>CATKUM010000009.1:7500000-10000000 GCA_949786405.1 Onychomys arenicola
CTCTGTGTTTACCAGAAATGAACTCTTGCTTGTAGGACGACATAGAGCATGGAGTTCAACTCCAATTCTAAATGGAAATTCAGAGGAGTGTTCTCATCCATGAAACACAGTCTGTTTTAACGCAAGAAGCATGCTCTTCTTTCCAGCATCTGCAATACAGCAAGAAATATGAGCATGCCCAGAAAAAAGAACAGTGTTTCCTACTCATACGGAACATATCTAGTTCAACTCTGCTTATGAAACTGATACAATCCATATCATCTCTTACATAGATGCTCTTTAGTTAATAGTGAAAATCGTATTGGTTTTGTGAACTGTTAAAATTCATTTGAGCCGAAAAATAACTGGGTTTACCAGAAATGAACGCTTGCTTGTAGGAGGACACAGAGCATGGCCTTAAACTCTGATTCTAAAGGGAAACTCAGAAAAGTGTTCTCATCAAGGAAACACACTCTGGTTTAATGCAACAAGCATGCTCTTCTTTCCAGCCTCTGCAATACAGCAAGAAACATGAGCATGGCCAGAAAAAAAGAACTGTGTTTCCTACTCATACAGACCATATCTCCTTCAACTCTGGTTATGAAACTGATACAAACCACAGCATCTCTTACATAGATGCTCTTTAGTTAATAGTGAAAATCGTGTTGGTTTCGTGAACTGTGTAAATTCATTTGGCGCTAAAAATTCACTGTGTTTACCAGAAATGAACTCTTGCTTGTAGGACGACATGGAGCATGGAGTTAACTCCGTGTCTAAATGGAAATTCAGAAGAGTGTTCTCATCCATGAACTGTGTAAATTCATTTGAGCCATAAAATAACTGGTTTTACCGGAAATGAACGCTTGCTTGTAGGAGGACACAGAGCATGGCGTTAAACTCTGATTCTAAAGGGAAACTCAGAAAAGTGTTCTCATCAAGGAAACACACTCTGGTTTAATGCAAGAAGCATGCTCTTCTTTCCAGCCTCTGCAATACAGCAAGGAACATGAGAATGTCCAGAAAAAAAGAACTGTGTTTCCTACTCATACGTACCATATCTAGTTCAACACTGCTTATGAAACTGATACAAACCACATCATCTCTTACATAGATGCTCTTTAGTTAATAGTGAAAATCGTATTGGTTTCGTGAACTGTGTAAATTCATTTGAGCTGAAAAATAACTTGGTTTACCGGAAATGAACTGTTGCTTGTAGGAAGACACAGAGCATGGAGTTTAACTCAATTCCTGAAGGGAAATTCAGAAGAGTGTTCTAATCCATGAAACACAGTGTGTTTTAATGCTAGAAGAATGCTCTTCTTTCCAGCATCTGCAATGCAGCTAGAAACATGAGCATGGCAAGAAAAAAAGAACTGTGTTTCCTACTCATACGGACCATATTTAGTGCAACTCTGCTTATGAAACTGATACAAACCACAGCATCTCTTACATAGATGCTCTTTAGTTAATAGTGAAAATCGTGTTGGTTTCGTGAACTGTGTAAATTCATTTGGGGCCGAAAATGCAATGCGTTTACCAGAAATGAACTCTTGCTCGTAGGACGACATGGAGCATGGAGTTAACTCCACTTCTAAATGGAAATTCAGAAGAGTGTTCTCATCCATGAAACACAGTCTGTATTAACGCAAGAAGCATGCTCCTCTTTCCAGCATCTGCAATACAGCAAGGAACATGAGCATGGCCAGAAAAAAAGAACTGTGTTTCCTACTCATACGGACCATACCTAGTTCAACTCTGCTCATGAAACTGATACAAACCACATCATCTCTTACATAGATGCACTTTAGTTAATAGTGAAAACTGTATTGGTTTCGTGAACTGTGTCAATTCATTTGAGCCAAAAAATAACGGGGTTTACCGGAAATGAACTCTTGCTTGTAGGAAGACACAGAGCATGGAGTGTAACTCCGATTCTAAAGGGAAATTCAAAAAAGGGTTCTCAGGAATGAAACACAGTCTGTTTTAATGCAAGAAGCATGCTCTTCTTTCCAGCATCTGCAATACAGCAAGGAACATGAGCATGCACAGAAATAAAGAACTGTGTTTCCTACTCATAATGACCATATCTCATTCAACTCTGCTTATGAAACAGATACAAACCAAGCATCTCTTACACAGATGCTCTTTAATTAATAGTGAAAATCGTGTTGGTTTCATGAACTGTGTAAATTCATTTGGCGCTGAAAATTCTCTGTGTTTACCAGAAATGAACTCTTGCTTGTAGGACGACATAGAGCATGGAGTTCAACTCCAATTCTAAATGGAAATTCAGAGGAGTGTTCTCATCCATGAAACACAGTCTGTTTTAACGCAAGAAGCATGCTCTTCTTTCCAGCATCTGCAATACAGCAAGAAATATGAGCATGCCCAGAAAAAAGAACAGTGTTTCCTACTCATACGGAACATATCTAGTTCAACTCTGCTTATGAAACTGATACAATCCATATCATCTCTTACATAGATGCTCTTTAGTTAATAGTGAAAATCGTATTGGTTTTGTGAACTGTTAAAATTCATTTGAGCCGAAAAATAACTGGGTTTACCAGAAATGAACGCTTGCTTGTAGGAGGACACAGAGCATGGCCTTAAACTCTGATTCTAAAGGGAAACTCAGAAAAGTGTTCTCATCAAGGAAACACACTCTGGTTTAATGCAACAAGCATGCTCTTCTTTCCAGCCTCTGCAATACAGCAAGAAACATGAGCATGGCCAGAAAAAAAGAACTGTGTTTCCTACTCATACAGACCATATCTCCTTCAACTCTGGTTATGAAACTGATACAAACCACAGCATCTCTTACATAGATGCTCTTTAGTTAATAGTGAAAATCGTGTTGGTTTCGTGAACTGTGTAAATTCATTTGGCGCTAAAAATTCACTGTGTTTACCAGAAATGAACTCTTGCTTGTAGGACGACATGGAGCATGGAGTTAACTCCGTGTCTAAATGGAAATTCAGAAGAGTGTTCTCATCCATGAACTGTGTAAATTCATTTGAGCCATAAAATAACTGGTTTTACCGGAAATGAACGCTTGCTTGTAGGAGGACACAGAGCATGGCGTTAAACTCTGATTCTAAAGGGAAACTCAGAAAAGTGTTCTCATCAAGGAAACACACTCTGGTTTAATGCAAGAAGCATGCTCTTCTTTCCAGCCTCTGCAATACAGCAAGGAACATGAGAATGTCCAGAAAAAAAGAACTGTGTTTCCTACTCATACGTACCATATCTAGTTCAACACTGCTTATGAAACTGATACAAACCACATCATCTCTTACATAGATGCTCTTTAGTTAATAGTGAAAATCGTATTGGTTTCGTGAACTGTGTAAATTCATTTGAGCTGAAAAATAACTTGGTTTACCGGAAATGAACTGTTGCTTGTAGGAAGACACAGAGCATGGAGTTTAACTCAATTCCTGAAGGGAAATTCAGAAGAGTGTTCTAATCCATGAAACACAGTCTGTTTTAATGCTAGAAGAATGCTCTTCTTTCCATCATCTGCAATGCAGCTAGAAACATGAGCATGGCAAGAAAAAAAGAACTGTGTTTCCTACTCATACGGACCATATTTAGTGCAACTCTGCTTATGAAACTGATACAAACCACAGCATCTCTTACATAGATGCTCTTTAGTTAATAGTGAAAATCGTGTTGGTTTCGTGAACTGTGTAAATTCATTTGGGGCCGAAAATGTAATGCGTTTACCAGAAATGAACTCTTGCTCGTAGGACGACATGGAGCATGGAGTTAACTCCACTTCTAAATGGAAATTCAGAAGAGTGTTCTCATCCATGAAACACAGTCTGTATTAACGCAAGAAGCATGCTCCTCTTTCCAGCATCTGCAATACAGCAAGAAACATGAGCATGGCCAGAAAAAAAGAACTGTGTTTCCTGCTCATACGGACCATATCTAGTTCAACTCTGCTTATGAAACTGATACAAAGCACAGCATCACTTTCATAGATGTACTTTAGTTAATAGTGAAAAACGTGTTGGGTTTGTGAACTGTGTAAATTCATTTGAGCCGAAAATTCACTGCGTTTACCAGAAATGAACTCTTGCTTGTAGGAAAACACAGATCATTTGGTTTAACTCAATTCCTGAAGGGATATTCAGAAGAGTGTTCTCATCCATGAAACAAAGTCTGTTTTAACGCTAGAAGGATGCTCTTCTTTCCAGCATCTGCAATAGAGCTAGAAACATGAGCATGGCCAGAAAAAATGAACTGTGTTTCCTACTCTTACGGACCATATCTAGTTCAACTCTGCTTATGAAACTGATACAAACCACATCATCTCTTACATAGATGCACTTTAGTTAATAGTGAAAAACGTGTTGGGTTTGTGAACTGTGTAAATTCATTTGAGCCGAAAATTCACTGTGATTATCAGAAATGAACTCTTGCTTGTAGGAAGACAGAGAGCATGGATGTAACTCCAATTCTAAAGGGAAATTTAGAAAAGTGTTCTCATCCATGAAACACAGTCTTTTTAAACGAAAGTAGCATGCTCTTCTTTCCAGAATGTGCAATACAGCAAGGAACATGAGAATGTCCACAAAAAAAGAACTGTGTTTCCTACTCATGCAGACCATATCTAGTTCAACTCTGTTAATGAAACTGATACAAACCACAGCACCTCTTACATAGAAGCTCTTTAGTTAATAGTGAAAATCGTATTGGTTTTCGTGAACTGTGTCAATTCATTTGAGCCCCAAAATAACTGAGATTACCAGAAATGAACTCTTGCTTGTAGGAAGACACAGAGCATGGCGTTAAACTCCGATTATAAAGCGAAATTCAGAAAAGTGTTCTCATCCATGAAAAACAGTCTGTTTTAATGCAAGAAGCATGCTCTTCTTTCTAGCATCTGCAATACAGCAAGGAACATGAGCATGGCCAGAAAAAAGAACTGTGTTTCCTACTCATACGGTCCATATCTAGTTCAACTCTGCTTATGAAACTGATACAAAGCCCAGCATCTCTTACATAGATGCACTTTAGTGAATAGTGAAAAACGTGTTGGGTTTGTGAACTGTGTAAATTCATTTGAGCCGAAAATTCACTGCGTTTACCAGAAATGAACTCTTGCTTGTAGGAAAACACAGATCATTTGGTTTAACTCAATTCCTGAAGGGATATTCAGAAGAGTGTTCTCATCCATGAAACAAAGTCTGTTTTAACGTTAGAAGCATGCTCTTCTTCCAGCATCTGCAATACAGCTAGAAACATGAGCATGGTCAGAAAAAAAGAACTGTGTTTCCTACTCATACGGACCATATCTAGTTCAACTCTGCTCATGAAACTGATACAAACCACATCATCTCTTACATAGATGCACTTTAGTTAATAGTGAAAACCATATTGGTTTCGTGAACTGTGTAAATTCATTTGAGCCAAAAAATAACGGGGTTTACCGGAAATGAACTCTTGCTTGTAGGAAGACACAGAGCATGGAGTGTAACTCCGATTCTAAAGGGAAATTCAAAAAACGGTTCTCAGGAATGAAACACAGTCTGTTTTAATGCAAGAAGCATGCTCTTCTTTCCAGCATCTGCAATACAGCAAGGAACATGAGCATGCCCAGAAATAAAGAACTGTGTTTCCTACTCATACGGACCATATCTCATTCAACTCTGCTTATGAAACAGATACAAACCAAGCATCTCTTACACAGATGCTCTTTAATTAATAGTGAAAATCGTGTTGGTTTCATGAACTGTGTAAATTCATTTGGCGCCGAAAATTCTCTGCATTTACCAGAAATGAACTCTTGCTTGTAGGACGACATAGAGCATGGAGTTCAACTCCAATTCTAAATGGAAATTCAGAAGAGTGTTCTCATCCATGAAACACAGTCTGTTTTTAACGCAAGAAGCATGCTCTTCTTTCCAGCATCTGCAATACAGCAAGAAATATGAGCATGCCCAGAAAAAAGAACAGTGTTTCCTACTCAAACGGACCATATCTAGTTCAATTCTGCTTATGAAACTGATACAATCCATATCATCTCTTACATAGATGCTCTTTAGTTAATAGTGAAAATCGTATTGGTTTTGTGAACTGTTAAAATTCATTTGAGCAGAAAAATAACTGGGTTTACCAGAAATGAACGCTTGCTTGTAGGAGGACACAGAGCATGGCCTTAAACTCCGATTCTAATGGGAAACTCAGAAAAGTGTTCTCATCAAGGAAACACACTCTGGTTTAATGCAACAAGCATGCCCTTCTTTCCAGCCTCTGCAATACAGCAAGAAACATGAGCATGGCCAGAAAAAAAGAACTGTGTTTCCTACTCATACAGACCATATCTCCTTCAACTCTGGTTATGAAACTGATACAAACCACATCATCTCTTACATAGATGCTCTTTAGTTAATAGTGAAAATCGTGTTGGTTTCGTGAACTGTGTAAATTCATTTGGCGCTAAAAATTCACTGCGTTTACCAGAAATGAACTCTTGCTTGTAGGACAACAAGGAGCATGGAGTTAACTCCGTGTCTAAATGGAAATTCAGAAGAGTGTTCTCATCCATGAACTGTGTAAATTCATTTCAGCCATACAATAACTGGTTTTACCCGAAATGAATGCTTGCTTGTGGGAGGACACAGAACATGGCGTTAAACTCTGATTCTAAAGGGAAATTCAGAAAAGTGTTCTCATCAAGGAAACACACTCTGTTTTAACGCAAATAGTATGCTCTTCTTTCCAGCGTCTGCAATACAGCAAGGAAGATGTGCATGTCCAGAAAAAATTAACTGGGTTTCCTACTCTTACGGACGATATCTAGTTCAACTGTGCTTATGAAACTGATACAAACCACAGCATCTGTTACATAGATGCTCTTTAGTTAATAGTGAAAATCGTATTGGTTTCGTGAATTGTGTAAATTCATTTGAGCAGAAAAATAACTGGGTTTACGGGAAATGAACTCTTGCTTGTAGGAAGGCACAGAGCATGGTGTTTAATTCTGAATCTATATGGAAATTCAGGAAAGTGTTCTCATCCTTGAAACACAGTCTGTTTTCACGCAAGAAGCATGCTCTTTTTCCAGCCTCTGCAATACAGCAAGAAACATGAGCATGGCTAGAAAAAAAGAACTGTGTTTCTGACTCAATCGGACCATACATAGTTTAACTCTGCTAATGAAACTGATACAAACCACAGCATCTGTTACAAAGCCGCTCTTTAGTTAATAGGGATAAACGCGTTGGGTTTGTGAACTGTGTAAATTCATTTGAGCCGAAAATTCACTGCTTTTACCAACAATGAACTCTTGCTTGTAGGAAGACACAGAGGATTTGGTTTAACTCCATTTCTGAAGTGAAATTCAGACCAGTGTTCTCATCCATGAAACACACTCTGTTTTAACGCAAATAGCATGCTCTTCTTTCCAGCGTCTGCAATACAGCAAGGAACATGAGCATGTCCAGAAAAAAATAACTGTGTTTCCTACTCAAACGGACCATATCTATTCAACTCTGCTTATGAAACTGATACAAACCACAGCTTCTCTTTCACAGACGCTCATTAGTTAATAGTGAAAATCGTATTGGTTTCCAGAACTGTGTAAATTCATTTGAGCCTAAAAACAACTGGGTTTACCAGAAATGAACTCTTGCTTGCAGGACGACATATAGAATGGAGTTTAACTCCGATTCTAAATGGAAATTCAAAAGAGTGATCTCATCCATGACATACAGTCTGTTTTAACGCAAGAAGCAGGCTCTTCTTTCAAGCATCTGCAATACAGCAAGAAACATGAGCATGGCCAGAAAAAAGGAACTGTTTCCTACTCATACGGACCATATCTAGTTCAAATCTGCTTATGAAACTGATACAAACCACAGCATGAATTACATAGATGCTCTTTAGTCAATAGTGAAAAACGTGTTGGGTTTGTAAACAGTGTAAAATCATATGAGCCGAAAATTCACTGCCTTTACCAGAAATGAACTCTGGGTTGTAGGAAGACAGAGAGCATTTGGTGTAACTCCATTTCTGAAGGGAAATACAGAAGAGTGTTCTCATCCATGAAACACAGTTTGTTTTAAAGCAAGAAGCATGCTCTTTTTTCCAGCATCTGCAATACAACAAGAAACATGAGCATGGCCAGAAAAATAAAACTGTGTTTCTGACTCAAACGGACCATATCTAGTTCAACTCTGCTTATGAAACTGATACAAACCACAGCATCTCTTACATAGATGCTCTTTAGTTAATAGTGAAAATCATAATGGTTTCGTGAACGGTATAAATGCATTTGAGCCGAAAAACAACTGGGTTTACCAGAAATTAACTCTTGCTTGCAGGACGACATAGAGCATGGAGATTAACTCCGATTCTAAATGGAAATTCAGAAGAGTGATCTCATCCATGAAACACAGTCTGTTTTAACGCAAGAAGCATGCTCTTCTTTCAAGCATCTGCAATACAGCAAGGAACATGAGCATGCCCAGAAATAAAGAACTGTGTTTCCTACTCATAATGACCATATCTCATTCAACTCTGCTTATGAAACAGATACAAACCAAGCATCTCTTACACAGATGCTCTTTAATTAATAGTGAAAATCGTGTTGGTTTCATGAACTGTGTAAATTCATTTGGCGCCGAAAATTCTCTGCATTTACCAGAAATGAACTCTTGCTTGTAGGACGACATAGAGCATGGAGTTCAACTCCAATTCTAAATGGAAATTCAGAAGAGTGTTCTCATCCATGAAACACAGTCTGTTTTTAACGCAAGAAGCATGCTCTTCTTTCCAGCATCTGCAATACAGCAAGAAATATGAGCATGCCCAGAAAAAAGAACAGTGTTTCCTACTCAAACGGACCATATCTAGTTCAATTCTGCTTATGAAACTGATACAATCCATATCATCTCTTACATAGATGCTCTTTAGTTAATAGTGAAAATCGTATTGGTTTTGTGAACTGTTAAAATTCATTTGAGCAGAAAAATAACTGGGTTTACCAGAAATGAACGCTTGCTTGTAGGAGGACACAGAGCATGGCCTTAAACTCCGATTCTAATGGGAAACTCAGAAAAGTGTTCTCATCAAGGAAACACACTCTGGTTTAATGCAACAAGCATGCCCTTCTTTCCAGCCTCTGCAATACAGCAAGAAACATGAGCATGGCCAGAAAAAAAGAACTGTGTTTCCTACTCATACAGACCATATCTCCTTCAACTCTGGTTATGAAACTGATACAAACCACATCATCTCTTACATAGATGCTCTTTAGTTAATAGTGAAAATCGTGTTGGTTTCGTGAACTGTGTAAATTCATTTGGCGCTAAAAATTCACTGCGTTTACCAGAAATGAACTCTTGCTTGTAGGACAACAAGGAGCATGGAGTTAACTCCGTGTCTAAATGGAAATTCAGAAGAGTGTTCTCATCCATGAACTGTGTAAATTCATTTCAGCCATACAATAACTGGTTTTACCCGAAATGAATGCTTGCTTGTGGGAGGACACAGAACATGGCGTTAAACTCTGATTCTAAAGGGAAACTCAGAAAAGTGTTCTCATCAAGGAAACACACTCTGTTTTAACGCAAATAGTATGCTCTTCTTTCCAGCGTCTGCAATACAGCAAGGAAGATGTGCATGTCCAGAAAAAATTAACTGGGTTTCCTACTCTTACGGACGATATCTAGTTCAACTGTGCTTATGAAACTGATACAAACCACAGCATCTGTTACATAGATGCTCTTTAGTTAATAGTGAAAATCGTATTGGTTTCGTGAATTGTGTAAATTCATTTGAGCAGAAAAATAACTGGGTTTACGGGAAATGAACTCTTGCTTGTAGGAAGGCACAGAGCATGGTGTTTAATTCTGAATCTATATGAAAATTCAGGAAAGTGTTCTCATCCTTGAAACACAGTCTGTTTTCACGCAAGAAGCATGCTCTTTTTCCAGCCTCTGCAATACAGCAAGAAACATGAGCATGGCTAGAAAAAAAGAACTGTGTTTCTGACTCAATCGGACCATACATAGTTTAACTCTGCTAATGAAACTGATACAAACCACAGCATCTGTTACAAAGCCGCTCTTTAGTTAATAGGGATAAACGCGTTGGGTTTGTGAACTGTGTAAATTCATTTGAGCCGAAAATTCACTGCTTTTACCAACAATGAACTCTTGCTTGTAGGAAGACACAGAGGATTTGGTTTAACTCCATTTCTGAAGTGAAATTCAGACCAGTGTTCTCATCCATGAAACACACTCTGTTTTAACGCAAATAGCATGCTCTTCTTTCCAGCGTCTGCAATACAGCAAGGAACATGAGCATGTCCAGAAAAAAATAACTGTGTTTCCTACTCAAACGGACCATATCTATTCAACTCTGCTTATGAAACTGATACAAACCACAGCTTCTCTTTCACAGACGCTCATTAGTTAATAGTGAAAATCGTATTGGTTTCCAGAACTGTGTAAATTCATTTGAGCCTAAAAACAACTGGGTTTACCAGAAATGAACTCTTGCTTGCAGGACGACATATAGAATGGAGTTTAACTCCGATTCTAAATGGAAATTCAAAAGAGTGATCTCATCCATGACATACAGTCTGTTTTAACGCAAGAAGCAGGCTCTTCTTTCAAGCATCTGCAATACAGCAAGAAACATGAGCATGGCCAGAAAAAAGGAACTGTTTCCTACTCATACGGACCATATCTAGTTCAAATCTGCTTATGAAACTGATACAAACCACAGCATGAATTACATAGACGCTCTTTAGTCAATAGTGAAAAAAGTGTTGGGTTTGTAAACAGTGTAAAATCATATGAGCCGAAAATTCACTGCCTTTACCAGAAATGAACTCTGGGTTGTAGGAAGACAGAGAGCATTTGGTGTAACTCCATTTCTGAAGGGAAATACAGAAGAGTGTTCTCATCCATGAAACACAGTTTGTTTTAAAGCAAGAAGCATGCTCTTTTTTCCAGCATCTGCAATACAACAAGAAACATGAGCATGGCCAGAAAAATAAAACTGTGTTTCTGACTCAAACGGACCATATCTAGTTCAACTCTGCTTATGAAACTGATACAAACCACAGCATCTCTTACATAGATGCTCTTTAGTTAATAGTGAAAATCATAATGGTTTCGTGAACGGTATAAATGCATTTGAGCCGAAAAACAACTGGGTTTACCAGAAATTAACTCTTGCTTGCAGGACGACATAGAGCATGGAGATTAACTCCGATTCTAAATGGAAATTCAGAAGAGTGATCTCATCCATGAAACACAGTCTGTTTTAACGCAAGAAGCATGCTCTTCTTTCAAGCATCTGCAATAGAGCAAGGAACATGAGCATGGCCAGAAAAAAAGAACTGTTTCCTACTCATACGGACCATATCTAGTTCAATTCTGCTTATGAAACTGATACAAACCACAGCATGAATTACATAGATGCTGTTTAGTTAATAGTGAAAATCGTGTTGGGTTTGTAAACAGTGTAAAATCATATGAGACGAAAATTCACTGCCTTTACAAGAAATGAACTCTTGCTTGTAGGAAGACACAGAGCATTTGGTTTAACTCCATTTCTGAAGGGAAATTCAGACCAGTGTTCTCATCCATGAAACACACTCTGTTTTAACGCAAATAGCATGCTCTTCTTTCCAGCGTCTGCAATACAGCAAGGAACATGAGCATGTCCAGAAAAAAAGAACTGTGTTTCCTACTCAAACGGACCATATCTATTCAACTCTGCTTATGAAACTGATACAAACCACAGCTTCTCTTTCACAGACGCTCATTAGTTAATAGTGAAAATCGTATTGGTTTAGTGAACTGTGTAAATTCATGTGAGCCGAAAAACAACTGGGTTTACCAGAAATGAACTCTTGCTTGTAGGATGACACAGAATTTGGTTTAACTCCATTTCTGAAGAGAAATGCAGACCAGTGGTCTCATCCATGAAACACACTCTGTTTTAACGCAAATAGCATGTTCTTCTTTCCAGCGTCTGCAATAGAGCAAGGAACATGAGCATGTCCAGAAAAAAATAACTGTGTTACCTACTCATATGGACCATATCTATTCAACTCTGCTTATGAAACTGATACAAACCACATCATTTCTTACATAGATGCTTTTTAGTTAATAGTGAAAAACTAGTTGGTTGGGTGAACTGTGTAAATTCATTTGGCACCGAAAATTCAATGCCTTTACCAGAAGTGAACTCTTGCTTGTAGGAAGACACAGAGCAATTGGTTTAACTAAATTACTGAAGGGAAATTCAGAAGAGTGTTCTCATCCATGAAACACAGTTTGTTTTGAAGCAAGAAGCATGCTCTCTTTTCCAGCATCTGCAATACAGCAAGAAATATGAGCATGGCCAGAAAAATATAACTGTGTTTCTGACTCAAACGGACCATATCTAGTTCAACTCTGCTTATGAAACTGATACAAACCACAGCATCTCTTACATAGATGCTCTTTAGTTAATAGTGAAAATCGTATTGGTTTCGTGAACTGTGTAAATTCATTTGAGCCGAAAAACAACTGGGTTTACCAGAAATGAACTCTTGCTTGCAGGACGACATAGAGCATGGAGATTAACTCTGATTCTAAATGGAAATTCAGAAGAGTGATCTCATCCATGAAACACAGTCTGTTTTAAGGCAAGAAGCATGCTCTTCTTTCAAGCATCTGCAATACAGCAAGAAACATGAGCATGGCCAGAAAAAAAGAACTGTTTCCTACTCATACGGACCATATCTAGTTCAATTCTGCTTATGAAACTGATACAAACCACAGCATGAATTACATAGATGCTCTTTAGTTAATAGTGAAAAACGTGTTTGGTTTGTAAACAGTGTACAATCATATGAGCCGAAAATCCACTGCCTTTAAAAGAAATGAACTCTAGGTTATAGGAAGACACAGAGCATTTGGTTTAACTCCATTTCTGAAGGGAAATTCAGAAGAGTGTTCTAATCCATGAAACACAGTTTGTTTTAAAGCAAGAAGCATGCTTTTTTTTCCATCATCTGCAATGCAGCAAGAAACATGAGCATTGCCAGAAAAAAAGAACTGTGTGTCTGACTCAAACGGTCATTACCTAGTTGAACTCTGCTTATGAAACTGATACAAACCACAGCATCTCTTACATAGATGCTCTTTAGTTAATAGATATAAACGTGTTGGATTTGTGAATTTTGTAAATTCATTTGAGCCGAAAATTCACTGCTTTTACCAAAAATGAACTCTTGCTTGTAGGAAGACACAGAGCATTTCGTTTAACTCCATTTCTGAAGGGAAATTCAGACCAGTGTTCTCATCCATGAAACACAGTCTGTTGTAACGCAAATAGCATGCTCTTCTTTCCAGCGTCTGCAATACAGCAAGGAACATGAGCCTGTCCAGAATAAAAGAACTGTGTTTCCTACTCATACGGACCATATCTATTCAACTCTGCTTATGAAACTGATACAAACCACATCATCTCTTACAAAGATGCTCTTTAGTTAATAGTGAAAATCGTATTGGTTTCGGGAACTGTGTAAATTCATATGAGCCGAAAAACAACTGGGTTTACCAGAAATGAACTCTTGCTTGCAGGACGACATAGAGCATGGAGTTTAACTCCGATTCTAAAAGGAAATTCAGAAGAGTGATCTCATCCATGACACACAGTGTGTTTTAATGCAAGAAGCAGGCTCTTCTTTGAAGCATCTGCAATACAGCAAGAAACATGAGCATGGCCAGAAAAAAAGAACTGTTTACTACTCATACGGACCATATCTAGTTCAATTCTGCTTATGAAACTGATACAAACCACAGCATGAATTACATAGATGCTGTTTAGTTAATAGTGAAAATCATGTTGGGTTTGTAAACAGTGTAAAATCATATGAGCCGAAAATTCACTGCCTTTACCAGAAATGAACTCTTGGTTGTAGGAAGACACATAGCATTTGGTTTAACTCCATTTCTGAAGGGAAATTCAGAAGAGTGTTCTCATCCATGAAACACAGTTTGTTTTAACGCAAGAAGCATACTCTTTTTTCCATTATCTGCAATCAGCAAGAAACAAGAGCATTGCCAGAAAAAAAGAACTGTGTGTCTGACTTAAACGGTCCATACCTAGTTCAACTCTGCTTATGAAACTGATACAAACCACAGCATCTCTTACACAGACTCTCTTTAGTTAATAGTGATAAACGCGTTGGGTTTGTGAACTGTGTAAATTCATTTCAGCCGAAAATTCACTGCTTTTACCAAAAATGAACTCTTGCTTGTAGGAAGACACAGCATTTGGTTTAACTCCATTTCTGAAGAGAAATGCAGACCAGTGTTCTCATCCATGAAACACACTCTGTTTTAACGCAAATAGCATGCTCTTCTTTCCAGCGTCTGCAATAGAGCAAGGAACTTGAGCATGTCCAGAAAAAAATAACTGTGTTTCCTACTCAAATGGAATATATCTATACAACTCTGCTTATGAAACTGATACAAACCACAGCATCTGTTACATAGATGCTCTTTAGTTAATAATGAATATCGTATTGGTTTCATGAACTGTGTAAATTTATTTGAGCCGAAAAAACAGGGTTTACCGGAAATGAACTCTTGCTTGTAGGAATACAGAGAGCATAGATTTTAACTCCGATTCTATAGGAAATTCAGAAAAGTTGTCTCATCCATGAAACACAGTCTGTTTTAACTCCAGAAGCATGCTCCTTTTTCTAGCTTCTCCAATACTGCAAGAAACATGAGCATGGCTAGAAAAAATGAACTGTGTTTCTGACTCAATTGGACCATACCTAGTTTAACTCTGCTTATGAAACTGATACAAACCACAGCATCTCTTACATAGACGCTCTTTAGTTAATAGTGAAATACGTGTAGAGTTTGTGAACTGTGTAAATTCATATGAGCCGAAAATTCACTGTCTTTACCAGAAATGAACTCTTGATTGAAGGAAGAAACAGAGCATTTGGTTTAACTCCATTTGTGAAGGGAAATTCAGACCAGTGTTCTCATCCATGAAACACACTCTGTTTTAACGCAAATAGCATGCTCTTCTTTCCAGCATCTGCAATACAGCAAGAAATATGAGCATGCCCAGAAAAAAGAACAGTGTTTCCTACTCAAACGGACCATATCTAGTTCAATTCTGCTTATGAAACTGATACAATCCATATCATCTCTTACATAGATGCTCTTTAGTTAATAGTGAAAATCGTATTGGTTTTGTGAACTGTTAAAATTCATTTGAGCAGAAAAATAACTGGGTTTACCAGAAATGAACGCTTGCTTGTAGGAGGACACAGAGCATGGCCTTAAACTCCGATTCTAATGGGAAACTCAGAAAAGTGTTCTCATCAAGGAAACACACTCTGGTTTAATGCAACAAGCATGCCCTTCTTTCCAGCCTCTGCAATACAGCAAGAAACATGAGCATGGCCAGAAAAAAAGAACTGTGTTTCCTACTCATACAGACCATATCTCCTTCAACTCTGGTTATGAAACTGATACAAACCACATCATCTCTTACATAGATGCTCTTTAGTTAATAGTGAAAATCGTGTTGGTTTCGTGAACTGTGTAAATTCATTTGGCGCTAAAAATTCACTGCGTTTACCAGAAATGAACTCTTGCTTGTAGGACAACAAGGAGCATGGAGTTAACTCCGTGTCTAAATGGAAATTCAGAAGAGTGTTCTCATCCATGAACTGTGTAAATTCATTTCAGCCATACAATAACTGGTTTTACCCGAAATGAATGCTTGCTTGTGGGAGGACACAGAACATGGCGTTAAACTCTGATTCTAAAGGGAAACTCAGAAAAGTGTTCTCATCAAGGAAACACACTCTGTTTTAACGCAAATAGTATGCTCTTCTTTCCAGCGTCTGCAATACAGCAAGGAAGATGTGCATGTCCAGAAAAAATTAACTGGGTTTCCTACTCTTACGGACGATATCTAGTTCAACTGTGCTTATGAAACTGATACAAACCACAGCATCTGTTACATAGATGCTCTTTAGTTAATAGTGAAAATCGTATTGGTTTCGTGAATTGTGTAAATTCATTTGAGCAGAAAAATAACTGGGTTTACGGGAAATGAACTCTTGCTTGTAGGAAGGCACAGAGCATGGTGTTTAATTCTGAATCTATATGGAAATTCAGGAAAGTGTTCTCATCCTTGAAACACAGTCTGTTTTCACGCAAGAAGCATGCTCTTTTTCCAGCCTCTGCAATACAGCAAGAAACATGAGCATGGCTAGAAAAAAAGAACTGTGTTTCTGACTCAATCGGACCATACATAGTTTAACTCTGCTAATGAAACTGATACAAACCACAGCATCTGTTACAAAGCCGCTCTTTAGTTAATAGGGATAAACGCGTTGGGTTTGTGAACTGTGTAAATTCATTTGAGCCGAAAATTCACTGCTTTTACCAACAATGAACTCTTGCTTGTAGGAAGACACAGAGGATTTGGTTTAACTCCATTTCTGAAGTGAAATTCAGACCAGTGTTCTCATCCATGAAACACACTCTGTTTTAACGCAAATAGCATGCTCTTCTTTCCAGCGTCTGCAATACAGCAAGGAACATGAGCATGTCCAGAAAAAAATAACTGTGTTTCCTACTCAAACGGACCATATCTATTCAACTCTGCTTATGAAACTGATACAAACCACAGCTTCTCTTTCACAGACGCTCATTAGTTAATAGTGAAAATCGTATTGGTTTCCAGAACTGTGTAAATTCATTTGAGCCTAAAAACAACTGGGTTTACCAGAAATGAACTCTTGCTTGCAGGACGACATATAGAATGGAGTTTAACTCCGATTCTAAATGGAAATTCAAAAGAGTGATCTCATCCATGACATACAGTCTGTTTTAACGCAAGAAGCAGGCTCTTCTTTCAAGCATCTGCAATACAGCAAGAAACATGAGCATGGCCAGAAAAAAGGAACTGTTTCCTACTCATACGGACCATATCTAGTTCAAATCTGCTTATGAAACTGATACAAACCACAGCATGAATTACATAGACGCTCTTTAGTCAATAGTGAAAAACGTGTTGGGTTTGTAAACAGTGTAAAATCATATGAGCCGAAAATTCACTGCCTTTACCAGAAATGAACTCTGGGTTGTAGGAAGACAGAGAGCATTTGGTGTAACTCCATTTCTGAAGGGAAATACAGAAGAGTGTTCTCATCCATGAAACACAGTTTGTTTTAAAGCAAGAAGCATGCTCTTTTTTCCAGCATCTGCAATACAACAAGAAACATGAGCATGGCCAGAAAAATAAAACTGTGTTTCTGACTCAAACGGACCATATCTAGTTCAACTCTGCTTATGAAACTGATACAAACCACAGCATCTCTTACATAGATGCTCTTTAGTTAATAGTGAAAATCATAATGGTTTCGTGAACGGTATAAATGCATTTGAGCCGAAAAACAACTGGGTTTACCAGAAATAAACTCTTGCTTGCAGGACGACATAGAGCATGGAGATTAACTCCGATTCTAAATGGAAATTCAGAAGAGTGATCTCATCCATGAAACACAGTCTGTTTTAACGCAAGAAGCATGCTCTTCTTTCAAGCATCTGCAATAGAGCAAGGAACATGAGCATGGCCAGAAAAAAAGAACTGTTTCCTACTCATACGGACCATATCTAGTTCAATTCTGCTTATGAAACTGATACAAACCACAGCATGAATTACATAGATGCTGTTTAGTTAATAGTGAAAATCGTGTTGGGTTTGTAAACAGTGTAAAATCATATGAGACGAAAATTCACTGCCTTTACAAGAAATGAACTCTTGCTTGTAGGAAGACACAGAGCATTTGGTTTAACTCCATTTCTGAAGGGAAATTCAGACCAGTGTTCTCATCCATGAAACACACTCTGTTTTAACGCAAATAGCATGCTCTTCTTTCCAGCGTCTGCAATACAGCAAGGAACATGAGCATGTCCAGAAAAAAAGAACTGTGTTTCCTACTCAAACGGACCATATCTATTCAACTCTGCTTATGAAACTGATACAAACCACAGCTTCTCTTTCACAGACGCTCATTAGTTAATAGTGAAAATCGTATTGGTTTAGTGAACTGTGTAAATTCATGTGAGCCGAAAAACAACTGGGTTTACCAGAAATGAACTCTTGCTTGTAGGATGACACAGAATTTGGTTTAACTCCATTTCTGAAGAGAAATGCAGACCAGTGGTCTCATCCATGAAACACACTCTGTTTTAACGCAAATAGCATGTTCTTCTTTCCAGCGTCTGCAATAGAGCAAGGAACATGAGCATGTCCAGAAAAAAATAACTGTGTTACCTACTCATATGGACCATATCTATTCAACTCTGCTTATGAAACTGATACAAACCACATCATTTCTTACATAGATGCTTTTTAGTTAATAGTGAAAAACTAGTTGGTTGGGTGAACTGTGTAAATTCATTTGGCACCGAAAATTCAATGCCTTTACCAGAAGTGAACTCTTGCTTGTAGGAAGACACAGAGCAATTGGTTTAACTAAATTACTGAAGGGAAATTCAGAAGAGTGTTCTCATCCATGAAACACAGTTTGTTTTGAAGCAAGAAGCATGCTCTCTTTTCCAGCATCTGCAATACAGCAAGAAATATGAGCATGGCCAGAAAAATATAACTGTGTTTCTGACTCAAACGGACCATATCTAGTTCAACTCTGCTTATGAAACTGATACAAACCACAGCATCTCTTACATAGATGCTCTTTAGTTAATAGTGAAAATCGTATTGGTTTCGTGAACTGTGTAAATTCATTTGAGCCGAAAAACAACTGGGTTTACCAGAAATGAACTCTTGCTTGCAGGACGACATAGAGCATGGAGATTAACTCTGATTCTAAATGGAAATTCAGAAGAGTGATCTCATCCATGAAACACAGTCTGTTTTAAGGCAAGAAGCATGCTCTTCTTTCAAGCATCTGCAATACAGCAAGAAACATGAGCATGGCCAGAAAAAAAGAACTGTTTCCTACTCATACGGACCATATCTAGTTCAATTCTGCTTATGAAACTGATACAAACCACAGCATGAATTACATAGATGCTCTTTAGTTAATAGTGAAAAACGTGTTTGGTTTGTAAACAGTGTACAATCATATGAGCCGAAAATCCACTGCCTTTAAAAGAAATGAACTCTAGGTTATAGGAAGACACAGAGCATTTGGTTTAACTCCATTTCTGAAGGGAAATTCAGAAGAGTGTTCTAATCCATGAAACACAGTTTGTTTTAAAGCAAGAAGCATGCTTTTTTTTCCATCATCTGCAATGCAGCAAGAAACATGAGCATTGCCAGAAAAAAAGAACTGTGTGTCTGACTCAAACGGTCATTACCTAGTTGAACTCTGCTTATGAAACTGATACAAACCACAGCATCTCTTACATAGATGCTCTTTAGTTAATAGATATAAACGTGTTGGATTTGTGAATTTTGTAAATTCATTTGAGCCGAAAATTCACTGCTTTTACCAAAAATGAACTCTTGCTTGTAGGAAGACACAGAGCATTTCGTTTAACTCCATTTCTGAAGGGAAATTCAGACCAGTGTTCTCATCCATGAAACACAGTCTGTTGTAACGCAAATAGCATGCTCTTCTTTCCAGCGTCTGCAATACAGCAAGGAACATGAGCCTGTCCAGAATAAAAGAACTGTGTTTCCTACTCATACGGACCATATCTATTCAACTCTGCTTATGAAACTGATACAAACCACATCATCTCTTACAAAGATGCTCTTTAGTTAATAGTGAAAATCGTATTGGTTTCGGGAACTGTGTAAATTCATATGAGCCGAAAAACAACTGGGTTTACCAGAAATGAACTCTTGCTTGCAGGACGACATAGAGCATGGAGTTTAACTCCGATTCTAAAAGGAAATTCAGAAGAGTGATCTCATCCATGACACACAGTGTGTTTTAATGCAAGAAGCAGGCTCTTCTTTGAAGCATCTGCAATACAGCAAGAAACATGAGCATGGCCAGAAAAAAAGAACTGTTTACTACTCATACGGACCATATCTAGTTCAATTCTGCTTATGAAACTGATACAAACCACAGCATGAATTACATAGATGCTGTTTAGTTAATAGTGAAAATCATGTTGGGTTTGTAAACAGTGTAAAATCATATGAGCCGAAAATTCACTGCCTTTACCAGAAATGAACTCTTGGTTGTAGGAAGACACATAGCATTTGGTTTAACTCCATTTCTGAAGGGAAATTCAGAAGAGTGTTCTCATCCATGAAACACAGTTTGTTTTAACGCAAGAAGCATACTCTTTTTTCCATTATCTGCAATCAGCAAGAAACAAGAGCATTGCCAGAAAAAAAGAACTGTGTGTCTGACTTAAACGGTCCATACCTAGTTCAACTCTGCTTATGAAACTGATACAAACCACAGCATCTCTTACACAGACTCTCTTTAGTTAATAGTGATAAACGCGTTGGGTTTGTGAACTGTGTAAATTCATTTCAGCCGAAAATTCACTGCTTTTACCAAAAATGAACTCTTGCTTGTAGGAAGACACAGCATTTGGTTTAACTCCATTTCTGAAGAGAAATGCAGACCAGTGTTCTCATCCATGAAACACACTCTGTTTTAACGCAAATAGCATGCTCTTCTTTCCAGCGTCTGCAATAGAGCAAGGAACTTGAGCATGTCCAGAAAAAAATAACTGTGTTTCCTACTCAAATGGAATATATCTATACAACTCTGCTTATGAAACTGATACAAACCACAGCATCTGTTACATAGATGCTCTTTAGTTAATAATGAATATCGTATTGGTTTCATGAACTGTGTAAATTTATTTGAGCCGAAAAAACAGGGTTTACCGGAAATGAACTCTTGCTTGTAGGAATACAGAGAGCATAGATTTTAACTCCGATTCTATAGGAAATTCAGAAAAGTTGTCTCATCCATGAAACACAGTCTGTTTTAACTCCAGAAGCATGCTCCTTTTTCTAGCTTCTCCAATACTGCAAGAAACATGAGCATGGCTAGAAAAAATGAACTGTGTTTCTGACTCAATTGGACCATACCTAGTTTAACTCTGCTTATGAAACTGATACAAACCACAGCATCTCTTACATAGACGCTCTTTAGTTAATAGTGAAATACGTGTAGAGTTTGTGAACTGTGTAAATTCATATGAGCCGAAAATTCACTGTCTTTACCAGAAATGAACTCTTGATTGAAGGAAGAAACAGAGCATTTGGTTTAACTCCATTTGTGAAGGGAAATTCAGACCAGTGTTCTCATCCATGAAACACACTCTGTTTTAACGCAAATAGCATGCTCTTATTTCCAGCGTCTGCAATATAGCAAGGAACAAGAGCATGTCCAGAAAAAATTAACTGTGTTTCCTACTCATACGGACCATATCTAGTTCAACTGTGTTTATGAAACTGATACAAACCACAGCATCTGTTACATAGATGCTCTTTAGTTAATAATGAATATCGTATTGGTTTCGTGAACTGTGTAAATTCATTTGAGCCGAAAAACAACTGGGATTACCAGAAATGAACTCTTGTTTGTAGGACGACATGGAGCATGGAGTTTAACTCCGATTCTAAATGGAAATTCAGAAGAGTGATCTCATCCTTGAAACACAGTCTGTTTTAATGCAAGAAGCATGCTCTTCTTTCAAGAATCTGCAATACAGCAAGAAACATGAGCATTGCCAGAAAAAAAGAACTGTGTGTCTGACTCAAACAGTCCATACCTAGTTCAACTCTGCTTATGAAACTGATACAAAGCACAGCATCTCTTACACAGACGCTCTTTAACTAATAGTGATAAACGCGTTGGGTTTGAAAACTGTGTAAATGCATTTGAGCCGAAAATTCACTGCTTTTACCAAAAATGAACTCTTGCTTGTAGGAAGACACAGAGCATTTGGTTTAACTCCATTTCTGAAGGGAAATTCAGGCCAGTGTTCTCATCCATGAAACACACTCTGTTTTAACGCAAATAGCATGCCCTTCTTTCCTGCGTCTGCAATAGAGCAAGGAACATGAGCATGTCCAGAAAAAAATAACTGTGTTTCCTACTCATACGGACCATATCTATTCAACTCTGCTTATGAAACTGATGCAAACCACATCATCTCTTACATAGATGGTCTTTAGTTAATAGTGAAAATCATATTCGTTTCGTGAACTGTTTAAATTCATTTGAGCCGAAAAATAACTGGGTTTACGGTAAATGAAATCTTGCTTGTAGGAAGACACAGAGCATAGAGTTTAACTCCAATTCTATAGGGAAATTCAGAAGAGTGTTCTCATCCATGAAACACAGTCTGTTTTAACTCAAGAAGCATGCTCCTTTTTCCAGCTTCTCCAATACCGCAAGAAACATGAGCATGGCTAGAAAAAATGAACTGTTTCTGACTCAATCAGACCATACCTAGTTTAACTCTGCTTATGAAACTGACACAAACCACAGCATCTCTTACATAGACGCTCTTTAGTTAATAGTGAAAATCGTATTGGTTTCGTGAACTGTGTAAATTCATTTGAGCCGAAAAACTACTGGGTTTACCAGAAATGAACTCTTGCTTGTAGGACGACGTAGAGCATGGAGTTTATCTCCGATTCTAAATGGAAACTCAGATGAGTGATCTCATCCTTGAAACACTGTCTGTTTTAACGCAAGAACCATGCTCTTCTTTCATCATCTGCAATACAGCAAGAAACATGAGCATGGCCAGATAAAAGAACTGTGTTTCCTACTCATACGGACCATATCTAGTTCAACTCTCCTTAGGAAACTGATACAAACCACATCATTTCTTACATAGATGCTCTTTAGTTAATAGTGAAAAACGAGTTGGTTTGGTGAACTGTGTAAATTCATTTGGCAACGAAAATTCAAAGCCTTTACCAGAAGTGAACTCTTGCTTGTAGGAAGACACAGAGCATTTGGTTTAACTAAATTACTGAAGGGAAATTCAGAAGCGTGTTCTCATCCATGAAACACAGTTTGTTTTAAAGCAAGAAGCATGCTCTTTTTTCCAGCATCTGCAATACAACAAGAAACATGAGCATGGCCAGAAAAATAGAACTGTGTTTCTGACTCAAACGGACCATATCTAGTTCAACTCTGCTTATGAAACTGATACAAACCACAGCATCTCTTACATAGATGCTCTTTAGTTAATAGTGAAAATCATAATGGTTTCGTGAACGGTATAAATGCATTTGAGCCGAAAAACAACTGGGTTTACCAGAAATGAACTCTTGCTTGCAGGACGACATAGAGCATGGAGATTAACTCTGATTCTAAATGGAAATTCAGAAGAGTGATCTCATCCATGAAACACAGTCTGTTTTAACGCAAGAAGCATGCTCTTCTTTCAAGCATCTGCAATACAGCAAGAAACATGAGCATGGCCAGAAAAAAAGAACTGTTTCCTACTCATACGGACCATATCTAGTTCAATTCTGCTTATGAAACTGATACAAACCACAGCATGAATTACATAGATGCTGTTTAGTTAATAGTGAAAATCGTGTTGGGTTTGTAAACAGTGTAAAATCATATGAGCCGAAAATTCACTGCCTTTACCAGAAATGAACTCTTGGTTGTAGGAAGACACATAGCATTTGGTTTAACTCCATTTCTGAAGGGAAATTCAGAAGAGTGTTCTCATCCATGAAACACAGTTTGTTTTAACGCAAGAAGCATACTCTTTTTTCCATTATCTGCAATCAGCAAGAAACAAGAGCATTGCCAGAAAAAAAGAACTGTGTGTCTGACTTAAACGGTCCATACCTAGTTCAACTCTGCTTATGAAACTGATACAAACCACAGCATCTCTTACACAGACTCTCTTTAGTTAATAGTGATAAACGCGTTGGGTTTGTGAACTGTGTAAATTCATTTCAGCCGAAAATTCACTGCTTTTACCAAAAATGAACTCTTGCTTGTAGGAAGACACAGCATTTGGTTTAACTCCATTTCTGAAGAGAAATGCAGACCAGTGTTCTCATCCATGAAACACACTCTGTTTTAACGCAAATAGCATGCTCTTCTTTCCAGCGTCTGCAATAGAGCAAGGAACTTGAGCATGTCCAGAAAAAAATAACTGTGTCTCCTACTCAGATGGAATATATCTATACAACTCTGCTTATGAAACTGATACAAACCACATCATCTCTTACATAGATGCTCTTCAGTTAATAGTGAAAATCGTATTGGTTTCATGAACTGTGTAAATTTATTTGAGCCGAAAAAACAGGGTTTACCGGAAATGAACTCTTGCTTGTAGGAAGACAGAGAGCATAGATTTTAACTCCGATTCTATAGGAAATTCAGAAAAGTTGTCTCATCCATGAAACACAGTCTGTTTTAACTCCAGAAGCATGCTCCTTTTTCTAGCTTCTCCAATACTGCAAGAAACATGAGCATGGCTAGAAAAAATGAACTGTGTTTCTGACTCAATTGGACCATACCTAGTTTAACTCTGCTTATGAAACTGATACAAACCACAGCATCTCTTACATAGACGCTCTTTAGTTAATAGTGAAATACGTGTAGAGTTTGTGAACTGTGTAAATTCATATGAGCCGAAAATTCACTGTCTTTACCAGAAATGAACTCTTGATTGAAGGAAGAAACAGAGCATTTGGTTTAACTCCATTTGTGAAGGGAAATTCAGACCAGTGTTCTCATCCATGAAACACACTCTGTTTTAACGCAAATAGCATGCTCTTATTTCCAGCGTCTGCAATATAGCAAGGAACAAGAGCATGTCCAGAAAAAATTAACTGTGTTTCCTACTCATACGGACCATATCTAGTTCAACTGTGTTTATGAAACTGATACAAACCACAGCATCTGTTACATAGATGCTCTTTAGTTAATAATGAATATCGTATTGGTTTCGTGAACTGTGTAAATTCATTTGAGCCGAAAAACAACTGGGATTACCAGAAATGAACTCTTGTTTGTAGGACGACATGGAGCATGGAGTTTAACTCCGATTCTAAATGGAAATTCAGAAGAGTGATCTCATCCTTGAAACGCAGTCTGTTTTAATGCAAGAAGCATGCTCTTCTTTCAAGAATCTGCAATACAGCAAGAAACATGAGCATTGCCAGAAAAAAAGAACTGTGTGTCTGACTCAAACGGTCCATACCTAGTTCAACTCTGCTTATGAAACTGATACAAAGCACAGCATCTCTTACACAGACGCTCTTTAACTAATAGTGATAAACGCGTTGGGTTTGAAAACTGTGTAAATGCATTTGAGCCGAAAATTCACTGCTTTTACCAAAAATGAACTCTTGCTTGTAGGAAGACACAGAGCATTTGGTTTAACTCCATTTCTGAAGGGAAATTCAGGCCAGTGTTCTCATCCATGAAACACACTCTGTTTTAACGCAAATAGCATGCCCTTCTTTCCTGCGTCTGCAATAGAGCAAGGAACATGAGCATGTCCAGAAAAAAATAACTGTGTTTCCTACTCATACGGACCATATCTATTCAACTCTGCTTATGAAACTGATGCAAACCACATCATCTCTTACATAGATGGTCTTTAGTTAATAGTGAAAATCATATTCGTTTCGTGAACTGTGTAAATTCATTTGAGCCGAAAAATAACTGGGTTTACGGTAAATGAAATCTTGCTTGTAGGAAGACACAGAGCATAGAGTTTAACTCCAATTCTATAGGGAAATTCAGAAGAGTGTTCTCATCCATGAAACACAGTCTGTTTTAACTCAAGAAGCATGCTCCTTTTTCCAGCTTCTCCAATACCGCAAGAAACATGAGCATGGCTAGAAAAAATGAACTGTTTCTGACTCAATCAGACCATACCTAGTTTAACTCTGCTTATGAAACTGACACAAACCACAGCATCTCTTACATAGACGCTCTTTAGTTAATAGTGAAAATCGTATTGGTTTCGTGAACTGTGTAAATTCATTTGAGCCGAAAAACTACTGGGTTTACCAGAAATGAACTCTTGCTTGTAGGACGACGTAGAGCATGGAGTTTATCTCCGATTCTAAATGGAAACTCAGATGAGTGATCTCATCCTTGAAACACTGTCTGTTTTAACGCAAGAACCATGCTCTTCTTTCATCATCTGCAATACAGCAAGAAACATGAGCATGGCCAGATAAAAGAACTGTGTTTCCTACTCATACGGACCATATCTAGTTCAACTCTCCTTAGGAAACTGATACAAACCACATCATTTCTTACATAGATGCTCTTTAGTTAATAGTGAAAAACGAGTTGGTTTGGTGAACTGTGTAAATTCATTTGGCAACGAAAATTCAAAGCCTTTACCAGAAGTGAACTCTTGCTTGTAGGAAGACACAGAGCATTTGGTTTAACTAAATTACTGAAGGGAAATTCAGAAGCGTGTTCTCATCCATGAAACACAGTTTGTTTTAAAGCAAGAAGCATGCTCTTTTTTCCAGCATCTGCAATACAACAAGAAACATGAGCATGGCCAGAAAAATAGAACTGTGTTTCTGACTCAAACGGACCATATCTAGTTCAACTCTGCTTATGAAACTGATACAAACCACAGCATCTCTTACATAGATGCTCTTTAGTTAATAGTGAAAATCATAATGGTTTCGTGAACGGTATAAATGCATTTGAGCCGAAAAACAACTGGGTTTACCAGAAATGAACTCTTGCTTGCAGGACGACATAGAGCATGGAGATTAACTCCGATTCTAAATGGAAATTCAGAAGAGTGATCTCATCCATGAAACACAGTCTGTTTTAACGCAAGAAGCATGCTCTTCTTTCAAGCATCTGCAATACAGCAAGAAACATGAGCATGGCCAGAAAAAAAGAACTGTTTCCTACTCATACGGACCATATCTAGTTCAATTCTGCTTATGAAACTGATACAAACCACAGCATGAATTACATAGATGCTGTTTAGTTAATAGTGAAAATCGTGTTGGGTTTGTAAACAGTGTAAAATCATATGAGCCGAAAATTCACTGCCTTTACCAGAAATGAACTCTTGCTTGTAGGAAGACACATAGCATTTGGTTTAACTCCATTTCTGAAGGGAAATTCAGAAGAGTGTTCTCATCCATGAAACACAGTTTGTTTTAACGCAAGAAGCATACTCTTTTTTCCATTATCTGCAATCAGCAAGAAACAAGAGCATTGCCAGAAAAAAAGAACTGTGTGTCTGACTTAAACGGTCCATACCTAGTTCAACTCTGCTTATGAAACTGATACAAACCACAGCATCTCTTACACAGACTCTCTTTAGTTAATAGTGATAAACGCGTTGGGTTTGTGAACTGTGTAAATTCATTTCAGCCGAAAATTCACTGCTTTTACCAAAAATGAACTCTTGCTTGTAGGAAGACACAGCATTTGGTTTAACTCCATTTCTGAAGAGAAATGCAGACCAGTGTTCTCATCCATGAAACACACTCTGTTTTAACGCAAATAGCATGCTCTTCTTTCCAGCGTCTGCAATAGAGCAAGGAACTTGAGCATGTCCAGAAAAAAATAACTGTGTCTCCTACTCAGATGGAATATATCTATACAACTCTGCTTATGAAACTGATACAAACCACATCATCTCTTACATAGATGCTCTTCAGTTAATAGTGAAAATCGTATTGGTTTCATGAACTGTGTAAATTTATTTGAGCCGAAAAAACAGGGTTTACCGGAAATGAACTCTTGCTTGTAGGAAGACAGAGAGCATAGATTTTAACTCCGATTCTATAGGAAATTCAGAAAAGTTGTCTCATCCATGAAACACAGTCTGTTTTAACTCCAGAAGCATGCTCCTTTTTCTAGCTTCTCCAATACTGCAAGAAACATGAGCATGGCTAGAAAAAATGAACTGTGTTTCTGACTCAATCGGACCATACCTAGTTTAACTCTGCTTATGAAACTGATACAAACCACAGCATCTCTTACATAGACGCTCTTAAGTTAATAGTGAAATACGTGTAGAGTTTGTGAAATGTGTAAATTCATATGAGCCGAAAATTCACTGTCTTTACCAGAAATGAACTCTTGATTGAAGGAAGAAACAGAGCATTTGGTTTAACTCCATTTGTGAAGGGAAATTCAGACCAGTGTTCTCATCCATGAAACACACTCTGTTTTAACGCAAATAGCATGCTCTTATTTCCAGCGTCTGCAATATAGCAAGGAACAAGAGCATGTCCAGAAAAAATTAACTGTGTTTCCTACTCATACGGACCATATCTAGTTCAACTGTGTTTATGAAACTGATACAAACCACAGCATCTGTTACATAGATGCTCTTTAGTTAATAATGAATATCGTATTGGTTTCGTGAACTGTGTAAATTCATTTGAGCCGAAAAACAACTGGGATTACCAGAAATGAACTCTTGTTTGTAGGACGACATGGAGCATGGAGTTTAACTCCGATTCTAAATGGAAATTCAGAAGAGTGATCTCATCCTTGAAACGCAGTCTGTTTTAATGCAAGAAGCATGCTCTTCTTTCAAGAATCTGCAATACAGCAAGAAACATGAGCATTGCCAGAAAAAAAGAACTGTGTGTCTGACTCAAACGGTCCATACCTAGTTCAACTCTGCTTATGAAACTGATACAAAGCACAGCATCTCTTACACAGACGCTCTTTAACTAATAGTGATAAACACGTTGGGTTTGAAAACTGTGTAAATGCATTTGAGCCGAAAATTCACTGCTTTTACCAAAAATGAACTCTTGCTTGTAGGAAGACACAGAGCATTTGGTTTAACTCCATTTCTGAAGGGAAATTCAGGCCAGTGTTCTCATCCATGAAACACACTCTGTTTTAACGCAAATAGCATGCCCTTCTTTCCTGCGTCTGCAATAGAGCAAGGAACATGAGCATGTCCAGAAAAAAATAACTGTGTTTCCTACTCATACGGACCATATCTATTCAACTCTGCTTATGAAACTGATGCAAACCACATCATCTCTTACATAGATGGTCTTTAGTTAATAGTGAAAATCATATTCGTTTCGTGAACTGTGTAAATTCATTTGAGCCGAAAAATAACTGGGTTTACGGTAAATGAAATCTTGCTTGTAGGAAGACACAGAGCATAGAGTTTAACTCCAATTCTATAGGGAAATTCAGAAGAGTGTTCTCATCCATGAAACACAGTCTGTTTTAACTCAAGAAGCATGCTCCTTTTTCCAGCTTCTCCAATACCGCAAGAAACATGAGCATGGCTAGAAAAAATGAACTGTTTCTGACTCAATCAGACCATACCTAGTTTAACTCTGCTTATGAAACTGACACAAACCACAGCATCTCTTACATAGACGCTCTTTAGTTAATAGTGAAAATCGTATTGGTTTCGTGAACTGTGTAAATTCATTTGAGCCGAAAAACTACTGGGTTTACCAGAAATGAACTCTTGCTTGTAGGACGACGTAGAGCATGGAGTTTATCTCCGATTCTAAATGGAAACTCAGATGAGTGATCTCATCCTTGAAACACTGTCTGTTTTAACGCAAGAACCATGCTCTTCTTTCATCATCTGCAATACAGCAAGAAACATGAGCATGGCCAGATAAAAGAACTGTGTTTCCTACTCATACGGACCATATCTAGTTCAACTCTCCTTAGGAAACTGATACAAACCACATCATTTCTTACATAGATGCTCTTTAGTTAATAGTGGAAAACGAGTTGGTTTGGTGAACTGTGTAAATTCATTTGGCACCGAAAATTCAAAGCCTTTACCAGAAGTGAACACTTGCTTGTGGGAAGACACAGAGCATTTGGTTTAACTAAATTACTGAAGGGAAATTCAGAAGCGTGTTCTCATCCATGAAACACAGTTTGTTTTAAAGCAAGAAGCATGCTCTTTTTTCCAGCATCTGCAATACAACAAGAAACATGAGCATGGCCAGAAAAATAGAACTGTGTTTCTGACTCAAACGGACCATATCTAGTTCAACTCTGCTTATGAAACTGATACAAACCACAGCATCTCTTACATAGATGCTCTTTAGTTAATAGTGAAAATCATAATGGTTTCGTGAACGGTATAAATGCATTTGAGCCGAAAAACAACTGGGTTTACCAGAAATGAACTCTTGCTTGCAGGACGACATAGAGCATGGAGATTAACTCCGATTCTAAATGGAAATTCAGAAGAGTGATCTCATCCATGAAACACAGTCTGTTTTAACGCAAGAAGCATGCTCTTCTTTCAAGCATCTGCAATACAGCAAGAAACATGAGCATGGCCAGAAAAAAAGAACTGTTTCCTACTCATACGGACCATATCTAGTTCAATTCTGCTTATGAAACTGATACAAACCACAGCATGAATTACATAGATGCTGTTTAGTTAATAGTGAAAATCGTGTTGGGTTTGTAAACAGTGTAAAATCATATGAGCCGAAAATTCACTGCCTTTACCAGAAATGAACTCTTGCTTGTAGGAAGACACAGAGCATTTGGTTTAACTCCATTTCTGAAGGGAAATTCAGAAGAGTGTTCTCATCCATGAAACACAGTTTGTTTTAACGCAAGAAGCATGCTCTTTTTTCCATTATCTGCAATCAGCAAGAAAAAAAGAACTGTGTGTCTGACTCAAACGGTCCATACCTAGTTGAACTCTGCTTATGAAACTGATTCAAACCACATCACCTCTTACATAGATGCTCTTTAGTTAATAAGGAAAAACGAGTTGGTTTCGTGAACTGTGTAAATTCATTTGGCGTCGAAAATTCAATGCCTTTACCAGAAATGAACTCTTGCTTGTAGGAAGACACAGAGCATTTGGTTTAACTAAATTACTGAAGGGAAATTCAGCAGAGTGTTCTCATCCATGAAACACAGTTTGTTTTAACGCAAGAAGCATGCTCTTTTTTCCAGCATCTGCAATACAGCAAGAAACATGAGCATGGCCAGAAAAAAAGAACTGTGTTTCTGACTCAAACGGACCATATCTAGTTCAACTCTGCTTATGAAACTGATACAAACCACAGCATCTCTTACATAGATGCTCTTTAGTTAATAGATATAAACGTGTTGGATTTGTGAATTTTGTAAATTCATTTGAGCCGAAAATTCACTGCTTTTACCAAAAATGAACTCTTGCTTGTAGGAAGACACACAGCATTTAGTTTAACTCCATTTCTGAAGGGAAATTCAGACCAGTGTTCTCATCCATGAAACACAGTCTGTTTTTACGCAAATAGCATGCTCTTCTTTCCAGCGTTTGCAATACATCAAGGAACATGAGCCTGTCCAGAATAAAAGAACTGTGTTTCCTACTCATACGGACCATATCTATTCAACTCTGCTTATGAAACTGATACAAACCACATCATCTCTTACAAAGATGCTCTTTAGTTAATAGTGAAAATCGTATTGGTTTCGGGAACTGTGTAAATTCATATGAGCCAAAAAACAACTGGGTTTACCAGAAATGAACTCTTGCTTGCAGGACGACATAGAGCATGGAGTTTAACTCCGATTCTAAAAGGATATTCAGAAGAGTGGTCTCATCCATGACACACAGTGTGTTTTAACGCAAGAACAGGCTCTTCTTTGAAGCATCTGCAATACAGCAAGAAACATCAGCATGGCCAGAAAAAAAAAAAAATTGTTTCCTACTCATACGGACCATATCTAGTTCAATTCTGCTTATGAAACTGATACAAACCACAGCATGAATTACATAGATGCTGTTTAGTTAATAGTGAAAATCATGTTGGGTTTGTAAACAGTGTAAAATCCTATGAGCCGAAAATTCACTGCCTTTACCAGAAATGAACTCTTGGTTGTAGGAAGACACATAGCATTTGGTTTAACTCCATTTCTGAAGGGAAATTCATAAGAGTGTTCTCATCCATGAAACATAGTTTGTTTTAACGCAAGAAGCATGCTCTTTTTTCCATTATCTGCAATCAGCAAGAAACATGAGCATTGCCAGAAAAAAAGAACTGTGTGTCTGACTTAAACGGTCCATACCTAGTTCCACTCTGCTTATGAAACTGATACAAACCACAGCATCTCTTACACAGACTCTCTTTAGTTAATAGTGGTAAACGCGTTGGGTTTGTGAACTGTTTAAATTCATTTGAGCCGAAAATTCACTGCTTTTACCAAAAATGAACTCTTGCTTGTAGGAAGACACAGCATTTGGTTTAACTCCATTTCTGAAGGGAAATTCAGACCAGTGTTCTCATCCATGAAACACACTCTGTTTTAACGCAAATAGCATGCTCTCATTTGAGCGTCTGCAATATAGCAAGGAACAAGAGCATGTCCAGAAAAAATTAACTGTGTTTCCTACTCATACGGACCTTATCTAGTTCAACTGTGTTTATGAAACTGATACAAACCACAGCATCTGTTACATAGATGCTCTTTAGTTAATAATGAATATCGTATTGGTTTCGTGAACTGTGTAAATTCATTTGAGCCGAAAAACAACTGGGATTCCCAGAAATGAACTCTTGCTTGTAGGACGACTTGGAGCATGGAGTTTAACTCCGATTCTAAATGGAAATTCAGAAGAGTGATCTCATCCTTGAAACGCAGTCTGTTTTAACGCAAGAAGCATGCTCTTCTTCACAGCATCTGCAATACAGCAAGAAACATGAGCATTGCCAGAAAAAAAGAACTGTGTGTCTGACTTAAACGGTCCACACCTAGTTCAACTCTGCTTATGAAACTGATACAAAGCACAGCATCTCTTACACAGACGCTCTTTAACTAATAGTGATAAACGCGTTGGGTTTGAAAACTGTGTAAATTCATTTGAGCCGAAAATTCACTGCTTTTACCAAAAATGAACTCTTGCTTGTAGGAAGACACAGAGCATTTGGTTTAACTCCATTTCTGAAGGGAAATTCAGAAAAGTTTTCTCATCCATGAAACACAGTCTGTTTTAACTCCAGAAGCATGCTCCTTTTTCTAGCTTCTCCAATACCGCAAGAAACATGAGCATGGCTAGAAAAAATGAACTGTGTTTCTGACTCAATCGGACCATACCTAGTTTAACTCTTCTTATGAAACTGATAGAAACCACAGCATCTCTTACATAGACGCTCTTTAGTTAATAGTGAAATACGTGTAGAGTTTGTGAACTGTGTAAATTCATATGAGCCGAAAATTCACTGTCTTTACCAGAAATGAACTCTTGATTGAAGGAAGAAACAGAGCATTTGGTTTAACTCCATTTCTGAAGGGAAATTCAGACCGTGTTCTCATCCATGAAACACACTCTGTTTTAACGCAAATAGCATGCTCTTATTTCCAGCGTCTGCAATATAGCAAGGAACAAGAGCATGTCCAGAAAAAATTAACTGTGTTTCCTACTCATACAGAGAATATCTATTCAACTATGCTTATGAAACTGATACAAACCACATGATCTCTTACATAGATGTTCTTTAGTTAATAGTGAAAATCGTATTGGTTTCGTGAACTGTGTAAATTCATTTGAGCCGAAAAACAACTGGGTTTACCAGAAATGAACTCTTGCTTGCAGGACGACATAGAGCATGCAGTTTAACTCTGATTCTAAATGGAAATTCAGAAGAGTGATCTCATCCATGAAACACAGTCTGTTTTAACGCAAGAAGCATGCTCTTCTTTCAAGCATCTGCATTACACCAAGAAACATGAGCATGAGCAGAAAAAAAGAACTGTGTTTCTGACTCAAACGGACCATATCTAGTTCAACTCTGCTTATGAAACTGATACAAACAACAGCATCTCTTACATAGACGCTCTATAGTTAATAGAGATATACGCGTTGGGTGTGTGAACTGTGTAAATTCATTTGAGCGGAAAATTCACTGCTTTTACCAAAAATGAACTCTTGCTTCTAGGAAGACACAGAGCATTTGGTTTAACTCCATTTCTGAAGGGAAATTCAAGCCAGTGTTCTCATCCATGAAACACACTCTGTTTTAACGCACATAGCATGCTCTTCTTTCCAGCGTCTGCAATAGAGCAAGGAACATGAGCATGTCCAAAAAAAAAAATAACTGTGTTCCCTACTCATACGGACCATATCTATTCAACTCTGCTTATGAAACTGATACAAACCACATCATCTCTTACATAGATGCTCTTTAGTTAATAGTGAAAATCGTATTGGTTTCGTGAACTATGTAAATTTATTTGAGCCGAAAAATAACTGGGTTTACAAGAAATGAACTCTTGCTTGTAGGAAGACACAGAGCATAGAGTTTAACTCCGATTCTATATGAAAATTCAGAAAAGTGTTCTCATTCATGAAACACAGACTGTTTTAACTCAAGAAGCATGCTCTTTTTTCCAGCTGGTCCAACACCGCAAGAAACATGAGCATGGCTAGAAAAAATGAACTGTGTTTCTGACTCAATCAGACCATACCTAGTTCAACTCTGCTTATGAAACTGATACAAACAACAGCATCTCTTACATAGACGCTCTTTAGTTAATAGAGATAAACGCGTTGTGTGTGTGAACTGTGTAAATTCATTTGAGCGGAAAATTCACTGCTTTTACCAAAAATGAACTCTTGCTTGTAGGAAGACTCAGAGCATTTGGTTTAACTCCATTTCTGAAGGGAAATTCAGACTAGTGTTCTCATCCATGAAGCACACTCTCTTTTAACGCAAATAGCATGCTCTTCTTTCAAGCATCTGCAATACAGCAAGAAACATGAGCATGGCCAGAAAAAAAGAACTGTGTTTCTGACTCAAACGGACCATATCTAGTTCAACTCTGCTTATGAAACTGATACAAACCACATCATCTCTAACATAGATGCTCTTTAGTTAATAGTGAAAATCGTATTGGTTTCGTGAGCTGTGCAAATTCATTTGAGCCGAAAAACAACTGGGTTTATCAGAAATGAACTCTTGCTTCTAGGACGACATAGAGCATGGAGTTTAACTCCGACTCTAAATGGAAATTCAGAAGTGTGATTTCATCCATGAAACACAGTCTGTTTCAACGCAAGAAGCATGCTCTTCTTTCAAGCATCTGCAATACAGGAATAAATATGAGCATGGCCAGAAAAAAAGAATTGTGTTTCCTACTCATACGGACCATATCTAGTTCAACTCTGCTTATGAAACTGATACAAACCACATCATCTCTAACAGAGATGCTCTTTAGTTAGTAGTGAAAATTTTATTGGTTTCGTGAACTGTGTAAATTTATTTGAGCCGAAAGGTTACTGGGTTTACGGGAAATGAACTCTTAATTGTAGGAAGACACAGAGCATGTAGTTTAACTCTGATTCTATAGGGAAATTCAGAAAAGTGTTCTCATCCATGAAACACAATCTGTTTTAACGCCAGAAGCATGCTTTTTTTTTTCCAGCTTCTGCAATACAGCAAGAAACATGAGCATGGCTAGAAAAATGAACTGTGTTTCTGACTCAATCGACCAACCTAGTTTAACTCTGCTTATGAAACTGATACAAACCACAGCATCTCTTACATAGATGCTCTTTAGTTAATAGTGAAAAACGTGTAGGGTTTGTGAACTGTGTAAATTCATATGATCCGAAAATTCACTGCTTTTACCAGAAATGAACTCTTGCTTGAAGGAAGACACAGAGCATTTGGTTTAACTACATTTCAGAAAGGAAATTCAGAAGAGTGTTCTCATCCATGAAACACAGTTTGTTTTAACTCAAGAAGCATGCTTTCTTTTCCAGCATCTGCAATACAGCAAGGAACATGAACATGGCCAAAAAAAAAGAACTGTGTTTCTGACTCAAACGGACCATATCTAGTTCAACTCTGCTTATGAAACTGATACAAACCACAGCATCTCTTACATAGACGCTCTTTAGTTAATAGAGATAAACGCGTTGGGTGTGTGAACTGTGTAAATTCATTTGAGCGGAAAATTCACTGCTTTTACCAAAAATGAACCCTTGCTTGTAGGAAAACACAGAGCATTTGGTTTAACTCCATTTGTGAAGGGAAATTCAAGCCAGTGTTCTCATCCCTAAAACACACTCTGTTTTAACGCAAATAGCATGCTCTTCTTTCCAGCGTCTGCAAATGAGCAAGGAACATGAGCATGTCCAGAAAAAAATAACTGTGTTTCCTACTCATACGGACCATATCTATTCAGCTCCGCTTATGAAACTGATACAAACCACATCATCTCTTACATAGATGCTCTTTAGTTAATAGTGAAAATCGTATTGGTTTCGTGAACTATGTAAATTCATTTGAGCCGAAAAATAACTGGGTTTACAGAAAATGAACTCTTGCTTGTAGGAAGACACAGAGCATAGAGTTTAACTCCTATTCTATAGGGAAATTCAGAAAAGTGTTCTCATCCATGAAACACAGTTTGTTTTAACTCAAGAAGCATGCTCTTTTTTCCAGCATCTGCAATACAGCAAGAAACATGAGCATGGCCAGAAAAAAGGAAATGTGTTTTTGACTCAAACGGACCATATCTAGTTCCACTCTGCTTATGAAACTGATACGAACCACAGCATCTCTTACATAGACGCTCTTTAGTTAATAGAGATAAATGCGTTGCGTTTGTGAACTGAGTAAATTCATTTAAGCCGAAAATTCACTGCTTTTACCAAAAATGATCTCTTGCTTGTAGGAAGACACACAGCATTTGGTTTAACTCCATTTCTGGAGGGAAATTCAGACCAGTGTTCTCATCCATGAAACACACTCTGTTTTAATGCAAATAGCATGCTGTCCTTTCCAGCATCTGCATTACAGCAAGGAACATGAGCATGTCCAGAAAAAAAAACTGTGTTTCCTACTCTTACGGACCATATCTAGTTCAATTCTGCTTATGAAACTGATACAAACCCCAGCATCTCTTACATAGACGCTCTTTAGTTAATAGTGATAAACGCGTTGGGTTTGTGAACTGTGTAAATTCATTTGAGCCAAAAATACACTGCTTTTACCAAAAATGAACTCTTGCTTGTAGGATGACACAGAGCATTTGGTTCAATTCCATTTCTGAAGGGAAATTCAGACCAGTGTTCTCATCCATGAAACACACTCTGTTTTAACGCAAACAGCATGCCCTTCTTTCCAGCATCTACAATATAGCAAGGAACATGAGCATGTCCCCCAAAAAAAGAACTGTGTGTCCTACTCATATGGACCATATCTAGCTCAACTCTGCTTATGAAACTGATAGAAACCACATCATATCTTACATAGATGCTCTTTAGTTAATAGTGAAAATTGTATTGGTTTCGTGAACTGTGTAAATTCATTTGAGTCGAAAAATTACTGGGTTTACGGGAAATGAACTCCTGCTTGTAGGAAGACACAGAGCATGTAGTTTAACTCCGATTCTATATGGAAATTCAGAAAAGTATTCTCATCCATGAAACACAGTCTGTTTTAACGCCAGAATCATGCTCTTTTTTCCAGCTTCGGCAATAAAGCAAGAAACATGAGCATGGCTAGAAAAAAGAACTGTGTTTCTGACTCAATCGGACCATACCTTGTTTAACTCTGCTTATGAAACTGATACAAACCACATCATCTCTAACATAGATGCTCTTTAGTTAATAGTGAAAATCGTATTGGTTTCGTGAACTGTGTAAATTCATTTGAGCCGAAAAACAACTGGGTTTATCTGAAATGAACTCTTGCTTGTAGGACGATATAGAGCATAGAGTTTAACTCCGATTCTAAATGGAAATTCAGAAGAGTGATCTCATCCTTGAAACACAGTCCGTTTTAATGCAAGAAGCATGATCTTCTTTCAAGCATCTGCAATACAGCAAGAAACATGAGCATGGCCAGAAAAAAGAACTGTGTTTCCTACTCATATGGACCATATCTAGTTCAACTCTGCTTATGAAACTGATACAAACCACATCATCTGTTACATAGATGCTCTTTAGTTAATAGTGAAAAACGAGTTGGTTTCGTGAACTGTGCAAATTCATTTGGCGCCGAAAATTTAATGCCTTTACCAGAAATGATCTCTTGCTTGTAGGAAGACACAGCATTTGGTTTAACTAAATTTCTAAAGGGAAATTCAGAAGTGTGTTCTCATCCATGAAACACAGTTTGTTTTAACGCAAGAAGCATGCTCTTTTTCCAGCATCTGCAATACAGCAAGAAACATGAGCATGGCCAGAAAAAAAGAACTGTGATTCTGACTCAAAAGGACCATATCTAGTTCAACTCTGCTTATGAAACTGATACAAACCAGAGCATCTCTTACATAGATGCTCTTTAGTTAATAGAGATAAACTCGTTGGTTTTGTGAATTGTATAATTTCCTTTGAGCCGAAAATTCACTGCTTTTACCAAAAATGAACTCTTGCTTGTAGGAAGACACAGAGAATTTGGTTTAACTCCATTTCTGAAGGGAAATTCAGACCAGTGTTCTCATCCATGAAACACACTCTGTTTTAACGCAAATAGCATGCTCTTCTTTCAAGCATCTGCAATACAGCAAGGAACAAGAGCATGTCCAGAAAAAATTAACTGTGTTTCCTACTCATACGGACCATATCTCTTTCAACTCTGCTTATGAAACTGATACAAACCACATCATATGTTACATAGATGCTCTTTAGTTTATAGTGAAAATCATATTGGTATAGTGAACGCTGTAAATTCATTTGAGCCGAAAAACAACTGGGTTTACCAGAAATGAACTCTTGCTTGTAGGACTACATAGAGCATGGAGTTTAACTCCGATTCTAAATGGAAATGCAGAAGAGTGATCTCATCCATGAAACACAGTCTGTTTCAACGCAAGAAGCATGCTCTTCTTTCAAGCATCTGCAATACAGCAAGAAACATGAGCATGGCCAGAAAAAAAGAACTGTGTTTCTGACTCAAACGGAACGTATCTCGTTCAACTCTGCTTATGAAACTGATACAAACCACTGCATCTCTTACATAGACGCTCTTAAGTTAATAGTGATAAACGCGTTGGGATTGTGAACTGTGTAAATTCATTTGAGCCGAAAATTCACTGCTTTTACCAAAAATGAACTCTTGCTTGTAGGAAGACACAGAGCATTTGGTTTAACTCCATTTCTGAAGGGAAATTCAGACCAGTGTTCTCATCCATGAAACACACTCTGTTTTAATGCAAATAGCATGCCCTTCTTTCCAGCATCTGCAATACAGCAAGGAACATGAGCATGTCCCCCAAAAAAGTACTGTGTTTCCTACTCATACGGTCCATATCTAGTTCAACTCTGCTTATGAAACTGATAGAAACCACATCATCTCTGACATAGATGCTCTTTAGTTAATAGTGAAAATTGTATTGGTTTCGTGAACTGTATAAATTCATTTGAGACGAAAAATTACTGGGTTTACGGGAAATGAATTCTTGATTGTAGGAAGACACAGAGCATGGAGTTTAGCTCCGATTCTATAGGGAAATTCAGAAATGTGTTCTCATCCATGAAACACAGTCTGTTTTAAAGCAAATAGCATACTCTTCTTTCCAACGACTGCAATACAGCAAGGAACATGAGCATGTACAGAAAAAAAAACTGTGTTTCCTACTCATACGGACCATATCTAGTTCAACTCTGCTCATGAAACTGATACAAACCACAGCATCTCTTATATAGATGCTCTTTAGTTAATAGTGATAAACGCGTTGGGTTTGTGAACTGTGTAAATTCATTTGAGCCGAAAATTCACAGCTTATACCAAAAATGAACTCTTGCTTGTAGGAAGACACAGAGCATTTGGTTTACCTCCATTTCTGAAGGGAAATTCAGACCAGTGTTCTCATCCCTGAAACACATTCTGTTTTAACGCAAATAGCATGCTCTTCTTTCCAACGTCTGCAATACAGCAGGGAACATGAGCATGTCCAGAAAAAAAAACTGTGTTTCCTACTCATACGGACCATATCTAGTTCAACTTGCTTATGAAACTGATTCAAACCACAGCATCTCTTACATAGACGCTCTTTAGTTAATAGTGAAAATCGTATTGGTTTCGTGAACTGTGTAAATTCATTTGAGCCGAAAAACAACTGGGTTTATCTGAAATGAACTCTTGCTTGAAGGACGATATAGAGCATAGAGTTTAACTCCGATTCTAAATGGAAATTCAGAAGAGTGATTTCATCCATGAAACAGTCTGTTTGAATGCAAGAAGCATGCTCTTCTTTCAAGCATCTGCAATACAGCAAGAAACATGAGCATGGCCAGAAAAAAAGATCTGTGTTTCCTACTCATACGGACCATATCCAGTTCAATTGTGCTTGTGAAACTGATACAAACAACAGAATCTCTTACATAGATGCTCTTTAGTTAATAGAGAAAATTGTGTTGGTTTCGTGAACTGTGTAAATTCATTTGGTACGGAAAATTCTCTGCGTTTACCAGAAATGAACTATTGCTTGTAGGACGACACAGAGCATGGAATTTAACTCTGATTCTAAATGGAAATTCAGAAGAGTGTTCTCATCCATGAAACAGAATTTGTTTTAATGCAAGAAGCATGCTCTTTTTTCCAGCATGTGTGAGACAGCAAGAAACATGAGCATGACCAGAAAAAAAGAACTGTGTTCTGAATCAAACGGACCATATCTAGTTCAACTCTGCTTATGAAACTGATACAAACCACATCATCTCTTACATAGATGCTCTTAAGTTAATAGTGAAAATCGTATTGGTTTCGTGAACTATGTAAAATCATTTGAGCCGAAAAATAACTGGGTTTACAGGAAATGAACTCTTGCTTGTAGGAAGACACAGAGCCTTTTCTTTAACTCACTTTCTGAAGGGAAATTCAGACCTGTGTTCTAATCCATGAAACACACTCTGTTCTAACTCAAGAAGCATGCTCTTCTTTCCAGCTTTGCAATACTACAAGGAACATGAGCATGCCCAGAAAAAAAGAACTGTGTCTCCTACTCATATGGACGATATCTATATCATCACTTCTTATTAAACTGATACAAACCACATCATCTCTTACATAGATGTTCTTTAGTTAATAGTGTAAATCGTGTTGGTCTCGTGAACTGTGTAAATTCATTTGGCACCGAAAATTCAAAGCCTTTACCAGAAGTGAACACTTGCTTGTGGGAAGACACAGAGCATTTGGTTTAACTAAATTACTGAAGGGAAATTCAGAAGCGTGTTCTCATCCATGAAACACAGTTTGTTTTAAAGCAAGAAGCATGCTCTTTTTTCCAGCATCTGCAATACAACAAGAAACATGAGCATGGCCAGAAAAATAGAACTGTGTTTCTGACTCAAACGGACCATATCTAGTTCAACTCTGCTTATGAAACTGATACAAACCACAGCATCTCTTACATAGATGCTCTTTAGTTAATAGTGAAAATCATAATGGTTTCGTGAACGGTATAAATGCATTTGAGCCGAAAAACAACTGGGTTTACCAGAAATGAACTCTTGCTTGCAGGACGACATAGAGCATGGAGATTAACTCCGATTCTAAATGGAAATTCAGAAGAGTGATCTCATCCATGAAACACAGTCTGTTTTAACGCAAGAAGCATGCTCTTCTTTCAAGCATCTGCAATACAGCAAGAAACATGAGCATGGCCAGAAAAAAAGAACTGTTTCCTACTCATACGGACCATATCTAGTTCAATTCTGCTTATGAAACTGATACAAACCACAGCATGAATTACATAGATGCTGTTTAGTTAATAGTGAAAATCGTGTTGGGTTTGTAAACAGTGTAAAATCATATGAGCCGAAAATTCACTGCCTTTACCAGAAATGAACTCTTGCTTGTAGGAAGACACAGAGCATTTGGTTTAACTCCATTTCTGAAGGGAAATTCAGAAGAGTGTTCTCATCCATGAAACACAGTTTGTTTTAACGCAAGAAGCATGCTCTTTTTTCCATTATCTGCAATCAGCAAGAAAAAAAGAACTGTGTGTCTGACTCAAACGGTCCATACCTAGTTGAACTCTGCTTATGAAACTGATTCAAACCACATCACCTCTTACATAGATGCTCTTTAGTTAATAAGGAAAAACGAGTTGGTTTCGTGAACTGTGTAAATTCATTTGGCGTCGAAAATTCAATGCCTTTACCAGAAATGAACTCTTGCTTGTAGGAAGACACAGAGCATTTGGTTTAACTAAATTACTGAAGGGAAATTCAGCAGAGTGTTCTCATCCATGAAACACAGTTTGTTTTAACGCAAGAAGCATGCTCTTTTTTCCAGCATCTGCAATACAGCAAGAAACATGAGCATGGCCAGAAAAAAAGAACTGTGTTTCTGACTCAAACGGACCATATCTAGTTCAACTCTGCTTATGAAACTGATACAAACCACAGCATCTCTTACATAGATGCTCTTTAGTTAATAGATATAAACGTGTTGGATTTGTGAATTTTGTAAATTCATTTGAGCCGAAAATTCACTGCTTTTACCAAAAATGAACTCTTGCTTGTAGGAAGACACACAGCATTTAGTTTAACTCCATTTCTGAAGGGAAATTCAGACCAGTGTTCTCATCCATGAAACACAGTCTGTTTTTACGCAAATAGCATGCTCTTCTTTCCAGCGTTTGCAATACATCAAGGAACATGAGCCTGTCCAGAATAAAAGAACTGTGTTTCCTACTCATACGGACCATATCTATTCAACTCTGCTTATGAAACTGATACAAACCACATCATCTCTTACAAAGATGCTCTTTAGTTAATAGTGAAAATCGTATTGGTTTCGGGAACTGTGTAAATTCATATGAGCCAAAAAACAACTGGGTTTACCAGAAATGAACTCTTGCTTGCAGGACGACATAGAGCATGGAGTTTAACTCCGATTCTAAAAGGATATTCAGAAGAGTGGTCTCATCCATGACACACAGTGTGTTTTAACGCAAGAACAGGCTCTTCTTTGAAGCATCTGCAATACAGCAAGAAACATCAGCATGGCCAGAAAAAAAAAAAATTGTTTCCTACTCATACGGACCATATCTAGTTCAATTCTGCTTATGAAACTGATACAAACCACAGCATGAATTACATAGATGCTGTTTAGTTAATAGTGAAAATCATGTTGGGTTTGTAAACAGTGTAAAATCCTATGAGCCGAAAATTCACTGCCTTTACCAGAAATGAACTCTTGGTTGTAGGAAGACACATAGCATTTGTTTTAACTCCATTTCTGAAGGGAAATTCATAAGAGTGTTCTCATCCATGAAACATAGTTTGTTTTAACGCAAGAAGCATGCTCTTTTTTCCATTATCTGCAATCAGCAAGAAACATGAGCATTGCCAGAAAAAAAGAACTGTGTGTCTGACTTAAACGGTCCATACCTAGTTCCACTCTGCTTATGAAACTGATACAAACCACAGCATCTCTTACACAGACTCTCTTTAGTTAATAGTGGTAAACGCGTTGGGTTTGTGAACTGTTTAAATTCATTTGAGCCGAAAATTCACTGCTTTTACCAAAAATGAACTCTTGCTTGTAGGAAGACACAGCATTTGGTTTAACTCCATTTCTGAAGGGAAATTCAGACCAGTGTTCTCATCCATGAAACACACTCTGTTTTAACGCAAATAGCATGCTCTCATTTGAGCGTCTGCAATATAGCAAGGAACAAGAGCATGTCCAGAAAAAATTAACTGTGTTTCCTACTCATACGGACCTTATCTAGTTCAACTGTGTTTATGAAACTGATACAAACCACAGCATCTGTTACATAGATGCTCTTTAGTTAATAATGAATATCGTATTGGTTTCGTGAACTGTGTAAATTCATTTGAGCCGAAAAACAACTGGGATTCCCAGAAATGAACTCTTGCTTGTAGGACGACTTGGAGCATGGAGTTTAACTCCGATTCTAAATGGAAATTCAGAAGAGTGATCTCATCCTTGAAACGCAGTCTGTTTTAACGCAAGAAGCATGCTCTTCTTCACAGCATCTGCAATACAGCAAGAAACATGAGCATTGCCAGAAAAAAAGAACTGTGTGTCTGACTTAAACGGTCCACACCTAGTTCAACTCTGCTTATGAAACTGATACAAAGCACAGCATCTCTTACACAGACGCTCTTTAACTAATAGTGATAAACGCGTTGGGTTTGAAAACTGTGTAAATTCATTTGAGCCGAAAATTCACTGCTTTTACCAAAAATGAACTCTTGCTTGTAGGAAGACACAGAGCATTTGGTTTAACTCCATTTCTGAAGGGAAATTCAGAAAAGTTTTCTCATCCATGAAACACAGTCTGTTTTAACTCCAGAAGCATGCTCCTTTTTCTAGCTTCTCCAATACCGCAAGAAACATGAGCATGGCTAGAAAAAATGAACTGTGTTTCTGACTCAATCGGACCATACCTAGTTTAACTCTTCTTATGAAACTGATAGAAACCACAGCATCTCTTACATAGACGCTCTTTAGTTAATAGTGAAATACGTGTAGAGTTTGTGAACTGTGTAAATTCATATGAGCCGAAAATTCACTGTCTTTACCAGAAATGAACTCTTGATTGAAGGAAGAAACAGAGCATTTGGTTTAACTCCATTTCTGAAGGGAAATTCAGACCGTGTTCTCATCCATGAAACACACTCTGTTTTAACGCAAATAGCATGCTCTTATTTCCAGCGTCTGCAATATAGCAAGGAACAAGAGCATGTCCAGAAAAAATTAACTGTGTTTCCTACTCATACAGAGAATATCTATTCAACTATGCTTATGAAACTGATACAAACCACATGATCTCTTACATAGATGTTCTTTAGTTAATAGTGAAAATCGTATTGGTTTCGTGAACTGTGTAAATTCATTTGAGCCGAAAAACAACTGGGTTTACCAGAAATGAACTCTTGCTTGCAGGACGACATAGAGCATGCAGTTTAACTCTGATTCTAAATGGAAATTCAGAAGAGTGATCTCATCCATGAAACACAGTCTGTTTTAACGCAAGAAGCATGCTCTTCTTTCAAGCATCTGCATTACACCAAGAAACATGAGCATGAGCAGAAAAAAAGAACTGTGTTTCTGACTCAAACGGACCATATCTAGTTCAACTCTGCTTATGAAACTGATACAAACAACAGCATCTCTTACATAGACGCTCTATAGTTAATAGAGATATACGCGTTGGGTGTGTGAACTGTGTAAATTCATTTGAGCGGAAAATTCACTGCTTTTACCAAAAATGAACTCTTGCTTCTAGGAAGACACAGAGCATTTGGTTTAACTCCATTTCTGAAGGGAAATTCAAGCCAGTGTTCTCATCCATGAAACACACTCTGTTTTAACGCACATAGCATGCTCTTCTTTCCAGCGTCTGCAATAGAGCAAGGAACATGAGCATGTCCAAAAAAAAAAATAACTGTGTTCCCTACTCATACGGACCATATCTATTCAACTCTGCTTATGAAACTGATACAAACCACATCATCTCTTACATAGATGCTCTTTAGTTAATAGTGAAAATCGTATTGGTTTCGTGAACTATGTAAATTTATTTGAGCCGAAAAATAACTGGGTTTACAAGAAATGAACTCTTGCTTGTAGGAAGACACAGAGCATAGAGTTTAACTCCGATTCTATATGAAAATTCAGAAAAGTGTTCTCATTCATGAAACACAGACTGTTTTAACTCAAGAAGCATGCTCTTTTTTCCAGCTGGTCCAACACCGCAAGAAACATGAGCATGGCTAGAAAAAATGAACTGTGTTTCTGACTCAATCAGACCATACCTAGTTCAACTCTGCTTATGAAACTGATACAAACAACAGCATCTCTTACATAGACGCTCTTTAGTTAATAGAGATAAACGCGTTGTGTGTGTGAACTGTGTAAATTCATTTGAGCGGAAAATTCACTGCTTTTACCAAAAATGAACTCTTGCTTGTAGGAAGACTCAGAGCATTTGGTTTAACTCCATTTCTGAAGGGAAATTCAGACTAGTGTTCTCATCCATGAAGCACACTCTCTTTTAACGCAAATAGCATGCTCTTCTTTCAAGCATCTGCAATACAGCAAGAAACATGAGCATGGCCAGAAAAAAAGAACTGTGTTTCTGACTCAAACGGACCATATCTAGTTCAACTCTGCTTATGAAACTGATACAAACCACATCATCTCTAACATAGATGCTCTTTAGTTAATAGTGAAAATCGTATTGGTTTCGTGAGCTGTGCAAATTCATTTGAGCCGAAAAACAACTGGGTTTATCAGAAATGAACTCTTGCTTCTAGGACGACATAGAGCATGGAGTTTAACTCCGACTCTAAATGGAAATTCAGAAGTGTGATTTCATCCATGAAACACAGTCTGTTTCAACGCAAGAAGCATGCTCTTCTTTCAAGCATCTGCAATACAGGAATAAATATGAGCATGGCCAGAAAAAAAGAATTGTGTTTCCTACTCATACGGACCATATCTAGTTCAACTCTGCTTATGAAACTGATACAAACCACATCATCTCTAACAGAGATGCTCTTTAGTTAGTAGTGAAAATTTTATTGGTTTCGTGAACTGTGTAAATTTATTTGAGCCGAAAGGTTACTGGGTTTACGGGAAATGAACTCTTAATTGTAGGAAGACACAGAGCATGTAGTTTAACTCTGATTCTATAGGGAAATTCAGAAAAGTGTTCTCATCCATGAAACACAATCTGTTTTAACGCCAGAAGCATGCTTTTTTTTTTCCAGCTTCTGCAATACAGCAAGAAACATGAGCATGGCTAGAAAAATGAACTGTGTTTCTGACTCAATCGACCAACCTAGTTTAACTCTGCTTATGAAACTGATACAAACCACAGCATCTCTTACATAGATGCTCTTTAGTTAATAGTGAAAAACGTGTAGGGTTTGTGAACTGTGTAAATTCATATGATCCGAAAATTCACTGCTTTTACCAGAAATGAACTCTTGCTTGAAGGAAGACACAGAGCATTTGGTTTAACTACATTTCAGAAAGGAAATTCAGAAGAGTGTTCTCATCCATGAAACACAGTTTGTTTTAACTCAAGAAGCATGCTTTCTTTTCCAGCATCTGCAATACAGCAAGGAACATGAACATGGCCAAAAAAAAAGAACTGTGTTTCTGACTCAAACGGACCATATCTAGTTCAACTCTGCTTATGAAACTGATACAAACCACAGCATCTCTTACATAGACGCTCTTTAGTTAATAGAGATAAACGCGTTGGGTGTGTGAACTGTGTAAATTCATTTGAGCGGAAAATTCACTGCTTTTACCAAAAATGAACCCTTGCTTGTAGGAAAACACAGAGCATTTGGTTTAACTCCATTTGTGAAGGGAAATTCAAGCCAGTGTTCTCATCCCTAAAACACACTCTGTTTTAACGCAAATAGCATGCTCTTCTTTCCAGCGTCTGCAAATGAGCAAGGAACATGAGCATGTCCAGAAAAAAATAACTGTGTTTCCTACTCATACGGACCATATCTATTCAGCTCCGCTTATGAAACTGATACAAACCACATCATCTCTTACATAGATGCTCTTTAGTTAATAGTGAAAATCGTATTGGTTTCGTGAACTATGTAAATTCATTTGAGCCGAAAAATAACTGGGTTTACAGAAAATGAACTCTTGCTTGTAGGAAGACACAGAGCATAGAGTTTAACTCCTATTCTATAGGGAAATTCAGAAAAGTGTTCTCATCCATGAAACACAGTTTGTTTTAACTCAAGAAGCATGCTCTTTTTTCCAGCATCTGCAATACAGCAAGAAACATGAGCATGGCCAGAAAAAAGGAAATGTGTTTTTGACTCAAACGGACCATATCTAGTTCCACTCTGCTTATGAAACTGATACGAACCACAGCATCTCTTACATAGACGCTCTTTAGTTAATAGAGATAAATGCGTTGCGTTTGTGAACTGAGTAAATTCATTTAAGCCGAAAATTCACTGCTTTTACCAAAAATGATCTCTTGCTTGTAGGAAGACACACAGCATTTGGTTTAACTCCATTTCTGGCGGGAAATTCAGACCAGTGTTCTCATCCATGAAACACACTCTGTTTTAATGCAAATAGCATGCTGTCCTTTCCAGCATCTGCATTACAGCAAGGAACATGAGCATGTCCAGAAAAAAAAACTGTGTTTCCTACTCTTACGGACCATATCTAGTTCAATTCTGCTTATGAAACTGATACAAACCCCAGCATCTCTTACATAGACGCTCTTTAGTTAATAGTGATAAACGCGTTGGGTTTGTGAACTGTGTAAATTCATTTGAGCCAAAAATACACTGCTTTTACCAAAAATGAACTCTTGCTTGTAGGATGACACAGAGCATTTGGTTCAATTCCATTTCTGAAGGGAAATTCAGACCAGTGTTCTCATCCATGAAACACACTCTGTTTTAACGCAAACAGCATGCCCTTCTTTCCAGCATCTACAATATAGCAAGGAACATGAGCATGTCCCCCAAAAAAAGAACTGTGTGTCCTACTCATATGGACCATATCTAGCTCAACTCTGCTTATGAAACTGATAGAAACCACATCATATCTTACATAGATGCTCTTTAGTTAATAGTGAAAATTGTATTGGTTTCGTGAACTGTGTAAATTCATTTGAGTCGAAAAATTACTGGGTTTACGGGAAATGAACTCCTGCTTGTAGGAAGACACAGAGCATGTAGTTTAACTCCGATTCTATATGGAAATTCAGAAAAGTATTCTCATCCATGAAACACAGTCTGTTTTAACGCCAGAATCATGCTCTTTTTTCCAGCTTCGGCAATAAAGCAAGAAACATGAGCATGGCTAGAAAAAAGAACTGTGTTTCTGACTCAATCGGACCATACCTTGTTTAACTCTGCTTATGAAACTGATACAAACCACATCATCTCTAACATAGATGCTCTTTAGTTAATAGTGAAAATCGTATTGGTTTCGTGAACTGTGTAAATTCATTTGAGCCGAAAAACAACTGGGTTTATCTGAAATGAACTCTTGCTTGTAGGACGATATAGAGCATAGAGTTTAACTCCGATTCTAAATGGAAATTCAGAAGAGTGATCTCATCCTTGAAACACAGTCCGTTTTAATGCAAGAAGCATGATCTTCTTTCAAGCATCTGCAATACAGCAAGAAACATGAGCATGGCCAGAAAAAAGAACTGTGTTTCCTACTCATATGGACCATATCTAGTTCAACTCTGCTTATGAAACTGATACAAACCACATCATCTGTTACATAGATGCTCTTTAGTTAATAGTGAAAAACGAGTTGGTTTCGTGAACTGTGCAAATTCATTTGGCGCCGAAAATTTAATGCCTTTACCAGAAATGATCTCTTGCTTGTAGGAAGACACAGCATTTGGTTTAACTAAATTTCTAAAGGGAAATTCAGAAGTGTGTTCTCATCCATGAAACACAGTTTGTTTTAACGCAAGAAGCATGCTCTTTTTCCAGCATCTGCAATACAGCAAGAAACATGAGCATGGCCAGAAAAAAAGAACTGTGATTCTGACTCAAAAGGACCATATCTAGTTCAACTCTGCTTATGAAACTGATACAAACCAGAGCATCTCTTACATAGATGCTCTTTAGTTAATAGAGATAAACTCGTTGGTTTTGTGAATTGTATAATTTCCTTTGAGCCGAAAATTCACTGCTTTTACCAAAAATGAACTCTTGCTTGTAGGAAGACACAGAGAATTTGGTTTAACTCCATTTCTGAAGGGAAATTCAGACCAGTGTTCTCATCCATGAAACACACTCTGTTTTAACGCAAATAGCATGCTCTTCTTTCAAGCATCTGCAATACAGCAAGGAACAAGAGCATGTCCAGAAAAAATTAACTGTGTTTCCTACTCATACGGACCATATCTCTTTCAACTCTGCTTATGAAACTGATACAAACCACATCATATGTTACATAGATGCTCTTTAGTTTATAGTGAAAATCATATTGGTATAGTGAACGCTGTAAATTCATTTGAGCCGAAAAACAACTGGGTTTACCAGAAATGAACTCTTGCTTGTAGGACTACATAGAGCATGGAGTTTAACTCCGATTCTAAATGGAAATGCAGAAGAGTGATCTCATCCATGAAACACAGTCTGTTTCAACGCAAGAAGCATGCTCTTCTTTCAAGCATCTGCAATACAGCAAGAAACATGAGCATGGCCAGAAAAAAAGAACTGTGTTTCTGACTCAAACGGAACGTATCTCGTTCAACTCTGCTTATGAAACTGATACAAACCACTGCATCTCTTACATAGACGCTCTTAAGTTAATAGTGATAAACGCGTTGGGATTGTGAACTGTGTAAATTCATTTGAGCCGAAAATTCACTGCTTTTACCAAAAATGAACTCTTGCTTGTAGGAAGACACAGAGCATTTGGTTTAACTCCATTTCTGAAGGGAAATTCAGACCAGTGTTCTCATCCATGAAACACACTCTGTTTTAATGCAAATAGCATGCCCTTCTTTCCAGCATCTGCAATACAGCAAGGAACATGAGCATGTCCCCCAAAAAAGTACTGTGTTTCCTACTCATACGGTCCATATCTAGTTCAACTCTGCTTATGAAACTGATAGAAACCACATCATCTCTGACATAGATGCTCTTTAGTTAATAGTGAAAATTGTATTGGTTTCGTGAACTGTATAAATTCATTTGAGACGAAAAATTACTGGGTTTACGGGAAATGAATTCTTGATTGTAGGAAGACACAGAGCATGGAGTTTAGCTCCGATTCTATAGGGAAATTCAGAAATGTGTTCTCATCCATGAAACACAGTCTGTTTTAAAGCAAATAGCATACTCTTCTTTCCAACGACTGCAATACAGCAAGGAACATGAGCATGTACAGAAAAAAAAACTGTGTTTCCTACTCATACGGACCATATCTAGTTCAACTCTGCTCATGAAACTGATACAAACCACAGCATCTCTTATATAGATGCTCTTTAGTTAATAGTGATAAACGCGTTGGGTTTGTGAACTGTGTAAATTCATTTGAGCCGAAAATTCACAGCTTATACCAAAAATGAACTCTTGCTTGTAGGAAGACACAGAGCATTTGGTTTACCTCCATTTCTGAAGGGAAATTCAGACCAGTGTTCTCATCCCTGAAACACATTCTGTTTTAACGCAAATAGCATGCTCTTCTTTCCAACGTCTGCAATACAGCAGGGAACATGAGCATGTCCAGAAAAAAAAACTGTGTTTCCTACTCATACGGACCATATCTAGTTCAACTTGCTTATGAAACTGATTCAAACCACAGCATCTCTTACATAGACGCTCTTTAGTTAATAGTGAAAATCGTATTGGTTTCGTGAACTGTGTAAATTCATTTGAGCCGAAAAACAACTGGGTTTATCTGAAATGAACTCTTGCTTGAAGGACGATATAGAGCATAGAGTTTAACTCCGATTCTAAATGGAAATTCAGAAGAGTGATTTCATCCATGAAACAGTCTGTTTGAATGCAAGAAGCATGCTCTTCTTTCAAGCATCTGCAATACAGCAAGAAACATGAGCATGGCCAGAAAAAAAGATCTGTGTTTCCTACTCATACGGACCATATCCAGTTCAATTGTGCTTGTGAAACTGATACAAACAACAGAATCTCTTACATAGATGCTCTTTAGTTAATAGAGAAAATTGTGTTGGTTTCGTGAACTGTGTAAATTCATTTGGTACGGAAAATTCTCTGCGTTTACCAGAAATGAACTATTGCTTGTAGGACGACACAGAGCATGGAATTTAACTCTGATTCTAAATGGAAATTCAGAAGAGTGTTCTCATCCATGAAACAGAATTTGTTTTAATGCAAGAAGCATGCTCTTTTTTCCAGCATGTGTGAGACAGCAAGAAACATGAGCATGACCAGAAAAAAAGAACTGTGTTCTGAATCAAACGGACCATATCTAGTTCAACTCTGCTTATGAAACTGATACAAACCACATCATCTCTTACATAGATGCTCTTAAGTTAATAGTGAAAATCGTATTGGTTTCGTGAACTATGTAAAATCATTTGAGCCGAAAAATAACTGGGTTTACAGGAAATGAACTCTTGCTTGTAGGAAGACACAGAGCCTTTTCTTTAACTCACTTTCTGAAGGGAAATTCAGACCTGTGTTCTAATCCATGAAACACACTCTGTTCTAACTCAAGAAGCATGCTCTTCTTTCCAGCTTTGCAATACTACAAGGAACATGAGCATGCCCAGAAAAAAAGAACTGTGTCTCCTACTCATATGGACGATATCTATATCATCACTTCTTATTAAACTGATACAAACCACATCATCTCTTACATAGATGTTCTTTAGTTAATAGTGTAAATCGTGTTGGTCTCGTGAACTGTGTAAATTCATTTGAGCCGAAAAATAACTGGGTTTACCGTAAATGAACTCTTGCTTGTAGGACGACACAGAGCATGGAGTTGAACTCCATTTCTGAAGGGAAATTCAGAAGAGTGTTCTCATCCATGAAACACAGTCTGTTTTAACGCAAATAGCATGCTCTTCTTTCCAGCATCTGCAATAAAGCAAGAGACATGAGCATGGCCAGAAAAAAAGAACTGTGTTTCCTACTCATACGGACCATATCTATTTCAACTCTGCTTATGAAACTGATACAAACCACATCATCTGTTACATAGATGCTCTTCAGTTAATAGAGAAAATTGTGTTGGTTTGTGAACTGTGTAAATTCATTTGGTACCGAAAATTCACTGCGTTTACCAGAAATGAACTCTTGCTTGTAGGACGACACAGAGCATAGAGTTTAACTCCGATTCTAAATGGAAATTCAGCAGAGTGTTCTCCTCTATGAAACACAGTCTGTTTTAACGCAAGAAGCATCCTCTTCATTCCAACATCTGCAAAACAGCAAAAACATGAGCATGGCCAGAAAAAAAAAACTGTGTTTCTGACTCAAACACACTATATCTAGTTCAACTCTGCTTATGAAACTGAAATAAACCACGGCATCGCTTACATACACGCTCTTTAGTTAATAGTGAAAATCGTGTTGGTTTCGTGAACTGTGTAAATTCATTTGGCCGAAAATTCACAGCACTTACCAAAAATGTACTCTTGCTTGTAGGAAGACACAGAGCATTTGGTTTAACTCCATTTCTGAAGGGAATTTCACTCCAGTGTTCTCATCCATTAAACACACTCTGTTTTAACGCAAATAGCATGCTCTCATTTCCAGCCTCTGCAATACAGCAAGGAACATGAGCATGCCCAGAAAAAAAATAACTGTGTTTCCTACTCATACGGAACATATCTAGTTCAACTCTGTTTATGAAACTGATATAAACCACATCATCTCCTACATAGATGCTCTTTAGTTAATAGTGAAAATCGTATTGGTTTCCTTGAACTGTGTAAATTCATTTGAGCAAAAAATAACGGGGTTTACCGGAAATGAACTCTTGCTTGTAGGAAGACAGAGAGCATGGAGTTTAACTCCGATTCTAAAGGGAAATTCAGAAAAGTGTTCTCATCCATGAAACACAGTCTTTTTTAACGCAAGAAGCATGTTCTTCTTTCCAGCATCATCAATACAGCAAGGAACATGAGCATGTCCAGAAAACAAGAACTGTGTTTCCTAATCATAGGGACCATATCTTGTTCAACTCTGCTCATGAAACTGATACAAACCACATCATCTATTACATAGATGCTCTTTAGTTGATAGTGAAAATCGTATTGGTTTCGTGAACTATGTAAAATCACTTGAGCCGAAAAATAACTGGGTTTACAGGAAATGAACTCTTGCTTGTAGGAAGACACAGAACCTTTGGTTTAACTCACTTTCTGAAGGGAAATTCATACCTGTGTTCTCAACCATGAAACACACTCTGTTCTAACTCAAGAAGCATGCTCTTCTTTCCAGCTTTGCAATACAGCAAGGAACATGAGCATGCCCAGAAAAAAGAACGGTGTCTCCTACTCATATGGACCATATCTATTTCAACTCTGCTTATGAAACTGATACAAACCACAGCATCTCTTACATAGATGCTCTTCAGTTAATAGTGAAAATCGTATTGTTTTCGTGAACTGTGTAAATTCATTTGAGCTGAAAAATAACTGGGTTTATTGGAAATGAACTCTTGCTTGTCGGAAGACACAGAGCACGGCGTTAAACTCCGATACTGAAGGGAAATTCAGAAGAGTGTTCTCCTCAAAGAAACACAGTCTGCTTTAATGCAAGAAGCATGCTCTTCTTTCCAGCATCTGCAATACTGCAAGAAACATGAGCATGGCCAGAAAAAGAGAACTGGGTTTCCTACTCATAGGGACCATATCTCGATCAACTCTGCTTATGAAACTGATACAAACCACAGCATCTCTTACATAGATGCTCTTTAGTTAATAGAGAAAATTGTGTTGGTTTCGTGAACTGTGAAAATTCATTTGGTACGGAAAATTCACTTCGTTTACCAGAAATGAACTATTGCTTGTAGGACGACACGGAGCATGGAGTTTAACTCTGATTCTAAATGGAAATTCAGCAGAGTGTTCTCCTCCATGAAACACAGTCTGTTTTAACGGAAATAGCATGCTCTTCTTTCCAGCGTCTGCAATACAGCAAGGAACATGAGAATGTCCAGAAAAAGAAGTGCGTTTCCTACTCATATGGACCATATCTAGTTCAACACTGCTTATGAAACTGATACAAACCACATCATCTCTTACATAGACCCACTTTAGTTAATAGTGAAAATCGTGTTGGTTTGGTGAACTGTGTAAATTCATTTGGCCAAATATTCACTGCTCTTACCTTAAATGTACTCTTGCTTGTAGGAAGACACAGAGCATTTGGTTTAACTCCATTTCTGAAGGGAATTTCAGACCAGTGTTCTCATCCATGAAACACACTCTGTTTAAACGAAAATAGCATGCTCTTCTTTCCAGCGTCTGCAATACAGCAAGGAACCTGACGATGCCCAGAAAAAAAGAACTGTGATTCCTACTCATACAGAACATATCTAGTTCAACACTGCTTATGAAACTGATGCAAACCACATCATCTCTTACAGAGATGCTCTTTAGTTAATAGTGAAAATCGTATTGGTTTCGTGAACTGTGTAAATTCATTTGAGTCAAAAAATAACTGGGTTTCCCGGAAATGAACTCTTGCTTGTAGGAAGACACAGAGCATGGAGTTTAACTCTGATTCTAAAGGGAAATTCAGAAAATTGTTCTCATCCATGAACCACAGTCTGTTTTAATGCAAGAAGATGCTCTTCTTTTGAGCATCTGCAATACAGCAAGAAACATGAGCATGGCCAGAAAAAAGAACTGTGTTTCCTCCTCATACGGACCATATCTAGTTCAACTCTGCATATGAAACTGTTACAAACCACATCATCTCTTACATAGATGCTCTTTAGTTAATAGTGAATATCGTATTGGTTTCGTGAACTGTGTAAATTCATTTGAGCCGAAAAATAACTGGGTTTACTGAAATTGAAATCTTGCTTGTAGGAAGACACAGATCCTTTGGTTAAACTCAGTTTCTAAAGGGAAATTCAGACCAGTGTTCTCATCCATGAAACACACTCTATTTTAACGGAAGAAGCATGCTCTTCTTTTCAGCCTCTGCAATACAGCAACGAACATGAGGATGCACAGACAAAAAGAACTTTGTTTCCCACCAATACGGACCATATCTAGTTCAACTCTGCTTATGAAAATGACACAAAACACATCATCTCTTACAGAGATGCTCTTTAGTTAATAGTGAAAATCATATTGGTTTTGAGAACTGTGTAAATTCATTTGAGCCGAAAAATAACTGGATTCCTGGAAATGAACTCTTGCTTGTAGGAAGACTCAGATCCTTTGGTTAAACTCAGTTTCTAAAGGGAAATTCTGACAAGTGTTCTCATCCATGAAACACACTCTGTTTTAAGGGAAGAAGCATGCTCTTCTTTTCAGTGTCTGCAATACAGCACCGAACATGAGCATGCACAGACAAAAAGAACAGTGTTTCCTACTCATACAGACCATATATAGTTCAACTCTGCTTTTGAAACTGATACAAAACACATCATCTCTTACATAGATGCTCTTTAATTAATAGTGAAAATTGTATTGGTTTCGTGAACTGTGTAAATTCATTTGAGCCAAAAAATAACTGGGTTTACGGGAAATGAACTCTTGCTTGTAGGAAGACACAGAGCATGGAGTTTAACTCCGATTCTATAGGGAAATTCAGAAAAGTGTTCTCATCCATGATACACAGTCTGTTTTAATGCAAGAAACATGCTCTTCTTTACAGCATCTGCAATACTGCAAGAAACATGAGCATGGCCAGATAAAAAGAACTGTGTTTCCTACTCGTATGGACCATATCTTGTTAAACTCTGCTTATGAAACTGATACAAACCACATCATCTCTTACAGAGATGCTCTTTAGTTAATAGTGAAAATCGTATTGGTTTCGTGAACTGTGTAAATTCATTTGAGCCGAAAAATAACTGGGTTTCCCGGAAATGAACTCTTGCTTGTAGGATGATACAGAGCATGGAGTTTAATTCCATTTATGAAGGGAAATTCAGAAGAGTGTTCTCATCCATGAAACACACTCCCTTTTATCGCAAATAGCATGCTCTTCTTTCCAGAGTCTGAAATACTGCAAGGAACATGAGAATGTCCAGAAAAAAAGAACTGTGTTTCCTACCCATACGGACCATGTCTAGTTCAACACTGCTAATGAAACTGATACAAACCACATCATCTCTTACATAGATGCTCTTTAGTTAATAGTGAAAATCGTATTGGTTTCGTGAACTGTGTAAATTCATTTTAGCCTAAAAATAACTGGGTTTACTGGAAATGAACTCTTGCTTGTAGGAAGACACAGATCCTTTGGTTAAACTCAGTTTCTAAAGGGAAATTCTGACAAGTGTTCTAATCCATGCAACACACTCCATTTTAACGGAAGAAGCATGCTCTTCTTTTCTGCGTCTGCAAAACAGAAACCAGGATGAGCATGCACAGACAAAAAGAACTGTGTTTCCTACTCATATGGACCATAACTAGTTCAATTCTGCTTATGAAACTGATACAAAACACATCATCTCTTACATAGATGCTCTTTAATTAATAGTGAAAATTGTATTGGTTTCGTGAACTGTGTAAATTCATTTGAGACGAAAAATAACTGGGTTTACGGGAAATGAACTCTTGCTTGTAGGAAGACACAGAGCATGGAGTTTAACTCCGATTCTATAGGGAAATTCAGAAAAGTGTTCTCATCCATGATACACAGTCTGTTTTAACGCAAGTAGCATGCTCTTCTTTACAGCATCTTCAAATCTGCAAGAAACATGAGCATGGCCAGATAAAAAGAACTGTGTTTCCTACACATATGGACCATATCTAGTTCAACTCTGCTTAGGAAACTGATACAAAACACATCATCATTTACAGAGATGCTCTTTAGTTAATAGTGTAAATCGTATTGGTTTCGTGAACTGTGTAAATTCATTTGAGCCGAAAAATAACTGGGTTTCCCGGAAATGAACTCTTGCTTGGAGGATGACACAGAGCATGGAGTTTAATTCCATTTCTGAACGGATTTTCAGAAGAGTGTTCTCATCCATGAAACACATTCCCTTTTAACGCAAATAGCATGCTCTTCTTTCCAGCGTCTGCAATACAGCAAGGAACATGAGAATGTCCAGAAAAAATGAACTGCCTTTCCTACTCATATGGACCATATCTATTTCAACACTGATTATGAAACTGATACAAACCAAATCATCTCTTACATAGATGCTCTTTAGTTAATAGTTAAAACCGTATTGGTTTTGTGAACTGTGTAAATTCATTTGAGCCGAAGAATAACTGGGTTTCCCAGAAATGAACTCTTGCTTGTGGGGACACACAGATCCTTTGGTTAAACTCAGTTTCTGAAGGGAAATTCAGACCAGTGGTCTCATCCATGAAACACACTCCATTTTAACAGAAGAAGCAATCTCTTCTTTCCAGTGTCTGCAATACAGCAAGGCTCATGAGAATATCCAGAAAAAAAGAACTGTGTTTCCTACTCATACGGACGATATCTAGTTCAACTCTGCTTGTGAAACGGATACAAACCACATCATCTCTTACATAGATGCTCTTTAGTTAATAGTGAAAATCGTATTGCTTTCGGGAACTGTGTAAATTCATTTGAGCCGAAATATAACTGGGTTTACCGGAAATGAACTCTTGCTTGTAGGAAGACACAGAGCCTTTGGTTAAACTAAGTTTCTGAAGGGAAATTCAGACCAGTGTTCTCAGCCATGAAACACACTACGTTTTAACGGAAGAAGCATGCTCTTCTTTTCAGAGTCTGTAATACAGCAAACAACATGAGCATGCACAGAATAAAAGAACTGTGTTTCCTACTCATACAGACCATATCTAGGTCAACTCTGCTTATGAAACTGATACAAACCACATCATCTGTTACATAGATGCTCTTTAGTTAATAGTGTAAATCGTGTTGGTCATGAACTGTGAAAATTCATTTGAGCCGAAAAATAACTGGGTTTCCCGGAAATGAACTCTTGCTTGTTGGATGACACAGAGCATGGAGTTTAATTACATTTCTGAATGGAAATTCAGAAGAGGGTTCTTATCCATGAAACACACTCCCTTTTAACGCAAATGGCATGCTCTTCTTTCCAGCGTCTAAAATACAGCTAGGAACATGAGAATGACAAGAAAAAAAAAACTGTTATTCCTACTCATACGGACCATATCTAGTTCAACTCTGCTTATGAAACTGATACAAACCACATCAACTCTTACATAGATGCCATTTAGTTAATAGTGAAAATCGTATTGGTTTCATGAAATGTGTAAATTCATTGGACCAAAAAATAACTGGGTTTACTGGAAATGAACTCTTGCTTGTAGGGAGACACAGATCGGTTGGTTAAACTCAGTTTGTAAAGGGAAATTCAAACCAGTGTTCTCATCCATGAAACATACTCCGTTTTAACGCAAATAGCATGCTCTTCTTTCCAGCGTCTGCAATACAGCAAGGAACATGAGCATGCCCAGAGAAAAAGAACTGTGTTTCCTACTCATACGGACCATATCTAGTTCCACTCTGCTTATGAAACTGATACAAACCACATCATCTCTTACAGAGATGCTCTTTAGTTAATAGTGAAAATCATATTGGTTTCATGAACTGTGTAAATTCATTTGTGCCGAAAAATAACTGGGTTTCTCGGAAATGAACTCTTGCTTGTAGGATGATACAGAGCATGGAGTTTAATTCCAGTTATGAACGGTAATTCAGAATAGTGTTTTCATCCATGAAACACACTCCCTTTTAACGCAGAAAGCATGCTCTTCTTTCCAGCGTCTGCAATACAGCAAGGAACATCAGCATGGCCAGAAAAAAAGAACTGCGTTTCCAACTCATAGGCACCATATCTAGTTCAACACTGCTTATGAAACTGATACAAACCACATCATCTCTTACATAGATGCTCTTTAGTTAATAGTGAACATCGTATTGGTTTCGTGAACCGTGTAAATACATTTGAACCATAAAATAACTGGGTTTAACCGAAATGAACTCTTGCTTGTAGGGAGACACAGATCCGTTGGTTAAACTCAGTTTCTAAAGGGAAGTTCAGACCAGTGTTCTCATCCATGAAACACATTGCATTTAACGCAAATATCATGCTCTTCTTTCCAGCATCTGCAATACAGCAAGGAACATGAGCATGTCCAGAGAAAAAGAACTGTGTTTCCTACTCATACTGACCATATCTCGTTCAACTCTGCTTATGAAACTGATGCAAACCACATCATCTCTTACATAGATGCTCTTTAGTTAATAGTGAAAATCGTATTGGTTTCGTGAACTGTGTAAAATCATTTGAGCCGAAAAATAAGTGGGTTTACCGGAAATGAACTCTTGCTTGTAGGAAGACAAAGAGCATGGAGTTTAACACCGATTCTAAAGGGAAATTCAGAAAATTGTTCTCATCCATGAACCACAGTCTGTCTTAATGCAAGAAGATGCTCTTCTTTCCAGCATCTGAATAACAGCAAGAAACATGAGCATGGCCAGAAAAAAAGAACTGTGTTTCCTACTCATACGGACCATATCTAGTTCAACTCTGCTTATGAAACTAATACAAACCACAGCATCTCTTACATAGATGCTCTTTAGTTAATAGTGAAAAACGTGTTGGGTTTGTGAACTGTGTAAATTCATTTGAGCCAAAAATTCTTTGCTTTTAACAGAAATGAAATCTTGCTTGTAGGAAAACATTTGCTTTAACTCCATTTCTGATGGGAAATTCAGAAGAGTGTTCTCATCAATGAAACACAGTCTGTTTTAACGCAAGAAGCATCCTCTTCATTCCAGCATCTGCAATACAGCAACAAACATGAGCATGGCCAGAAAAAAAGAACTGTGTTTCCTACTCATACGGACCATATCTAGTTCAACTCTGCTTATGAAACTGATATAAACAACAGAATCAATTACATAGACGCTCTTTAGTTAATAGTGAACATCGTGTTGGTTTATTGAACTGTGTAAATTCATTTGAGCCAAAAAATAACTGGGTTTACAGGAAATGAACTCTTGCTTGTAGGAAGACACAGAGACTTTGGTTTAACTCACTTTGTGAAGGGAAATTCAGACCTGTGTTCTCATCCGTGAAACACACTCTGTTTTAACGCAAATAGCAAGCTCTTCTTTCCTGCGTCTGCAATACAGCAAGGAACATGAAAATTGCCAGAAAAAAAGAACTGTGTTTCCTACTCATAGGGACCATAACTCGTTCAACTCTGCTTATGAAACTGATACAAACCACAGCATCACTTACATACATGCTCTTTAGTTAATAGTGAAAATTGTATTGGATTCGTGAACTGTGTAAATTCATTTGAGCTGAAAAATTACTGGGTTTACCGGAAATGAACTCTTGATTGTAGGAAGACACAGATCCTTTGGTTAAACTCAGTTTCTGAACGGAAATTCAGACCAGTGTTCTCATCCATGAAACACACTCCGTTTTAATGGAAGAAGCATGCTCTTCTTTTCAGGGTCTGCAATACAGCAAGGAACATGAGCATGCCCAGAAAAAAAGAACTGTGTTTCCTACTCATACGGACCATATCTAGGTCAACTCTGCTTATGAAACTGATACAAACCACTTCATCTGTTACATAGATGGTCTTTAGTTAATAGTGTAAATCATGTTGGTTTCGTGAACTGTGTAAAATCATTTGAGCCGAAAAATAACTGGGTTTCCAGGAAATGAACTCTTGCTTGTAGGATGACACAGAGCATGGCGTTTAACTCCATTTCTGAAAGGAAATTTAAAAGAGTGTTCTCATCCATGCAACACACTCTGTTTTAACGGAAGAAGCATGCTCTTGTTTCCAGCGTCTGCTATACAGCAAGGAACATGAGCATTTTCAGAAAAAAATAACTGTGTTTCCTACTCATACGGACCTTATCTAGTTCAACACTGCTTATGAAACTGATACAAACCTCATGATCTCTTACAAGGATGCTCTGTAGTCAATAGTGAAAATCATATTGGTTTCGTTAACTGTGTAAATTCATTTGAGCCAAAAAATAACTGGGTTTACAGGAAATGAACTCTTGCTTGTAGGAAGACACATTGCCTTTGGTTTAATTCAGTTTTTGAAGGGAAATTCAGAGCAGTGTTCTCATCCATGAAACACACCACGTTTTAACCGAAGAAGCATGCTTTTCTTTCCAGCGTGTGCAATAGAGCATTAACCAGAGCTTGTCCAGAAAAAAAGAACTGTGATTCCTACTCATACGGACCTTATCTAGTTCAACACTGCTTATGAAACTGATACAAACCACAGCATCTCTTAAATAAATGCTCTTTACTTAATACTGAAAATTTTGTAGTTTCATGAACAGTGTAAATTCATTTGGCATCAAAAATTCACTGCGTTTACCAGAAATGAACTCTTGCTTATAGGATGACACAGAGCATGGAGTTTAACTCTGATTCTAACTGGAAATCCAGAAGAGTGATCTCATCAAATAAACACAGTCTGTTTTAATGCAAGAAGCATGCTCTTCTTTCCAGCATCTGCAATACAGCAAGAAACATGAAAATTGCCAGAAAAAGAGAACTGAGTTTCCTACTCATAGGGACTATAACTCGTTCAACTCTGTGTATGAAACTGATACAAACCACAGCATCTCTTACATACATGCTCTTTATTTAATAGTGAAAATCGTATTGGTTTCGTGAACTGTGTAAATTCATTTGAGCCAAAAAATAACTGGGTTTACCGGAAATGAACTCTTGCATGTAGTTAGACACAGATCCTTTGGTTAAACTCAGTTTATGAAGGGAAATTCAGACCAGTGTTCTCATCCATGAAACACACTCCGTTTTAACGGAAGAAGCATGCTCTTCTTTTCAGCGTCTGCAATACAGCAAGGAACATAAGCATGCCCAGAAAAAAAGAACTGTGTTTCCTACTCATACGGACCATATCTAGGTCAACTCTGCGTCAGTAACTGATATAAACCACATCATCTGTTACATAGATGCTCTTTAGTTAGTAGTGTAAATCGTGTTGGTTTCGTGAACTGTGTAAATTCATTTGAGCCAGAAAATAACTAGGTTTCCCGGATATGAACTCTTGCTTGTAGGATGACACAGAGCATGGAGTTTAACTCCATTTCTGAAGGGAAATTCAGAAGAGTGTTCTCGTCCTTGAAACAAACTCCATTTTAAGGCAAATAGCATGCTCTGCTTTCCAGCATCAGCAATACAGCAAGGAACATGAGAATGTCCAGAAAAAAGCAACTGTGTTTTATACTCATAGGGACCATATCTAGTTCATCACTGCTTATGACAGTGTAACAAACAACATCATCTCTTACATAGATGCTCTTTAGTTAATAGTGTAAATCGTGTTGGTTTCGTGAATTGTGTAAATTCATTTGAGCCGAAAAATAACTGGGTTTCCCGGAAATGAACTCTTGCATGTAGGACGACACAGAGCATGGAGTTTAACTCCATTTCTGAAGGGAAATTCAGAAGAGTGTTCTCATCCATGAAACACACTCCGTTTTAATGGAAGAAGCATGCTCTTCTTTCCAGCATCTGCTATACAGCAAGGAACATCAGCAAGCCCAGAAAAAAAGAACTGTCTCTCCTACTCATACGGACCATATCTAGTTCAACTCTGCTTATGAAACTGATACAAACCACATCATCTCTTACATAGATGCTCTTTAGTTAATAGTGAAAATCGTGTTGGTTTTGTGAACTGTATAAATTCATTTGAGTTGAAAATTTACTGGGTTTACAGGAAATGAACTCTTGCTTGTAGGAAGACACAGAGCATGTCGTTAAACTCTGATTCTAAAGGCAAATTTAGAACAGTGTTCTCATCCAAGAAACACAGTCTGTTTTAATGCAAGAAGCATGATCTTCTTTCCTGCATCTGCAATACAGCAAGAATCATGAGAACGGCCAGAAAAAAAGAACTGTTTTTTCTTCACATACAGACCTTATCTCGTTCAACTCTGCTTATGACACTGATACAAACCACAGCATCTCTTACATAGATGCTCTTTGTTAATAGTGAAAATCGTGTTGGTTTCGTGAACTGTGTAAATTCATTTGGTACCGAAAATTCACTGCGTTTAACAGAAATGAAGTCTTGCTTGTAGGACGACATAGACCATGGAGTTTAACTCTGATTCTAAATGGAAATCCAGAAGAGAGTTCTCATCCATGAAACACAGTCTGTTTTAACGCAAGAAGCATGCTCTTCTTTCCAGCATCTGCAATACACCAAGGAACATGAGCATGCCCAGAAAAAAAGAACTGTGTTTCCTACTCATATGGACCATATCTAATTCAACTCTGCGTATGAAACTGATGCAAACCACATCATCTCTTACATAGATGCTCTTTAGTTAATAGTGAAAATTGTATTGGTTTCGTGAACTGGGTAAATTCATTTGAGCCCCAAAACAACTGGGTTTCCCGGAAATGAACTTTGCTTATAGGAAGACACAGATCCTTTGGATAAACTCAGTTTCTGAAGGGAAATTCAGACCAGTGTTCTCATCCATGAAATACACTCAGTTTCAACAGAAGAAGCATGCTCTTCTTTCCAGCGTCTGCTATACAGCAAGGAACATCAGAATGTTAAGGAAAAAAGAACTGTGTTTCCTACTCATACGGACCATATATAGGTCAACTCTGCTTATGAAACTGATACAAACCACATCATCTGTTACATAGATGCTCTTTAGTTAATAGTGTAAATCATGTTTTTTTCGTGAACTGTGTAAATTCATTTGAGCCGAAAAATCACTGGGTTTCCCCGAAATGAACTCTTGCTTGTAGCATGACACAGAGCATGGAGTTTAACTCCATTTCTGAAGGGAAATTCAGAAGAGTGTTCTCATCCATGAAACACACTCCGTTTTAACGGAAGAAGCATGCTCTTCTTTCCAGCGTCTGCTATACAGAAAGGAACTTGAGAATGTTCAGAAAAAAAGAACTGTGTTTCCTACTCATACGGACCATATCTAGTTCAACACTGCTTATGAAACTGATACAAACCACATCATCTCTTACATAGATGCTCTTTAGTTAATAGTGAAAATCATATTGGTTTCGTGAACTTTGTAAATTCATTTGAGCCAAAAAATAACTGGGTTTACCGGAAATGAACTCTTGCTTGTAGGAAGACACAGAGCCTTTGGTTTAACTCAGTTTCTGAAGGGAAATTCACAGCAGTGTTCTCATCCATGAAACACACTGCCTTTTAACCGAAGAAGCATGCTTTTCATTCCATAGTCTGCAATAGAGCATTAAAAAGAGCATGTCGAGAAAAAAAGAACTGTGTTTCCTACTCATATGGACCATATCTAGATCAACTCTTCTTAAGAAACTGATGCAAACCACATCATCTCTTACATAGATGCTCTTTAGTTAGTAGTGTAAATCGTGTTGGTTTCGTGAACTGTGTAAATTCATTTGAGCCAAAAAATAACTGGGTTTCCAGGATATGAACGCTTGCTTGTAGGATGACACAGATCATGGAGTTTAACTCCATTTCTGAAGGGAAATTCAGAAGAGTGTTCTCATCCATGAAACACAGTCTGTTTTAACACAAATAGCATTCTCTTCTTTCCAGGATCTGCAATAAAGCAAGAAACATGAGCATGTCCAGAAAAAAAGAACTGTGATTCCTTCTCATAAGGACCATATCTAGTTAAACACTGCTTATGAAACTGATACAAAACACAGCATCTCCTACATAAATGCTCTTTAGTTAATAGTGAAAATTGTGTAGTTTTCTGAACAGTGTAAATTCATTTGGCGCCAAAAATTCACTGCGTTTACCAGAAATGAACTCTTGCTTATAGGACGACACAGAGCATGGAGTTTAACTCCGATTCTAAACTGGAAATTCAGAAGAGTATTCTCATCCATGAAATACAGTCTGTTTTAACGCAAGATGCATGCTCTTCTTTCCAGCATCAGCAATACAGCAAGAAACATGAGCATGGCCAGAAAAAAAGAACTGTGTTTCCTACTCATATGGACCATATCTAGTTCAACTCTGCTTATGAAACTAATACAAACCACAGCATCTCTTACACAGAAGCTCTTTAGTTCATAGTGAAAAACGTGTTGGGTTTTTGAATTGTGTAAATTCATTTGAGCCGAAAATTCACTGCCTTTACCAGAAATGAACTCTTGCTTGTTGGAAAACACACTGCATTTGCTTTTACTCAATTTCTGAAGGGAAATTCAGAAGAGTGTTTTTTATCAATGAAACACACTCTGTTTTAACGCAAATAGCGTTCTCTTCTTTCCAGCATCTGCAATAAAGCAAGAAACATGAGCATTGCCAGAAAAAAAGAACTGTGTTTCCTACTCATAAGGACCATATCTAGTTCAACACTGCTTATGAAACTGATACAAACCACATCATCTCTTAAATATATGCTCTTTAGTTAATATTGAAAATCGTATTGGTTTCCTTGAACTGTGCAAATTCATTTGAGCCGAAAAATAACGGGGTTTACCTGAAATGAACTCTTCCTTGTAGGAAGACAGATTATGGAGTTTAACCCCGATTCTAAAGGGAAATTCAGAAGAGTGTTCTCATCAAAGAAACACAGTCTGTTTTAATGCAAGAAGCATGCTCTTCTTTCCAGCATCTGCAATACAGTAAGAAACATGAAAATTGCCAAAAAAAGAGAACTGTGTTTCCTACTCATAGGGACCATAACTCGTTCAACTCTGCTTATGAAACTGATACAAACCACAGCATCTCTTACATTGATGCTCTTTAGTTAATAGTGAAAATCGTATTGGTTTCGTAAACTGTGTAAATTCATTTGAGCCGAAATATAACTGGGTTTACCGGAAATGAACTCTTGCTTGTAGGAAGACACAGATCCTTTGGTTAAACTCAGTTTCTGAAGGTAAATTCAGACCAGTGTTCTCATCCATGAAACACACACTGTTTTAATGGAAGAAGCATGCTCTTCTTTTCAGCGTCTGCAATACATCAAGGAACATGAGCATTCCCAGAAAAAAAGAACTGTGTTTCCTACTCATACAGACCATATCTAGTTCAACTCTGTTTATGAAACTGATACAAACAACATCATCTCTTACATAGATGCTCTTTAGTTAATAGTGTAAATCGTGTTGGTTTCGTGAACTGTGCAAATTCATTTGAGCCAAAAAATAACTGGGTTTCCAGGATATGAACGCTTGCTTGTAGGATGACACAGAGCATGGAGTTGAACTCCATTTCTGAAGGGAAATTCAGAAGACTGTTCTCATCCATGAAACACACTCCGTTTTAACGCAAATAGCAAGCTCTTCTTTCCAGCGTCTGCAATACAGCAAGGAACATGAAAATTGCCAGAAAAAAAGAATTGTGTTTACTACTCATAGGAACCATAACTCATTCAACTCTGCTTATGAAACTGATACAAACCACAGCATCTCTTACATAGATGCACTTTAGTTAATAGTGAAAATCCTATTGTTTTTGTGAACTGTGTAAATTCATTTGAGCCAAAAAATAACTGGGCTTACAGGAAATGAACTCTTGCTTGTAGGAAGACACATTGCCTTTGGTTTAATTCAGTTTCTGAAGGGAAATTCAGAGCAGTGTTCTCATTCATGAAACACACTACGTATTAACCGAAGAAGCATGCTTTTCTTTCCAGCGTCTGCAATAGAGCATTAACCAGAGCATGTCCAGAAAAAAAGAACTGTGTTTCCTACTTATACGGATCATATCTAGTTCAACTCTACTTAAGAAACTGATACGAACAACATCATTTCTTACATAGATGCACTTTAGTTAATAGTGTAAATCGTGTTGGTTTCGTGAACTGTGTAAATTCATTTGAGCAGAAAAATAACTGGGTTTCCCGGAAACGAACTCTTGCTTGTAGGACGACACAGAGCATGGAGTTTAACTCAATTTCTGAAGGGAAATTCCGAAGTGTGTTCTCATCCATGAAACACAGTCTGTTTTAACGCAAATAGCATTCTCTTCTTTCCAGCATCTGAAATAAAGCAAGAAACATGAGTATGGCCAGAAAAAAAGAACTGTGATTCCTACTCATACGGACCATATCTAGTTAAACACTGCTTATGAAACTGATACAAACCACAGCATCTCTTAAATAAATGCTCTTTAGTTAATAGTGAAAATTGTGTAGTTTCATGAACAGTGTAAATTCATTTGGTGTCAAAAATTCACTGCGTTTACCAGAAATGAACGCTTGCTTGTAGGACGACACAGAGCATGGAGTTTAACTCCGATTCTAACTGGAAATCCAGAAGAGTGTTCTCATCCATGAAATACAGTCTGTTTTAACGCAAGATGCATGCTCTTCTTTCCAGCATCTGCAATACAGCAAGAAACATGAGCATGGCCAGAAAAAAAGAACTGTGTTTCCTACTCATGCGGACCATATCTAGTTCAACTCTGCTTATGAAACTAATACAAACCACAGCATCTCTTTCACAGAAGCTCTTTAGTTAGTAGTGAAAAACGTGTTGGGTTTTTGAACTGTGTAAATTCATTTGAGCCGAAAATTCACTGCTTTTACCAGAAATGAACTCTTGCTTGTTGGAAAACACAGTGCATTTGCTTTAACTCAATTTCTGAAGGGAAATTCAGAAGAGTGTTCTCATCAATGAAACACAGTCTGTTTTAATGCAAGAAGCATCCTCTTCATTCCAGCATCTGCAATACAGCAAGAAACATGAGCATGTCCAGAAAAAAAGAACTGTGTTTCCGACTATAGGGACCATATCTAGTTCAACTCTGCTTATGAAAATGATATAAACCACAGCATCAATTACATAGACGCTCTTTAGTTAATAGTGAAAATGGTGTTGGTTTATTGAACTGTGTAAATTCATTTGAGCCGAAAAATGACTGGGATTACAGGAAATGAACTCTTGCTTGTAGGAAGACACAGAGCCTTTGGTTTAACTCACTTTCTGAAGGGAAATTCAGACCAGTGTTCTCATCCATGAAACACACTCTGTTTTAACGCAAATATTATTCTCATCTTTCCAGCATCTGCAATAAAGCAAGAAACATGAGCATGGCCAGAAAAAAAGAACTGTGTTTCCTACAAATAAGGACCATATCTAGTTCAACACTGCTTATGAAACTGATACAAACCACATCATCTCTTACATATATGCTCTTTAGATAATATTGAAAATCATATTGGTTTCCTTGAACTGTGTAAATTCATTTGAGATGAAAAATAATGGGTTTACCGGAAATAAACTCTTCCTTGTAGGAAGACACAGAGCATGGAGTTTAACTCCGATTCTAAAGGGAAATTCAGAAGAGTGATCTCATCAAAGAAACACAGTCTGTTTTAATGCAAGAAGCATGCTCTTCTTTTCAGCGTCTGCAATACATCAAGGAACATGAGCATTCCCAGAAAAAAAGAACTGTGTTTCCTACTCATACGGACCATATCTAGTTCAACTCTGCTTATGAAACTGATACAAACAACATCATCTCTTACATAGATGCTCTTTAGTTAGTAGTGTAAATCGTGTTGGTTTCGTGAACTGTGTAAATTCATTTGAGCCAAAAAATAACTGGGTTTCCAGGATATGAACGCTTGCTTGTAGGATGACACAGATCATGGAGTTTAACTCCATTTCTGAAGGGAAATTCAGAAGAGTGTTCTCATCCATGAAACACAGTCTGTTTTAACACAAATAGCATTCTCTTCTTTCCAGGATCTGCAATAAAGCAAGAAACATGAGCATGTCCAGAAAAAAAGAACTGTGATTCCTTCTCATAAGGACCATATCTAGTTCAACAGTGCTTATGAAACTGATACAAAACACAGCATCTCCTACATAAATGCTCTTTAGTTAATAGTGAAAATTGTGTAGTTTTGTGAACAGTGTAAATTCATTTGGCGCCAAAAATTCACTGCGTTTACCAGAAATGAACTCTTGCTTATAGGACGACACAGAGCATGGAGTATAACTCCGATTCTAAACTGGAAATTCAGAAGAGTATTCTCATCCATGAAATACAGTCTGTTTTAACGCAAGATGCATGCTCTTCTTTCCAGCATCAGCAATACAGCAAGAAACATGAGCATGGCCAGAAAAAAAGAACTGTGTTTCCTACTCATATGGACCATATCTAGTTCAACTCTGCTTATGAAACTAATACAAACCACAGCATCTCTTACACAGAAGCTCTTTAGTTCATAGTGAAAAACGTGTTGGGTTTTTGAATTGTGTAAATTCATTTGAGCCGAAAATTCACTGCCTTTACCAGAAATGAACTCTTGCTTGTTGGAAAACACACTGCATTTGCTTTTACTCAATTTCTGAAGGGAAATTCAGAAGAGTGTTTTTTATCAATGAAACACACTCTGTTTTAACGCAAATAGCGTTCTCTTCTTTCCAGCATCTGCAATAAAGCAAGAAACATGAGCATTGCCAGAAAAAAAGAACTGTGTTTCCTACTCATAAGGACCATATCTAGTTCAACACTGCTTATGAAACTGATACAAACCACATCATCTCTTAAATATATGCTCTTTAGTTAATATTGAAAATCGTATTGGTTTCCTTGAACTGTGCAAATTCATTTGAGCCGAAAAATAACGGGGTTTACCTGAAATGAACTCTTCCTTGTAGGAAGACAGATTATGGAGTTTAACCCCGATTCTAAAGGGAAATTCAGAAGAGTGTTCTCATCAAAGAAACACAGTCTGTTTTAATGCAAGAAGCATGCTCTTCTTTCCAGCATCTGCAATACAGTAAGAAACATGAAAATTGCCAAAAAAAGAGAACTGTGTTTCCTACTCATAGGGACCATAACTCGTTCAACTCTGCTTATGAAACTGATACAAACCACAGCATCTCTTACATTGATGCTCTTTAGTTAATAGTGAAAATCGTATTGGTTTCGTGAACTGTGTAAATTCATTTGAGCCGAAATATAACTGGGTTTACCGGAAATGAACTCTTGCTTGTAGGAAGACACAGATCCTTTGGTTAAACTCAGTTTCTGAAGGTAAATTCAGACCAGTGTTCTCATCCATGAAACACACACTGTTTTAATGGAAGAAGCATGCTCTTCTTTTCAGCGTCTGCAATACATCAGGAACATGAGCATTCCCAGAAAAAAAGAACTGTGTTTCCTACTCATACAGACCATATCTAGTTCAACTCTGCTTATGAAACTGATACAAACAACATCATCTCTTACATAGATGCTCTTTAGTTAATAGTGTAAATCGTGTTGGTTTCGTGAACTGTGCAAATTCATTTGAGCCAAAAAATAACTGGGTTTCCAGGATATGAACGCTTGCTTGTAGGATGACACAGAGCATGGAGTTGAACTCCATTTCTGAAGGGAAATTCAGAAGACTGTTCTCATCCATGAAACACACTCCGTTTTAAAGCAAATAGCAAGCTCTTCTTTCCAGCGTCTGCAATACAGCAAGGAACATGAAAATTGCCAGAAAAAAAGAATTGTGTTTACTACTCATAGGAACCATAACTCATTCAACTCTGCTTATGAAACTGATACAAACCACAGCATCTCTTACATAGATGCTCTTTAGTTAATAGTGAAAATCCTATTGTTTTTGTGAACTGTGTAAATTCATTTGAGCCAAAAAATAACTGGGCTTACAGGAAATGAACTCTTGCTTGTAGGAAGACACATTGCCTTTGGTTTAATTCAGTTTCTGAAGGGAAATTCAGAGCAGTGTTCTCATTCATGAAACACACTACGTATTAACCGAAGAAGCATGCTTTTCTTTCCAGCGTCTGCAATAGAGCATTAACCAGAGCATGTCCAGAAAAAAAGAACTGTGTTTCCTACTTATACGGACCATATCTAGTTCAACTCTACTTAAGAAACTGATACGAACAACATCATTTCTTACATAGATGCACTTTAGTTAATAGTGTAAATCGTGTTGGTTTCGTGAACTGTGTAAATTCATTTGAGCAGAAAAATAACTGGGTTTCCCGGAAACGAACTCTTGCTTGTAGGACGACACAGAGCATGGAGTTTAACTCAATTTCTGAAGGGAAATTCCGAAGTGTGTTCTCATCCATGAAACACAGTCTGTTTTAACGCAAATAGCATTCTCTTCTTTCCAGCATCTGAAATAAAGCAAGAAACATGAGTATGGCCAGAAAAAAAGAACTGTGATTCCTACTCATACGGACCATATCTAGTTCAACACTGCTTATGAAACTGATACAAACCACAGCATCTCTTAAATAAATGCTCTTTAGTTAATAGTGAAAATTGTGTAGTTTCATGAACAGTGTAAATTCATTTGGTGTCAAAAATTCACTGCGTTTACCAGAAATGAACGCTTGCTTGTAGGACGACACAGAGCATGGAGTTTAACTCCGATTCTAACTGGAAATCCAGACGAGTGTTCTCATCCATGAAATACAGTCTGTTTTAACGCAAGATGCATGCTCTTCTTTCCAGCATCTGCAATACAGCAAGAAACATGAGCATGGCCAGAAAAAAAGAACTGTGTTTCCTACTCATGCGGACCATATCTAGTTCAACTCTGCTTATGAAACTGATACAAACAACATCATCTCTTACATAGATGCTCTTTAGTTAGTAGTGTAAATCGTGTTGGTTTCGTGAACTGTGTAAATTCATTTGAGCCAAAAAATAACTGGGTTTCCAGGATATGAACGCTTGCTTGTAGGATGACACAGATCATGGAGTTTAACTCCATTTCTGAAGGGAAATTCAGAAGAGTGTTCTCATCCATGAAACACAGTCTGTTTTAACACAAATAGCATTCTCTTCTTTCCAGGATCTGCAATAAAGCAAGAAACATGAGCATGTCCAGAAAAAAAGAACTGTGATTCCTTCTCATAAGGACCATATCTAGTTCAACAGTGCTTATGAAACTGATACAAAACACAGCATCTCCTACATAAATGCTCTTTAGTTAATAGTGAAAATTGTGTAGTTTTGTGAACAGTGTAAATTCATTTGGCGCCAAAAATTCACTGCGTTTACCAGAAATGAACTCTTGCTTATAGGACGACACAGAGCATGGAGTTTAACTCCGATTCTAAACTGGAAATTCAGAAGAGTATTCTCATCCATGAAATACAGTCTGTTTTAACGCAAGATGCATGCTCTTCTTTCCAGCATCAGCAATACAGCAAGAAACATGAGCATGGCCAGAAAAAAAGAACTGTGTTTCCTACTCATATGGACCATATCTAGTTCAACTCTGCTTATGAAACTAATACAAACCACAGCATCTCTTACACAGAAGCTCTTTAGTTCATAGTGAAAAACGTGTTGGGTTTTTGAATTGTGTAAATTCATTTGAGCCGAAAATTCACTGCCTTTACCAGAAATGAACTCTTGCTTGTTGGAAAACACACTGCATTTGCTTTTACTCAATTTCTGAAGGGAAATTCAGAAGAGTGTTTTTTATCAATGAAACACACTCTGTTTTAACGCAAATAGCGTTCTCTTCTTTCCAGCATCTGCAATAAAGCAAGAAACATGAGCATTGCCAGAAAAAAAGAACTGTGTTTCCTACTCATAAGGACCATATCTAGTTCAACACTGCTTATGAAACTGATACAAACCACATCATCTCTTAAATATATGCTCTTTAGTTAATATTGAAAATCGTATTGGTTTCCTTGAACTGTGCAAATTCATTTGAGCCGAAAAATAACGGGGTTTACCTGAAATGAACTCTTCCTTGTAGGAAGACAGATTATGGAGTTTAACCCCGATTCTAAAGGGAAATTCAGAAGAGTGTTCTCATCAAAGAAACACAGTCTGTTTTAATGCAAGAAGCATGCTCTTCTTTCCAGCATCTGCAATACAGCAAGAAACATGAGCATGTCCAGAAAAAAAGAACTGTGTTTCAGACTCATAGGGACCATATCTAGTTCAACTCTGCTTATGGAAATGATATAAACCACAGCATCAATTACATAGACGCTCTTTAGTTAATAGTGAAAATCGTGTTGGATTATTGAACTGTGTAAATTCATTTGAGCCGAAAAATAACTTGGTTTACCGAAAATGAACTCTTGCTTGTAGGACGACATAGACCATGGAGTTTAACTCCGATTCTAAATGGAAATACAGAAGAGTGTTATGAAACTGATACAAACCACATCATCTCTTACATAGATGCTGTATATTTAATAGTGAAAATCGTAGGACGACACAGAGCATGGAGTTTAACTCCATTTCTGAAGGGAAATTCAAAAGAGTGTTCTCATCCATGAAACACAGTCTGTTTTAACACAAATAGCATGCTCTTCTTTCCAGCATCTGCAATAAAGCAAGAAACATGATCATGGCCAGAAAAAAAAGAACTGTGTTTCCTACTCATAAGGACCATATCTAGTTCAACACTGCTTATGAAACTGATACAAACCACATCATCTCTTACACAGATGCTCTTTAGTTAAAAGTGAAAATCGTATTGTTTTCCTTGTACTGTGTAAATTCATTTGAGCCGAAAAATAACTGGGTTTACCGGAAATGAACTCTTGCTTGTAGGAAGTCACAGATCATGCAGTTTAACTCCGATTCTAAAGGGAAATTCAGAAAATTGTTCTCATCCATGAAGCACACACCGTTTTAGCGGAAGAAGCATGCTCTTCTTTTCAGCGTCTGCAATACAGCAAGGAACATGAGCATGCCCAGAAAAAAAGAACTGTCTCTCCTACTCATACGGACCATATCCAGTTCAACTCTGCTTATGAAACTGATACAAACCACATCATCTGTTACATAGATGCTCTTTAGTTAATAGTGTAAATCGTGTTGGTTTCGTGAACTGTGTAAATTCATTTGAGCTGAAAAATACCTGGGTTTCCCGGAAATGAACTATTGCTTGTAGGATGACACAGAGCATGGAGTTTAACTCTATTTCTGAAGGGAAATTCAGAAGAGTGTTCTCATCATTGAAACACACTCCATTTTAAAGCAAATAGCATGCTCTTGTTTCCAGCATCTGCAATACAGCAAGGAACATGAGAATGTCCAGAAAAAAGCAACTGTGTTTCATACACATACGGACCATATCTAGTTCAACACTGCTTATGACACTGAAACAAACCACATCATCTCTTACATAGATTCTCTTTAGTTAATAGTGAAAATTATATTGTTTTCGTGAACTGTGTATATTCATTTGAGCCGAAAAATAACTGGGTTTACTGGAAATGATCTCATGCTTGTAGGAAGACACAGATTCTTTGGTTAAACTCAGGTACTGAAGTGAAATTCAGACCAGTGTTTTCATCCATGAAACACACTCCATTTTAACGGAAGAAGCATACTCTCCTTTCCAGCGTCTGTTATACAGCAAGGAACATGAGCATGCCCAGAAAAAAGAACAGTCTCTCCTACTCACAAGCCATATCTAGTTCAACTGTGCTTATGAAACTGATACAAACAACATCACCTCTTACATAGATGCTCTTAAGTTAATAGTGTAAATCGTGTTGGTGTCGTGAACTGTGTAAATTCATTTGAGCCAAAAACTAACTGGGTTTCCTGGAAATGAACTCTTGCTTGTAGGACGACACAGAGCATGGAGTTTAACTCCATTTCTTAAGGGAAATTGAGAAGAGTGTTCTCAGCATGAAACACAGTCTGTTATAACGCAAACCGCATGCTCTTCTTTCCAGCATCTGCAATGAAGCAAGAAACATGAGCATGGCCAGAAAAAAAGAACTGTGTTTCCTACTCATAAGGACCATATCTATTTCAACACTGCTAAAGAAACTGATACAAACCACATCATCTCTTACATAGATGCTCTTTAGTTAATATTGAAAATCGTATTGGTTTCCTTGAACTGTGTAAATTCATTTGAGCCGAAAAATAACTGGATTTACCGGAAATGAACTCTTGCTTCTAGGAAGACACAGAGCATGGAGTTTAACTCAGATTCTAATGGGAAATTCAGAGAAGTGTTCTCATCCGTGAAACACAGTCTGTTTTAACGCAAGAAGCATGCTCTTCTTTCCAGCATCTGCAATACAGCAAGGAACATGAGAATGTCCAGAAAAAAGGAACTGTGTTTCATACACATACGGACCATATCTTGTTCAACACTGCTTATGAAACTGATACAAACCACATCATCTCTTACATAGATCCTCTTTAGTTATTAGTGAAAATCGTATTGGTTTCGTGAACTGTGTAAATTCATTTAAGCCGAAAAATAACTGGGATTACCGGAAATGAACTCTTGCTTCTAGGAAGACACAGATCCTTTGGTTAAACTCAGTTTCTGAAGGGAAATTCAGAACAGTGTTCACCTCCATGAAACACACTCCATTTTAATGGAAGACGCATGCTCTTCTTTTCAGCGTCTGCAATACAGCAAGGAACATGAGCCAGCCCAGAAAAAAAGAACTGTGTTTCCTACTCATACGGCCCATATCTAGTTCAACTCTGCTTTTGAAACTGATACAAACCACATCATCTGTTACATAGATGCTCTTTAGTTAATAATGTAAATCGTGTTGGTTTCGTGAACTGTGTAAATTCATTTGAGCCGAAAAATTAATGGGTTTCCCGGAAATGAACTCTTGCTTGTAGGATGACACAGAGCATGGTGTTTAACTCCATTTCTGAAGGGAAATTCAGAAGAGTGTTCTCATCCATGAAACACACTCCATTTTAACGGATGAAGGATGCTCTTCTTTCCAGCATCTGCAATAAAGCAAGAAACATGATCATGGCCAGAAAAAAAAGAACTGTGTTTCCTACTCATACGGACCATATCTAGTTCAACACTGCTTATGAAACTGATACAAACCACATCATCTCTTACACAGATGCTCTTTAGTTAAAAGTGAAAATCGTATTGTTTTCCTTGTACTGTGTAAATTCATTTGAGCCGAAAAATAACTGGGTTTACCGGAAATGAACTCTTGCTTGTAGGAAGTCACAGATCATGCAGTTTAACTCCGATTCTAAAGGGAAATTCAGAAAAGTGTTCTCATCCATGAAGCACACACCGTTTTAGCGGAAGAAGCATGCTCTTCTTTTCAGCGTCTGCAATACAGCAAGGAACATGAGCATGCCCAGAAAAAAAGAACTGTCTCTCCTACTCATACGGACCATATCCAGTTCAACTCTGCTTATGAAACTGATACAAACCACATCATCTGTTACATAGATGCTCTTTAGTTAATAGTGTAAATCGTGTTGGTTTCGTGAACTGTGTAAATTCATTTGAGCTGAAAAATACCTGGGTTTCCCGGAAATGAACTATTGCTTGTAGGATGACACAGAGCATGGTGTTTAACTCCATTTCTAAAGGGAAATTCAGAAGAGTGTTCTCATCCATGAAACACACTCCATTTTAACGGATGAAGGATGCTCTTCTTTCCAGCATCTGCAATAAAGCAAGAAACATGATCATGGCCAGAAAAAAAAGAACTGTGTTTCCTACTCATACGGACCATATCTACTTCAACACTGCTTATGAAACTGATACAAACCACATCATCTTTTACATAGATGCTCTTTAGTTAATAGTGAAAATCGTGTTGGTTTCGTGAACTGTATAAATTCATTTGAGTTGAAAAATTACTGGGTTTACCGGAAATTAACTCTTGCTTGTAGGAAGACACAGAGCATGTCGTTAAACTCTGATACTAAAGGGAAATTTAGAACAGTGTTCTCATCCAAGAAACACAGTCTGTTTTAATGCAAGAAGCATGCTCTTCTTTCCAGCATCTGCAATACAGCAAGAATCATGAGTACTGCCAGAAAAAAAGAACTGTTTCTCCTTCACATACAGACCTTACCTCGTTCAACTCTGCTTATGACACTGATACAAAACACAGCATCTCTTACATAGATGCTCTTTAGTTAATAGTGAAAAACGTGTTGTTTTCGTGAACTGTGTAAATTCATTTGGCACCGAAAATTCACTGCGTTTACCAGAAATGGACTCTTGCATGTAGGACGACATAGACCATGGAGTTTAACTCTGATTCTAAATGGAAATCCAGAAGAGAGTTCTCATCCATGAAACACAGTCTGTTTTAACGCAAGAAGCATGCTCTTCTTTCCAGCATCTGCAATACACCAAGAAACATGAGCATGGCTAGAAAAAAAGAACTGTGTTTCGTACTCATACCGACCATATCTAGTTCAACTCTGCTTATGAAACTGATACAAACCACATCATCTCTTTCATAGATGCTCTTTAGTTAATAGTGAAAATCGTGTTGGTTTCGTGAACTGTGTAAATTCATTTGAGCAGAATAATAACTGGATTTTCCAGAAATGAACTCTTGCTTGTAGGAAGACACAGAGCATGGCGTTAAACTCCAATTCTAAAGGGAAATTCAGAAAAGTGTTCTCATCAATGAAATACAGTCTGTTTTAATGCAAGAAGCATGCTCTTCTTTCCGTCATCTGCAATACAGCAAGAAACATGAGCATGGCTAGAAAAAAAGAACTGTGTTTCCTACTCATACGGACCATATCTAGTTCAACTCTGCTTATAGAACTGATACAAACCACATCATCACTTACATAGATGCTCTTTAGGTAATAGAGAAAATTGTATTGGTTTCGTGAACTGTGTAAATTCATTTGAGCCGAAAAATAACTGGGTTTACCGGAAATGAACTGTTGCTTGTAGGATGACACAGACATGGAGTTTATCTCCATTTCTGAATGGAATTTCAGACCACTGTTCTCATCCATGAAACACACTCCGTTTTAAGGAAGACGCATGCTCTTCTTTTCAGCGTCTGCAATACAGCAAGGAACATGAGCATGCCCAGAAAAAAAGAACTGTGTTTCCTCCTCATATAGACCATATCTAGTTCAACTCTGCTTATGAAACTGATACAAACCACATCATCTGTTACATAGATGCTCTTTAGTTAATAGTGTAAATCGTGTTGGTTACGTGAACTGTGTAAATTCATTGGAGCCGAAAAATAACTGGGTTTACAGTAAATGAACTCTTGCTTGTAAGAAGCCACAGACCCTTTGGTTTAACTCAGTTTCTGAAGGGAAATTCAGAGCAGTGTTCTCCTCCATGAAACACACTACGTTTTAACGGAAGAAGGATGCTTTTCTTTCCAGGGTCTGCAATAGAGCAAGGAACCAGAGCATGTCCAGAAAAAAAGATCTGTGATTCCTACTCATACGGACCATATCTAGTTCAGCTCTACTTATGAAACTGATACAAACAACATCATCTCTTACATAGATGCTCTTTAGTTAATAGTGTAACTCGTGTTGCTTTCCTGAACTGTGTAAATTCATTTGAGCCGAAAAATAACTGGATTTTCCGGAAATGAACTCTTGCTTGTAGGGCGACACAGAGCATGGAGTTTAACTCCATTTCTGAAGGAAAATACAGAAGAGTGTTCTCATCCATGAAACACAGTCTGTTTTAACACAAATAGCATGCTCTTCTTTCCAGCATCTGCAATAAAGCAAGAAACATGATCATGGCCAGAAAAAAAAGAACTGTGTTTCCTACTCATAAGGACCATATCTAGGTCAACACTGCTTATGAAACTGATACAAACCACATCATCTCTTACACAGATGCTCTTTAGTTAATAGTGAAAATCGTATTGTTTTCCTTGAACTGTGTAAATTCATTTGAGCCAAAAAAATAACTGGGTTTACCGGAAATGAACTCTTGCTTGTAGGAAGACACAGATCATGGAGTTTAACTCTGATTCTAAAAGGAAATTCAGAAAAGTGTTCTCATCCATGAAACACACACCGTTTTAGCGGAAGAAGCATGTTCTTCTATTCAGCGTCTGCAATACAGCAAGGAACATGAGCATGCCCAGAAAAAAAGAACTGTCTCTCCTACTCATATGGACCATATCTAGTTCAACTCTGCTTATGAAACTGATACAAACCACATCATCTCTTACATAGATGCTCTTTAGTTAATAGTGAAAATCGTGTTGGTTTCGTGAACTGTGTAAATTCATTTAAGCCGAAAAATAACTGGGTTTACAGGAAATGAACTCTTGCATGTAGGAAGACACAGATCATTTGGTTAAACTCAGTTTCTGAAGGGAAATTCAGAACAGTGTTCTCCTCCATGAAACACACTCCGTTTTAATGGAAGACGCATGCTCTTCTTTTCAGCGTCTGCAATACAGCAAGGAACATGAGCCAGCCTAGAAAAAAAGAACTGTTTCCTACTCATACGGCCCATATCTAGTTCAACTCTGCTTTTGAAAGTGATACAAACCACATCATCTGTTACATAGATGCTCTTAAGTTAATAGTGTAAATTGTGTTGGTTTCGTGAACTGTGTAAATTCATTTGAGCCTAAAAATTAATGGGTTTCCCGGAAATGAACTCTTGCTTGTAGGATGACACAGAGCATGGTGTTTAACTCCATTTCTGACGGGAAATTCAGAAGAGTGTTCTCATCCATGAAACACACTCCATTTTAACGGAAAAAGGATGCTTTTCTTTCCAGCGTGTGCAATAGAGCAAGGAACCAGAGCATGTCCAGAAAAAAAGATCTGTGATTCCTAGTCATACGGACCATATCTAGTTCAACTCTACTTATGAAACTGATACAAACAACATCATCTCTTACATACATGCTCTTTAGTTAATAGTGTAAATCGTGTTGCTTTCGTGAACTGTGTAAATTCATTTGAGCCGAAAAATAACTGGATTTTCCGGAAATGAACTCTTGCTTGTAGGACGACACAGAGCATGGAGTTTAACTCCATTTCTGAAGGGAAATTCAAAAGAGTGTTCTCATCCATGAAACACAGTCTGTTTTAACACAAATAGCATGCTCTTCTTTCCAGCATCTGCAATAAAGCAAGAAACATGATCATGGCCAGAAAAAAAAAAGAACTGTGTTTCCTACTCATAAGGACCATATCTAGTTCAATACTGCTAATGAAACTTATACACACCACATCATCTCTTACATAGATGCTCTTTAGTTAATATTGAAAATCGTATTGGTTTCCATGAACTGTGTAAATTCATTTGAGCCGAAAAATAACTGGGTTTCCCGGAAATTAACTCTTGTTTTAGGATGACACAGAGCATGGAGTTTAACTCCATTTCAGAAGGGAAATTCAGAAGAGTGTTCTCATCCATGAAACACACTCCAATTTAACGCAAATAGCATGCTCTTCTTTCCAGCGTCTGCAATACAGCAAGGAACATGAGCATGTCCAGAAAAAAGGAACAGTGTTTCATACTCATACGGACCATATCTAGTTCAACACTGCTTATGAAACTTATACAAACCACATCATCTCTTACATAGATCCTCTTTTGTTAATAGTGAAAATCGCATTGGTTTCGTGAACTGTATATATTCATTTGAGCCGAAAAATAACTGGGTATACCGGAAATGAACTCTTGATTGTAGGAAGACACAGATCCTTTGGTTAAACTCAGTTTCTGAAGGGTAATTCAGACCAGTGTTCTCATCCATGAAACACAGTCTGTTTTAACACAAATAGCATGCTCTTCTTTCCAGCATCTGCAATAAAGCAAGAAACATGATCATGGCCAGAAAAAAAAGAACTGTGTTTCCTACTCATAAGGACCATATCTAGTTCAACACTGCTTATGAAACTGATACAAACCACATCATCTCTTACACAGATGCTCTTTAGTTAAAAGTGAAAATCGTATTGTTTTCCTTGTACTGTGTAAATTCATTTGAGCCGAAAAATAACTGGGTTTACCAGAAATGAACTCTTGCTTGTAGGAAGTCACAGATCATGCAGTTTAACTCCGATTCTAAAGGGAAATTCAGAAAATTGTTCTCATCCATGAAGCACACACCGTTTTAGCGGAAGAAGCATGCTCTTCTTTTCAGCGTCTGCAATACAGCAAGGAACATGAGCATGCCCAGAAAAAAAGAACTGTCTCTCCTACTCATACGGACCATATCCAGTTCAACTCTGCTTATGAAACTGATACAAACCACATCATCTGTTACATAGATGCTCTTTAGTTAATAGTGTAAATCGTGTTGGTTTCGTGAACTGTGTAAATTCATTTGAGCTGAAAAATACCTGGGTTTCCCGGAAATGAACTACTGCTTGTAGGATGACACAGAGCATGGAGTTTAACTCTATTTCTGAAGGGAAATTCAGAAGAGTGTTCTCATCCATGAAACACACTCCATTTTAAAGCAAATAGCATGCTCTTGTTTCCAGCATCTGCAATACAGCAAGGAACATGAGAATGTCCAGAAAAAAGCAACTGTGTTCCATACACATACGGACCATATCTAGTTCAACACTGCTTATGACACTGAAACAAACCACATCATCTCTTACATAGATTCTCTTTAGTTAATAGTGAAAATTATATTGGTTTCGTGAACTGTGTATATTCATTTGAGCCGAAAAATAACTGGGTTTACTGGAAATGATCTCATCCTTGTAGGAAGACACAGATTCTTTGGTTAAACTCAGGTACTGAAGTGAAATTCAGACCAGTGTTTTCATCCATGAAACACACTCCATTTTAACGGAAGAAGCATACTCTCCTTTCCAGCGTCTGCAATACAGCAAGGACCATGAGCATGCCCAGAAAAAAGAACTGTCTCTCCTACTCACACGGACCATATCTAGTTCAACTGTGCTTATGAAACTGATACAAACAACATCACCTCTTACATAGATGCTCTTAAGTTAATAGTGTAAATCGTGTTGGTGTCGTGAACTGTGTAAATTCATTTGAGCCAAAAACTAACTGGGTTTCCCGGAAATGAACTCTTGCTTGTAGGACGACACAGAGCATGGAGTTTAACTCCATTTCTTAAGGGAAATTGAGAAGAGTGTTCTCAGCATGAAACACAGTCTGTTATAACGCAAATCGCATGCTCTTCTTTCCAGCATCTGCAATGAAGCAAGAAACATGAGCATGGCCAGAAAAAAAGAACTGTGTTTCCTACTCATAAGGACCATATCTATTTCAACACTGCTAAAGAAACTGATACAAACCACATCATCTCTTACATAGATGCTCTTTAGTTAATATTGAAAATCGTATTGGTTTCCTTGAACTGTGTAAATTCATTTGAGCCGAAAAATAACTGGATTTACCGGAAATGAACTCTTGCTTCTAGGAAGACACAGAGCATGGAGTTTAACTCAGATTCTAATGGGAAATTCAGAAAAGTGTTCTCATCCATGAAACACAGTCTGTTTTAACGCAAGAAGCATGCTCTTCTTTCCAGCATCTGCAATACAGCAAGGAACATGAGAATGTCCAGAAAAAAGGAACTGTGTTTCATACACATACGGACCATATCTTGTTCAACACTGCTTATGAAACTGATACAAACCACATCATCTCTTACATAGATCCTCTTTAGATATTAGTGAAAATCGTATTGGTTTCGTGAACTGTGTAAATTCATTTAAGCCGAAAAATAACTGGGTTTACCGGAAATGAACTCTTGCTTCTAGGAATACACAGATCCTTTGGTTAAACTCATTTTCTGAAGGGAAATTCAGAACAGTGTTCACCTCCATGAAACACACTCCATTTTAATGGAAGACCCATGCTCTTCTTTTCAGCGTCTGTAATACAGCAAGGAACATGAGCCAGCCCAGAAAAAAAGAACTGTGTTTCCTACTCATACGGCCCATATCTAGTTCAACTCTGCTTATGAAACTGATACAAACAACATCATCTCTTACATAGATGCTCTTTAGTTAATAGTGTAACTCGTGTTGCTTTCCTGAACTGTGTAAATTCATTTGAGCCGAAAATAACTGGATTTTCCGGAAATGAACTCTTGCTTGTAGGGCGACACAGAGCATGGAGTTTAACTCCATTTCTGAAGGGAAATTCAGAAGAGTGTTCTCATCCATGAAACACAGTCTGTTTTAACACAAATAGCATGCTCTTCTTTCCAGCATCTGCAATAAAGCAAGAAACATGATCATGGCCAGAAAAAAAAGAACTGTGTTTCCTACTCATAAGGACCATATCTAGGTCAACACTGCTTATGAAACTGATACAAACCACATCATCTCTTACACAGATGCTCTTTAGTTAATAGTGAAAATTGTATTGTTTTCCTTGAACTGTGTAAATCCATTTGAGCCAAAAAATAACTGGGTTTACCGGAAATGAACTCTTGCTTGTAGGAAGACACAGATCATGGAGTTTAACTCTGATTCTAAAAGGAAATTCAGAAAAGTGTTCTCATCCATGAAACACACACCGTTTTAGCGGAAGAAGCATGTTCTTCTATTCAGCGTCTGCAATACAGCAAGGAACATGAGCATGCCCAGAAAAAAAGAACTGTCTCTCCTACTTATATGGACCATATCTAGTTCAACTCTGCTTATGAAACTGATACAAACCACATCATCTCTTACATAGATGCTCTTTAGTTAATAGTCAAAATCGTGTTGGTTTCCTGAACTGTATAAATTCATTTGAGGCGAAAAATTACTGGGTTTACCGGAAATAAACTCTTGCTTGTAGGAAGACACAGAGCATGTCGTTAAACTCTGATTCTAAAGGGAAATTTAGAAGAGTGTTCTCATCCAAGAAACACAGTCTGTTTTAATGCAAGAAGCATGCTCTTCTTTCCGACCTCTGCAATAAAGCAAGAATCATGAGTATGGCCAGCAAAAAAGAACTGTTTTTCCTTCACATACGGACCTTATCTCGTTCGACTCTGCTTATGACACTGATACAAACCACAGCATCTCTTACATAGATGCTCTTTGTTAATAGTGAAAATAGTGTTGGTTTCGTGAACTGTGTAAATTCATTTGGCACCGAAAATTCACTGCGTTTACCAGAAATGAACTCTTGCTTGTAGGATGACATAGACCATGGAGTTTAACTCTGATTCTAAATGGAAATCCAGAAGAGAGTTCTCATCCAAGAAACACAGTCTGTTTTAACGCAAGAAGCATGCTCTTCTTTCCAGCATCTGCAATACAGCAAGAAACATGAGCATGGCTAGAAAAAAAGAACTGTGTTTCCTACTCATAAGGACCATATCTAGGTCAACACTGCTTATGAAACTGATACAAACCACATCATCTCTTACACAGATGCTCTTTAGTTAATAGTGAAAATCGTATTGTTTTCCTTGAACTGTGTAAATTCATTTCAGCCAAAAAAATAACTGGGTTTACCGGAAATGAACTCTTGCTTGTAGGAAGACACAGATCATGGAGTTTAACTCTGATTCTAAAAGGAAATTCAGAAAAGTGTTCTCATCCATGAAACACACACCGTTTTAGCGGAAGAAGCATGTTCTTCTATTCAGCGTCTGCAATACAGCAAGGAACATGAGCATGCCCAGAAAAAAAGAACTGTCTCTCCTACTCATATGGACCATATCTAGTTCAACTCTGCTTATGAAACTGATACAAACCACATCATCTCTTACATAGATGCTCTTTAGTTAATAGTGAAAATCGTGTTGGTTTCGTGAACTGTGTAAATTCATTTAAGCCGAAAAATAACTGGGTTTACAGGAAATGAACTCTTGCATGTAGGAAGACACAGATCATTTGGTTAAACTCAGTTTCTGAAGGGAAATTCAGAACAGTGTTCTCCTCCATGAAACACACTCCGTTTTAATGGAAGACGCATGCTCTTCTTTTCAGCGTCTGCAATACAGCAAGGAACATGAGCCAGCCCAGAAAAAAAGAACTGTTTCCTACTCATACGGCCCATATCTAGTTCAACTCTGCTTTTGAAAGTGATACAAACCACATCATCTGTTACATAGATGCTCTTAAGTTAATAGTGTAAATCGTGTTGGTTTCGTGAACTGTGTAAATTCATTTGAGCCGAAAAATTAATGGGTTTCCCGGAAATGAACTCTTGCTTGTAGGATGACACAGAGCATGGTGTTTAACTCCATTTCTGACGGGAAATTCAGAAGAGTGTTCTCATCCATGAAACACACTCCATTTTAACGGAAGAAGGATGCTTTTCTTTCCAGCGTGTGCAATAGAGCAAGGAACCAGAGCATGTCCAGAAAAAAAGATCTGTGATTCCTACTCATACGGACCATATCTAGTTCAACTCTACTTATGAAACTGATACAAACAACATCATCTCTTACATACATGCTCTTTAGTTAATAGTGTAAATCGTGTTGCTTTCGTGAACTGTGTAAATTCATTTGAGCCGAAAAATAACTGGATTTTCCGGAAATGAACTCTTGCTTGTAGGACGACACAGAGCATGGAGTTTAACTCCATTTCTGAAGGGAAATTCAAAAGAGTGTTCTCATCCATGAAACACAGTCTGTTTTAACACAAATAGCATGCTCTTCTTTCCAGCATCTGCAATAAAGCAAGAAACATGATCATGGCCAGAAAAAAAAAGAACTGTGTTTCCTACTCATACGGACCATATCTAGTTCAATACTGCTAATGAAACTTATACACACCACATCATCTCTTACATAGATGCTCTTTAGTTAATATTGAAAATCGTATTGGTTTCCATGAACTGTGTAAATTCATTTGAGCCGAAAAATAACTGGGTTTCCCGGAAATTAACTCTTGTTTTAGGATGACACAGAGCATGGAGTTTAACTCCATTTCAGAAGGGAAATTCAGAAGAGTGTTCTCATCCATGAAACACACTCCAATTTAACGCAAATAGCATGCTCTTCTTTCCAGCGTCTGCAATACAGCAAGGAACATGAGCATGTCCAGAAAAAAGGAACAGTGTTTCATACTCATACGGACCATATCTAGTTCAACACTGCTTATGAAACTTATACAAACCACATCATCTCTTACATAGATCCTCTTTTGTTAATAGTGAAAATCGCATTGGTTTCGTGAACTGTATATATTCATTTGAGCCGAAAAATAACTGGGTATACCGGAAATGAACTCTTGATTGTAGGAAGACACAGATCCTTTGGTTAAACTCAGTTTCTGAAGGGTAATTCAGACCAGTGTTCTCATCCATGAAACACACTCCATTTTAAAGCAAATAGCATGCTCTTGTATCCAGCATCTGCAATACAGCAAGGAACATGAGAATGTCCAGAAAAAAGCAACTGTGTTCCATACACATACGGACCATATCTAGTTCAACACTGCTTATGACACTGAAACAAACCACATCATCTCTTACATAGATTCTCTTTAGTTAATAGTGAAAATTATATTGGTTTCGTGAACTGTGTATATTCATTTGAGCCAAAAAATAACTGGGTTTACTGGAAATGATCTCATCCTTGTAGGAAGACACAGATTCTTTGGTTAAACTCAGGTACTGAAGTGAAATTCAGACCAGTGTTTTCATCCATGAAACACACTCCATTTTAACGGAAGAAGCATACTCTCCTTTCCAGCGTCTGCAATACAGCAAGGACCATGAGCATGCCCAGAAAAAAGAACTGTCTCTCCTACTCACACGGACCATATCTAGTTCAACTGTGCTTATGAAACTGATACAAACAACATCACCTCTTACATAGATGCTCTTAAGTTAATAGTGTAAATCGTGTTGGTGTCGTGAACTGTGTAAATTCATTTGAGCCAAAAACTAACTGGGTTTCCCGGAAATGAACTCTTGCTTGTAGGACGACACAGAGCATGGAGTTTAACTCCATTTCTTAAGGGAAATTGAGAAGAGTGTTCTCAGCATGAAACACAGTCTGTTATAACGCAAATCGCATGCTCTTCTTTCCAGCATCTGCAATGAAGCAAGAAACATGAGCATGGCCAGAAAAAAAGAACTGTGTTTCCTACTCATAAGGACCATATCTATTTCAACACTGCTAAAGAAACTGATACAAACCACATCATCTCTTACATAGATGCTCTTTAGTTAATATTGAAAATCGTATTGGTTTCCTTGAACTGTGTAAATTCATTTGAGCCGAAAAATAACTGGATTTACCGGAAATGAACTCTTGCTTCTAGGAAGACACAGAGCATGGAGTTTAACTCAGATTCTAATGGGAAATTCAGAAAAGTGTTCTCATCCATGAAACACAGTCTGTTTTAACGCAAGAAGCATGCTCTTCTTTCCAGCATCTGCAATACAGCAAGGAACATGAGAATGTCCAGAAAAAAGGAACTGTGTTTCATACACATACGGACCATATCTTGTTCAACACTGCTTATGAAACTGATACAAACCACATCATCTCTTACATAGATCCTCTTTAGTTATTAGTGAAAATCGTATTGGTTTCGTGAACTGTGTAAATTCATTTAAGCCGAAAAATAACTGGGTTTACCGGAAATGAACTCTTGCTTCTAGGAAGACACAGATCCTTTGGTTAAACTCATTTTCTGAAGGGAAATTCAGAACAGTGTTCACCTCCATGAAACACACTCCATTTTAATGGAAGACCCATGCTCTTCTTTTCAGCGTCTGCAATACAGCAAGGAACATGAGCCAGCCCAGAAAAAAAGAACTGTGTTTCCTACTCATACAGCCCATATCTAGTTCAACTCTGCTTATGAAACTGATACAAACAACATCATCTCTTACATAGATGCTCTTTAGTTAATAGTGTAACTCGTGTTGCTTTCCTGAACTGTGTAAATTCATTTGAGCCGAAAATAACTGGATTTTCCGGAAATGAACTCTTGCTTGTAGGGCGACACAGAGCATGGAGTTTAACTCCATTTCTGAAGGGAAATTCAGAAGAGTGTTCTCATCCATGAAACACAGTCTGTTTTAACACAAATAGCATGCTCTTCTTTCCAGCATCTGCAATAAAGCAAGAAACATGATCATGGCCAGAAAAAAAAGAACTGTGTTTCCTACTCATAAGGACCATATCTAGTTCAACACTGCTTATGAAACTGATACAAACCACATCATCTCTTACACAGATGCTCTTTAGTTAATAGTGAAAATTGTATTGTTTTCCTTGAACTGTGTAAATCCATTTGAGCCAAAAAATAACTGGGCTTACCGGAAATGAACTCTTGCTTGTAGGAAGACACAGATCATGGAGTTTAACTCTGATTCTAAAAGGAAATTCAGAAAAGTGTTCTCATCCATGAAACACACACCGTTTTAGCGGAAGAAGCATGTTCTTCTATTCAGCGTCTGCAATACAGCAAGGAACATGAGCATGCCCAGAAAAAAAGAACTGTCTCTCCTACTTATATGGACCATATCTAGTTCAACTCTGCTTATGAAACTGATACAAACCACATCATCTCTTACATAGATGCTCTTTAGTTAATAGTCAAAATCGTGTTGGTTTCCTGAACTGTATAAATTAATTTGAGGCGAAAAATTACTGGGTTTACCGGAAATAAACTCTTGCTTGTAGGAAGACACAGAGCATGTCGTTAAACTCTGATTCTAAAGGGAAATTTAGAAGAGTGTTCTCATCCAAGAAACACAGTCTGTTTTAATGCAAGAAGCATGCTCTTCTTTCCGACCTCTGCAATAAAGCAAGAATCATGAGTATGGCCAGCAAAAAAGAACTGTTTTTCCTTCACATACGGACCTTATCTCGTTCAACTCTGCTTATGACACTGATACAAACCACAGCATCTCTTACATAGATGCTCTTTGTTAATAGTGAAAATAGTGTTGGTTTCGTGAACTGTGTAAATTCATTTGGCACCGAAAATTCACTGCGTTTACCAGAAATGAACTCTTGCTTGTAGGACGACATAGACCATGGAGTTTAACTCTGATTCTAAATGGAAATCCAGAAGAGAGTTCTCATCCAAGAAACACAGTCTGTTTTAACGCAAGAAGCATGCTCTTCTTTCCAGCATCTGCAATACAGCAAGAAACATGAGCATGGCTAGAAAAAAAGAACTGTGTTTCCTACTCATACGGACCATATCTAGTTCAACTCTGCTTATGAAATGGATACAACCCAGAGCATCTCTTACATAGATGCTCTTTAGTTAATAGTGAAAAACGTGTTGTGTTTGTGAACTGTGTAAATTCATTTGAGCCCAAAATTCCCTGCCTTTACCAGAAATGAACTCTTGCTTGTAGGAAAACACAGATCATTTGGTATAATTCTCTTTCTGAAGGGAAATACACACCAGTGTTCTCATCTATGAAACACACTGTGTTTTATCCCAAGAAGCATGCTCTTCTTTCCAGCGTCTGCAATACAGCAAAGAACATGAGCATGTCCAGTAAAAACAACAACAACTGTGTTTCCACTCATCCGGACCATATCTAGTTCAACTCTGCTTATGAAACTGATACAAACCACATCATCTCTTACATAGATGCTCATTAGTTAATAGAGAATATCTTATTGGTTTCGTGAACTGTGTAAATTCTTTTGAGCCGAAAAATAACTGGGTTTACCGGAAATGAACTCTTGCTTGTAGGATGACACAGAGCATGGAGTTTAACTCCATTTCTTAAGGGAAATTCAGAAGAGTGTTCTCATCTATGAAACACAGTCTGTTTTAACGCAAGAAGCATGCTCTTCTTTCCAGCATCTGCAATAAAGCAAGAAACATGAGCATGGCCAGAAAAAAAGAACTGTGTTTCCTACTCATAAGGACCATATCTAGTTCAACACTGCTTATGAAACTGATACAAACCACATCATCTCTTACATAGATGCTCTTTAGTTAATATTGAAAATCGTATTGGTTTCCTTGAACTATGTAAATTCATTTGAGCCGAAAAATACCTGGGTTTAACGGAAATTAACTCTTGCTTGTAGGAAGACACACATCCTTTGGTTAAACTTAGTTTCTGAAGGGAAATTCAGTCCAGTGTTCTCGTCCATGAAACACACTCCGTTTTAAGGGAAGAAGCATGCTCTTCTTTTCAGCGTCTGCAATACAGCAAGGAACATGAGCATGCCCAGAAAAAAAGAACTGTGATTCCTACTCATATGGACCATATCTAGTTCAACTCTGCTTATGAAACTGATACAAACCACATCATCTGTTACATAGATGCTCTTTAGTTAATAGTGTAAATCGTGTTGGTTTCATGAACTGTGTAAATTCATTTGAGCCGAAAAACAACTGGGTTTACCGGAAATGAACTCTTGCTTGTAGGAAGACACAGAACCTTTGGTTTAACTCAGTTTCTGAAGGGAAATTCAGAGCAGTGTTCTCATCCATGAAACACACTACATTTTAACGGAAGAAGCATGCTCTTCTTTCTAGCATCTTCAATATAGCAATGAACATTAGAATGTCCAGAAAAAAGCCACTGTGTTTCATACTCATACGGACCATATCTAGTTCAACAGTGCTTATGACACTGAAACAAACCACATCATCTCTTACATAGATGCTCTTTAGTTAATAGTGAAAATCGTGTTGGTTTCGTGAACTGTGTAAATTCATTTGAGCCGAAAAATAACTGGGTTTCCCGGAAATGAACTCTTGCTTGTAGAATGACACAGAGCATGGAGTTTAACTCCATTTCTGAAAGGAAATTCAGAAGAGTGTTCTCATTCATGAAACAGACTCCATTTTAAGGCAAATAGCATGCTCTTCTTTCCAGCATCTGCAATACAGCAAGGAACATGAGAATGTCCAGAAAAAAGCAACTGTGTTTCATACTCATACGGACCATATCTAGTTCAACACTGCTTATGACACTGAAACCACAATATCTCTTACATAGATGCTCTTTAGTTAATAGTGAAAATTATATTGGTTTCGTGAACAGTGTATATTCATTTGAGCCGAAAAATAACTGGGTTTACTGGAAATGTACTCATGCTTGTAGGAAGACACAGATTCTTTGGTTAAACTCAGGTACTGATGTGAAATTCAGACCAGTGTTTTCATCCATGAAACACACTCCATTTTAATGGAAGTAGCATACTCTCCTTTCCAGCGTCTGCAATACAGCCAGGAACATGAGCATGTCCAGAAAAAAGAACTGTCTCTCCTACTCACACGGACCATATCTAATTCAACTGTGCTTATGAAACTGATACAATCCATATCATCTCTTACAAAGATGCTCTTTAGTTAATAGTGAAAATCGCATTGGTTTCGTGAACTGTGTATATTCATTTGAGCCGAAAAATAACTGGGTTAACAAGAAATGAACTCTTGATTGTAGGAAGACACAGATCCTTTGGTTAAACTCAGTTTCTGAAGGGTAATTCAGACCAGTGTTCTCATCCATGATAGACACTTCTTTTTAAAGGATGACGCATGCTCTCCTTTCCAGATTCTGCAATAGAGCAAGGAACATGAGCATGCCCAGAAAAAAAGAACTGTCTCTCCTACTCATACAGACCATACCTAGTACAACTCTGCTTATGAAACTGATACAAATCACATCATCTCTTACATTGATGCTCTTTAGTTAATAGTGAAAATCGTGTTGGTTTAGTGCACTGTATAAATTCATTTGAGGGGAAAAATTACTGGGTTTACAGGAATGAACTCTTGCTTGTAGGACGACGCAGAGCTTGGAGTTTAACTCCATTTCTGAAGGGAAATTCAGAAGAGTGTTCTCATCTATGGAACACAGTCTGTTTTAACGCAAATAGCATGTTCATCTTTCCAGCATCTGCAATAAAGCAAGAAACATGAGCATGGCCAGAAAAAAAGAACTGTGTTTCCTACTCATAAGGACCATATCTAGTTCAACTATGCTTATGAAACTTATACAAACCACACCATCTGTTACATAGATGCTCTTTAGTTAATAGTGTAAATCGTGTTGGTTTCGTAGACTGTGTAAATTCATTTGAGCCAAAAAATAACTGGGTTTCCCGGAAATGAACTCTTGCTTGTAGGACGACACAGAGCATGGAGTTTAAGTCCATTTCTTAAGGGAAATTGAGAAGAGTGTTCTCAGCATGAAACACAGTCTGTTATAACGCAAATCGCATGCTCTTCTTTCCAGCATCTGCAATAAAGCAAGAAACATGAGCATGGCCAGAAAAAAAGAACTGTGTTTCCTACTCATAAGGACCATATCTATTTCAACACTGCTAAAGAAACTGATACAAACCACATCATCTCTTACATAGATGCTCTTTAGTTAATATTGAAAATCGTATTGGTTTCCTTGAACTGTGTAAATTCATTTGAGCCGAAAAATAACGGGATTTACCGGAAATGAACTCTTGCTTATAGGAAGACACAGAGCATGGAGTTTAACTCAGATTCTAATGGGAAATTCAAAAACGTGTTCTCATCCATGAAACACAGTCTGTTTTAACGCAAGAAGCATGCTCTTCTTTCCAGCATCTGCAATACAGCAAGGAACATGAGAATGTCCAGAAAAAAGGAACTGTGTTTCATACTCATACGGACCATATCTAGTTCAACACTGCTTATGAAACTGATACAAACCACATCATCTCTTACATAGATGCTCTTTAGTTAATAGTGAAAATCGTATTGGTTTCGTGAACTGTGTAAATTCATTTGAGCCAAAAAATACCTGGGTTGCCCGGAAATGAACTCTTGCTTGTAGTATGACACAGAGCATGGAGTTTAACTCCATTTCTGAAGGGAAATTCAGAAGAGTGTTCTCATACATGAAACACACTCCATTTTAATGCAAATTGCATGCTCTTCTTTCCAGCATCCTGCAATACAGCAAGGAACATGAGAATGTCCAGAAAAAAGCAACTGTGTTTCATACTCATACGGACCATATCTAGTTCAACACTGCTTATGACACTGAAACAAACCACATCATCTCTTACATAGATGCTCCTTAGTTAATAGTGAAAATTATATTGGTTTCGTGAACTGTTTATATTCATTTGTGCCGAAAAATAACTGGGTTTACTGGAAATGAACGTATGCTTGTAGGAAGACACAGATTCTTTGGTTAAGCTCAGTTTCTGAAGGGAAATTCAGACCAGTGTTCTCATCCATGAAACACACTCCATTTTAACGGAAGAAGCATACTCTCCTTTCCAGCGTCTGCAATAGAGCAAGGAAGCAGAGCATGTCCAGAAAAAAAGATCTGTGATTCCTACTCATACAGACCATATCTCGTTCAACTCTGGTTATGAAACTGATACAAACCACAGCATCTCTTACATAGATGCTCTTTAGTTAATAGTGAAAATCGTATTGGTTTCGTGAACTGTGTGAATTCATTTGAGACTAAAAATAACCGGGTTTACCGGAAATGAAGTATTGCTTGTAGGAAGACACAGGGCATGGCGTTAAACTCTGATTCTAATGGGAAACTCAGAAAACTGTTCTCATCAAGGAAATACAGTATGGTTTAATGCAAGAAGCATGATCTTCTTTCCAACCTCTGCAATACAGCAAGAAACATGAGCATGGCCAGAAAAAAAGAACTGTGTTTCCTACTCACACATACCATATCTAGTTCAACTCTGGTTATGAAACTGATACAAACCACAGCATCTCTTACATAGATGCTCTTTAGTTAATAGTGAAAATCGTGTTGGTTTCGTGAACTGTGTAAAATCAATTGGCGCTAAAAATTCACTATGTGTACCAAAAATGAACTCTTGCTTGTAGGACGCCATGGAGCATGCAGTTAACTCCGTTTCTAAATGGAAATTCAGAAGAGTGTTCTCATCCATGAAACACACTCTGTTTTAACGCAAGAAGCATGCTCCTCTTTCCAGCATCTGCAATACAGCAAGAAACATGAGCATGGCCAGAAAAAAAGAACTGTGTTTCCTACTCATAAGGACCTTATCTAGTTCAACTCTGCTTATGAAACTGATACAAGCACAGCATCTCTTACATAGATGCACTTTAGTTAATAGTGAAAAACGTGTTGGGTTTGTGAACTGTGTAAATTCATTTGAGCCGAAAATTCACTGCGTTTACAAGAAATGAACTCTTGCTTGTATGAAAACACAGATCATTTGGTTTAACTCAATTACTGAAGGGAAATTCAAAAGAGTGTTCTCATCCATGAAACACAGTCTGTTTTAACGCTAGAAGCATGCTCTTCCTTCCAGCATCTGCAATGCAGCTAGAAACATGAGCATGGCCAGAAAAAAAGAACTGTGTTTCCTACTCATACTGACCATATCTAGTTAACTCTGCTTATGAAACTGATACAAACCACAGCATCTCTTACATAGATGCTCTTTAGTTAATAGTGAAAATCGTATTGGTTTCCAAAACTGTGTAAATTCATTTGAGCCGAAAAATGACTGGGTTTACCGGAAATGAACTCTTGCTTGTAGGAAGACACAGATCCTTTGGTTAAACTCAGTTTCTAAAGGGAAATTCAGAGCAGTGTTCTCATCCATGAAACACATCTGTTTTATTGGAAGAAGCATGCTCTTCTTTTCAGCTTCTGCAATACAGCAAGGAAAATGAGCATGCCAGGATGAAAAGAACTGTGTTTCCTACTCATACGGACCATATGTAGTTCAACACTGCTTATGAAACTGATACAAAGCACATCATCTCTTCCATAGATTGACTTTAGTTAATAGTGAAGACCGTATTGGTTTCGTGAACTGTTTAAATTCATTTGAGCCAAAAAAATAACGGGGTTTACCGGAAATGAACTCTTGCTTGTAGAAAGACACAGAGCATGCAGTGTAACTCCGATTATAAAGGGAAATTCAAAAAAGGGTACTCAGGAATGAAACACAGTCTGTTTTAATGCAAGAAGCATGCTCTTTTTCCAGCATCTACAATACAGCAAGAAACATGAGCCTGGCCAGAAAAAAAGAACTGTGTTTCCTACTCATACTGACCATATCTAATTCAACTATGCTTATGAAACTGATACAGACCAAATCATCTCTTACAAAGAGACTGTTTAGTTAATAGTGAAAATCGTATTGGTTTCGTGAACTATGTCAATTCATTTGAGCCCAAAAATAACTGGGTTTACCAGAAATGAACTCTTGCTTGTAGGAAGACACAGAGCATTGCGTTAAACTCTGATTCTAAAGTGAAATTCAGAAAAGTGTTCTCATCCATGAAACACACTCTGTTTTAATGCAAGAAGCATGCTCTTCTTTCCAGCATCTGCAATACAGCAAGGAACATGAGCATGCCCAGAAAAAAAGAACTGTGTTTCCTACTCATACGGACCATATCTCGTTCAACTCTGCTTATGAAACTGATACAAACCACAGCATCTCTTACATAGATGCACTTTACTTAATAGTGAAAAACGTGTTGCATTTGTGAAGTGTGTATATTCATTTGAGCTGAAAAATAACTGGGTTTACCGGAAATGAACTCTTGCTTGTGGGAAGAAAAAGATCCTTTGGTTAAACTCAGTTTTTGAAGGGAAATTCAGAGCAGTGTTCTCATCCATGAAACACACTCCGTTTTATTGGAAGAAGCATGCTTTTCTCTTCAGTGTCTGCAATACAGCAAGGAACATGAGCATGCCAGGATGATAGAACTGTGTTTCCTACTCATAAGGACCATATCTAGTTCAACACTGCTTATGAAACTGAAACAATCCACATCATCTCGTCCATAGATGCTATTTAGTTAATAGTGAAAATCGTATTGGTTTCTTGAACTGTGTAAATTCATTTGAGACAAAAAAACCTGGGTTTACCGGAAATGAACTCTTGCTTGTAGGAAGACACAGAGCATGGAGTTTAACTCCGATTCTAAAGGGAAATTCAGAAAAGTATTCTCATCCATGAAACACATTCTGTTTTAATGCAAGAAACATGCTCTTCTTTCCAGCATCTACAATACAGCAAGGATCATGAGCATGCCCAGAAAAAAAGAACTGTGTTTCCTACTCATACTGATCATATCTCATTCAACTCTGCTTATGAAACTGATACAAACCACAGCATCTCTTACACAGATGCTCTTTAGTTAATAGTGAAAATCGAGTTGGTTTCGTGAACTGTGTAAATTCATTTGGCGCCGAAAATTCACTGCGTTTACCGGAAATGAACTCTTGCTTGTAGGAAGACACAGAGCATTTGGTTTAACTCCATTTCTGAAGGGAAATTCAGGCCAGTGTTCTCATCCATGAAACACACTCTGTTTTAACCCAAATAGCATGCCCTTCTTTCCTGCGTCTGCAATAGAGCAAGGAACATGAGCATGTCCAGAAAAAAATAACTGTGTTTCCTACTCATACGGACCATATCTATTCAACTCTGCTTATGAAACTGATGCAAACCACATCATCTCTTACATAGATGGTCTTTAGTTAATAGTGAAAATCATATTCGTTTCGTGAACTGTGTAAATTCATTTGAGCCGAAAAATAACTGGGTTTACGGTAAATGAAATCTTGCTTGTAGGAAGACACAGAGCATAGAGTTTAACTCCAATTCTATAGGGAAATTCAGAAGAGTGTTCTCATCCATGAAACACAGTCTGTTTTAACTCAAGAAGCATGCTCCTTTTTCCAGCTTCTCCAATACCGCAAGAAACATGAGCATGGCTAGAAAAAATGAACTGTTTCTGACTCAATCAGACCATACCTAGTTTAACTCTGCTTATGAAACTGACACAAACCACAGCATCTCTTACATAGACGCTCTTTAGTTAATAGTGAAAATCGTATTGGTTTCGTGAACTGTGTAAATTCATTTGAGCCGAAAAACTACTGGGTTTACCAGAAATGAACTCTTGCTTGTAGGACGACGTAGAGCATGGAGTTTATCTGCGATTCTAAATGGAAACTCAGATGAGTGATCTCATCCTTGAAACACTGTCTGTTTTAACGCAAGAACCATGCTCTTCTTTCATCATCTGCAATACAGCAAGAAACATGAGCATGGCCAGATAAAAGAACTGTGTTTCCTACTCATACGGACCATATCTAGTTCAACTCTCCTTAGGAAACTGATACAAACCACATCATTTCTTACATAGATGCTCTTTAGTTAATAGTGAAAAACGAGTTGGTTTGGTGAACTGTGTAAATTCATTTGGCACCGAAAATTCAAAGCCTTTACCAGAAGTGAACTCTTGCTTGTAGGAAGACACAGAGCATTTGGTTTAACTAAATTACTGAAGGGAAATTCAGAAGCGTGTTCTCATCCATGAAACACAGTTTGTTTTAAAGCAAGAAGCATGCTCTTTTTTCCAGCATCTGCAATACAACAAGAAACATGAGCATGGCCAGAAAAATAGAACTGTGTTTCTGACTCAAACGGACCATATCTAGTTCAACTCTGCTTATGAAACTGATACAAACCACAGCATCTCTTACATAGATGCTCTTTAGTTAATAGTGAAAATCATAATGGTTTCGTGAACGGTATAAATGCATTTGAGCCGAAAAACAACTGGGTTTACCAGAAATTAACTCTTGCTTGCAGGACGACATAGAGCATGGAGATTAACTCCGATTCTAAATGGAAATTCAGAAGAGTGATCTCATCCATGAAACACAGTCTGTTTTAAGGCAAGAAGCATGCTCTTCTTTCAAGCATCTGCAATACAGCAAGAAACATGAGCATGGCCAGAAAAAAATTACTGTTTCCTACTCATACGGACCATATCTAGTTCAATTCTGCTTATGAAACTGATACAAACCACAGCATGAATTACATAGATGCTGTTTAGTTAATAGTGAAAATCATGTTGGGTTTGTAAACAGTGTAAAATCATATGAGCCGAAAATTCACTGCCTTTACCAGAAATGAACTCTTGGTTGTAGGAAGACACATAGCATTTGGTTTAAAACCATTTCTGAAGGGAAATTCAGAAGAGTGTTCTCATCCATGAAACACAGTTTGTTTTAACGCAAGTAGCATACTCTTTTTTTCATTATCTGCAATCAGCAAGAAACAAGAGCATTGCCAGAAAAAAAGAACTGTGTGTCTGACTTAAACGGTCCATACCTAGTTCAACTCTGCTTATGAAACTGATACAAACCACAGCATCTCTTACACAGACTCTCTTTAGTTAATAGTGATAAACGCGTTGGGTTTGTGAACTGTGTAAATTCATTTCAGCCGAAAATTCACTGCTTTTACCAAAAATGAACTCTTGCTTGTAGGAAGACACAGCATTTGGTTTAACTCCATTTCTGAAGAGAAATGCAGACCAGTGTTCTCATCCATGAAACACACTCTGTTTTAACGCAAATAGCATGCTCTTCTTTCCAGCGTCTGCAATAGAGCAAGGAACTTGAGCATGTCCAGAAAAAAATAACTGTGTTTCCTACTCAAATGGAACATATCTATACAACTCTGCTTATGAAACTGATACAAACCACATCATCTCTTACATAGACGCTCTTTAGTTAATAGTGATAAACGCGTTGGGTTTGTGAACTGTGTAAATTCATTTGAGCCAAAAATACACTGCTTTTACCAAAAATGAACTCTTGCTTGTAGGATGACACAGAGCATTTGGTTCAATTCCATTTCTGAAGGGAAATTCAGACCAGTGTTCTCATCCATGAAACACACTCTGTTTTAACGCAAACAGCATGCCCTTCTTTCCAGCATCTACAATATAGCAAGGAACATGAGCATGTCCCCCAAAAAAAGAACTGTGTGTCCTACTCATATGGACCATATCTAGCTCAACTCTGCTTATGAAACTGATAGAAACCACATCATATCTTACATAGATGCTCTTTAGTTAATAGTGAAAATTGTATTGGTTTCGTGAACTGTGTAAATTCATTTGAGTCGAAAAATTACTGGGTTTACGGGAAATGAACTCCTGCTTGTAGGAAGACACAGAGCATGTAGTTTAACTCCGATTCTATATGGAAATTCAGAAAAGTATTCTCATCCATGAAACACAGTCTGTTTTAACGCCAGAATCATGCTCTTTTTTCCAGCTTCGGCAATAAAGCAAGAAACATGAGCATGGCTAGAAAAAAGAACTGTGTTTCTGACTCAATTGGACCATACCTAGTTTAACTCTGCTTATGAAACTGATACAAACCACAGCATCTCTTACATAGACGCTCTTTAGTTAATAGTGAAATACGTGTAGAGTTTGTGAACTGTGTAAATTCATATGAGCCGAAAATTCACTGTCTTTACCAGAAATGAACTCTTGATTGAAGGAAGAAACAGAGCATTTGGTTTAACTCCATTTGTGAAGGGAAATTCAGACCAGTGTTCTCATCCATGAAACACACTCTGTTTTAACACAAATAGCATGCTCTTATTTCCAGCGTCTGCAATATAGCAAGGAACAAGAGCATGTCCAGAAAAAATTAACTGTGTTTCCTACTCATACGGACCATATCTAGTTCAACTGTGTTTATGAAACTGATACAAACCACAGCATCTGTTACATAGATGCTCTTTAGTTAATAATGAATATCGTATTGGTTTCGTGAACTGTGTAAATTCATTTGAGCCGAAAAATAACTGGGTTTACGGTAAATTAAATCTTGCTTGTAGGAAGACACAGAGCATAGAGTTTAACTCCAATTCTATAGAGAAATTCAGAAGAGTGTTCTCATCCATGAAACACAGTCTGTTTTAACTCAAGAAGCATGCTCCTTTTTCCAGCTTCTCCAATACCGCAAGAAACATGAGCATGGCTAGAAAAAATGAACTGTGTTTCTGACTCAATCGGACCATACCTAGTTTAACTCTTCTTATGAAACTGATAGAAACCACAGCATCTCTTACATAGACGCTCTTTAGTTAATAGTGAAATACGTGTAGAGTTTGTGAACTGTGTAAATTCATATGAGCCGAAAATTCACTGTCTTTACCAGAAATGAACTCTTGATTGAAGGAAGAAACAGAGCATTTGGTTTAACTCCATTTCTGAAGGGAAATTCAGACCGTGTTCTCATCCATGAAACACACTCTGTTTTAACGCAAATAGCATGCTCTTATTTCCAGCGTCTGCAATATAGCAAGGAACAAGAGCATGTCCAGAAAAAATTAACTGTGTTTCCTACTCATACAGAGAATATCTATTCAACTATGCTTATGAAACTGATAGAAACCACATGATCTCTTACATAGATGTTCTTTAGTTAATAGTGAAAATCGTATTGGTTTCGTGAGCTGTGCAAATCATTTGAGCCGAAAAACAACTGGGTTTATCAGAAATGAACTCTTGCTTGCAGGACGACATAGAGCATGGAGTTTAACTCTGATTATAAATGGAAATTCAGAAGAGTGATCTCATCCATGAAACACAGTCTGTTTTAACGCAAGAAGCATGCTCTTCTTTCAAGCATCTGCATTACACCAAGAAACATGAGCATGAGCAGAAAAAAAGAACTGTGTTTCTGACTCAAACGGACCATATCTAGTTCAACTCTGCTTATGAAACTGATACAAACAACAGCATCTCTTACATAGACGCTCTATAGTTAATAGAGATATACGCGTTGGGTGTGTGAACTGTGTAAATTCATTTGAGCGGAAAATTCACTGCTTTTACCAAAAATGAACTCTTGCTTCTAGGAAGACACAGAGCATTTGGTTTAACTCCATTTCTGAAGGGAAATTCAAGCCAGTGTTCTCATCCATGAAACACACTCTGTTTTAACGCACATAGCATGCTCTTCTTTCCAGCGTCTGCAATAGAGCAAGGAACATGAGCATGTCCAAAAAAAAAAATAACTGTGTTTCCTACTCATACGGACCATATCTATTCAACTCTGCTTATGAAACTGATACAAACCACATCATCTCTTACATAGACGCTCTTTAGTTAATAGTGAAAATCGTATTGGTTTCGTGAACTATGTAAATTTATTTGAGCCGAAAAATAACTGGGTTTACAAGAAATGAACTCTTGCTTGTAGGAAGACACAGAGCATAGAGTTTAACTCCGATTCTATAGGAAAATTGAGAAAAGTGTTCTCATCCATGAAACACAGACTGTTTTAACTCAAGAAGCATGCTCTTTTTTCCAGCTGGTCCAACACCGCAAGAAATATGAGCATGGCTAGAAAAAATGAACTGTGTTTCTGACTCAATCAGACCATACCTAGTTCAACTCTGCTTATGAAACTGATACAAACAACAGCATCTCTTACATAGACGCTCTTTAGTTAATAGAGATAAACGCGTTGGGTGTGTGAACTGTGTAAATTCATTTGAGCGGAAAATTCACTGCTTTTACCAAAAATGAACTCTTGCTTGTAGGAAGACTCAGAGCATTTGGTTTAACTCCATTTCTGAAGGGAAATTCAGACTAGTGTTCTCATCCATGAAGAACACTCTCTTTTAACGCAAATAGCATGCTCTTCTTTCAAGCATCTGCAATACAGCAAGAAACATGAGCATGGCCAGAAAAAAAGAACTGTGTTTCTGACTCAAACGGACCATATCTAGTTCAACTCTGCTTATGAAACTGATACAAACCACATCATCTCTAACATAGATGCTCTTTAGTTATTAGTGAAAATCGTATTGGTTTAGTGAGCTGTGCAAATCATTTGAGCCGAAAAACAACTGGGTTTATCAGAAATGAACTCTTGCTTCTAGGACGACATAGAGCATGGAGTTTAACTCCGACTCTAAATGGAAATTCAGAAGAGTGATTTCATCCATGAAACACAGTCTGTTTCAACGCAAGAAGCATGCTCTTCTTTCAAGCATCTGCAATACAGGAATAAACATGAGCATGGCCAGAAAAAAAGAATTGTGTTTCCTACTCATACGGACCATATCTAGTTCAACTCTGCTTATGAAACTGATACAAACCACATCATCTCTAACAGAGATGCTCTTTAGTTAGTAGTGAAAATTTTATTGGTTTCGTGAACTGTGTAAATTCATTTGAGGCGAAAGGTTACTGGGTTTACGGGAAATGAACTCTTAATTGTAGGAAGACACAGAGCATGTAGTTTAACTCTGATTCTATAGGGAAATTCAGAAAAGTGTTCTCATCCATGAAACACAATCTGTTTTAACGCCAGAAGCATGCTTTTTTTTTTCCAGCTTCTGCAATACAGCAAGAAACATGAGCATGGCTAGAAAAATGAACTGTGTTTCTGACTCAATCGACCAACCTAGTTTAACTCTGCTTATGAAACTGATACAAACCACAGCATCTCTTACATAGATGCTCTTTAGTTAATAGTGAAAAACGTGTAGGGTTTGTGAACTGTGTAAATTCATATGATCCGAAAATTCACTGCTTTTACCAGAAATGAACTCTTGCTTGAAGGAAGACACAGAGCATTTGGTTTAACTACATTTCAGAAAGGAAATTCAGAAGAGTGTTCTCATCCATGAAACACAGTTTGTTTTAACTCAAGAAGCATGCTTTCTTTTCCAGCATCTGCAATACAGCAAGGAACATGAACATGGCCAAAAAAAAAGAACTGTGTTTCTGACTCAAACGGACCATATCTAGTTCAAATCTGCTTATGAAACTGATACAAACCACAGCATCTCTTACATAGACGCTCTTTAGTTAATAGAGATAAACGCGTTGGGTGTGTGAACTGTGTAAATTCATTTGAGCGGAAAATTCACTGCTTTTACCAAAAATGAACCCTTGCTTGTAGGAAAACACAGAGCATTTGGTTTAACTCCATTTGTGAAGGGAAATTCAAGCCAGTGTTCTCATCCCTAAAACACACTCTGTTTTAACGCAAATAGCATGCTCTTCTTTCCAGCGTCTGCAAAAGAGCAAGGAACATGAGCATGTCCAGAAAAAAATAACTGTGTTTCCTACTCATACGGACCATATCTATTCAACTCCGCTTATGAAACTGATACAAACCACATCATCTCTTACATAGATGCTCTTTAGTTAATAGTGAAAATCGTATTGGTTTCGTGAACTATGTAAATTCATTTGAGCCGAAAAATAACTGGGTTTACAGGAAATGAACTCTTGCTTGTAGGAAGACACAGAGCATAGAGTTTAACTCCTATTCTATAGGGAAATTCAGAAAAGTGTTCTCATCCATGAAACACAGTTTGTTTTAACTCAAGAAGCATGCTCTTTTTTCCAGCATCTGCAATACAGCAAGAAACATGAGCATGGCCAGAAAAAAGGAAATGTGTTTTTGACTCAAACGGACCATAACTAGTTCCACTCTGCTTATGAAACTGATACGAACCACAGCATCTCTTACATAGACGCTCTTTAGTTAATAGAGATAAATGCGTTGCGTTTGTGAACTGAGTAAATTCATTTAAGCCGAAAATTCACTGCTTTTACCAAAAATGAACTCTTGCTTGTAGGAAGACACACAGCATTTGGTTTAACTCCATTTCTGGAGGGAAATTCAGACCAGTGTTCTCATCCATGAAACACACTCTGTTTTAATGCAAATAGCATGCTGTCCTTTCCAGCATCTGCAATACAGCAAGGAACATGAGCATGTCCAGAAAAAAAAACTGTGTTTCCTACTCTTACGGACCATATCTAGTTCAATTCTGCTTATGAAACTGATACAAACCCCAGCATCTCTTACATAGACGCTCTTTAGTTAATAGTGATAAACGCGTTGGGTTTGTGAACTGTGTAAATTCATTTGAGCCAAAAATACACTGCTTTTACCAAAAATGAACTCTTGCTTGTAGGATGACACAGAGCATTTGGTTCAATTCCATTTCTGAAGGGAAATTCAGACCAGTGTTCTCATCCATGAAACACACTCTGTTTTAACGCAAACAGCATGCCCTTCTTTCCAGCATCTACAATACAGCAAGGAACATGAGCATGTCCCCCAAAAAAAGAACTGTGTGTCCTACTCATATGGACCATATCTAGCTCAACTCTGCTTATGAAACTGATAGAAACCACATCATCTCTTACATAGATGCTCTTTAGTTAATAGTGAAAATTGTATTGGTTTCGTGAACTGTGTAAATTCATTTGAGTCGAAAAATTACTGGGTTTACGGGAAATGAACTCCTGCTTGTAGGAAGACACAGAGCATGTAGTTTAACTCCGATTCTATATGGAAATTCAGAAAAGTATTCTCATCCATGAAACACAGTCTGTTTTAACGCCAGAATCATGCTCTTTTTTCCAGCTTCGGCAATAAAGCAAGAAACATGAGCATGGCTAGAAAAAAGAACTGTGTTTCTGACTCAATCGGACCATACCTTGTTTAACTCTGCTTATGAAACTGATACAAACCACAGCATTTCTTACATAGATGCTCTTTAGTTAATAGTGAAAAACGTGTAGGGGTTGTGAACTGTGTAAATTCATATGAGCCGAAAAATTCACTGCCTTTACCAAAAATGAACTCTTGCTTGTAGGAAGACAAAGAGCATTTGGTTTAACTCCATTTCTGAAGGGAAAATCAGACCAGTGTTCTCATCCATGAAACACACTCTGTTTTAACGCAAATAGCATGCACTGCTTTCCAGCATCTGCAATACAGCAAGGAACATGAGAATGTCCCCCAAAAAGAACTGTGTTTCCTACTCATACGGACCATATCTAGTTCAACTATGCTTATGAAACTGATAGAAACCACATCATCTCTTACAAAGATGCTCTTTATTTAATAGTGAAAATCGTATTGGTTTCGTGAACTGTGTAAATACATTTGAGCCTAAAAACAACTGGGTTTACCAGAAATGAACTCTTGCTTGTAGGACGACATTGAGCATGGAGTTTAACTCTGATTCTAAATGGAAATTCAGAAGAGTGATCTCATCCTTGAAACACAGTCCGTTTTAACGCAAGAAGCATGATCTTCTTTTAAGCATCTGCAATACAGCAAGAAACATGAGCATGGCCAGAAAAAAGAACTGTGTTTCCTACTCATATGGACCATATCTAGTTCAACTCTGCTTATGAAACTGATACAAACCACATCATCTGTTACATAGATGCACTTGAGTTAATAGTGAAAAACGAGTTGGTTTCGTGAACTGTGCAAATTCATTTGGCGCCGAAAATTTAATGCCTTTACCAGAAATGATCTCTTGCTTGTAGGAAGACACAGAGCATTTGGTTTAACTCCATTTGTGAAGGGAAATGCAGACCAGTGTTCTCATCCATGAAACACACTCTGTTTTAACGAAATAGCATATTCTTCTTTCCAACGTCTGCAATACATCAGGGAACATGAGCATGTCCAGAAAAAAAAACTGTGTTTCCTACTCATACGGACCATACCTAGTTCAAATTGCTTATGAAACTGATACAAACCACAGCATCTCTTACATAGACGCTCTTTAGTTAATAGTGATAAACTCGTTGGGTTTGTGAACTGTGTAAATTCATTTGAGACGAAAATTCACTGCTTATACCAAAAATGAACTCTTGCTTGTAGGAAGACAAAGAGCATTTGGTTTAACTCCATTTCTGAAGGGAAATTCAGACAAGTGTTCTCATCCATGAAACACACTCTGTTTTAACGAAAACAGCATGTACTTCTTTCAGGCATCTGCAATACAGCAAGGAACATGAGCATGTCCCCAAAAAAAGAACTGTGTTTCCTACTCATACGGACCATATCTAGTTCAACTCTGCTTATGAAACTGATAAAAACCACATCATCTCTAACATAGATGCTCTTTAGTTAATAGTGAAAATCGTATTGGTTTCGTGAACTGTGTAAATTCATTTGAGCCGAAAAACAACTGGGTTTATCTGAAATGAACTCTTGCTTGTAGGACGATATAGAGCATAGAGTTTAACTCCGATTCTAAATGGAAATTCAGAAGAGTGATCTCATCCTTGAAACACAGTCCGTTTTAACGCAAGAAGCATGATCTTCTTTCAAGCATCTGCAATACAGCAAGAAATATGAGCATGGCCAGAAAAAAGAACTGTGTTTCCTACTCATATGGACCATATCTAGTTCAACTCTGCTTATGAAACTGATACAAACCACATCATCTGTTACATAGATGCTCTTTAGTTAATAGTGAAAAACGAGTTGGTTTCGTGAACTGTGCAAATTCATTTGGCGCCGAAAATTTAATGCCTTTACCAGAAATGATCTCTTGCTTGTAGGAAGACACAGAGCATTTGGTTTAACTAAATTTCTAAAGGGAAATTCAGAAGTGTGTTCTCATCCATGAAACACAGTTTGTTTTAACGCAAGAAGCATGCTCTTTTTCCAGCATCTGCAATACAGCAAGAAACATGAGCATGGCCAGAAAAAAAGAACTGTGATTCTGACTCAAAAGGACCATATCTAGTTCAACTCTGCTTATGAAACTGATACAAACCAGAGCATCTCTTACATAGATGCTCTTTAGTTAATAGAGATAAACTCGTTGGTTTTGTGAATTGTATAATTTCCTTTGAGCCGAAAATTCACTGCTTTTACCAAAAATGAACTCTTGCTTGTAGGAAGACACAGAGAATTTGGTTTAACTCCATTTCTGAAGGGAAATTCAGACCAGTGTTCTCATCCATGAAACACACTCTGTTTTAACGCAAATAGCATGCTCTTCTTTCAAGCATCTGCAATACAGCAAGGAACAAGAGCATGTCCAGAAAAGATTAACTGTGTTTCCTACTCATACGGACCATATCTCTTTCAACTCTGCTTATGAAACTGATACAAACCACATCATATGTTACATAGATGCTCTTTAGTTAATAGTGAAAATCATATTGGTATAGTGAACGCTGTAAATTCATTTGAGCCGAAAAACAACTGGGTTTACCAGAAATGAACTCTTGCTTGTAGGACTACATAGAGCATGGAGTTTAACTCCGATTCTAAATGGAAATGCAGAAGAGTGATCTCATCCATGAAACACAGTCTGTTTCAACGCAAGAAGCATGCTCTTCTTTCAAGCATCTGCAATACAGCAAGAAACATGAGCATGGCCAGAAAAATAGAACTGTGTTTCTGACTCAAACGGAACATATCTCGTTCAACTCTGCTTATGAAACTGATACAAACCACTGCATCTCTTACATAGACGCTCTTAAGTTAATAGTGATAAACGCATTGGGATTGTGAACTGTGTAAATTCATTTGAGCCGAAAATTCACTGCTTTTACCAAAAATGAACTCTTGCTTGTAGGAAGACACAGAGCATTTGGTTTAACTCCATTTCTGAAGGGAAATTCAGACCAGTGTTCTCATCCATGAAACACACTCTGTTTTAATGCAAATAGCATGCCCTTCTTTCCAGCATCTGCAATACAGCAAGGAACATGAGCATGTCCCCCAAAAAAGTACTGTGTTTCCTACTCATACGGTCCATATCTAGTTCAACTCTGCTTATGAAACTGATAGAAACCGCATCATCTCTGACATAGATGCTCTTTAGTTAATAGTGAAAATTGTATTGGTTTCGTGAACTGTATAAATTCATTTGAGACGAAAAATTACTGGGTTTACGGGAAATGAATTCTTGATTGTAGGAAGACACAGAGCATGGAGATTAGCTCCGATTCTATAGGGAAATTCAGAAATGTGTTCTCATCCATGAAACACACTCTGTTTTAAAGCAAATAGCATACTCTTCTTTCCAACGACTGCAATACAGCAAGGAACATGAGCATGTACAGAAAAAAAAACTGTGTTTCCTACTCATACGGACCATATCTAGTTCAACTCTGCTCATGAAACTGATACAAACCACAGCATCTCTTATATAGATGCTCTTTAGTTAATAGTGATAAACGCGTTGGGTTTGTGAACTGTGTAAATTCATTTGAGCCGAAAATTCACAGCTTATACCAAAAATGAACTCTTGCTTGTAGGAAGACACAGAGCATTTGGTTTACCTCCATTTCTGAAGGGAAATTCAGACCAGTGTTCTCATCCCTGAAACACATTCTGTTTTGACGCAAATAGCATGCTCTTCTTTCCAACGTCTGCAATACAGCAGGGAACATGAGCATGTCCAGAAAAAAAAACTGTGTTTCCTACTCATACGGACCATATCTAGTTCAACTTGCTTATGAAACTGATTCAAACCACAGCATCTCTTACATAGACGCTCTTTAGTTAATAGTGAAAATCGTATTGGTTTCGTGAACTGTGTAAATTCATTTGAGCCGAAAAACAACTGGGTTTATCTGAAATGAACTCTTGCTTGAAGGACGATATAGAGCATAGAGTTTAACTCCGATTCTAAATGGAAATTCAGAAGAGTGATTTCATCCATGAAACAGTCTGTTTCAATGCAAGAAGCATGCTCTTCTTTCAAGCATCTGCAATACAGCAAGAAACATGAGCATGGCCAGAAAAAAAGATCTGTGTTTCCTACTCATACGGACCATATGCAGTTCAATTGTGCTTGTGAAACTGATACAAACAACAGAATCTCTTACATAGATGCTCTTTAGTTAATAGAGAAAATTGTGTTGGTTTCGTGAACTGTGTAAATTCATTTGGTACGGAAAATTCTCTGCGTTTACCAGAAATGAACTATTGCTTGTAGGACGACACAGAGCATGGAATTTAACTCTGATTCTAAATGGAAATTCAGAAGAGTGTTCTCATCCATGAAACAGAATTTGTTTTAATGCAAGAAGCATGCTCTTTTTTCCAGCATGTGTGAGACAGCAAGAAACATGAGCATGACCAGAAAAAAAGAACTGTGTTCTGAATCAAACGGACCATATCTAGTTCAACTCTGCTTATGAAACTGATACAAACCACATCATCTCTTACATAGATGCTCTTAAGTTAATAGTGAAAATCGTATTGGTTTCGTGAACTATGTAAAATCATTTGAGCCGAAAAATAACTGGGTTTACAGGAAATGAACTCTTGCTTGTAGGAAGACACAGAGCCTTTTCTTTAACTCACTTTCTGAAGGGAAATTCAGACCTGTGTTCTAATCCATGAAACACACTCTGTTCTAACTCAAGAAGCATGCTCTTCTTTCCAGCTTTGCAATACTGCAAGGAACATGAGCATGCCCAGAAAAAAAGAACTGTGTCTCCTACTCATATGGACGATATCTATATCATCACTTCTTATTAAACTGATACAAACCACATCATCTCTTACATAGATGTTCTTTAGTTAATAGTGTAAATCGTGTTGGTCTCGTGAACTGTGTAAATTCATTTGAGCCGAAAAATAACTGGGTTTACCGTAAATGAACTCTTGCTTATAGGACGACACAGAGCATGGAGTTGAACTCCATTTCTGAAGGGAAATTCAGAAGAGTGTTCTCATCCATGAAACACAGTCTGTTTTAACGCAAATAGCATGCTCTTCTTTCCAGCATCTGCAATAAAGCAAGAGACATGAGCATGGCCAGAAAAAAAGAACTGTGTTTCCTACTCATACGGACCATATCTATTTCAACTCTGCTTATGAAACTGATACAAACCACATCATCTGTTACATAGATGCTCTTCAGTTAATAGAGAAAATTGTGTTGGTTTTGTGAACTGTGTAAATTCATTTGGTACCGAAAATTCACTGCGTTTACCAGAAATGAACTCTTGCTTGTAGGACGACACAGAGCATAGAGTTTAACTCCGATTCTAAATGGAAATTCAGCAGAGTGTTCTCCTCTATGAAACACAGTCTGTTTTAACGCAAGAAGCATCCTCTTCATTCCAACATCTGCAAAACAGCAAAAACATGAGCATGGCCAGAAAAAAAGAACTGTGTTTCTGATTCATACACACTATATCTAGTTCAACTCTGCTTATGAAACTGAAATAAACCACGGCATCGCTTACATACACGCTCTTTAGTTAATAGTGAAAATCGTGTTGGTTTCGTGAACTGTGTAAATTCATTTGGCCGAAAATTCACAGCACTTACCAAAAATGTACTCTTGCTTGTAGGAAGACACAGAGCATTTGGTTTAACTCCATTTCTGAAGGGAATTTCACTCCAGTGTTCTCATCCATTAAACACACTCTGTTTTAACGCAAATAGCATGCTCTCATTTCCAGCCTCTGCAATACAGCAAGGAACATGAGCATGCCCAGAAAAAAAATAACTGTGTTTCCTACTCATACGGAACATATCTAGTTCAACTCTGTTTATGAAACTGATATAAACCACATCATCTCCTACATAGATGCTCTTTAGTTAATAGTGAAAATCGTATTGGTTTCCTTGAACTGTGTAAATTCATTTGAGCAAAAAATAACGGGGTTTACCGGAAATGAACTCTTGCTTGTAGGAAGACAGAGAGCATGGAGTTTAACTCCGATTCTAAAGGGAAATTCAGAAAAGTGTTCTCATCCATGAAACACAGTCTGTTTTAACGCAAGAAGCATGTTCTTCTTTCCAGCATCATCAATACAGCAAGGAACATGAGCATGTCCAGAAAACAAGAACTGTGTTTCCTAATCATAGGGACCATATCTTGTTCAACTCTGCTCATGAAACTGATACAAACCACATCATCTATTACATAGATGCTCTTTAGTTGATAGTGAAAATCGTATTGGTTTCGTGAACTATGTAAAATCACTTGAGCCGAAAAATAACTGGGTTTACAGGAAATGAACTCTTGCTTGTAGGAAGACACAGAACCTTTGGTTTAACTCACTTTCTGAAGGGAAATTCAGACCTGTGTTTTCAACCATGAAACACACTCTGTTCTAACTCAAGAAGCATGCTCTTCTTTCCAGCTTTGCAATAAAGCAAGGAACATGAGCATGCCCAGAAAAAAGAACGGTGTCTCCTACTCATATGGACCATATCTATTTCAACTCTGCTTATGAAACTGATACAAACCACAGCATCTCTTACATAGATGCTCTTCAGTTAATAGTGAAAATCGTATTGTTTTCGTGAACTGTGTAAATTCATTTGAGCTGAAAAATAACTGGGTTTATTGGAAATGAACTCTTGCTTGTCGGAAGACACAGAGCACGGCGTTAAACTCCGATACTGAAGGGAAATTCAGAAGAGTGTTCTCCTCAAAGAAACACAGTCTGCTTTAATGCAAGAAGCATGCTCTTCTTTCCAGCATCTGCAATACTGCAAGAAACATGAGCATGGCCAGAAAAAGAGAACTGGGTTTCCTACTCATAGGGACCATATCTCGATCAACTCTGCTTATGAAACTGATACAAACCACAGCATCTCTTACATAGATGCTCTTTAGTTAATAGAGAAAATTGTGTTGGTTTCGTGAACTGTGAAAATTCATTTGGTACGGAAAATTCACTTCGTTTACCAGAAATGAACTATTGCTTGTAGGACGACACGGAGCATGGAGTTTAACTCTGATTCTAAATGGAAATTCAGCAGAGTGTTCTCCTCCATGAAACACAGTCTGTTTTAACGGAAATAGCATGCTCTTCTTTCCAGCGTCTGCAATACAGCAAGGAACATGAGAATGTCCAGAAAAAGAAGTGCGTTTCCTACTCATATGGACCATATCTAGTTCAACACTGCTTATGAAACTGATACAAACCACATCATCTCTTACATAGACCCACTTTAGTTAATAGTGAAAATCGTGTTGGTTTGGTGAACTGTGTAAATTCATTTGGCCAAATATTCACTGCTCTTACCTTAAATGTACTCTTGCTTGTAGGAAGACACAGAGCATTTGGTTTAACTCCATTTCTGAAGGGAATTTCAGACCAGTGTTCTCATCCATGAAACACACTCTGTTTAAACGAAAATAGCATGCTCTTCTTTCCAGCGTCTGCAATACAGCAAGGAACCTGACGATGCCCAGAAAAAAAGAACTGTGATTCCTACTCATACAGAACATATCTAGTTCAACACTGCTTATGAAACTGATGCAAACCACATCATCTCTTACAGAGATGCTCTTTAGTTAATAGTGAAAATCGTATTGGTTTCGTGAACTGTGTAAATTCATTTGAGTCAAAAAATAACTGGGTTTCCCGGAAATGAACTCTTGCTTGTAGGAAGACACAGAGCATGGAGTTTAACTCTGATTCTAAAGGGAAATTCAGAAAATTGTTCTCATCCATGAACCACAGTCTGTTTTCATGCAAGAAGATGCTCTTCTTTTGAGCATCTGCAATACAGCAAGAAACATGAGCATGGCCAGAAAAAAGAACTGTGTTTCCTCCTCATACGGACCATATCTAGTTCAACTCTGCATATGAAACTGTTACAAACCACATCATCTCTTACATAGATGCTCTTTAGTTAATAGTGAATATCGTATTGGTTTCGTGAACTGTGTAAATTCATTTGAGCCGAAAAATAACTGGGTTTACTGAAATTGAAATCTTGCTTGTAGGAAGACACAGATCCTTTGGTTAAACTCAGTTTCTAAAGGGAAATTCAGACCAGTGTTCTCATCCATGAAACACACTCTATTTTAACGGAAGAAGCATGCTCTTCTTTTCAGCCTCTGCAATACAGCAACGAACATGAGGATGCACAGACAAAAAGAACTGTGTTTCCCACCAATACGGACCATATCTAGTTCAACTCTGCTTATGAAAATGATACAAAACACATCATCTCTTACAGAGATGCTCTTTAGTTAATAGTGAAAATCATATTGGTTTTGAGAACTGTGTAAATTCATTTGAGCCGAAAAATAACTGGATTCCTGGAAATGAACTCTTGCTTGTAGGAAGACTCAGATCCTTTGGTTAAACTCAGTTTCTAAAGGGAAATTCTGACAAGTGTTCTCATCCATGAAACACACTCTGTTTTAAGGGAAGAAGCATGCTCTTCTTTTCAGTGTCTGCAATACAGCACCGAACATGAGCATGCACAGACAAAAAGAACAGTGTTTCCTACTCATACAGACCATATATAGTTCAACTCTGCTTTTGAAACTGATACAAAACACATCATCTCTTACATAGATGCTCTTTAATTAATAGTGAAAATTGTATTGGTTTCGTGAACTGTGTAAATTCATTTGAGCCAAAAAATAACTGGGTTTACGGGAAATGAACTCTTGCTTGTAAAAAGACACAGAGCATGGAGTTTAACTCCGATTCTATAGGGAAATTCAGAAAAGTGTTCTCATCCATGATACACAGTCTGTTTTAATGCAAGAAACATGCTCTTCTTTACAGCATCTGCAATACTGCAAGAAACATGAGCATGGCCAGATAAAAAGAACTGTGTTTCCTACTCGTATGGACCATATCTTGTTAAACTCTGCTTATGAAACTGATACAAACCACATCATCTCTTACAGAGATGCTCTTTAGTTAATAGTGAAAATCGTATTGGTTTCGTGAACTGTGTAAATTCATTTGAGCCGAAAAATAACTGGGTTTCCCGGAAATGAACTCTTGCTTGTAGGATGATACAGAGCATGGAGTTTAATTCCATTTATGAAGGGAAATTCAGAAGAGTGTTCTCATCCATTAAACACACTCCCTTTTATCGCAAATAGCATGCTCTTCTTTCCAGAGTCTGAAATACTGCAAGGAACATGAGAATGTCCAGAAAAAAAGAACTGTGTTTCCTACTCATACGGACCATGTCTAGTTCAACACTGCTAATGAAACTGATACAAACCACATCATCTCTTACATAGATGCTCTTTAGTTAATAGTGAAAATCGTATTGGTTTCGTGAACTGTGTAAATTCATTTTAGCCTAAAAATAACTGGGTTTACTGGAAATGAACTCTTGCTTGTAGGAAGACACAGATCCTTTGGTTAAACTCAGTTTCTAAAGGGAAATTCTGACAAGTGTTCTAATCCATGCAACACACTCCATTTTAACGGAAGAAGCATGCTCTTCTTTTCTGCGTCTGCAAAACAGAAACCAGCATGAGCATGCACAGACAAAAAGAACTGTGTTTCCTACTCATATGGACCATAACTAGTTCAATTCTGCTTATGAAACTGATACAAAACACATCATCTCTTACATAGATGCTCTTTAATTAATAGTGAAAATTGTATTGGTTTCGTGAACTGTGTAAATTCATTTGAGACGAAAAATAACTGGGTTTACGGGAAATGAACTCTTGCTTGTAGGAAGACACAGAGCATGGAGTTTAACTCCGATTCTATAGGGAAATTCAGAAAAGTGTTCTCATCCATGATACACAGTCTGTTTTAACGCAAGTAGCATGCTCTTCTTTACAGCATCTTCAAATCTGCAAGAAACATGAGCATGGCCAGATAAAAAGAACTGTGTTTCCTACACATATGGACCATATCTAGTTCAACTCTGCTTAGGAAACTGATACAAAACACATCATCCTTTACAGAGATGCTCTTTAGTTAATAGTGTAAATCGTATTGGTTTCGTGAACTGTGTAAATTCATTTGAGCCGAAAAATAACTGGGTTTCCCGGAAATGAACTCTTGCTTGGAGGATGACACAGAGCATGGAGTTTAATTCCATTTCTGAACGGATTTTCAGAAGAGTGTTCTCATCCATGAAACACATTCCCTTTTAACGCAAATAGCATGCTCTTCTTTCCAGCGTCTGCAATACAGCAAGGAACATGAGAATGTCCAGAAAAAATGAACTGCCTTTCCTACTCATATGGACCATATCTATTTCAACACTGATTATGAAACTGATACAAACCAAATCATCTCTTACATAGATGCTCTTTAGTTAATAGTTAAAACCGTATTGGTTTTGTGAACTGTGTAAATTCATTTGAGCCGAAGAATAACTGGGTTTCCCAGAAATGAACTCTTGCTTGTAGGGACACACAGATCCTTTGGTTAAACTCAGTTTCTGAAGGGAAATTCAGACCAGTGGTCTCATCCATGAAACACACTCCATTTTAACAGAAGAAGCATGCTCTTCTTTCCAGTGTCTGCAATACAGCAATGCTCATGAGAATATCCAGTAAAAAAGAACTGTGTTTCCTACTCATACGGACGATATCTAGTTCAACTCTGCTTGTGAAACGGATACAAACCACATCATCTCTTACATAGATGCTCTTTAGTTAATAGTGAAAATCGTATTGGTTTCGGGAACTGTGTAAATTCATTTGAGCCGAAATATAACTGGGTTTACCGGAAATGAACTCTTGCTTGTAGGAAGACACAGAGCCTTTGGTTAAACTAAGTTTCTGAAGGGAAATTCAGACCAGTGTTCTCAGCCATGAAACAAACTACGTTTTAACGGAAGAAGCATGCTCTTCTTTTCAGAGTCTGTAATACAGCAAACAACATGAGCATGCACAGAATAAAAGAACTGTGTTTCCTACTCATACAGACCATATCTAGGTCAACTCTGCTTATGAAACTGATACAAACCACATCATCTGTTACATAGATGCTCTTTAGTTAATAGTGTAAATCGTGTTGGTCATGAACTGTGAAAATTCATTTGAGCCGAAAAATAACTGGGTTTCCCGGAAATGAACTCTTCCTTGTTGGATGACACAGAGCATGGAGTTTAATTACATTTCTGAATGGAAATTCAGAAGAGGGTTCTTATCCATGAAACACACTCCCTTTTAACGCAAATAGCATGCTCTTCTTTCCAGCGTCTAAAATACAGCTAGGAACATGAGAATGACAAGCAAAAAAAAACTGTTATTCCTACTCATACGGACCATATCTAGTTCAACTCTGCTTATGAAACTGATACAAACCACATCAACTCTTACATAGATGCCATTTAGTTAATAGTGAAAATCGTATTGGTTTCATGAACTGTGTAAATTCATTTGACCAAAAAATAACTGGGTTTACTGGAAATGAACTCTTGCTTGTAGGGAGACAAAGATCGGTTGGTTAAACTCAGTTTGTAAAGGGAAATTCAAACCAGTGTTCTCATCCATGAAACATACTCCGTTTTAACGCAAATAGCATGCTCTTCTTTCCAGCGTCTGCAATACAGCAAGGAACATGAGCATGCCCAGAGAAAAAGAACTGTGTTTCCTACTCATACGGACCATATCTAGTTCCACTCTGCTTATGAAACTGATACAAACCACATCATCTCTTACAGAGATGCTCTTTAGTTAATAGTGAAAATCATATTGGTTTCATGAACTGTGTAAATTCATTTGTGCCGAAAAATAACTGGGTTTCTCGGAAATGAACTCTTGCTTGTAGGATGATACAGAGCATGGAGTTTAATTCCAGTTATGAACGGTAATTCAGAATAGTGTTTTCATCCATGAAACACACTCCCTTTTAACGCAGAAAGCATGCTCTTCTTTCCAGCGTCTGCAATACAGCAAGGAACATCAGCATGGCCAGAAAAAAAGAACTGCGTTTCCTACTCATAGGCACCATATCTAGTTCAACACTGCTTATGAAACTGATACAAACCACATCATCTCTTACATAGATGCTCTTTAGTTAATAGTGAACATCGTATTGGTTTCGTGAACCGTGTAAATACATTTGAACCATAAAATAACTGGGTTTAACCGAAATGAACTCTTGCTTGTAGGGAGACACAGATCCGTTGGTTAAACTCAGTTTCTAAAGGGAAGTTCAGACCAGTGTTCTCATCCATGAAACACATTGCATTTAACGCAAATATCATGCTCTTCTTTCCAGCATCTGCAATACAGCAAGGAACATGAGCATGTCCAGAGAAAAAGAACTGTGTTTCCTACTCATACTGACCATATCTCGTTCAACTCTGCTTATGAAACTGATGCAAACCACATCATCTCTTACATAGATGCTCTTTAGTTAATAGTGAAAATCGTATTGGTTTCGTGAACTGTGTAAAATCATTTGAGCCGAAAAATAAGTGGGTTTACCGGAAATGAACTCTTGCTTGTAGGAAGACAAAGAGCATGGAGTTTAACACCGATTCTAAAGGGAAATTCAGAAAATTGTTCTCATCCATGAACCACAGTCTGTCTTAATGCAAGAAGATGCTCTTCTTTCCAGCATCTGAATAACTGCAAGAAACATGAGCATGGCCAGAAAAAAAGAACTGTGTTTCCTACTCATACGGACCATATCTAGTTCAACTCTGCTTATGAAACTAATACAAACCACAGCATCTCTTACATAGATGCTCTTTAGTTAATAGTGAAAAACGTGTTGGGTTTGTGAACTGTGTAAATTCATTTGAGCCAAAAATTCTTTGCTTTTAACAGAAATGAAATCTTGCTTGTAGGAAAACATTTCCTTTAACTCCATTTCTGATGGGAAATTCAGAAGAGTGTTTTCATCAATGAAACACAGTCTGTTTTAACGCAAGAAGCATCCTCTTCATTCCAGCATCTGCAATACAGCAACAAACATGAGCATGGCCAGAAAAAAAGAACTGTGTTTCCTACTCATACGGACCATATCTAGTTCAACTCTGCTTATGAAACTGATATAAACAACAGAATCAATTACATAGACGCTCTTTAGTTAATAGTGAACATCGTGTTGGTTTATTGAACTGTGTAAATTCATTTGAGCCAAAAAATAACTGGGTTTACAGGAAATGAACTCTTGCTTGTAGGAAGACACAGAGACTTTGGTTTAACTCACTTTGTGAAGGGAAATTCAGACCTGTGTTCTCATCCGTGAAACACACTCTGTTTTAACGCAAATAGCAAGCTCTTCTTTCCTGCGTCTGCAATACAGCAAGGAACATGAAAATTGCCAGAAAAAAAGAACTGTGTTTCCTACTCATAGGGACCATAACTCGTTCAACTCTGCTTATGAAACTGATACAAACCACAGCATCACTTACATACATGCTCTTTAGTTAATAGTGAAAATTGTATTGGATTCGTGAACTGTGTAAATTCATTTGAGCTGAAAAATTACTGGGTTTACCGGAAATGAACTCTTGATTGTAGGAAGACACAGATCCTTTGGTTAAACTCAGTTTCTGAACGGAAATTCAGACCAGTGTTCTCATCCATGAAACACACTCCGTTTTAATGGAAGAAGCATGCTCTTCTTTTCAGGGTCTGCAATACAGCAAGGAACATGAGCATGCCCAGAAAAAAAGAACTGTGTTTCCTACTCATACGGACCATATCTAGGTCAACTCTGCTTATGAAACTGATACAAACCACTTCATCTGTTACATAGATGGTCTTTAGTTAATAGTGTAAATCATGTTGGTTTCGTGAACTGTGTAAAATCATTTGAGCCGAAAAATAACTGGGTTTCCAGGAAATGAACTCTTGCTTGTAGGATGACACAGAGCATGGCGTTTAACTCCATTTCTGAAAGGAAATTTAAAAGAGTGTTCTCATCCATGCAACACACTCTGTTTTAACGGAAGAAGCATGCTCTTGTTTCCAGCGTCTGCTATACAGCAAGGAACATGAGCATTTTCAGAAAAAAATAACTGTGTTTCCTACTCATACGGACCTTATCTAGTTCAACACTGCTTATGAAACTGATACAAACCTCATGATCTCTTACAAGGATGCTCTGTAGTTAATAGTGAAAATCATATTGGTTTCGTTAACTGTGTAAATTCATTTGAGCCAAAAAATAACTGGGTTTACAGGAAATGAACTCTTGCTTGTAGGAAGACACATTGCCTTTGGTTTAATTCAGTTTTTGAAGGGAAATTCAGAGCAGTGTTCTCATCCATGAAACACACTACGTTTTAACCGAAGAAGCATGCTTTTCTTTCCAGCGTGTGCAATAGAGCATTAACCAGAGCTTGTCCAGAAAAAAAGAACTGTGATTCCTACTCATACGGACCTTATCTAGTTCAACACTGCTTATGAAACTGATACAAACCACAGCATCTCTTAAATAAATGCTCTTTACTTAATACTGAAAATTTTGTAGTTTCATGAACAGTGTAAATTCATTTGGCATCAAAAATTCACTGCGTTTACCAGAAATGAACTCTTGCTTATAGGATGACACAGAGCATGGAGTTTAACTCTGATTCTAACTGGAAATCCAGAAGAGTGATCTCATCAAATAAACACAGTCTGTTTTAATGCAAGAAGCATGCTCTTCTTTCCAGCATCTGCAATACAGCAAGAAACATGAAAATTGCCAGAAAAAGAGAACTGAGTTTCCTACTCATAGGGACTATAACTCGTTCAACTCTGTGTATGAAACTGATACAAACCACAGCATCTCTTACATACATGCTCTTTAGTTAATAGTGAAAATCGTATTGGTTTCGTGAACTGTGTAAATTCATTTGAGCCAAAAAATAACTGGGTTTACCGGAAATGAACTCTTGCATGTAGTTAGACACAGATCCTTTGGTTAAACTCAGTTTATGAAGGGAAATTCAGACCAGTGTTCTCATCCATGAAACACACTCCGTTTTAACGGAAGAAGCATGCTCTTCTTTTCATCGTCTGCAATACAGCAAGGAACATAAGCATGCCCAGAAAAAAAGTACTGTGTTTCCTACTCATACGGACCATATCTAGGTCAACTCTGCGTCAGTAACTGATATAAACCACATCATCTGTTACATAGATGCTCTTTAGTTAGTAGTGTAAATCGTGTTGGTTTCGTGAACTGTGTAAATTCATTTGAGCCAGAAAATAACTAGGTTTCCCGGATATGAACTCTTGCTTGTAGGATGACACAGAGCATGGAGTTTAACTCCATTTCTGAAGGGAAATTCAGAAGAGTGTTCTCGTCCTTGAAACAAACTCCATTTTAAGGCAAATAGCATGCTCTGCTTTCCAGCATCAGCAATACAGCAAGGAACATGAGAATGTCCAGAAAAAAGCAACTGTGTTTTATACTCATAGGGACCATATCTAGTTCATCACTGCTTATGACAGTGTAACAAACAACATCATCTCTTACATAGATGCTCTTTAGTTAATAGTGTAAATCGTGTTGGTTTCGTGAATTGTGTAAATTCATTTGAGCCGAAAAATAACTGGGTTTCCCGGAAATGAACTCTTGCATGTAGGACGACACAGAGCATGGAGTTTAACTCCATTTCTGAAGGGAAATTCAGAAGAGTGTTTTCATCCATGAAACACACTCCGTTTTAATGGAAGAAGCATGCTCTTCTTTCCAGCATCTGCTATACAGCAAGGAACATCAGCAAGCCCAGAAAAAAAGAACTGTCTCTCCTACTCATACGGACCATATCTAGTTCAACTCTGCTTATGAAACTGATACAAACCACATCATCTCTTACATAGATGCTCTTTAGTTAGTAGTGAAAATCGTGTTGGTTTTGTGAACTGTATAAATTCATTTGAGTTGAAAATTTACTGGGTTTACCGGAAATGAACTCTTGCTTGTAGGAAGACACAGAGCATGTCGTTAAACTCTGATTCTAAAGGCAAATTTAGAACAGTGTTCTCATCCAAGAAACACAGTCTGTTTTAATGCAAGAAGCATGATCTTCTTTCCTGCATCTGCAATACAGCAAGAATCATGAGAACGGCCAGAAAAAAAGAACTGTTTTTTCTTCACATACAGACCTTATCTCGTTCAACTCTGCTTATGACAGTGATACAAACCACAGCATCTCTTACATAGATGCTCTTTGTTAATAGTGAAAATCGTGTTGGTTTCGTGAACTGTGTAAATTCATTTGGTACCGAAAATTCACTGCGTTTAACAGAAATGAAGTCTTGCTTGTAGGACGACATAGACCATGGAGTTTAACTCTGATTCTAAATGGAAATCCAGAAGAGAGTTCTCATCCATGAAACACAGTCTGTTTTAACGCAAGAAGCATGCTCTTCTTTCCAGCATCTGCAATACACCAAGGAACATGAGCATGCCCAGAAAAAAAGAACTGTGTTTCCTACTCATATGGACCATATCTAATTCAACTCTGCGTATGAAACTGATGCAAACCACATCTTCTCTTACATAGATGCTCTTTAGTTAATAGTGAAAATTGTATTGGTTTCGTGAACTGGGTAAATTCATTTGAGCCCAAAAACAACTGGGTTTCCCGGAAATGAACTTTGCTTATAGGAAGACACAGATCCTTTGGATAAACTCAGTTTCTGAAGGGAAATTCAGACCAGTGTTCTCATCCATGAAATACACTCAGTTTCAACAGAAGAAGCATGCTCTTCTTTCCAGCGTCTGCTATACAGCAAGGAACATGAGAATGTTCAGAAAAAAAGAACTGTGTTTCCTACTCATACGGACCATATATAGGTCAACTCTGCTTATGAAACTGATACAAACCACATCATCTGTTACATAGATGCTCTTTAGTTAATAGTGTAAATCATGTTTGTTTCGTGAACTGTGTAAATTCATTTGAGCCGAAAAATCACTGGGTTTCCCCGAAATGAACTCTTGCTTGTAGGATGACACAGAGCATGGAGTTTAACTCCATTTCTGAAGGGAAATTCAGAAGAGTGTTCTCATCCATGAAACACACTCCGTTTTAACGGAAGAAGCATGCTCTTCTTTCCAGCGTCTGCTATACAGAAAGGAACTTGAGAATGTTCAGAAAAAAAGAACTGTGTTTCCTACTCATACGGACCATATCTAGTTCAACACTGCTTATGAAACTGATACAAACCACATCATCTCTTACATAGATGCTCTTTAGTTAATAGTGAAAATCATATTGGTTTCGTGAACTTTGTAAATTCATTTGAGCCAAAAAATAACTGGGTTTACCGGAAAAGAACTCTTGCTTGTAGGAAGACACAGAGCCTTTGGTTTAACTCAGTTTCTGAAGGGAAATTCACAGCAGTGTTCTCATCCATGAAACACACTGCCTTTTAACCGAAGAAGCATGCTTTTCATTCCATAGTCTGCAATAGAGCATTAAAAAGAGCATGTCGAGAAAAAAAGAACTGTGTTTCCTACTCATATGGACCATATCTAGATCAACTCTTCTTAAGAAACTGATGCAAACCACATCATCTCTTACATAGATGCTCTTTAGTTAATAGTGTAAATCGTGGGTTTCGTGAACTGTGTAAATTCATTTGAGCCGAAAAATAACTGGGTTTCCCGGAAATGAACTCTTGCTTGTTGGACGACACAGAGCATGGAGTTTAACTCCATTTCTAAAGGGAAATTAAGAAGAGTGTTCTCATCCATGAAACACAGTCTCTTTTAACACAAATAGCATTCTCTTCTTTCCAGGATCTGCAATAAAGCAAGAAACATGAGCATGTCCAGAAAAAAAGAACTGTGATTCCTTCTCATAAGGACCATATCTAGTTCAACACTGCTTATGAAACTGATACAAAACACAGCATCTCCTACATAATTGCTCTTTAGTTAATAGTGAAAATTGTGTAGTTTTCTGAACAGTGTAAATTCATTTGGCGCCAAAAATTCACTGCGTTTACCAGAAATGAACTCTTGCTTATAGGACGACACAGAGCATGGAGTTTAACTCTGATTCTAAACTAGAAATTCAGAAGAGTATTCTCATCCATGAAATACAGTCTGTTTTAATGCAAGATGCATGCTCTTCTTTCCAGCATCAGCAATACAGCAAGAAACATGAGCATGGCCAGAAAAAAAGAACTGTGTTTCCTACTCATATGGACCATATCTAGTTCAACTCTGCTTATGAAACTAATACAAACCGCAGCATCTCTTACACAGAAGCTCTTTAGTTCATAGTGAAAAACGTGTTGGGTTTTTGAACTGTGTAAATTCATTTGAGCCGAAAATTCACTGCTTTTACCAGAAATGAACTCTTGCTTGTTGGAAAACACACTGCATTTGCTTTTACTCAATTTCTGAAGGGAAATTCAGAAGAGTGTTTTTTATCAATGAAACACATTCTGTTTTAACGCAAATAGCATTCTCTTCTTTCCAGCATCTGCAATAAAGCAAGAAACATGAGCATTGCCAGAAAAAAAGAACTGTGTTTCCTACTCATAAGGACCATATCTAGTTCAACACTGCTTATGAAACTGATACAAACCACATCATCTCTTAAATATATGCTCTTTAGTTAATATTGAAAATCGTATTGGTTTCCTTGAACTGTGCAAATTCATTTGAGCCGAAAAATAACGGGGTTACCTGAAATGAACTCTTCCTTGTAGGAAGACAGATTATGGAGTTTAACTCCGATTCTAAAGGGAAATTCAGAAGAGTGTTCTCATCAAAGAAACACAGTCTGTTTTAATGCAAGAAGCATGCTCTTCTTTCCAGCATCTGCAATACAGTAAGAAACATGAAAATTGCCAAAAAAAGAGAACTGTGTTTCCTACTCATAGGGACCATAACTCGTTCAACTCTGCTTATGAAACTGATACAAACCACAGCATCTCTTACATTGATGCTCTTTAGTTAATAGTGAAAATCGTATTGGTTTCGTGAACTGTGTAAATTCATTTGAGCCGAAATATAACTGGGTTTACCGGAAATGAACTCTTGCTTGTAGGAAGACACAGATCCTTTGGTTAAACTCAGTTTCTGAAGGTAAATTCAGACCAGTGTTCTCATCCATGAAACACACACTGTTTTAATGGAAGAAGCATGCTCTTCTTTTCAGCGTCTGCAATACATCAAGGAACATGAGCATTCCCAGAAAAAAAGAACTGTGTTTCCTACTCATACGGACCATATCTAGTTCAACTCTGCTTATGAAACTGATACAAACAACATCATCTCTTACATAGATGCTCTTTAGTTAGTAGTGTAAATCGTGTTGGTTTCGTGAACTGTGTAAATTCATTTGAGCCAAAAAATAACTGGGTTTCCAGGATATGAACGCTTGCTTGTAGGATGACACAGATCATGGAGTTTAACTCCATTTCTGAAGGGAAATTCAGAAGAGTGTTCTCATCCATGAAACACAGTCTGTTTTAACACAAATAGCATTCTCTTCTTTCCAGGATCTGCAATAAAGCAAGAAACATGAGCATGTCCAGAAAAAAAGAACTGTGATTCCTTCTCATAAGGACCATATCTAGTTCAACAGTGCTTATGAAACTGATACAAAACACAGCATCTCCTACATAAATGCTCTTTAGTTAATAGTGAAAATTGTGTTGTTTTGTGAACAGTGTAAATTCATTTGGCGCCAAAAATTCACTGCGTTTACCAGAAATGAACTCTTGCTTATAGGACGACACAGAGCATGGAGTTTAACTCCGATTCTAAACTGGAAATTCAGAAGAGTATTCTCATCCATGAAATACAGTCTGTTTTAACGCAAGATGCATGCTCTTCTTTCCAGCATCAGCAATACAGCAAGAAACATGAGCATGGCCAGAAAAAAAGAACTGTGTTTCCTACTCATATGGACCATATCTAGTTCAACTCTGCTTATGAAACTAATACAAACCGCAGCATCTCTTACACAGAAGCTCTTTAGTTCATAGTGAAAAACGTGTTGGGTTTTTGAACTGTGTAAATTCATTTGAGCCGAAAATTCACTGCTTTTACCAGAAATGAACTCTTGCTTGTTGGAAAACACACTGCATTTGCTTTTACTCAATTTCTGAAGGGAAATTCAGAAGAGTGTTTTTTATCAATGAAACACATTCTGTTTTAACGCAAATAGCATTCTCTTCTTTCCAGCATCTGCAATAAAGCAAGAAACATGAGCATTGCCAGAAAAAAAGAACTGTGTTTCCTACTCATAAGGACCATATCTAGTTCAACACTGCTTATGAAACTGATACAAACCACATCATCTCTTAAATATATGCTCTTTAGTTAATATTGAAAATCGTATTGGTTTCCTTGAACTGTGCAAATTCATTTGAGCCGAAAAATAACGGGGTTACCTGAAATGAACTCTTCCTTGTAGGAAGACAGATTATGGAGTTTAACTCCGATTCTAAAGGGAAATTCAGAAGAGTGTTCTCATCAAAGAAACACAGTCTGTTTTAATGCAAGAAGCATGCTCTTCTTTCCAGCATCTGCAATACAGTAAGAAACATGAAAATTGCCAAAAAAAGAGAACTGTGTTTCCTACTCATAGGGACCATAACTCGTTCAACTCTGCTTATGAAACTGATACAAACCACAGCATCTCTTACATTGATGCTCTTTAGTTAATAGTGAAAATCGTATTGGTTTCGTGAACTGTGTAAATTCATTTGAGCCGAAATATAACTGGGTTTACCGGAAATGAACTCTTGCTTGTAGGAAGACACAGATCCTTTGGTTAAACTCAGTTTCTGAAGGTAAATTCAGACCAGTGTTCTCATCCATGAAACACACACTGTTTTAATGGAAGAAGCATGCTCTTCTTTTCAGCGTCTGCAATACATCAAGGAACATGAGCATTCCCAGAAAAAAAGAACTGTGTTTCCTACTCATACGGACCATATCTAGTTCAACTCTGCTTATGAAACTGATACAAACAACATCATCTCTTACATAGATGCTCTTTAGTTAGTAGTGTAAATCGTGTTGGTTTCGTGAACTGTGTAAATTCATTTGAGCCAAAAAATAACTGGGTTTCCAGGATATGAACGCTTGCTTGTAGGATGACACAGATCATGGAGTTTAACTCCATTTCTGAAGGGAAATTCAGAAGAGTGTTCTCATCCATGAAACACAGTCTGTTTTAACACAAATAGCATTCTCTTCTTTCCAGGATCTGCAATAAAGCAAGAAACATGAGCATGTCCAGAAAAAAAGAACTGTGATTCCTTCTCATAAGGACCATATCTAGTTCAACAGTGCTTATGAAACTGATACAAAACACAGCATCTCCTACATAAATGCTCTTTAGTTAATAGTGAAAATTGTGTTGTTTTGTGAACAGTGTAAATTCATTTGGCGCCAAAAATTCACTGCGTTTACCAGAAATGAACTCTTGCTTATAGGACGACACAGAGCATGGAGTTTAACTCCGATTCTAAACTGGAAATTCAGAAGAGTATTCTCATCCATGAAATACAGTCTGTTTTAACGCAAGATGCATGCTCTTCTTTCCAGCATCAGCAATACAGCAAGAAACATGAGCATGGCCAGAAAAAAAGAACTGTGTTTCCTACTCATATGGACCATATCTAGTTCAACTCTGCTTATGAAACTAATACAAACCACAGCATCTCTTACACAGAAGCTCTTTAGTTCATAGTGAAAAACGTGTTGGGTTTTTGAATTGTGTAAATTCATTTGAGCCGAAAATTCTCTGCCTTTACCAGAAATGAACTCTTGCTTGTTGGAAAACACACTGCATTTGCTTTTACTCAATTTCTGAAGGGAAATTCAGAAGAGTGTTTTTTATCAATGAAACACACTCTGTTTTAATGCAAATAGCGTTCTCTTCTTTCCAGCATCTGCAATAAAGCAAGAAACATGAGCATTGCCAGAAAAAAAGAACTGTGTTTCCTACTCATAAGGACCATATCTAGTTCAACACTGCTTATGAAACTGATACAAACCACATCATCTCTTAAATATATGCTCTTTAGTTAATATTGAAAATCGTATTGGTTTCCTTGAACTGTGCAAATTCATTTGAGCCGAAAAATAACGGGGTTTACCTGAAATGAACTCTTCCTTGTAGGAAGACAGATTATGGAGTTTAACCCCGATTCTAAAGGGAAATTCAGAAGAGTGTTCTCATCAAAGAAACACAGTCTGTTTTAATGCAAGAAGCATGCTCTTCTTTCCAGCATCTGCAATACAGTAAGAAACATGAAAATTGCCAAAAAAAGAGAACTGTGTTTCCTACTCATAGGGACCATAACTCGTTCAACTCTGCTTATGAAACTGATACAAACCACAGCATCTCTTACATTGATGCTCTTTAGTTAATAGTGAAAATCGTATTGGTTTCGTGAACTGTGTAAATTCATTTGAGCCGAAATATAACTGGGTTTACCGGAAATGAACTCTTGCTTGTAGGAAGACACAGATCCTTTGGTTAAACTCAGTTTCTGAAGGTAAATTCAGACCAGTGTTCTCATCCATGAAACACACACTGTTTTAATGGAAGAAGCATGCTCTTCTTTTCAGCGTCTGCAATACATCAAGGAACATGAGCATTCCCAGAAAAAAAGAACTGTGTTTCCTACTCATACAGACCATATCTAGTTCAACTCTGCTTATGATACTGATACAAACAACATCATCTCTTACATAGATGCTCTTTAGTTAATAGTGTAAATCGTGTTGGTTTCGTGAACTGTGTAAATTCATTTGAGCCAAAAAATAACTGGGTTTCCAGGATATGAACGCTTGCTTGTAGGATGACACAGAGCATGGAGTTGAACTCCATTTCTGAAGGGAAATTCAGAAGACTGTTCTCATCCATGAAACACACTCCGTTTTAACGCAAATAGCAAGCTCTTCTTTCCAGCGTCTGCAATACAGCAAGGAACATGAAAATTGCCAAAAAAAAAAGAATTGTGTTTACTACTCATAGGAACCATAACTCATTCAACTCTGCTTATGAAACTGATACAAACCACAGCATCTCTTACATAGATGCTCTTTAGTTAATAGTGAAAATCCTATTGTTTTTGTGAACTGTGTAAATTCATTTGAGCCAAAAAATAACTGGGCTTACAGGAAATGAACTCTTGCTTGTAGGAAGACACATTGCCTTTGGTTTAATTCAGTTTCTGAAGGGAAATTCAGAGCAGTGTTCTCATTCATGAAACACACTACGTATTAACCGAAGAAGCATGCTTTTCTTTCCAGCGTCTGCAATAGAGCATTAACCAGAGCATGTCCAGAAAAAAAGAACTGTGTTTCCTACTTATACGGACCATATCTAGTTCAACTCTACTTAAGAAACTGATACGAACAACATCATTTCTTACATAGATGCACTTTAGTTAATAGTGTAAATCGTGTTGGTTTCGTGAACTGTGTAAATTCATTTGAGCAGAAAAATAACTGGGTTTCCCGGAAACGAACTCTTGCTTGTAGGACGACACAGAGCATGGAGTTTAACTCAATTTCTGAAGGGAAATTCCGAAGTGTGTTCTCATCCATGAAACACAGTCTGTTTTAACGCAAATAGCATTCTCTTCTTTCCAGCATCTGAAATAAAGCAAGAAACATGAGTATGGCCAGAAAAAAAGAACTGTGATTCCTACTCATACGGACCATATCTAGTTCAACACTGCTTATGAAACTGATACAAACCACAGCATCTCTTAAATAAATGCTCTTTAGTTAATAGTGAAAATTGTGTAGTTTCATGAACAGTGTAAATTCATTTGGTGTCAAAAATTCACTGCGTTTACCAGAAATGAATGCTTGCTTGTAGGACGACACAGAGCATGGAGTTTAACTCCGATTCTAACTGGAAATCCAGAAGAGTGTTCTCATCCATGAAATACAGTCTGTTTTAACGCAAGATGCATGCTCTTCTTTCCAGCATCTGCAATACAGCAAGAAACATGAGCATGGCCAGAAAAAAAGAACTGTGTTTCCTACTCATGCGGACCATATCTAGTTCAACTCTGCTTATGAAACTAATACAAACCACAGCATCTCTTTCACAGAAGCTCTTTAATTAGTAGTGAAAAACGTGTTTGGTTTTTGAACTGTGTAAATTCATTTGAGCCGAAAATTCACTGCTTTTACCAGAAATGAACTCTTGCTTGTTGGAAAACACAGTGCATTTGCTTTAACTCAATTTCTGAAGGGAAATTCAGAAGAGTTTTCTCATCAATGAAACACAGTCTGTTTTAATGCAAGAAGCATCCTCTTCATTCCAGCATCTGCAATACAGCAAGAAACATGAGCATGTCCAGAAAAAAAGAACTGTGTTTCCGACTATAGGGACCATATCTAGTTCAACTCTGCTTATGAAAATGATATAAACCACAGCATCAATTACATAGACGCTCTTTAGTTAATAGTGAAAATGGTGTTGGTTTATTGAACTGTGTAAATTCATTTGAGCCGAAAAATGACTGGGATTACAGGAAATGAACTCTTGCTTGTAGGAAGACACAGAGCCTTTGGTTTAACTCACTTTCTGAAGGGAAATTCAGACCAGTGTTCTCATCCATGAAACACACTCTGTTTTAACGCAAATAGCATTCTCATCTTTCCAGCATCTGCAATAAAGCAAGAAACATGAGCATGGCCAGAAAAAAAGAACTGTGTTTCCTACACATAAGGACCATATCTAGTTCAACACTGCTTATGAAACTGATACAAACCACATCATCTCTTACATATATGCTCTTTAGATAATATTGAAAATCATATTGGTTTCCTTGAACTGTGTAAATTCATTTGAGATGAAAAATAATGGGTTTACCGGAAATAAACTCTTCCTTGTAGGAAGACACAGAGCATGGAGTTTAACTCCGATTCTAAAGGGAAATTCAGAAGAGTGATCTCATCAAAGAAACACAGTCTGTTTTAATGCAAGAAGCATGCTCTTCTTTTCAGCGTCTGCAATACATAAAGGAACATGAGCATTCCCAGAAAAAAAGAACTGTGTTTCCTACTCATACGGACCATATCTAGTTCAACTCTGCTTATGAAACTGATACAAACAACATCATCTCTTACATAGATGCTCTTTAGTTAGTAGTGTAAATCGTGTTGGTTTCGTGAACTGTGTAAATTCATTTGAGCCAAAAAATAACTGGGTTTCCAGGATATGAACGCTTGCTTGTAGGATGACACAGATCATGGAGTTTAACTCCATTTCTGAAGGGAAATTCAGAAGAGTGTTCTCATCCATGAAACACAGTCTGTTTTAACACAAATAGCATTCTCTTCTTTCCAGGATCTGCAATAAAGCAAGAAACATGAGCATGTCCAGAAAAAAAGAACTGTGATTCCTTCTCATAAGGACCATATCTAGTTCAACAGTGCTTATGAAACTGATACAAAACACAGCATCTCCTACATAAATGCTCTTTAGTTAATAGTGAAAATTGTGTAGTTTTGTGAACAGTGTAAATTCATTTGGCGCCAAAAATTCACTGCGTTTACCAGAAATGAACTCTTGCTTATAGGACGACACAGAGCATGGAGTTTAACTCCGATTCTAAACTGGAAATTCAGAAGAGTATTCTCATCCATGAAATACAGTCTGTTTTAACGCAAGATGCATGCTCTTCTTTCCAGCATCAGCAATACAGCAAGAAACATGAGCATGGCCAGAAAAAAAGAACTGTGTTTCCTACTCATATGGACCATATCTAGTTCAACTCTGCTTATGAAACTAATACAAACCACAGCATCTCTTACACAGAAGCTCTTTAGTTCATAGTGAAAAACGTGTTGGGTTTTTGAATTGTGTAAATTCATTTGAGCCGAAAATTCACTGCCTTTACCAGAAATGAACTCTTGCTTGTTGGAAAACACACTGCATTTGCTTTTACTCAATTTCTGAAGGGAAATTCAGAAGAGTGTTTTTTATCAATGAAACACACTCTGTTTTAACGCAAATAGCGTTCTCTTCTTTCCAGCATCTGCAATAAAGCAAGAAACATGAGCATTGCCAGAAAAAAAGAACTGTGTTTCCTACTCATAAGGACCATATCTAGTTCAACACTGCTTATGAAACTGATACAAACCACATCATCTCTTAAATATATGCTCTTTAGTTAATATTGAAAATCATATTGGTTTCCTTGAACTGTGCAAATTCATTTGAGCCGAAAAATAACGGGGTTTCCCTGAAATGAACTCTTCCTTGTAGGAAGACAGATTATGGAGTTTAACCCCGATTCTAAAGGGAAATTCAGAAGAGTGTTCTCATCAAAGAAACACAGTCTGTTTTAATGCAAGAAGCATGCTCTTCTTTCCAGCATCTGCAATACAGTAAGAAACATGAAAATTGCCAAAAAAAGAGAACTGAGTTTCCTACTCATAGGGACCATAACTCGTTCAACTCTGCTTATGAAACTGATACAAACCACAGCATCTCTTACATTGATGCTCTTTAGTTAATAGTGAAAATCGTATTGGTTTCGTGGACTGTGTAAATTCATTTGAGCCGAAATATAACTGGGTTTACCGGAAATGAACTCTTGCTTGTAGGAAGACACAGATCCTTTGGTTAAACTCAGTTTCTGAAGGTAAATTCAGACCAGTGTTCTCATCCATGAAACACACACTGTTTTAATGGAAGAAGCATGCTCTTCTTTTCAGCGTCTGCAATACATCAAGGAACATGAGCATTCCCAGAAAAAAAGAACTGTGTTTCCTACTCATACAGACCATATCTAGTTCAACTCTGCTTATGAAACTGATACAAACAACATCATCTCTTACATAGATGCTCTTTAGTTAATAGTGTAAATCGTGTTGGTTTCGTGAACTGTGCAAATTCATTTGAGCCAAAAAATAACTGGGTTTCCAGGATATGAATGCTTGCTTGTAGGATGACACAGAGCATGGAGTTGAACTCCATTTCTGAAGGGAAATTCAGAAGACTGTTCTCATCCATGAAACACACTCCGTTTTAACGCAAATAGCAAGCTCTTCTTTCCAGCGTCTGCAATACAGCAAGGAACATGAAAATTGCCAGAAAAAAAGAATTGTGTTTACTACTCATAGGAACCATAACTCATTCAACTCTGCTTATGAAACTGATACAAACCACAGCATCTCTTACATAGATGCTCTTTAGTTAATAGTGAAAATCCTATTGTTTTTGTGAACTGTGTAAATTCATTTGAGCCAAAAAATAACTGGGCTTACAGGAAATGAACTCTTGCTTGTAGGAAGACACATTGCCTTTGGTTTAATTCAGTTTCTGAAGGGAAATTCAGAGCAGTGTTCTCATTCATGAAACACACTACGTATTAACCGAAGAAGCATGCTTTTCTTTCCAGCGTCTGCAATAGAGCATTAACCAGAGCATGTCCAGAAAAAAAGAACTGTGTTTCCTACTTATACGGACCATATCTAGTTCAACTCTACTTAAGAAACTGATACGAACAACATCATTTCTTACATAGATGCACTTTAGTTAATAGTGTAAATCGTGTTGGTTTCGTGAACTGTGTAAATTCATTTGAGCAGAAAAATAACTGGGTTTCCCGGAAACGAACTCTTGCTTGTAGGACGACACAGAGCATGGAGTTTAACTCAATTTCTGAAGGGAAATTCCGAAGTGTGTTCTCATCCATGAAACACAGTCTGTTTTAACGCAAATAGCATTCTCTTCTTTCCAGCATCTGAAATAAAGCAAGAAACATGAGTATGGCCAGAAAAAAAGAACTGCGATTCCTACTCATACGGACCATATCTAGTTCAACACTGCTTATGAAACTGATACAAACCACAGCATCTCTTAAATAAATGCTCTTTAGTTAATAGTGAAAATTGTGTAGTTTCATGAACAGTGTAAATTCATTTGGTGTCAAAAATTCACTGCGTTTACCAGAAATGAACGCTTGCTTGTAGGACGACACAGAGCATGGAGTTTAACTCCGATTCTAACTGGAAATCCAGAAGAGTGTTCTCATCCATGAAATACAGTCTGTTTTAACGCAAGATGCATGCTCTTCTTTCCAGCATCTGCAATAGAGCAAGAAACATGAGCATGGCCAGAAAAAAAGAACTGTGTTTCCTACTCATGCGGACCATATCTAGTTCAACTCTGCTTATGAAACTAATACAAACCACAGCATCTCTTTCACAGAAGCTCTTTAGTTAGTAGTGCAAAACGTGTTGGGTTTTTGAACTGTGTAAATTCATTTGAGCCGAAAATTCACTGCTTTTACCAGAAATGAACTCTTGCTTGTTGCAAAACACAGTGCATTTGCTTTAACTCAATTTCTGAAGGGAAATTCAGAAGAGTGTTCTCATCAATGAAACACAGTCTGTTTTAATGCAAGAAGCATCCTCTTTATTCCAGCATCTGCAATACAGCAAGAAACATGAGCATGTCCAGAAAAAAAGAACTGTGTTTCCGACTATAGGGACCATATCTAGTTCAACTCTGCTTATGAAAATGAAATAAACCACAGCATCAATTACATAGACGCTCTTTAGTTAATAGTGAAAATGGTGTTGGTTTATTGAACTGTGTAAATTCATTTGAGCCGAAAAATGACTGGGATTACAGGAAATGAACTCTTGCTTGTAGGAAGACACAGAGCCTTTGGTTTAACTCACTTTCTGAAGGGAAATTCAGACCAGTGTTCTCATCCATGAAACACACTCTGTTTTAACGCAAATAGCATTCTCATCTTTCCAGCATCTGCAATAAAGCAAGAAACATGAGCATGGCCAGAAAAAAAGAACTGTGTTTCCTACACATAAGGACCATATCTAGTTCAACACTGCTTATGAAACTGATACAAACCACATCATCTCTTACATATATGCTCTTTAGATAATATTGAAAATCATATTGGTTTCCTTGAACTGTGTAAATTCATTTGAGATGAAAAATAATGGGTTTACTGGAAATAAACTCTTCCTTGTAGGAAGACACAGAGCATGGAGTTTAACTCCGATTCTAAAGGGAAATTCAGAAGAGTGATCTCATCAAAGAAACACAGTCTGTTTTAATGCAAGAAGCATGCTCTTCTTTCCAGCATCTGCAATACAGCAAGAAACATGAGCATGTCCAGAAAAAAAGAACTGTGTTTCAGACTCATAGGGACCATATCTAGTTCAACTCTGCTTATGGAAATGATATAAACCACAGCATCAATTACATAGACGCTCTTTAGTTAATAGTGAAAATCGTGTTGGATTATTGAACTGTGTAAATTCATTTGAGCCGAAAAATAACTTGGTTTACCGGAAATGAACTCTTGCTTGTAGGACGACATAGACCATGGAGTTTAACTCCGATTCTAAATGGAAATACAGAAGAGTGTTATGAAACTGATACAAACCACATCATCTCTTACATAGATGCTGTATATTTAATAGTGAAAATCGTATTGGTTTCGTGAACTGTGTTAATTCATTTAAGCCGAAAAATAACTGGGTTTCCCGGAAATGAACTCTTCCATGTAGGATGACACAGAGCATGGTGTTTAACTCCATTTCTGACGGGAAATTCAGAAGAGTGTTCTCATCCATGAAACACACTCCATTTTAACGGAAGAAGGATGCTTTTCTTTCCAGCGTGTGCAATAGAGCAAGGAACCAGAGCATGTCCAGAAAAAAAGATCTGTGATTCCTACTCATACGGACCATATCTAGTTCAACTCTACTTATGAAACTGATACAAACAACATCATCTCTTACATACATGCTCTTTAGTTAATAGTGTAAATCGTGTTGCTTTCGTGAACTGTGTGAATGCATTTGAGCCGAAAAATAACTGGATTTTCTGGAAATGAACTCTTGCTTGTAGGACGACACAGAGCATGGAGTTTAACTCCATTTCTGAAGGGAATTTCAAAAGAGTGTTCTCATCCATGAAACACAGTCTGTTTTAACACAAATAGCATGCTCTTCTTTCCAGCATCTGCAATAAAGCAAGAAACATGATCATGGCCAGAAAAAAAGAACTGTGTTTCCTACTCATAAGGACCATATCTAGTTCAATACTGCTAATGAAACTTATACACACCACATCATCTCTTACATAGATGCTCTTTAGTTAATATTGAAAATCGTATTGGTTTCCATGAACTGTGTAAATTCATTTGAGCCGAAAAATAACTGGGTTTCCCGGAAATTAACTCTTGTTTTAGGATGACACAGAGCATGGAGTTTAACTCCATTTCTGAAGGGAAATTCAGAAGAGTGTTCTCATCCATGAAACACACTCCAATTTAACGCAAATAGCATGCTCTTCTTTCCAGCGTCTGCAATACAGCAAGGAACAAGAGCATGTCCAGAAAAAAGGAACTGTGTTTCATACTCGTACGGACCATATCTAGTTCAACACTGCTTATGAAACTTATACAAACCACATCATCTCTTACATAGATCCTCTTTTGTTAATAGTGAAAATCGCATTGGTTTCGTGAACTGTGTATATTCATTTGAGCCGAATAATAACTGGGTATACCGGAAATGAACTCTTGATTGTAGGAAGACACAGATCCTTTGGTTAAACTCAGTTTCTGAAGGGTAATTCAGACCAGTGTTCTCATCCATGAAACACAGTCTGTTTTAACACAAATAGCATGCTCTCCTTTCCAGCATCTGCAATAAAGCAAGAAACATGATCATGGCCAGAAAAAAAAGAACTGTGTTTCCTACTCATAAGGACCATATCTAGTTCAACACTGCTTATGAAACTGATACAAACCACATCATCTCTTACACAGATCCTCTTTAGTTAAAAGTGAAAATCGTATTGTTTTCCTTGTACTGTGTAAATTCATTTGAGCCGAAAAATAACTGGGTTTACCAGAAATGAACTCTTGCTTGTAGGAAGTCACAGATCATGCAGTTTAACTCCGATTCTAAAGGGAAATTCAGAAAAGTGTTCTCATCCATGAAGCACACACCGTTTTAGCGGAAGAAGCATGCTCTTCTTTTCAGCGTCTGCAATACAGCAAGGAACATGAGCATGCCCAGAAAAAAAGAACTGTCTCTCCTACTCATACGGACCATATCCAGTTCAACTCTGCTTATGAAACTGATACAAATCACATCATCTGTTACATAGATGCTCTTTAGTTAATAGTGTAAATCGTGTTGGTTTCGTGAACTGTGTAAATTCATTTGAGCTGAAAAATACCTGGGTTTCCCGGAAATGAACTATTGCTTGTAGGATGACACAGAGCATGGAGTTTAACTCTATTTCTGAAGGGAAATTCAGAAGAGTGTTCTCATCCATGAAACACACTCCATTTTAAAGCAAATAGCATGCTCTTGTTTCCAGCATCTGCAATACAGCAAGGAACATGAGAATGTCCAGAAAAAAGCAACTGTGTTCCATACACATACGGACCATATCTAGTTCAACACTGCTTATGACACTGAAACAAACCACATCATCTCTTACATAGATTCTCTTTAGTTAATAGTGAAAATTATATTGGTTTCGTGAACTGTGTATATTCATTTGAGCCGAAAAATAACTGGGTTTACTGGAAATGATCTCATCCTTGTAGGAAGACACAGATTCTTTGGTTAAACTCAGGTACTGAAGTGAAATTCAGACCAGTGTTTTCATCCATGAAACACACTCCATTTTAATGGAAGAAGCATACTCTCCTTTCCAGCGTCTGCAATACAGCAAGGACCATGAGCATGCCCAGAAAAAAGAACTGTCTCTCCTACTCACACGGACCATATCTAGTTCAACTGTGCTTATGAAACTGATACAAACAACATCACCTCTTACATAGATGCTCTTAAGTTAATAGTGTAAATCGTGTTGGTGTCGTGAACTGTGTAAATTCATTTGAGCCAAAAACTAACTGGGTTTCCCGGAAATGAACTCTTGCTTGTAGGACGACACAGAGCATGGAGTTTAACTCCATTTCTTAAGGGAAATTGAGAAGAGTGTTCTCAGCATGAAACACAGTCTGTTATAACGCAAATTGCATGCTCTTCTTTCCAGCATCTGCAATGAAGCAAGAAACATGAGCATGGCCAGAAAAAAAGAACTGTGTTTCCTACTCATAAGGACCATATCTATTTCAACACTGCTAAAGAAACTGATACAAACCACATCATCTCTTACACAGATGCTCTTTAGTTAATATTGAAAATCGTATTGGTTTCCTTGAACTGTGTAAATTCATTTGAGCCGAAAAATAACTGGATTTACCGGAAATGAACTCTTGCTTCTAGGAAGACACAGAGCATGGAGTTTAACTCAGATTCTAATGGGAAATTCAGAAAAGTGTTCTCATCCATGAAACACAGTCTGTTTTAACGCAAGAAGCATGCTCTTCTTTCCAGCATCTGCAATACAGCAAGGAACATGAGAATGTCCAGAAAAAAGGAACTGTGTTTCATACACATACGGACCATATCTTGTTCAACACTGCTTATGAAACTGATACAAACCACATCATCTCTTACATAGATCCTCTTTAGTTATTAGTGAAAATCGTATTGGTTTCGTGAACTGTGTAAATTCATTTAAGCCGAAAAATAACTGGGTTTACCGGAAATGAACTCTTGCTTCTAGGAAGACACAGATCCTTTGGTTAAACTCATTTTCTGAAGGGAAATTCAGAACAGTGTTCACCTCCATGAAACACACTCCATTTTAATGGAAGACCCATGCTCTTCTTTTCAGCGTCTGCAATACAGCAAGGAACATGAGCCAGCCCAGAAAAAAAGAACTGTGTTTCCTACTCATACGGCCCATATCTAGTTCAACTCTGCTTATGAAACTGATACAAACAACATCATCTCTTACATAGATGCTCTTTAGTTAATAGTTTAACTCGTGTTGCTTTCCTGAACTGTGTAAATTCATTTGAGCCGAAAATAACTGGATTTTCTGGAAATGAACTCTTGCTTGTAGGGCGACACAGAGCATGGAGTTTAACTCCATTTCTGAAGGGAAATTCAGAAGAGTGTTCTCATCCATGAAACACACTCCATTTTAAAGCAAATAGCATGCTCTTGTTTCCAGCATCTGCAATACAGCAAGGAACATGAGAATGTCCAGAAAAAAGCAACTGTGTTCCATACACATACGGACCATATCTAGTTCAACACTGCTTATGACACTGAAACAAACCACATCATCTCTTACATAGATTCTCTTTAGTTAATAGTGAAAATTATATTGGTTTCGTGAACTGTGTATATTCATTTGAGCCGAAAAATAACTGGGTTTACTGGAAATGATCTCATCCTTGTAGGAAGACACAGATTCTTTGGTTAAACTCAGGTACTGAAGTGAAATTCAGACCAGTGTTTTCATCCATGAAACACACTCCATTTTAACGGAAGAAGCATACTCTCCTTTCCAGCGTCTGCAATACAGCAAGGACCATGAGCATGCCCAGAAAAAAGAACTGTCTCTCCTACTCACACGGACCATATCTAGTTCAACTGTGCTTATGAAACTGATACAAACAACATCACCTCTTACATAGATGCTCTTAAGTTAATAGTGTAAATCGTGTTGGTGTCGTGAACTGTGTAAATTCATTTGAGCCAAAAACTAACTGGGTTTCCCGGAAATGAACTCTTGCTTGTAGGACGACACAGAGCATGGAGTTTAACTCCATTTCTTAAGGGAAATTGAGAAGAGTGTTCTCAGCATGAAACACAGTCTGTTATAACGCAAATCGCATGCTCTTCTTTCCAGCATCTGCAATGAAGCAAGAAACATGAGCATGGCCAGAAAAAAAGAACTGTGTTTCCTACTCATAAGGACCATATCTATTTCAACACTGCTAAAGAAACTGATACAAACCACATCATCTCTTACACAGATGCTCTTTAGTTAATATTGAAAATCGTATTGGTTTCCTTGAACTGTGTAAATTCATTTGAGCCGAAAAATAACTGGATTTACCGGAAATGAACTCTTGCTTCTAGGAAGACACAGAGCATGGAGTTTAACTCAGATTCTAATGGGAAATTCAGAAAAGTGTTCTCATCCATGAAACACAGTCTGTTTTAACGCAAGAAGCATGCTCTTCTTTCCAGCATCTGCAATACAGCAAGGAACATGAGAATGTCCAGAAAAAAGGAACTGTGTTTCATACACATACGGACCATATCTTGTTCAACACTGCTTATGAAACTGATACAAACCACATCATCTCTTACATAGATGCTCTTTAGTTAATAGTGTAACTCGTGTTGCTTTCCTGAACTGTGTAAATTCATTTGAGCCGAAAATAACTGGATTTTCCGGAAATGAACTCTTGCTTGTAGGGCGACACAGAGCATGGAGTTTAACTCCATTTCTGAAGGGAAATTCAGAAGAGTGTTCTCATCCATGAAACACAGTCTGTTTTAACACAAATAGCATGCTCTTCTTTCCAGCATCTGCAATAAAGCAAGAAACATGATCATGGCCAGAAAAAAAAGAACTGTGTTTCCTACTCATAAGGACCATATCTAGGTCAACACTGCTTATGAAACTGATACAAACCACATCATCTCTTACACAGATGCTCTTTAGTTAATAGTGAAAATTGTATTGTTTTCATTGAACTGTGTAAATCCATTTGAGCCAAAAAATAACTGGGTTTACCGGAAATGAACTCTTGCTTGTAGGAAGACACAGATCATGGAGTTTAACTCTGATTCTAAAAGGAAATTCAGAAAAGTGTTCTCATCCATGAAACACACACCGTTTTAGTGGAAGAAGCATGTTCTTCTATTCAGTGTCTGCAATACAGCAAGGAACATGAGCATGCCCAGAAAAAAAGAACTGTCTCTCCTACTTATATGGACCATATCTAGTTCAACTCTGCTTATGAAACTGATACAAACCACATCATCTCTTACATAGATGCTCTTTAGTTAATAGTCAAAATCGTGTTGGTTTCCTGAACTGTATAAATTCATTTGAGGCGAAAAATTACTGGGTTTACCGGAAATAAACTCTTGCTTGTAGGAAGACACAGAGCATGTCGTTAAACTCTGATTCTAAAGGGAAATTTAGAAGAGTGTTCTCATCCAAGAAACACAGTCTGTTTTAATGCAAGAAGCATGCTCTTCTTTACGACCTCTGCAATAAAGCAAGAATCATGAGTATGGCCAGCAAAAAAGAACTGTTTTTCCTTCACATACGGACCTTATCTCGTTCGACTCTGCTTATGACACTGATACAAACCACAGCATCTCTTACATAGATGCTCTTTGTTAATAGTGAAAATAGTGTTGGTTTCGTGAACTGTGTAAATTCATTTGGCACCGAAAATTCACTGCGTTTACCAGAAATGAACTCTTGCTTGTAGGACGACATAGACCATGGAGTTTAACTCTGATTCTAAATGGAAATCCAGAAGAGAGTTCTCATCCAAGAAACACAGTCTGTTTTAACGCAAGAAGCATGCTCTTCTTTCCAGCATCTGCAATACAGCAAGAAACATGAGCATGGCTAGAAAAAAAGAACTGTGTTTCCTACTCATACGGACCATATCTAGTTCAACTCTGCTTATGAAACGGATACAACCCAGATCATCTCTTACATAGATGCTCTTTAGTTAATAGTGAAAAACGTGTTGTGTTTGTGAACTGTGTAAATTCATTTGAGCCCAAAATTCCCTGCCTTTACCAGAAATGAACTCTTGGTTGTAGGAAAACACAGATCATTTGGTTTAATTCTGTTTCTGAAGGGAAATACACACCAGTGTTCTCATCTATGAAACACACTGTGTTTTATCCCAAGAAGCATGCTCTTCTTTCCAGCGTCTGCAATACAGCAAAGAACATGAGCATGTCCAGTAAAAACAACAACAACTGTGTTTCCACTCATCCGGACCATATCTAGTTCAACTCTGCTTATGAAACTGATACAAACCACATCATCTCTTACATAGATGCTCATTAGTTAATAGAGAATATCTTATTGGTTTCGTGAACTGTGTAAATTCTTTTGAGCCGAAAAATAACTGGGTTTACCGGAAATGAACTCTTGCTTGTAGGATGACACAGAGCATGGAGTTTAACTCCATTTCTTAAGGGAAATTCAGAAGAGTGTTCTCATCTATGAAACACAGTCTGTTTTAATGCAAGAAGCATGCTCTTCTTTCCAGCATCTGCAATAAAGCAAGAAACATGAGCATGGCCAGAAAAAAAGAACTGTGTTTCCTACTCATAAGGACCATATCTAGTTCAACACTGCTTATGAAACTGATACAAACCACATCATCTCTTACATAGATGCTCTTTATTTAATATTGAAAATCGTATTGGTTTCCTTGAACTGTGTAAATTCATTTGAGCCGAAAAATACCTGGGTTTAATGGAAATTAACTCTTGCTTGTAGGAAGACACACATCCTTTGGTTAAACTTAGTTTCTGAAGGGAAATTCAGTCCAGTGTTCTCGTCCATGAAACACACTCCGTTTTAAGGGAAGAAGCATGCTCTTCTTTTCAGCGTCTGCAATACAGCAAGGAACATGAGCATGCCCAGAAAAAAAGAACTGTGATTCCTACTCATATGGACCATATCTAGTTCAACTCTGCTTATGAAACTGATACAAAACACATCATCTGTTACATAGATGCTCTTTAGTTAATAGTGTAAATCGTGTTGGTTTCATGAACTGTGTAAATTCATTTGAGCCGAAAAACAACTGGGTTTACCGGAAATGAACTCTTGCTTGTAGGAAGACACAGAACCTTTGGTTTAACTCAGTTTCTGAAGGGAAATTCAGAGCAGTGTTCTCATCCATGAAACACACTACATTTTAACGGAAGAAGCATGCTCTTCTTTCTAGCATCTTCAATTTAGCAATGAACATTAGAATGTCCAGAAAAAAGCCACTGTGTTTCATACTCATACGGACCATATCTAGTTCAACAGTGATTATGACACTGAAACAAACCACATCATCTCTTACATAGATTCTCTTTAGTTAATAGTGAAAATTATATTGGTTTCGTGAACTGTGTATATTCATTTGAGCCGAAAAATAACTGGGTTTACTGGAAATGATCTCATCCTTGTAGGAAGACACAGATTCTTTGGTTAAACTCAGGTACTGAAGTGAAATTCAGACCAGTGTTTTCATCCATGAAACACACTCCATTTTAACGGAAGAAGCATACTCTCCTTTCCAGCGTCTGCAATACAGCAAGGACCATGAGCATGCCCAGAAAAAAGAACTGTCTCTCCTACTCACACGGACCATATCTAGTTCAACTGTGCTTATGAAACTGATACAAACAACATCACCTCTTACATAGATGCTCTTAAGTTAATAGTGTAAATCGTGTTGGTGTCGTGAACTGTGTAAATTCATTTGAGCCAAAAACTAACTGGGTTTCCCGGAAATGAACTCTTGCTTGTAGGACGACACAGAGCATGGAGTTTAACTCCATTTCTTAAGGGAAATTGAGAAGAGTGTTCTCAGCATGAAACACAGTCTGTTATAACGCAAATCGCATGCTCTTCTTTCCAGCATCTGCAATGAAGCAAGAAACATGAGCATGGCCAGAAAAAAAGAACTGTGTTTCCTACTCATAAGGACCATATCTATTTCAACACTGCTAAAGAAACTGATACAAACCACATCATCTCTTACACAGATGCTCTTTAGTTAATATTGAAAATCGTATTGGTTTCCTTGAACTGTGTAAATTCATTTGAGCCGAAAAATAACTGGATTTACCGGAAATGAACTCTTGCTTCTAGGAAGACACAGAGCATGGAGTTTAACTCAGATTCTAATGGGAAATTCAGAAAAGTGTTCTCATCCATGAAACACAGTCTGTTTTAACGCAAGAAGCATGCTCTTCTTTCCAGCATCTGCAATACAGCAAGGAACATGAGAATGTCCAGAAAAAAGGAACTGTGTTTCATACACATACGGACCATATCTTGTTCAACACTGCTTATGAAACTGATACAAACCACATCATCTCTTACATAGATCCTCTTTAGTTATTAGTGAAAATCGTATTGGTTTCGTGAACTGTGTAAATTCATTTAAGCCGAAAAATAACTGGGTTTACCGGAAATGAACTCTTGCTTCTAGGAAGACACAGATCCTTTGGTTAAACTCATTTTCTGAAGGGAAATTCAGAACAGTGTTCACCTCCATGAAACACACTCCATTTTAATGGAAGACCCATGCTCTTCTTTTCAGCGTCTGCAATACAGCAAGGAACATGAGCCAGCCCAGAAAAAAAGAACTGTGTTTCCTACTCATACGGCCCATATCTAGTTCAACTCTGCTTATGAAACTGATACAAACAACATCATCTCTTACATAGATGCTCTTTAGTTAATAGTGTAACTCGTGTTGCTTTCCTGAACTGTGTAAATTCATTTGAGCCGAAAATAACTGGATTTTCCGGAAATGAACTCTTGCTTGTAGGGCGACACAGAGCATGGAGTTTAACTCCATTTCTGAAGGGAAATTCAGAAGAGTGTTCTCATCCATGAAACACAGTCTGTTTTAACACAAATAGCATGCTCTTCTTTCCAGCATCTGCAATAAAGCAAGAAACATGATCATGGCCAGAAAAAAAAGAACTGTGTTTCCTACTCATAAGGACCATATCTAGGTCAACACTGCTTATGAAACTGATACAAACCACATCATCTCTTACACAGATGCTCTTTAGTTAATAGTGAAAATTGTATTGTTTTCATTGAACTGTGTAAATCCATTTGAGCCAAAAAATAACTGGGTTTACCGGAAATGAACTCTTGCTTGTAGGAAGACACAGATCATGGAGTTTAACTCTGATTCTAAAAGGAAATTCAGAAAAGTGTTCTCATCCATGAAACACACACCGTTTTAGCGGAAGAAGCATGTTCTTCTATTCAGTGTCTGCAATACAGCAAGGAACATGAGCATGCCCAGAAAAAAAGAACTGTCTCTCCTACTTATATGGACCATATCTAGTTCAACTCTGCTTATGAAACTGATACAAACCACATCATCTCTTACATAGATGCTCTTTAGTTAATAGTCAAAATCGTGTTGGTTTCCTGAACTGTATAAATTCATTTGAGGCGAAAAATTACTGGGTTTACCGGAAATAAACTCTTGCTTGTAGGAAGACACAGAGCATGTCGTTAAACTCTGATTCTAAAGGGAAATTTAGAAGAGTGTTCTCATCCAAGAAACACAGTCTGTTTTAATGCAAGAAGCATGCTCTTCTTTACGACCTCTGCAATAAAGCAAGAATCATGAGTATGGCCAGCAAAAAAGAACTGTTTTTCCTTCACATACGGACCTTATCTCGTTCGACTCTGCTTATGACACTGATACAAACCACAGCATCTCTTACATAGATGCTCTTTGTTAATAGTGAAAATAGTGTTGGTTTCGTGAACTGTGTAAATTCATTTGGCACCGAAAATTCACTGCGTTTACCAGAAATGAACTCTTGCTTGTAGGACGACATAGACCATGGAGTTTAACTCTGATTCTAAATGGAAATCCAGAAGAGAGTTCTCATCCAAGAAACACAGTCTGTTTTAACGCAAGAAGCATGCTCTTCTTTCCAGCATCTGCAATACAGCAAGAAACATGAGCATGGCTAGAAAAAAAGAACTGTGTTTCCTACTCATACGGACCATATCTAGTTCAACTCTGCTTATGAAACGGATACAACCCAGATCATCTCTTACATAGATGCTCTTTAGTTAATAGTGAAAAACGTGTTGTGTTTGTGAACTGTGTAAATTCATTTGAGCCCAAAATTCCCTGCCTTTACCAGAAATGAACTCTTGCTTGTAGGAAAACACAGATCATTTGGTTTAATTCTGTTTCTGAAGGGAAATACACACCAGTGTTCTCATCTATGAAACACACTGTGTTTTATCCCAAGAAGCATGCTCTTCTTTCCAGCGTCTGCAATACAGCAAAGAACATGAGCATGTCCAGTAAAAACAACAACAACTGTGTTTCCACTCATCCGGACCATATCTAGTTCAACTCTGCTTATGAAACTGATACAAACCACATCATCTCTTACATAGATGCTCATTAGTTAATAGAGAATATCTTATTGGTTTCGTGAACTGTGTAAATTCTTTTGAGCCGAAAAATAACTGGGTTTACCGGAAATGAACTCTTGCTTGTAGGATGACACAGAGCATGGAGTTTAACTCCATTTCTTAAGGGAAATTCAGAAGAGTGTTCTCATCTATGAAACACAGTCTGTTTTAATGCAAGAAGCATGCTCTTCTTTCCAGCATCTGCAATAAAGCAAGAAACATGAGCATGGCCAGAAAAAAAGAACTGTGTTTCCTACTCATAAGGACCATATCTAGTTCAACACTGCTTATGAAACTGATACAAACCACATCATCTCTTACATAGATGCTCTTTATTTAATATTGAAAATCGTATTGGTTTCCTTGAACTGTGTAAATTCATTTGAGCCGAAAAATACCTGGGTTTAACGGAAATTAACTCTTGCTTGTAGGAAGACACACATCCTTTGGTTAAACTTAGTTTCTGAAGGGAAATTCAGTCCAGTGTTCTCGTCCATGAAACACACTCCGTTTTAAGGGAAGAAGCATGCTCTTCTTTTCAGCGTCTGCAATACAGCAAGGAACATGAGCATGCCCAGAAAAAAAGAACTGTGATTCCTACTCATATGGACCATATCTAGTTCAACTCTGCTTATGAAACTGATACAAAACACATCATCTGTTACATAGATGCTCTTTAGTTAATAGTGTAAATCGTGTTGGTTTCATGAACTGTGTAAATTCATTTGAGCCGAAAAACAACTGGGTTTACCGGAAATGAACTCTTGCTTGTAGGAAGACACAGAACCTTTGGTTTAACTCAGTTTCTGAAGGGAAATTCAGAGCAGTGTTCTCATCCATGAAACACACTACATTTTAACGGAAGAAGCATGCTCTTCTTTCTAGCATCTTCAATTTAGCAATGAACATTAGAATGTCCAGAAAAAAGCCACTGTGTTTCATACTCATACGGACCATATCTAGTTCAACAGTGCTTATGACACTGAAACAAACCACATCATCTCTTACATAGATGCTCTTTAGTTAATAGTGAAAATCGTGTTGGTTTCGTGAACTGTGTAAATTCATTTGAGCCGAAAAATAACTGGGTTTCCCGGAAATGAACTCTTGCTTGTAGAATGACACAGAGCATGGAGTTTAACTCCATTTCTGAAAGGAAATTCAGAAGAGTGTTCTCATTCATGAAACAGACTCCATTTTAAGGCAAATAGCATGCTCTTCTTTCCAGCATCTGCAATACAGCAAGGAACATGAGAATGTCCAGAAAAAAGCAACTGTGTTTCATACTCATACGGACCATATCTAGTTCAACACTGCTTATGACACTGAAACCACAATATCTCTTACATAGATGCTCTTTAGTTAATAGTGAAAATTATATTGGTTTCGTGAACAGTGTATATTCATTTGAGCCGAAAAATAACTGGGTTTACTGGAAATGTACTCATGCTTGTAGGAAGACACAGATTCTTTGGTTAAACTCAGGTACTGATGTGAAATTCAGACCAGTGTTTTCATCCATGAAACACACTCCATTTTAATGGAAGTAGCATACTCTCCTTTCCAGCGTCTGCAATACAGCCAGGAACATGAGCATGTCCAGAAAAAAGAACTGTCTCTCCTACTCACACGGACCATATCTAATTCAACTGTGCTTATGAAACTGATACAATCCATATCATCTCTTACAAAGATGCTCTTTAGTTAATAGTGAAAATCGCATTGGTTTCGTGAACTGTGTATATTCATTTGAGCCGAAAAATAACTGGGTTTACCGGAAATGAACTCTTGATTGTAGGAAGACACAGATCCTTTGGTTAAACTCAGTTTCTGAAGGGTAATTCAGACCAGTGTTCTCATCCATGATAGACACTTCTTTTTAAAGGATGACGCATGCTCTCCTTTCCAGATTCTGCAATAGAGCAAGGAACATGAGCATGCCCAGAAAAAAAGAACTGTCTCTCCTACTTATACGGACCATACCTAGTACAACTCTGCTTATGAAACTGATACAAATCACATCATCTCTTACATTGATGCTCTTTAGTTAATAGTGAAAATCGTGTTGGTTTCGTGCACTGTATAAATTCATTTGAGGGGAAAAATTACTGGGTTTACAGGAATGAACTCTTGCTTGTAGGACGACGCAGAGCTTGGAGTTTAACTCCATTTCTGAAGGGAAATTCAGAAGAGTGTTCTCATCTATGGAACACAGTCTGTTTTAACGCAAATAGCATGTTCATCTTTCCAGCATCTGCAATAAAGCAAGAAACATGAGCATGGCCAGAAAAAAAGAACTGTGTTTCCTACTCATAAGGACCATATCTAGTTCAACTCTGCTTATGAAACTTATACAAACCACACCATCTGTTACATAGATGCTCTTTAGTTAATAGTGTAAATCGTGTTGGTTTCGTAGACTGTGTAAATTCATTTGAGCCAAAAAATAACGGGGTTTCCCGGAAATGAACTCTTGCTTGTAGGACGACACAGAGCATGGAGTTTAAGTCCATTTCTTAAGGGAAATTGAGAAGAGTGTTCTCAGCATGAAACACAGTCTGTTATAACGCAAATCGCATGCTCTTCTTTCCAGCATCTGCAATAAAGCAAGAAACATGAGCATGGCCAGAAAAAAAGAACTGTGTTTCCTACTCATAAGGACCATATCTATTTCAACACTGCTAAAGAAACTGATACAAACCACATCATCTCTTACATAGATGCTCTTTAGTTAATATTGAAAATCGTATTGGTTTCCTTGAACTGTGTAAATTCATTTGAGCCGAAAAATAACGGGATTTACCGGAAATGAACTCTTGCTTATAGGAAGACACAGAGCATGGAGTTTAACTCAGATTCTAATGGGAAATTCAAAAACGTGTTCTCATCCATGAAACACAGTCTGTTTTAACGCAAGAAGCATGCTCTTCTTTCCAGCATCTGCAATACAGCAAGGAACATGAGAATGTCCAGAAAAAAGGAACTGTGTTTCATACTCATACGGACCATATCTAGTTCAACACTGCTTATGAAACTGATACAAACCACATCATCTCTTACATAGATGCTCTTTAGTTAATAGTGAAAATCGTATTGGTTTCGTGAACTGTGTAAATTCATTTGAGCCAAAAAATAACTGGGTTGCCCGGAAATGAACTCTTGCTTGTAGTATGACACAGAGCATGGAGTTTAACTCCATTTCTGAAGGGAAATTCAGAAGAGTGTTCTCATACATGAAACACACTCCATTTTAATGCAAATTGCATGCTCTTCTTTCCAGCATCCTGCAATACAGCAAGGAACATGAGAATGTCCAGAAAAAAGCAACTGTGTTTCATACTCATACGGACCATATCTAGTTCAACACTGCTTATGACACTGAAACAAACCACATCATCTCTTACATAGATGCTCCTTAGTTAATAGTGAAAATTATATTGGTTTCGTGAACTGTTTATATTCATTTGAGCCGAAAAATAACTGGGTTTACTGGAAATGAACGTATGCTTGTAGGAAGACACAGATTCTTTGGTTAAACTCAGTTTCTGAAGGGAAATTCAGACCAGTGTTCTCATCCATGAAACACACTCCATTTTAACGGAAGAAGCATACTCTCCTTTCCAGCGTCTGCAATAGAGCAAGGAAGCAGAGCATGTCCAGAAAAAAAGATCTGTGATTCCTACTCATACAGACCATATCTCGTTCAACTCTGGTTATGAAACTGATACAAACCACAGCATCTCTTACATAGATGCTCTTTAGTTAATAGTGAAAATCGTATTGGTTTCATGAACTGTGTAAATTCATTTGAGACTAAAAATAACCGGGTTTACCGGAAATGAAGTATTGCTTGTAGGAAGACACAGGGCATGGCGTTAAACTCTGATTCTAATGGGAAACTCAGAAAACTGTTCTCATCAAGGAAATACAGTATGGTTTAATGCAAGAAGCATGATCTTCTTTCCAACCTCTGCAATACAGCAAGAAACATGAGCATGGCCAGAAAAAAAGAACTGTGTTTCCTACTCACACATACCATATCTAGTTCAACTCTGGTTATGAAACTGATACAAACCACAGCATCTCTTACATAGATGCTCTTTAGTTAATAGTGAAAATCGTGTTGGTTTCGTGAACTGTGTAAAATCAATTGGCGCTAAAAATTCACTATGTGTACCAAAAATGAACTCTTGCTTGTAGGACGCCATGGAGCATGCAGTTAACTCCGTTTCTAAATGGAAATTCAGAAGAGTGTTCTCATCCATGAAACACACTCTGTTTTAACGCAAGAAGCATGCTCCTCTTTCCAGCATCTGCAATACAGCAAGAAACATGAGCATGGCCAGAAAAAAAGAACTGTGTTTCCTACTCATAAGGACCTTATCTAGTTCAACTCTGCTTATGAAACTGATACAAGCACAGCATCTCTTACATAGATGCACTTTAGTTAATAGTGAAAAACGTGTTGGGTTTGTGAACTGTGTAAATTCATTTGAGCCGAAAATTCACTGCGTTTACCAGAAATGAACTCTTGCTTGTATGAAAACACAGATCATTTGGTTTAACTCAATTCCTGAAGGGAAATTCAAAAGAGTGTTCTCATCCATGAAACACAGTCTGTTTTAACGCTAGAAGCATGCTCTTCCTTCCAGCATCTGCAATACAGCTAGAAACATGAGCATGGCCAGAAAAAAAGAACTGTGTTTCCTACTCATACTGACCATATCTAGTTCAACTCTGCTTATGAAACTGATACAAACCACAGCATCTCTTACATAGATGCTCTTTAGTTAATAGTGAAAATCGTATTGGTTTCCAAAACTGTGTAAATTCATTTGAGCCGAAAAATGACTGGGTTTACCGGAAATGAACTCTTGCTTGTAGGAAGACACAGATCCTTTGGTTAAACTCAGTTTCTGAAGGGAAATTCAGAGCAGTGTTCTCATCCATGAAACACATCTGTTTTATTGGAAGAAGCATGCTCTTCTTTTCAGCTTCTGCAATACAGCAAGGAAAATGAGCATGCCAGGATGAAAAGAACTGTGTTTCCTACTCATACGGACCATATGTAGTTCAACACTGCTTATGAAACTGATACAAAGCACATCATCTCTTCCATAGATTGACTTTAGTTAATAGTGAAGACCGTATTGGTTTCGTGAACTGTTTAAATTCATTTGAGCCAAAAAAATAACGGGGTTTACCGGAAATGAACTCTTGCTTGTAGAAAGACACAGAGCATGCAGTGTAACTCCGATTATAAAGGGAAATTCAAAAAAGGGTACTCAGGAATGAAACACAGTCTGTTTTAATGCAAGAAGCATGCTCTTTTTCCAGCATCTACAATACAGCAAGAAACATGAGCCTGGCCAGAAAAAAAGAACTGTGTTTCCTACTCATACTGACCATATCTAATTCAACTATGCTTATGAAACTGATACAGACCAAATCATCTCTTACAAAGAGACTGTTTAGTTAATAGTGAAAATCGTATTGGTTTCGTGAACTATGTCAATTCATTTGAGCCCCAAAATAACTGGGTTTACCAGAAATGAACTCTTGCTTGTAGGAAGACACAGAGCATTGCGTTAAACTCTGATTCTAAAGTGAAATTCAGAAAAGTGTTCTCATCCATGAAACACACTCTGTTTTAATGCAAGAAGCATGCTCTTCTTTCCAGCATCTGCAATACAGCAAGGAACATGAGTATGGCCAGAAAAAAAGAACTGTGTTTCCTACTCATACGGACCATATCTCGTTCAACTCTGCTTATGAAACTGATACAAACCACAGCATCTCTTACATAGATGCACTTTACTTAATAGTGAAAAACGTGTTGCATTTGTGAAGTGTGTATATTCATTTGAGCTGAAAAATAACTGGGTTTACCGGAAATGAACTCTTGCTTGTGGGAAGAAACAGATCCTTTGGTTAAACTCAGTTTTTGAAGGGAAATTCAGAGCAGTGTTCTCATCCATGAAACACACTCCGTTTTATTGGAAGAAGCATGCTTTTCTCTTCAGTGTCTGCAATACAGCAAGGAACATGAGCATGCCAGGATGATAGAACTGTGTTTCCTACTCATAAGGACCATATCTAGTTCAACACTGCTTATGAAACTGAAACAATCCACATCATCTCGTCCATAGATGCTATTTAGTTAATAGTGAAAATCGTATTGGTTTCTTGAACTGTGTAAATTCATTTGAGACAAAAAAACCTGGGTTTACCGGAAATGAACTCTTGCTTGTAGGAAGACACAGAGCATGGAGTTTAACTCCGATTCTAAAGGGAAATTCAGAAAAGTATTCTCATCCATGAAACACATTCTGTTTTAATGCAAGAAACATGCTCTTCTTTCCAGCATCTACAATACAGCAAGGATCATGAGCATGCCCAGAAAAAAAGAACTGTGTTTCCTACTCATACTGATCATATCTCATTCAACTCTGCTTATGAAACTGATACAATCCACAGCATCTCTTACACAGATGCTCTTTAGTTAATAGTGAAAATCGAGTTGGTTTCGTGAACTGTGTAAATTCATTTGGCGCCGAAAATTCACTGCGTTTACCGGAAATGAACTCTTGCTTGTAGGAAGACACAGAGCATGGAGTTTAACTCCAATTCTATAGGGAAATTCAGAAAAGTGTTCTCATCCATGAAACACAGTCTGTTTTAAAGCAAATAGCATGCTCTTCTTTCCAGCGTCTGCAAAACATCAAGGAACATGAGCATTCTCAGAAAAAAAAAAAACTGTGTTCCCTACTCATACGGACCATATCTAGTTCAACTCTGCTTATGAAACTGATACATACCACATCATCTCTTACATAGATGCTCTTTAGTTAATAGTGAAAATCGTATTGGTTTCGTGAACTGTGTAAATTCATTTGAGCCGAAAAACAACTGGGTTTACCGGAAATAAACGCTTGCTTGTAGGAGGACACAGAGCATGGCGTTAAACTCCGATTCTAAAGGGAAACTCAGAAAAGTGTTCTCATCCATGAAACACAGTCATTTTTAATGCAAGAAGCATCCTCTTCTCTCCAGCATCTGCAATACAGCAAGGAACATGAGCATGCCCAGAAAAAAAGAACTGTGTTTCCTACTCATACGGACCATATCTAGCTCAACTCTGCTTATGAAACTGATACAAAGCACAGCATCTCTTACATAGATGCACTTTACTTAATAGTGAAAAACGTGTTGCGTTTGTGAACTGTGTAAATTCATTTGAGCCGAAAATTCACTGCCTTTAAAAGAAATGTACTCTTGCCTGTAGGAAAACACAGATCATTTAGTATAAGTCAATTCCTGAAGGGAAATTCAGAAGAGTGTTCTCATCCATGAAACACAGTCTGTTTTAATGCTAGAAGGATGCTCTTCTTTCCAGCATCTGCAATACAGATAGAAACATGAGCATGGCAAGAAAAAAGAACTGTGTTTCCTACTCATACGGACCATATCTCATTCAACTCTGCTTATGAAACTGATACAAACCACAGTATCTCTTACACAGATGCTCTTTAGTTAATAGTGAAAATCGTCTTGGTTTCGTGAACTGTGTAAATGCATTTGGCGCCGAAAATTCAATGCGTTTACCTGAAATGAACTCTTGCTTGTAGGACGACATAGAGCATTGAGTTTAACTCCAATTCTAAATGGAAATTCAGAAGAGTGTTCTCATCAATGAAACACAGTCTGTTTTAACGCAAGAATCATGCTCTTCTATCCAGCATCTGCAATACAGCAAGAAACATGAGCATGCCCAGAAAAAAAGAACTGTGTTTCCTACTCATACTGACCATATGTAGTTCAACTCTGCTTATGAAACTGATACATACCACATCATTTCTTACATAGATGCTGTTTAGTTAATAGTGAAAATCGTATTGGTTTCGTGAACTGTGTCAATTCTTTTGAGCCCAAAAATAACTGGGTTTACCAGAAATGAACTCTTGCTTGTAGGAAGACACAGAGCATGGCTTTAAACTCTGATTCTAAAGCGAAATTCAGAAAAGTGTTCTCATCCATGAAACACAGTCTGTTTTATTGCAAGAAGCATGCTCTTCTTTCCAGCATCTGAAATACAGCAAGGAACATGAGCATGCCCAGAAAAAAAGAACTGTGTTTCCTACTCATACGGACCATATCTAGTTCAACTCAGCTTATGAAACTGATACAAAGCACAGCATCTCTTACATAGATGCACTTTACTTAATAGTGAAAAACGTGTTGCGTTTTTGAACTGTGTAAATTCATTTGAGCCGAAAATTCACTGCCTTTACCAGAAATGTACTCTTGCCTGTAGGAAAACACAGATCATTTAGTATAACTCAATTCCTGAAGGGAAATTCAGAAGAGTGTTCTCATCCATGAAACACAGTCTGTTTTAATGCTAGAAGGATGCTCTTCTTTCCAGCATCTGCAATACAGCTAGAAACATGAGCATGGCAAGAAAAAAGAACTGTGTTTCCTACTCATACGGACCATATCTCATTCAACTCTGCTTATGAAACTGATACAAACCACAGCATCTCTTACACAGATGCTCTTTAGTTAATAGTGAAAATCGTGTTGGTTTCATGAACTGTGTAAATTCATTTGGCGCCGAAAATTCAATGCGTTTACCTGAAATGAACTCTTGCTTGTAGGACGACATAGAGCATGGAGTTTAACTCCAATTCTAAATGGAAATTCAGAAGAGTGTTCTCATCCATGAAACACAGTCTGTTTTAACACAAGAATCATGCTCTTCTATCCAGCATCTGCAATACAGCAAGAAACATGAGCATGCCCAGAAAAAAAGAACTGTGTGTCCTAGACATACGGACCATATCTAGTTCAACTCTGCTTATGAAACTGATACAAACCACAGCATCTCTTACATAGATGCTCTTTAGTTAATAGTGAAAATCGTATTGGGTTCCAAAACTGTGTAAATTCATTTGAGCCGAAAAATAACTGGGATTACCGGAAATTATCTCTTGCTTGTAGGAAGACACAGATCTTTTGGTTAAACTCAGTTTCTGAAGCGAAATTCAGAGCAGTGTTCTCATCCATGAAACACATCTGTTTTATTGGAAGAAGCATGCTCTTTTTTTCAGCGTCTGCAATACAGCAAGGAATATGAGCATGGCAAGAAAAAAAGAACTGTGTTTCCTACTCATACGGACCATATCTAGTTCAACTCTGCTTATGAAACTGATACAAAGCACAGCATCTCTTACATAGATGCACTTAACTTAATAGTGAAAAACGTGTTGCGTTTGTGAACTGTGTAAATTCATTTGAGCCGAAAATTCACTGCCTTTACCAGAAATGTACTCTTGCTTGTAGGAAAACACAGATCATTTAGTATAACTCAATTCCTGAAGGGAAATTCAGAAGAGTGTTCTCATCCATGAAACACAGTCTGTTTTAATGCTAGAAGGATGCTCTTCTTTCCAGCATCTGTAATACAGCTAGAAACATGAGCATGGCAAGAAAAAAGAACTGTGTTTCCTACTCATACGGACCATATCTCATTCAACTCTGCTTATGAAACTGATACAAACCACAGCATCTCTTACACAGATGCTCTTTAGTTAATAGTGTAAATCGTGTTGGTTTCGTGAACTGTGTAAATTCATTTGGCGCCAAAATTCAATGCGTTTACCTGAAATGAACTCTTGCTTGTAGGACGACATAGAGCATGGAGTATAACTCCAATTCTAAATGGAAATTCAAAAGAGTGTTCTCATCCATGAAACACAGTCTGTTTTAACGCAAGAATCATGCTCTTCTATCCAGCATCTGCAATACAGCAAGAAACATGAGCATGCCCAGAAAAAAAGAACTGTGTGTCCATCTCATACGGACCATATCTAGTTCAACTCTGCTAATGAAACTGATACAATCCATATCATCTCTTACATAGATGCTGTTTAGTTAATATGGAAAATCGTATTGGATTCGTGAACTGTGTAAATTCATTTGAGCCGAAAAATAACTGGGTTTACCGAAAATAAACGCTTGCTTGTAGGAGAACACAGAGCTTGGCGTGAAACTCCGATTCTAAAGGGAAACTCAGAAAAGTGTTCTCATCAGGGAAACACAGTCTGGTTTAATTCAAGAAGCATGCTGTTCTTGCCAGCCTCTGCAATACAGCAAGAAACATGAGCATGGCCAGAAAAAAAGAACTGTGTTTCCTACTCATACAGACCATATCTCGTTCAACTCTGGTTATGAAACTGATACAAACCACAGCATCCCTTACATAGATGCTCTTTAGTTAATAGTGAAAATCGTGTTGGTTTCGTGAACTGTGTAAATTCATTTGGCCCCGAAAATGCAATGCGTTTACCTGAAATGAACTCTTGCTTGTAGGACGACATGGAGCATGGAGTTAACTCCGTTTCTAAATGGAAATTCAGAAGAGTGTTCTCATCCATGAAACACACTCTGTTTTAACGCAAGAAGCATGCTCCTCTTTCCAGCATCTGCAATACAGCAAGAAACATGAGCATGGCCAGAAAAAAAGAACTGTGTTTCCTACTCGTACGGACCATATCTAGTTCAACTCTGCTTATGAAACTGATACAAAGCACAGCATCTCTTACATAGATGCACTTTAGTTAATAGTGAAAAACGTGTTGGGTTTGTGAACTGTGTAAATTCATTTGAGCCGAAAATTCACTGCGTTTACCAGAAATGAACTCTTGCTTGTAGGAAAACACAGATCATTTGGTTTAACTCAGTTCCTGAAGGGAAATTCAAAAGAGTGTTCTCATCCCTGAAACACAGTCTGTTTTAACGCAAGAAGCATGCTCCTCTTTCCAGCATCTGCAATACAGCAAGAAACATGAGCATGGCCAGAAAAAAAGAACTGTGTTTCCTACTCATACGGACCATATCTAGTTCAACTCTGCTTATGAATCTGATACACACCACAGCATCTCTTACATAGATGCTCTTTAGTTAGTAGTGAAAATCATATTGGTTTCCAAAACTGTGTAAATTCATTTGAGCCTAAAAATAACTGCGTTTACCGTAAATGAACTCTTCCTTGTAGGAAGACACAGATCCTTTGGTTAAACTCAGGTTATGAAGGGAAATTCAGAGCAGTGTTCTCATCGATGAAACACACTCTGTTTTATTGGAAGAAGCATGCTCTTCTTTTCAGCGTCTGCAATACAGCAAGGAACATGAGCATGCCAGGAAGAAAAGAACTGTGTTTCCTACTCATAAGGACCATATCTAGTTCGACACTGCTTATGAAACTGATACAATCTACATCATCTCGTCCATAGATGCTCTTTAGTTAATAGTGAAAATCGTATTGGTTTCGTGAACTGTGTAAATTCATTTGAGACAAAAAAACCTGGGTTTACCGGAAATGAACTCTTGCTTGTAGGAAGACACAGAGCATGGAGTTTAACTCCGATTCTAAAGGGAAATGCAGAAAAGAGTTCTCATCCATGAAACACATTCTGTTTTAATGCAAGAAACATGCTCTTCATTCCAGCATCTACAATACAGCTAGGATCATGAGCATGCCCAGAAAAAAAGAACTGTGTTTACTACTCATACGGATCATATCTCATTCAACTCTGCGTATGAAACTGATACAAACCACAGCATCTCTTACATAGATGCTCTTTAGTTAATAGTGAAAATCGTATTGGTTTCGTGAACTGTGTAAATTCATTTGGCGCCGAAAATTCACTGCGTTTACCGCAAATGAATTCTTGCTTGTAGGAAGACACAGAGCATGGAGTTTAACTCCAATTCTATAGGGAAATTCAGAAAAGTGTTCTCATCCATAAAACACAGTCTGTTTTAAAGCAAATAGCATGCTCTTCTTTCCAGCGTCTACAGAACAGCAAGGAACATGAGCATTCCCAGAAAAAAAAACTGTGTTTCCTACTTATACGGACCATATCTAGTTCAACTCTGCTTATGAAACTGATACATACAACATCATTTCTTACATAGATGCTCTTTAGTTAATAGTGAAAATCGTATTGGTTTCGTGAACGGTGTCAATTCATTTGAGCCCAAATATAACTGGGTTATACAGAAATGAACTCTTGCTTGTAGGAAGACACAGAGCATGGCGTTAAACTCTGATTCTAAAGGGAAACTTAGAAAAGTGTTCTCATCCATGAAACACAGTCTTTTTTAATGCAAGAAGCATGCTCTTCTTTCTAGCATCTGCAATACAGTAAGGAACATGAGCATGCCATGAAAAAAAGAACTGTGTTTCCTACTCATATGGACCATATCTAGTTCAACTCTGCTTATGAAACTGATACAAAGCACAGCATCTCTTACATAGATGCACTTTACTTAATAGTGAAAAACGTGTTTCGTTTGTGAACTGTGTAAATTCATTTGAGCCGAAAATTCACTGTCTTTACCAGAAATGTACTCTTGCCTGTAGGAAAACACAGATCATTTAGTATAACTCAATTCCTGAAGGGAAATTCAGAAGAGTGTTCTCATCCATGAAACACAGTCTGTTTTAATGCTAGAAGGATGCTCTTCTATCCAGCATCTGCAATACAGCTAGAAACATGAGCATGGCAAGAAAAAAGAACTGTGTTTCCTAATCATACGGACCATATCTAGTTCAACTCTGCTTATGAAACTGATACAAACCACAGCATCTCTTACATAGATGCTCTTTAGTTAATAGTGAAAATCATATTGGTTTCCCAAACTGTGTAAATTCATTTGAGCCTAAAAATAACTGAGTTTACCGGAAATGAACTCTTGCTTGCAGGAAGACACAGATCCTTTGGTTAAACTCAGGTTCTGAAGGGAAATTCAGAGCAGTGTTCTCATCCATGAAACACACTCCGTTTTATTGGAAGAAGCATGCTCTTCTTTTCAGCATCTGCATTACAGCAAGGACCATGAGCATCCCAGGAAGAAAAGAACTATGTTTCCTACTCATAAGGACCATATCTAGTTCAACACTGCTTATGAAACTGATACAATCCACATCATCTCGTCCCTAGATGCTCTTTAGTTAACAGTGAAAATCGTATTGGTATCGTGAACTGTGTAAATTCATTTGGCGCTAAAAATTCACTGCGTTTACCAGAAATGAACTCTTGCTTGTAGGACGACATGGAGCATGGAGTTAACTCCGTTCCTAAATGGAAATTCAGAAGAGTGTTCTCATCCATGAAACACAGTCTGTTTTCACGCAAGAAGCATGCTCCTCTCTCCAGCGTCTGCAATACAGCAAGAAACATGAGCATGCCCAGTAAAAAAGAACTGTGTGTCCTACTCATACGGACCATATCTAGTTCAACTCTGCTTATGAAACTGATACAATCCATATCATCTCTTACATAGATGGTCTTTAGTTAATAGTGAAAATCGTATTGGTTTCGTGAACTGTATAAATTCATTTGAGCCGAAAAATAACTGGGTTTAACGGAAATAAACGCTTGCTTGTAGTAGGACACAGAGCATGGCGTTAAACTCCGATTCTAAAGGGAAACTCAGAAAAGTGTTCTCATCAAGGAAATACAGTCTGGTTTAATGCAAGTAGCATGCTCTTCTTGCCAGCCTCTGCAATACAGCAAGAAACATGAGCATGGCCAGAAAAAAGAACTGTGTTTCCTACTCATACAGACCATATCTTGTTCAACTCTGGTTATGAAACTGATACAAACCACAGCATCTCTTACATAGATGCTCTTTAGTTAATAGTGAAAATCGTGTTGGTTTCGTGAACAGTGTAAATTCATTTGGTGCTAAAAAATCACTGCGTTTACCAGAAATGAACTCTTGCTTGTAGGACGACATGGAGCATGGAGTTAACTCCGTTTCTAAATGGAAATTCAGAAGAGTGTTCTCATCCATGAAATACAGTCTGTTTTAACGCAAGAAGCATGCTCCTCTTTCGAGCATCTGCAATACAGCAAGAAACATGAGCATGGCCAGAAAAAAAGAACTGTGTTTCCTACTCATACGGACAATTTCTAGTTCAACTCTGCTTATGAAACTGATACAAAGCACAGCATCTCTTACATAGAGGCACTTTAGTTAATAGTGAAAAACGTGTTGGGTTTGTGAACTGTGTAAATTCATTTGAGCCGAAAATTCCCTGCGTTTACCAGAAATGAACTCTTGCTTGTAGGAAAAAACAGATCATTTGGTTTAACTCAATTCTTGAAGGGAAATTCAAAAGAGTGTTCTCATCCAAGAAACACAGTCTGTTTTAATGCAATAAGCATGCTCTTTTTCCATCATCTACAATACAGCAAGAAACATGAGAATGGCCAGAAAAAAATAGCTGTGTTTCCTACTCATACTGACCATATATAGTTCAACTCATCTTATGAAACTGATACAAACCACAGCATCTCTTACATAGATGCTCTTTAGTTAATTGTGAAAATCGTATTGGTTTCGTGAACTGTGTATATTCATTTGAGCCTAGAAATAACTGCGTTTACCGGAAATGAACTCTTGCTTGTAGGAAGACACAGATCCTTTGGTTAAACTCAGTTTCTGAAGGGAAATTCAGAGCAGTGTTCTCTTCCATTAAACACACTCCGTTTTATTGGAAGAAGCATGCTCTTCTTTTCAGCGTCTCCAATACAGCAAGGAACATGAGCATGCCAGGAAGAAAAGAACTGTGTTTCCTACTCATAAGGACCATATCTAGTTCAACACTGCTTATGAAACTGATACAATCCACATCATCTCGTCCATAGATCCTCTTTAGTTAATAGTGAAAATCGTATTGGTTTCGTGAACTGTGTCAATTCATTTGAGCCCCAAAATAACTGGGTTAACCAGAAATGAACTCTTGCTTGTCGGAAGACACAGAGCATGGAGTTCAACTCCGATTCTAAAGGGAAATTCAGAAAAGTGTTCTCATCCATGAAACAAATTCTGTTTTAATGCAAGGAACATGCTTTTCTTTCCAGCATCAGCAATACAGCAAGGATCATGAGCATGCCCAGAAAAAAAGAACTGTGTTTCCTACTCATACGGACTATATCTCATTCAACTCTGCTTATGAAACTGATACAAACCACAGCATCTCTTACACAGATGCTCTTCAGTTAATAGTGAAAATCGTGTTGGTTTCGTGAACTGTGTAAATTCATTTGGCGCCGAAAATTCACTGCGTTTACCCGAAATGAACTCTTGCTTGTAGGACGACATAGAGCATGGAGTTTAACTCCAAATCTAAATGGAAATTCAGAAGAGTGTTCTCATCCATGAAACACAGTCTGTTTTATCGCAAGAAGCATGCTCTTCTTTCCAGCATCTGCAATACAGCAAGAAACATGAGCATGGCAAGAAAAAAGAACTGTGTGTCCATCTCATACGGACCATATTTAGTGCAACTCTGCTTATGAAACTGATTCAATCCATATCATCTCTTAAATAGATGCTCTTTAGTTAATAGTGAAAATCGTATTGGTTTCGTGAACTGTGTAAATTTATTTGAGCCGAAAAATAACTGTGTTTACCGGAAATGAACTCTTGCTTGTAGGAAGACACAGATCCTGTGGTTAACCTCAGTTTCTGAAGGGAAATTCAGAGCAGTGTTCTCATCCATGAAACACATCTGTTTTATTGGAAGAAGCATGCTCTTCTTTTCAGCGTCTGCAATACAGCAAGGAACATGCGCATCCCAGGAAGAAAAGAACTGTGTTTCCTACTCATAAGGACCATATCTAGTTCAACACTGCTTATGAAACTGATACAAACCACATCATCTCTTCCATAGATGCACTTTAGTTAATAGTGAAAACCGTATTGGTTTCTGGAACTGTGTAAATTCCTTTGAGTCAAAAAATAATGGGGTTTACCGGAAATGAACTCTTGCTTGTAGGAAGACACAGAGCATGGAGTGTAACTCTGACTCTAAAGGGAAATTCAAGAAGGGTTCTCATCCATGAAACACAGTCTGTTTTAACGGAAGACGCATGCTCTTCTTTTCAGCGTCTGCAATACAGCTAGAAACATGAGCATGGCCAGAAAAAAAGAACTGTGTTTCCTACTCATACTGACCATATGTAGTTCAACTCTGCTTATGAAACTGATACATACCACATCATTTCTTACATAGATGCTGTTTAGTTAATAGTGAAAATCGTATTGGTTTCGTGAACTATGTCAATTCATTTGAGCCCCAAAATAACTGGGTTTACCAGAAATGAACTCTTGCTTGTAGGAAGACACAGAGCATTGCGTTAAACTCTGATTCTAAAGTGAAATTCAGAAAAGTGTTCTCATCCATGAAACACACTCTGTTTTAATGCAAGAAGCATGCTCTTCTTTCCAGCATCTGCAATACAGCAAGGAACATGAGTATGGCCAGAAAAAAAGAACTGTGTTTCCTACTCATACGGACCATATCTCGTTCAACTCTGCTTATGAAACTGATACAAACCACAGCATCTCTTACATAGATGCACTTTACTTAATAGTGAAAAACGTGTTGCATTTGTGAAGTGTGTATATTCATTTGAGCTGAAAAATAACTGGGTTTACCGGAAATGAACTCTTGCTTGTGGGAAGAAACAGATCCTTTGGTTAAACTCAGTTTTTGAAGGGAAATTCAGAGCAGTGTTCTCATCCATGAAACACACTCCGTTTTATTGGAAGAAGCATGCTTTTCTCTTCAGTGTCTGCAATACAGCAAGGAACATGAGCATGCCAGGATGATAGAACTGTGTTTCCTACTCATAAGGACCATATCTAGTTCAACACTGCTTATGAAACTGAAACAATCCACATCATCTCGTCCATAGATGCTATTTAGTTAATAGTGAAAATCGTATTGGTTTCTTGAACTGTGTAAATTCATTTGAGACAAAAAAACCTGGGTTTACCGGAAATGAACTCTTGCTTGTAGGAAGACACAGAGCATGGAGTTTAACTCCGATTCTAAAGGGAAATTCAGAAAAGTATTCTCATCCATGAAACACATTCTGTTTTAATGCAAGAAACATGCTCTTCTTTCCAGCATCTACAATACAGCAAGGATCATGAGCATGCCCAGAAAAAAAGAACTGTGTTTCCTACTCATACTGATCATATCTCATTCAACTCTGCTTATGAAACTGATACAATCCACAGCATCTCTTACACAGATGCTCTTTAGTTAATAGTGAAAATCGAGTTGGTTTCGTGAACTGTGTAAATTCATTTGGCGCCGAAAATTCACTGCGTTTACCGGAAATGAACTCTTGCTTGTAGGAAGACACAGAGCATGGAGTTTAACTCCAATTCTATAGGGAAATTCAGAAAAGTGTTCTCATCCATGAAACACAGTCTGTTTTAAAGCAAATAGCATGCTCTTCTTTCCAGCGTCTGCAAAACATCAAGGAACATGAGCATTCTCAGAAAAAAAAAAAAAACTGTGTTCCCTACTCATACGGACCATATCTAGTTCAACTCTGCTTATGAAACTGATACATACCACATCATCTCTTACATAGATGCTCTTTAGTTAATAGTGAAAATCGTATTGGTTTCGTGAACTGTGTAAATTCATTTGAGCCGAAAAACAACTGGGTTTACCGGAAATAAACGCTTGCTTGTAGGAGGACACAGAGCATGGCGTTAAACTCCGATTCTAAAGGGAAACTCAGAAAAGTGTTCTCATCCATGAAACACAGTCATTTTTAATGCAAGAAGCATCCTCTTCTCTCCAGCATCTGCAATACAGCAAGGAACATGAGCATGCCCAGAAAAAAAGAACTGTGTTTCCTACTCATACGGACCATATATAGCTCAACTCTGCTTATGAAACTGATACAAAGCACAGCATCTCTTACATAGATGCACTTTACTTAATAGTGAAAAACGTGTTGCGTTTGTGAACTGTGTAAATTCATTTGAGCCGAAAATTCACTGCCTTTAAAAGAAATGTACTCTTGCCTGTAGGAAAACACAGATCATTTAGTATAACTCAATTCCTGAAGGGAAATTCAGAAGAGTGTTCTCATCCATGAAACACAGTCTGTTTTAATGCTAGAAGGATGCTCTTCTTTCCAGCATCTGCAATACAGATAGAAACATGAGCATGGCAAGAAAAAAGAACTGTGTTTCCTACTCATACGGACCATATCTCATTCAACTCTGCTTATGAAACTGATACAAACCACAGCATCTCTTACACAGATGCTCTTTAGTTAATAGTGAAAATCGTCTTGGTTTCGTGAACTGTGTAAATTCATTTGGCGCCGAAAATTCAATGCGTTTACCTGAAATGAACTCTTGCTTGTAGGACGACATAGAGCATTGAGTTTAACTCCAATTCTAAATGGAAATTCAGAAGAGTGTTCTCATCAATGAAACACAGTCTGTTTTAACGCAAGAATCATGCTCTTCTATCCAGCATCTGCAATACAGCAAGAAACATGAGCATGCCCAGAAAAAAAGAACTGTGTTTCCTACTCATACTGACCATATGTAGTTCAACTCTGCTTATGAAACTGATACATACCACATCATTTCTTACATAGATGCTGTTTAGTTAATAGTGAAAATCGTATTGGTTTCGTGAACTGTGTCAATTCTTTTGAGCCCAAAAATAACTGGGTTTACCAGAAATGAACTCTTGCTTGTAGGAAGACACAGAGCATGGCTTTAAACTCTGATTCTAAAGCGAAATTCAGAAAAGTGTTCTCATCCATGAAACACAGTCTGTTTTATTGCAAGAAGCATGCTCTTCTTTCCAGCATCTGAAATACAGCAAGGAACATGAGCATGCCCAGAAAAAAAGAACTGTGTTTCCTACTCATACGGACCATATCTAGTTCAACTCAGCTTATGAAACTGATACAAAGCACAGCATCTCTTACATAGATGCACTTTACTTAATAGTGAAAAACGTGTTGCGTTTTTGAACTGTGTAAATTCATTTGAGCCGAAAATTCACTGCCTTTACCAGAAATGTACTCTTGCCTGTAGGAAAACACAGATCATTTAGTATAACTCAATTCCTGAAGGGAAATTCAGAAGAGTGTTCTCATCCATGAAACACAGTCTGTTTTAATGCTAGAAGGATGCTCTTCTTTCCAGCATCTGCAATACAGCTAGAAACATGAGCATGGCAAGAAAAAAGAACTGTGTTTCCTACTCATACGGACCATATCTCATTCAACTCTGCTTATGAAACTGATACAAACCACAGCATCTCTTACACAGATGCTCTTTAGTTAATAGTGAAAATCGTGTTGGTTTCATGAACTGTGTAAATTCATTTGGCGCCGAAAATTCAATGCGTTTACCTGAAATGAACTCTTGCTTGTAGGACGACATAGAGCATGGAGTTTAACTCCAATTCTAAATGGAAATTCAGAAGAGTGTTCTCATCCATGAAACACAGTCTGTTTTAACACAAGAATCATGCTCTTCTATCCAGCATCTGCAATACAGCAAGAAACATGAGCATGCCCAGAAAAAAAGAACTGTGTGTCCTAGACATACGGACCATATCTAGTTCAACTCTGCTTATGAAACTGATACAAACCACAGCATCTCTTACATAGATGCTCTTTAGTTAATAGTGAAAATCGTATTGGGTTCCAAAACTGTGTAAATTCATTTGAGCCGAAAAATAACTGGGATTACCGGAAATTATCTCTTGCTTGTAGGAAGACACAGATCTTTTGGTTAAACTCAGTTTCTGAAGCGAAATTCAGAGCAGTGTTCTCATCCATGAAACACATCTGTTTTATTGGAAGAAGCATGCTCTTTTTTTCAGCGTCTGCAATACAGCAAGGAATATGAGCATGGCAAGAAAAAAAGAACTGTGTTTCCTACTCATACGGACCATATCTAGTTCAACTCTGCTTATGAAACTGATACAAAGCACAGCATCTCTTACATAGATGCACTTAACTTAATAGTGAAAAACGTGTTGCGTTTGTGAACTGTGTAAATTCATTTGAGCCGAAAATTCACTGCCTTTACCAGAAATGTACTCTTGCTTGTAGGAAAACACAGATCATTTAGTATAACTCAATTCCTGAAGGGAAATTCAGAAGAGTGTTCTCATCCATGAAACACAGTCTGTTTTAATGCTAGAAGGATGCTCTTCTTTCCAGCATCTGTAATACAGCTAGAAACATGAGCATGGCAAGAAAAAAGAACTGTGTTTCCTACTCATACGGACCATATCTCATTCAACTCTGCTTATGAAACTGATACAAACCACAGCATCTCTTACACAGATGCTCTTTAGTTAATAGTGTAAATCGTGTTGGTTTCGTGAACTGTGTAAATTCATTTGGCGCCAAAATTCAATGCGTTTACCTGAAATGAACTCTTGCTTGTAGGACGACATAGAGCATGGAGTATAACTCCAATTCTAAATGGAAATTCAAAAGAGTGTTCTCATCCATGAAACACAGTCTGTTTTAACGCAAGAATCATGCTCTTCTATCCAGCATCTGCAATACAGCAAGAAACATGAGCATGCCCAGAAAAAAAGAACTGTGTGTCCATTTCATACGGACCATATCTAGTTCAACTCTGCTAATGAAACTGATACAATCCATATCATCTCTTACATAGATGCTGTTTAGTTAATATGGAAAATCGTATTGGATTCGTGAACTGTGTAAATTCATTTGAGCCGAAAAATAACTGGGTTTACCGAAAATAAACGCTTGCTTGTAGGAGAACACAGAGCTTGGCGTGAAACTCCGATTCTAAAGGGAAACTCAGAAAAGTGTTCTCATCAGGGAAACACAGTCTGGTTTAATTCAAGAAGCATGCTGTTCTTGCCAGCCTCTGCAATACAGCAAGAAACATGAGCATGGCCAGAAAAAAAGAACTGTGTTTCCTACTCATACAGACCATATCTCGTTCAACTCTGGTTATGAAACTGATACAAACCACAGCATCCCTTACATAGATGCTCTTTAGTTAATAGTGAAAATCGTGTTGGTTTCGTGAACTGTGTAAATTCATTTGGCCCCGAAAATGCAATGCGTTTACCTGAAATGAACTCTTGCTTGTAGGACGACATGGAGCATGGAGTTAACTCCGTTTCTAAATGGAAATTCAGAAGAGTGTTCTCATCCATGAAACACACTCTGTTTTAACGCAAGAAGCATGCTCCTCTTTCCAGCATCTGCAATACAGCAAGAAACATGAGCATGGCCAGAAAAAAAGAACTGTGTTTCCTACTCGTACGGACCATATCTAGTTCAACTCTGCTTATGAAACTGATACAAAGCACAGCATCTCTTACATAGATGCACTTTAGTTAATAGTGAAAAACGTGTTGGGTTTGTGAACTGTGTAAATTCATTTGAGCCGAAAATTCACTGCGTTTACCAGAAATGAACTCTTGCTTGTAGGAAAACACAGATCATTTGGTTTAACTCAGTTCCTGAAGGGAAATTCAAAAGAGTGTTCTCATCCCTGAAACACAGTCTGTTTTAACGCAAGAAGCATGCTCCTCTTTCCAGCATCTGCAATACAGCAAGAAACATGAGCATGGCCAGAAAAAAAGAACTGTGTTTCCTACTCATACGGACCATATCTAGTTCAACTCTGCTTATGAATCTGATACACACCACAGCATCTCTTACATAGATGCTCTTTAGTTAGTAGTGAAAATCATATTGGTTTCCAAAACTGTGTAAATTCATTTGAGCCTAAAAATAACTGCGTTTACCGTAAATGAACTCTTCCTTGTAGGAAGACACAGATCCTTTGGTTAAACTCAGGTTATGAAGGGAAATTCAGAGCAGTGTTCTCATCGATGAAACACACTCTGTTTTATTGGAAGAAGCATGCTCTTCTTTTCAGCGTCTGCAATACAGCAAGGAACATGAGCATGCCAGGAAGAAAAGAACTGTGTTTCCTACTCATAAGGACCATATCTAGTTCGACACTGCTTATGAAACTGATACAATCTACATCATCTCGTCCATAGATGCTCTTTAGTTAATAGTGAAAATCGTATTGGTTTCGTGAACTGTGTAAATTCATTTGAGACAAAAAAACCTGGGTTTACCGGAAATGAACTCTTGCTTGTAGGAAGACACAGAGCATGGAGTTTAACTCCGATTCTAAAGGGAAATGCAGAAAAGAGTTCTCATCCATGAAACACATTCTGTTTTAATGCAAGAAACATGCTCTTCATTCCAGCATCTACAATACAGCTAGGATCATGAGCATGCCCAGAAAAAAAGAACTGTGTTTACTACTCATACGGATCATATCTCATTCAACTCTGCGTATGAAACTGATACAAACCACAGCATCTCTTACATAGATGCTCTTTAGTTAATAGTGAAAATCGTATTGGTTTCGTGAACTGTGTAAATTCATTTGGCGCCGAAAATTCACTGCGTTTACCGCAAATGAATTCTTGCTTGTAGGAAGACACAGAGCATGGAGTTTAACTCCAATTCTATAGGGAAATTCAGAAAAGTGTTCTCATCCATAAAACACAGTCTGTTTTAAAGCAAATAGCATGCTCTTCTTTCCAGCGTCTACAAAACAGCAAGGAACATGAGCATTCCCAGAAAAAAAAACTGTGTTTCCTACTTATACGGACCATATCTAGTTCAACTCTGCTTATGAAACTGATACATACAACATCATTTCTTACATAGATGCTCTTTAGTTAATAGTGAAAATCGTATTGGTTTCGTGAACGGTGTCAATTCATTTGAGCCCAAATATAACTGGGTTATACAGAAATGAACTCTTGCTTGTAGGAAGACACAGAGCATGGCGTTAAACTCTGATTCTAAAGAAAACTTAGAAAAGTGTTCTCATCCATGAAACACAGTCTTTTTTAATGCAAGAAGCATGCTCTTCTTTCTAGCATCTGCAATACAGTAAGGAACATGAGCATGCCATGAAAAAAAGAACTGTGTTTCCTACTCATATGGACCATATCTAGTTCAACTCTGCTTATGAAACTGATACAAAGCACAGCATCTCTTACATAGATGCACTTTACTTAATAGTGAAAAACGTGTTGCGTTTTTGAACTGTGTAAATTCATTTGAGCCGAAAATTCACTGCCTTTACCAGAAATGTACTCTTGCCTGTAGGAAAACACAGATCATTTAGTATAACTCAATTCCTGAAGGGAAATTCAGAAGAGTGTTCTCATCCATGAAACACAGTCTGTTTTAATGCTAGAAGGATGCTCTTCTTTCCAGCATCTGCAATACAGCTAGAAACATGAGCATGGCAAGAAAAAAGAACTGTGTTTCCTACTCATACGGACCATATCTCATTCAACTCTGCTTATGAAACTGATACAAACCACAGCATCTCTTACACAGATGCTCTTTAGTTAATAGTGAAAATCGTGTTGGTTTCATGAACTGTGTAAATTCATTTGGCGCCGAAAATTCAATGCGTTTACCTGAAATGAACTCTTGCTTGTAGGACGACATAGAGCATGGAGTTTAACTCCAATTCTAAATGGAAATTCAGAAGAGTGTTCTCATCCATGAAACACAGTCTGTTTTAACACAAGAATCATGCTCTTCTATCCAGCATCTGCAATACAGCAAGAAACATGAGCATGCCCAGAAAAAAAGAACTGTGTGTCCTAGACATACGGACCATATCTAGTTCAACTCTGCTTATGAAACTGATACAAACCACAGCATCTCTTACATAGATGCTCTTTAGTTAATAGTGAAAATCGTATTGGGTTCCAAAACTGTGTAAATTCATTTGAGCCGAAAAATAACTGGGATTACCGGAAATTATCTCTTGCTTGTAGGAAGACACAGATCTTTTGGTTAAACTCAGTTTCTGAAGCGAAATTCAGAGCAGTGTTCTCATCCATGAAACACATCTGTTTTATTGGAAGAAGCATGCTCTTTTTTTCAGCGTCTGCAATACAGCAAGGAATATGAGCATGGCAAGAAAAAAAGAACTGTGTTTCCTACTCATACGGACCATATCTAGTTCAACTCTGCTTATGAAACTGATACAAAGCACAGCATCTCTTACATAGATGCACTTAACTTAATAGTGAAAAACGTGTTGCGTTTGTGAACTGTGTAAATTCATTTGAGCCGAAAATTCACTGCCTTTACCAGAAATGTACTCTTGCTTGTAGGAAAACACAGATCATTTAGTATAACTCAATTCCTGAAGGGAAATTCAGAAGAGTGTTCTCATCCATGAAACACAGTCTGTTTTAATGCTAGAAGGATGCTCTTCTTTCCAGCATCTGTAATACAGCTAGAAACATGAGCATGGCAAGAAAAAAGAACTGTGTTTCCTACTCATACGGACCATATCTCATTCAACTCTGCTTATGAAACTGATACAAACCACAGCATCTCTTACACAGATGCTCTTTAGTTAATAGTGTAAATCGTGTTGGTTTCGTGAACTGTGTAAATTCATTTGGCGCCAAAATTCAATGCGTTTACCTGAAATGAACTCTTGCTTGTAGGACGACATAGAGCATGGAGTATAACTCCAATTCTAAATGGAAATTCAAAAGAGTGTTCTCATCCATGAAACACAGTCTGTTTTAACGCAAGAATCATGCTCTTCTATCCAGCATCTGCAATACAGCAAGAAACATGAGCATGCCCAGAAAAAAAGAACTGTGTGTCCATCTCATACGGACCATATCTAGTTCAACTCTGCTAATGAAACTGATACAATCCATATCATCTCTTACATAGATGCTGTTTAGTTAATATGGAAAATCGTATTGGATTCGTGAACTGTGTAAATTCATTTGAGCCGAAAAATAACTGGGTTTACCGAAAATAAACGCTTGCTTGTAGGAGAACACAGAGCTTGGCGTGAAACTCCGATTCTAAAGGGAAACTCAGAAAAGTGTTCTCATCAGGGAAACACAGTCTGGTTTAATTCAAGAAGCATGCTGTTCTTGCCAGCCTCTGCAATACAGCAAGAAACATGAGCATGGCCAGAAAAAAAGAACTGTGTTTCCTACTCATACAGACCATATCTCGTTCAACTCTGGTTATGAAACTGATACAAACCACAGCATCCCTTACATAGATGCTCTTTAGTTAATAGTGAAAATCGTGTTGGTTTCGTGAACTGTGTAAATTCATTTGGCCCCGAAAATGCAATGCGTTTACCTGAAATGAACTCTTGCTTGTAGGACGACATGGAGCATGGAGTTAACTCCGTTTCTAAATGGAAATTCAGAAGAGTGTTCTCATCCATGAAACACACTCTGTTTTAACGCAAGAAGCATGCTCCTCTTTCCAGCATCTGCAATACAGCAAGAAACATGAGCATGGCCAGAAAAAAAGAACTGTGTTTCCTACTCGTACGGACCATATCTAGTTCAACTCTGCTTATGAAACTGATACAAAGCACAGCATCTCTTACATAGATGCACTTTAGTTAATAGTGAAAAACGTGTTGGGTTTGTGAACTGTGTAAATTCATTTGAGCCGAAAATTCACTGCGTTTACCAGAAATGAACTCTTGCTTGTAGGAAAACACAGATCATTTGGTTTAACTCAGTTCCTGAAGGGAAATTCAAAAGAGTGTTCTCATCCCTGAAACACAGTCTGTTTTAACGCAAGAAGCATGCTCCTCTTTCCAGCATCTGCAATACAGCAAGAAACATGAGCATGGCCAGAAAAAAAGAACTGTGTTTCCTACTCATACGGACCATATCTAGTTCAACTCTGCTTATGAATCTGATACACACCACAGCATCTCTTACATAGATGCTCTTTAGTTAGTAGTGAAAATCATATTGGTTTCCAAAACTGTGTAAATTCATTTGAGCCTAAAAATAACTGCGTTTACCGTAAATGAACTCTTCCTTGTAGGAAGACACAGATCCTTTGGTTAAACTCAGGTTATGAAGGGAAATTCAGAGCAGTGTTCTCATCGATGAAACACACTCTGTTTTATTGGAAGAAGCATGCTCTTCTTTTCAGCGTCTGCAATACAGCAAGGAACATGAGCATGCCAGGAAGAAAAGAACTGTGTTTCCTACTCATAAGGACCATATCTAGTTCGACACTGCTTATGAAACTGATACAATCTACATCATCTCGTCCATAGATGCTCTTTAGTTAATAGTGAAAATCGTATTGGTTTCGTGAACTGTGTAAATTCATTTGAGACAAAAAAACCTGGGTTTACCGGAAATGAACTCTTGCTTGTAGGAAGACACAGAGCATGGAGTTTAACTCCGATTCTAAAGGGAAATGCAGAAAAGAGTTCTCATCCATGAAACACATTCTGTTTTAATGCAAGAAACATGCTCTTCATTCCAGCATCTACAATACAGCTAGGATCATGAGCATGCCCAGAAAAAAAGAACTGTGTTTACTACTCATACGGATCATATCTCATTCAACTCTGCGTATGAAACTGATACAAACCACAGCATCTCTTACATAGATGCTCTTTAGTTAATAGTGAAAATCGTATTGGTTTCGTGAACTGTGTAAATTCATTTGGCGCCGAAAATTCACTGCGTTTACCGCAAATGAATTCTTGCTTGTAGGAAGACACAGAGCATGGAGTTTAACTCCAATTCTATAGGGAAATTCAGAAAAGTGTTCTCATCCATAAAACACAGTCTGTTTTAAAGCAAATAGCATGCTCTTCTTTCCAGCGTCTACAAAACAGCAAGGAACATGAGCATTCCCAGAAAAAAAAACTGTGTTTCCTACTTATACGGACCATATCTAGTTCAACTCTGCTTATGAAACTGATACATACAACATCATTTCTTACATAGATGCTCTTTAGTTAATAGTGAAAATCGTATTGGTTTCGTGAACGGTGTCAATTCATTTGAGCCCAAATATAACTGGGTTATACAGAAATGAACTCTTGCTTGTAGGAAGACACAGAGCATGGCGTTAAACTCTGATTCTAAAGAAAACTTAGAAAAGTGTTCTCATCCATGAAACACAGTCTTTTTTAATGCAAGAAGCATGCTCTTCTTTCTAGCATCTGCAATACAGTAAGGAACATGAGCATGCCATGAAAAAAAGAACTGTGTTTCCTACTCATATGGACCATATCTAGTTCAACTCTGCTTATGAAACTGATACAAAGCACAGCATCTCTTACATAGATGCACTTTACTTAATAGTGAAAAACGTGTTGCGTTTTTGAACTGTGTAAATTCATTTGAGCCGAAAATTCACTGCCTTTACCAGAAATGTACTCTTGCCTGTAGGAAAACACAGATCATTTAGTATAACTCAATTCCTGAAGGGAAATTCAGAAGAGTGTTCTCATCCATGAAACACAGTCTGTTTTAATGCTAGAAGGATGCTCTTCTTTCCAGCATCTGCAATACAGCTAGAAACATGAGCATGGCAAGAAAAAAGAACTGTGTTTCCTACTCATACGGACCATATCTCATTCAACTCTGCTTATGAAACTGATACAAACCACAGCATCTCTTACACAGATGCTCTTTAGTTAATAGTGAAAATCGTGTTGGTTTCATGAACTGTGTAAATTCATTTGGCGCCGAAAATTCAATGCGTTTACCTGAAATGAACTCTTGCTTGTAGGACGACATAGAGCATGGAGTTTAACTCCAATTCTAAATGGAAATTCAGAAGAGTGTTCTCATCCATGAAACACAGTCTGTTTTAACACAAGAATCATGCTCTTCTATCCAGCATCTGCAATACAGCAAGAAACATGAGCATGCCCAGAAAAAAAGAACTGTGTGTCCTAGACATACGGACCATATCTAGTTCAACTCTGCTTATGAAACTGATACAAACCACAGCATCTCTTACATAGATGCTCTTTAGTTAATAGTGAAAATCGTATTGGGTTCCAAAACTGTGTAAATTCATTTGAGCCGAAAAATAACTGGGATTACCGGAAATTATCTCTTGCTTGTAGGAAGACACAGATCTTTTGGTTAAACTCAGTTTCTGAAGCGAAATTCAGAGCAGTGTTCTCATCCATGAAACACATCTGTTTTATTGGAAGAAGCATGCTCTTTTTTTCAGCGTCTGCAATACAGCAAGGAATATGAGCATGGCAAGAAAAAAAGAACTGTGTTTCCTACTCATACGGACCATATCTAGTTCAACTCTGCTTATGAAACTGATACAAAGCACAGCATCTCTTACATAGATGCACTTAACTTAATAGTGAAAAACGTGTTGCGTTTGTGAACTGTGTAAATTCATTTGAGCCGAAAATTCACTGCCTTTTCCAGAAATGTACTCTTGCTTGTAGGAAAACACAGATCATTTAGTATAACTCAATTCCTGAAGGGAAATTCAGAAGAGTGTTCTCATCCATGAAACACAGTCTGTTTTAATGCTAGAAGGATGCTCTTCTTTCCAGCATCTGTAATACAGCTAGAAACATGAGCATGGCAAGAAAAAAGAACTGTGTTTCCTACTCATACGGACCATATCTCATTCAACTCTGCTTATGAAACTGATACAAACCACAGCATCTCTTACACAGATGCTCTTTAGTTAATAGTGTAAATCGTGTTGGTTTCGTGAACTGTGTAAATTCATTTGGCGCCAAAATTCAATGCGTTTACCTGAAATGAACTCTTGCTTGTAGGACGACATAGAGCATGGAGTATAACTCCAATTCTAAATGGAAATTCAAAAGAGTGTTCTCATCCATGAAACACAGTCTGTTTTAACGCAAGAATCATGCTCTTCTATCCAGCATCTGCAATACAGCAAGAAACATGAGCATGCCCAGAAAAAAAGAACTGTGTGTCCATCTCATACGGACCATATCTAGTTCAACTCTGCTAATGAAACTGATACAATCCATATCATCTCTTACATAGATGCTGTTTAGTTAATATGGAAAATCGTATTGGATTCGTGAACTGTGTAAATTCATTTGAGCCGAAAAATAACTGGGTTTACCGAAAATAAACGCTTGCTTGTAGGAGAACACAGAGCTTGGCGTGAAACTCCGATTCTAAAGGGAAACTCAGAAAAGTGTTCTCATCAGGGAAACACAGTCTGGTTTAATTCAAGAAGCATGCTGTTCTTGCCAGCCTCTGCAATACAGCAAGAAACATGAGCATGGCCAGAAAAAAAGAACTGTGTTTCCTACTCATACAGACCATATCTCGTTCAACTCTGGTTATGAAACTGATACAAACCACAGCATCCCTTACATAGATGCTCTTTAGTTAATAGTGAAAATCGTGTTGGTTTCGTGAACTGTGTAAATTCATTTGGCCCCGAAAATGCAATGCGTTTACCTGAAATGAACTCTTGCTTGTAGGACGACATGGAGCATGGAGTTAACTCCGTTTCTAAATGGAAATTCAGAAGAGTGTTCTCATCCATGAAACACACTCTGTTTTAACGCAAGAAGCATGCTCCTCTTTCCAGCATCTGCAATACAGCAAGAAACATGAGCATGGCCAGAAAAAAAGAACTGTGTTTCCTACTCGTACGGACCATATCTAGTTCAACTCTGCTTATGAAACTGATACAAAGCACAGCATCTCTTACATAGATGCACTTTAGTTAATAGTGAAAAACGTGTTGGGTTTGTGAACTGTGTAAATTCATTTGAGCCGAAAATTCACTGCGTTTACCAGAAATGAACTCTTGCTTGTAGGAAAACACAGATCATTTGGTTTAACTCAGTTCCTGAAGGGAAATTCAAAAGAGTGTTCTCATCCCTGAAACACAGTCTGTTTTAACGCAAGAAGCATGCTCCTCTTTCCAGCATCTGCAATACAGCAAGAAACATGAGCATGGCCAGAAAAAAAGAACTGTGTTTCCTACTCATACGGACCATATCTAGTTCAACTCTGCTTATGAATCTGATACACACCACAGCATCTCTTACATAGATGCTCTTTAGTTAGTAGTGAAAATCATATTGGTTTCCAAAACTGTGTAAATTCATTTGAGCCTAAAAATAACTGCGTTTACCGTAAATGAACTCTTCCTTGTAGGAAGACACAGATCCTTTGGTTAAACTCAGGTTATGAAGGGAAATTCAGAGCAGTGTTCTCATCGATGAAACACACTCTGTTTTATTGGAAGAAGCATGCTCTTCTTTTCAGCGTCTGCAATACAGCAAGGAACATGAGCATGCCAGGAAGAAAAGAACTGTGTTTCCTACTCATAAGGACCATATCTAGTTCGACACTGCTTATGAAACTGATACAATCTACATCATCTCGTCCATAGATGCTCTTTAGTTAATAGTGAAAATCGTATTGGTTTCGTGAACTGTGTAAATTCATTTGAGACAAAAAAACCTGGGTTTACCGGAAATGAACTCTTGCTTGTAGGAAGACACAGAGCATGGAGTTTAACTCCGATTCTAAAGGGAAATGCAGAAAAGAGTTCTCATCCATGAAACACAGTCTGTTTTCACGCAAGAAGCATGCTCCTCTCTCCAGCGTCTGCAATACAGCAAGAAACATGAGCATGCCCAGTAAAAAAGAACTGTGTGTCCTACTCATACGGACCATATCTAGTTCAACTCTGCTTATGAAACTGATACAATCCATATCATCTCTTACATAGATGGTCTTTAGTTAATAGTGAAAATCGTATTGGTTTCGTGAACTGTATAAATTCATTTGAGCCGAAAAATAACTGGGTTTAACGGAAATAAACGCTTGCTTGTAGTAGGACACAGAGCATGGCGTTAAACTCCGATTCTAAAGGGAAACTCAGAAAAGTGTTCTCATCAAGGAAATACAGTCTGGTTTAATGCAAGTAGCATGCTCTTCTTGCCAGCCTCTGCAATACAGCAAGAAACATGAGCATGGCCAGAAAAAAAGAACTGTGTTTCCTACTCATACAGACCATATCTTGTTCAACTCTGGTTATGAAACTGATACAAACCACAGCATCTCTTACAGAGATGCTCTTTAGTTAATAGTGAAAATCGTGTTGGTTTCGTGAACAGTGTAAATTCATTTGGTGCTAAAAAATCACTGCGTTTACCAGAAATGAACTCTTGCTTGTAGGACGACATGGAGCATGGAGTTAACTCCGTTTCTAAATGGAAATTCAGAAGAGTGTTCTCATCCATGAAATACAGTCTGTTTTAACGCAAGAAGCATGCTCCTCTTTCGAGCATCTGCAATACAGCAAGAAACATGAGCATGGCCAGAAAAAAAGAACTGTGTTTCCTACTCATACGGACAATTTCTAGTTCAACTCTGCTTATGAAACTGATACAAAGCACAGCATCTCTTACATAGAGGCACTTTAGTTAATAGTGAAAAACGTGTTGGGTTTGTGAACTGTGTAAATTCATTTGAGCCGAAAATTCCCTGCGTTTACCAGAAATGAACTCTTGCTTGTAGGAAAAAACAGATCATTTGGTTTAACTCAATTCTTGAAGGGAAATTCAAAAGAGTGTTCTCATCCAAGAAACACAGTCTGTTTTAATGCAATAAGCATGCTCTTTTTCCATCATCTACAATACAGCAAGAAACATGAGAATGGCCAGAAAAAAATAGCTGTGTTTCCTACTCATACTGACCATATATAGTTCAACTCATCTTATGAAACTGATACAAACCACAGCATCTCTTACATAGATGCTCTTTAGTTAATTGTGAAAATCGTATTGGTTTCGTGAACTGTGTATATTCATTTGAGCCTAGAAATAACTGCGTTTACCGGAAATGAACTCTTGCTTGTAGGAAGACACAGATCCTTTGGTTAAACTCAGTTTCTGAAGGGAAATTCAGAGCAGTGTTCTCTTCCATTAAACACACTCCGTTTTATTGGAAGAAGCATGCTCTTCTTTTCAGCGTCTCCAATACAGCAAGGAACATGAGCATGCCAGGAAGAAAAGAACTGTGTTTCCTACTCATAAGGACCATATCTAGTTCAACACTGCTTATGAAACTGATACAATCCACATCATCTCGTCCATAGATCCTCTTTAGTTAATAGTGAAAATCGTATTGGTTTCGTGAACTGTGTCAATTCATTTGAGCCCCAAAATAACTGGGTTAACCAGAAATGAACTCTTGCTTGTCGGAAGACACAGAGCATGGAGTTCAACTCCGATTCTAAAGGGAAATTCAGAAAAGTGTTCTCATCCATGAAACAAATTCTGTTTTAATGCAAGGAACATGCTTTTCTTTCCAGCATCAGCAATACAGCAAGGATCATGAGCATGCCCAGAAAAAAAGAACTGTGTTTCCTACTCATACGGACTATATCTCATTCAACTCTGCTTATGAAACTGATACAAACCACAGCATCTCTTACACAGATGCTCTTCAGTTAATAGTGAAAATCGTGTTGGTTTCGTGAACTGTGTAAATACATTTGGCGCCGAAAATTCACTGCGTTTACCCGAAATGAACTCTTGCTTGTAGGACGACATAGAGCATGGAGTTTAACTCCAAATCTAAATGGAAATTCAGAAGAGTGTTCTCATCCATGAAACACAGTCTGTTTTATCGCAAGAAGCATGCTCTTCTTTCCAGCATCTGCAATACAGCAAGAAACATGAGCATGGCAAGAAAAAAGAACTGTGTGTCCATCTCATACGGACCATATTTAGTGCAACTCTGCTTATGAAACTGATTCAATCCATATCATCTCTTACATAGATGCTCTTTAGTTAATAGTGAAAATCGTATTGGTATCGTGAACTGTGTAAATTTATTTGAGCCGAAAAATAACTGTGTTTACCGGAAATGAACTCTTGCTTGTAGGAAGACACAGATCCTTTGGTTAACCTCAGTTTCTGAAGGGAAATTCAGAGCAGTGTTCTCATCCATGAAACACATCTGTTTTATTGGAAGAAGCATGCTCTTCTTTTCAGCGTCTGCAATACAGCAAGGAACATGCGCATCCCAGGAAGAAAAGAACTGTGTTTCCTACTCATAAGGACCATATCTAGTTCAACACTGCTTATGAAACTGATACAAACCACATCATCTCTTCCATAGATGCACTTTAGTTAATAGTGAAAACCGTATTGGTTTCTGGAACTGTGTAAATTCCTTTGAGTCAAAAAATAATGGGGTTTACCGGAAATGAACTCTTGCTTGTAGGAAGACACAGAGCATGGAGTGTAACTCTGACTCTAAAGGGAAATTCAAGAAGGGTTCTCATCCATGAAACACAGTCTGTTTTATCGCAAGAAGCATGCTCTTCTTTCCAGCATCTGCAATACAGCAAGAAACATAAGCATGCCCAGAAAAAAAGAACTGTGTGTCCTACTCATACGGATCATATCTAGTTCAACTCTGCTTATGAAACTGATACAATCCATATCATCTCTTACATAGATGCTCTTTAGTTAATAGTGAAAATCGTATTGGTTTTGTGAACTGTGTAAATTCATTTGAGCCAAAAAATAACTGGGTTTACTGGAAATGAACGCTTGCATGTAGGAGGACACAGAGCCTGGCGTTAAACTCCGATTCTAAAGGGAAACTCAGAAAAGTGTTCTCATCAAGGAAACACAGTCTGGTTTAATGCAAGAAGCATGCTCTTCTTTCCAGCCTCTGCAATACAGCAAGAAACATGAGCATGGCCAGAAAAAAAGAACTGTGTTTCCTATCATACAGACCATATCACGTTCAACTCTGGTTATGAAACTGATACAAACCACAGCATCTCTTACATAGATGCTCTTTAGTTAATAGTGAAAATCGTGTTGGTTTCGTGAACAGTGTAAATTCATTTGGTGCTAAAAATTCACTGCGTTTACCAGAAATGAACTCTTTCTTGTAGGACTACAAGGAGCATGGAGTTAACCCCGTTTCTAAATGGAAATTCAGAAGAGTGTTCTCATTCATGAAACGCAGTCTGTTTTAACGCAAGAAGCATGCTGCTCTTTTCAGTGTCTGCAAAACAGCAAGTAACATGATCATTCCTTGATAAAAAGAACTGTGTTTCCTACTCATACGGACCATACCTAGTTCAACTCTGCTTATGAAACTGATACAATCCATATCATCTCTTACATAGATGCTCTTTAGTTAATAGTGAAAATCGTATTGGTTTCGTGAACTGTGTAAATTCATTTGAGTCCAAAAATAACAGGGTTTACGGGAAATGAACGCTTGCTTGTAGGAGGACACAGCCCATGCCGTTAAACTCCAATTCTAAAGGGAAACTCAAAAAATTGTTCTCATCAAGGAAACACAGTCTGGTTTAATGCAAGAAGCATGCTCTTCTTTCCAGCCTCTGCAATACAGCAAGAAACATGAGCATGGCCAGAAAAAACAAACTGTGTTTCCTACTCATACAGACTATATCTCGTTCAACTCTGCTTATGGAACTGATACAAACCACAGCATCTCTTACATAGATGCTCTTTAGTTAATAGTGAAAATCGTATTGGTTTCGTGAAATGTATATATTCATTTGAGCCGAAAAATAACTGGGTTTACCGGAAATGAACTCCTGCTTGTAGGAAGCAACAGATCCTTTGGTTAAACTCAGTTTCTGAAGGGAAATTCAGAGCAGTGTTCTCATCCATGAAACACACTCCGTTTTATTGGAAGAAGCATGCTCTTCTTTTCAGCGTCTGCAATACAGCAAGGAACATAAGCATGCCCAGAAAAAAAGAACTGTGTTTCCTACTCATATGGACCATATTTAGTTCAACTCTGCTTATGAAACTGATACAAACCACATCATCTCTTACATAGATGCTCTTTAGGTAATAGAGAAAATCGTATTGGTTTCGTGAACTGTGTAAATTCATTTGAGCCGAAAAATAAATGGGTTTACCGGAAATGAACTCTTGCTTGTAGGATGACACAGAACATGGAGTTTAACTCCATTTCTGAAGGGAATTTCAGACCACTGTTCTCATCCATGAAACACACTCCGTTTTAAGGAAGAAGCATGCTCTTCCTTTCAGCGTCTGCAATACAGCAAAGAACATTAGCATGCCCAGAAAAAAAGAACTGTGTTTCCTACTCATATGGACCATATTTAGTTCAACTCTGCTTATGAAACTGATACAAACCACATCATCTGTTACATAGATGCTCTTTAGTTAATAGTGTAAATCGTGTTGGTTTCGTGAACTGTGTAAATTCATTGGAGCCGAAAAATAACTGGGTTTACAGTAAATGAACTCTTGCTTGTAGGAAGACACAGAGTCTTTGGTTTAACTCAGTTTCTGAAGGGAAATTCAGAGCAGTGTTCTCCTCCATGAAACACACTACGTTTTAAGGGAAGAAAGATGCTTTTCTTTCCAGCGTCTGCAATAGAGCAAGGAACCAGAGCATGTCCAGAAAAAAAGATCTGTTATTCCTACTCATACGGACCATATCTAGTTCAACTCTACTTATGAAACTGATACAAACAACATCATCTCTTACATAGATGCTCTTTAGTTAATAGTGAAAAACGTGTTGGGTTTGTGAACTCTGTAAATTCATTTGAGCCCAAAATTCCCTGCCTTTACCAGAAATGAACTCTTGCTTGTAGGAAAACACAGATCATTTGGTTTACTACTGTTTCTGAAGGGAAATTCACACCAGTGTTCTCATCTATGAAACACACTGTGTTTTAACGCAAGAAGCATGCTTTTCTTTCCAGCGTCTGCAATACTGCAAAGAACATGACCATGTCTCGAAAAAAACAACTGTGTTTCCACTCATCCGGACCATATCTAGTTCAACTCTGCTTATGAAACTGATACAAACCACATCATCTCTTACATAGATGCTCTTTAGGTAATAGAGAAAATCGTATTGGTTTCGTGAACTGTGTAAATTCATTTGAGCCGAAAAATAAATGGGTTTACCGGAAATGAACTCTTGCTTGTAGGATGACACAAAACATGGAGTTTAACTCCATTTCTGAAGGGAATTTCAGACCACTGTTCTCATCCATGTAACACACTCCGTTTTAAGGAAGAAGCATGCTCTTCTTTTCAGCGTCTGCAATACAGCAAGGAACATGAGCATGCCCAGAAAAAAAGAACTGTGTTTCCTACTCATATGGACCATATTTAGTTCAACTCTGCTTATGAAACTGATACAAACCACATCATCTGTTACATAGATGCTCTTTAGTTAATAGTGTAAATCGTGTTGGTTTCGTGAACTGTGTAAATTCATTTGAGCCGAAAAATAACTGGGTTTACAGTAAATGAACTCTTGCTTGTAGGAAGACACGGAGCCTTTGGTTTAACTCAGTTTCTGAAGGGAAATTCAGAGCAGTGTTCTCCTCCATGAAACACACTACGTTTTAACGGAAGAAGGATGCTTTTCTTTCCAGCGTCTGCAATAGAGCAAGGAACCAGAGCATGTCCAGAAAAAAAGATCTGTGATTCCTACTCATATGGACCATATCTAGTTCAACTCTACTTATGAAACTGATACAAACAACATCATATCTTACATAGATGCTCTTTAGTTAATAGTGTAAATCGTGTTGCTTTTGGGAACTGTGTAAATTCATTTGAGCCGAAAAATAACTGGATTTTCCGGAAATGAACTCTTGCTTGTAGGAAGACACAGATCATGGAGTTTAACTCCGATTCTAAAGGGAAATTCAGAAAAGTGTTCTCATCCATGAAACACACACCGTTTTAGCGGAAGAAGCATGCTCTTCTTTTCAGCGTCTGCAATACAGCAAGGAACATGAGCATGCCCAGAAAAAAATAACTGTGTTTACTACTCATACTGACCATATCTCGTTCAACTCTGCTTATGAGACTGATACAAACCACAGCAACTCTTACATAGATGATCTTTAGTTAATAGTGTAAAACGTGTTGGTTTCGTGAACTGTGTAAATTCATTTGAGTCCAAAAATAACTGGGTTTACCGGAAATGAATGCTTGCTTGTAGGAGGACACAGCCCATGCCGTTAAACTCCGATTCTAAAGGGAAACTCAAAAAAGTGTTCTCATCAAGAAAACACAGTCTGGTTTAATGCAAGAAGCATGCTCTTCTTTCCAGCCTCTGCAATACAGCAAGAAACATGAGCATGGCCAGAAAAAACAAACTGTGTTTCCTACTCATACAGACCATATCTCCTTCAACTCTGCTTATGAAACTGATACAAACCACAGCATCTTTTACATAGATGCTCTTTAGTTAATAGTGAAAATCGTATTGGTTTCGTGAACTGTATATATTCATTTGAGCCGAAAAATAACTGGGTTTACCGGAAATGAACTCTTGCTTGTAGGAAGACACAGATCCTTTGGTTAAACTCAGTTTCTGACGGGAAATTCAGAGCAGTGTTCTCATCCATGAAACACATCTGTTTTATTGGAAGAAGCATGCTCTTCTTTCCAGCATCTGCAATACAGAAAGGATCATGAGCATGCCCAGAAAAAAAGAACTGTGTTTCCTACTCATATGGACCATATCTCATTCAACTCTGCTTATGAAACTGATACAAACCACAGCATCTCTTACACAGATGCTCTTTAGTTAATAGTGAAAATCGTGTTGGTTTTGTGAACTGTGTAAATTCATTTGGCGCCGAAAATTCACTGCGTTTTCCGGAAATGAACTCTTGCTTGTAGGAAGACACAGAGCATGGAGTTTAACTCCAATTCTATAGGGAAATGCAGAAAAGTGTTCTCATCCATGAAACACAGTCTGTTTTAAAGCAAATAGCATGCTCTTCTTTCCAGTGTCTGCAAAACAGCAAGTAACATGATCATTCCTTGATAATAAGAACTGTGTTTCCTACTCATACGGACCATATCTAGTTCAACTCTGCTTATGAAACTGATACAATCCATATCATCTCTTACATAGATGCTCTTTAGTTAATAGTGAAAATCGTATTGGTTTCGTGAACTGTGTAAATTCATTTGAGTCCAAAAATAACAGGGTTTACTGGAAATGAACGCTTGCTTGTAGGAGGACACAGCCCATGCCGTTAAACTCCGATTCTAAAGGGAAACTCAAAAAATTGTTCTCATCAAGGAAACACAGTCTGGTTTAATGCAAGAAGCATGCTCTTCTTTCCAGCCTCTGCAATACAGCAAGAAACATGAGCATGGCCAGAAAAAACAAACTGTGTTTCCTACTCATACAGACTATATCTCGTTCAACTCTGCTTATGAAACTGATACAAACCACAGCATCTCTTACATAGATGCTCTTTAGTTAATAGTGAAAATCGTATTGGTTTCGTGAAATGTATATATTCATTTGAGCCGAAAAATAACTGGGTTTACCGGAAATGAACTCATGCTTGTAGGAAGCAACAGATCCTTTGGTTAAACTCAGTTTCTGAAGGGAAATTCAGAGCAGTGTTCTCATCCATGAAACACACTCCGTTTTATTGGAAGAAGCATGCTCTTCTTTTCAGCGTCTGCAATACAGCAAGGAACATAAGCATGCCAGGAAGAAAAGAACTATGTTTCCTACTCATAAGGACCATATCTAGTTCAACACTGCTTATGAAACTGATACAATCCACATCATCTCGTCCATAGATGCTCTTTAGTTAATAGTGTAAATCGTGTTGGTTTCGTGAACTGTGTAAATTCATTTGAGTCCAAAAATAACTGGGTTTACCGGAAATGAATGCTTGCTTGTAGGAGGACACAGCCCATGCCGTTAAACTCCGATTCTAAAGGGAAACTCAAAAAAGTGTTCTCATCAAGAAAACACAGTCTGGTTTAATGCAAGAAGCATGCTCTTCTTTCCAGCCTCTGCAATACAACAAGAAACATGAGCATGGCCAGAAAAAACAAACTGTGTTTCCTACTCATACAGACCATATCTCCTTCAACTCTGCTTATGAAACTGATACAAACCACAGCATCTCTTACATAGATGCTCTTTAGTTAATAGTGAAAATCGTATTGGTTTCGTGAACTGTATATATTCATTTGAGCCGAAAAATAACTGGGTTTATCGGAAATGAACTCTTGCTTGTAGGAAGCAACAGATCCTTTGGTTAAACTCAGTTTCTGAAGGGAAATTCAGAGCAGTGTTCTCATCCATGAAACACACTCCGTTTTAAGGAAGAAGCATGCTCTTCTTTTCAGCGTCTGCAATACAGCAAGGAACATGAGCATGCCCAGAAAAAAAGAACTGTGTTTCCTACTCATATGGACCATATTTAGTTCAACTCTGCTTATGAAACTGATACAAACCACATCATCTGTTACATAGATGCTCTTTAGTTAATAGTGTAAATCGTGTTGGTTTCGTGAACTGTGTAAATTCATTGGAGCCGAAAAATAACTGGGTTTACAGTAAATGAACTCTTGCTTGTAGGAAGACACAGAGCCTTTGGTTTAACTCAGTTTCTGAAGGGAAATTCAGAGCAGTGTTCTCCTCCATGAAACACACTACGTTTTAAGGGAAGAAGGATGCTTTTCTTTCCAGCGTCTGCAATAGAGCAAGGAACCAGAGCATGTCCAGAAAAAAAGATCTGTTATTCCTACTCATACGGACCATATCTAGTTCAACTCTACTTATGAAACTGATACAAACAACATCATCTCTTACATAGATGCTCTTTAGTTAATAGTGAAAAACGTGTTGGGTTTGTGAACTCTGTAAATTCATTTGAGCCCAAAATTCCCTGCCTTTACCAGAAATGAACTCTTGCTTGTAGGAAAACACAGATCATTTGGTTTACTACTGTTTCTGAAGGGAAATTCACACCAGTGTTCTCATCTATGAAACACACTGTGTTTTAACGCAAGAAGCATGCTTTTCTTTCCAGCGTCTGCAATACTGCAAAGAACATGACCATGTCTCGAAAAAAACAACTGTGTTTCCACTCATCCGGACCATATCTAGTTCAACTCTGCTTATGAAACTGATACAAACCACATCATCTCTTACATAGATGCTTTTTAGGTAATAGAGAAAATCGTATTGGTTTCGTGAACTGTGTAACTTCATTTGAGCCCAAAAATAACTGGGTTTACCGGAAATGAACTCTTGCTTGTAGGAAAACACAGATCATTTGGTTTAACTCAATTCCTGAAGGGAAATTCAAAAGAGTGTTCTCATCCATGAAACACAGTCTGTTTTAACGCAAAAAGCATGCTCTTCTTTACAGAGTCTGCAATACAGCAAGGAACTTGAGCATGCCCCGAAAAAAATAACTGTGTTTACTACTCAGACGGACCATATCTAGTTCAACTCTGCTTATGAGACTGATACAAACCACAGCAACTCTTACATAGATGCTCTTTAGTTAATAGTAAAAATCGTGTTGGTTTCGTGAACTGTGTAAATTCATTAGGGGCCCGAAAATTCAATGCGTTTACCAGAAATGAACTCTTGCTTATAGGACGACACAGAGCAAGGAGTTTAACTCTGATTCTAAATGGAAATTCAGAAGAGTGTTCTCATCCATGAAACACATTCCGTTTTAATGCAAGAAGCATGCTCTCCTTTCCTGCATCTGCAATACAGTAGAAACATGTGCATGGCCAGAAAAAGAACTGTGTTTCCTACTCATACGGACCAAATCTAGTTCAACTCTGCTTATGAAACTGATACAAACAAGAGCATCTCTTACACAGATGCTCTCTAGTTAATAGTCAAAAACGTTCTGGGTTTGTGAACTGTGTAAATTCATTTGAGCCGAAAATTCACTGACTTTACCCGAAATGAACTCTTGCTTGTAGGAAGACACAGTGCATTTGGTTTACCTCTGTTTCTGAAGGGAAATTCAGACCATTGTTCTCATCCATGGAACACACTCAGTTTTAATGCAAGAAGTATGCTCTTCTTTCCAGCGTCTACAATACAGCAAGGAACATGAGCATGCGCAAAAAAAAAAAAAAGAACTGTGTTTCCTATTCATACGGACCATATCTAGTTCAACTCTGCTTATGAAACTGATATAACCCATATCATCTTTCACATAGATGCTCTTTAGTTAATAGTGAAAAACTTGTTGGGTTCGTGACCTGTGTAAATTCATTTGAGCCGAAAAATAACTGGGTTTACCGGAAATGAACTCTTGCTTATAGAAAGACACAGAGCATGGCGTTTAACTCATTTCTAAAGGGAAATTCAAAAAAGTGTTCTCATCAATGTAACACATTCTGTTTTAAGGCAAAAAGCATGCTCTTCTTTACAGCGTCTGCAATACAGCAAGGAACATGAGCATGCCCAGAAAAAAATAACTGTGTTTACTACTCATACGGACCATATCTCGTTCAACTCTGCTTATGAGACTGATACAAACCACAGCAACTCTTACATAGATGCTCTTTAGTTAATAGTGAAAATCGTGTTGGTTTCCTGAACTGTGTAAATTCATTAGGGGCCGAAAATTCAATGTGTTTACCAGAAATGAACTCTTGCAGATAGGACGACACAGAGCATGGAGTTTAACTCTGATTCTAAATGGTAATTCAGAAGAGTGTTCTCATCCATGAAACACATTTCGTTTTAACGCAAGAAGCATGCTCTTCTTTCCTGAATCTGCAATACAGCAAGAAACATGAGCATGGCCAGAAAAAAAGAACTGTGTTTCCTACTCATATGGACCATATCTAGTTCAACTCTGCTTATGAAAGTGATACAAACCACAGCATCTCTTACACAGATGCTCTCTAGTTAATAGAGAAAAACGTGTTGGGTTTGTAAACTGTGTAAATTCATTTGAGCCGAAATTTCACTGCCTTTACCCGAAATGAACTCTTGCTTGTAGGAAGACACAGTGCATTTGGTTTACTTCTGTTTCTGAAGGGAAATTCAGACCAGTGTTCTCATCCTTGAAACACACTCTGTTTCAATGTAAGAACTATGCTCTTCTTTCCAGCGTCTGCAATACCTCAAGGAACATGAGCATGCGCAAAAAAAAAGAACTGTGTTTCCTATTCATACGGACCATATCTAGTTCAACTCTGCTTATGAAACTAATACAAATCACATTATCTGTTACATAGATTTTCGTTAGTCAATAGTGAAAATCGTATTGGTTTCGTGAACTGTGTAAATTCATTTGTGCCAAAAATTAACTGGGTTTACCGGGAAATGCACTCTTGCTTGAAGGAAGACACAGAGCATGGCGTTTAATTCTGATTGTAAAGGGAAATTCAGAAAAGTGTTCCCATCAATGTAACATAGTCTGTTTTAACGACAAAAGCATGCTCTTCTTTACAGCGTCTGCAATACAGCAAGGAACATGAGCATGCCCAGAAAAAAATAACTGTGTTTACTACTCATACAGACCATATCTCGTTCAACTCAGCTTATGAGACTGATACAAACCACAGCATCTCTTACATAGATGCTCTTTAGTTAATATAGATAAACGCGTTGGGTTTGTGAATTGTGTAAATTCATTTGAGCCCAAAATTCCCTGCCTTTACCCGAAATAAACTCTTGCTTGTAGGAAAACACAGATCATTTGGTTTACTTCTGTTTCTGAAGGGAAATTCACACCAGTGTTCTTATCTATGAAACACACTGAGTTTTAACGCAAGAAGCATGCTCTTCTTTCCAGCGTCTGTAATACAGCAAAGAACATGAGCATGTCCAGAAAAAAACAACAACAACTGTGTTTCCACTCATATGGACTATATCTAGTTCAACTCTGCTTATGAAACTGATACAAACCACATCATCTCTTACATAGATGCTCATTAGTTAATAGAGAATATCTTATTGGTTTCCTGAACTGTGTAAATTCATTTGAGCTGAAAAATACCTGGGTTTCCCGGAAATGAACTCTTGCTTGTACGATGACACAGAGCATGGAGTTTAACTCTATTTCTGAAGGGAAATTCAGAAGAGTGTTCTCATCCATGAAACACACTCCATTTTAAGGCAAATAGCATGCTCTTCTTTCCAGCATCTGCAATACAGCAAGGAACATTAGAATGTCCAGAAAAAAGCAACTGTGTTTCATACTCATACGGATCATATCTAGTTCAACAGTGCTTATGACACTGAAACAAACCACATCATCTCTTACATAGATGCTCTTTAGTTAATAGTGAAGATCGTATTGGTTTCGTGAACTGTGTAAATTCATTTGAGCCGAAAAATAACTGGGTTTCCCGGAAATGAACTCTTGCTTGTAGAATAACACAGAGCATGGAGTTTAACTCCATTTCTGAAAGGAAATTCAGAAGAGTGTTCTCATCCATGAAACAGACTCCATTTTAAGGCAAATAGCATGCTCTTCTTTCCAGCATCTGCAATACAGCAAGGAACATGAGAATGTCCAGAAAAAAGCAACTGTTTTTCATACTCATATGGACCATATCTAGTTCAACACTGCTTATGACACAGAAACAAACCACATCATCTCTTACATAGATGCTATTTAGTTAATAGTGAAAATTATATTTGTTTCGTGAACTGTGTATATTCATTTGAGCCGAAAAATAACTGGGTTTACCGGAAATGAACTCATGCTTGTAGGAAGACACAGATTCTTTGGTTAAACTCAGGTACTGAAGCGAAATTCAGACCAGTGTTTTCATCCATGAAACACACTCCATTTTAACGGAAGAAGCATACTCTCCTTACCAGCGTCTGCAATACAGCAAGGAACATGAGCATGTCCAGAAAAAAGAACTGTCTCTCCTACTCACATGGACCATATCTAGTTCAACTGTGCTTATGAAACTGATACAAACAACATCACCTCTTACATAGATGCTCTTAAGTTAATAGTGTAAATCGTGTTGGTTTCGTGAACTGTGTAAATTCATTTGAGCCGAAAAATAACTGGGTTTCCCAGAAATGAACTCTTGCTTGTAGGATGACACAGAGTATGGAGTTTAACTCCATTACTTAAGGGAAATTGAGAAGAGTGTTCTCAGCATGAAACACAGTCTGTTATAACGCAAATCGCATGCTCTTCTTTCCAGCATCTGCAATAAAGCAAGAAACATGAGCATGGCCAGAAAAAAAGAACTGTGTTTCCTACTCATAAGGACCATATCTAGTTCAACACTGCTAAAGAAACTGATACAAACCACATCATCTCTTACATAGATGCTCTTTAGTTAATATTGAAAATCGTATTGGTTTCCTTGAACTGTGTAAATTCATTTGAGCCGAAAAATAACTGGGTTTACCGGAAATGAACTCTTGCTTGTAGGAAGACACAGAGCATGGAGTTTAACTCAGATTCTAATGGGATATTCAGAAAAGTGTTCTCATCCATGAAACGCAGTCTGTTTTAACGCAAGAAGCATGCTCTTCTTTCCAGCGTCTGCAATACAGCAAGGAACATGAGCATGTCCAGAAAAAAGGAACTGTGTTTCATACTCATACGGACCATATCTAGTTCAACACTGCTTATGAAACTGATACAAACCACGTCATCCCTTACATAGACCCTCTTTAGTTAATAGTGAAAATCGTATTGGTTTCGTGAACTGTGTAAATTCATTTAAGCCGAAAAATAACTGGGTTTACCGGAAATGAACTCTTGCTTGTAGGAAGACACAGATCCTTTGGTTAAACTCAGTTTCTGAAGGGAAATTCAGGAAAGTGTTCTCATCCATGAAACACACTCCGTTTTAACGGAAGACGCATGCTCTTCTTTTCAGCGTCTGCAATACAGCAAGGAACATGAGCAAGCCCAGAAAAAAAGAACTGTGTTTCCTACTCATACGGCCCATATCTAGTTCAACTCTGCTTTTGAAACTGATACAAACCACATCATCTGTTACATAGATGCTCTTTAGTTAATAGTGTAAATCATGTTGGTTTCGTGAACTGTGTAAATTCATTTGAGCCGAAAAATTAATGGGTTTCCCGGAAATGAACTCTTGCTTGTAGGATGACACAGAGCATGGTGTTTAACTCCATTACTGAAGGGAAATTCAGAAGAGTGTTCTCATCCATGAAACACACTCCATTTTATCGCAAATAGCATGCTCTTCTTTCCAGCGTCTGCAATACAGCAAGGAACATGAGAATGTCCAGAAAAAAGGAACTGTGCTTCATACTCTTACGGACCATATCTAGTTCAACACTGCTAATGACACTGAAACAAACCACATCAACTCTTACATAGATGCTCCTTAGTTAATAGTGAAAATCGTATTGGTTTCGTGAACTGTGTATATTCATTTGAGCCGAAAAATAACTGGGTTTACCGGAAATGAACTCTTGCATGTAGGAAGACACAGATTCTTTGGTTTAACTCTGTTTCTGAAGGGAAGTTTAGACCAGTGTTCTCATCCATGAAACACACTCCATTTTAACGGAAGAAGCATACTCTCCTTTCCAGCGTCTGCAATACAGCAAGGAATATGAGCATGTCCAGAAAAAAGAACTGTCTCTCCTAATCACATGGACCATATCTAGTTCAACTCTGCTTATGAAACTGATACAAACAACATAATCTCTTACATAGATGCTCTTTAGTTAATAGTGTAAATCGTGTTGGTTTCGTGAACTGTGTAAATTCATTTTAGCCGAAAAATAACTGGGTTTCCCGGAAATGAACTCTTGCTTGTAGGACGACACAGAGCATGGAGTTTAACGCCATTTCTTAAGGGAAATTTAGAAGAGTGTTCTCATCCATGAAACACAGTCTGTTTTAACGCAAAGAGCATGCTCTTCTTTCCAGCATCTGCAATAAAGCAAGAAAGAGGAGCATGGCCAGAAAAAAAGAACTGTGTTTCCTACTCATAAGGACCATATCTAGTTCAACACTGCTAATGAAACTTATACAAACGACATCATCTCTTACATAGATGCTCTTTAGTTAATAGTGAAAATCGTGTTGGTTTCATGAACTGTGTAAATTCATTAGGGGCCGAAAATTCAATGCGTTTACCAGAAATGAACTCTTGCTTATAGGACGACACAGAGCATGGAGTTTAACTCTGATTCTAAATGGTAATTCAGAAGAGTGTTCTCATCCATGAAACACATTCTGTTTTAACGCAAGAAGCTTGCTCTTCTTTCCTGCATCTGCAATACAGCAAGAAACATGAGCATGGCCAGAAAAAAAGAACTATGTTTCCTACTCATATCGACCCTATCTACTTCAACTCTGCTTATGAAAGTGATACAAACCACAGCATCTCTTACACAGATGCTCTCTAGTTAATAGAGAAAAACGTGTTTGGTTTGTGAACTGTGTAAATTCATTTGAGCCAAAATTTCACTGCCTTTACCAGAAATGAAACTTGATTGTAGGAAGACACAGAGCCTTTGGTTTACTTCTGTTTCTGAAGGGAATTTCAGACCAGTGTTCTCATCCATGAAACACACTCTGTTTTAACACAACAAGTATGCTCTTCTTTCCAGCGTCTTCAATACAGCAAGGAACATGAGCATGCGCAAAAAAAAGAACTGTGTTTCCTATTCATACGGACCATATCTAGTTTAACTCTGCTTATGAAACTGATACAAACCACATCATGTTATACATAGATGCTCTTTAGTTAATAGTGAAAAACGTGTTGGGTTTGTGAACTGTGTAAATTCATTCGAGACGGAAATTCACTGCGTTTACCAGAAATGAACTCTTGCTTGGAGGAAGACACAGAGCCTTTGGTTTAACTCTGTTTCTGAAGGGTAATTCACCAGTGTTCTCATCCATGAAACACACTCTGTTTTATCGCATGATCATGCTCTTCTTTCCAGCATCTGGAATACAGCAAGGAACGTTAGCATGTCCAGAAAAAAAGAACTGTGTTTCCATCTCATACAGACCATATTTAGTTCAACTCTGCTTATGAAACTGATACAACACATATCATCTTTCACATAGATGCTCTTTAGTTAATAGTGAAAAACGTGTTGGGTTCGTGACCTGTGTAAATTCATATGATCCGAAAATTCACTGCCTTTACAAGAAATGAACTCTTGCTTGCAGGAAGACACAGAGCATTTGGTTTAACTAAATTTCAGAAGGGAAATTCAGAAGAGTGTTCTCATCCATGAAACACAGTTTGTTTTAACTCAAGAAGCATGCTATTTTTTCCAGCATTTGCAATGCAGCAAGAAACATGATCATGGCCAGAAATAAAGAACTGTGTTTCCTACTCATACAGACCATATCTAGTTCAACTCTGCTTATGAAACTGATACAAACTACAGCATGAATTACATAGATGCTCTTTAGTTAATAGTGAAAAACATGTTTGGTTTGTAAACAGTGTAAAATCATATGAGCCGAAAATTCACTGCCTTTACCAGAAATGAACTCTTGGTTGTAGGAAGACACAGAGCATTTGGTTTAACTCCATTTCTGAAGGGAAATTCAGAAGAGTGTTCTCATCCATGAAACACAGTTTGTTTTAACGCAAGAAGCATGCTCTTTTTCCATCATCTGCAATACAGCAAGAAACATGAGCATGGCCAGAAAAAAAGAACTGTGTTTCTGACTAAAACGGACCATATCTAGTTCAACTCTACTTATGAAACTGATACAAACCACAGCATCTCTTACATAGATGCTCTTTAGTTAACAGAGATAAACGCGTTGGGTTTGTGAATTGTGTAAATTCATTTGAGCCGAAAATTCACTGCTTTTACCAAAAATGTACTCTTGCTTGTAGGAAGACACAGAGCATTTGGTTTAACTCCATTTCTAAAGGGAAATTCAGACCAGTGTTCTCATCCATGAAACACACTCTGTTTTAACGCAAATAGCATGCTCTTCTTTCCAGCGTCTACAATACAGCAAGGAATGTGAGCATGTCCAGAAAAAAAGAACTGTGTTTCCTACTCATATCGACCATATCTATTCAACTCTGCTTATGAAACTGATACAAACCACAGCATCTCTTACATAGACGCACTTTAGTTAATAGAGATAAATGCGTTGGGTTTGTGAATTGTGTAAATTCATTTGAGCCGAAAATTCACTGCTTTTACCTAAAATGAACTCTTGCTTGTAGGAAGACACAGAGCATTTAGTTTAACTCCATTTGTGAAGGGAAATGCAGACCAGTGTTCTCATCCATGAAACACACTCTGTTTTAACGAAATAGCATACTCTTCTTTCCAGCGTCTGCAATAGAGCAAGGAACATGAGCATGTCCAGAAAAAAAGAACTGTGTTTCCTCCTCATACGGACCATATCTATTCAACTCTGCTTATGAAACTGATACAAACCACATCATCTCTTACATAGATGCTCTTTAGTTCATAGTGAAAATCGTATTGGTTTCGTGAACTGTGTAAATTCATCTGAGCTGAAAAATAACTGAGTTTACGGGAAATGAACTCTTGCTTGTAGGAAGACACAGAGCATAGAGTTTAACTCCGATTCTATAGGGAAATTCATACAAGTGTTCTCATCCATGAAACACAGACTCTTTTAACTCAAGAAGCATGCTCCTTTTTCCTGCTTCTCAAATACCGCAAGAAACATGAGCATGGCCAGGAAAAAGAACTGTGTTTCCTACTCATACGGACCATATCTAGTTCAACTCTGCTTATGAAACTGATACAAACCACATCATTACTTACATAGATGCTCTTTAGTTAATAGTGAAAAACGAGTTGGTTTCGTGAACTGTGTAAATTAATTTGGCGCCGAAAATTCAATGCCTTTACCAGAAATGATCTCTTGCTTGTAGGAAGACACAGAGCATTTGGATTAACTAAATTTCTGAAGTGAAATTCAGAAGAGTGTTCTCATCCATGAAACACAGTTTGTTTAAACGCTAGAAGCATGCTCTTTTTTCCAGCATCTGCAATACAGCAAGAAACATGAGCATGGCCAGAACAAAAGAACTGTGTTTCTGACTATAACGGACCATATCTAGTTCAACTCTGCTTATGAAACTGTTATAAACCACAGCATCTCTTACATAGATGCTCTTTAGTTAATAGACATAAACGCGTTGGGTTTGTGAATTGTGTAATTTTATTTGAGACGAAAATTCACTGCTTTTACCAAAAATGTACTCTTGTTTTTAGGAAGACACAGAGCATTTGGTTTAACTCCATTTCTGAAGGGAAATTCAGACCAGTGTTCTCATCCATGAAACACACTCTGTTTTAATGCAAATAGCATGCACTTCTTTCCAGCGTCTGCAATAGAAAAGGAACATGAGCATTTCCAGAAAAAAATAACTGTGTTTCCTACTCATACGGACCATATCTAGTTCAACTCTGCTTATGAAACTGATACAAACCACATCATCTCTTACATAGATGCTCTTTAGTTAATAGTGAAAATCGTATTGGTTTCGTGAACTGTGTAAATTCATTTGAGCAGAAAAATAACTGGGTTTACGGGAAATGAACTCTTGCTTGTAGGAAGACACAGAGCATAGAGTTTAACTCCGATTCTATAGGGAAACTCAGAAAAGTGATCTCATCCATGAAACACAGTCTGTTTTATCTCAAGAAGCATGCTCTTTTTTCCAGCTTGTCCAACACCGCAAGAAACATGAGCATGGCTAGAAAAAAATGAACTGTGTTTCTGACTCAATCGGACTATACCTAGTTTAACTCTGCTTATGAAACTGATACAAACCACAGCATCTCTTACATAGATGCTCTTTAGTTAATAGTGAAAATCGTATTGGTTTCGTGAACTGTGTAAATTCATTTGAGCCGAAAAACAACTGGGTTTATCAGAAATGAACTCTTGCTTGTAGGATGATATAGAGCATGGAGTTTAACTCCGATTCTAAATGGAAATTCAGAAGAGTGATTTCATCCATGAAACACAGTCTGTTTCAACGCAAGAAGCATGCTCTTCTTTCAAGCATCTGCAATATAGCAAGAAACATGAGCATGGCCAGAAAAAAAGAACTGTGTTTCCTACTCATACGGACCATATCCAGTTCAATTCTGCTTATGCAACTGATACAAACCACAGCATCACTTACATAGATGCTCTTTAGTTAATAGTGAAAAACGTGTTGGGTTTGTGAACTGTGTAAATTCATATGAGCCGAAAATTCACTGCTTTTACCAGAAATGAACTCTTGCTTGTAGGAAGACACAGAGCATTTGGTTTAACTAAATTTCTGAAGGGAAATTCAGACCAGTGTTCTCATCCATGAAACACACTCTGTTTTAACGCAAATAGCATGCCCTTCTTTCCAGCATCTGCAATAGAGCAAGGAACATGAGCATGTCCCCCAAAAAAGAAATGAGTTTCCTACTCATACAGACCATATCTAGTCCAACTCTGTTTATGAAACTGATAGAAACCACATCATCCCTTACATAGATGCTCTTTAGTTAATAGTGAAAATTGTATTGGTTTCGTGAACTGTGTAAATTCATTTGAGCCGAAAAATTACTGGGTTAACGGGAAATGAACTCTTAATTGTAGGAAGACACAGAGCATGTAGTTTAACTCTGATTCTATAGGGAAATTCAGAAAAGTGTTCTCATCCATGAAACACAGTCTGTTTAAACGCCAGAAGCATGCTTTTTTTTCCAGCTTCTGCAATACAGCAAGAAACATGAGCATGGCTAGAGAAAAGAACTGTGTTTCTGACTCAATCGGACCATACCTAGTTTAACTCTGCTTATGAAACTGATACAAACCACAGCATCTCTTACATAGATGCTCTTTAGTTAACAGTGAAAAACGTGTAGGGTTTGTGAACTGTGTAAATTCATATGATCCGAAAATTCACTGCCTTTACCAGAAATGAACTCTTGCTTGAAGGAAGACACAGAGCATTTGGTTTAACTAAATTTCAGAAGGGAAATTCAGTAGAGTGTTCTCATCCATGAAACACAGTTTGTTTTAACTCAAGAAACATGCTTTTTTTCCAGCATTTGCAATGCAGCAAGAAACATGATCATGGCCAGAAATAAAGAACTGTTTTTCTGACTCAAACGGACCATATCTAGTTCAACTCTGCTTATGAAACTGATACAAACCACAGCATCTCTTACATAGACGCTCGTTAGTTAATAGTGAAAATCGTATTGGTTTCGTGAACTGTGTAAATTCATTTGAGCCGAAAAATAACTGGGTTTACGGGAAATGAACTCTTGCTTGTAGGAAGACACAGAGCATAGAGTTTAACTCCGATTCTAAATGGAAATTCAGAAGAGTGATTTCATCCATGAAACACAGTCTGTTTTATCTCAAGAAGCATGCTGTTTTTTCCAGGTTGTCCAACACCGCAAGAAACATGAGCATGGCCAGAAAAAAAGAACTGTGTTTCCTACTCATACGGACCATATCCAGTTCAATTCTGCTTATGCAACTGATACAAACCACAGCATCACTTACATAGATGCTCTTTAGTTAATAGTGAAAAACGTGTTGGGTTTGTGAACTGTGTAAATTCATATGATCCGAAAATTCACTGCCTTTACCAGAAATGAAATCTTGCTTGAAGGAAGACACTCAGCATTTGGTTTAACTAAATTTCAGAAGTGAAATTCAGAAGAGTGTTCTCATCCATGAAACACAGTTTGTTTTAACTCAAGAAGCATGCTTTTTTTTCCAGCATTTGCAATGCAGCAAGAAACATGATCATGGCCAGAAATAAAGAACTGTGTTTCTGACTCAAACGGACCATATCTAGTTCAACTCTGCTTATGAAACTGATACAAACCACAGCATCTCTTACATAGACGCTCTTTAGTTAATAGAGATAAACTTGTTGGGTTTGTGAACTCTGTAAATTCATTTGAGCGAAAAAATTCACTGCTTTTACCAAAAATGACCTCTTGCGTGTAGGACAACACAGAGCATTTGGTTTAACTCCATTTCTGAAGGGAAATTCAAGCCAGTGTTCTCATCCATGAAACACACTCTGTTTTAACGCAAATAGCATGCTCTTCTTTCCAGCGTCTGCAATAGAGCAAGGAACATGACCATGTCCAGAAAAAAATAACTGTGTTTCCTACTCAAACGGACCATATCTATTCAACTCTGCTTATGAAACTGATAGAAACCACATCATCTCTTACATAGATGCTCTTTAGTTAATAGTGAAAATCGTATTGGTTTCGTGAACTGTGTAAATTCATTTGAGCAGAAAAATAACTGGGTTTACGGGAAATGAACTCTTGCTTGTAGGAAGACACAGAGCATAGAGTTTAACTCCGATTCTAGAGGGAAACTCAGAAAAGTGATCTCATCCATGAAACACAGTCTGTTTTATCTCAAGAAGCATGCTCTTTTTTCCAGCTTGTCCAACACCGCAAGAAACATGAGCATGGCTAGAAAAAATGAACTGTGTTTCGGACTCAATCGGACTATACCTAGTTTAACTCTGCTTATGAAACTGATACAAACCACAGCATCTCGTACATAGATGCTCTTTAGTTAATAGTGAAAATCGTATTGGTTTCGTGAACTGTGTAAATTCATTTGAGCCGAAAAACAACTGGGTTTATAAGAAATGAACTCTTGCTTGTAGGATGATATAGAGCATGGAGTTTAACTCCGATTCTAAATGGAAATTCAGAAGAGTGATTTCATCCATGAAACACAGTCTGTTTCAACGCAAGAAGCATGCTCTTCTTTCAAGCATCTGCAATACAGCAAGAAACATGAGCATGGCCAGAAAAAAAGAACTGTGTTTCCTACTCATACGGACCATATCCAGTTCAATTCTGCTTATGCAACTGATACAAACCACAGCATCACTTACATAGATGCTCTTTAGTTAATAGTGAAAAACGTGTTGGGTTTGTGAACTGTGTAAATTCATATGAGCTGAAAATTCACTGCTTTTACCAGAAATGAACTCTTGCTTGTAGGAAGACACAGAGCATTTGGTTTAACTAAATTTCTGAAGGGAAATTCAGACCAGTGTTCTCATCCATGAAACACACTCTGTTTTAACGCAAATAGCATGCCCTTCTTTCCAGCATCTGCAATAGAGCAAGGAACATGAGCATGTCCCCCAAAAAAGAAATGAGTTTCCTACTCATACGGACCTTATCTAGTCCAACTCTGTTTATGAAACTGATAGAAACCACATCATCCCTTACATAGATGCTCTTTAGTTAATAGTGAAAATTTTATTGGTTTCGTGAACTGTGTAAATTCATTTGAGCCGAAAAATTACTGGGTTAACGGGAAATGAACTCTTAATTGTAGGAAGACACAGAGCATGTAGTTTAACTCTGATTCTATGGGAAATTCAGAAAAGTGTTCTCATCCATGAAACACAGTCTGTTTTAACGCCAGAAGCATGCTTTTTTTTCCAGCTTCTGCAATACAGCAAGAAACATGAGCATGGCTCGATAAATGAACTGTGTTTCTGACTCAATCAGACCATACCTAGTTTAACTCTGCTTATGAAACTGATACAAACCACAGCATCTCTTACATAGATGCTCTTTAGTTAATAGTTAAAAAACTTGTTGGTTTCGTGAACTGTGTAAATTCATTTGGTGCCGAAAATTCAATGCCTTTACCAGAAAAGATCTCTTGCTTGTAGGAAGACACAGAGCATTTGGTTTAACTAAATTTCAGAAGGGAAATTCAGAAGAGTGTTCTCATCCATGAAACACAGTTTGTTTTTACTCAAGAAGCATGCTTTTTTTTCCAGCATTTGCAATGCAGCAAGAAACATGATCATGGCCAGAAATAAAGAACTGTGTTTCTGACTCAAACGGACCATATCTAGTTCAACTCTGCTTATGAAACTGATACAAACCACAGCATCTCTTACATAGACGCTCGTTAGTTAATAGAGATAAACGTGTTGGGTGTGTGAACTCTGAAAATTCATTTGAGCGTAAAATTCACTGCTTTTACCAAAAATGAACTCTTGCTTGTAGGACAACACAGAGCATTTGGTTTAACTCCATTTCTGAAGGGAAATTCAAGCCAGTGTTCTCATCCATGAAACACACTCTGTTTTATCGCAAATAGCATGCTCTTCTTTCCAGCGTCTGCAATACAGCAAGGAACATGAGCATGTCCAGAAAAAAAGAACTGTGTTTCCTACTCCTACAGACCATATCTAGTTCAACTCTGCTTATGAAACTGATACAAACCACATAATCTCTTACATAGATGCTCTTTAGTTAATAGTGAAAATCGTATTGGTTTCGTGAACTGTGTAAATTCATTTGAGCCGAAAAACAACTGGGTTTAACAGAAATGAACTCTTGCTTGTAGGACGACATAGAGCTTGGAGTTTAACTCTGATTCTAAATGGAAATTCAGAAGAGTGATTTCATCCATGAAACACAGTCTGTTTCAACGCAAGAAGCATGCTCTTCTTTCAAGCATCTGCAAAACAGCAAGAAACATGAGAATGGCCAGAAAAAAAGAACTGTGTTTCTGACTCAAACGCACCATATCTATTTCAACTCTGCTTATGAAACTGATACAAACCATAGCATCTCTTACATAGATCCTCTTTAGTTAATAGAGATAAACGCGTTGGGTTTGTCAACTGTGTAAATTCATTTGAGCCGAAAATTCACTGCTTTTACCAAAATGAACTCTTGCTTGTAGGAAGACACAGAGCTTTTGGTTTAACTCCATTTCTGAAGAGAAATTCAGACCAGTGTTCTCATCCATGAAAAACACTCTGTTTTAACGCAAATAGCATGCTCTTCTTTCCAGCGTCTGCAATACAGAAAGGAACAATAGCATGTCCAGAAATAATTAACTGTGTTTCCTACTCATACGGACCATATTTCTTTCAACTCTGCTTATGAAACTGATACAAACCAAATCATCTGTTACATCGATGCTCTTTAGTTAATAGTGAAAACCATATTGGTTTCGTGAACTGTGTAAATTCATTTGAGCCGAAAAACAATTGGGTTTACCAGAAATGAACTCTTGCTTGTAGAACTACCTAGAGCATGGAGTTTAACTCCGATTCTAGATGGGAATTCAGAAGAGTGATCTCATCCTTGAAACACAGTCTGTTTTAACTCAAGAAGCATGTTCTTCTTTCAAGCATCTGCAATACAGCAAGAAACATGAGCATGGCCAGAAAAAAGAACTGTGTTTCCAACTCATACGGACCATATCTAGTTCAACTCTGCTTATGAAACTGATACAAACCACATCATCTCTTACATAGATGCTCTTTAGTTAATAGTTAAAAAACTTGTTGGTTTCGTGAACTGTGTAAATTCATTTGGCGCCGAAAATTCAATGCCTTTACCAGAAAAGATCTCTTGCTTGTAGGAAGACACAGAGCATTTGGTTTAACTAAATTTCTAAAGGGAAATTCAGAAGAGTGTTCTCATCCATGAAAGACAGTTTGTTTTAACGCAAGAAGCATGCTCTTTTTCCAACATCTGCAATACAGCAAGAAACATGAGCATGGCCAGAAATAAAGAATTGTGTTTCTGACTCAAACGGACCATATCTATTTCAACTCTGCTTATGAAACTGAAACAAACCATAGCATCTCTTATATAGATGCTCTTTAGTTAATAGAGATAAACGCGTTGGGTTTGTGAATTTTGTAAATTCATTTGAGCCGAAAATTCACTGCTTTTACCAAAAATGAACTCTTGCTTGTAGGAAGACACAGAGCATTTGGTTTAACTCCATTTCTAGTGGGAAATTCAGACTAGTGTTCTCATCCATGAAACACACTCTGTTTTAATGCAAATAGCATGCTCTTCTTTCCAGCCTCTGCAATACAGCAAGGAACATGAGCATGTCCAGAAAAAATTAACTGTGTTTCCTACTCATAAGGACCATATCTAGTTCAAAACTGCTTATGAAACTGATAGAAACCACATCATCTCTTACATAGATGCTCTTTAGTTAATAGTGAAAATCGTATTGGTTTCGTGAACTGTGTAAATTCATTTGAGCCAAAAAACAACTGGGTTTACCAGAAATGAACTCTTGCTTGTAGGAAGACACAGAGCCTTTGGTTTAACTAAATTTCTGAAGTGAAATACAGAAGAGTGTTCTCATCCATGAAACACAGTTTGTTTTAACGCTAGAAGCATGCTCTTTTGTCCAGGATATGCAATACAGCAAGAAACATGAGCATGGCCAGAAAAAAAGAACTGTGTTTCTGACTCAAATGGACCATATCTAGTTCAACTCTGCTTATGAAACTGATACAAACCACAGCATCTCTTACATAGACGCTCTTTAGTTAATAGAGATAAACGTGTAGGGTTTGTGAACTGTGTAAATTCATATGAGCTGAAAATTCACTGCCTTTACCAGAAATGAACTCTTGCTTGAAGGAAGACACAGAGCATTTGGTTTAACTCCATTTCTGAAGGGAAATTGAAGCCAATGTTCTCATCCATGAAACACACTCTGTCTTATCGCAAATAGCATGCTCTTCTTTCCAGCGTCTGCAATACAGCAAGGAACATGAGCATGTCCAGAAAAAAAGAACTGTGTTTCCTACTCCTACAGACCATATCTAGTTCAACTCTGCTTATGAAACTGATACAAACCACATAATCTCTTACATAGATGCTCTTTAGTTAATAGTGAAAATCGTATTGGTTTCGTGAACTGTGTAAATTCATTTGAGCCGAAAAACAACTGGGTTTAACAGAAATGAACTCTTGCTTGTAAGACGACATAGAGCTTGGAGTTTAACTCTGATTCTAAATGGAAATTCAGAAGAGTGATTTCATCCATGAAACACAGTCTGTTTCAACGCAAGAAGCATGCTCTTCTTTCAAGCATCTGCAAAACAGCAAGAAACATGAGAATGGCCAGAAAAAAAGAACTGTGTTTCTGACTCAAACGCACCATATCTAGTTCAACTCTGCTTATGAAACTGATACAAACCATAGCATCTCTTACATAGATCCTCTTTAGTTAATAGAGATAAACGCGTTGGGTTTGTCAACTGTGTAAATTCATTTGAGCCGAAAATTCACTGCTTTTACCAAAAATGAACTCTTGCTTGTAGGAAGACACAGAGCTTTTGGTTTAACTCCATTTCTGAAGAGAAATTCAGACCAGTGTTCTCATCCATGAAAAACACTCTGTTTTAACGCAAATAGCATGCTCTTCTTTCCAGCGTCTGCAATACAGCAAGGAACAAGAGCATGTCCAGAAAAAATTAACTGTGTTTCCTACTCATACGGACCATATTTCTTTCAACTCTGCTTATGAAACTGATACAAACCACATCATCTGTTACATCGATGCTCTTTAGTTAATAGTGAAAATCATATTGGTTTTGTGAACGGTGTAAATTCATTTGAGCCGAAAAACAATTGGGTTTACCAGAAATGAACTCTTGCTTGTAGAACTACCTAGACCATGGAGTTTAACTCTGATTCTAAATGGGAATTCAGAAGAGTGATCTCATCCTTGAAACACAGTCTGTTTTAACTCAAGAAGCATGCTCTTCTTTCAAGCATCTGCAATACAGCAAGAAACATGAGCATGGCCATAAAAAAGAACTGTGTTTCTTACTCATACGGACCATATCTAGTTCAACTCTGCTTATGAAACTGATACAAACCACATCATCTCTTACATAGATGCTCTTTAGTTAATAGTTAAAAAACTTGTTGGTTTCGTGAACTGTGTAAATTCATTTGGCGCTGAAAATTCAATGCCTTTACCAGAAAAGATCTCTTGCTTGTAGGAAGACACAGAGCATTTGGTTTAACTAAATTTCTAAAGGGAAATTCAGAAGAGTGTTCTCATCCATGAAAGACAGTTTGTTTTAACGCAAGAAGCATGCTCTTTTTCCAACATCTGCAATACAGCAAGAAACATGAGCATGGCCAGAAATAAAGAATTGTGTTTCTGACTCAAACGGACCATATCTATTTCAACTCTGCTTATGAAACTGATACAAACCATAGCATCTCTTACATAGATGCTCTTTAGTTAATAGAGATAAACGCGTTGGGTTTGTGAATTTTGTAAATTCATTTGAGCCGAAAATTCACTGCTTTTACCAAAAATGAACTCTTGCTTGTAGGAAGACACAGAGCATTTGGTTTAACTCCATTTCTAGTGGGAAATTCAGACTAGTGTTCTCATCCATGAAACACACTCTGTTTTAATGCAAATAGCATGCTCTTCTTTCCAGCCTCTGCAATACAGCAAGGAACATGAGCATGTCCAGAAAAAATTAACTGTGTTTCCTACTCATAAGGACCATATCTAGTTCAAAACTGCTTATGAAACTGATAGAAACCACATCATCTCTTACATAGATGCTCTTTAGTTAATAGTGAAAATCGTATTGGTTTCGTGAACTGTGTAAATTCATTTGAGCCAAAAAACAACTGGGTTTACCAGAAATGAACTCTTGCTTGTAGGAAGACACAGAGCCTTTGGTTTAACTAAATTTCTGAAGTGAAATACAGAAGAGAGTTCTCATCCATGAAACACAGTTTGTTTTAACGCTAGAAGCATGCTCTTTTGTCCAGGATCTGCAATACAGCAAGAAACATGAACATGGCCAGAAAAAAAGAACTGTGTTTCTGACTCTAGGGGACCATATCTAGTTCAACTCTGGTTATGAAACTGATATAAACCACAGCATCACTTACATAGATGAGATTTAGTTAATAGAGATAAACGCGTTGGGTTTGTGAATTGTGTAAATTCATTTGAGCCGAAAATTCACTGCTTTTACCAAAAATGAACTCTTGCTTGTAGGAAGACACACAGCATTTGGTTTAACTCCATTTCTGAAGGGAAATTCAGACCAGTGTTCTCATCCATGAAACACACTCTGTTTTAATGCAAATAGCATGCTCTTCTTTCCAGCGTCTGCAATACAGCAAGGAACATGAGCATGTCCAGAAAAAAAGAACTGTGTTTCCTACTCCTACAGACCATATCTAGTTCAACTCTGCTTATGAAACTGATACAAACCACATAATCTCTTACATAGATGCTCTTTAGTTAATAGTGAAAATCGTATTGGTTTCGTGAACTGTGTAAATTCATTTGAGCCGAAAAACAACTGGGTTTAACAGAAATGAACTCTTGCTTGTAAGACGACATAGAGCTTGGAGTTTAACTCTGATTCTAAATGGAAATTCAGAAGAGTGATTTCATCCATGAAACACAGTCTGTTTCAACGCAAGAAGCATGCTCTTCTTTCAAGCATCTGCAAAACAGCAAGAAACATGAGAATGGCCAGAAAAAAAGAACTGTGTTTCTGACTCAAACGCACCATATCTAGTTCAACTCTGCTTATGAAACTGATACAAACCATAGCATCTCTTACATAGATCCTCTTTAGTTAATAGAGATAAACGCGTTGGGTTTGTCAACTGTGTAAATTCATTTGAGCCGAAAATTCACTGCTTTTACCAAAAATGAACTCTTGCTTGTAGGAAGACACAGAGCTTTTGGTTTAACTCCATTTCTGAAGAGAAATTCAGACCAGTGTTCTCATCCATGAAAAACACTCTGTTTTAACGCAAATAGCATGCTCTTCTTTCCAGCGTCTGCAATACAGCAAGGAACAAGAGCATGTCCAGAAAAAATTAACTGTGTTTCCTACTCATACGGACCATATTTCTTTCAACTCTGCTTATGAAACTGATACAAACCACATCATCTGTTACATCGATGCTCTTTAGTTAATAGTGAAAATCATATTGGTTTTGTGAACGGTGTAAATTCATTTGAGCCGAAAAACAATTGGGTTTACCAGAAATGAACTCTTGCTTGTAGAACTACCTAGAGCATGGAGTTTAACTCTGATTCTAAATGGGAATTCAGAAGAGTGATCTCATCCTTGAAACACAGTCTGTTTTAACTCAAGAAGCATGCTCTTCTTTCAAGCATCTGCAATACAGCAAGAAACATGAGCATGGCCATAAAAAAGAACTGTGTTTCTTACTCATACGGACCATATCTAGTTCAACTCTGCTTATGAAACTGATACAAACCACATCATCTCTTACATAGATGCTCTTTAGTTAATAGTTAAAAAACTTGTTGGTTTCGTGAACTGTGTAAATTCATTTGGCGCCGAAAATTCAATGCCTTTACCAGAAAAGATCTCTTGCTTGTAGGAAGACACAGAGCATTTGGTTTAACTAAATTTCTAAAGGGAAATTCAGAAGAGTGTTCTCATCCATGAAAGACAGTTTGTTTTAACGCAAGAAGCATGCTCTTTTTCCAACATCTGCAATACAGCAAGAAACATGAGCATGGACAGAAATAAAGAATTGTGTTTCTGACTCAAACGGACCATATCTATTTCAACTCTGCTTATGAAACTGATACAAACCATAGCATCTCTTACATAGATGCTCTTTAGTTAATAGAGATAAACGCGTTGGGTTTGTGAATTTTGTAAATTCATTTGAGCCGAAAATTCACTGCTTTTACCAAAAATGAACTCTTGCTTGTAGGAAGACACAGAGCATTTGGTTTAACTCCATTTCTAGTGGGAAATTCAGACTAGTGTTCTCATCCATGAAACACACTCTGTTTTAATGCAAAAAGCATGCTCTTCTTTCCAGCCTCTGCAATACAGCAAGGAACATGAGCATGTCCAGAAAAAATTAACTGTGTTTCCTACTCATAAGGACCATATCTAGTTCAAAACTGCTTATGAAACTGATAGAAACCACATCATCTCTTACATAGATGCTCTTTAGTTAATAGTGAAAATCGTATTGGTTTCGTGAACTGTGTAAATTCATTTGAGCCAAAAAACAACTGGGTTTACCAGAAATGAACTCTTGCTTGTAGGAAGACACAGAGCCTTTGGTTTAACTAAATTTCTGAAGTGAAATACAGAAGAGAGTTCTCATCCATGAAACACAGTTTGTTTTAACGCTAGAAGCATGCTCTTTTGTCCAGGATCTGCAATACAGCAAGAAACATGAGCATGGCCAGAAAAAAGAACTGTGTTTCTGACTCTAGGGGACCATATCTAGTTCAACTCTGGTTATGAAACTGATATAAACCACAGCATCACTTACATAGATGAGATTTAGTTAATAGAGATAAACGCGTTGGGTTTGTGAATTGTGTAAATTCATTTGAGCCAAAAATTCACTGCTTTTACCAAAAATGAACTCTTGCTTGTAGGAAGACACACAGCATTTGGTTTAACTCCATTTCTGAAGGGAAATTCAGACCAGTGTTCTCATCCATGAAACACACTCTGTTTTAATGCAAATAGCATGCTCTACTTTCAAGCGTCTGAAATAGAGCAAAGAACATGAGCATGTCGACAAAAAAAAAACTGTGTTTCCTACTCATACGGACCATATCTAGTTCAACTCTGCTTATGAACCTGAAACAAATCACATCATCTCTAATATAGATGCTCTTTAGTTAATAGTGAAAATCGTATTGGTTTCGTGAACTGTGTAAATTAATTTGAGCCGAAAAACAACTGGGTTTACCAAAAATGAACTCTTGCTTGTAGGACGACATAGAGCATGGAGTTTAACACCGATTCTAAATGGAAATTCAGAAGAGTGATTTCATCCATGAAACACAGTCTGTTTCAACGCAAGAAGCATGCTCTTCTTTCAAGCATCTGCAAAACAGCAAGAAACATGAGAATGGCCAGAAAAAAAGAACTGTGTTTCTGACTCAATCAGACCATACCTAGTTTAACTCTGCTTATGAAACTGATACAAACCACAGCATCTCTTACATAGATGCTCTTTAGTTAACAGTGAAAAACGTGTAGGGTTTGTGAACTGTGTAAATTCATATGATCCGAAAATTCACTGCCTTTACCAGAAATGAACTCTTGCTTGTAGGAAGACACAGAGCATTTGGTTTAACTAAATTTCAGAAGGGAAATTCAGAAGAGTGTTCTCATCCATGAAACACAGTTTGTTTTTACACAAGAAGCATGCTTTTTTTTCCAGCATTTGCAATGCAGCAAGAAACATGATCATGGCCAGAAATAAAGAACTGTGTTTCTGACTCAAACGGACCATATCTAGTTCAACTCTGCTTATGAAACTGATACAAACCACAGCATCTCTTATAGACGCTCGTTAGTTAATAGAGATAAACGTGTTGGGTGTGTGAACTCTGTAAATTCATTTGAGCGTAAAATTCACTGCTTTTACCAAAAATGAACTCTTGCTTGTAGGACAACACAGAGCATTTGGTTTAACTCCATTTCTGAAGGGAAATTCAAGCCAGTGTTCTCATCCATGAAACACACTCTGTTTTAACGCAAATAGCATGCTCTTCTTTCCAGCGTCTGCAATAGAGCAAGGAACATGAGCATGTCCAGAAAAAAATAACTGTGTTTCCTACTCAAACGGACCATATCTATTCAACTCTGCTTATGAAACTGATAGAAACCACATCATCTCTTACATAGATGCTCTTTAGTTAATAGTGAAAATCGTATTGGTTTCGTGAACTGTGTAAATTCATTTGAGCCGAAAAATAACTGGGTTTACGGGAAATGAACTCTTGCTTGTAGGAAGACACAGAGCATAGAGTTTAACTCCGATTCTATAGGGAAACTCAGAAAAGTGATCTCATCCATGAAACACAGTCTGTTTTATCTCAAGAAGCATGCTCTTTTTTCCAGCTTGTCCAACACTGCAAGTAACATGAGCATGGCTAGAAAAAATGAACTGTGTTTCTGACTCAATCGGACTATACCTAGTTTAACTCTGCTTATGAAACTGATACAAACCACAGCATCTCTTACATAGATGCTCTTTAGTTAATAGTGAAAAACGTGTAGGGTTTGTGAACTGTGTAAATTCATATGAGCCGAAAATTCAATGCCTTTACCAGATATGAACTCTTGCTTGAAGGAAGACACAGAGCATTTGGTTTAACTAAATTTCTGAAGGGAAATTCAGAAGAGTGTTCTCATCCATGAAACACAGTTTGTTTTAACTCAAGAAGCATGCTCTTTTTTCCAGCATCTGCAATACAGCAAGAAACATGAGCATGGCCAGAAAAAAAGAACTGTGTTTCTGACTCAAACGGACCATATCTAGTTCAACTCTGCTTATGAAACTGATACAAACCACAGCATCTCTTACATAGACGCTCTTTAGTTAATAGAGATAAACATGTAGGGTTTGTGAACTGTGTAAATTCATATGAGCTGAAAATTCACTGCCTTTACCAGAAATGAACTCTTGCTTGAAGGAAGACACAGAGCATTTGGTTTAACTCCATTTCTGAAGGGAAATTCAAGCCAGTGTTCTCATCCATGAAACACACTCTGTTTTATCGCAAATAGCATGCTCTTCTTTCCAGCGTCTGCAATACAGCAAGGAACATGAGCATGTCCAGAAAAAAAAAACTGTGTTTCCTACTCCTACGGACCATATCTAGTTCAACTCTGCTTATGAACCTGAAACAAATCACATCATCTCTAATATAGATGCTCTTTAGTTAATAGTGAAAATCGTATTGGTTTCGTGAACTGTGTAAATTAATTTGAGCCGAAAAACAACTGGGTTTACCAGAAATGAACTCTTGCTTGTAGGACGACATAGAGCATGGAGTTTAACACCGATTCTAAATGGAAATTCAGAAGAGTGATTTCATCCATGAAACACAGTCTGTTTCAACGCAAGAAGCATGCTCTTCTTTCAAGCATCTGCAAAACAGCAAGAAACATGAGAATGGCCAGAAAAAAAGAACTGTGTTTCTGACTCAATCAGACCATACCTAGTTTAACTCTGCTTATGAAACTGATACAAACCACAGCATCTCTTACATAGATGCTCTTTAGTTAACAGTGAAAAACGTGTAGGGTTTGTGAACTGTGTAAATTCATATGATCCGAAAATTCACTGCCTTTACCAGAAATGAACTCTTGCTTGTAGGAAGACACAGAGCATTTGGTTTAACTAAATTTCAGAAGGGAAATTCAGAAGAGTGTTCTCATCCATGAAACACAGTTTGTTTTTACTCAAGAAGCATGCTTTTTTTTCCAGCATTTGCAATGCAGCAAGAAACATGATCATGGCCAGAAATAAAGAACTGTGTTTCTGACTCAAACGGACCATATCTAATTCAACTCTGCTTATGAAACTGATACAAACCACAGCATCTCTTATAGACGCTCGTTAGTTAATAGAGATAAACGTGTTGGGTGTGTGAACTCTGTAAATTCATTTGAGCGTAAAATTCACTGCTTTTACCAAAAATGAACTCTTGCTTGTAGGACAACACAGAGCATTTGGTTTAACTCCATTTCTGAAGGGAAATTCAAGCCAGTGTTCTCATCCATGAAACACACTCTGTTTTAACGCAAATAGCATGCTCTTCTTTCCAGCGTCTGCAATAGAGCAAGGAACATGAGCATGTCCAGAAAAAAATAACTGTGTTTCCTACTCAAACGGACCATATCTATTCAACTCTGCTTATGAAACTGATAGAAACCACATCATCTCTTACATAGATGCTCTTTAGTTAATAGTGAAAATCGTATTGGTTTCGTGAACTGTGTAAATTCATTTGAGCCGAAAAATAACTGGGTTTACGGGAAATGAACTCTTGCTTGTAGGAAGACACAGAGCATAGAGTTTAACTCCGATTCTATAGGGAAACTCAGAAAAGTGATCTCATCCATGAAACACAGTCTGTTTTATCTCAAGAAGCATGCTCTTTTTTCCAGCTTGTCCAACACTGCAAGTAACATGAGCATGGCTAGAAAAAATGAACTGTGTTTCTGACTCAATCGGACTATACCTAGTTTAACTCTGCTTATGAAACTGATACAAACCACAGCATCTCTTACATAGATGCTCTTTAGTTAATAGTGAAAAACGTGTAGGGTTTGTGAACTGTGTAAATTCATATGAGCCGAAAATTCAATGCCTTTACCAGATATGAACTCTTGCTTGAAGGAAGACACAGAGCATTTGGTTTAACTAAATTTCTGAAGGGAAATTCAGAAGAGTGTTCTCATCCATGAAACACAGTTTGTTTTAACTCAAGAAGCATGCTCTTTTTTCCAGCATCTGCAATACAGCAAGAAACATGAGCATGGCCAGAAAAAAAGAACTGTGTTTCTGACTCAAACGGACCATATCTAGTTCAACTCTGCTTATGAAACTGATACAAACCACAGCATCTCTTACATAGACGCTCTTTAGTTAATAGAGATAAACATGTAGGGTTTGTGAACTGTGTAAATTCATATGAGCTGAAAATTCACTGCCTTTACCAGAAATGAACTCTTGCTTGAAGGAAGACACAGAGCATTTGGTTTAACTCCATTTCTGAAGGGAAATTCAAGCCAGTGTTCTCATCCATGAAACACACTCTGTTTTATCGCAAATAGCATGCTCTTCTTTCCAGCGTCTGCAATACAGCAAGGAACATGAGCATGTCCAGAAAAAAAGAACTGTGTTTCCTACTCCTACAGACCATATCTAGTTCAACTCTGCTTATGAAACTGATACAAACCACATAATCTCTTACATAGATGCTCTTTAGTTAATAGTGAAAATCGTATTGGTTTCGTGAACTGTGTAAATTCATTTGAGCCGAAAAACAACTGGGTTTAACAGAAATGAACTCTTGCTTGTAGGACGACATAGAGCTTGGAGTTTAACTCTGATTCTAAATGGAAATTCAGAAGAGTGATTTCATCCATGAAACACAGTCTGTTTCAACGCAAGAAGCATGCTCTTCTTTCAAGCATCTGCAAAACAGCAAGAAACATGAGAATGGCCAGAAAAAAAGAACTGTGTTTCTGACTCAAACGCACCATATCTAGTTCAACTCTGCTTATGAAACTGATACAAACCATAGCATCTCTTACATAGATCCTCTTTAGTTAATAGAGATAAACGCGTTGGGTTTGTCAACTGTGTAAATTCATTTGAGCCGAAAATTCACTGCTTTTACCAAAAATGAACTCTTGCTTGTAGGAAGACACAGAGCTTTTGGTTTAACTCCATTTCTGAAGAGAAATTCAGACCAGTGTTCTCATCCATGAAAAACACTCTGTTTTAACGCAAATAGCATGCTCTTCTTTCCAGCGTCTGCAATACAGCAAGGAACAAGAGCATGTCCAGAAAAAATTAACTGTGTTTCCTACTCATACGGACCATATTTCTTTCAACTCTGCTTATGAAACTGATACAAACCACATCATCTGTTACATCGATGCTCTTTAGTTAATAGTGAAAATCATATTGGTTTAGTGAACGGTGTAAATTCATTTGAGCCGAAAAACAATTGGGTTTACCAGAAATGAACTCTTGCTTGTAGAACTACCTAGAGCATGGAGTTTAACTCCGATTCTAAATGGGAATTCAGAAGAGTGATCTCATCCTTGAAACACAGTCTGTTTTAACTCAAGAAGCATGCTCTTCTTTCAAGCATCTGCAATACAGCAAGAAACATGAGCATGGCCAGAAAAAAGAACTGTGTTTCCTACTCATATGGACCATATCTAGTTCAACTCTACTTATGAAACTGATACAAACCACATCATCTCTTACATAGATGCTCTTTAGTTAATAGTTAAAAAACTTGTTGGTTTCGTGAACTGTGTAAATTCATTTGGCGCCGAAAATTCAATGCCTTTACCAGAAAAGATCTCTTGCTTGTAGGAAGACACAGAGCATTTGGTTTAACTAAATTTCTAAAGGGAAATTCAGAAGAGGGTTCTCATCCATGAAAGACAGTTTGTTTTAACGCAAGAAGCATGCTCTTTTTCCAACATCTGGAATACAGCAAGAAACATGAGCATGGCCAGAAATAAAGAATTGTGTTTCTGACTCAAACGGACCATATCTATTTCAACTCTGCTTATGAAACTGATACAAACCATAGCATCTCTTACATAGATGCTCTTTAGTTAATAGAGATAAACGCGTTGGGTTTGTGAATTTTGTAAATTCATTTGAGCCGAAAATTCACTGCTTTTACCAAAAATGAACTCTTGCTTGTAGGAAGACACAGAGCATTTGGTTTAACTCCATTTCTAGTGGGAAATTCAGACTAGTGTTCTCATCCATGAAACACACTCTGTTTTAATGCAAATAGCATGCTCTTCTTTCCAGCCTCTGCAATACAGCAAGGAACATGAGCATGTCCAGAAAAAATTAACTGTGTTTCCTACTCATAAGGACCATATCTAGTTCAAAACTGCTTATGAAACTGATAGAAACCACATCATCTCTTACATAGATGCTCTTTAGTTAATAGTGAAAATCGTATTGGTTTCGTGAACTGTGTAAATTCATTTGGCCGAAAATTCAATTTCTTACCAAAAATGTACTCTTGCTTGTAGGAAGACACAAAGCATTTGGTTTAACTCCATTTCTGAAGGGAATTTCAGACCAGTGTTCTCATCCATGAAACACCCTCTGTTTTAATGCAAATAGCATGCTCTCATTTCCAGCGTGTGCAATACAGCAAGGAACATGAGCATGCCCAGAAAAAAAGAACTGTGTTTCCTACTCATACGGAACATATCTAGTTCAACTCTGCTTATGAAACTGATGCAAACCACATCATCTCTTCCATAGATGCTCTTTATTTAATAGTGAAAATCGTATTGGTTTTGTGAACTGGTTAAAATCATTAGAGCAGAAAAATAACTGGATTTACAGGAAATGAACTCTTGCTTGTAGGAAGACACAGAGCCTTTGGTTTAACTCACTTTCTGAAGGGAAATTCAGACCTGTGTTCTCATCCATGAAACACACTCTGTTCTAACACAAGAAGCATGCTCTTCTTTCCAGCTTTAAAATACACCAAGGAACATGAGGATGCCTAGAAAAAAAGAACTGTGTCACTTACTCATATGGACCATATCTATTTCAACTCTTCTTATGAAACTGATACACACCACATCATCACTTACATAGATGCTCTTTAGTTAATAGTGAAAATCGTGATGGTTTCATGAACTGTGTAAATTCATTTGAGCCGAAAAATAACTGGGTTTCCCGGAAATTACCTCTTGCTTGTAGGATGACACAGAGCATGGAGTTTAACTCCATTTCTGAAGGGAAATTCAGAAGAGTGTTCTCATCCATGAAACAAAGTCTGTTTTAACGCAAATAGCATGATCTTCTTTCCAGCATCTGCAAAACAGCAAGGAACATGAGAATGTCCAGAAAAAAAGAACTGTGTTTCCTACTCATATGGCCCATATATCGTTCAACTCTGCTTATGAAACAGATACAAACCACAGCATCTCTTACATAGATGCTCTTTAGTTAATAGTGAAAATCGTATTGGTTTCGTGAACTGTGTAAATTCATTTGAGCTGAAAAATAACTGGGTTTACAGGAAATGAACTCTTGCTTGTAGCAAGACACAGAAACTTTGGTTAAACTCAGTTTCTAAAGGGAAATTCAGACCAGTGTTCTCATCCATGAAACACACTCCGTTTTAACCGAAGAAGCATGCTCTTCTTTTCAGCATCTGCAATACAGCAAGGAACATGAGCATGCCCAGAAAAAAAGAACTGTGTTTCCTACTCATATGGACCATATCTAGGTCAACTCTGCTTATGAAACTGATACAAACCACGTCATCTCTTACATAGACGCTCTTTAGTTAATAGTGAAAATCGTATTGGTTTCGTGAACTGTGTAAATTCATTTGATCCGAAAAACAACTGGGTTTCCCGGACATTACCTCTTGCTTGTAGGATGACACAGAGCATGGAGTTTAAATCCATTTCTGAAGGGAAATTCAGATGAGTGTTCTCATCCATGAAACAAAGTCTGTTTTAACGCAAATAGCATGCTCTACTTTCAAGCGTCTGAAATACAGCAAGGAACATGAGAATGTCCAGATAAAGAGAACTGTGTTTCCTACGCATACGGACCATATCTAGTTCAACTCTGCTTATGAAACTGATATAAACCACAGCATCTCTTACCTAGACGCTCTTTAGTTAAAAGTGAAAATCGTGTTGGTTTCGTGAACTGTGTAAATTCATTTGCCTGAAAATTCACTGCTTTTACCAGAAATGAACTTTTGCTTGTAGGATGACACAGAGCATGGAGTTTAACTCCGATTCTAAATGGAAATTTAGAAGAGTGTTCTCCTCCATGAAACACAGTCTTTTTTAACGCAAGAAGCATCCTCTTCATTCCAGCTTCTGCAATACAGCAAGAAACATGAGCATGCCCAGAAAAAAATAACTGTGTTTACGACTCATACGGAACATATCTAGTTCAACTCTGCTTATGAAAATGATGCAAACCACATCATCTCTTACATAGATGCTCTTTATTTAATAGTGAAAATCGTATTGGTTTCCTGAACTGTGTAAATTCATTTGAGCCGAAAAATAACTGGGTATACCGGAAATGTACTCTTGCTTGTAGGATGACACAGAGCGTGGAGTTTAACTCCATTTCTGAAGGGAAATTCAGAAGAGTGTTCTCATCCATGAAACACACTCCGTTTTAACGCAAATAGCATGTTCTTCTTTTCAGCGTCTTCAGACAAGCAAGGATCATGAGAATGTCCAGAAAAAAGGAACTGTGCGTACTACTCATAGGGAACATGTCTTGTTCAACTCTGCTCATGAAACTGATGCAAACCACATCATCTCTTACATAGATTCTCTTTATTTAATAGTGAAAATCGTGATGGTTTCGTGAACTGTGTAAATTCATTTGAGCCGAAAAATAACTGGGTTTCCCGGAAATTACCTCTTGCTTGTAGGATGACACAGAGCATGGAGATTGACTCCATCTCTGAAGGGAAATTCAGAAGAGTGTTCTCATCCATGAAACAAAGTCTGTTTTAACACAAATAGCATGCTCTTCTTTCCAGCGTCTGCAATACAGCAAGGAACATGAGAATGTCCAGAAAAAAAGAACTGTATTTCCTACTCATAGGGCCCATATCTCGTTCAACTCTGCTTATGAAACAGATACAAACCACAGCATCTCTTACATAGATTCTCTTTAGTTAATAGTTTAAATTGTGTTGGTTTCGTGAACTGTGTAAATTCATTTGGCACCGAAAATTTACTGCGTTTACCAGAAATGAACTCTTGCTTGTAGGACGATACAGAGCATGGAGTTTAACTCTGATTCTAAATGGAAATTCAGCAGAGTGTTCTCCTCCATGAAACACAGTCTGTTTTATGGCAAGATGCATGCTTTTCTTCCCAGCATCTACAATAAAGCAAGAAACATGAGCTTGGCCAGAATAAAAGAACTGTGTTTCCTACTCATACCGAACTTTTCTAGTTCAACTCTACTTATGAAACTGATACAAACCACATCATCTCTTACATAGACTCTTTATTTAATAGTGAAAATCGTATTGGTTTCGTGAACTGTGTAAATTCATTTGAGCTGAAAAATAACTGGGTTTACCGGAAATGAACTCTTGCTTGTAGGAAGACACAGAGCCTTTGGTTAAACTCAGTTTCTGAAGGGAAATTCAGACCAGTGTTCTCATCCATGAAACACACTCCGTTTTAACTGAAGAAGCATGATCTTCTTTCCAGCGTGTGCAATACAGCAAGGAACATGAGCATGCCCAGAAAAAAAACTGTGTTTCCTACTCATATGGACCATATCTAGGTCAACTCTGCTTATGAAACTTATACAAACCACATCATCTGTTCCATAGATGCTCTTTAGTTAATAGTGAAAATCTTGATGGTTTCGTGAACTGTGTAAATTCATTTGAGCCGAAAAATAACTGGGTTTCCCGGAAATTACCTCTTGCATGTAGGATGACACAGAGCATCGAGTATAACTCCATTTCTGAAGGGAAATTCAGAAGAGTGTTCTCATCCACGAAACACACTCCGTTTTAAAGGAAGAAGCATGCTCTTCCTTCCAGCGTCTTCTATACAGCAAGGAACATGAGAATGTCCAGAAAAAAAGAACTGGGTTTCCTACTCATAAGGACCATATCTACTTCAACACTGCTTATGAAACTGATACAAACCACATCATCTCTTACATAGATGCTCTTTAGTTAATATTGAAAATCGTATTGGTTTCCTTGAACTGTGTAAATTCATTTTTGCAAAAAATAATGAGGTTTAACGGAAATGAACTCTTGCTTGTAGGAAGACACATAGCATGGAGTTTAACTCCGATTCTAAAGGGAAATTCAGAAAAGTGTTCTCATCCATGAAACACAGTCTGTTTTAACGCAAGAAGCATTCTCTTCTTTCCAGCATCTGCAATACAGGAAGGAACATGAGCATGTCCAGAAAACATGAACTGTGTTTCCTAATCATAGGGACCATATCGCGTTCGACTCTGCTCATGAAACTGATACAAACCACATCATCTCTTACATAGATGCTCTTTAGCTAATAGTGAAAATCGTATTGGTTTCGTGAACTATGTAAAGTCAACTCTTGCTTGTATGAAGACACAGAGCCTTTGGTTGAACTCAGTTTCTGAAGGGAAATTCAGACCAGTGTTCTCATCCATGAAACACACTCCGCTTTAACCGAGGAAGCATGCTCTTCTTTTCAGCGTCTGCAATACAGCAAGGAACATGAGCATGCCCAGAAAAAAAGAACTGTGTTTCCTACTCATATCGACCATATCTAGGTCAACTCTGCTTATGAAACTGATACAATCCACATCATCTGTTACATAGATGCTCTTTAGTTAATAGTGAAAATCGTGGTGGTTTTGTGAACTGTGTAAATTCATTTGAGCCGAAAAATAACTGGGATTCCCAGATATTACCTCTTGCTTGTAGGATGACACAGAGCATGGAGTTTAACTCCATTTCTGAAGGATACTTCAGAAGAGTGTTCTCATCCATGAAACACACTCTGTTTTAACGTAAATAATATGCTCTCATTTCCAGCGTATGCAATACAGCAAGGAACATGAGAATGTCCAGAAAAAAAGAACTGTTTCCTACTCATAAGGACCATATCTAGTTCAACTCTGCTTATGAAACTGATATAATCCACAGCATCTCTTACCTAGACGCTCTTTAGTTAATAGTGAAGATCGTATTGGTTTCGTGAACTGTGTAAATTCATTTGAGCTGAAAAATAACTGGGTTTACAGGAAATGAACTCTTGCTTGTAGCAAGACACAGAAACTTTGGTTAAACTCAGTTTCTAAAGGGAAATTCAGACCAGTGTTCTCATCCATGAAACACACTCCGTTTTAACCGAAGAAGCATGCTCTTCTTTTCAGCATCTGCAATACAGCAAGGAACATGAGCATGCCCAGAAAAAAAGAACTGTGTTTCCTACTCATATGGACCATATCTAGGTCAACTCTGCTTATGAAACTGATACAAACCACGTCATCTCTTACATAGACGCTCTTTAGTTAATAGTGAAAATCGTATTGGTTTCGTGAACTGTGTAAATTCATTTGATCCGAAAAACAACTGGGTTTCCCGGACATTACCTCTTGCTTGTAGGATGACACAGAGCATGGAGTTTAAATCCATTTCTGAAGGGAAATTCAGATGAGTGTTCTCATCCATGAAACAAAGTCTGTTTTAACGCAAATAGCATGCTCTACTTTCAAGCGTCTGAAATACAGCAAGGAACATGAGAATGTCCAGATAAAGAGAACTGTGTTTCCTACGCATACGGACCATATCTAGTTCAACTCTGCTTATGAAACTGATATAAACCACAGCATCTCTTACCTAGACGCTCTTTAGTTAAAAGTGAAAATCGTGTTGGTTTCGTGAACTGTGTAAATTCATTTGCCTGAAAATTCACTGCTTTTACCAGAAATGAACTTTTGCTTGTAGGATGACACAGAGCATGGAGTTTAACTCCGATTCTAAATGGAAATTTAGAAGAGTGTTCTCCTCCATGAAACACAGTCTTTTTTAACGCAAGAAGCATCCTCTTCATTCCAGCTTCTGCAATACAGCAAGAAACATGAGCATGCCCAGAAAAAAATAACTGTGTTTACGACTCATACGGAACATATCTAGTTCAACTCTGCTTATGAAAATGATGCAAACCACATCATCTCTTACATAGATGCTCTTTATTTAATAGTGAAAATCGTATTGGTTTCCTGAACTGTGTAAATTCATTTGAGCCGAAAAATAACTGGGTATACCGGAAATGTACTCTTGCTTGTAGGATGACACAGAGCGTGGAGTTTAACTCCATTTCTGAAGGGAAATTCAGAAGAGTGTTCTCATCCATGAAACACACTCCGTTTTAACGCAAATAGCATGTTCTTCTTTTCAGCGTCTTCAGACAAGCAAGGATCATGAGAATGTCCAGAAAAAAGGAACTGTGCGTACTACTCATAGGGAACATGTCTTGTTCAACTCTGCTCATGAAACTGATGCAAACCACATCATCTCTTACATAGATTCTCTTTATTTAATAGTGAAAATCGTGATGGTTTCGTGAACTGTGTAAATTCATTTGAGCCGAAAAATAACTGGGTTTCCCGGAAATTACCTCTTGCTTGTAGGATGACACAGAGCATGGAGATTGACTCCATCTCTGAAGGGAAATTCAGAAGAGTGTTCTCATCCATGAAACAAAGTCTGTTTTAACACAAATAGCATGCTCTTCTTTCCAGCGTCTGCAATACAGCAAGGAACATGAGAATGTCCAGAAAAAAAGAACTGTATTTCCTACTCATAGGGCCCATATCTCGTTCAACTCTGCTTATGAAACAGATACAAACCACAGCATCTCTTACATAGATTCTCTTTAGTTAATAGTTTAAATTGTGTTGGTTTCGTGAACTGTGTAAATTCATTTGGCACCGAAAATTTACTGCGTTTACCAGAAATGAACTCTTGCTTGTAGGACGATACAGAGCATGGAGTTTAACTCTGATTCTAAATGGAAATTCAGCAGAGTGTTCTCCTCCATGAAACACAGTCTTTTTTATGGCAAGATGCATGCTTTTCTTCCCAGCATCTACAATAAAGCAAGAAACATGAGCTTGGCCAGAATAAAAGAACTGTGTTTCCTACTCATACCGAACTTTTCTAGTTCAACTCTACTTATGAAACTGATACAAACCACATCATCTCTTACATAGACTCTTTATTTAATAGTGAAAATCGTATTGGTTTCGTGAACTGTGTAAATTCATTTGAGCTGAAAAATAACTGGGTTTACCGGAAATGAACTCTTGCTTGTAGGAAGACACAGAGCCTTTGGTTAAACTCAGTTTCTGAAGGGAAATTCAGACCAGTGTTCTCATCCATGAAACACACTCCGTTTTAACTGAAGAAGCATGATCTTCTTTCCAGCGTGTGCAATACAGCAAGGAACATGAGCATGCCCAGAAAAAAAACTGTGTTTCCTACTCATATGGACCATATCTAGGTCAACTCTGCTTATGAAACTTATACAAACCACATCATCTGTTCCATAGATGCTCTTTAGTTAATAGTGAAAATCTTGATGGTTTCGTGAACTGTGTAAATTCATTTGAGCCGAAAAATAACTGGGTTTCCCGGAAATTACCTCTTGCATGTAGGATGACACAGAGCATCGAGTATAACTCCATTTCTGAAGGGAAATTCAGAAGAGTGTTCTCATCCACGAAACACACTCCGTTTTAAAGGAAGAAGCATGCTCTTCCTTCCAGCGTCTTCTATACAGCAAGGAACATGAGAATGTCCAGAAAAAAAGAACTGGGTTTCCTACTCATAAGGACCATATCTACTTCAACACTGCTTATGAAACTGATACAAACCACATCATCTCTTACATAGATGCTCTTTAGTTAATATTGAAAATCGTATTGGTTTCCTTGAACTGTGTAAATTCATTTTTGCAAAAAATAATGAGGTTTAACGGAAATGAACTCTTGCTTGTAGGAAGACACATAGCATGGAGTTTAACTCCGATTCTAAAGGGAAATTCAGAAAAGTGTTCTCATCCATGAAACACAGTCTGTTTTAACGCAAGAAGCATTCTCTTCTTTCCAGCATCTGCAATACAGGAAGGAACATGAGCATGTCCAGAAAACATGAACTGTGTTTCCTAATCATAGGGACCATATCGCGTTCGACTCTGCTCATGAAACTGATACAAACCACATCATCTCTTACATAGATGCTCTTTAGCTAATAGTGAAAATCGTATTGGTTTCGTGAACTATGTAAAGTCAACTCTTGCTTGTATGAAGACACAGAGCCTTTGGTTGAACTCAGTTTCTGAAGGGAAATTCAGACCAGTGTTCTCATCCATGAAACACACTCCGCTTTAACCGAGGAAGCATGCTCTTCTTTTCAGCGTCTGCAATACAGCAAGGAACATGAGCATGCCCAGAAAAAAAGAACTGTGTTTCCTACTCATATCGACCATATCTAGGTCAACTCTGCTTATGAAACTGATACAATCCACATCATCTGTTACATAGATGCTCTTTAGTTAATAGTGAAAATCGTGGTGGTTTTGTGAACTGTGTAAATTCATTTGAGCCGAAAAATAACTGGGATTCCCAGATATTACCTCTTGCTTGTAGGATGACACAGAGCATGGAGTTTAACTCCATTTCTGAAGGATACTTCAGAAGAGTGTTCTCATCCATGAAACACACTCTGTTTTAACGTAAATAATATGCTCTCATTTCCAGCGTATGCAATACAGCAAGGAACATGAGAATGTCCAGAAAAAAAGAACTGTTTCCTACTCATAAGGACCATATCTAGTTCAACTCTGCTTATGAAACTGATATAATCCACAGCATCTCTTACCTAGACGCTCTTTAGTTAATAGTGAAGATCGTATTGGTTTCGTGAACTGTGTAAATTCATTTGAGCTGAAAAATAACTGGGTTTACAGGAAATGAACTCTTGCTTGTAGCAAGACACAGAAACTTTGGTTAAACTCAGTTTCTAAAGGGAAATTCAGACCAGTGTTCTCATCCATGAAACACACTCCGTTTTAACCGAAGAAGCATGCTCTTCTTTTCAGCATCTGCAATACAGCAAGGAACATGAGCATGCCCAGAAAAAAAGAACTGTGTTTCCTACTCATATGGACCATATCTAGGTCAACTCTGCTTATGAAACTGATACAAACCACGTCATCTCTTACATAGACGCTCTTTAGTTAATAGTGAAAATCGTATTGGTTTCGTGAACTGTGTAAATTCATTTGATCCGAAAAACAACTGGGTTTCCCGGACATTACCTCTTGCTTGTAGGATGACACAGAGCATGGAGTTTAAATCCATTTCTGAAGGGAAATTCAGATGAGTGTTCTCATCCATGAAACAAAGTCTGTTTTAACGCAAATAGCATGCTCTACTTTCAAGCGTCTGAAATACAGCAAGGAACATGAGAATGTCCAGATAAAGAGAACTGTGTTTCCTACGCATACGGACCATATCTAGTTCAACTCTGCTTATGAAACTGATATAAACCACAGCATCTCTTACCTAGACGCTCTTTAGTTAAAAGTGAAAATCGTGTTGGTTTCGTGAACTGTGTAAATTCATTTGCCTGAAAATTCACTGCTTTTACCAGAAATGAACTTTTGCTTGTAGGATGACACAGAGCATGGAGTTTAACTCCGATTCTAAATGGAAATTTAGAAGAGTGTTCTCCTCCATGAAACACAGTCTTTTTTAACGCAAGAAGCATCCTCTTCATTCCAGCTTCTGCAATACAGCAAGAAACATGAGCATGCCCAGAAAAAAATAACTGTGTTTACGACTCATACGGAACATATCTAGTTCAACTCTGCTTATGAAAATGATGCAAACCACATCATCTCTTACATAGATGCTCTTTATTTAATAGTGAAAATCGTATTGGTTTCCTGAACTGTGTAAATTCATTTGAGCCGAAAAATAACTGGGTATACCGGAAATGTACTCTTGCTTGTAGGATGACACAGAGCGTGGAGTTTAACTCCATTTCTGAAGGGAAATTCAGAAGAGTGTTCTCATCCATGAAACACACTCCGTTTTAACGCAAATAGCATGTTCTTCTTTTCAGCGTCTTCAGACAAGCAAGGATCATGAGAATGTCCAGAAAAAAGGAACTGTGCGTACTACTCATAGGGAACATGTCTTGTTCAACTCTGCTCATGAAACTGATGCAAACCACATCATCTCTTACATAGATTCTCTTTATTTAATAGTGAAAATCGTGATGGTTTCGTGAACTGTGTAAATTCATTTGAGCCGAAAAATAACTGGGTTTCCCGGAAATTACCTCTTGCTTGTAGGATGACACAGAGCATGGAGATTGACTCCATCTCTGAAGGGAAATTCAGAAGAGTGTTCTCATCCATGAAACAAAGTCTGTTTTAACACAAATAGCATGCTCTTCTTTCCAGCGTCTGCAATACAGCAAGGAACATGAGAATGTCCAGAAAAAAAGAACTGTATTTCCTACTCATAGGGCCCATATCTCGTTCAACTCTGCTTATGAAACAGATACAAACCACAGCATCTCTTACATAGATTCTCTTTAGTTAATAGTTAAAATTGTGTTGGTTTCGTGAACTGTGTAAATTCATTTGGCACCGAAAATTTACTGCGTTTACCAGAAATGAACTCTTGCTTGTAGGACGATACAGAGCATGGAGTTTAACTCTGATTCTAAATGGAAATTCAGCAGAGTGTTCTCCTCCATGAAACACAGTCTGTTTTATGGCAAGATGCATGCTTTTCTTCCCAGCATCTGCAATAAAGCAAGAAACATGAGCTTGGCCAGAATAAAAGAACTGTGTTTCCTACTCATACCGAACTTTTCTAGTTCAACTCTACTTATGAAACTGATACAAACCACATCATCTCTTACATAGACTCTTTATTTAATAGTGAAAATCGTATTGGTTTCGTGAACTGTGTAAATTCATTTGAGCTGAAAAATAACTGGGTTTACCGGAAATGAACTCTTGCTTGTAGGAAGACACAGAGCCTTTGGTTAAACTCAGTTTCTGAAGGGAAATTCAGACCAGTGTTCTCATCCATGAAACACACTCCGTTTTAACTGAAGAAGCATGATCTTCTTTCCAGCGTGTGCAATACAGCAAGGAACATGAGCATGCCCAGAAAAAAAACTGTGTTTCCTACTCATATGGACCATATCTAGGTCAACTCTGCTTATGAAACTTATACAAACCACATCATCTGTTCCATAGATGCTCTTTAGTTAATAGTGAAAATCTTGATGGTTTCGTGAACTGTGTAAATTCATTTGAGCCGAAAAATAACTGGGTTTCCCGGAAATTACCTCTTGCATGTAGGATGACACAGAGCATCGAGTATAACTCCATTTCTGAAGGGAAATTCAGAAGAGTGTTCTCATCCACGAAACACACTCCGTTTTAAAGGAAGAAGCATGCTCTTCCTTCCAGCGTCTTCTATACAGCAAGGAACATGAGAATGTCCAGAAAAAAAGAACTGGGTTTCCTACTCATAAGGACCATATCTACTTCAACACTGCTTATGAAACTGATACAAACCACATCATCTCTTACATAGATGCTCTTTAGTTAATATTGAAAATCGTATTGGTTTCCTTGAACTGTGTAAATTCATTTTTGCAAAAAATAATGAGGTTTAACGGAAATGAACTCTTGCTTGTAGGAAGACACATAGCATGGAGTTTAACTCCGATTCTAAAGGGAAATTCAGAAAAGTGTTCTCATCCATGAAACACAGTCTGTTTTAACGCAAGAAGCATTCTCTTCTTTCCAGCATCTGCAATACAGGAAGGAACATGAGCATGTCCAGAAAACATGAACTGTGTTTCCTAATCATAGGGACCATATCGCGTTCGACTCTGCTCATGAAACTGATACAAACCACATCATCTCTTACATAGATGCTCTTTAGCTAATAGTGAAAATCGTATTGGTTTCGTGAACTATGTAAAGTCAACTCTTGCTTGTATGAAGACACAGAGCCTTTGGTTGAACTCAGTTTCTGAAGGGAAATTCAGACCAGTGTTCTCATCCATGAAACACACTCCGCTTTAACCGAGGAAGCATGCTCTTCTTTTCAGCGTCTGCAATACAGCAAGGAACATGAGCATGCCCAGAAAAAAAGAACTGTGTTTCCTACTCATATCGACCATATCTAGGTCAACTCTGCTTATGAAACTGATACAATCCACATCATCTGTTACATAGATGCTCTTTAGTTAATAGTGAAAATCGTGGTGGTTTTGTGAACTGTGTAAATTCATTTGAGCCGAAAAATAACTGGGATTCCCAGATATTACCTCTTGCTTGTAGGATGACACAGAGCATGGAGTTTAACTCCATTTCTGAAGGATACTTCAGAAGAGTGTTCTCATCCATGAAACACACTCTGTTTTAACGTAAATAATATGCTCTCATTTCCAGCGTATGCAATACAGCAAGGAACATGAGAATGTCCAGAAAAAAAGAACTGTTTCCTACTCATAAGGACCATATCTAGTTCAACTCTGCTTATGAAACTGATATAATCCACAGCATCTCTTACCTAGACGCTCTTTAGTTAATAGTGAAGATCGTATTGGTTTCCTTGAATTGTGTAAATTCATTAGAGCAAAAAATAACGGGGTTTACCGGAAATGAACTCTTGCTTGTAGGAAAACACAGAGCATGCCCTTAAACTCCAATTCTGAAGGGAAATTCAGAAAAGTTTTCTCATCCATGAAACACACTCCGTTTTAAAGGAAGAAGCATGCTCTTCTTTCCAGCGTCTGCTATACAGCAAGGAACATGAGCATGTCCAGAAAAAAGAACTGTGTTTCCTAATCATAGGGACCATATCTTGTTCAACTCTGCTCATGAAACTGATACAAACCACATCAACTCTTACATAGATGCTCTTTAGTTAATAGTGGAAATCATATTTGTTTCCTAAACTATGTAGAATCATTTGAGCCAAAAAATAACTGGGTTTACAGGAAATGAACTCTTGCTTGTAGGAAGACACAGAGCATGGCGTTAAACTCCGATTCTAAAGGGAAATTCAGAAGAGTGTTCTCCTCAAAGAAACACAGTCTGTTTTAATGCAAGAAGCATGCTCTTCTTTCCAGCATCTGCAATACAGCAAGAAACATGAGCATGGCCAGAAAAAGAGAACTGTGTTTCCTACTCATATGGACCATATCTCGTTCAACTCTGCTTATGAAACTGATACAAACCACAGCATCTCTTACATAGATGCTCTTTAGTTAATAGAGAAAATTGTGTTGGTTTCGTGAACTGTGTAAATTCATTTGGTACCGAAAATTCACTGCGTTTACCAGAAATGAACTCTTGGTTGTAGGATGACACAGAGCATGGAGTTTAACTCCGATTCTTAATGGAAATTGAGCAGAGTGTTCTCCTCCATGAAACACAGTCTGTTTTAACGCAAGAAGCATCCTCTTCTTTCCAGCATCTGCAAAACAGCAAGAAACATGAGCATGGCCAGAAAAAAAGAACTGTGTTTCCGACTCATACAGTCCATATCTAGTTCAACTCTGCTTATGAAACTGATATAAACCACAGCATCACTTACATACACTCTCTTTAGTTTATAGTGAAAATCGTGTTGGTTTCGTGAACTGTGTAAATTCATTTGGCCGAAAATTCACAGCTCTTACCAAAAGTGTACTCTTGCTTGTAGGAAGACACAGAGCATTTGCTTTAACTCCATATCTGAAGGGAATTTCAGACCAGTGTTCTCATCCATGAAACACACTCTGTTTTAACACAAATAGCATACTCTCATTTCCAGCGTCTGCAATACAGCAAGGAAAATGAGCATGCCCAGAAAAAAAGAACTTGTTTCCTACTCATACGGAACATATCTAGTTAAACTCTGCTTATGAAACTGATGCAAACCACATCATCTCTTACATAGATCCTCTTTAGTTAATAGTGAACATCGTGATGGTTTCGTGAACTGTGTAAATTCATTTGAGTCGAAAAATAACTGGGTTTCCCGGAAATTACCTCTTGCTTGTAGGATGACACAGAGCATGGAGTTTAACTCCATTTCTGAAGGGAAATTAGGAAGAGGGTTCTCATCCATGAAACAAAGTCTGTTTTAATGCAAATAGCATGCTCTTCTTTCCAGCGTCTGCAATACAGCAAGGAACATGAGAATGTGCAGAAAAAAAGAACTGTGTTTCCTACTAATACGGACCATATCTAGTTCAACTCTGCTTATGAAACTGATATAAATCACAGCATCCCTAAGCCTAGACGCTCTATGGTTAATAGTGAAAACCGTGTTGGTATTGTGAACTGTGTAAATTCAGTTGGCTGAAATTTCACTGCTTTTACCAGAAATGAACTCTTGATTGTAGGACGACAGAGAGCATGGAGTGTAACTCTGATTCTAAATGGAAATTCAGAAGAGTGTTCTCCTCCATGAAACACAGTCTGTTTTAACGCAAGAAGCATCCTCTTCATTCCAGCTTCTGCAATACAGCAAGAAACATGAGCATGAACAGAAAAAAAGAACTGTGTTTCCGAATCATACAGAACATATCTAGTTCAACTCTGCTTATGAAACTCATGCAAACCACATCATCTCTTACATACACGCTCTTAAGTTAATAGTGAAAATAGTATTGGATTCGTGAACTCTGTAAATTCATTTGAGCCGAAAAATAACTGGGTTTACCGGAAATGATCTATGCTTGTAGGAAGACACAGAGCATGGAGTTTAACTCCATTTCTGAGGGGAAATTCAGAAGAGTGTTCTCATCCATGAAACACACTCTGTTTTAATGCAAATAGCATGCTCTCATTTCCAGCGTCTGCAATACAGCAAGAAACATGAGCATGCCCAGAAAAAAAGAACTGTGTTTCCTACTCATACGGAACATATCTAGTTCAACTCTGCTTATGAAACTGATGCAAACCACATCATCTCTTACATAGACACTCTTTATTTAATAGTGAAATTCCTATTGGTTTCGTGAACTGTGTAAAATCATTTGAGCCGAAAAACAACTGGGTTTACAGGAAATGAACTCTTGCTTGTAGGAAGACACAGAGCCTTTGGTGTAACTCACTTTCTAAAGGGAAAATCAGACCTGTGTTCTCATCCATGAAACACACTCTCTTCTAACGCAAGAAACATGCTCTTCTTTCCAGCTTTGCAATACAGCAAGGAATATGAGCATGCCCAGAAAAAAAGAACTGTGTCTCCTACTCATATGGACGATATCTATTTCAACTCTTCTTATGAAACTAATACACACCACATCATCTCTTACATAGATGCTCTTTAGTTAATAGTAAAAATCGTGATGGTTTCATGAACTGTGTAAATTCATTTGAGCCGAAAAATTACTGGGTTTCCCGGAAATTACCTCTTGCTTGTAGGATGACACAGAGCATGGAGTTTAACTCCATTTCTGAAGGGAAATTCAGAAGAGTGTTCTCATCCAAGAAACAAAGTCTGTTTTAATGCAAATAGCATGCTCTTCTTAACAGCGTCTGCAATACAGCAAGGAACATGAGAATGTCCAGAAAATAAGAACTGTGTTTCCTACTCATAAGGACCATATGTAGTTCAACTCTGCTTATGAAACTGATACAAATCACAGCTCCTGTTACATAAATGCTCTTTAGGTAGTAGTGAGAATCATGTTTGGGTTCGTGAACTGCGAAAAATCATTTGAGCCCAAAATTCACTGAGTTTACCAGAAATGAACTCTTGCTGGTAGGAAGACACTTCTCTTGGGATTTAACTCCGTTTCTGAAGGCAAATTCAGACCAGAGTTCTCTTCCCTGATAAACACTCTGTTTTAAGGCAAGAATCATCCTCTTGTTTCCTGCATTTCCAATATAGTAAGAAACATGAGCATGCCCAGAAAAAAAGAACTTTGTTTCCTACTCATACAGTCCATATGTAGTTCAACTGTGCTTATGAAACTGATTCAAACCACAGCTCCTCTTACATAAATCCTATTTAGATAATGGTGAGAATCGCGTTGGGTTCGTGAACTGCGAATAATTATTTCAGCCCAAAATTCACTAGATTTACCTGAAATGAACTCTTGCTTTTAGGAAGACACAGATCCTGGGGATTAACTCCGTTTCTGAAGGCAAATTCAGACCAGAATTCTCAACCCTGAAAAACACTCTGTTTTGAGGCAAGAATCATCCTCTTCTTTCCAGCTTCTCCAACACAATAAGAACCATGAGCACGCCCAGAAGAAAAGAACTGTGTTTACTACTCATATGGACCATATGTAGTTAAACTCTGCTTATGAAATGATACACACCACAGCTCCTCTTACATAAATGCTCTTTAGGTAATAGTGAGAATCATGTTTGGGTTCGTGAAATGTGAAAAATCATTTGAGCCCAAAATTAACTGGATTTACCAGAAATGAACTCTTGCTTGTAGGAAGACACAGATCCTGGGGTTTAAGTCCGATTGTGAAGGAAATTCCGACCAGAGATCTCATCCATGAAACACACCCTGTTTTAATGCAAGAAGCATGCTCTTCTTTCAAGCATCTCCAATACAGCAAGTACGATGAGCATGCCCTGAAAAAGAGAACTGTGTTTCCTACTCATACGGACCATATGTAGTCCACCTCTGCTTATGAAACTGATACAGACCACAGCTCCTCGTACAAAAATGCACTTTAGTTAATAGTGATAATCGACTTGGGTTCTAGAACTGTGTAAAATCATTTGAGCCGAAAATTCACATGGTTACCAGAAATGAACACTTGCTTGTAGGAAGACACAGAACATGGGGTTTAACTCCAATTCTGAAGGGAAATTCAGACCAGATTTCTCTTCCCTGAAACACACTCTGTTTTAACGCAATAAGCAAGCTCTTCTTTCCAGAGTCAAAAATACAGCAAGAACCATGAGCATGCCCTGAAAAAAAGAACTCTGTTTCCAGCTCATACGGACCATATGTAGTTCAACTCTGCTTATGAAACTGATACAAACCACAGCTCCTATTACATAAATGCTCTTTAGGTAATAGTGAGAATCATGTTTGGTTTCGTGAACTGCGAAAAATCATTTGAGCCCAAAATTCACTGGGTTACCAGAAATGAACTCTTGCTTGTAGGAAGACACTGATCCTGGGGTTTAACTCCGTTTCTGAAGGCAAATTCAGACCAGAGTTCTCTTCCCTGAAAAACACTCTGTTTTAAGACAAGTATCATCCTATTGTTTCCTTCATCTCCAATATATTAAGAAACATGAGCATGCCCAGAAAAAAAGAACTTTGTTTCCTACTCATACAGTCCATATGTAGTTCAACTCTGCTTATGAAACTGATACAAACCACAGCTCCTCTTACATAAATCCTCTTTAGTTAATAGTGACAATAGCCTTGGGTTCGTAAAATGCGAAAAATCATTTGAGACCAAAATTTACTGGGTTTACCAGAAATGAACTCTTCCTTGCAGAAAGACACAGATCCTGGTGTTTAACTCCGTTTCTGAAGTGAAATGCACATCAGAATTCTCATCCCTGAAAAACACAGTGTTTTAAGGCATGAATCATCCTCTTCTTTCCAGGGTCTCCAATACAGTAACAACAATAAGCATGTCAAGAAAAAAAGAACTGTGTTTCCTACTCATAAGGACCATATGTAGTCCACCTCTGCTTATGAAACTGATACAGACCACAGCTCCTCTTACATAAATGCTCTTTAGTTAATAGTGAGAATCACGTTGGGTTCGTGAACTGCGAAAAATCATTTGAGGCCAAAATTCACTGTGTTAACCAGAAATGAACGCTTGCTTGTAGGAAGACACAGATCCTTGGGTTTAACTCCGTATCTGAAGGGAAATTCAGACCAGAGTTCTCTTCCCTGAAAAACTCTCTGTTTTAAGGCAAGAATCATCCTCTTCTTTCCAGCTTCTCCAATACAGTAAGAACCATGAGCACGCCTAGAAGAAAAGAACTGTGTTTCCTACTCATACGGACCATATGTAGTTCAACTCTGCTTATGAAATGATACAGACCACAGCTCCTCTTACATAAATGCTCTTTAGTTAATAGTGATAATCGATTTGGGATCTAGAACTGTGTAAAATCATTTGAGCAGAAAATTCACGTGGTTACCAGAAATGAACACTTGCTTGTAGGAAGACACAGAACATGGGGTTTAACTCCAATTCTGAAGGGAAATTCAGACCAGATTTCTCTTCCCTGAAACACACTCTGTTTTATGGCAAGAAGCAACCTCTTCTTTCCAGAGTCAAAAATACATCAAAAACCATGAGCATGCCCTGAAAAAAAGAACTGTGTTTCCAGCTCATAGGGACCATATGTAGTTCAACTCTGCTTATGAAACTGATACAAACCACAGCTCCTATTACATAAATGCTCTTTTGGTGATAGTGAGAATCATGTTTGGGTTCGTGAACTGTGAAAAATCATTTGAGCCCAAAATTCACTGGATTTACCAGAAATGAACTCTTGCTTGTAGGAAGACACAGATCCTGGTGTTTAACTCCGATTGTGAAGGAAATTTCGCCCAGAGATCTCATCCATGAAACACACCCTGTTTTAATGCAAGAAGCATGCTCTTCTTTCAAGCATCTACAATACAGCAAGTACGATGAGCATGCCCTGAAAAAGAGAACTGTGTTTCCTACTCATATGGACCATATGTAGTCCACCTCTGCTTATGAAACTGATACAGACCACAGCTCCTCTTACAAAAATGCACTTTAGTTAATAGTGATAATCGACTTGGGTTCTAGAACTGTGTAAAATCATTTGAGCCGAAAATTCACATGGTTACCAGAAATGAACACTTGCTTGTAGGAAGACACAGAACATGGGGTTTAACTCCAATTCTGAAGGGAAATTCAGACCAGATTTCTCTTCCCTGAAACACACTCTGTTTTAACGCAATAAGCAAGCTCTTCTTTCCAGAGTCAAAAATACAGCAAGAACCATGAGCATGCCCTGAAAAAAAGAACTCTGTTTCCAGCTCATACGGACCATATGTAGTTCAACTCTGCTTATGAAACTGATACAAACCACAGCTCCTATTACATAAATGCTCTTTAGGTAATAGTGAGAATCATGTTTGGTTTCGTGAACTGCAAAAAATCATTTTAGCCCAAAATTCACTGGGTTACCAGAAATGAACTCTTGCTTGTAGGAAGACACTGATCTGGGGTTTAACTCCGTTTCTGAAGGCAAATTCAGACCAGAGTTCTCTTCCCTGAAAAACACTCTGTTTTAAGGCAAGTATCATCCTATTGTTTCCAGCATCTCCAATATAGTAAGAAACATGAGCATGCCCAGAAAAAAAGAACTTTGTTTCCTACTCATACAGTCCATATGTAGTTCAACTCTGCTTATGAAACTGATACAAACCACAGCTCCTCTTACATAAATCCTCTTTAGTTAATAGTGACAATAGCCTTGGGTTCGTAAACTGCGAAAAATCATTTGAGACCAAAATTTACTGGGTTTACCAGAAATGAACTCTTCCTTGCAGAAAGACACAGATCCTGGTGTTTAACTCCGTTTCTGAAGTGAAATGCACATCAGAATTCTCATCCCTGAAAAACACAGTGTTTTAAGGCATGAATCATCCTCTTCTTTCCAGGGTCTCCAATACAGTAACAACAATAAGCATGTCAAGAAAAAAAGAACTGTGTTTCCTACTCATAAGGACCATATGTAGTCCACCTCTGCTTATGAAACTGATACAGACCACAGCTCCTCTTACATAAATGCTCTTTAGTTAATAGTGAGAATCACGTTGGGTTCGTGAACTGCGAAAAATCATTTGAGGCCAAAATTCACTGTGTTAACCAGAAATGAACGCTTGCTTGTAGGAAGACACAGATCCTTGGGTTTAACTCCGTATCTGAAGGGAAATTCAGACCAGAGTTCTCTTCCCTGAAAAACTCTCTGTTTTAAGGCAAGAATCATCCTCTTCTTTCCAGCTTCTCCAATACATTAAGAACCATGAGCACGCCTAGAAGAAAAGAACTGTGTTTCCTACTCATACGGACCATATGTAGTTCAACTCTGCTTATGAAATGATACAGACCACAGCTCCTCTTACATAAATGCTCTTTAGTTAATAGTAAAAATCGTGATGGTTTCGTGAACTGTGTAAATTCATTTGAGCCGAAAAATAACTGGGTTTCCCGGAAATTACCTCTTGCTTGTAGCATGACACAGAGCATGGAGTTTAACTCCATTTCTGAAGGGAAATTCAGAAGAGTGTTCTCATCCAAGAAACAAAGTCTGTTTTAATGCAAATAGCATGCTCTTCTTAACAGCGTCTGCAATACAGCAAGGAACATGAGAATGTCCAGAAAATAAGAACTGTGTTTCCTACTCATAAGGACCATATGTAGTTCAACTCTGCTTATGAAACTGATACAAATCACAGCTCCTGTTACATAAATGCTCTTTAGGTAGTAGTGAGAATCATGTTTGGGTTCGTGAACTGCGAAAAATCATTTGAGCCCAAAATTCACTGAGTTTACCAGAAATGAACTCTTGCTGGTAGGAAGACACTTCTCTTGGGATTTAACTCCGTTTCTGAAGGCAAATTCAGACCAGAGTTCTCTTCCCTGATAAACACTCTGTTTTAAGGCAAGAATCATCCTCTTGTTTCCTGCATTTCCAATATAGTAAGAAACATGAGCATGCCCAGAAAAAAAGAACTTTGTTTCCTACTCATACAGTCCATATGTAGTTCAACTGTGCTTATGAATCTGATTAAAACCACAGCTCCTCTTACATAAATCCTATTTAGATAATGGTGAGAATCGCGTTGGGTTCGTGAACTGCGAATAATCATTTCAGCCCAAAATTCACTAGATTTACCTGAAATGAACTCTTGCTTTTAGGAAGACACAGATCCTGGGGATTAACTCCGTTTCTGAAGGCAAATTCAGACCAGAATTCTCAACCCTGAAAAACACTCTGTTTTGAGGCAAGAATCATCCTCTTCTTTCCAGCTTCTCCAACACAATAAGAACCATGAGCACGCCCAGAAGAAAAGAACTGTGTTTACTACTCATATGGACCATATGTAGTTAAACTCTGCTTATGAAATGATACACACCACAGCTCCTCTTACATAAATGCTCTTTAGGTAATAGTGAGAATCATGTTTGGGTTCGTGAACTGTGAAAAATCATTTGAGCCCAAAATTAACTGGATTTACCAGAAATGAACTCTTGCTTGTAGGAAGACACAGATCCTGGGGTTTAAGTCCGATTGTGAAGGAAATTCCGACCAGAGATCTCATCCATGAAACACACCCTGTTTTAATGCAAGAAGCATGCTCTTCTTTCAAGCATCTCCAATACAGCAAGTACGATGAGCATGCCCTGAAAAAGAGAACTGTGTTTCCTACTCATACGGACCATATGTAGTCCACCTCTGCTTATGAAACTGATACAGACCACAGCTCCTCGTACAAAAATGCACTTTAGTTAATAGTGATAATCGACTTGGGTTCTAGAACTGTGTAAAATCATTTGAGCCGAAAATTCACATGGTTACCAGAAATGAACACTTGCTTGTAGGAAGACACAGAACATGGGGTTTAACTCCAATTCTGAAGGGAAATTCAGACCAGATTTCTCTTCCCTGAAACACACTCTGTTTTAACGCAATAAGCAAGCTCTTCTTTCCAGAGTCAAAAATACAGCAAGAACCATGAGCATGCCCTGAAAAAAAGAACTCTGTTTCCAGCTCATACGGACCATATGTAGTTCAACTCTGCTTATGAAACTGATACAAACCACAGCTCCTATTACATAAATGCTCTTTAGGTAATAGTGAGAATCATGTTTGGTTTCGTGAACTGCGAAAAATCATTTGAGCCCAAAATTCACTGGGTTACCAGAAATGAACTCTTGCTTGTAGGAAGACACTGATCCTGGGGTTTAACTCCGTTTCTGAAGGCAAATTCAGACCAGAGTTCTCTTCCCTGAAAAACACTCTGTTTTAAGACAAGTATCATCCTATTGTTTCCTTCATCTCCAATATATTAAGAAACATGAGCATGCCCAGAAAAAAAGAACTTTGTTTCCTACTCATACAGTCCATATGTAGTTCAACTCTGCTTATGAAACTGATACAAACCACAGCTCCTCTTACATAAATCCTCTTTAGTTAATAGTGACAATAGCCTTGGGTTCGTAAAATGCGAAAAATCATTTGAGACCAAAATTTACTGGGTTTACCAGAAATGAACTCTTCCTTGCAGAAAGACACAGATCCTGGTGTTTAACTCCGTTTCTGAAGTGAAATGCACATCAGAATTCTCATCCCTGAAAAACACAGTGTTTTAAGGCATGAATCATCCTCTTCTTTCCAGGGTCTCCAATACAGTAACAACAATAAGCATGTCAAGAAAAAAAGAACTGTGTTTCCTACTCATAAGGACCATATGTAGTCCACCTCTGCTTATGAAACTGATACAGACCACAGCTCCTCTTACATAAATGCTCTTTAGTTAATAGTGAGAATCACGTTGGGTTCGTGAACTGCGAAAAATCATTTGAGGCCAAAATTCACGGTGTTAACCAGAAATGAACGCTTGCTTGTAGGAAGACACAGATCCTTGGGTTTAACTCCGTATCTGAAGGGAAATTCAGACCAGAGTTCTCTTCCCTGAAAAACTCTCTGTTTTAAGGCAAGAATCATCCTCTTCTTTCCAGCTTCTCCAATACAGTAAGAACCATGAGCACGCCTAGAAGAAAAGAACTGTGTTTCCTACTCATACGGACCATATGTAGTTCAACTCTGCTTATGAAATGATACAGACCACAGCTCCTCTTACATAAATGCTCTTTAGTTAATAGTGATAATCGATTTGGGATCTAGAACTGTGTAAAATCATTTGAGCCGAAAATTCACGTGGTTACCAGAAATGAACACTTGCTTGTAGGAAGACACAGAACATGGGGTTTAACTCCAATTCTGAAGGGAAATTCAGACCAGATTTCTCTTCCCTGAAACACACTCTGTTTTATGGCAAGAAGCAACCTCTTCTTTCCAGAGTCAAAAATACATCAAAAACCATGAGCATGCCCTGAAAAAAAGAACTGTGTTTCCAGCTCATAGGGACCATATGTAGTTCAACTCTGCTTATGAAACTGATACAAACCACAGCTCCTATTACATAAATGCTCTTTTGGTGATAGTGAGAATCATGTTTGGGTTCGTGAACTGTGAAAAATCATTTGAGCCCAAAATTCACTGGATTTACCAGAAATGAACTCTTGCTTGTAGGAAGACACAGATCCTGGTGTTTAACTCCGATTGTGAAGGAAATTTCGACCAGAGATCTCATCCATGAAACACACCCTGTTTTAATGCAAGAAGCATGCTCTTCTTTCAAGCATCTCCAATACAGCAAGTACGATGAGCATGCCCTGAAAAAGAGAACTGTGTTTCCTACTCATACGGACCATATGTAGTCCACCTCTGCTTATGAAACTGATACAGACCACAGCTCCTCTTACAAAAATGCACTTTAGTTAATAGTGATAATCGACTTGGGTTCTAGAACTGTGTAAAATCATTTGAGCCGAAAATTCACATGGTTACCAGAAATGAACACTTGCTTGTAGGAAGACACAGAACATGGGGTTTAACTCCAATTCTGAAGGGAAATTCAGACCAGATTTCTCTTCCCTGAAACACACTCTGTTTTAACGCAATAAGCAAGCTCTTCTTTCCAGAGTCAAAAATACAGCAAGAACCATGAGCATGCCCTGAAAAAAAGAACTCTGTTTCCAGCTCATACGGACCATATGTAGTTCAACTCTGCTTATGAAACTGATACAAACCACAGCTCCTATTACATAAATGCTCTTTAGGTAATAGTGAGAATCATGTTTGGTTTCGTGAACTGCGAAAAATCATTTTAGCCCAAAATTCACTGGGTTACCAGAAATGAACTCTTGCTTGTAGGAAGACACTGATCTGGGGTTTAACTCCGTATCTGAAGGCAAATTCAGACCAGAGTTCTCTTCCCTGAAAAACACTCTGTTTTAAGGCAAGTATCATCCTATTGTTTCCAGCATCTCCAATATAGTAAGAAACATGAGCATGCCCAGAAAAAAAGAACTTTGTTTCCTACTCATACAGTCCATATGTAGTTCAACTCTGCTTATGAAACTGATACAAACCACAGCTCCTCTTACATAAACCCTCTTTAGTTAATAGTGACAATAGCCTTGGGTTCGTAAACTGCGAAAAATCATTTGAGACCAAAATTTACTGGGTTTACCAGAAATGAACTCTTCCTTGCAGAAAGACACAGATCCTGGTGTTTAACTCCGTTTCTGAAGTGAAATGCACATCAGAATTCTCATCCCTGAAAAACACAGTGTTTTAAGGCATGAATCATCCTCTTCTTTCCAGGGTCTCCAATACAGTAACAACAATAAGCATGTCAAGAAAAAAAGAACTGTGTTTCCTACTCATAAGGACCATATGTAGTCCACCTCTGCTTATGAAACTGATACAGACCACAGCTCCTCTTACATAAATGCTCTTTAGTTAATAGTGAGAATCACGTTGGGTTCGTGAACTGCGAAAAATCATTTGAGGCCAAAATTCACTGTGTTAACCAGAAATGAACGCTTGCTTGTAGGAAGACACAGATCCTTGGGTTTAACTCCGTATCTGAAGGGAAATTCAGACCAGAGTTCTCTTCCCTGAAAAACTCTCTGTTTTAAGGCAAGAATCATCCTCTTCTTTCCAGCTTCTCCAATACAGTAAGAACCATGAGCACGCCTAGAAGAAAAGAACTGTGTTTCCTACTCATACGGACCATATGTAGTTCAACTCTGCTTATGAAATGATACAGACCACAGCTCCTCTTACATAAATGCTCTTTAGTTAATAGTGATAATCGATTTGGGATCTAGAACTGTGTAAAATCATTTGAGCCGAAAATTCACTTGGTTTAAAAGAAATGAACTCTTGCTGGTAGGAAGACACAGATCACGGAGTTTAACTCCATTTGTGAAGGGAAATTCAGACCAGAGTTCTCATCCATGAAACACTCCCTGTTTTAATGGAAGAAGCAAGCTCTTCTTTCCAGCGACTCCAATACAGCAAGAACCATGAGCATGCCCTGAAAAAAGAACTGTTTTTCCTACTCATATGGACCATATGTAGTCCAACTCTGCTTATGAAACTGATACAAACCACAGCTCCTCTTACATAAATGCTCTTTAGTTAATAGTGAGAATAGCGTTGGGTTCGTGAAGTGCGAAAAATCATTTGAGCCCAAAATTCCCTGGGTGAACCAGAAATGAATGCTAGCTTGTAGGAAGACACAGATCCTGGGGTTTAACTCCGTTTCTGAAGGGAAATTCAGACCAGAGTTCTCATCCCTGAAACAAACTCTCCTTTAACGCAAGAAGCAAGCTCTTCTTTCCAGATTCAAAAATACAGCAAGAACCATGAGCATGCACTGAAAAAAAGAACTGTGTTTCCTACTCATACGTACCATAAGTAGTTCAACTCTGCTTATGAAACTGATACAGACCACAGCTCCTCTTACATAAATCCTCTTTAGTTAATAGTGAGAATCGCGTTGGGTTCGTGAACTGCAAAAAATCATTTGAGCCCAAAATTCACTGGATTTACCTGAAATGAACTCTTCCTTGTAGGAAGACACAGATCCTGGGGATTAACTCCGTTTCTGAAGGCAAATTCAGACCAGAATTCTCATTCTCTTCTTTCAAGCTTCTCCAATACATTAAGAACCGTGAGCACTCCCAGAAGAAAAGAACTGTGTTTCCTACTCATACGGACCATATGTAGTTCAACTCTGCTTATGAAACTGATACAAACCACAGCACCTCTTACATAAATGCTCTTTAGTTAATAGTGAGAATCATGTTGGGTTCGTAAACTGTGAAAAATCATTTGAGCCCAAAATTTACTGGGTTAACCGGAAATGAACACTTGCTTGTAGATAGACACAGATCCTGGGGTTTAACTCCGTATCTGAAGGGAAATTCAGACAAGAGTTCTCATCCCTGAAACACACTCTGTTTTAACGCAAGAAGCAAGCTCTTCTTTCCAGAGTCAAAAATACAGCAAGAACCATGAGCATGCCCTGAAAAAAAGAACTGTGTTTCCAGATCATACAGACCATAAGTAGTTCAACTCTGCTTATGAAACTGATACAAACCACAGCTCCTATTACATAAATGCTCTTTAGTTAATGGTGTGAATCATGTTTGGGTTTGTGAACTGCAAAATATCATTTGAGCCCAAAATTCACTGGATTTACCAGAAATGAACTCTTGCTTGTAGGAAGACACTGATCCTGGGATTTAACTCCGTTTCTGAAGGCAAATTCAGACCAGAGTTCTCTTCCCTGAAAAACGCTCTGTTTTAAGGCAAGAATCATCCTCTTCTTTCTAGCATATCCTATATAGTAAGAAACATGAGCATGCCCAGAAAAAAAGAACTTTGTTTTCTACTCACACAGACGATATGTAGTTCAACTCTGCTTATGAAACTGATACAAACCACAGCTCCTCTTACATAAATCCTTTTTAGTTAATAGTGAGAATAGAGTAGGGTTCGTGAACTGTGAAAAGTAATTTGAGCCCAAAATTAACTGGATTTCCCGGAAATGAAATCTTACTTGTAGGAAGACACAGATCCTGGGGTTTAACTCTGTTTCTGAAGGAAATCCAGACGAGAGTTCTCATCCCTGAAACACACTCTGTTTTAACGAAGAAGCAAGCTCTTCTTTCCAGAGTCTATAATACAGAAATTACAATGAGCATGGACTGAAAAAAAGAACTGTGTTTCCTATTCATACGGACCATAAGTAGTTCAACTCTGCTTATGAAACTGATACAGACCACACCTCCTCTTACATAAATGCTCTTTAGGTAATAGTGAGAATAGCGTTGGGTTCGTGAACTGTGAAAAATTATTTGAGCCCAAAATTCACTGGGTTTACCAGAAATGAACTCTTGCTTGTAGGAAGACACAGATCCTGGGGTTTAACTCCATTTCTGAAGAGAAATTCAGACCAGTATTCTCATCCCTGAAAATCGCTCTGTTTTAAGACATGAATCATCCTCTTCTTTCCAGGGTCTCCAATACGGTAAGAACTATGAGCATGCCAAGTAAAAAAGAACTGTGTTTCCTAATCATAAGGACTATATGTACTCCACCTCTGCTTATGAAACTGATACAGACCACAGCTCCTCTTGCAAAAATGCTCTTTAGTTAATAGTGATAATCGACTTGGGTTCTAGAACTGTGTAAAATCATTTGAGCGGAAAATTCACTTGGTTACCAGAAATGAATTCTTGCTTGTAGGAAGACACAGACATGGAGTTTAACTCCATTTCTGAAGGGAAATAAAGACCAGAGTTCTCATCCCTGAAACACACTCTGTTTGATCGCAAGAAGCAAGCTCTTCTTTCCAGAGACAAGAATACAGCAAGAACCATGAGCATGCCCTGAAAAAAAGAACTGTGTTTCCTACTCATACAGACGATATGTAGTTCAACTCTGCTTATGAAACTGATACAAACCACAGCTCCTCTTACATATATGTTCTTTAGTTAATAGTGAGAATCATGTTTGTGTTTTTAAACTGTGAAAAAATCCTTTGAGCCCAAAATCCACTGGGTTTACCAGAAATGAACTCTTGCTTGTAGGAAGACACTGATCCTAGGGTTTAACTCCGTTTCTGAAGGCAAATTCAGACCAGAGTACTCGTCCCTGAAAAACACTCTGTTTTAAGGCAAGAATCATCCTCCTCTTTCCAGCATCTCCAATATAGTAAGAAATATGAGCATGCCCAGAAAAAAGAACTGTGTTTCCTACTCATAAAGACCATATGTAGTTCAACTCTGCTTATGAAACTGATACAAACCACAGCTCCTCTTACATAAATCCTCTTTAGTTAATAGTGAGAATAGCGGTGCGTTCGTGAACTCTGAAAAATCATTTGAGACCAAAATTCACTGGGTTTACCAGAAATGAACTCTTGCTTGTAGGAAGACACAGATCTTGGGGTTTAACTCCGTTTCTGAAGGGAAATGCAGACCAGAATTCTCATCCCTGAAAAAAACTCTGTTTTAAGGAAGAATGATCCTCTTCTTTCCAGGGTCTCCAATACAGTAAGAACAATAAGCATGCCAAGTAAAAAAGAACTGTGTTTCCTAATCATATGGACTATATGTACTCCACCTCTGCTTATGAAACTGATACAGACCACAGCTCCTCTTACAAAAATGCTCTTTAGTTAATAGTGATAATCGACTTGGGGTCTAGAACTGTGTAAAATCATTTGAGCCGAAAATTCACTTGGTTACCAGAAATGAAGTCTTGCTTGTAGGAAGACACAGAACATGGGGTTTAACTCCTTTCTGAAGGGAAATAAAGACCAGAGTTCTCATCCCTGAAACACACTCTGTTTTAATGCAAGAAGCAAGCTCATCTTTCCACCGTCTCCAATACAGCAAGAACCATGAGCATGCCCAGAAAAAATGAACTGTGTCTCCTACTCATACGGACAATAAGTAGTTCAACTCTGCTCATGAAACTGAAAGAAATCAGTTCCTCTTACATAAATGCTCTTTAGTTAATAGTGAGAATCTCTTTGGGTTGGTGAACTGTGAAAAATCATTTGAGCCCAAAATTCACTTGCTTTACCAGAAATGAACTCTTGCTTGTAGGAAGATACAGATCCTGGGGTTTAACTCCGTTTCTGAAGGGAAATGCAGAGCAGAGTTCTCATCCCTCAAAAAAACTATGCTTTAAGGCAAGAATCATCCTCTTCTTTCCAGCTTCTCCAATACAGTAAGAACCATGAGCACGCCTAGAAGAAAAGAACTGTGTTTCCTACTCATACGGACCATATGTCGTTCAACACTGCTTATGAAACTTATACAGACCACAGCTCCTCTTACATAAATCCTCTTTAGTTAATAGTGAGAATAGCGTTGGGTTCGTGAAATGCGAAAAATCATTTGAGCCCAAAATTCACTGGGTTAACCAGAAATGAACGCTTGCTTGTAGGAAGACACAGATCCTGGGGTTTAACTCCGTTTCTGAAGGGAAATTCAGACCAGAGTTCTCATCCCTGAAACACACTCTGTTTTAACGAAGAAGCAAGCTCTTCTTTCCAGAGTCAAAAATACAGCAAGAACCATGAGCATGCACTGAAAAAAAGAACTGTGTTTCCTAAACATACCTACCATATGTAGTTAAACTCTGCTTATTGAACTGATACAGACCACAGCTCCTCTTACATAAATCCTCTTTAGTTAATAGTGAGAATAGAGTAGGGTTCCTGAACTGCGAAAAATCATTTGAGCCCAAAAATAACTGGATTTACCGGAAATGAACTCTTACTTTTAGGAAGACACATATCCTGGGGTTTAACTCTGTTTCTGAAGGAAATCCAACCAGAGGTCTCATCCCTGAAACACACTCTGTTTTAACGAAGTAGCAAGCTCTTCTGTCCAGAGTCTATAATACAGCAATTACAATGAGAATGGACTGAAAAAAAGAACTGTGTTTCCTATTCATACGGACCATATGTAGTTCAACTCTGCTTATGAAACTGATACAGACAACACCTCCTCTTACATAAATGCTCTTTAGGTAATAGTGAGAATAGCGTTGGGTTCGTGAACTGCGAAAAATCATTTGAGACCAAAATTCACTGGGTTTACCAGAAATGAACTCTTGCTTGTATGAAGACACTGATCCTGGGGTTTAACTCCGTTTCTGAAGGCAAATTCAGACCAGAGTTCTCGTCCCTGAAAAACACTCTGTTTTAAGGCAAGAATCATCCTTTCTATGCAGCGTCTCCAAGACAGTAAGAAATATGAGCATTCCCAGAAAAAAGAAATGTGTTTCCTACTCATACAGACCATATGTAGTTAAACTCTGCTTATGAAATGATACAGACTACAGCTCCTATTACATAAATGCTCTTTAGATAATAGTGATAATTGCGCTGGGTTTTAGAACTGTGTAAAATCATTTGAGCCGAAAATTCACTTGGTTTACCAGAAATGAACTCTTGCTTGTAGGAAGACACAGATCCTGGGGTTTAACTCCGTTTCTGAAGGGAAATTCAGACCAGAGTTCTCATCCCTGAAACACACTCTGCTTTAACGCAACAAGCAAGCTCTTCTTTCCAGAGTCTAAAATACAGCAAGAACCATGAGCATGCCCTGAAAAAAAGAAATGTGTTTCCTACTCATACTGACCATACATAGTCCAACTCTGCTCATGAAACTGAAAGTAACCACAGCTCCTCTTACATAAATGCTCTTTAGTTAATAGTGAGAATCAGTTTGGGTTGGTGAACTGTGAAAAATCATTTGAGCCCAAAATTCACTTGCTTTACAAGAAATGAACTCTTGCTTGTAGGAAGTCACAGATCCTGGGGTTTAACTCCGTTTCTTAAGGGAAATGCAGACCAGAGTTCTCATCCCTGAAAAAAACTCTGTTTTAAGGCAAGAATCATCCTCTTATATGCAGCGTCTCCAATACAGTAAGAAATATGAGCATTCCCAGAAAAAAGAAATGTGTTTCCTACGCATACAAACCATATGTAGTTAAACTCTGCTTATGTAATGATATGCAGACCACAGCTCCTCTTACATAAATGCTCTTTAGTTAATAGTGAGAATAGCGTTGGGTGCGTGAAGTGCGAAAAATCATTTGAGCACAAAATTCACTGGGTTTACCAGAAATGAACTCTTGCTGGTAGGAAGACACAGATCCTGTGGTTTAACTCCTTTTCTGAAGGGAAATTCAGACCAGAATTCTCATCCCTGAAAAACGCTCTGTTTTAAGGCATGAATCATCCTCTTCTTTCCAGGGTCTCCAATACGGTAAAAACCATGAGCATGCCAAGAAAAAAAGAATTGTATTTCCTAATAATAAGGACTCTATGTACTCCACCTCTGCTTATGAAACTGATACAAACCACACCTCCTCTTACAAAAATGCTCTTTAGTTATAGTGATAATCGCGCTGGGTTCTAGAACTGTGTAAATTCAGTTGAGCCGAAAATTCACTTGGTTTACAGGAAATGAACTCTTGCTTGTAGGAAGAGACAGATCCTGGAGTTGAACTCCGTTTCTGATGGGAAATTCAGACCCGAGTTCGCATCCCTGAAACATACTCTGGCTTAACGCAACAAGCAAGCTCTTCTTTCCAGAGTCCAAAATACAGCAAGAACCATGAGCATGCCCTGAAAAAAAGAAATGTGTTTCCTATTCATATGGACCATATGTAGTTCAACTCTGCTTATTAAACTGATACAAACCACAGCTCCTCTTACATAAATGCTCTTTAGTTAATAGTGAGAATCATGTTTGTGTATGTGAACTGCGAAAAATCATTTCAGCCCAAAATTCTCTATGTTTACCAGAAATGAACTCTTGCTTGTAGGAAGACACTGATCCTGGGGTTTAACTCCGTTTCTGAAGGCAAATTCAGACCAGAGTTCTCGTCCCTGAAAAACACTCTGTTTTAAGGCAAGAATCATCCTTTCTATGCAGCGTCTCCAAGACAGTAAGAAATATGAGCATTCCCAGAAAAAAGAAATGTGTTTCCTACTCATACAGACCATATGTAGTTAAACTCTGCTTATGAAATGATACAGACTACAGCTCCTATTACATAAATGCTCTTTAGATAATAGTGATAATTGCGCTGGGTTTTAGAACTGTGTAAAATCATTTGAGCCGAAAATTCACTTGGTTTACCAGAAATGAACTCTTGCTTGTAGGAAGACACAGATCCTGGGGTTTAACTCCGTTTCTGAAGGGAAATTCAGACCAGAGTTCTCATCCCTGAAACACACTCTGCTTTAACGCAACAAGCAAGCTCTTCTTTCCAGAGTCTAAAATACAGCAAGTAACATGAGCATGCCCTGAAAAAAAGAACTGTGTTTCCAGCTCATAGGGAACATATGTAGTTCAACTCTGCTTATGAAACTGATACAAACCACAGCTCCTATTACATAAATGCTCTTTTGGTAATAGTGAGAATCATGTTTGGGTTCGTGAACTGCGAAAAATCATTATTGCCCAAAATTCACTGGCTTTACCAGAAATGAACTCTTCCTTGTAGGAAGACACTGATTCTGGGGTTTAACTCCGTTTCTGAAGGCAAATTCAGACCAGAGTTCTCTTCCCTGAAAAACACTCTGTTTAAAGGCAAGAATCATCCTCTTCTTTCCAGCTTCTCCAATACACTAAGAATCATGAGCACGCCCAGAAGTAAAGAAGTGTGTTTCCTACTCATACGGACCATATGTAGTTCAACTCTGCTTATGAAATGATACAGACCACAACTCCTCTTACATAAATACTCTTTAGTTAATAGTGATAATCCCGTTGGGTTCTAGAACTGTGTAAAGTCATTTGAGCCGAAAATTCACTTGGTTTACCAGAAATGAACTCTTGCTGGTAGGAAGACACAGATCATTGAGTTTAACTCCGTTTGTGAAGGGAAATTCGGACCAATGTTATCATCCGTTAAAAACACCATGTTTTAATGGAAGAAGCAAGCTCTTCTTTCCAGGGTCTCCAATACAGCAAGAACAATGAGCGTGCCCTGAAAAAAAGAACTGTGTTTCCTACTCATACGTACCATATGTGGTTCAACTCTGCTTATGAAACTGATACAAACCACAGCTCCTCTTACATAAATGCTCTTTAGTTAATAGTGAGAATCATGTTTGGTTCGTGAACTGCGAAAAATCATTTGAGCCGAAAATTCACTTCGTTACCAGAAATGAACTCTTGCTTGTAGGAAGACACAGAACATGGGGTTTACCTGCATTTCTGAAGGGAAATTCAGACCAGAGTTCTCATCCCTGAAACACACTCTGTTTTAATGCAAGAAGCAAGCGCATCTTTCCACCGTCTCCAATACAGTAAGAACCATGAGCATGCCCAGAACAAAAGAACTGTGTCTCCTACTCATACGGACAATATGTAGTTGAACTCTGCTCATGAAACTGAAAGAAATCACAGTTCCTCTTACATAGATGCTCTTTAGTTAATAGAGAGAATCTGTTTGGGTTGGTGAAGTGTGAAAAATCATTTGAGACCAAAATTCACTTGCTTTACCAGAAATGAACTATTGCTTGTAGGAAGACACAGATCCTGGGTTTTAACTCCGTTTTTGAAGGGACATTCAGACCAGAGTTCTCATCCCTGAAACACACACTGCTTTAACGCAAGAAGAAGCTCTTCTTTCCAGAGTCTAAAATACAGCAAGAACCATGAGAATGCCCTGAAAAAAAGTAATGTGTTTCCTACACATACAGACCATAAGTAGTTCAACTCTGTGTATGAAACTGATACATACAACAGCTCCTCTTACATAAATGCTCTTTAGTTAATAGTGAGAATCGCGTTGGGTTCATGAACTGCGAAAAATGATTTCAGCCCAAAATTCACTGCGTTTACCAGAAATGAATTTTTGCTTGTAGGAAGACACAGATCCTGGGTTTTAACTCCGTTTTTGAAGGGAAATTCAGACCAGAGTTCTCATCCCTGAAACACACACTGCTTTAACGCAAGAAGAAGCTCTTCTTTCCAGAGTCTAAAATACAGCAAGAACCATGAGCATGCCCTGAAAAAAAGTAATGTGTTTCCTACACATACGGACCATAAGTAGTTCAACTCTGCGTATGAAACTGATACATACAACAGCTCCTCTTACATAAATGCTCTTTAGTTAATAGTGAGAATCGCGTTGGGTTCATGAACTGCGAAAAATGATTTCAGCCCAAAATTCACTGCGTTTACCAGAAATGAATTTTTGCTTGGAGGAAGACACAGATCCTGGGGTTTAACTCCCTTTCTGAAGGCACATTCAGAAAAGAGTTCTCATCCCTGGAGAAAACTCTGTCTTGAGGCAAGAATCATCCTATTCTATCCAGCATCTCCAATACAGTAAGAAATATGAGCATTCCCAGAAAAAAAGAACTGTGTTTCCTACTCATACAAACCATATGTAGTTAAACTGTGCCTATGAAACTGATTCAAACCACAGCTCCTCTTACATAAATCTTCTTTAGTTAATAGTGAGAATCGCGTTGGGTTCGTGAACCATGAAAAATCATTTCAGCCCAAAATTCACTAGATTTACCTGAAATGAACTCTTGCTTTTAGGAAGACACAGATCCTGGGGATTAACTCCGTTTCTGAAGGCAAATTCAGACCAGAGTTCTCAACCCTGAAAAACACTCTGTTTTGAGGCAAGAATCATCCTCTTCTTTCCAGCGTCTCCAATACAGTAAGAAACATGAGCATGCCCAGAAAAAAAGAAGTGTGTTTCCTACTCATACGGACCATATGTAGTTCAACTCTGCTTATGAAATGACACAGACCACAGCTCCTCTTACATAAATGCTCTTTAGTTAATAGTGATAATCGCTTGGATTCTAGAACTGTGTAAAGTCATTTGAGCTGAAAATTGACTTGGTGTAGCAGAAATGAACTCTTGCTGGCAGGAAGACACAGATCATGGGGTTTAACTCCGTTTGTGAAGGAAATTCAGACCAGAATTCTCATCCATGAAACATACCCTGCTTTAATGCAAGAAGGAAACTCATCTTTCCAGCATCTCCAAAACAGCAAGAACCATGAGCATGCCCTGAAAAAAGAACTGTGTTTCCTAGTCATATGGACCATATGTAGATCAACTATGCTTATGAAACTGATACAAACCACAGCTCCTCTTACATAAATGCTCTTTAGTTAATAGTGATAATCGCGTTTGGTTCTAGAATTGTGTAAAGTCATTTGAGCCGAAAATTGACTTGGTTTAGCAGAAATGAACTCTTGCTGGCAGGAAGACACAGATCATGGGGTTTAACTCCGTTTGTGAAGGAAATTCAGACCTCAGTTCTCATCCATGAAACACACCCTGTTTTAATGAAAGAAGCAAGCTCATCTTTCCAGCGTCTCGAATAGAGGAAGAACCATGAGCATGCCCTGACAAAAAGAACTGTGTTTCCTACTCATACGGACCATATGTAGTTCAACTCTGCTTATGAAACTGATACAAACCACAGCTCCTCTTTCATAAATGTTCTTTAGTTAATAGTGAGAATCATGTTTGTGTTCGTGAACTTCGAAAAATCATTTGAGACCAAAATTCACTGGGTTTACCAGAAATGAACTCTTGCTTGTAGAAAGACACTGATCCTGGGGTTTAACTCCGTTTATGAAGGCAAATTCAGACCAGAGTTCTCATCCCTGAAACACACTCTGCTTTAACGCAAGAAGCAAGCTCTTCTTTCCAGAGTCTAAAATACAGCAAGAACCATGAGCATGCCCTGAAAAAAAGTAATGTGTTTCCTACACATACGGACCATACATAGTTCAACTCTGCGTATGAAACTGATACATACAACAGCTCCTCTTACATGAATGCTCTTTAGTTAATAGTGAGAATCGTGTTGGGTTCATGAACTGCGAAAAATGATTTCAGCCCAAAATTCACTGCGTTTACCAGAAATGAATTTTTGCTTGTAGGAAGACACAGATCCTGGGGTTTAACTCCATTTCTGAAGGCACATTCAGAAAAGAGTTCTCATCCCTGGAGAAAACTCTGTCTTGAGGCAAGAATCATCCTCTTCTATCCAGCATCTCCAATACAGTAAGAAATATGAGCATTCCCAGAAAAAAAGAACTGTGTTTCCTACTCATACAAACCATATGTAGTTAAACTGTGCCTATGAAACTGATTCAAACCACAGCTCCTCTTACATAAATCTTCTTTAGTTAATAGTGAGAATCGCGTTGGGTTCGTGAACCACAAAAAATCATTTCAGCCCAAAATTCACTAGATTTACCTGAAATGAACTCTTGCTTTTAGGAAGACACAGATCCTGGGGATTAACTCCGTTTCTGAAGGCAAATTCAGACCAGAATTCTCAACGCTGAGAAACACTCTGTTTTGAGGCAAGAATCATCCTTTCTATGCAGCGTCTCCAAGACAGTAAGAAATATGAGCATTCCCAGAAAAAAGAAATGTGTTTCCTACTCATACAGACCATATGTAGTTAAACTCTGCTTATGAAATGATACAGACTACAGCTCCTATTACATAAATGCTCTTTAGATAATAGTGATAATTGCGCTGGGTTTTAGAACTGTGTAAAATCATTTGAGCCGAAAATTCACTTGGTTTACCAGAAATGAACTCTTGCTTGTAGGAAGACACAGATCCTGGGGTTTAACTCCGTTTCTGAAGGGAAATTCAGACCAGAGTTCTCATCCCTGAAACACACTCTGCTTTAACGCAACAAGCAAGCTCTTCTTTCCAGAGTCTAAAATACAGCAAGTAACATGAGCATGCCCTGAAAAAAAGAACTGTGTTTCCAGCTCATAGGGAACATATGTAGTTCAACTCTGCTTATGAAACTGATACAAACCACAGCTCCTATTACATAAATGCTCTTTTGGTAATAGTGAGAATCATGTTTGGGTTCGTGAACTGCGAAAAATCATTATTGCCCAAAATTCACTGGCTTTACCAGAAATGAACTCTTCCTTGTAGGAAGACACTGATTCTGGGGTTTAACTCCGTTTCTGAAGGCAAATTCAGACCAGAGTTCTCTTCCCTGAAAAACACTCTGTTTAAAGGCAAGAATCATCCTCTTCTTTCCAGCTTCTCCAATACACTAAGAATCATGAGCACGCCCAGAAGTAAAGAAGTGTGTTTCCTACTCATACGGACCATATGTAGTTCAACTCTGCTTATGAAATGATACAGACCACAACTCCTCTTACATAAATACTCTTTAGTTAATAGTGATAATCCCGTTGGGTTCTAGAACTGTGTAAAGTCATTTGAGCCGAAAATTCACTTGGTTTACCAGAAATGAACTCTTGCTGGTAGGAAGACACAGATCATTGAGTTTAACTCCGTTTGTGAAGGGAAATTCGGACCAATGTTATCATCCGTTAAAAACACCATGTTTTAATGGAAGAAGCAAGCTCTTCTTTCCAGGGTCTCCAATACAGCAAGAACAATGAGCGTGCCCTGAAAAAAAGAACTGTGTTTCCTACTCATACGTACCATATGTGGTTCAACTCTGCTTATGAAACTGATACAAACCACAGCTCCTCTTACATAAATGCTCTTTAGTTAATAGTGAGAATCATGTTTGGTTCGTGAACTGCGAAAAATCATTTGAGCCGAAAATTCACTTCGTTACCAGAAATGAACTCTTGCTTGTAGGAAGACACAGAACATGGGGTTTACCTGCATTTCTGAAGGGAAATTCAGACCAGAGTTCTCATCCCTGAAACACACTCTGTTTTAATGCAAGAAGCAAGCGCATCTTTCCACCGTCTCCAATACAGTAAGAACCATGAGCATGCCCAGAACAAAAGAACTGTGTCTCCTACTCATACGGACAATATGTAGTTGAACTCTGCTCATGAAACTGAAAGAAATCACAGTTCCTCTTACATAGATGCTCTTTAGTTAATAGAGAGAATCTGTTTGGGTTGGTGAAGTGTGAAAAATCATTTGAGACCAAAATTCACTTGCTTTACCAGAAATGAACTATTGCTTGTAGGAAGACACAGATCCTGGGTTTTAACTCCGTTTTTGAAGGGACATTCAGACCAGAGTTCTCATCCCTGAAACACACACTGCTTTAACGCAAGAAGAAGCTCTTCTTTCCAGAGTCTAAAATACAGCAAGAACCATGAGAATGCCCTGAAAAAAAGTAATGTGTTTCCTACACATACAGACCATAAGTAGTTCAACTCTGTGTATGAAACTGATACATACAACAGCTCCTCTTACATAAATGCTCTTTAGTTAATAGTGAGAATCGCGTTGGGTTCATGAACTGCGAAAAATGATTTCAGCCCAAAATTCACTGCGTTTACCAGAAATGAATTTTTGCTTGTAGGAAGACACAGATCCTGGGTTTTAACTCCGTTTTTGAAGGGAAATTCAGACCAGAGTTCTCATCCCTGAAACACACACTGCTTTAACGCAAGAAGAAGCTCTTCTTTCCAGAGTCTAAAATACAGCAAGAACCATGAGCATGCCCTGAAAAAAAGTAATGTGTTTCCTACACATACGGACCATAAGTAGTTCAACTCTGCGTATGAAACTGATACATACAACAGCTCCTCTTACATAAATGCTCTTTAGTTAACAGTGAGAATCGCGTTGGGTTCATGAACTGCGAAAAATGATTTCAGCCCAAAATTCACTGCGTTTACCAGAAATGAATTTTTGCTTGGAGGAAGACACAGATCCTGGGGTTTAACTCCCTTTCTGAAGGCACATTCAGAAAAGAGTTCTCATCCCTGGAGAAAACTCTGTCTTGAGGCAAGAATCATCCTATTCTATCCAGCATCTCCAATACAGTAAGAAATATGAGCATTCCCAGAAAAAAAGAACTGTGTTTCCTACTCATACAAACCATATGTAGTTAAACTGTGCCTATGAAACTGATTCAAACCACAGCTCCTCTTACATAAATCTTCTTTAGTTAATAGTGAGAATCGCGTTGGGTTCGTGAACCGTGAAAAATCATTTCAGCCCAAAATTCACTAGATTTACCTGAAATGAACTCTTGCTTTTAGGAAGACACAGATCCTGGGGATTAACTCCGTTTCTGAAGGCAAATTCAGACCAGAGTTCTCAACCCTGAAAAACACTCTGTTTTGAGGCAAGAATCATCCTCTTCTTTCCAGCGTCTCCAATACAGTAAGAAACATGAGCATGCCCAGAAAAAAAGAAGTGTGTTTCCTACTCATACGGACCATATGTAGTTCAACTCTGCTTATGAAATGATACAGACCACAGCTCCTCTTACATAAATGCTCTTTAGTTAATAGTGATAATCGCTTGGATTCTAGAACTGTGTAAAGTCATTTGAGCTGAAAATTGACTTGGTGTAGCAGAAATGAACTCTTGCTGGCAGGAAGACACAGATCATGGGGTTTAACTCCGTTTGTGAAGGAAATTCAGACCAGAATTCTCATCCATGAAACATACCCTGCTTTAATGCAAGAAGGAAACTCATCTTTCCAGCATCTCCAAAACAGCAAGAACCATGAGCATGCCCTGAAAAAAGAACTGTGTTTCCTAGTCATATGGACCATATGTAGATCAACTATGCTTATGAAACTGATACAAACCACAGCTCCTCTTACATAAATGCTCTTTAGTTAATAGTGATAATCGCGTTTGGTTCTAGAATTGTGTAAAGTCATTTGAGCCGAAAATTGACTTGGTTTAGCAGAAATGAACTCTTGCTGGCAGGAAGACACAGATCATGGGGTTTAACTCCGTTTGTGAAGGAAATTCAGACCTCAGTTCTCATCCATGAAACACACCCTGTTTTAATGAAAGAAGCAAGCTCATCTTTCCAGCGTCTCGAATAGAGGAAGAACCATGAGCATGCCCTGACAAAAAGAACTGTGTTTCCTACTCATACGGACCATATGTAGTTCAACTCTGCTTATGAAACTGATACAAACCACAGCTCCTCTTTCATAAATGCTCTTTAGTTAATAGTGAGAATCATGTTTGTGTTCGTGAACTTCGAAAAATCATTTGAGACCAAAATTCACTGGGTTTACCAGAAATGAACTCTTGCTTGTAGAAAGACACTGATCCTGGGGTTTAACTCCGTTTATGAAGGCAAATTCAGACCAGAGTTCTCATCCCTGAAACACACTCTGCTTTAACGCAAGAAGCAAGCTCTTCTTTCCAGAGTCTAAAATACAGCAAGAACCATGAGCATGCCCTGAAAAAAAGTAATGTGTTTCCTACACATACGGACCATACATAGTTCAACTCTGCGTATGAAACTGATACATACAACAGCTCCTCTTACATGAATGCTCTTTAGTTAATAGTGAGAATCGTGTTGGGTTCATGAACTGCGAAAAATGATTTCAGCCCAAAATTCACTGCGTTTACCAGAAATGAATTTTTGCTTGTAGGAAGACACAGATCCTGGGGTTTAACTCCATTTCTGAAGGCACATTCAGAAAAGAGTTCTCATCCCTGGAGAAAACTCTGTCTTGAGGCAAGAATCATCCTCTTCTATCCAGCATCTCCAATACAGTAAGAAATATGAGCATTCCCAGAAAAAAAGAACTGTGTTTCCTACTCATACAAACCATATGTAGTTAAACTGTGCCTATGAAACTGATTCAAACCACAGCTCCTCTTACATAAATCTTCTTTAGTTAATAGTGAGAATCGCGTTGGGTTCGTGAACCACAAAAAATCATTTCAGCCCAAAATTCACTAGATTTACCTGAAATGAACTCTTGCTTTTAGGAAGACACAGATCCTGGGGATTAACTCCGTTTCTGAAGGCAAATTCAGACCAGAATTCTCAACGCTGAGAAACACTCTGTTTTGAGGCAAGAATCATCCTTTCTATGCAGCGTCTCCAAGACAGTAAGAAATATGAGCATTCCCAGAAAAAAGAAATGTGTTTCCTACTCATACAGACCATATGTAGTTAAACTCTGCTTATGAAATGATACAGACTACAGCTCCTATTACATAAATGCTCTTTAGATAATAGTGATAATTGCGCTGGGTTTTAGAACTGTGTAAAATCATTTGAGCCGAAAATTCACTTGGTTTACCAGAAATGAACTCTTGCTTGTAGGAAGACACAGATCCTGGGGTTTAACTCCGTTTCTGAAGGGAAATTCAGACCAGAGTTCTCATCCCTGAAACACACTCTGCTTTAACGCAACAAGCAAGCTCTTCTTTCCAGAGTCTAAAATACAGCAAGAACCATGAGCATGCCCTGAAAAAAAGAAATGTGTTTCCTACTCATACTGACCATACATAGTCCAACTCTGCTCATGAAACTGAAAGTAACCACAGCTCCTCTTACATAAATGCTCTTTAGTTAATAGTGAGAATCAGTTTGGGTTGGTGAACTGTGAAAAATCATTTGAGCCCAAAATTCACTTGCTTTACAAGAAATGAACTCTTGCTTGTAGGAAGTCACAGATCCTGGGGTTTAACTCCGTTTCTTAAGGGAAATGCAGACCAGAGTTCTCATCCCTGAAAAAAACTCTGTTTTAAGGCAAGAATCATCCTCTTATATGCAGCGTCTCCAATACAGTAAGAAATATGAGCATTCCCAGAAAAAAGAAATGTGTTTCCTACGCATACAAACCATATGTAGTTAAACTCTGCTTATGTAATGATATGCAGACCACAGCTCCTCTTACATAAATGCTCTTTAGTTAATAGTGAGAATAGCGTTGGGTGCGTGAAGTGCGAAAAATCATTTGAGCACAAAATTCACTGGGTTTACCAGAAATGAACTCTTGCTGGTAGGAAGACACAGATCCTGTGGTTTAACTCCTTTTCTGAAGGGAAATTCAGACCAGAATTCTCATCCCTGAAAAACGCTCTGTTTTAAGGCATGAATCATCCTCTTCTTTCCAGGGTCTCCAATACGGTAAAAACCATGAGCATGCCAAGTAAAAAAGAACTGTGTTTCCTAATCATAAGGACTATATGTACTCCACCTCTGCTTATGAAACTGATACAGACCACAGCTCCTCTTGCAAAAATGCTCTTTAGTTAATAGTGATAATCGACTTGGGTTCTAGAACTGTGTAAAATCATTTGAGCGGAAAATTCACTTGGTTACCAGAAATGAATTCTTGCTTGTAGGAAGACACAGACATGGAGTTTAACTCCATTTCTGAAGGGAAATAAAGACCAGAGTTCTCATCCCTGAAACACACTCTGTTTGATCGCAAGAAGCAAGCTCTTCTTTCCAGAGACAAGAATACAGCAAGAACCATGAGCATGCCCTGAAAAAAAGAACTGTGTTTCCTACTCATACAGACGATATGTAGTTCAACTCTGCTTATGAAACTGATACAAACCACAGCTCCTCTTACATATATGTTCTTTAGTTAATAGTGAGAATCATGTTTGTGTTTTTAAACTGTGAAAAAATCCTTTGAGCCCAAAATCCACTGGGTTTACCAGAAATGAACTCTTGCTTGTAGGAAGACACTGATCCTAGGGTTTAACTCCGTTTCTGAAGGCAAATTCAGACCAGAGTACTCGTCCCTGAAAAACACTCTGTTTTAAGGCAAGAATCATCCTCCTCTTTCCAGCATCTCCAATATAGTAAGAAATATGAGCATGCCCAGAAAAAAGAACTGTGTTTCCTACTCATAAAGACCATATGTAGTTCAACTCTGCTTATGAAACTGATACAAACCACAGCTCCTCTTACATAAATCCTCTTTAGTTAATAGTGAGAATAGCGGTGCGTTCGTGAACTCTGAAAAATCATTTGAGACCAAAATTCACTGGGTTTACCAGAAATGAACTCTTGCTTGTAGGAAGACACAGATCTTGGGGTTTAACTCCGTTTCTGAAGGGAAATGCAGACCAGAATTCTCATCCCTGAAAAAAACTCTGTTTTAAGGAAGAATGATCCTCTTCTTTCCAGGGTCTCCAATACAGTAAGAACAATAAGCATGCCAAGTAAAAAAGAACTGTGTTTCCTAATCATATGGACTATATGTACTCCACCTCTGCTTATGAAACTGATACAGACCACAGCTCCTCTTACAAAAATGCTCTTTAGTTAATAGTGATAATCGACTTGGGGTCTAGAACTGTGTAAAATCATTTGAGCCGAAAATTCACTTGGTTACCAGAAATGAAGTCTTGCTTGTAGGAAGACACAGAACATGGGGTTTAACTCCTTTCTGAAGGGAAATAAAGACCAGAGTTCTCATCCCTGAAACACACTCTGTTTTAATGCAAGAAGCAAGCTCATCTTTCCACCGTCTCCAATACAGCAAGAACCATGAGCATGCCCAGAAAAAATGAACTGTGTCTCCTACTCATACGGACAATAAGTAGTTCAACTCTGCTCATGAAACTGAAAGAAATCAGTTCCTCTTACATAAATGCTCTTTAGTTAATAGTGAGAATCTCTTTGGGTTGGTGAACTGTGAAAAATCATTTGAGCCCAAAATTCACTTGCTTTACCAGAAATGAACTCTTGCTTGTAGGAAGATACAGATCCTGGGGTTTAACTCCGTTTCTGAAGGGAAATGCAGAGCAGAGTTCTCATCCCTCAAAAAAACTATGCTTTAAGGCAAGAATCATCCTCTTCTTTCCAGCTTCTCCAATACAGTAAGAACCATGAGCACGCCTAGAAGAAAAGAACTGTGTTTCCTACTCATACGGACCATATGTCGTTCAACACTGCTTATGAAACTTATACAGACCACAGCTCCTCTTACATAAATCCTCTTTAGTTAATAGTGAGAATAGCGTTGGGTTCGTGAAATGCGAAAAATCATTTGAGCCCAAAATTCACTGGGTTAACCAGAAATGAACGCTTGCTTGTAGGAAGACACAGATCCTGGGGTTTAACTCCGTTTCTGAAGGGAAATTCAGACCAGAGTTCTCATCCCTGAAACACACTCTGTTTTAACGAAGAAGCAAGCTCTTCTTTCCAGAGTCAAAAATACAGCAAGAACCATGAGCATGCACTGAAAAAAAGAACTGTGTTTCCTAAACATACCTACCATATGTAGTTAAACTCTGCTTATTGAACTGATACAGACCACAGCTCCTCTTACATAAATCCTCTTTAGTTAATAGTGAGAATAGAGTAGGGTTCCTGAACTGCGAAAAATCATTTGAGCCCAAAAATAACTGGATTTACCGGAAATGAACTCTTACTTTTAGGAAGACACATATCCTGGGGTTTAACTCTGTTTCTGAAGGAAATCCAACCAGAGGTCTCATCCCTGAAACACACTCTGTTTTAACGAAGTAGCAAGCTCTTCTGTCCAGAGTCTATAATACAGCAATTACAATGAGAATGGACTGAAAAAAAGAACTGTGTTTCCTATTCATACGGACCATATGTAGTTCAACTCTGCTTATGAAACTGATACAGACAACACCTCCTCTTACATAAATGCTCTTTAGGTAATAGTGAGAATAGCGTTGGGTTCGTGAACTGCGAAAAATCATTTGAGACCAAAATTCACTGGGTTTACCAGAAATGAACTCTTGCTTGTATGAAGACACTGATCCTGGGGTTTAACTCCGTTTCTGAAGGCAAATTCAGACCAGAGTTCTCGTCCCTGAAAAACACTCTGTTTTAAGGCAAGAATCATCCTTTCTATGCAGCGTCTCCAAGACAGTAAGAAATATGAGCATTCCCAGAAAAAAGAAATGTGTTTCCTACTCATACAGACCATATGTAGTTAAACTCTGCTTATGAAATGATACAGACTACAGCTCCTATTACATAAATGCTCTTTAGATAATAGTGATAATTGCGCTGGGTTTTAGAACTGTGTAAAATCATTTGAGCCGAAAATTCACTTGGTTTACCAGAAATGAACTCTTGCTTGTAGGAAGACACAGATCCTGGGGTTTAACTCCGTTTCTGAAGGGAAATTCAGACCAGAGTTCTCATCCCTGAAACACACTCTGCTTTAACGCAACAAGCAAGCTCTTCTTTCCAGAGTCTAAAATACAGCAAGAACCATGAGCATGCCCTGAAAAAAAGAAATGTGTTTCCTACTCATACTGACCATACATAGTCCAACTCTGCTCATGAAACTGAAAGTAACCACAGCTCCTCTTACATAAATGCTCTTTAGTTAATAGTGAGAATCAGTTTGGGTTGGTGAACTGTGAAAAATCATTTGAGCCCAAAATTCACTTGCTTTACAAGAAATGAACTCTTGCTTGTAGGAAGTCACAGATCCTGGGGTTTAACTCCGTTTCTTAAGGGAAATGCAGACCAGAGTTCTCATCCCTGAAAAAAACTCTGTTTTAAGGCAAGAATCATCCTCTTATATGCAGCGTCTCCAATACAGTAAGAAATATGAGCATTCCCAGAAAAAAGAAATGTGTTTCCTACGCATACAAACCATATGTAGTTAAACTCTGCTTATGTAATGATATGCAGACCACAGCTCCTCTTACATAAATGCTCTTTAGTTAATAGTGAGAATAGCGTTGGGTGCGTGAAGTGCGAAAAATCATTTGAGCACAAAATTCACTGGGTTTACCAGAAATGAACTCTTGCTGGTAGGAAGACACAGATCCTGTGGTTTAACTCCTTTTCTGAAGGGAAATTCAGACCAGAATTCTCATCCCTGAAAAACGCTCTGTTTTAAGGCATGAATCATCCTCTTCTTTCCAGGGTCTCCAATACGGTAAAAACCATGAGCATGCCAAGAAAAAAAGAATTGTATTTCCTAATAATAAGGACTCTATGTACTCCACCTCTGCTTATGAAACTGATACAAACCACACCTCCTCTTACAAAAATGCTCTTTAGTTATAGTGATAATCGCGCTGGGTTCTAGAACTGTGTAAATTCAGTTGAGCCGAAAATTCACTTGGTTTACAGGAAATGAACTCTTGCTTGTAGGAAGAGACAGATCCTGGAGTTGAACTCCGTTTCTGATGGGAAATTCAGACCCGAGTTCGCATCCCTGAAACATACTCTGGCTTAACGCAACAAGCAAGCTCTTCTTTCCAGAGTCCAAAATACAGCAAGAACCATGAGCATGCCCTGAAAAAAAGAAATGTGTTTCCTATTCATATGGACCATATGTAGTTCAACTCTGCTTATTAAACTGATACAAACCACAGCTCCTCTTACATAAATGCTCTTTAGTTAATAGTGAGAATCATGTTTGTGTATGTGAACTGCGAAAAATCATTTCAGCCCAAAATTCTCTATGTTTACCAGAAATGAACTCTTGCTTGTAGGAAGACACTGATCCTGGGGTTTAACTCCGTTTCTGAAGGCAAATTCAGACCAGAGTTCTCGTCCCTGAAAAACACTCTGTTTTAAGGCAAGAATCATCCTTTCTATGCAGCGTCTCCAAGACAGTAAGAAATATGAGCATTCCCAGAAAAAAGAAATGTGTTTCCTACTCATACAGACCATATGTAGTTAAACTCTGCTTATGAAATGATACAGACTACAGCTCCTATTACATAAATGCTCTTTAGATAATAGTGATAATTGCGCTGGGTTTTAGAACTGTGTAAAATCATTTGAGCCGAAAATTCACTTGGTTTACCAGAAATGAACTCTTGCTTGTAGGAAGACACAGATCCTGGGGTTTAACTCCGTTTCTGAAGGGAAATTCAGACCAGAGTTCTCATCCCTGAAACACACTCTGCTTTAACGCAACAAGCAAGCTCTTCTTTCCAGAGTCTAAAATACAGCAAGTAACATGAGCATGCCCTGAAAAAAAGAACTGTGTTTCCAGCTCATAGGGAACATATGTAGTTCAACTCTGCTTATGAAACTGATACAAACCACAGCTCCTATTACATAAATGCTCTTTTGGTAATAGTGAGAATCATGTTTGGGTTCGTGAACTGCGAAAAATCATTATTGCCCAAAATTCACTGGCTTTACCAGAAATGAACTCTTCCTTGTAGGAAGACACTGATTCTGGGGTTTAACTCCGTTTCTGAAGGCAAATTCAGACCAGAGTTCTCTTCCCTGAAAAACACTCTGTTTAAAGGCAAGAATCATCCTCTTCTTTCCAGCTTCTCCAATACACTAAGAATCATGAGCACGCCCAGAAGTAAAGAAGTGTGTTTCCTACTCATACGGACCATATGTAGTTCAACTCTGCTTATGAAATGATACAGACCACAACTCCTCTTACATAAATACTCTTTAGTTAATAGTGATAATCCCGTTGGGTTCTAGAACTGTGTAAAGTCATTTGAGCCGAAAATTCACTTGGTTTACCAGAAATGAACTCTTGCTGGTAGGAAGACACAGATCATTGAGTTTAACTCCGTTTGTGAAGGGAAATTCGGACCAATGTTATCATCCGTTAAAAACACCATGTTTTAATGGAAGAAGCAAGCTCTTCTTTCCAGGGTCTCCAATACAGCAAGAACAATGAGCGTGCCCTGAAAAAAAGAACTGTGTTTCCTACTCATACGTACCATATGTGGTTCAACTCTGCTTATGAAACTGATACAAACCACAGCTCCTCTTACATAAATGCTCTTTAGTTAATAGTGAGAATCATGTTTGGTTCGTGAACTGCGAAAAATCATTTGAGCCGAAAATTCACTTCGTTACCAGAAATGAACTCTTGCTTGTAGGAAGACACAGAACATGGGGTTTACCTGCATTTCTGAAGGGAAATTCAGACCAGAGTTCTCATCCCTGAAACACACTCTGTTTTAATGCAAGAAGCAAGCGCATCTTTCCACCGTCTCCAATACAGTAAGAACCATGAGCATGCCCAGAACAAAAGAACTGTGTCTCCTACTCATACGGACAATATGTAGTTGAACTCTGCTCATGAAACTGAAAGAAATCACAGTTCCTCTTACATAGATGCTCTTTAGTTAATAGAGAGAATCTGTTTGGGTTGGTGAAGTGTGAAAAATCATTTGAGACCAAAATTCACTTGCTTTACCAGAAATGAACTATTGCTTGTAGGAAGACACAGATCCTGGGTTTTAACTCCGTTTTTGAAGGGACATTCAGACCAGAGTTCTCATCCCTGAAACACACACTGCTTTAACGCAAGAAGAAGCTCTTCTTTCCAGAGTCTAAAATACAGCAAGAACCATGAGAATGCCCTGAAAAAAAGTAATGTGTTTCCTACACATACAGACCATAAGTAGTTCAACTCTGTGTATGAAACTGATACATACAACAGCTCCTCTTACATAAATGCTCTTTAGTTAATAGTGAGAATCGCGTTGGGTTCATGAACTGCGAAAAATGATTTCAGCCCAAAATTCACTGCGTTTACCAGAAATGAATTTTTGCTTGTAGGAAGACACAGATCCTGGGTTTTAACTCCGTTTTTGAAGGGAAATTCAGACCAGAGTTCTCATCCCTGAAACACACACTGCTTTAACGCAAGAAGAAGCTCTTCTTTCCAGAGTCTAAAATACAGCAAGAACCATGAGCATGCCCTGAAAAAAAGTAATGTGTTTCCTACACATACGGACCATAAGTAGTTCAACTCTGCGTATGAAACTGATACATACAACAGCTCCTCTTACATAAATGCTCTTTAGTTAATAGTGAGAATCGCGTTGGGTTCATGAACTGCGAAAAATGATTTCAGCCCAAAATTCACTGCGTTTACCAGAAATGAATTTTTGCTTGGAGGAAGACACAGATCCTGGGGTTTAACTCCCTTTCTGAAGGCACATTCAGAAAAGAGTTCTCATCCCTGGAGAAAACTCTGTCTTGAGGCAAGAATCATCCTATTCTATCCAGCATCTCCAATACAGTAAGAAATATGAGCATTCCCAGAAAAAAAGAACTGTGTTTCCTACTCATACAAACCATATGTAGTTAAACTGTGCCTATGAAACTGATTCAAACCACAGCTCCTCTTACATAAATCTTCTTTAGTTAATAGTGAGAATCGCGTTGGGTTCGTGAACCGTGAAAAATCATTTCAGCCCAAAATTCACTAGATTTACCTGAAATGAACTCTTGCTTTTAGGAAGACACAGATCCTGGGGATTAACTCCGTTTCTGAAGGCAAATTCAGACCAGAGTTCTCAACCCTGAAAAACACTCTGTTTTGAGGCAAGAATCATCCTCTTCTTTCCAGCGTCTCCAATACAGTAAGAAACATGAGCATGCCCAGAAAAAAAGAAGTGTGTTTCCTACTCATACGGACCATATGTAGTTCAACTCTGCTTATGAAATGACACAGACCACAGCTCCTCTTACATAAATGCTCTTTAGTTAATAGTGATAATCGCTTGGATTCTAGAACTGTGTAAAGTCATTTGAGCTGAAAATTGACTTGGTGTAGCAGAAATGAACTCTTGCTGGCAGGAAGACACAGATCATGGGGTTTAACTCCGTTTGTGAAGGAAATTCAGACCAGAATTCTCATCCATGAAACATACCCTGCTTTAATGCAAGAAGGAAACTCATCTTTCCAGCATCTCCAAAACAGCAAGAACCATGAGCATGCCCTGAAAAAAGAACTGTGTTTCCTAGTCATATGGACCATATGTAGATCAACTATGCTTATGAAACTGATACAAACCACAGCTCCTCTTACATAAATGCTCTTTAGTTAATAGTGATAATCGCGTTTGGTTCTAGAATTGTGTAAAGTCATTTGAGCCGAAAATTGACTTGGTTTAGCAGAAATGAACTCTTGCTGGCAGGAAGACACAGATCATGGGGTTTAACTCCGTTTGTGAAGGAAATTCAGACCTCAGTTCTCATCCATGAAACACACCCTGTTTTAATGAAAGAAGCAAGCTCATCTTTCCAGCGTCTCGAATAGAGGAAGAACCATGAGCATGCCCTGACAAAAAGAACTGTGTTTCCTACTCATACGGACCATATGTAGTTCAACTCTGCTTATGAAACTGATACAAACCACAGCTCCTCTTTCATAAATGCTCTTTAGTTAATAGTGAGAATCATGTTTGTGTTCGTGAACTTCGAAAAATCATTTGAGACCAAAATTCACTGGGTTTACCAGAAATGAACTCTTGCTTGTAGAAAGACACTGATCCTGGGGTTTAACTCCGTTTATGAAGGCAAATTCAGACCAGAGTTCTCATCCCTGAAACACACTCTGCTTTAACGCAAGAAGCAAGCTCTTCTTTCCAGAGTCTAAAATACAGCAAGAACCATGAGCATGCCCTGAAAAAAAGTAATGTGTTTCCTACACATACGGACCATACATAGTTCAACTCTGCGTATGAAACTGATACATACAACAGCTCCTCTTACATGAATGCTCTTTAGTTAATAGTGAGAATCGTGTTGGGTTCATGAACTGCGAAAAATGATTTCAGCCCAAAATTCACTGCGTTTACCAGAAATGAATTTTTGCTTGTAGGAAGACACAGATCCTGGGGTTTAACTCCATTTCTGAAGGCACATTCAGAAAAGAGTTCTCATCCCTGGAGAAAACTCTGTCTTGAGGCAAGAATCATCCTCTTCTATCCAGCATCTCCAATACAGTAAGAAATATGAGCATTCCCAGAAAAAAAGAACTGTGTTTCCTACTCATACAAACCATATGTAGTTAAACTGTGCCTATGAAACTGATTCAAACCACAGCTCCTCTTACATAAATCTTCTTTAGTTAATAGTGAGAATCGCGTTGGGTTCGTGAACCACAAAAAATCATTTCAGCCCAAAATTCACTAGATTTACCTGAAATGAACTCTTGCTTTTAGGAAGACACAGATCCTGGGGATTAACTCCGTTTCTGAAGGCAAATTCAGACCAGAATTCTCAACGCTGAGAAACACTCTGTTTTGAGGCAAGAATCATCCTTTCTATGCAGCGTCTCCAAGACAGTAAGAAATATGAGCATTCCCAGAAAAAAGAAATGTGTTTCCTACTCATACAGACCATATGTAGTTAAACTCTGCTTATGAAATGATACAGACTACAGCTCCTATTACATAAATGCTCTTTAGATAATAGTGATAATTGCGCTGGGTTTTAGAACTGTGTAAAATCATTTGAGCCGAAAATTCACTTGGTTTACCAGAAATGAACTCTTGCTTGTAGGAAGACACAGATCCTGGGGTTTAACTCCGTTTCTGAAGGGAAATTCAGACCAGAGTTCTCATCCCTGAAACACACTCTGCTTTAACGCAACAAGCAAGCTCTTCTTTCCAGAGTCTAAAATACAGCAAGTAACATGAGCATGCCCTGAAAAAAAGAACTGTGTTTCCAGCTCATAGGGACCATATGTAGTTCAACTCTGCTTATGAAACTGATACAAACCACAGCTCCTATTACATAAATGCTCTTTTGGTAATAGTGAGAATCATGTTTGGGTTCGTGAACTGCGAAAAATCATTATTGCCCAAAATTCACTGGCTTTACCAGAAATGAACTCTTCCTTGTAGGAAGACACTGATTCTGGGGTTTAACTCCGTTTCTGAAGGCAAATTCAGACCAGAGTTCTCTTCCCTGAAAAACACTCTGTTTAAAGGCAAGAATCATCCTCTTCTTTCCAGCTTCTCCAATACACTAAGAATCATGAGCACGCCCAGAAGTAAAGAAGTGTGTTTCCTACTCATACGGACCATATGTAGTTCAACTCTGCTTATGAAATGATACAGACCACAACTCCTCTTACATAAATACTCTTTAGTTAATAGTGATAATCCCGTTGGGTTCTAGAACTGTGTAAAGTCATTTGAGCCGAAAATTCACTTGGTTTACCAGAAATGAACTCTTGCTGGTAGGAAGACACAGATCATTGAGTTTAACTCCGTTTGTGAAGGGAAATTCGGACCAATGTTATCATCCGTTAAAAACACCATGTTTTAATGGAAGAAGCAAGCTCTTCTTTCCAGGGTCTCCAATACAGCAAGAACAATGAGCGTGCCCTGAAAAAAAGAACTGTGTTTCCTACTCATACGTACCATATGTGGTTCAACTCTGCTTATGAAACTGATACAAACCACAGCTCCTCTTACATAAATGCTCTTTAGTTAATAGTGAGAATCATGTTTGGTTCGTGAACTGCGAAAAATCATTTGAGCCGAAAATTCACTTCGTTACCAGAAATGAACTCTTGCTTGTAGGAAGACACAGAACATGGGGTTTACCTGCATTTCTGAAGGGAAATTCAGACCAGAGTTCTCATCCCTGAAACACACTCTGTTTTAATGCAAGAAGCAAGCGCATCTTTCCACCGTCTCCAATACAGTAAGAACCATGAGCATGCCCAGAACAAAAGAACTGTGTCTCCTACTCATACGGACAATATGTAGTTGAACTCTGCTCATGAAACTGAAAGAAATCACAGTTCCTCTTACATAGATGCTCTTTAGTTAATAGAGAGAATCTGTTTGGGTTGGTGAAGTGTGAAAAATCATTTGAGACCAAAATTCACTTGCTTTACCAGAAATGAACTATTGCTTGTAGGAAGACACAGATCCTGGGTTTTAACTCCGTTTTTGAAGGGACATTCAGACCAGAGTTCTCATCCCTGAAACACACACTGCTTTAACGCAAGAAGAAGCTCTTCTTTCCAGAGTCTAAAATACAGCAAGAACCATGAGAATGCCCTGAAAAAAAGTAATGTGTTTCCTACACATACAGACCATAAGTAGTTCAACTCTGTGTATGAAACTGATACATACAACAGCTCCTCTTACATAAATGCTCTTTAGTTAATAGTGAGAATCGCGTTGGGTTCATGAACTGCGAAAAATGATTTCAGCCCAAAATTCACTGCGTTTACCAGAAATGAATTTTTGCTTGTAGGAAGACACAGATCCTGGGTTTTAACTCCGTTTTTGAAGGGAAATTCAGACCAGAGTTCTCATCCCTGAAACACACACTGCTTTAACGCAAGAAGAAGCTCTTCTTTCCAGAGTCTAAAATACAGCAAGAACCATGAGCATGCCCTGAAAAAAAGTAATGTGTTTCCTACACATACGGACCATAAGTAGTTCAACTCTGCGTATGAAACTGATACATACAACAGCTCCTCTTACATAAATGCTCTTTAGTTAATAGTGAGAATCGCGTTGGGTTCATGAACTGCGAAAAATGATTTCAGCCCAAAATTCACTGCGTTTACCAGAAATGAATTTTTGCTTGGAGGAAGACACAGATCCTGGGGTTTAACTCCCTTTCTGAAGGCACATTCAGAAAAGAGTTCTCATCCCTGGAGAAAACTCTGTCTTGAGGCAAGAATCATCCTATTCTATCCAGCATCTCCAATACAGTAAGAAATATGAGCATTCCCAGAAAAAAAGAACTGTGTTTCCTACTCATACAAACCATATGTAGTTAAACTGTGCCTATGAAACTGATTCAAACCACAGCTCCTCTTACATAAATCTTCTTTAGTTAATAGTGAGAATCGCGTTGGGTTCGTGAACCGTGAAAAATCATTTCAGCCCAAAATTCACTAGATTTACCTGAAATGAACTCTTGCTTTTAGGAAGACACAGATCCTGGGGATTAACTCCGTTTCTGAAGGCAAATTCAGACCAGAGTTCTCAACCCTGAAAAACACTCTGTTTTGAGGCAAGAATCATCCTCTTCTTTCCAGCGTCTCCAATACAGTAAGAAACATGAGCATGCCCAGAAAAAAAGAAGTGTGTTTCCTACTCATACGGACCATATGTAGTTCAACTCTGCTTATGAAATGATACAGACCACAGCTCCTCTTACATAAATGCTCTTTAGTTAATAGTGATAATCGCTTGGATTCTAGAACTGTGTAAAGTCATTTGAGCTGAAAATTGACTTGGTGTAGCAGAAATGAACTCTTGCTGGCAGGAAGACACAGATCATGGGGTTTAACTCCGTTTGTGAAGGAAATTCAGACCAGAATTCTCATCCATGAAACATACCCTGCTTTAATGCAAGAAGGAAACTCATCTTTCCAGCATCTCCAAAACAGCAAGAACCATGAGCATGCCCTGAAAAAAGAACTGTGTTTCCTAGTCATATGGACCATATGTAGATCAACTATGCTTATGAAACTGATACAAACCACAGCTCCTCTTACATAAATGCTCTTTAGTTAATAGTGATAATCGCGTTTGGTTCTAGAATTGTGTAAAGTCATTTGAGCCGAAAATTGACTTGGTTTAGCAGAAATGAACTCTTGCTGGCAGGAAGACACAGATCATGGGGTTTAACTCCGTTTGTGAAGGAAATTCAGACCTCAGTTCTCATCCATGAAACACACCCTGTTTTAATGAAAGAAGCAAGCTCATCTTTCCAGCGTCTCGAATAGAGGAAGAACCATGAGCATGCCCTGACAAAAAGAACTGTGTTTCCTACTCATACGGACCATATGTAGTTCAACTCTGCTTATGAAACTGATACAAACCACAGCTCCTCTTTCATAAATGCTCTTTAGTTAATAGTGAGAATCATGTTTGTGTTCGTGAACTTCGAAAAATCATTTGAGACCAAAATTCACTGGGTTTACCAGAAATGAACTCTTGCTTGTAGAAAGACACTGATCCTGGGGTTTAACTCCGTTTATGAAGGCAAATTCAGACCAGAGTTCTCATCCCTGAAACACACTCTGCTTTAACGCAAGAAGCAAGCTCTTCTTTCCAGAGTCTAAAATACAGCAAGAACCATGAGCATGCCCTGAAAAAAAGTAATGTGTTTCCTACACATACGGACCATACATAGTTCAACTCTGCGTATGAAACTGATACATACAACAGCTCCTCTTACATGAATGCTCTTTAGTTAATAGTGAGAATCGTGTTGGGTTCATGAACTGCGAAAAATGATTTCAGCCCAAAATTCACTGCGTTTACCAGAAATGAATTTTTGCTTGTAGGAAGACACAGATCCTGGGGTTTAACTCCATTTCTGAAGGCACATTCAGAAAAGAGTTCTCATCCCTGGAGAAAACTCTGTCTTGAGGCAAGAATCATCCTCTTCTATCCAGCATCTCCAATACAGTAAGAAATATGAGCATTCCCAGAAAAAAAGAACTGTGTTTCCTACTCATACAAACCATATGTAGTTAAACTGTGCCTATGAAACTGATTCAAACCACAGCTCCTCTTACATAAATCTTCTTTAGTTAATAGTGAGAATCGCGTTGGGTTCGTGAACCACAAAAAATCATTTCAGCCCAAAATTCACTAGATTTACCTGAAATGAACTCTTGCTTTTAGGAAGACACAGATCCTGGGGATTAACTCCGTTTCTGAAGGCAAATTGAGACCAGAATTCTCAACGCTGAGAAACACTCTGTTTTGAGGCAAGAATCATCCTCTTCTTTCCAGGGTCTCCAATACAGTAAGAACCATGAGCATGCCAAGAAAAAACAACTGAGTTTCCTACTCATACGGACTATATGTACTCCACCTCTGCTTATGAAACTGATACAGACCACAGCTCCTCTTACATAAATGCTCTTAAGTTAATAGTGAAAATCGCGCTGGGTTCTAGAACTGTGTAAAATCATTTGAGCTGAAATTTCACTTGGTTTACCAGAAATGAACTCTTGCTTGTAGGAAGAGATGATCCTGGGGTTTAACTCCGTTTCTGAAGCCAAATTCACACCAGAGTTCTCAACCCTGAAAAACACTCTGTTTTGAGGCAAGAATCATCCTCTTCTTTCCCGCGTCCCCAATACAGTAAGAAACATGAGCATGCCCAGAAAAAAAGAAGTGTGTTTCCTACTCATACGGACCATATGTAGTTCAACTCTGCTTATGAAATGATACAAACCACAGCTCCTCTTACATAAATGCTCTTTAGTTAATAGTGATAATCGCGTTGGATTCTAGAACTGTGTAAAGTCATTTGAGCCGAAAATTGACTTGGTGTAGCAGAAATGAACTCTTGCTGGCAGGAAGACACAGATTATGGGGTTTAACTCCATTTGTGAAGAAATTCAGACCAGAGTTCTCATCCATGAAACACACCCTGCTTTAATGCAAGAAGGAAACTCATCTTTCCAGCATCTCCAAAACAGCAAGAACCATGAGCATGCCCTGACAAAAAGAACTGTGTTTCCTACTCATACGGACCATATGTAGTTCAACTCTGCTTATGAAACTGATACAAACCACAGCTCCTCTTACATAAATGCTCTTTAGTTAATAGTGAGAATCATGTTTGTGTTCGTGAACTTCGAAAAATCATTTGAGACCAAAATTCACTGGGTTTACCAGAAATGAACTCTTGCTTGTAGAAAGACACTGATCCTGGGGTTTAACTCCGTTTATGAAGGCAAATTCAGACCAGAGTTCTCATCCCTGAAACACACTCTGCTTTAACGCAAGAAGCAAGCTCTTCTTTCCAGAGTCTAAAATACAGCAAGAATCATGAGCATGCCCTGAAAAAAAGTAATGTGTTTCCTACACATACGGACCATACGTAGTTCAACTCTGCGTATGAAACTGATACATACAACAGCTCCTCTTACATGAGTGCTCTTAGTTAATAGTGAGAATCGCGTTGGGTTCATGAACTGCGAAAAATAATTTCAGCCCAAAATTCACTGCGTTTACCAGAAATGAATTTTTGCTTGTAGGAAGACACAGATCCTGGGGTTTAACTCCATTTCTGAAGGCACATTCAGAAAAGAGTTCTCATCCCTGGAGAAAACTCTGTCTTGAGGCAAGAATCATCCTCTTCTATCCAGCATCTCCAATACAGTAAGAAATATGAGCATTCCCAGAAAAAAAGAACTGTGTTTCCTACTCATAGAAACCATATGTAGTTAAACTGTGCCTATGAAACTGATTCAAACCACAGCTCCTCTTACATAAATCTTCTTTAGTTAATAGTGAGAATCGCGTTGGGTTCGTGAACCGCGAAAAATCATTTCAGCCCAAAAATCACTAGATTTACCTGAAATGAACTCTTGCTTTTAGGAAGACACACATCCTGGGGATTAAGTCCGTTTCTGAAGGCGAATTCAGACCAGAATTCTCAACCCTGAAAAACACTCTGTTTTGAGGCAAGAATCATCCTCTTCTATAAAGCTTCTCCAATACAGTAAGAACCATGAGCATGCCCAGAAGAAAAGAACTGTGTTTCCTACTCATATGGACCATACATAGTTCAACTCTGCTTATGAAATGATACAGACCACAGCTCCTCTTACAAAAATGCACTTTAGTTAATAGTGATAATCGACTTGGGTTCTAGAACTGTGTAAAATCATTTGAGCCGAAAATTCACTTGGTTACCAGAAATGAACACTTGCTTGTAGGAAGACACAGAACATGGGGTTTAACTGCATTTCTGAAGGGAAATTCAGACCTGAGTTCTCATCCCTGAAAAACACTCTGTTTTAATGAAAGAAGCAAGCTCATCTTTCCAACGTCTCCAATACAGTAAGAACCATGAGCATGCCCAGAACAAAAGAACTGTGTCTCCTACTCATACGGACAATATGTAGTTGAACTCTGCTCATGAAACTGAATGAAATCACAGTTCCTCTTACATAAATGCTCTTTAGTTAATAGTGAGAATCTGTTTGGGTTGGTGAACTGTGAAAAATAATTTGAGCCCAAAATTCTCTTGCTTTACCAGAAATGAACTCTTGCTTGTAGGAAGAAACAGATACTGGGGTTTAACTCCGTTTTTGAAGGGAAATTCAAACCAGAGTTCTCATCCCTGAAACACACTCTGCTTTAACGCAAGAAGCAAGCTCTTCTTTCCAGACTCAAAAATACAGCAAGAACCGTGAGCATGCCCTGAAAAAAAGTAATGTGTTTCCTACACATAGGGACCATACGTAGTTCAACTCTGCATATGAAACTGATACATACAACAGATCCTCTTACATAAATGCTCTTTAGTTAATAGTGAGAATCGCGTTGGGTTCATGAACTGCGAAAAATCATTTCAGCCCAAAATTCACTAGATTTAGCTGAAATGATCTCTTGCTTTTAGGAAGACACAGATCCTGGGGATTAACTCTGTTTCTCAAGGCAAATTCAGACCAGAGTTCTCAACCCTGAAAAACACTCTGTTTTGAGGCAAGAATCATCCTCTTCTTTCCAGCATCTCCAATACAGTAAGAACCATGAGCACGCCCAGAAGAAAAGAACTGTGTTTCCTACTCATATGGACCATCCGTAGTTCAACTCTGCTTATGAAATGATACAGACCACAGCTCCTCTTACATAAAGGCTCTTTAGTTAATAATGATAATCGCGTTGGGTTCTCGAACTTTGTAAAGTCATTTGAGCCGAAAATTCACTTGGTTTACCAGAAATGAAATCTTGCTGGTAGGAAGACAGAGATCATGCAGTTTAACTCCGTTTGTGAAGGGAAATTCAGACCAGAGTTCTCATCCATGAAACACACCCTGTTTTAATGCAAGAAGCAATCTCTTGTTTATAGCGCCTCCAATACAGCAAGAACCATGAGCATGCCCTGAAAAAAAGAACTGTGTTACCTACTCATATGGACCATACGTAGTTCAACTCTGCTCATGAAACTGATACAATCCACAGCTCCTCTTAAGTGCTCTTTAGTTAATAGTGAGAATCGCGATGGGTTTCTGAACTGTGTAAAATCATTTAAGGCCAAATTTCTCTTTGTTAACCAGAAACGAACTCTTGCTTGTAGAAAGACACAGATCCTTTGGTTTAACTCCGTTTTGGAAGGTAAAATAGGCCAGTGGTCTCATCCATGAAACACACTCTGTTTTAACGCAAGAAGCAAGCTCTTCTTTCCAGTGTCTCCAATACAGCAAGTGCCATGAGCATGCCCGATAAAAGAGAACTGTGTTTCCTACACATACGGACCATATGTAGTTCAACTCTGCTTATGAAACTGATACAATACACAGCTCCCCATACATAAATGCTCTTTAGTTAATAGTGAGAATCGCGTTGGGTTCTTGAACTGTGTAATATCATTTCAGCCCAAAATTCACTTGGTTTACCAGAAATAAAGTGTTGCTTCTTGAAAGACACAGATCCTGTGGTTTAACTCCGTTTCTGAAGGGAAATTCAGACCACTGTTCTCATCCGTGCAACTCACTCTGTTTTAATGCAAGAAGCATGGTCTTCTTTATAGCCTCTCCAATACAGCAAGAACCATGAACAAGGCCTGAAAAACAGAACTGTGTTTCCTACTCATACGGACCATATGTAGTTCAACTCTGCTTATGAAATTGATACAATCCACAGCTTCTCTTACATAAATGCTCTTTAGGTAATAGTGAGAATCCCGATGGGTTTCTGAACTGTGTAAAATCATTTAAGCCCAAATTCCATTGTTTACCAGAAATGAACTCTTGCTTGTAGGAAGACACAGATCCTTGAGTTTAAGTACGTTTCTGATGGGAAATACAGACCAGTGTTCTTTCCATAGAACACACTCTGTTTTAACGCAAGAAGCACGCAAGCTCTTCTTTCAAGCGTCTCCAATACACCAAGTTCCATGAGCATGCCATAAAAAAAATAACTGTGTTTCCTAATCATACTGACCATATGTAGTTCAACTCTGCTTATGAAAGTGATACAAACCACAGTACCACTTACATAAATGCTCTTTAGTTAATAGTGAGAATCGCGTTGGGTTCTTGAACTGTGTCAAATCATTTGAGCCCAAAATTCCCTTGGTTTACCAAAAATGAACTCTTGCATTTAGGAAGACACAGATCCTTGGGTTTAACTCCGTTTCTGAGGGGAAATTCAGAACAGTGTTCTCATCCATGGAACTTACTCTTTTTTAACGCAATAAGAACACACGTCCTTATTTCCAGGGTCTCTAATACAGCAAGAACCATGAGCATGCCCAGAAAAAAAGAACTGTGTTTCCTACTCATACGGACCATATGTAGTTCAACTCTGCTTATGAAACTCATACAATCCAGAGCTCCTCTTAAGTGCTCTTTAGCTAATAGTGAGAATCACGATCGGTTTCTGAACTGTGTAAAATCATTTAAGCCCAAAATTCTCTTTGTTTTCCAGAAATGAACTCTTGCTTGTAGGAAGACACAGATGCTTTGGTTTAGTTACATTGCTGAAGGGAAATTCAGACCAGTGTTCTCATCCATGAAACACACTCTCTTTTAACGCAAGAAGCAAGCTCTTCTTTCCAGTGTCTCCAATACAGCAAGTGCCATGAGCATGCCTTATAAAAGAGAACTGTGTTTCCTACACATACGGACCATATGTAGTTCAACTCTGCTTATGAAACTGATACAATACACAGCTCCCCATACATAAATGCTCTTTAGTTAATAGTGAGAATCGCGTTGGGTTGTTGAACTGTGTAATATCATTTCAGCCCAAAATTCACTTGGTTTACCAGAAATAAACTGTTGCTTGTTGAAAGACACAGATCCTTTGGTTTAACTCCATTTCTTAAGGGAAATTCAGACCACTGTTCTCATCCGTGCAACTCACTCTGTTTTAATGCAAGAAGCATGGTCTTCTTTCCAGCCACTCCAATACAGCAGAAACCATGAACAAGGACTGAAAAACAGAACTGTGTTTCCTACTAATACGGACCATATGTAGTTCAACTCCGCTTATGAAACTGATACAAACCACAGTTCCTCTTACATAAATGCTCTTTAGTTAAAAGTGAGAATTGCGTTGGGTTCGTGAACTGTGTAAAATCATTTGAGCCCAAAATTCTCCTTGTTTACCAGAAGTGACCTCTTACTCGTTGGAAGACACAGATCATTGGGTTTAACTCCGTTTTGAAGGGAAATTCAGACCAGTGTTCTCTTCCATGGAACTCACTCGGTTTTAACGCAAGAACTAATCTCTTCTATCCAGCATCTCCAGTACACCAGTAACCATGAGCAAGGCCTGAAAAAAACAACCGTGTTTCCTACTCATACGGACCATATGTAGTTCAACTCTGCTTATGAAACTCCTACAATCCACAGCTGCTCGTAAGTACTCTTTAGCTAATAGTGAGAACCGCAATGGGGTTCTGAACTGTGTAAAATCATTTAAAGCCAAAATTCCCTTTGTTTACCAGTAATGAACTCTTGCTTGTAGGAAGACACAGATCCTTTGGTTTAACTCCGTTTCTGAAGGGAAATTCAGAACAGTGTTCTCATCCATGAAACACACTCTCTTTTAACGCAAGACGCAAGCTCTTCTTTCCAGTGTCTCCAATACAGCAAGTGCCATGAGCATGCCCTAAATAAAAGAACTGTGTTTCCTACACATACGGACCATATGTAGTTCAACTCTGCTTATGAAACTGATACAATCCACAGCTCCTCTTACATAAATGCTCTTTAGTTAATAGTGAGAATCGCGTTGGGTTCGTGAACTGTGTAAAATCATTTCAGCCCAAAATTCACTTGGTTTACCAGAAATGAACTGTTGCTTGTAGGTAGACACAGATCCTGTGGTTTAACTCCGTTTCTGAAGGGAAATTCAGACCACTGTTCTCATCCATGCAACTCACTCTGTTTTAATGCAAGAAGCATGCTCTTCTTTCAAGCCTCTCCAATACAGCAAGAACCATCAGCAAGGCCTTGAAAACAGAACTGTGTTTCCTACTCATACGGACCATACGTAGTTCAACTCTGCTTATGAAACTGATACAAACCACAGCTCCTCTTACATAAATGCTCTTTAGTTAAAAGTGAGAATCGTGTTGGGTTCGTGAACTGTGTAAAATCATTACAGCCCAAAATTCACTTGTTTGACCAGAAATGTACTCTTGCTTATAGTAAGACACAGATCCTGGGGTTTAACTCGATTTCTGAAGGGAAATTCAGACCAGTGTTCTCTTCCATGTAACACACTCTGTTTTAACGCAAGAAGCACGCACGGTCTTCTTTCAAGCGTCTCTAATACAGTAAGAACTCTGTGCATGCACAGAAAAAAAGAACTGTGTTTCCTACTCATAGGGACCATATGTACTTCAACTCTGCTTATGGAACTGATACAAACAGAGCTCCACTTACATAATTGCTCATTAGTAAAAAGTGAGAATCGCATTGGGTTCGTGAACTGTGTAAAATCATTTGAGCCCAAAATTCTCTTTGTTTACCAGAAATGACCTCTTGCTTGTAGGAAGACACAGATCCTTGGGTTTAACTCCGTTTCTGCAGGGAAATTCAGACCACTGTTCTCTTCCATGAAACACACTCTGTTTTTACGCAAGAATCAAGCTCTTCTTTCCAGTGTCTCCAATACAGCAAGTGCCACGAGCATGCCCTAAAAAAACAACTGTGATTCCTCCGTATGTGGACCATATGTAGTTCAACTCTGCTTATGAAACTGATACAATCCACAGGTTCTCTTACATAAATGTTCTTTAGTTAATAGTGAGAATAGCGATCGGTTTCTGAACTGTGTAAAATCATTTAAGCCCGAAATTCTCTTTGTTTACCTGAAATGAATTCTTGCTTGCAGGAAGACACAGATAGTGTGGTTTAATTCCGTTTCTGAAGGGAAATTCAGACCAGTGTTCTCATCCATGAAACACACTCTGTTTTAACGCAAGAAGCACGCACGCTCTTCTTCCCAGAGTCTCTAATACAGCAAGAACCATGAGCATGCAAAAAAAAAAAAAAGAACTGTGTTTCCTACTCATACGGACCATACGTAATTCACCTCTGCTTATGAAACTGATACAAACCAAGGCTCCACTTACATAAATGCTCTTTAGTTAATAGTGAGTATCGCTTTGGTTTCTTGAACTGTGTAAAATCATTTGAGCCCAAAATCACTTGTTTTATAAGAAATGAACACTAGCTTGTAGGAAGGCACAGATCCAGTGGTTTCACTCCGTTTCTGAATGGAAATTCAGACCAGTTTTCTCTTCCATGGAACACACTCGGTTTTATCGCAAGAAGCACGCACGCTCTTCTTTCAAGCCTCTCCAATACAGCAAGAACCTTGAGCAAGGCCTGAAAAAAAGAACTGTGTTTCCTACTCATACAGACCACATGTAGTTCAACTCTGCTTATGAAATTGATACAATCCATAGCTCCTCTTATATAAATGCTCTTTAGTTAATAGTGAGAATTACGATGGGTTTCTGAACTGTGTAAAATAATTTAAGCCCAAAATTCTCTTTGTTTACCAGAAATGAAATCTTGCTTGTAGAAAGACACAGATCCTTGGGTTTAACTCCGTTTCTGAAGGGAAATCCCGACAAGTGTTCTCATCCATGAAACACACTATATTTTAACGCAAGAAGCAAGCTCTTCTTTCCAGTGTCTCCAATAGAGCAAGTTCCATGTGCATGCCCTAAAAAAAAGAACTGTGTTTCCCACTCATACCGACCATATGTAGTTCAACTCTAATAATGAAACTGGTACAAACCACAGCTCCACTTACATAAATGCTCTTTACTTAAGGGGAGAATAGCTTTGGGTTCTTGAACTGTGTAAAATCATTTGAGCCCAAAATCACTTGGTTGACCAGAAATGAACACTTGCTTGTAGGAAGACACAGATCCAGTGGTTTCACTCTGTTTGTGAATGGAAATTCAGACCAGTGTTCTGTTCCATGGAACACAGTCTGTTGTAACGCAAGAAGCACACACGCTCTTCTTTCAAGCATCTCTAATACAGCAAGAAACTTGAGCATGCCCAGAAAAAAAGAACAGTATTTCCAACTTATAGGGACCATATGTAGTTCAACTCTGCTTATGAAACTGATACAAACCACAGCTCCAATTACATAAAGGCTCTTTAGGTAATAGTGAGAATCTCGTTGGGTTAGTGAACTGTGTAAAACGATTTGAGCCCAAAATTCACTTGGTTTAAAAGAAATGAACTCTTGCATGTAGGAAGACACAGATCCTGTGGTTTAACTCCATTTCTGAAGGAAAATTCAGACCAGTGTTCTCATCCATGGAACTCACTCTGTTTTAATGCAAGAAGCATGCTCTTCTTTCCAGCATCTCCAATACAGCAAGAACCATGAGCTAGGCCTTAAAAAAAGAACTGTGTTTCCTACTCATACGGACCATATATAGTTCACATCTGCTCATGAAACTGAAACAAAACACAGCTCCTCTTACTTAAATGCTCTTTAGTAAATAGTGAGAATCGCGATGGGTTTCTGAAGTGTGTAAAATCATTTAAGCCCAAACATCTCTTTGTTTACCAGAAATGAACTCTTGCTTGTAGGAAGACACAGATCCCTGGGTTTAACTCCGTTTCTGAAGGGAAATTCAAAAAACTGTTCTCATCTATGGAACTAACTCTGTTTTAACGCAAGAAGCATGCTCTTCTTTCCAGCATCTCCAATACAGCAAGAACCATCGGCAAGGCCTGAAGGAAAGAACTGTGTTTCCTACTCATACGGACCATATGTAGTTCACCTCGGCTCATGAAACTGATACAATCCACACCTCCTCTTACATAAATGCTATTTAGTTAATAGTGAGAATCTCTCGATGGATTTCTGAACTGTGTAAAATCATTTAAGCCCAAAATTCTCTTTGTTTACCTGAAATGAAATCTTGCTTGTAGAAAGACACAGATTCTTGGGTTTAACTCCGTTTCTGAAGGGAAATTCCGACAAGTGTTCTCATCCATGAAACACACTATATTTTAACGCAAGAAGCAAGCTCTTCTTTCCAGTGTCTCCAATAGAGCAAGTTCCATGAGCATGCCCTAAAAAAAAGAATTGTGTTTCCCACTCATACCGACCATATGTAGTTCAACTCTAATAATGAAACTGGTACAAACCACAGCTCCACTTACATAAATGCTCTTTAGTTACGGTGAGAATAGCGTTGGGTTCTTGAACTGTGTAAAATCATTTGAGCCCAAAATCACTTGGTTGACCAGAAATGAACACTTGCTTGTAGGAAGACACAGATCCAGTGGTTTCACTCCGTTTCTGAATGGAAATTCAGACCAGTGTTTTCTTCCATGGAACACAGTCTGTTGTAACGCAAGAAGCACGCACGCTCTTCTTTCAAGCATCTCTAATACAGCAAGAAACTTGAGCATGCCCAGAAAAAAAGAACAGTATTTCCAACTTATAGGGACCATATGTAGTTCAACTCTGCTTATGAAACTGATACAAACCACAGCTCCAATTACAAGCAAGCTCTTCTTTCCAGGGTCTCAAATACAGCAAGAACCATGAGCATGTCCAGAAAAAAAGAACTGTGTTTCCTCCTCATACGGACCATATGTAGTTCAACTCTGCTTATGAAACTTATACAATCCACAGCTCCTCTTCCATAAATTCTCTTTAGTTAATAGTGAGAATCGCGATCGGTTTCTGAACTGTGTAAAAACATTTAAGCCCAAAATTCTCTTTGTTTACCAGAAATGAATCCTTGCTTGCAGGAAGACACAGATAGTGTGTTTTAACTCCGTTTCTGAAGGGAAATTGAGACCAGTGTTCTCATCCATGGAACACACTCTGTTTTAACACAGGAAGCAAGCTCTTCTCTCCTGTGTCTCCAATACAGCAAGTTCCATGAGCATGCCCTAAAAAAAGAACTGTGTTTCTTACTCATACGGACCATATGTAGTCAACTCTGCTTTTGAAACTGATACAAAACACACCTCCACTTCCATAAATGCTCTTTAGTTAATAATGAGAATCGCGATGGGTTTCTGAACTGTGTAAAATCATTTAAGCCCAAAATTCTCTTTGTTTACCAGAAATGAACTCTTGCTTGTAGGAAGACACAGATCCTTGGGTTTAACTCCGTTTCTGAAGGGAAATTCAGACCAGTGTTCTCATCCATAAAACACACTCTGTTTTAACGCAAGAAGCACGCACGCTCTTCTTTCCAGCGTCTCTAATACAGCAGGAACCATGAGCATGCAAACAAAAAAAGAACTGTGTTTCCTACTCATACGGACCATACATCGTTCACCTCTGCTTATGAAACTGATACAAACCAAGGCTCCACTTACATAAATGCTCTTTAGTTAATAGTTAGAATCGCCATGGATTTCTAAACTGTGTATAATCCTTTAATCCCAAAATTCTCTTTGTTTACCCGAAATGAACTCTTACTTGTAGGAAGACCCAGATCCTGTGGTTTAACCCCATTTCTGAAGGGAAATTCAGACCAGTGTTCTCATCCATGGAACTAACTCTGTTTGAATGCAAGAAGCATGCTCTTCTTTCCAGCATCTCCAATAGAGCAAGAACCATGGGCAAGGCCTGAAAGAAAGAACTGTGTTTCCTACTCATACGGACCATATGTAGTTCACCTCTGCTCATGAAACTGATCCAATCCACAGCTCCACTTACATAAATGCTATTTAGTTAATGGTGAGAATCGCGATGTGTTTCTGAACTGTGTAAAATCATTAAACCCAAAATTCTCTTTGTTTACCAGAAATGAGCTCTTGCTTGTAGGAAGACACAGATCCTTGGGTTTATCGCACTTTCTGAAGGGAAAGTCCAACCAGTGGTCTCAACCATGAAATACACTTTAAGCATGCACGCTCTTCTTTCAAGCATCTCTAATACAGCAAGAAACTTGAGCAAGCCCAGAAAAGAACAGTATTTCCAACTTATAGGGAACATATGTAGTTCAACTCTTGTTATGAAACTGATACAATCCACAGCTCCAATTACATAAACGCTCTTTAGTTAATAGTGAGAATCGCGTTGGGTTCTTGAACTGTGTAAAATCATTGGAGCCCAAAATTCACTTGGTTGACTAGAAATGAACACTACCTTGTAGGAAGACACAGATACTGGAGTTTAACTCCGTTTCTGAAGGGAATATCAGACCAGTGTTCTCATCCATGGAACTCACTGTGTTTTAATGCAAAAACCATGCTCTTCTTTCCAGCATCACCAGTACAGCAAGAACCATGAGTAAGGCATGAGTAAAAGAACTGTGTTTCCTACTCATACGGACCATATGTAGTTGAAATCTGCTTATGAAACTGATAAAATCCACAGCTCCTCTTACTTAAATGCTCTTTAGGTAATAGTGAGAATTGAGATGGGTTTCTGAACTGTGTAAAACCATTTGAGCCCAAAATTCACTTGGTTTACCAGAAATGAAATCTTGCTTGTAGGAAGACACAAATCCTGAGGTTTAACATGGTTTCTGAAGGGAAATTCAGACCAGTGTTCTCATCAATGGAACACACACTGTATTAACGCAAGAAGCAAGCTCTTCTCTCTTTTGTCTCCTATACAGCAAGTTCCATGAGCATGCCCTAAATAAAAGAACTGTGTTTCCTACTCATACGGACCATACTTAGTACAACTCTGCTTATGAAACTGATACAAACCACACCTCCAATTACATAAACGCTCTTTAGTTAATAGTGAGAATCGCGTTGGGTTCTTGAACTGTGTAAAATCATTGGAGCCCAAAATTCACTTGGTTTACCAGAAATGAACTCTTGCTTGTAGGAAGACACAGATGCTGTGGTTTAACTACATTTCTGAAGGGAAATTCAACCATTGATCTCATCCATGAAACTCACTCTATTTTAACGCAAGACGCATGCTCTTCTTAACAGCCTCTTCAATACAGCAAGAACCATGAGCAAGGCCTGAAAAAAAGAAGTGAGTTTCCCACTCATTCAGACCATATGTAGTTCAACTCTGCTTATGAAACTGATACAATCCACAGCTCCTCCTACATAAATGCTCTTTAGTTAATAGTGAGAATTGCGATGGGTTTCTGAACTGTGTAAAACCATTTGAGCCCAAATTTCACTTGGTTTACCAGAAATGAACTCTTGCTTGTAGGAAGACACAAATCCTGGGGTTTAACATGGTTTCTGAAGGGAAATTCAGACCAGTGTTCTCATCAATGGAACACACACTGTTTTAACACAAGAAGCAAGCTCTTCTTTCCAGTGTCTCCCATAAAGCAAGTTCCATGAGCATGCCATAAAAAAAAGAACTATGTTTCCTACTCATTTGGACCATATGTAGTTCAACTCTGCTTATAAAACTGAAACAAAGCACAGCTCCACTTACATACATGCTCTTTAGTTAACAGTGAGAATCGCCTTGGGTACATGAACTGTGTAAAATCATTTGAGCCCAAAATTCACGTCGTTTACCAGAAATGAACTCTTGCTTTTAGGAAGACACAGATCCTTGGGTTTAACTCCGTTTCTGAATGGAAATTCAGACCAGTGCTCTCATCCATGGAATTCGCTCTGTTTTAACGCAAGAAGCATGCTCTTCTTTCCAGCATCTCCAATACAGCAAGGACCATGAGCAAGGCCTTTAAAAAAGAACTGTGTTTCCTACTCATACTGACCATATGTAGTTCAACTCTGCTTATGAAACTGAAACAAACCACAGCTCCTCTTACTTAAATGCTCTTTAGTAAATAGTGAGAATCGCGATGGGTTTCTGAAGTGTGTAAAATCATTTAAGCCAAAACACCTCTTTGTTTAGCAGAAATGAACTCTTGCTTGTATTAAGACACAGATCCTTGGGTTTAACTCCGTTTATGAAGGGAAATTCAGACCAGTGTTCTCATCCATGAAACACACTCTGTTTTAACGCAACAAGCAAGCTCTTCTTTCCAGTGTCTCGAATACAGCAAGTTCCAGGAGCATGCCCTAAAAAAATGAAGTGTGTTTCCTACTCATACGGACCATATGTAGTTCAACTCTGCTTTGAAACTGATACAATCCACAGCTCCTCTTACATAAATGCTCTTTAGTTAATAGTGAGAATCGCGATCGGTTTCTGAACTGTGTAAAATCATTTAAGTCCAAAATTCTCTTTGTTTACCTGAAATGAACTCTTGCTTGCAGAAAGACACAGATAGTGTCGTTTAACTCCATTTCTGAAGGGAAATTCAGACCACTGTTCTCAACAAGGAACACACTCTGTTTTAACACAGGAAGCAAGCTATTTTCTCCTGTGTCTCCAATACAGCAAGTTCTATGAGCATGCCCTAAAAAAAGAACTGTGTTTCCTACTCATACGGACCATATGTAGTTCAACTCTGCTTATGAAACTGATACAAAACACAGCTCCACGTCCATAAATGCTCTATAGTTAATAGTGAGAATTGCGATGGGTTTCTGAACTGTGTAAAATCATTTAAGCCCAAAATTCTGTTTGTTTACCAGAAATGAACTCTTGCTTGTAGGAAGACACATATCCTTGGGTTTAACTCCGTTTCTGAAGGGAAATTCAGACCAGTGTTCTCATCCATGAAACACACTCTGTTTTAACGCAAGAAGCACGCATGCTCTTCTTTCCAGCGTCTCTAATACAGCAAGAACCATGAGCATGCAAAGAAAAAAAGAACTGTGTTTCCTACTCATATGGACCATACGTAGTTCACCTCTGCTTATGAAAGTGATACAAACCAAGGCTCCACTTACATAAATGCTCTTTAGTTAATAGTGAGTATCGCTTTGGTTTCTTGAATGGTGTAAAATCATTTGAGCCCAAAATTCACGTGGTTTACCAGAAATGATCTCTTGCTGGTAGGAAGACACATATCCTGTGGTTTAACTCTGCTTCTGAAGCGATATTCAGACCAGTGTTCTCATCCATTGAACTCACTCTGTTTTAATGCAAGAAGCATGATCTTCTTTCCATCCTCTCCAATACATCAAGAACCATGAGCACGGCCTGAAAAAAAGATCTGTGTTTCCTACTCATAAGGACCATATGTTGTTCAACTCTGCTTATGAAACTGATACAATCCACAGCTCCTCTTACATAAATGCTCTTTAGTTAATAGTGAGAATCGCCATGGATTTCTAAACTGTGTATAATCCTTTAATCCCAAAATTCTCTTTGTTTACCAGAAATGAACTATTGCTTGTAGGAAGACCCAGATCCTGTGGTTTAACCCCGTTACTGAAGGGAAATTCAGACCAGTGTTCTCATCCATGGAACTAACTCCGTTTGAATGCAAGAAGCATGCTCTTCTTTCCAGCATCTCCAATAGAGCAAGAACCATGGGCAAGGCCTGAAAGAAAGAACTGTGTTTCCTACTCATAAGGACCATATGTAGTTCACCTCTGCTCATGAAACTGATACAATCCATAGCTCCTCTTACATAAATGCATTTTAGTTAATAGTGAGAATCGCGATGGGTTTCTGAACTGTGTAAAATCATTTAAGCCCAAAATTCTCTTTGTTTACCAGAAATGAACTCTTGCTTGTAGGAAGACACAGATCCTTGGGTTTAACGCACTTTCTGAAGGGAAATTCCAACCAGTGTTCTCAACCATGAAACACACTTTATTTTAATGCAAGAAGCAAGCTCTTCTTTCCAGTGTCTCCAATAGAGCAAGTTCCATGAGCACACCCTAAAAAAAGAACTGTGTTTCCTACTCATACCGACCATATGTAGTTCAAATCTGACGATGAAACTGATACAAACCACAGCTCCACTTACATAAATGCTCTTTAGTTAAGGTGAGAATAGCGTTGGGTTCTTGAACTGTGTAAAATCATTTGAGCCCAAAATCACTTGGTTTACAAGAAATGAACACTTGCTTGTAGGAAGGCACAGATCTAGTGGTTTCACTCCGTTTCTGAATGGTAATTCAGAGCAGTTTTCTCTTCCATGGAACACACTCTGTTTTAACGCAAGAAGCACACACGCTCTTCTTTCAAGCATCTCTAATACAGCAAGAACCTTGAGCATGCCCAGAAAAAGAACAGTATTTCCAACTTATAGGGACGATATGTAGTTCAACTCTGCTTATGAAACTGATACAAACCACACCTCCAATTACATAAACGCTCTTTAGTTAATAGTGAAAATCGCATTGGGTTCTTGAACTGTGTAAAATCATTGGAGCCCAAAATTCACTTGGTTTACCAGAAATGAACTCTTGCTTGTAGGAAGACACAGATGCTGTGGTTTAACTCCGTTTCTGAAGGGAAATTCAACCAGTGATCTCATCCATGAAACTCACTCTATTTTAACGCAAGACACATGCTCTTCTTTCCAGCATCTTCAATACAGCAAGGACCATGAGCAAGGCCTTAAAAACAGAACTGTGTTTCCTACTCATATGGACCATATGTAGTTCAACTCTGCTTATGAAACTGATACAATCCACAGCTCCTTTTACTTAAATGCGCTTTAGTTAATAGTGAGAATCGCGATGGGTTTCTTAACTGTGTAAAATCATTTAAGCCCAAATTCTCTTTGTTTACCCGAAATGAACTCTTGCTTGTACGAAGACACCAATCCTGGCATTTAACTCCGCTTCTGAAGGGAAATTCAGACCAGTGTTCTCATCCATGGAACTCACTGTGTTTTAACACAAGGAACATGTTCTTCTTTCCAGAATCTCCAGTACAGTAAGAACCATGAGCAAGGCCTGAAAAAAAGAACTGTGTTTCCTACTCATACGGACCATATGTAGTTCAACTCTGCTTATGAAACTGAAACAAACCACAGCTCCTCTTACTTAAATGCTCTTTAGTAAATAGAGAGAATCGCGATGGGTTTCTGAAGTGTGTAAAATCATTTAAGCCAAAACACCTCTTTGTTTACCCGAAATGAACTCTTGCTTGCAGAAAGACACAGATCCTGTGGTTTAAGTCCGTTTCTGAAGGGAAATTCAGACCAGTGTTCTCTTCCATGGAACTTACTCTGTTTTTACGCAAGAGGCATGCTCTTCTTTTAGCCTCTCCAATACAGCAAGAACCATGAGCAAGGCCTGAAAAAAGAACTGTGTTTCCTACTCATACGGACCATATGTAGTTCAACTCTGCTTATGAAACTGATACAATCCATAGCTCCACTTACATAAATGCTCTTTAGTTAATAGTGAGAATCTCGATTGGTTTCTGAACTGTGTAAATCATTTAAGCCCAAAATTCTCATTGTATAACAGAAATGATCTCTTGCTTGTAGGAACACACAGATCCTTAGGTTTAACTCCATTCTGAAGGGAAACTCACGCTAGTGTTCTCACCCATGGAACTTACTCTGTTTTAACGCAATAAGCATGCACGCTCTTCTTTCCAGCGTCTCTACTACAACAAGAACCATGAGCATACCAATAAAAAAAGAACTGTGTTTCCTACTCATAGGGATAATATGTAGTTCAAGTCTGCTTATGAAACTGATACAATCCACAGCTCCACTTACATACATGCTCTTTAGTTAATAGTGAGAATCGTGTTGGGTTCGTGAACTGTGTAAAATCTTTTGAGCCCAAAATTCACTTGGTTGACCAGAAATGAACTCTTGCTTGTAGGATGACACAGATCCTGGGGTTTAACTCCTTTTCTGCAGGGAAATTCAGACCAGTGTTCTCATCCATGAAACACATTCTGTTTTAACACAAGAAGCACGCACGCTCTTCTTTCCAGGGTCTCTAATTCAGCAAGAACCATGAGCATGCCCAGAAAAAAAGAATTGTGTTTCTTACTCATAAGGACCATACGTAGTTCAACTCTGCTAATAAAACTGATACAAACCAAAGCTCCACTTACATGAATGCTGTTTAGTTATTAGTGAGAATCGCGTTTGGTTCTTGAACTGTGTAAAATCATTTCAGCCCAAAATTCACTTGGTTGACCAGAAATGAACTGTTGCTTGTAGGAAGACACAGATGCTGTGGTTTAACTCAGTTATTGAAGGGAAATTCAGACCACTGTTCTCATCCATGCAACTCACTCTGTTTTAATGCAAGAAGTATGCTCCTCTTTCCAGCCTCTCCAATACAGCAAGAACCATGAGCAAGGCCTTAAAAACAGAACTGTGTTTCCTACTCATACGGACCATATGTAGTTCAACTCTGCTTATGAAACTGATACAATCCACAGCTCCTTGTACTTAAATGCGCTTTAGTTAATAGTGAGAATCGCGATGGGTTTCTTAACTGTGTAAAATCATTTAAGCCCAAATTCTCTTTGTTTACCCGAAATGAACTCTTGCTTGTAATAACACACAGATCCTTGGGTATAACTCCGTTTCTGAAGGGAAATTCAGACAGGTGTTCTCATCCATGGAACTTACTCTTTTTTAACGCAATAAGCACGCACGCTCTTCTTTATAGCATCTCTAATACAGCAAGAACCATGAGCATGCCCAGAAAAAAAGAACTGTGTTTCCTCCCCTTCCGGACCATACGTAGTTCAACTCTGCTAATAAAACTGATACAATGCACAGCTCCAGTTACATACATGCTGTTTAGTAAATAGTGAGAATTGCGATGGGTTTCTGAACTTTGTAAAACCACTTGAGCCCAAAATTCCCTTTGTTTATCAGAAATGAACTCTTGCTTGTAGGAAGACACAGATCCTGGAGTTTAATTCCGTTTTTGGAGGGAATTAAGACCAGTGTTCTCAAACATGAAACACACTCTGTTTTAATGCAAGAAGCAAGCTCTTCTTTCCAGCATCTCCAATACAGCAAGTTCCATGAGCATGCCCTGAAAAAAAGAACTGTGATTCCTACTCATACAGACCATATGTAGTTCATCTCTGCTTATAAAACTGATACAATCCACAGCTCCTCTTACATAAATGCTCTTTAGTTAATAGTGAGAATCGCGATGGTTTTCTGAACTGTGTAAAATCATTCAAGCCCAAAACACACTTGGTTGACCAGAAATGAAATCTTACTTGTAGGAAGACACAGATCCTGTGGTTTAACTTGGTTTCTGAAAGGAAATTCAGACTAGTGTTCTGATACATGTAACACACTCTGTTTTAACACAAGAAGAACGCACGCTCTTCTTTACAGTGTCTCTAATACAACAAGGACCATGAGCATGCCCAGAAAAAAAGAACTGTGTTTCCTACTCATACAGACCATATGTAGTTCCTCTCTGCTTATGAAACTGATACAATCCACAGCTCCTCTTACATAAATGCTCTTTAGTTAATAGTGAGAATCGCGATGGGTTTCTCAACTGTGTAATCACTTAAGCCCAAAATTATCTTTGTTTACCAGAAATGAACTCTTGCTTGTAGGAAGACACAGATCCTTGGGTTTAACTTCGTTTCTCAAGGGAAATTCAGACCAGTGTTCTGATCCATGGAACTCACTCTGTTTTAACGCAAGAAGCATGCTCTTCTTTCCAGCGTCTCTAATACAACAGGAACCATGAGCATGCCCAGAAAAAAAGAACTGGGATTCCCACTCATAGGGACCATATGTAGTCCAACTCTGCTTATGAAACTGATACAAAGCACAGCTCCACTAACATACATTCTCTTTAGTTAATAATGAGAATCGCGATGGGTTTCTGACCTGTGTAAAATCATTTAAGCCCAAAATTCTCTTTGTTTACCAGAAATGAACTCTTGCTTGTAGGAAGACACAGATGCTTAGGTTTAACTCCAGTTCTGAAGGCAAACTCAGACCAGAGTTCTCATCCATGAAACACACTATGTTTTCTCGCAAGAAGCACGCTCTTCTTTCCAGTGTCTCCAATACAGCAAGTTCCATGAGCATGCCATAAAAAAAGAACTGTGTTTCCTACTCATATGGACCATATGTAGTACACCTCTGCTTATGTAACTGATACAAAGCACAGCTTCACTTACATACATGCTGTTTAGTTAATAGTGAGAATCGCGTTGGGTTCGTGAACTGCGAAATATTATTTGAGCTCAAAATTCACTGGGTTTACCAGAAAGGAACTCTTGCTTGTAGAAAGACACAGATCCTGTGGTTTAACTCTGTTTCTGAAGGGAAATTCAGACCAGAGTTGTCATCCAAGAAAAACCCTGTTTTAAGGCAAGAAGCATCCTCTTCTTTCCAGCGTTTCCAATACAGCAAGAACCATGAGCATGCCCTAAAAAAAAGAACTGTGTTTCTGACTCATACAGACAATATGCAGTTCAACTCTGCTTATGAAACTGATACGAACCACAGCTCCTCTTACATAAATTCTCTTTAGTTAATAGTGAGAATCGCATTGGGTTCTTGAACTGCGAAAAATCGTTATGGCCCCAAATTCTCTGGGATTACCAGAAATGAACTCTTGCTTGTAGGAAGACACAGATCCTGGGGTTTAACTCCAATTCTGATGGGAAATTCAGTCCAATGTTCTCATCCATGAAACACACTATGTTTTAACGCAAGAAGCAAGCTCTTCTTTCCAGCATCTCCAATACAGCAAGAACCATGAGCATGCCAAGAAATGAAGAACTGAGTTTCCTACTCATACGGACCATATGTAGTTGAACTCTGCTTATGAAACTGATAGAGAACACAGCTCCTCTTACATAAATGCTCTTTAGTTAATAGTGATAATCGCGTTGGTTTCTAGAACTGTGTAAAATCTTTTGAGCCCAAAATTCACTTGGTTTACCAGAAATGAACTCTTACTTGTAGGAAGACACAGATCCTGGGGTTTAACTCCGTTTCTGAAGGGAAATTCAAACAGAGTTCTCATCCATGAAACACACTCTGTTTTAACGCAAGAAGCAAGGTCTTCTTTCAAGCGTCTCCAATACAGCAAGAACAATGAGCATGCCCTCAAAAAAGAACTGTGTTTCCTACTCATACAGACCATATTTACATCAACTATGCCTATGAAACTGATACAAACCACAGATCCTCTTACATAAATACTCTTTAGTTAATAGTGAGAATCGCGTTGTGTTCATGAACTGTGTAAAATCATTTGAGCCAACAATTCACTGGGTTTTCCAGAAATGAACTCTTGCTTGTAGGAAGACACAGAACCTGTGGTTTAACTATGTTTCTGAAGGGAAATTCAGACAAGAGTTCTCATCCCTTTAAAACACTCTGTTTTAAGGCAAGATGCGTCCTATTCTTTCCAACGTCTTCAAGGCAGCAAGGACCATGAGTATGCCAAGAAAAAAAGAACTGTGTTTCCTACTCATATGGACCATGTGTAGTTCAATTCTGCTTATGAAACTGATACAAAACACAGCTCCTATTACATAAAGGCTTTTTAGTTAATAGTGAGAATCGTGTTTTGTTGGTGTACTGTGTAAAATCATTACAGCCCAATATTCACTTGGTTTACTAGAAATGAACTCTGGCTTGTAGGAAGACACAGATCCTGTGGTTAAACTTTGTTTCTGAAGGGAAATTCAGACCAGTTTTCTTATCCATATAACACACTCTGTTTTAACGCAAGAAGCAAGCTCTTCTTTGCAGCGTCTCTAGTACAGCAAGAACCATGAGCATGCCCAGAAAAAAAAAACTGTGTTTCCTACTCATACAGACCATATGTAGTTCAACTCTGCTTATGAAACTGATAGAGACCACAGCTCCTCTTGCATAAACGCTCATTAGTTAATAGTGAGAATAGCGATGGGTTCATGAACTGCGAAAAATCATTTGAGCCCAATATTCACTGGGTTTACCAGAAATGAACTCTTCTTTGTAGGAAGACACAGATGCTGGGGTTTAATTCCATTACTGAAGGGAAATTCAGACCAGTGTTCTCATCCATGTAACACACTCTATTTTCCCGCAAGAAGCAAGCTCTTCTTTACAGTGTCTCCAATACAGCAAAACCATGAGCATGCCCAGAAAAAAAGAACTGTGTTTCCTAATCATACGGACAATAAGTCATTCAACTCTGCTTATGAAACTGATACATGCCACAGCTCTACTTACATAAATGCTCTTTAGTTAATAGTGAGAATCGCGATGGGTTCGTAAACTGTGTAAATTCATTTGAGCCCAAAATTCACTTGGTTTCTCAGAAATGAACTCTTGCTTGTAGGAAGACACAGATCCTGTAGTTTAACTACGTTTCTGAAGGGAAATTCAGACCAGGGTTCTCATCCATTAAACAGACTCTGTTTTGACGCAAGAAGCAAGCTCTTCTTTCCAGAGTCTCCAATACAGCAAGAACCATGAGCATGCCCAGAAAAAAAGAACTGTGTTTCCTCCTCATAAAGAACATATGAAGATCACCTCAGCCTGTGAAACTGATATAAACCACAGCTCCTCTTACATAAATGCTCTTTAGTTAATAGTGAGAATCGCGTTGGGTTCGTGAACTGTGCAAAATCATTTGAGCCCAATATTCACTTGGTTTACCAGAAATGAACACTTGTTTATAGGAAGACACAGATCGTGGGGTTTAACTCCGATTCTGAAGAGAAATTCAGACCAGTGTTCTCATCCATGAAACACACTCTGTTTTAATGCAAGAAGCAACCTTTTCTTTCCAGCGTATCCAATACATCAAGAAACCTGTGCATGCCCAGAAAAAAAAGAACTGTGTTTCCTACCCATTTGGACCATATGCAGTTCAACTCTGCATATGAAACTGATACAAACCCCAGCTCCTCTTACATAAATGCTCTTTACTTCATAGTTAGAATCGCGTGGGTTCGTGCACTGTGTAAAATCCTTTCAGCCCAAAATTCACTGGGTTTACCAGAAATGAACTCTTGCTTGTAGGAAGACACAGATCCTGGGGTTTAACTCCGTTTCTTAAGGGAAATTAAGACCAGTGTTCTCATCCATGAAACACACTCTGTTTTCCCGCAGGAAGCAAGCTCTTCTTTCCACCGTCTGCAATAATGCAAGGCCATGACCATCCCAGAAAAAAAGAAATGTGTTTCCTACTCATACGGACCATATGTAGTTCAACTGTACTTATGAAACTGATGCAAACAACAGCTCTTCTCACATAAATGCTCTTTATTTAATAGTGAGGAGCATGTTGGGTTCGTGAACTGTGTAAAATTATTTCAGCCCATAATTCACTGGTTTCCCAGAAATGAACTCTTGCTTGTAGGAAGACAAAGATCCTGTAGGTTAAATACGTGTCTGAAGGGAAATTCAGACCAGTGTTCTCATCCATTAAACACACTCTGTTTTAACGCAAGAAGCAAGCTCTTCTTTCCAGAGTCTACAATACATCAAGAAAAATGAGCATGCCCTGAAAAAAAGAATTGTTTCCTAATCATATGGACCATTGTTAGTTCAACTCTTCTCATGGAACTGATACAAACCGCAGCCCCACTTACAGAAATGCTCTTTAGTTAATAGTGAGAATCGCGATGGGTTTTTGAACAGTGTAAAATCATATGAGCCCAAAATTCACTGGGAAAACCAGAAATGAACTCTTGCTGGTAGGAAGACACAGATACTGGGGTTTAATTCCGTTTCTTAAGGGAAATTCAGACCAGTGTTCTCATCCCTGACAAACATTCTGTTTTAAGGCAAGAAGCATCCTATGCTTTCCAGCATCTCCAATAGAGCAAGAACCATGAGCATTGCCAGAAAAAACGAACTGTGTTTCCTACTCATACAGAACATATATAGTTCAACTCTGCTTATGAAACTGATACAAAACTCAGCTCCTCTTACATAAAGGCTCTTTAGTTAATATTGAGAATCACGATGGGTTTTTGAACAGTGTAAAATCATTTGAGCTCAAAATTCACTTGGTTTCTCAGAAATGAACTCTTGCTTGTAGGAAGACACAGATCCTGTAGTTTAACTACGTTTCTGAAGGGAAATTCAGACCAGGGTTCTCATCCATTAAACAGACTCTGTTTTTCCGCAAGAAGCAAGCTCTTCTGTCCAGAGTCTCCAATACAGCAAGAACCATGAGCATGCCCTGAACAAAATATTTGTGTTTCATACTTATATGGACCATATGTAGTTCAACTCTGCTTAAGAAAATGGTACAAACCGCAGCCCCTCTTACATGAATGCTCTTTAGTTAATAGTGAGAATCGCGTTGGGTTTGTGAACTGCAAAAAATCATATAGGCCAAAGTTCAATGGGTTTACCAGAAATGACCTCGGGCTTGTAGGAAGACACAGATCCTGTGGTTTAACTCCGTTTCTGAAGGGAAATTCAGACCAGTGTTCTCATCCATGAAACACACTCTGTTTTAAGCCAATAAGCATCCTCTTCTTTCCATCATCTCCAAACAGCTAGAACCATGAGCATTTCTAGAAAAAAAGAACTGTGTTTCCTACTCATACAGACCATATGTAGTTCAACTCTGTTTATGAAACTGATACAAACCAGGGCTTCTCTTAAATAAATGCTCTTCAGTTAATCGTGAGAATCGCATTGGGTTCGTGAACTGTGTAAAATCGTTTGAGCAAAAAATTCACTGGGTTTACCAGAAATGAACTCATGCTTGTAGGAAGACACAGATCCTGGGCTTTAACTCCGTTGCCGAAGTGAAATTCAGACCACAGTTCTCATCCCTGAAAAACACTCTGTTTTAAAGCAAGAATCATCCTCTTCTTTCCAGCGTCTCCAATACAGCAAGAACCATGAGCATGCCAGAAAAAAGGAACTGTGTTTCCTACTCATACAGCCCATATGTATTTCAACTCTGCCTATGAAACTGATACAAACCACAGCTCCTCTTACATAAAGGCTCTTTAGTCAATAGTGAGAATCGTGTTTTGCTTGTGTACTGTGTAAAATCATTTGGGCCCAATATTCACTTGGTTTACTAGAAATGAACTCTGGCTTGTAGGAAGACTCAGATCCTGTGGTTAAACTCTGTTTCTGAAGGGAAATTCAGACCATTGTTGTCATCAATGACACATGCTGTTTTAAACCAAGAAGAATCCTCTTCTTTCCAGCGTCTATAATACAGCAAGAACCTTGAGAATGCCCAGAAAAAAACAACTGTGTTTCCTAATCATACAGCCCATATGTAGTTCAACTCTGCCTATGAAACTGATACAAACCACAGCTCCTCTTACAAAAAAGCTCTTTAGTTAATAGTGAGAATCATGTTTTGCTGGTGTACTGTGTAAATCATTTGAACCCAATATTCACTTGGTTTACTAGAAATGAAGTCTGGCTTGTAGGAAGACACAGATCCTGTGGTTAAACTCTGTTTCTGAACAAAATTCAGACCAGTGTTCTAAGTCATGAAGCATACTCTGTTTTAACACAAGAAGCACGCTCTTCTTTCCAGCTTCTCCAATAAAGCAAAAACCATCGGCATGCCCTGAAAAAAAGAACTGTGTTTACTACTCATATGGACCATATGTAGTTCAACTCTGCTCATGAAAATTATACAAACCACAGCTCCTCTTATATAAATGCTCTTCATTTAATAGTTAGAAATGCGTTGGGTTGGTGCATTGTGTAAAATCATTTCAGCCCAAATTACACTGGGTTTACCAGAAATGAACTCTTGCTTGTAGGAAGACATGGATCCTGTGGTTTAACTCAGATTCTGAAGGGAAATTCATACCAGTGTTCTCATCCATGAAACTAATGCTGTTTTAACGCAGGATGCATCCTCATCTTTCCAGCATATCCAATAGAGCAAGACACATGAGCATGGCCAGAAAAAAAGAACTGTTTCCTACTCATACAGAACATATATAGTTCAACACTGGTTATGAAACTGATACAAAACACAGCTCCTCTTACATAAAGGCTCTTTATTTAATACTGAGAATCTTGTTTTGTTGGTGTACTGTGTAAAATCATTTGAGCCCAATATTCACTTGGTTTACCAGAAATGAACTCCGGCTTGTAGGAAGACACAGATCCTGGAGTTTAAATCCGTTTCTGAAGGGAAATTCAAACCAGTGTTCTCATCCATGAAACACACTCTGTTTTCACGCAAGAAGCAAGCTCTTCTTTCCAGCATCTCCTATACAGCAAGAAACATGAGAATGCCCGGAAAAAAAGAACTGTGTTTCCTCCTCATACAGACTATATGGAGTTCAACTCTGCTCTTCAAACTGATACAAACCACAGCTCCTCTTACATAAATGCTCTTTAGTTAATATTGAGAATCGCTATGGGTTTTTGAACAGTGTAAAATCATTTGAGCCCAAATACACTGGGAATACCAAAAATGAACTCTTGCTCATAGGAAGACACAGATCGTGGGGTTTAACTCCCTTTCTTAAGGGAAATTCAGACCATTGTTCTCATCCATGAAACACACTCTGTTTTCCCGCAGTAAGCAAGCTCTTCTTTCCAGTGTCACCAACACAACAAGGCCATGACCATCCCAGAAAAAAAGAACTGTGTTTCCTACTCATACGGACCATATGTAGTTCAACACTTCTTATGAAACTGATACAAACCACAGCTCCTCTTACATAAGTGCTCTTTAGTTAATAGTGAGAATCACGTTGGGTTCTTGAACTGCGAAAAATCATTATAGCCCCAAATTCTCTTGGTTTAACAGAAATGAACTCTTGCTTGTAGGAAGACACTGATCCTGGGGTATAACTCCGTGTCTGAAGGGAAATTCAGACCAGAGTTCTCATATATGAAACACACTCTGTTTTAATGCAAGAAGCAAGCTCTTCTTTCCAGGGTATCCAATACAGCAAGAACCATGAGCATGGCCTCAAAAAAGAACTGTGTTTCCTACTCATACAGACCATATGTACATCAACTCTCCCTATGAAACTGATACAAACCACAGACCTCTTACATAAATGCTCTTTAGTTAATCGTGTGAATCGCGATGGGTTCGTGAACTGCGAAAAATCATTTTAGCCCAAATTCAATGGGTTTACCAGAAATGAACTCTTGCTTGTAGGAAGACACAGATGCTGGGGTTTAATTCCATTTCTGAAGGGAAATTCAGACCAGAGGTCTCATCCCTGATAAACATTCTGTTTTAAGGCAAGAAGCATCCTATTCTTTCCAGCGTCTCCACTAGAGCAAGAACAATGAGCATGGCCAGAAAAAGCGAACTGTGTTTCCTACTCATACAGAACATATATAGTTCAATTCTGCCTATGAAACTGATACAAAACACGCTCCTCTTACATAAAGAACCTTTAGTTAATACTGGAATCTTGTTTTGTTGGTGTACTGTGTAAAATCATTTGAGCCCAAAAATCAATGGGTTTACCAGAAATGTCTTCTTGCTTGTAGGAAGACACAGATCCTGGGGTTTAACTCCATTTGTGAAGGGAAATTGAGCCCAGTGTTCTCATTCATGAATCACATGCTGTTTTACGGCAAGAAGCCTCCTATTCTTTCCAGCGTCTCCAATACAGCAAGAACCATGAGTATGCCAAGAAAAAAAGATCTGTGTTTCCTACTCATATGGACCATGTTTAGTTCAATTCTGCTTATGAAACTGATACAAAACACAGCTCCACTTACATAAAGGCTCTTTATTTAATACTGAGAATCTTGTTTTGTTGGTGTACTGTGTAAAATCATTTGCACCCAATATTCACTTGGTTTACCAGAAATGAACTCCTGCTTGTAGGAAGACACAGATCCTGGGGTTTAAATCCGTTTCTGAAGGGAAATTCAAACCAGTGTTCTCATGCATGAATCACACTCTGTTTTCCCGCAAGAATCAAGCTCTCCTTTCCAGCGGCTCCATTATAGCAAGAAATATGAGCATGCCAGAAAAAAAGAACTGTGTTTCCTACTCATTTGGACCATATGTAGTTCAACTCTGCTTATGAAACTGATATAAACCACAACTCCTCTTACATAAATGCTCTTTAATTAATAGTTAGAATCGCGTTGGTTTCGTGGCCTGTGTAAAATCATTTGAGCCTAAAATTCACTGGGTTTACCAGAAATGAACTCTTTCTTGTAGGAAGACACAGATCCTGGGGTTTAACTCCGATTCTGAAGGGAAATTCAGTCCAGTGTTCTCATCCATGAAACACATTCTGTTTTCACGCAAGAAGCGAGCTCTTCTTTACCGTGTCTACAATACAGGAAGAAACATGAGCATGCCCAGAAAAACAGAAATGTGTTTCCTAATCATACAGACAATATTTAGATCAACTCTGCCTATGAACCTGATACACACCACAGCTCCTCTTACATAAATGCTCTTTAGTTAATAGTGAGAATCGCCTTGGGTTCTAGAACTGTGTAAAACCTTTAGCCCAAAATTCACTTGGATTACCAGAAATGAACTGTTGCTTGTAGGAAGACACAGATCCTGGGGTTTAACTCCGTTTCTTAAGGGAAATTCAGACCAGAGTTCTCATCCATAAAACACACTCTGTTTTCATGCAAGAAGCATGCTCTTCTTTACAGCGTCTCCAATACAGCAAGGTCCATGAGAATGCCCTCAAAAGAACTGAGTTTCCTACTCATACAGACCATATGCAGATCAACTCTGCCTATGAAACTGATAGAAACCACAGCTCCTCTTACATAAATCCTCTTTAGTTAATATTGTGAAATGCGTTGGCTTTGTGAACTGCGAAAAATCCTTTGAGACCAAAATTCACGTGGTTTACCAGAAATGAACTCTTGCTTGTAAGAACACACACATCCTGTGGTTTAACTCTGTTTCTGAAGGGAAATTCAGACCAGAGTTCTCATCCCTTAAAAACACTCTGTTTTAAGGCAAGAAGCATCCTCTTTTTTCCAACGTCTTCAATGCAGCAAGAACCATGAGTATGCCCAGAAAAAAAGAACTGTGTTTCCTACTCATACGGACCATATGTAGTTCAACTCTGCTTATGAAACAGATACAATCCCCAGCTCCTCTTACATAAATGCTCTTTAGTTAATAGCGTGATTCGCGTTGGGTTCATGAACTGCGAAAAATAAGTGGAGCCCAAAATTCCCTGGGTTTACCAGAAATGAAATCTTGCTTGTAGGACGACACAGATCCTGTGGTTTAAATCTGTTTCTGAAGGGAAATTCAGACCAGAGTTCTCATCCCTTAAAAACACACTGTGTTAAGGCAAGAAGCATCCTCTTCTTTCCACCGTCTTCAATTCAGCAAGAACCATGAGTATGCCCAGAAAAAAAGAACTGTGTTTCCGACTCATAGGGACCATATGCAGTTCAACTCTGATTATGAAACAGATACAAACCACAGCTCTTCTTACATTAATGTTCTTTAGTTAATAATGAGAATCTCGTTGGGTTCGTGAACTTTTTGAAATCATTTGAGCCCAAAATTCACTGGGTTTACCAGAAATGAACTCTTGCATGTAGGAAGACAAAGATCCTGGGGTTTAACTGCGTTTCTGAAGGGAAATTCAGCCCAGTGTTCTCATTCATGAAACACATGCTGTTTTAACGCAAAAAGCATCAACGTCTTTCCAGCGTCTCCAATAGAGCAAGAAACATGAGCATGCCCAGAAAAAAAGAGCTGAGTTTCCTACTCTAAGGACCATATGTAGTTCAACTCTGCTTATGAAACTGATACAGACCACAGCTCCTGTCTCATAAATGCTCTTTAGTTAATAGTGATAATCACGTTGGGTTCTAGAACTGTGTAAAACCTTTTGAGCCCAAAATTCATTTGGTTTACCAGAAATGAACTATTGATTGTAGGAAGACACAGATGCTGTGGTTTAACTCCGTTTCTGAAGGGAAATTCAGAACAGAGTTCTCATCCATAAAACACACTCTGTTTTCATGCCAGAAGCATCCTCTTCTTTACAGCATCTCCAATACAGCAAGAACCATGAGAATGCCCACAAAAAGGACTGTGTTTCCTACTCATAAAGACCTTATGCAGATCAACTCTTCCTATGAAACTGATAGAAACCACAGCTCCTCTTACATAAATGCTCCTTAGTTAATATTGTGAATCGCGTTGGCTTTGTGAACTGCGAAAAATCCTTTGAGCCCAAAATTCACAGGGTATACCAGAAATGAACTCTTGCTTGTAGTCACACAAACATCCTGTGATTTAACTCCTTTTCTGAAGAGAAATTCAGACCAGAGTTCTCACCGCTTAAGAACACTCTGTTTTAAGGCAAGAAGCATCTTCTTCTTTCCAACGTCTTCAATGCAGCAAGAACCATGAGTATGCCCAGAAAAAAAGAACTGTGTTTCCTACTCATACGTACCATATGCAGTTCTACTCTGCTTATGAAACTGATACAAACCACAGCTACTCTTATATAAATGCTCTTTAGTTAATAGCGAGAATCGCCTTGGGTTCGTGAACTGAGAAAAATAATTTGAACCCAAAATACACTGGGTTTACCATTAATGAAATCTTTCTTGTAGGACGAAACAGATCCTGTGGTTTAACTCTGTTTCTGAAGGGAAATTCAGACCAGAGATCTCATCCCTGAAACACACTCTGTTTTAAGGTAAGAAGCATCCTCTTCTTTCCAGCGTCTTCAATTCAGCAAGAACCATGAGAATGCCCAGAAAAAAAGAACAGTGTTTCCTACTCATACGGACCACATGTAGTTCAACTCTGCTTATGAAACGTGTACAAACCACAACTCCTCTTACATAAATACTCTTTAGTTAATAATGAGAATTGCGATGTGTTTCTGAACTGTGTAAAATCATTTGAGCCCAAAATTCTTTTGGTTAACCAGAAAAGAACTCTTCCTTCTAGGAAGACACAGATCCTGGGGTTTAACTCCGTTACTGAAGGAAAATTCAGACCAGAGTTCTCATGCATGAAACACACTCTGTTTTAGCGCAAGAAGCAAGCTCTTCTTTCCAGCGTCTCCAATACAGCAAGAACAATCAGCATGTCCTCAAAAAAAGAACTGTGTTTCCTACTCATAGGGGCCATAGGTAGATCAACTCTGCTTATGATACTGATACAAACCACAGCTCCTCTTACTTAAATGCTCTTTAGTTAATAGTGAGAATCGCGTTTGGTTCGTGACCTGCTAAAAATCATTTGAGCCCAAAATTAACTTGGTTTACCAGAAATGAACACTTGCTTGTAGGAAGACACAGATTCTGGGGTTTAACTCCGTTTCTGAAGGGAAATTGAGACCAGTGTTCTCATCCATGACACACATGCTGTTTTAACCCAAGAACCATCCTCTTCTTTCCAGAGTCTCCAATACAGCAAGAACCTTGAGATTTCCCAGAAAAAAAGAACTTGTTTCCTACTCATACAGATCATATGCACTTCAACTCTGCTTATGAAACCAATACAAACCACAGCTCCTCTTACATAAAGTCTCATTAGTTAATAGTGAGAATCGTGTTTTGTTGGTGTACTCTGTAAAATCATTTGAGCCCAAAATTCACTGGGTTTAACAGAAATGAACTCTTGCTTGTAGGAAGACACATATCCGGTGGTTTTACTCCGTTTCTGAAGGTAAATTAAGACCAGAGTTCTCATCCCTGAAACACATTCTGTTATAAGGTAAGAAGCATCCTCTTCTTTCCAGCGTTCCAATACAGCAAGAACCATGAGTATGCCCAGAAAAAAAGAACTGAGTTCTCATGCATGAAACACACTATGTTTTAGCGCAAGAAGCAAGCTCTTCTTTCCAGCATCTCCAATACAGCAAGAACAACCAGCAAGCCCTCAAAAAAAGAACTATGTTTCCTACTCATAGGGACCATAGGTAGATCAACTCTGCTTATGATACTGATACAAACCAGAGCTCCTCTTACATAAATGCTCTTTAGTTAATAGCGAGATTCGCGTTGGGTTCATGAACTGCGAAAAATAAGTGGAGCCCAAAATTCCCTGGGTTTACCAGAAATGAAATCTTGCTTGTAGGACGACACAGATCCTGTGGTTTAAATCTGTTTCTGAAGGGAAATTCAGACCAGAGTTCTCATCCCTTAAAAACACTCTGTGTTAAGGCAAGAAGCATCCTCTTCTTTCCAGCGTCTTCAATTCAGCAAGAACCATGAGTATGCCCAGAAAAAAAGAACTGTGTTTCCTACTCATACGGACCATATGTAGTTCAACTCTGCTTATGAAACTGATACAGACCACAGCTCCTGTCTCATAAATGCTCTTTAGTTAATAGTGATAATCACGTTGGGTTCTAGAACTGTGTAAAACCTTTTGAGCCCAAAATTCACTTGGTTTACCAGAAATGAACTATTGATTGTAGGAAGACACAGATGCTGTGGTTTAACTCCGTTTCTGAAGGGAAATTCAGAACAGAGTTCTCATCCATAAAACACACTCTGTTTTCATGCAAGAAGCATCCTCTTCTTTACATCGTCTCCAATACAGCAAGAACCATGAGAATGCCCTCAAAAAGAACTGTATTTCCTACACATAAAGACCATATGCAGATCATCTCTGCCTATGAAACTGATAGAAACCACAGCACCTCTTACATAAATGCTCCTTAGTTAATATTGTGAATCACGTTGGCTTTGTGAACTGCGAAAATCCTTTGAGCCCAAAATTCACTGAGTTTACCAGAAATGAACTCTTGCTTGTAGGAAGACAAAGATCCTGGGGTTTAACGCCATTTCTGAAGGGAAATTCAGCCCAGTGTTCTAATTCTTGAAACACATGCTGTTTTAACGCAAAAAGCATCAAATTCTTTCCAGCGTCTCCAATAGAGCAAGAACGATGAGCATGCCCAGAAAAAAGAGCTGAGTTTCCTACTCATACGGACCATATGTAGTTCAACTCTGGTTATGAAACTGATACAGACCACACCTCCTCTTACATAAATGCTTTTTAGTTAATAGTGATGATCGCATTGTGTTCTAGAACAGTGTAAAACCTTTTGAGCCCAAAATTCACTTGGTTTACCAGAAATGAACTCTTGCTTGGAGGAAGACACAGACCCTGTGGTTTAACTCCGTTTCTGAAGGGAATTCAGACCAGACTTCTCATCCATGAAACACACTCTGTTTAAATGCAAGAAGCAAGCTCTTCTTTCCAGCGTCTCCAATACTGCAAGACCATGAGCATTCCCAGAAAAAAACATCTGTGTATCCTACTCATATGGACTATATGTAGTTTAACTCTGCTTATGAAACTGAAATAAACCACTGCTCCGACTACAAAAAATGCTCTTTAGTTAATAGTGAGAATCGCGTTGGGGTCGTGAACTGCAATAAAACCATTTGAGCCCAAAATTCACTGGGTTTACCAGAAATGAACTCTTGCATGTAGGAAGACACAGTTCCTGTGGCTTAACTCTGTTTCTGAAGGGAAATTCAGACCAGAGTTCTCATCCCTTAAAAGCACTCTTATTTTAGGCAAGAAGCATCCTCTTGTTTCCAGTGTCTCATATACAGCAAGAACCATGAGAATGCCCAGAAAAAAAGAACTGTATTTCCTACTCACACAGACCATATGCAGTTCAACTCTGCTTATGGCACTGATATAAACCACAGCTCCTCTTACATAAATGCTCTTTAGTTAATAGTGAGATTCGCGTTGGGTTCGTGAACTGTATAAAATCATTTGAGCCCAAAATTCACTTGGTTTACCAGAAATGAACTCTTCCTTGTAGGAAGACACAGATCCTGGGGTTTAACTCCGTTTCTGAAGGGAAATTCAGAACAGTGTTATCATCGATGAAACACACTCTATTTTAATGCAAGAGGCAAGCTCTTCTTTTGAGCGTCTCTAATACAGCAAGAACCATGACCATGACCAGAAAAAAAGAACTGTGTTTCCTCCTCATATGGACCATACATAGTTCAACTCTTCTTATGGAACTGATACAAACCACAGCTCCAATTACACAAATTCTCTTTATTTAATAGTGAGTATCCCGTTGGGTTCGTGAACTGTGTAAAATCATTTGAGCCCAAAATACACATGATTTACCAGAAATGAACTCTTGCTTGTAGGAAGACACATATCCTGTGGTTTATCTTGGTTTAAGAAGGGAAATTCAGAGCAGTGTTCTCATCCATGGAAAACACTCTGTTTTAACGCAAGAAGCAAGCTCTTCTTTCGACCGTCTCTAATACATCAAGAACCATAAGCATGCCGAGAAAAAAAGAACGGTATTTCGTACTCATACGGACCATATGTAGTTCAACTCTGCTTATGAAACTGATACAAACCACAGCTCCACTTACATAAATGCTCTTTAGTTAATTGTGAGAATCTCATTGGGTTCATGAACTATGTTAAATCATTTGAGCACAAAATCCTCTTGGTTTACCAGAAATGAACACTTGCTTGTAGGAAGACACAGATCCTGGGGTTTAACTCCGTTTCTGAAGGGAAATTCAGAGCAGTGTCATCATCCATGAAACACACTCTATTTTAATGCAAGATGCAAGCTCTTCTTTTGAGCGTCTCTAATACAGCAAGAACCATGACCATGCCCAGAAAAAAAGAACTGTGTTTCCTCCTCATATGGACCATACATAGTTCAACACTTCTTATGGAACTGATACAAACCACAGCTCCAATTACACAAATTCTCTTTATTTAATAGTGAGAATCCCTTTGGGTTCGTGAACTGTGTAAAATCATTTGAGCCCAAAACACACATGATTTACCAGAAATTAACTCTTCCTTGTAGGAAGACACATATCCTGTGGTTTAACTCGGTTTCTGAAGGGAAATTCAGAGCAGTGTTCTCATCCATGGAAAACACTCTGTTTTAACGCAAGAAGCATGCTCTTCATTCCAGCATCTCTAATACAGCAAGACCCTTGAGCATGCCCAGAAAAAAAGAACTGTGTTTCCTACTCATACGGACCATACGTAGTTCAACTCTTCTTATGGAACTGATACAAACCACAGCTCCACTTACATAAATGCTCTTTAGTTATGGTGAGATTCGCGTTGGGTTCGTGAACAGTGTTAAATCATTTGAGCCCAAAATTCTCTTGGTTTACCAGAAATGAACTCTTGCTTGTAGGAAGACACAGATCCTGGTGTTTAACTCCGTTTCTGAAGGGAAATTCAGAGCAGTGTTCTCATCTATGGAAAACACTCTGTTTTAACGCAGGAAGCATGCTCTTATTTCCAGCATCACTAATAGAGCAAGAACATTGAGCATGCCCAGAAAAAAAGAACTGTGTTTCCTACTGATATGGACCATACGTAGTTCAACTCTGCTTATGAAACTGATACAAACCACAGCTCCACTTACATAAATGCTCTTTAGTTAATTGTGAGAATCTCGTTGGGTTCGTGAACTATGGTAAATCATTTGAGCCCAAAATTCTCTTGGTTTACCAGAATTGAATTCTTGCTTGTAGGAACACACAGATCCTCGGGTTTAACTCCGTCTCTGAAGGGAAATTCAGAGCAGTGTTCTCATCCATGAAACACACTCTGTTTTAACGCAATAACCAAGCTCTACTTTTGAGCATCTCTAATACAGCAAGAACCATGAGCATGTCCAGAACAAAATAACTGTGTTTCCTACTCATACGGACCATACAGAATTCAACTCTTCTTATGAAACTGATACAAACCACAGCCCAACTTACATAAATGCTCTTTAGTTAATACTGTGAATCGCATTGGTTTCGTGAAGTGTGTAAAATCATTTGAGCCCAAAATTCACTTGGTTTACCAGAATGGAACTCTTGCTTGTAGGACAACACAGAGCATGGGGTTTAACTCCGATTCTAAAGGGAAATTCAGAGCAGTGTTCTCCTCCATGAAACATTCTGTTTTAATGCTAGAAGCAAGCTCTTCTTTCAAGCATCTCCAATACAGCAAGAACCATGAGTATGCCCAGAAAAAAAGAACTGTGTTTCCTACTCATACTGACAATATGTAGTTCAACTCTACTTATAAAACTGATACAAACCACAGCTCCACTTACATAAATGCTCCTTAGTTAATAGTGAGAATCGCGTTGGGGTCATGAACTGTGTAAAATCATTTGAGCCCAAAATTCACTTGGTTTACCAGAAATGAACTCTTTCTTGTAGCAAGACACAGATCCTGTGGATTAACTCCGTTTCTGAAGGGAAATTCAGAGCAGTGTTCTCATCCATGAAACACACTCTGTTTTAACGCAAGAAGCAAGCTCTTCTTTCCAGCATCTCTAATACAGCAAGAACCATGAGCATGTCCAGAACAAAATAACCGTGTTTCCTACTCATATGGACCATACGTAGTTCAACTCTGCTTATGAAACTGATACAAACCACAGCACCACTTACATAAATGCTCTTTAGTTAATTGTGAGATTCGCTCGGTTCGTGAACTGTGTAAAATCATTTGAGCTCTAAATTCCATTGGTTTACCAGAAATGAAATCTTGCTTGTAGGAGGATACAGATCCTGTGGTTTAATTCTGTTTCTGAAGGACAATTCAGAGCAGTGTTCTCATCCATGAAACACACTCTGTTTTAATGCTAGAAGCAAGCTCTTCTTTCGAGCGTCTCCAATACAGCAAGAACCATGAGTATGCCCAGAAAAAAAGAACTGTGTTTCCTACTCATACGGACAATATGTAGTTCAACTCTACTTATGAAACTGATACTAACCACAGCTCCAATTACCTAAATGCTCTTTAGTTAATAGTGAGAGTCGCCTTGGGTTCGTGAACTGTGTAAAATCATTTGTGCCCAAAATTCACTTGTTTTACCAGAAATGAACTCTTGCTTGTAGGCAGACACAGATCCTGGGGTTTAACTCCTTGTCTGAAGGGAAATTCAGAGCAGTGTTCTCATCCTTGAAACACACTCTATTTCAACGCAAGAAACCAGCTCTTCTTTTGAGCCTTTCTAATACAGCAAGAACCATGAGCATGCCACAAAAAAAAGAACTGTGTTTCCTCCTCATATGGACCATACATACTTCAACTCTTCTTATGGAACTGATAAAACAACAGCTCCAATTACATAAATTCTCTTTAGTTAATAGTGAGAATTGCGTTGGGTTCGTGAAGTGTGTTAAATCATTTGAGCCCAAAATTCTCTTGGTTTACCAGAAATGAACTCTTGCTTGTAGGAAGACACAGATCCTGGGGATCTAACTCGGGTTCTGAAGGGAAATTCAGAACAGTGTTCTCATCCATGAAACACACTCTGTTTTAATGCAAGAAGCAAGAACTTCTTTCCAGCATCTCTAATACAGCAACAACCATGACCATGCCCAGAAAAAAAGAAATGTATTCCCTACTCCTATGGACCATACTTTGTTCAACTCTGATTATGAAACAGAAACAAACCAGAGCTCCACTTACATAAATGCTCTTTAGTTAATAGTGAGATTCCAGTTGGGTTCGTGAACTGTGTAAAATCATTTGAGCCCAAAATTCACTTGGTTTACCAGAAATGAACTCTTGCTTTTAGCAAGACACACATCCTGTGGATTAACCCCGTTTCTGAAGGGAAATGCACAGCAGTGTTCTCATCCATGAAACACAGTCTGTTTTAACGCAAGAAGCATGCTCTTCATTCCAGTATCTCTAATAGAGCAAGAACCTTGAGCATGCCCAGAAAAAAAGAACTGTGTTTCGTACTAATACAGATCATATGTAGTTCAACTCTTCTTATGGAACTGATACAAACCACAGCTCCCCTTACATAAATGCTCTTTAGTTAATGGTGAGAATCGTGTTGGGTTCGTGAACAGTGTTAAATCATTTGTGCCCAAAATTCTCTTGGTTTACCAGAAATGAACTCTTGCTTGTAGGAAGACACAGATCCTGGGGTTTAACTCCGTTTCTGAAGGGAAATTCAGAACAGTGTTCTCATCCATGAAACACACTCTGTTATAACGCAAGAAGCAAGAACTTCTTTCCAGCATCTCTAATACAGCAAGAACCATGAGCATGCCCAGAAAAAAAGAAATGTATTTCCTACTCATATGGACCAGACATAGTTCAACTCTGCTTATGAAACTGATACAAACCACAGCTCCACTTACATAAATGCTCTTTAGTTAATTGTGAGATTCGCGTTGGGTTCTTAAACTGTGTAAAATCATTTGAGCCCAAAATTCACTTGGTTTACCAGAAATGAACTCTTGCTTGTAGCAAGGCACAGATACTATGGATTAACCCTGTTTCGGAAGGGAAATTCAGAGCAGTGTTCTCATCCATGAAACACAGTCTGTTTTAACGCAAGAAGCAAGCTCTTATTTCCAGCATCTCTAATTGAACAAGAACCTTGAGCATGCCCAGAAATAAAGAACTGTATTTCCTACTGATACGGACCATACGTACTTCAACTCTGCTTATGAAACTGATACAAACCACAGATCCCCTTACATAAATGCTCTTTAGTTAATGGTGAGAATCGTGTTGGGTTCGTGAACAGTGTTAAATCATTTGTGCCCAAAATTCTCTTGGTTTACCAGAATTGAACTCTTGCTTGTAGGAAGACACAGATCCTGGGGTTTAACTCCGTTTCTGAAGGAAAATTCAGAGCAGTGTCCTCATCCATGAAACACACTCTAGTTTAACGCAAGAAGCAAGCTCTTCTTTTGAGCCTCTCTAATACAGCAAGAACCATGAGCATGCCCAGAAAAAAAGAACTGTGTTTCCTCCTCATATGGACCATACATAGTTCAACTCTTCTTATGGAACTGATAAAACCACAGCTCCAATTACACAAATTCTCTTTAGTTAATAGTGAGAATCGCTTTGGGTTCGTGAACTGTGTAAAATCATTTGAGCCCAAAATACACATGATTTACCATAAATGATCTCTTGCTTGTAGGAAGACACATATCCTGTGGTTTAACTCGGTTTCTGAAGGAAAATTCAGAGCAGTGTTCTCATGCATGGAAAACACTCTGTTTTAACACAAGAAGCATGCTATTCTTTCCAGCATATCTAATAGAGCAAGAACCTTGAGCATGCCCAGAAAAAAAGAACTGTGTTTCCTACTCAAACGGACCATACGTAGTTCAACTCTGCTTATGAAACTTATGCAAACCACAGCTCCACTTACATAAATGCTCTTTAGTTAATTGTGAGATTCGCGTTGGGTTCTTGAACTGTGTAAAATCATTTCAGCCCAAAATTCACGTGGTTTACCAGAAATGAACTCTTATTTTAGCAAGGCACAGATCCTATGGATTAACCCTGTTTCTGAAGGGAAATTCAGAGCAGTGTTCTCATCCATGAAACACAGTCTGTTTTAACGCAAGAAGCAAGCTCTTCTTTCGAGCGTCTCTAATACATCAAGAACCATAAGCATGCCGAGAAAAAAAGAACGGTATTTCCTACTCATACGGACCATATGTACTTCAACTTGAGTTATGAAACTGATACAAACCACAGTTCCTCTTACATAAATGCTCTTTAGTTAATAGTCAGAAACGCGATGGGTTCTTGAACTGTGTAAAATCATTTGAGCCCAAAATTCACATAGTTTTCCAGAAATGAACTCTTGCTTGTAGGAAGACACAGATCCTGGTGTTTAACTCCGTTTCTGAAGGGAAATTCAGAGCAGTGTTCTCATCCATGGAAAACACTCTGTTTTAACGCAGGAAGCATGCTCTTATTTCCAGCATCTCTAATAGATCAAGAACCTTGAGCATGCCCAGAATAAAAGAACTGTGTTTCCTACTGATACGGACCATATGTAGTTCAACTCTGCTTATGAAACTGATAGAAACCACAGCTCCACTTACATAAAGGATCTTTAGGTAATTGTGAGAATATCGTTGGGTTCGTGAACTATGGTAAATCATTTGAGCCCAAAATTCTCTTGGTTTACCAGAAATGAATTCTTGCTTGTAGCAAGACACAGACCCAGGGGTTTAACTCCGTTTCTGAAGGAAAATTCAGAGCAGTGTTCTCATCCATGAAATACACTCTGTTTTAACGCAATAACCAAGCTCTACTTTCGAGAATCTCTAATACAGCAAGAACCATGAGCAGGCCCAGAAAAAAAGAACTGTGTTTCCAACTCATATGTACCATATTTAGTTCAACTCTACTTATGAAAATGATACTAACCACAGCTCCACTTACATAAATGCTCTTTAGTTAATAGTGAGAATCACATTGGGTTCGTGAACTGTGTAAAATCATTTGAGCCCAAAATACACATGATTTACCATAAATGATCTCTTGCTTGTAGGAAGACACATATCCTGTGGTTTAACTCGGTTTCTGAAGGAAAATTCAGAGCAGTGTTCTCATGAAGGAAAACACTCTGTTTTAACGCAAGAAGCATGCTATTCTTTCCAGCATATCTAATAGAGCAAGAACCATGATCATGCCCAGAAAAAAAGAACTGTGTTTCCTACTCATACGGACCATACTAAGTTCAACTCTGCTTATGAAATTTATACAAACCACAGCTCCACTTACATAAATGCTCTTTAGTTAATGTTGAGAATCGTGTTGGGTTCGTGAACAGTGTTAAATCATTTGAGCCAAAAATTCGCTTGGTTTAACAAAAATGAACTCTTGCTTGTAGGAAGACACAGATCCTGGGGATCTAACTCGGGTTCTGAAGAGAAATTCAGAACAGTGTTCTCATCCATGAAACACACTCTGTTTTAACGCAAGCAGCAAGAACTTCTTTCCAGCATCTCTAATACAGCAACAACCATGACCATGCCCAGAAAAAAAGAAATGTATTCCCTACTCCTATGGACCATACTTTGTTCAACTCTGATTATGAAACAGAAACAAACCAGAGCTCCACTTACATAAATGCTCTTTAGTTAATAGTGAGATTCCAGTTGGGTTCGTGAACTGTGTAAAATCATTTGAGCCCAAAATTCACTTGGTTTACCAGAAATGAACTCTTGCTTTTAGCAAGACACACATCCTGTGGATTAACCCCGTTTCTGAAGGGAAATGCACAGCAGTGTTCTCATCCATGAAACACAGTCTGTTTTAACGCAAGAAGCATGCTCTTCATTCCAGTATCTCTAATAGAGCAAGAACCTTGAGCATGCCCAGAAAAAAAGAACTGTGTTTCGTACTAATACAGATCATATGTAGTTCAACTCTTCTTATGGAACTGATACAAACCACAGCTCCCCTTACATAAATGCTCTTTAGTTAATGGTGAGAATCGTGTTGGGTTCGTGAACAGTGTTAAATCATTTGTGCCCAAAATTCTCTTGGTTTACCAGAAATGAACTCTTGCTTGTAGGAAGACACAGATCCTGGGGTTTAACTCCGTTTCTGAAGGGAAATTCAGAACAGTGTTCTCATCCATGAAACACACTCTGTTATAACGCAAGAAGCAAGAACTTCTTTCCAGCATCTCTAATACAGCAAGAACCATGAGCATGCCCAGAAAAAAAGAAATGTATTTCCTACTCATATGGACCAGACATAGTTCAACTCTGCTTATGAAACTGATACAAACCACAGCTCCACTTACATAAATGCTCTTTAGTTAATTGTGAGATTCGCGTTGGGTTCTTAAACTGTGTAAAATCATTTGAGCCCAAAATTCACTTGGTTTACCAGAAATGAACTCTTGCTTGTAGCAAGGCACAGATACTATGGATTAACCCTGTTTCGGAAGGGAAATTCAGAGCAGTGTTCTCATCCATGAAACACAGTCTGTTTTAACGCAAGAAGCAAGCTCTTATTTCCAGCATCTCTAATTGAACAAGAACCTTGAGCATGCCCAGAAATAAAGAACTGTATTTCCTACTGATACGGACCATACGTACTTCAACTCTGCTTATGAAACTGATACAAACCACAGATCCCCTTACATAAATGCTCTTTAGTTAATGGTGAGAATCGTGTTGGGTTCGTGAACAGTGTTAAATCATTTGTGCCCAAAATTCTCTTGGTTTACCAGAATTGAACTCTTGCTTGTAGGAAGACACAGATCCTGGGGTTTAACTCCGTTTCTGAAGGAAAATTCAGAGCAGTGTCCTCATCCATGAAACACACTCTAGTTTAACGCAAGAAGCAAGCTCTTCTTTTGAGCCTCTCTAATACAGCAAGAACCATGAGCATGCCCAGAAAAAAAGAACTGTGTTTCCTCCTCATATGGACCATACATAGTTCAACTCTTCTTATGGAACTGATAAAACCACAGCTCCAATTACACAAATTCTCTTTAGTTAATAGTGAGAATCGCTTTGGGTTCGTGAACTGTGTAAAATCATTTGAGCCCAAAATACACATGATTTACCATAAATGATCTCTTGCTTGTAGGAAGACACATATCCTGTGGTTTAACTCGGTTTCTGAAGGAAAATTCAGAGCAGTGTTCTCATGCATGGAAAACACTCTGTTTTAACACAAGAAGCATGCTATTCTTTCCAGCATATCTAATAGAGCAAGAACCTTGAGCATGCCCAGAAAAAAAGAACTGTGTTTCCTACTCAAACGGACCATACGTAGTTCAACTCTGCTTATGAAACTTATGCAAACCACAGCTCCACTTACATAAATGCTCTTTAGTTAATTGTGAGATTCGCGTTGGGTTCTTGAACTGTGTAAAATCATTTCAGCCCAAAATTCACGTGGTTTACCAGAAATGAACTCTTATTTTAGCAAGGCACAGATCCTATGGATTAACCCTGTTTCTGAAGGGAAATTCAGAGCAGTGTTCTCATCCATGAAACACAGTCTGTTTTAACGCAAGAAGCAAGCTCTTCTTTCGAGCGTCTCTAATACATCAAGAACCATAAGCATGCCGAGAAAAAAAGAACGGTATTTCCTACTCATACGGACCATATGTACTTCAACTTGAGTTATGAAACTGATACAAACCACAGTTCCTCTTACATAAATGCTCTTTAGTTAATAGTCAGAAACGTGATGGGTTCTTGAACTGTGTAAAATCATTTGAGCCCAAAATTCACATAGTTTTCCAGAAATGAACTCTTGCTTGTAGGAAGACACAGATCCTGGTGTTTAACTCCGTTTCTGAAGGGAAATTCAGAGCAGTGTTCTCATCCATGGAAAACACTCTGTTTTAACGCAGGAAGCATGCTCTTATTTCCAGCATCTCTAATAGATCAAGAACCTTGAGCATGCCCAGAATAAAAGAACTGTGTTTCCTACTGATACGGACCATATGTAGTTCAACTCTGCTTATGAAACTGATAGAAACCACAGCTCCACTTACATAAAGGATCTTTAGGTAATTGTGAGAATATCGTTGGGTTCGTGAACTATGGTAAATCATTTGAGCCCAAAATTCTCTTGGTTTACCAGAAATGAATTCTTGCTTGTAGCAAGACACAGATCCAGGGGTTTAACTCCGTTTCTGAAGGAAAATTCAGAGCAGTGTTCTCATCCATGAAATACACTCTGTTTTAACGCAATAACCAAGCTCTACTTTCGAGCATCTCTAATACAGCAAGAACCATGAGCAGGCCCAGAAAAAAAGAACTGTGTTTCCAACTCATATGTACCATATTTAGTTCAACTCTACTTATGAAAATGATACTAACCACAGCTCCACTTACATAAATGCTCTTTAGTTAATAGTGAGAATCACATTGGGTTCGTGAACTGTGTAAAATCATTTGAGCCCAAAATACACATGATTTACCATAAATGATCTCTTGCTTGTAGGAAGACACATATCCTGTGGTTTAACTCGGTTTCTGAAGGAAAATTCAGAGCAGTGTTCTCATGAAGGAAAACACTCTGTTTTAACGCAAGAAGCATGCTATTCTTTCCAGCATATCTAATAGAGCAAGAACCATAATCATGCCCAGAAAAAAAGAACTGTGTTTCCTACTCATACGGACCATACTAAGTTCAACTCTGCTTATGAAATTTATACAAACCACAGCTCCACTTACATAAATGCTCTTTAGTTAATGTTGAGAATCGTGTTGGGTTCGTGAACAGTGTTAAATCATTTGAGCCAAAAATTCGCTTGGTTTAACAAAAATGAACTCTTGCTTGTAGGAAGACACAGATCCTGGGGATCTAACTCGGGTTCTGAAGAGAAATTCAGAACAGTGTTCTCATCCATGAAACACACTCTGTTTTAACGCAAGCAGCAAGAACTTCTTTCCAGCATCTCTAATACATCAACAACCATGACCATGCCCAGAAAAAAAGAAATGCATTTCCTACTCCTATGGACCATACGTAGTTCAACTCTGCTTATGAAACTGATACAAACCACAGCTCCACTTACATAAATGCTCTTTAGTTAATTGTGAGATTCGCGTTGGGTTCATGAACTGTGTAAAATCATTTGAGCCCAAAATTCACTTGGTTTACCAGAAATGAACTCTTGCTTGTAGCAAGACACACATCCTGTGGATTAACAACGTTTCTGCAGGGAAATTCAGAGCAGTATTCTCATCCATGAAACACAGTCTGTTTTAACGCAAGAAGCAAGCTCTTCTTTCCCGCGTCTCTAATACATCAAGAACCATAATCATGCCGAGAAAAAAAGAACGGTATTTTGTACTCATACGGACCATATGTAGTTCAACTTGAGTTATGAAACTGATACAAACCTCAGCTCCTCTTACATAAATGCTCTTTAGTTACTAGTCAGAATCACGATGGATTCTTGAACTGTGTAAAATCATTTGAGCCCAAAATTCACATAGTTTTCCAGAAATGAACTCTTGCTTGTAGGAAGACACAGATCCTGGTGTTTAACTCCGTTTCTGAAGGGAAATTCAGAGCAGTGTTCTCATCCATGGAAAACACTCTGTTTTAACGCAGGAAGCATGCTCTTATTTCCAGCATCTCTAATAGAACAAGAACCTTGAGCATGCCCAGAAAAAAAGAACTGTGTTTCCTACTGATACGGACCATACGTAGTTCAACTCTGCTTATGAAACTGATACAAACCACAGCTCCACTTACATAAATGCTCTTTAGTTAATTGAGAGAATCTCGTTGGGTTCGGGAGCTATGGTAAATCATTTGAGCCCAAAATTCTCTTGGTTTACCAGAAATGAATTCTTGCTTGTAGCAAGACACAGATCCTGGGGTTTAACTCCGTTTCTGAAGAAAAATTCAGAGCAGTGTTCTCATCCATGAAATACACTCTGTTTTAACGCAATAACCAAGCTCTACTTTCGAGCATCTCTAATACAGCAAGAACCATGAGCAGGCCCAGAAAAAAAGCACTGTGTTTCCTCCTCATATGGACCCTACATAGTTCAACTCTTCTTATGGAACTGATAAAACCACAGCTCCAATTACATAAATTCTCTTTATTTAATAGTGAGAATCGCTTTGGGTTCGTGAACTGTGTAAAATCATTTGAGCCCAAAATACACATGACTTACCATAAATGAACTCTTGCTTGTAGGAAGACACATATCCTGTGGTTTAACTCGTTTTCTGAAGGAAAATTCAGAGCAGTGTTCTCATCCATGGAAAACACTCTGTTTTAACGCAAGAAGCATGCTCTTCTTTCCAGCATCTCTAAAAGAGCAAGAACATTGAGCATGCCCAGAAAAAAAAGAACTGTGTTTCCTACTCATACGGACCATACGTAGTTCAACTCTGCTTATTAAACTTATAGAAACCAGAGCTCCACTTCCATAAGTGCTCTTTAGTTAATGGTGAGAATCATGTTGGGTTCGTGAACAGTGTTAAATCATTTGAGCCCAAAATTCTCTTGGTTTACCAGAAATGAACTCTTGCATGTAGGAAGACACAGATCCTGGGGTTTAACTCGCTTTCTGAAGGGAAATTCAGAACAGTGTTCTCATCCATGAAACACACTCTGTTTTAACGCAAGAAGCAAGAACTTCTTTCCAGCATCTCTAATACAGCAACAACGATGACCATGCCCAGAAATAAAGAAATGTATTTCCTACTCCTATGGACCATACATAGTTCAACTCTGATTATGGAACAGATACAAACCACAGCTCCACTTACATAAATGCTCTTTAGTTAATAGTGAGATTCCAGTTGGGTTCGTGAACTGTGTAAAATCATTTGAGCCCAAAATTCACTTGGTTTACCAGAAATGAACTCTTGCTTGTAGAAAGACACACATCCTGTGGATTATCCCCGTTTCTGAAGGGAAATGCACAGCAGTGTTCTCATCCATGAAACACAGTCTGTTTTAACGCAAGAAGCATGCTCTTCATTCCAGCATCTCTAATAGAGCAAGAACCTTGAGCATGCCCAGAAAAAAAGAACTGTGTTTCCTACTCATACAGATCATATGTAGTTCAACTCTTCTTATGGAACTGATACAAACCACAGCTCCCCTTACATAAATGCTCTTTAGTTAATGGTGAGAATCGTGTTGGGTTCGTGAACAGTGTTAAATCATTTGTGCCCAAAATTCTCTTGGTTTACCAGAAATGAACTCTTGCTTGTAGGAAGACACAGATCCTGGGGTTTAACTCCGTTTCTGAAGGGAAATTCAGAACAGTGTTCTCATCCATGAAACACACTCTGTTATAGCACAAGAAGCAAGAACTTCTTTCCAGCATCTCTAATACAGCAAGAACCATGAGCATGCCCAGAAAAAAAGAAATGTATTTCCTACTCATATGGACCAGACATAGTTCAACTCTGCTTATGAAACTGATACAAACCACAGCTCCACTTACATAAATGCTCTTTAGTTAATTGTGAGATTCGCGTTGGGTTCTTAAACTGTGTAAAATCATTTGAGCCCAAAATTCACTTGGTTTACCAGAAATGAACTCTTGCTTGTAGCAAGGCACAGATACTATGGATTAACCCTGTTTCGGAAGGGAAATTCAGAGCAGTGTTCTCATCCATGAAACACAGTCTGTTTTAACACAAGAAGCAAGCTCTTATTTCCAGCATCTCTAATTGAACAAGAACCTTGAGCATGCCCAGAAAAAAAGAACTGTATTTCCTACTGATACGGACCATACGTACTTCAACTCTGCTTATGAAACTGATACAAACCACAGATCCCCTTACATAAATGCTCTTTAGTTAATGGTGAGAATCGTGTTGGGTTTGTGAACAGTGTTAAATCATTTGTGCCCAAAATTCTCTGGGTTTACCAGAAATGAACTCTTGCTTGTAGGAAGACACAGATCCTGAGGTTTAACTCCGTTTCTGAAGGGAAATTCAGAGCAGTGTCCTCATCCATGAAACACACTCTAGTTTAACGCAAGAAGCAAGCTCTTCTTTTGAGCCTCTCTAATACAGCAAGAACCATGAGCATGCCCAGAAAAAAAGAACTATGTTTCCTCCTCATATGGACCATACATAGTTCAACTCTTCTTATGGAACTGATAAAACCACAGCTCCAATTACACAAATTCTCTTTAGTTAATAGTGAGAATCGCTTTGGGTTCGTGAACTGTGTAAAATCATTTGAGCCCAAAATACACATGATTTACCATAAATGATCTCTTGCTTGTAGGAAGACACATATCCTGTGGTTTAACTCGGTTTCTGAAGGAAAATTCAGAGCAGTGTTCTCATGCATGGAAAACACTCTGTTTTAACACAAGAAGCATGCTATTCTTTCCAGCATATCTAATAGAGCAAGAACCTTGAGCATGCCCAGAAAAAAAGAACTGTGTTTCCTACTCATACGGACCATACGTAGTTCAACTCTGCTTATGAAACTTATGCAAACCACAGCTCCACTTACATAAATGCTCTTTAGTTAATTGTGAGATTCGCGTTGGGTTCTTGAACTGTGTAAAATCATTTCAGCCCAAAATTCACGTGGTTTACCAGAAATGAACTCTTATTTGTAGCAAGGCACAGATCCTATGGATTAACCCTGTTTCTGAAGGGAAATTCAGAGCAGTGTTCTCATCCATGAAACACAGTCTGTTTTAACGCAAGAAGCAAGCTCTTCTTTCGAGCTTCTCTAATACATCAAGAACCATAAGCATGCCGAGAAAAAAAGAACGGTATTTCCTACTCATACGGACCATATGTAGTTCAACTTGAGTTATGAAACTGATACAAACCACAGCTCCTCTTACATAAATGCTCTTTAGTTAATAGTCAGAATCGCGATGGGTTCTTGAACTGTGTAAAATCATTTGAGCCCAAAATTCACATAGTTTTCCAGAAATGAATTCTTGCTTGTAGCAAGACACAGATCCAGGGGTTTAACTCCGTTTCTGAAGAAAAATTCAGAGCAGTGTTCTCATCCATGAAATACACTCTGTTTTAACGCAATAACCAAGCTCTACTTTCGAGCATCTCTAATACAGGAAGAACCATGAGCAGGCCCAGAAAAAAAGAACTGTGTTTCCAACTCATATGTACCATATTTAGTTCAACTCTACTTATGAAAATGATACTAACCACAGCTCCACTTACATTAATGCTCTTTAGTTAATAGTGAGAATCACATTGGGTTCGTGAACTGTGTAAAATCATTTGAGCCCAAAATACACATGATGTACCATAAATGATCTCTTGCTTGTAGGAAGACACATATCCTGTGGTTTAACTCGGTTTCTGAAGGAAAATTCAGAGCAGTGTTCTCATGCATGGAAAACACTCTGTTTTAACGCAAGAAGCATGCTATTCTTTCCAGCATATCTAATACAGCAAGAACCATGATCATGCCCAGAAAAAAAGAACTGTGTTTCCTACTCATACGGACCATACTAAGTTCAACTCTGCTTATGAAACTTATACAAACCACAGCTCCACTTACATAAATGCTCTTTAGTTAATGTTGAGAATCGTGTTGGGTTTGTGAACAGTGTTAAATCATTTGAGCCCAAAATTCGCTTGGTTTAACAAAAATGAACTCTTGCTTGTAGGAAGACACAGATCCTGGGGATCTAACTCGGGTTCTGAAGAGAAATTCAGAACAGTGTTCTCATCCATGAAACACACTCTGTTTTAATGCAAGAAGCAAGAACTTCTTTCCAGCATCTCTAATACATCAACAACCATGACCATGCCCAGAAAAAAAGAAATGCATTTCCTACTCCTATGGACCATACGTAGTTCAACTCTGCTTATGAAACTGATACAAACCACAGCTCCACTTACATAAATGCTCTTTAGTTAATTGTGAGATTCGCGTTGGGTTCATGAACTGTGTAAAATCATTTGAGCCCAAAATTCACTTGGTTTACCAGAAATGAACTCTTGCTTGTAGCAAGACACACATCCTGTGGATTAACAACGTTTCTGAAGGGAAATGCAGAGCAGTATTCTCATCCATGAAACACAGTCTGTTTTAACGCAAGAAGCAAGCTCTTCTTTCGAGCGTCTCTAATACATCAAGAACCATAAGCATGCCGAGAAAAAAAGAACGGTATTTTGTACTCATACGGACCATATGTAGTTCAACTTGAGTTATGAAACTGATACAAACCTCAGCTCCTCTTACATAAATGCTCTTTAGTTAATAGTCAGAATCACGATGGATTCTTGAACTGTGTAAAATCATTTGAGCCCAAAATTCACATAGTTTTCCAGAAATGAACTCTTGCTTGTAGGAAGACACAGATCCTGGTGTTTAACTCCGTTTCTGAAGGGAAATTCAGAGCAGTGTTCTCATCCATGGAAAACACTCTGTTTTAACTCAGGAAGCATGCTCTTATTTCCAGCATCTCTAATAGAACAAGAACCATGAGCATACCCAGAAAAAAAGAACTGTGTTTCCTACTGATACGGACCATACATAGTTCAACTCTGCTTATGAAACTGATACAAACCACAGCTCCACTTACATAAATGCTCTTTAGTTAATTGTGAGAATCTCGTTGTGTTCAGGAACTATGGTAAATCATTTGAGCCCAAAATTCTCTTGGTTTACCAGAAATGAATTCTTGCTTGTAGCAAGACACAGATCCTGGGGTTTAACTCCGTTTCTGAAGAAAAATTCAGAGCAGTGTTCTCATCCATGAAATACACTCTGTTTTAACGCAATAACCAAGCTCTAATTTCGAGCATCTCTAATACAGCAAGAACCATGAGCAGGCCCAGAAAAAAAGAACTGTGTTTCCAACTCATATGTACCATATTTAGTTCAACTCTACTTATGAAAATGATACTAACCACAGCTCCACTTACATAAATGCTCTTTAGTTAATAGTGAGTATCGCGTTGGGGTCATGAACTGTGGAAAATCATTTGTTCCCAAAATTCACTTGGTTTACCGGAAATGAACTCTTGCTTGTAGGAAGACAGAGATCCTGGGGTTTAACTCCGTTTCTGAAGGGAAATTCAGAGCAGTGTCCTCATCCATGAAACACACTCTATTTTAACGCAAGAAGCAAGCTCATCTTTTGAGCCTCTCTAATACAGCAAGAACCATGAGCATGCCCAGAAAAAAAGCACTGTGTTTCCTCCTCATATGGACCCTACATAGTTCAACTCTTCTTATGGAACTGATAAAACCACAGCTCCAATTACATAAATTCTCTTTAGTTAATAGTGAGAATCGCTTTGGGTTCGTGAACTGTGTAAAATCATTTGAGCCCAAAATACACATGACTTACCATAAATGAACTCTTGCTTGTAGGAAGACACATATCCTGTGGTTTAACTCGTTTTCTGAAGGAAAATTCAGAGCAGTGTTCTCATCCATGGAAAACACTCTGTTTTAACGCAAGAAGCATGCTCTTCTTTCCAGCATCTCTAAAAGAGCAAGAACATTGAGCATGCCCAGAAAAAAAAGAATTGTGTTTCCTACTCATACGGACCATACGTAGTTCAACTCTGCTTCTTAAACTTATAGAAACCACAGCTCCACTTCCATAAGTGCTCTTTAGTTAATGGTGAGAATCGTGTTGGGTTCGTGAACAGTGTTAAATCATTTGAGCCCAAAATTCTCTTGGTTTACCAGAAATGAACTCTTGCATGTATGAAGACACAGATCCTGGGGTTTAACTCGCTTTCTGAAGGGAAATTCAGAACAGTGTTCTCATCCATGAAACACATTCTGTTTTAACGCAAGAAGCAAGAACTTCTTTCCAGCATCTCTAGTACAGCAACAATCATGAGCATGCCCAGAAAAAAAGAACTGTGTTTCCTCCTCATATGGACCATACGTAGTTCAACTCTGCTTATGAAACTGATACAAACTACAGCTCCACTTACATAAATGCACTTTAGTTAATTGTGAGATTCGCATTGGGTTCGTGAACTGTGTAAAATCATTTGAGCCCAAAATTCACTTGGTTTACCAGAAATGAACTCTTGCTTGTAGCAAGACACACCTCCTGTGGATTAACTCCGTTTCTGATGGGAAATGCAGAGCAGTGTTCTCATCCATGAAACACAGTCTGTTTTAACGCAAGAAGCATGCTCTTCTTTCGAGTGTTTCTAATACATCAAGAACCATAAGCATGCCGAGAAAAAAAGAACGGTATTTCCTACTCATACGGACCATATGTAGTTCAACTTGAGTTATGAAACTTATAGAAACCACAGCTCTTCTTACATAAATGCTCTTTAGTTAATAGACAGAATCGCGATGGGTTCTTGAACTGTGAAAAATCATTTGAGCCCAAAATTCACTTGGTTTACCAGAAATGAACTCTTGCTTGTAGCAAGACAGAGATCCTGGGGATTAACTCCGTTTCTGAAGGAAAATTCAGAGCAGTGTTCTCATCCATGAAACACACTCTGTTTTAACGCAAGAAGCAAGAACTTCTTTCCAGCATCTCTAATACAGCAACAACCATGACCATGCCCAGAAAAAAAGAAATGTATTTCCTCCTCCTATGGACCATACTTAGTTCAACTCTGCTTATGAAACTGATACAAACCACAGCTCCACTTACATAAATGCTCCTTAGTTAATTGTGAGTATATCGTTGGGTTCGTTAACTATGGTAAATCATTTGAGCCCAAAATTCTCTTGGTTTACCTGAAATGAATTCTTGCTTGTAGCAAGACACAGATCCTGGGGTTTAACTCCGTTTCTGAAGAAAAATTCAGAGCAGTGTTCTCATCTATGAAATACACTCTGTTTTAACGCAATAACCAAGCTCTACTTTCGAGCATCTCTAATACAGCAAGAACCATGAGCAGGCCCAGAAAAAAAAGAACTGTGTTTCCAACTCATATGTACCATATTTAGTTCAACTCTACTTATGAAAATGATACTAACCACAGCTCCACTTACATAAATGCTCTTTAGTTAATAGTGAGAATCGCGTTGGGGTCATGAAATGTGTAAAATCATTTGTTCCCAAAATTCACTTGGTTTACCGGAAATGAATTCTTGCTTGTAGGAAGACAGAGATCCTGGGGTTTAACTTCGTTTCTGAAGGGAAATTCAGAGCAGTGTCCTCATCCATGAAACACACTCTATTTTAACGCAAGAAGCAAGCTCTTCTTTTGAGCCTCTCTAATACAGCAAGAACCATGAGCATGCCAGAAAAAAAGAACTGTGTTTCCTCCTCATATGGACCCTACATAGTTCAACTCTTCTTATGGAACTGATAAAACCACAGCTCCAATTACATAAATTCTCTTTAGTTAATAGTGAGAATCGCTTTGGGTTCGTGAACTGTGTAGAATCATTTGAGCCCAAAATATACATCATTTACCATAAATGAACTCTTGCTTGTAGGAAGACACATATCCTGTGGTTTAACTCGGTTTCTGAAGGAAAATTCAGAGCAGTGTTCTCATCCATGGAAATCACTCTGTTTTAACGCAAGAAGCATGCTCTTCTTTCCAGCATCTCTAAAAGAGCAAGAACCTTGAGCATGCCCAGAAAAAAAGAACTGTGTTTCCTACTCATACGGACCATACGTAGTTCAACTCTGCTTAAGTAACTGATACAAACCACAGCTCAACTTACATAAATGCTCTTTAGTTAATTGTGAGAATCTCGTTGATTTCGTGAACTATGGTAAATCATTTGAGCCCAAAATTCTCTTGGTTTACCAGAAATGAATTCTTGCTTGTAGGAAGACACAGATCCTGGGGGTTAACTCCGTTTCTGAAAGGAAATTCAGAGCAGTATTCTCATCCATGAAACACACTCTGTTTTAACGCAATCACCAAGCTCTACTTTCGAGCGTCTCTAATACAGCAAGAACCATGAGCAGGCCCAGAAAAAAAGAACTGTGTTTCCAACTTATACGGACCATATTTAGTTCAACTCTTCTTATGAAAATGATACTAACCACAGCTCCACTTACATAAATGCTCTTTAGTTAATAGTGAGATCGCGTTGGGTTCGTGAACTGTGTGAAATCATTTGAGCCAAAAATCCACATGATTTACCAGAAATGAACTCTTGCTTGTAGGAAGACACATATCCTGTGTTTTAACTCGGTTTCTGAAGGGAAATTCAGAGCAGTGTTCTCATCCATGGAAAACACTCTGTTTTAACTTAAGAAGCATGCTCTTCATTCCAGCATCTCTAATAGAGCAAGAACCTTGAGCATGCCCAGAAAAAAAGAACTGTGTTTCCTACTCATACAGATCATATGTAGTTCAACTCTCCTTATGGACCTGATAGAAACCACAGCTCCCCTTACATAAATGCTCTTTAGTTAATTGTGAGATTCGCGTTGGGTTCTTAAACTGTGTAAAATCATTTGAGCCCAAAATTCACTTGGTTTACCAGAAATGAACTCTTGCTTGTAGCAAGGCACAGATCCTATGGATTAACCCTGTTTGTGAAGGGAAATTCAGAGCAGTATTCTCATCCATGAAACACAGTCTGTTTTAACGCAAGAAGCAAGCTCTTCTTTCGAGCGTCTCTAATACATCAAGAACCATAAGCATGCTGAGAAAAAAAAACTGTATTTCCTACTCATATGGACCATATGTAGTTCAACTTGAGTTATGAAACTGATACAAACCACAGCTCCTCTTACATAAATGCTCTTTAGTTAATAGTCAGAATCGCGATGGGTTCTTGAACATGTAAAATCATTTGAGCTTAAAATTCATATAGTTTTCCAGAAATGAACTCTTGCTTGTAGGAAGACACAGATCCTGGTGTTTAACTCCGTTTCTGAAGGAAAATTCAGAGCAGTGTTCTCATCCATGGAAAACACTCTGTTTTAACGCAGGAAGCATGCTCTTATTTCCAGCATCTCTAATTGAACAAGAACCTTGAGCATGCCCAGAAAAAAAGAACTGTATTTCCTACTGATACGGACCATACGAACTTCAACTCTGCTTATGAAACTGATACAAACCACAGCTCCACTTACATAAATGCTCTTTAGTTAATTGTGAGAATCTCGTTGGGTTCGTGAACTATGGTAAATCATTTGAGCCCAAAATTCTCTTGGTTTACCAGAAATGAATTCTTGCTTGTAGCAAGACACAGATCATGGGGATTAACTCCGTTTCTGAAGGAAAATTCAGAGCAGTGTTCTCATCCATGAAATACACTCTGTTTTAACGCAATAACCAAGCTCTACTTTCGAGCATCTCTAATACAGCAAGAACCATGAGCAGGCCCAGAAGAAAAGAACTGTGTTTCCAACTCATATGTACCATATTTAGTTCAACTCTACTTATGAAAATGATACTAACCACAGCTCCACTTACATAAATGCTCGTTAGTTAATAGTGAGAATCGCATTAGGTTCGTGAACTGTGTAAAATCATTTGAGCCCGAAATTCCATTGGTTAACCAGAAAGGAACTCTTGCTTGTAGGAAGACACAGATCCTGTGGTTTAACTCCGTTTCTGAAGGGAATTTCAGAGCAGTGTTCTCAACCATGAAACACACTCTATTTTAACGCAAGAATCAAGCTCTTCTTTTGAGCCTGTCTAATACAGCAAGAACCATGAGCCTGGCCAGAAACAAAGAACTGTGTTTCCTTCTCATATGGACCATACATAGTTCAACTCTTCTTATGGAACTGATAAAACCACAGCTCCAATTACATAAATTCTCTTTAGTTAATAGTGAGAATCGCTTTGGGTTCGTGAACTGTGTAAAATCATTTGAGCCCAAAATACACATGATTTACCATAAATGATCTCTTGCTTGTAGGAAGACATATCCTGTGGTTTAACTCGGTTTCTGAAGGAAAATTCAGAGCAGTGTTCTCATGCATGGAAAACACTCTGTTTTAACGCAAGAAGCATGCTATTCCTTCCAGCATATCTAATAGAGCAAGAACCTTGAGCATGCCCAGAAAAAAAGAACTGTGTTTCCAACTTATAAGGACCATAAATAGTTCAACTCTGCTTATGAAACTGATACAAACCACAGCTCCACTTACATAAATGCTCTTTAGTTAATGTTGAGTATCGTGTTGGGTTCGTGAACAGTGTTAAATCATTTGAGCCCAAAATTCTCTTGGTTTACCAGAAAAGAACTCTTGCTTGTAGGAAGACACAGATCCTGGGGATCAAACTCGGGTTCTGAAGGGAAATTCAGAACAGTGTTCTCATCCATGAAACACACTCTGTTTTAACGCAAGAAGCAAGAACTTCTTTCCAGCATCTATAATACAGCAACAACCATGACCATGCCCAGAAAAAAAGAAATGTATTTCCTACTCCTATGGACCAGACATTGTTCAACTCTGATTATGAAACAGATACAAACCACAGCTCCACTTACATAAATGCTCTTTAGTTAATAGTGAGATTCCAGTTGGGTTCGTGAACTGTGTAAAATCATTTGAGCCCAAAATTCACTTGGTTTACCAGAAATGAACTCTTGCTTGTAGCAAGACACACATCCTGTGGATTAACCCCGTTTCTGAAGGGAAATGCACAGCAGTGTTCTCATCCATGAAACACAGTCTGTTTTAACGCAAGAAGCATGCTCTTCATTCCAGCATCTCTAATAGAGCAAGAACCTTGAGCATGCCCAGAAAAAAAGAACTGTGTTTCCTACTCATACAGATCATATGTAGTTCAACTCTTCTTATGGAACTGATACAAACCACAGCTTCCTTTACATAAATGCTCTTTAGTTAATGGTGAGAATCGTGTTGGGTTCGTGAACAGTGTTAAATCATTTGTGCCCAAAATTCTCTTGGTTTACCAGAAATGAACTCTTGCTTGTAGGAAGACACAGATCCTGGGGTTTAACTCCGTTTCTGAAGGGAAATTCAGAACAGTGTTCTCATCCATGAAACACAGTCTGTTTTAACGCAAGAAGCAAGCTCTTATTTCCAGCATCTCTAATTGAACAAGAACCTTGAGCATGCCCAGAAAAAAAAGAACTGTATTTCCTACTGATACGGACCATACGTACTTCAACTCTGCTTATGAAACTGATACAAACCACAGATCCCCTTACATAAATGCTCTTTAGTTAATAGTGAGATTCCAGTTGGGTTCTTGAACTGTGTATAATCATTTGAGCCCAAAATTCACTTGGTTTACCAGAAATGAACTCTTGCTTGTAGCAAGACACAGATCCTGGGGTTTAACTCATTTTCTGAAGGAAAATTCAGAGCAGTGTTCTCATCCATGAAACACAATCTGTTTTAACGCAATAACCAAGCTCTACTTTCGAACGTCTCTAATAGAGCAAGAACCATGAGCATGCCCAGAAAAAAAGAACTGTTTTTCCTACTCATACGGACCATACGTAGTTCAACTCTGCTTAAGAAACTGATACAAACCACAGCTCCACTTACATAAATGCTCTTTAGTTAATTGTGAGAATCTAGTTGGGTTCGTGAACTATGGTAAATCATTTGAGCCCAAAATTCTCTTGGTTTACCAGCAATGAACTCTTGCTTATAGCAAGACACAGATCCTGGGGTTTAACTCATTTTCTAAAGGAAAATTCAGAGCAGTGTTCTCATCCATGAAACACACTCTGTTTTAACACAATAACCAAGCTCTACTTTCGAGCGTCTCTAATACAGCAAGAACCATGAGCAGGCCCAGAAAAAAAGAACTGTGTTTCCAACTTATACGGACCATATTTAGTTAAACTCTACTTATGAAAATGATACTAACCACAGCTCCACTTACATAAATGCTCTTTAGTTAATAGTGAGAATCGCGTTGGGTTCGTGAACAGTATAAAATCATTTGAGCCCCAAATACACATGATTTACCAGAAAGGAACTCTTGCTTGTAGGAAGACACAGATCCTGGGGTTTAACTCCGTTTCTGAAGGGAAATTCAGAGCAGTGTTCTCATCCTTGAAACACACTCTCTTTTAACGGAAGAAGCAAGCTCTTCTTTTGAGCCTCTCTAATACAGCAACAACAATGAGAATGCCCAGAAAAAAAGAACTGTGTTTCCTCCTCATATGGACCATACATAGTTCAACTCTTCTTATGGAACTGATAAAACCACAGCTCCAATTACATAAATTCTCTTTAGTTAATAGTGAGAATCGCTTTGGGTTCGTGAACTGTGTAAAATCATTTGAGACCAAAATACACATGATTTACCATAAATGAACTCTTGCTTGTAGGAAGACACAGATCCTGGGGTTTAACTCAGTTTCTGAAGGGAAATTCAGAACAGTGTACTCATCCATGAAACACACTCTGTTTTAATGCAAGAAGCAAGAACTTCTTTCCAGCATCTCTAATACAGAAACAACCATGAGCATGCCCAGAAAAAAAGAAATGTATTTCCTACTACTATGGACTATACATAGTTCAACTCTGCTTATGAAACTGATACAAACCACAGCTCCACTTACATAAATGCTCTTTAGTTAATTGTGAGATTCGCGTTGGGTTCGTGAACTGTGTAAAATCATTTGAGCACAAAATTCACGTGGTTTACCAGAAATGAACTCTTGCTTGTAGCAAGACACACATCCTGTGGATTAACCCCGTTTCTGAAGGGAAATGCAGAGCAGTGTTCTCATCCATGAAACACAGTCTGTTTTATCGCAAGAAGCAAGCTCTTCTTTTGAGCGTCTCTAATACAACAAGAACCATAAGCATGCAGAGAAAAAAAGAACGGTATTTCCTACTCATACGGACCATATGTAGTTCAACTGGAGTTATGAAGCTGATACAAACCACAGCTCCTCTTAGATAAATGCTGCTTAGTTAATAGTCAGAATCGCGATGGTTTCTTGAACTGTGTAAAATCATTTGAGCCCATAATTCACATGGTTTACCAGAAATGAACTCTTGCTTGTAGGAAGACACAGATCCTGGTGTTTAACTCCGTTTCTGAAGGGAAATTCAGAGCAGTGTTCTCATCCATGGAAAACACTCTGTTTTAACGCAGGAAGCATGCTCTTATTTCCAGCATCTCTAATAGAACAAGAACCTTTAGCATGCCCAGAAAAAAAGAACTGTGTTTCCTACTCATAAGGACCATACGTAGTTCAACTCTGCTTAAGAAACTGATACAAACCACAGCTCCACTTACATAAATGCTCTTTAGTTAATTGTGAGAATCTCGTTGGGTTGGTGAACTATGGTAAATCATTTGAGCCCAAAATTCTCTTGGTTTACCAGAAATGAATTCTTGCTTGTAGGAAGACACAGATCCTGGGGGTTAACTCCGTTTCTGAAGGGAAATTCAGAGCAGTGTTCTCATCCATGAAACACACTCTGTTTTCAGGCAATAACCAAGCTCTACTTTCTAGCATCTCTAATACAGCAAGAACCATGAGCAGGCCCAGAAAAAAAGAACGGTGTTTCCAACTTATACGGACCATATTTAGTTCAACTCTACTTATGAAAATGATACTAAGCACAGCTCAACTTACATAAATGCTCTTTAGTTAATAGTGAGAATCGCGTTGGGTTCATGAACTGTGTAAAATCATTTGAGCCCGAAATCCACATGATTTACCAGAAATGAACTCTTGCTTGTAGTGAGACACAGATCCTGGGGTTTAACTCCGTTTCTGAAGGGAAATTCAGAACAGTGTTCTCATCCATGAAACACACTCTGTTTTAACGCAAGAAGCAAGAACTTCTTTCCAGCATCTCTAATACAGCAACAACAATGACCATGCACAGAAAAAAAGAAATGTATTTCCTACTCAAATGGACCAGACATAGTTCAACTCTGCTTATGAAACTGATAAAACCACAGCTCCAATTACATAAATTCTCTTTAGTTAATAGTGAGAATCGCTTTGGGTTCGTGAACTGTGTAAAATCATTTGAGCCCAAAATACACATGATTTACCATAAATGATCTCTTGCTTGTAGGAAGACACATATCCTGTGGTTTAACTCGGTTTCTGAAGGAAAATTCTGAGCAGTGTTCTCATGCATGGAAAACACTCTGTTTTAACGCAAGAAGCATGCTATTCTTTCCAGCATATCTAATAGAGCAAGAACCTTGAGCATTCCCCGAAAAAAAGAACTGTGTTTCCTACTCATACGGACCATATGTAGTTCAACTCTGCTTATGAAACTTATACAAACCACAGCTCCACTTACATAAATGCTCTTTAGTTAATGTTGAGAATCGTGTTGGGTTCGTGAACAGTGTTAAATCATTTGAGCCCAAAATTCTCTTGGTTTACCAGAAATGAACTCTTGCTTGTAGGAAGACACAGATCCTGGGGATCTAACTCGGGTTCTGAAGGGAAATTCAGAACAGTATCCTCATCCATGAAACACACTCTGTTTTAACACAAGAAGCAAGAACTTCTTTCCCGCATCTCTAATACAGCAACAACCATGAGCATGCCCAGAAAAAAAGGAATGTATTTCCTACTCCTATGGACCAGACATAGTTCAACTCTGCTTATGAAACTGATACAAACCACAGCTCCACTTACAGAAATGCTCTTTAGTTAATTGTGAGATTCCAGTTGGGTTCGAGAACTGTGTTAAATCATTTGAGCCCAAAATTCTCTTGGTTTACCAGAAATGAACTCTTGCTTATAGCAAGACACAGATCCTGGGGTTTAACTCCGTTTTTGAAAGAAAATTCAGAGCAGTGTTCTCATCCATGAAACACACTCTGTTTTAACGCAATAACCAAGCTCTACTTTCGAGCGTCTCTAATACAGCAAGAACCATGAGCAGGCCCAGAAAAAAAGAACTGTGTTTCCAACTTATACGGACCATATTTAGTTCAACTCTACTTATGAAAATGATACTAACCACAGCTCCACTTACATAAATGCTCTTTAGTTAATAGTGAGAATCGCGTTGGGTTCGTGAACAGTGTAAAATCATTTGAGCCCAAAATACACATGATTTACCAGAAATGAACTCTTGCTTGTAGGAAGACACATATCCTGTGGTTTAGCTCGGTTTCGGAAGGGAAATTCAGAGCTGTGTTCTCATCCATGGAAAACACTCTGTTTTAACGCAAGAAGCATGATCTTCATTCCAGCATCTCTAATAGAGCAAGAACCTTGAGCATGCCCAGAAAAAAAGAACTGTGTTTCCTACTCATACGGACAATATGTAGTTCAACTCTGCTTATGAAACTTATACAAACCACAGCTCCACTTACATAAATGCTCTTTAGTTAATGTTGAGAATCGTGTTGGGTTCGTGAACAGTGTAAAATCATTTGTGCCCAAAATTCTCTTGGTTTACCAGAAATGAACTCTTGCTTGTAGGAAGACACAGATCCTGGGGATCTAACTCGGGTTCTGAAGGGAAATTCAGAACAGTATCCTCATCCATGAAACACACTCTGTTTTAACACAAGAAGCAAGAACTTCTTTCCCGCATCTCTAATACAGCAACAACCATGAGCATGCCCAGAAAAAAAGGAATGTATTTCCTACTCCTATGGACCAGACATAGTTCAACTCTGCTTATGAAACTGATACAAACCACAGCTCCACATACAGAAATGCTCTTTAGTTAATTGTGAGATTCCAGTTGGGTTCGAGAACTGTGTTAAATCATTTGAGCCCAAAATTCTCTTGGTTTACCAGAAATGAACTCTTGCTTATAGCAAGACACAGATCCTGGGGTTTAACTCCGTTTTTGAAAGAAAATTCAGAGCAGTGTTCTCATCCATGAAACACACTCTGTTTTAACGCAATAACCAAGCTCTACTTTCGAGCGTCTCTAATACAGCAAGAACCATGAGCAGGCCCAGAAAAAAAGAACTGTGTTTCCAACTTATACGGACCATATTTAGTTCAACTCTACTTATGAAAATGATACTAACCACAGCTCCACTTACATAAATGCTCTTTAGTTAATAGTGAGAATCGCGTTGGGTTCGTGAACAGTGTAAAATCATTTGAGCCCAAAATACACATGATTTACCAGAAATGAACTCTTGCTTGTAGGAAGACACATATCCTGTGGTTTAGCTCGGTTTCGGAAGGGAAATTCAGAGCTGTGTTCTCATCCATGGAAAACACTCTGTTTTAACGCAAGAAGCATGATCTTCATTCCAGCATCTCTAATAGAGCAAGAACCTTGAGCATGCCCAGAAAAAAAGAACTGTGTTTCCTACTCATACGGACAATATGTAGTTCAACTCTACTTATGAAACTGATACTAACCACAGCTCCAATTACGTAAATGCTCTTTAGTTAATAGTGAGAGTTGTGGTGGGTTCGTGAACTGTGTAAAATCATTTGTGCCCAAAATTCACTTGTTTTACCAGAAATAAACTCTTGCTTGTAGGAAGACACAGATCCTGGGGTTTAACTCCGTTTGTGAAGGGAAATTCAGAGCAGTGTTCTCATCCTTGAAACACACTCTCTTTTAACGAAAGAAGCAAGCTCTTCTTTCCAGCATCTCTAATACAGCAAGAACCATGAGAATGTCCAGAAAAATAGAACTGTGTTTCCTACTCAGACGGACCATACATAGTTCAACTCTTCTTATGGAACTGATAAAACCACAGCTCCACTTACATAAATGCTCTTTAGTTAATAGTGAGAATCGCTTTGGGTTCGTGAACTGTGTAAAATCATTTGAGCCCAAAATACACATGATTTACCATAAATGAACTCTTGCTTGTAGGAAGACACATATCCTGTGGTTTAACTCGGTTTCTGAAGGAAAATTCAGAGCAGTGTTCTCATCCATGAAACACACTATGTTTTAACACAAGAAGCAAGAACTTCTTTCCAGCATCTCTAATACAGCAAGAACCATGAGCATGCCCAGAAGAAACGAAATGTATTTCCTACTCATATGGACCAGACATAGTTCAACTCTGCTTATGAAACTGATACAAACCACAGCTCCAATTACATAAATGATCTTTAGTTAATTGTGAGATTCGCGTTGGGTTCTTGAACTGTGTAAAATCATTTGAGCCCAAAATTCACTTGGTTTACCAGAAATGAACTCTTGCTTGTAGCAAGGTACAGATCCTATGGATTAACACTGTTTCTGAAGGGAAATTCAGAGCAGTGTTCTCATCCATGAAACACAGTCTGTTTTAACGCAAGAAGCAAGCTCTTCTTTCGAGCGTCTCTAATACATCAAGAACCATAAGCATGCCGAGAAAAAAAAGAACGGTATTTCCTACTCATATGGACCATATGTAGTTCAACTTGAGTTATGAAACTGATACAAACCACAGCTCCTCTTACATAAATGCTCTTTAGTTAATAGTCAGAATCCCGATCGGTTCTTGAACTGTGTAAAATCATTTGAGCCCAAAATTCACATAGTTTTCCAGAAATGAACTCTTGCTTGTAGGAAGACACAGATCCTGGTGTTTAACTCCGTTTCTGAAGGGAAATTCAGAGCAGTGTTCTCATCCATGGAAAACACTCTGTTTTAACGCAGGAAGCATGCTCTTATTTCCAGCATCTCTAATAGAACAATAACATTGAGCATGCCCAGAAAAAAGAACTGTGTTTCCTACTGATACGGACCATACGTAGTTCAACTCTGCTTATGACACTAATACAAATCACAGCTCTACTTACATAAATGCTCTTTAGTTAATTATGAGAATATCGTTGGGTTCGTGAACTATGGTAAATCATTTGAGCCCAAAATTCTCTTGGTTTACCAGAAATGAATTCTTGCTTGTAGCAAGACACAGATCCTGGGGTTTAACTCCGTTTCTGAAGGGAATTTCAGAGCAGTGTTCTCAACCATGAAACACACTCTATTTTAACGCAAGAATCAAGCTCTTCTTTTGAGCCTCTCTAATACAGCAAGAACCATGAGCATGCAGGGGAAAAAAGAACTGTGTTTCCTCCTCATATGGACCATACATAGTTCAACTCTTCTTATGGAACTGATAAAACCACAGCTCCAATTACATAAATTCTCTTTAGTTAATAGTGAGAATCGCTTTGGGTTCGTGAACTGTGTAAAATCATTTGAGCCCAAAATACACATGATTTACCATAAATGATCTCTTGCTTGTAGGAAGACACATATCCTGTGGTTTAACTCGGTTTCTGAAGGAAAATTCTGAGCAGTGTTCTCATGCATGGAAAACACTCTGTTTTAACGGAAGAAGCATGCTATTCTTTCCATCATATCTAATAGAGCAAGAACCTTGAGCATTCCCCGAAAAAAAGAACTGTGTTTCCTACTCATACGGACAATATGTAGTTCAACTCTACTTATGAAACTGATACTAACCACAGCTCCAATTACGTAAATGCTCTTTAGTTAATAGTGAGAGTCGTGGTGGGTTCGTGAACTGTGTAAAATCATTTGTGCCCAAAATTCACTTGTTTTACCAGAAATAAACTCTTGCTTGTAGGAAGACACAGATCCTGGGGTTTAACTCCATTTGTGAAGGGAAATTCAGAGCAGTGTTCTCATCCTTGAAACACACTCTCTTTTAACGAAAGAAGCAAGCTCTTCTTTCCAGCATCTCTAATACAGCAAGAACCATGAGAATGTCCAGAAAAATAGAACTGTGTTTCCTACTCATACGGACCATACATAGTTCAACTCTTCTTATGGAACTGATAAAACCACAGCTCCACTTACATAAATGCTCTTTAGTTAATAGTGAGAATCGCTTTGGGTTCGTGAACTGTGTAAAATCATTTGAGCCCAAAATACACATGATTTACCATAAATGAACTCTTGCTTGTAGGAAGACACATATCCTGTGGTTTAACTCGGTTTCTGAAGGAAAATTCAGAGCAGTGTTCTCATCCATGAAACACACTATGTTTTAACACAAGAAGCAAGAACTTCTTTCCAGCATCTCTAATACAGCAAGAACCATGAGCATGCCCAGAAGAAAAGAAATGTATTTCCTACTCATATGGACCAGACATAGTTCAACTCTGCTTATGAAACTGATACAAACCACAGCTCCACTTACATAAATGCTCTTTAGTTAATTGTGAGATTCGCGTTGGGTTCTTGAACTGTGTAAAATCATTTGAGCCCAAAATTCACTTGGTTTACCAGAAATGAACTCTTGCTTGTAGCAAGGTACAGATCCTATGGATTAACACTGTTTCTGAAGGGAAATTCAGAGCAGTGTTCTCATCCATGAAACACAGTCTGTTTTAACGCAAGAAGCAAGCTCTTCTTTCGAGCGTCTCTAATACATCAAGAACCATAAGCATGCCGAGAAAAAAAAGAACGGTATTTCCTACTCATATGGACCATATGTAGTTCAACTTGAGTTATGAAACTGATACAAACCACAGCTCCTCTTACATAAATGCTCTTTAGTTAATAGTCAGAATCCCGATCAGTTCTTGAACTGTGTAAAATCATTTGAGCCCAAAATTCACATAGTTTTCCAGAAATGAACTCTTGCTTGTAGGAAGACACAGATCCTGGTGTTTAACTCCGTTTCTGAAGGGAAATTCAGAGCAGTGTTCTCATCCATGGAAAACACTCTGTTTTAACGCAGGAAGCATGCTCTTATTTCCAGCATCTCTAATAGAACAATAACATTGAGCATGCCCAGAAAAAAGAACTGTGTTTCCTACTGATACGGACCATACGAAGTTCAACTCTGCTTATGACACTAATACAAATCACAGCTCTACTTACATAAATGCTCTTTAGTTAATTATGAGAATATCGTTGGGTTCGTGAACTATGGTAAATCATTTGAGCCCAAAATTCTCTTGGTTTACCAGAAATGAATTCTTGCTTGTAGCAAGACACAGATCCTGGGGTTTAACTCCGTTTCTGAAGGGAATTTCAGAGCAGTGTTCTCAACCATGAAACACACTCTATTTTAACGCAAGAATCAAGCTCTTCTTTTGAGCCTCTCTAATACAGCAAGAACCATGAGCATGCAGGGGAAAAAAGAACTGTGTTTCCTCCTCATATGGACCATACATAGTTCAACTCTTCTTATGGAAGTGATAAAACCACAGCTCCAATTACATAAATTCTCTTTAGTTAATAGTGAGAATCGCTTTGGGTTCGTGAACTGTGTAAAATCATTTGAGCCCAAAATACACATGATTTACCATAAATGATCTCTTGCTTGTAGGAAGACACATATCCTGTGGTTTAACTCGGTTTCTGAAGGAAAATTCTGAGCAGTGTTCTCATGCATGGAAAACACTCTGTTTTAACGGAAGAAGCATGCTATTCTTTCCAGCATATCTAATAGAGCAAGAACCTTGAGCATTCCCCGAAAAAAAGAACTGTGTTTCCTACTCATACGGACAATATGTAGTTCAACTCTACTTATGAAACTGATACTAACCACAGCTCCAATTACGTAAATGCTCTTTAGTTAATAGTGAGAGTCGTGGTGGGTTCGTGAACTGTGTAAAATCATTTGTGCCCAAAATTCACTTGTTTTACCAGAAATAAACTCTTGCTTGTAGGAAGACACAGATCCTGGGGTTTAACTCCATTTGTGAAGGGAAATTCAGACCAGTGTTCTCATCCTTGAAACACACTCTCTTTTAACGAAAGAAGCAAGCTCTTCTTTCCAGCATCTCTAATACAGCAAGAACCATGAGAATGTCCAGAAAAATAGAACTGTGTTTCCTACTCAGACGGACCATACATAGTTCAACTCTTCTTATGGAACTGATAAAACCACAGCTCCACTTACATAAATGCTCTTTAGTTAATAGTGAGAATCGCTTTGGGTTCGTGAACTGTGTAAAATCATTTGAGCCCAAAATACACATGATTTACCATAAATGAACTCTTGCTTGTAGGAAGACACATATCCTGTGGTTTAACTCGGTTTCTGAAGGAAAATTCAGAGCAGTGTTCTCATCCATGAAACACACTATGTTTTAACACAAGAAGCAAGAACTTCTTTCCAGCATCTCTAATACAGCAAGAACCATGAGCATGCCCAGAAGAAAAGAAATGTATTTCCTACTCAAATGGACCAGACATAGTTCAACTCTGCTTATGAAACTGATACAAACCACAGCTCCACTTACATAAATGCTCTTTAGTTAATTGTGAGATTCGCGTTGGGTTCTTGAACTGTGTAAAATCATTTGAGCCCAAAATTCACTTGGTTTACCAGAAATGAACTCCTGCTTGTAGCAAGGTACAGATCCTATGCATTAACACTGTTTCTGAAGGGAAATTCAGAGCAGTGTTCTCATCCATGAAACACAGTCTGTTTTAACGCAAGAAGCAAGCTCTTCTTTCGAGCGTCTCTAATACATCAAGAACCATAAGCATGCCGAGAAAAAAAGAACGGTATTTCCTACTCATAAGGACCATATGTAGTTCAACTTGAGTTATGAAACTGATACAAACCACAGCTCCTCTTACATAAATGCTCTTTAGTTAATAGTCAGAATCCCGATCGGTTCTTGAACTGTGTAAAATCATTTGAGCCCAAAATTCACATAGTTTTCCAGAAATGAACTCTTGCTTGTAGGAAGACACAGATCCTGGTGTTTAATTCCGTTTCTGAAGGGAAATTCAGAGCAGTGTTCTCATCCATGGAAAACACTCTGTTTTAACGCAGGAAGCATGCTCTTATTTCCAGCATCTCTAATAGAACAATAACATTGAGCATGCCCAGAAAAAAGAACTGTGTTTCCTACTGATACGGACCATACGTAGTTCAACTCTGCTTATGACACTAATACAAATCACAGCTCTACTTACATAAATGCTCTTTAGTTAATTATGAGAATATCGTTGGGTTCGTGAACTATGGTAAATCATTTGAGCCCAAAATTCTCTTGGTTTACCAGAAATGAATTCTTGCTTGTAGCAAGACACAGATCCTGAGGTTTAACTCCGTTTCTGAAGGAAAATTCAGAGCAGTGTTCTCATCCAGGAAATACACTCTGTTTTAACGCAATAACCAAGCTCTACTTTCGAGCATCTCTAATACAGCAAGAACCATGAGCAGGCCCAGAAAAAAAGAACTGTGTTTCCAACTCATACGTACCATATTTAGTTCAACTCTACTTATGAAAATGATACTAACCACAACTCCACTTACATAAATGCTCTTTAGTTAATAGTGAGAATCGCATTTGGTTCGTGAACTGTGTAAAATCATTTGAGCCCGAAATTCCATTGGTTTACCAGAAATGAAATCTTGCTTGTAGGAAGACACAGATTCTGTGGTTTAACTCCGTTTCCGAAGGGATTTTCAGAGCAGTGTTCTCATCCATGAAACACACTCTGTTTTAATTCTAGAAGGACGCTCTTCTTTCGAATGTCTCCAATACAGCAAGAACCATGAGTAGGCCCAGAAAAAAAGAACTGTGTTTCCTTCTCATACGGACAATATGTAGTTCAACTCAACTTATGAAACTGATACTAAACACAGCTCCAATTACGTAAATGCTCTTTAGTTAATAGTGAGAATCGCGTTGAGGTCATGAACTGTGTAAAATCATTTGAGCCCAAAATTCACTTGGTTTACCAGAAATGAACTCTTGCTTGTAGCAAGACACAGATCCTGTGGATTAACCCTGTTTCTGAAGGGAAATTCAGAGCAGTGTTCTCATCCATGAAACACAGTCTGTTTTAACGCAAAAAGCAAGCTCTTCTTTCGAGCGTCTCTAATACATCAAGAACCATAAGCATGCCGAGAAAAAAAGAACGGTATTTCCTACTCACACGGACCATACGTGGTTCAACTCTGCTTATGACACTGATAAAACCACAGCTCCACTTACATAAATGCTCTTTAGTTAATTGTGAGAATCTCGTTGGGTTCCTGAACTATGTTAAATCATTTGAGCCCAAAATTCTCTTGGTTTACCAGAAATGAACTCTTGCTTGTAGCAAGACACAGATCCTGTGGTTTAACTCCTTTTCTCAAGGGAAATTCAGAGCAGTGTTCTCAACCATGAAACATACTCTGTTTTAACAAAAGAAGCAAGCTCTTCTCTGCAGCATCTCTAATACAGCAACAACCATGAGCATGCCCAGAAAAAAAAGAACTGTGTTTCCTACACATACGGACAATATGTAGTTCAACTCTACTTATGAAACTGATACTAACCACAGCTCCAATTACATAAATGCTCTGTAGTTAATTGTGAGATTCCAGTTGGGTTCGTGAACTGTGTAAAACCATTGGAGCCCAAAATTCTCCTTGTTTACCAGAAATGAACTCTTGCTTGTAGTAAGACACAGATAATGTGGTTTAACTCCGTTTTTGGAGGGAAATTCAGAGCAGTGTTCTCATCCATGAAACACACTCTGTTTCAACGCAAGACGCAAGCTCTTCTTTCGAGCGTGTCTAATACAGCAAGAACCATGAGCATGCCCAGAAAAAAAGAACTGTGTTTCCTACTCATACGGACCATACATTGTACAACTCTTCTTATGAAACTGATACAAACCACAGCTCCACTTACATGAATGCTCTTTTGTTAATATTGTGAATCGCATTGGGTTCGTGAACTGTGTAAAATCATTTGAGCCCAAAATTCACGTGGTTTACCAGAAATGAACTCTTGCTTGTAGCAAGACACACATCCTGTGGATTAAACCCGTTTCTGAAGGGAAATGCAGAGCAGTATTCTCATCCATGAAACACAGTCTGTTTTAACGCAAGAAGCAAGCTCTTCTTTCGAGCGTCTCTAATACATCAAGAACCATAAGCATGCCGAGAAAAAAAGAACGGTATTTCCTACTCATACAGAACATAAGTAGTGCAACTTGAGTTATGAAACTGATACAAACCACAGCTCCTCTTACATAAATGCTCTTTAGTTAATAGTCAGAAGAGCGATGGGTTCTTGAACTGTGTAAAATCATTTGAGCCCAAAATTCACATAGTTTTCCAGAAATGAACTCTTGCTTGTAGGCAGACACAGATCCTGGTGTTTAACTCCGTTTCTGAAGGGAAATTCAGAGCAGTGTCCTCATCCATGAAACACACTCTATTTTAACGCAAGAAGCAAGCTCTTCTTTTGAGCCTCTCTCATACAGCAAGAACCATGAGCATGCCCAGAAAAAAAGAACTGTGTTTCCTCCTCATATAGACCATACATAGTTCAACTCTGCTTAAGAAACTGATACAAACCACAGCTCCACTTATATAAATGCTCTTTAGTTAATTGTGAGAATCTCGTTGGGTTCGTGAAATATGTTAAATCATTTGAGCCCAAAATTCTCTTGGTTTACCAGAAATGAATTCTTGCCTGTAGGAAGACCCAGATCCTGGTGTTTAACTCTGTTTCTGAAGGAAAATTCAGAGCAGTTTTCTCATCCATGAAACACACTCTGTTTTAACGCAAGAAGCAAGAAGTTCTTTCCAGCATCTCTAATACAGCAAGAACCATGAGCATGCCCAGAAAAAAAGAAATGTATTTCCTACTCCTATGGACCATACATAGTTCAACTCTGCTTATGAAACTGATACAGACCTCAGCTCAACTTACATAAATGCTCTTTAGTTAATTGTGAGATTCGCGTTGTGTTCGTGAACTTTGTAAAATCATTTGATCCCAAAATTAACTTGGTTTACCAGAAATGAACTCTTGCTTGTAGCAAGACACACATCCTGTGGATTAACCCCGTTTCTGAAGGGAAATTCAGAACAGTGTTCTCATCCATGAAACATAGTCTGTTTTAACGCAACAAGCAAGCTCTTCTTTCAAGCGTCTCTAATACATCAAGAACCATAAGCCTCCCGAGAAAAAAAGAACGGTATTTCCTACTCATACGGACCATATGTAGTTCAACCTGAGTTATGAAACTGATAAAATCCACAGCTCCACTTACGTAAATGCTCTTTAGGTAATTGTGATAATCGCATTGGGCTCTTGAACTGCGTTAAATCATTTGAGCCCAAAATTCACATAGTTTTTCAGAAATGAACTCTTGCTTGTAGGAAGACACAGATCCTTTGGTTTAACTCCGTTTCTGAAGGGAAATTCAGAGCAGTGTTCTCATCCATGGAACACACTCTGCATTAAAAAAAGAAGCAAGCGCTTCTTTCCATCATCTCTAATACAGCAAGAACCATGAGCATGCCCAGAAAAAACGAACTGTGTTTCCTACTCAAACGGACCATACATAGTTCAACTCTCCTTATGAAAGTGATACAAACCACAGCTCCACTTACATAATTGCTCTTTAGTTAATAATGTGAATCATGTTAGGTTCCTGAACTGTGTAAAATCATTTGAGCCAAAAATCACTTAGTTTACCAGAAATGAACTCTTGCTTGTAAGAAGACACAGATCCTGTGATTTAACCCTGTTTCTGAAGGGAAATTCAGAGCAGTGTTCTCATCCATGAAACACACTCTGTTGTCACGCAAGGAGCAATCTCTTCTTTCGAGTGTCTCTAATACAGCAATAACCATGAGCATGCCCAGAAAAAAAGAACTGTGTTTCCTACTCATACGGACCACATGTAGTTCACCTCTACTTATGAAACTGATAAAATCCACAGCTCCACTTATGTAAATGCTCTTTAGGTAATTGTGAGAATCGTGTTGGGTTCTTGAACTGTGTAAAATCATTTGAGACCAAAATTCACTTGGTTTACCAGAAATGAACTCTTGCCTATAGGAAGACACAGATCCTGTGGTTTAACTCTGTGTGTGAAGGGAAAATCAGACCAGTGTTCTCATCCATGGAACACACTCTATTTTAACGCAATAAGCAAGCTCTTCTTTCGAGCGTATCTAATACAGCAAGAACGATGAGCATGCCCAGAAAAAAAGAACTGTGTTTCCTACTCATGCAGACCATATGTAATTCAACTCTAATTATGAAACTCATACAAACCACAGCTCCTCTTATATTAATGCTCATAAGTTAATAGTGAGAATCAAGATGGGTTCTGAACTGTGTAAAATCACTTGAGCCCAAAATTCTCTTTGTTTTCCACAAATTAACTCTTGCTTGTAGGAAGACACAGATCCTGTGCTTTAACTCCATTTCTGAAGGTAAATTCAGACCAGTGTTCTCATCCATGAAACAGACTCTGTTTAATGCAAGAAGCAAGCTCTTCTTTCCACTGTCTCCAATACAGCAAGAACTATGAGCATGCCAAGAAAAAAAGAACTGTGTTTCCTATTCATACGGACCATATGTACTTCAACTCTACTTACGAAACTGATACAAACCACAGCTCCTCTTACGTAAATGCTCTTTAGTTAATAGTGAGAAAGGCGTTGGGTTCTTAAACTGCGTAAAATCATTTGAGCCCAAAATTCACTTTGTTTACCAGAAATGAACTCTTGCTTGTAGGAAGACACAGATCCTGTGGTTTAACTCCGTTTCTGAAGGGAAATTTAGACCAGTGTTCTCATCCATGAAACACACTCTGTTGTAATGCAAGAAGCAATCTCTTCTTTCCAGCGTCTCAAATACAGCAAGTTCCATGAGCATGCCCAGAAAAAAAGAACTGTGTTTTCTACTCATACAGACCATACGTAGTTCAACTGTGTTTATGAAACTGATACAAACCACAGCTCCTCTTACATTAAAGCTCTTTAGTTAATAGTTTCAATTGCATTGGGTTCTTGAACAGCGTAAAACCATTTGAGCCCAAAATACACTTGGTTTACCAGAAATGAACTCTTGTTTGTAGGAAGACACAGATCCTGTGGTTTAACTCTGTTTCTGAAGGAAATTTCAGACCAGTGTTCTCATCCATAGAACACACGCTGTTTTAACGCAAGAGGTAAGCTCTTCTTTCCAGCGTCTCAAATACAGCAAATTCCATGAGGATGCCCCAAAAAAAGAACTGTTTTTCCTATTCATACGGACCATATGTAGTTCAACTCTGCTTATGAAACTGATACAAAACACAGCTCCTCTTACATAAATGCTCTTTAGTTAATAGTGAGAATCGCAATGGGTTTCTGAACTGTGTAAAACCACTTGTGCCAAAAATTCTCTTTGTTTACCAGAAATGAACTCTTGCTTGTAGGAACACACAGAACCTTGGGTTCAACTCTGTTTCTGAAGGGAAATTCAGGCCAGTGTTCTCATCCTTGGAACACACTCTGTTTTAACGCAAGAGGCAAGCTATTCCTTCCAGTGTCTCTAACACTGCAAGAACCATGAGCATGCCCAGAAAAAAAGAACTGTTTTTCCTACTAATACGGTCCATATGTAGTTGAACTCTGCTTATGAAACTGATACAAACCACAGCTCCTCTTACATAAATGCTCTTTAGTTAATAGTGAGAATTGCGATGGGTTTCTGAACTGTGTAAAAACACTTGAGCCCGAAATTCTCTTTGTTTACCAGAAATAACCTATTTCTTTTAGGAAGACACAGATCCTGGGGTATAACTCCATTTCTGAAGGGAAATTCAGACCAGTGTTCTCATCCATGAAACACACTCTGTTGTAACGCAAGAAGCAATCTCTTCTTTCCAGCGTCTCAAATACAGCAAGTTCCATGAGCATGCCCAGAAAAAAAGAACTGTGTTACCTACTCATACAGACCATATGTAGTTCAACTCTGCTGATGGAACTGATACAAACCACAGCTCCTCTTACACTAATGCTCTTTAGTTAATAGCTTAAATCGCATTGGGTTCATGAACTGTGTAAAACCATTTCATCCCAAAATTCACTTGGTTTACCAGAAATGAACTCTTGCTTGTAGGAAGACACAGATCCTGTGGTTTAACTCCATTTCTGAAGGGAAACTCACACCAGTCTTCTCAACCATGGAACACACTCTGTTTTAACGCAAGAAGGAAGCTCTTCTTTCCAGCGTCTCAAATACAGCAGATTCCATGAGCATGCCCAGAAAAAAAGAACTGTTTTTCCTACTCATACGGACCATATGTAGTTCAACTCTGCTTATGAAACTGATACAAACCACAGCTCCTCTTACATAAATGCTCTTTAGTTAATAGTGAGAATCGCGATGGGTTTCTGAACTGTGTAAAAACACTTGAGCCCAAAATTCTCTTTGTTTACCAGAAATGAACTATTGCTTGTAGGAAGACACAGATCCTGGGGTATAACTCCGTTTCTGAAGGGAAATTCAGACCAGTGTTCTCATCCATGAAATACACTCTGAATTAACGCAAGAGGCAATCTATTCCTCCCAGTGTCTCTAACACAGCAAGAACCATGAGCATGCCCAGAAAATAAGAACTGTTTTTCCTACTCATACGGACCATATGTAGTTCAACTCTGCTTATGAAACTGATACAAACCACAGCTCCTCTTACAGTAATGATCTTTAGTTAATAGTAAGAATCGCGATGGGTTTCTGAACTGTGTAAAAACACTTGAGCCCAAAATTCTCTTTGTTTACCAGAAATTGACTTTGCTTGTAGGAAGACACAGATCTTGGGGTATAAGTCCGTTTTTGAAGGGAAATTCAGACCAGTGTTCTCATCCATGAAACACACTCTGTTGTAACGCAAGAAGCAATCTCTTCTTTCCAGCGTCTCAAATACACCAAGTTCCATGAGCATCCCAGAAAAAAAGAACTGTGTTTCCTACTCATACAGACAATACGTAGTTCAACTCTGCTTATGGAACAGATACAAATCACAGCTCCTCTTACCTTAATGCTCTTTAGTTAATAGCTTGAATCGCATTGGGTTCATGAACTGCGTAAAATCATTTCATCCCAAAATTCACTTGGTTCACCAGAAATGAACTCATGCTTGTAGGAAGACACAGATCATGTGGTTTAACTCCATTTCTGAAGGGAAACTCACACCAGTCTTCTCACACTAGGAACACATGCAGTTTTAACGCAAGTGGCAAGCTCTTCCTCCCAGGGTCTCTAACACAGCAAGAACCATGAGCATGCCCAGAAAAAAAGAACTGTTTTTCCTACTCATACGGACCATATGTAGTTCAACTATGCTTATGAAACTTATACAAACCACAGCTCCTCTTACATTAATGCTCTTTAGTTAATAGTTTGAATCCCATTGGGTTCTTGAACTACGTAAAATCATTTGAGTCCAAAATTCATATAGTTTTCCAGAAATGAACTCTTGCTTGTAGGAAGACACAGATCCTGTGGTTTAACTCCGTTTCTGAAGGGAAATTCAGACCAGTGTTCTCATCCATGAAACACACTCTGTTGTAATGCAAGAAGCAATCTCTTCTTTCCAGCGTCTCAAATACAGCAAGTTCCATGAGCATGCCAAGAAAAAAAGAACTGTGTTTTCTACTCATACATACCATACGTAGTTCAACTGTGTTTATGAAACTGATACAAACCACAGCTCCTCTTACATTAAAGCTCTTTAGTTAATAGTTTCAATTGCATTGGGTTCTTGAACAGCGTAAAACCATTTGAGCCCAAAATACACTTGGTTTACCAGAAATGAACTCTTGTTTGTAGGAAGACACAGATCCTGTGGTTTAACTCCGTTTCTGAAGGAAATTTCAGACCAGTGTTCTCATCCATAGAACACACGCTGTTTTAACGCAAGAGGTAAGCTCTTCTTTCCAGCGTCTCAAATACAGCAAATTCCATGAGGATGCCCCCAAAAAAGAACTGTTTTTCCTATTCATACGGACCATATGTAGTTCAACTCTGCTTATGAAACTGATACAAAACACAGCTCCTCTTACATAAATGCTCTTTAGTTAATAGTGAGAATCGCAATTGGTTTCTGAACTGTGTAAAACCACTTGAGCCAAAAATTCTCTTTGTTTACCAGAAATGAACTCTTGCTTGTAGGAACACACAGAACCTTGGGTTCAACTCTGTTTCTGAAGGGAAATTCAGGCCAGTGTTCTCATCCTTGGAACACACTCTGTTTTAACGCAAGAGGCAAGCTATTCCTCCCAGCGTCTCTAACACTGCAAGAACCATGATCATGCCCAGAAAAAAAGAACTGTTTTTCCTACTAATACGGTCCATATGTAGTTGAACTCTGCTTATGAAACTGATACAAACCACAGCTCCTCTTACATAAATGCTCTTTAGTTAATAGTGAGAATTGCGATGGGTTTCTGAACTGTGTAAAAACACTTGAGCCCGAAATTCACTTTGTTTAGCAGAAATAACCTATTGCTTTTAGGAAGACACAGATCCTGGGGTATAACTCCGTTTCTGAAGGGAAATTCAGACCAGTGTTCTCATCCATGAAACACACTCTGTTGTAACGCAAGAAGCAATCGCTTCTTTCCAGCGTCTCAAATACAGCAAGTTCCATGAGCATGCCCAGAAAAAAAGAACTGTGTTTCCTACTCATACAGACCATATGTAGTTCAACTCTGCTGATGGAACTGATACAAACCACAGCTCCTCTTACACTAATGCTCTTTAGTTAATAGCTTAAATCGCATTGGGTTCATGAACTGTGTAAAACCATTTCATCCCAAAATTCACTTGGTTTACCAGAAATGAACTCTTGCTTGTAGGAAGACACAGATCCTGTGGTTTAACTCCATTTCTGAAGGGAAACTCACACCAGTCTTCTCAACGATGGAACACACTCTGTTTTAACGCAAGAAGCAAGCTCTTCTTTCCAGCGTCTCAAATACAGCAGATTCCATGAGCATGCCCAGAAAAAAAGAACTGTGTTTCCTACTCATACGGACCATATGTAGTTCAACTCTGCTTATGAAACTGATACAAACCACAGCTCCTCTTACATAAATGCTCTTTAGTTAATAGTGAGAATCGCGATGGGTTTCTGAACTGTGTAAAAACACTTGAGCCCAAAACTCTCTTTGTTTACCAGAAATGAACTATTGCTTGTAGGAAGACACAGATCCTGGGGTATAACTCCGTTTCTGAAGGGAAATTCAGACCAGTGTTCTCATCCATGAAATACACTCTGAATTAACGCAAGAGGCAATCTATTCCTCCCAGTGTCTCTAACACAGCAAGAACCATGAGCATGCCCAGAAAATAAGAACTGTTTTTCCTACTCATACGGACCATATGTAGTTCAACTCTGCTTATGAAACTGATACAAACCACAGCTCCTCTTACAGTAATGATCTTTAGTTAATAGTGAGAATCGCGATGGGTTTCTGAACTGTGTAAAAACACTTGAGCCCAAAATTCTCTTTGTTTACCAGAAATTAACTTTGCTTGTAGGAAGACACAGATCTTGAGGTATAAGTCCGTTTTTGAAGGGAAATTCAGACCAGTGTTCTCATCCATGAAACACACTCTGTTGTAACGCAAGAAGCAATCTCTTCTTTCCAGCGTCTCAAATACACCAAGTTCCATGAGCATCCCAGAAAAAAAGAACTGTGTTTCCTACTCATACAGACAATACGTAGTTCAACTCTGCTTATGGAACTGATACAAATCACAGCTCCTCTTACCTTAATGCTCTTTAGTTAATAGCTTGAATCGCATTGGGTTCATGAACTGCGTAAAATCATTTCATCCCAAAATTCACTTGGTTCACCAGAAATGAACTCTTGCTTGTAGGAAGACACAGATCCTGTGGTTTAACTCCATTTCTGAAGGGAAACTCACACCAGTCTTCTCACACTAGGAACACATGCAGTTTTAACGCAAATGGCAAGCTCTTCCTCCCAGGGTCTCTAACACAGCAAGAACCATGAGCATGCCCAGAAAAAAAGAACTGTTTTTCCTACTCATACGGACCATATGTAGTCCAACTATGCTTATGAAACTTATACAAACCACAGCTCCTCTTACATTAATGCTCTTTAGTTAATAGTTTGAATCCCATTGGGTTCTTGAACTACGTAAAATCATTTGAGTCCAAAATTCATATAGTTTTCCAGAAATGAACTCTTGCTTGTAGGAAGACACAGATCCTGTGGTTTAACTCCGTTTCTGAAGGGAAATTCAGACCAGTGTTCTCATCCATGAAACACACTCTGTTGTAATGCAAGAAGCAATCTCTTCTTTCCAGCGTCTCAAATACAGCAAGTTCCATGAGCATGCCCAGAAAAAAAGAACTGTGTTTTCTACTCATACAGACCATACGTAGTTCAACTGTGTTTATGAAACTGATACAAACCACAGCTCCTCTTACATTAAAGCTCTTTAGTTAATAGTTTCAATTGCATTGGGTTCTTGAACAGCGTAAAACCATTTGAGCCCAAAATACACTTGGTTTACCAGAAATGAACTCTTGTTTGTAGGAAGACACAGATCCTGTGGTTTAACTCCGTTTCTGAAGGAAATTTCAGACCTGTGTTCTCATCCATAGAACACACACTGTTTTAACGCAAGAGGTAAGCTCTTCTTTCCAGCGTCTCAAATACAGCAAATTCCATGAGGATGCCCCCAAAAAAGAACTGTTTTTCCTATTCATACGGACCATATGTAGTTCAACTCTGCTTATGAAACTGATACAAAACACAGCTCCTCTTACATAAATGCTCTTTAGTTAATAGTGAGAATCGCAATTGGTTTCTGAACTGTGTAAAACCACTTGAGCCAAAAATTCTCTTTGTTTACCAGAAATGAACTCTTGCTTGTAGGAACACACAGAACCTTGGGTTCAACTCTGTTTCTGAAGGGAAATTCAGGCCAGTGTTCTCATCCTTGGAACACACTCTGTTTTAACGCAAGAGGCAAGCTATTACTCCCAGCGTCTCTAACAGTGCAAGAACCATGAGCATGCCCAGAAAAAAAGAACTGTTTTTCCTACTAATACGGTCCATATGTAGTTGAACTCTGCTTATGAAACTGATACAAACCACAGCTCCTCTTACATAAATGCTCTTTAGTTAATAGTGAAATTGCGATGGGTTTCTGAACTGTGTAAAAACACTTGAGCCCGAAATTCTCTTTGTTTACCAGAAATTACCTATTGCTTTTAGGAAGACACAGATCCTGGAGTATAACTCCGTTTCTGAAGGGAAATTCAGACCAGTGTTCTCATCCATGAAACCCACTCTGTTGTAACGCAAGAAGCAATCTCTTCTCAGCGTCTCAAATACAGCAAGTTCCATGAGCATGCCCAGAAAAAAAGAACTGTGTTTCCTACTCATACAGACCATATGTAGTTCAACTCTGCTGATGGAACTGATACAAACCACAGCTCCTCTTACACTAATGCTCTTTAGTTAATAGCTTAAAACACATTGGGTTCATGAACTGCGTAAAATCATTTCATCCCAAAATTCAGTTGGTTTACCAGAAATGAACTCCTGCTTGTAGGAAGACACAGATCCAGCGGTTTAACTCCATTTCTGAAGGGAAACTCACACCAGTCTTCTCACACTTGGAACACATGCAGTTTTAACGCAAGAGGCAATCTCTTCCTCCCAGGGTCTCTAACACAGCAAGAACCATAAGCATGCCCAGAAAAAAAAGAACTGTTTTTCCTATTCATACGGACCATGTGTAGTTCAACTCTGCTTATGAAACTTATACAAATCACAGCTCCTCTAATATAAATGCTATTTAGTTAATAGTGAGAATGCGATGGGTTTCTGAACTGTGTAAAAACACTTGAGCCCAAAATTCTCTTTGTTTACCAGAAATTAACATTTGCTTGTAGGAAGACAGAGACCCTGGGGTTTAATTCCGTTTTTGAACTGAAATTCAGACCAGTGATCTCATCCATGAAACACACTCTGTTGAAACGCAAGAAGCAATCTCTTCTTTCCAGCATCTCAAATACAGCAAGTTCCATGAGCATGCCCAGAAAAAAAGAACTGTGTTTCCTACTCATACGGACCATACGTAGTTCAACTCTGTTTATGAAACTGATACAAACCACAGCTCCTCTTACATAAATACTCTTTAGTTAATAGTGAGAATCGCGATGAGTTTCTGAAATGTGTAAAAAAACTTGAGCCCAAAATTCTCTTTGTTTACCAGAAATTAACTATTGCTTGTAGGAAGACACAGATCCTGGGGTATAACTCCATTTCTGAAGGGAAATTCAGACCAGTGTTCTCATCCATGAAACACACTCTGTTGTAACGCAAGAAGCAATCTCTTCTTTCCAGCGTCTCAAATACAGCAAGTTCCATGAGCATGCACAGAAAAAAAGAACTGTGTTTCCTACTCATACAGACCTTATGTAGTTCAACTCTGCTGATGGAACTGATACAAACCACAGCTCCTCTTACATTAATGCTCTTTAGTTAATAGCTTGAATCGCATTGGGTTCATGAACTGCGTAAAATCATTTCATCCCAAAACTCACTTGGTTTACCAGAAATGAACTCTTGATTGTAGGAAGACACAGATCCTGCGGTTTAACTCCATTTCTGAAGGGAAACTCACACCAGTCTTCTCACACTTGGAACACATGCAGTTTTAACGCAAGTGGCAATCTCTTCCTCCAAGGGTCTCTAACACAGCAAGATCCATAAGCATGCCCAGAAAAAAAAGAACTGTTTTTCCTATTCATACGGACCATGTGTAGTTCAACTCTGCTTATGAAACTTATACACACCACAGCTTCTCTTACATAAATGCTCTTTAGTTAATAGTGAGAATGCGATGGGTTTCTGAACTTTGTAAAAACACTTGAGCCCAAAATTCTCTTTGTTTACCAGAAATTAACTCTTGCTTGTAGGAAGACACAGATCCTGGGGTATAACTCCGTTTCTGAAGGGAAATTCAGACCAGTGTTCTCATCCATGAAACACACTCTGTTGTAACGCAAGAAGCAATCTCTTCTTTCCAGCATCTCAAATACAGCAAGTTCCATGAGCATGCCCAGAAAAAAAAGAACTGTGTTTCCTACTCATACGGACCAAACGTAGTTCATCTCTGTTTATGAAACTGATACAAACCACAGCTCCTCTTACATTAAAGCTCTTTAGTTAATAGTTTGAATTGCATTGGGTTCTTGAACAGAGTAAAACCATTTGAGACCAAAATTCACTTGGTTTTCAAGAAATGAACTCTTGTTTTCAGGAAGACACAGATCCTGTGGTTTAACTCCATTTCTGAAAGGAAATTCAGACCAGTGTTCTCATCCATGGAACACACTCTGTTTTAACGCAAGAAGCAAGCTCTTCTTTCCAGCGTCTCAAATACAGCAAATTCCATGAGCATGCCCAGAATAAAAGAACTGTTTTTCCTACTCATACGGACCATATGTAGTTCAACTCTGCTTATGAAACTGATGCAAACCACAGCTCCTCTTACATAAATGCTCTTTAGTTGATAGTCAGAATCGCGATGGGTTTCTGAACTGTGTAAAAACACTTGAGCCCAAAATTCTCCGTTTACCAGAAATTAACTATTGCTTGTAGGAAGACACAGATCCTGGAGTATAACTCCGTTTCTGGAGGGAAATTCAGACCAGTGTTCTCATCCATGAAATACACTCTGTTGTAACGCATGAAGCAATCTCTTCTTTCCAGCGTCTCAAATACAGCAAGTTCCATGAGCATGCCCGGAAAAAAAGAACTGTGTTTCCTACTCATACAGACCATATGTAGTTCAACTCTGCTGATGGAACTGATACAAACCACAGCTCCTCTTACATTATTGCTCTTTAGTTTATAGCTTGAATCGCATTGGGTTCATGAACTGCGTAAAATCATTTCATCCCAAAATTCACTTGGTTTACCAGAAAAGAACTCTTGCTTGTAGGAAGACACAGATCCTGTGGTTTAACTCCATTTCTGAAGGGAAACTCACACCAGTCTTCTCAAACTTGGAACACATGCAGTTTTAACGCAAGTGGCAAGCTCTTCCTCCCAGGGTCTCTAACACAGCAAGAACCATGAGCATGCCCAGAAAAAAAGAACTGTGTTTCCTACTCATACTGACCATACGTAGTTCAACTCTGCTTATGAAACTGATACAAACCACAGCTCCTCTTACATTAATGCTCTTTAGTTAATAGTTTGAATTGCATTGGGTTCTTGAACAGGGTAAAACGATTTGAGCCCAAAATCCACTTGGTTTACCAGAAATGAACTCTTGCTTGTAGGAAGACACAGATCCTGGGGTATAACTCCGTTTCAGAAGGGAAATTCAGACCAGTGTTCTCATCCATGGAACACACTGTGTTTTAACGCAAGAGGCAAGGTATTCCTCCCAGAGTCTCTAACACACCAAGTACCATGAGCATGCCCAGAAAAAAAGAACTGTGTTTCCTACTCATAAGGACCATATGTAGTTCAACTCTGCTTATGAAACTGATACAAACCACAGCTCCTCTTACATAAATACTGTTTAGTTAATAGTGAGAATCACGATGAGTTTCTGAAATGTGAAAAAAAACTTGAGCCCAAAATTCTCTTTGTTTACCAGAAATTAACTCTTGCTTGTAGGAAGACACAGATCCTGGGGTATAACTCCGTTTCTGAAGGGAAATTCAGACCAGTGTTCTCATCCATGAAACATACTCTGTTGTAACCCAAAAAGCAATCTCTTCTTTCCAGCGTCTCAAATACAGCAAGTTCCATGAGCATGACCAGAAAAAAAGAACTGTTTTTCCTACTCATACGGACCATATGTAGTTCAACTCTGCTTATGAAATTGATACAAACCACAGCTCCTCTTACATTAATGCTCTTTAGTTAATAGTTTGAATCGCATTGGCTTCTTGCACATTGTAAAACAATTTGAGCCCAAAATTCACATGGTTTACCAGAAATGAACTCTTACCTGTAGGAAGACACAGATCATGTGGTTTAACTCCGTTTGTTAAAGGAAATTCAGACCACTGTTTTCATCGATGAACCACAATCTGTTTTAATGCAAGATGCAAGCTCTTCTTCCCAGCGTCTCTAATACCGCAAGAACCATGAGCATGCCCAGAAAAATGAACAGTTTTCCCTCTCATACGGACTATATGTACTTCAACTCTGCTTGTCAAACTGATACAAACCACAGATCCACTTACAGAAAGGCTCTTTAGTTAATAATGAGAATAGCATTGGGTTTCTGAACTGTGTAAAATCTCTTGAGCCCAAAATTCACTTTGTTTACCAGAAATGAACTCTTGCTTGCAGGAAGACACAGATCCTGGGGTTTAACTCCGTTTCTGAAGGGAAATTCAGAGCTGTGTTCTCATCCATGGAACACAATCTGTTTTAACGCTAGAATCAAGCTCTTCTTTCCAGTGTCTCTAATACAACAAGATCTATGATCCTGCCCAGAACAATGAACTAAGTTTCCTACTCATACGGAATATGTGTACTTCAACTCTGATTATGAAACTGATACAAACCACAGCTCCACTTACATAAAGGCTCTTTAGTTAATAGGGAGAGTAGCATTGGGTTTCTGAACTGTGTAAAATCTCTTGAGCTCAAAATTTTCTTTGTTTACCAGAAATGAACTCTTGCTTGTAGGAAGACACAGATCCTGTGGTTTAACTCCTTTTCTGATTGGAAATTCATACCAGTGATCTCATCCATGGAATACATTCTGTTTTATCGCAAGAATCATGCTCTTCTTTCCAGCGTCTCCAATACAACAAGAACCATGAGCATGCCCAGAAAAAAAGAACTGTGTTTCCCACTCATACAGACCATATGTAGTTCTACTCTGATTTTGAAAATGATACAAACATCATCTCCTCTTACATAAATGCTCTTTAGTTAATAGTGAGAATCGCGATGGGTTTCTGAACTGTGAAAAACCCTTTGAGCCCAAATTCTCTTTGTTTACCAGAAATTAACTCTTGCTTGTAGAAAGACATAGATCCTCAGGTTTAACTCCGTTTCTGAAGGGAAATTCAGAGCTGTGTTCTCATCCATGAAACACACGCTGTTTTAACGCAAGAAGAAAGCTCTTCTTTCGAGTGTCTCTAATACAGTAAGAACCATGAGCATTCCCAGAAGAAAATATCTGTGTTTCCTACTCATAAAGACCATATTTTTAGTTCCCCTAGGCTTATTATACTGATAAAAATCACAGCTCCACTTACATAAATGCTCGTATGTTAATTGTGAGAATCGCGTTGGGTTCTTGAACTGTGTCAAATCATTTGAGCCCAAAAATTACTTGATTTATCATAAATGAACTCTTGCGTGTAGGAAGACACAGATCCTGTGGTTTAACTTCATTTCTGAAGGGAAATTCAGAGCAGTGTTCTCATCCATGTAACACACTCTGTTTTACCGAAGGAAGCAAACTCTTCTTTCCAGGGTCTCCAGTACAGGAAGAACCATGAGCATGCCTAGAAAAAAAGAACCGTTTTTCCTATTCATACGGACCATATGTAGTTCAACTCTGCTTATGAAACTGATACAAACCACAGCTACTCCTACATAAATGCTCTTTAGTAAATAGTGAGAATCGAGATCGGTTTCTGAACTGTGTAAAACCAATTGAGCCCAAAATTCTCTTTGTTTACCAGAAAGGAAGTCTTGCTTGTAGGAAGACACAGATCCTTGGGTTTAACTCTGTTTATGAAGGGAAATTAAGGCCAGTGTTCTCATCCTTGGAACATACTCTGTTTTAACGCAAGATGCAAGCTATTCCTCCCAACGTCTCTAACACAGCAAGAACCATGAGCATGCCCAGAAAAAAAGAACTGTTTTTCCTACTCATAAGGACCATATGTAGTTCAACTCTGTTTATGAAACTGATACAAACCACAGCTCCTCTTACATTAAAGCTCTTTAGTTAATAGTTTGAATTGCATTGGGTTCTTGAACAGAGTAAAACCATTTGAGACCAAAATTCACTTGGTTTTCAAGAAATGAACTCTTGTTTTTAGGAAGACACAGATCCTGTGGTTTAACTCCATTTCTGAAGGCAAACTCTCGCCAGTCTTCTCATACTTGGAACACATGCAGTTTTAACCCAAGTGGCAAGCTCTTCTGCCAGGGTCTCTAACACAGCAAGAACCATGAGCAAGCCCAGAAAAAAAGAACTGTTTTTCATACTAATGCGGACCATATGTAGTTCAACTCTGCTTATGAAACTTATAAAAATCACAGCTCCTCTTACATAAATGCTCTTTAGTTAATAGTGAGAATTGCGATGGGTTTCTGAACTGTGTAAAAACACTTGAGCCCAAAATTCTCTTTGTTTACCAGAAATTAACTCTTGCTTTTAGGAAGACACAGACCCTGGGGTTTAATTCCGTTTTTGAACTGAAATTCAGACCAGTGATCTCATCCATGAAACACACTCTGTTGTAACGCAAGAAGCAATCTCTTCTTTCCAGCGTCTCAAATACAGCAAATTCCATGAGCATGCCCAGAAAAAAAGAATTGTTTTTCTAGTCATACGGACCATATGTAGTTCAACTCTGCTTATGAAGCTGATACAAACCACAGGTCCTCTTACATAAATGCTCTTTATTAATAGTGAGAATCGTGATCGGTTTCTGAACTGTGTAAAACCACTTGAGCCCAAAATTCTCTTTGTTTACCAGAAATGAACTCTTGCTTCTAGGAAGACACAGAACCTTCGGTTTATCTCTGTTTCTGAAGGGAAATTCAGACCAGTGTTCTCATCCTTGGAACAAACTCTGTTTTAAAGCAAGAGGCAAGCTATTCCTCCCAGTGTCTCTAACACAGCAAGAACCATGAGCATGCCCAGGAAAAAAGAACTGTTTTTCCTACTCATACGGACCATACGTAGTTCAACTCTGCTTATGAAACTGATACAAACCACAACTCCTCTTACAGTAATGATCTTTAGTTAATAGTGAGAATCGCGATGGGTTTCTGAACTGTATAAAAACACATGAGCCCAAAATTCTCTTTGTTTACCAAAAATTAACTCTTGCATGTAGGAAGACAGAGATCCTGGGGTATAACTCCGTTTTTGAAGGGAAATTCAGACCAATGTTCTCATCCATGAAACACACTCTGTGTAACGCAAGAAGCAATCTCTTCTTTCCAGCGTCTCAATTACAGCAAATTCCATGAAAATGCCCAGAAAAAAAGAATTGTTTTTCTACTCATACGGACAATACGTAGTTCAACTCTGCTTATGAAACTGATACAAACCACAGCTCCTCTTACAGTAATGATCTTTAGTTAATAGTGAGAATCGCGATGGGTTTCTGAACTGTGTAAAAACACTTGAGCCCAAAATTCTCTTTGTTTACCAAAAATTAACTCTTGCATGTAGGAAGACAGAGATCCTGGGGTATAACTCCGTTTTTGATGGGAAATTCAGACCAATGTTCTCATCCATGAAACACACTCTGTAGTAACGCAAGAAGCAATCTCTTCTTTCCAACGTCTCAAATCCAGCAAGTTCCATGAGCATGCCCAGAAAAAAAGAACTGTGTTTCCTGCTCATACGGATCATACCTAGTTCATCTCTGCTTATGAAACTGATACAAACCACAGCTCCTCTTACATAAATGCTCTTTAGTTAATAGTTTCAATCTCTTTGGGTTCTTGCACAGTGTAAAATCATTTCAGCCCAAAATTCACTTAGTTTACCAGAAATGAACTCTTGCTTGTAGGAAGACACAGATCCTGTGGTTTAACTCCATTTCTGAAGGGAAACTCACACCAGTCTTCTCAACCATGGAACACACTGTGTTTTAACGCAAGAAGCAAGCTCTTCTTTCCAGCGTCTCAAATACAGCAGATTCCATGAGCATGCCCAGAAAAAAAGAACTGTTTTTCCTACTCATACGGACCATATGTAGTTCAACTCTGCTTATGAAACTGATACAAACCACAGCTCCTCTTACATAAATGCTCTTTAGTTAATAGTGAGAATCGCGATGGGTTTCTGAACTGTGAAAAAACACTTGAGCCCAAAATTCTCTTTGTTTACCAGAAATGAACTATTGCTTGTAGGAAGACACATATCCTGGGGTATAACTCCGTTTCTGAAGGGAAATTCAGACCAGTGTTCTCATCCATGAAATACACTCTGAATTAACGCAAGAGGCAATCTATTCCTCCCAGTGTCTCTAACACAGCAAGTTACATGTCCATGCCCAGAAAAAAAGAACTGTTTTTCCCACTCATACGGACCATATGTAGTTCAACTCTGCTTATGAAACTGATACAAACCACAGCTCCCTTACAGTAATGATCTTTATTTGATAGTGTGAATCGCGATGGGTTTCTGAACTGTGTAAAAACACTTGAGCCCATAATTCTCTTTGTTTACCAGAAATTAACTCTTGCTTGTAGGAAGACACAGATCCTTGGGTATAACTCCATTTCTGAAGGGAATTTCAGACCAGTGTTCTCATCCATGAAACACACTCTGTTGTAACGCAAGAAGCAATCTCTTCTTTCCAGCATCTCAAATACAGCAAGTTCCATGAGAATGCCCAGAAAAAAAGAACTGTGTTTCCTACTCATACAGACCTTATGTAGTTCAACTCTGCTGATGGAACTGATACAAACCACAGCTCCTCTTACATTAATGCTCTTTATTTAATAGCTTGAATCGCATTGGGTTCATGAACTGCCTAAAATCATTTCATCCCAAAACTCACTTGGTTTACCAGAAATGAACTCTTGCTTGTAGGAAGACACAGATCCTGCGGTTTAACTCCATTTCTGAAGGGAAACTCACACCAGTCTTCTCACACTTGGAACACATGCAGTTTTAACGCAAGAGGCAATCTCTTCTTCCCAGGGTCTCTAACACAGCAAGAAATATGAGCATGCCCAGAAAAAAAAGAACTGTTTTTCCTATTCATACGGACCATGTGTAGTTCAACTCTGCTTATGAAACTTATACAAATCACAGCTCCTCTAATATAAATGCTATTTAGTTAATAGTGAGAATGCGATGGGTTTCTGAACTGTGTAAAAACACTTGAGCCCGAAATTCTCTTTGTTTACCAGAAATTAACTCTTGCTTGTAGGAAGACAGAGACCCTGGGGTTTAATTCCGTTTTTGAACTGAAATTCAGACCAGTGATCTCATCCATGAAACACACTCTGTTGAAACGCAAGAAGCATTCTCTTCTTTCCAGCATCTCAAATACAGCAAGTTCCATGAGCATGCCCAGAAAAAAAGAACTGTGTTTCCTACTCATACGGACCATATGTAGTTCAACTCTGTTTATGAAACTGATACAAACCACAGCTCCTCTTACATTAAAGCTCTTTAGTTAATATTGAGAATCGCGATGGGTTTCTGAACTGTGTAAAAACACTTGAGCCCAAAATTCTCTTTGTTTACCAGAAATTAACTATTGCTTGTAGGAAGACACAGATCCTGGGGTATACCTCCGTTTCTGAAGGGAAATTCAGACCAGTGTTCTCATCCATGAAACACACTCTGTTGTAACGCAAGAAGCAATCTCTTCTTTCCAGCATCTCAAATACAGCAAGTTCCATGAGCATGCCCAGAAAAAAAGAACTGTGTTTCCTACTCATACGGACCAAACGTAGTGCAACTCTGTTTATGAAACTGATACAAACCACAGCTCCTCTTACATTAAATCTCTTTAGTTAATAGTTTGAATTGCATTGGGTTCTTGAACAGAGTAAAACCATTTGAGACCAAAATTCACTTGGTTTTGAAGAAATGAACTCTTGTTTTTAGGAAGACACAGATCCTGTGGTTTAACTCCATTTCTGAAAGGAAATTCAGACCAGTGTTCTCATCCATGGAACACACTCTGTTCTAACGCAAGAAGCAAGCTCTTCTTTCCAGCGTCTCAATTACAGCAAATTCCATGAGCATGCCCAGAAAAAAAGAATTGTTTTTCTACTCATACGGACAATACGTATTTCAACTCTGCTTATGAAACTGATACAAACCACAGCTCCTCTTACAGTAATGATCTTTAGTTAATAGTGAGAATCGCGATGGGTTTCTGAACTGTGTAAAAACACTTGAGCCCAAAATTCTCTTTGTTTACCAAAAATTAACTCTTGCATGTAGGAAGACAGAGATCCTTGGTATAACTCCGTTTTTGATGGGAAATTCAGAACAATGTTCTCATCCATGAAACACACTCTGTAGTAACGCAAGAAGCAATCTCTTCTTTCCAACGTCTCAAATCCAGCAAGTTCCATGAGAATGCCCAGAAAAAAAGAACTGTGTTCCTACTTACACAGACCATACATAGTTCTACTCTGCTTATGAGACTGATACAAACCACAGCTCCTCTTACATTAATGCTCTTTAGTTAATAGCTTGAATCGCATTGGGTTCTTGAACTGCGTAAAATCATTTCATCCCTATATTCACTTGATTTACCAGAAATGAACTCTTGCTTGTAGGAAGACACAGATCCTGTGGTTTAACTCCATTTCTGAAGGAAAACTCACGCTAGTCTTCTCATACTTGGAACACATGCAGTTTTAACGCAAGTGGCAAACTCTTCTTGCCAGGGTCTCTAACACAGCAAGAACCATGAGCAAGCCCAGAAAAAAAGAACTGTTTTTCCTACTAATACGGACCATATGTAGTTCCACTCTGCTTATGAAACTTATAAAAATCACAGCTCCTCTTACATAAATGCTCTTTAGTTAATAGTGAGAATTGCGATGGGTTTTTGAACTGTGTAAAAACACTTGAGCCCAAAATTCTCTTTGTTTACCAGAAATTAACTCTTGCTTGTAGGAAGACACAGATCCTGGGGTATAACTCCGTTTCTGAAGGGAAATTCAGACCAGTGTTCTCATCCATGAAACACACTCTGTTGTAACGCAAGAAGCAAGCTCTTCTTTCCAGCGTCTCAATTACAGCAAATTCCATGAGCATGCCCAGAAAAAAAGAATTGTTTTTCTACTCATACGGACAATACGTTTTTCAACTCTGCTTATGAAACTGATACAAACCACAGCTCCTCTTACAGTAATGATCTTTAGTTAATAGTGAGAATCGCGATGGGTTTCTGAACTGTGTAAAAACACTTGAGCCCAAAATTCTCTTTGTTTACCAAAAATTAACTCTTGCATGTAGGAAGACAGAGATCCTTGGTATAACTCCGTTTTTGATGGGAAATTCAGACCAATGTTCTCATCCATGAAACACACTCTGTAGTAACGCAAGAAGCAATCTCTTCTTTCCAACGTCTCAAATCCAGCAAGTTCCATGAGAATGCCCAGAAAAAAAGTACTGTGTTCCTACTTACACAGACCATACATAGTTCTACTCTGCTTATGAAACTGATACAAACCACAGCTCCTCTTACATTAATGCTCTTTAGTTAATAGCTTGAATCGCATTGGGTTCTTGAACAGCGTAAAATCATTTCATCCCTATATTCACTTGATTTACCAGAAATGAACTCTTGCTTGTAGGAAGACACAGATCCTGTGGTTTAACTCCATTTCTGAAGGAAAACTCACGCTAGTCTTCTCATACTTGGAACACATGCAGTTTTAACGCAAGTGGCAAACTCTTCTTGCCAGGGTCTCTAACACAGCAAGAACCATGAGCAAGCCCAGAAAAAAAGAACTGTTTTTCCTACTAATACGGACCATATGTAGTTCAACTCTGCTCATGAAACTTATAAAAATCACAGCTCCTCTTACATAAATGCTCTTTAGTTAATAGTGAGAATTGCGATGGGTTTTTGAACTGTGTAAAAACACTTGAGCCCAAAATTCTCTTTGTTTACCAGAAATTAACTCTTGCTTGTAGGAAGACACAGATCCTGGGGTATAACTCCGTTTCTGAAGGGAAATTCAGACCAGTGTTCTCATCCATGAAACACACTCTGTTGTAACGCAAGAAGCAATCTCTTCTTTCCAGCATCTCAAATACAGCAAGTTCCATGAGCATGCCCAGAAAAAAAGAACTGTGTTTCCTACTCATACGGACCAAACGTAGTTCAACTCTGTTTATGAAACTGATACAAACCACAGCTCCTCTTACATTAAAGCTCTTTAGTTAATAGCTTGAATCACATTGGGTTCTTGAACAGAGTAAAACCATTTGAGACCAAAATTCACTTGGTTTTCAAGAAATGAACTCTTGTTTTTAGGAAGACACAGATCCTGTGGTTTAACTCCATTTCTGAAAGAAAATTCAGACCAGTGTTCTCATCCATGGAACACACTCTGTTCTAACGCAAGAAGCAAGCTCTTCTTTCCAGCGTCTCAAATACAGCAAATTCCATGAGCATGCCCAGAATAAAAGAACTGTTTTTCCTACTCATACGGACCATATGTAGTTCAACTCTGCTTATGTAACTGATGCAAACCACAGCTCCTCTTACATAAATGCTCTTTAGTTGATAGTGAGAATCGCGATGGGTTTCTGAACTGTGTAAAAACACGTGAGCCCAAAATTCTCTGTTTACCAGAAATTAACTATTGCTTGTAGGAAGACACAGATCCTGGGGTAAAACTCCGTTTCTGAAGGGAAATTCAGACCAGTGTTCTCATCCATGAAACACACTCTGTTGTAACGCAAGAAGCAATCTCTTCTTTCCAGCGTCTCAAATACAGCAAGTTCCATGAGCATGCCCAGAAAAAATAACTGTGTTTCCTACTCATACAGACCATATGTAGTTCAACTCTGCTGATGGAACTGATACAAACCACAGCTCCTCTTACATTAATGCTCTTTAGTTTATAGCTTGAATCGCATTGGGTTCATGAACTGCGTAAAATCATTTCATCCCAAAATTCACTTGATTTACCAGAAATGAACTCTTGCTTGTAGGAGGACACAGATCCTGTGGTTTAACTCCATTTCTGAAGGGAAACTCACACCAGTCTTCTCATACTTGGAACACATGCAGTTTTAACGCAAGTGGCAATCGCTTCCTCCCAGGGTCTCTAACACAGCAAGAACCGTGAGCATGCCCAGAAAAAAAGAACTGTGTTTCCTACTCATACTGACCATACGTAGTTCAACTCTGCTTATGAAACTGATACAAACCAGAGCTCCTCTTACATTAATGCTCTTTAGTTAATAGTTTGAATTGCATTGGGTTCTTGAACAGGGTAAAATGATTTGAGCAAAAAATCCACTTGGTTTACCAGAAATGAACTCTTGCTTGTAGGAAGACACAGATCCTGGGGTATAACTCCGTTTCAGAAGGGAAATTCAGGCCAGTGTTCTCATCCATGGAACACACTGTGTTTTAACGCAAGAGGCAAGCTATTCCTCCCAGAGTCTCTAACACACCAAGTACCATGAGCATGCCCAGAAAAAAAGAACTGTGTTTCCTACTCATAAGGACCATATGTAGTTCAACTCTGCTTATGAAACTGATACAAACCACAGCTCCTCTTACATAAATACTCTTTAGTTAATAGTGAGAATCGCGATGAGTTTCTGAAATGTGTAAAAAAACTTGAGCCCAAAATTCTCTTTGTTTACCAGAAATTAACTCTTGCTTGTAGGAAGACACAGATCCTGGGGTATAACTCCGTTTCTGAAGGGAAATTCAGACCAGTGTTCTCATCCATGAAACACACTCTGTTGTAACCCAAAAAGCAATCTCTTCTTTCCAGCGTCTCAAATACAGCAAGTTCCATGAGCATGACCAGAAAAAAAGAACTGTTTTTCCTACTCATTCGGACCATATGTAGTTCAACTCTGCTTATGAAACTGATACAAACCACAGCTCCTCTTACATTAATGCTCTTTAGTTAATAGTTTGAATCGCATTGGCTTCTTGCACATTGTAAAACAATTTGAGCCCAAAATTCACATGGTTTACCAGAAATGAACTCTTACCTGTAGGAAGACACAGATCATGTGGTTTAACTCCGTTTGTTAAAGGAAATTCAGACCACTGTTTTCATCGATGAACCACAATCTGTTTTAATGCAAGAAGCAAGCTCTTCTTCCCAGAGTCTCTAATACCGCAAGAACCATGAGCATGCCCAGAATAATGAACAGTTTTCCCTCTCATACGGACTATATGTACTTCAACTCTGCTTGTCAAACTGATACAAACCACAGATCCACTTATAGAAAGGCTCTTTAGTTAATAATGTGAATAGCATTGGGTTTCTGAACTGTGTAAAATCTCTTGAGCCCAAAATTCACTTTGTTTACCAGAAATGAACTCTTGCTTGCAGGAAGACACAGATCCTGGGGTTTAACTCCGTTTCTGAAGGGAAATTCAGAGCTGTGTTCTCATCCATGGAACACACTCTGTTTTAACGCTAGAATCAAGCTCTTCTTTCCAGTGTCTCTAATACAACAAGATCTATGATCCTGCCCAGAACAATGAACTAAGTTTCCTACTCATACGGAATATGTGTACTTCAACTCTGATTATGAAACTGATACAAACCACAGCTCCACTTACATAAAGGCTCTTTAGTTAATAGGGAGAATAGCATTGGGTTTCTGAACTGTGTAAAATCTCTTGAGCTCAAAATTTTCTTTGTTTACCAGAAATGAACTCTTGCTTGTAGGAAGACACAGATCCTGTGGTTTAACTCCTTTTCTGATTGGAAATTCATACCAGTGATCTCATCCATGGAATACATTCTGTTTTATCGCAAGAATCATGCTCTTCTTTCCAGCGTCTCCAATACAACAAGAACCATGAGCATGCCCAGAAAAAAAGAACTGTGTTTCCCACTCATACAGACCATATGTAGTTCTACTCTGATTTTGAAAATGATACAAACATCATCTCCTCTTACATAAATGCTCTTTAGTTAATAGTGAGAATCGTGATGGGTTTCTGAACTGTGAAAAACCCTTTGAGCCCAAATTCTCTTTGTTTACCAGAAATTAACTCTTGCTTGTAGAAAGACATAGATCCTCAGGTTTAACTCCGTTTCTGAAGGGAAATTCAGAGCTGTGTTCTCATCCATAAAACACACGCTGTTTTAACGCAAGAAGAAAGCTCTTCTTTCGAGTGTCTCTAATACAGCAAGAACCATGAGCATTCCCAGAAGAAAATATCTGTGTTTCCTACTCATACGGACCATATTTTTAGTTCCCCTAGGCTTATTATACTGATAAAAATCACAGCTCCACTTACATAAATGCTCGTATGTTAATTGTGAGAATCGCGTTGGGTTCTTGAACTGTGTCAAATCATTTGAGCCCAAAAATTACTTGATTTATCATAAATGAACTCTTGCGTGTAGGAAGACACAGATCCTGTGGTTTAACTTCATTTCTGAAGGGAAATTCAGAGCAGTGTTCTCATCCATGTAACACACTCTGTTTTACCGAAGGAAGCAAGCTCTTCTTTCCAGGGTCTCCAGTACAGGAAGAACCATGAGCATGCCTAGAAAAAAAGAACTGTTTTTCCTATTCATACGGACCATATGTAGTTCAACTCTGCTTATGAAACTGATACAAACCACAGCTACTCCTACATAAATGCTCTTTAGTAAATAGTGAGAATCGAGATCGGTTTCTGAACTGTGTAAAACCAATTGAGCCCAAAATTCTCTTTGTTTACCAGAAAGGAAGTCTTGCTTGTAGGAAGACACAGATCCTTGGGTTTAACTCTGTTTCTGAAGGGAAATTAAGGCCAGTGTTCTCATCCTTGGAACATACTCTGTTTTAACGCAAGATGCAAGCTATTCCTCCCAGCGTTTCTAACACAGCAAGAACCATGAGCATGCCCAGAAAAAAAGAACTGTGTTTCCTACTCATACAGAACAAACGTAGTTCAACTCTGTTTATGAAACTGATACAAACCACAGCTCCTCTTACATTAAAGCTCTTTAGTTAATAGTTTGAATTGCATTGGGTTCTTGAACAGAGTAAAACCATTTGAGACCAAAATTCACTTGGTTTTCAAGAAATGACCTCTTGTTTTTAGGAAGACACAGATCCTGTGGTTTAACTCCATTTCTGAAAGGAAATTCAGACCAGTGTTCTCATCCATGGAACACACTCTGTTTTAACGCAAGAAGCAAGCTCTTCTTTCCAGCGTCTCAATTACAGCAAATTCCATGAGCATGCCCAGAAAAAAAGAATTGTTTTTCTACTCATACGGACAATACGTATTTCAACTCTGCTTATGAAACTGATACAAACCACAGCTCCTCTTACAGTAATGATCTTTAGTTAATAGTGAGAATCGCGATGGGTTTCTGAACTGTGTAAAAAACACTTGAGCCAAAAATTCTCTTTGTTTACCAGAAATTAACTCTTGCTTTTAGGAAGACACAGACCCTGGGGTTTAATTCCGTTTTTGAACTGAAATTCAGACCAGTGATCTTATCCATGAAACACACTCTGTTGTAACGCAAGAAGCAATCTCTTCTTTCCAGCGTCTCAAATACAGCAAATACCATGAGCATGCCCAGAAAAAAAGAATTGTTTTTCTAGTCATACGGACCATATGTAGTTCAACTCTGCTTATGAAGCTGATACAAACCACAGGTCCTCTTACATAAATGCTCTTTATTAATAGTGAGAATCGTGATCGGTTTTTGAACTGTGTAAAACCACTTGAGCCCAAAATTCTCTTTGTTTACCAGAAATGAACTCTTGCTTGTAGGAAGACACAGAACCTTGGGTTTATCTCTGTTTCTGAAGGGAAATTCAGACCAGTGTTCTCATCATTGGAACAAACTCTGTTTTAAAGCAAGAGGCAAGCTATTCCTCCCAGTGTCTCTAACACAGCAAGAACCATGAGCATGCCCAGGAAAAAGAACTGTTTTTCCTACTCATACGGACCATACGTAGTTCAACTCTGCTTATGAAACTGATACAAACCACAACTCCTCTTACAGTAATGATCTTTAGTTAATAGTGAGAATCGTGATGGGTTTCTGAACTGTATAAAAACACATGAGCCCAAAATTCTCTTTGTTTACCAAAAATTAACTCTTGCATGTAGGAAGACAGAGATCCTGGGGTATAACTCCGTTTTTGAAGGGAAATTCAGACCAATGTTCTCATCCATGAAACACACTCTGTGTAACGCAAGAAGCAATCTCTTCTTTCCAGCGTCTCAATTACAGCAAATTCCATGAGCATGCCCAGAAAAAAAGAATTGTTTTTCTACTCATACGGACAATACGTAGTTCAACTCTGCTCATGAAACTGATACAAACCACAGCTCCTCTTACAGTAATGATCTTTAGTTAATAGTGAGAATCGCGATGGGTTTCTGAACTGTGTAAAAACACTTGAGCCCAAAATTCTCTTTGTTTACCAAAAATTAACTCTTGCATGTAGGAAGACAGAGATCCTGGGGTATAACTCCGTTTTTGATGGGAAATTCAGACCAATGTTCTCATCCATGAAACACACTCTGTAGTAACGCAAGAAGCAATCTCTTCTTTCCAACGTCTCAAATCCAGCAAGTTCCATGAGCATGCCCAGAAAAAAAGAACTGTGTTCCTACTCATACGGACCATATGTAGTTCTACTCTGCTTATGAAACTGATACAAACCACAGCTCCTCTTACCTAAATGCTCTTTATTAATAGTGAGAATCGCGATCGGTTTCTGAACTGTGTAAAACCACTTGAGCCCAAAATTCTCTTTGTTTACCAGAAATGAACTCTTGCTTGTAGGAAGACACAGATCCTGTGGTTTAACTCCATTTCTGAAGGAAAACTCACGCCAGTCTTCTCATCCTTGGAACACACTCTGTTTTAAAGCAAGAGGCAAGCTATTCCTCCCAGTGTCTCTAACACAGCAAGAAACATGAGCATGCCCAGAAAAAAAGAAACACTTTTCCTACTCATACGGACCATACGTAGTTCAACTCTGCTTATGAAACTGATACAAACCACAGCTCCTCTTACAGTAATGATCTTTAGTTAATAGTGAGAATCGCGATGAGTTTCTGAACTGTGTAAAAACACATGAGCCCAAAATTCTCTTTGTTTACCAAAAATTAACTCCTGCATGTAGGAAGACAGAGATCCTGGGGTATAACTCCGTTTTTGAAGGGAAATTCAGACCAATGTTCTCATCCATGAAACACACTCTGGTTTTACACAAGAAGCAAGCTCTTCGATGCAGCGTCTCCAAGACAGAAAGAACCATGAGCAAGCCCAGAAAAAAAAGAACTGTGTTTCCTCCTCATACGGACCATACATAAATCAACTCAGCTTATGAAACTGATACAAACCAGAGCTCATCTTACATAAATGCTCTTTAGTAAATAGTGAGAATCTAGTTGGGTTTCTGAATTGTGTAAAATCATTTGAGCCCAAAATTGACTTGGTTTACCAGAAATGAACTCTTGCTTGTATGAAGACACAGATCCTGTGGTTTAACTCCGTTTCTGAAGGTAAATTCAGACCAGTGTTATCATCCATGGAACCCACTCTGTTTTAACGCAAGAAGCAAGCTCTACTTTCCCGCATCTCCAATACAGCAAGTACCATGAGCATGCCCTGAAAAAAGGAACTGTGTTTCTTACTCCTTCGGACCATGTGTGGTTCAACTCTGCTTATGAAACTGATACAACCCACAGCTCCTCTTACATAAATGATCTTTAGTTAATAGTGAGAATGGCGATGGCATTTTGAACTGTGTAAAATCACTTGAGCCCAAAATTCACTGGGTTTACCAGAAATGAACTCTTGCTGTAGGAAGACACAGATCCAGTGGTTTAACTCCGTGTCTGAAGGGAAATTCAGACCAATGTTCTCATCCATGGAACACACTCTGTTTCAAGGCAAGAACCCAGCTCTTCTTTCCAGCGTCTCCAATATAGCAAGACCATGATCATGCCCTCAAAGAAAGAACTGTATTTCCTTCTCAAAGGGACCATATGTAAATCCACTCTGCTTATGAAACTGATACAAACCACAGGTCCACTTACATAAATGCTCTTTACTAAATAGTGAGAATCGCGATGGGTTCTTGAACTGTGTAAAATCATTTTAACCCAAAATTCACTTGGTTTACCAGAAATGAACTCTTGCTTTTAGGAAGACACAAATCCTGTTGTTTGACTCCGTTTCTGAAGAAATTAACAGCAGTTTTCTCATCCTTGAAACACACTCTGTTTGCAGGCAAGAAGCGAGCTCTTCTTTTAAATGTCTCCTATACAGCAAGAACCATGAGCATGCCCAGAAATAAAGAACCATGTTTCCTATTCATAGGGACCATATGTAAATACACTCTGCTTATGAAACTGATACAAACCACAGCCCCTTTTACATAAATGCTTTTTAGTTAATAGTGAGAATCACGATGGGTTTTTGAACTGTGTAAAATCACTTGAGCCCAAAATTCACTGGGTTTACCAGAAATGAACTCTTGCTGTAGGAAGACCCAGATGCTGGGGTTTAACTCCGTTTCTGAAGGGAAATTCAGACCAGTGTTCTAATCCATGAACAGACTCTGTTTTAACATAAGAAGCTAGGTCTTCCTTCCAGCGTCTCCAATACAGAAAGAACCATGAGAATGCCCAGAAAAAAAGAACTGTGTTTCCTACTCATACAGATCATATGCAGTTCAACTCTGATTATGAAAATGATACAAACCACAGCTCCACTTACATAAATGCTCTTTAGTTAATAGTGAGAATTGTGTTGGGTTCTTGAACTGTATAAAATCATTTGAGCCCAAAATTCACTGGGTTTACCAGAAATGAACTCTTGCTGTAGGAAGACCCAGATGCTGGGGTTTAACTCCGTTTCTGAAGGGAAATTCAGACCAGTGTTCTAATCCATGAACAGACTCTGTTTTAACATAAGAAGCAAGGTCTTCCTTCCAGCATCTCCAATACAGCAAGTACCACGAGCATGCCGTGAAAAAAAGAACTGTGTTTCCTACTCATACTGACCATATGTAATTCAAGTCTGCATATGCAACTGGTACAAACCACAGCTCCACTTACATAAATGATCTTTAGTTAACAGTGAGAATAGTGTTGGGTCTTGAATTGTGTAAAATCATTTGAGCACAAAATTCACTGGGTTTACCAGAAATGAACTCTTGCTTATAGGAAGACACAGATACTGGGGTTTAATTCCGTTTCTGTGGTTAATTCAGACAAGGGATCCCAAACATGGAACACACTCTGTTTTAAGGCAAGAACCAAGCTCTTCTTTCCAGCGTCTCCAATACAGCAAGTACCACAAGCATGCCCTGAAAAAAAGAACTGCATTTCCTACTCATACTGACCATATGTAATTCAAGTCTGCATATGCAACTGATAAAAACCACAGCTGCAATTACATAAATGCTCTTTAGTAAGTAGTGAGAATCGCGTTGTGTAAAATCATTTGAGCGCAAAATTCACTTGGTTTACCAGAAATGAACTCTTGCTTTTAGGAAGACACAGATCCTGTGGTTTAACTCCGTTTCTGAAGGTAAATTAAGACCAGTGTTCTCATATATGTAACACACTCTGTTTTCAAGCAAGAGGCAAGCTCATCTTTCAAGCGTCTTCTATACAGCAAGAACAATGAGCATGCCCAGAAAAAAAGAACTGTGTTTCCTCCTCATACGGACCATATGTAAATCAACTCAGCTTATGAGACTGATACAAACCACAGCTCCACCTACATAAATGCTCTTTAGTTAACAGTTAGAATAGTGTTGGGTCTTGAATTGTGTAAAATCATTTGAGCACAAAATTGACTTGGTTTACCAGCAATGAACTCTTGCTTGTATGAAGACACAGAACCTGTGGTTTAACTCCGTTTCTGTGGGAAATTCAGACCAGGGATCTCATCCATGGAACATACCCTGTTTTAATGGAAGAAGCAAGCTCTTCTTTCCAGCGTCTCAAATACAGCAAGTACCATGAGCATGCCCTGAAAAAAAGAAGTGTGTTTCCTACTCATATGAACCATATGTAATTCAAGTCTGCATATGCAACTGATACAAACCACAGCTCCACTTCCATAAATGACCTTTAGTTAATAGTGAGAATAGCGTTAGGTCTTGAATGGTGTAAAATCATTTGATCCCAAAATTGACTTGGTTTACCAGAAATGATCTCTTGCTTGTAGGAAGACACAGATCCTCTGGTTTAACTCCGTGTCTGAAGGGAAATTCAGAACAGTGTTCTCATCCATGGAACCCACTCTGTTTTAATGCAAGAAGCAAGATCTTCTTTCCAGCGTGTCCATTACAGCAAGAACCATATTCATGCCCTGAAAAAAAGAACTGTGTTTCCTACTCTTACGGACCATGTGTGGTTCAACTCTGCTTATGAAACTATTACATACCACAGCTCCTCTTACATAAATGATCTTTAGTTAATAGTGAGAATCACGTTGGGTTCGTGAACTGGGAAAAATAATTTGAGCCCATAATTAGTTGGGATTACCAGAAATGAACTCTTGTTTGTAGAAAGACACGGAACCATGGGGTATAACTCCGTTTCTGAAGGGAAATTCAGATCAGAGTTCTCAACCCTGAAACACACACTGTTTTAACGCAAGAAGCAAGTTCTTCTATGCAGGGTGTGCAATACAGCAAGAACTATGATAATGCCCAGAATAAAAGAACTGTGTATCCTTCTCATATGAACCATATGTGAATCATCTCTGCTTATGAAACTGATACAAACAAGAGCTCATCTTATATAAATGCTCTTTAGTAAATAGTGAGAATCTAGTTGGGTTTCTGAACTGTGAAAAATCATTTAAGCCCAAATTTCAATTTGTTTACCAGAAATGAACTCTGGCTTGTAGGAAGACACAGAACCTGGGGTTTAACTCCGTTTCTGAAGGGAAAATCAGACCAGTGTTCTCATCCATGGAACCCACTCTGTTTTAATGCAAGAAGCAAGCTCTACTTTCCCTCATCTCCAATACAGCAAGTACCATGAGCATGCCCTGAAAAAAAGAACTGTTCTTCCTAATAATACGGACCATACGTAGTTCATCTCTGCTTATGAAACTGATACAAACCACAGCGCCTCTTACATAAATGCTCTTTAGTTAATAGTGAGAATCGCGATGGGTTTTTGAACTGTGTAAAATACCTTGAGCCCAAAATTCACTGGGTTTACCAGAAATGAACTCTTGCTTGTTGGAAGACACGGATCCAGTGGTTTAACTCCGTTTCTAAAGGTAAATTCAGACCAGTGATCTCATCCTTGTCACCCACTTTGTCTAAGCACAAGAAGCAAGCTCTACTTTCCAGCATCTCCAATACAGCAAGAACGATGAGCATGCCCAGAAAAAAAGAACTGTGTTTCCTCATCATACGGACCATATATAAATCAACTCAGCTTATGAAACTGATGCAAACTAGAGCTCCTCTTACATAAATGCTCTTTAGTAAATAGTGAGAATTGTGTTGGGTTCTTGAACTGTTTAAAATCATTTGAGCCCAAAATTCAATTTGTTTTCCAGAAAGGAACTCTGGCTTGTATGAAGACACAGAACCTGGGGTTTAACTCCGTTTCTGAATGTAAATTCAGACCTGGGTTCTAATCCATGGAGCACACTCTGTTTTAACGCAAGAAGCAAGCTCTTCTTTCCAGCATCTCCAATACACCAAGTTCCATGAGCATGCCCTGAAAAAAAGAACTGTGTTTCCTACTCATACGGACCATATGTAAATTAACTCTACTTATGAAACTGACACAAACCACAGCTCTACTTACATAAATGCTCTTTAGTTAATAGTGAGAATTGTGTTGGGTCTTGAACTGTGTAAAATCACTTGAGACCAATATTCACTGGGTTTTCCATAAATGACCTCTTGCTTGTAGGAAGACACAGATCCTGGGGTTTAACTCTGTTTCTGAAGGGATATTCAGACCAGTGTTCTCATCCATGGAACCCACTCTGTTTTAACGCAAGAAGCAAGCTCTACTTTCCCGCGTCTCCAATACAGAAAGAACCATGAGAATGCCCAGAAAAAAAGAGCTGTGTTTCCTACACATACAGATCATATGCAGTTCAACTCTGATTATGAAAATGATACAAACCACAGGTCCACTTACATAAATGCTCTTTAGTTAATAGTGGGAATCGAGATGGGTTCTTGAACTATGTAAAATCATTTGAGTCCAAAATTCACTTGGTTTACCAGAAATGAACTCTTGCTTGTAGGAAGACACAGATCCTGTGGTTTAACTCCGTTATGAGGGGAAATTCAGACCAGGGTTCTCATCCATGGAACACACTCTGATTTAACGCAAGAAGCAAGCTCTTCTTTCCAGCGTCTCCAATACAGAAAGAACCATGAGAATGCCCAGAAAAAAAGAACTGTTTTTCCTAATCATACGTACCATATGAAGTTCAAGTCTGCATACGCAACTTATACAAACCACAGATCCACTTACATAAATGCTCCTTAGTTAATAGTGACAATTGCCTCGGGTTCTTTAACTGTGTAAAATCATTTGAGCCTAAAATTGACTTGGTTTAACAGAAATGAACTCTTGCTTGTAGGAAGACACAGATCCTGTGGTTTAACTCCGTTTCTGAAGGTAAATTCAGACCAGGGTTCTCATCCATTGAACACTCTCTGTTTTAACGCAAGAAGCAAGCTCTTCTTTCCAGCATCTCCAATACAGCAAGAACCATGAGCATGCCCTCAAAAAAAGAACTGTGTTTCCTCCTCATACGGACCATTTATAAATCAACTATGCTTATGAAACTGATACAAACCAGACCTCATCTTACATAAATGCTTTTTAGTAAATAGTGAGATGCTAGTTAGGTTTTCTGAACTGTGTAAAATCATTTGAGTCCAAAATTCTCTATGTTTACCAGAAATGAACCCTGGCTTGTAGGAAGACACGGATCCTGTGATATAACTGCTTGTCTGAAGGGAAATTCAGACCAGGGATCTCATTGGAAACCACTCTGTTTTAACGCAAGTTGCAAGCTCGTCTTTCCAGCGTCTCCAATAGAGCAATAACCATGAGCATGCCCTGAAAAAAAGAAGTGTGTTTCCTACTCACACTGACCATATGTAATTCAAGTCTGCCTATGCAACTGATGCAAAGCTCAGCTCCACTTACATAAATGCTCTTAACTTAGCTGTGAGAATACCGTTGGGTCTTGAACTGTATAAAATCATTTGAGCCCAAAATTGACTTGGTTTACCGGAAATGAACTCTTGCTTGTATGAAGACACAGATCCTGGGGTTTAACTCCGTGTCTGAAGGGAAATTCAGACCAGTGTTCTCATCCATGGAACCCACTCTGTTTTAACGCAAGAAGCAAGCTCTACTTTCCCGCGTCTCCATACAGAAAGAACCATGAGAATGCCCAGAAAAAATAACTGTGTTTCCTACACATACAGATCATATGCAGTTCAACTCTGATTATGAAAATGATACAAACCACAGCTCTACTTACATAAATACTCTTTAGTTAATAGTGAGAATTGTGTTGGGTTCTTGAACTGTATAAAATCATTTGAGCCCAAAATTCACTTGGTTTACCAGAAATGAACTCTGGCTTGTAGGAAGACACAGAACCTGGTGTTTAACTCCTTGTCTGAAGGGAAATTCAGACCAGTGTTCTAATCCATGGGACCCACTCTGTTTTAACGCAAGAAGCAAGCTCTACTTTCCAGCATATCCAATAGAGCAAGAACCATGAACATGCCCAGAAAAAAAGAACTGTGTTTCCTAACTCATATGGACCATATGTAAATCAACTCTGCTTATGAAACTGATGCAAACCACAGCTCCACTTACATAAATGCTCTTTAGTAAATAGTGAGAATCGCTTTGGGTTCTTGAACTGTGTAAAACCATTTGAGCCCAAAATTCACTTGGTTTACTGGAAATGAACTCTTGCGTTTAGGAAGACAAGATCCTGTGGTTTAACTCCGTTTCTGAAGGGAAATTAAGACCAGTGTTCTCTTCCATGAAACACACTCTGTTTTAACACAAGAAGCAAGCATGTCTTTCCAGCTTCTCCAATACATCAATAACCGTGAGCATGCCCAGAAAAAATGAAATGTGATTCCTACTCAAATGGAACATACATAGTCACCTGTGGTTATGAAACTGATACAAACCACAGCTCCTCCTACATAAAGGTTCTTTAGTTAATAGTGAGAATCGCGATGGGTTTTTGAACTGTGTAAAATCACTTGAGACCAAAATTCACTGGGTTTTCCAGAAATGAACTCTTGCTTGTAGGAAGACACAGATCCTGGGGTTTAACTCCGTTTCTGAAGGGAAATTCAGACCAGTGTTCTCATCCCTGAAACACACTCTGTTTTACGCAAGAAATAAGCTCTTCTTTCCAGCATCTCCAATACAGCAAGAACCATGAGCATGCCCTCAAAAAAAGAACTGTGTTTCCTCCTCATATGGACCATATATAAATCAACACAGCTTATGAAACTGATACAAACCAGAGCCCATCTTACATAAATGCTTTTTAGTAAATAGTGAGAATCTAGTTAGGGTTTCTGAACTGTGTAAAATCATTTGAGTCCAAAATTCTCTTTGTTTACCATAAATGAATCCTGTCTTGTAGGAAGACACGGATCCTGTGGTATAACTGCTTGTCTGAATGGAAATTCAGACCAGTATTCTCATTGGAACCCACTCTGTTTTAACGCAAGAAGCAAGCTCGTCTTTCCAGCGTCTCCAATAGAGCAATAACCATGAGCATTCTCTGAAAAAAAGAAGTGTGTTTCCTACTCATACTGACCATATGCAATTCAAGTCTGCCTATGCAACTGATGCAAAGCACAGCTCCACTTACATAAATGCTCTTAACTTAGCAGTGAGAATAGCGTTGGGTCTTGAACTGTATAAAATCATTTGAGCCCAAAATTGACTTGGTTTACCGGAAATGAACTCTTGCTTGTATGAAGACACAGATCCTGTGGTTTAACTCCGTGTCTGAAGGGAAATTCAGACCAGTGTTCTCATCCATGGAACCCACTCTGTTTTAACGCAAGTAGCAAGCTCTACTTTCCCGCGTCTCCATACAGAAAGAACCATGAGAATGCCCAGAAAAAAAGAACTGTGTTTCCTAGACATACAGATCATATGCAGTTCAACTCTGATTATGAAAATTATACAAACCACAGCTCTACTTACATAAATGCTCCTTAGATATTAGTGAGAATTGTGTTGGGTTCTTGAACTGTATAAAATCATTTGAGCCCAAAATTCACTTGGTTTACCAGAAATGAACTCTTGCTTGTAGGAAGACAAAGATCCTGTGGTTTAACTCCGTTTCTGAAGGTAAATTCAGACCAGGGTTCTCATCCATGGAACACACTGTGATTTAACGCAAGAAGCAAGCTCTTCTTTCTAGCATCTCCAATACGGCAAGTACCACGAGCATGCCGTGAAAAAAAGAACTGTGTTTCCTACTCATACTGACCATATGTAATTCAAGTCTGCATATTCAACTAATACAAACCACAGCTCAACTTAAATAAATGCTCTTTAGTTAACAGTGAGAATAGCGTTGGGTCTTGAACTGTGTAAAATCACTTGAGACCAATATTCACTGGGTTTTCCAGAAATGAACTCTTGCTTGTAGGAAGACACAGATCCTGGGGTTTAACTCTGTTTCTGAAGGGATATTCAGACCAGTGTTCTCATCCATGAAACACACTCTGTTTTTACGCAAGAAGCAAGATCTTCTTTCCAGCATCTCCAATACAGAAAGAACCATGACAATGCCCAGAAAAAAAGAACTGTGTTTCCTATTCATACAGATCATATGCAGTTTAACTCTGCTTATGAGACTGATACAAACCACTGCTCCACTTACATAAATGCTCTTTAGTTAATAGTGGGAATCGAGATGGGTTCTTGAACTATGTAAAATCATTTGAGCCCAAAATTCACTTGGTTTACCAGAAATGAACTCTTGCTTGTAGGAAGACACAGATCCTGTGGTTTAACTCCGTTTCTGAGGGGAAATTCAGACCAGGGTTCTCATCCATGGAACACACTCTGATTTAACGCAAGAAGCAAGCTCTTCTTTCCAGCGTCTCCAATACAGCAAGTACCACTAGCATGCCTGAAAAAAAGAACTGTTTTTCCTAATCATACGGACCATGTGTGGTTCAACTCTGCTTATGAAACTATTACATACCACAGCTCCTCTTACATAAATGATCTTTAGTTAATAGTGTGAATTGCGTTGGGTTCGTGACCTGGGAAAAATTATTTGAGCCCATAATTAGTTGGGATTACCAGAAATGAACTCTTGTTTGTAGAAAGACACGGAACCATGGGGTATAACTCCGTTTCTGAAGGGAAATTCAGATCAGAGTTCTCAACCCTGAAACACACTCTGTTTTAACGCAAGAAGCAAGTTCTTCTATGCAGGGTCTGCAATACAGCAAGAACCATGATAATGCCCAGAAAAAAAGAACTGTGTGTCCTTCTCATATGAACCATATGTGAATCATCTCTGCTTATGAAACTGATACAAACAACAGCTCATCTTATATAAATGCTCTTTAGTAAATAGTGAGAATCTAGTTGGGTTTATGAACTGTGAAAAATCATTAAAGCCCAAATTTCAATTTGTTTACCAGAAATGAACTCTGGCTTGTAGGAAGACACAGAACCTGGTGTTTAACTCCGTTTCTGAAGGGAAAATCAGACCAGTGTTCTCATCTATGGAACCCACTCTGTTTTAATGCAAGAAGCAAGCTCTACTTTCCCTCGTCTCCAATAAAGCAAGTACCATGAGCATGCCCTGAAAAAAAGAACTGTTCTTCCTACTCATACGGACCATACGTAGTTCATCTCTGCTTATGAAACTGATACAAACCACAGCGCCTCTTACATAAATGCTCTTTAGTTAATAGTGAGAATTGCGATGGGTTTTTGAACTGTGTAAAATCACTTGAGCCCAAAATTCACTGGGTTTACCAGAAATGAACTCTTGCTTGTAGGAAGACACAGATCCAGTGGTTTAACTCCGTTTCTAAAGGTAAATTCAGACCAATGATCTCATCCTTGTCACCCACTCTGTTTAAGCACAAGAAGCAAGCTCTACTTTCCAGCATCTCCAATACAGCAAGAACGATGAGCATGCCCAGAAAAAAAGAACTGTGTTTCCTCATCATACAGACCATATATAAATCAACTCAGCTTATGAAACTGATGCAAACCAGAGCTCCTCTTACATAAATGCTCTTTAGTAAATAGTGAGAATTGTGTTGGGTTCTTGGACTGTTTAAAATCATTTGAGCCCAAAATTCAATTTGTTTTCCAGAAATGAACTCTGGCTTGTATGAAGACACAGAACCTGGGGTTTAACTCCGTTTCTGAAGGTAAATTCAGACCTGGGTTGTCATCCATGGAGCACACTCTGTTTTAATGCAAGAAGCAAGCTCTTCTTTCCAGCATCTCCAATACACCAAGTTCCATGAGCATGCCCTGAAAAAAAGAACTGTGTTTCCTACTCATACGGACCATATGTAAATTAACTCTACTTATGAAACTGATACAAACCACAGCTCTACTTACATAAATGCTCTTTAGTTAATAGTGAGAATTTTGTTGGGTTCTTGAACTGTATAAAATCAATTGAGCCCAAAATTCACTTGGTTTACCAGAAATGAACTCTTGCTTGTAGGAAGACAAAGATCCTGTGGTTTAACTCCGTTTCTGACGGTAAATTCAGACCAGGGTTCTCATCCATGGCACACACTGTGATTTAACGCAAGAAGCAAGCTCTTCTTTCTAGCATCTCCAATAGAGCAAGTACCACGAGCATGCCGTGAAAAAAAGAACTGTGTTTCCTACTCATACTGATCATATGTAATTCAAGTCTGCATATGCAACTGGTACAAACCACAGCTCCACTTACATAAATGATATTTAGTTAACAATGAGAATAGAGTTGGGTCTTGAATTGTGTAAAATCATTTGAGCCCAAAATTCACTTGGTTTACCCGAAAAGAACTCTTGCTTGTAGGAAGACACACATCCTGTGGTTTAACTCTGTTTCTGAAGGGAAATTCAGACCAGTGTTCTCATCCATGAAACACACTCTGTTTTAACGCAAGAAGCAAGCTCTTCTTTCCAGCGTCTCCAATACAGCAAGAACCATGAGCATGCCCTCAAAAAAAGAACTGTGTTTCCTCCTCATACGGACCATACATAAATCAACTCTGCTTATGAAACTGATACAAACCAGAGCTCCTCTTTCATAAATGCTCTTTAGTAAATAGTGAGAATCTCTTTTGGGTTTCTGAACTGTGTAAAATCATTTGAGCCCAAAATTCTCTCTGTTTACCAGAAATGAACTCTGGCTTGTAGGAAGACACAGAACCTGGGGTTTAACTCCTTGTCTGAAGGGAAATTCAGACCAGTGTTCTAATCCATGGAACCCACTCTGTTTTAACGCAAGAAGCAAGCTCTACTTTCCAGCATATCCAATAGAGCAAGAACCGTGAACATGCCCAGAAAAAAAGAACTGTGTTTCCTAACTCATATGGACCATATGTAAATCCACTCTGCTTATGAAACTGATGCAAACCACAGCTCCACTTACATAAATACTCTTTAGTAAATAGTGAGAATCGCTTTGGGTTCTTGAACTGTGTAAAATCATTTGAGCCCAAAATTCACTTGGTTTACCGGAAATGAACTCTTGCTTTTAGGAAGACAAAGATCCTGTGGTTTAACTCCGTTTCTGAAGGGAAATTAAGACCAGTGTTCTCTTCCATGAAACACACTCTGTTTTAACGCAAGAAGCAAGCATGTCTTTCCAGGTTCTCCAATACATCAATAACCGTGAGCATGCCCAGAAAAAATGAAATGTGATTCCTACTCATACGGACCATACATAGTCACCTGTGGTTATGAAACTGATACAAACCACAGCTCCTCTTACATAAAGGCTCTTTAGTTAATAGTGAGAATCGCGATGGGTTTTTGAACTGTGTAAAATCACTTGAGACCAAAATTCACTGGGTTTATCAGAAATGAACTCTTGCTTGTAGGAAGACACAGATCCTGGGGTTTAACTCCGTTTCTGAAGGGATATTCAGACCAGTGTTCTCATCCATGAAACACACTCTGTTTTACGCAAGAAGCAAGCTCTTCTTTCTAGCATCTCCAATACAGAAAGTACTACGAGCATGCCGTGAAAAAAAGAACTGTGTTTCCTACTCATACTGACCATATGTAATTCAAGTCTGCATATTCAACTAATACAAACCACAGCTCAACTTACATAAATGCTCTTTAGTTAACAGTGAGAATTTTGTTGGGTTCTTGAACTGTATAAAATCAATTGAGCCCAAAATTCACTTGGTTTACCAGAAATGAACTCTTGCTTGTAGGAAGACAAAGATCCTGTGGTTTAACTCCGTTTCTGAAGGTAAATTCAGACCAGGGTTCTCATCCATGGAACACACTGTGATTTAACGCAAGAAGCAAGCTCTTCTTTCTAGCATCTCCAATACAGCAAGTACCACGAGCATGCCGTGATAAAAAGAACTGTGTTTCCTACTCATACTGATCATATGTAATTCAAGTCTGCATATGCAACTGATACAAACCACAGCTCCACTTACATAAATGATATTTAGTTAACAGTGAGAATAGTGTTGGGTCTTGAATTGTGTAAAATCATTTGAGCCCAAAATTCACTTGGTTTACCCAAAAAGAACTCTTGCTTGTAGGAAGACACACATCCTGTGGTTTAACTCTGTTTCTGAAGGGAAATTCAGACCAGTGTTCTCATCCATGAAACACCCTCTGTTTTAACGCAAGAAGCAAGCTCTTCTTTCCAGCGTCTCCAATAAAGCAAGAACCATGAGCATGCCCTCAAGAAAAGAACTGTGTTTCCTCCTCATACGGACCATACATAAATCAACTCTGCTTATGAAACTGATACAAACCAGAGCTCCTCTTTCATAAATGCTCTTTAGTAAATAGTGAGAATCTATTTTGGGTTTCTGAACTGTGTAAAATCATTGGAGCCCAAAATTCTCTTTGTTTACCAGAAATGAACTCTGGCTTGTAGGAAGACACAGAACCTGGGGTTTAACTCCTTGTCTGAAGGGATATTCAGACCAGTGTTCTCATCCATGAAACACACTCTGTTTTTACGCAAGAAGCAACCTCTTCTTTCCAGCATCTCCAATACAGAAAGAACCATGAGAATGCCCAGAAAAAAAGAACTGTGTTTCCTAACTCATATGGTCCATATGTAAATCCACTCTGCTTATGAAACTGAAGCAAACCACAGCTCCACTTACATAAATGCTCTTTAGTAAATAGTGAGAATCGCTTTGGGTTCTTGAACTGTGTAAAATCATTTGAGCCCAAAATTCACTTGGTTTACCGGAAATGAACTCTTGCTTTTAGGAAGACTACGATCCTGTGGTTTAACTCTGTTTCTGAAGGGAAATTAAGACCAGTGTTGTCTTCCATGAAACACACTCTGTTTTAACGCAAGAAGCAAGCATGTCTTTCCAGCTTCTCCAATACATCAATAACCGTGAGCATGCCCAGAAAAAATGAAATGTGATTCCTACTCATATGGACCATACATAGTCACCTGTGGTTATGAAACTGATACAAACCACAGCTCCTCTTACATGAAGGCTCTTTAGTTAATAGTGAGAATCGCGATGGGTTTTTGAACTGTGTAAAATCACTTGAGACCAAAATTCACTGGGTTTATCAGAAATGAACTCTTGCTTGTAGGAAGACACAGATCCTGGGGTTTAACTCCGTTTCTGAAGGGAAATTCAGACCAGTGTTCTCATCCATGAAACACACTCTGTTTTACGCAAGAAGCAAGCCCTTCTTTCCAGCGTCTCCAATACAGCAAGAACCATGAGCATGCCCTCAAAAAAAGAACTGTGTTTCCTCCTCATAGGGACCATATATAAATCAACTCAGCTTATGAAACTGATACAAACCATAGCCCAACTTACATAAATGCTTTTTAGTAAATAGTGAGAATCTAGTTAGGGTTTCTGAACTGTGTAAAATCACTTGAGACCAATATTCACTGGGTTTTCCAGAAATGAACTCTTGCTTGTAGGAAGACACAAATCCTGGGGTTTAACTCTGTTTCTGAAGGGATATTCAGACCTGGGTTGTCATCCATGGAGCACACTCTGTTTTAATGCAAGAAGCAAGCTCTTCTTTCCAGCATCTCCAATACAGAAAGAACCATGAGAATGCCCAGAAAAAAAGAACTGTGTTTCCTATTCATACAGATCACATGCAGTTTAACTCTGCTTATGAGACTGAGACAAACCACAGTTCCACTTACATAAATGCTCTTTAGTTAATAGTGGGAATCGAGATGGGTTCTTGAACTACGTAAAATCATTTGAGCCCAAAATTCACTTGGTTTACCAGAAATGAACTCTTGCTTGTAGGAAGACACAGATCCTGGGGTTTAACTCCGTTTCTGAGGGGAAATTCAGACCAGGGTTCTCATCCATGGAACACACTCTGTTTTTACGCAAGAAGCAAGCTCTTCTTTCCAGAGTCTCCATTACAGCAAGTACCACTAGCATGCCTGAAAAAAAGAACTGTTTTTCCTAATCATACGGACCATGTGTGGTTCAACTCTGCTTATGAAACTATTACATACCACAGCTCCTCTTACATAAATAATCTTTAGTTAATAGTGAGAATCGGGTTGGGTTCGTGACCTGGAAAAAATTGTTTGAGCCCATAATTAGTTGGGATTACCAGAAATGAACTCTTGTTTGTAGAAAGACACGGAACCATGGGGTATAACTCCGTTTCTGAAGGGAAATTCAGATCAGAGTTCTCAACCATGAAACACACTCTGTTTTAACGCAAGAAGCAAGTTCTCCTATGCAGGGTCTGCAATACAGCAAGAACCATGATAATGCCCAGAAAAAAAGAACTGTGTGTCCTTCTCATATGGACCATATGTGAATCATCTCTGCTTATGAAACTGATACAAACAAGAGCTCATCTTATATAAATGCTCTTTAGTAAATAGTGAGAATCTAGTTGGGTTTCTGAACTGTGAAAAATCATTTTAGCCCAAATTTCAATTTGTTTACCAGAAATGAACTCTGGCTTGTAGGAAGACACAGAACCTGGGGTTTAACTCCGTTTCTGAAGGGAAAATCAGACCAGTGTTCTCATCCATGGAACCCACTCTGTTTTAATGCAAGAAGCAAGCTCTACTTTCCCTCATCTCCAATACAGCAAGTACCATGGGCATGCTCTGAAAAAAAGAACTGTTCTTCCTACTCATACCCACCATACGTAGTTCATCTCTGCTTATGAAACTGATACAAACCACAGCGCCTCTTACATAAATGCTCTTTAGTTAATAGTAAGAATCGCGATGGGTTTTTGAACTGAGTAAAATCACTTGAGCACAAAATTCACTGGGTTTACCAGAAATGAACTCTTGCTTGTAGGAAGACACAGATCCAGTGGTTTAACTCCATTTCTAAAGGAAAATTCAGACCAGTGTTCTCATCCTTGTCACCCACTCTGTTTAAGCACAAGAAGCAAGCTCTACTTTCCAGCATCTCCAATACAGCAAGCACGATGAGCATGCCCAGAAAAAAAGAACTGTGTTTCCTCATCATACGGACCATATATAAATCAACTCAGCTTATGACCCTGATGCAAACCAGAGCTCCTCTTATATAAATGCTCTTTAGTAAATAGTGAGAATTGTGTTGGGTTCTTGAACTGTGTAAAATCATTTGAGCCCAAAATTCTCTTTGTTTACTAGAAATGAACCCTGGCTTGTAGGAAGACACGGATCCTGTGGTATAACTGCTTGTCTGAAGGGAAATTCAGACCAGGGTTCTCATTGGAACCCACTCTGTTTTAACGCAAGAATCAAGCTCGTCTTTCCAGCGTCTCCAATACAGCAATAACCATGAGCATGCCCTGAAAAAAAGAAGTGTGTTTCCTACTCACACTGACCATATGTAATTCAAGTCTGCGTATGCAACTGATACAAAGCACAGCTCCACTTACATAAATGCTCTTAACTTAGCAGTGAGAATAGCGTTGGGTCTTGAACTGTATAAAATCATTTGACCCCATAATTTACTTGGTTTACCAGAAATGAACTCTTGCTTGTATGAAGACACAGATCCTGTGGTTTAACTCCGTGTCTGAAGGAAAATTCAGACCAGTGTCCTCATCCATGTAACCCACTCTGTTTTAACGCAAGAAGCAAGCTCTACTTTCCCGCGTCTCCAATACAGAAAGAACCATGAGAATACCCAGAAAAAAAGAACTGTGTTTCCTACACATACAGATCATATGCAGTTCAACTCTGATTATGAAAATGATACAAACCACAGCTCTACTTACATAAATGCTCTTTAGTTAATAGTGAGAATTGTGTTGGGTTCTTGAACTGTATAAAATCATTTGAGCCCAAAATTCACTTGGTTTACCAGAAATGAACTCTTGCTTATAGGAAGACAAAGATCCTGTGGTTTAACTCCGTTTCTGAAGGTAAATAGAGACCAGGGTTCTCATCTATGGAACACACTGTGATTTAACGCAAGAAGCAAGCTCTTCTTTCTAGCATCTCCAATACAGCAAGTACCACGAGCATGCCGTGAAAAAAAGAACTGCGTTTCCTACTCATACTGACCATATGTAATCAAGTCTGCATATGCAACTGGTACAAACCACAGCTCCACTTACATAAATGATCTTTAGTTAACAGTGAGAATAGTGTTGGGTCTTGAATTGTGTAAAACCATTTGAGCCCAAAATTCACTTGGTTTACCCGAAATGAACTCTTGCTTGTAGGAAGACACAGATCCTGTGGTTTAACTCCGTTTCTGAAGGGAAATTCAGACCAGTGTTCTCAACCATGAAACACACTCTGTTTTAACGCAAGAAGCAAGCTCTTCTTTCCAGCGTCTCCAATACAGCAAGAACCATGAGCATGGCCTCAAAAAAAGAACTGTGTTTCCTCCTCATACGGACCATACATAAATCAACTCTGCTTATGAAACTGATACAAACCAGAGCTCCTCTTACATAAATGCTCTTTAGTAAATAGTGAGAATCTATTTTGGGTTTCTGAACTGTGTAAAATCATTTGAGCCCAAAATTCTCTTTGTTTACCTGAAATGAACTCTGGCTTGTAGGAAGACACAGAACCTGGGGTTTAACTCCTTGTCTGAAGGGAAATTCAGACCAGTGTTCTAATCCATGGAACCCACTCTGTTTTAATGCAAGAAGCAAGCTCTACTTTCCAGCATATCCAATAGAGCAAGAACCATGAACATGCCCAGAATAAAAGAACTGTGTTTCCTAACTCATATGGACCATATGTAAATCCACTCTGCTTATGAAACTGATGCAAACCACAGCTCCACTTACATAAGTGCTCTTTAGTAAATAGTGAGAATCGCTTTGGGTTCTTGAACTGTGTAAAATCATTTGAGCCCAAAATTCACTTGGTTTACAGGAAATGAACTCTTGCTTGTATGAAGACACAGATCCTGGGGTTTAACTCTGTTTCTGAAGGGAAATTAAGACCAGTGTTGTGTTCCATGAAACACACTCTGTTTTAACGCAAGAAGCAAGCATGTCTTTCCAGCTTCTCCAATACATCAATAACCGTGAGCATGCCCAGAAAAAATGAAATGTGATTCCTACTCATACGGACCATACATAGTCACCTGTGGTTATGAAACTGATACAAACCACAGCTCCTCTTACATAAAGGCTCTTTAGTTAATAGTGAGAATCGCGATGGGTTTTTGAACTGTGTAAAAGCACTTGAGACCAAAATTCACTGGGTTTTCCAGAAATGAACTCTTGATTTTAGGAAAACACGGATTCTGTGGTTTAACTCCGTTTCTGAGGGGAAATTCAGACCAGGGTCTCATCCATGGAACACACTCTGATGTAACTCAAGAAGCAACCTCTTCTTTCCAGCGTCTCCAATACAGCAAGTACCACTAGCATGCCTGAAAAAAAGAACTATTTTTCCTAATCATACGGACCATATGAAGTTCAAGTCTGCATACGCAACTGATACAAACCACAGCTCCACTTACATAAATGCTCTTTAGTTAATAGTGAAAATTGCATTGGGTTCTTTAACTGTGTAAAATCATTTGAGCCTAAAATTGACTTGGTTTAACAGAAATGAACTCTTGGTGTAGGAAGACACAGATCCTGTTGTTTAACTCTGTTTCTGAAGGGTAATTCAGACCAGTGTTCACATCCATGGAAACCACTCTGTTTTAACGCAAGATCAAGTTCTTCTTTCAACCGTCTACAATACAGCAGGTTCCATGATCTTGCCCTGAAAAAAAGAACTGTGTTTCCTACTCATACGGACCATATGTAATTCAAGTCTGCATATGCAACTGATACAAACGATAGCTCCACTTACATAAATGACCTTTAGTTAATAGTGAGAATAGCATTGTGTCTTGAACTGTGTAAAAATCATTTGATCCCAAAATTGACTTGGTTTACCAGAAATGAACTCTTGCTTGTAGGAAGGCACAGATCCTGTGGTTTAACTCCGTTTCTGAAGGGAAATTCCGAGCAGTGTTCAACTCTGCTTATGAAATGGTACAATCCACAGCGCCTCTTACATAAAGGCTTTTCAGTTAATAGTGAGAATCGCGATGGGTTCTTGAACAGTGTAAAATCATTTGAGCAAAAATTTCACTTGGTATAACAGAAATGAACTCCTGCTTGTAGGAGGACCCAGATCCTGTGGTTTAACTCCGTTTCTAAAGGTAAATTCAGACCAGAGTTCTCATCCATGGAACACACTCTGTTTTAACGCAAGAAGCAAGCTCTTCTTTCCAGCCTCTCCAATACAGAAAGAACCATGAGCAAACCCTCAAAAAAAGAACTGTATTTCCTCCTCATACGGACCATATATAAATCAACTCAGCTTATGAAACTGTTGCAAACCAGAGCTCCTCTTACATAAATGCTCTTAGTAAATAGTTAGAATTGTGTTGGGTTCTTGAACTGTGTAAAATCATTTGAGCCCAAATTTCATATGGTTTACCAGAAATGAACTCTTGTTTGTAGGAAGACACAGATCCTGTGGTTTAACTCCGTTACTGAAGGTAAAGTCAGACCAAGGTTCTCATCCATTGAACACTCTCTGTTTTAACGCAAGAAGCAAGCTCTTCTTTCCAGCATCTCCAATACAGCAAGAACCATGAGCATGCCCTCAAAAAAAGAACTGTGTTTCCTCCTCATACGGACCATATATAAATCAACTCTGCTTATGAAACTGATACAAACCAGAGCTCATCTTACATAAATGCTTTTTAGTAAATAGTGAGAATCTAGTGTGGGTTTCTGAACTGTGTAAAATCATTTGAGTCCAAAATTCTCTTTGTTTACCAGAAATGAACCCTGGCTTGTAGGAAGACACGGAACCTGTGGTATAACTGCTTGTCTGAAGGGAAATTCAGACCGGTGTTCTCATCCATGGAACCCACTCTGTTTTAACGCAAGAAGCAAGCTCGACTTTCCAGCGTCTCCAATACAGCAATAACCATGAGCATGAACAGAAAAATAGAACTTTGTTTCCTAGTCATACAGACCATACATATTTCAACTCTGGTTATGAACCTGATACAAACCACAGCTCCACTTACATAAATGCTCTTTAGTTAATAGTGAGAATCGCGATGGGTTTTTGAACTGTGTAAAATCACTTGAGCCCAAAATTCAATGGGTTTTCCAGAAAAGAACTCTTGCTTGTAGGAAGACACAGATCCTGGGGTTTAATTCCGTTTCTGATGGGAAATTCAGACCAGTGTTCTCATGCATGAAACACACTCTGTTTTACGCAAGAAGCAAGCTCTTCTTTCCAGCGTCTCCAATACAGCAAGAACCATGATCATGCCCAGAAAAAAAGAACTGTGTTTCCTCCTCATACAGACCATATATAAATCAAGTCAGCTTATGAAACTGATACAAACCAGAGCCCATCCTAAATAAATGCTCTTTAGTATGTAGTTAGAATCTAGTTGGCTTTCTGAACTGTGTAAAATCCTTTGAGCCCAAAATTCTTTTTGTTTACCAGAAAGGATCTCTGGCTTGTAGGAAGACACAGGACCTGGGGTTCAACTCAGTTTCTGAATGGAAATTTAGACCAGTTTCTCAATCATGTAACTCACTGTGATTTAATGCAAGAAGCAAGCTCTTCTTTCTAGCGTCTCCAATACAGCAAGTACCAGGAGCATGCCCTGAAAAAAGAACTGTGTTTCCTACTCATACTGACCATATGTAATTCAAGTCTGCATATGCAACTGATACAAAGCACAGCTCCACTTACATAAATGCTCTTAACTTAACAGTGAGAATAGCGTTGGGTCTTTAACTGTATAAAATCATTTGAGCCCAAAATTGACTTGGTTTACCGGAAATGAACTCTTGCTTGTATGAAGACACAGATCCTGTGGTTTAACTCCGTGTCTGAAGGGAAATTCAGACCAGTGTTATCATCCATGGAAACCACACTGTTTTAACGCAAGAAGCAAGCTCTTCTTTCCCGCGTCTCCAATACAGCAAGTAACAGGAGCATCCCCTGAAAAAAGAACTGTGTTTCCGTCTCATAGGAACCATATGTGAATCCACTCTGCTTATGAAACTGATACAAACCACAGCTCCACTTACATAAATGCTGTTTAGTAAATAGTGAGAATCGCATTGGGCTCTTGAACTGTGTAAAATCATTTGAGCCCAAAATTCACTTGGTTATCCAGAAATGAACTCTTGATTTTAGGATAACACGGATCCTGTGGTTTGTCCCCGTCTCTGAAGGGATATTAAGACCAGTGTTCTCATCCATGAAACACACTCTGTTTTCAGGCAGGAAGCAAGCTCTTCTTTCCAGCGTCTCCAATACAGCAATAACCACGAGCATGCCCAGAAAAAAAGAACTGTGTTTCTTACTCATACGGACCATACATAGTTCAACTCTCGTTATGAAGCTGATACAAACCACAGCTCAACTTACATAAATGCTCTTTAGTTAATAGTGAGAATAGCGTTGGGTCTTGAACTGTGTAAAATCACTTGAGACCAAAATTCACAGGGTATTCCAGAAATGAACTCTTGCTTGGAGGAAGACACAGATCCTGGCGTTTAACTCCGTTTCTGAAGGGATATTCAGACCAGTGTTCTCATCCATGAAACACACTCTGTTTTTACGCAAGAAGCAAGCTCTTCTTTCCAGCATCTCCAATACAGAAAGAACCATGAGAATGCCCAGAAAAAAGAACTGTGTTTCCTATTCATACACATCATATGCAGTTTAACTCTGCTTATGAGACTGATACAAACCACAGCTCCACTTACATAAATGCTCTTTAGTTAATAGTGGGAATCGAGATGGATTCTTGAACGATGTAAAATCATTTGAGCCCAAAATTCACTTGGTTTACCAGAAATGAACTCTTGCTTGTAGGAAGACACAGATCCTGTGGTTTAACTCCGTTTCTGAGGGGAAATTCAGACCAGGGTTCTCATCCATTGAACACAATCTATTTTAACGCAAGAAGCAACCTCTTCTTTCCAGCGTCTCCAATACAGCAAGTACAACTAGCATGCCTGAAAAAAAGAACTATTTTTCCTAATCATACGGACCATATGAAGTTCAAGTCTGCATATGCAACTGATACAAACCACAGCTTCACTTACATAAATGCTCTTTAGTTAATAGTGACAATTGCCTTGGGTTCTTTAACTGTGTAAAATCATTTGAGCCTAAAATTGACTTGGTTTAACAGAAATGAACTCTTGGTGTAGGAAGACACAGATCCTGTGGTTTAACTCCGTGTCTGAAGGGAAATACAGACCAGTGTACTCATCCATGGAACCCACTCTGTTTTAAGGCAAGAAGCAAGCTCTTCTTTCCCGCGTCTCCAATACAGCAAGTACCATGAGCATGCCCTGAAAAAAGAACTGTGTTTCCTTCTCATAGGGACCATATGTAAATCCACTCTGCTTATGAAACTGATACAAACCAGAGCTCATCTTACATAAATGCTCTTTAGTAAGTAATGAGATTCTAGTTGGGTTTCTGAACTGTGTAAAATCATTTGAGCCCAAAATTCTCTTTGTTTACCAGAAATGAACTCTGGCTTGTAGGAAGACACAGATCCTGTGGTTTAACTCCGTGTCTGAAGGGAAATTCAGACCAGTGTTCTCATCCATGGTACCCACTCTCTTTTAAGGCAAGAAGCAAGCTCTACTTTCCCGCGTCTCCAATACAGCAAGTACCATGGGCATGCCCTGAATAAAGAACTGTGTTTCCTACTCATACAGACCATACGTAGTTCATCTCTGCTTATGAAACTGACACAAACCACAGCTCCAGTTTCATAAAGGCTCTTTAGTTAATAGTGAGAATCGCGTTGGGTTCTTGAACTGTGTAAAATAATTAGAGCACAAAATTCACTGGGTTTACCAGAAATGAACACTTGCTTGTAGGAAGACACAGACCTGTGGTTTAACTCCGATTCTGTGGGAAATTCAGACCAGGTATCTCATCCATGGAACACACTATGTTTTAAGGCAAGAACCAAGCTCTTCTTCCGTTTCTGAAGTGAAATTAAGACCAATGTTCTCATCCATGAATCACACTCTGTTTTCAGGCAAGAAGCAAGCTCTTCTTTCAAGAGTCTCCTACACAGGCAGAACCATGAGCATGCTCAGAAAAAAAGAACTGTCTTTCCTACTAAAACGGACCATATGTAAATCCACTCTGCTTATGAAACTGATACAAACCACAGATCCACTTACATAAATGCTCTTTAGTAAATAGTGAGAATCACGTTGAGTTCTTGAACTGTGTAAAATCATTTGAGCCCAAAATTCACTTGGTATACCAGAAATGATCTCTTGCTTTTAGGAAGACACAGATCCTGTGGTTTGACTCCGTTTCTGAAGGGAAATTAAGACCAGTGTTCTCATCCATGAATCACACTCTGTTTTCAGGCAAGAAGCAAGCTCTTCTTTCAAGAGTATCCTACACAGGCAGAAACATGAGCATGCCCAGAAAAAAAGAACTGTCTTTCCTACTAAATGGGACCATATGTAAATCCACTCTGCTTATGAAACTGATACAAACCACAGATCCACTTACATAAGTGCTCTTTAGTAAATAGTGAGAATCACGTTGGGTTCTTGAACTGTGTAAAATCATTAGAGCCCAAAATTCACTTGGTATACCAGAAATGATCTCTTGCTTTTAGGAAGACACAGATCCTGTGGTTTGACTCCGTTTCTGAAGGGAAATTAAGACCAGTGTTCTCATCCATGAAACACACTCTGTTTTCAGGCAAGAAGCAAGCTCTTCTTTCAAGCGTCTCCTATAAATGCAGAGCCATGAGCATGCCCAGAGAAAAAGAACTGTCTTTCCTACTAAAAGGGACCATATGTAAATCCACTCTGCTTATGAAACTGATACAAACCACAGCTCCAATTACATAAATGCTCTTTAGTAAGTAGTGAGAACCGCGTTTGGTTCTTGAACTGTGTAAAGTCATTTGAGCGCAAAATTCAATTGGTTTAACAGAAATAAACTCTTGCTTTTAGGAAGACACAGATCCTGTGGTTTAACTCCGTTTCTGTGGGAAATTCAGACCAGGGATCTCATCCATGGAACACACTCTGTTTTAAGGCAAGAACCAAGCTCTTCCTTCCAGCGTCTCCAATACAGTAAGAACCATGAGCATGCCATCAAAAAAAGAACTGTGTTTCCTGCTCATACGGACCATATTTAAATCAACTCAGCTTATGAAACTGATACAAACCAGAGCTCCTCTTACATCAATCCTCTTTAGTAAATAGTGAGAATTGTGTTGGGTTCTTGAACTGTGTAAAATCATTTGAGCCCAAAATTCACTTTGTTTACCAGAAATGAACTCTTGCTTGTAGGAAGGCACAGATCCTGTGGTTTAACTCTGGTTCTGAAGGTAAATTCAGACCAGGGTTCCCATCCATGGAACACACTCTGTTTTAACGCAAGAAGCAAGCTCTTCTTTTAAGCATCTCCAATACAGCAAGTTCCATGAGCATGCCCTGAAAAAAAGAACAGTGTTTCCTACTCATAAGGACCATTGTAAAGCAACTCTACTTATGAACCTGATACAAAACAGTGCTCATCTTACATAAATGCTTTTTAGTAAATACTGAGAATCTAGTTGGTTTTCTGCACTGTGTAAAATCATTAGAGCCCAAAATTCACTGGGTTAACCAGAAATAAACTTTTGCTTGTATGAAGACACAGATCCTGTGGTTTAACTCCGTTTCTGTGGGAAATTCAGACCAGGGATGTCATCCATGGAACTCACTCTGTTTTAAGGCAAGAACCAAGCTCTTCTTTCCAGAGCCTCCAATACAGCAAGTACCATGAGCATGCCCTGAAAAAAGAACTGTGCCTCCTACTCACACGGACCATAGGTAGTTCATCTCTGCTTATGAAACTGATAGAAACCACAGCTCCACTTTCATAAAGGCTCTTTAGCTAATAGTGAGAATCACGTTGGGTTCTTGAACTGTGTAAAATCATTTGAGCCCAAAATTCACTTGGATTACCAGAAATGAACTCTTGCTTTTAGGAAGACACAGATCCTGTGGATTGACTCCGTTTCTGAAGGGAAATTAAGACCACTGTTCTCATCCATGAAACACACTCTGTTTTCAGGCAAGAAGCAAGCTCTTCTTTCCAGCGTCTCCAATATAGCAATAACCATGAGCATGCCCAGAATGAAGAACTGTATTTCCTACTCATACGGACCATACGTAGTTTAACTCTGGTTATGAAACTGATACAAAGCACAGCTCCTCTTACATAAATGCTCTTTAGTTAATAGTGTGAATCGCGATGGGTTTTTGAACTGTGTAAAATCATTTGAGCCCAAAATTCTCTTTGTTTACCAGAAATGAACTCTGGCTTGTAGGAAGACACAGATCCTGTGGTTTAACTCCGTGTCTGAAGGGAAATTCAGACCAGTGTTCTCATCCATGGAACCCACTATCTTTTCAGGCAAGAAGCAAGCTCTACTTTCCCGTGTCTCCAATACAGCAAGTACCATGAGCATGCCCTGAAAAAAAGAACTGTGTTTCCTACTCATACGGACCATACGTAGTTCATCTCTGCTTATGAAACTGATACAAACCACAGCTCCTTTTCATAAAGGCTCTTTAGTTAATAGTGAGAATCGCGTTGGGTTCTTGAACTGTGTAAAATAATTAGAGCCCAAAATTCACTGGGTTTACCAGAAATGAACACTTGCTTGTAGGAAGACACAGATCCTGTGGTTTAACTCTGATTCTGTGGGAAATTCAGACCAGGTACCTCATCCATGGAACACACTATGTTTTAAGGCAAGAACCAAGCTCTTCTTCCGTTTCTGAAGGGAAATTAAGACCAGTGTTCTCATCCATGAATCACACTCTGTTTTCAGGCAAGAAGCAAGCTCTTCTTTCAAGAGTCTCCTACACAGGCAGAACCATGAGCATGCCCACAAAAAAAGAACTGTCTTTCCTACTAAAACGGACCATATGTAAATCCACTCTGCTTATGAAACTGATACAAACCACAGATCCACTTACATAAGTGCTCTTTAGTAAATAGTGAGAATCCCGTTGGGTTCTTGAACTGTGTAAAATCATTTGAGCCCAAAATTCACTTGGTATACCAGAAATGATCTCTTGCTTTTAGGAAGACACAGATCCTGTGGTTTGACTCCGTTTCTGAAGGGAAATTAAGACCAGTGTTCTCATCCATGAAACACACTCTGTTTTCAGGCAAGAAGCAAGCTCTTCTTTCAAGCGTCTCCTATAAATGCAGAGCCATGAGCATGCCCAGAGAAAAAGAACTGTCTTTCCTACTAAAAGGGACCATATGTAAATCCACTCTGCTTATGAAACTGATACAAACCACAGCTCCAATTACATAAATGCTCTTTAGTAAGTAGTGAGAACCGCGTTTGGTTCTTGAACTGTGTAAAGTCATTTGAGCGCAAAATTCAATTGGTTTAACAGAAATAAACTCTTGCTTTTAGGAAGACACAGATCCTGTGGTTTAACTCCGTTTCTGTGGGAAATTCAGACCAGGGATCTCATCCATGGAACACACTCTGTTTTAAGGCAAGAACCAAGCTCTTCCTTCCAGCGTCTCCAATACAGTAAGAACCATGAGCATGCCATCAAAAAAAGAACTGTGTTTCCTGCTCATACGGACCATATTTAAATCAACTCAGCTTATGAAACTGATACAAACCAGAGCTCCTCTTACATCAATCCTCTTTAGTAAATAGTGAGAATTGTGTTGGGTTCTTGAACTGTGTAAAATCATTTGAGCCCAAAATTCACTTTGTTTACCAGAAATGAACTCTTGCTTGTAAGAAGGCACAGATCCTGTGGTTTAACTCTGGTTCTGAAGGTAAATTCAGACCAGGGTTCCCATCCATGGAACACACTCTGTTTTAACGCAAGAAGCAAGCTCTTCTTTTAAGCATCTCCAATACAGCAAGTTCCATGAGCATGCCCTGAAAAAAAGAACAGTGTTTCCTACTCATAAGGACCATTGTAAAGCAACTCTACTTATGAACCTGATACAAAACAGTGCTCATCTTACATAAATGCTTTTTAGTAAATACTGAGAATCTAGTTGGTTTTCTGAACTGTGTAAAATCATTAGAGCCCAAAATTCACTGGGTTTACCAGAAATAAACTTTTGCTTGTATGAAGACACAGATCCTGTGGTTTAACTCCGTTTCTGTGGGAAATTCAGACCAGGGATGTCATCCATGGAACTCACTCTGTTTTAAGGCAAGAACCAAGCTCTTCTTTCCAGAGCCTCCAATACAGCAAGTACCATGAGCATGCCCTGAAAAAAGAACTGTGCCTCCTACTCACACGGACCATACGTAGTTCATCTCTGCTTATGAAACTGATAGAAACCACAGCTCCACTTTCATAAAGGCTCTTTAGCTAATAGTGAGAATCACGTTGGGTTCTTGAACTGTGTAAAATCATTTGAGCCCAAAATTCACTTGGATTACCAGAAATGAACTCTTGCTTTTAGGAAGACACAGATCCTGTGGATTGACTCCGTTTCTGAAGGGAAATTAAGACCACTGTTCTCATCCATGAAACACACTCTGTTTTCAGGCAAGAAGCAAGCTCTTCTTTCCAGCGTCTCCAATATAGCAATAACCATGAGCATGCCCAGAATGAAGAACTGTATTTCCTACTCATACGGACCATACGTAGTTTAACTCTGGTTATGAAACTGATACAAAGCACAGCTCCTCTTACATAAATGCTCTTTAGTTAATAGTGTGAATCGCGATGGGTTTTTGAACTGTGTAAAATCACTTGAGCCCAAAATTCACTGGGTTTTCTAGAAATGAACTCTTGCTTGTAGGAAGACACAGATCCCGGGGTTTAACTCCGTTTCTGAAGGGAAAATTAGACCAGTGTTCTCATCCATGAATCACACTCTGTTTTCAGGCAAGAAGCAAGCTCTTCTTTCAAGAGTCTCCTACACAGGCAGAACCATGAGCATGCCTAGAAAAAGAACTGTCTTTCCTACTAAAAGGGACCATATGTAAATCCACTCTGCTTATGAAACTGATACAATCCACAGATCCACTTACATAAATGCTCTTTAGTAAATAGTGAGAATCACGTTGGGTTCTTGAACTGTGTAAAATCATTTGAGCCCAAAATTCACTTGGTATACCAGAAATGATCTCTTGCTTTTAGGAAGACACAGATCCTGTGGTTTGACTCCGTTTCTGAAGGGAAATTAAGACCAGTGTTCTCATCCATGAAACACACTCTGTTTTCAGGCTAGAAGCAGGGTCTTCTTTCAAGCGTCTCCTATAAATGCAGAGCCATGGGCACGCCCAGAGATAAAGAACTGTCTTTCCTACTAAAAAGGACCATATGTAAATCCACTCTGCTTATGAAACTGATACAAACCACAGCTCCACTTACATAAATGCTGTTTAGTAAATAGTGAGAATCGCATTGGGTTTTTGAACTGTGTAAAATCATTTGAGCCCAAAATTCACTTGGTTTACCAGAAATGAACTCTTGCTTTTAGGAAAACACGGATCCTGTGGTTTGTCTCCGTGTCTGAAGGGATATTAAGACCAGTGTTCTCATCCATGAAACACACTCTGTTATCAGGCAAGAAGCAAGCTCTTCTTTGAAGCGTCTCCTATATATGCAGAGCCATGAGCATGCCCAGAGAAAAAGAACTGTCTTTCCTACTAAAAGGGACCATATGTAAATCCACTGTGCTTATGAAACTGATACAAACCACAGATCCACCTACATAAATGCTCTTTAGTAAATAGTGAGAATCACGTTGGGTTCTTGAAATGTGTAAAATCAGTTGAGCCCAAAATTCACTTGGTATACCAGAAATGATCTCTTGCTTTTAGGAAGACACAGATCCTGTGGTTTGACTCCGTTTCTGAAGGGAAGTCAAGATCAGTGTTCTGATCCATGAATTACACTCTGTTTTCATGCAAGAAGCAAGCTCTTCTTTCAAGAGTCTCCTACACAGGCAGAACCATGAGCATGCACAGAAAAAAAGAACTGTCTTTCCTACTAAAACAGACCATATGTAAATCCACACTGATTATGAAACTGATACAAACCACAGATCCACTTACATAAATGCTCTTTAGTAAATAGTGAGAATTACGTTGGGTTCTTTAACTGTGTAAAATCATTTGAGCCCAAAATTCTCTTGGTATACCAGAAATGATCTCTTGCTTTTAGGAAGACACAGATCCTGTGGTTTGACTCCGTTTCTGAAGGGAAATTAAGACCAGTGTTCTCATCCATGAAACACACTCTGTTTTCAGGCAAGAAGCAAGCTCTTCTTTCAAGCGTCTCCTATAAATGCAGAGCCATGAGCATGCACAGAGAAAAAGAACTGTCTTTCCTACTAAAAGGGACCATATGTAAATCCACTCTGCTTATGAAACTGATACAAACCACAGCTCCAATTACATAAATGCTCTTTAGTAAGTAGTGAGAACCGCGTTTGGTTCTTGAACTGTGTAAAGTCATTTGAGCGCAAAATTCAATTGGTTTAACAGAAATAAACTCTTGCTTTTAGGAAGACACAGATCCTGTGGTTTAACTCCGTTTCTGTGGGAAATTCAGACCAGGGATCTCATCCATGGAACACACTCTGTTTTAAGGCAAGAACCAAGCTCTTCCTTCCAGCGTCTCCAATACAGTAAGAACCATGAGCATGCCATCAAAAAAAGAACTGTGTTTCCTGCTCATACGGACCATATTTAAATCAACTCAGCTTATGAAACTGATACAAACCAGAGCTCCTCTTACATCAATCCTCTTTAGTAAATAGTGAGAATTGTGTTGGGTTCTTGAACTGTGTAAAATCATTTGAGGCCAAAATTCACTTTGTTTACCAGAAATGAACTCTTGCTTGTAAGAAGGCACAGATCCTGTGGTTTAACTCTGGTTCTGAAGGTAAATTCAGACCAGGGTTCCCATCCATGGAACACACTCTGTTTTAACGCAAGAAGCAAGCTCTTCTTTTAAGCATCTCCAATACAGCAAGTTCCATGAGCATGCCCTGAAAAAAAGAACAGTGTTTCCTACTCATAAGGACCATTGTAAAGCAACTCTACTTATGAACCTGATACAAAACAGTGCTCATCTTATATAAATGCTTTTTAGTAAATACTGAGAATCTAGTTGGTTTTCTGAACTGTGTAAAATCATTAGAGCCCAAAATTCACTGGGTTTACCAGAAATAAACTTTTGCTTGTATGAAGACACAGATCCTGTGATTTAACTCCGTTTCTGTGGGAAATTCAGACCAGGGATGTCATCCATGGAACTCACTCTGTTTTAAGGCAAGAACCAAGCTCTTCTTTCCAGAGCCTCCAATACAGCAAGTACCATGAGCATGCCCTGAAAAAAGAACTGTGCCTCCTACTCACACGGACCATAGGTAGTTCATCTCTGCTTATGAAACTGATACAAACCACAGCTTCACTTACATAAATGCTGTTTAGTAAATAGTGAGAATCGCATTGGGTTGTTGAACTGTGTAAAATCATTTGACCCCAAAATTCACTTGGTTTACCAGAAATGAAATCTTGATTTTAGGAAAACACGGATGCTGTGGTTTGTCTCCGTGTCTGAAGGGATATTAAGACCACTGTTCTCATCCATGAAACACACTCTGTTTTCAGGCAAGAAGCAAGCTCTTCTTTCCAGCGTCTCCAATACAGCAATAACCATGAGCATGCCCAGAAAAAAAGAACTGTGTTTCTTACTCATACAGACCATACATAGTTCAACTCTCGTTATGAAACTGATACAAACCACAGCTCAACTTACATAAATGCTCTTTAGTTAATAGTGTGAATCGCGATGGGTTTTTGAACTGTGTAAAATCACTTGAGCCCAAAATTAACTGGGTTTTCCAGAAATGAACTCTTGCTTGTATGAAGACACACATCCTGTGGTTTAACTCCGTGTCTTGAGGGAAATTCAGACCAGTGTTCTCATCCATGGAACCCACTCTGTTTTAAGGCAAGAAGCAAGCTCTACTATACCTCGTCTCCAATAGAGCAAGTACCACGAGCATGCCCTGAAAAAAGAACTGTGTTTCCTTCTCATAGGGACAATATGTAAATAAACTCAGCTTATGAAACTGATACAAACCAGAGCTCCTCTTACATAAATGCTCTTTAGTAAGTAGTGAGAATCTAGTTGGGTTTTTGAACTGTGTAAAATCATTTGAGCCCAAAATTCTCATTGTTTACCAGAAATGAACTCTGGCTTGTAGGAAGACACAGATCCTGTGGTTTAACTCCGTGTCTGAAGGGAAATTCAGACCAGTGTTCTCATCCATGGAACCCACTCTCTTTTCAGGCAAGAAGCAAGCTCTACTTTCCCGCGTCTCCAATACAGCAAGTACCATGAGCATGCCCTGAAAAAAAGAACTGTGTTTCCTACTCATACGGACCATACGTAGTTCATCTCTGCTTATGAAACTGATACAAACCACAGCTCCTTTTCATAAAGGCTCTTTAGTTAATAGTGAGAATCGCGTTGGGTTCTTGAACTTTGTAAAATCATTAGAGCCCAAAATTCACTGGGTTTACCAGAAATGAACACTTGCTTGTAGGAAGACACAGATCCTGTGGTTTAACTCCGTTTCTGTGGGAAATTCAGACCAGGGATCTCATCCATGGAACACACTCTGTTTTAAGGCAAGAACCAAGCTCTTCCTTCCAGCGTCTCCAATACAGTAAGAACCATGAGCATGCCATCAAAAAAAGAACTGTGTTTCCTGCTCATACGGACCATATTTAAATCAACTCAGCTTATGAAACTGATACAAACCAGAGCTCCTCTTACATCAATCCTCTTTAGTAAATAGTGAGAATTGTGTTGGGTTCTTGAACTGTGTAAAATCATTTGAGCCCAAAATTCACTTTGTTTACCAGAAATGAACTCTTGCTTGTAGGAAGGCACAGATCCTGTGGTTTAACTCTGGTTCTGAAGGTAAATTCAGACCAGGGTTCCCATCCATGGAACACACTCTGTTTTAACGCAAGAAGCAAGCTCTTCTTTTAAGCATCTCCAATACAGCAAGTTCCATGAGCATGCCCTGAAAAAAAGAACAGTGTTTCCTACTCATAAGGACCATTGTAAAGCAACTCTACTTATGAACCTGATACAAAACAGAGCTCATCTTACATAAATGCTTTTTAGTAAATACTGAGAATCTAGTTGGTTTTCTGAACTGTGTAAAATCATTAGAGCCCAAAATTCACTGGGTTTACCAGAAATAAACTTTTGCTTGTATGAAGACACAGATCCTGTGGTTTAACTCCGTTTCTGTGGGAAATTCAGACCAGGGATGTCATCCATGGAACTCACTCTGTTTTATGGCAAGAACCAAGCTCTTCTTTCCAGAGCCTCCAATACAGCAAGTACCATGAGCATGCCCTGAAAAAAGAACTGTGCCTCCTACTCACACGGACCATAGGTAGTTCATCTCTGCTTATGAAACTGATACAAACCACAGCTCCACTTACATAAATGCTGTTTAGTAAATAGTGAGAATCGCATTGGGTTGTTGAACTGTGTAAAATCATTTGACCCCAAAATTCACTTGGTTTACCAGAAATGAACTCTTGATTTTAGGAAAACACGGATGCTGTGGTTTGTCTCCGTGTCTGAAGGGATATTAAGACCAGTGTTCTCATCCATGAAACACACTCTGTTTTCAGGCAAGAAGCAAGCTCTTCTTTCCAGCGTCTCCAATACAGCAATAACCATGAGCATGCCCAGAAAAAAAGAACTGTGTTTCTTACTCATACAGACCATACATAGTTCAACTCTCGTTATGAAACTGATACAAACCACAGCTCAACTTACATAAATGCTCTTTAGTTAATAGTGTGAATCGCGATGGGTTTTTGAACTGTGTAAAATCACTTGAGCCCAAAATTAACTGGGTTTTCCAGAAATGAACTCTTGCTTGTATGAAGACACACATCCTGTGGTTTAACTCCGTGTCTTGAGGGAAATTCAGACCAGTGTTCTCATCCATGGAACCCACTCTGTTTTAAGGCAAGAAGCAAGCTCTACTATACCTCGTCTCCAATAGAGCAAGTACCACGAGCATGCCCTGAAAAAAGAACTGTGTTTCCTTCTCATAGGGACAATATGTAAATAAACTCAGCTTATGAAACTGATACAAACCAGAGCTCCTCTTACATAAATGCTCTTTAGTAAGTAGTGAGAATCTAGTTGGGTTTTTGAACTGTGTAAAATCATTTGAGCCCAAAATTCTCATTGTTTACCAGAAATGAACTCTGGCTTGTAGGAAGACACAGATCCTGTGGTTTAACTCCGTGTCTGAAGGGAAATTCAGACCAGTGTTCTCATCCATGGAACCCACTCTCTTTTCAGGCAAGAAGCAAGCTCTACTTTCCCGCGTCTCCAATACAGCAAGTACCATGAGCATGCCCTGAAAAAAAGAACTGTGTTTCCTACTCATACGGACCATACGTAGTTCATCTCTGCTTATGAAACTGATACAAACCACAGCTCCTTTTCATAAAGGCTCTTTAGTTAATAGTGAGAATCGCGTTGGGTTCTTGAACTTTGTAAAATCATTAGAGCCCAAAATTCACTGGGTTTACCAGAAATGAACACTTGCTTGTAGGAAGACACAGATCCTGTGGTTTAACTCCGTTTCTGTGGGAAATTCAGACCAGGGATCTCATCCATGGAACACACTCTGTTTTAAGGCAAGAACCAAGCTCTTCCTTCCAGCGTCTCCAATACAGTAAGAACCATGAGCATGCCATCAAAAAAAGAACTGTGTTTCCTGCTCATACGGACCATATTTAAATCAACTCAGCTTATGAAACTGATACAAACCAGAGCTCCTCTTACATCAATCCTCTTTAGTAAATAGTGAGAATTGTGTTGGGTTCTTGAACTGTGTAAAATCATTTGAGCCCAAAATTCACTTTGTTTACCAGAAATGAACTCTTGCTTGTAGGAAGGCACAGATCCTGTGGTTTAACTCTGGTTCTGAAGGTAAATTCAGACCAGGGTTCCCATCCATGGAACACACTCTGTTTTAACGCAAGAAGCAAGCTCTTCTTTTAAGCATCTCCAATACAGCAAGTTCCATGAGCATGCCCTGAAAAAAAGAACAGTGTTTCCTACTCATAAGGACCATTGTAAAGCAACTCTACTTATGAACCTGATACAAAACAGAGCTCATCTTACATAAATGCTTTTTAGTAAATACTGAGAATCTAGTTGGTTTTCTGAACTGTGTAAAATCATTAGAGCCCAAAATTCACTGGGTTTACCAGAAATAAACTTTTGCTTGTATGAAGACACAGATCCTGTGGTTTAACTCCGTTTCTGTGGGAAATTCAGACCAGGGATGTCATCCATGGAACTCACTCTGTTTTATGGCAAGAACCAAGCTCTTCTTTCCAGAGCCTCCAATACAGCAAGTACCATGAGCATGCCCTGAAAAAAGAACTGTGCCTCCTACTCACACGGACCATAGGTAGTTCATCTCTGCTTATGAAACTGATACAAACCACAGCTCCACTTACATAAATGCTGTTTAGTAAATAGTGAGAATCGCATTGGGTTGTTGAACTGTGTAAAATCATTTGACCCCAAAATTCACTTGGTTTACCAGAAATGAACTCTTGATTTTAGGAAAACACGGATGCTGTGGTTTGTCTCCGTGTCTGAAGGGATATTAAGACCAGTGTTCTCATCCATGAAACACACTCTGTTTTCAGGCAAGAAGCAAGCTCTTCTTTCCAGCGTCTCCAATACAGCAATAACCATGAGCATGCCCAGAAAAAAAGAACTGTGTTTCTTACTCATACAGACCATACATAGTTCAACTCTCGTTATGAAACTGATACAAACCACAGCTCAACTTACATAAATGCTCTTTAGTTAATAGTGTGAATCGCGATGGGTTTTTGAACTGTGTAAAATCACTTGAGCCCAAAATTAACTGGGTTTTCCAGAAATGAACTCTTGCTTGTATGAAGACACAGATCCTGTGGTTTAACTCCGTGTCTGGAGGGAAATTCAGACCAGTGTTCTCATCCATGGAACCCACTCTGTTTTAAGGCAAGAAGCAAGCTCTACTATACCTCGTCTCCAATACAGCAAGTACCACGAGCATGCCCTGAAAAAAGAACTGTGTTTCCTTCTCATAGGGACAATATGTAAATAAACTCAGCTTATGAAACTGATACAAACCACAGATCCACTTACATAAGTGCTCTTTAGTAAATAGTGAGAATCACGTTGGGTTCTTGAACTGTGTAAAATCATTAGAGCCCAAAATTCACTTGGTATACCAGAAATGATCTCTTGCTTTTAGGAAGACACAGATCCTGTGGTTTGACTCCGTTTCTGAAGGGAAATTAAGACCAGTGTTCTCATCCATGAAACACACTCTGTTTTCAGGCAAGAAGCAAGCTCTTCTTTCAAGCGTCTCCTATAAATGCAGAGCCATGAGCATGCCCAGAGAAAAAGAACTGTCTTTCCTACTAAAAGGGACCATATGTAAATCCACTCTGCTTATGAAACTGATACAAACCACAGCTCCAATTACATAAATGCTCTTTAGTAAGTAGTGAGAACCGCGTTTGGTTCTTGAACTGTGTAAAGTCATTTGAGCGCAAAATTCAATTGGTTTAACAGAAATAAACTCTTGCTTTTAGGAAGACACAGATCCTGTGGTTTAACTCCGTTTCTGTGGGAAATTCAGACCAGGGATCTCATCCATGGAACACACTCTGTTTTAAGGCAAGAACCAAGCTCTTCCTTCCAGCGTCTCCAATACAGTAAGAACCATGAGCATGCCATCAAAAAAAGAACTGTGTTTCCTGCTCATACGGACCATATTTAAATCAACTCAGCTTATGAAACTGATACAAACCAGAGCTCCTCTTACATCAATCCTCTTTAGTAAATAGTGAGAATTGTGTTGGGTTCTTGAACTGTGTAAAATCATTTGAGCCCAAAATTCACTTTGTTTACCAGAAATGAACTCTTGCTTGTAGGAAGGCACAGATCCTGTGGTTTAACTCTGGTTCTGAAGGTAAATTCAGACCAGGGTTCCCATCCATGGAACACACTCTGTTTTAACGCAAGAAGCAAGCTCTTCTTTTAAGCATCTCCAATACAGCAAGTTCCATGAGCATGCCCTGAAAAAAAGAACAGTGTTTCCTACTCATAAGGACCATTGTAAAGCAACTCTACTTATGAACCTGATACAAAACAGAGCTCATCTTACATAAATGCTTTTTAGTAAATACTGAGAATCTAGTTGGTTTTCTGAACTGTGTAAAATCATTAGAGCCCAAAATTCACTGGGTTTACCAGAAATAAACTTTTGCTTGTATGAAGACACAGATCCTGTGGTTTAACTCCGTTTCTGTGGGAAATTCAGACCAGGGATGTCATCCATGGAACTCACTCTGTTTTAAGGCAAGAACCAAGCTCTTCTTTCCAGAGCCTCCAATACAGCAAGTACCATGAGCATGCCCTGAAAAAAGAACTGTGCCTCCTACTCACACGGACCATAGGTAGTTCATCTCTGCTTATGAAACTGATACAAACCAGAGCTCCACTTACATAAATGCTGTTTAGTAAATAGTGAGAATCGCATTGGGTTGTTGAACTGTGTAAAATCATTTGACCCCAAAATTCACTTGGTTTACCAGAAATGAAATCTTGATTTTAGGAAAACACGGATCCTGTGGTTTGTCTCCGTGTCTGAAGGGATATTAAGACCAGTGTTCTCATCCATGAAACACACTCTGTTTTCAGGCAAGAAGCAAGCTCTTCTTTCCAGCGTCTCCAATACAGCAATAACCATGAGCATGCCCAGAAAAAAAGAACTGTGTTTCTTACTCATACAGACCATACATAGTTCAACTCTCGTTATGAAACTGATACAAACCACAGCTCAACTTACATAAATGCTCTTTAGTTAATAGTGTGAATCGCGATGGGTTTTTGAACTGTGTAAAATCACTTGAGCCCAAAATTAACTGGGTTTTCCAGAAATGAACTCTTGCTTGTATGAAGACACAGATCCTGTGGTTTAACTCCGTGTCTGGAGGGAAATTCAGACCAGTGTTCTCATCCATGGAACCCACTCTGTTTTAAGGCAAGAAGCAAGCTCTACTATACCTCGTCTCCAATAGAGCAAGTACCACGAGCATGCCCTGAAAAAAGAACTGTGTTTCCTTCTCATAGGGACAATATGTAAATAAACTCAGCTTATGAAACTGATACAAACCAGAGCTCCTCTTACATAAATGCTCTTTAGTAAGTAGTGAGAATCTAGTTGGTTTCTGAACTGTGTAAAATCATTTGAGCCCAAAATTCTCATTGTTTACCAGAAATGAACTCTGGCTTGTAGGAAGACACAGATCCTGTGGTTTAACTCCGTGTCTGAAGGGAAATTCAGACCAGTGTTCTCATCCATGGAACCCACTCTCTTTTCAGGCAAGAAGCAAGCTCTACTTTCCCGCGTCTCCAATACAGCAAGTACCATGAGCATGCCCTGAAAAAAAGAACTGTGTTTCCTACTCATACGGACCATACGTAGTTCATCTCTGCTTATGAAACTGATACAAACCACAGCTCCTTTTCATAAAGGCTCTTTAGTTAATAGTGAGAATCGCGTTGGGTTCTTGAACTTTGTAAAATCATTAGAGCCCAAAATTCACTGGGTTTACCAGAAATGAACACTTGCTTGTAGGAAGACACAGATCCTGTGGTTTAACTCCGTTTCTGTGGGAAATTCAGACCAGGGATCTCATCCATGGAACACACTCTGTTTTAAGGCAAGAACCCAGCTCTTCCTTCCAGCATCTCCAATACAGTAAGAACCATGAGCATGCCATCAAAAAAAGAACTGTGTTTCCTGCTCATACGGACCATATTTAAATCAACTCAGCTTATGAAACTGATACAAACCAGAGCACCTCTTACATCAGTCCTCTTTAGTAAATAGTGAGAATTGTGTTGGGTTCTTGAACTGTGTAAAATCATTTGAGCCCAAAATTCACTTTGTTTACCAGAAATGAACTCTTGCTTGTAGGAAGGCACAGATCCTGTGGTTTAACTCTGGTTCTGAAGGTAAATTCAGACCAGGGTTCCCATCCATGGAACACACTCTGTTTTAACGCAAGAAGCAAGCTCTTCTTTTAAGCATCTCCAATACAGCAAGTTCCATGAGCATGCCCTGAAAAAAAGAACAGTGTTTCCTACTCATAAGGACCATTGTAAAGCAACTCTACTTATGAACCTGATACAAAACAGAGCTCATCTTACATAAATGCTTTTTAGTAAATACTGAGAATCTAGTTGGTTTTCTGAACTGTGTAAAATCATTAGAGCCCAAAATTCACTGGGTTTACCAGAAATAAACTTTTGCTTGTATGAAGACACAGATCCTGTGGTTTAACTCCGTTTCTGTGGGAAATTCAGACCAGGGATGTCATCCATGGAACTCACTCTGTTTTAAGGCAAGAACCAAGCTCTTCTTTCCAGAGCCTCCAATACAGCAAGTACCATGAGCATGCCCTGAAAAAAGAACTGTGCCTCCTACTCACACGGACCATAGGTAGTTCATCTCTGCTTATGAAACTGATACAAACCAGAGCTCCACTTACATAAATGCTGTTTAGTAAATAGTGAGAATCGCATTGGGTTGTTGAACTGTGTAAAATCATTTGACCCCAAAATTCACTTGGTTTACCAGAAATGAAATCTTGATTTTAGGAAAACACGGATCCTGTGGTTTGTCTCCGTGTCTGAAGGGATATTAAGACCAGTGTTCTCATCCATGAAACACACTCTGTTTTCAGGCAAGAAGCAAGCTCTTCTTTCCAGCGTCTCCAATACAGCAATAACCATGAGCATGCCCAGAAAAAAAGAACTGTGTTTCTTACTCATACAGACCATACATAGTTCAACTCTCGTTATGAAACTGATACAAACCACAGCTCAACTTACATAAATGCTCTTTAGTTAATAGTGTGAATCGCGATGGGTTTTTGAACTGTGTAAAATCACTTGAGCCCAAAATTAACTGGGTTTTCCAGAAATGAACTCTTGCTTGTATGAAGACACAGATCCTGTGGTTTAACTCCGTGTCTGGAGGGAAATTCAGACCAGTGTTCTCATCCATGGAACCCACTCTGTTTTAAGGCAAGAAGCAAGCTCTACTATACCTCGTCTCCAATAGAGCAAGTACCACGAGCATGCCCTGAAAAAAGAACTGTGTTTCCTTCTCATAGGGACAATATGTAAATAAACTCAGCTTATGAAACTGATACAAACCAGAGCTCCTCTTACATAAATGCTCTTTAGTAAGTAGTGAGAATCTAGTTGGGTTTCTGAACTGTGTAAAATCATTTGAGCCCAAAATTCTCATTGTTTACCAGAAATGAACTCTGGCTTGTAGGAAGACACAGATCCTGTGGTTTAACTCCGTGTCTGAAGGGAAATTCAGACCAGTGTTCTCATCCATGGAACCCACTCTCTTTTCAGGCAAGAAGCAAGCTCTACTTTCCCGCGTCTCCAATACAGCAAGTACCATGAGCATGCCCTGAAAAAAAGAACTGTGTTTCCTACTCATACGGACCATACGTAGTTCATCTCTGCTTATGAAACTGATACAAACCACAGCTCCTTTTCATAAAGGCTCTTTAGTTAATAGTGAGAATCGCGTTGGGTTCTTGAACTTTGTAAAATCATTAGAGCCCAAAATTCACTGGGTTTACCAGAAATGAACACTTGCTTGTAGGAAGACACAGATCCTGTGGTTTAACTCCGTTTCTGTGGGAAATTCAGACCAGGGATCTCATCCATGGAACACACTCTGTTTTAAGGCAAGAACCCAGCTCTTCCTTCCAGCGTCTCCAATACAGTAAGAACCATGAGCATGCCATCAAAAAAAGAACTGTGTTTCCTGCTCATACGGACCATATTTAAATCAACTCAGCTTATGAAACTGATACAAACCAGAGCACCTCTTACATCAGTCCTCTTTAGTAAATAGTGAGAATTGTGTTGGGTTCTTGAACTGTGTAAAATCATTTGAGCCCAAAATTCACTTTGTTTACCAGAAATGAACTCTTGCTTGTAGGAAGGCACAGATCCTGTGGTTTAACTCTGGTTCTGAAGGTAAATTCAGACCAGGGTTCCCATCCATGGAACACACTCTGTTTTAACGCAAGAAGCAAGCTCTTCTTTTAAGCATCTCCAATACAGCAAGTTCCATGAGCATGCCCTGAAAAAAAGAACAGTGTTTCCTACTCATAAGGACCATTGTAAAGCAACTCTACTTATGAACCTGATACAAAACAGAGCTCATCTTACATAAATGCTTTTTAGTAAATACTGAGAATCTAGTTGGTTTTCTGAACTGTGTAAAATCATTAGAGCCCAAAATTCACTGGGTTTACCAGAAATAAACTTTTGCTTGTATGAAGACACAGATCCTGTGGTTTAACTCCGTTTCTGTGGGAAATTCAGACCAGGGATGTCATCCATGGAACTCACTCTGTTTTAAGGCAAGAACCAAGCTCTTCTTTCCAGAGCCTCCAATACAGCAAGTACCATGAGCATGCCCTGAAAAAAGAACTGTGCCTCCTACTCACACGGACCATAGGTAGTTCATCTCTGCTTATGAAACTGATACAAACCAGAGCTCCACTTACATAAATGCTGTTTAGTAAATAGTGAGAATCGCATTGGGTTGTTGAACTGTGTAAAATCATTTGACCCCAAAATTCACTTGGTTTACCAGAAATGAAATCTTGATTTTAGGAAAACACGGATCCTGTGGTTTGTCTCCGTGTCTGAAGGGATATTAAGACCAGTGTTCTCATCCATGAAACACACTCTGTTTTCAGGCAAGAAGCAAGCTCTTCTTTCCAGCGTCTCCAATACAGCAATAACCATGAGCATGCCCAGAAAAAAAGAACTGTGTTTCTTACTCATACAGACCATACATAGTTCAACTCTCGTTATGAAACTGATACAAACCACAGCTCAACTTACATAAATGCTCTTTAGTTAATAGTGTGAATCGCGATGGGTTTTTGAACTGTGTAAAATCACTTGAGCCCAAAATTAACTGGGTTTTCCAGAAATGAACTCTTGCTTGTATGAAGACACAGATCCTGTGGTTTAACTCCGTGTCTGGAGGGAAATTCAGACCAGTGTTCTCATCCATGGAACCCACTCTGTTTTAAGGCAAGAAGCAAGCTCTACTATACCTCGTCTCCAATAGAGCAAGTACCACGAGCATGCCCTGAAAAAAGAACTGTGTTTCCTTCTCATAGGGACAATATGTAAATAAACTCAGCTTATGAAACTGATACAAACCAGAGCTCCTCTTACATAAATGCTCTTTAGTAAGTAGTGAGAATCTAGTTGGGTTTCTGAACTGTGTAAAATCATTTGAGCCCAAAATTCTCATTGTTTACCAGAAATGAACTCTGGCTTGTAGGAAGACACAGATCCTGTGGTTTAACTCCGTGTCTGAAGGGAAATTCAGACCAGTGTTCTCATCCATGGAACCCACTCTCTTTTCAGGCAAGAAGCAAGCTCTACTTTCCCGCGTCTCCAATACAGCAAGTACCATGAGCATGCCCTGAAAAAAAGAACTGTGTTTCCTACTCATACGGACCATACGTAGTTCATCTCTGCTTATGAAACTGATACAAACCACAGCTCCTTTTCATAAAGGCTCTTTAGTTAATAGTGAGAATCGCGTTGGGTTCTTGAACTTTGTAAAATCATTAGAGCCCAAAATTCACTGGGTTTACCAGAAATGAACACTTGCTTGTAGGAAGACACAGATCCTGTGGTTTAACTCCGATTCTGTGGTAAATTCAGACCATGTATCTCATCCATGGAACACACTCTGTTTTAAGGCAAGAACCCAGCTCTTCTTCCGTTTCTGAAGGGAAATTAAGACCAATGTTCTCATCCATGAATCACACTCTGTTTTCAGGCAAGAAGCAAGCTCTTCTTTCAAGTGTCTCCTACACAGGCAGAACCATGAGCATGCACAGAAAAAAAGAACTGTCTTTCCTACTAAAAGGGACCATATGTAAATCCACTGTGCTTATGAAACTGATACAAACCACAGATCCACTTACATAAATGCTCTTTAGTAAATAGTGAGAATCACGTTGGGTTCTTGAAATGTGTAAAATCATTTGAGCCCAAAATTCACTTGGTATTCCATAAATGATCTCTTGCTTTTAGGAAGACACAGATCCTTTGTTTTGACTCCGTTTCTGAAGGGAAATCAAGACCAGTGTTCTCATCCATGAATCACACTCTGTTTTCAGGCAAGAAGCAAGCTCTTCTTTCAAGAGTCTCCTACACAGGCAGAACCATGAGCATGCACAGAAAAAAAGAACTGTCTTTCCTACTAAAACCGACCATATGTAAATCCACACTGAATATGAAACTGATACAAACCACAGATCCACTTACATAAATGCTCTTTAGTAAATAGTGAGAATTACGTTGGGTTCTTGAACTGTGTAAAATCATTTGAGCCCAAAATTCTCTTGGTATACCAGAAATGATCTCTTGCTTTTAGGAAGACACAGATCCTGTGGTTTGACTCCGTTTCTGAAGGGAAATTAAGACCAGTGTTCTCATCCATGAAGCACACTCTGTTTTCAGGCAAGAAGCAAGCTCTTCTTTCAAGCGTCTCCTATAAATGCAGAGCCATGAGCATGCCCAGAGAAAAAGAACTGTCTTTCCTACTAAAAGGGACCATATGTAAATCCACTCTTCTTATGAAACTGATACAAACCACAGCTCCAATTACATAAATGCTTTTTAGTAAGTAGTGAGAACCGCGCTTGGTTCTTGAACTGTGTAAAGTCATTTGAGCGCAAAATTCAATTGGTTTAACAGAAATAAACTCTTGCTTGTAGGAAGACACAGATCCTGTGGTTTAACTCTGTTTCTGTGGGAAATTCAGACCAGGGATCTCATCCATGGAACCCACTCTCTTTTAAGGCAAGAAGCAAGCTCTACTTACCCGTGTCTCCAGTACAGCAAGTACCATGAGCATGCCCTGAAAAAAAGAACTGTGTTTCCTACTCATACGGACCATATGTAGTTCATCTCTGCTTATGAAACTGACACAAACCACAGCTCCACTTTCATAAAGGCTCTTTAGTTAATAGTGAGAATCGCGTTGGGTTCTTGAACTGTGTAAAATAATTAGAGCCCAAATTTCACTGGGTTTACCAGAAATGAACACTTGCTTGTAGGAAGACACGGATCCTGTGGTTTAACTCCGATTCTGTGGGAAATTCAGACCAGGTATCTCATCCATGGAACACACTATGTTTTAAGGCAAGAACCAAGCTCTTCTTCCGTTTCTGAAGGGAAATTAAGACCAGTGTTCTCATCCATGAATCACACTCTGTTTTCACGCAAGAAGCAAGCTCTTCTTTCAAGAGTCTCCTACACAGGCAGAACGATGAGCATGCCCAGAAAAAAAGAACTGTCTTTCCTACTAAAAGGGACCATATGTAAATCCACTCTGCTTATGAAACTGATACAAACCACAGATCCACTTACATAAATGCTCTTTAGTAAATAGTGAGAATCACGTTGGGTTCTTGAACTGTGTAAAATCATTTGAGCCCAAAATTCACTTGGTATACCAGAAATGATCTCTTGCTTTTAGGAAGACACAGATCCTGTGGTTTGACTCCGTTTCTGAAGGGAAATTAAGACCAGTGTTCTCATCCATGAAACACACTCTGTTTTCAGGCAAGAAGCAAGCTCTTCTTTCAAGCGTCTCCTATAAATGCAGAGCCATGAGCATGCCCAGAGAAAAAGAACTGTCTTTCCTACTAAAAGGGACCATATGTAAATCCACTCTGCTTATGAAACTGATACAAACCACAGCTCCAATTACATAAATGCTCTTTAGTAAGTAGTGAGAACCCTGTTTGGTTCTTGAACTGTGTAAAGTCATTTGAGCGCAAAATTCAATTGGTTTAACAGAAATGAACTCTTGCTTGTAGGAAGGCACAGATCCTGTGGTTTAACTCTGGTTCTGAAGGTAAATTCAGACCAGGGTTCCCATCCATGAAACACACTCTGTTTTAACGCAAGAGGCAAGCTCTTCTTTTAAGCATCTCCAATACAGCAAGTTCCATGAGCATGCCCTGAAAAAAAGAACAGTGTTTCCTACTCATAAGGACCATTGTAAAGCAACTCTACTTATGAACCTGATACAAAACAGAGCTCATCTTACATAAATGCTTTTTAGTAAATACTGAGAATCTAGTTGGTTTTCTGAACTGTGTAAAATCATTAGAGCCCAAAATTCACTGGGTTTACCAGAAATAAACTTTTGCTTGTATGAAGACACAGATCCTGTGGTTTAACTCCGTTTCTGTGGGAAATTCAGACCAGGGATGTCATCCATGGAACTCACTCTGTTTTAAGGCAAGAACCAAGCTCTTCTTTCCAGAGCCTCCAATAGAGCAAGTACCATGACCATGCCCTGAAAAAAGAACTGTGCCTCCTACTCACACGGACCATACGTAGTTCATCTCTGCTTATGAAACTGATAGAAACCACAGCTCCACTTTCATAAAGGCTCTATAGCTAATAGTGAGAATCACGTTGGGTTCTTGAACTGTGTAAAATCATTTGAGCCCAAAATTCACTTGGATTACCAGAAATGAACTCTTGCTTTTAGGAAGACACAGATCCTGTGGATTGACTCCGTTTCTGAAGGGAAATTAAGACCAGTGTTCTCATCCATGAAACACACTCTGTTTTCAGGCAAGAAGCAAGCTCTTCTTTCCAGCGTCTCCAATATAGCAATAACCATGAGCATGCCTAGAAAAGAAGAACTGTATTTCCTCCTCATACGGACCATACGTAGTTTAACTCTGGTTATGAAACTGATACAAAGCACAGCTCCTCTTACATAAATGCTCTTTAGTTAATAGTGTGAATCGCGATGGGTTTTTGAACTGTGTAAAATCACTTGAGCCCAAAATTCACTGGGTTTTCTAGAAATGAACTCATGCTTGTAGGAAGACACAGATCCCGGGGTTTAACTCCGTTTCTGAAGGGAAAATTAGACCAGTGTTCTCATCCATGAATCACACTCTGTTTTTACGCAAGAAGCAAGCGCTTCTTTCAAGAGTCTCCTACACAGGCAGAACCATGAGCATGCCTAGAAAAAGAACTGTCTTTCCTACTAAAAGGGACCATATGTAAAACCACTCTGCTTATGAAACTGATTCAATCCACAGATCCACTTACATAAATGCTCTTTAGTAAATAGTGAGAATCACGTTGGGTTCTTGAACTGTGTAAAATCATTAGAGCCCAAAATTCACTTGGTATACCAGAAATGATCTCTTGCTTTTAGGAAGACACAGATCCTGTGGTTTGACTCCGTTTCTGAAGGGAAATTAAGACCAGTGTTCTCATCCATGAAACACACTCTGTTTTCAGGCTAGAAGCAAGCTCTTCTTTCAAGCATCTCCTATAAATGCAGAGCCATGAGCATGCCCAGAGAAAAAGAACTGTCTTTTCTACTAAAAAGGACCATATGTAAATCCACTCTGCTTATGAAACTGATACAAACCACAGCTCCACTTACATAAATGCTGTTTAGTAAATAGTGAGAATCGCATTGGTTTGTTGAACTGTGTAAAATCATTTGAGCCCAAAATTCACTTGGTTTACCAGAAATGAACTCTTGCTTTTAGGAAAACACGGATCCTGTGGTTTGTCTCCGTGTCTGAAGGGATATTAAGACCAGTGTTCTCATCCATGAAACACACTCTGTTTTCAGGCAAGAAGCAAGCTCTTCTTTCCAGCGTCTCCAATACAGCAATAACCATGAGCATGCCCAGAAGAAAAGAACTGTGTTTCTTACTCATACAGACCATACATAGTTCAACTCTCGTTATGAAACTGATACAAACCACAGCTCAACTTACATAAATGCTCTTTAGTTAATAGTGTGAATCGCGATGGGTTTTTGAACTGTGTAAAATCACTTGAGCCCAAAATTTACTGGGTTTTCCAGAAATGAACTCTTGCTTGTATGAAGACACAGATCCTGTGGTTTAACTCCGTGTCTGAAGGGAAATTCAGACCAGTGTTCTCATCCATGGAACCCACTCTGTTTTAAGGCAAGAAGCAAGCTCTACTATACCTCGTCTCCAATAGAGCAAGTACCACGAGCATGCCCTGAAAAAAGAACTGTGTTTCCTTCTCATAGGGACCATATGTAAATCCACTCTGCTTATGAAACTGATACAAACCAGAGCTCATCTTACATAAATGCTTTTTAGTAAATAGTGAGAATCTAGTTTGGGTTTCTGAACTGTGTAAAATCATTTGAGTCCAAAATTCTCTTTGTTTACCAGAAATGATCCCTGGCTTGTAGGAAGACACGGATCCTGTGGTATAACTGCTTGTCTGAAGGGAAATTCAGACCGGTGTTCTCATCCATGGAACCCACTCCGTTTTAACGCAAGAAGCAAGCCCGTCTATCCAGCTTCTCCAATACATTAAGAACCATGAGCATGCCCTCAAATAAAGAACTGTGTTTCCTTCTCATAGGGACAATATGTAAATAAACTCAGCTTATGAAACTGATACAAACCAGAGCTCCTCTTACATAAATGCTCTTTAGTAAGTAGTGAGAATCTAGTTGGGTTTCTGAACTGTGTAAAATCATTTGAGCCCAAAATTCTCTTTGTTTACCAGAAATGAACTCTGGCTTGTAGGAAGACACAGATCCTGTGGTTTAACTCCGTGTCTGAAGGGAAATTCAGACCAGGGTTCCCATCCATGGAACACACTCTGTTTTAACGCAAGAAGCAAGCTCTTCTTTTAAGCATCTCCAATACAGCAAGTTCCATGAGCATGCCCTGAAAAAAAGAACAGTGTTTCCTACTCATAAGGACCATTGTAAAGCAACTCTACTTATGAACCTGATACAAAACAGAGCTCATCTTACATAAATGCTTTTTAGTAAATACTGAGAATCTAGTTGGTTTTCTGAACTGTGTAAAATCATTAGAGCCCAAAATTCACTGGGTTTACCAGAAATAAACTTTTGCTTGTATGAAGACACAGATCCTGTGGTTTAACTCCGTTTCTGTGGGAAATTCAGACCAGGGATGTCATCCATGGAACTCACACTGTTTTAAGGCAAGAACCAAGCTCTTCTTTCCAGAGCCTCCAATACAGCAAGTACCATGAGCATGCCCTGAAAAAAGAACTGTGCCTCCTACTCACACGGACCATACGTAGTTCATCTCTGCTTATGAAACTGATAGAAAACACAGCTCCACTTTCATAAAAGCTCTTCAGCTAATAGTGAGAATCACGTTGGATTCTTGAACTGTGTAAAATCATTTGAGCCCAAAATTCACTTGGATTACCAGAAATGAACTCTTGCTTTTAGGAAGACACAGATCCTGTGGATTGACTCCGTTTATGAAGGAAAATTAAGACCAGTGCTCTCATCCATGAAACACACTCTGTTTTCAGGCAAGAAGCAAGCTCTTCTTTCCAGCGTCTCCAATATAGCAATAACCATGAGCATGCCCAGAAAAGAAGAACTGTATTTCCTACTCATACGGACCATACGTAGTTTAACTCTGGTTATGAAACTGATACAAAGCACAGCTCCTCTTGCATAAATGCTCTTTAGTTAATAGTGTGAATCGCGATGGGTTTTTGAACTGTGTAAAATCACTTGAGCCCAAAATTCACAGGGTTTTCTAGAAATGGACTCTTGCTTGTAGGAAGACACAGATCCCGGGGTTTAACTCCGTTTCTGAAGGGAAAATTAGACCAGTGTTCTCATCCATGAATCACACTCTGTTTTTACGCAAGAAGCAAGCACTTCTTTCAAGAGTCTCCTACACAGGCAGAACCATGAGCATGCCTAGAAAAAGAACTGTCTTTCCTACTAAAAGGGACCATATGTAAATCCACTCTGCTTATGAAACTGATACAATCCACAGATCCACTTACATAAATGCTCTTTAGTAAATAGTGAGAATCACGTTGGGTTCTTGAACTGTGTAAAATCATTAGAGCCCAAAATTCACTTGGTATACCAGAAATGATCTCTTGCTTTTAGGAAGACACAGATCCTGTGGTTTGACTCCGTTTCTGAAGGGAAATTAAGACCAGTGTTCTCATCCATGAAACACACTCTTTTTTCAGGCTAGAAGCAAGCTCTTCTTTCAAGCGTCTCCTATAAATGCAGAGCCATGAGCATGCCCAGAGAAAAAGAACTGTCTTTCCTACTAAAAAGGACCATATGTAAATCCACTCTGCTTATGAAACTGATACAAACCACAGCTCCACTTACATAAATGCTGTTTAGTAAATAGTGAGAATCGCATTGGGTTGTTGAACTGTGTAAAATCATTTGAGCCCAAAATTCACTTGGTTTTCCAGAAATGAACTCTTGCTTTTAGGAAAACACGGATCCTGTGGTTTGTCTCCATGTCTGAAGGGATATTAAGACCAGTGTTCTCATCCATGAAACACACTCTGTTTTCAGGCAAGAAGCAAGCTCTTCTTTCCAGCGTCTCCAATACAGCAATAACCATGAGCATGCCCAGAAAAAAAAACTGTGTTTCTTACTCATACAGACCATACATAGTTCAACTCTCGTTATGAAACTGATACAAACCACAGCTCAACTTACATAAATGCTCTTTAGTTAATAGTGTGAATCGCGATGGGTTTTTGAACTGTGTAAAATCACTTGAGCCCAAAATTAACTGGGTTTTCCAGAAATGAACACTTGCTTGTATGAAGACACAGATCCTGTGGTTTAACTCCGTGTCTGAAGGGAAATTCAGACCAGTGTTCTCATCCATGGAACCCACTCTGTTTTAAGGCAAGAAGCAAGCTCTACTATACCTCGTCTCCAATAGAGCAAGTACCACGAGCATGCCCTGAAAAAAGAACTGTGTTTCCTTCTCATAGGGACCATATGTAAATCCACTCTGCTTATGAAACTGATACAAACCAGAGCTCATCTTACATAAATGCTTTTTAGTAAATAGTGAGAATCTAGTTTGGGTTTCTGAACTGTGTAAAATCATTTGAGTCCAAAATTCTCTTTGTTTACCAGAAATGATCCCTGGCTTGTAGGAAGACACGGATCCTGTGGTATAACTGCTTGTCTGAAGGGAAATTCAGACCGGTGTTCTCATCCATGGAACCCACTCCGTTTTAACGCAAGAAGCAAGCCCGTCTATCCAGCTTCTCCAATACATTAAGAACCATGAGCATGCCCTCAAATAAAGAACTGTGTTTCCTTCTCATAGGGACAATATGTAAATAAACTCAGCTTATGAAACTGATACAAACCAGAGCTCCTCTTACATAAATGCTCTTTAGTAAGTAGTGAGAATCTAGTTGGGTTTCTGAACTGTGTAAAATCATTTGAGCCCAAAATTCTCTTTGTTTACCAGAAATGAACTCTGGCTTGTAGGAAGACACAGATCCTGTGGTTTAACTCCGTGTCTGAAGGGAAATTCAGACTGGTGTTCTCATCCATGGAACCCACTCTCTTTTAAGGCAAGAAGCAAGCTCTACTTTCCTGCGTCTCCAATACAGCCGTTTCTGAAGGGAAATCAAGACCAGTGTTCTCATCCATGAATCACACTCTGTTTTCAGGCAAGAAGCAAGCTCTTCTTTCAAGAGTCTCCTACACAGGCAGAACCATGAGCATGCACAGAAAAAAAGAACTGTCTTTCCAACTAAAACGGACCATATGTAAATCCACACTGATTATGAAACTGATACAAACCACAGATCCACTTACATAAATGCTCTTTAGTAAATAGTGAGAATTACGTTGGGTTCTTGAACTGTGTAAAATCATTTGAGCCAAAATTCACTTGGTTTACCAGAAATGAACTCTTGCTGGTAGGAAGACACAGATCCTGTGGTTTAACTCTGGTTCTGAAGGTAAATTCAGACCAGGGTTCCCATCCATGGAACACAATCTGTTTTAACGCAAGAAGCAAGCTCTTCTTTTAAGCATCTCCAATACAGCAAGTTCCATGAGCATGCCCTGAAAAAAAGAACAGTGTTTCCTACTCATAAGGACCATTGTAATGCAACTCTACTTATGAACCTGATACAAAACAGAGCTCATCTTACATAAATGTTTTTTAGTAAATACTGAGAATCTAGTTGGTTTTCTGAACTGTGTAAAATCATTAGTGCCCAAAATTCACTGGGTTTACCAGAAATAAACTTTTGCTTGTATGAAGACACAGATCCTGTGGTTTAACTCCGTTTCTGTGGGAAATTCAGACCAGGGATGTCATCCATGGAACTCACTCTGTTTTAAGGCAAGAACCATGCTCTTCTTTCCAGAGCCTCCAATACAGCAAGTACCATGAGCATGCCCTGAAAAAAGAACTGTGCCTCCTACTCACACGGACCATACGTAGTTCATCTCTGCTTATGAAACTGATAGAAACCACAGCTCCACTTTCATAAAGGCTCTTTAGCTAATAGTGAGAATCACGTTGGGTTCTTGAACTGTGTAAAATCATTTGAGCCCAAAATTCACTTGATTTACTAGAAATGAACTCTTGCTTGCAGGAAGACACAAATCCTGTGGTTTAACTCCGTTTCTGAAGGTAAATTCAGGCCAGTGTTCTCATCCATGTAACATACTGTGATTTAACGCAAGAAGTAAGCTCTTCTTTCTAGCTTCTCCAATACAGCAAGTACCAAGAGCATGCCCTGAAAAAAAGAACTGTGCTTCCTACTCATATGGACCATACGTATTTCAACTCTGCTTATGAAACTGATACAAACCACAGCTCCACTTACATAAATACTCTTTAGTTAACAGTGAGAATAGCGTTGGGTCTTGAACTGTGTAAAATTATTTGAGCCCAAAATTGACTTGATTTACCAGAAGTGATCTCTTGCCTGTAGGAAGACACTGATCCTGTGGTTTAACTCCGTTTCTAAAGGGAAATTTATAACAGTGTTCTCATCCATGAAAAACACTCTGTTTTAACGCCAGAAGCAAGCTCGTCTTTCCAGCATCTCCAATTCAGCTATAACCATGAGCAAGCCTAGAAAAAAAGAACTGTGTTTCCTAGTCATACCGACCATACATAGTTCAACTCTGGTTATGAAACTGGTACAAACCACAGCGACACTTACATAAATGCTCTTTAGTTAATAGTGAGAATGGAGATGGGTTTTTGAACTGTGTAAAATCATTTGAGCCCAAAATTCACTTCATTTACCAGAAATGAATGTTTGCTTGTAGGAAGACACAAATCCTGGGGTTTAACTCTGTTTTTGAAGGTAAATTTAGACCAGGGTTCTCATCCATGGAACACAATCTGTTTTAAAGCAAGAAGCAAGCTCTTCATTCCAGCGTCTCAAATACAGCAAGAACCATGAGCATGCCCAGAAAAAAAGAACTGTGTTTCCTACTCATACGGACAATACATAGTTCAACTCTGCTTATGAATCTGATACAAACCAGAGCTCCCTTACATAAATGCTCTTTAGTAAATAGTGAGAATTGTTTTGGGTTCTTGAACTGTGTAAAATGATTTGAGCCCAAAATTCACTTGGTTTACCAGAAATGAACTCTTGCTTGTAGGAAGACACAGATCCTGGGGTTTAACTCCGTTTCTGAAGGTAAATTCAGACCAGTGTTCTCATCCATGGAACACACTCTATTATAACGCAGGAAACAAGCTCTTATTTCCAGCAACTCCAATATAGCAAGTTCCATGAGCATGCCCTGAAAAAAAGAACAGTGTTTCCTGCTCATATGGACCATATGTAAATCAACTCTACTTATGAAACTGATACAAACCAGAGCTCCTCTTACATAAATGCTCTTTAGTTAATAGTGAGAATAGCGTTGGGTCTTGAACTGTGTAAAATCATTTGAGCCCAAAATTCACTTGGTTTACATGAAATGAACTCTTGCTTGTATGAAGACACAGATCCTGTGGATTAACTCCATGTCTGAAGGGAAATTCAGACCAGTGCTCTCATCCTTGGTACCCACTATGTTTTAACGCAAGAAGCAAGCTCTACTTTCCAGCGTCTCCAATACAGCAAGTACCATGAGCATGCCCTGAAAAAAAGAACTGTGCTTCCTACTCATACGGACCATACGTAGTTCAACTCTGCTTATGAAACTGATGCAAACCACAGGTCCACTTTCATAAAGGCTCTTTAGTAAATAGTGAGAATCGTGTTGGGTTCTTGTACTGTGTAAAATCATTTAAGCCCAAAATTCACTGGATTTACCAGAAATGAACTTTTGCTTGTAGGAAGACAGAGATCGTGTGGTTTAACTCCGTTTCTTTGGAAAATTCAGACCAGGGATCTCATCAATGGTACACAATGTGTTTTAAGGAAAGAACCAAGCTCTTCTTTCCAGCGTCTCAAATACAGCAGGAACCATGAGCATGTCCTCAAAAAAAGAATTGTGTTTCCTACTCATAGGGACCATATGAAAATCCACTCTGCTTATTAAACTGATACAAACCAGAGCTCCTCTTACATAAATGCTCTTTAGTAAATAGTGAGAATCTAGTTTGGGTTTCTGAACTGTGTAAAATCATTTGAGCCCAAAATTCTCTTTGTTCACCAGAAATGAACTCTGGCTTGTAGGAAGACACAGAACCTGGGATTTAACTCATTGTCTGAAGGGAAATTCAGACCAGTGTTCTCATCCATGAAACACATTCTGTTTTAACGCAAGAAGCAAGCTCTTATTTCCAGTGTCTACAATACAGAAAGAACCATGAGAATGCCCAGAAAAAAAGAACTGTTTTTCCTTTTCATACAGATCATATGCAGTTCAACTCTGCTTATGAAACTGATACCAACCACAGCTCCACTTACATAAATGCACTTTAGTTAATAGTGAGAATTGAGATGGGTTCTTGAACTGTGTAAAATCATTTGAGCTCAAAATTTACTTGGTTTAGCAGAAATGAACTCTTGCTTGTTGGAAGACACTGATCATCTGGTTTAACTCCGTTTCTAAAGGGAAATTCAGTCCAGGGTTCTCATCCATGGAACACACTCTGATTTAACGCAGGAAGCAGGCTCTTCTTTCCAGTATCTACATTACAGCAAGTACCACTAGCATGCCTGAAATAAAGAAGTGTGTTTCCTACACAACGGACCATATGTAGTTCAAGTCTGCATATGCAACTGATACAAACCACAGCTCCACTTACATAAATGCTCTTTAGTTAATAGTGTGAATCGAGATGGGTTCGTGAACAGTGTAAAATCATTTGAGCGCAAATTTCACTTTGTTAACTAGAAATGAACTCCTGCTTGTAGGAAGACACAGATCCTGTGGTTTAACTCCGTTTCTGAAGGTAAATTCAGACCAGGGTTCTCATCCATGAAACACACTCTGTTTAAACGCAAGAAGCAAGCTCTTCTTTCCAAAGTCTCTAATAATGCAAGGACCATGAGCATGCCCTCAAAAAAAGAACTGTGTTTCCTCCTCATAGGGAGCATATATAAAACAACTCAGCTTATGAAACTGATACATATCTGAGCTCCTCTTACATAAATGCTTTTTAGTAAATAGTGAGAATTGTGTTGGGTTCTTGAACTGTGTAAAATCATTTGAGCCCAAAATTGACTTGGTTTACGAAAAATGAACTCTTGCTTGAATGAAAAGTCAGATCCTGTGGTTCAATTCCATGTCTGAAGGGAAATTCAGACCAGTGTTCTCATCCGTGGAACACACTCTCTTTTTAGGCAAGAAGCATGCTCTACTTTCCAGCATCTCCAATACAGCAAGTACCATGAGCATATCCTGAAAAAAAGAACTGTGCTTCCTACTCATACGGACCATATGTAAATCCACTCTGCTTATGAAACTGATATAAACCACAGCTCCACTTACATAAATGCTCTTTAGTAAATAGTGAGAATCGCGTTGGGTTCTTGAACTGTGTAAAATAATTTGAGCCAAAATTAACTTGGTTTACCAGATATGAACTCTTGCTTATAGGAAGACATACATCCTGTGGTTTAACTCCGTTTCTGAAGGAAAATTAAGAACAGTGTTCTCATCCATGAAACACACTCTGATTTAACGCAAGAAGCAAGCTCTTGTTTCCAGCGTCTCCAATACAGCAAGTCCCACTACCATGCCTGTAAAAAAGAACTGGGCTTCCTACTCATACTGACCATATGTAATTCAAGTCTGCATATGCAACTGATACAAACCACAGCACCACTTACATAAATGCTCTTTAGTTAACAGTGAGAATAGCGTTGGCCCTTGAACTGTTTAAATCATTTGAGCCAAAAATTTAATTGGTTTACCAGAAATGAACTCTTGCTTGTATGAAGACATAGATTTGTGGTTTAACTCCATGTAAGAAGGGAAATTCAGACCAGTGTTCTCATCCATGGAACCCACTCCCTTTTTACGCAAGAAGCATGCTCTACTTTTTCGAGTCTCCAATACAGCAAGTAACAAGAGCATGTCCTGAAAAAAAGAACTGTGCTTCCTGCTCTTACAGTCCATATGTAAATCCCCTCTGCTTATGAAACTGATACAATCCACAGCTCCACTTACATAAATGCTCTTTAGTAAATAGTGAGAATCGATTTGGGTTCTTGAACTGTGTAAAATCATTTGATCCCAAAATTCACATGGTTTACCAGAAATGAACTCTTGCATGTAGGAAGACACAGATCCTGTGGTTAAACTCCATTTCTGAAGGGACATTAAGACCAGTGTTCTCATCCATGTAACACACTGTGTTTTAACGCAAGAAGCAAGCTCGTCTTTCCAGCATCTCCAATACAGCAATAACCACGAGCATGCCCAGAAAAAAAGAACTGTGTTTCCTAGTCATACGGTCCATACATAGTTCAACTCTGCTTATGAAACTGATACAAACCAAAGCTCCACTTACATAAATGCTCTTTAGTTAAAAGTAAGAATGGAGATGGGTTTTTGAACTGTATAAAATCATTTGAGCCAAAAATTACTTCATTTAACAGAAACGATCTCTTGCTTGTAGGAAGACACAAATCCTGGGGTTAAACTCTGTTTTTGAAGGTAAATTTAGACCAGGGTTCTCATCCATGGAACACACTCTGTTTTAAAGCAAGAAGCAAGCTCTTCATTCCAGCATCTCAAATACAGCAAGAACCATGAGCATGCCGTCAAAAAAAGAACGGTGTTTCCTATTCAAATGGACCATATGTAAATCAGCTCTACTTATGAAACTGATACAAACCACAAGTCCTGTTACATAAATGCTTTTAGTTAATAGTGAGAATCATGATGGGTTTCTGAATTGTGTAAAATCAGTTGAGCCCAAGTTCTCTTTGTTTACCAGAAATGAACTCTTGCTTTTAGGAAGACACAGATCCTGTGGTTTAACTCCGATTCTGAAGGTAAATTCAGACCAGGGTTCTCATCCATGGAACACACTCTGTTTTAACGCAAGAAGTAAGCTCTTCTTTCCAGCATCTCCAATACAGCAAGTACCACTAGCATGCCTTAAGAAAAAGAACTGTGCTTCCTACTCATAAGGATCATATGTAAATCCACTCTGCTTATGAAACTGATACAAACCACAGCTCCCCTTACATAAATGCTCTTTAGTTAAAACTGAGAATAGCCTGGGTTCTTTAACTGTGTAAAATCATTTGAGCCCAAAATTGACTTGGTTTAATAGAAATGAACTCTTGCTTGTAGGAAGACACAAATCCTGTGGTTTAATTCCGTTTCTGAGGGAAATTCAGACCAGTGTTCTCATCCATGAAACACACTCTGTTTTAACGCAAGAAGCAAGCTCTTCTTTCCAGCATCTCCAATACAGCAAGTTCCATGAGCATGCCCTGAAAAAAAGAACTGTGTTTCCTACTCATACGGACCATATGTAAAACAACTCTACTTATGATACTGATACAAACCAGAGCTCATCTTACATAAATGCTCTTTAGTAAATAGTGAGAATCTAGTTGGGTTTCTGAACTGTGTAAAATCATTTGAGCCCAAAATTCTCTTTGTTTACCAGAAATGAACTCTGGCTTGTAGGAAAACACAGAACCTGGGGTTTAACTCCGTTTCTGAAGGGAAATTCAGACCAGTGTTCTCATCCATGTAACACACTGTGATTTAACGCAAGAAGCAAGCTCTTCTTTCTAGCGTCTACAATACAGCAAGTACCACGAGCATGCCCTGAAAAAAGAACTGTGTTTCCTACTCATACTGACCATATGTAATTCAAGTCTGCATATGCAACTGATACAAACCACAGCTCCACTTACATAAATCTCTTTAATTAACAGTGAGAATAGCGTTGGCACTTGAACTGTTTAAATCATTTGAGCCCAAAATTGACTTGGTTTACCAGAAATGAACTCTTGCTTGTATGAAAACGCAGATCCTGTGGTTTAATTCCGTGTCTGAAGGGACACTCTGACCAGTGTTCAAATCCATGGAACCCACTCTGTTTTAACGCAAGAAGCAAGCTCCACTTTCCCGTGTGTCCAATACAGCAAGTACCATGAGCATGCCCTGAAAAAAAGAACTGTGCTTCCTACTCATACGGACCATACGAATTTCAAGTCTGCTTATGAAACTGATACAAATCAAATTTCCACTTACATAAATGCTCTTTAGTTAACAGTGAGAATAGCGTTGGGTCTTGAACTGTGTAAAATCATTTGAGCCCAAAATTGACTTGGTTTACCAGAAATGAACTCTTGCTTGTATGAAGACACAGATCCTGTGGATTAACTCCGTGTCTGAAGGGAAATTCAGACCAGTGTTCTCATCCATGGAACCCACTCTCTTTTTACGCAAGAAGCATGCTCTACTTTTTCGTGTCTCCAATACAGCAAGTACCATGAGCATGTCCTGAAAGAAAGAACTGTGCTTCCTACTCATACGGACCATATGTAAATCCACTCTGCTTATGAAACTGATACAAACCACAGCTCCCCTTACAAAAATGCTCTTGAGTTAAAAGTGAGAATAGCCTTAAGTTCTTAAACTGTGTAAATCATTTGAGCCCCAAATTGACTTGGTTTAATATAAATGAACTCTTGCTTGTAGGAAAACAGGATCCGGTGTTTTCATGACGTTTCTGAAGGGAAATTCAGACCAGTGTTCTCATCCATGAAACACACTGTGTTTTAACGCAAGAAGCAAGCTCTTCTTTCCAGCATCTCCAATACAGCAAGTACCACTAGCATGCCCTAAAAAAAAGAACTGTGCTTCCTACTCATAAGGACCATATGTAAATCCACTCTGCTTATGAAACTGATACAAACCACAGCTCCCCTTACATAAATGCTCTTTAGTTAAAAGTGAGAATAGCCTTGGGTTCCTTAACTGTGTAAAATCATTTGAGCCCAAAATTGACTTGGTTTAATAGAAATGAACTCTTGCTTGTAGGAAGACAGGATCCTGTGTTTTAATGCCGTTTCTGAAGGGAAATTCAGACCAGTGTTCTCATCCATGAAACACACTCTGTTTTAACGCAAGGAGCAAGTTCTTCTTTCCAGCATCTCCAATACAGCAAGTTCCATGAGCATGCCCTGAAAAAAAGAACTGTGTTTCCTCATCATACGGACCATATGTAAAACAACTCTACTTATGAAACTGATACAAACCAGAGCTCATCTTACATAAATGCTCTTTAGTAAATAGTGAGAATCTAGTTGGGTTTCTGAACTGTGTAAAATCATTTGAGCCCAAAATTCCCTTTGTTTACCAGAAATGAACTCTTTCTTGTAGGAAAACACAGAACCTGGGGTTTAACTCCGTTTCTGAAGGGAAATTCAGACCAGTGTTCTCATCCATGTAACACACTGTGATTTAACGCAAGAAGCAAGCTCTTCTTTCTAGCATATACAATACAGCAAGTACCAAGAGCATGCCCTGCACAAAAGAACTGTGTTTCCTACTCATACTGACCATATGTAATTCAAGTCTGCATATGCAACTGATACAAACCACAGCTCCACTTACATAAATGCTCTTTAGTTAACAGTGAGAATAGCGTTGGGTCTTGAACTGTGTAAAATCATTTGAGCCCAAAATTGACTTGGTTTACCAGAAATGAACTCTTGCTTGTATGAAGACACAGATCCTGTGGATTAACTCCGTGTCTGAAGGGAAATTCAGACCAGTGTTCTCATCCATGGAACCCACTCTCTTTTTACGCAAGAAGCATGCTCTACTTTTTCGTGTCTCCAATACAGCAAGTACCATGAGCATGTCCTGAAAGAAAGAACTGTGCTTCCTACTCATACGGACCATATGTAAATCCACTCTGCTTATGAAACTGATACAAACCACAGCTCCCCTTACAAAAATGCTCTTGAGTTAAAAGTGAGAATAGCCTTGAGTTCTTAAACTGTGTAAATCATTTGAGCCCAAAATTGACTTGGTTTAATATAAATGAACTCTTGCTTGTAGGAAAACAGGATCCGGTGTTTTCATGACGTTTCTGAAGGGAAATTCCGACCAGTGTTCTCATCCATGAAACACACTGTGTTTTAAGGCAAGAAGCAAGCTCTTCTTTCCAGCATCTCCAATACAGCAAGTACCACTAGCATGCCCTAAAAAAAAGAACTGTGCTTCCTACTCATAAGGACCATATGTAAATCCACTCTGCTTATGAAACTGATACAAACCACAGCTCCCCTTACATAAATGCTCTTTAGTTAAAAGTGAGAATAGCCTTGGGTTCCTTAACTGTGTAAAATCATTTGAGCCCAAAATTGACTTGGTTTAATAGAAATGAACTCTTGCTTGTAGGAAGACAGGATCCTGTGTTTTAATGCCGTTTCTGAAGGGAAATTCAGACCAGTGTTCTCATCCATGAAACACACTCTGTTTTAACGCAAGGAGCAAGTTCTTCTTTCCAGCATCTCCAATACAGCAAGTTCCATGAGCATGCCCTGAAAAAAAGAACTGTGTTTCCTCATCATACGGACCATATGTAAAACAACTCTACTTATGAAACTGATACAAACCAGAGCTCATCTTACATAAATGCTCTTTAGTAAATAGTGAGAATCTAGTTGGGTTTCTGAACTGTGTAAAATCATTTGAGCCCAAAATTCCCTTTGTTTACCAGAAATGAACTCTTTCTTGTAGGAAAACACAGAACCTGGGGTTTAACTCCGTTTCTGAAGGGAAATTCAGACCAGTGTTCTCATCCATGTAACACACTGTGATTTAACGCAAGAAGCAAGCTCTTCTTTCTAGCATATACAATACAGCAAGTACCAAGAGCATGCCCTGCACAAAAGAACTGTGTTTCCTACTCATACTGACCATATGTAATTCAAGTCTGCATATGCAACTGATACAAACCACAGCTCCACTTACATAAATGCTCTTTAGTTAACTGTGAGAATAGCGTTGGCACTTGAACTGTTTAAATCATTTGAGCCCAAAATTGACTTGGTTTACCAGAAATGAACTCTTGCTTGTATGAAAACTCAAATCCTGTGGTTTAACTCCGTGTCTGAAGGGAAATTCAGACCAGTGTTCTCATCATGGAACCCACTCTCTTTTTACGCAAGAAGCATGCTCTACTTTTTCGTGTCTCCAATACAGCAAGTACCATGAGCATGTCATGAAAGAAAGAACTGTGCTTCCTACTCATACGGACCATACGTAAATCCACTCTGCTTATGAAACTGATACAAACCACAGCTCCACTTACATAAATGCTCTTAGGTAAATAGTGAGAATCGCGTTGGGTTCTTGAACTGTGTAAAATCATTTGAGCCAAAATTCACTTGGTTTACCACAAATGAACTCTTGCTTATAGGAAGACACACATCCTGTGGTTTAACTCCGTTTCTGAAGGGAAATTAACACCAGTGTTCTCATCCATGAAACACACTCTGATTTAACGCAAAAAGCAAGCTCTTCTTTCCAGCGTCTCCAATACAGCAAGTCCCACTAGCATGCCTGAAAAAAAGTACTGTGCTTCCTACTCATACGGACCATATGTAAATGCACTCTGTTTATGAAACTGATACAAACCACAGCTCCCCTTACATAAATGCTCTTGAGTTAAAAGTGAGAATTGCCTTGAGTTCTTGAACTGTGTAAAATCATTTGAGCCCAAAATTGACTTGGTTTAATATAAATGAACTCTTGCTTGTAGGAAGACAGGATCCTGTGTTTTAATGCCATTTCTGAAGGGAAATTCAGACCAGTGTTCTCTTCCATGAAACACTCTGTTTTAACGCAAGAAGCAAGCTCTTCTTTCCAGCATCTCCAATACAGCAAGTTCCATGAGCATGCCCTGAAAAAAAGAACTGTGTTTCCTACTCATACAGACCATATGTAAAACAACTCTACTTATGAAACTGATACAAACCAGAGCTCATCTTACATAAATGCTCTTTAGTAAATAGTGAGAATTTAGTTGGGTTTCTGAACTGTGTAAAATCATTTGAGCCCAAAATTCTCTTTGTTTACCAGAAATGAACTCTGGCTTGTAGGAAAACACAGAACCTGGGGTTTAACTCCGTTTCTGAAGGGAAATTGAGACCAGTGTTCTCATCCATGTAACACACTGTGATTTAACGCAAGAAGCAAGCTCTTCTTTCTAGCGTCTACAATACAGCAAGTACCACGAGCATGCCCTGAAAAAAAGAACTTTGTTTCCTACTCATACTGACCATATGTAATTCAAGTCTGCATATGCAACTGATACAAACCACAGCTCCACTTACATAAATGCTCTTTAGTTAACAGTGAGAATAGCGTTGGCACTTGAACTGTTTAAATCATTTGAGCCCAAAATTGACTTGGTTTAATATAAATGAACTCTTGCTTGTATGAAAACTCAGATCCTGTGGTTTAATTCCGTGTCTGAAGGGACACTCTGACCAGTGTTCAATTCCATGGAACCCCCTCTGTTTTAACGCAAGAAGCAAGCTCTACTTTCCCATGTCTCCAATACAGCAAGTACCATGAGCATGCCCTGAAAAAAAGAACTGTGCTTCCTACTCATACAGACCACACGTATTTCAACTCTGCTTATGAAACTGATACAAACCACAGCTCCACATACATAAATGCTCTTTAGTTAACAGTGAGAATAGCGTTGGGTCTTGAACTGTGTAAAATCATTTGAGGCCAAAATTGACTTGGTTTACCAGAAATGAACTCTTGCTTGTATGAAGACACAGATCCTGTGGATTAACTCCATGTCTGAAGGGAAATTCAGACCAGTGTTCTCATCCATGGAACCCACTCTCTTTTTACGCAAGAAGCATGCTCTACTTTTTCGTGTCTCCAATACAGCAAGTACCATTAGCATGTCCTCAAAGAAAGAACTGTGCATCCTACTCATATGGACCATATGTAAATCCACTCTGCTTATGAAACTGATACAAACCACAGCTCCCCTTACATAAATGCTCTTGAGATAAAAGTGAGAATAGGCTTGGGTTCTTGAACTGTGTAAAATCATTTGAGCCCAAAATTGACTTGGTTTAATATAAATGAACTCTTGCTTGTAGGAAGACAGGATCCTGTGTTTTAATGCCGTTTCTGAAGGGAAATTCAGACCAGTGTTCTCATCATGAAACACACTCTGTTTTAACGCAAGAATCAAGCTCCTCTTTCCAGCATCTCCAATACAGCAAGTACCACTAGCATGCCTTAAAAAAAAGAACTGTGCTTCCTACTCATAAGGACCATATGTAAATCCACTCTGCTTATGAAACTGATACAAACCACAGCTCCCCTTACATAAATGCTCTTGAGTTAAAAGTGAGAATAGCCTTGGGTTCTTGAACTGTGTAAATTCATTTGAGCCCAAAATTGATTTGGTTTAATATAAATGAACTCTTGCTTGTAGGAAGACACAAATCCTGTGGTTTAATTCCGTTTCTGAGGGAAATTCAGACCAGTGTTCTCATCCATGAAACACACTCTGTTTTAACGCAAGAAGCAAGCTCTTCTTTCCAGCATCTCCAATACAGCAAGTTCCATGAGCATGCCCTGAAAAAAAGAACTGTGTTTCCTACTCATACGGACCATATGTAAAACAACTCTACTTATGAAACTGATACAAACCAGAGCTCATCTTACATAAATGCTCTTCAGTAAATATTGAGAATCTTGTTGGGTTTCTGAACTGTGTAAAATCATTTGAGCCCAAAATTCTCTTTGTTTACCAGAAATGAACCCTGGCTTGTAGGAAGACACAGAACCTGGGGTTTAACTCCGTTTCTGAAGGGAAATTGAGACCAGTGTTATCATCCATGTAACACACTGTGATTTAACGCAAGAAGCAAGCTCTTCTTTCTAGCGTATACAATACAGCAAGTACCAAGGGCATGCCCTGCACAAAAGAACTGTGTTTCCTACTCATACTGACCATATGTAATTCAAGTCTGCATATGCAACTGATACAAACCACAGCTCCACTTACATAAATGCTCTTTAGTTAACTGTGAGAATAGCGTTGGCACTTGAACTGTTTAAATCATTTGAGCCCAAAATTGACTTGGTTTACCAGAAATGAACTCTTGCTTGTATGAAAACTCAGATCCTGTGGTTTAACATCGTGTCTGAAGGGAAATTCAGACCAGTGTTCTCATCATGGAACCCACTCTCTTTTTACTCAAGAAGCATGCTCTACTTTTTCGTGTCTCCAATACAGCAAGTACCATGAGCATGTCATGAAAGAAAGAACTGTGCTTCCTACTCATATGGACCATACGTAAATCCACTCTGCTTATGAAACTGATACAAACCACAGCTCCACTTACATAAATGCTCTTAGGTAAATAGTGAGAATCGCGTTGGGTTCTTGAACTGTGTAAAATCATTTGAGCCAAAATTCACTTGGTTTACCAGAAATGAACTCTTGCTTATAGGAAGACACACATCCTGTGGTTTAACTCCGTTTCTGAAGGGAAATTAAGACCAGTGTTCTCATCCATGAAACACACTCTGATTTAACGCAAAAAGCAAGCTCTTCTTTCCAGCGTCTCCAATACAGCAAGTACCACTAGCATGCCTGAAAAAAAGAACTGTGCTTCCTACTCATACGGACCATATGTAAATCCACTCTGTTTATGAAACTGATACAAACCACAGCTCCCCTTACATAAATGCTCTTGAGTTAAAAGTGAGAATTGCCTTGAGTTCTTGAACTGTGTAAAATCATTTGAGCCCAAAATTGACTTGGTTTAATATAAATGAACTCTTGCTTGTAGGAAGACAGGATCCTGTGTTTTAATGCCGTTTCTGAGGGAAATTCAGACCAGTGTTCTCATCCATGAAACACACTCTGTTTTAACGCAAGAAGCAAGCTCTTCTTTCCAGCATCTCCAATACAGCAAGTTCCCTGAGCATGCCCTGAAAAAAAGAACTGTGTTTCCTACTCATACGGACCATATGTAAAACAACTCTACTTATGAAACTGATACAAACCAGAGCTCATCTTACATAAATGCTCTTCAGTAAATATTGAGAATCTAGTTGGGTTTCTGAACTGTGTAAAATCATTTGAGCCCAAAATTCTCTTTGTTTACCAGAAATGAACCCTGGCTTGTAGGAAGACACAGAACCTGGGGTTTAACTCCGTTTCTGAAGGGAAATTGAGACCAGTGTAATCATCCATGTAACACACTGTGATTTAACGCAAGAAACAAGCTCTTCTTTCTAGCGTCTACAATACAGCAAGTACCACGAGCATGCCCTGAAAAAAAGAAATGTGTTTCCTATTCATACTGACCATATGTAATTCAAGTCTGCATATGCAACTGATACAAACCACAGCTCCACTTACGTAAATGCTCTTTAGTTAACAGTGAGAATAGCGTTGGCACTTGAACTGTTTAAATCATTTGAGCCCAAAATTGACTTGGTTTACCAGAAATGAACTCTTGCTTGTATGAAAACTCAGATCCTGTGGTTTAATTCCGTGTCTGAAGGGACACTCTGACCAGTGTTCAAATCCATGGAACCCCCTCTGTTTTAACGCAAGAAGCAAGCTCTACTTTCCCATGTCTCCAATACAGCAAGTACCATGAGCATGCCCTGAAAAAAAGAACTGTGCTTCCTACTCATACAGACCACACGTATTTCAACTCTGCTTATGAAACTGATACAAACCACAGCTCCACTTACATAAATGCTCTTTAGTTAACAGTGAGAATAGCGTTGGGTCTTGAACTGTGTAAAATCATTTGAGGCCAAAATTGACTTGGTTTACCAGAAATGAACTCTTGCTTGTATGAAGACACAGATCCTGTGGATTAACTCCATGTCTGAAGGGAAATTCAGACCAGTCTTCTCATCCATGGAACCCACTCTCTTTTTACGCAAGAAGCATGCTCTACTTTTTCGTGTCTCCAATACAGCAAGTACCATTAGCATGTCCTCAAAGAAAGAACTGTGCATCCTACTCATATGGACCATATGTAAATCCACTCTGCTTATGAAACTGATACAAACCACAGCTCCCCTTACATAAATGCTCTTGAGATAAAAGTGAGAATAGCCTTGGGTTCTTGAACTGTGTAAAATCATTTGAGCCCAAAATTGACTTGGTTTAATATAAATGAACTCTTGCTTGTAGGAAGACAGGATCCGGTGTTTTAATGGCGTTTCTGAAGGGAAATTCAGACCAGTGTTCTCATCCATGAAACACACTCTGTTTTAACGCAAGAAGCAAGCTCTTCTTTCCAGCATCTCCAATACAGCAAGTACCACTAGCATGCCTTAAAAAAAAGAACTGTGCTTCCTACTCATAAGGACCATATGTAAATCCACTCTGCTTATGAAACTGATACAAACCACAGCTCCCCTTACATAAATGCTCTTGAGTTAAAAGTGAGAATAGCCTTGGGTTCTTGAACTGTGTAAATTCATTTGAGCGCAAAATTGACTTGGTTTAATAGAAATGAACTCTTGCTTGTAGGAAGACACAAATCCTGTGGTTTAATTCCGTTTCTGAGGGAAATTCAGACCAGTGTTCTCATCCATGAAACACACTCTGTTTTAACGCAAGAAGCAAGCTCTTCTTTCCAGCATCTCCAATACAGCAAGTTCCATGAGCATGCCCTGAAAAAAAGAACTGTGTTTCCTACTCATACGGACCATATGTAAATCCACTCTGCTTATGAAACTGATACAAACCACAGCTCCCCTTACATAAATGCTCTTGAGTTAAAAGTGAGAATAGCCTTGGGTTCTTGAACTGTGTAAATTCATTTGAGCGCAAAATTGACTTGGTTTAATAGAAATGAACTCTTGCTTGTAGGAAGACACAAATCCTGTGGTTTAATTCCGTTTCTGAGGGAAATTCAGACCAGTGTTCTCATCCATGAAACACACTCTGTTTTAACGCAAGAAGCAAGCTCTTCTTTCCAGCATCTCCAATACAGCAAGTTCCATGAGCATGCCCTGAAAAAAAGAACTGTGTTTCCTACTCATACGGACCATATGTAAAACAACTCTACTTATGAAACTGATACAAACCAGAGCTCATCTTACATAAATGCTCTTCAGTAAATATTGAGAATCTAGTTGGGTTTCTGAACTGTGTAAAATCATTTGAGCCCAAAATTCTCTTTGTTTACCAGAAATGAACCCTGGCTTGTAGGAAGACACAGAACCTGGGGTTTAACTCCGTTTCTGAAGGGATATTGAGACTAGTGTTATCATCCATGTAACACACTGTGAATTAACGCAAGAAACAAGCTCTTCTTTCTAGCGTCTACAATACAGCAAGTACCACGAGCATGCCCTGAAAAAAAGAACTGTGTTTCCTATTCATACTGACCATATGTAATTCAAGTCTGCATATGCAACTGATACAAACCACAGCGCCACTTACGTAAATGCTCTTTAGTTAACAGTGAGAATAGCGTTGGCACTTGAACTGTTTAAATCATTTGAGCCCAAAATTGACTTGGTTTACCAGAAATGAACTCTTGCTTGTATGAAAACTCAGATCCTGTGGTTTAATTCCGTGTCTGAAGGGACACTCTGACCAGTGTTCAAATCCATGGAACCCCCTCTGTTTTAATGCAAGAAGCATGCTCTACTTTCCCATGTCTCCAATACAGCAAGTACCATGAGCATGCCCTGAAAAAAAGAACTGTGCTTCCTACTCATACAGACCACACGTATTTCAACTCTGCTTATGAAACTGATACAAATCAAATTTCCACTTACATAAATGCTCTTTAGTTAACAGTGAGAATAGCGTTGGGTCTTGAACTGTGTAAAATCATTTGAGGCCAAAATTGACTTGGTTTACCAGAAATGAACTCTTGCTTGTATGAAGACACAGATCCTGTGGATTAACTCCATGTCTGAAGGGAAATTCAGACCAGTCTTCTCATCCATGGAACCCACTCTCTTTTTACCCAAGAAGCATGCTCTACTTTTTCCTCTCTCCAATACAGCAAGTACCACTAGCATGCCTTAAAAAAAAGAACTGTGCTTCCTACTCATAAGGACCATATGTAAATCCACTCTGCTTATGAAACTGATACAAACCACAGCTCCCCTTACATAAATGCTCTTGAGTTAAAAGTGAGAATAGCCTTGGGTTCTTGAACTGTGTAAATTCATTTGAGCCCAAAATTGACTTGGTTTAATAGAAATGAACTCTTGCTTGTAGGAAGACACAAATCCTGTGGTTTAATTCCGTTTCTGAGGGAAATTCAGACCAGTGTTCTCATCCATGAAACACACTCTGTTTTAACGCAAGAAGCAACCTCTTCTTTCCAGCATCTCCAATACAGCAAGTTCCATGAGCATGCCCTGAAAAAAAGAACTGTGTTTCCTACTCATACGGACCATATGTAAAACAACTCTACTTATGAAACTGATACAAACCAGAGCTCATCTTACATAAATGCTCTTTAGTAAATAGTGAGAATCTAGTTGGGTTTCTGAACTGTGTATAATCATTTGAGCCCAAAATTCTCTTTGTTTACCAGAAATGAACCCTGGCTTGTAGGAAGACACACAACCTGGGGTTTAACTCCGTTTCTGAAGGGAAATTGAGACCAGTGTAATCATCCATGTAACACACTGTGATTTAACGCAAGAAACAAGCTCTTCTTTCTAGCGTCTACAATACAGCAAGTACCACGAGCATGCCCTGAAAAAAAGAACTGTGTTTCCTATTCATACTGACCATATGTAATTCAAGTCTGCATATGCAACTGATACAAACCACAGCGCCACTTACGTAAATGCTCTTTAGTTAACAGTGAGAATAGCGTTGGCACTTGAACTGTTTAAATCATTTGAGCCCAAAATTGACTTGGTTTACCAGAAATGAACTCTTGCTTGTATGAAAACTCAGATCCTGTGGTTTAATTCCGTGTCTGAAGGGACACTCTGACCAGTGTTCAAATCCATGGAACCCCCTCTGTTTTAATGCAAGAAGCATGCTCTACTTTCCCATGTCTCCAATACAGCAAGTACCATGAGCATGCCCTGAAAAAAAGAACTGTGCTTCCTACTCATACAGACCACACGTATTTCAACTCTGCTTATGAAACTGATACAAATCAAATTTCCACTTACATAAATGCTCTTTAGTTAACAGTGAGAATAGCGTTGGGTCTTGAACTGTGTAAAATCATTTGAGGCCAAAATTGACTTGGTTTACCAGAAATGAACTCTTGCTTGTATGAAGACACAGATCCTGTGGATTAACTCCATGTCTGAAGGGAAATTCAGACCAGTCTTCTCATCCATGGAACCCACTCTCTTTTTACCCAAGAAGCATGCTCTACTTTTTCCTCTCTCCAATACAGCAAGTACCACTAGCATGCCTTAAAAAAAAGAACTGTGCTTCCTACTCATAAGGACCATATGTAAATCCACTCTGCTTATGAAACTGATACAAACCACAGCTCCCCTTACATAAATGCTCTTGAGTTAAAAGTGAGAATAGCCTTGGGTTCTTGAACTGTGTAAATTCATTTGAGCCCAAAATTGACTTGGTTTAATAGAAATGAACTCTTGCTTGTAGGAAGACACAAATCCTGTGGTTTAATTCCGTTTCTGAGGGAAATTCAGACCAGTGTTCTCATCCATGAAACACACTCTGTTTTAACGCAAGAAGCAACCTCTTCTTTCCAGCATCTCCAATACAGCAAGTTCCATGAGCATGCCCTGAAAAAAAGAACTGTGTTTCCTACTCATACGGACCATATGTAAAACAACTCTACTTATGAAACTGATACAAACCAGAGCTCATCTTACATAAATGCTCTTTAGTAAATAGTGAGAATCTAGTTGGGTTTCTGAACTGTGTATAATCATTTGAGCCCAAAATTCTCTTTGTTTACCAGAAATGAACCCTGGCTTGTAGGAAGACACACAACCTGGGGTTTAACTCCGTTTCTGAAGGGAAATTGAGACCAGTGTAATCATCCATGTAACACACTGTGATTTAACGCAAGAAACAAGCTCTTCTTTCTAACGTCTACAATACAGCAAGTACCACGAGCATGCGATGAAAAAAAGAACTGTGTTTCCTATTCATACTGACCATATGTAATTCAAGTCTGCATATGCAACTGATACAAACCACAGCTCCACTTACGTAAATGCTCTTTAGTTAACAGTGAGAATAGCGTTGGCACTTGAACTGTTTAAATCATTTGAGCCCAAAATTGACTTGGTTTACCAGAAATGAACTCTTGCTTGTATGAAAACTCAGATCCTGTGGTTTAATTCCGTGTCTGAAGGGACACTCTGACCAGTGTTCAAATCCATGGAACCCCCTCTGTTTTAACGCAAGAAGCAAGCTCTACTTTCCCATGTCTCCAATACAGCAAGTACCATGAGCATGCCCTGAAAAAAAGAACTGTGCTTCCTACTCATACAGACCACACGTATTTCAACTCTGCTTATGAAACTGATACAAACCACAGCTCCACTTACATAAATGCTCTTTAGTTAACAGTGAGAATAGTGTTGGGTCTTGAACTGTGTAAAATCATTTGAGCCCAAAATTGACTTGCTTTACCAGAAGTGAACTCTTGCTTGTATGAAGACACAGATCCTGTGGATTAACTCCGTGTCTGAAGGGAAATTCAGACCAGTGTTCTCATCCATGGAACCCACTCTCTTTTCACGCAAGAAGCATGCTCTACTATTTCGTGTCTCCAATACAGCAAGCACCATGATCATGTCCTGAAAGAAAGAACTGTGCTTCCTACTCATACGGACCATACGTAAATCCACTCTGCTTATGAAACTGATACAAACCACAGCTCCACTTACATAAATGATCTTTAGCAAATTGTGAGAATCGCGTTGGGTTCTTGAACTGTGTAAAATCATTTGAACCAAAATTCACTTGGTTTACCAGAAATGAACTCTTGCTTATACGAAGACACACATCCTGTGGTTTAACTCCGTTTCTGAAGGGAAATTAAGACCAGTGTTCTCATCAATGAAACACACTCTGATTTAACGCAAAAAGCAAGCTCTTCTTTCCAGTGTCTCCAATACATCAAGTCCCACTAGCATGCCTGATAAAAAGAACTGTGTTTCCTACTCATACGGACCATATGTAAATCCACTCTGCTTATGAAACTGATACAAACCACAGCTCTACTTACATAAATGCTCTTTAGGAAATAGTGAGAATCGCGTTGGGTTCTTGAACTGTGTAAAATCATTTGAGCCAAAATTCACTTGGTTTACCAGAAATGAACTCTTGCTTATACGAAGACACACATCTTGTGGTTTAACTCCGTTTATGAAGGGAAATTAAGACCAGTGTTCTCATCCATGGAACCCACTCTGTTTAAACACATGAAATAATCTCTTCTTTCCAGCATCTCCAATGCAACAAGTTCCATGAGCATTCCCTGAAAAAAGAACTGTGTTTCCTACATACGAACCTTACATAGTTCAACTCTGCTTATGAAACTGATACAAACCACAGCCTATATTACTTAAATGCTCTTTAGTTAATAGTGAGAATCGCGATGGGTTTCTGAATTGTGTGAAATCACTTGAGCCCAAAATTCTCTTTGTTTACCAGAAATGAACTCTTCCTTGTAGGAAGACACAGATCCTGGGGTTTAACTCCTTTTCTGGAGGTAAATTCAGGCCAGTGTTCTCATCCATGAAACACGCTCTGTACTAACACAAGAAGCAAGCTCTTCTTTCCAGCATCTCCAATACAGCAAGTACCATGAGCATGCACCGAAAAAAAGAACTGTGCTTCCTACTTATACGGACCATATGTAGTTCAACCCTGCTTATGAAACTGATACAAACCACAGCTCCTCTTACATAAATGCTCTTACTTAATAGTGAGAATTGTGATAGGTTTCTCAACTGTGTAAAATCATTTCGGCCCAAAATTCTCTTTGTTTACAGAAATGAACTATTGCTTGTAGGAAGACACAGATCCTTGGGTTTAACTCCGTTTCTGAACGTAAATTCAGACCAGTGTTCTCATCCATGAAACACACTCTGTTTTAAAGCAAGAAGCAAGCTCTTCTTTCCAACGTCTCCAATACAGCAAGAACCATGACCATGTCCTCAAAAAAGAACTGTGTTTCCTACTCATACAGACTATATGTAGTTCAACTCTGCTCATGAAACTGATACAAACCACAGCTCCACTTACATAAATGCTATTTAGTAAATAGCTTGAATCGCATTGGGTTCTTGAACTGTGTAAAATCATTTGAGCCCAAAAAACCCTGAGTTTACCTGAAATGAACTCTTGCTTGTAGGAAGACACAGATCCTGTGCTTTAACTCCGTTTCTGTGGAAAATTCAGACCAGGGATCTCATCCATGGAACACACTCTGTTTTAAGGCAAGAACCAAGCTCTTCTTTCAAGCGTCTCCAATACAGCAAGAACCATGAGCATGGGCAGAAAAAAAGAACTGTGTTATCTATCCATACGGATCATATGTAGTTCAACTCTGCTTATGAAACTGATATGAACTACAGTTTATCTAACATCCAATGCTTTTCAGTTAAGAGCAAGAAATGTGTGAGTCGTGAAAGATTTATATTCGTTTGAGCTAAAAGTGACTGCGTTTACCTGAAATGATATATAGTTGTAGGAAGACACAGAGCCTGGGATTTAACTCCATTTCTGAAGGGAAACACACAGCACAGTTGTCATCCATGAAACACACTCTGCTTTAGAGCAAGAAACACGCACTTCCTTTTTAGAGTCTCTAATAAAGCAGGAGACATGAGTGTGCTCAGAACAAAAGAACGGTGTTTCCTGCACTTACGGACCATATCTAGTTCAAATCTGCTTCTGAAACAGATAGAAACCACAGGTCCTCTAACATCCAATGCTTTTCAGTTAAGAGCGAGAAGCGTGTGAGCTTTGCGTATGATTTATTTTCGTTTGTGATAAAAGTGACTGAGTTTACCTGAAATGATTTCTTTTTGTAGGAAGACACAGAGGCTGGGATTTAACTCCATTTCTGAAGAGAAACCCACAGCACAGTTGTCATCCATGAAACACACTCTATTTTAGAGCAAGAAGCACACTTTTGCTTTCTAGAGCCTCTAAAAAGCAGGAAACATGTGTGTGCTCATAACAAAAGAACGGTGTTTCCTATACATACGTACCATATCTAGTTCAACTCTGCTTCTGATACTGATACAAACCACAGGTCCTCTAACATCGAATGATTTTCAGTTAAGAGCGAGAAACTTGTGAGTGTCGTGAATGATGTAGCTTTCTTCGAGCTGAAAGGTGACTGAGTTTACCTGAAAAGATGTCTTGCTTGTAGGAAGACACAGAGCCTGGGATTTAACTCCATTTCTGATGGGAAACACACAGCACAGTTCTCATCCATTAAACACACTCTTCTTTAGAGCATGAATCCCGCTCTTGATTACTAGAGTCTCTAATGCAGCATAAAGTGAGTGTGGTCAGAACAAAAGAACTGTGTTTCCTACACATCCAGACCATATCTAGTTCAACTATTCTTCTGAAACTGATACAAACCAAAATTCGTCTAACATGCAATGCTTTCCACTTATGAATGAGAAAAGTGTGAGCTTCGTGAACCATGTCGCTACCTTTGAGCTGAAAAGTGACTGAGTTTACATGAAAAGATGTCTTGCTTGTAGGAAGACACAGAGCCTGGGATTTAACTCCATTTCTGAAGGGAAACACACAGCACAGTTCTCATCCATGAAACACACTCTGCTTTACAGCAAGAAGCCTGCTTTTGCTTTCTAGAGTCTCTAATACAGCAGGAAACATGAGTGTGCTCAGAACAAAAGAACGGTGTTTCCTACACATACGGACCATATCTAGTTCAACTCTTCTTCTGAAACTGATACAAACCACAATTCCTCTAACATGCAATGCTTTCCAGTTATGAACGAGAAACGTGTGAGCAACGTAAATGATGTAGCTTTCTGTGAGCTGAAACGTGAGTGAGTTTACCTGAAAAGATGTCTTGTGGTAGGAAGACACAGGGCCTGGGATTTAACTTCATTTCTGAAGGGAAACAAACAGCACCGTTGTCATCAATGAAACACACTCTGCTTTAGAGCAAGAAGCACGCTCTTGCCTTCTAGAGTCTCTAATTAAGCAGGAAATGTGAGTGTGCTCAGAACAAAAGAACGGTGTTTCCTACTCATACGGACCATATCTAGTTCAACGCTGCTTCTGAAACTGATACAAACCACAGGTCCTCTAACATCCAATGCTTTTCAGTTAAGAGCGAGAAACATGTGAGCTATGTGAACGATGTAGTTTTGTTTGAGCTGAAAAGTAACTGAGTTTACAAGAAACGAAGTCATGATTGTATGTAGTCACAGAGCCTGTGATTTTACACCATTTCAGAAGAGAAACACACAGCACAGTTCTCATCCATGAAACACATTCTGCTTATAGCCGGAAGCACCTTCTTGCTTTCTGGAGTCTCTAATACAGCAGGTAAAGTGAGTGGGGTCAGAAAAAAATAACGGTGTTTCCTACACATACGGACCATATCTAGTTCAACTCTGCTTCTGAAACTGATACAAACCACAGGTCCTTTAACATCCAATTCTTTTCCGTTAAGAGCCAGAAACGTGTGAGTTACGTGAACTATGTATTTTTGTTTGAGCTGAAAAGTTACTGAGTTTACATGAAAAGAAGTCTTGCTTGTAGGAAGACACAGAGCCTGTGATTTAACTCCATTTCTGAAGGGAAACCAACAGCACAGTTTTCATCCATGAAAAACACTCTGCTTTAGAGCAAAAAGCATGCTCTTGCTTTCTAGAGCCTCTAATAAACCAGGAAACATGTGTGTGCTCAGAACAAAAGAACGGTGTTTCCTACACATACGGACCATACCTAGTTCAACTCTTCTTCTGAAATTGATACAAACCACAGTTCCTCTAACATCAAATGCTTTCCAGTTACGAACAAGAATCGTGTGAACTTCGTGAACCTTGTAGCTTCCTAAGAGCTGAAAAGTGACTGAGTTTACCTGAAAAGATGTCTTGTTTGTATGAAGACACAGAGCCTGGGATTTAACTCCATTCTGAAGGGAAACACACAGCACAGTTGTCATCCATGAAACACACTCTGCTTTAGAACAAGAAGCACGCACTTGCTCTCTAGAGCCTCTAATAAAGCAGGAAACATGAGTGTGCTCAGAACAAAAGAACGGTGTTTCCTACACATACGGACCATATCTAGTTCAACTCTTCTTCTGAAACTGATACAAACCACAGTTCCTCTAACATCAAATGCTTTCCAGTTACGAACAAGAAACGTGTGAGCTTCGTGAACAGTGTAGCTTCCTTTGAGCTGGAAAGTGACTGAGTTTACCTGAAAAGATGTCTTGCTTGTATGAAGACACAGAGCATGCGATTTAACTCCACTCTGAAGGGAAACACACAGCATAGTTGTCATCCATGAAACACACTCTGCTTTAGAACAAGAAGCATGCTCTTGCTTTCTAGAGTCTCTAATAGAGCCAGAAACTTGAAAGTGTGCTCAGAACAAAAGAACGGTGTTTCCTACATATACGGACCATTGCTAGTTCAACTCTGCTTCTGAAACTGATACAAACCACAAGTCATGCAACATCCAATGCTTTTCAGTTAAGAGCAAGAAACCTGTGAGCTTCGTAAACGATTTATATTCATTTGAGCTGAAAAGTGACTGCGTTTACCTGAAATGATGTCTTGCTTTTAGGAAGACACAGAGCCTGGGATTTAACTCCATTTCTGAAGGGAAACACACAGCACAGTTCTCATCCATGAAGCACACTCTGCTTTAGAGCAGGAAGCATGCTCTTGCTTTCTAAGAGTCTCTAATTCAGCAGGAAACGTGACTGTGGTCAGAACAGAATAACGCTGTTTCCTACACATACGGACCATATCTAGGTCAACTCTTCTTCTGAAACTGATACAAACCACAGTTCCTCTAACATGCAATGCTTTCCAGTTAAGAGCAAGAAATGTGTGATCTTTGTGAACGATGTAGCGAACTTTGAGCTGAAAAGTGACTGAGTTTACCTGAAAAGATGTCTTGCTTATAGGAAGACACAGAGCCTGGGATTTAACTCCATTTCTGAAGGGAAACACATAGCACAGTTCTAATCCATGAAGCACAATCTGCTTTAGAGCAAGAAGCATGCTTTTGCTTTCTAGAGTGTCTAATAGAGTAGGAAACGTGAGTTGGTTAGAACAAAAGAACGATGTTTCCTACACATACGGACAATTGGTAGTTTAACTCTGCTTCTGAAACTGATACAAACCACAGGTCATCTAACATCCAATGCTTTAGAGTTAAGAGCGACAAACGTGTGAACTTCGTGAGAGATTTATATTCGTTTGAGCTAAAAGTGACTGCTTTTACCTGAAATGATATCTTGTTGTAGGAAGACACCGAGCCTGCGATTTAACTCCATTTCAGAAGGGAAACACAAAGCACAGTTCTCATCCATGAAACACACTCTGCTTTAGAGCAAGAAGCACGCTCTTGCTTTCTAGGGTCTCTAATAGAACAGACACTTGAGTGTGCTCAGAACAAAAGAACGGTGTTTCCTACACATATGGACCATTGCTAGTTCAACTCTGCTTCTGAAACTGATACAAAACACAGGTCCTGTAATATCAAATGCTTTACAGTTAAGAGCGAGAGACGTGTGTGGTACAAGAACTATGTATCTTTTGTTTGAGCTGAAAGGTGACTGAGTTTACCTTAAATGAAGTCTTGCTTTTAGGAAGACACAGAGCCTGGGATTTAACTCCATTTCTGAAGGGAAACACACAGCACAGTTCTCATCCATGAAACACAATCTGCTTTAGAGCAAGAAGCATGCTCTTGCTTTCTAGAGTGTCTAATAGAGAAGGAAACGTGAGTTGGTTAGAGCAAAAGAACGATGTTTCCTACACATACGGACCATTGCTAGTTTAACTCTGCTTCTGAAACTGATACAAACCACAGGTCATCTAACATCCAATGCTTTAGAGTTAAGAGCGACAAACGAGTGAACTTCCTGAGAGATTTATATTCGTTTGAGCTAAAAGTGACTGCTTTTACCTGAAATGATATCTCATTCTAGGAAGACACTGAGCCTGCGATTTAACTCCATTTCGGAAGGGAAACACAAAGCACAGTTCTCATCCATGAAACACACTCTGCTTTAGAGCAAGAAGCACGCTCTTGCTTTCTAGGGTCTCTAATAGAACAGACACTTGAGTGTGCTCAGAACAATAGAACGGTGTTTCCTACACAAATGGACCATTGCTAGTTAAACTCTGCTTCTGAAACTGATACAAAACACAGGTCCTCTAATATCAAATGCTTTACAGTTAAGAGCGAGAGACGTGTGTGCTATGAGAACTATGTATCTTTTGTTTGAGCTGAAAGGTGACTGAGTTTACCTTAAACGAAGTCTTGCTTTTAGGAAGACACAGAGCCTGGGATTTAACTCCATTTCTGAAGGGAAACACACAGCACAGTTCTCATCCATGAAACACAGTCTGCTTTAGATCAAGAAGCACGCCCGTGCTTTCTAGAGTCTATATTAGAGCAGGAAATGTGAGTGTGCTCAGAACAAAGGAACGGATTTCCTACACATACAGACCATAACCAGTTCAACTCTGCCCTTGAAACTGATACAAACCACAGTTCTTCTAACATCCAATGCTTTTCGTTTAATAGCGAGAAACGTGTTAGCAACATAAACGATGTAGCTTTGTTTGAGCTGAAAAGTGAGTGAGATTACCTGAAACGAAGTCTTGGTGGTAGGAAGACACAGAGCCTGTAATTCAACTCCATTTCTGAAGGGAAACACACAGCACAGTTGTCATCCATGAAACACACTCTGCTCATAGCAAGAAGCACGCTGTTGCTTTCTAGAGTCTCTAATAGAGCAAGAAACGTGTGTATGCTCAGAACAATAGAACGGTGTTTACTACACATATGGACCATTGCTAGTTCAACTCTGATTCTGAAACTGATACAAACATCAGGTCATCTAACATCCAATGCTTTTCAGTTAAGAGCGACAAACGTGTGAGCTTTGTGAAAGATTTATATTCATTTGAGCTAAAAGTGACTGCATTTACCTGAAATGATAAACTGTTGTAGGAAGACACAGAGACTGGGATTTAACTCCATTTCTGAAGGGAAACACACAGCACAGTTCTCATCCATGAAACACACTCTGCTTTAGAGCAAGAAGCATGCTCTTACTTTCTAGGGTCTCTAATACAGCAGGTAAAGTGGGTGTGGTAAGAACAACAGAATGGTGTTTCCTACACATAAGTTCCATATCTAGTTCTACTCTGCTTCTGAAACTGATACAAACCACAGGTCCTCTAACATCCATTGCTTTTCAGTTAAGAGCGAGAAACACATGAGCTATGTGAATGATGTAGTTTTGTTTGAGCTGAAAAGTAACTGAGTTTTCATGAAACGAAGTCATGCTTGTAGGAAGACATGGAGCCTGTGATTTTACACCATTTCTGAAGGGAAACACACAGCACAGTTCTCATCCATGAAACACAGTTTGCTTTAGTGCAAGAAGCACGCTCTTGCTTTCTAGAGTCTCTAAAAGAGCCTGACACTTGAGTGTGCTCAGAACAAAAGAACGGTGTTTCCTACACATACAGACCATTGCTGGTTCAACTCTGCTTCTGAAACTGATACAAAACACGGGTCCTCTAATATCCAATGCTTTTCTGTTAAGAGCCAGAAACGTGTGAGTTACGTGAATGATGTAGTTTTGTTTGAGCTGAAAAGTTACTGAGTTTACATGAAAAGAAGTCTTGCTTGTATGAAGACACAGAGCCAGTGATTTAACTCCATTTCTGAAGGGAAACACACAGCACAGTTGTCATCCATGAAACACACTCTGCTTTAGAGCAAAAAGCACGCTCTTGCTTTCTAGAGCCTCTAATAAAGCAGGAAACATGAGTGTTCTCAGAACAAAAGAACGGTGTTTCCTACACATACGGACCATATCTAGTTCAACTCTTCTTCTGAAACTGATACAAACCACAGTTCCTCTAACATCAAATGCTTTCCAGTTACGAACAAGAAACGTGTGAGCTTCGTGAACCATGTAGCTTCCTTTGAGCTGGAAGGTGACTGAGTTTACCTGAAAAGATGTCTTGCTTGTATGAAGACACAGAGCATGCGATTTAACTCCGCTCTGAAGGGAAACACACAGCATAGTTGTCATCCATGAAACACACTCTGCTTTAGAACAAGAAGCATGCTCTTGCTTTCTAGAGTCTCTAATAGAGCCAGAAACTTGAAAGTGTGCTCAGAACAAAAGAACGGTGTTTCCTACATATACGGACCATTGCTAGTTCAACTCTGCTTCTGAAACTGATACAAACCACAAGTCATGCAACATCCAATGCTTTTCAGTTAAGAGCAAGAAACCTGTGAGCTTCGTAAACGATTTATATTCATTTGAGCTGAAAAGTGACTGCATTTACCTGAAATGATGTCTTGCTTTTAGGAAGACACAGAGCCTGGGATTTAACTCCATTTCTGAAGGGAAACACACAGCACAGTTCTAATCCATGAAGCACAATCTGCTTTAGAGCAAGAAGCATGCTCTTGCTTTCTAGAGTGTCTAATAGAGAAGGAAACGTGAGTTGGTTAGAACAAAAGAACGATGTTTCCTACACATACGGACCATTGCTAGTTTAACTCTGCTTCTGAAACTGATACAAACCACAGGTCATCTAACATCCAATGCTTTAGAGTTAAGAGCGACAAACGAGTGAACTTCCTGAGAGATTTATATTCGTTTGAGCTAAAAGTGACTGCTTTTACCGGAAATGATATCTCGTTCTAGGAAGACACTGAGCCTGCGATTTAACTCCATTTCGGAAGGGAAACACAAAGCACAGTTCTCATCCATGAAACACACTCTGCTTTAGAGCAAGAAGCACGCTCTTGCTTTCTAGGGTCTCTAATAGAACAGACACTTGAGTGTGCTCAGAACAAAAGAACGGTGTTTCCTACACATATGGACCATTGCTAGTTCAACTCTGCTTCTGAAACTGATACAAAACACAGGTCCTCTAATATCAAATGCTTTACAGTTAAGAGCGAGAGACGTGTGTGCTATGAGAACTATGTATCTTTTGTTTGAGCTGAAAGGTGACTGAGTTTACCTTAAACGAAGTCTTGCTTTTAGGAAGACACCGAGCCTGGGATTTAACTCCATTTCTGAAGGGAAACACACAGCACAGTTCTCATCCATGAAACACAGTCTGCTTTAGATCAAGAAGCACCCCCGTGCTTTCTAGAGTCTATATTAGAGCAGGAAATGTGAGTGTGCTCAGAACAAAGGAACGGATTTCCTACACATACAGACCATATCCAGTTCAACTCTGCTTCTGAAACTGATACAAACCACAGTTCTTCTAACATCCAATGCTTTCGTTTAATAGCGAGAAACGTGTTAGCAACGTAAACGATGTAGCTTTGTTTGAGCTGAAAAGTGAGTGAGATTACCTGAAACGAAGTCTTGGTGGTAGGAAGACACAGAGCCTGTAATTCAACTCCATTTCTGAAGGGAAACACACAGCACAGTTGTCATCCATGAAACACACTCTGCTCATAGCAAGAAGCACGCTGTTGCTTTCTAGAGTCTCTAATAGAGCAAGAAACGTGTGTATGCTCAGAACAATAGAACGGTGTTTACTACAAATATGGACCATTGCTAGTTCAACTCTGCTTCTGAAACTGATACAAACATCAGGTCATCTAACATCCAAAGCTTTTCAGTTAAGAGCGACAAACGTGTGAGCTTTGTGAAAGATTTATATTCATTTGAGCTAAAAGTGACTGCATTTACCTGAAACGATAAACTGTTGTAGGAAGACACAGAGACTGGGATTTAACTCCATTTCTGAAGGGAAACACACAGCACAGTTCTCATCCATGAAACACACTCTGCTTTAGAGCAAGAAGCATGCTCTTACTTTCTAGGGTCTCTAATACAGCAGGTAAAGTGGGTGTGGTAAGAACAACAGAATGGTGTTTCCTACACATAAGTTCCATATCTAGTTCTACTCTGCTTCTGAAACTGATACAAACCACAGGTCCTCTAACATCCATTGCTTTTCAGTTAAGAGCGAGAAACACGTGAGCTATGTGAATGATGTAGTTTTGTTTGAGCTGAAAAGTAACTGAGTTTTCATGAAAGGAAGTCATGCTTGTAGGAAGACATGGAGCCTGTGATTTTACACCATTTCTGAAGGGAAACACACAGCACAGTTCTCATCCATGAAACACAGTTTGCTTTAGTGCAAGAAGCACGCTCTTGCTTTCTAGAGTCTCTAAAAGAGCCTGACACTTGAGTGTGCTCAGAACAAAAGAACGGTGTTTCCTACACATACAGACCATTGCTGGTTCAACTCTGCTTCTGAAACTGATACAAAACACGGGTCCTCTAATATCCAATGCTTTTCTGTTAAGAGCCAGAATCGTGTGAGTTACGTGAATGATGTAGTTTTGTTTGAGCTGAAAAGTTACTGAGTTTACATGAAAAGAATTCTTGCTTGTATGAAGACACAGAGCCAGTGATTTAACTCCATTTCTGAAGGGAAACACACAGCACAGTTGTCATCCATGAAACACACTCTGCTTTAGAGCAAAAAGCACGCACTTGCTCTCTAGAGCCTCTAATAAAGCAGGAAACATGAGTGTGCTCAGAACAAAAGAACGGTGTTTCCTACACATACGGACCATATCTAGTTCAACTCTTCTTCTGAAACTGATACAAACCACAGTTCCTCTAACATCAAATGCTTTCCAGTTACGAACAAGAAACGTGTGAGCTTCGTGAACCATGTAGCTTCCTTTGAGCTGGAAAGTGACTGAGTTTACCTGAAAAGATGTCTTGCTTGTATGAAGACATAGAGCATGCGATTTAACTCCACTCTGAAGGGAAACACACAGCATAGTTGTCATCCATGAAACACACTCTGCTTTAGAACAAGAAGCATGCTCTTGCTTTCTAGAGTCTCTAATAGAGCCAGAAACTTGAAAGTGTGCTCAGAACAAAAGAACGGTGTTTCCTACATATACGGACCATTGCTAGTTCAACTCTGCTTCTGAAACTGATACAAACCACAAGTCATGCAACATCCAATGCTTTTCAGTTAAGAGCAAGAAACGTGTGAGCTTCGTAAACGATTTATATTCATTTGAGCTGAAAAGTGACTGCGTTTACCTGAAATGATGTCTTGCTTTTAGGAAGACACAGAGCCTGGGATTTAACTCCATTTCTGAAGGGAAACACACAGCACAGTTCTCATCCATGAAGCACACTCTGCTTTAGAGCAGGAAGCATGCTCTTGCTTTCTAAGAGTCTCTAATTCAGCAGGAAACGTGACTGTGGTCAGAACAGAATAACGCTGTTTCCTACACATACGGACCATATCTAGGTCAACTCTTCTTCTGAAACTGATACAAACCACAGTTCCTCTAACATGCAATGCTTTCCAGTTAAGAGCAAGAAATGTGTGATCTTTGTGAACGATGTAGCGAACTTTGAGCTGAAAAGTGACTGAGTTTACCTGAAAAGATGTCTTGCTTATAGGAAGACACAATGCCTGGGATTTAACTCCATTTCTGAAGGGAAACACATAGCACAGTTCTAATCCATGAAGCACAATCTGCTTTAGAGCAAGAAGCATGCTTTTGCTTTCTAGAGTGTCTAATAGAGTAGGAAACGTGAGTTGGTTAGAACAAAAGAACGATGTTTCCTACACATACGGACAATTGGTAGTTTAACTCTGCTTCTGAAACTGATACAAACCACAGGTCATCTAACATCCAATGCTTTAGAGTTAAGAGCGACAAACGTGTGAACTTCGTGAGAGATTTATATTCGTTTGAGCTAAAAGTGACTGCTTTTACCTGAAATGATATCTCGTTGTAGGAAGACACCGAGCCTGCAATTTAACTCCATTTCAGAAGGGAAACACAAAGCACAGTTCTCATCCATGAAACACACTCTGCTTTAGAGCAAGAAGCACGCTCTTGCTTTCTAGGGTCTCTAATAGAACAGACACTTGAGTGTGCTCAGAACAAAAGAACGGTGTTTCCTACACATATGGACCATTGCTAGTTCAACTCTGCTTCTGAAACTGATACAAAACACAGGTCCTGTAATATCAAATGCTTTACAGTTAAGAGCGAGAGACGTGTGTGCTACAAGAACTATGTATCTGTTGTTTGAGCTGAAAGGTGACTGAGTTTACCTTAAATGAAGTCTTGCTTTTAGGAAGACACAGAGCCTGGGATTTAACTCCATTTCTGAAGGGAAACACACAGCACAGTTCTCATCCATGAAACACAATCTGCTTTAGAGCAAGATGCACGCCCGTGATTTCTAGAGTCTATATTAGAGCAGGAAACGTGAGTGTGCTCAGAACAAAGGAACGGATTTCCTACACATACAGACCATATCCAGTTCAACTCTGCTTCTGAAACTGATACAAACCACAGTTCTTCTAACGTCCAATGGTTTTCGTTTAATAGCGAGAAACGTGTTAGCAACGTAAACGATGTAGCTTTGTTTGAGCTGAAAAGTGAGTGAGATTACCTGAAACGAAGTCTTGGTGGTAGGAAGACACAGAGCCTGTAATTCAACTCCATTTCTGAAGGGAAACACACAGCACAGTTGTCATCCATGAAACACACTCTGCTTATAGCAAGTAGCACGCTGTTGCTTTCTAGAGTCTCTAATAGAGCAAGAAACGTGTGTATGCCCAGAACAATAGAACTGTGTTTCCTACACATATGGACCATTGCTAGTTCAACTCTGCTTCTGAAACTGATACAAACCACAGTTCATCTAACATCCAATGCTATTCAGTTAAGAGCGACAAACGTGTGAGCTTCGTGAAAGATTTATATTCATTTGAGCTAAAAGTGACTGCGTTTACCTGAAATGATAAACTGTTGTAGGAAGACACAGAGACTGGGATTTAACTCCATTTCTGAAGGGAAACACACAGCACAGTTCTCATCCATGAAACACACTCTGCTTTAGAGCAAGAAGCACGCTCTTACTTTCCTGGGTCTCTAATACAGCAGGTAAAGTGGGTGTGGTAAGAACAACAGAATGGTGTTTCCTACGCATATGTTCCATATCTAGTTCAACTCTGCTTCTGAAACTGATACAAACCACAGGTCCTCTAACATCCAATGCTTTTCAGTTAAGAGCGAGAAACACGTGAGCTATGTGAATGATGTAGTTTTGTTTGAGCTGAAAAGTAACTGAGTTTTCATGAAACGAAGTCATGCTTGTAGGAAGACATGGAGCCTGTGATTTTACACCATTTCTGAAGGGAAACACCCAGCACAGTTCTCATCCATGAAACACAATCTGTATATAGCAAGAAGCACCTTCTTGCTTTATGAAGTCTCTAATAGAGCAGGTAAAGTGAGTGGGGTCAGAAGAAAATAATGGTGTTTCCTACACATAGGGACCATATCTAGATAAACTCCGCTTCTGAAACTGATACAAACCACAGGTCCTCTAACATCCAATTCTTTTCCGTTAAGAGCCAGAAACGTGTGTGTTATGTGAACAATGTAGTTTTTTTTGAGCTGAAAAGTTACTCAGTTTACATGAAAAGAAGTCTTGCTTGTAGGAAGACACAGAACCTGTGATTTAACTCCATTTATGAAGGGAAACACACAGCACAGTTGTCATCCATGAAACACACTCTGCTTTAGAGCAAAAAGCACGCTCTTGCATTCTAGAACCTCTAATAAAGCAGGAAACATGAGTGTGCTCAGAACAAAACAACGGTGTTTCCTACACATACGGACCATTGCTAGTTCAACTCTGCTTCTGAAACTGATACAAACCACAGTTCCTCTAACATCAAATGCTTTCCATTTAAGAGCGAGAAACGTGTGAGCTTCGTGAACGATGTACCGAACTTTGAGCTGAAAAGTGACTGAGTTTTCCTGAAAAGATATCTTGCTTGTAGGAAGACACAGAGCCTGGGATTTAACTCCATTTCTGAAGGGAAACACACAGCACAGTTCTTATCCATGAAGCACATTCTGCTTTAGAGCAAGAAGCATGCTCTTGCTTTCTAGATTCTCTAATAGAGTCAGAAACTTGAGGGTGCTCAGAACAAAAGAACGGTGTTTCCTACACATACGGTCCATTACTAGTTCAACTCTGCTTCTGAAACTGATACAAACCACAGGTCCTCTAATATCCAATGCTTTACAGTTAAGAGCGAGAAACGAGTGAGCTACGAGAACTATGTATCTTTGTTTGAGCTGAAAGTCCATGAGTTTACCTTAAAGGAAGTCTTGCTTTTAGGAAGACAGAGAGCCTGGGATTTAACTCCATTTCTGAAGGGAAACACACAGCACAGTTCTCATCCATGAAACACAGTATGCTTTAGTGCAAGAAGCACGCTCTTGCTTTCTAGAGTCTCTAATAGAGTAGGAAACGTGAGTTGGTTAGAACAAATGAACGATGTTTCCTACACATATGGACCATTGCTAGTTTAATTCTGATTCTGAAACTGATACAAACCACAGGTCATCTAACATCCAATGCTTTAGAGTTAAGAGCGAAAAACGTGTGAGCTTCGTGAAAGATTTATATTCGTTTGAGCTAAAAGTGACTGCGTTTACCTGAAATGATATATAGTTGTAGGAAGACACAGAGCATGGGATTTAACTCCATTTTGGAAAGGAAACACAAAGCACAGTACTCATCCATGAAACACACTCTGCTTTAGAGCAAGAAGCACGCTCTTGCTTTCTAGGTTCTCTAAAACAGCCAGACACTTGAGTGTGCTCAGAACAAAAGAACGGTGTTTCCTACACATAGAAACCATTGCTAGTTCAACTCTGCTTCTGAAATGATACAAAACACAGGTCCTCTAATATCCAATGCTTTACAGTTAAGAGCAAGAAACGTGTGAGCTTCGAGAACTATGTATCTTTTGTTTGAGCTGAAAGGTGACTGAGTTTACCTTAAACGAAGTCTTGCTTGTAGGAAGACACAGAGCCTGGGATTTATCTCCCTTTCTGAAGGGAAACACACAGCACAGTTCTCATCCATGAAACACACTCTGCTTTAGAGCAAGAAGCACGCTCTTGCTTTCTAGAGCATCTAATAAATCAGGAAACATGAGTGTGCTCAGAACAAAACAACAGTGTTTCCTACACTTCCGGACCATATCTAGTTCAACTCTTCTTCTGAAATTCATAGAAACCACAGTTCCTCTAACATCAAATGCTTTCCAGTTACAAACAAGAAACGTGTGAGCTTCGTGAAACATGTAGCTTCCTTTGAGCTGAGAAGTGACTGAGTTTACCTGAAAAGATTTCTTGCTTGTATGAAGACACAGAGCCTGGGATTTAACTCCATTCTGAAGGGAAACAGACAGCACAGTTCTCATCCATGAAACACACTCTGGTTTAGAGCAAGAAGCACGCTCTTACTTTCTAGGTTCTCTAATACAGCAGGTAAAATGGGTGTGGTAAGAACAACAGAATGGTGTTTCCTACACATAATTTCCATATCTAGTTCAACTCTGCTTCTGAAACTGATACAAACAACAGGTCCTGTAACATCCAATGCTTTACAGTGAAGAGTGAGAAACACGTGAGCTATGTGAATGATGTAGTTTTGTTTGAGCTGAAAAGTAACTGAGTTTACATGGAACGAAGTCATGCTTCTAGGAAGACACGGTGCCTGTGATTTTACACCATTTCTGAAGGGAAACACACAGCACAGTTCTCATCCTTGAAACACATTCTGCTTATAGCAAGAAGCACCTTCTTGCTTTCTGCAGTCTCTAATAGAGCAAGTAAAGTGAGTGGGGTCATAACAAAATAACGGTGTTTCCTACACATTTGGACCATGACTAGTTCAACTCTGCTTCTGAAACTGATACAAACCACAGTTCTTCTAACATCCAATACTTTTCGGTTAAGAGCGAGAAACGTGTGAGCAACGTAAACAATGTAGGTTTGTTTGAGCTGAAACGTGAGTGAGATTACCTGAAACGAAGTCTTGGTGGTAGGAAGACACAGAGCCTGTGATTCAACTCCATTGCTGAAGGGAAACACACAGCACAGTTCTCATCCATGAAACACACTCTGCTTTAGAGCAAGAAGCACGCTCTTGCTTTCTAAGAGTCTCTAATTCAGCAGGAAACGTGATTTGGTCAGAACAAAATAACGGTGTTTCCTACACATACAGACCATATCTAGTCCAACTCTGCTTCTGAAACTGATACAAACCACAGTTCCTCTAACATGCAATGCTTTCCAGTTAAGAGCGAGAAACGTGTGAGCTTCGTGAACGATGTAGCGAACTTTGAGCTGAAAAGTGACTGAGTTTACCTGAAAAGATGTCTTGATTGTAGGAAGACACAGAGCCTGGGATTTAACTCCATTTCAGAAGGGAAACGCACAGCACAGTTCTAATCCATGAAGCACATTCTGCTTCAGAGCAAGAAGCATGCTCTTGCTTTCTAGAGTCTCTAATAGAGCCAGAAAGTTGAGAGTGCTTAGAACAAAAGAACGGTGTTTCCTACACATACGGACCATTGCTAGTTCAACTCTGCTTCTGAAACTGATACAAACCACAGGTCCTCTAATATCCAATGCTTTTCAGTTAAGAGCGAGAAACACGTGAGCTATGTGAATGATGTAGTTTTGTTTGAGCTGAAAAGTAACTGAGTTTACATGAAACGAAGTCATGCTTGTAGGAAGACACGGAGCCTGTGATTTTACACCATTTCTGAAGGGAAACACACAGCACAGTTCTCATCCATGAAACACATTCTGCTTATAGCAAGAAGCACCTTCTTGCTTTCTGGAGTCACTAATACAGCAGGTAAAGTGAGTGGGGTCAGAACAAAATAACGGTGTTTCCTACACATACAGACCATATCTAGTTCAACTCTGCTTCTGAAACTGATACAAACCACAGGTCCTCTAACATCCAATTCTTTTCCGTTAAGAGCCAGAAAAGTGTGAGTTATGTGAACGATGGAGTTTTGTTTGAGCTGAAAAGTTACTGAGTTTACATGAAAAGAAGTCTTGCTTGTAGGAAGACACAGAGCCAGTGATTTCACTCCATTTCTGAAGGGAAGCACACAGCACAGTTCTCATCCATGAAACACACTCTGCTTTAGAGCAGGAAGCACGCTCTTGCTTTCTAAGGGTCTCTAATTCAGCAGGAAACGTGACTGAGGTCAGAACAAAATAACGGTGTTTCCTACACATACGGATCATTGCTAGTTCGACTCTGCTTCTGAAAGTGATACAAACCACAGGTCATCTAACATCCAATGCTTTAGAGATAAGAACGACAAATGTGTGAGCTTCGTGAAAGATTTATATTTGTTTCAGCTAAAGTGACTGGGTTTATCTGAAATGATATCTAGTTGTAGGAAGACACACAGCCTGTTATTTAACTCCATTTCAGAAGGCAAACACAAACTACAGTTCTCATCCATGAAACACACTCTGCCTTAAAGCAAGAAGCACGCTCTTGCGTTCTAGGGTCTCTATTAGAGCCAGAAACTTGAGTGTTATCAGAACAAAAGAACGGTGTTTCCTACACATACGGACCATTGCTAGTTCAACTCTGCTTCTGAAACTGATACAAAAAAAGGTCCTCTAATATCCAATGATTTACAGTTAAGATCGAGAAACGTGTGAGCTCTGAGAACTATGTAACGTTGTTTGAGCTGAAAGGTGACTGAGTTTACCTTAAAAGAAGTCTTGCTTTTAGCAAGACACAGAGCCTGAGATTTAACTCCATTTCTGAAGGGAAACACACAGTACAGTTCTCATCCATGAAACACAGTCTGCTTTAGAGCAGGAAGCACGCTCTTGCTTTCTAGAGTCTATAATAGAGCAGGAAACATGAGTGTGCTCAGAACAAAAGAACAGAGTTTCCTACACATACAGACCATATCTAGTCCTACTCTTCTTTGGAAACTGATACAAACCACAGTTCCTCTAATATCAAATGCTATTCCAGTTAGAGCAAGAAACATGTGAGCTATATGAAGGATGTAGCCTTGTTTGAGCTGAATCATGAGTGAGTTTACCTGAAATGAAGTCTTGCTTGTAGGAAGACACAGAGCATGGGATTTTACTCCATTTCTGGAGGGAAACACACAGCACAGTTGTCATCCGTGAAACACACTCTGCTTTAGAGCAAGAAGCATGTTCTTGCTTTCTAGAGTTTCTAATAGAGCAATAGAAATTAGGGTACTCAGAACAAAAGAACGGTGTTTCCAACATATATGGACCATTGCTAGTTCAACTCTGCTTCTGAAGCTGATACAGACAACAGTTCCTCTAACATGCAATGCTTTTCAGTTAAGAGCGAGAAACGAGGGAGCTTTGTGAATGATTTATATTCCTTTGAGTTAAAAGTGACTGCCTTTTCCTGAAATTATGTCTATCTGTAGGAAGACACAGAGCCTGGTATTTAACTACTTTTCTGAAGGGAAACAAACATCACAGTTCTCATCCATGAAGCACACTCTGCTTTAGAGCAAGAAGCACGCTCTTGCTTTCTAGAGCCTCTACTAAGGCAGGAAAAATGAGTGTGCTCAGAAGAAAAGAACGGTGTTTCCTACAAATACGGACCATATCTAGTTCAACTCTTCTTCTGAAACTGATAGAAACCATAGTTCCTCTAACATCAAATGCTTTCCAGTTACGAACAAGAAACGTGTGAGCTTCGTGAACCATGTAGCTTCCTTTGAGCTGAAAAGTGACTGAGTTTACCTGAAAAGATGTCTTGCTTGTATAAAGACACAGAGCCTGAGATTTAACTCCATTCTGAATGGAAACACACTGCACAGTTCTCATCCAAGAAACACACTCTGCTTATAGCAAGAAACACGCTCTTGGTTTCTAGAGTCTCTAATAGAGCAGGAAACATGAGGGTGGTTGGAACAAAAGAACGGTGTTTCCTACACATACGGACCATTGCTAGTTTAACTCTGCTTCTGAAACTGATACAAACCACAGGTCATCTAACATCCAATGCTTTTCAGTTAAGAGCGAGAAACGTGTGAGCTTCGTAAACGATTTATATTCATTTGAGCTGAAAAGTAACTCTGTTTACCTGAAATGATATCTTGCATGTAGGAAGACACAGAGCCTGGGATTTAACTCCATTTCTGAAGGGAAACACACAGCATAGTTGTCATCCGTGAAACACACTTTGCTTTAGAGCAAGAAGTACGCTCTTGCTTTCTAGAGTCTCTAATACAGCAGGAAACGTGACTGTGGTCAGAACAAAAGAACGGTGTTTCCTACACGTACAGACCATATCTAGTTCAACTCTGCTTCTGAAACTGATACAAACCACAGGTCATCTATCATCCAATGCTTTACAGTTAAGAGCGAGAAACGTGTGAGCGAGGAGAAATATGTGTCTATGTTTGAGCTGAAAGGTGACTGAGTTTACCTTAAACGAAGTCTTGCTTTTAGCAAGACACAGAGCTTGAAATTTAACTCCATTTCTGAAGGGAAACACACATCACAGTTCTCATCCATGAAACACAGTCTGCTTTAGAGCAAGAAGCACGCTCTTGCTTTCTAGAGTCTATAATAGAGCAGGAAACATGTGAGTGCTCAGAACAAAAGAACAGAGTTTCCTACATGTACAGACCATCTCTAGTCCTACTCTGCTTCGCAAACTGATACAAACCAAAGTTCCTCTAATATCCAATGCTTTTCAGTTAGAGCAACAAACGTGTGAGCTACGTAAACGATGTAGCCTTGTTTGAGCTGAATCATGAGTGAGTTTACCTGAAACGAAGTCTTGCTTGTAGGAAGACACAGAGCCTGGGATTTTACTCCATTTCTGAAGGGAAACACACAACACAGTTGTCATCCATGAAACACACTCTGCTTTAGAGCAAGAAGCATGCTCTTGCTTTCTAGAGTCTATAATAGAGCAATAGACTTGAGGGTACTCAGAACAAAAGAACGGTGTTTCCTTCATATACGGACCATTGCTAGTTCAACTCTGCTTCTGAAGCTGATACAAACAACAGTTCCTCTAACATGCAATGCTTTTCAGTTAAGAGCGAGAAACGTGTGAGCTTTGTGAATGATTTATATTCGTTTGAGTTAAAAGTGACTGCGTTTACCTGAAATTATGTCTATTTGTAGGAAGACACAGAGCCTGGTATTTAACTCCTTTTCTGAAGAGAAACACACATCACAGTTGTCATCCATGAAACACACTCTGCCTTAGAGCAAGAAGAATGCTCTTGCTTTCTAGAGCCTCTATTAAAGCAAGACATATGAGTGTGCTCAGAACAAAAGAAAGGATTTTCCTACACAAACGGACCATATCTAGGTGAACTCTTCTTCTGAAACCGATACAAACCACAGTTACTCTAACATGCAATGCTTTCCAGTTACGAACAAGAAACTTGTGATCTTCGGGAACTATGTAGCTTCTTTTGAGCTGAAATGTGACTGAGTTTACCTGAAAAGATGTCTTGCTTGTAGGAAGACACAGAGCCTGTTTTTAACTCCATTTCTGAAGGGAAACACACAGCACAGTTCTCATCCATGAAACACACTCTGCTTTAGAGCAAGAAGCCTGCTCTTGCTTTCTAGAGTCTCCAATAGAGCCAGAAACTTGAAAGTATGCTCAGAACAAATGAAAGGTGTTTCCTACACATACGGACCATATCTAGGTCAACTCTTCTTCTGAAACTGATACAAACCACAGGTCCTCTAACATGCAATGCTTTCCAGTTAAGAGCGAGAAACGTGTGAGCTTCGTGAACGATGTAGCTTCCTTTGAGCCTAAAAGTGAATGAGTTTACCTGAAAAGATGTCTTGCTTATAGGAAGACACAGAGCCTGGGATTTAACTCCATTTCTGAAGGGAAACACACAGTACAGTTGTCATCCCTGAAGCACACTCCGCTTAAGAGCAAGAAGCATACTCTTGCGTTCTAGTGTCCCTAAAAATCAGGAAACGTGAGTGTGCTCATAACAAAAGAACGGTGTTTCTTACACATACAGACCATTGCTAGTACAACTCTGCTACTGAAAATGATACAAACCACTGGTCCTCTAACATCCAATGCTTTACAGTTAAGAGCCCGAAACGTGTGAGCTACATGTACGATGTAGCTTTGTTTGAGCTGGAAGGTGACTGAGTTTACTTGAAACGAAGTCTTGCTTATAGGAAGATACAGAGCCTGGGATTTAACTCCATTTCTGAAGGGAAACACACAGCACAGTTGTCATCCCTGAAGCACACTCCGCTTAAGAGCAAGAAGCATACTCTTGCGTTCTTGTGTCCCTAAAAGTCAGGAAACCTGAGTGTGCTCATAACAAAACAACGGTGTTTCCTACACATACGGACCATATCTAGTTCAACTCTGCTTCTGAAACTGATACAAACCACAGGTCATCTAACATCCAATGCTTTTCAGTTATGAGTGAAAACGTGTGAGCTTCGTAAATGATTTATATTCATTTGAGCTGAAATGTAACTCCGTTTACCTGAAATGATGTCTTGCATGTAGGAAGACACAGAGCCTGGGATTTACCTCCATTTCTGAAGGGAAACACACAGCACAGTTGTCATCCGTGAAACACACTCTGCTTTAGAGCAAGAAGTACGCTCTTTCTTTCTAGAGTCTCTAATAAAGCAGGAAACGTGACTGTGGTCAGAACAAAAGAACAGTGTTTCCTACCCGTACAGACCATATCTAGTTCAACTCTGCTTCTGAAACTGATACAAACCACAGGTCATCTATCATCCAATGCTTTATAGTTAAGAGCGAGAAACGTGTGAGCGATGAGAAATATGTGTCTATGTTTCAGCTGAAAGGTGACTGAGTTTACCTTAAACGAAGTCTTGCTTTTAGCAAGACAAAGAGCTTGAAATTTAACTCCATTTCTGAAGGGAAACACACATCACAGTTCTCATCCATGAAACACAGTCTGCTTTAGAGCAAGAAGCACGCTCTTGCTTTCTAGAGTCTATAATAGAGCAGGAAACATGTGTGTGCTCAGAACAAAAGAACAGAGTTTCCTACACATACAGACCATCTCTAGTCCTACTCTGCTTCGGAAACTGATACAAACCACAGTTCCTCTAACATGCCATGCTTTTCAGTTAAGAGCGAGAAACGTGTGAGCTTTGTGAATGATTTATATTCATTTGAGTTAAAAGTGACTGCGTTTACCTGAAATTATGTCTATTTGTAGGAAGACACAGAGCCTGGTATTTAACTCCTTTTCTGAAGAGAAACACACATCACAGTTGTCATCCATGAAACACACTCTGCTTTAGAGCAAGAAGAATGCTCTTGCTTTCTAGAGCCTCTTATAAAGCAAGACATATGAGTGTGCTCAGAACAAAAGAACGGATTTTCCTACATAAACGGACCATATCTAGGTCAACTCTTCTTCTGAAACTGATACAAACCACAGTTACTCTAACATGCAATGCTTTCTAGTTACGAACAAGAAACTTGTGAGCTTCGGGAACGATGTAGCTTCTTTTGAGCTGAAAAGTGACTGAGTTTTCCTGAAAAGATGTCTTGCTTGTAGGAAGACACAGAGCCTGTTTTTAACTCCATTTCTGAAGGCAAACACACAGCACAGTTCTCATCCATGAAACACTCTCTGCTTTAGAGCAAGAAGCCCGCTCTTGCTTTCTAGAGTCTCCAATAGAGCCAGAAACTTGAATGTATGCTCAGAACAAATGAAAGGTGTTACCTACACATACGGACCATATCTAGGTCAACTCTTCTTCTGAAACTGATACAAACCAAAGGTCCTCTAACATCCAATGCTTTTCAGTTAAGAGCGAAAACATGTGAGCTTCGTAAACGATTTATATTCATTTGAGCTGAAAAGTAACTCCGTTTACCTGAAATGATGTCTTGCATGTAGGAAGACTCAGAGCCTGGGATTTACCTCCATTTCTGAAGGGAAACACACAGCCCAGTTGTCATCCGTGAAACACACTCTGCTTTAGAGCAAGAAGTACGCTCTTTCTTTCTATAGTCTCTAATAATGCAGGAAACCTGACTGTGGTCAGAACAAAAGAACGTTGTTTCCTTCACACACGGACCATTGCTAGTTCAACTCTGCTTCTGAAACTGATACAAACCACCAGTCATCTAACATCCAATGCTTTTCAGTTAAGAGCAAGAAACGTTCTAGCTTCGTGAACGAAGTAGCTTTGTTTGAGCTGAAACGTGACTGAGTTTATGTGAAACGAAGTCTTGCTTGTAGAAAGATACAGAGCCTGTGAATGAACTCCATTTCTAAAAGGAAACACAAATCACAGTTCTCATCATGAAAGACACTCTGCTTATAGGAAGAAGCACGCTCTTGCTTTCTCAAGTCTATAATAGAGCCAGAAACTTGAAAGTGTGCTCAGAACAAAAGAACGGTGTTTCCAACACATACGGACCATTGCTAGTTCAACTCCACTTCTGAAACTGATACAAACCACAAGTTATCTAACATCCAATGCTTTTCAGTTAAGAGCGAGAAACGTGTGAGCTTTGTAAACGATTTATATTCATTTGAGCTGAAAAGTGACTGCGTTTACCTGAAATGATATCTTGCTTGCAGGAAGACACAGAGCCTGGAATTTAACTCCATTTCTGACGGGAAGCACACAGCACCATTCTCATACATGAAACACACTCTGCTTTAGAGCAAGAAGCACGCTCTTGCTTTCTAGAGTCTCTAATAGTGCAGGAAACGTGAGTGTGCTCAGAACAAAAGAACGGAGTTTCCTACACATACAAACCATATCTAGTCCAACTCTGCTTCTGAAACTGATACAAACCACAGTTCCTCTAATATCCAATGCTTTTTAGTTAGAGCAAGAAACGTGTGAGCTAAATAAACGATGTAGCTTTGTTTGAGCTGAAAGGTGAGTGAGTTTACCTGAAACGAAGTCTTGCTCGTAGGAAGACACAGAGCCTGGAATTTAACTCCATTTCTGAAGGGAAATACACAGCACAGTTCTCATCCTTGAAACACACTGTGCGTATAGGAAGAAGGACACTATTGCTTTCTAGAGTCTCTAATAGAGCAGGAAACATGAGTGTGCTCAGAACAAAAGCACGGTGTTTCTTACAAATACGGACCATTGCTAGTTCAACTCTGCTTCTTATACTGATACAAACCACAAGTCACCTAACATCCAATGCTTTCCAGTTAAGAGCAAGAAACGTGTGAGCTTCATGAACCATGTAGCTTCCTTTGAGCTGAAAAGTGACTGAGTTTACCTGAAAAGATGTCTTGCTTGTATAAAGACACAGAGCCTGAGATTTAACTCCATTCTGAATGGAAACACACTGCACAGTTCTCATCCAAGAAACACACTCTGCTTATAGGAAGAAACACGCTCTTGGTTTCTAGAGTCTCTAATAGAGCAGGAAACGTGAGGGTGGTTGGAACAAAAGAACGGTGTTTCCTACACATACGGACCATTGCTAGTTTAACTCTGCTTCTGAAACTGATACAAACCACAGGTCATCTAACATCCAATGCTTTTCAGTTAAGAGCGAGAAACGTGTGAGCTTCGTAAACGATTTATATTCATTTGAGCTGAAAAGTAACTCTGTTTACCTGAAATGATATCTTGCATGTAGGAAGACACAGAGCCTGGGATTTAACTCCATTTCTGAAGGGAAACACACAGCATAGTTGTCATCCGTGAAACACACTTTGCTTTAGAGCAAGAAGTACGCTCTTGCTTTCTAGAGTCTCTAATACAGCAGGAAACGTGACTGTGGTCAGAACAAAAGAACGGTGTTTCCTACACGTACAGACCATATCTAGTTCAACTCTGCTTCTGAAACTGATACAAACCACAGGTCATCTATCTTCCAATGCTTTACAGTTAAGAGCGAGAAACGTGTGAGCGAGGAGAAATATGTGTCTATGTTTGAGCTGAAAGGTGACTGAGTTTACCTTAAACGAAGTCTTGCATTTAGCAAGACACAGAGCTTGAAATTTAACTCCATTTCTGAAGGGAAACACACATCACAGTTCTCATCCATGAAACACAGTCTGCTTTAGAGCAAGAAGCACGCTCTTGCTTTCTAGAGTCTATAATAGAGCAGGAAACATGTGTGTGCTCAGAACAAAAGAACAGAGTTTCCTACACGTACAGACCATCTCTAGTCCTACTCTGCTTCGCAAACTGATATAAACCAAAGTTCCTCTAATATCCAATGCTTTTCAGTTAGAGCAACAAACGTGTGAGCTACGTAAACGATGTAGCCTTGTTTGAGCTGAATCATGAGTGAGTTTACCTGAAACGAAGTCTTGCTTGTAGGAAGACACAGAGCCTGGGATTTTACTCCATTTCTGAAGGGAAACACACAACACAGTTGTCATCCATGAAACACACTCTGCTTTAGAGCAAGAAGCATGCTCTTGCTTTCTAGAGTCTATAATAGAGCAATAGACTTGAGGGTACTCAGAACAAAAGAACGGTGTTTCCTTCATATACGGACCATTGCTAGTTCAACTCTGCTTCTGAAGCTGATACAAACAACAGTTCCTCTAACATGCAATGCTTTTCAGTTAAGAGCGAGAAACGTGTGAGCTTTGTGAATGATTTATATTCGTTTGAGTTAAAAGTGACTGCGTTTACCTGAAATTATGTCTATTTGTAGGAAGACACAGAGCCTGGTATTTAACTCCTTTTCTGAAGAGAAACACACATCACAGTTGTCATCCATGAAACACACTCTGCCTTAGAGCAAGAAGAATGCTCTTGCTTTCTAGAGCCTCTATTAAAGCAAGACATATGAGTGTGCTCAGAACAAAAGAACGGATTTTCCTACACAAACGGACCATATCTAGGTGAACTCTTCTTCTGAAACCGATACAAACCACAGTTACTCTAACATGCAATGCTTTCCAGTTACGAACAAGAAACTTGTGACTTCGGGAACTATGTAGCTTCTTTTGAGCTGAAATGTGACTGAGTTTACCTGAAAAGATGTCTTGCTTGTAGGAAGACACAGAGCCTGTTTTTAACTCCATTTCTGAAGGGAAACACACAGCACAGTTCTCATCCATGAAACACACTCTGCTTTAGAGCAAGAAGCCTGCTCTTGCTTTCTAGAGTCTCCAATAGAGCCAGAAACTTGAAAGTATGCTCAGAACAAATGAAAGGTGTTTCCTACACATACGGACCATATCTAGGTCAACTCTTCTTCTGAAACTGATACAAACCACAGGTCCTCTAACATGCAATGCTTTCCAGTTAAGAGCGAGAAACGTGTGAGCTTCGTGAACGATGTAGCTTCCTTTGAGCCTAAAAGTGAATGAGTTTACCTGAAAAGATGTCTTGCTTATAGGAAGACACAGAGCCTGGGATTTAACTCCATTTCTGAAGGGAAACACACAGTACAGTTGTCATCCCTGAAGCACACTCCGCTTAAGAGCAAGAAGCATACTCTTGCGTTCTAGTGTCCCTAAAAATCAGGAAACGTGAGTGTGCTCATAACAAAAGAACGGTGTTTCTTACACATACAGACCATTGCTAGTACAACTCTGCTACTGAAAATGATACAAACCACAGGTCCTCTAACATCCAATGCTTTACAGTTAAGAGCCCGAAACGTGTGAGCTACGTGTACGATGTAGCTTTGTTTGAGCTGGAAGGTGACTGAGTTTACTTGAAACAAAGTCTTGCTTATAGGAAGATACAGAGCCTGGGATTTAACTCCATTTCTGAAGGGAAACACACAGCACAGTTGTCATCCCTGAAGCACACTCCGCTTCAGAGCAAGAAGCATACTCTTGCGTTCTTGTGTCCCTAAAAGTCAGGAAACCTGAGTGTGCTCATAACAAAAGAACGGTGTTTCCTACACATACGGACCATATCTAGTTCAACTCTGCTTCTGAAACTGATACAAACCACAGGTCATCTAACATCCAATGCTTTTCAGTTATGAGCGAAAACGTGTGAGCTTCGTAAATGATTTATATTCATTTGAGCTGAAATGTAACTCCGTTTACCTGAAATGATGTCTTGCATGTAGGAAGACACAGAGCCTGGGATTTAACTCCATTTCTGAAGGGAAACACACAGCACAGTTGTCATCCGTGAAACACACTCTGCTTTAGAGCAAGAAGTAAGCTCTTTCTTTCTAGAGTCTCTAATAAAGCAGGAAACGTGACTGTGGTCAGAACAAAAGAACGGTGTTTCCTACACGTACAGACCATATCTATTTCAACTCTGCTTCTGAAACTGATACAAACCACAGGTCATCTATCATCCAATGCTTTACAGTTAAGAGCGAGAAACGTGTGAGCGATGAGAAATATGTGTCTATGTTTGAGCTGAAAGGTGACTGAGTTTACCTTAAACGAAGTCTTGCTTTTAGCAAGACACAGAGCTTGAAATTTAACTCCATTTCTGAAGGGAAACACACATCACAGTTCTCATCCATGAAACACAGTCTGCTTTAGAGCAAGAAGCACGCTCTTGCTTTCTAGAGTCTATAATAGAGCAGGAAACATGTGTGTGCTCAGAACAAAAGAACAGAGTTTCCTACACATACAGACCATCTCTAGTCCTACTCTGCTTCGGAAACTGATACAAACCACAGTTCCTCTAACATGCAAGCTTTTCAGTTAAGAGCGAGAAACGTGTGAGCTTTGTGAATGATTTATATTCGTTTGAGTTAAAAGTGACTGCGTTTACCTGAAATTATGTCTATTTGTAGGAAGACACAGAGCCTGGTATTTAACTCCTTTTCTGAAGAGAAACACACATCACAGTTGTCATCCATGAAACACACTCTGCCTTAGAGCAAGAAGAATGCTCTTGCTTTCTAGAGCCTCTTATAAAGCAAGACATATGAGTGTGCTCAGAACAAAAGAACGGATTTTCCTACATAAACGGACCATATCTAGGTCAACTCTTCTTCTGAAACTGATACAAACCACAGTTACTCTAACATGCAATGCTTTCCCATTACGAACAAGAAACTTGTGAGCTTCGGGAACGATGTAGCTTCTTTTGAGCTGAAAAGTGACTGAGTTTACCTGAAAAGATGTCTTGCTTGTAGGAAGACACAGAGCCTGTTTTTAACTCCATTTCTGAAGGCAAACACACAGCACAGTTCTCATCCATGAAACACTCTCTGCTTTAGAGCAAGAAGCCCGCTCTTGCTTTCTAGAGTCTCCAATAGAGCCAGAAACTTGAAAGTATGCTCAGAACAAGTGAAAGGTGTTACCTACACATACGGACCATATCTAGGTCAACTCTTCTTCTGAAACTGATACAAACCACAGGTCCTCTAACATCCAATGCTTTTCAGTTAAGAGCGAAAACATGTGAGCTTCGTAAACGATTTATATTCATTTGAGCTGAAAAGTAACTCCGTTTACCTGAAATGATGTCTTGCATGTAGGAAGACACAGAGCCTGGGATTTACCTCCATTTCTGAAGGGAAACACACAGCCCAGTTGTCATCCGTGAAACACACTCTGCTTTAGAGCAAGAAGTACGCTCTTTCTTTCTATAGTCTCTAATAATGCAGGAAACCTGACTGTGGTCAGAACAAAAGAACGTTGTTTCCTTCACACACGGACCATTGCTAGTTCAACTCTGCTTCTGAAACTGATACAAACCACCAGTCATCTAACATCCAATGCTTTTCAGTTAAGAGCAAGAAACGTTCTAGCTTCGTGAACGAAGTAGCTTTGTTTGAGCTGAAACGTGACTGAGTTTATGTGAAACGAAGTCTTGCTTGTAGAAAGATACAGAGCCTGTGAATGAACTCCATTTCTAAAAGGAAACACAAATCACAGTTCTCATCATGAAAGACACTCTGCTTATAGGAAGAAGCACGCTCTTGCTTTCTCAAGTCTATAATAGAGCCAGAAACTTGAAAGTGTGCTCAGAACAAAAGAACGGTGTTTCCAACACATACGGACCATTGCTAGTTCAACTCCACTTCTGAAACTGATACAAACCACAAGTTATCTAACATCCAATGCTTTTCAGTTAAGAGCGAGAAACGTGTGAGCTTTGTAAACGATTTATATTCATTTGAGCTGAAAAGTGACTGCGTTTACCTGAAATGATATCTTGCTTGCAGGAAGACACAGAGCCTGGAATTTAACTCCATTTCTGAAGGGAAACACACAGCACAGTTCTCATTCACGAAACACACTATGCTTTAGAACAAGAAGCACGCTCTTGCTTTTTAAGAGTCTCTAATACAGCAGGAAACGTGACTGTGGTCAGAACAAAATAATGGTGTTTCCTACACATACTGACCATATCTAGGTCAACTCTTCTTCTGAAACTGATACAAACCAAAGTTCCTCTAACATGCATTGCTTTCCAGTTAAGAGCGAGAAACGTGTGAGCTTGGTGAACGATGTAGCTTCCTTTGAGCTGAAAAGTGACTGAGTTTACCTGAAAATATGTCTTGCTTGTAGGAAGACACAGAGCCTGGGATTTAACTCCGTTTCTCAAGGAAAACACACAGCACAGTTCTCATCCGTGAAACACAATCTGCTTTAGAGCAAGAAGAATGCTCTTGCTTTCTAGAGTCTCTAATAGAGCCAGAAACTTGAGGGTACTCTGAACAAAAGAACGGTGTTTCCTACATATACGGACCATATCTAGTCCAACTCTGCTTCTGAAACTGATACAAACCACAGGTCGTCTAACATCCAATGCTTTTCACTTTAGAGTGAGAAACGTGTGAGCTTCGTGAACGATGTAGCATTCTTTGAGCTGAAAGTTGACTGAGTTAACCTGAAACGAAGTCTTCCTTGTAGGTTGACACAGAGCCTGGGATTTATTCCATTTCTGAAGGTAAACACACAGCACAGTTCTCATCCATGAAACACACTCTGCTTTAGAGCTAGAAGCACGCTCATGATTTCTAGAGTCTCGAATTCAGCAGGTAAATTGAGTGAGGTCAGAACAAATGAACGGTGTTTCCTACACATACGGATCATATCTAGTTCAACTCTGCTTCTGAAAATGATATAAACCACAGGTCCTCTAACATCCAATGCTTTTCAGTTAAGAGCGAGAAACGTGTGAGCTTCGTGAACGATGTAGCATTCTTTGAGCTGAAAGATGACTGAGTTTACCTGAAACGAACTCTTCCTTGTAGGAAGACACAGATCATGGGATTTAACTGCATTTCTGAAGGGAAACACACAGCACAGTTGTCATCCATGAAACATACTGTGCTGTAGAGCAAGAAGCACACTCTTGCCTTCTAGAATCTGTAAAAAAGCAGGACACGTGAGTGTGCTCAGAACAAAAGAACGGTGTTTCCTACACATACGGACCATATTTAGTTCAACTCTGCTTCTGAAACTGTTACAAACCACAGGTTCTCTAACATCCAATGCTTTTCAGTTAAGAGCCAGAAACGTGTTAGCTACGTGAACGATGTAGTTATGTTTGAGCTGAAAAGTTACTCAGTTTACATGAAAAGAAGTCATGCTTGTAGGAAGACACAGAGACTGTTATATAACTCCATTTCTGACGGGAAGCACACAGCACCATTCTCATACATGAAACACACTCTGCTTTAGAGCAAGAAGCACGCTCTTGCTTTCTAGAGTCTCTAATAGTGCAGGAAACGTGAGTGTGCTCAGAACAAAAGAATGGAGTTTCCTACACATACAGACCATATCTAGTCCAACTCTGCTTCTGAAACTGATACAAACCACAGTTCTTCTAATATCCAATGCTTTTTAGTTAGAGCAAGAAACGTGTGAGCTAAATAAACGATGTAGCTTTGTTTGAGCTGAAAGGTGAGTGAGTTTACCTGAAACGAAGTCTTGCTCGTAGGAAGACACAGAGCCTGGAATTTAACTCCATTTCTGAAGGGAAATACACAGCACAGTTCTCATCCTTGAAACACACTGTGCTTATAGGAAGAAGGACACTATTGCTTTCTAGAGTCTCTAATAGAGCAGGAAACATGAGTGTGCTCAGAACAAAAGCACGGTGTTTCTTACAAATATGGACCATTGCTAGTTCAACTCTGCTTCTTATACTGATACAAACCACAAGTCACCTAACATCCAATGCTTCCCAGTTAAGAGCAAGAAACATGTGAGCTTCATGAACCATGTAGCTTCCTTTGAGCTGAAAAGTGACTGAGTTTACCTGAAAAGATGTCTTGCTTGTATAAAGACACAGAGCCTGAGATTTAACTCCATTCTGAATGGAAACACACTGCACAGTTCTCATCCAAGAAACACACTCTGCTTATAGCAAGAAACACGCTCTTGGTTTCTAGAGTCTCTAATAGAGCAGGAAACGTGAGGGTGGTTGGAACAAAAGAACGGTGTTTCCAACACATACGGACCATTGCTAGTTTAACTCTGCTTCTGAAACTGATACAAACCACAGGTCATCTAACATCCAATGCTTTTCAGTTAAGAGCGAGAAACGTGTGAGCTTCGTAAACGATTTATATTCATTTGAGCTGAAAAGTAACTCTGTTTACCTGAAATGATATCTTGCATGTAGGAAGACACAGAGCCTGGGATTTAACTCCATTTCTGAAGGGAAACACACAGCATAGTTGTCATCCGTGAAACACACTTTGCTTTAGAGCAAGAAGTACGCTCTTGCTTTCTAGAGTCTCTAATACAGCAGGAAACGTGACTGTGGTCAGAACAAAAGAACGGTGTTTCCTACACGTACAGACCATATCTAGTTCAACTCTGCTTCTGAAACTGATACAAACCACAGGTCATCTATCTTCCAATGCTTTACAGTTAAGAGCGAGAAACGTGTGAGCGAGGAGAAATATGTGTCTATGTTTGAGCTGAAAGGTGACTGAGTTTACCTTAAACGAAGTCTTGCATTTAGCAAGACACAGAGCTTGAAATTTAACTCCATTTCTGAAGGGAAACACACATCACAGTTCTCATCCATGAAACACAGTCTGCTTTAGAGCAAGAAGCACGCTCTTGCTTTCTAGAGTCTATAATAGAGCAGGAAACATGTGTGTGCTCAGAACAAAAGAACAGAGTTTCCTACACGTACAGACCATCTCTAGTCCTACTCTGCTTCGCAAACTGATATAAACCAAAGTTCCTCTAATATCCAATGCTTTTCAGTTAGAGCAACAAACGTGTGAGCTACGTAAACGATGTAGCCTTGTTTGAGCTGAATCATGAGTGAGTTTACCTGAAACGAAGTCTTGCTTGTAGGAAGACACAGAGCCTGGGATTTTACTCCATTTCTGAAGGGAAACACACAACACAGTTGTCATCCATGAAACACACTCTGCTTTAGAGCAAGAAGCATGCTCTTGCTTTCTAGAGTCTATAATAGAGCAATAGACTTGAGGGTACTCAGAACAAAAGAACGGTGTTTCCTTCATATACGGACCATTGCTAGTTCAACTCTGCTTCTGAAGCTGATACAAACAACAGTTCCTCTAACATGCAATGCTTTTCAGTTAAGAGCGAGAAACGTGTGAGCTTTGTGAATGATTTATATTCGTTTGAGTTAAAAGTGACTGCGTTTACCTGAAATTATGTCTATTTGTAGGAAGACACAGAGCCTGGTATTTAACTCCTTTTCTGAAGAGAAACACACATCACAGTTGTCATCCATGAAACACACTCTGCCTTAGAGCAAGAAGAATGCTCTTGCTTTCTAGAGCCTCTATTAAAGCAAGACATATGAGTGTGCTCAGAACAAAAGAACGGATTTTCCTACACAAACGGACCATATCTAGGTGAACTCTTCTTCTGAAACCGATACAAACCACAGTTACTCTAACATGCAATGCTTTCCAGTTACGAACAAGAAACTTGTGACTTCGGGAACTATGTAGCTTCTTTTGAGCTGAAATGTGACTGAGTTTACCTGAAAAGATGTCTTGCTTGTAGGAAGACACAGAGCCTGTTTTTAACTCCATTTCTGAAGGGAAACACACAGCACAGTTCTCATCCATGAAACACACTCTGCTTTAGAGCAAGAAGCCTGCTCTTGCTTTCTAGAGTCTCCAATAGAGCCAGAAACTTGAAAGTATGCTCAGAACAAATGAAAGGTGTTTCCTACACATACGGACCATATCTAGGTCAACTCTTCTTCTGAAACTGATACAAACCACAGGTCCTCTAACATGCAATGCTTTCCAGTTAAGAGCGAGAAACGTGTGAGCTTCGTGAACGATGTAGCTTCCTTTGAGCCTAAAAGTGAATGAGTTTACCTGAAAAGATGTCTTGCTTATAGGAAGACACAGAGCCTGGGATTTAACTCCATTTCTGAAGGGAAACACACAGTACAGTTGTCATCCCTGAAGCACACTCCGCTTAAGAGCAAGAAGCATACTCTTGCGTTCTAGTGTCCCTAAAAATCAGGAAACGTGAGTGTGCTCATAACAAAAGAACGGTGTTTCTTACACATACAGACCATTGCTAGTACAACTCTGCTACTGAAAATGATACAAACCACAGGTCCTCTAACATCCAATGCTTTACAGTTAAGAGCCCGAAACGTGTGAGCTACGTGTACGATGTAGCTTTGTTTGAGCTGGAAGGTGACTGAGTTTACTTGAAACAAAGTCTTGCTTATAGGAAGATACAGAGCCTGGGATTTAACTCCATTTCTGAAGGGAAACACACAGCACAGTTGTCATCCCTGAAGCACACTCCGCTTCAGAGCAAGAAGCATACTCTTGCGTTCTTGTGTCCCTAAAAGTCAGGAAACCTGAGTGTGCTCATAACAAAAGAACGGTGTTTCCTACACATACGGACCATATCTAGTTCAACTCTGCTTCTGAAACTGATACAAACCACAGGTCATCTAACATCCAATGCTTTTCAGTTATGAGCGAAAACGTGTGAGCTTCGTAAATGATTTATATTCATTTGAGCTGAAATGTAACTCCGTTTACCTGAAATGATGTCTTGCATGTAGGAAGACACAGAGCCTGGGATTTAACTCCATTTCTGAAGGGAAACACACAGCACAGTTGTCATCCGTGAAACACACTCTGCTTTAGAGCAAGAAGTAAGCTCTTTCTTTCTAGAGTCTCTAATAAAGCAGGAAACGTGACTGTGGTCAGAACAAAAGAACGGTGTTTCCTACACGTACAGACCATATCTATTTCAACTCTGCTTCTGAAACTGATACAAACCACAGGTCATCTATCATCCAATGCTTTACAGTTAAGAGCGAGAAACGTGTGAGCGATGAGAAATATGTGTCTATGTTTGAGCTGAAAGGTGACTGAGTTTACCTTAAACGAAGTCTTGCTTTTAGCAAGACACAGAGCTTGAAATTTAACTCCATTTCTGAAGGGAAACACACATCACAGTTCTCATCCATGAAACACAGTCTGCTTTAGAGCAAGAAGCACGCTCTTGCTTTCTAGAGTCTATAATAGAGCAGGAAACATGTGTGTGCTCAGAACAAAAGAACAGAGTTTCCTACACATACAGACCATCTCTAGTCCTACTCTGCTTCGGAAACTGATACAAACCACAGTTCCTCTAACATGCAAGCTTTTCAGTTAAGAGCGAGAAACGTGTGAGCTTTGTGAATGATTTATATTCGTTTGAGTTAAAAGTGACTGCGTTTACCTGAAATTATGTCTATTTGTAGGAAGACACAGAGCCTGGTATTTAACTCCTTTTCTGAAGAGAAACACACATCACAGTTGTCATCCATGAAACACACTCTGCCTTAGAGCAAGAAGAATGCTCTTGCTTTCTAGAGCCTCTTATAAAGCAAGACATATGAGTGTGCTCAGAACAAAAGAACGGATTTTCCTACATAAACGGACCATATCTAGGTCAACTCTTCTTCTGAAACTGATACAAACCACAGTTACTCTAACATGCAATGCTTTCCCATTACGAACAAGAAACTTGTGAGCTTCGGGAACGATGTAGCTTCTTTTGAGCTGAAAAGTGACTGAGTTTACCTGAAAAGATGTCTTGCTTGTAGGAAGACACAGAGCCTGTTTTTAACTCCATTTCTGAAGGCAAACACACAGCACAGTTCTCATCCATGAAACACTCTCTGCTTTAGAGCAAGAAGCCCGCTCTTGCTTTCTAGAGTCTCCAATAGAGCCAGAAACTTGAAAGTATGCTCAGAACAAGTGAAAGGTGTTACCTACACATACGGACCATATCTAGGTCAACTCTTCTTCTGAAACTGATACAAACCACAGGTCCTCTAACATCCAATGCTTTTCAGTTAAGAGCGAAAACATGTGAGCTTCGTAAACGATTTATATTCATTTGAGCTGAAAAGTAACTCCGTTTACCTGAAATGATGTCTTGCATGTAGGAAGACACAGAGCCTGGGATTTACCTCCATTTCTGAAGGGAAACACACAGCCCAGTTGTCATCCGTGAAACACACTCTGCTTTAGAGCAAGAAGTACGCTCTTTCTTTCTATAGTCTCTAATAATGCAGGAAACCTGACTGTGGTCAGAACAAAAGAACGTTGTTTCCTTCACACACGGACCATTGCTAGTTCAACTCTGCTTCTGAAACTGATACAAACCACCAGTCATCTAACATCCAATGCTTTTCAGTTAAGAGCAAGAAACGTTCTAGCTTCGTGAACGAAGTAGCTTTGTTTGAGCTGAAACGTGACTGAGTTTATGTGAAACGAAGTCTTGCTTGTAGAAAGATACAGAGCCTGTGAATGAACTCCATTTCTAAAAGGAAACACAAATCACAGTTCTCATCATGAAAGACACTCTGCTTATAGGAAGAAGCACGCTCTTGCTTTCTCAAGTCTATAATAGAGCCAGAAACTTGAAAGTGTGCTCAGAACAAAAGAACGGTGTTTCCAACACATACGGACCATTGCTAGTTCAACTCCACTTCTGAAACTGATACAAACCACAAGTTATCTAACATCCAATGCTTTTCAGTTAAGAGCGAGAAACGTGTGAGCTTTGTAAACGATTTATATTCATTTGAGCTGAAAAGTGACTGCGTTTACCTGAAATGATATCTTGCTTGCAGGAAGACACAGAGCCTGGAATTTAACTCCATTTCTGAAGGGAAACACACAGCACAGTTCTCATTCACGAAACACACTATGCTTTAGAACAAGAAGCACGCTCTTGCTTTTTAAGAGTCTCTAATACAGCAGGAAACGTGACTGTGGTCAGAACAAAATAATGGTGTTTCCTACACATACTGACCATATCTAGGTCAACTCTTCTTCTGAAACTGATACAAACCAAAGTTCCTCTAACATGCATTGCTTTCCAGTTAAGAGCGAGAAACGTGTGAGCTTGGTGAACGATGTAGCTTCCTTTGAGCTGAAAAGTGACTGAGTTTACCTGAAAATATGTCTTGCTTGTAGGAAGACACAGAGCCTGGGATTTAACTCCGTTTCTCAAGGAAAACACACAGCACAGTTCTCATCCATGAAACACAATCTGCTTTAGAGCAAGAAGAATGCTCTTGCTTTCTAGAGTCTCTAATAGAGCCAGAAACTTGAGGGTACTCTGAACAAAAGAACGGTGTTTCCTACATATACGGACCATATCTAGTCCAACTCTGCTTCTGAAACTGATACAAACCACAGGTCGTCTAACATCCAATGCTTTTCACTTTAGAGTGAGAAACGTGTGAGCTTCGTGAACGATGTAGCATTCTTTGAGCTGAAAGTTGACTGAGTTAACCTGAAACGAAGTCTTCCTTGTAGGTTGACACAGAGCCTGGGATTTATTCCATTTCTGAAGGTAAACACACAGCACAGTTCTCATCCATGAAACACACTCTGCTTTAGAGCTAGAAGCACGCTCATGATTTCTAGAGTCTCGAATTCAGCAGGTAAATTGAGTGAGGTCAGAACAAATGAACGGTGTTTCCTACACATACGGATCATATCTAGTTCAACTCTGCTTCTGAAAATGATATAAACCACAGGTCCTCTAACATCCAATGCTTTTCAGTTAAGAGCGAGAAACGTGTGAGCTTCGTGAACGATGTAGCATTCTTTGAGCTGAAAGATGACTGAGTTTACCTGAAACGAACTCTTCCTTGTAGGAAGACACAGATCATGGGATTTAACTGCATTTCTGAAGGGAAACACACAGCACAGTTGTCATCCATGAAACATACTGTGCTGTAGAGCAAGAAGCACACTCTTGCCTTCTAGAATCTGTAAAAAAGCAGGACACGTGAGTGTGCTCAGAACAAAAGAACGGTGTTTCCTACACATACGGACCATATTTAGTTCAACTCTGCTTCTGAAACTGTTACAAACCACAGGTTCTCTAACATCCAATGCTTTTCAGTTAAGAGCCAGAAACGTGTTAGCTACGTGAACGATGTAGTTATGTTTGAGCTGAAAAGTTACTCAGTTTACATGAAAAGAAGTCATGCTTGTAGGAAGACACAGAGACTGTTATATAACTCCATTTCTGACGGGAAGCACACAGCACCATTCTCATACATGAAACACACTCTGCTTTAGAGCAAGAAGCACGCTCTTGCTTTCTAGAGTCTCTAATAGTGCAGGAAACGTGAGTGTGCTCAGAACAAAAGAATGGAGTTTCCTACACATACAGACCATATCTAGTCCAACTCTGCTTCTGAAACTGATACAAACCACAGTTCTTCTAATATCCAATGCTTTTTAGTTAGAGCAAGAAACGTGTGAGCTAAATAAACGATGTAGCTTTGTTTGAGCTGAAAGGTGAGTGAGTTTACCTGAAACGAAGTCTTGCTCGTAGGAAGACACAGAGCCTGGAATTTAACTCCATTTCTGAAGGGAAATACACAGCACAGTTCTCATCCTTGAAACACACTGTGCTTATAGGAAGAAGGACACTATTGCTTTCTAGAGTCTCTAATAGAGCAGGAAACATGAGTGTGCTCAGAACAAAAGCACGGTGTTTCTTACAAATATGGACCATTGCTAGTTCAACTCTGCTTCTTATACTGATACAAACCACAAGTCACCTAACATCCAATGCTTCCCAGTTAAGAGCAAGAAACATGTGAGCTTCATGAACCATGTAGCTTCCTTTGAGCTGAAAAGTGACTGAGTTTACCTGAAAAGATGTCTTGCTTGTATAAAGACACAGAGCCTGAGATTTAACTCCATTCTGAATGGAAACACACTGCACAGTTCTCATCCAAGAAACACACTCTGCTTATAGCAAGAAACACGCTCTTGGTTTCTAGAGTCTCTAATAGAGCAGGAAACGTGAGGGTGGTTGGAACAAAAGAACGGTGTTTCCAACACATACGGACCATTGCTAGTTTAACTCTGCTTCTGAAACTGATACAAACCACAGGTCATCTAACATCCAATGCTTTTCAGTTAAGAGCGAGAAACGTGTGAGCTTCGTAAACGATTTATATTCATTTGAGCTGAAAAGTAACTCTGTTTACCTGAAATGATATCTTGCATGTAGGAAGACACAGAGCCTGGGATTTAACTCCATTTCTGAAGGGAAACACACAGCATAGTTGTCATCCGTGAAACACACTTTGCTTTAGAGCAAGAAGTACGCTCTTGCTTTCTAGAGTCTCTAATACAGCAGGAAACGTGACTGTGGTCAGAACAAAAGAACGGTGTTTCCTACACGTACAGACCATATCTAGTTCAACTCTGCTTCTGAAACTGATACAAACCGCAGGTCATCTATCATCCAATGCTTTACAGTTAAGAGCGAGAAACGTGTGAGCGACGAGAAATATGTGTCTATGTTTGAGCTGAAAGGTGACTGAGTTTACCTTAAACGAAGTCTTGCTTTTAGCAAGACACAGAGCTTGAAATTTAACTCCATTTCTGAAGGGAAACACACATCACAGTTCTCATCCATGAAACACAGTCTGCTTTAGAGCAAGAAGCACGCTCTTGCTTTCTAGAGTCTATAATAGAGCAGGAAACATGTGTGTGCTCAGAACAAAAGAACAGAGTTTCCTACACGTACAGACCATCTCTAGTCCTACTCTGCTTCGCAAACTGATACAAACCAAAATTCTTCTAATATCCAATGCTTTTCAGTTAGAGCAACAAACGTGTGAGCTACGTAAACAATGTAGCCTTGTTTGAGCTGAATCATGAGTGAGTTTACCTGAAACGAAGTCTTGCTTGTAGGAAGACACAGAGCCTGGGATTTTACTCCATTTCTGAAGGGAAACACACAACACAGTTGTCATCCATGAAACACACTCTGCTTTAGAGCAAGAAGCATGCTCTTGCTTTCTAGAGTCTATAATAGAGCAATAGACTTGAGGGTACTCAGAACAAAAGAACGGTGTTTCCTTCATATACGGACCATAGCTAGTTCAACTCTGCTTCTGAAGCTGATACAAACAACAGTTCCTCTAACATGCAATGCTTTTCAGTTAAGAGCGAGAAACGTGTGAGCTTTGTGAATGATTTATATTCGTTTGAGTTAAAAGTGACTGCGTTTACCTGAAATTATGTCTATTTGTAGGAAGACACAGAGCCTGGTATTTAACTCCTTTTCTGAAGAGAAACACACATCACAGTTGTCATCCATGAAACACACTCTGCCTTAGAGCAAGAATAATGCTCTTGCTTTCTAGAGCCTCTATTAAAGCAAGACATATGAGTGTGCTCAGAACAAAAGAACGGATTTTCCTACACAAACGGACCATATCTAGGTGAACTCTTCTTCTGAAACCAATACAAACCACAGTTACTCTAACATGCAATGCTTTCCAGTTACGAACAAGAAACTTGTGATCTTCGGGAACTATGTAGCTTCTTTTGAGCTGAAATGTGACTGAGTTTACCTGAAAAGATGTCTTGCTTGTAGGAAGACACAGAGCCTGTTTTTAACTCCATTTCTGAAGGGAAACACACAGCACAGTTCTCATCCATGAAACACACTCTGCTTTAGAGCAAGAAGCCTGCTCTTGCTTTCTAGAGTCTCCAATAGAGCCAGAAACTTGAAAGTATGCTCAGAACAAATGAAAGGTGTTTCCTACACATACGGACCATATCTAGGTCAACTCTTCTTCTGAAACTGATACAAACCACAGGTCCTCTAACATCCAATGCTTTCCAGTTAAGAGCGAGAAACGTGTGAGCTTCGTGAACGATGTAGCTTCCTTTGAGCCTAAAAGTGAATGAGTTTACCTGAAAAGATGTCTTGCTTATAGGAAGACACAGAGCCTGGGATTTAACTCCATTTCTGAAGGGAAACACACAGTACAGTTGTCATCCCTGAAGCACACTCCGCTTAAGAGCAAGAAGCATACTCTTGCGTTCTAGTGTCCCTAAAAATCAGGAAACGTGAGTGTGCTCATAACAAAAGAACGGTGTTTCTTACACATACAGACCATTGCTAGTACAACTCTGCTACTGAAAATGATACAAACCACAGGTCCTCTAACATCCAATGCTTTACAGTTAAGAGCCCGAAACGTGTGAGCTACGTGTACGATGTAGCTTTGTTTGAGCTGGAAGGTGACTGAGTTTACTTGAAACGAAGTCTTGCTTATAGGAAGAAACAGAGCCTGGGATTTAACTCCATTTCTGAAGGGAAACACACAGCACAGTTGTCATCCCTGAAGCACACTCCGCTTAAGAGCAAGAAGCATACTCTTGCGTTCTTGTGTCCCTAAAAGTCAGGAAACCTGAGTGTGCTCATAACAAAAGAACGGTATTTCCTACACATACGGACCATATCTAGTTCAACTCTGCTTCTGAAACTGATACAAACCACAGGTCATCTAACATCCAATGCTCTTCAGTTATGAGCGAAAACGTGTGAGCTTCGTAAATGATTTATATTCATTTGAGCTGAAATGTAACTCCGTTTACCTGAAATGATGTCTTGCATGTAGGAAGACACAGAGCCTGGGATTTACCTCCATTTCTGAAGGGAAACACACAGCACAGTTGTCATCCGTGAAACACACTCTGCTTTAGAGCAAGAAGTACGCTCTTTCTTTCTAGAGTCTCTAATAAAGCAGGAAACGTGACTGTGGTCAGAACAAAAGAATGGTGTTTCCTACACGTACAGACCATATCTATTTCAACTCTGCTTCTGAAACTGATACAAACCACAGGTCATCTATCATCCAATGCTTTACAGTTAAGAGCGAGAAACGTGTGAGCGATGAGAAATATGTGTCTATGTTTGAGCTGAAAGGTGACTGAGTTTACCTTAAACGAAGTCTTGCTTTTAGCAAGACACAGAGCTTGAAATTTAACTCCATTTCTGAAGGGAAACACACATCACAGTTCTCATCCATGAAACACAGTCTGCTTTAGAGCAAGAAGCACGCTCTTGCTTTCTAGAGTCTATAATAGAGCAGGAAACATGTGTGTGCTCAGAACAAAAGAACAGAGTTTCCTACACATACAGGCCATCTCTAGTCCTACTCTGCTTCGGAAACTGATACAAACCACAGTTCCTCTAACATGCAATGCTTTTCAGTTAAGAGCGAGAAACGTGTGAGCTTTGTGAATGATTTATATTCGTTTGAGTTAAAAGTGACTGCGTTTACCTGAAATTATGTCTATTTGTAGGAAGACACAGAGCCTGGTATTTAACTCCTTTTCTGAAGAGAAACACACATCACAGTTGTCATCCATGAAACACACTCTGCCTTAGAGCAAGAAGAATGCTCTTGCTTTCTAGAGCCTCTTATAAAGCAAGACATATGAGTGTGCTCAGAACAAAAGAACGGATTTTCCTACATAAACGGACCATATCTAGGTCAACTCTTCTTCTGAAACTGATACAAACCACAGTTACTCTAACATGCAATGCTTTCCAGTTACGAACAAGAAACTTGTGAGCTTCGGGAACGATGTAGCTTCTTTTGAGCTGAAAAGTGACTGAGTTTACCTGAAAAGATGTCTTGCTTGTAGGAAGACACAGAGCCTGTTTTTAACTCCATTTCTGAAGGCAAACACACAGCACAGTTCTCATCCATGAAACACTCTCTGCTTTAGAGCAAGAAGCCCGCTCTTGCTTTCTAGAGTCTCCAATAGAGCCAGAAACTTGAAAGTATGCTCAGAACAAATGAAAGGTGTTACCTACACATACGGACCATATCTAGGTCAACTCTTCTTCTGAAATTGATACAAACCACAGGTCCTCTAACATCCAATGCTTTTCAGTTAAGAGCGAAAACATGTGAGCTTCGTAAACGATTTATATTCATTTGAGCTGAAAAGTAACTCCGTTTACCTGAAATGATGTCTTGCATGTAGGAAGACACAGAGCCTGGGATTTACCTCCATTTCTGAAGGGAAACACACAGCACAGTTGTCATCCGTGAAACACACTCTGCTTTAGAGCAAGAAGTACGCTCTTTCTTTCTATAGTCTCTAATAATGCAGGAAACCTGACTGTGGTCAGAACAAAAGAACGTTGTTTCCTTCACACACGGACCATTGCTAGTTCAACTCTGCTTCTGAAACTGATACAAACCACCAGTCATCTAACATCCAATGCTTTTCAGTTAAGAGCAAGAAACGTTCTAGCTTCGTGAACGATGTAGCTTTGTTTGAGCTGAAACGTGACTTAGTTTATGTGAAACGAATTCTTGCTTGTAGGAAGATACAGAGCCTGTGAATGAACTCCATTTCTAAAAGGAAACACAAATCACAGTTCTCATCATGAAAGACACTCTGCTTATAGGAAGAAGCACGATCTTGCTTTCTCAAGTCTATAATAGAGCCAGAAACTTGAAAGTGTGCTCAGAACAAAAGAACGGTGTTTCCAACACATACAGACCATTGCTAGTTCAACTCTTTTCTGAAACTGATACAAACCACAAGTTATCTAACATCCAATGCTTTTCAGTTAAGAGCGAGAAACTTGTGAGCTTTGTAAACGATTTATATTCATTTGAGCTGAAAAGTGACTGCGTTTACCTGAAATGATATCTTGCTTGCAGGAAGACACAGAGCCTGGAATTTAACTCCATTTCTGAAGGGAAACACACAGCACAGTTCTCATTCACGAAACACACTATGCATTAGAGCAAGAAGCACGCTCTTGCTTTTTAAGAGTCTCTAATACAGCAGGAAACGTGGCTGTGGTCAGAACAAAATAATGGTGTTTCCTACACATACTGACCATATCTAGGTCAACTCTTCTTCTGAAACTGATACAAACCAAAGTTCCTCTAACATGCATTGCTTTCCAGTTAAGAGCGAGAAACGTGTGAGCTTGGTGAACGATGTAGCTTCCTTTGAGCTGAAAAGTGACTGAGTTTACCTGAAAATATGTCTTGCTTGTAGGAAGACACAGAGCCTGGGATTTAACTCCGTTTCTCAAGGAAAACACACAGCACAGTTCTCATCCATGAAACACAATCTGCTTTAGAGCAAGAAGAATGCTCTTGCTTTCTAGAGTCTCTAATAGAGCCAGAAACTTGAGGGTACTCAGAACAAAAGAACGGTGTTTCCTACATATACGGACCATATCTAGTCCAACTCTGCTTCTGAAACTGATACAAACCACAGGTCGTCTAACATCCAATGCTTTTCACTTTAGAGTGAGAAACGTGTGAGCTTCGTGAACGATGTAGCATTCTTTGAGCTGAAAGTTGACTGAGTTAACCTGAAACGAAGTCTTCCTTGTAGGTTGACACAGAGCCTGGGATTTATTCCATTTCTGAAGGTAAACACACAGCACAGTTCTCATCCATGAAACACACTCTGCTTTAGAGCTAGAAGCACGCTCATGATTTCTAGAGTCTCGAATACAGCAGGTAAATTGAGTGAGGTCAGAACAAATGAACGGTGATTCCTACACATACGGATCATATCTAGTTCAACTCTGCTTCTGAAACTGATATAAACCACAGGTCCTCTAACATCCAATGCTTTTCAGTTAAGAGCGAGAAACGTGTGAGCTTCGTGAACGATGTAGCATTCTTTGAGCTGAAAGATGACTGAGTTTACCTGAAACGAACTCTTCCTTGTAGGAAGACACAGATCATGGGATTTAACTACATTTCTGAAGGGAAACACACAGCACAGTTGTCATCCATGAAACATACTGTGCTGTAGAGCAAGAAGCACACTCTTGCCTTCTAGAATCTGTAAAAAAGCAGGACACGTGAGTGTGCTCAGAACAAAAGAACGGTGTTTCCTACACATACGGACCATATTTAGTTCAACTCTGCTTCTGAAACTGTTACAAACCACAGGTTCTCTAACATCCAATGCTTTTCAGTTAAGAGCCAGAAACCTGTTAGCTACGTGAACGATGTAGTTATGTTTGAGCTGAAAAGTTACTCAGTTTACATGAAAAGAAGTCATGCTTGTAGGAAGACACAGAGACTGTTATTTAACTCCATTTCTGACGGGAAGCACACAGCACCATTCTCATACATGAAACACACTCTGCTTTAGAGCAAGAAGCACGCTCTTGCTTTCTAGAGTCTCTAATAGTGCAGGAAACGTGAGTGTGCTCAGAACAAAAGAACGGAGTTTCCTACACATACAGACCATATCTAGTCCAACTCTGCTTCTGAAACTGATACAAACCACAGTTCCTCTAATATCCAATGCTTTTTAGTTAGAACAAGAAACGTGTGAGCTAAATAAACGATGTAGCTTTGTTTGAGCTGAAAGGTGAGTGAGTTTACCTGAAACGAAGTCTTGCTCGTAGGAAGACACAGAGCCTGGAATTTAACTACATTTCTGAAGGGAAATACACAGCACAGTTCTCATCCTTGAAACACACTGTGCGTATAGGAAGAAGGACACTATTGCTTTCTAGAGTCTCTAATAGAGCAGGAAACATGAGTGTGCTCAGAACAAAAGCACGGTGTTTCTTACAAATACGGACCATTGCTAGTTCAACTCTGCTTCTTATACTGATACAAACCACAAGTCAACTAACATCCAATGCTTTCCAGTTAAGAGCAAGAAACGTATGAGCTTCATGAACGATGTAGCTTCCTTTGAGCTGAAAAGTGACTGAGTTTACCTGAAAAGATGTCTTGCTTGTAGGAAGACACAGAGCCTGGGGTTTAACTCCATTTCTGAAGTGAAACACACAGCACAGTTCTCATCCATGAAACACAATCAGCTTTAGTGCAAGAAGCATGCTCTTGCTTTGTAGAGTCTATAATAGAGCCAGAAATTGAGGGTACTCAGAACAAAAGAGCGGTATTTCCTACATATACGGACCATGTCTAGTTCAACTCTGCTTCTGAAACTGATACAAACCACAGGTCCTCTAACATCCAATGCTTTACAGTTAAGAGCAAGAAACGTGTGAGCTAAGTGAACAATGTAGCTTTTTTTGAGCTGAAAGGTGACTGAGTTTACGTGAAACAAAGTCTTGCTTGTAGGAAGATACAGAGCCTGTGATTTAATTCCATTTCTGAAGGGAAACACACAGCACAGTTGTCACAATGAAACACATTCTGCATATAGGAAGAATCACGCTCTTGCTTTCTAGAATCTCTAATACAGCAGGAACCGTGAGTGTGCTCATAACAAAAGAATGGATTTTCCTACACATACAGACCATATATAGGTCAACAATTCTTCTGAAACTGATACAAACCACAGTTCTTCTAATATCCAATGATTTTCAGTTACAGCAAGAAACGTGTGAGCTACGTAAAAGATGTAGCTTTGTTTGAGCTGAAAGGTGACTGAGTTTACGTGAAACTAAGTCTTGCTTGTAGGAAGACACAGAGCCTGGGATTTAACTCCATTTCTGAAGGGAAATACACAGCACAGTTGTCCTCCGTGTAACACACTCTGCTTCAGAGCAAGAAGCACGCACTTGCTTTCTAGAATCTCATAGAGCCAGAAACTTGAAAGTGTGCACAGAACAAAAGAACGGTGTTTCCTACACATACAGACCATTGCTAGTTCAATTCTGCATCTGACACTGATACAAACCACAAGTCATCTAACATCCATTGCTTTTCAGTTAAGAGTGAGAAACGTGTGAGCTTCTTAAACGATATATATTCATTTGAGCTGAATAGTGACTGCATTTACCTGAAATGATGTCTTGCATGTAGGAAGACACAGAGCCTGGAATTTAACTCCATTTCTGAAGGGAAACACCCAGCACAGTTCTCATCTATGAAACACACTCTGCTTTAGAGCAAGAAGCTCGCTCTTGCTTTCTAAGTGTCTCTAAACAGCAGGAAAAGTGACTGTGGTCAGATCAAAATAACGGTGTTTCCTACACATACTGAGCATACCTAGGACAACTCTTCTTCTGAAACTGATATAAACCACAGTTCCTCTAACATGCAATGCTTTCCAGTTAAGAACGAAAAATGTGTGAGCATCGTGAACGATGTAGCTTCCTTTGAGCTGAAAAGTGACTGAGTTTACCTGAAAGATGTCTTGCTTGTAGGAAGACACAGAGCATGGAATTTAACTCCATTTCTGAAGGGAAACACACAGCACAGTTCTCATCCATGAAACACACTCTGCTTTAGAGTATGAAGCAGGCTCTTGCTTTCTAAGATTCTCTAATACAGCAGGAAACTTGACAGTGGTCAGAACAAAATAACGGTGTTTCCTACACATACGGACCATATCTAGGTCAACACTTCTTCTGAAACTGATACAAAGCACCATTGCTCTAACATGCATGCTTTCCACTTAAGTGCGGGAAACGAGTGAGCTTCGTGAATGATGTAGCTTCATTTGAGCTGAAAAGTGACTGCGTTTCCCTGAAATGATGTCCTGCTTGTAGGAAGACACAGAGCCGGGGATTTAACCCCTTTCCTAAGGGAAACACACAGCACAGTTCTCATTCATGAAACACACTCTGCTTTAGAACACGAAGCATGCTCTTGCTTTCTAGAGTCTCTAATAGAGCCAGAATTTGAGGGTACTCTGAACAAAAGAATGGTGTTTCCTACACATACGGAACATTGCTAGTTCAACTCTGCTTCTGAAACTGATACAAAGCACAGTTCCATTAACATACAATGATTTACAGTTAAGAGAAAGAAACGTGTGAGCTACGTGAACGATGTAGCTTTTTTTGAGCTGAAAGGTGACTGAGTTTACGTGAAAAGAAGTCTTGCTTGTAGTAAGATACAGAGCCTGGGATTTAACTCCATTTCTGAAGGGAAATACACAGCACAGTTCTCATCCTTGAAAAACACTCTGTGTATAGGATGAAGCGTGCTATTGCTTTCTAGAGTCTCTAATAGAGCAGGAAACCTGAGTGTGCTCAGAACAAAAGAAAGGTGTTTCCTACACATACGGACCATAGCTACTTCAACTCTGCTTCTGAAACTGATACAAACCACAAGTCATCTAATATCCACTGCTTTTCAGTTAAGAGTGAGAAACGTGTGAGCTTCTTAAACGATTTATATTCATTTGAGCTGAAAAGTGACTGTGTTTACCTGAAAAGATTTCTTGCTTGTAGGAAGACACAGAGCCTGGAATTTAACTACAATTCTGAAGGGAAACACACAGCACATTTCTCATCCATGAAACACACTCTGCTTTAGATCAAGAAGCACGCTCTTTCTTTCTAAGAGTCTCTAATACAGCCGGAAACGTGACTGTGGTCAGCACAAAATAACGGTGTTTCCTACACATACGGACCAAATCTAGGTCAACTCTTCTTCTGAAACTGATACAAACCACATTTCCTCTAACATGCAATGCTTTCCACTTAAGAGAGAGAAACGTGTGAGTTTCGTGAACGATGTAGCTTCCTTTGAGCTGAAAAGTGACTGAGTTTACATGAAAAGATGTCTTGCTTGTAGGAAGACACAGAGCCTGGGATTTAACTCCATTTCTGAATGGAAACAAACAGCACAGTTCTCACCATGAAACACACTCTGCATATAGGAAGAAGCTCGCTCATGCTTTCTAGAGTCTCTAGTAGAGCAGGAAACGTGAGTGTGCTCAGAACAAAATAATTGAGTTTCCCACACATAAAGACCATATCTAGTCCAATTCTGCTTCTGAAACTGATACCAACCACAGGTCCTCTAATATCCAATGCTTTTCAGTTAGAGCAAGAAACGGGTGAGCTACGTAAAAGATGTAGTTTGTTTGAGTGCAAGGTGACTGAGTTTACGTGAAATGAAGTCTTGCTTGTAGGAAGACACAGAGCCTGGGATTTAACTCCATTTCTGAAGGGAAACACACAGCACAGTTGGCCTCCGTGAAACACACTCTGCTTGAGAGCAAGAAACACGCTCTTGATTTCAAGAGTATGTAATAGAGCCAGAAACTTGACAGTGTGCTCAGAAAAAAAGAACGGTGTTTCCTACACATAAGGACCATAGCTAGTTCAACTCTGCTTCTGAAACTGATACAAACCACAAGTCATCTAAAATCCAATGCTTTTCAGTTAAGAGCGAGAAACGTGTGAGCTTTGTGAATGATTTATATTCGTTTGAGTTAAAAGTGACTGCGTTTACCTGAAATTATGTCTATTTGTAGGAAGACACAGAGCCTGGTATTTAACTCCTTTTCTGAAGAGAAACACACATCACAGTTGTCATCCATGAAACACACTCTGCCTTAGAGCAAGAAGAATGCTCTTGCTTTCTAGAGCCTCTATTAAAGCAAGACATATGAGTGTGCTCAGAACAAAAGAACTGATTTTCCTACACAAACGGACCATATCTAGGTGAACTCTTCTTCTGAAACCAATACAAACCACAGTTACTCTAACATGCAATGCTTTCCAGTTACGAACAAGAAACTTGTGATCTTCGGGAACTATGTAGCTTCTTTTGAGCTGAAATGTGACTGAGTTTACCTGAAAAGATGTCTTGCTTGTAGGAAGACACAGAGCCTGTTTTTAACTCCATTTCTGAAGGGAAACACACAGCACAGTTCTCATCCATGAAACAAACTCTGCTTTAGAGCAACAAGCCTGCTCTTGCTTTCTAGAGTCTCCAATAGAGCCAGAAACTTGAAAGTATGCTCAGAACAAATGAAAGGTGTTTCCTACACATACGGACCATATCTAGGTCAACTCTTCTTCTGAAACTGATACAAACCACAGGTCCTCTAACATCCAATGCTTTCCAGTTAAGAGCGAGAAACGTGTGAGCTTCGTGAACGATGTAGCTTCCTTTGAGCCTAAAAGTGAATGAGTTTACCTGAAAAGATGTCTTGCTTATAGGAAGACACAGAGCCTGGGATTTAACTCCATTTCTGAAGGGAAACACACAGTACAGTTGTCATCCCTGAAGCACACTCCGCTTAAGAGCAAGAAGCATACTCTTGCGTTCTAGTGTCCCTAAAAATCAGGAAACGTGAGTGTGCTCATAACAAAAGAACGGTGTTTCTTACACATACAGACCATTGCTAGTACAACTCTGCTACTGAAAATGATACAAACCACAGGTCCTCTAACATCCAATGCTTTACAGTTAAGAGCCCGAAACGTGTGAGCTACGTGTACGACGTAGCTTTGTTTGAGCTGGAAGTGGACTGAGTTTACTTGAAACGAAGTCTTGCTTATAGGAAGATACAGAGCCTGGGATTTAACTCCATTTCTGAAGGGAAACACACAGCACAGTTGTCATCCCTGAAGCACACTCCGCTTAAGAGCAAGAAGCATACTCTTGCGTTCTTGTGTCCCTAAAAATCAGGAAACGTGAGTGTGCTCATAACAAAAGAACGGTGTTTCCTACACATACGGACCATATCTAGTTCAACTCTGCTTCTGAAACTGATACAAACCTCAGGTCACCTAACATCCAATGCTTTTCAGTTATGAGTGAAAACGTGTGAGCTTCGTAAATGATTTATATTCATTTGAGCTGAAATGTAACTCCGTTTACCTGAAATGATGTCTTGCATGTAGGAAGACACAGAGCCTGGGATTTACCTCCATTTCTGAAGGGAAACACACAGCACAGTTGTCATCCGTGAAACACACTCTGCTTTAGAGCAAGAAGTACGCTCTTTCTTTCTAGAGTCTCTAATAAAGCAGGAAACGTGACTGTGGTCAGAACAAAAGAACGGTGTTTCCTACACGTACAGACCATATCTATTTCAACTCTGCTTCTGAAACTGATACAAACCACAGGTCATCTATCATCCAATGCTTTACAGTTAAGAGCGAGAAACGTGTGAGCGATGAGAAATATGTGTCTATGTTTGAGCTGAAAGGTGACTGAGTTTACCTTAAACGAAGTCTTGCTTTTAGCAAGACACAGAGCTTGAAATTTAACTCCATTTCTGAAGGGAAACACACATCACAGTTCTCATCCATGAAACACAGTCTGCTTTAGAGCAAGAAGCACGCTCTTGCTTTCTAGAGTCTATAATAGAGCAGGAAACATGTGTGTGCTCAGAACAAAAGAACAGAGTTTCCTACACATACAGACCATCTCTAGTCCTACTCTGCTTCGGAAACTGATACAAACCAAAGTTCCTCTAACATGCAATGCTTTTCAGTTAAGAGCGAGAAACGTGTGAGCTTTGTGAATGATTTATATTCGTTTGAGTTAAAAGTGACTGCGTTCACCTGAAATTTTGTCTATTTGTAGGAAGACACAGAGCCTGGTATTTACCTCCTTTTCTGAAGAGAAACACACATCACAGTTGTCATCCATGAAACACACTCTGCCTTAGAGCAAGAAGAATGCTCTTGCTTTCTAGAGCCTCTTATAAAGCAAGACATATGAGTGTGCTCAGAACAAAAGAACGGATTTTCCTACATAAACGGACCATATCTAGGTCAACTCTTCTTCTGAAACTGATACAAACCACAGTTACTCTAAAATGCAATGCTTTCCAGTTACGAACAAGAAACTTGTGAGCTTCGGGAACGATGTAGCTTCTTTTGAGCTGAAAAGTGACTGAGTTTACCTGAAAAGATGTCTTGCTTGTAGGAAGACACAGAGCCTGTTTTTAACTCCATTTCTGAAGGCAAACACACAGCACAGTTCTCATCCATGAAACACTCTCTGCTTTAGAGCAAGAAGCCCGCTCTTGCTTTCTAGAGTCTCCAATAGAGCCAGAAACTTGAAAGTATGCTCAGAACAAATGAAAGGTGTTACCTACACATACGGACCATATCTAGGTCAACTCTTCTTCTGAAACTGATACAAACCACAGGTCCTCTAACATCCAATGCTTTTCAGTTAAGAGCGAAAACATGTGAGCTTCGTAAACGATTTATATTCATTTGAGCTGAAAAGTAACTCCGTTTACCTGAAATGATGTCTTGCATGTGGGAAGTCACAGAGCCTGGGATTTACCTCCATTTCTGAAGGGAAACACACAGCACAGTTGTCATCCGTGAAACACACTCTGCTTTAGAGCAAGAAGTACGCTCTTTCTTTCTATAGTCTCTAATAATGCAGGAAACCTGACTGTGGTCAGAACAAAAGAACGTTGTTTCCTTCACACACGGACCATTGCTAGTTCAACTCTGCTTCTGAAACTGATACAAACCACCAGTCATCTAACATCCAATGCTTTTCAGTTAAGAGCAAGAAACGTTCTAGCTTTGTGAACAATGTAGCTTTGTTTGAGCTGAAACGTGACTGAGTTTATGTGAAACGAAGTCTTGCTTGTAGGAAGATACAGAGCCTGTGAATGAACTCCATTTCTAAAAGGAAACACAAATCACAGTTCTCATCATGAAAGACACTCTGCTTATAGGAAGAAGCATGCTCTTGCAATCTCAAGTCTATAATAGAGCCAGAAACTTGAAAGTGTGCTCAGAACAAAAGAACGGTGTTTCCAACACATACGGACCATTGCTAGTTCAACTCCGCTTCTGAAACTGATACAAACCACAAGTTATCTAACATCTAATGCTTTTCAGTTAAGAGCGAGAAACGTGTGAGCTTTGTAAACGATTTATATTCATTTGAGCTGAAAAGTGACTGCGTTTACCTGAAATGATATCTTGCTTGCAGGAAGACACAGAGCCTGGAATTTAACTCCATTTCTGAAGGGAAACACACAGCACAGTTCTCATTCACGAAACACACTATGCTTTAGAGCAAGAAGCATGCTCTTGCTTTTTAAGAGTCTCTAATACAGCAGGAAACGTGACTGTGGTCAGAACAAAATAATGGTGTTTCCTACACATACTGACCATATCTAGGTCAACTCTTCTTCTGAAACTGATACAATCCAAAGTTCCTCTAACATGCATTGCTTTCCAGTTAAGAGCGAGAAACGTGTGAGCTTGGTGAACGATGTAGCTTCCTTTGAGCTGAAAAGTGACTGAGTTTACCTGAAAATATGTCTTGCTTGTAGGAAGACACAGAGCCTGGGATTTAACTCCATTTCTCAAGGAAAACACACAGCACAGTTCTCATCCATGAAACACAATCTGCTTTAGAGCAAGAAGAATGCTCTTGCTTTCTAGAGTCTCTAATAGAGCCAGAAACTTGAGGGTACTCAGAACAAAAGAACGGTGTTTCCTACATATACGGACCATATCTAGTCCAACTCTGCTTCTGAAACTGATACAAACCACAGGTCGTCTAACATCCAATGCTTTTCACTTTAGAGTGAGAAACGTGTGAGCTTCGTGAACGATGTAGCATTCTTTGAGCTGAAAGTTGACTGAGTTAACCTGAAACGAAGTCTTCCTTGTAGGTTGACACAGAGCCTGGGATTTATTCCATTTCTGAAGGTAAACACACAGCACAGTTCTCATCCATGAAACACACTCTGCTTTAGAGCTAGAAGCACGCTCATGATTTCTAGAGTCTCGAATACAGCAGGTAAATTGAGTGAGGTCAGAACAAATGAACGGTGTTTCCTACACATACGGATCATATCTAGTTCAACTCTGCTTCTGAAACTGATATAAACCACAGGTCCTCTAACATCCAATGCTTTTCAGTTAAGAGCGAGAAACGTGTGAGCTTCGTGAACGATGTAGCATTCTTTGAGCTGAAAGATGACTGAGTTTACCTGAAACGAACTCTTCCTTGTAGGAAGACACAGATCATGGGATTTAACTACATTTCTGAAGGGAAACACACAGCACAGTTGTCATCCATGAAACATACTGTGCTGTAGAGCAAGAAGCACACTCTTGCCTTCTAGAATCTGTAAAAAAGCAGGACACGTGAGTGTGCTCAGAACAAAAGAACGGAGTTTCCTACACATACGGACCATATTTAGTTCAACTCTGCTTCTGAAACTGTTACAAACCACAGGTTCTCTAACATCCAATGCTTTTCAGTTAAGAGCCAGAAACGTGTTAGCTACGTGAACGATGTAGTTATGTTTGAGCTGAAAAGTTACTCAGTTTACATGAAAAGAAGTCATGCTTGTAGGAAGACACAGAGACTGTTATTTAACTCCATTTCTGACGGGAAGTACACAGCACCATTCTCATACATGAAACACACTCTGCTTTAGAGCAAGAAGCACGCTCTTGCTTTCTAGAGTCTCTAATAGTGCAGGAAACGTGAGTGTGCTCAGAACAAAAGAACGGAGTTTCCTACACATACAGACCATATCTAGTCCAACTCTGCTTCTGAAACTGATACAAACCACAGTTCCTCTAATATCCAATGCTTTTTAGTTAGAGCAAGAAACGTGTGAGCTAAATAAACGATGTAGCTTTGTTTGAGCTGAAAGGTGAGTGAGTTTACCTGAAACGAAGTCTTGCTCGTAGGAAGACACAGAGCCTGGAATTTAACTCCATTTCTGAAGGGAAATACACAGCACAGTTCTCATCCTTGAAACACACTGTGCGTATAGGAAGAAGGACACTATTGCTTTCTAGAGTCTCTAATAGAGCAGGAAACATGAGTGTGCTCAGAACAAAAGCACGGTGTTTCTTACAAATACAGACCATTGCTAGTTCAACTCTGCTTCTTATACTGATACAAACCACAAGTCACCTAACATCCAATGCTTTCCAGTTAAGAGCAAGAAACGTATGAGCTTCATGAACGATGTAGCTTCCTTTGAGCTGAAAAGTGACTGAGTTTACCTGAAAAGATGTCTTGCTTGTAGGAAGACACAGAGCCTGGGCTTTAACTCCATTTCTGAAGTGAAACACACAGCACAGTTCTCATCCATGAAACACAATCAGCTTTAGTGCAAGAAGCATGCTCTTGCTTTGTAGAGTCTATAATAGAGCCAGAAATTGAGGGTACTCAGAACAAAAGAGCGGTATTTCCTACATATACGGACCATGTCTAGTTCAACTCTGCTTCTGAAACTGATACAAACCACAGGTCCTCTAACATCCAATGCTTTACAGTTAAGAGCAAGAAACGTGTGAGCTAAGTGAACAATGTAGCTTTTTTTGAGCTGAAAGGTGACTGAGTTTACGTGAAACAAAGTCTTGCTTGTAGGAAGATACAGAGCCTGTGATTTAATTCCATTTCTGAAGGGAAACACACAGCACAGTTGTCACACTGAAACACATTCTGCATATAGGAAGAATCACGCTCTTGCTTTCTAGAATCTCTAATACAGCAGGAACCGTGATTGTGCTCATAACAAAAGAATGGATTTTCCTACACATACAGACCATATATAGGTCAACAATTCTTCTGAAACTGATACAAACCACAGTTCTTCTAATATCCAATGATTTTCAGTTACAGCAAGAAACGTGTGAGCTACGTAAAAGATGTAGCTTTGTTTGAGCTGAAAGGTGACTGTGTTTACGTGAAACGAAGTCTTGCTTGTAGGAAGACACAGAGCCTGGGATTTAACTCCATTTCTGAAGGGAAATACACAGCACAGTTTCCTCCGTGTAACACACTCTGCTTCAGAGCAAGAAGCACGCACTTGCTTTCTAGAATCTCATAGAGCCAGAAACTTGAAAGTGTGCACAGAACAAAAGAACGGTGTTTCCTACACATACAGACCATTGCTAGTTCAATTCTGCATCTGACACTGATACAAACCACAAGTCATCTAACATCCATTGCTTTTCAGTTAAGAGTGAGAAACGTGTGAGCTTCTTAAACGATATATATTCATTTGAGCTGAATAGTGACTGCATTTACCTGAAATGATGTCTTGCATGTAGGAAGACACAGAGCCTGGAATTTAACTCCATTTCTGAAGGGAAACACCCAGCACAGTTCTCATCTATGAAACACACTCTGCTTTAGAGCAAGAAGCTCGCTCTTGCTTTCTAAGAGTCTCTAAAACAGCAAGAAACGTGACCGAGGTCAGAACAAAATAATGGTGTTTCCTACACATACGGACCATATCTAGGTCAACTCTTCTTCTGAAACTGATACAAAGCACAGTTCCATTAACATGCAATGCTTTCCAGTTAAGAGCGAGAAATGTGTGAGCTTTGTGAACGATGTAGCTTCCTTTGAGCTGAAAAGTGACTGAGATGACCTGAAATGATGTCTTGCTTGTAGGAAGACACAGAGCCTGGGATTTAACTCCATTTCTGAAGGGAAACACCCAGCACAGTTCTCATCCATGAAACACACTCTGCATTAGAGCAAGAAGCATGCTCTTGCTTTCTAGAGTCTCTAATAGAGCAAGAAATTGAGGGTACTCAGAACAAAAGAACGGTGTTTCCTACACATACAGACAATTGCTAGTTCAACTCTGTTTCTGAAACTGAATCAAACCACAGGTCCTCTAACATCCAATGCTTTACAGTTAAGAGCTAGAAACGTGTGAGCTAAGTGAACAATATAGCTTTGTTTGAGCTGTAAGGTGACTGAGTTTACGTGAAACGAAGTCTTGCATGTAGCAAGATACAGAGCCTGTGATTTAACTCCATTTCTGAAGGGAAACACACAGCACAGTTCTCACCATGAAACACATTCTGAGTATAGGAAGAAGCACGCTATTGCTTTCTAGAGTCTCTAGTAGAGCAGGAAACGTGAGTGTGCTCAGAACAAAAGAACACTGTTTCCTATACATAAGGACCATAGCTAGTTCAACTCTGCTTCTGAACATGATACAAACCACAGGTTCTCTATCATCCAATGCTTTCCAGTTTAGAGCGAGAAACGTTTGAGATTCGTAAACGATTTATATTCATTTGATCTGAAAAGTGACTGCCTTTACCTGAAATGATGTCTTGCTTGTAGGAAGACACACAGCCTGGAATTTAACTCCATTTCTGAAGGGAAACACACAGCACAGTTCTCATCCATGAAACACACTCTGCTTTAGAGCAAGAAGCACGCTCTTGCTTTCTAAGTGTCTCTAAACAGCAGGAAAAGTGACTGTGGTCAGATCAAAATAACGGTGTTTCCTACACATACTGAGCATACCTAGGACAACTCTTCTTCTGAAACTGATATAAACCATCGTTCCTCTAACATGCAATGCTTTCCAGTTAAGAGCGAAAAACGTGTGAGCATCGTGAATGATGTAGCTTCATTTGAGCTGAAAAGTGACTGAGTTTACCTGAAAGATGTCTTGCTTGTAGGAAGACACAGAGCATGGAATTTAACTCCATTTCTGAAGGGAAACACACAGCACAGTTCTCATCCATGAAACACACTCTGCTTTAGAGTATGAAGCAGGCTCTTGCTTTCTAAGAGTCTCTAATACAGCAGGAAACTTGACAGTGGTCAGAACAAAATAACTGTGTTTCCTACACATACGGACCATATCTAGGTCAACACTTCTTCTGAAACAGATACAAAGCACCATTGCTCTAAAATGCATGCTTTCCACTTAAGTGCGAGAAACGAGTGAGCTTCGTGAATGATGTAGCTTCCTTTGAGCTGAAAAGTGACTGCATTTCCCTGAAATGATGTCCTGCTTGTAGGAAGACACAGAGCCTGGGATTTAACTCCATTTCTGAAGGGAAACACACAGCACAGTTCTCATTCATGAAACACACTCTGCTTTAGAACACGAAGCATGCTCTTGCTTTCTAGAGTCTCTAATAGAGCCAGAATTTGAGGGTACTCTGAACAAAAGAATGGTGTTTCCTACACATACGGAACATTGCTAGTTCAACTCTGCTTCTGAAACTGATACAAAGCACAGTTCCATTAACATGCAATGATTTACAGGTAAGAGCAAGAAACGTGTGAGCTACGTGAACGATGTAGCTTTTTTTGAGCTGAAAGGTGACTGAGTTTACGTGAAACGAAGTCTTGCTTGTAGGAAGATACAGAGCCTGGGATTTAACTCCATTTCTGAAGGGAAACACACAGCACAGTTCTCATCCTTGAAAAACACTCTGCGTATAGGATGAAGCATGCTATTGCTTTCTAGAGTCTCGAATCGAGCAGGAAAACTGAGTGTGCTCAGAACAAAAGAAAGGTGTTTCCTACACATACGGACCATAGCTACTTCAACTCTGCTTCTGAAACTGATACAAACCACAAGTCATCTAATATCCACTGCTTTTCAGTTAAGAGTGAGAAACGTGTGAGCTTCGTAAACGATTTATATTCATTTGAGCTGAAAAGTGACTGTGTTTACCTGAAAAGATTTCTTGCTTGTAGGAAGACACAGAGCCTGGAATTTAACTACAATTCTGAAGGGAAACACACAGCACATTTCTCATCCATGAAACACACTGTGCTTTACAGCAAGAAGCACGCTCTTTCTTTCTAAGAGTCTCTAATACAGCAGGAAACGTGACTGTGGTCAGCACAAAATAACGGTGTTTCCTACACATACGGACCCAATCTAGGTCAACTCTTCTTCTGAAACTGATACAAACCACATTTCCACTAACATGCAATGCTTTCCACTTAAGAGAGAGAAACGTGTGAGTTTCGTGAACGATGTTGCTTCCTTTGAGCTGAAAAGTGACTGAGTTTACCTGAAAAGATGTCTTGCTTGTAGGAAGACACAGAGCCTGGGATTTAACTCCATTTCTGAATGGAAACAAACAGCACAGTTCTCACCATGAAACACACTCTGCATATAGGAAGAAGCTCGCTCATGCTTTCGAGAGTCTCTAGTAGAGCAGGAAACGTGAGTGTGCTCAGAACAAAATAATTGAGTTTCCCACACATAAAGACCATATCTAGTGCAACTCTGCTTCTGAAACTGATACCAACCACAGGTCCTCTAATATCCAATGCTTTTCAGTTAGAGCAAGAAACGGGTGAGCTACGTAAAAGATGTAGTTTGTTTGAGTGCAAGGTGACTGAGTTTACGTGAAATGAAGTCTTGCTTGTAGGAAGACACAGAGCCTGGGATTTAACTCCATTTCTGAAGGGAAACACACAGCACAGTTGGCCTCCGTGAAACACACTCTGCTTTAGAGCAAGAAGCACGCTCTTGATTTCAAGAGTATGTAATAGAGCCAGAAACTTGACAGTGTGCTCAGAAAAAAAGAACGGTGTTTCCTCCACATAAGGACCATAGCTAGTTCAACTCTGCTTCTGAAACTGATACAAACCACAAGTCATCTAAAATCCAATGCTTTTCAGTTAAGAGCAAGAAAAGTGTGAGCTTTGTAAAACATTTATATTCATTTGAGCTGAAAAGTGACTGCGTTTACCTGAAAAGATTTCTTGCTTGTAGGAAGACACAGAGCCTGGGATTTAACTCCATTTCTGAAGGGAAACACACAGCACAGTTCTCATCCTTGAAAAACACTCTGCGTATAGGATGAAGCATGCTCTTGCTTACTAGAGTCTCTAATAGAGCAGGAAACCTGAGTGTGCTCAAAACAAAAGAAAGGTGTTTCCTGCACATACGGACCATAGCTACTTCAACTCTGCTTCTGAAACTGATACAAACCACAAGTCATCTAACATCCACTGCTTTTCAGTTAAGAGTGAGAAACGTGTGAGCTTCGTAAACGATTTATATTCATTTGAGCTGAAAAGTGACTGTGTTTACCTGAAAAGATTTCTTGCTTGTAGGAAGACACAGAGCCTGGAATTTAACTACAATTCTGAAGGGAAACACACAGCACATTTCTCATCCATGAAAAACACTCTGCTTTAGATCAAGAAGCACGCTCTTTCTTTCTAAGAGTCTCTAATACAGCAGGAAACGTGACTGTGGTCAGCACAAAATAACGGTGTTTCCTACACATACGGACCCAATCTAGGTCAACTCTTCTTCTGAAACTGATACAAACCACATTTCCTCTAACATGCAATGCTTTCCACTTAAGAGAGAGAAACGTGTGAGTTTCGTGAACGATGTAGCTTCCTTTGAGCTGAAAAGTGACTGAGTTTACCTGAAAAGATGTCTTGCTTGTAGGAAGACACAGAGCCTGGGATTTAACTCCATTTCTGAATGGAAACAAACAGCACAGTTCTCACCATGAAACACACTCTGCGTATAGGGAGAAGCGCGCTCATGCTTTCTAGAGTCTCTAGTAGAGCAGGAAACGTGAGTGTGCTCAGAACAAAATAATTGAGTTTCCCACACATAAAGACCATATCTAGTGCAACTCTGCTTCTGAAATTGATACCAAGCACAGGTCCTCTAATATCCAATGCTTTTCAGTTAGAGCAAGAAACGGGTGAGCTACGTAAAAGATGTAGTTTGTTTGAGTGCAAGGTGACTGAGTTTACGTGAAATGAAGTCTTGCTTGTAGGAAGACACAGAGCCTGGGATTTAACTCCTGTTCTGAAGGGAAACACACCGCACAGTTGTCCTCCGTGAAACACACTCTGCTTTAGAGCAAGAAGCACACTCTTGATTTCAAGAGTATGTAATAGAGCCAGAAACTTGACAGTGTGCTCAGAAAAAAAGAACGGTGTTTCCTACACTTACGGACCATAGCTAGTTCAACTCTGCTTCTGAAACTGATACAAACCACAAGTCATCTAAAATCCAATGCTTTTCAGTTAAGAGCGATAAAAGTGTGAGCTTTGTAAACGATTTATATTCATTTGAGCTAAAAAGTGACTGCGTTTACCTGAAATGATTTCATGCTTGCAGGAAGACACAGAGCCTGGGATTTAACTCCATTTCAGAAGGGAAACACACAGCACAGTTCAAATCCATGAAATACACTCTGCTTTAGAACACGAAGCATGCTCTTTCTTTCCAGGGTCTCTGATACAGCAGGAAACGTGTGTGTGCTCAGAACAAAAGAATGGTGTTTCCTACACATACAGACCATAGCTAGTTCAACTCTCCGTCTGAAACGGATACAAACCACAAGTCATCTAACATCCAATGCTTTTCAGTTACGAGCGAGAAACATGTGAGAATTGTAAACGATTTATATTCATTTGAGCTGAAAAATGACTGCGTTTACCTGAAATGATGTATGCCTTTTAGGAAGACACAGAGCCCAGAATTTAACTCCATTTCTGAAGGGAAACACACATCACAGTTCTCATCCATGAAACATACTCTGCTTTAGAGCAAAAAGCACGCTCTTGCTTTGTAAGAGTCTCTAATACAGCAGGAAACGTGACTGTGGTCAGAACAAAATAACAGTGTTTCCTACCATACGGACCCTATCTAGGTCAACTCTTCATCTGAAACTGATACAAAGCACAGTTCCATTAACATGCAATGCATTCCACTTAAGAGCAAGAAACGTGTGAGCTTTGTGAACGATGTATCTTCCTTTGAGCTGAAGAGTGACTGAGTTTACCTGAAAAGATGTCTTGCTTGTAGGAAGACACAGAGCCTGTGATTTAACTCCATTTCTGAAGGGAAACACACAGCACAGTTCTCATGCATGAAACACACTCTGCATTAGAGCAAGAAGCAAGCTCTTGCTTTCTAGAGTTATAATAGAGCCAGAAACGTGAAAGTGTACTCAGAGCAAATGAACGTTGTTTCCTACACATTCAGATCATTGCTAGTCCTACTCTGCTTCTGAAACTCATACAAACCACAGTTCCTGTAACATGCAATGCTTTCCAGTTAAGAGCGAGAAACGTGTGAGCTTCGTGAACGATGTAGCTTCATTTGAGCTGAAATGTGACTGAGTTTACCTGAAAAGATATCTTGCTTGTAGGAAGACACAGAGCCTGGGATTTAACTCCATTTCTGAAGGGAAATACACAGCACAGTTCTCATCCATGAAACACAATCTGCTTTAGAGCAAGAAGCATGCTCTTGCTTTCTAGAGTCTCTAATAGAGCCAGAAAGTTGAGGGTACTCAGAACAAAAGAATGGTGTTTCCTACACATACGGACCATTGCTAGTTCAACTCTGCTTCTGAAACTGATACAAACAACAGGTCCTCTAACATCCAATGCTTTACAGTTAAGAGCAAGAAACTTGTGGGCTACGTGAATGATGTGGCTTTGTTTGAGCTGAAAGTTGACTGAATTTACGTGAAACGAAGTCTTGCTTGTACGAAGACACAGAGCCTGGGATTTAACTCCGTTTCTGAAGGGAAACACACAGCACAGTTCTCATCCTTGAAAAACACTCTGCGTATAGGGAGAAGCACGCTCTTGCTTTCTAAGAGTCTCTAATACAGCAGGAAACGAGACTGTGGTCAGAACAAAAGAAAGGTGTTTCCTACACATACGGACCATAGCTACTTCAACTCTCCTTCTGAAACGGATACAAACCACAAGTCATCTAACATCCAATGCTTTTCAGTTACGAGCGAGAAACATGTGAGAATTGTAAACGATTTATATTCATTTGAGCTGAAAAATGACTGCGTTTACCTGAAATGATGTATGGCTTTTAGGAAGACACAGAGCCCAGAATTTAACTCCATTTCTGAAGGGAAACACACAGCCCAGTTCTCATCCGTGAAACACTCTCTGCTTTAGAGCAAGAAGCACACTCTTGCTTTTTCAGAGTCTCTAAAAGAGCAGGAAACATGACTGTGGTCAGAAGAAAATAACGGTGTTTCCTACACATACGGACCAAATCTAGGTCAACTCTTCTTCTTAAACTGATACAAACCACATTTCCTCTAACATGCAATGCTTTCCACTTAAGAGAGAGAAACGTGTGAGTTTCGTGAACGATGTAGCTTCCTTTGAGCTGAAAAGTGACTGAGTTTACCTGAAAAGATGTCTTGCTTGTAGGAAGACACAGAGCCTGGGATTTAACTCCATTTCTGAATGGAAACAAACAGCACAGTTCTCACCATGAAACACACTCTGCGTATAGGAAGAAGCGCGCTCATGCTTTCTAGTGTCTCTAGTAGAGCAGGAAACGTGAGTGTGCTCAGAACAAAATAATTGAGTTTCCCACACATAAAGACCATATCTAGTCCAACTCTGCTTCTGAAACTGATACCAACCACAGGTCCTCTAATATGCAATGCTTTTCAGTTAGAGCAAGAAACGGGTGAACTACATAAAAGATGTAGATTGTTTGAGTGCAAGGTGACTGAGTTTACATGAAATGAAGTCTTGCTTATAGGAAGACACAGAGCCTGGGATTTAACTCCATTTCTGAAGGGAAACACACAGCACAGTTGGCCTCCGTGAAACACACTCTGCTTTAGAGCAAGAAGCACGCTCTTGACTTCAAGAGTATGTAATAGAGCCAGAAACTTGACAGTGTGCTCAGAAAAAAAGAACGGTGTTTCCTAAACATACGGACCATAGCTAGTTCAAATCTGCTTCTGAAACTGATACAAACCACAAGTCATCTAAAATCCAATGCTTTTCAGTTAAGAGCGAGAAAACTGTGAGCTTTGTAAACGATTTATATTCATTTGAGCTGAATAGTGACTGCGTTTACCTGAAATGATTTCTGGCTTGCAGGAAGACACAGAGCATGGGATTTAACTCCAATTCAGAAGGGAAACACACAGCACAGTTCTCATGCATGAAACACACTCTGCTTTAGAACACGAAGCATGCGCTTGCTTTCTAGAGTCTCTAATAGAGCAAGAATATGAGGGTACTCTGAACAAAAGAATGGAGTTTCCTACACATACGGATCATTGCTAGTTCAACTCTGTTTCTGAAATTGATACAAAGCACAGGTCCTCTAACATCCAATGCTTTACAGTTAAGAGCAAGGAACGTGTGATCTACGTGAACGATGTAGCTTTGTTTGAACTGAAAGGTGACTGAGTTTACGTGAAACGAAGTCTTGCTTGTAGGAAGATACAGAGCCTGTGATTTAACTCCATTTCTGAAGGGATACACACAGCACAGTTCTTACGACGAAACACACTCTGCGTATAGGGAGAAGCACGCTCTTGCTTTCTAGAGTCTCTAATAGAGCAGGAAACGTGAGTGTGCTCAGAACAAAATAACAGAGTTTCCTACATATACAGACCATATCTAGTCCAACTCTGCTTCTGAAACTGATACAAACCACAGTTCCTCAAATATCCCATGCTTTTCAGTTAGAGCAAGAATCTGGTGAGCTACGTAAAAGATGTAGCTTTGTTTGAGCGGAAACGTAAGTGAGTTTACCTGAAACGAAGTCTTGCTTGTAGGAAGACACAGAGCCTGGGAATTAAATCCATTTCTGAAGGGAAACACACAGCACAGTTGTCTTCCGTGAAACACACTCTGCTTTAGAGCAAGAAGCAGGCTCTTGCTTTCTAGACTCTCTATTAGAGCCAGAAACTTGAAAGTGTGCTCAGAACAAAAGAACGGTGTTTCCTACACAAACGGGCCATTGCTAGTTCAACTCTGCTTCTGAAACTGATACAGAGCACAGTTCCATTAACATGGAATGCTTTCCAGTTAAGAGCGAGAAACGTGTGAGCTTCGGGAACGATGTAGCTTCCTTTGAGCTGAAAAGTGACTGAGTTTACCTGAAATGATGTCTTGCTTTTAGGAAGACACAGATCCTGGGATTTAAGTCCATTTTTGAAGGGCAACACACAGCACAGTTCTCATTCATGAAACACACTCTGCTTTAGAGCAAGAAGCACGCTCTTGCTTTCTAGAGTCTCTAATAGAGCAGGAAACGTGAGTGTGCTCAGAACAAAATAATGGAGTTTCCTACACATACAGACCATATCTAGTCCAACTCTGCTTCTGAAACTGATACAAACCACAGTTCCTCTAATATCCCATGCTTTTCAGTTAGAGCAAGAAACTGGTGAGCTACGTAAAAGATGTAGCTTTGTTTGAGCGGAAACGTAAGTGAGTTTACCTGAAACGAAGTCTTGCTTGTAGAAAGACACAGAGCCTGGGATTTAACTCCATTTCTGAAGGGAAACACACAGCACAGTTCTCATCCTTGTGAAACACTCTGCGTATAGGATGAAGCATGCTATTGCTTTCTAGAGTCTCTAATAGAGCAGGAAACCTGAGTGTGCTCAGAACAAAAGAAAGGTGTTTCCTACACATACGGACCATAGCTACTTCAACTCTGCTTCTGAAACTGATACAAACCACAAGTCATCTAACATCCACTGCTTCTCAGTTAAGAGTGAGAAACGTGTGAGCTTCGTAAACGATTTATATTCATTTGAGCTGAAAAGTGACTGTGTTTACCTGAAAAGATTTCTTGCTTGTAGGAAGACACAGAGCCTGGAATTTAACTATAATTCTGAAGGGAAACACACAGCACATTTCTCATCCATGAAACACACTCTGCTTTAGATCAAGAAGCACGCTCTTTCTTTCTAAGAGTCTCTAATACAGCAGGAAACGTGACTGTGGTCAGAACAAAATAACGGTGTTTCCTACTCATACGGACCAAATCTAGGTCAACTCTTCTTCTGAAACTGATACAAACCACATTTCCTCTAACATGCAATGCTTTCCACTTAAGAGAGAGAAACGTGTGAGTTTCGTGAATGATGTAGCTTCCTTTGAGCTGAAAAGTGACTGAGTTTACCTGAAAAGATGTCTTTTTGTAGGAAGACACAGAGCCTGGGATTTAACTCCATTTCTGAATGGAAACAAACAGCACAGTTCTCACCATGAAACACACTCTGCGTATAGCAAGAAGCGCGCTCATGCTTTCTAGTGTCTCTAGTAGAGCAGGAAACGTGAGTGTGCTCAGAACAAATTAATTGAGTTTCCCACACATAAAGACCATATCTAGTCCAAGTCTGCTTCTGAAACTGATACCAACCACAGGTCCTCTAATATCCAATGCTTTTCAGTTAGAGCAAGAAACGGGTGAGCTACATAAAAGATGTAGATTGTTTGAGTGCAAGGTGACTGAGTTTACATGAAATGAAGTCTTGCTTATAGGAAGACACAGAGCCTGGGATTTAACTCCATTTCTGAAGGGAAACACACAGCACAGTTGGCCTCCGTGAAACACACTCTGCTTTAGAGCAAGAAGCACGCTCTTGATTTCAAGAGTATGTAATAGAGCCAGAAACTTGACAGTGTGCTGAGAAAAAAAGAACGGTGTTTCCTACACATACAGACCATAGCTAGTTCAACTCTGCTTCTGAAACTGATACAAACCACAAGTCATCTAAAATCCAATGCTTTTCAGTTAAGAGCGAGAAAAGTGTGAGCTTTGTAAACGATTTATTTTCATTTGCGCTGAAAAGTGACTGCGTTTACCTGAAATGATTTCTTGCTTGTGGGAAGACACAGAGCCTGGGATTTAACTCCAATTCAGAATGGAAACACACAGCACAGTTCTCATGCATGAAACATACTCTGCTTTAGAACACGAAGCATGCTCTTGCTTTCTAGAATCTCTAATAGAGCCAGAATTTGAGGGTACTCTGAACAAAAGAATGGTGTTTCCTACACATACGGACCATTGCTAGTTCAACTCTGTTTCTCAAACTGATACAAACCACAGGTCCTCTAACATCCAATGCTTTACAGTTAAGAGCAAGAAACGTGTGAGCTACGTGAACGATGTAGCTTTGTTTGAACTGAAAGGTGACTGAGTTTACGTGAAACGAAGTCTTGCTTGTAGGAAGATACAGAGCCTGTGATTTAACTCCATATCTGAAAGGAAACACACAGCACAGTTCTCATGCATGAAACACACTCTGCGTATAGGGAGAAGCACGCTCTTGCTTTCTAGAGTCTCTAATAGTGCAGGAAACGTGAGTGTGCTCAGAACAAAATAACGGAGTTTCCTACACATACAGACCATATCTAGTCCAACTCTGCTTCTGAAACTGATACAAACCACAGTTCCTCTAATATCCAATGCTTTTCAGTTAGAGCAAGAAACTGGTGAGCAACGTAAAAGATGTAGCTTTGTTGGAGCTGAAACGTTAGTTAGTTTACCTGAAAAGAAGTCTTGCTTGTAGGAAGACACAGAGCCTGGGATTTAACTCCATTTCTGAAGGGAAACACACAGCACAGTTCTCATCCTTGTAAAACACTCTGCGTATAGGATGAAGCATGCTATTGCTTTCTAGAGTCTCTAATAGAGCAGGAAACCTGAGTGTGCTCAGAACAAAAGAAAGGTGTTTCCTACACATACGGACCATAGCTACTTCAACTCTGCTTCTGAAACTGATACAAACCACAAGTCATCTAACATCCACTGCTTCTCAGTTAAGAGTGAGAAACGTGTGAGCTTCGTAAACGATTTATATTCATTTGAGCTGAAAAGTGACTGTGTTTACCTGAAAGGATTTCTTGCTTCTAGGAAGACACAGAGCCTGGAATTTAACTACAATTCTGAAGGGAAACACACAGCACATTTCTCATCCATGAAACACATTCTGCTTTAGATCAAGAAGCATGCTCTTTCTTTCTAAGAATCTCTAATACAGCAGGAAACGTGACTGTGGTCAGAACAAAATAACGGTGTTTCCTACTCATACGGACCAAATCTAGGTCAACTCTTCTTCTGAAACTGATACAAACCACATTTCCTCTAACATGCAATGCTTTCCACTTAAGAGAGAGAAACCTGTGAGTTTCGTGAACGATGTAGCTTCCTTTGAGCTGAAGAGTGACTGAGTTTACCTGAAAAGATGTCTTTTTGTAGGAAGACACAGAGCCTGGGATTTAACTCCATTTCTGAATGGAAACAAACAGCACAGTTCTCACCATGAAACACACTCTGCATATAGGAAGAAGCGCGCTCATGCTTTCTAGTGTCTCTAGTAGAGCAGTAAACGTGAGTGTGCTCAGAACAAAATAATTGAGTTTCCCACACATAAAGACCATATCTAGTCCAACTCTGCTTCTGAAACTGATACCAACCACAGGTCCTCTAATATCCAATGCTTTTCAGTTAGAGCAAGAAACGGGTGACCTACGTAAAAGATGTAGATTGTTTGAGTGCAAGGTGACTGAGTTTACATGAAATGAAGTCTTGCTTGTAGGAAGACACAGAGCCTGGGATTTAACTCCATTTCTGAAGGGAAACACACAGCACAGTTGGCCTCCATGAAACACACTCTGCTTTAGAGCAAGAAGCACGCTCTTGATTTCAAGAGTATGTAATAGAGCCAGAAACTTGACAGTGTGCTGAGAAAAAAAGAACGGTGTTTCCTACACATACAGACCATAGCTAGTTCAAGTCTGCTTCTGAAACTGATACAAACCACAGTTCCTCTAATATCCAATGCTTTTCAGTTAGAGCAAGAAACTGGTGAGCTTCGTAAAAGATGTAGCTTTGTTTGAGCTGAAACGTGAGTTAGTTTACCTGAAACGATGTCTTGCTTGTAGGAAGACACAGAGGCTGGGAATTAACTCCATTTCTGAAGGGAAACACACAGCACAGTTGTCTTCCGTGATACACACTCTGCGTTAGAGCAAGAAGCACGCTCTTGCTTTCTAGAGTCTCTAATAGAGCCAGAATTTGAGGGTACTCTGAACAAAAGAACGGTGTTTCCTACACAAAAGGACCATAGCTAGTTCAACTCTGCTTCTGAAACTGATACAAACCACACGTCATCTAAAATCCAATGCTTTTCAGTTAAGAGCGAGAAAAGTGTGAGCTTTGTAAATGATGTAGCTTCCTTTGAGCTGAAAAGTTACTGCGTTTACCTGAAATGATTTCTTGCTTGTAGGAAGACACAGAGCCTGGGATTTAACTCCAATTCAGAATGGAAACACACAGCACAGTTCTCATGCATGAAACATACTCTGCTTTAGAACACGAAGCATGCTCTTGCTTTCTAGAATCTCTAATAGAGCCAGAATATGAGGGTACTCTGAACAAAAGAATGGTGTTTCCTACACATACAGACCATTGCTAGTTCAACTCTGTTACTGAAACTGATACAAACCACAGGTCCTCTAACATCCAATGCTTTACAGTTAAGAGCAAGAAACGTGTGAGCTACGTGAACGATGTAGCTTTGTTTGAACTGAAAGGTGACTGAGTTTACGTGAAACGAAGTCTTGCTTGTAGGAAGATACAGAGCCTCTGATTTAACTCCATTTCTGAAAGGAAAAACACAGCACAGTTCTTACGACGCAACACATTCTGGTATAGGGAGAAGCACGCTCTTGCTTTCTAGAGTCTCTAATAGAGCAGGAAACGTGAATGTGCTCAGAACAAAATAACGGAGTTTCCTACACATACAGACCATATCTAGTCCAACTCTGCTTCTGAAACTGATACAAACCACAGTTCCTCTAATATCCAATGCTTTTCAGTTAGAGCAAGAAACTGGTGAGCTACGTAAAAGATGTAGCTTTGTTTGAGCTGAAACGTGAGTGAGTTTACATGAAACGAAATCTTGCTTGTAGGAAGACACAGAGGCTGGGAATTAACTCCATTTCTGAAGGGAAACACACAGCACAGTTGTCTTCCGTGAAACACACTCTGGTTTAGAGCAAGAAGCACGCTATTGCTTTCTAGAGTCTCTAGTAGTCCCAGAATTTGAGGTTACTCTGAACAAAAGAATGGTGTTTCCTACACATACGGACCATTGCTAGTTCACCTCTGTTTCTGAAACTGATACAAACCACAGGTCCTCTAACATCCAATGCTTTACATTTAAGAGCAAGAAACGTGTGAGCTACGTGAACGATGTAGCTTCATTTGAGCTGAAAAGTGACTGAGCTTACCTGAAATGATGTCTTGCTTGTAGGAAGACACAGAGCCTGGGATTTCAATCCATTTTTGAAGGGCAACACACAGCACAGTTCTCATTCATGAAACACACTCTGCTTTAGAGCAAGAAGCATGCTCTTGCTTTCTAGAGTCTCTAATAGAGCAGGAAACGTGAGTGTGCTCAGAAGAAAATAACGGAGTTTTCTACACATACAGACCATATCTAGTCCAACTCTGCTTCTGAAACTGATACAAACCACAAGTCATCTAAAATCCAATGCTTTTCAGTTAAGAGCGAGAAAAGTGTGAGCTTTGTAAAAGATTTATATTCATTTGAGCTGAAAAGTGACTGCGTTTACCTGAAAAGATTTCTTGCTTGTAGGAAGACACAGAGCCTGGGATTTAACTCCATTTCTGAAGGGAAACACACAGCACAGTTCTCATCCTTGAAAAACACTCTGCGTATAGGATGAAGCATGCTATTGCTTTCTAGAGTCTCTAATAGAGCAGGAAACCTGAGTGTGCTCAGAACAAAATAAAGGTGTTTCCTACACATACGGACCATAGCTACTTCAACTCTGCTTCTGAAACTGATACAAACCACAAGTCATCTAACATCCACTGCTTTTCAGTTAAGAGTGAGAAACGTGTGAGATTAGTAAACGATTTATATTCATTTGAGATGAAAAGTGACTGTGTTTACCTGAAAAGATTTCTTGCTTGTAGGAAGACACAGAGCCTGGAATTTAACTACAATTCTGAAGGGAAACACACAGCACAGTTGGCCTCCGTGAAACACACTCTGCTTTAGAGCAAGAAGCACGCTCTTGATTTCAAGAGTATGTAATAGAGCCAGAAACTTGACAGTGTGCTCAGAAAAAAAGAACGGTGTTTCCTACACAAAAGGACCATAGCTAGTTCAACTCTGCTTCTGAAACTGATACAAACCACACGTCATCTAAAATCCAATGCTTTTCAGTTAAGAGCGAGAAAAGTGTGAGCTTTGTAAATGATGTAGCTTCCTTTGAGCTGAAAAGTTACTGCGTTTACCTGAAATGATTTCTTGCTTGTAGGAAGACACAGAGCCTGGGATTTAACTCCAATTCAGAATGGAAACACACAGCACAGTTCTCATGCATGAAACATACTCTGCTTTAGAACACGAAGCATGCTCTTGCTTTCTAGAATCTCTAATAGAGCCAGAATATGAGGGTACTCTGAACAAAAGAATGGTGTTTCCTACACATACGGACCATTGCTAGTTCAACTCTGTTACTGAAACTGATACAAACCACAGGTCCTCTAACATCCAATGCTTTACAGTTAAGAGCAAGAAACGTGTGAGCTACGTGAACGATGTAGCTTTGTTTGAACTGAAAGGTGACTGAGTTTACGTGAAACGAAGTCTTGCTTGTAGGAAGATACAGAGCCTCTGATTTAACTCCATTTCTGAAAGGAAAAACACAGCACAGTTCTTACGACGCAACACATTCTGGTATAGGGAGAAGCACGCTCTTGCTTTCTAGAGTCTCTAATAGAGCAGGAAACGTGAATGTGCTCAGAACAAAATAACGGAGTTTCCTACACATACAGACCATATCTAGTCCAACTCTGCTTCTGAAACTGATACAAACCACAGTTCCTCTAATATCCAATGCTTTTCAGTTAGAGCAAGAAACTGGTGAGCTACGTAAAAGATGTAGCTTTGTTTGAGCTGAAACGTGAGTGAGTTTACCTGAAACGAAATCTTGCTTGTAGGAAGACACAGAGGCTGGGAATTAACTCCATTTCTGAAGGGAAACACACAGCACAGTTGTCTTCCGTGAAACACACTCTGGTTTAGAGCAAGAAGCACGCTATTGCTTTCTAGAGTCTCTAGTAGTCCCAGAATTTGAGGGTACTCTGAACAAAAGAATGGTGTTTCCTACACATACGGACCATTGCTAGTTCACCTCTGTTTCTGAAACTGATACAAACCACAGGTCCTCTAACATCCAATGCTTTACATTTAAGAGCAAGAAACGTGTGAGCTACGTGAACGATGTAGCTTCATTTGAGCTGAAAAGTGACTGAGCTTACCTGAAATGATGTCTTGCTTGTAGGAAGACACAGAGCCTGGGATTTCAATCCATTTTTGAAGGGCAACACACAGCACAGTTCTCATTCATGAAACACATTCTGTTTAGAGCAAGAAGCATGCTCTTGCTTTCTAGAGTCTCTAATAGAGCAGGAAACGTGAGTGTGCTCAGAAGAAAATAACGGAGTTTTCTACACATACAGACCATATCTAGTCCAACTCTGCTTCTGAAACTGATACAAACCACAAGTCATCTAAAATCCAATGCTTTTCAGTTAAGAGCGAGAAAAGTGTGAGCTTTGTAAAAGATTTATATTCATTTGAGCTGAAAAGTGACTGCGTTTACCTGAAAAGATTTCTTGCTTGTAGGAAGACACAGAGCCTGGGATTTAACTCCATTTCTGAAGGGAAACACACAGCACAGTTCTCATCCTTGAAAAACACTCTGCGTATAGGATGAAGCATGCTATTGCTTTCTAGAGTCTCTAATAGAGCAGGAAACCTGAGTGTGCTCAGAACAAAATAAAGGTGTTTCCTACACATACGGACCATAGCTACTTCAACTCTGCTTCTGAAACTGATACAAACCACAAGTCATCTAACATCCACTGCTTTTCAGTTAAGAGTGAGAAACGTGTGAGATTAGTAAACGATTTATATTCATTTGAGATGAAAAGTGACTGTGTTTACCTGAAAAGATTTCTTGCTTGTAGGAAGACACAGAGCCTGGAATTTAACTACAATTCTGAAGGGAAACACACAGCACATTTCTCATCCATGAAACACACTCTGCATATAGGAAGAAGCGCGATCATGCTTTCTAGAGTCTCTAGTAGAGCAGGAAACGTGAGTGTGCTCAGAAAAAAATAATTGAGTTTCCCACACATAAAGACCACATCTAGTCAAACTCTGCTTCTGAAACTGATACCAACCACAGGTCCTCTAATATACAATGCTTTTCCGTTAGAGCAAGAAACGGGTGAGCTACGTAAAAGATGTAGTTTGTTTGAGTGCAAGGTGACTGAGTTTACGTGAAATGAAGTCTTGCTTGTAGGAAGACACAGAGCCTGGGATTTAACTCCATTTCTGAAGGGAAATACACAGCACAGTTGGCCTCCGTGAAACACACTATGCTTTAGAGCAATAATCACGCTCTTGATTTCAAGAGTATGTAATAGAGCCAGAAACTTGACAGTGTGCTCAGAAAAAAGAACGGTGTTTCCTACACATACGGACCATAGCTAGTTCAACTCTGCTTCTGAAACTGATACAAACCACAAGTCATCTAAAATCCAATGCTTTTCAGTTAAGAGCGAGAAAAGTGTGAGCTTTTTAAAAGATTTATATTCATTTGAGCTGAAAAGTGACTGCGTTTACCTGAAAAGATTTCTTGCTTGTAGGAAGACACAGAGCCTGGGATTTAACTCCATTTCTGAAGGGAAACACACAGCACAGTTCTCATCCTTGAAAAACACTCTGCGTATAGGATGAAGCATGCTATTGCTTTCTAGAGTCTCTAATAGAGCAGGAAACCTGAGTGTGGTCAGAACAAAAGAAAGGTGTTTCCTACACAAAGGGACCATAGCTACTTCAACTCTGCTTCTGAAACTGATACAAACCACAAGTCATCTAACATCCACTGCTTTTCAGTTAAGAGTGAGAAACGTGTGAGCTTCGTAAACGATTTATATTCATTTGAGCTGAAAAGTGACTCTGTTTACCTGAAAAGATTTCTTGCTTGTAGGAAGACTCAGAGCCTGGAATTTAACTACAATTCTGAAGGGAAACACACAGCACAGTTGGCCTCCGTGAAAAACACTCTGCTTTAGAGCAAGAAGCACGCTCTTGATTTCAAGAGTCTCTAATAGATCCAGAAACTTGAAAGTGTGCTCACAACAAAAGAACGGTGTTTCCTACACATACGGGCCATTGCTAGTTCCACTCTGCTTCTGAAACTGATACAAAGTACAGTTCCATTAACATGGAATGCTTTCCAGTTAAGAGCGAGAAACGTGTGAGCTTCGGGAACGATGTAGCTTCATTTGAGCTGAAAAGTGACTGAGTATACCTGAAATGATGTCTTCCTTGTAGGAAGACACAGAGCCTGGGATTTCACTCCATTTTTGAAGGGCAACACACGGCACAGTTCTCATTCATGAAACACACTCTGTTTTAGAGCAAGAAGCATGCTCTTGCTTTCTAGAGTCTCTAATAGAGCAGGAAACGTGAGTGTGCTCAGAACAAAATAACGGAGTTTCCTACACATACAGACCATATCTAGTCCAACTCTGCTTCTGAAACTGATACAAACCACAGTTCCTCTAATATCCAATGCTTTTCAGTTAGAGCAAGAAACTGGTGAGCTACGTAAAAGATGTAGCTTTGTTTGAGTTGAAACGTGAGTGAGTTTACCTGAAATGAAATCTTGCTTGTAGGAAGACACAGAGCCTGGGAATTAACTCCATTTCTGAATGGAAACAGACAGCACAGTTGTCTTCCGTGAAACACACTCTGCTTTAGAGCAAGAAGCACGCTCTTGCTTTCTAGAGTGTCTAATAGTGCCAGAATTTGAGGGTACTCTGAACAAAATAACAGAGTTTCCTACACATACAGACCATATCTAGTCCAACTCTGCTTCTGAAACTGATACAAACCACAGTTCCTCTAATATCCAATGCTTTTCAGTTAGAGCAATAAACTGGTGAGCTACGTAAAAGATGTTGCTTTGTTTGAGCTGAAACGTGAGTGAGTTTACCTGAAACGAAGTCTTGCTTGTAGGAAGACACAGAGGCTGGGAATTAACTCCATTTCTGAAGGGAAACACACAGCACAGTTGTCTTCCGTGAAACACACTCTGCTTTAGAGCAAGAAGCACGCTATTGCTTTCTAGAGTCTCTAATAGAGCCAGAATTTGAGGGTACTCTGAACAAAAAAATGGTGTTTCCTACACATACAGACCATTGCTAGTTCAACTCTGTTTCTGAAACTGATACAAACCACAGGTCCTCTAACATCCAATGCTTTACAGTTAAGAGCTAGAAACGTGTGAGCTAAGTGAACAATATAGCTTTGTTTGAGCTGTAAGGCGACTGAGTTTACGTGAAACGAAGTCTTGCTTGTAGGAAGATACAGAGCCTGTGATTTAACTCCATTTCTGAAGGGAAACACACAGCACAGTTCTTACGACGAAACACACTCTGCATATAGGGAGAAGCACGCTCTTGCTTTCTAGAGTCTCTTATAGAGCAGGAAACGTGAGTGTGCTCAGAACAAAATAACAGTGTTTCCTACATATACGGACCAAATCTAGGTCAACTCTTCTTCTGAAACTGATACAAACCACATTTCCTCTAACATGCAATGCTTTCCCGTAATAGAGAGAAACGTGTGAGTTTCGTGAACGATGTAGCTTCCTTTGAGCTGAAAATTGACTGATTTTACCTGAAAAGATGTCTTGCTTGTAGGAAGACACAGAGCCTGCGATTTAACTCCATTTCTGAAGGGAAACACACAGCACATTTGGCCTCCGTGAAACACACTCTGCTTTAGAGCAAGAAGCACGCTCTTGATTTCAAGAGTATGTAATAGAGCCAGAAACTTGACAGTGTGCTCAGAAAAAAAGAACGGTGTTTCCTACACATACGGATCATAGCTAGTTCAACTCTGCTTCTGAAACTGATACAAACCACAAGTCATCTAAAATCCAATGCTTTTCAGTTAAGAGCGAGAAAAGTGTGAGCTTTGTAAATGATTTATATTCATTTGAGCTGAAAAGTGACTGCGTTTACCTGAAATGATTTCTTGCTTGTAGGAAGACACAGAGCCTGGGAATTAACTCCAATTCAGAATGAAAACACACAGCACAGTTCTCATTCATGAAACACACTCTGCTTTAGAGCACGAAGCATGCTCTTGCTTTCTAGAGTCTCTAATAGAGCAGGAAACGTGAGTGTGCTCAGAACAAAATAACGGAGTTTCCTACACATACAGACCATATCTAGTCCAACTCTGCTTCTGAAACTGATACAAACCACAGTTCCACTAATATCCAATGCTTTTCAGTTAGAGCAATAAACTGGTGAGCTACGTAAAAGATGTAGCTTTGTTTGAGCTGAAACGTGAGTTAGTTTACCTGAAACGAAGTCTTGCTTGTAGGAAGACACAGAGCCTGGGATTTAACTCCATTTCTGAAGGGAAACACACAGCACAGTTCTCATCCTTGTAAAACACTCTGCGTATAGGATGAAGCATGCTATTGCTTTCTAGAGTCTCGAATCGAGCAGGAAAACTGAGTGTGCTCAGAACAAAAGAAAGGTGTTTCCTACACATACGGACCATAGCTACTTCAACTCTGCTTCTGAAACTGATACAAACCACAAGTCATCTAACATCCACTGCTTTTCAGTTAGGAGTTAGAAATGTGTGAGCTTCGTAAACGATTTATATTTATTTGAGCTGAAAATTGACGGTGTTTACCTGAAAAGATTTCTTGCTTGTAGGAAGACAAAGAGCCTGGTTTTAACTACAAAATGAAGGGAAACACAGAGCACCTTTCTCATCCATGAAACACACTCTGCTTTAGATCAAGAAGCACGCTCTTCTTTCTAAGAGTCTCTAATACAGCAGGAAACGTGACTGTGGTCAGAACAAAATAACGGTGTTTCCTACTCATACCGACCAAATCTAGGTCAACTCTTCTTCTGAAACTGATACAAACCACATTTCCTCTAACATGCAATGCTTTCCACTTAAGAGAGAGAATCGTGTGAGTTTCGTGAACGATGTAGTTTCCTTTGAGCTGAAAAGTGACTGAGTTTACCTGAAAAGATGTCTTGCTTGTAGGAAGACACAGAGCCTGGGATTTAACTCCATTTCTGAATGGAAACAAACAGCACAGTTCTCACCATGAAACACACTCTGCGTATAGGAAGAAGGGCGCTCATGCTTTCTAGAGTCTCTAGTAGAGCAGGAAACGTGAGTGTGCTCAGAACAATATAATTGAGTTTCCCACACTTAAAGACCACATCTAATCCAACTCTGCTTCTGAAACTGATACCAACCACAGGTCCTCTAATATCCAATGCTTTTCAGTTAGAGCAAGAAACGGGTGAGCTACGTAAAAGATGTAGTTTGTTTGAGTGCAAGGTGACTGAGTTTACGTGAAATGAAGTCTTGCTTGTAGGAAGACACAGAGCCTGGGAATTAACTCCATTTCTGAAGGGAAACACACAGCACAGTTCTCATCCTTGAGAAACACTCTGCGTATAGGATGAAGCATGCTATTGCTTTCTAGAGTCTCTAATAGAGCAGGAAACCTGAGTGTGCTCAGAACAAAAGAAAGGTGTTTCCTACACATACGGACCATAGCTACTTCAACTCTGCTTCTGAAACTGATACAAACCACAAGTCATCTAACATCCACTGCTTTTCAGTTAAGAGTGAGAAACGTGTGAGGTTCGTAAAAGATTTATAAATATTTGAGCTGAAAAGTGACTGTGTTTACCTGAAAAGATTTCTTGCTTGTAGGAAGACACAGAGCCTGGAATTTAACTACAATTCTGAAAGAAAAAACACCCAGCACATTTCTCATCCATGAAACACACTCTGCTTTAGATCAAGAAGCACGCTCTTTCTTTCTAAGAGTCTCTAATACAGCAGGAAACGTGACTGTGGTCAGTACAAAATAACGGTGTTTCCTACTCTTACGGACCAATTCTAGGTCAACTCTTCTTCTGAAACTGATACAAACCACATTTCCTCTAACATGCAATGCTTTCCACTTAAGAGAGAGAAACGTGTGAGTTTCGTGAATGATGTAGCTTCCTTTGAGCTGAAAAGTGACTGAGTTTACCTGAAAAGATGTCTTGCTTGTAGGAAGACACAGAGCCTGGGATTTAACTCCATTTCTGAATGGAAACAAACAGCACAGTTCTCACCATGAAACATACTCTGCGTATAGGAAGAAGCGCGCTCATGCTTTCTAGTGTCTCTAGTAGAGCAGGAAACGTGAGTGTGCTCAGAACAAAATAATTGAGTTTCCCACACATAAAGACCATATCTAGTCCAACTCTGCTTCTGAAACTGATACCAACCACAGGTCCTCTAATATCCAATGCTTTTCAGTTAGAGCAAGAAACGGGTGAGCTACGTAAAAGATGTAGTTTGTTTGAGTGCAAGGTGACTGAGTTTACGTGAAATGAAGTCTTGCTTGTAGGAAGACACAGAACCTGGGATTTAACTCCATTTCTGAAGGGAAACACACAGCACAGTTGGCCTCCGTGAAACACACTCTGTTTTAGAGCAAGAAGCACGCTCTTGATTTCAAGAGTATGTAATAGAGCCAGAAACTTGACAGTGTGCTCAGAAAAAAAGAACGGTGTTTCCTACACAAAAGGACCATAGCTAGTTCAACTCTGCTTCTGAAACTGATACAAACCACAAGTCATCTAACATCCACTGCTTTTCAGTTAAGAGTGAGAAACGTGTGAGCTTCGTAAAAGATTTATAAATATTTGAGCTGAAAAGTGACTGTGTTTACCTGAAAAGATTTCTTGCTTGTAGGAAGACACAGAGCCTGGAATTTAACTACAATTCTGAAAGAAAAAACACCCAGCACATTTCTCATCCATGAAACACACTCTGCTTTAGATCAAGAAGCACGCTCTTTCTTTCTAAGAGTCTCTAATACAGCAGGAAACGTGACTGTGGTCAGTACAAAATAACGGTGTTTCCTACTCATACGGACCAATTCTAGGTCAACTCTTCTTCTGAAAATGATACAAACCACATTTCCTCTAACATGCAATGCTTTCCACTTAAGAGAGAGAAACGTGTGAGTTTCGTGAACGATGTAGCTTCCTTTGAGCTGAAAAGTGACTGAGTTTACCTGAAAAGATGTCTTGCTTGTAGGAAGACACAGAGCCTGGGATTTAACTCCATTTCTGAATGGAAACAAACAGCACAGTTCTCACCATGAAACATACTCTGCTTATAGGAAGAAGCGCGCTCATGTTTTCTAGTGTCTCTAGTAGAGCAGGAAACGTGAGTGTGCTCAGAACAAAATAATTGAGTTTCCCACACATAAAGACCATATCTAGTCCAACTCTGCTTCTGAAACTGATACCAACCACAGGTCCTCTAATATCCAATGCTTTTCAGTTAGAGCAAGAAACGGGTGAGCTACGTAAAAGATGTAGTTTGTTTGAGTGCAAGGTGACTGAGTTTACGTGAAATGAAGTCTTGCTTGTAGGAAGACACAGAACCTGGGATTTAACTCCATTTCTGAAGGGAAACACACAGCACAGTTGGCCTCCGTGAAACACAATCTGCTTTAGAGCAAGAAGCACGCTCTTGATTTCAAGAGTATGTAATAGAGCCAGAAACTTGACAGTGTGCTCAGAAAAAAAGAACGGTGTTTCCTACACAAAAGACCATAGCTAGTTCAACTCTGCTTCTGAAACTGATACAAACCACAAGTCATCTAAAATCCAATGCTTTTCAGTTAAGAGCGAGAAAAGTGTGAGCTTTGTAAACGATTTATATTCATTTGAGCTGAAAAGTGACTGCGTTTTCCTGAAATGATTTCTTGCTTGCAGGAAGACACAGAGCCTGGGATTTAACTCCATTTCAGAAGGGAAACACACAGCACAGTTCTCATGCGTGAAACACACTCTGCTTTAGAACATGAAGCATGCTCTTGCTTTCTAGAGTCTGTAATAAAGCCAGATTTGAGGGTACTCTGAACAAAAGAATGGTGTTTCCTACACATACGGACCATTGCTAGTTCAACTCTGTTTCTGAAAATGATACAAACCACAGGTCCTCTAACGTCCAATGCTTTACAGTTAAGAGCAAGAAACGTGTGAGCTACGTGAACGATGTAGCTTTGTTTGAACTGAAAGGTGACTGAGTTTACGTGAAACGAAGTCTTGCTTGTAGGAAGATACAGAGCCTGTGATTTAACTCCATTTCTGAAGGGATACACACAGCACAGTTCTTACGACGAAACACACTCTGCATATAGTGAGAAGCACGCTCTTGCTTTCTAGAGTCTCTAATAGAGCAGGAAACGTGAGTGTGCTCAGAACAAAATAACGGAGTTAACTACACATACAGACCATACCTAGTCCAACTCTGCTTCTGAAACTGATACAAACCACAGTTCCTCTAATATACAATGCTTTTCAGTTAGAGCAAGAAACTGGTGAGCTACGTAAAAGATGTAGCTTTGTTTGAGCTGAAAAGTGACTGAGTTTACCTGAAAAGATGTCTTGCTTGTAGGAAGACACAGAGCCTGGGATTTAACTCCATTTCTGAATGGAAACAAACAGCACAGTTCTCACCATGAAACACACTCTGCATATAGGAAGAAGCGCGCTCATGCTTTCTAGTGTCTCTAGTAGAGCATGAAACGTGAGTGTGCTCAGAACAAAATAATTGAGTTTTCCACACATAAAGACCATATCTAGTCCAACTCTGCTTCTGAAACTGATACCAACCACAGGTCCTCTAATATCCAATGCTTTTCAGTTAGAGCAAGAAACGGGTGAGCTACGTAAAAGATGTAGTTTGTTTGAGTGCAAGGTGACTGAGTTTACGTGAAATGAAGTCTTGCTTGTAGGAAGACACAGAGCCTGGGATTTAACTCCATTTCTGAAGGGAAACACACAGCACAGTTGGCCTCCGTGAAACACACTCTGCTTTAGAGCAAGAAGCACGCTCTTGATTTCAAGAGTATGTAATAGAGCCAGAAACTTGACAGTGTGCTCAGAAAAAAAGAACGGTGTTTCCTACACAAAAGGACCATAGCTAGTTCAACTCTGCTTCTGAAACTGATACAAACCACAAGTCATCTAAAATCCAATGCTTTTCAGTTAAGAGCGAGAAAAGTGTGAGCTTTGTAAACGATTTATATTCATTTGAGCTGAAAAGTGACTGTGTTTACCTGAAAAGATTTCTTGCTTGTAGGAAGACATTCAGCCTGGAATTTATCTACAGTTCTGAAGGGAAACACACAGCACATTTCTCATCCATGAAACACACTCTGCTTTAGATCAAGAAGCACGCTCTTTCTTTCTAAGAGTCTCTAATACAGCAGGAAACGTGACTGTGGTCAGAACAAAATAACGGTGTTTCCTACACATACGGGCCATTGCCAGTTCAACTCTGCTTCTGAAACTGATACAAAGCACAGTTCCATTAACATGGAATGCTTTCCAGTTAAGAGCGAGAAACGTGTGAGCTTCGGGAACGATGTAGCTTCCTTTGAGCTGAAAAGTGACTGAGTTTACCTGAAATGATGTCTTGCTTGTAGGAAGACACAGAGCCTGGGATTTAACTCCATTTTTGAAGGGCAACACACAGCACAGTTCTCATTCATGAAACACACTCGGCTTTAGAGCAAGAAGCACGCTCTTGCTTTCTAGAGTCTCTAATAGAGCAGGTAACGTGAGTGTGCTCAGAACAAAATAACGGAGTTTCCTACACATACAGACCATATCTAGTCCAACTCTGCTTCTGAAACTGATACAAACCACAGTTCCTCTAATATCCAATGCTTTTCAGTTAGAGCAAGAATCGGGTGAGCTACGTAAAAGATGTAGCTTTGTTTGAGCTGAAACGTGAGTGAGTTTACCTGAAACGATGTCTTGCTTGTAGGAAGACACAGAGCCTGGGAATTAACTCCATTTCTGATGGGAAACACACAGCACAGTTGTCTTCCGTGAACCACTCTCTGCTTTAGAGCAAGAAGCACGCTCTTGCTTTCTAGAGTCTCTAAGAGAGCCAGAAACTTGAAAGTGTGCTCACAACAAAAGAACGGTGTTTCCTGCACATACGGCCATTGCTAGTTAAACTCTGCTTCTGAAACTGATACAAAGCACAGTTCCATTAACATGGAATGCTTTCCAGTTAAGAGCGAGAAACGTGTGAGCTTCGGGAATGATGTAGCTTCATTTGAGCTGAAAAGTGACTGAGTTTACCTGAAATGATGTCTTGCTTGTAGGAAGACACAGAGCCTGGGATTTACCTCCATTTTTGAAGGGCAACACACAGCACAGTTCTCATCCTTGTAAAACACTCTGCGTATAGGATGAAGCATGCTATTGCTTTCTAGGGTCTCTAATAGAGCAGGAAACCTGAGTGTGCTCAGAACAAAAGGAAGGTGTTTCCTACACATACAGACCATAGCTACTTCAACTCTGCTTCTGAAACTGATACAAACAACAAGTCCTCTAACATCCACTGCTTTTCAGTTAAGAGTGAGAAACGTGTGAGCTTCGTAAACGATTTATATTCATTTGAGCTGAAAAGTGACTGTGTTTACCTGAAAAGATTTCTTGCTTGTAGGAAGACACAGAGCCTGGAATTTAACTACAATTCTGAAGGGAAACACACAGCACATTTCTCATCCATGAAACACACTCTGCTTTAGATAAAGAAGCACGCTCTTTCTTTCTAAGAATCTCTAATACAGCAGGAAACGTGACTGTGGTCAGCACAAAATAACGGTGTTTCCTACACATACGGACCAAATCTAGGTCAACTCTTCTTCTGAAACTGATACAAACCACATTTCCTCTAACATGCAATGCTTTCCACTTAAGAGAGAGAAACGTGTGAGTTTCGTGAACGATGTAGCTTCCTTTGAGCTGAAAAGTGACTGAGTTTACCTGAAAAGATGTCTTGCTTGTAGGAAGACACAGAGCCTGGGATTTAACTCCATTTCTGAATGGAAACAAACAGCACAGTTCTCACCATGAAACACACTCTGCGTATAGGAAGAAGCGCGCTCATGCTTTCTAGAGTCTCTAGTAGAGCAGGAAACGTGAGTGTGCTCAGAACAAAATAATTGAGTTTCCCACACATAAAGACCATATCTAGTCCAACTCTGCTTCTGAAACTGATACCAACCACAGGTCCTCTAATATCCAATGCTTTTCAGTTAGAGCAAGAAACGGGTGAGCTACGTAAAAGATGTAGTTTGTTTGAGTGCAAGGTGACTGAGTTTATGTGAAATGAAGTCTTGCTTGTAGGAAGACACAGAGCCTGGGATTTAACTCCATTTCTGAAGGGAAACACACAGCACAGTTCTCATTCATGAAACACACTCTGCTTTAGAGCAAGAAGCACGCTCTTGCTTTCTAGAGTCTCTAACAGAGCAGGAAACGTGAGTGTGCTCAGAACAAAATAACGGAGTTTCCTACACATACAGACCATATCTAGTCCAACTCTGCTTCTGATACTGATACAAACCACAGTTCCTCTAATATCCAATGCTTTTCGGCTAGAGCAAGAAACTGGTGAGCTACGTAAAAGATGTACCTTTGTTTGAGCTGAAACGTGAGTTAGTTTACCTGAAACGAAGTCTTGCTTGTAGGAAGACACAGAGCCTGGGATTTAACTCCATTTCTGAAGGGAAACACACAGCACAGTTCTCATCCTAGTAAAACACTCTGCGTATAGGATAAAGCATGCTATTGCTTTCTAGAGTCTCCAATAGAGCACGAAACCTGAGTGTGCTCAGAACAAAAGAAAGGTGTTTCCTACACATACAGACCATAGCTACTTCAACTCTGCTTCTGAAACTGATACAAACCACAAGTCATCTAAAATCCAATGCTTTTCAGTTAAGAGCGAGAAAAGTGTGAGCTTTGTAAACGATTTATATTCATTTGAGCTGAAAAGTGACTGCGTTTACCTGAAATGATTTCTTGCTTGCAGGAAGACACAGAGCCTGGGATTTAACTCCATTTCTGAAGGGAAACACACAGCACAGTTCAAATCCATGAAATACACTCTGCTTTAGAGCAAGAAGCACACTCTTGCTTTCTAGAGTCTCTAATAGAGCCAGAATTTCAGGGTACTCTGAACAAAAGAATGGTGTATCCTACACATACGGACCATTGCTAGTTCAACTCTGTTTCTGAAACTGATACAAACCACAGGTCCTCTAACATCCAATGCTTTACATTTAAGAGCAAGAAACGTGTGAGCTACGTGAACGATGTAGCTTTGTTTGAACTGAAAGGTGACTGAGTTTACGTGAAACGAAGTCTTGCTTGTAGGAAGATACAGAGCCTGTGATTTAACTCCATTTCTGAAGGGATACACACAGCACAGTTCTTACGACGAAACACACTCTGCGTATAGGGAGAAGCACGCTCTTGCTTTCTAGATTCTCTAATAGAGCAGGAAACGTGAATGTGCTCAGAATAAAATAACGGTGTTTCCTACACATACGGACCAAATCTAGGTCAACTCTTCTTCTGAAACTGATACAAACCACATTTCCTCTAGCATGCAATGCTTTCCACTTAAGAGAGAGAAAAGTGTGAGTTCGTGAACGATGTAGCTTCCTTTGAGCTGAAAAGTGACTGAGTTTACCTGAAAAGATGTCTTGCTTGTAGGAAGACACTGAGCCTGGGATTTAACTCCATTTCTGAATGGAAACAAACAGCACAGTTCTCACCATGAAACACACTCTGCGTATAGGAAGAAGCGCGCTCATGCTTTCTAGAATCTCTAGTAGAGCAGGAAACGTGAGTGTGCTCAGAACAAAATAATTGAGTTTCCCTCACATAAAGACCATATCAAGTCCAACTCTGCTTCTGAAACTGATACCAACCACAGGTCCTCTAATATCCAATGCTTTTCAGTTAGAGCAAGAAACGGGTGAGCTACGTAAAAGATGTAGTTTGTTTGAGTGCAAGGTGACTTAGTTTACGTGAAATGAAGTCTTGCTTGTAGGAAGACACAGAGCCTGGGATATAACTCCATTTCTGAAGGGAAACACACAGCACAGTTCTCATCCTTGTAAAACACTCTGCGTATAGGATGAAGCATGCTATTGCTTTCTAGGGTCTCTAATAGAGCAGGAAACCTGAGTGTGCTCAGAACAAAAGAAAGGTGTTTCCTACACATACAGACCATAGCTACTTCAACTCTGCTTCTGAAACTGATACAAACAACAAGTCATCTAACATCCACTGCTTTTCAGTTAAGAGTGAGAAACGTGTGAGCTTCGTAAACGATTTATATTCATTTGAGCTGAAAAGTGACTGTGTTTACCTGAAAAGATTTCTTGCTTGTAGGAAGACACAGAGCCTGGAATTTAACTACAATTCTGAAGGGAAACACACAGCACATTTCTCATCCATGAAACACACTCTGCTTTAGATAAAGAAGCACGCTCTTTCTTTCTAAGAATCTCTAATACAGCAGGAAACGTGACTGTGGTCAGCACAAAATAACGGTGTTTCCTACACATACGGACCAAATCTAGGTCAACTCTTCTTCTGAAACTGATACAAACCACATTTCCTCTAACATGCAATGCTTTCCACTTAAGAGAGAGAAACGTGTGAGTTTCGTGAACGATGTAGCTTCCTTTGAGCTGAAAAGTGACTGAGTATACCTGAAAAGATGTCTTGCTTGTAGGAAGACACAGAGCCTGGGATTTAACTCCATTTCTGAATGGAAACAAACAGCACAGTTCTCACCATGAAACACACTCTGCGTATAGGAAGAAGCGCGCTCATGCTTTCTAGAGTCTCTAGTAGAGCAGGAAACGTGAGTGTGCTCAGAACAAAATAATTGAGTTTCCCACACATAAAGACCATATCTAGTCCAACTCTGCTTCTGAAACTGATACCAACCACAGGTCCTCTAATATCCAATGCTTTTCAGTTAGAGCAAGAAACGGGTGAGCTACGTAAAAGATGTAGTTTGTTTGAGTGCAAGGTGACTGAGTTTATGTGAAATGAAGTCTTGCTTGTAGGAAGACACAGAACCTGGGATTTAACTCCATTTCTGAAGGCAAACACACAGCACAGTTCTCATTCATGAAACACACTCTGCTTTAGAGCAAGAAGCACGCTCTTGCTTTCTAGAGTCTCTAACAGAGCAGGAAACGTGAGTGTGCTCAGAACAAAATAACGGAGTTTCCTACACATACAGACCATATCTAGTCCAACTCTGCTTCTGATACTGATACAAACCACAGTTCCTCTAATATCCAATGCTTTTCAGCTAGAGCAAGAAACTGGTGAGCTACGTAAAAGATGTACCTTTGTTTGAGCTGAAACGTGAGTTAGTTTACCTCAAACGAAGTCTTGCTTGTAGGAAGACACAGAGCCTGGGATATAACTCCATTTCTGAAGGGAAACACACAGCACAGTTCTCATCCTTGTAAAACACTCTGCATATAGGATGAAGCATGCTATTGCTTTCTAGGGTCTCTAATAGAGCAGGAAACCTGAGTGTGCTCAGAACAAAAGGAAGGTGTTTCCTACACATACAGACCATAGCTACTTCAACTCTGCTTCTGAAACTGATACAAACAACAAGTCCTCTAACATCCACTGCTTTTCAGTTAAGAGTGAGAAACGTGTGAGCTTCGTAAACGATTTATATTCATTTGAGCTGAAAAGTGACTGTGTTTACCTGAAAAGATTTCTTGCTTGTAGGAAGACACAGAGCCTGGAATTTAACTACAATTCTGAAGGGAAACACACAGCACATTTCTCATCCATGAAACACACTCTGCTTTAGACAAAGAAGCACGCTCTTTCTTTCTAAGAATCTCTAATACAGCAGGAAACGTGACTGTGGTCAGCACAAAATAACGGTGTTTCCTACACATACGGACCAAATCTAGGTCAACTCTTCTTCTGAAACTGATACAAACCACATTTCCTCTAACATGCAATGCTTTCCACTTAAGAGAGAGAAACGTGTGAGTTTCGTGAACGATGTAGCTTCCTTTGAGCTGAAAAGTGACTGAGTTTACCTGAAAAGATGTCTTGCTTGTAGGAATACACAGAGCCTGGGATTTAACTCCATTTCTGAATGGAAACAAACAGCACAGTTCTCACCATGAAACACACTCTGCGTATAGGAAGAAGCGCGCTCATGCTTTCTAGAGTCTCTAGTAGAGCAGGAAACGTGAGTGTGCTCAGAACAAAATAATTGAGTTTCCCACACATAAAGACCATATCTAGTCCAACTCTGCTTCTGAAACTGATACCAACCACAGGTCCTCTAATATCCAATGCTTTTCAGTTAGAGCAAGAAACGGGTGAGCTACGTAAAAGATGTAGTTTGTTTGAGTGCAAGGTGACTGAGTTTATGTGAAATGAAGTCTTGCTTGTAGGAAGACACAGAGCCTGGGATTTAACTCCATTTCTGAAGGGAAACACACAGCACAGTTCTCATTCATGAAACACACTCTGCTTTAGAGCAAGAAGCACGCTCTTGCTTTCTAGAGTCTCTAACAGAGCAGGAAACGTGAGTGTGCTCAGAACAAAATAACGGAGTTTCCTACACATACAGACCATATCTAGTCCAACTCTGCTTCTGATACTGATACAAACCACAGTTCCTCTAATATCCAATGCTTTTCAGCTAGAGCAAGAAACTGGTGAGCTACGTAAAAGATGTACCTTTGTTTGAGCTGAAACGTGAGTTAGTTTACCTCAAACGAAGTCTTGCTTGTAGGAAGACACAGAGCCTGGGATATAACTCCATTTCTGAAGGGAAACACACAGCACAGTTCTCATCCTTGTAAAACACTCTGCGTATAGGATGAAGCATGCTATTGCTTTCTAGGGTCTCTAATAGAGCAGGAAACCTGAGTGTGCTCAGAACAAAAGGAAGGTGTTTCCTACACATACAGACCATAGCTACTTCAACTCTGCTTCTGAAACTGATACAAACAACAAGTCCTCTAAGATCCACTGCTTTTCAGTTAAGAGTGAGAAACGTGTGAGCTTTGTAAATGATTTATATTCATTTGAGCTGAAAAGTGACTGTGTTTACCTGAAAAGATTTCTTGCTTGTAGGAAGACACAGAGCCTGGAATTTAACTACAATTCTGAAGGGAAACACACAGCACATTTCTCATCCATGAAACACACTCTGCTTTAGATCAAGAAGCACGCTCTTTCTTTCTATGAGTCTCTAATACAGCAGGAAACGTGACTGTGGTCAGAACAACATAACGGTGTTTCCTACTCATAAGTACCAAATCTAGGTCAACTCTTCTTCTGAAACTGATACAAACCACATTTCCTCTAACATGCGATGCTTTCCACTTAAGAGAGAGAAACGTGTGAGTTTGGTGAACGATGTAGCTTCCTTTGAGCTGAAAAGTGACTGAGTTTACCTGAAAAATGTCTTGCTTGTAGGAAGACACAGTGCCTGGGATTTAACTCCATTTCTGAATGGAAAGAAACAGCACAGTTCTCACCATGAAACACACTCTGCATATAGGAAGAAGTGCGCTCATGCTTTCTAGAGTCTCTAGTAGAGCAGGAAACGTGAGTGTGCTCAGAACAAAATAATTGAGTTTCCCACACATAAAGACCATATCTAGTCCAACTCTGCTTCTGAAACTGATACCAACCACAGGTCTTCTAATATCCAATGCTTTTCAGTTAGAGCAAGAAACGGGTGAGCTACGTAAAAGATGTAGTTTGTTTGAGTGTAAGGTGACTGAGTTTACGTGAAATGAAGTCTTGCTTGTAGGAAGACACAGAGCCTGGGATTTAACTCCATTTCTGAAGGGAAACACACAGCACAGTTCTCATCCTTGTAAAACACTCTGCGTATAGGATGAAGCATGCTATTGCTTTCTAGAGTCTCGAATACAGCAGGAAACCTGAGTGTCCTCAGAACAAAAGAAAGGTGTTTCCTACACATACGGACCATAGCTACTTCAACTCTGCTTCTGAAACTGATATAAACCACAAGTCATCTAACATCCATTGCTTTTCAGTTAGGAGTTAGAAATGTGTGAGCTTCGTAAACGATTTATATTTATTTGAGCTGAAAATTGACGGTGTTTACCTGAAAAGATTTCTTGCTTGTAGGAAGACACAGAGCCTGGTTTTAACTACACTAATGAAGGGAAACACAGAGCACATTTCTCATCCATGAAACACACTCTGCTTTAGATCAAGAAGCACGCTCTTCTTTCTAAGAGTCTCTAATACAGCAGGAAACGTGACTGTGCTCAGAAAAAAAGAATGGTGTTTCCTACACATACGGACAATAGCTAGTTCAACTCTGCTTCTGAAACTGATACAAACCACAAGTCATCTAAAATCCAATGCTTTTCATTTAAGAGCGAAAAAAGTGTGAGCTTGGTAAAAGATTTATATTCATTTGAGCTGAAAAGTGACTGCGTTTACCTGAAAAGATTTCTTGCTTGTAGGAAGACACAGAGCCTGGGATTTAACTCCAATTCAGAATGGAAACACACAGCACAGTTCTCATTCATGAAACACACTCTGCTTTAGAGCACGAAGCATGCTCTTGCTTTCTAGAGTCTCTAATACAGCAGGAAACGTGAGTGTGCTCAGAACAAAATAACGGAGTTTCCTACACATACAGACCATATCTAGTCCAACTCTGCTTCTGAAACTGATACCAACCACAGGTCCTCTAATATCCAATGCTTTTCAGTTAGAGCAAGAAACGGGTGAGCTACGTAAAAGATGTAGTTTGTTTGAGTGCAAGGTGACTGAGTTTACGTGAAATGAAGTCTTGCTTGTAGGAAGACACAGAGCCTGGGATTTAACTCCATTTCTGAAGGGAAACACACAGCACAGTTGGCCTCCGTGAAAAACACTCTGCTTTAGGGCAAGAAGCACGCTCTTGATTTCAAGAGTCTCTAATAGAGCCAGAAACTTGAAAATGTGCTCACATCAAAAGAAAGGTGTTTCCTACACATACGGGCCATTGCTAGTTCAACTCTGCTTCTGAAACTGATACAAACCACATTTCCTCTAACATGCAATGCTTTCCACTTAAGAGAGAGAAACGTGTGAGTTTCGTGAACGATGTAGCTTCCTTTGAGCTGAAAAGTGACTGAGTTTACCTGAAAAGATGTCTTGCTTGTAGGAAGACACAGAGCCTGGGATTTAACTCCATTTCTGAATGGAAACAAACAGCACAGTTCTCACCATGAAACACACTCTGCGTATAGGAAGAAGCGCGCTCATGCTTTCTAGAGTCTCTAGTAGAGCAGGAAACGTGAGTGTGCTCAGAACAAAATAATTGAGTTTCCCACACATAAAGACCATATCTAGTCCAACTCTGCTTCTGAAACTGATACCAACCACAGGTCCTCTAATATCCAATGCTTTTCAGTTAGAGCAAGAAACGGGTGAGCTACGTAAAAGATGTACCTTTGTTTGAGTGCAAGGTGCCTGAGTTTACGTGAAATGAAGTCTTGCTTGTAGGAAGACACAGAGCCTGGGATTTAACTCCATTTCTGAAGGGAAACACACAGCACAGTTGGCCTCCGTGAAACACACTCTGATTTAGAGCAAGAAGCCCGCTCTTGATTTCAAGAGTATGTAATAGAGCCAGAAACTTGACAGTGTGCTCAGAAAAAAAGAACGGTGTTTCCTACACATACGGACCATAGCTAGTTCAACTCTGCTTCTGAAACTGATACAAACCACAAGTCATCTAAAATCCAATGCTTTTCAGTTAAGAGCGAAAAAAGTGTGAGCTTTGTAAACGATTTATATTCATTTGAGCTGAAAAGTGACTGCGTTTACCTGAAATGATTTCTTGCTTGCAAGAAGTCACAGAGCCTGGGATTTAACTCCATTTCAGAAGGGAAACACACAGCACAGTTCTCATGCATGAAACACACTCTGCTTTAGAACACGAAGCATGCTCTTGCTTTCTAGAGTCTCTAATAGAGCCAGAATTTGAGGGTACTCTGAACAAAAGAATGGTGTTTCCTACACATACGGACCATTGCTAGTTCAACTCTGTTTCTGAAACTGATACAAACAACAGGTCCTCCTACATCCAATGCTTTACAATTAAGAGCAAGAAACGTGTGAGCTACGTGAACGATGTACCTTTGTTTGAACTGAAAGGTGACTGAGTTTACGTGAAACGAAGTCTTGCTTGTAGGAAGATAAAGAGCCTGTGATTTAACTCCATTTCTGAAGGGAAACACACAGCACAGTTCTTACGACGAAACACACTCTGCGTAAAGGAAGAAGCACACTCTTGCTTTCTAGAGTCTCTAATAGAGCAGGAAACGTGAGTGTGCTCAGAACAAAATAACGGAGTTTCCTACACATACAGACCATATCTAGTCCAACCCTGCTTCTGAAACTGATACAAACCACAGTTCCTCTAATATCCAATGCTTTTCAGTTAGAGCAAGAAACTGGTGAGCTACGTAAAAGATGTAGCTTTGTTTGAGCTGAAACGTGAGTGAGTTTACCTGAAACGAAGTCTTGCTTGTAGGAAGACACAGAGCCTGGGAATTAACTCCATTTCTGATGGGAAACACACAGCACAGTTGTCTTCCATGAACCACTCTCTGCTTTAGAGCAAGAAGCACGCTCTTGCTTTCTAGAGTCTCTAATAGAGCCAGAAACTTGAAAGTGTGCTGACAACAAAAGAACGGTGTTTCCTACACATACGGGCCATTGCTAGTTTAACTCTGCTTCTGAAACTGATACAAAGCACAGTTCCATTAACATGGAATGCTTTCCAGTTAAGAGCGAGAAACGTGTGAGCTTCGGGAACGATGTAGCTTCATTTGAGCTGAAAAGTGACTGCGTTTACCTGAAATGATGTCTTGCTTGTAGGAAGACACAGAGCCTGGGATTTCACTCCATTTTTGAAGGGCAACACACAGCACAGTTCTCATTCATGAAACACACTCTGCTTTAGAGCAAGAAGCACGCTCTTGCTTTCTAGAGTCTCTAATAGAGCAGGAAACGTGAGTGTGCTCAGAACAAAATAACGGAGTTTCCTACACATACAGACCATATCTAGTCCAACTCTGCTTCTGATACTGATACAAACCACAGTTCCTCTAATATCCAATGCTTTTCAGCTAGAGCAAGAAACTGGTTAGCTACGTAAAAGATGTAGCTTTGTTTGAGCTGAAACGTGAGTTAGTTTACCTGAAACGAAGTCTTGCTTGTAGGAAGACACAGAGCCTGGGATTTAACTCCATTTCTGAAGGGAAACACACAGCACAGTTCTCATCCTTGTAAAACACTCTGCGTATAGGATGAAGCATGCTATTGCTTTCTAGAGTCTCGAATAGAGCAGGAAATCTGAGTGTGTTCAGAACAAAAGAAAGGTGTTTCCTACACATACGGACCATAGCTACTTCAACTCTGATTCTGAAACTGATACAAACCACAAGTCCTATAACATCCACTGCTTTTCAGTTAAGAGTGAGAAACGTGTGAGCTTCGTAAACGATTTATATTCATTTGAGCTGAAGAGTGACTGAGTTTACATGAAAAGATGTCTTGCTTGTAGGAAGACACAGAGCCTGGGATTTAACTCCATTTCTGAATGGAAACAAACAGCACAGTTCTCACCATGAAACACACTCTGCGTATAGGAAGAAGCGCGCTCATGCTTTCTATAGTCTCTAGTAGAGCAGGAAACGTGAGTGTGCTCAGAACAAAATAACGGAGTTTCCTACACATACAGACCATATCTAGTCCAACTCTGCTTCTGAAACTGATACAAACCACAGTTCCTCTAATATCCAATGCTTTTCAGTTAGAGCAAGAATCGGGTGAGCTACGTAAAAGATGTAGCTTTGTTTGAGCTGAAACGTGAGTGAGTTTACCTGAAACGAAGTCTTGCTTGTAGGAAGACACAGAGCCTGGGAATTAACTCCATTTCTGATGGGAAACACACAGCACAGTTGTCTTCCGTGAACCACTCTCTGCTTTAGAGCAAGAAGCACGCTCTTGCTTTCTAGAGTCTCTAAGAGAGCCAGAAACTTGAAAGTGTGCTCACAACAAAAGAACGGTGTTTCCTGCACATACGGCCATTGCTAGTTAAACTCTGCTTCTGAAACTGATACAAAGCACAGTTCCATTAACATGGAATGCTTTCCAGTTAAGAGCGAGAAACGTGTGAGCTTCGGGAATGATGTAGCTTCATTTGAGCTGAAAAGTGACTGAGTTTACCTGAAATGATGTCTTGCTTGTAGGAAGACACAGAGCCTGGGATTTACCTCCATTTTTGAAGGGCAACACACAGCACAGTTCTCATCCTTGTAAAACACTCTGCGTATAGGATGAAGCATGCTATTGCTTTCTAGGGTCTCTAATAGAGCAGGAAACCTGAGTGTGCTCAGAACAAAAGGAAGGTGTTTCCTACACATACAGACCATAGCTACTTCAACTCTGCTTCTGAAACTGATACAAACAACAAGTCCTCTAACATCCACTGCTTTTCAGTTAAGAGTGAGAAACGTGTGAGCTTCGTAAACGATTTATATTCATTTGAGCTGAAAAGTGACTGTGTTTACCTGAAAAGATTTCTTGCTTGTAGGAAGACACAGAGCCTGGAATTTAACTACAATTCTGAAGGGAAACACACAGCACATTTCTCATCCATGAAACACACTCTGCTTTAGATAAAGAAGCACGCTCTTTCTTTCTAAGAATCTCTAATACAGCAGGAAACGTGACTGTGGTCAGCACAAAATAACGGTGTTTCCTACACATACGGACCAAATCTAGGTCAACTCTTCTTCTGAAACTGATACAAACCACATTTCCTCTAACATGCAATGCTTTCCACTTAAGAGAGAGAAACGTGTGAGTTTCGTGAACGATGTAGCTTCCTTTGAGCTGAAAAGTGACTGAGTTTACCTGAAAAGATGTCTTGCTTGTAGGAAGACACAGAGCCTGGGATTTAACTCCATTTCTGAATGGAAACAAACAGCACAGTTCTCACCATGAAACACACTCTGCGTATAGGAAGAAGCGCGCTCATGCTTTCTAGAGTCTCTAGTAGAGCAGGAAACGTGAGTGTGCTCAGAACAAAATAATTGAGTTTCCCACACATAAAGACCATATCTAGTCCAACTCTGCTTCTGAAACTGATACCAACCACAGGTCCTCTAATATCCAATGCTTTTCAGTTAGAGCAAGAAACGGGTGAGCTACGTAAAAGATGTAGTTTGTTTGAGTGCAAGGTGACTGAGTTTATGTGAAATGAAGTCTTGCTTGTAGGAAGACACAGAGCCTGGGATTTAACTCCATTTCTGAAGGGAAACACACAGCACAGTTCTCATTCATGAAACACACTCTGCTTTAGAGCAAGAAGCACGCTCTTGCTTTCTAGAGTCTCTAACAGAGCAGGAAACGTGAGTGTGCTCAGAACAAAATAACGGAGTTTCCTACACATACAGACCATATCTAGTCCAACTCTGCTTCTGATACTGATACAAACCACAGTTCCTCTAATATCCAATGCTTTTCGGCTAGAGCAAGAAACTGGTGAGCTACGTAAAAGATGTACCTTTGTTTGAGCTGAAACGTGAGTTAGTTTACCTGAAACGAAGTCTTGCTTGTAGGAAGACACAGAGCCTGGGATTTAACTCCATTTCTGAAGGGAAACACACAGCACAGTTCTCATCCTAGTAAAACACTCTGCGTATAGGATAAAGCATGCTATTGCTTTCTAGAGTCTCCAATAGAGCACGAAACCTGAGTGTGCTCAGAACAAAAGAAAGGTGTTTCCTACACATACAGACCATAGCTACTTCAACTCTGCTTCTGAAACTGATACAAACCACAAGTCATCTAAAATCCAATGCTTTTCAGTTAAGAGCGAGAAAAGTGTGAGCTTTGTAAACGATTTATATTCATTTGAGCTGAAAAGTGACTGCGTTTACCTGAAATGATTTCTTGCTTGCAGGAAGACACAGAGCCTGGGATTTAACTCCATTTCTGAAGGGAAACACACAGCACAGTTCAAATCCATGAAATACACTCTGCTTTAGAGCAAGAAGCACACTCTTGCTTTCTAGAGTCTCTAATAGAGCCAGAATTTCAGGGTACTCTGAACAAAAGAATGGTGTATCCTACACATACGGACCATTGCTAGTTCAACTCTGTTTCTGAAACTGATACAAACCACAGGTCCTCTAACATCCAATGCTTTACATTTAAGAGCAAGAAACGTGTGAGCTACGTGAACGATGTAGCTTTGTTTGAACTGAAAGGTGACTGAGTTTACGTGAACGAAGTCTTGCTTGTAGGAAGATACAGAGCCTGTGATTTAACTCCATTTCTGAAGGGATACACACAGCACAGTTCTTACGACGAAACACACTCTGCGTATAGGGAGAAGCACGCTCTTGCTTTCTAGATTCTCTAATAGAGCAGGAAACGTGAATGTGCTCAGAATAAAATAACGGTGTTTCCTACACATACGGACCAAATCTAGGTCAACTCTTCTTCTGAAACTGATACAAACCACATTTCCTCTAGCATGCAATGCTTTCCACTTAAGAGAGAGAAAAGTGTGAGTTCGTGAACGATGTAGCTTCCTTTGAGCTGAAAAGTGACTGAGTTTACCTGAAAAGATGTCTTGCTTGTAGGAAGACACTGAGCCTGGGATTTAACTCCATTTCTGAATGGAAACAAACAGCACAGTTCTCACCATGAAACACACTCTGCGTATAGGAAGAAGCGCGCTCATGCTTTCTAGAATCTCTAGTAGAGCAGGAAACGTGAGTGTGCTCAGAACAAAATAATTGAGTTTCCCTCACATAAAGACCATATCAAGTCCAACTCTGCTTCTGAAACTGATACCAACCACAGGTCCTCTAATATCCAATGCTTTTCAGTTAGAGCAAGAAACGGGTGAGCTACGTAAAAGATGTAGTTTGTTTGAGTGCAAGGTGACTTAGTTTACGTGAAATGAAGTCTTGCTTGTAGGAAGACACAGAGCCTGGGATATAACTCCATTTCTGAAGGGAAACACACAGCACAGTTCTCATCCTTGTAAAACACTCTGCGTATAGGATGAAGCATGCTATTGCTTTCTAGGGTCTCTAATAGAGCAGGAAACCTGAGTGTGCTCAGAACAAAAGAAAGGTGTTTCCTACACATACAGACCATAGCTACTTCAACTCTGCTTCTGAAACTGATACAAACAACAAGTCATCTAACATCCACTGCTTTTCAGTTAAGAGTGAGAAACGTGTGAGCTTCGTAAACGATTTATATTCATTTGAGCTGAAAAGTGACTGTGTTTACCTGAAAAGATTTCTTGCTTGTAGGAAGACACAGAGCCTGGAATTTAACTACAATTCTGAAGGGAAACACACAGCACATTTCTCATCCATGAAACACACTCTGCTTTAGATAAAGAAGCACGCTCTTTCTTTCTAAGAATCTCTAATACAGCAGGAAACGTGACTGTGGTCAGCACAAAATAACGGTGTTTCCTACACATACGGACCAAATCTAGGTCAACTCTTCTTCTGAAACTGATACAAACCACATTTCCTCTAACATGCAATGCTTTCCACTTAAGAGAGAGAAACGTGTGAGTTTCGTGAACGATGTAGCTTCCTTTGAGCTGAAAAGTGACTGAGTATACCTGAAAAGATGTCTTGCTTGTAGGAAGACACAGAGCCTGGGATTTAACTCCATTTCTGAATGGAAACAAACAGCACAGTTCTCACCATGAAACACACTCTGCGTATAGGAAGAAGCGCGCTCATGCTTTCTAGAGTCTCTAGTAGAGCAGGAAACGTGAGTGTGCTCAGAACAAAATAATTGAGTTTCCCACACATAAAGACCATATCTAGTCCAACTCTGCTTCTGAAACTGATACCAACCACAGGTCCTCTAATATCCAATGCTTTTCAGTTAGAGCAAGAAACGGGTGAGCTACGTAAAAGATGTAGTTTGTTTGAGTGCAAGGTGACTGAGTTTATGTGAAATGAAGTCTTGCTTGTAGGAAGACACAGAACCTGGGATTTAACTCCATTTCTGAAGGCAAACACACAGCACAGTTCTCATTCATGAAACACACTCTGCTTTAGAGCAAGAAGCACGCTCTTGCTTTCTAGAGTCTCTAACAGAGCAGGAAACGTGAGTGTGCTCAGAACAAAATAACGGAGTTTCCTACACATACAGACCATATCTAGTCCAACTCTGCTTCTGATACTGATACAAACCACAGTTCCTCTAATATCCAATGCTTTTCAGCTAGAGCAAGAAACTGGTGAGCTACGTAAAAGATGTACCTTTGTTTGAGCTGAAACGTGAGTTAGTTTACCTCAAACGAAGTCTTGCTTGTAGGAAGACACAGAGCCTGGGATATAACTCCATTTCTGAAGGGAAACACACAGCACAGTTCTCATCCTTGTAAAACACTCTGCATATAGGATGAAGCATGCTATTGCTTTCTAGGGTCTCTAATAGAGCAGGAAACCTGAGTGTGCTCAGAACAAAAGGAAGGTGTTTCCTACACATACAGACCATAGCTACTTCAACTCTGCTTCTGAAACTGATACAAACAACAAGTCCTCTAACATCCACTGCTTTTCAGTTAAGAGTGAGAAACGTGTGAGCTTCGTAAACGATTTATATTCATTTGAGCTGAAAAGTGACTGTGTTTACCTGAAAAGATTTCTTGCTTGTAGGAAGACACAGAGCCTGGAATTTAACTACAATTCTGAAGGGAAACACACAGCACATTTCTCATCCATGAAACACACTCTGCTTTAGACAAAGAAGCACGCTCTTTCTTTCTAAGAATCTCTAATACAGCAGGAAACGTGACTGTGGTCAGCACAAAATAACGGTGTTTCCTACACATACGGACCAAATCTAGGTCAACTCTTCTTCTGAAACTGATACAAACCACATTTCCTCTAACATGCAATGCTTTCCACTTAAGAGAGAGAAACGTGTGAGTTTCGTGAACGATGTAGCTTCCTTTGAGCTGAAAAGTGACTGAGTTTACCTGAAAAGATGTCTTGCTTGTAGGAATACACAGAGCCTGGGATTTAACTCCATTTCTGAATGGAAACAAACAGCACAGTTCTCACCATGAAACACACTCTGCGTATAGGAAGAAGCGCGCTCATGCTTTCTAGAGTCTCTAGTAGAGCAGGAAACGTGAGTGTGCTCAGAACAAAATAATTGAGTTTCCCACACATAAAGACCATATCTAGTCCAACTCTGCTTCTGAAACTGATACCAACCACAGGTCCTCTAATATCCAATGCTTTTCAGTTAGAGCAAGAAACGGGTGAGCTACGTAAAAGATGTAGTTTGTTTGAGTGCAAGGTGACTGAGTTTATGTGAAATGAAGTCTTGCTTGTAGGAAGACACAGAGCCTGGGATTTAACTCCATTTCTGAAGGGAAACACACAGCACAGTTCTCATTCATGAAACACACTCTGCTTTAGAGCAAGAAGCACGCTCTTGCTTTCTAGAGTCTCTAACAGAGCAGGAAACGTGAGTGTGCTCAGAACAAAATAACGGAGTTTCCTACACATACAGACCATATCTAGTCCAACTCTGCTTCTGATACTGATACAAACCACAGTTCCTCTAATATCCAATGCTTTTCAGCTAGAGCAAGAAACTGGTGAGCTACGTAAAAGATGTACCTTTGTTTGAGCTGAAACGTGAGTTAGTTTACCTCAAACGAAGTCTTGCTTGTAGGAAGACACAGAGCCTGGGATATAACTCCATTTCTGAAGGGAAACACACAGCACAGTTCTCATCCTTGTAAAACACTCTGCGTATAGGATGAAGCATGCTATTGCTTTCTAGGGTCTCTAATAGAGCAGGAAACCTGAGTGTGCTCAGAACAAAAGGAAGGTGTTTCCAACACATACAGACCATAGCTACTTCAACTCTGCTTCTGAAACTGATACAAACAACAAGTCCTCTAAGATCCACTGCTTTTCAGTTAAGAGTGAGAAACGTGTGAGCTTTGTAAATGATTTATATTCATTTGAGCTGAAAAGTGACGGTGTTTACCTGAAAAGATTTCTTGCTTGTAGGAAGACACAGAGCCTGGAATTTAACTACAATTCTGAAGGGAAACACACAGCACATTTCTCATCCATGAAACACACTCTGCTTTAGATCAAGAAGCACGCTCTTTCTTTCTATGAGTCTCTAATACAGCAGGAAACGTGACTGTGGTCAGAACAACATAACGGTGTTTCCTACTCATAAGTACCAAATCTAGGTCAACTCTTCTTCTGAAACTGATACAAACCACATTTCCTCTAACATGCGATGCTTTCCACTTAAGAGAGAGAAACGTGTGAGTTTGGTGAACGATGTAGCTTCCTTTGAGCTGAAAAGTGACTGAGTTTACCTGAAAAATGTCTTGCTTGTAGGAAGACACAGTGCCTGGGATTTAACTCCATTTCTGAATGGAAAGAAACAGCACAGTTCTCACCATGAAACACACTCTGCATATAGGAAGAAGTGCGCTCATGCTTTCTAGAGTCTCTAGTAGAGCAGGAAACGTGAGTGTGCTCAGAACAAAATAATTGAGTTTCCCACACATAAAGACCATATCTAGTCCAACTCTGCTTCTGAAACTGATACCAACCACAGGTCTTCTAATATCCAATGCTTTTCAGTTAGAGCAAGAAACGGGTGAGCTACGTAAAAGATGTAGTTTGTTTGAGTGTAAGGTGACTGAGTTTACGTGAAATGAAGTCTTGCTTGTAGGAAGACACAGAGCCTGGGATTTAACTCCATTTCTGAAGGGAAACACACAGCACAGTTCTCATCCTTGTAAAACACTCTGCGTATAGGATGAAGCATGCTATTGCTTTCTAGAGTCTCGAATACAGAAGGAAACCTGAGTGTCCTCAGAACAAAAGAAAGGTGTTTCCTACACATACGGACCATAGCTACTTCAACTCTGCTTCTGAAACTGATATAAACCACAAGTCATCTAACATCCATTGCTTTTCAGTTAGGAGTTAGAAATGTGTGAGCTTCGTAAACGATTTATATTTATTTGAGCTGAAAATTGACGGTGTTTACCTGAAAAGATTTCTTGCTTGTAGGAAGACACAGAGCCTGGTTTTAACTACACTAATGAAGGGAAACACAGAGCACATTTCTCATCCATGAAACACACTCTGCTTTAGATCAAGAAGCACGCTCTTCTTTCTAAGAGTCTCTAATACAGCAGGAAACGTGACTGTGCTCAGAAAAAAAGAATGGTGTTTCCTACACATACGGACAATAGCTAGTTCAACTCTGCTTCTGAAACTGATACAAACCACAAGTCATCTAAAATCCAATGCTTTTCATTTAAGAGCGAAAAAAGTGTGAGCTTGGTAAAAGATTTATATTCATTTGAGCTGAAAAGTGACTGCGTTTACCTGAAAAGATTTCTTGCTTGTAGGAAGACACAGAGCCTGGGATTTAACTCCAATTCAGAATGGAAACACACAGCACAGTTCTCATTCATGAAACACACTCTGCTTTAGAGCACGAAGCATGCTCTTGCTTTCTAGAGTCTCTAATACAGCAGGAAACGTGAGTGTGCTCAGAACAAAATAACGGAGTTTCCTACACATACAGACCATATCTAGTCCAACTCTGCTTCTGAAACTGATACCAACCACAGGTCCTCTAATATCCAATGCTTTTCAGTTAGAGCAAGAAACGGGTGAGCTACGTAAAAGATGTAGTTTGTTTGAGTGCAAGGTGACTGAGTTTACGTGAAATGAAGTCTTGCTTGTAGGAAGACACAGAGCCTGGGATTTAACTCCATTTCTGAAGGGAAACACACAGCACAGTTGGCCTCCGTGAAAAACACTCTGCTTTAGGGCAAGAAGCACGCTCTTGATTTCAAGAGTCTCTAATAGAGCCAGAAACTTGAAAATGTGCTCACATCAAAAGAAAGGTGTTTCCTACACATACGGGCCATTGCTAGTTCAACTCTGCTTCTGAAACTGATACAAACCACATTTCCTCTAACATGCAATGCTTTCCACTTAAGAGAGAGAAACGTGTGAGTTTCGTGAACGATGTAGCTTCCTTTGAGCTGAAAAGTGACTGAGTTTACCTGAAAAGATGTCTTGCTTGTAGGAAGACACAGAGCCTGGGATTTAACTCCATTTCTGAATGGAAACAAACAGCACAGTTCTCACCATGAAACACACTCTGCGTATAGGAAGAAGCGCGCTCATGCTTTCTAGAGTCTCTAGTAGAGCAGGAAACGTGAGTGTGCTCAGAACAAAATAATTGAGTTTCCCACACATAAAGACCATATCTAGTCCAACTCTGCTTCTGAAACTGATACCAACCACAGGTCCTCTAATATCCAATGCTTTTCAGTTAGAGCAAGAAACGGGTGAGCTACGTAAAAGATGTACCTTTGTTTGAGTGCAAGGTGCCTGAGTTTACGTGAAATGAAGTCTTGCTTGTAGGAAGACACAGAGCCTGGGATTTAACTCCATTTCTGAAGGGAAACACACAGCACAGTTGGCCTCCGTGAAACACACTCTGATTTAGAGCAAGAAGCCCGCTCTTGATTTCAAGAGTATGTAATAGAGCCAGAAACTTGACAGTGTGCTCAGAAAAAAAGAACGGTGTTTCCTACACATACGGACCATAGCTAGTTCAACTCTGCTTCTGAAACTGATACAAACCACAAGTCATCTAAAATCCAATGCTTTTCAGTTAAGAGCGAAAAAAGTGTGAGCTTTGTAAACGATTTATATTCATTTGAGCTGAAAAGTGACTGCGTTTACCTGAAATGATTTCTTGCTTGCAAGAAGTCACAGAGCCTGGGATTTAACTCCATTTCAGAAGGGAAACACACAGCACAGTTCTCATGCATGAAACACACTCTGCTTTAGAACACGAAGCATGCTCTTGCTTTCTAGAGTCTCTAATAGAGCCAGAATTTGAGGGTACTCTGAACAAAAGAATGGTGTTTCCTACACATACGGACCATTGCTAGTTCAACTCTGTTTCTGAAACTGATACAAACAACAGGTCCTCCTACATCCAATGCTTTACAATTAAGAGCAAGAAACGTGTGAGCTACGTGAACGATGTACCTTTGTTTGAACTGAAAGGTGACTGAGTTTACGTGAAACGAAGTCTTGCTTGTAGGAAGATAAAGAGCCTGTGATTTAACTCCATTTCTGAAGGGAAACACACAGCACAGTTCTTACGACGAAACACACTCTGCGTAAAGGAAGAAGCACACTCTTGCTTTCTAGAGTCTCTAATAGAGCAGGAAACGTGAGTGTGCTCAGAACAAAATAACGGAGTTTCCTACACATACAGACCATATCTAGTCCAACCCTGCTTCTGAAACTGATACAAACCACAGTTCCTCTAATATCCAATGCTTTTCAGTTAGAGCAAGAAACTGGTGAGCTACGTAAAAGATGTAGCTTTGTTTGAGCTGAAACGTGAGTGAGTTTACCTGAAACGAAGTCTTGCTTGTAGGAAGACACAGAGCCTGGGAATTAACTCCATTTCTGATGGGAAACACACAGCACAGTTGTCTTCCGTGAACCACTCTCTGCTTTAGAGCAAGAAGCACGCTCTTGCTTTCTAGAGTCTCTAATAGAGCCAGAAACTTGAAAGTGTGCTGACAACAAAAGAACGGTGTTTCCTACACATACGGGCCATTGCTAGTTTAACTCTGCTTCTGAAACTGATACAAAGCACAGTTGCATTAACATGGAATGCTTTCCAGTTAAGAGCGAGAAACGTGTGAGCTTCGGGAACGATGTAGCTTCATTTGAGCTGAAAAGTGACTGCGTTTACCTGAAATGATGTCTTGCTTGTAGGAAGACACAGAGCCTGGGATTTCACTCCATTTTTGAAGGGCAACACACAGCACAGTTCTCATTCATGAAACACACTCTGCTTTAGAGCAAGAAGCACGCTCTTGCTTTCTAGAGTCTCTAATAGAGCAGGAAACGTGAGTGTGCTCAGAACAAAATAACGGAGTTTCCTACACATACAGACCATATCTAGTCCAACTCTGCTTCTGATACTGATACAAACCACAGTTCCTCTAATATCCAATGCTTTTCAGCTAGAGCAAGAAACTGGTTAGCTACGTAAAAGATGTAGCTTTGTTTGAGCTGAAACGTGAGTTAGTTTACCTGAAACGAAGTCTTGCTTGTAGGAAGACACAGAGCCTGGGATTTAACTCCATTTCTGAAGGGAAACACACAGCACAGTTCTCATCCTTGTAAAACACTCTGCGTATAGGATGAAGCATGCTATTGCTTTCTAGAGTCTCGAATAGAGCAGGAAATCTGAGTGTGTTCAGAACAAAAGAAAGGTGTTTCCTACACATACGGACCATAGCTACTTCAACTCTGATTCTGAAACTGATACAAACCACAAGTCCTATAACATCCACTGCTTTTCAGTTAAGAGTGAGAAACGTGTGAGCTTCGTAAACGATTTATATTCATTTGAGCTGAAGAGTGACTGAGTTTACATGAAAAGATGTCTTGCTTGTAGGAAGACACAGAGCCTGGGATTTAACTCCATTTCTGAATGGAAACAAACAGCACAGTTCTCACCATGAAACACACTCTGCGTATAGGAAGAAGCGCGCTCATGCTTTCTATAGTCTCTAGTAGAGCAGGAAACGTGAGTGTGCTCAGAACAATATAATTGAGTTTCCCACACATAAAGACCATATGTAGTCCAACTCTGCTTCTGAAACTGATACCAACCACAGGTCCTCTAATATCCAATGCTTTTCAGTTAGAGCAAGAAACGGGTGAGCTACGTAAAAGATGTAGTTTGTTTGAGTGCAAGGTGACTGAGTTTACGTGAAATGAAGTCTTGCTTGTAGGAAGACACAGAGCCTGGGATTTAACACCATTTCTGAAGAGAAACATACAGCAAAGTTGGCCTCCGTGAAACACACTCTGCTTTAGAGCAAGAAGCACGCTCTTGATTTCAAGAGTATGTAATAGAGCCAGAAACTTGACAGTGTGCTCAGAAAAAAAGAACGGTGTTTCCTACACATACAGACCATAGCTAGTTCAACTCTGTATCTGAAACTGATACAAACCACAGGTCCTCTAACGTCCAATGCTTTACAGTTAAGAGCAAGAAACGTGTGAACTACATGAACGATGTAGCTTTTTTTGAACTGAAAGGTGACTGAGTTTACGTGAAACGAAGTCTTGCTTGTAGGAAGATACAGAGCCTGTGATTTAACTCCATTTCTGAAAGGAAACACACAGCACAGTTCTTACGACGAAATACACTCTGCATATAGGGAGAAGCACGCTCTTGCTTTCTAGAGTCTCTAATAGAGCAGGAAACGTGAGTGTGCTCAGAACAAAATAACGGAGTTTCCTACACATACAGACCATATCTAGTCCAACCCTGCTTCTGAAACTGATACAAACCACAGTTCCTCTAATATCCAATGCTTTTCAGTTAGAGCAAGAAACTGGTGAGCTACGTAAAAGATGTAGCTTTGTTTGAGCTGAAACGTGAGTGAGTTTACCTGAAACGAAGTCTTGCTTGTAGGAAGACACAGAGCCTGGGAATTAACTCCATTTCTGATGGGAAACACACAGCACAGTTGTCTTCCGTGAACCACTCTCTGCTTTAGAGCAAGAAGCACGCTCTTGCTTTCTAGAGTCTCTAATAGAGCCAGAAACTTGAAAGTGTGCTGACAACAAAAGAACGGTGTTTCCTACACATACGGGCCATTGCTAGTTTAACTCTGCTTCTGAAACTGATACAAAGCACAGTTCCATTAACATGGAATGCTTTCCAGTTAAGAGCGAGAAACGTGTGAGCTTCGGGAACGATGTAGCTTCATTTGAGCTGAAAAGTGACTGCGTTTACCTGAAATGATGTCTTGCTTGTAGGAAGACACAGAGCCTGGGATTTCACTCCATTTTTGAAGGGCAACACACAGCACAGTTCTCATTCATGAAACACACTCTGCTTTAGAGCAAGAAGCACGCTCTTGCTTTCTAGAGTCTCTAATACAGCAGGAAACGTGAGTGTGCTCAGAACAAAATAACGGAGTTTCCTACACATACAGACCATATCTAGTCCAACTCTGCTTCTGATACTGATACAAACCACAGTTCCTCTAATATCCAATGCTTTTCAGCTAGAGCAAGAAACTGGTTAGCTACGTAAAAGATGTAGCTTTGTTTGAGCTGAAACGTGAGTTAGTTTACCTGAAACGAAGTCTTGCTTGTAGGAAGACACAGAGCCTGGGATTTAACTCCATTTCTGAAGGGAAACACACAGCACAGTTCTCATCCTTGTAAAACACTCTGCGTATAGGATGAAGCATGCTATTGCTTTCTAGAGTCTCGAATAGAGCAGGAAATCTGAGTGTGTTCAGAACAAAAGAAAGGTGTTTCCTACACATACGGACCATAGCTACTTCAACTCTGATTCTGAAACTGATACAAACCACAAGTCCTATAACATCCACTGCTTTTCAGTTAAGAGTGAGAAACGTGTGAGCTTCGTAAACGATTTATATTCATTAGAGCTGAAAAGTGACTGAGTTTACATGAAAAGATGTCTTGCTTGTAGGAAGACACAGAGCCTGGGATTTAACTCCATTTCTGAATGGAAACAAACAGCACAGTTCTCACCATGAAACACACTCTGCGTATAGGAAGAAGCGCGCTCATGCTTTCTATAGTCTCTAGTAGAGCAGGAAACGTGAGTGTGCTCAGAATAATATAATTGAGTTTCCCACACATAAAGACCATATGTAGTCCAACTCTGCTTCTGAAACTGATACCAACCACAGGTCCTCTAATATCCAATGCTTTTCAGTTAGAGCAAGAAACGGGTGAGCTACGTAAAAGATGTAGTTTGTTTGAGTGCAAGGTGACTGAGTTTACGTGAAATGAAGTCTTGCTTGTAGGAAGACACAGAGCCTGGGATTTAACTCCATTTCTGAAGGGAAACACACAGCACAGTTGGCCTCCGTGAAACACACTCTGCTTTAGAGCAAGAAGCACGCTCTTGATTTCAAGAGTATGTAATAGAGCCAGAAACTTGACAGTGTGCTCAGAAAAAAAGAACGGTGTTTCCTACACATACAGACCATAGCTAGTTCAACTCTGTATCTGAAACTGATACAAACCACAGGTCCTCTAACGTCCAATGCTTTACAGTTAAGAGCAAGAAACGTGTGAACTACATGAACGATGTAGCTTTGTTTGAACTGAAAGGTGACTGAGTTTACGTGAAACGAAGTCTTGCTTGTAGGAAGATACAGAGCCTGTGATTTAACTCCATTTCTGAAAGGAAACACACAGCACAGTTCTTACGACGAAATACACTCTGCATATAGGGAGAAGCACGCTCTTGCTTTCTAGAGTCTCTAATAGAGCAGGAAACGTGAGTGTGCTCAGAACAAAATAACGGAGTTTCCTACACATACAGACCATATCTAGTCCAACTCTGCTTCTGAAACTGATACAAACCACAGTTCCTCTAATATCCAATGCTTTTCAGTTAGAGCAAGTAACTGGTGAGCTACGTAAAGGATGTAGCTTTGTTTGAGCTGAAACGGGAGTGAGTTTACCTGAAACGAAGTCTTGCTTGTAGGAAGACACAGAAACTGGGAATTAACTCCATTTCTCAAGGGAAACACACAGCACAGTTGTCTTCCGTGAAACACACTCTGCTTTAGAGCAAGAAGCACGCTCTTGCTTTCGAGAGTCTCTAATAGAGCCTGAATTTGAGGGTACTCTGAACAAAAGAATGGTGTTTCCTATACATGCGGATCTTTGCTAGTTCAACTCTGTTTCTGAAACTGATACAAACCACAGGTCCTCTAACATCTAATGCTTTACAGTTAAGAGCAAGAAACGTGTGAGCTACGTGAACGATGTAGCTTTGTTTGAACTGAAAGATGACTGAGTTTACGTGAAATGAAGTCTTGCTTGTAGGAAGATACAGAGCCTGTGATTTAACTCCATTTCTGAAGGGAAACACACAGTACAGTTCTTATGACGAAACACACTCTGCGAATAGGGAGAAGCACGCTCTTGCTTTCTAGAGTCTCTAATAGAGCAGGAAACGTGAGTGTGCTCAGAACAAAATAACGGAGTTTCCTACACATACAGACCATATCTAGACCAACTCTGCTTCTGAAACTGATACAAACCACAGTTCTTCTAATATCCAATGCTTTTCAGTTAGAGCAAGAAACTGGTGAGCTACGTAAAAGATGTAGCTTTGTTTGAGCTGAAACGTGAGTGAGTTTACGTGAAATGAAGTCTTGCTTGAAGGAAGACACAGAGCCTGGGATTTAACTCCATTTCTGAAGTGAAACACACAGCACAGTTCTCATCCTTGTAAAACACTCTGCGTATAGGATGAAGCATGCTATTGTTTTCTAGAGTCTCTAATAGAGCAGGAAACCCGAGTGTGCTCAGAACAAAAGAAAATTGTTATCTACATATACGGACCATTGCTAGTTCAACTCTGCTTCTGAAACTGATACAAACCACAAGTCATCTAACATCCAATGCTTTTCAGTTAGAGCAAGAAACGTGAGAGCTTTGTAAACGATTTATATTCATTTGAGCTGAAAAGTGACTACGTTTACCTGAAATGATGTCTTGCTTGTAGGAAGACAGGGGGCCTGGAATTTAACTCCATTTCTGAAGGGAAACACACAGCACAGTTCTCCTCCATGAAACACACTCTGCTTTAGAGCAAGAAGCACGCTCTTGATTTCTAAGTGTCTCTAATAGAGCAGGAAATTTGTCTGTGGTCAGAACAAAAGAACGGTGTTTCCTACACATACGGTCCATATCTAGGTCAACTCTTCTTCTGCAACTTATACAAAGCACCGTTCCATTAACATGCAATGCTTTGAATTTAAGAGCGAGAAACATGTGAGCTTCGTCAACGATGAAGCTTCCTTTGACCTGAAAAGTGACTGAGTTTACATGAAAGTTGTCTTGCTTGTAGGAAGACACAGAGCCTGGAATTTAACTCCATTTCGGAAGGGAAATACACAGCACAGTTCTCATCCATGAAAAACACTCTGCTTTAGAGCAAGAAGCATGCTCTTGCTTTCTAGAATCTCTAAAAGCCAGAAAAATGAGGGTACTCAGAACAAAAGAAAGGTGTTTCCTACACATACGGACCATAGCTACTTCATCTCTGCTTCTGAAACTGATACAAACCACAGGTACTCTAACGTCCAATGCTTTACAGTTAAGAGCAAGAAACGTGTGAGCTTCGGGAACGATGTAGCTTCCTTTGAGCTGAAAAATGACTGAGTTTACCTGAAATGATGTCTTGCTTGTAGGAAGACACAGAGCCTGAGATTTAACTCCATTTTTGAAGGGCAACACACAGCACAGTTCTCATTCATGAAACACACTCTGCTTTAGATCAAGAAGCACGCTCTTCTTTCTAAGAGTGTCTAATACAGCAGGAAACGTGACTGTGGTCAGAACAAAATAACGGTATTTCCTACTCATACGGACCAAATCTAGGTCAACTCTTCTTCTGAAACTGATACAAACCACATTTCCTCTAACATGCAATGCTTTCCACTTAAGAGAGAGAAACGTGTGAGTTTCGTGAACGATGTAGCTTCCTTTGAGCTGAAAAGTGACTGAGTTTACATGAAAAGATGTCTTGCTTGTAGGAAGACACAGAGCCTGGGATTTAACTCCATTTCTGAATGGAAATAAACAGCACAGTTCTCACCATGAAACACACTCTGCGTATAGGAAGAAGCGCGCTCATGCTTTCTAGAGTCTCTAGTAGAGCAGGAAACGTGAGTGTGCTCAGAACAATATAATTGAGTTTCCCACACATAAACACCACATATAGTCCAACTCTGCTTCTGAAACTGATACCAACCACAGGTCCTCTAATATCCAATGCTTTTCAGTTAGAGCAAGAAATGGGTGAGCTACGTAAAAGATGTAGTTTGTTTGAGTGCAAGGTGACTGAGTTTACGTGAAATGAAGTCTTGCTTATAGGAAGACACAGAGCCTGGGATTTAACTCCATTTCTGAAGGGAAACACACAGCAAAGTTGGCCTCCGTGAAACACACTCTGTTTTAGAGCAAGAAGCATGCTCTTGATTTCAAGAGTATGTAATAGAGCCAGAAACTTGACAGTGTGCTCAGAAAAAAAGAACGGTGTTTCCTACACATACAGACCATAGCTAGTTCAACTCTGTATCTGAAACTGATACAAACCACAGGTCCTCTAACGTCCAATGCTTTACAGTTAAGAGCAAGAAACGTGTGAACTACATGAACGATGTAGCTTTGTTTGAACTGAAAGGTGACTGAGTTTACGTGAAACGAAGTCTTGCTTGTAGGAAGATACAGAGCCTGTGATTTAACTCCATTTCTGAAAGGAAACACACAGCACAGTTCTTACGACGAAACACACTCTGCATATAGGGAGAAGCACGCTCTTGCCTTCTAGAGTCTCTAATAGAGCAGGAATCGTGAGTGTGCTCAGAACAAAATAACGGAGTTTCCTACACATACAGACCATATCTAGTCCAACTCTGCTTCTGAAACTGATACAAACCACAGTTCCTCTAATATCCAATGCTTTTCAGTTAGAGCAAGAAACTGGTGAGCTACGTAATAGATGTAGCTTTGTTTGAGCTGAAACGTGAGTTAGTTTACCTGAAACGAAGTCTTGCTTGTAGGAAGACACAGAGCCTGGGATTTAACTCCATTTCTGAAGGGAAACACACAGCACAGTTCTCATCCTTGTAAAACACTCTGCATATAGGATGAAGCATGCTATTGTTTTCTAGAGTCTCTAATAGAGCAGGAAACCCGAGTGTGCTCAGAACAAAAGAAAATTGTTATCTACATATACGGACCATTGCTAGTTCAACTCTGCTTCTGAAACTGATACAAACCACAAGTCATCTAACATCCAATGCTTTTCAGTTAGAGCAAGAAACGTGAGAGCTTTGTAAACGATTTATATTCATTTGAGCTGAAAAGTGACTACGTTTACCAGAAATGATGTCTTGCTTGTAGGAAGACAGGGGGCCTGGAATTTAACTCCATTTCTGAAGGGAAACACACAGCACAGTTCTCCTCCATGAAACACACTCTGCTTTAGAGCAAGAAGCACGCTCTTGATTTCTAAGTGTCTCTAATAGAGCAGGAAATTTGTCTGTGGTCAGAACAAAAGAACGGTGTTTCCTACACATACGGTCCATATCTAGGTCAACTCTTCTTCTGCAACTTATACAAAGCACCGTTCCATTAACATGCAATGCTTTGAATTTAAGAGCGAGAAACATGTGATCTTCGTCAACGATGTAGCTTCCTTTGACCTGAAAAGTGACTGAGTTTACATGAAAGTTGTCTTGCTTGTAGGAAGACACAGAGCCTGGAATTTAACTCCATTTCGGAAGGGAAACACACAGCACAGTCTCATCCATGAAAAACACTCTGCTTTAGAGCAAGAAGGATGCTCTTGCTTTCTAGAGTCTCTAAAAGCCAGAAAAATGAGGGTACTCAGAACAAAAGAATGGTGTTTCCTACATATACGGACCATTGCTAGTTCAACTCTGCTTCTGAAACTGATACAAACCACAGGTCCTCTAACATCCAATGCTTGACAGTTAAGAGGGTGAAACATGTGTGCTTCGTTTTCGATTTATATACATTTGAGCTGAAAAGTGACTGCTTTTACCTGAAATGATGTCTTGCTTGTAGGAAGACACAGAGCCTGGAATTTAACTCCATTTCTGAAGGGAAACACACAGCACAGTTCTCACGATGAAACACAATCTGCATATCGGAAGAAGCAAGCTATTGCTTTCTAGAGTCTCTAATAGAGCAAGAAATGTGAGTGTGGTCAGAACAAAATAACGGTGTTTCCTACACTTACGGACCATAACTAAGTCAACTCTTCTTCTGGAGCTGATACAAACCACAGTTCCTCTAACATGCAATGATTTCCAGTTAAGAGTGTGAAACTTGTGAGCTTAGTGAACCATGTAGCATCCTTAGAGCTGAAAAGTGAGTTAGTTTACCTGAAAACATGTCTTGCTTGTAGGAAGATACAGAGCCTGTGATTTAACTCCATTTCTGAAGGGAAACACACAGCACAGTTCTCATCCATGAGACACACTCTGCTTTAGAGCAAGAAGCATGCTCTTGCTTTCCAGAGTCTCTAATAGAGCCAGAAACTTGAGGGTACGCAGAACAAAAGAACGATGTTTCCTACACATACGGACCTTTGCTAGATCAACTCTGCTTCTGAAACTGATACAAACCACACGTCCTCTAACATCCAATGCTTTACAGTTAAGAGCAAGAAACGTGTGAGCTACGTGAACAATGTAGCTTTGTTTGAGCTGAAAGGTGACTGAGTTTACGTGAAACGAAGTCTTGCTTGTAGGAAGATACAGAGCCTGATATTTAACTCCATTTCTGAAGGGAAACACACAGCACAGTTCTCACAATGAAACACACTCTGCTTATAGGAAGAAGCACTCTCTTGCTTTCCCGAGTCTCTAATGGAGCAGGAAACGTGAGTGTGCTCAGAACAAAAGAACGGTGTTTCTTACACATACAACGACTGCTGGTTCAACTCTGCTTCTGAAACTGATACAAACCACAAGTCATCTAACATCCAATGCTTATTAGTTAAGAGCAAGAAACATGTGAGCATCGTAAACGATTTATATTCATTTGAGCTAAAAAGTGACTGCGTTTACCTGAAATGATGTCTTGCTTGTAGGAAGACGCGGGGCCTGGAAATTAACTACATATCTGAAAGGAAACAAACAGCACAGTTCTCCTCCATGAAACACACTCTGCTTTAGAGCACGAAGCATGCTCTTTCTTTCTAGAGTCTCTAATAGAGCCAGTAACTTGAGGGTACTCAGAACCAAAGAACTGTGTTTCCTACACATACGGACCATTGCTAGATCAACTCTGCTTCTCAAACTGATACAAACCACAGGTCCTCTACCATCCAATGCTTTACAGTTAAGAGCAAGAAACGTGTGAGCTATGTGAGCGATATAGCTTTGTTTGAGTGCAAGGTGACTGAGTTTACGTGAAATTAAGTCTTGCTTGTAGGAAGATACAGAGCCTGTGATTTAACTCCACTTCTGAAGGGAAACACGCAGCACAGTTCTCATGAGGAAACACACTCTGCGTAAAGGAAGAAGCATGCTCTTGCTTTCTAGAGTCTCTAATAGAGCAGGAAACGTGAGTGTGCTCAGAACAAAAGAACGGTGTTTCCTACACTTACAGACCACAGCTAGTTCGACTCTGCTTCTGAAACTGATACAAACCACAAGTCATCTAACATCCAATGCTTTTCAGTTAAGAGCGAGAAACATGTGATCTTCGTAAACGATATGTATTCATTTGAGCTGAAAAGTGACTGCGTATACCTGAAATGATGTCTTGCTTTTAGGAAGAAACAGAGCCTGGAATTTAACTCCATTTCTGAAGGGAAACACACAGCACAGTTCTCATCCATGAAACACACTCTGCTTTAGAGCAGGAACCTAGCTCTTGCTTTCTAGAGTCTCTAATACTGCATGAAAAGTGAGTGTGCTCAGAACAAAAGAACAGAGTTTCCTAAACAAACGGTACATATCTAGTTCAACTCTGCTTCTGACCCTGATAAAAACCCCAGGTCCTCGAACATCCAATGTTTTTCAATTAAGAGCGACAAATGTTGAGCTCCGTGACTGATTTAGCTTCATTTGAGCTGTAAAGTGACTGTGTTTACCTGAAACGATTTCTTGCTTGTAGGAAGACACAGAGCTTGGGATTTAATTCAATTTCTGAGGAAATGCACAGCACAGTTCTCAACCAGGAAACACACTCTGCACGATCTTGGTTTCTAGTGTCTCTAATACAGCAGGAAACGTGAGAGTGCTCCAAACAAAGGAACGGTGTTTCGTACACATAGGGAATATATATACTTCAACTCTGCTTCTAAAACTGATACAAACCACAGTTCCTTTAACATTCCATGCTTCTCACTTAAGAGCGAGAAACATGTGAGCTTTGTGAACGATGTAGCTTCCTTTGATCTGAATAGTGACTGTGTTTACCTGAAATGATTTCTTGCTTTTAGGAAGACCCAGAGCTTGGGATTTAACTCAATTTCTTAAGGAAATGCACAGCACAGTACTCTTCCATGAAACACACTCTGCTTTAGAGCAAGAAGCACGCTCTCGCTTTCTAGAGTCTCTAATACTGCAGGAAACGTGATGTGCTCAGAACAAAAGATCTGTGTGTCCTACACATATGGACCATATCTAGTTCAACACTGCTTCTGAAAGTGATACAAACCACAAGTCCTCTAATATCCAATGCTTTTCAGTTAAGAGCGAGAAAGGCGTGAGCTTTTTCAACAATGTAGCTTCCTTTTATCTGAAAAGTGACTGTGTTTACCTGAAAAGAAGTCTTGCTTGTAGGAAGACACAGAGCCTGGAATTGAACTCCGTTTCTGAAGGGAAACTTGCAGCACAGTTCTCATCCAAGAAACACACTCTGCTTTAGAGCAAGAAGCACGCTCTTGCTTTCTAGAGTCTCTATTACAGAGGGAAACGTGAGTGTGCTCAGATCAAAGAACAGTGTTTCCTACACATACAGACCATTTCTAGTTCAACTCTGTCTGAAAGTGATACAAACCATAAGTCCTCTAACATCCAATGCTTGTCCGTTAAGAAGAGAAATGTGTGAGCTTCGTGAACGATACAGGTCCTCTGAGCTGAATAGTGACTGCGTTTACATGAAATGAATTATTGCCTTTAGGAAGACACAGACCCTGGGATTTAACTCCATTTCTGAAGGGAAACACAAAGCACAGTTCTCATCCATGAAACACACTCTGCTTTAGAGCAAGAGGCATGATCTTGCTTTCTAGTGTATCTAAAACAGCAGGAAATGTGAGTGTGCTCCAAACAAAGGAACGGTGTTTCTTACCCATACGGAACATATATACTTCAACTCTGCTTCTAAGACTGATACAAACCACAGGTCCTCTATCATCCCATGCTTGTCACGTAAGAGCGAGAAACATGTGAGCTTTGTGAAGGATGTAGCTTCCTTTGAGCTGAAAAGTGATGTGTTTATCTGAAACGAAGTCTTGCTTGTAGGAAGACACAGAGCCTGGGATTGAACTCCATTTCTCAAGGGAAACTCCCAGAACATTTCTCAACCATGAAACAAACTGCTTTAGAGCAAGAAGCACGCTCTTGCTTTCTAGAGTCTCTAATACAGAGGGAAACGTGAGTGTGCTCAGAGCAAAAGAACGGTGTTTCCCACACATACGGACCATATCTAGTTCAACTCTGTCTGAAACTGATACAAACCATAGGTACTCTGACATCCAATGCTTGTCCATTAATAAGAGAAATGTGTGAGCTTCGTGAACGATGCAGGTCCTTTGAGCTGAAAATTGACTACCCTTACCTGAAATGAAATTTTGCTTGTAGGAAGACACAGAGCGTGGGATTTAACTCCATTTCTGAAGGGAAACACACAGCACAGTTCTCAACCATGAAACACTTTCTTGTTCAGAGTAAGAAGCACGGTCTTGCTTTCTAGAGTCTCTAACACAGAAGGAAACATGAGTGTGCTCAGACCAAAAGAACTGTGTTTCCCACACATTCAGACCATGTCTAGTTCAACTCTGCTACTGAAACTTATACAAACCACAGGTCCTCTAACCTCCAATGGTTTTCAGTTAAGATCGACAAACATGTGAGCTTCATGGAAGATATATCTTCCTTTGAGCTGAAAAGTGACTGTGTTTACCTGAAGCGAAGTCTTGCTTGTAGGAAGACACAGACCCTGGGATTTAACTCCATTTCTGAATGGAAACACAAAGGACAGTTCTCATCCATGAAACAAACTCTGCTTTAGAGATAGAAGCACGATCTTGCTTTCAAGTGTCTCTAATACAACAGGAAACGAGAGAGTGCTCCGAACAAAGGAACAGTGTTCGTACACATAGGGAATATATATACTTCAACTCTGCTTCTAAAACTGATACCAACCACAGGTCCTCTAACATCCCATGTGTGTCACTTAAGAGCGAGAAACATGTGAGCTTTGTGAACGATGTAGCTTCTTTGAGCTGAAAAGTGACTGTGTTTACCTAAAACGAAGTCTTGCTTGTAGGAAGACACAGAGCCCTGGATTGAACTCCATTTCTCAAGGGAAACTCCCAACACAGTTCTCATCCATGAAACACACTCTGCTTTAGAGCAGGAAGCACGCTCTTGCATTCTAGATTCTCTAATACAGAGGGTAACGTGAGTGTGCTAAGAGCAAAAGAACGGTGTTTCCCACACATACGGACCATATCTACTTCAACTCTGTTTCAAACTGATACAAACCATAGGTCCTCTGACATCCAAGGCTTGTCAGTTAAGAAGAGAAATGTGTGAGCTTCGTGAATGATGCAGGTCCTTTGAGCTGAAAAGTGACTACCCTTACCTGAAACAAAGTCTGTCTTGTAGGAATACACAAAGCCTGGGATTTAACTCCATTTCTGAAGGGAAACACACAGCACAGTTCTCATCCATGAAACACTTTCTGCTTTAGAGTAAGAAGCACGGTCTTGCTTTCTAGAGTCTCTAAAACAGAAGGAAACATGAGTGTGCTCAGACCAAATGAACTGTGTTTCCCACACATTCAGACCATATCTAGTTAAACTCTGCTTCTGAAACTTATAGAAACCACAGGTCCTCTAACCTCCAATGGATTTCAGTTAAGAGCGACAAACGTGTGAGCTGTGTGATCAATGTAGCTCCTTTGAGCTGAAAAGAGACTGTGTTTACCTGAAACGAAGTCTTGTTTGTAGGAAGACACAGAGCCTGGGACTGAACTCCATTTCTCAAGTGAAACTCACAGCACAGTTCTTATCAATGAAACACACTCTGCTTTAGAGCAAGAATCACGCTCTTGCTTTCTAGAGTCACTAATACAGAGGGAAACGGGAGTGTGCTCAGAGCAAAAGAACGGTGTTTCCCACACATTCGGACCACATCTAGTTCAATTCTGCTTCTGAAACTGATATAAACCACAGCTCCTCTATCCTCCAATGGTTTTCATTTAAGAGCGACAAACATGTGAGCTGCGTGAAACGATGTAGCTCCTTTGAGCTGAAAAGTGACTGCCTTTACATGAAACGAATTATTGCCTGTAGGAAGACCCAGAGCCTGTGATTTAACTCCATTTCTGACAGGAAACACACAGCACAGTTCTCATCCAGGAAAAACACTCTGCTATAGAGCAAGAACCAAGCTCTTGCTTTCTAGAATCTCTAATACTGCATGAAAAGTGAGTGTGCTCAGAACAAAAGAACGGTGTTTCCTAAACATACGGAACATATCTAGTTCAACTCTGCTTCTGAAACTGATAAAAACCACTGGTCCACTAACATCAAAGTCTTTTCAATTAAGAGCCACAAACGTGTGAGCTGCATGAACTATGTAGCTTCCTTTGAGCTGACAAGTGACTGCATTTACATGAAATGAATTCTTGCTTGTGGGAAGACACAGATCCTGGGATTTAACTCCATTTCGGGAGGGAAACACAAAGCACAGTTCTCATCCATGAAAAACACTCTGCTTTAGAGCAGGAACCTAGCTCTTGCTTTCTAGAGTCTCTAATACTGCATGAAAAGTGAGTGTGCTCAGAACAAAAGAACAGAGTTTCCTAAACAAACGGTACATATCTAGTTCAACTCTGCTTCTGACCCTGATAAAAACCACGGGTCCTCGAACATCCAATGTTTTTCAATTAAGAGCGACAAATGTGTGAGCTCCGTGAATGATTTAGCTTCATTTGAGCTGTAAAGTGACTGTGTTTACCTAAAACGAAGTCTTGCTTGTAGGAAGACACAGAGCCCTGGATTGAACTCCATTTCTCAAGGGAAACTCCCAACACAGTTCTCATCCATGAAACACACTCTGCTTTAGAGCAGGAAGCACGCTCTTGCATTCTAGATTCTCTAATACAGAGGGTAACGTGAGTGTGCTAGGAGCAAAAGAACGGTGTTTCCCACACATACGGACCATATCTACTTCAACTCTGTTTCAAACTGATACAAACCATAGGTCCTCTGACATCCAATGCTTGTCAGTTAAGAAGAGAAATGTGTGAGCTTCGTGAATGATGCAGGTCCTTTGAGCTGAAAAGTGACTACCCTTACCTGAAACCAAGTCTGTCTTGTAGGAATACACAGAGCCTGGGATTTAACTCCATTTATGAAGGGAAACAGACAGCACAGTTCTCATCCATGAAACACTTTCTGCTTTAGAGTAAGAAGCACAGTCTTGCTTTCTAGAGTCTCTAAAAGAGAAGGAAACATGAGTGTGGTCAGACCAAAAGAACTGAATTTCCCACAGATTCAGACCATATCTAGTTCAACTCTGCTTCTGAAACTTATACAAACCACAGGTCCTCTAACCTCCAATGGTTTTCAGTTAAGAGCGACAAACGTGTGAGCTGCGTGAAACGATGTAGCTCCTTTGAGCTGAAAAGTGACTGCGTTTACTTGAAACGAATTATTGCCTGTAGGAAGACACAGACCCTGGGATTTAACTCCATTTCTGAAGGGAAACACACAGCACAGTTCTCATCCATGAAACACTTTCTGCTTTAGAGTAAGAAGCACGGTCTTGCTTTCTAGAGTCTCTAAAACAGAAGGAAACATGAGTGTGCTCAGACCAAATGAACTGTGTTTCCCACACATTCAGACCATATCTACTTAAACTCTGCTTCTGAAACTTATAGAAACCACAGGTCCTCTAACCTCCAATGGATTTCAGTTAAGAGCGACAAACGTGTGAGCTGCGTGATCAATGTAGCTCCTTTGAGCTGAAAATAGACTGTGTTTACCAAAAACGAAGTCTTGTTTGTAGGAAGACACAGAGCCTGGGATTTAACTCCATTTCTGAAGGGATACACACAGCACAGTTCTCATCCATGAAACACATTTTGCTTTAGAGTAAGAAGCATGGTCTTGCTTTCTAGAGTCTCAAAAAGAGATGGAAACATGAGTGTGGTCAGACCAAATGAACTGAGTTTCCCACAGATTCAGACCATATCTAGTTCAACTCTGCTTCTGAAAATTATACAAACCACAGGTCCTCTAACCTCCAATGGTTTTCAGTTAAGAGCGACAAACGTGTGAGCTGCGTGAAACGATGTAGCTCCTTTGAGCTGAAAAGTGACTGCCTTTACATGAAACGAATTATTGCCTGTAGGAAGACACAGACCATGGGATTTAACTCCATTTCTGAAGGGAAACACAAAGCACAGTTCTCTTCCATGAAATACACTCTGATATAGAGCAAGAACCAAGCTCTTGCATTCTAGAATCTCTAATACTGCATGAAAAGTGAGTGTGCTCAGAACAAAAGAACGGTGTTTCATACGGAACATATGTAGTTCAACACTGCTTCTGAAACTGATAAAAACCACATTTCCTCTAACATCCAATGCTTTTCAATTACTAGCGACAAACCTGTGAGCTGCGTGAACAATGTAGCTTCCTTTGAGCTGAAAAGTGACTAACCTTACCAGAAAAGAAATTTTGCGTGTAGGAAGACACAGATCATGGGATTTAACTCTATTTCTGAAGGGAAACACACAGCACAGTTCTCATCCATGAAAAACTTAATGCTTTAGAGTAAGGAGCACGGTCTTGCTTTCTAGAGTCCCTAAAACAGAAGGAAACATGAGTGTGCACAGACCAAAAGAACTGTGTTTCCCACACATTCGGACCATATCTAGTTCAACTCTGCTTCTGAAACTTATACAAACCACAGGTCCTCTAACCTCCAATGGTTTTCAATTAAGAGCGACAAACGTGTGAGCTGCCTGAAACGATGTAGCTCCTTTGAGCTGAAAAGTGACTGCGTTTACATGAAACGAATTATTGCCTGTAGGAAGACACAGAGCCTGGGACTTAACTCCATTTCTGACGGAAAACACACAGCACAGTCCTCATCCATGAAAAACACTCTGCTTTAGAGCAAGACCCAAGCTCTTGCATTCTAGAATCTCTAATACTGCATGAAAAGTGAGTGTGCTCAGAACAAAAGAACAGTGTTTCATACGGAATATATGTAGTTCAACACTGCTTCTGAAACTGATAAAAACCACATTTCCTCTAACATCCAATGCTTTTCAATTACTAGCGACAAACCTGTGAGCTGCGGGAACAATGTAGCTTCCTTTGAGCTGAAAAGTGACTAACCTTACCAGAAAAGAAATTTTGCGTGTAGGAAGACACAGATCATGGGATTTAACTCTATTTCTGAAGGGAAACACACAGCACAGTTCTCATCCATGAAAAACTTAATGCTTTAGAGTAAGGAGCACGGTCTTGCTTTCTAGAGTCCCTAAAACAGAAGGAAACATGAGTGTGCACAGACCAAAAGAACTGTGTTTCCCACACATTCGGACCATATCTAGTTCAACTCTGCTTCTGAAACTTATACAAACCACAGGTCCTCTAACCTCCAATGGTTTTCAATTAAGAGCGACAAACGTGTGAGCTGCCTGAAACGATGTAGCTCCTTTGAGCTGAAAAGTGACTGCGTTTACATGAAACGAATTATTGCCTGTAGGAAGACACAGAGCCTGGGACATAACTCCATTTCTGACGGAAAACACACAGCACAGTCCTCATCCATGAAAAACACTCTGCTTTAGAGCAAGACCCAAGCTCTTGCTTTCTAGAATCTCTAATACTGCAGGAAATGTGAGTGTGCTCAGAACAAAAGAACAGTGTTTCCTAAACATACGGAACATGTCTAGTTCAACTCTGCTTCTGAACATGATAAAAACCACAGGTCCTCTAACATCCAATGCTTTTCAATTAAGACCGAAAAACGTGGGAGCTTTGTGAACGATGTAGCTTCCTTTGAGCTGAAAAGTGACTGTGTTTACGTGAAACAAAGTCTTGCTTGTAGGAAGACACAGACCATGGGATTTAACTCCATTTCTTAAGGTAAACACAAAGCACAGTTCTCATCCATGAAACACACTCTGCTTTAGAGTAAGAAGCACGCTCTTGCTTTCTAGTGTCTATAATACAGAAGGAAACTTGAGTGTGCTCTGAACAAAGGAACGGTGTTTCATACACATAGGGAACATATATACTTCAACTCTGCTTCTAAAACTGATACTAACCACAGGTCCTCTAACATCCCATGCTTGTCACTTAAGAGCGAGAAACATGTGAGCTTTGTGAACGATGTAGCTTCCTTTGAGCTCAAAAGTGACTGTGTTTACCTGAAACGAAGTCTTGCTTGTAGGAAGACACAGATCCTGGGATTGAACTCCATTTCTCAAGGGAAACTCCCAACACAGTTCTCATCCATGAAACACAATCTGATTTAGAGCAAGAAGCACGCTCTTGCTTTCTAGATTCTCTAATACAGAGGGAAACGTGAGTGTGCTCAGAGCAAAAGAATGGTGTTTCCCACAAATACGGACCATATCCAGTTCAACTCTGTCTGAAACTGATACAAACCATAGGTCCTCTAACATCCAATGCTTGTCCGTTAAGAAGAGAAACGTGTGAGCTTCGTGAATGATGCAGGTTCTTTGAGCTGAAATTTGACTACTCTTACCTGAAAAGAAATTTTGCTTGTAGGAAAACACAGAGAGTGGGATTTAACTCCATTTCTGAAGGGAAACACACAGCACAGTTCTCATCCATGAAACACTTTCTGCTTTAGATAAGAAGCACGGTCTTGCTGTCTAGAGTCTCTAAAACAGAAGGAAACATGAGTGTGCTCAGACCAAAAGAACTGTATTTCCCACACATTCGGACCATATCTACTTCAACTCTGCTTCTGATACTTATGCAAACCTCAGGTCCTCTAACCTCCAATGGTTTTCAGTTAAGAGCGACAAACGTGTGAGCTTCGTGAACGATGTAGCTTCCTTTGAGCTGAAAAGTGACTGTGTTTACCTGAAAGGAAGTCTTGCTTGTAGGAAGACACAGACCCTGGGATTTAACTCCATTTTGAAGGGAAACACAAAGCACAGTTCTCATCCATGAAACACTTTCTGCTTTAGAGTAAGAAGAAAGGTCTTGCTTTCTAGAGTCTCTAAAACAGAAGGAAACGTGATGTGCTCAGAACAAAAGAACTGTGTGACCTACACATAAGGACCATATCTAGTTCAACTAGGCTTCTGAAAGTGATACAAACCACATGTCCTCTAACATCCATTGCTTTTCAGTTAAGAGCAAGACACATGTGAGCTTTGTGAACGATGTAGCTTCTTTTGAGCTGAAAAGTTTCTGTGTTTACATGAAACGAATTCTTGCTTGTAGGAATCACAGAGCCCGGGATTTAACTCAATTTCGGAAGGGAAACACACTGCATAATTCTCATCCATGAAAAAAACTCTGCTTTAGAGCAAGAACCAAGCCCTTGCTTTCTAGAGTCTCTAATACTGCAGGAAAAGTGAGTGTGCTCAGAACAAAAGAACAGTGTTTCCTAAACAAATGGAACATGTCTAGTTCAGCTCTGCTTCTGAACCTGATAAAAGCACAGGTCCTCGAACATCCAATGCTTTTCAATTAAGAGCGAGAAACATGTGAGCTTCGTGAACGATGTAGCTTCATATGAGCTGGAAAGTGACTGTGTTTACCTGAAATGATTTCTTGCTTGTAGGAAGACACAGAGTGAGGGATTTAACTCAATTTCTGAAGGGAAACACAAAGCACAGTTCTCCTCCATGAAACACACTCTGCTTTAGAGCAAGAAGCACGATCTTGCTTTCTAGAGTCTCTAATACAAAGGGAAACGTGAGTGTGCTCAGAGCAAAGAACGGTGTTTCCCACACATACGGACCATATCTAGTTCAACTCTGTCTGAAACTGATACAAACCATAGGTACTCTGACATCCAATGCTTGTCTGTTAAGAAGACAAATGTGTGAGCTTCGTGAAAGATGCAGGTCCTTTGAGCTGAAAAGTGACTACCCTTACCTGAAAAGAAATTTTGCTTGTAGGAAGACACAGAGCGTGGGATTTAACTCCATTTCTGAATGGAAACACACAGCACAGTTCTCATCCATGAAACACTTTCTGCTTTAGAGTAAGAAGAAAGGTCTTGCTTTCTAGAGTCCTTAAAACAGAAGGAAACATGATGTGCTCAGAACAAAATAACTGTGTGACCTACACATATGGACCATATCTAGTCAACTCTGCTTCTGAAAGTGATACAAACCACAGGTCCTCTAACATCCAATGCTTTTCAGTTAAGAGCAAGAAACTTGTGAGCTTTGTGAACAATGTAGCTTCCTTTGAGCTGAAAAGTGACTGTGTTTACCTGAAACGAAGTCTTGCTTGTAGGAAGACACAGAGCCTGGGATTGAACTCCATTTCTCAAGGGAAACTCCCAGCACAGTTCTGATCCATGAAACACACTCTGCTTTAGAGCAAGAAGCATGCTCTTGCTTTCTAGAGTCTCTAATACAGAGGGATACGTGAGTGTGCTCAGAGCAAAACAACGGTGTTTCCCACACATACGGACCATATCTAGTTCAACTCTGTCTGAAACTGATACAAACCATAGGTCCTCTAACATCCAATGCTTTCCGTTAAGAAGAGAAATGTGTGACCTTCGTGAATGCTGCAGGTCCTTTTTGTTGAAAAGTGACTGTGGTTTCATGAAACGGAATCTTGCTTGTAGGAAGACACAGAGTGTGTGATTTAACTCAATTTCTGAAGGAAATGCACAGCACAGTTCTCATCCATGAAACACACTCTGCTTTAGAGCAAGAAGCATGCTCTTGCTTTATGGAGTCTCAAATACAGCAGGAAACGTGATGTGCTCAGAACAAAAGAACTGTGTGACCTACACATAAGGACCATATCTAGTTCAACTCGGCTTCTGAAAGTGATACAAACCACATGTCCTCTAACATCCATTGCTTTTCAGTTAAGAGTGAGAAACTTGTGAGCTTCGTGAACGACGAAGCTTCCTTAGAGCTGAAAATTGCCTTAGTTTACCTGAAAACATGTCTTGCTTGTAGGAAGACACAGTGCCTGGGATTTAACTCCATTTCTGAAGGGAAACACACAGCACAGTTCTCATCCATGAAACACACTCTGCTTTAGAGCAAGAAGCACGCTCTTGCTTTCTAAGAGTCTCTAATACAGCAGGAAACGTGACTGTGGTCAGAACAAAATAACAGAGTTTCCTACACGTATGGACCATATCTAGGTCAACTCTTCTTCAGAAACTGATAAAAACCACAGTTTCTCTAACATGCAATGCTTTCCAGTTAAGAGCGAGAAACATATGAGCTTTGTGAAGGATGTAGCTTTCTTTGAGCTGAAAAGTGACTGAGTTTACCTGAAAAGATGTCTTGATTTTAGGAAGATACAGAGCCTGGGATTTAACTCCATTAATGAGGGTAAACACACAGCACAGTTCTCATCCATGAAACACACTCTGCGTATAGGAAGAAGCACGCTCTTGCTTTCTAGAGTCTCTAATAGAGCAAGAAACTTGAGGGTACTCAGAACAAAAGAACGGTGTTTCCTAGACATTTGGACCATTGCTAGTTCAACTCTGCTTCTGAAACTGATAAAAACCACAGGTCCTCTAACATCCAATGCTCTTTAATTAAAAGCGACAAACGTGTGAGCTCCGTGAATGATGTAGCTTCCTTTGAGCTGAAAACTGACTGTGTTTACATGAAACTAATTCTTGCTTGTAGGAAGACACAGAGCTTGGGATTTAACTCCATTTCGGAAAGGAAACACACAGCATAGTTCTCATCCATGAAAAACACTCTGCTTTAGAGCAAGAACCAAGCTCTTGCTTGCTAGAATCTCTAAAACTGCAGGAAAAGTGAGTGTGATCAGAATAAAAGAACAGTGTTTCCTAAACATACGGAACATGTCTAGTTCAATTCTGCTTCTGATCCTGATAAAAACCACAGGTCCTCTAACATCCAATGTTTTTCAATTAAGACCGACAAACGTGTGAGCTTCGTGAACGATGTAGCTTCCTTTGAGCTTAAAAGTGACTGTGTTTACGTGAAAGGAAGTCTTGCTTGTAGGAAGACACAGACCATGGGATTTAACTCCATATCTGAAGGGAAACACAAAGCACAGTTCTCATCCATGAAACACACTCTGCTTTAGAGTAGGATGCACGCTCTTGCTTTCTAGTGTCTATAATACAGAAGGAAACGTGAGTGTGCTCCGAACAAAGGAACGGGGTTTCATACACATAGGGAACATATATACTTCAACTCTGCTTCTAAAACTGATACTAACCACAGGTCCTCTAACATCCCATGCTTGTCACTTAAGAGCGAGAAACATGTGAGCTTTGTGAAGGATGTAGCTTCCTTTGAGCTGAAAAGTGACTGTGTTTACCTGAAAGGAAGTCTTGCTTGTAGGAAGACACAGAGCCTGGGATTGAACTCCATTTCTCAAGGGAAACTCACAACACAGTTCTCATCCATGAAACATACTCTGATTTAGAGCAAGAAGCACGCTCTTGCTTTCTAGATTCTCTAATACAGAGGGAAACGTGAGTGTGCTCAGAGCAAAAGAACGGTGTTTCCCACAAATACGGACCATATCCAGTTCAACTCTGTCTGAAACTGATACAAACCATAGGTCCTCTAACATCCAATGCTTGTCAGTTAAGAATAGAAATGTGTGAGCTTCGTGAACGATGCAGGTCATTTGAGCTCAAAAGTGACTGTGTTTACATGAAACGAATTCTTGCTTGTAGGAAGACACAGAGCCTGGGATTTAACTCCATTTCGGAAGGGAAACACACAGCACAGTTCTCATCCACGAAAAACACTCTCCTTTAGAGCAAGAACCAAGCTCTTGCTTTCTAGAGTCTCTAAAACTGCAGGAAAAGTGAGTGTGATCAGAATAAAAGAACAGTGTTTCCTAAACATACGAAACATGTCTAGTTCAATTCTGCTTCTGATACTGATAAAAACCACAGGTCCTCTAACATCCAATGCTTTTCAATTAAGACCGACAAACGTGTGAGCTTCGTGAACGATGTAGCTTCCTTTGAGCTGAAAAGTGACTGTGTTTACCTGAAACGAAGTCTTGCTTGTAGGAAGACACAGACCCAGGGATTTAACTCCATTTCTGAGGGGAAACACAAAGCACAGTTCTCATCCATGAAACACACTCTGCTTTAGAGTAAGAAGCACGCTCTTGCTTTCTAGTGTCTATAATACAGCAGGAAACGTGAGTGTGATCCGAACAAAGGAACGGTGATTCATACAAATAGGGAACATATATACTTCAACTCTGCTTCTAAAACTGATACTACCCACAGGTCCTCTAACATCCCATGCTTGTCACTTAAGAGTGAGAAACATGTGGGCTTTGTGAACGATGTAGCTTCCTTTGAGCTGAAAAGTGACTATGTTTACCTGAAACGAAGTCTTGCTTGTAGGAAGACACAGACCCAGGGATTTAACTCCATTTCTGAGGGGAAACACAAAGCACAGTTCTCATCCATGAAACACACTCTGCTTTAGAGTAAGAAGCACGCTCTTGCTTTCTAGTGTCTATAATACAGCAGGAAACGTGAGTGTGATCCGAACAAAGGAACGGTGATTCATACAAATAGGGAACATATATCCTTCAACTCTGCTTCTAAAACTGATACTACCCACAGGTCCTCTAACATCCCATGCTTGTCACTTAAGAGTGAGAAACATGTGGGCTTTGTGAACGATGTAGCTTCCTTTGAGCTGAAAAGTGACTATGTTTACCTGAAACGAAGTCTTGCTTGTAGGAAGACACAGAGCCTGGGATTGAACACCATTTCTCAAGGGATACTCCCAGCACAGTTCTCATCCATGAAACACACTCTGATTTAGAGCAAGAAGCACGATCTTGCTTTCTAGATTCCTAATACAGAGGGACACGTGAGTGTGCTCAGAGCAAAAGAACGGTGTTTCACACACATACGGACCATATCTAGTTCAACTCTGTCTGAAAGTGAAACAAAACATAGGTCCTCTAACATCCAATGCTTGTCCATTAAGAATAGAAATGTGTGAGCTTCGTGAACGATGCAGGTCCTTTGAGCTGAAAAGTGACTGTGGTTACATGAAACAGAATCTTGCTTGTAGGAAGACACAGAGAGTGTGATTTAACTCAATTTCTGAATGAAATGTTTAGCACAGTTCTCTTCCATGAAACACACTCTGCTTTAGAGCAAGAAGCACGCTCTTGCTTTCTAGTGTCTCTAATACAGCAGGAAACGTGAGTGTGCTCCGAACAAAGGAACGGTGTTTCTCACACATAGGGAACATATATACTTCAACTCTGCTTCTAAAACTGATACAAACCATAGGTCCACTAACATCCCATGCTTGTCACTTAAGAGTGAGAAACATGTGAGCTTTGTGAACGATGTAGCTTTCTTTGAGCTGAAAATGACTGTGTTTACCTGAAAGGAAGTTTTGCTTGTAGGAAGACACAGAGCCTGGGATTGAACTCCATTTCTCAAGAGAAACTCCCAGCACAGTTCTCATCCATGAAACACACTCTGCTTTAGAGCAAGAAGCACACTCTTGCTTTCTAGAGTCTCTAATACAAAGGGAAACGTGAGTGTGCTCAGAGCAAAAGAACGGTGTTTCCCACACATACGGACCATATCTAGATCAACTCTGTCTGAAACTGATACAAACCAGAGGTCCTCTAACATCCAATGCTTGTCCGTTAAGAAGAGAAATGTGTGAGCTTCGTTAATGATGCAGGTTCTTTGAGCTGAAAAGTGACTACCCTTACCTGAAAAGAAATTTTGCTTGTAGGAAAACACAGAGAGTGTGATTTAACTCCATTTCTGAAGGGAAACACACAGCACAGTTCTCATCCATGAAACACTTTCTGCTTTAGAGTAAGAAGCACTTTCTTGCTGTCTAGAGTCTCTAAAACAGGAGGAAACATGAGTGTGCTCAGACCAAAAGAACTGTATTTCCCACACATTCGGACCATATCTAGTTCAACTCTGCTTCTGAAACTTATGCAAACCACAGGTCCTCTAACCTCCAATGGTTTTCCGTTAAGAGCGACAAACATGTGAGCTGCGTGAAACGATGTAGCTCCTTTGAGCTGAAAAGTGACTGCGATTATATGAAACGAATTATTGCCTGTAGTAAGACACAGATCCTGGGATTTGACTCCATTTCTGACGAACAACACACAGCACAGTTCTCATTCATGAAAAACACTCTGCTATAGAGCAAGAAGCACGCTCTTGCTTTCTAGAGTCTCTAATACAAAGGGAAACGTGAGTGGGCTCAGAGCAAAACAACGGTGTTTTACACACATACGGACCATATCTGGTTCAACTCTGTCTGGAACTGATACAAACCAGAGGTCCTCGAACATCCAATGCTTGTCACTTAAGAGCGAGAGACATGTGAGCTTTGTGAACAATGTAGCTTCTTTTGAGCTGAAAAGTGACTGTGTTTACCTGAAACGAAGTCTTGCTTGTAGGAAGACACAGAGCCTGGGATTGAACTCCATTTCTCAAGGGAAACTCCCAGAACAGTTCTCATCCATGAAACACACTCTGCTTTAGAGCAAGAAGCACGCTCTTGCTTTCTAGAGTCTCTAATACAGAGGGAAACGTGAGTGTGCTCAGAGCAAAAGAATGGTGTTTCCCACACATACAGACCATATCTAGTTCAACTCTGTCTGAAACTGATACAAACCATAGGTCCTCTAACATCCAATGCTTGTCCGTTAAGAAGAGAAATGTGTGAGCTTCGTGAATGATGCAGGTCCTTTTTGCTGAAAAGTGACTGTGGTTTCATGAAACGGATTCTTGCTTGTAGGAAGACACAGAGTGTGTGATTTAACTCAATTTCTGAAGGAAATGCACAGCACAGTTCTCATCCATGAAACACACTCTGCTTTAGAGCAAGAAGCATGCTCTTGCTTTAGGGAGTCTCTAATACAGCAGGAAACATGATGTGCTCAGAACAAAAGAACTGTGTGACCTACACATAAGGACCATATCTAGTTCAACTCGGCTTCTGAAAGTGATACAAACCACATGTCCTCTAACATCCATTGCTTTTCAGTTAAGAGCAAGAAACATGTGAGCTTTGAGAACGATGTAGCTTCCTTTGAGCTGAAAAGTTTCTGTGTTTACATGAAACGAATTCTTGCTTGTAGGAAGACACAGAGTGAGGGATTTAACTCAATTTCTGAAGGGAAACACAAAGCACAGTTCTCATCCATGAAACACACTCTGCTTTAAAGCAAGAAGCACGATCTTGCTTTCTAGAGTCTCTAATAAAAAGGGAAACGTGAGTGTACTCACAGCAAAGAACGGTGTTTCCCACACATACGGACCATATCTAGTTCAACTCTCTCAGAAACTGATACAAAGCAGAGGTCCTCTAACATCCAATGCTTGTCCGTTAAGAAGACAAATGTGTGAGCTTCGTGAACGATGCAGGTCCTTTGAGATGAAAAATGACTACCCTTACCTGAAAAGAAATTTTGCTTGTAGGAAGACACAGAGCATGGGTTTAACTCCATTTCTGAAGGGAAACACACAGCACAGTTCTCATCCATGATACACTTTCTGCTTTAGAGTAAGAAGCAAGGTCTTGCTTTCTAGAGTCTCTAAAACAGAAGGTAACATGATGTGCTCCGAACAAAATAACTGCGTGACCTACACATATGGACCATATCTAGTTCAACTCTGCTTCTGAAAGTGATACAAACCACAGGTCCTCTAACATCCAATGCTTTTCAGTTAAGAGCAATAAACGTGTGAGCTTTGTGAACAATGTAGCTTCCTTTGAGCTGAAAAGTGACTGCGTTTACATGAAACGAATTATTGCCTGTAGTGAGACACAGTCCCTGGGATTTAACTCCATTTCTGAAGGGAAACACAAAGCACAGTTCTCATCCATGAAACACACTCTGCTCTAGAGTAAGAAGCACGCTCTTGCTTTCTAGTGTCTATAATACAGAAGGAAACGTGAGTGTGCTCCAAACAAAGGAACGGTGTTTCATACACATAGGGAAAATATATACTTCAACTCTGCTTCTAAAACTGATACTAACCACAGGTCCTCTAACATCCCATGCTTGTCACTTAAGAGCGAGAGACATGTGAGCTTTGTGAACAATGTAGCTTCCTTTGAGCTGAAAACTGACTGTGTTTACCTGAAACGAAGTCTTGCTTGTAGGAAGACACAGTTCTGGGATTGAACTCCATTTCTCAAGGGAAACTCCCAGCACAGTTCTCATCCACGAAACACACTCTGCTTTAGAGCAAGAAGCACGCTCTTGCTTTCTAGAGTCTCTAATACAGAGGGAAACGTGAGTGTGCTCAGAGCAAAAGAACGGTGTTTCCCACACATACGGACCATATCTAGTTCAACTCTCTCAGAAACTGATACAAACCAGAGGTCCTCTAACATCCAATGCTTGTCCGTTAAGAAGAGAAATGTGTGAGCTTCGTGAATGATGCAGGTTCTTTGAGCTGAAATTTGACTACTCTTACCTGAAAAGAAATTTTGCTTGTAGGAAAACACAGAGAGTGGGATTTAACTCCATTTCTGAAGGGAAACACACAGCACAGTTCTCATCCATGAAACACTTTCTGCTTTAGAGTAAGAAGCACGGTCTTGCTGTCTAGAGTCTCTAAAACAGAAGGAAACATGAGTGTGCTCAGACCAAAAGAACTGTATTTCCCACACATTCGGACCATATCTAGTTCAACTCTGCTTGTGAAACTTATGCAAACCACAGGTCCTCTAACCTCCAATGGTTTTCCGTTAAGAGCGACAAACGTGTGAGCTGCGTGAAACAATGTAGCTCCTTTGAGCTGAAAAGTGACTGCGTTTACATGAAACGAATTATTGCCTGTAGTGAGACACAGAGCCTGGGATTTGACTCCATTTCTGAAGGGAAACACAAAGCACAGTTCTCATGCATGAAACACACTCTGCTTTAGAGTAAGAAGCACGCTCTTGCATTCTAGAGTCTCTAATACAAAGGGAAACGTGAGTGGTCTCAGAGCAAAAGAACGGTGTTTTACACACATACGGACCATATCTAGTTCAACTCTGTCTGAAACTGATACAAACCAGAGGTCCTCGAACATCCAATGCTTGTCCGTTAAGAAGAGACATGTGTGAGCTTCATGAACCATGCAGGTCCTTTGAGCTGAAAAGTGACTACCCTTACCTGAAAAGAAATTTTGCTTGTAGGAAGACACAGAGCGTGGAATTTAACTCCATTTCTGAAGGGAAACACACAGCACAGTTCTCATCCATGAAAAACTTTCTGCTTTAGAGTAAGAAGCACGGTCTTGCTTTCTAGAGTCTCTAAAACTGAAGGAAACATGAGTGTGCTCAGACCAAATGAACTGTGTTTCCCACACATTCGGACCATATCTACTTCAACTCTGCTTCTGATACTTATGCAAACCTCAGGTCCTCTAACCTCCAATGGTTTTCAGTTAAGAGCGACAAACGTGTGAGCTGCGTGAAACGATGTAGCTCCTTTGAGCTGAAAAGTGACTGAGTTTACATGAAACAAATTATTGCCTGTAGTGAGACAGAGACCCTGGGATTTAACTCCATTTCTGAAGGGAAACACAAAGCACAGTTCTCATCCATGAAACACACTCTGCTTTAGAGTAAGAAGCACGCTCTTGCTGTCTAGTGTCTATAATACAGAAGGAAACGTGAGTGTGCTCCGAACAAAGGAACGGTGTTTCATACACATAGGGAACATATATACTTCAACTCTGCTTCTAAAACTGATACTAACCACAGGTCCTCTAACATCCCATGCTTGTCACTTAAGAGCGAGAAACATGTGAGCTTTGTGAACGATGTAGCTTACTTTGAGCTGAAAAGTGACTGCGTTTACATGAAACGAATTATTGACTGTAGGAAGACACAGAGTGAGGGATTTAACTCCATTTCTGACGGGAAACACACAGCACAGTTCTCATCCATGAGAAACACTCTGCTATAGAGCAAGAACCAAGCTCTTGCTTTCTAGAGTCTCTAATACTGCATTAAAAGTGAGTGGGCTCAGAACAAAAGAACCGTGTTTCCTAAACATACGGAACATATCTAGTTCAACTCTGCTTCTGAAACTGCTAAAAACCACAGGTCCTCTAACATCCAATGCTTTTCAATTAAGATCTACAAACGTGTGAGCTTCGTGAACGATGTAGCTTCCTTTGAGCTGAAAAGTGACTGTGTTTACCTGAAAGGAAGTCTTGCTTGTAGGAAGACACAGACCCTGGGATTTAACTCCATTTTGAAGGGAAACACAAAGCACAGTTCTCATCCATGAAACACTTTCTGCTTTAGAGTAAGAAGAAAGGTCTTGCTTTCTAGAGTCTCCAAAACAGAAGGAAACGTGATGTGCTCAGAACAAAAGAACTGTGTGACCTACACATAAGGACCATATCTAGTTCAACTAGGCTTCTGAAAGTGATACAAACCACATGTCCTCTAACATCCATTGCTTTTCAGTTAAGAGCAAGAAACATGTGAGCTTTGTGAACGATGTAGCTTCTTTTGAGCTGAAAAGTTTCTGTGTTTACATGAAACGAATTCTTGCTTGTAGGAAGACACAGAGCCCGGGATTTAACTCAATTTCGGAAGGGAAACACACTGCATAATTCTCATCCATGAAAAAAACTCTGCTTTAGAGCAAGAACCAAGCCCTTGCTTTCTAGAGTCTCTAATACTGCAGGAAAAGTGAGTGTGCTCAGAACAAAAGAACAGTGTTTCCTAAACAAATGGAACATGTCTAGTTCAGCTCTGCTTCTGAACCTGATAAAAGCACAGGTCCTCGAACATCCAATGCTTTTCAATTAAGAGCGAGAAACATGTGAGCTTCGTGAACGATGTAGCTTCATATGAGCTGGAAAGTGACTGTGTTTACCTGAAATGATTTCTTGCTTGTAGGAAGACACAGAGTGAGGGATTTAACTCAATTTCTGAAGGGAAACACAAAGCACAGTTCTCCTCCATGAAACACACTCTGCTTTAGAGCAAGAAGCACGATCTTGCTTTCTAGAGTCTCTAATACAAAGGGAAACGTGAGTGTGCTCAGAGCAAAGAACGGTGTTTCCCACACATACGGACCATATCTAGTTCAACTCTGTCTGAAACTGATACAAACCATAGGTACTCTGACATCCAATGCTTGTCTGTTAAGAAGACAAATGTGTGAGCTTCGTGAAAGATGCAGGTCCTTTGAGCTGAAAAGTGACTACCCTTACCTGAAAAGAAATTTTGCTTGTAGGAAGACACAGAGCGTGGGATTTAACTCCATTTCTGAATGGAAACACACAGCACAGTTCTCATCCATGAAACACTTTCTGCTTTAGAGTAAGAAGAAAGGTCTTGCTTTCTAGAGTCCTTAAAACAGAAGGAAACATGATGTGCTCAGAACAAAATAACTGTGTGACCTACACATATGGACCATATCTAGTCAACTCTGCTTCTGAAAGTGATACAAACCACAGGTCCTCTAACATCCAATGCTTTTCAGTTAAGAGCAAGAAACTTGTGAGCTTTGTGAACAATGTAGCTTCCTTTGAGCTGAAAAGTGACTGTGTTTACCTGAAACGAAGTCTTGCTTGTAGGAAGACACAGAGCCTGGGATTGAACTCCATTTCTCAAGGGAAACTCCCAGCACAGTTCTGATCCATGAAACACACTCTGCTTTAGAGCAAGAAGCATGCTCTTGCTTTCTAGAGTCTCTAATACAGAGGGATACGTGAGTGTGCTCAGAGCAAAACAACGGTGTTTCCCACACATACGGACCATATCTAGTTCAACTCTGTCTGAAACTGATACAAACCATAGGTCCTCTAACATCCAATGCTTTCCGTTAAGAAGAGAAATGTGTGACCTTCGTGAATGCTGCAGGTCCTTTTTGTTGAAAAGTGACTGTGGTTTCATGAAACGGAATCTTGCTTGTAGGAAGACACAGAGTGTGTGATTTAACTCAATTTCTGAAGGAAATGCACAGCACAGTTCTCATCCATGAAACACACTCTGCTTTAGTGCAAGAATCATGCTCTTGCTTTATGGAGTCTCAAATACAGCAGGAAACGTGATGTGCTCAGAACAAAAGAACTGTGTGACCTACACATAAGGACCATATCTAGTTCAACTCGGCTTCTGAAAGTGATACAAACCACATGTCCTCTAACATCCATTGCTTTTCAGTTAAGAGTGAGAAACTTGTGAGCTTCGTGAACGACGAAGCTTCCTTAGAGCTGAAAATTGCCTTAGTTTACCTGAAAACATGTCTTGCTTGTAGGAAGACACAGTGCCTGGGATTTAACTCCATTTCTGAAGGGAAACACACAGCACAGTTCTCATCCATGAAACACACTCTGCTTTAGAGCAAGAAGCACGCTCTTGCTTTCTAAGAGTCTCTAATACAGCAGGAAACGTGACTGTGGTCAGAACAAAATAACAGAGTTTCCTACACGTATGGACCATATCTAGGTCAACTCTTCTTCGGAAACTGATAAAAACCACAGTTTCTCTAACATGCAATGCTTTCCAGTTAAGAGCGAGAAACATATGAGCTTTGTGAAGGATGTAGCTTTCTTTGAGCTGAAAAGTGACTGAGTTTACCTGAAAAGACGTCTTGATTTTAGGAAGATACAGAGCCTGGGATTTAACTCCATTAATGAGGGTAAACACACAGCACAGTTCTCATCCATGAAACACACTCTGCGTATAGGAAGAAGCACGCTCTTGCTTTCTAGAGTCTCTAATAGAGCAAGAAACTTGAGGGTACTCAGAACAAAAGAACGGTGTTTCCTAGACATTTGGACCATTGCTAGTTCAACTCTGCTTTTGAAACTGATGCAAAGCACAGGTTCTCTAACATCCAATTCTTTACAGATAAGAGCAAGAAACGTGTGAGCTATGTGAACGATAAAGCTTTGCTTGAGTGCAAGGTGACTGAGTTTACATGAAATGAAGTCTTGCTTGTAGGAAGATACAGAGCCTGTGATTTAACTCCATTTCGGAGGTAAACACACAGAACAGTTCTCACGAGGAAACACAATCAGCATATAGGAAGAAGCACGCTCTTGCTTTCTAGAGTCTCTAATAGAGCCAGAAACATGAGGCTGCTCTGAACAAAATAATGGTGTTTCCTACATATATGGACCATTGCCAGTTCAACTCTGCTTCTGAAATTGATACAAACCACAAGGCATCTAACATCCAATGCTTTTCAGTTAAGAGCAAGAAACGTGTGAGCTTCGTAAACGATTTATATTCATTTGAGTTGAAATGTGACTGCGTTTACCTGAAATGATGTCTTGCTTGTAGGAAGACACAGAGCCTGGAATTTAACTCCATGTCTGAAGGGAAACACACAGCACAGTACTCATCCATGAAACACACTCTGCATTAGAGCAAAAAGCATGCTCTTGCTTTCCAGAGTCTCTAATAGAGCCAGAAACTTGATGGTACTCAGAACAAAAGAACGGGGTTTCCTAAACATACGGACCATTGCTAGTTCAACTCTGTTCAGAAACTGATACAAACCACAGGTCCTCTAACATCCAATGCTTTACAGTTAAGAGCAAGAAACGTGTGAGCTACGTGAACGATGTAGCTTTGTTTGAGCTGAAAAATGACTGAGTTTACGTGAAACGAAGTCTTGATTGTAGGAAGACACAGAGCCTGGAATTTAACTCCATTTCTGAAGGGAAACACACACCACAGTACTCATCCATCAAACACACTCTGCTTTAAAGCAAGAAGCATGCTCTTGCTTTCCAGAGTCTCTAATAGAGCCAGAAACTTGAGGTACTCAGAAGAAAAGAACGGAGTTTCCTACACATACGGACCATTGCTAGTTCAACTCTGCTTCTGAAACTGATACAAACTACAGGTCCTCTAACATCCAATGCTTTACAGTTAAGAGCAAGAAACGTGTGAGCTATGTGAGCGATGAAGCTTTGTTTGAGTGCAAGGTGACTGAGTTTATGTGAAATGAAGTCTTGCTTGTAGGAAGATACAGAACCTGTGATTTAACTCCCTTTCTGAAGCAAAACACACCACACAGTTCTCACAAGGAAACACACTCTGCTTATAGGAAGAAGCAGACTCTTGCTTTCTAGAGTCGAAGAAACACAGTCTGCTTTCGAGCAAGAAGGACGCTCTTGCTTTCTAGAGTCTCTAGTACAGCAGGAAACGTGAGTCTGCTCAGAACAAAAGAACGGTGTTTCCTACACATAGGGACCATATCTAGGTCAACTCTTCTTCTGAAAATCATACGAACCACAGTTCCTACAACATGCAATGCTTTCTACTTAAGAGCAAGAAGCGTGTGAGCTTCGTGAACGATGTAGCACCCTTGGATCTGAATAGTGACTGAGTTTACCTGAAAAGATGTCTTGCTTGTAGGAAGACACAGAGCCTGGGATTAACTCCATTTCTGAAGGGAAACATACAGCACAGTTCTCATCCATGAAACACACTCTGCTTTAGAGCAAGAAGCACGCTCTTGCTTTCTAAGATTCTCTAATACAGCAGGAATTGTGACTGTGTTCAGAACAAAATAACTGTGTTTCCTACACATACGAACCATATCTAGGTCATCTCCTCTTCTGAAACTCATACAAAGCACAGTTCCATTAACATCCAATGCTTTCAAGTTAAGAGCGAGAAACATGTGAGCTTCGTGAACGATGTAGCTTCCTTTGAGCTGAAAAGTGACTGAGTTTACCTGAAAAGATGTCTTTTTGTAGGAAGTCACAGACCTGGGATTTACCTCCATTTCTGAAGGGAAACACACAGCACAGTTCTCATCCATGAAACACACTCTGCTTTAGAGCAAGAAGCACGCTCTTGCTTTCCAGAGTCTCTAATAAAGCCAGAAACTTGAGGGTACTCAGACCAAAAGAACGGTGTTTCCTACACATACGGACCATTGCTAGTTCAACTCTGCTTCTGAATCTGATACAAACCACAGGTCCTCTAACATCCAATGCTTTACAGTTAAGAGCAAGAAACGTGTGAGCTATGTGAACGATATAGCTTTGTTTGAGTGCAAGGTGACTCAGTTTACGTGAAATTAAGTCTTGCTTGTAGGAAGATACAGAGCCTGTGATTTACCTCCATTTCTGAAGGGAAACACACAGCACAGTTCTCATCCATGAAACACACTCTGCTTTAGAGCAAGAAGCACTCTCTTGCTTTCTAGAGTCTATAATAGAGCCAGAAACTTGAAAGTGTGCTCAGAATAAAAGAAATGTGTTTCCTACACACACGGACCATATCTAGTTCAGCTCTGCTCCTGAAATTGATACAAACCATAGGTCCTCTAACATCCAATGCTTTTCAGTTAAGAGCGAAAAACGTGTGAGCTTCGTAAACGATTTATATTCATTTGAGCTAAAAAGTGACAGCGTTTACCTGAAATGATGACTTGCTTGTAGGAAGACACAGAGCCTGGGATTTAACTCCATTTCTGAAGGGAAACACACAGCACAGTTCTCATCCATGAAACACACTCTGCTTTAGAGCAAGAAGCACGCTCTTGCTTTCTAAGAATCTCTAAAACAGCAAGAAACGTGACTGTGGTCAGAACTAAATAACGGAGTTTCCTACATGTACGGACCATATCTAAGTCAACTCTTCTTCTGAAACTGATACAAACCACAGTTCCGCCCACATGCATTAATTTCCAGTTAAGTGTGAGAAACGTGTGAGCTTCGTTAACGATGTAGCTTCCTTTGAGCTGAAAAGTGACTGAGTTTACCTGAAAAGATGTCTTGCTTGTAGGAAGTCACATAGCTTGGAATTTAACTCCATTTCTGAACGGAAACACACAGCACAGTACTCATCCATGTAACACACTCTGCTTTAGAGCAAGAAGCATGCTCTTGCTTTCCAGAGTCTCTAATAGAGCCAGAAACTTGAGGGTACGCAGAACAAAAGAACGGTGTTTCCTACACATACGGACCATTGCTAGTTCAACTCTGCTTCTGAAACTGATACAAACCAAAAGTCCTCTAACATCCAATGCATTACAGTTAAGAGCAAGAAACGTGTGAGCTATGTGAACGATAAAGCTTTGTTTGAGTGCAAGGTGACTGAGTTTACGTGAAATGAAGTCTTGCTTGTAGGAAGATACAGAGCCTGTGATTTAACTCCATTTCTGAAGGGAAACACACAGCACAGTTCTCATGAGGAAACACACTCTGTGTAAAGGAAGAAGCATACTCTTGCTTTCTAGAGTCTCTAATAGAGCAGGAAACGTGAGTGTGCTCAGAACAAAAGAACGGTGTTTCCTACACATACGGACCATAGCTAGTTCAACTCTGCTTCTGAAACTGATATGAACCACAAGTCATCTAACATCCACTGCTTTTCAGTTAATAGCGAGAAACGTGTGAGCTTCATAAACGATTTATATTCATTTGAGCCGAAAAGTGACTGCGTTTACCTGAAACGATGTCTTGCTTGTAGGACGACACAGAGCCTGGGATTTAACTCCATTTCTGAAGGGAAACACACAGCACAGTTCTCATCCAGGAAACACACTCTGCTTTAGAGCAAGAAGCACGCTCTTGCTTTCTAGAGTCTATAATAGAGCCAGAAACTTGAAAGTGCACTCAGAATAAAAGAACTGTGTTTCCTACACACACGGACCATATCTAGTTCAACTCCGCTCCTGAAATTGATACAAACCACAGGTCCTCTAACATCCAATGCTTTTCTGTTAAGAGCGAAAAACGTGTGAGCTTTGTAAACGATTTATATTCATTTGAGCTAAAAAGTGACAGCGTTTACCTGAAATGATGACTTGCTTGTAGGAAGACACAGAGCCTGGGATTTAACTCCATTTCTGAAGGGAAACACACAGCACAGTTCTCATCCATGAAACACACTCTGCTTTAGAGCAAGAAGCACAATCTTGCTTTCTAAGAGTCTATAATACAGCAGGAAACGTGACTGTGGTCAGAACAAAATAACGGTGTTTCCTACACATACGGACCATATCTAGATCAACTCTTCTTCTGAAACTGATACAAAGCACTGTTCCATTAACATGCAATGCTTTCAAGTTAAGAGCGATAAACGTGTGAGCTTCGTGAACAATGTAGCTTCCTTTGAGCTGAAAAGTGACTGAGTTTACCTGAAAAGATGTCTTGCTTGTAGGAAGACACAGAGCCTGGGATTTAACTGCATTTCTGAAGGGAAACACACAGCACAGTTCTCATGCATGAAACACACTCTTCTTTAGCACAAGAAGCATGCTCTTGCTTCCTAGAGTCTATAATAGAGCCAGAAACTTGAAAGTCTGCTCAGAATAAAAAAACTGTGTTTCCTACACACACAGACCATATCTAGTTCAACTCCGCTCCTGAAATTGATACAAACCACAGGTCCTCTAACATCCATTGCTTTTCAGTTAAGATCAAAAAACGTGTGAGCTTCGTAAACGATTTATATTCATTTGAGCTAAAAAGTGACAGCGTTTACATGAAATGATGACTTGCTTGTAGGAAGACACAGAGCCTGGGATTTAACTCCATTTCTGAAGGGAAACACACAGCACAGTTCTCATCCATGAAACACACTCTGCTTTAGAGCAAGAAGCACGCTCTTGCTTTCTAAGAGTCTCTAATACAGCAGGAAACGTGACTGTGGTCAGAACAAAATAACGGTGTTTCCTACACATAAGGACAATATCTAGATCAACTCTTCTTCTGAAACTGATACAAAGCACAGTTCCATTAACATGCAATGCTTTCAAGTTAAGAGCTAGAAACGTGTGAGCTTCGTGAATGATGTAGCTTCCTTTGAGCTGAAAAGTGACTGAGTTTACCTGAATAGATGTCTTGCTTGTAGGAAGACACAGAGCCTGGGATTTAACTCCGTTTCTGAAGGGAAACACACAGCACAGTTCTCATGCATGAAACACACTCTGCTTTAGAGCATGAAGCATGCTCTTGCTTTCTAAGAATCTCTAAAACAGCAGGAAACGTGACTGTGGTCAGAACAAAATAACGGTGTTTCCTACATATACAGACCATTGCTAGTTCAACTCTGCTTCTGAAACTGATAAATACCACAAGTCATCTAACATCCAATGCTTTTCACTTAAGAGCAAGAAACGTGTGAGCTTCATGAATGATTTATATTCATTTGAGCTGAAACGTGACTGCGTTTACCTGAAATGTTGTCTTGCTTGTAGGAAGACACAGAGCCTGGAATTTAACTCCATTTCTGAGGGGAAACACACAGCACAGTACTCATCCATGAAACCTACTCTGCTTTAGAGCAAGAAGCATGGTCTTGCTTTCCAGAGTCTCTAATAGAACCAGAAATTTGAGGGTACTCAGAACAAAAGAACGGTGTTTCCTACACATATGGACCATTGCCAGTTCAACTCTGCTTCTGAAACTCATACAAAACACAGGTCCTCTAACATCCAATGCTTTACAGTTAAGAACAAGAATCGTGTGAGCTATGTTAATGATGTAGCTTTATTTGAGTGCAACGTGACTGAGTTTACGTGAAATGAAGTCTTGCTTGTAGGAAGATACAGGGCCTGTGATTTACCTCCATTTCTGAATGGAAACATGCATCACAGTTCCCACGGGGAAACATACTCTGCATATAAGAAGAAGCATGCTCTTGCTTTCTAGAGTCTCTAATAGAGCAGGAAACGTGAGTGTGCTCAGAACTAAAGAATGGTGTTTCCTACACATACAGACCATTGCTAGTTCAACTCTGCTTCTGAAACTGATACAAACCACAAGTCATCTAACATCCAATGCTTTTCAGTTAAGAGCAAGTAACGTGTGTGCTTCGTAAAAGATTTATATGCATTTGAGCTGAAAAGTGACTGCGTTTACCTGAAATAATGTCTTGCTTGTATGAAGACACAGAGCCTAGAATTTAACTCCATTTCTGAAGGGAAAAACACAGCACAGTTCTCACCCATGAAACACACTCTGCTTTAGAGCAAGAAGTACGCTCTTGCTTTCTAGAGTCTATAATAGAGCCAGAAACTTGAAAGTGTGCTCAGAATAAAAGAACTGTGTTTCCTACACACACTAACCATATCTAGTTCAACTCTGCTCCTGAAATTGATACAAACCACAGGTCCTCTAACATCCAATGCTTTACAGTTAAGAGCAAGAAAGGTGTGAGCTACGTGAATGATGTAGCCTTGTTTGAGCTGAAAGGTGACTGAGTTTACGTGAAATGAAGTATTGCTTGTAGGAAGATACAGAGTCTGTGATTTAACTCTCTTTCTGAAGGGAAACACACAGCACTGTTCTCACGATGAAACACACTTTGCGTATAGGAAAAAGCACAATCTTCCTTTCTAGAGTCTCTAATAGAGCAGGAAATGTGAGTGTGCTCAGAACAAAAGAACGGTGTTTCCTACACATACGGACCATATCTAGTTCAACTCTGCTCCTGAAATTGATACAAACCCAGGTCCTCTAACATCCAATGCTTTTCAGTTAAGATCAAAAAACGTGTGAGCTTCGTAAACGATTTATATTCATTTGAGCTAAAAAGTGACAGCGTTTACATGAAATGATGATTTGCTTGTGGGAAGACACAGAGCCTGGGATTTAACTCCATTTCTGAAGGGAAACACACAGCACAGTTCTCATCCATGAAACACACTCTGCTTTAGAGCAAGAAGCACGCTCTTGCTTTCTAAGAATCTCTAAAACAGCAGGAAACGTGAGTGTGCTCAGAACAAAAGAACGGTGTTTCCTACACATACGGACCATTTCTAGGTCAACTCTTTTTCTGAAACTGATACAATCCACAGTTCCTCTAACATGCAATGATTTCCAGTTAAGAGCGAGAAACGTGTGAGCTTCGTGAACGATGTAGCTTCTTTTGAGCTAAATAGTGACTGAATTTACCTGAAAAGATGTCTTGCTTGTAGGAAGACACAGAGCCTGGGATTTAATTCATTTCTGAAGGGAAACACACAGCAGAGTTCTCATCCATGTAACACACTATGCTTTGGAGCGAGAAGTACGCTCTTGCTTTCTAAGAGTCTCTAATACAGCAGGAAACGTGACTGTGGTCAGAAAAAAATAACGATGTTTCCTACACATACGGACCATATCCAGGTCAACTGTTCTTCTGAAACTGATACAAAACACAGTTACATTAACAAGCAATGCTTTCAAGTTAAGAGCGAGATACCTGTGAGCTTCGTGAACGATGTAGCTTCCTTTGAGCTGAAAGTGACTGAGTTTTTCTGAAACGATGTCTTGCTTGTAGGAAGACACAGAGCCTCGGATTTAACTCCATTTCTGAAGGGACACACACAGCACAGTTCTCATCCATGAAACACACTCTGCTTTATAGCAAAAAGCATGCTCTTGCTTTCCAGAGTCTCTAATACAGCCAGAAACTTGAGGGTAGTCAGAACAAATGACCGGTGGTTCCTACACATATCGACCATTGTTAGTTCAACTCTGCTTCTGAAACTGATACAAACCACTGGTCCTCTAACATCCAATGCTTTACAGTTAAGAGCAAGAAACGTGTGAGCTTCGTGAATGATGTAGCTTCCTTTGAGCTGAAAGGTGACTGAGTTTAATTGAAATGAAGTCTTGCTTGTAGGAAGATACAGAGCCTGTGATTTAACTCCATTTCTGAAGGGAAACACACAGCACAGTTCTCATCCATGAAACACACTCTGCGTATAGGAAGAAGCATGCTCTGGCTTTCTAGAGTCTCTAATAGAGCAGGAAACGTGAGTGTGCTCAGAACAAAAGAACGGTGTTTCCTACACATACGGACCATTGCTGGTTCAATCTGCTTCTGAAACTGATAAAAACCACAAGTCATCTAACATCCAATGCTTTTCAGTTAAGCGAGAAACGTGTGAGCTTCGTAAATGATTTACATTCATTTGAGCTGAAAAGTGACTGCATTAACTTGAAATGATGTCTTGCATGTAGGAAGACAAAGAGCCTGGAATTTAACTCCATTTCTGAAGGGAAACACACAGCACAGTTCTCACACATGAAACACACTCTGGTTTAGAGCAAGAAGCACGCTCTTGCTTTCTAAGAGTCTCTAATACAGCAGGAAACGTGACAGTGGTCAGAACAAAATAACGGTGTTTCCTACACATACCGACCATTGCTAGTTCAACTCTGCTTCTGAAACTGATACAAACCACAGACCCTCTAACATCAAATGCTTTACATTGAAGAGCAAGAAACGTGTGAGCTACGTGAACGATGTAGCTTTGTTTGTGGTGAAAGGTGACTGAGTTTACGTGAAACGAAGTCTTGCTGGTAGGAAGATACAGAGCCTGTGATTTAACTCTATTTCTGAAGAGAAACACACAGCACTGTTCTCACGAGGAAACACCCTCTGGGTATAGGAACAAGCACGCTCTGGCTTTCTAGAGTCTCTAATATAGCAGGAAACATGAGTGTGCTCAGAATAAAAGAACGGTGTTTCCTACACATACGGACCATTGCTAGTTCAACTCTGCTTCTGAAACTGATACCAACCACAAGTCACCTAACATCCAATGCTTTTCAGTTAAGAGCGAGAAACGTGTGATCTTCGTAAACGATTTATATTCATTTGAGCTGAAAAGTGACAGCGTTTACCTGAAATGATGTCTTGCTTGTAGCAAGAAACAGGGCCTGGAATTTAACTCCATTTCTGAAGGGAAACACACAGCACAGTTCTCACACATGAAACACACACTGCTTTAGAGCAAGAAGCACGCTCTTGCTTTATAAGAGTCTCTAATACAGCAGGAAACGTGACTGTGGTCAGAACAAAATAACGGTGTTTCCTACAAATACAGACAATATCTATGTAAACTCTTCTTCTGAAACTGATACAAACCACAGTTCCTATAACATACAATGCTTTACAGTTCAGAGAGAGAAACATGTGAGCTTCGTGAACGATGTAGCTTCCTTTGAGCTTAAAAGTGACTGAGTTTACCTTAATAGATGTCTTTCTTGTAGGAAGACACAGAGCCTGGGCTTTAACTCCATTTCTGAATGGAAACAAACAGCACAGTTCTCATCCATGAAACACACTCTACTTTAGAGTAAGAAGCACGCTCTTGCTTTCTAAGTGTCTCTAATACAGCAGGAAACGTGACTGTGGTCAGAACAAAATTACGGTGTTTCCTAGACATACGGACCATATCTAGGTCAACTCTTCTTCTGAAACTGATACAAACCACAGTTCCTTAACATGCAATGCTTTCAAGTTAAGAGCGAGAAACGTGTGAGCCTCATGAACGATGTAGCTTCCTTTGAGCTGAAAGTGACTTAGTTTACCTGAAAAGATGTTTTGCTTGTAGGAAGACATAGAGCCTGCGATTTAACTCCATTTCTGAAGGGACACACACAGCACAGTTCTCATCCATGAAACACACTCTGCTTTATAGCAAGAAGCATGCTCTTGCTTTCCAGAGTGTCTAATAGAGCCAGAAAGTTGAGGGTACTCAGAACAAATAAACGGTGTTTCCTACACACACGCACCATATCTAGTTCATCTCTGCTCCTGAAATTAATACAAACCACAGGTCCTCTAACATCCAATGCTTTACAGTTAAGAGCAAGAAACGTGTGAGCTACGAGAATGATATAGCTTTGTTTGAGCTGAAAGGTGACTGAGTTTACGTGAAAAGAAGTCTTGCTTGTAGGACGATACAGAGCCTGTGATTTAACTCTATTTCTGAAGGGAAACACACAGCACTGTTCTCTCAAGGAAACACACTCTAGGTATAGGAAGAAGCACGCTCTGGCTTTCTAGAGTCTCTAATATAGCAGGAAACGTGAGTGTGCTCAGAATAAAAGAACGGTGTTTCCTACATATAGGGACCATTGCTAGTTCAACTCTGCTTCTGAAACTGATACCAACCACAAGTCACATAACATCCAATGCTTTTCAGTTAAGAGCGAGAAACGTGTGATCTTCGTAAACGATTTATATTTATTTGACCTGAAAAGTGACTGCGTTTACCTGAAATGATGTCTTGCTTGTAGGAAGAAACAGGGCCTGGAATTTAACTCCATTTCTGAAGGGAAACACACAGCACAGTTCTCATCCATGAAACACACTCTGGTTTAGAGCAAGAAGCACATTCTTGCTTTCTTAGAGTCTCTAATACAGCAGGAAACGTGACTGTGGTCAGAACAAAATAACGGTGTTTCCTACACATATGGATCATATCTATGTCAACTCTTCTTCTGAACCTGATACAAACCACAATTCCTCTAACATCCAATGCTTTCAATTTAAGAGCGAGAAACATGTGAGCTTCGTGAACGATGTAGCTTCCTTTGAGCTGAAAAGTGACTGAGTTTACTTTAAAAGATGTCTTGCTTGTAGGAAGACACAGAGCCTGGGATTTAACTCCATTTCTGAAGGGAAACACACAGCACAGTTCTCATCCATGAAACACACTCTGCTTTAGAGTAAGAAGCACTCTCTTGCTTTCTAGAGTCTATAATAGAGCCAGAAACTTGAAAGTGTGCTCAGAATAAAAGAAAGGTGTTTCCTACACACACGGACCATATCTAGTTCAGCTCTGCTCCTGAAAGTGATACAAACCATAGGTCCTCTAACATCCAATGCTTTTCAGTTAAGAGTGAAAAACGTGTGAGCTTCGTAAACGATTTATATTCATTTGAGCTAAAAAGTGACAGCGTTTACCTGAAATGATGACTTGCTTGTAGGAAGACACAGAGCCTGGGATTTAACTCCATTTCTGAAGGGAAACACACAGCACAGTTCTCATCCATGAAACACACTCTGCTTTAGAGCAAGAAGCATGCTCTTGCTTTCTAAGAATCTCTAAAACAGCAGGAAACGTGACTGTGGTCAGAACAAAATAACGGTGTTTCCTACATGTACGGACCATATCTAAGTCAACTCTTCTTCTGAAACTGATACAAACCACAGTTCCTCTAACATGCATTAATTTCCAGTTAAGTGTGAGAAACGTGTGAGCTTCGTGAACGATGTAGCTTCCTTTGAGCTGAAAAGTGACTGAGTTTACCGGAAAAGACGTCTTGCTTGTAGGAAATCACAGAGCTTGGAATTTAACTCCATTTCTGAACGGAAACACACAGCACAGTACTCATCCATGATACACACTCTGCTTTAGAGCAAGAAGCATGCTCTTGCTTTCCAGAGTCTCTAATAGAGCCAGAAACTTGAGGGTACTCAGAACAAAAGAAAGGTGTTTCCTACACATTCGGACCATTGCTGGTTCAACTCTGCTTCTGAAATTGATACAAACCACAGGTCCTCTAACATCCAATGCTTTTCAGTTAAGAGCAAGAAACGTGTGAGCTATGTGAACGATATAGCTTTGTTTGAGTGCAAGGTGACTGAGTTTACGTGAAATGAAGTCTTGCTTGTAGGAAGATACAGAGCCTGTGATTTAACTCCATTTCTGAAGGGAAACACGCAGCACAGTTCTCACGAGGAAACACACTCTGCGTAAAGGAAGAAGCACGCTCTTGCTTTCTAGAATCTCTAATAGAGCAGGAAACGTGGGTGTGCTCAGAACAAAAGAACAGTGTTTCCTACACATAGGGTCCATAGGAAGTTCAACTCTGCTTCTGAAACTGATACAAACCACAAGTCATCTAACATCCAATGCTTTTCAGTTAAGAGCGAGAAACATGTGAGCTTTGTGACCAATGTAGCTTCCTTTGAGCTGAAAAGTGACTGAGTTTACCTGAAAAGATGTCTTGCTTGTAGGAAGACACAGACCTGGGATTTAACTCCATTTCTAAGGGAAACACACAGCACAGTTCGCATCCATGAAACACACTCTGCTTTAGAGCAAGAAGCATGCTCTTGCTTTCCAGATTCTCTAATAGAGCCAGAAATTTGAGGGTACTCAGAACAAAAGAACGATGTTTCCTACACATACGGACCATTGTGAGTTCAACTCTGCTTCTGAAACTGATACAAACCACAAGTTATCTAACATCCAATGCTTTTCAGTTAAGAGGGAGAAACGTGTGATCTTCGTAATCGATTTATATTCATTTGAGCTGAAAAGTGACTGCGTTTACCTGAAATGAAGTCTTGCTTGTAGCAAGATACAGAGCCTGGAATTTAACTCCATTTCTGAAGGGAAACACACAGCACAGTTCTCATCCATGAAACACACTCTGCTTTAGAGCAAGAAGCACGCTCTTGCTTTCTAAGCGTCTCTAATACAGCAGGAAACGTGACTGTGGTCAGAACAAAATAACGGTGTTTCCTACACATACGTATCATATCTATGTCAACTCTTCTTCTGAAACTGATACAAACCACAGTTGCTCTAACATACAATGCTTTACACTAAAGACCGAGAAACGTGTGAGCTTCGTGAACGATGTAGCTTCCTTTGAGCTGAAAAGTGACTGAGTTTACCTTAAAAGATGTTTTGATTATGGGAAGACACAGAGCCTGGGTTTTAACTCCATTTCTGATGGGAAACACACAGCACAGCTCTCATCCATGAAACACACTCTGGTTTAGAGTACGAAGCTTGCTCTTGCTTTCTAGAGCCTCTAATAAAGCCAGAAACTTGAGGGTACTGAGAACAAAAGAACGGTGTTTCCTACACATACAGACCATTGCTAGTTCAACTCTGCTTCTGAAACTGATACAAACCACAGGCCCTCTAACATCAAATGCTTTACATTGAAGAGCAAGAAACGTGTGAGCTACATGAACGATGTAGCTTTGTTTGTGGTGAAAGGTGACTGAGTTTACGTGAAACGAAGTCTTGCTGGTAGGAAGATACAGAGCCTGTGATTTAACTCTATTTCTGAAGAGAAACACACAGCACTGTTCTCACGAGGAAACACCCTCTGGGTATAGGAACAAGCACGCTCTGGCTTTCTAGAGTCTCTAATATAGCAGGAAACATGAGTGTGCTCAGAATAAAAGAACGGTGTTTCCTACACATACGGACCATTGCTAGTTCAACTCTGCTTCTGAAACTGATACCAACCACAAGTCACCTAACATCCAATGCTTTTCAGTTAAGAGCGAGAAACGTGTGATCTTCGTAAACGATTTATATTCATTTGAGCTGAAAAGTGACAGCGTTTACCTGAAATGATGTCTTGCTTGTAGCAAGAAACAGGGCCTGGAATTTAACTCCATTTCTGAAGGGAAACACACAGCACAGTTCTCACACATGAAACACACACTGCTTTAGAGCAAGAAGCACGCTCTTGCTTTATAAGAGTTTCTAATACAGCAGGAAACGTGACTGTGGTCAGAACAAAATAACGGTGTTTCCTACAAATACAGACAATATCTATGTAAACTCTTCTTCTGAAACTGATACAAACCACAGTTCCTATAACATACAATGCTTTACAGTTCAGAGAGAGAAACATGTGAGCTTCGTGAACGATGTAGCTTCCTTTGAGCTTAAAAGTCACTGAGTTTACCTTAAAAGATGTCTTTCTTGTAGGAAGACACAGAGCCTGGGCTTTAACTCCATTTCTGAATGGAAACAAACAGCACAGTTCTCATCCATGAAACACACTCTACTTTAGAGTAAGAAGCACGCTCTTGCTTTCTAAGTGTCTCAAATACAGCAGGAAACGTGACTGTGGTCAGAACAAAATTACGGTGTTTCCTAGACATACGGACCATATCTAGGTCAACTCTTCTTCTGAAACTGATACAAACCACAGTTCCTTAACATGCAATGCTTTCAAGTTAAGAGAGAGAAACGTGTGAGCCTCATGAACGATGTAGCTTCCTTTGAGCTGAAAGTGACTTAGTTTACCTGAAAAGATGTTTTGCTTGTAGGAAGACATAGAGCCTGCGATTTAACTCCATTTCTGAAGGGACACACACAGCACAGTTCTCATCCATGAAACACACTCTGCTTTATAGCAAGAAGCATGCTCTTGCTTTCCAGAGTGTCTAATAGAGCCAGAAAGTTGAGGGTACTCAGAACAAATAAACGGTGTTTCCTACACACACGCACCATATCTAGTTCATCTCTGCTCCTGAAATTAATACAAACCACAGGTCCTCTAACATCCAATGCTTTACAGTTAAGAGCAAGAAACGTGTGAGCTACGAGAATGATATAGCTTTGTTTGAGCTGAAAGGTGACTGAGTTTACGTGAAAAGAAGTCTTGCTTGTAGGACGATACAGAGCCTGTGATTTAACTCTATTTCTGAAGGGAAACACACAGCACTGTTCTCTCGAGGAAACACACTCTAGGTATAGGAAGAAGCACGCTCTGGCTTTCTAGAGTCTCTAATATAGCAGGAAACGTGAGTGTGCTCAGAATAAAAGAACGGTGTTTCCTACATATACGGACCATTGCTAGTTCAACTCTGCTTCTGAAACTGATACCAACCACAAGTCACATAACATCCAATGCTTTTCAGTTAAGAGCGAGAAACGTGTGATCTTCGTAAACGATTTATATTTATTTGACCTGAAAAGTGACTGCGTTTACCTGAAATGATGTCTTGCTTGTAGGAAGAAACAGAGCCTGGAATTTAACTCCATTTCTGAAGGGAAACACACAGCACAGTTCTCATCCATGAAACACACTCTGGTTTAGAGCAAGAAGCACATTCTTGCTTTCTTAGAGTCTCTAATACAGCAGGAAACGTGACTGTGGTCAGAACAAAATAACAGTGTTTCCTACACATATGGATCATATCTATGTCAACTCTTCTTCTGAACCTGATACAAACCACAATTCCTCTAACATCCAATGCTTTCAATTTAAGAGCGAGAAACATGTGAGCTTCGTGAACGATGTAGCTTCCTTTGAGCTGAAAAGTGACTGAGTTTACTTTAAAAGATGTCTTGCTTGAAGGAAGACACAGAGCCTGGGATTTAACTCCATTTCTGAAGGGAAACACACAGCACAGTTCTCATCCATGAAACACACTCTGCTTTAGAGTAAGAAGCACTCTCTTGCTTTCTAGAGTCTATAATAGAGCCAGAAACTTGAAAGTGTGCTCAGAATAAAAGAAAGGTGTTTCCTACACACACGGACCATATCTAGTTCAGCTCTGCTCCTGAAAGTGATACAAACCATAGGTCCTCTAACATCCAATGCTTTTCAGTTAAGAGTGAAAAACGTGTGAGCTTCGTAAACGATTTATATTCATTTGAGCTAAAAAGTGACAGCGTTTACCTGAAATGATGACTTGCTTGTAGGAAGACACAGAGCCTGGGATTTAACTCCATTTCTGAAGGGAAACACACAGCACAGTTCTCATCCATGAAACACACTCTGCTTTAGAGCAAGAAGCACAATCTTGCTTTCTAAGAGTCTATAATACAGCAGGAAACGTGACTGTGGTCAGAACAAAATAACGGTGTTTCCTACACATACGGACCATATCTAGATCAACTCTTCTTCTGAAACTGATACAAAGCACTGTTCCATTAACATGCAATGCTTTCAAGTTAAGAGCGATAAACGTGTGAGCTTCGTGAACAATGTAGCTTCCTTTGAGCTGAAAAGTGACTGAGTTTACCTGAAAAGATGTCTTGCTTGTAGGAAGACACAGAGCCTGGGATTTAACTGCATTTCTGAAGGGAAACACACAGCACAGTTCTCATGCATGAAACACACTCTTCTTTAGCACAAGAAGCATGCTCTTGCTTCCTAGAGTCTATAATAGAGCTAGAAACTTGAAAGTCTGCTCAGAATAAAAAAACTGTGTTTCCTACACACACAGACCATATCTAGTTCAACTCCGCTCCTGAAATTGATACAAACCACAGGTTCTCTAACATCCATTGCTTTTCAGTTAAGATCAAAAAACGTGTGAGCTTCGTAAACGATTTATATTCATTTGAGCTAAAAAGTGACAGCGTTTACATGAAATGATGACTTGCTTGTAGGAAGACACAGAGCCTGGGATTTAACTCCATTTCTGAAGGGAAACACACAGCACAGTTCTCATCCATGAAACACACTCTGCTTTAGAGCAAGAAGCACGCTCTTGCTTTCTAAGAGTCTCTAATACAGCAGGAAACGTGACTGTGGTCAGAACAAAATAACGGTGTTTCCTACACATAAGGACAATATCTAGATCAACTCTTCTTCTGAAACTGATACAAAGCACAGTTCCATTAACATGCAATGCTTTCAAGTTAAGAGCTAGAAACGTGTGAGCTTCGTGAATGATGTAGCTTCCTTTGAGCTGAAAAGTGACTGAGTTTACCTGAATAGATGTCTTGCTTGTAGGAAGACACAGAGCCTGGGATTTAACTCCATTTCTGAAGGGAAACACACAGCACAGTTCTCATGCATGAAACACACTCTGCTTTAGAGCAAGAAGCATGCTCTTGCTTTCTAAGAATCTCTAAAACAGCAGGAAACGTGACTGTGGTCAGAACAAAATAACGGTGTTTCCTACATGTACGGACCATATCTAAGTCAACTCTTCTTCTGAAACTGATACAAACCACAGTTCCTCTAACATGCATTAATTTCCAGTTAAGTGTGAGAAACGTGTGAGCTTCGTGAACGATGTAGCTTCCTTTGAGCTGAAAAGTGACTGAGTTTACCGGAAAAGACGTCTTGCTTGTAGGAAATCACAGAGCTTGGAATTTAACTCCATTTCTGAAGGGAAACACACAGCACAGTACTCATCCATGATACACACTCTGCTTTAGAGCAAGAAGCATGCTCTTGCTTTCCAGAGTCTCTAATAGAGCCAGAAACTTGAGGGTACTCAGAACAAAAGAAAGGTGTTTCCTACACATTCGGACCATTGCTGGTTCAACTCTGCTTCTGAAATTGATACAAACCACAGGTCCTCTAACATCCAATGCTTTTCAGTTAAGAGCAAGAAACGTGTGAGCTATGTGAACGATATAGCTTTGTTTGAGTGCAAGGTGACTGAGTTTACGTGAAATGAAGTCTTGCTTGTAGGAAGATACAGAGCCTGTGATTTAACTCCATTTCTGAAGGGAAACACGCAGCACAGTTCTCACGAGGAAACACACTCTGCGTAAAGGAAGAAGCACGCTCTTGCTTTCTAGAATCTCTAATAGAGCAGGAAACGTGGGTGTGCTCAGAACAAAAGAACAGTGTTTCCTACACATAGGGTCCATTGGAAGTTCAACTCTGCTTCTGAAACTGATACAAACCACAAGTCATCTAACATCCAATGCTTTTCAGTTAAGAGCGAGAAACATGTGAGCTTTGTGACCAATGTAGCTTCCTTTGAGCTGAAAAGTGACTGAGTTTACCTGAAAAGATGTCTTGCTTGTAGGAAGACACAGACCTGGGATTTAACTCCATTTCTAAGGGAAACACACAGCACAGTTCGCATCCATGAAACACACTCTGCTTTAGAGCAAGAAGCATGCTCTTGCTTTCCAGATTCTCTAATAGAGCCAGAAATTTGAGGGTACTCAGAACAAAAGAACGATGTTTCCTACACATACGGACCATTGTGAGTTCAACTCTGCTTCTGAAACTGATACAAACCACAAGTTATCTAACATCCAATGCTTTTCAGTTAAGAGGGAGAAACGTGTGATCTTCGTAATCGATTTATATTCATTTGAGCTGAAAAGTGACTGCGTTTACCTGAAATGAAGTCTTGCTTGTAGCAAGATACAGAGCCTGGAATTTAACTCCATTTCTGAAGGGAAACACACAGCACAGTTCTCATCCATGAAACACACTCTGCTTTAGAGCAAGAAGCACGCTCTTGCTTTCTAAGCGTCTCTAATACAGCAGGAAACGTGACTGTGGTCAGAACAAAATAACGGTGTTTCCTACACATACGTATCATATCTATGTCAACTCTTCTTCTGAAACTGATACAAACCACAGTTGCTCTAACATACAATGCTTTACACTTAAGACCGAGAAACGTGTGAGCTTCGTGAACGATGTAGCTTCCTTTGAGCTGAAAAGTGACTGAGTTTACCTTAAAAGATGTTTTGATTATGGGAAGACACAGAGCCTGGGTTTTAACTCCATTTCTGATGGGAAACACACAGCACAGCTCTCATCCATGAAACACACTCTGGTTTAGAGTACGAAGCTTGCTCTTGCTTTCTAGAGCCTCTAATAAAGCCAGAAACTTGAGGGTACTGAGAACAAAAGAACGGTGTTTCCTACACATACAGACCATTGCTAGTTCAACTCTGCTTCTGAAACTGATACAAACCACAGGCCCTCTAACATCAAATGCTTTACATTGAAGAGCAAGAAACGTGTGAGCTACGTGAACGATGTAGCTTTGTTTGTGGTGAAAGGTGACTGAGTTTACGTGAAACGAAGTCTTGCTGGTAGGAAGATACAGAGCCTGTGATTTAACTCTATTTCTGAAGAGAAACACACAGCACTGTTCTCACGAGGAAACACCCTCTGGGTATAGGAACAAGCACGCTCTGGCTTTCTAGAGTCTCTAATATAGCAGGAAACATGAGTGTGCTCAGAATAAAAGAACGGTGTTTCCTACACATACGGACCATTGCTAGTTCAACTCTGCTTCTGAAACTGATACCAACCACAAGTCACCTAACATCCAATGCTTTTCAGTTAAGAGCGAGAAACGTGTGATCTTCGTAAACGATTTATATTCATTTGAGCTGAAAAGTGACAGCGTTTACCTGAAATGATGTCTTGCTTGTAGCAAGAAACAGGGCCTGGAATTTAACTCCATTTCTGAAGGGAAACACACAGCACAGTTCTCACACATGAAACACACACTGCTTTAGAGCAAGAAGCACGCTCTTGCTTTATAAGAGTTTCTAATACAGCAGGAAACGTGACTGTGGTCAGAACAAAATAACGGTGTTTCCTACAAATACAGACAATATCTATGTAAACTCTTCTTCTGAAACTGATACAAACCACAGTTCCTATAACATACAATGCTTTACAGTTCAGAGAGAGAAACATGTGAGCTTCGTGAACGATGTAGCTTCCTTTGAGCTTAAAAGTCACTGAGTTTACCTTAAAAGATGTCTTTCTTGTAGGAAGACACAGAGCCTGGGCTTTAACTCCATTTCTGAATGGAAACAAACAGCACAGTTCTCATCCATGAAACACACTCTACTTTAGAGTAAGAAGCACGCTCTTGCTTTCTAAGTGTCTCAAATACAGCAGGAAACGTGACTGTGGTCAGAACAAAATTACGGTGTTTCCTAGACATACGGACCATATCTAGGTCAACTCTTCTTCTGAAACTGATACAAACCACAGTTCCTTAACATGCAATGCTTTCAAGTTAAGAGAGAGAAACGTGTGAGCCTCATGAACGATGTAGCTTCCTTTGAGCTGAAAGTGACTTAGTTTACCTGAAAAGATGTTTTGCTTGTAGGAAGACATAGAGCCTGCGATTTAACTCCATTTCTGAAGGGACACACACAGCACAGTTCTCATCCATGAAACACACTCTGCTTTATAGCAAGAAGCATGCTCTTGCTTTCCAGAGTGTCTAATAGAGCCAGAAAGTTGAGGGTACTCAGAACAAATAAACGGTGTTTCCTACACACACGCACCATATCTAGTTCATCTCTGCTCCTGAAATTAATACAAACCACAGGTCCTCTAACATCCAATGCTTTACAGTTAAGAGCAAGAAACGTGTGAGCTACGAGAATGATATAGCTTTGTTTGAGCTGAAAGGTGACTGAGTTTACGTGAAAAGAAGTCTTGCTTGTAGGACGATACAGAGCCTGTGATTTAACTCTATTTCTGAAGGGAAACACACAGCACTGTTCTCTCGAGGAAACACACTCTAGGTATAGGAAGAAGCACGCTCTGGCTTTCTAGAGTCTCTAATATAGCAGGAAACGTGAGTGTGCTCAGAATAAAAGAACGGTGTTTCCTACATATACGGACCATTGCTAGTTCAACTCTGCTTCTGAAACTGATACCAACCACAAGTCACATAACATCCAATGCTTTTCAGTTAAGAGCGAGAAACGTGTGATCTTCGTAAACGATTTATATTTATTTGACCTGAAAAGTGACTGCGTTTACCTGAAATGATGTCTTGCTTGTAGGAAGAAACAGAGCCTGGAATTTAACTCCATTTCTGAAGGGAAACACACAGCACAGTTCTCATCCATGAAACACACTCTGGTTTAGAGCAAGAAGCACATTCTTGCTTTCTTAGAGTCTCTAATACAGCAGGAAACGTGACTGTGGTCAGAACAAAATAACAGTGTTTCCTACACATATGGATCATATCTATGTCAACTCTTCTTCTGAACCTGATACAAACCACAATTCCTCTAACATCCAATGCTTTCAATTTAAGAGCGAGAAACATGTGAGCTTCGTGAACGATGTAGCTTCCTTTGAGCTGAAAAGTGACTGAGTTTACTTTAAAAGATGTCTTGCTTGAAGGAAGACACAGAGCCTGGGATTTAACTCCATTTCTGAAGGGAAACACACAGCACAGTTCTCATCCATGAAACACACTCTGCTTTAGAGTAAGAAGCACTCTCTTGCTTTCTAGAGTCTATAATAGAGCCAGAAACTTGAAAGTGTGCTCAGAATAAAAGAAAGGTGTTTCCTACACACACGGACCATATCTAGTTCAGCTCTGCTCCTGAAAGTGATACAAACCATAGGTCCTCTAACATCCAATGCTTTTCAGTTAAGAGTGAAAAACGTGTGAGCTTCGTAAACGATTTATATTCATTTGAGCTAAAAAGTGACAGCGTTTACCTGAAATGATGACTTGCTTGTAGGAAGACACAGAGCCTGGGATTTAACTCCATTTCTGAAGGGAAACACACAGCACAGTTCTCATCCATGAAACACACTCTGCTTTAGAGCAAGAAGCACAATCTTGCTTTCTAAGAGTCTATAATACAGCAGGAAACGTGACTGTGGTCAGAACAAAATAACGGTGTTTCCTACACATACGGACCATATCTAGATCAACTCTTCTTCTGAAACTGATACAAAGCACTGTTCCATTAACATGCAATGCTTTCAAGTTAAGAGCGATAAACGTGTGAGCTTCGTGAACAATGTAGCTTCCTTTGAGCTGAAAAGTGACTGAGTTTACCTGAAAAGATGTCTTGCTTGTAGGAAGACACAGAGCCTGGGATTTAACTGCATTTCTGAAGGGAAACACACAGCACAGTTCTCATGCATGAAACACACTCTTCTTTAGCACAAGAAGCATGCTCTTGCTTCCTAGAGTCTATAATAGAGCTAGAAACTTGAAAGTCTGCTCAGAATAAAAAAACTGTGTTTCCTACACACACAGACCATATCTAGTTCAACTCCGCTCCTGAAATTGATACAAACCACAGGTTCTCTAACATCCATTGCTTTTCAGTTAAGATCAAAAAACGTGTGAGCTTCGTAAACGATTTATATTCATTTGAGCTAAAAAGTGACAGCGTTTACATGAAATGATGACTTGCTTGTAGGAAGACACAGAGCCTGGGATTTAACTCCATTTCTGAAGGGAAACACACAGCACAGTTCTCATCCATGAAACACACTCTGCTTTAGAGCAAGAAGCACGCTCTTGCTTTCTAAGAGTCTCTAATACAGCAGGAAACGTGACTGTGGTCAGAACAAAATAACGGTGTTTCCTACACATAAGGACAATATCTAGATCAACTCTTCTTCTGAAACTGATACAAAGCACAGTTCCATTAACATGCAATGCTTTCAAGTTAAGAGCTAGAAACGTGTGAGCTTCGTGAATGATGTAGCTTCCTTTGAGCTGAAAAGTGACTGAGTTTACCTGAATAGATGTCTTGCTTGTAGGAAGACACAGAGCCTGGGATTTAACTCCATTTCTGAAGGGAAACACACAGCACAGTTCTCATGCATGAAACACACTCTGCTTTAGAGCATGAAGCATGCTCTTGCTTTCTAAGAATCTCTAAAACAGCAGGAAACGTGACTGTGGTCAGAACAAAATAACGGTGTTTCCTACATATACAGACCATTGCTAGTTCAACTCTGCTTCTGAAACTGATAAATACCACAAGTCATCTAACATCCAATGCTTTTCACTTAAGAGCAAGAAACGTGTGAGCTTCATGAATGATTTATATTCATTTGAGCTGAAACGTGACTGCGTTTACCTGAAATGTTGTCTTGCTTGTAGGAAGACACAGAGCCTGGAATTTAACTCCATTTCTGAGGGGAAACACACAGCACAGTACTCATCCATGAAACCTACTCTGCTTTAGAGCAAGAAGCATGGTCTTGCTTTCCAGAGTCTCTAATAGAACCAGAAATTTGAGGGTACTCAGAACAAAAGAACGGTGTTTCCTACACATATGGACCATTGCCAGTTCAACTCTGCTTCTGAAACTCATACAAAACACAGGTCCTCTAACATCCAATGCTTTACAGTTAAGAACAAGAATCGTGTGAGCTATGTTAATGATGTAGCTTTATTTGAGTGCAACGTGACTGAGTTTACGTGAAATGAAGTCTTGCTTGTAGGAAGATACAGGGCCTGTGATTTACCTCCATTTCTGAATGGAAACATGCATCACAGTTCCCACGGGGAAACATACTCTGCATATAAGAAGAAGCATGCTCTTGCTTTCTAGAGTCTCTAATAGAGCAGGAAACGTGAGTGTGCTCAGAACTAAAGAATGGTGTTTCCTACACATACAGACCATTGCTAGTTCAACTCTGCTTCTGAAACTGATACAAACCACAAGTCATCTAACATCCAATGCTTTTCAGTTAAGAGCAAGTAACGTGTGTGCTTCGTAAAAGATTTATATGCATTTGAGCTGAAAAGTGACTGCGTTTACCTGAAATAATGTCTTGCTTGTATGAAGACACAGAGCCTAGAATTTAACTCCATTTCTGAAGGGAAAAACACAGCACAGTTCTCACCCATGAAACACACTCTGCTTTAGAGCAAGAAGTACGCTCTTGCTTTCTAGAGTCTATAATAGAGCCAGAAACTTGAAAGTGTGCTCAGAATAAAAGAACTGTGTTTCCTACACACACTAACCATATCTAGTTCAACTCTGCTCCTGAAATTGATACAAACCACAGGTCCTCTAACATCCAATGCTTTACAGTTAAGAGCAAGAAAGGTGTGAGCTACGTGAATGATGTAGCCTTGTTTGAGCTGAAAGGTGACTGAGTTTACGTGAAATGAAGTATTGCTTGTAGGAAGATACAGAGTCTGTGATTTAACTCTCTTTCTGAAGGGAAACACACAGCACTGTTCTCACGATGAAACACACTTTGCGTATAGGAAAAAGCACAATCTTCCTTTCTAGAGTCTCTAATATAGCAGGAAACGTGAGTGTGCTCAGAATAAAAGAACGGTGTTTCCTACATATACGGACCATTGCTAGTTCAACTCTGCTTCTGAAACTGATACCAACCACAAGTCACATAACATCCAATGCTTTTCAGTTAAGAGCGAGAAACGTGTGATCTTCGTAAACGATTTATATTTATTTGACCTGAAAAGTGACTGCGTTTACCTGAAATGATGTCTTGCTTGTAGGAAGAAACAGAGCCTGGAATTTAACTCCATTTCTGAAGGGAAACACACAGCACAGTTCTCATCCATGAAACACACTCTGGTTTAGAGCAAGAAGCACATTCTTGCTTTCTTAGAATCTCTAATACAGCAGGAAACGTGACTGTGGTCAGAACAAAATAACGGTGTTTCCTACACATATGGATCATATCTATGTCAACTCTTCTTCTGAACCTGATACAAACCACAATTCCTCTAACATCCAATGCTTTCAATTTAAGAGCGAGAAACATGTGAGCTTCGTGAACGATGTAGCTTCCTTTGAGCTGAAAAGTGACTGAGTTTACTTTAAAAGATGTCTTGCTTGTAGGAAGACACAGAGCCTGGGATTTAACTCCATTTCTGAAGGGAAACACACAGCACAGTTCTCATCCATGAAACACACTCTGCTTTAGAGTAAGAAGCACTCTCTTGCTTTCTAGAGTCTATAATAGAGCCAGAAACTTGAAAGTGTGCTCAGAATAAAAGAAAGGTGTTTCCTACACACACGGACCATATCTAGTTCAGCTCTGCTCCTGAAAGTGATACAAACCATAGGTCCTCTAACATCCAATGCTTTTCAGTTAAGAGTGAAAAACGTGTGAGCTTCGTAAACGATTTATATTCATTTGAGCTAAAAAGTGACAGCGTTTACCTGAAATGATGACTTGCTTGTAGGAAGACACAGAGCCTGGGATTTAACTCCATTTCTGAAGGGAAACACACAGCACAGTTCTCATCCATGAAACACACTCTGCTTTAGAGCAAGAAGCACAATCTTGCTTTCTAAGAGTCTATAATACAGCAGGAAACGTGACTGTGGTCAGAACAAAATAACGGTGTTTCCTACACATACGGACCATATCTAGATCAACTCTTCTTCTGAAACTGATACAAAGCACTGTTCCATTAACATGCAATGCTTTCAAGTTAAGAGCGATAAACGTGTGAGCTTCGTGAACAATGTAGCTTCCTTTGAGCTGAAAAGTGACTGAGTTTACCTGAAAAGATGTCTTGCTTGTAGGAAGACACAGAGCCTGGGATTTAACTGCATTTCTGAAGGGAAACACACAGCACAGTTCTCATGCATGAAACACACTCTTCTTTAGCACAAGAAGCATGCTCTTGCTTCCTAGAGTCTATAATAGAGCCAGAAACTTGAAAGTCTGCTCAGAATAAAAAAACTGTGTTTCCTACACACACAGACCATATCTAGTTCAACTCCGCTCCTGAAATTGATACAAACCACAGGTCCTCTAACATCCATTGCTTTTCAGTTAAGATCAAAAAACGTGTGAGCTTCGTAAACGATTTATATTCATTTGAGCTAAAAAGTGACAGCGTTTACATGAAATGATGACTTGCTTGTAGGAAGACACAGAGCCTGGGATTTAACTCCATTTCTGAAGGGAAACACACAGCACAGTTCTCATCCATGAAACACACTCTGCTTTAGAGCAAGAAGCACGCTCTTGCTTTCTAAGAGTCTCTAATACAGCAGGAAACGTGACTGTGGTCAGAACAAAATAACGGTGTTTCCTACACATAAGGACAATATCTAGATCAACTCTTCTTCTGAAACTGATACAAAGCACAGTTCCATTAACATGCAATGCTTTCAAGTTAAGAGCTAGAAACGTGTGAGCTTCGTGAATGATGTAGCTTCCTTTGAGCTGAAAAGTGACTGAGTTTACCTGAATAGATGTCTTGCTTGTAGGAAGACACAGAGCCTGGGATTTAACTCCATTTCTGAAGGGAAACACACAGCACAGTTCTCATGCATGAAACACACTCTGCTTTAGAGCATGAAGCATGCTCTTGCTTTCTAAGAATCTCTAAAACAGCAGGAAACGTGACTGTGGTCAGAACAAAATAACGGTGTTTCCTACATATACAGACCATTGCTAGTTCAACTCTGCTTCTGAAACTGATAAATACCACAAGTCATCTAACATCCAATGCTTTTCACTTAAGAGCAAGAAACGTGTGAGCTTCATGAATGATTTATATTCATTTGAGCTGAAACGTGACTGCGTTTACCTGAAATGTTGTCTTGCTTGTAGGAAGACACAGAGCCTGGAATTTAACTCCATTTCTGAGGGGAAACACACAGCACAGTACTCATCCATGAAACCTACTCTGCTTTAGAGCAAGAAGCATGGTCTTGCTTTCCAGAGTCTCTAATAGAACCAGAAATTTGAGGGTACTCAGAACAAAAGAACGGTGTTTCCTACACATATGGACCATTGCCAGTTCAACTCTGCTTCTGAAACTCATACAAAACACAGGTCCTCTAACATCCAATGCTTTACAGTTAAGAACAAGAATCGTGTGAGCTATGTTAATGATGTAGCTTTATTTGAGTGCAACGTGACTGAGTTTACGTGAAATGAAGTCTTGCTTGTAGGAAGATACAGGGCCTGTGATTTACCTCCATTTCTGAATGGAAACATGCATCACAGTTCCCACGGGGAAACATACTCTGCATATAAGAAGAAGCATGCTCTTGCTTTCTAGAGTCTCTAATAGAGCAGGAAACGTGAGTGTGCTCAGAACTAAAGAATGGTGTTTCCTACACATACAGACCATTGCTAGTTCAACTCTGCTTCTGAAACTGATACAAACCACAAGTCATCTAACATCCAATGCTTTTCAGTTAAGAGCAAGTAACGTGTGTGCTTCGTAAAAGATTTATATGCATTTGAGCTGAAAAGTGACTGCGTTTACCTGAAATAATGTCTTGCTTGTATGAAGACACAGAGCCTAGAATTTAACTCCATTTCTGAAGGGAAAAACACAGCACAGTTCTCACCCATGAAACACACTCTGCTTTAGAGCAAGAAGTACGCTCTTGCTTTCTAGAGTCTATAATAGAGCCAGAAACTTGAAAGTGTGCTCAGAATAAAAGAACTGTGTTTCCTACACACACTAACCATATCTAGTTCAACTCTGCTCCTGAAATTGATACAAACCACAGGTCCTCTAACATCCAATGCTTTACAGTTAAGAGCAAGAAAGGTGTGAGCTACGTGAATGATGTAGCCTTGTTTGAGCTGAAAGGTGACTGAGTTTACGTGAAATGAAGTATTGCTTGTAGGAAGATACAGAGTCTGTGATTTAACTCTCTTTCTGAAGGGAAACACACAGCACTGTTCTCACGATGAAACACACTTTGCGTATAGGAAAAAGCACAATCTTCCTTTCTAGAGTCTCTAATATAGCAGGAAACGTGAGTGTGCTCAGAATAAAAGAACGGTGTTTCCTACATATACGGACCATTGCTAGTTCAACTCTGCTTCTGAAACTGATACCAACCACAAGTCACATAACATCCAATGCTTTTCAGTTAAGAGCGAGAAACGTGTGATCTTCGTAAACGATTTATATTTATTTGACCTGAAAAGTGACTGCGTTTACCTGAAATGATGTCTTGCTTGTAGGAAGAAACAGAGCCTGGAATTTAACTCCATTTCTGAAGGGAAACACACAGCACAGTTCTCATCCATGAAACACACTCTGGTTTAGAGCAAGAAGCACATTCTTGCTTTCTTAGAATCTCTAATACAGCAGGAAACGTGACTGTGGTCAGAACAAAATAACGGTGTTTCCTACACATATGGATCATATCTATGTCAACTCTTCTTCTGAACCTGATACAAACCACAATTCCTCTAACATCCAATGCTTTCAATTTAAGAGCGAGAAACATGTGAGCTTCGTGAACGATGTAGCTTCCTTTGAGCTGAAAAGTGACTGAGTTTACTTTAAAAGATGTCTTGCTTGTAGGAAGACACAGAGCCTGGGATTTAACTCCATTTCTGAAGGGAAACACACAGCACAGTTCTCATCCATGAAACACACTCTGCTTTAGAGTAAGAAGCACTCTCTTGCTTTCTAGAGTCTATAATAGAGCCAGAAACTTGAAAGTGTGCTCAGAATAAAAGAAAGGTGTTTCCTACACACACGGACCATATCTAGTTCAGCTCTGCTCCTGAAAGTGATACAAACCATAGGTCCTCTAACATCCAATGCTTTTCAGTTAAGAGTGAAAAACGTGTGAGCTTCGTAAACGATTTATATTCATTTGAGCTAAAAAGTGACAGCGTTTACCTGAAATGATGACTTGCTTGTAGGAAGACACAGAGCCTGGGATTTAACTCCATTTCTGAAGGGAAACACACAGCACAGTTCTCATCCATGAAACACACTCTGCTTTAGAGCAAGAAGCACAATCTTGCTTTCTAAGAGTCTATAATACAGCAGGAAACGTGACTGTGGTCAGAACAAAATAACGGTGTTTCCTACACATACGGACCATATCTAGATCAACTCTTCTTCTGAAACTGATACAAAGCACTGTTCCATTAACATGCAATGCTTTCAAGTTAAGAGCGATAAACGTGTGAGCTTCGTGAACAATGTAGCTTCCTTTGAGCTGAAAAGTGACTGAGTTTACCTGAAAAGATGTCTTGCTTGTAGGAAGACACAGAGCCTGGGATTTAACTGCATTTCTGAAGGGAAACACACAGCACAGTTCTCATGCATGAAACACACTCTTCTTTAGCACAAGAAGCATGCTCTTGCTTCCTAGAGTCTATAATAGAGCCAGAAACTTGAAAGTCTGCTCAGAATAAAAAAACTGTGTTTCCTACACACACAGACCATATCTAGTTCAACTCCGCTCCTGAAATTGATACAAACCACAGGTCCTCTAACATCCATTGCTTTTCAGTTAAGATCAAAAAACGTGTGAGCTTCGTAAACGATTTATATTCATTTGAGCTAAAAAGTGACAGCGTTTACATGAAATGATGACTTGCTTGTAGGAAGACACAGAGCCTGGGATTTAACTCCATTTCTGAAGGGAAACACACAGCACAGTTCTCATCCATGAAACACACTCTGCTTTAGAGCAAGAAGCACGCTCTTGCTTTCTAAGAGTCTCTAATACAGCAGGAAACGTGACTGTGGTCAGAACAAAATAACGGTGTTTCCTACACATAAGGACAATATCTAGATCAACTCTTCTTCTGAAACTGATACAAAGCACAGTTCCATTAACATGCAATGCTTTCAAGTTAAGAGCTAGAAACGTGTGAGCTTCGTGAATGATGTAGCTTCCTTTGAGCTGAAAAGTGACTGAGTTTACCTGAATAGATGTCTTGCTTGTAGGAAGACACAGAGCCTGGGATTTAACTCCATTTCTGAAGGGAAACACACAGCACAGTTCTCATGCATGAAACACACTCTGCTTTAGAGCATGAAGCATGCTCTTGCTTTCTAAGAATCTCTAAAACAGCAGGAAACGTGACTGTGGTCAGAACAAAATAACGGTGTTTCCTACATATACAGACCATTGCTAGTTCAACTCTGCTTCTGAAACTGATAAATACCACAAGTCATCTAACATCCAATGCTTTTCACTTAAGAGCAAGAAACGTGTGAGCTTCATGAATGATTTATATTCATTTGAGCTGAAACGTGACTGCGTTTACCTGAAATGTTGTCTTGCTTGTAGGAAGACACAGAGCCTGGAATTTAACTCCATTTCTGAGGGGAAACACACAGCACAGTACTCATCCATGAAACCTACTCTGCTTTAGAGCAAGAAGCATGGTCTTGCTTTCCAGAGTCTCTAATAGAACCAGAAATTTGAGGGTACTCAGAACAAAAGAACGGTGTTTCCTACACATATGGACCATTGCCAGTTCAACTCTGCTTCTGAAACTCATACAAAACACAGGTCCTCTAACATCCAATGCTTTACAGTTAAGAACAAGAATCGTGTGAGCTATGTTAATGATGTAGCTTTATTTGAGTGCAACGTGACTGAGTTTACGTGAAATGAAGTCTTGCTTGTAGGAAGATACAGGGCCTGTGATTTACCTCCATTTCTGAATGGAAACATGCATCACAGTTCCCACGGGGAAACATACTCTGCATATAAGAAGAAGCATGCTCTTGCTTTCTAGAGTCTCTAATAGAGCAGGAAACGTGAGTGTGCTCAGAACTAAAGAATGGTGTTTCCTACACATACAGACCATTGCTAGTTCAACTCTGCTTCTGAAACTGATACAAACCACAAGTCATCTAACATCCAATGCTTTTCAGTTAAGAGCAAGTAACGTGTGTGCTTCGTAAAAGATTTATATGCATTTGAGCTGAAAAGTGACTGCGTTTACCTGAAATAATGTCTTGCTTGTATGAAGACACAGAGCCTAGAATTTAACTCCATTTCTGAAGGGAAAAACACAGCACAGTTCTCACCCATGAAACACACTCTGCTTTAGAGCAAGAAGTACGCTCTTGCTTTCTAGAGTCTATAATAGAGCCAGAAACTTGAAAGTGTGCTCAGAATAAAAGAACTGTGTTTCCTACACACACTAACCATATCTAGTTCAACTCTGCTCCTGAAATTGATACAAACCACAGGTCCTCTAACATCCAATGCTTTACAGTTAAGAGCAAGAAAGGTGTGAGCTACGTGAATGATGTAGCCTTGTTTGAGCTGAAAGGTGACTGAGTTTACGTGAAATGAAGTATTGCTTGTAGGAAGATACAGAGTCTGTGATTTAACTCTCTTTCTGAAGGGAAACACACAGCACTGTTCTCACGATGAAACACACTTTGCGTATAGGAAAAAGCACAATCTTCCTTTCTAGAGTCTCTAATAGAGCAGGAAACGTGAGTGTGCTCAGAACAAAAGAACGGTGTTTCCTACACATACGGACCATATCTAGTTCAACTCTGCTCCTGAAATTGATACAAACCCAGGTCCTCTAACATCCAATGCTTTTCAGTTAAGATCAAAAAACGTGTGAGCTTCGTAAACGATTTATATTCATTTGAGCTAAAAAGTGACAGCGTTTACATGAAATGATGATTTGCTTGTAGGAAGACACAGAGCCTGGGATTTAACTCCATTTCTGAAGGGAAACACACAGCACAGTTCTCATCCATGAAACACACTCTGCTTTAGAGCAAGAAGCACGCTCTTGCTTTCTAAGAATCTCTAAAACAGCAGGAAACGTGAGTGTGCTCAGAACAAAAGAACGGTGTTTCCTACACATACGGACCATTTCTAGGTCAACTCTTTTTCTGAAACTGATACAATCCACAGTTCCTCTAACATGCAATGATTTCCAGTTAAGAGCGAGAAACGTGTGAGCTTCGTGAACGATGTAGCTTCATTTGAGCTAAATAGTGACTGAATTTACCTGAAAAGATGTCTTGCTTGTAGGAAGACACAGAGCCTGGGATTTAACTTCATTTCTGAAGGGAAACACACAGCAGAGTTCTCATCCATGTAACACACTATGCTTTGGAGCGAGAAGTACGCTCTTGCTTTCTAAGAGTCTCTAATACAGCAGGAAACGTGACTGTGGTCAGAAAAAAATAACGATGTTTCCTACACATACGGACCATATCCAGGTCAACTGTTCTTCTGAAACTGATACAAAGCACAGTTCCATTAACAAGCAATGCTTTCAAGTTAAGAGCGAGATACCTGTGAGCTTCGTGAACGATGTAGCTTCCTTTGAGCTGAAAGTGACTGAGTTTTTCTGAAACGATGTCTTGCTTGTAGGAAGACACAGAGCCTCTGATTTAACTCCATTTCTGAAGGGACACACACAGCACAGTTCTCATCCATGAAACACACTCTGCTTTATAGCAAAAAGCATGCTCTTGCTTTCCAGAGTCTCTAATACAGCCAGAAACTTGAGGGTAGTCAGAACAAATGACCGGTGGTTCCTACACATATCGACCATTGTTAGTTCAACTCTGCTTCTGAAACTGATACAAACCACTGGTCCTCTAACATCCAATGCTTTACAGTTAAGAGCAAGAAACGTGTGAGCTTCATGAATGATGTAGCTTCCTTTGAGCTGAAAGGTGACTGAGTTTAATTGAAATGAAGTCTTGCTTGTAGGAAGATACAGAGCCTGTGATTTAACTCCATTTCTGAAGGGAAACACACAGCACAGTTCTCATCCATGAAACACACTCTGCGTATAGGAAGAAGCATGCTCTGGCTTTCTAGAGTCTCTAATAGAGCAGGAAACGTGAGTGTGCTCAGAACAAAAGAACGGTGTTTCCTACACATACGGACCATTGCTGGTTCAATCTGCTTCTGAAACTGATACAAACCACAAGTCATCTAACATCCAATGCTTTTCAGTTAAGCGAGAAACGTGTGAGCTTCGTAAATGATTTACATTCATTTGAGCTGAAAAGTGACTGCATTAACTTGAAATGATGTCTTGCATGTAGGAAGACACAGAGCCTGGAATTTAACTCCATTTCTGAAGGGAAACACACAGCACAGTTCTCACACATGAAACACACTCTGGTTTAGAGCAAGAAGCACGCTCTTGCTTTCTAAGAGTCTCTAATACAGCAGGAAACGTGACAGTGGTCAGAACAAAATAACGGTGTTTCCTACACATACCGACCATTGCTAGTTCAACTCTGCTTCTGAAACTGATACAAACCACAGGCCCTCTAACATCAAATGCTTTACATTGAAGAGCAAGAAACGTGTGAGCTACGTGAACGATGTAGCTTTGTTTGTGGTGAAAGGTGACTGAGTTTACGTGAAACGAAGTCTTGCTGGTAGGAAGATACAGGGCCTGTGATTTAACTCTATTTCTGAAGAGAAACACACAGCACTGTTCTCACGAGGAAACACCCTCTGGGTATAGGAACAAGCACGCTCTGGCTTTCTAGATTCTCTAATATAGCAGGAAACATGAGTGTGCTCAGAATAAAAGAACGGTGTTTCCTACACATACGGACCATTGCTAGTTCAACTCTGCTTCTGAAACTGATACCAACCACAAGTCACCTAACATCCAATGCTTTTCAGTTAAGAGCGAGAAACGTGTGATCTTCGTAAACGATTTATATTCATTTGAGCTGAAAAGTGACAGCGTTTACCTGAAATGATGACTTGCTTGTAGCAAGAAACAGGGCCTGGAATTTAACTCCATTTCTGAAGGGAAACACACAGCACAGTTCTCACACATGAAACACACACTGCTTTAGAGCAAGAAGCACGCTCTTGCTTTATAAGAGTCTCTAATACAGCAGGAAACGTGACTGTGGTCAGAACAAAATAACGGTGTTTCCTACACATAAGGACAATATCTAGATCAACTCTTCTTCTGAAACTGATACAAAGCACAGTTCCATTAACATGCAATGCTTTCAAGTTAAGAGCTAGAAACGTGTGAGCTTCGTGAATGATGTAGCTTCCTTTGAGCTGAAAAGTGACTGAGTTTACCTGAATAGATGTCTTGCTTGTAGGAAGACACAGAGCCTGGGATTTAACTCCATTTCTGAAGGGAAACACACAGCACAGTTCTCATGCATGAAACACACTCTGCTTTAGAGCATGAGGCATGCTCTTGCTTTCTAAGAATCTCTAAAACAGCAGGAAACGTGACTGTGGTCAGAACAAAATAACGGTGTTTCCTACATATACAGACCATTGCTAGTTCAACTCTGCTTCTGAAACTGATAAATACCACAAGTCATCTAACATCCAATGCTTTTCACTTAAGAGCAAGAAACGTGTGAGCTTCATGAATGATTTATATTCATTTGAGCTGAAACGTGACTGCGTTTACCTGAAATGTTGTCTTGCTTGTAGGAAGACACAGAGCCTGGAATTTAACTCCATTTCTGAGGGGAAACACACAGCACAGTACTCATCCATGAAACCTACTCTGCTTTAGAGCAAGAAGCATGGTCTTGCTTTCCAGAGTCTCTAATAGAACCAGAAATTTGAGGGTACTCAGAACAAAAGAACGGTGTTTCCTACACATATGGACCATTGCCAGTTCAACTCTGCTTCTGAAACTCATACAAAACACAGGTCCTCTAACATCCAATGCTTTACAGTTAAGAACAAGAATCGTGTGAGCTATGTTAATGATGTAGCTTTATTTGAGTGCAACGTGACTGAGTTTACGTGAAATGAAGTCTTGCTTGTAGGAAGATACAGGGCCTGTGATTTACCTCCATTTCTGAATGGAAACATGCATCACAGTTCCCACGGGGAAACATACTCTGCATATAAGAAGAAGCATGCTCTTGCTTTCTAGAGTCTCTAATAGAGCAGGAAACGTGAGTGTGCTCAGAACTAAAGAATGGTGTTTCCTACACATACAGACCATTGCTAGTTCAACTCTGCTTCTGAAACTGATACAAACCACAAGTCATCTAACATCCAATGCTTTTCAGTTAAGAGCAAGTAACGTGTGTGCTTCGTAAAAGATTTATATGCATTTGAGCTGAAAAGTGACTGCGTTTACCTGAAATAATGTCTTGCTTGTATGAAGACACAGAGCCTAGAATTTAACTCCATTTCTGAAGGGAAAAACACAGCACAGTTCTCACCCATGAAACACACTCTGCTTTAGAGCAAGAAGTACGCTCTTGCTTTCTAGAGTCTATAATAGAGCCAGAAACTTGAAAGTGTGCTCAGAATAAAAGAACTGTGTTTCCTACACACACTAACCATATCTAGTTCAACTCTGCTCCTGAAATTGATACAAACCACAGGTCCTCTAACATCCAATGCTTTACAGTTAAGAGCAAGAAAGGTGTGAGCTACGTGAATGATGTAGCCTTGTTTGAGCTGAAAGGTGACTGAGTTTACGTGAAATGAAGTATTGCTTGTAGGAAGATACAGAGTCTGTGATTTAACTCTCTTTCTGAAGGGAAACACACAGCACTGTTCTCACGATGAAACACACTTTGCGTATAGGAAAAAGCACAATCTTCCTTTCTAGAGTCTCTAATAGAGCAGGAAACGTGAGTGTGCTCAGAACAAAAGAACGGTGTTTCCTACACATACGGACCATATCTAGTTCAACTCTGCTCCTGAAATTGATACAAACCCAGGTCCTCTAACATCCAATGCTTTTCAGTTAAGATCAAAAAACGTGTGAGCTTCGTAAACGATTTATATTCATTTGAGCTAAAAAGTGACAGCGTTTACATGAAATGATGATTTGCTTGTAGGAAGACACAGAGCCTGGGATTTAACTCCATTTCTGAAGGGAAACACACAGCACAGTTCTCATCCATGAAACACACTCTGCTTTAGAGCAAGAAGCACGCTCTTGCTTTCTAAGAATCTCTAAAACAGCAGGAAACGTGAGTGTGCTCAGAACAAAAGAACGGTGTTTCCTACACATACGGACCATTTCTAGGTCAACTCTTTTTCTGAAACTGATACAATCCACAGTTCCTCTAACATGCAATGATTTCCAGTTAAGAGCGAGAAACGTGTGAGCTTCGTGAACGATGTAGCTTCATTTGAGCTAAATAGTGACTGAATTTACCTGAAAAGATGTCTTGCTTGTAGGAAGACACAGAGCCTGGGATTTAACTTCATTTCTGAAGGGAAACACACAGCAGAGTTCTCATCCATGTAACACACTATGCTTTGGAGCGAGAAGTACGCTCTTGCTTTCTAAGAGTCTCTAATACAGCAGGAAACGTGACTGTGGTCAGAAAAAAATAACGATGTTTCCTACACATACGGACCATATCCAGGTCAACTGTTCTTCTGAAACTGATACAAAGCACAGTTCCATTAACAAGCAATGCTTTCAAGTTAAGAGCGAGATACCTGTGAGCTTCGTGAACGATGTAGCTTCCTTTGAGCTGAAAGTGACTGAGTTTTTCTGAAACGATGTCTTGCTTGTAGGAAGACACAGAGCCTCGGATTTAACTCCATTTCTGAAGGGACACACACAGCACAGTTCTCATCCATGAAACACACTCTGCTTTATAGCAAAAAGCATGCTCTTGCTTTCCAGAGTCTCTAATACAGCCAGAAACTTGAGGGTAGTCAGAACAAATGACCGGTGGTTCCTACACATATCGACCATTGTTAGTTCAACTCTGCTTCTGAAACTGATACAAACCACTGGTCCTCTAACATCCAATGCTTTACAGTTAAGAGCAAGAAACGTGTGAGCTTCATGAATGATGTAGCTTCCTTTGAGCTGAAAGGTGACTGAGTTTAATTGAAATGAAGTCTTGCTTGTAGGAAGATACAGAGCCTGTGATTTAACTCCATTTCTGAAGGGAAACACACAGCACAGTTCTCATCCATGAAACACACTCTGCGTATAGGAAGAAGCATGCTCTGGCTTTCTAGAGTCTCTAATAGAGCAGGAAACGTGAGTGTGCTCAGAACAAAAGAACGGTGTTTCCTACACATACGGACCATTGCTGGTTCAATCTGCTTCTGAAACTGATACAAACCACAAGTCATCTAACATCCAATGCTTTTCAGTTAAGCGAGAAACGTGTGAGCTTCGTAAATGATTTACATTCATTTGAGCTGAAAAGTTACTGCATTAACTTGAAATGATGTCTTGCATGTAGGAAGACACAGAGCCTGGAATTTAACTCCATTTCTGAAGGGAAACACACAGCACAGTTCTCACACATGAAACACACTCTGGTTTAGAGCAAGAAGCACGCTCTTGCTTTCTAAGAGTCTCTAATACAGCAGGAAACGTGACAGTGGTCAGAACAAAATAACGGTGTTTCCTACACATACCGACCATTGCTAGTTCAACTCTGCTTCTGAAACTGATACAAACCACAGGCCCTCTAACATCAAATGCTTTACATTGAAGAGCAAGAAACGTGTGAGCTACGTGAACGATGTAGCTTTGTTTGTGGTGAAAGGTGACTGAGTTTACGTGAAACGAAGTCTTGCTGGTAGGAAGATACAGGGCCTGTGATTTAACTCTATTTCTGAAGAGAAACACACAGCACTGTTCTCACGAGGAAACACCCTCTGGGTATAGGAACAAGCACGCTCTGGCTTTCTAGATTCTCTAATATAGCAGGAAACATGAGTGTGCTCAGAATAAAAGAACGGTGTTTCCTACACATACGGACCATTGCTAGTTCAACTCTGCTTCTGAAACTGATACCAACCACAAGTCACCTAACATCCAATGCTTTTCAGTTAAGAGCGAGAAACGTGTGATCTTCGTAAACGATTTATATTCATTTGAGCTGAAAAGTGACAGCGTTTACCTGAAATGATGTCTTGCTTGTAGCAAGAAACAGGGCCTGGAATTTAACTCCATTTCTGAAGGGAAACACACAGCACAGTTCTCACACATGAAACACACACTGCTTTAGAGCAAGAAGCACGCTCTTGCTTTATAAGAGTCTCTAATACAGCAGGAAACGTGACTGTGGTCAGAACAAAATAACGGTGTTTCCTACACATAAGGACAATATCTAGATCAACTCTTCTTCTGAAACTGATACAAAGCACAGTTCCATTAACATGCAATGCTTTCAAGTTAAGAGCTAGAAACGTGTGAGCTTCGTGAATGATGTAGCTTCCTTTGAGCTGAAAAGTGACTGAGTTTACCTGAATAGATGTCTTGCTTGTAGGAAGACACAGAGCCTGGGATTTAACTCCATTTCTGAAGGGAAACACACAGCACAGTTCTCATGCATGAAACACACTCTGCTTTAGAGCATGAAGCATGCTCTTGCTTTCTAAGAATCTCTAAAACAGCAGGAAACGTGACTGTGGTCAGAACAAAATAACGGTGTTTCCTACATATACAGACCATTGCTAGTTCAACTCTGCTTCTGAAACTGATAAATACCACAAGTCATCTAACATCCAATGCTTTTCACTTAAGAGCAAGAAACGTGTGAGCTTCATGAATGATTTATATTCATTTGAGCTGAAACGTGACTGCGTTTACCTGAAATGTTGTCTTGCTTGTAGGAAGACACAGAGCCTGGAATTTAACTCCATTTCTGAGGGGAAACACACAGCACAGTACTCATCCATGAAACCTACTCTGCTTTAGAGCAAGAAGCATGGTCTTGCTTTCCAGAGTCTCTAATAGAACCAGAAATTTGAGGGTACTCAGAACAAAAGAACGGTGTTTCCTACACATATGGACCATTGCCAGTTCAACTCTGCTTCTGAAACTCATACAAAACACAGGTCCTCTAACATCCAATGCTTTACAGTTAAGAACAAGAATCGTGTGAGCTATGTTAATGATGTAGCTTTATTTGAGTGCAACGTGACTGAGTTTACGTGAAATGAAGTCTTGCTTGTAGGAAGATACAGGGCCTGTGATTTACCTCCATTTCTGAATGGAAACATGCATCACAGTTCCCACGGGGAAACATACTCTGCATATAAGAAGAAGCATGCTCTTGCTTTCTAGAGTCTCTAATAGAGCAGGAAACGTGAGTGTGCTCAGAACTAAAGAATGGTGTTTCCTACACATACAGACCATTGCTAGTTCAACTCTGCTTCTGAAACTGATACAAACCACAAGTCATCTAACATCCAATGCTTTTCAGTTAAGAGCAAGTAACGTGTGTGCTTCGTAAAAGATTTATATGCATTTGAGCTGAAAAGTGACTGCGTTTACCTGAAATAATGTCTTGCTTGTATGAAGACACAGAGCCTAGAATTTAACTCCATTTCTGAAGGGAAAAACACAGCACAGTTCTCACCCATGAAACACACTCTGCTTTAGAGCAAGAAGTACGCTCTTGCTTTCTAGAGTCTATAATAGAGCCAGAAACTTGAAAGTGTGCTCAGAATAAAAGAACTGTGTTTCCTACACACACTAACCATATCTAGTTCAACTCTGCTCCTGAAATTGATACAAACCACAGGTCCTCTAACATCCAATGCTTTACAGTTAAGAGCAAGAAAGGTGTGAGCTACGTGAATGATGTAGCCTTGTTTGAGCTGAAAGGTGACTGAGTTTACGTGAAATGAAGTATTGCTTGTAGGAAGATACAGAGTCTGTGATTTAACTCTCTTTCTGAAGGGAAACACACAGCACTGTTCTCACGATGAAACACACTTTGCGTATAGGAAAAAGCACAATCTTCCTTTCTAGAGTCTCTAATAGAGCAGGAAACGTGAGTGTGCTCAGAACAAAAGAACGGTGTTTCCTACACATACGGACCATATCTAGTTCAACTCTGCTCCTGAAATTGATACAAACCCAGGTCCTCTAACATCCAATGCTTTTCAGTTAAGATCAAAAAACGTGTGAGCTTCGTAAACGATTTATATTCATTTGAGCTAAAAAGTGACAGCGTTTACATGAAATGATGATTTGCTTGTAGGAAGACACAGAGCCTGGGATTTAACTCCATTTCTGAAGGGAAACACACAGCACAGTTCTCATCCATGAAACACACTCTGCTTTAGAGCAAGAAGCACGCTCTTGCTTTCTAAGAATCTCTAAAACAGCAGGAAACGTGAGTGTGCTCAGAACAAAAGAACGGTGTTTCCTACACATACGGACCATTTCTAGGTCAACTCTTTTTCTGAAACTGATACAATCCACAGTTCCTCTAACATGCAATGATTTCCAGTTAAGAGCGAGAAACGTGTGAGCTTCGTGAACGATGTAGCTTCATTTGAGCTAAATAGTGACTGAATTTACCTGAAAAGATGTCTTGCTTGTAGGAAGACACAGAGCCTGGGATTTAACTTCATTTCTGAAGGGAAACACACAGCAGAGTTCTCATCCATGTAACACACTATGCTTTGGAGCGAGAAGTACGCTCTTGCTTTCTAAGAGTCTCTAATACAGCAGGAAACGTGACTGTGGTCAGAAAAAAATAACGATGTTTCCTACACATACGGACCATATCCAGGTCAACTGTTCTTCTGAAACTGATACAAAGCACAGTTCCATTAACAAGCAATGCTTTCAAGTTAAGAGCGAGATACCTGTGAGCTTCGTGAACGATGTAGCTTCCTTTGAGCTGAAAGTGACTGAGTTTTTCTGAAACGATGTCTTGCTTGTAGGAAGACACAGAGCCTCGGATTTAACTCCATTTCTGAAGGGACACACACAGCACAGTTCTCATCCATGAAACACACTCTGCTTTATAGCAAAAAGCATGCTCTTGCTTTCCAGAGTCTCTAATACAGCCAGAAACTTGAGGGTAGTCAGAACAAATGACCGGTGGTTCCTACACATATCGACCATTGTTAGTTCAACTCTGCTTCTGAAACTGATACAAACCACTGGTCCTCTAACATCCAATGCTTTACAGTTAAGAGCAAGAAACGTGTGAGCTTCATGAATGATGTAGCTTCCTTTGAGCTGAAAGGTGACTGAGTTTAATTGAAATGAAGTCTTGCTTGTAGGAAGATACAGAGCCTGTGATTTAACTCCATTTCTGAAGGGAAACACACAGCACAGTTCTCATCCATGAAACACACTCTGCGTATAGGAAGAAGCATGCTCTGGCTTTCTAGAGTCTCTAATAGAGCAGGAAACGTGAGTGTGCTCAGAACAAAAGAACGGTGTTTCCTACACATACGGACCATTGCTGGTTCAATCTGCTTCTGAAACTGATACAAACCACAAGTCATCTAACATCCAATGCTTTTCAGTTAAGCGAGAAACGTGTGAGCTTCGTAAATGATTTACATTCATTTGAGCTGAAAAGTTACTGCATTAACTTGAAATGATGTCTTGCATGTAGGAAGACACAGAGCCTGGAATTTAACTCCATTTCTGAAGGGAAACACACAGCACAGTTCTCACACATGAAACACACTCTGGTTTAGAGCAAGAAGCACGCTCTTGCTTTCTAAGAGTCTCTAATACAGCAGGAAACGTGACAGTGGTCAGAACAAAATAACGGTGTTTCCTACACATACCGACCATTGCTAGTTCAACTCTGCTTCTGAAACTGATACAAACCACAGGCCCTCTAACATCAAATGCTTTACATTGAAGAGCAAGAAACGTGTGAGCTACGTGAACGATGTAGCTTTGTTTGTGGTGAAAGGTGACTGAGTTTACGTGAAACGAAGTCTTGCTGGTAGGAAGATACAGAGCCTGTGATTTAACTCTATTTCTGAAGAGAAACACACAGCACTGTTCTCACGAGGAAACACCCTCTGGGTATAGGAACAAGCACGCTCTGGCTTTCTAGATTCTCTAATATAGCAGGAAACATGAGTGTGCTCAGAATAAAAGAACGGTGTTTCCTACACATACGGACCATTGCTAGTTCAACTCTGCTTCTGAAACTGATACCAACCACAAGTCACCTAACATCCAATGCTTTTCAGTTAAGAGCGAGAAACGTGTGATCTTCGTAAACGATTTATATTCATTTGAGCTGAAAAGTGACAGCGTTTACCTGAAATGATGTCTTGCTTGTAGCAAGAAACAGGGCCTGGAATTTAACTCCATTTCTGAAGGGAAACACACAGCACAGTTCTCACACATGAAACACACACTGCTTTAGAGCAAGAAGCACGCTCTTGCTTTATAAGAGTCTCTAATACAGCAGGAAACGTGACTGTGGTCAGAACAAAATAACGGTGTTTCCTACACATAAGGACAATATCTAGATCAACTCTTCTTCTGAAACTGATACAAAGCACAGTTCCATTAACATGCAATGCTTTCAAGTTAAGAGCTAGAAACGTGTGAGCTTCGTGAATGATGTAGCTTCCTTTGAGCTGAAAAGTGACTGAGTTTACCTGAATAGATGTCTTGCTTGTAGGAAGACACAGAGCCTGGGATTTAACTCCATTTCTGAAGGGAAACACACAGCACAGTTCTCATGCATGAAACACACTCTGCTTTAGAGCATGAAGCATGCTCTTGCTTTCTAAGAATCTCTAAAACAGCAGGAAACGTGACTGTGGTCAGAACAAAATAACGGTGTTTCCTACATATACAGACCATTGCTAGTTCAACTCTGCTTCTGAAACTGATAAATACCACAAGTCATCTAACATCCAATGCTTTTCACTTAAGAGCAAGAAACGTGTGAGCTTCATGAATGATTTATATTCATTTGAGCTGAAACGTGACTGCGTTTACCTGAAATGTTGTCTTGCTTGTAGGAAGACACAGAGCCTGGAATTTAACTCCATTTCTGAGGGGAAACACACAGCACAGTACTCATCCATGAAACCTACTCTGCTTTAGAGCAAGAAGCATGGTCTTGCTTTCCAGAGTCTCTAATAGAACCAGAAATTTGAGGGTACTCAGAACAAAAGAACGGTGTTTCCTACACATATGGACCATTGCCAGTTCAACTCTGCTTCTGAAACTCATACAAAACACAGGTCCTCTAACATCCAATGCTTTACAGTTAAGAACAAGAATCGTGTGAGCTATGTTAATGATGTAGCTTTATTTGAGTGCAACGTGACTGAGTTTACGTGAAATGAAGTCTTGCTTGTAGGAAGATACAGGGCCTGTGATTTACCTCCATTTCTGAATGGAAACATGCATCACAGTTCCCACGGGGAAACATACTCTGCATATAAGAAGAAGCATGCTCTTGCTTTCTAGAGTCTCTAATAGAGCAGGAAACGTGAGTGTGCTCAGAACTAAAGAATGGTGTTTCCTACACATACAGACCATTGCTAGTTCAACTCTGCTTCTGAAACTGATACAAACCACAAGTCATCTAACATCCAATGCTTTTCAGTTAAGAGCAAGTAACGTGTGTGCTTCGTAAAAGATTTATATGCATTTGAGCTGAAAAGTGACTGCGTTTACCTGAAATAATGTCTTGCTTGTATGAAGACACAGAGCCTAGAATTTAACTCCATTTCTGAAGGGAAAAACACAGCACAGTTCTCACCCATGAAACACACTCTGCTTTAGAGCAAGAAGTACGCTCTTGCTTTCTAGAGTCTATAATAGAGCCAGAAACTTGAAAGTGTGCTCAGAATAAAAGAACTGTGTTTCCTACACACACTAACCATATCTAGTTCAACTCTGCTCCTGAAATTGATACAAACCACAGGTCCTCTAACATCCAATGCTTTACAGTTAAGAGCAAGAAACGTGTGAGCTACGAGAATGATATAGCTTTGTTTGAGCTGAAAGGTGACTGAGTTTACGTGAAAAGAAGTCTTGCTTGTAGGACGATACAGAGCCTGTGATTTAACTCTATTTCTGAAGGGAAACACACAGCACTGTTCTCACGAGGAAACACACTCTAGGTATAGGAAGAAGCACGCTCTGGCTTTCTAGAGTCTCTAATATAGCAGGAAACGTGAGTGTGCTCAGAATAAAAGAACGGTGTTTCCTACATATACGGACCATTGCTAGTTCAACTCTGCTTCTGAAACTGATACCAACCACAAGTCACATAACATCCAATGCTTTTCAGTTAAGAGCGAGAAACGTGTGATCTTCGTAAACGATTTATATTTATTTGACCTGAAAAGTGACTGCGTTTACCTGAAATGATGTCTTGCTTGTAGGAAGAAACAAAGCCTGGAATTTAACTCCATTTCTGAAGGGAAACACACAGCACAGTTCTCATCCATGAAACACACTCTGGTTTAGAGCAAGAAGCACATTCTTGCTTTCTTAGAGTCTCTAATACAGCAGGAAACGTGACTGTGGTCAGAACAAAATAACGGTGTTTCCTACACATATGGATCATATCTATGTCAACTCTTCTTCTGAACCTGATCCAAACCACAATTCCTCTAACATCCAATGCTTTCAATTTAAGAGCGAGAAACATGTGAGCTTCGTGAACGATGTAGCTTCCTTTGAGCTGAAAAGTGACTGAGTTTACTTTAAAAGATGTCTTGCTTGTAGGAAGACACAGAGCCTGGGATTTAACTCCATTTCTGAAGGGAAACACACAGCACAGTTCTCATCCATGAAACACACTCTGCTTTAGAGTAAGAAGCACTCTCTTGCTTTCTAGAGTCTATAATAGAGCCAGAAACTTGAAAGTGTGCTCAGAATAAAAGAAAGGTGTTTCCTACACACACGGACCATATCTAGTTCAGCTCTGCTCCTGAAAGTGATACAAACAATAGGTCCTCTAACATCCAATGCTTTTCAGTTAAGAGTGAAAAACGTGTGAGCTTCGTAAACGATTTATATTCATTTGAGCTAAAAAGTGTCAGCGTTTACCTGAAATGATGACTTGCTTGTAGGAAGACACAGAGCCTGGGATTTAACTCCATTTCTGAAGGGAAACACACAGCACAGTTCTCATCCATGAAACACACTCTGCTTTAGAGCAAGAAGCACGCTCTTGCTTTCTAAGAATCTCTAAAACAGCAGGAAACGTGACTGTGGTCAGAACAAAATAACGGTGTTTCCTACATGTACGGACCATATCTAAGTCAACTCTTCTTCTGAAACTGATACAAACCACAGTTCCTCTAACATGCATTAATTTCCAGTTAAGTGTGAGAAACGTGTGAGCTTCGTGTACGATGTAGCTTCCTTTGAGCTGAAAAGTGACTGAGTTTACCTGAAAAGACGTCTTGCTTGTAGGAAGTCACAGAGCTTGGAATTTAACTCCATTTCTGAACGGAAACACACAGCACAGTACTCATCCATGATACACACTCTGCTTTAGAGCAAGAAGCATGCTCTTGCTTTCCAGAGTCTCTAATAGAGCCAGAAACTTGAGGGTACTCAGAACAAAAGAGAGGTGTTTCCTACACATTCGGACCATTGCTGGTTCAACTCTGCTTCTGAAATTGATACAAACCACAGGTCCTCTAACATCCAATGCTTTTCAGTTAAGAGCAAGAAACGTGTGAGCTATGTGAACGATATAGCTTTGTTTGAGTGCAAGGTGACTGAGTTTACGTGAAATGAAGTCTTGCTTTTAGGAAGATACAGAGCCTGTGATTTAACTCCATTTCTGAAGGGAAACACGCAGCACAGTTCTCACGAGGAAACACACTCTGCGTAAAGGAAGAAGCACGCTCTTGCTTTCTAGAATCTCTAATAGAGCAGGAAACGTGGGTGTGCTCAGAACAAAAGAACAGTGTTTCCTACACATAGGGTCCATAGGAAGTTCAACTCTGCTTCTGAAACTGATACAAACCACAAGTCATCTAACATCCAATGCTTTTCAGTTAAGAGCGAGAAACATGTGAGCTTTGTGACCAATGTAGCTTCCTTTGAGCTGAAAAGTGACTGAGTTTACCTGAAAAGATGTCTTGCTTGTAGGAAGACACAGACCTGGGATTTAACTCCATTTCTAAGGGAAACACACAGCACAGTTCGCATCCATGAAACACACTCTGCTTTAGAGCAAGAAGCATGCTCTTGCTTTCCAGATTCTCTAATAGAGCCAGAAATTTGAGGGTACTCAGAACAAAAGAACGATGTTTCCTACACATACAGACCATTGCGAGTTCAACTCTGCTTCTGAAACTGATACAAACCACAAGTTATCTAACATCCAATGCTTTTCAGTTAAGAGGGAGAAACGTGTGATCTTCGTAATCAATTTATATTCATTTGAGGTGAAAAGTGACTGCGTTTACCTGAAATGATGTCTTGCTTGTAGCAAGATACAGAGCCTGGAATTTAACTCCATTTCTGAAGGGAAACACACAGCACAGTTCTCATCCATGAAACACACTCTGCTTTAGAGCAAGAAGCACGCTCTTGCTTTCTAAGCGTCTCTAATACAGCAGGAAACGTGACTGTGGTCAGAACAAAATAACGGTGTTTCCTACACATACGTATCATATCTATGTCAACTCTTCTTCTGAAACTGATACAAACCACAGTTGCTCTAACATACAATGCTTTACACTTAAGACCGAGAAACGTGTGAGCTTCGTGAACGATGTAGCTTCCTTTGAGCTGAAAAGTGACTGAGTTTACCTTAAAAGATGTTTTGATTATGGGAAGACACAGAGCCTGGGTTTTAACTCCATTTCTGATGGGAAACACACAGCACAGCTCTCATCCATGAAACACACTCTGGTTTAGAGTACGAAGCTTGCTCTTGCTTTCTAGAGCCTCTAATAAAGCCAGAAACTTGAGGGTACTGAGAACAAAAGAACGGTGTTTCCTACACATACAGACCATTTTTAGTTCAACTCTGCTTCTGAAACTGATACAAACCACAGGCCCTCTAACATCAAATGCTTTACATTGAAGAGCAAGAAACGTGTGAGCTACGTGAACGATGTAGCTTTGTTTGTGGTGAAAGGTGACTGAGTTTACGTGAAACGAAGTCTTGCTGGTAGGAAGATACAGAGCCTGTGATTTAACTCTATTTCTGAAGAGAAACACACAGCACTGTTCTCACGAGGAAACACCCTCTGGGTATAGGAACAAGCACGCTCTGGCTTTCTAGAGTCTCTAATATAGCAGGAAACATAAGTGTGCTCAGAATAAAAGAACGGTGTTTCCTACACATACGGACCATTGCTAGTTCAACTCTGCTTCTGAAACTGATACCAACCACAAGTCACCTAACATCCAATGCTTTTCAGTTAAGAGCGAGAAACGTGTGATCTTCGTAAACGATTTATATTCATTTGAGCTGAAAAGAGACAGCGTTTACCTGAAATGATGTCTTGCTTGTAGCAAGAAACAGGGCCTGGAATTTAACTCCATATCTGAAGGGAAACACACAGCACAGTTCTCACACATGAAACACACACTGCTTTAGAGCAAGAAGCACGCTCTTGCTTTATAAGAGTCTCTAATACAGCAGGAAACGTGACTGTGGTCAGAACAAAATAACGGTGTTTCCTACAAATACAGACAATATCTATGTAAACTCTTCTTCTGAAACTGATACAAACCACAGTTCCTATAACATACAATGCTTTACAGTTCAGAGAGAGAAACATGTGAGCTTCGTGAACGATGTAGCTTCCTTTGAGCTTAAAAGTGACTGAGTTTACCTTAAAAGATGTCTTTCTTGTAGGAAGACACAGAGCCTGGGCTTTAACTCCATTTCTGAATGGAAACAAACAGCACAGTTCTCATCCATGAAACACACTCTACTTTAGAGTAAGAAGCACGCTCTTGCTTTCTAAGTGTCTCTAATACAGCAGGAAACGTGACTGTGGTCAGAACAAAATTACGGTGTTTCCTAGACATACGGACCATATCTAGGTCAACTCTTCTTCTGAAACTGATACAAACCACAGTTCCTTAACATGCAATGCTTTCAAGTTAAGAGCGAGAAACGTGTGAGCCTCATGAACGATGTAGCTTCCTTTGAGCTGAAAGTGACTTAGTTTACCTGAAAAGATGTTTTGCTTGTAGGAAGACATAGAGCCTGCGATTTAACTCCATTTCTGAAGGGACACACACAGCACAGTTCTCATCCATGAAACACACTCTGCTTTATAGCAAGAAGCATGCTCTTGCTTTCCAGAGTGTCTAATAGAGCCAGAAAGTTGAGGGTACTCAGAACAAATAAACGGTGTTTCCTACACACACGCACCATATCTAGTTCATCTCTGCTCCTGAAATTAATACAAACCACAGGTCCTCTAACATCCAATGCTTTACAGTTGAGAGCAAGAAACGTGTGAGCTACGAGAATGATATAGCTTTGTTTGAGCTGAAAGGTGACTGAGTTTACGTGAAAAGAAGTCTTGCTTGTAGGACGATACAGAGCCTGTGATTTAACTCTATTTCTGAAGGGAAACACACAGCACTGTTCTCACGAGGAAACACACTCTAGGTATAGGAAGAAGCACGCTCTGGCTTTCTAGAGTCTCTAATATAGCAGGAAACGTGAGCGTGCTCAGAATAAAAGAACGGTGTTTCCTACATATACGGACCATTGCTAGTTCAACTCTGCTTCTGAAACTGATACCAACCACAAGTCACATAACATCCAATGCTTTTCAGTTAAGAGCGAGAAACGTGTGATCTTCGTAAACGATTTATATTTATTTGACCTGAAAAGTGACTGCGTTTACCTGAAATGATGTCTTGCTTGTAGGAAGAAACAGAGCCTGGAATTTAACTCCATTTCTGAAGGGAAACACACAGCACAGTTCTCATCCATGAAACACACTCTGGTTTAGAGCAAGAAGCACATTCTTGCTTTCTTAGAGTCTCTAATACAGCAGGAAACGTGACTGTGGTCAGAACAAAATAACGGTGTTTCCTACACATATGGATCATATCTATGTCAACTCTTCTTCTGAACCTGATACAAACCACAATTCCTCTAACATCCAATGCTTTCAATTTAAGAGCGAGAAACATGTGAGCTTCGTGAACGATGTAGCTTCCTTTGAGCTGAAAAGTGACTGAGTTTACTTTAAAAGATGTCTTGCTTGTAGGAAGACACAGAGCCTGGGATTTAACTCCATTTCTGAAGGGACACACACAGCACAGTTCTCATCCATGAAACACACTCTGCTTTATAGCAAGAAGCATGCTCTTGCTTTCCAGAGTGTCTAATAGAGCCAGAAAGTTGAGGGTACTCAGAACAAATAAACGGTGTTTCCTACACACACGCACCATATCTAGTTCATCTCTGCTCCTGAAATTAATACAAACCACAGGTCCTCTAACATCCAGTGCTTTACAGTTAAGAGCAAGAAACGTGTGAGCTACGAGAATGATATAGCTTTGTTTGAGCTGAAAGGTGACTGAGTTTACGTGAAAAGAAGTCTTGCTTGTAGGACGATACAGAGCCTGTGATTTAACTCTATTTCTGAAGGGAAACACACAGCACTGTTCTCACGAGGAAACACACTCTAGGTATAGGAAGAAGCACGCTCTGGCTTTCTAGAGTCTCTAATATAGCAGGAAACGTGAGTGTGCTCAGAATAAAAGAACGGTGTTTCCTACACATATGGATCATATCTATGTCAACTCTTCTTCTGAACCTGATACAAACCACAATTCCTCTAACATCCAATGCTTTCAATTTAAGAGCGAGAAACATGTGAGCTTCGTGAACGATGTAGCTTCCTTTGAGCTGAAAAGTGACTGAGTTTACTTTAAAAGATGTCTTGCTTGTAGGAAGACACAGAGCCTGGGATTTAACTCCATTTCTGAAGGGAAACACACAGCACAGTTCTCATCCATGAAACACACTCTGCTTTAGAGTAAGAAGCACTCTCTTGCTTTCTAGAGTCTATAATAGAGCCAGAAACTTGAAAGTGTGCTCAGAATAAAAGAAAGGTGTTTCCTACACACACGGACCATATCTAGTTCAGCTCTGCTCCTGAAAGTGATACAAACCATAGGTCCTCTAACATCCAATGCTTTTCAGTTAAGAGTGAAAAACGTGTGAGCTTCGTAAACGATTTATATTCATTTGAGCTAAAAAGTGACAGCGTTTACCTGAAATGATGACTTGCTTGTAGGAAGACACAGAGCCTGGGATTTAACTCCATTTCTGAAGGGAAACACACAGCACAGTTCTCATCCATGAAACACACTCTGCTTTAGAGCAAGAAGCACGCTCTTGCTTTCTAAGAATCTCTAAAACAGCAGGAAACGTGACTGTGGTCAGAACAAAATAACGGTGTTTCCTACATGTACGGACCATATCTAAGTCAACTCTTCTTCTGAAACTGATACAAACCACAGTTCCTCTAACATGCATTAATTTCCAGTTAAGTGTGAGAAACGTGTGAGCTTCGTGAACGATGTAGCTTCCTTTGAGCTGAAAAGTGACTGAGTTTACCTGAAAAGACGTCTTGCTTGTAGGAAGTCACAGAGCTTGGAATTTAACTCCATTTCTGAACGGAAACACACAGCACAGTACTCATCCATGATACACACTCTGCTTTAGAGCAAGAAGCATGCTCTTGCTTTCCAGAGTCTCTAATAGAGCCAGAAACTTGAGGGTACTCAGAACAAAAGAGAGGTGTTTCCTACACATTCGGACCATTGCTGGTTCAACTCTGCTTCTGAAATTGATACAAACCACAGGTCCTCTAACATCCAATGCTTTTCAGTTAAGAGCAAGAAACGTGTGAGCTATGTGAACGATATAGCTTTGTTTGAGTGCAAGGTGACTGAGTTTACGTGAAATGAAGTCTTGCTTGTAGGAAGATACAGAGCCTGTGATTTAACTCCATTTCTGAAGGGAAACACGCAGCACAGTTCTCATGAGGAAACACACTCTGCGTAAAGGAAGAAGCACGCTCTTGCTTTCTAGAATCTCTAATAGAGCAGGAAACGTGGGTGTGCTCAGAACAAAAGAACAGTGTTTCCTACACATAGGGTCCATAAGAAGTTCAACTCTGCTTCTGAAACTGATACAAACCACAAGTCATCTAACATCCAATGCTTTTCAGTTAAGAGCGAGAAACATGTGAGCTTTGTGACCAATGTAGCTTCCTTTGAGCTGAAAAGTGACTGAGTTTACCTGAAAAGATGTCTTGCTTGTAGGAAGACACAGACCTGGGATTTAACTCCATTTCTAAGGGAAACACACAGCACAGTTCGCATCCATGAAACACACTCTGCTTTAGAGCAAGAAGCATGCTCTTGCTTTCCAGATTCTCTAATAGAGCCAGAAATTTGAGGGTACTCAGAACAAAAGAACGATGTTTCCTACACATACGGACCATTGCGAGTTCAACTCTGCTTCTGAAACTGATACAAACCACAAGTTATCTAACATCCAATGCTTTTCAGTTAAGAGGGAGAAACGTGTGATCTTCGTAATCGATTTATATTCATTTGAGCTGAAAAGTGACTGCGTTTACCTGAAATGATGTCTTGCTTGTAGCAAGATACAGAGCCTGGAATTTAACTCCATTTCTGAAGGGAAACACACAGCACAGTTCTCATCCATGAAACACACTCTGCTTTAGAGCAAGAAGCACGCTCTTGCTTTCTAAGCGTCTCTAATACAGCAGGAAACGTGACTGTGGTCAGAACAAAATAACGGTGTTTCCTACACATACGTATCATATCTATGTCAACTCTTCTTCTGAAACTGATACAAACCACAGTTGCTCTAACATACAATGCTTTACACTTAAGACCGAGAAACGTGTGAGCTTCGTGAACGATGTAGCTTCCTTTGAGCTGAAAAGTGACTGAGTTTACCTTAAAAGATGTTTTGATTATGGGAAGACATAGAGCCTGGGTTTTAACTCCATTTCTGATGGGAAACACACAGCACAGCTCTCATCCATGAAACACACTCTGGTTTAGAGTACGAAGCTTGCTCTTGCTTTCTAGAGCCTCTAATAAAGCCAGAAACTTGAGGGTACTGAGAACAAAAGAACGGTGTTTCCTACACATACAGACCATTGCTAGTTCAACTCTGCTTCTGAAATTGATACAAACCACAAGTCATCTAACATCCAATGCTTTTCAGTTAATAGCAAGAAACATGTGAGCTTCATAAATGATTTATATTCATTTGAGCTGAAAAGTGTCTGCATTTACCTGAAACGATGTCATGCTTGTAGGAAGACACAGAGCCTGGAATTTAACTCTATTTCTGAAGGGAAACACACAGCACATTTCTCATCCATGAAACACACTCTGCTTTAGAGCAAGAAGCACATTCTTGCTTTCTTAGAGTCTCTAATACAGCAGGAAACGTGACTGTGGTCAGAACAAAATAACGGTGTTTCCTACACATACGGATCATATCTATGTCAACTCTTCTTCTGAACCTGATACAAACCACAATTCCTCTAACATCCAATGCTTTCAATTTAAGAGCGAGAAACATGTGAGCTTCGTGAACGATGTAGCTTCCTTTGAGCTGAAATGTGACTGAGTTTACTTTAAAAGATATCTTGCTTGTAGGAAGACACAGAGCCTGGGATTTAACTCCATTTCTGAAGGGAAACACACAGCACAGTTCTCATCCATGAAACACACTCTGCTTTAGAGCAAGAAGCACTCTCTTGCTTTCTAGAGTCTATAATAGAGCCACAAAATTGAAAGTGTGCTCAGAATAAAAGAACTGTGTTTCCTAAACACACGGACCAATCTAGTTCAGCTCTGCTCCTGAAATTGATACAAACCATAGGTCCTCTAACATCCAATGCTTTTCACTTAAAAGCGAGAAACGTGTGATTTTCGTAAACGATTTATATTCATTTGAGCTGAAAAGTGACTGCGTTTACCTGAAATGATGTCTTGCTTGTAGGAAGAAACAGAGCCTGGAATTTAACTCCATTTCTGAAGGGAAACACACAGCACAGTTCTCATCCATGAAACACACTCTGCTTTAGAGCAAGAAGCACATTCTTGCTTTCTTAGAGTCTCTAATACAGCAGGAAACGTGACTGTGGTCAGAACAAAATAAAGGTGTTTCCTACACATACGTATCATATCTATGTCAACTCTTCTTCTGAGACTGATACAAACCACAGTTCCTCTAACATCCAATGCTTTCAATTTAAGAGCGAGAAACATGTGCGCTTCGTGAACGATGTAGCTTCCTTTGAGCTGAAAAGTGACTGAGTTTACTTTAAAAGATATCTTGCTTGTAGGAAGACACAGAGCCTGGGATTTAACTCTATTTCTGAAGGGAAAAACACAGCACAGTTCTCAGCCATGAAACACACTCTGCTTTAGAGCAAGAAGCACACTCTTGCATTCTCAGAGTCTCTAATAGAACACGAAACATGACTGTGGTCAGAACAAAATAACGGTGTTTCCTACACATACGGACCATATCTAGGTCAACTCTTCTTCTGAAACTGATAGAAAGCAAAGTTCCACTAGCATGCAATGCTTTCAAGTTTAGAGCGAGAAACATGTGAGTTTCGTGAACGATGTAGCTTCCTTTGAGCTGAGGAGTGACTGAGTTTACCTGAAAAGATGGTTTGCTTGTAGGAAGACACAGAGCCTGGGATTTAACTCCATTTCTGAAGGGAAACACACAGCACTGTTCTCACGATGAAACACACACTGCGTATAGGAAGAAGCATGCTCTTGCTTTCTAGAGTCTCTAATAGAGCAGGAAACGTGAGTGTGCTCAGAGCAAAAGAACGCTGTTTCCTACACATACGGACCATTGCTAGTTCAACTCTGCTTCTGAATCTGATACAAAACACAGGTCCGCTAACATCCAATGCTTTACAGTTAAGAGCATGAAACGTGTGAGCTACGTGAACGATGTAGCTTTGTCTGAGCTGAAAGGTGACTGAGTTTACGTGAAACGAACTCTTGCTTGTAGGAAGATACAGAGCCTGGAATTTAACTCCATTTCTGAAGAGAAACACACACCACAGTTCTCATCCATGAAACACTCTGTGCTTTAGAGCAAGAAGCACACTCTTGCTTTCTTGAGTCTCTAAAAGAGGGAGAAACTTGAGAGTAGTCAGAACAAAAGAACGGTGGTTCCTACACATAGGGACCATTGCTAGTTCAACTTTGCTTCTGAAACTGATACAAACCACAAGTCATCTAACATCCAATGCTTTTCAGTTAAGAGCGAGAAAAGTGTGATCTTCGTAAACGAATTATATCCATTTGAGCAGAAAAGTGACAGCGTTTATCTGAAATGATGTCTTGCTTGTAGGAAGAAACAGAGCCTGGAATTTAACTCCATTTCTGAAGGGAAACACACAGCACAGTTCTCATGCATGAAACACTCTCTGCATTAGAACAAGAAGCACGCTCTTGCTTTCTAAGAGTCTCTAAACAGCAGGAAATGTGACTGTGGTCAGAACAAAATAACGGTGTTTCCTACACATACGGACCATATCTATGTCAACTCTTCTTCTGAAAATGATACAAAACACAGTTCCTCTAACACACAATGCTTTACAGTTAAGAGTGAGAACCATGTGAGATCGTGAACGATGTATCTTCCTTTGAGCTGAAAAGTGACTGAGATTACCTTAAATGATGTCTAGCTTATAGGAAGACACAGAGCCTGGGATTTAACTCCATTTCTGAAGGGAAACACACAGCCCAGTTCTCATCCGTGAAACACTCTCTGCTTTAGAGCAAGAAGCACACTCTTGCTTTTTAAGAGTCTCTAAAAGAGCAGGAAACATGACTGTGGTCAGAAGAAAATAACGGTGTTTCCTACACATACGGACCATATCTAGGTCAACTCTTCTTCTGAAACTGATACAAAGCACAGTTCCATTCACATGCAATGCTTTCAAGTTAAGAGCGAGAAACGTGTGAGCTTCGTGAACGATGTAGCTCCCTCTGAGCTGAAAAGTGACTGAGATTACCTTAAAAGATGTCTTGCTTATAGGAAGACACAGAGCCTGGGATTTAACTCCATTTCTGAAGGGAAACACACAGCACTGTTCTCACGATGAAACACACACTGCGTATAGGAAGAAGCACGCTCTTGCTTTCTAGAATCTCTAATAGAGCAGGAAACGTGAGTGTGCTCAGAGCAAAAGAACGGTGTTTCCTACACATACGGACCATTGCTAGTTCAACTCTGCTTCTGAATCTGATACAAAACACAGGTCCTCTAACATCCAATGCTTTACAGTTAAGAGCATGAAACGTGTGAGCTACGTGAACGATGTAGCTTTGTCTCAGCTGAAAGGTGACTGAGTTTACGTGAAACGAACTCTTGCTTGTAGGAAGATACAGAGCCCGTGATTTAACTCCATTTCTGAAGGGAAACACACAGCACTGTCCGCACGATGAAACACACTCTGCGTATAGGAAAATGCACGCTCTTGCTTTCTAGAGTCTCTAATAGAGCAGGAAACGTGAGTGTGCTCAGAACAAAAGAAAGGTGTTTCCTACACATACAGACAATTGCTAGTTCAACTCTGCTTCTGAAACTGATACACACCACAAGTCATCTAACATCCAATGCGTTTCAGTTAAGAGCGAGAAACTTGTGATCTTTGTAAACAATTTATATTCATTTGAGCTGAAAAGTGACAGCATTTACCTGAAATGATGTCTTGCTTGTAGGAAGAAACAGAGCCTGGAATTTAACTCCATTTCTGAAGGGAAACACACAGCACAGTTCTCATCCATGAAACACACTCTGCTTTAGAGCAAGAAGCACACTCTTGCTTTCTAAGAATCTCTAATACAGCAGGAAACGTGACTGTGGTCAAAACAAATAACGGTGTTTCCTACACATACAGACCATTGCTAGTTCAACTCTGCTTCTGAAAGTGATACAAACCACAATTCCTCTAACATCCAATGATTTTCAGTTAAGAGCAAGAAACCTGTGAGCTTCATAAACGATTTATATTCATTTGAGATGAAAAGTGACTGCGTTTACCTGAAACGATGTCTTGCTTGTAGGAAGACACAGAGCCTGGAATTTAACTCCATTTCTGAAGGGAAACAAACAGCACAGTTCTCATCCATGAAACACTCTCTGCTTTAGAGCAAGAAGCACACTCTTGCTTTCTAAGAGTCTCTAAAAGAGCAGGAAACATGACTGTGGTCAGAACAAAATAACGGTGTTTCCTACACATACGGACCATATCTAGGTCAACTCTTCTTCTGAAACTGATACAAAGCAAAGTTCCACTAGCATGCAATGCTTTCAAGTTTAGAGCGAGATACATGTGAATTTCGTGAATGATGTAGCTTCCTTTGAGCTGAGGAGTGACTGAGTTTACCTGAAAAGATATCTTGCATGTAGGAAGACACAGAGCCTGGAATTTAACTCCAATTCTGAAGGGAAACACACAGCAAAATTCTCATCCAAAAAACAAACAACGCTTTAGAGCAAGAAGCATGCTCTTGCTTTCTTGAGTCTCTAAAAGAGGGAGAAACTTGAGAGTAGTCAGAACAAAAGAACGGTGGTTCCTACACATACGGACCATTGCTAGTTCAACTCTGCTTCTGAAACTGATACAAACCACAAGTCGTGTAACATCCAATGCTTTTCAGTTAAGAGCGAGAAAAGTGTGATCTTCGTAAACGATTATATTCATTTGAGCTGAAAAGTGACAGCGTTTACCTGAAATGATGTCTTGCTTGTAGGATGAAACAGAGCCTGGAATTTAACTCCATTTCTGAAGGGAAACACACAGCACAGTTCTCATGCATGAAACACTCTCTGCGTTAGAACAAGAAGCACGCTCTTGCTTTCTAAGAGTCTCTAATACAGCAGGAAATGTGACTGTGGTCAGAACAAAATAACGGTGTTTCCTACACATACGGACCATATCTATGTCAACTCTTCTTCTGAAAATGATACAAAACACAGTTCCTCTAACATACAATGCTTTACAGTTAAGAGTGAGAAACATGTGAGCTTCGTGAACGATGTAGCTTCCTTTGAGCTGAAAAGTGACTGAGATTACCTTAAATGATGTCTAGCTTATAGGAAGACACAGAGCCTGGGATTTAACTCCATTTCTGAAGGGAAACACACAGCACAGTTCTCAGCCATGAAACACTCTCTGCTTTAGAGCAAGAAGCACACTCTTGCTTTTTAAGAGTCTCTAAAAGAGCAGGAAACATGACTGTGGTCAGAACAAAATAACGGTGTTTCCTACACATACGGACCATATCTAGGTCAACTCTTCTTCTGAAACTGATACAAAGCACAGTTCCATTCACATGCAATGCTTTCAAGTTAAGAGCGAGAAACGTGTGAGCTTCGTGAACGATGTAGCTCCCTCTGAGCTGAAAAGTGACTGAGATTACCTTAAAAGATGTCTTGCTTATAGGAAGACACAGAGCCTGGGATTTAACTCCATTTCTGAAGGGAAACACACAGCACTGTTCTCACGATGAAACACACACTGCGTATAGGAAGAAGCACGCTCTTGCTTTCTAGAGTCTCTAATAGAGCAGGAAACGTGAGTGTGCTCAGAGCAAAAGAACAGTGTTTCCTACACATACGGACCATTGCTAGTTCAACTCTGCTTCTGAATCTGATACAAAACAAAGGTCCTCTAACATCCAATGCTTTACAGTTAAGAGCATGAAACGTGTGAGCTACGTGAACGATGTAGCTTTGTCTGAGCTGAAAGGTGACTGAGTTTACGTGAAACGAACTCTTGCTTGTAGGAAGATACAGAGCCTGGAATTTAACTCCATTTCTGAAGAGAAACACACACCACAGTTCTCATCTATGAAACACTCTGTGCTTTAGAGCAAGAAGCACACTCTTGCTTTCTTGAGTCTCTAAAAGAGGGAGAAACTTGAGAGTAGTCAGAACAAAAGAACGGTGGTTCCTACACATAGGGACCATTGCTAGTTCAACTTTGCTTCTGAAACTGATACAAACCACAAGTCATCTAACATCCAATGCTTTTCAGTTAAGAGCGAGAAAAGTGTGATCTTCGTAAACGAATTATATCCATTTGAGCTGAAAAGTGACAGCGTTTACCTGAAATGATGTCTTGCTTGTAGGAAGAAACAGAGCCTGGAATTTAACTCCATTTCTGAAGGGAAACACACAGCACAGTTCTCATGCATGAAACACTCTCTGCATTAGAACAAGAAGCACGCTCTTGCTTTCTAAGAGTCTCTAAAGAGCAGGAAATGTGACTGTGGTCAGAACAAAATAACGGTGTTTCCTACACATACGGACCATATCTATGTCAACTCTTCTTCTGAAAATGATACAAAACACAGTTCCTCTAACACACAATGCTTTACAGTTAAGAGTGAGAACCATGTGAGATCGTGAACGATGTAGCTTCCTTTGAGCTGAAAAGTGACTGAGATTACCTTAAATGATGTCTAGCTTATAGGAAGACACAGAGCCTGGGATTTAACTCCATTTCTGAAGGGAAACACACAGCCCAGTTCTCATCCGTGAAACACTCTCTGCTTTAGAGCAAGAAGCACACTCTTGCTTTTTAAGAGTCTCTAAAAGAGCAGGAAACATGACTGTGGTCAGAAGAAAATAACGGTGTTTCCTACACATACAGACCATATCTAGGTCAACTCTTCTTCTGAAACTGATACAAAGCACAGTTCCATTCACATGCAATGCTTTCAAGTTAAGAGCGAGAAACGTGTGAGCTTCGTGAACGATGTAGCTCCCTCTGAGCTGAAAAGTGACTGAGATTACCTTAAAAGATGTCTTGCTTATAGGAAGACACAGAGCCTGGGATTTAACTCCATTTCTGAAGGGAAACACACAGCACTGTTCTCACGATGAAACACACACTGCGTATAGGAAGAAGCACGCTCTTGCTTTCTAGAGTCTCTAATAGAGCAGGAAACGTGAGTGTGCTCAGAGCAAAAGAACGGTGTTTCCTACACATACAGACCATTGCTAGTTCAACTCTGCTTCTGAATCTGATACAAAACACAGGTCCTCTAACATCCAATGCTTTACAGTTAAGAGCATGAAACGTGTGAGCTACGTGAACGATGTAGCTTTGTCTGAGCTGAAAGGTGACTGAGTTTACGTGAAACGAACTCTTGCTTGTAGGAAGATACAGAGCCCGTGATTTAACTCCATTTCTGAAGGGAAACACACAGCACTGTCCTCACGATGAAACACACTCTGCGTATAGGAAAATGCACGCTCTTGCTTTCTAGAGTCTCTAATAGAGCAGGAAACGTGAGTGTGCTGAGAACAAAAGAAAGGTGTTTCCTACACATACAGACAATTGCTAGTTCAACTCTGCTTCTGAAACTGATACAAACCACAAGTCATCTAACATCCAATGCGTTTCAGTTAAGAGCGAGAAACTTGTGATCTTTGTAAACAATTTATATTCATTTGAGCTGAAAAGTGACAGCATTTACCTGAAATGATGTCTTGCTTGTAGGAAGAAACAGAGCCTGGAATTTAACTCCATTTCTGAAGGGAAACACACAGCAGAGTTCTCATCCATGAAACACACTCTGCTTTAGAGCAAGAAGCACACTCTTGCTTTCTAAGAATCTCTAATACAGCAGGAAACGTGACTGTGGTCAAAACAAATAACGGTGTTTCCTACACATACAGACCATTGCTAGTTCAACTCTGCTTCTGAAAGTGATACAAACCACAATTCCTCTAACATCCAATGATTTTCAGTTAAGAGCAAGAAACGTGTGAGCTTCATAAACGATTTATATTCATTTGAGATGAAAAGTGACTGCGTTTACCTGAAACGATGTCTTGCTTGTAGGAAGACACAGAGCCTGGAATTTAACTCCATTTCTGAAGGGAAACAAACAGCACAGTTCTCATCCATGAAACACTCTCTGCTTTAGAGCAAGAAGCACACTCTTGCTTTCTAAGAGTCTCTAAAAGAGCAGGAAACATGACTGTGGTCAGAACAAAATAACGGTGTTTCCTACACATACGGACCATATCTAGGTCAACTCTTCTTCTGAAACTGATACAAAGCAAAGTTCCACTAGCATGCAATGCTTTCAAGTTTAGAGCGAGATACATGTGAATTTCGTGAACGATGTAGCTTCCTTTGAGCTGAGGAGTGACTGAGTTTACCTGAAAAGATATCTTGCATGTAGGAAGACACAGAGCCTGGAATTTAACTCCAATTCTGAAGGGAAACACACAGCAAAATTCTCATCCAAAAAACAAACAACGCTTTAGAGCAAGAAGCATGCTCTTGCTTTCTTGAGTCTCTAAAAGAGGGAGAAACTTGAGAGTAGTCAGAACAAAAGAACGGTGGTTCCTACACATACGGACCATTGCTAGTTCAACTCTGCTTCTGAAACTGATACAAACCACAAGTCGTGTAACATCCAATGCTTTTCAGTTAAGAGCGAGAAAAGTGTGATCTTCGTAAACGATTATATTCATTTGAGCTGAAAAGTGACAGCGTTTACCTGAAATGATGTCTTGCTTGTAGGAAGAAACAGAGCCTGGAATTTAACTCCATTTCTGAAGGGAAACACACAGCACAGTTCTCATGCATGAAACACTCTCTGCGTTAGAACAAGAAGCACGCTCTTGCTTTCTAAGAGTCTCTAATACAGCAGGAAATGTGACTGTGGTCAGAACAAAATAACGGTGTTTCCTACACATACGGACCATATCTATGTCAACTCTTCTTCTGAAAATGATACAAAACACAGTTCCTCTAACATACAATGCTTTACAGTTAAGAGTGAGAAACATGTGAGCTTCGTGAAAGATGTAGCTTCCTTTGAGCTGAAAAGTGACTGAGATTACCTTAAATGATGTCTAGCTTATAGGAAGACACAGAGCCTGGGATTTAACTCCATTTCTGAAGGGAAACACACAGCACAGTTCTCATCCATGAAACACTCTCTGCTTTAGAGCAAGAAGCACACTCTTGCTTTTTAAGAGTCTCTAAAAGAGCAGGAAACATGACTGTGGTCAGAACAAAATAACGGTGTTTCCTACACATACGGACCATATCTAGGTCAACTCTTCTTCTGAAACTGATACAAAGCACAGTTCCATTCACATGCAATGCTTTCAAGTTAAGAGCGAGAAACGTGTGAGCTTCGTGAACGATGTAGCTCCCTCTGAGCTGAAAAGTGACTGAGATTACCTTAAAAGATGTCTTGCTTATAGGAAGACACAGAGCCTGGGATTTAACTCCATTTCTGAAGGGAAACACACAGCACTGTTCTCACGATGAAACACACACTGCGTATAGGAAGAAGCACGCTCTTGCTTTCTAGAGTCTCTAATAGAGCAGGAAACGTGAGTGTGCTCAGAGCAAAAGAACGGTGTTTCCTACACATACAGACCATTGCTAGTTCAACTCTGCTTCTGAATCTGATACAAAACACAGGTCCTCTAACATCCAATGCTTTACAGTTAAGAGCATGAAACGTGTGAGCTACGTGAACGATGTAGCTTTGTCTGAGCTGAAAGGTGACTGAGTTTACGTGAAACGAACTCTTGCTTGTAGGAAGATACAGAGCCCGTGATTTAACTCCATTTCTGAAGGGAAACACACAGCACTGTCCTCACGATGAAACACACTCTGCGTATAGGAAAATGCACGCTCTTGCTTTCTAGAGTCTCTAATAGAGCAGGAAACGTGAGTGTGCTCAGAACAAAAGAAAGGTGTTTCCTACACATACAGACAATTGCTAGTTCAACTCTGCTTCTGAAACTGATACAAACCACAAGTCATCTAACATCCAATGCGTTTCAGTTAAGAGCGAGAAACTTGTGATCTTTGTAAACAATTTATATTCATTTGAGCTGAAAAGTGACAGCATTTACCTGAAATGATGTCTTGCTTGTAGGAAGAAACAGAGCCTGGAATTTAACTCCATTTCTGAAGGGAAACACACAGCAGAGTTCTCATCCATGAAACACACTCTGCTTTAGAGCAAGAAGCACACTCTTGCTTTCTAAGAATCTCTAATACAGCAGGAAACGTGACTGTGGTCAAAACAAATAACGGTGTTTCCTACACATACAGACCATTGCTAGTTCAACTCTGCTTCTGAAAGTGATACAAACCACAATTCCTCTAACATCCAATGATTTTCAGTTAAGAGCAAGAAACGTGTGAGCTTCATAAACGATTTATATTCATTTGAGATGAAAAGTGACTGCGTTTACCTGAAACGATGTCTTGCTTGTAGGAAGACACAGAGCCTGGAATTTAACTCCATTTCTGAAGGGAAACAAACAGCACAGTTCTCATCCATGAAACACTCTCTGCTTTAGAGCAAGAAGCACACTCTTGCTTTCTAAGAGTCTCTAAAAGAGCAGGAAACATGACTGTGGTCAGAACAAAATAACGGTGTTTCCTACACATACGGACCATATCTAGGTCAACTCTTCTTCTGAAACTGATACAAAGCAAAGTTCCACTAGCATGCAATGCTTTCAAGTTTAGAGCGAGATACATGTGAATTTCGTGAACGATGTAGCTTCCTTTGAGCTGAGGAGTGACTGAGTTTACCTGAAAAGATATCTTGCATGTAGGAAGACACAGAGCCTGGAATTTAACTCCAATTCTGAAGGGAAACACACAGCAAAATTCTCATCCAAAAAACAAACAACGCTTTAGAGCAAGAAGCATGCTCTTGCTTTCTTGAGTCTCTAAAAGAGGGAGAAACTTGAGAGTAGTCAGAACAAAAGAACGGTGGTTCCTACACATACGGACCATTGCTAGTTCAACTCTGCTTCTGAAACTGATACAAACCACAAGTCGTGTAACATCCAATGCTTTTCAGTTAAGAGCGAGAAAAGTGTGATCTTCGTAAACGATTATATTCATTTGAGCTGAAAAGTGACAGCGTTTACCTGAAATGATGTCTTGCTTGTAGGAAGAAACAGAGCCTGGAATTTAACTCCATTTCTGAAGGGAAACACACAGCACAGTTCTCATGCATGAAACACTCTCTGCGTTAGAACAAGAAGCACGCTCTTGCTTTCTAAGAGTCTCTAATACAGCAGGAAATGTGACTGTGGTCAGAACAAAATAACGGTGTTTCCTACACATACGGACCATATCTATGTCAACTCTTCTTCTGAAAATGATACAAAACACAGTTCCTCTAACATACAATGCTTTACAGTTAAGAGTGAGAAACATGTGAGCTTCGTGAAAGATGTAGCTTCCTTTGAGCTGAAAAGTGACTGAGATTACCTTAAATGATTTCTAGCTTATAGGAAGACACAGAGCCTGGGATTTAACTCCATTTCTGAAGGGAAACACACAGCACAGTTCTCATCCATGAAACACTCTCTGCTTTAGAGCAAGAAGCACACTCTTGCTTTTTAAGAGTCTCTAAAAGAGCAGGAAACATGACTGTGGTCAGAACAAAATAACGGTGTTTCCTACACATACGGACCATATCTAGGTCAACTCTTCTTCTGAAACTGATACAAAGCATAGTTCCATTCACATGCAATGCTTTCAAGTTAAGAGCGAGAAACGTGTGAGCTTCGTGAACGATGTAGCTCCCTCTGAGCTGAAAAGTGACTGAGATTACCTTAAAAGATGTCTTGCTTATAGGAAGACACAGAGCCTGGGATTTAACTCCATTTCTGAAGGGAAACACACAGCACTGTTCTCACGATGAAACACACACTGCGTATAGGAAGAAGCACGCTCTTGCTTTCTAGAGTCTCTAATAGAGCAGGAAACGTGAGTGTGCTCAGAGCAAAAGAACGGTGTTTCCTACACATACGGACCATTGCTAGTTCAACTCTGCTTCTGAATCTGATACAAAACACAGGTCCTCTAACATCCAATGCTTTACAGTTAAGAGCATGAAACGTGTGAGCTACGTGAACGATGTAGCTTTGTCTGAGCTGAAAGGTGACTGAGTTTACGTGAAACGAACTCTTGCTTGTAGGAAGATACAGAGCCCGTGATTTAACTCCATTTCTGAAGGGAAACACACAGCACTGTCCGCACGATGAAACACACTCTGCGTATAGGAAAATGCACGCTCTTGCTTTCTAGAGTCTCTAATAGAGCAGGAAACGTGAGTGTGCTCAGAACAAAAGAACGGTGTTTCCTACACATACGGACCATTGCTAGTTCAACTCTGCTTCTGAAACTGATACAAACCACAAGTCATCTAACATCCAATGCGTTTCAGTTAAGAGCGAGAAACTTGTGATCTTTGTAAACAATTTATATTCATTTGAGCTGAAAAGTGACAGCATTTACCTGAAATGAAGTCTTCCTTGTAGGAAGAAACAGAGCCTGGAATTTAACTCCATTTCTGAAGGGAAACACACAGCAGAGTTCTCATCCATGAAACACACTCTGCTTTAGAGCAAGAAGCACACTCTTGCTTTCTAAGAATCTCTAATACAGCAGGAAACGTGACTGTGGTCAAAACAAATAACGGTGTTTCCTACACATACAGACCATTGCTAGATCAACTGTGCTTCTGAAAGTGATACAAACCACAATTCCTCTAACATCCAATGATTTTCAGTTAAGAGCAAGAAACGTGTGAGCTTCATAAACGATTTATATTCATTTGAGATGAAAAGTGACTGCGTTTACCTGAAACGATGTCTTGCTTGTAGGAAGACACAGAGCCTGGAATTTAACTCCATTTCTGAAGGGAAACACACAGCACAGTTCTCATCCATGAAACACACTCTGCTTTAGAGCAAGAAGCACACTCTTGCTTTCTAAGAATCTCTAATACAGCAGGAAACGTGACTGTGGTCAAAACAAATAACGGTGTTTCCTACACATACAGACCATATCTAGATCAACTCTTCTTCTGAAACTGATACAAAGCAAAGTTCCACTGGCATGCAATGCTTTCAAGTTTAGAGTGAGAAACATGTGAGTTTCGTGTACGATGTAGCTTCCTTTGAGCTGAGGAGTGACTGAGTTTACCTGAAAAGATTTCTTGCTTGTAGGAAGACACAGAGCCTGGGATTTAACTCCATTTCTGAAGGGAAACACACAGCACAGTTCTCATGCATGAAACACTCTCTGCGTTAGAACAAGAAGCACGCTCTTGCTTTCTAAGAGTCTCTAATACAGCAGGAAATGTGACTGTGGTCAGAACAAAAGAACGGTGGTTCCTACACATACGGACCATTGCTAGTTCAACTCTGCTTCTGAAACTGATACAAACCACAAGTCGTGTAACATCCAATGCTTTTCAGTTAAGAGCGAGAAAAGTGTGATCTTCGTAAACGATTATATTCATTTGAGCTGAAAAGTGACAGCGTTTACCTGAAATGATGTCTTGCTTGTAGGAAGAAACAGAGCCTGGAATTTAACTCCATTTCTGAAGGGAAACACACAGCACAGTTCTCATGCATGAAACACTCTCTGCGTTATAACAAGAAGCACGCTCTTGCTTTCTAAGAGTCTCTAATACAGCAGGAAATGTGACTGTGGTCAGAACAAAATAACGGTGTTTCCTACACATACGGACCATATCTATGTCAACTCTTCTTCTGAAAATGATACAAAACACAGTTCCTCTAACATACAATGCTTTACAGTTAAGAGTGAGAAACATGTGAGCTTTGTGAACGATGTAGCTTCCTTGGAGCTGAAAAGTGACTGAGATTACCTTAAATGATGTCTAGCTTATAGGAAGACACAGAGCCTGGGATTTAACTCCATTTCTGAAGGGAAACACACAGCACAGTTCTCATCCATGAAACACTCTCTGCTTTAGAGCAAGAAGCACACTCTTGCTTTTTAAGAGTCTCTAAAAGAGCAGGAAACATGACTGTGGTCAGAACAAAATAACGGTGTTTCCTACACATACGGACCATATCTAGGTCAACTCTTCTTCTGAAACTGATACAAAGCACAGTTCCATTCACATGCAATGCTTTCAAGTTAAGAGCGAGAAACGTGTGAGCTTCGTGAACGATGTAGCTCCCTTTGAGCTGAAAAGTGACTGAGATTACTTTAAAAGATGTCTTGCTTATAGGAAGACACAGAGCCTGGGATTTAACTCCATTTCTGAAGGGAAACACACAGCACTGTTCTCACGATGAAACACACACTGCGTATAGGAAGAAGCACGCTCTTGCTTTCTAGAGTCTCTAATAGAGCAGGAAACGTGAGTGTGCTCAGAGCAAAAGAACGGTGTTTCCTACACATACAGACCATTGCTAGTTCAACTCTGCTTCTGAATCTGATACAAAACACAGGTCCTCTAACATCCAATGCTTTACAGTTAAGAGCATGAAACGTGTGAGCTACGTGAACGATGTAGCTTTGTCTGAGCTGAAAGGTGACTGAGTTTACGTGAAACGAACTCTTGCTTGTAGGAAGATACAGAGCCCGTGATTTAACTCCATTTCTGAAGGGAAACACACAGCACTGTCCTCACGATGAAACACACTCTGCGTATAGGAAAATGCACGCTCTTGCTTTCTAGAGTCTCTAATAGAGCAGGAAACGTGAGTGTGCTCAGAACAAAAGAACGGTGTTTCCTACACATACGGACCATTGCTAGTTCAACTCTGCTTCTGAAACTGATACAAACCACAAGTCATCTAACATCCAATGCGTTTTGTTAAGAGCGAGAAACTTGTGATCTTTGTAAACAATTTATATTCATTTGAGCTGAAACGTGACAGCATTTACCTGAAATGAAGTCTTGCTTGTAGGAAGAAACAGAGCCTGGAATTTAACTCCATTTCTGAAGGGAAACACACAGCAGAGTTCTCATCCATGAAACACACTCTGCTTTAGAGCAAGAAGCACACTCTTGCTTTCTAAGAATCTCTAATACAGCAGGAAACGTGACTGTGGTCAAAACAAATAACGGTGTTTCCTACACATACAGACCATTGCTAGTTCAACTCTGCTTCTGAAAGTGATACAAACCACAATTCCTCTAACATCCAATGATTTTCAGTTAAGAGCAAGAAACGTGTGAGCTTCATAAACGATTTATATTCATTTGAGATGAAAAGTGACTGCGTTTACCTGAAACGATGTCTTGCTTGTAGGAAGACACAGAGCCTGGAATTTAACTCCATTTCTGAAGGGAAACACACAGCACAGTTCTCATCCATGAAACACTCTCTGCTTTAGAGCAAGAAGCACACTCTTGCTTTCTAAGAGTCTCTAAAAGAGCAGGAAACATGACTGTGGTCAGAACAAAAAGCGGTGTTTCCTACACATACGGACCATATCTAGGTCAACTCTTCTTCTGAAACTGATACAAAGCAAAGTTCCACTAGCATGCAATGCTTTCAAGTTTAGACTGAGAAACATGTGAGTTTCGTGAACGATGTAGCTTCCTTTGAGCTGAGGAGTGACTGAGTTTACCTGAAAAGATGTCTTGCATGTAGGAAGACACAGAGCCTGGAATTTAACTCCATTTCTGAAGGGAAACACACAGCAAAATTCTCATCCAAAAAACACACAACGCTTTAGAGCAAGAAGCATGCTCTTGCTTTCTTGAGTCTCTAAAAGAGGGAGAAACTTGAGAGTAGTCAGAACAAAAGAACGGAGGTTCCTACACATACGGACCATTGCTAGTTCAACTCTGCTTCTGAAACTGATACAAACCACAAGTCATGTAACATCCAATGCTTTTCAGTTAAGAGCGAGAAAAGTGTGATCTTCGTAAACGAATTATATTCATTTGAGCTGAAAAGTGACAGCGTTTACCTGAAATGATGTCTTGCTTGTAGGAAGAAACAGAGCCTGGAATTTTACTCCATTTCTGAAGGGAAACACACAGCACAGTTCTCATGCATGAAACACTCTCTGCGTTAGAACAAGAAGCACGCTCTTGCTTTCTAAGAGTCTCTAATACAGCAGGAAATGTGACTGTGGTCAGAACAAAATAATGGTGTTTCCTACACATACGGACCATATCTATGTCAACTCTTCTTCTGAAAATGATACAAACCACAGTTCCTCTAACATACAATGCTTTACAGTTAAGAGCGAGAAACATGTGAGCTCTGTGAACGATGTAGCTTCCTTTCAGCTGAAAAGTGACTGAGATTACCTTAAAAGATGTCTTGCTTATAGGAAGACACAGAGCCTGGGATTAAACTCCATTTCTGAAGGGAAACACACAGCACTGTTCTCACGATGAAACACACACTGCGTGTAGGAAGAAGCACACTCTTGCTTTCTAGAGTCTCTAATAGAGCATGAAACATGAGTGTGCTCAGAGCAAAAGAACGGTGTTTCCTACACATATGGACCATTGCTAGTTCAACTCTGCTTCTGAAACTGAAACAAAGCACAGTTCCATTCACATGCAATGCTTTCAAGTTAAGAGCGAGAAACGTGTGAGCTTCGTGAACGATTTATATTCATTTGAGCTGAAAAGTGACAGCATTTACCTGAAATGATGTCTTGCTTGTAGGAAGAAACAGAGCCTGGAATTTAACTCCATTTCTGAAGAAAAACACACAGCAGACTTCTCATCCATGAAACACACTCTGCTTTAGAGCAAGAAGCATGCTCTTGCTTTCTAAGAGTCTCTAATAGATCCAGAAACTTGAGGGTACTCAAATCAAAAGAACTGTGTTTCCTTCACATACAGATCATTGCTAGTTCAACTCTGCTTCTGAAACTGATACAAACCACAAGTCATCTAACATCCAATGATTTTCAGTTAAGAGCAAGAAACGTTGAGCTTCATAAACGATTTATATTCATTTGAGCTGAAAAGTGACTGCGTTTCCCTGAAATAATGTCTTGCTTGTAGGAAGACACAGAGCCTGAAATTTAACTCCATTTCTGAAGGGATCAAGCAGCACAGTTCTCATCCATGAAACACACTCTGCTTTAGAGCAAGAAGTACACTCTTGCTTTCTAAGAGTCTCTAATAGAGCAGGAAACTTGACTGTGGTCAGAACAAAATAACGGTGTTTCCTACACATACGGACCATATCTAGATCAACTCTTCTTCTGAAAGTGATACAAAGCACTGTTCCATTCACATGCAATGCTTTCAAGTTAAGAGCGAGAAACATGTGAGCTTCGTGAACAATGTAGCTCCCTTTGAGCTGAAAAGTGACTGAGATTACCTTAAAAGATGTCTTGCTTATAGGAAGACACAGAGCCTGGGATTAAACTCCATTTCTGAAGGGAAACACACAGCACTGTTCTCACGATGAAACACACATTGCGTGTAGGAAGAAGCACGCTCTTGCTTTCTAGAGTCTCTAATAGAGCAGGAAACGTGAGTGTGCTCAGAGCAAAAGAACGGTGTTTCCTACACATATGGACCATTGCTAGTTCAACTCTGCTTCTGAAACTGAAACAAACCACAAGTCATCTAACATCTAATGCTTTATGTTAAGAGCGAGAAACTTGTGATCTTTGTAAACAATTTATATTCATTTGAGCTGAAAAGTGACAGCATTTACCTGAAATGAAGTCTTGCTTGTAGGAAGATACAGAGCCTGGAATTTAACTCCATTTCTGAAGGGAAACACACAGCAGAGTTCTCATCCATGAAACACACTCTGCTTTAGATCAAGAAGCACACTCTTGCTTTCTAAGAATCTCTAATACAGCAGGAAATGTGACTGTGGTCAGAACAAAATAACGGTGTTTCCTACACATACGGACCATATCTATGTCAACTCTTCTTCTGAAAATGATACAAAACACAGTTCCTCTAACATACAATGCTTTACAGTTAAGAGTGAGAAACATGTGAGCTTCGTGAACGATGTAGCTTCCTTTGAGCTGAAAAGTGACTGAGATTACCTTAAATGATGTCTAGCTTATAGGAAGACACAGAGCCTGGGATTTAACTCCATTTCTGAAGGGAAACACACAGCACAGTTCTCATCCATGAAACACACTCTGCTTTAGAGCAAGAAGCACACTCTTGCTTTCTAAGAGTCTCTAAAAGAGCAGGAAACATGACTGTGGTCAGAACAAAATAACGGTGTTTCCTACACATACGGACCATATCTAGGTCAACTCTTCTTCTGAAACTGATACAAAGCACAGTTCCATTCACATGCAATGCTTTCAAGTTAAGAGCGAGAAACATGTGAGCTTCGTGAACAATGTAGCTCCCTTTGAGCTGAAAAGTGACTGAGATTACCTTAAAAGATGTCTTGATTATAGGAAGACACAGAGCCTGGGATTTAACTCCATTTCTGAAGGGAAACACACAGCACTGTTCTCACAATGAAACACACACTGCGTGTAGGAAGAAGCACGCTCTTGCTTTCTAGTCTCTAATAGAGCAGGAAACATGACTGTGGTCTGAACAAAATAACGGTGTTTCCTACACATACGGACCATTGCTAGTTCAACCCTGCTTCTGAAACTGAAACAAAGCACAGTTCCATACACATGCAATGCTTTCAAGTTAAGAGCGACAAACGTGTGAGCTTCGTGAACGATTTATATTCATTTGAGCTGAAAAGTGACAGCATTTACCTGAAATGATGTCTTGCTTGTAGGAAGAAACAGAGCCTGGAATTTAACTCCATTTCTGAAGAAAAACACACAGCAGACTTCTCATCCATGAAACACACTCTGCTTTAGAGCAAGAAGCATGCTCTTGCTTTCTAAGAGTCTCTAATAGATCCAGAAACTTGAGGGTACTCAAATCAAAAGAACTGTCTTTCCTTCACACACAGATCATTGCTAGTTCAACTCTGCTTCTGAATCTGATACAAAACACAGGTCCTCTAACATCCAATGCTTTACAGTTAAGAGCATGAAACGTGTGAGCTACGTGAACGATGTAGCTTTGTCTGAGCTGAAAGGTGACTGAGATTACGTGAAACGAACTCTTGCTTGTAGGAAGATACAGAGCCCGTGATTTAACTCCATTTCTGAAGGGAAACACACAGCACTGTCCTCACGATGAAACACACTCTGCGTATAGGAAAATGCACGCTCTTGCTTTCTAGAGTCTCTAATAGAGCAGGAAACGTGAGTGTGCTCAGAACAAAAGAACGGTGTTTCCTACACATACGGACCATTGCTAGTTCAACTCTGCTTCTGAAACTGATACAAACCACAAGTCATCTAACATCCAATGCGTTTTGTTAAGAGCGAGAAACTTGTGATCTTTGTAAACAATTTATATTCATTTGAGCTGAAAAGTGACATCATTTACCTGAAATGAAGTCTTGCTTGTAGGAAGATACAGAGCCTGGAATTTCACTCCATTTCTGAAGGGAAACACACAGCAGAGTTCTCATCCATGAAACACACTCTGCTTTAGAGCAAGAAGCACACTCTTGCTTTCTAAGAATCTCTAATACAGCAGGAAACGTGACTGTGGTCAAAACAAATAACGGTGTTTCCTACACATACAGACCATTGCTAGTTCAACTCTGCTTCTGAAAGTGATACAAACCACAATTCCTCTAACATCCAGTGATTTTTAGTTAAGAGCAAGAAACGTGTGAGCTTCATAAACGATTTATATTCATTTGAGATGAAAAGTGACTGCGTTTACCTGAAACGATGTCTTGCTTGTAGGAAGACACAGAGCCTGGAATTTAACTCCATTTCTGAAGGGAAACACACAGCACAGTTCTCATCCATGAAACACTCTCTGCTTTAGAGCAAGAAGCACACTCTTGCTTTCTAAGAGTCTCTAAAAGAGCAGGAAACATGACTGTGGTCAGAACAAAATAACGGTGTTTCCTACACATACGGACCATATCTAGGTCAACTCTTCTTCTGAAACTGATACAAAGCAAAGTTCCACTAGCATACAATGCTTTCAAGTTTAGAGCGAGAAACATGTGAGTTTCGTGAACAATGTAGCTTCCTTTGAGCTGAGGAGTGACTGAGTTTACCTGAAAAGATGTCTTGCTTGTAGGAAGACACAGAGCCTGGAATTTAACTCCATTTCTGAAGGGAAACACACAGCAAAATTCTCATCCAATAAACACACAACGCTTTAGAGCAAGAATCATGCTCTTGCTTTCTTGAGTCTCTAAAAGAGGGAGAAACTTGAGAGTAGTCAGAACAAAAGAACGGTGGTTCCTACACATACGGACCATTGCTAGTTCAACTCTGCTTCTGAAACTGATACAAACCACAAGTCATGTAACATCCAATGCTTTTCAGTTAAGAGCGAGAAAAGTGTGATCTTCGTAAACGAATTATATTCATTTGAGCTGAAAAGTGACAGCGTTTACCTGAAATGATGTCTTGCTTGTAGGAAGAAACAGAGCCTGGAATTTAACTCCATTTCTGAAGGGAAACACACACCAGAGTTCTCATCCATGAAACACTCTCTGCGTTAGAACAAGAAGCACGCTCTTGCTTTCTAAGAGTCTCTAATACAGCAGGCAATGTGACTGTGGTCAGAACAAAATAACGGTGTTTCCTACACATACGGACCATATCTAGGTCAACTCTTCTTCTGAAACTGATACAAAGCAAAGTTCCACTAGCATGCAACGCTTTCAAGTTTAGAGCGAGAAACATGTGAGTTTCGTGAACGATGTAGCTTCCTTTGAGCTGAGGAGTGACTGAGTTTACCTGAAAAGATGTCTTGCTTGTAGGAAGACACAGAGCCTGGGATTTAACTCCATTTCTGAAGGGAAACACACAGCACAGTTCTCATCCATGAAACACACTCTGCTTTAGAGCAAGAAGCACACTCTTGCTTTCTCAGAGTCTCTAATAGAGCACGAAACATGACTGTGGTCAGACCAAAATAACGGTGTTTCCTACACATACGGACCATATCTAGGTCAACTCTTCTTCTGAAACTGATACAAAGCAAAGTTCCACTAGCATGCAATGCTTTCAAGTTTAGAGCGAGAAACATGTTAGTTTCGTGAACGATGTAGCTTCCTTTGAGCTGAGGAGTGACTGAGTTTACCTGAAAAGATGTCTTGCGTGTAGGAAGACACAGAGCCTGGAATTTAACTCCATTTCTGAAGGGAAACACACAGCAAAATTCTCATCCAAAAAACACACAACGCTTTAGAGCAAGAAGCATGCTCTTGCTTTCTTGAGTCTCTAAAAGAGGGAGAAACTTGAGAGTAGTCAGAACAAAAGAACGGTGGTTCCTACACATACAGACCATTGCTAGTTCAACTCTGCTTCTGAAACTGATACAAACCACAAGTCATGTAACATCCAATGCTTTTCAGTTAAGAGCGAGAAAAGTGTGATCTTCCTAAACGAATTATATTCATTTGAGCTGAAAAGTGACAGCGTTTACCTGAAATGATGTCTTGTTGTAGGAAGAAACAGAGCCTGGAATTTAACTCCATTTCTGAAGGGAAACACACAGCACAGTTCTCATGCATGAAACACTCTCTGCGTTAGAACAAGAAGCACGCTCTTGCTTTCTAAGAGTCTCTAATACAGCAGGAAATGTGACTGTGGTCAGAACAAAATAACGGTGTTTCCTACACATACGGACCATATCTAGGTCAACTCTTCTTCTGAAACTGATACAAAGCACAGTTCCATTCACATGCAATGCTTTCAAGTTAAGAGCGAGAAACGTGTGAGCTTCGTGAACGATGTAGCTCCCTTTGAGCTGAAAAGTGACTGAGATTACTTTAAAAGATGTCTTGCTTATAGGAAGACACAGAGCCTGGGATTTAACTCCATTTCTGAAGGGAAACACACAGCACTGTTCTCACGATGAAACACACACTGCGTATAGGAAGAAGCACGCTCTTGCTTTCTAGAGTCTCTAATAGAGCAGGAAACGTGAGTGTGCTCAGAGCAAAAGAACGGTGTTTCCTACACATACGGACCATTGCTAGTTCAACTCTGCTTCTGAATCTGATACAAAACACAGGTCCTCTAACATCCAATGCTTTACAGTTAAGAGCATGAAACGTGTGAGCTACGTGAACGATGTAGCTTTGTCTGAGCTGAAAGGTGACTGAGTTTATGTGAAACGAACTCTTGCTTGTAGGAAGATACAGAGCCCGTGATTTAACTCCATTTCTGAAGGGAAACACACAGCACTGTCCTCACGATGAAACACACTCTGCGTATAGGAAAATGCACGCTCTTGCTTTCTAGAGTCTCTAATAGAGCAGGAAACGTGAGTGTGCTCAGAACAAAAGAACGGTGTTTCCTACACATACGGACCATTGCTAGTTCAACTCTTTTTCTGAAACTGATACAAACCACAAGTCATCTAACATCCAATGCGTTTCAGTTAAGAGCGAGAAACTTGTGATCTTTGTAAACAATTTATATTCATTTGAGCTGAAAAGTGACAGCATTTACCTGAAATGAAGTCTTGCTTGTAGGAAGAAACAGAGCCTGGAATTTAACTCCATTTCTGAAGGGAAACACACAGCAGAGTTCTCATCCATGAAACACACTCTGCTTAGAGCAAGAAGCACACTCTTGCTTTCTAAGAATCTCTAATACAGCAGGAAACGTGACTGTGGTCAAAACAAATAACGGTGTTTCCTACACATACAGACCATTGCTAGTTCAACTCTGCTTCTGAAAGTGATACAAACCACAATTCCTCTAACATCCAATGATTTTCAGTTAAGAGCAAGAAACGTGTGAGCTTCATAAACGATTTATATTCATTTGAGATGAAAAGTGACTGCGTTTACCTGAAACGATGTCTTGCTTGTAGGAAGACACAGAGCCTGGAATTTAACTCCATTTCTGAAGGGAAACACACAGCACAGTTCTCATCCATGAAACACTCTCTGCTTTAGAGCAAGAAGCACACTCTTGCTTTCTAAGAGTCTCTAAAAGAGCAGGAAACATGACTGTGGTCAGAACAAAATAACAGTGTTTCCTACACATACGGACCATATCTATGTCAACTCTTCTTCTGAAAATTATACAAAACACAGTTCCTCTAACATACAATGCTTTACAGTTAAGAGTGAGAAACATGTGAGCTTCGTGAACGATGTAGCTTCCTTTGAGCTGAAAAGTAACTGAGATTACCTTAAATGATGTCTAGCTTATAGGAAGACACAGAGCCTGGGATTTAACTCCATTTCTGAAGGGAAACACACAGCACAGTACTCATCCATGAAACACTCTCTGCTTTAGAGCAAGAAGCACACTCTTGCTTTTTAAGAGTCTCTAAAAGAGCAGGAAACATGACTGTGGTCAGAACAAAATAACGGTGTTTCCTACACATACGGACCATATCTAGGTCAACTCTTCTTCTGAAACTGATACAAAGCACAGTTCCATTCACATGCAATGCTTTCAAGTTAAGAGCGAGAAACGTGTGAGCTTCGTGAACGATGTAGCTCCCTTTGAGCTGAAAAGTGTCTGAGATTACTTTAAAAGATGTCTTGCTTATAGGAAGACACAGAGCCTGGGATTTAACTCCATTACTGAAGGGAAACACACAGCACTGTTCTCACGATGAAACACACACTGCGTATAGGAAGAAGCACGCTCTTGCTTTCTAGAGTCTCTAATACAGCAGGAAACGTGAGTGTGCTCAGAGCCAAAGAACGGTGTTTCCTACACATACGGACCATTGCTAGTTCAACTCTGCTTCTGAATCTGATACAAAACACAGGTCCTCTAACATCCAATGCTTTACAGTTAAGAGCATGAAACGTGTGAGCTACGTAAACTATGTAGCTTTGTCTGAGCTGAAAGGTGACTGAGTTTACGTGAAACGAACTCTTGCTTGTAGGAAGATACAGAGCCCGTGATTTAACTCCATTTCTGAAGGGAAACACACAGCACTGTCCTCACGATGAAACACACTCTGCGTATAGGAAAATGCACGCTCTTGCTTTCTAGAGTCTCTAATAGAGCAGGAAACGTGAGTGTGCTCAGAACAAAAGAACGGTGTTTCCTACACATACGGACCATTGCTAGTTCAACTCTGCTTCTGAAACTGATACAAACCACAAGTCATCTAACATCCAATGCGTTTTGTTAAGAGCGAGAAACTTGTGATCTTTGTAAACAATTTATATTCATTTGAGCTGAAAAGTGACAGCATTTACCTGAAATGAAGTCTTGCTTGTAGGAAGATACAGAGCCTGGAATTTAACTCCATTTCTGAAGGGAAACACACAGCAGAGTTCTCATCCATGAAACACACTCTGCTTTAGAGCAAGAAGCACACTCTTGCTTTCTAAGAATCTCTAATACAGCAGGAAACGTGACTGTGGTCAAAACAAATAACGGTGTTTCCTACACATACAGACCATTGCTAGTTCAACTCTGCTTCTGAAAGTGATACAAACCACAATTCCTCTAACATCCAGTGATTTTCAGTTAAGAGCGAGAAAAGTGTGATCTTGGTAAACGAATTATATTCATTTGAGCTGAAAAGTGACAGCGTTTACCTGAAATGATGTCTTGCTTGTAGGAAGAAACAGAGCCTGGAATTTAACTCCATTTCTGAAGGGAAACACACACCAGAGTTCTCATCCATGAAACACTCTCTGCGTTAGAACAAGAAGCACGCTCTTGCTTTCTAAGAGTCTCTAATACAGCAGGCAATGTGACTGTGGTCAGAACAAAATAACGGTGTTTCCTACACATACGGACCATATCTAGGTCAACTCTTCTTCTGAAACTGATACAAAGCAAAGTTCCACTAGCATGCAACGCTTTCAAGTTTAGAGCGAGAAACATGTGAGTTTCGTGAACGATGTAGCTTCCTTTGAGCTGAGGAGTGACTGAGTTTACCTGAAAAGATGTCTTGCTTGTAGGAAGACACAGAGCCTGGGATTTAACTCCATTTCTGAAGGGAAACACACACCACAGTTCTCATCCATGAAACACTCTCTGCTTTAGAGCAAGAAGCACACTCTTGCTTTCTCAGAGTCTCTAATAGAGCACGAAACATGACTGTGGTCAGACCAAAATAACGGTGTTTCCTACACATACGGACCATATCTAGGTCAACTCTTCTTCTGAAACTGATACAAAGCAAAGTTCCACTAGCATGCAATGCTTTCAAGTTTAGAGCGAGAAACATGTTAGTTTCGTGAACGATGTAGCTTCCTTTGAGCTGAGGAGTGACTGAGTTTACCTGAAAAGATGTCTTGCTTGTAGGAAGACACAGAGCCTGGAATTTAACTCCATTTCTGAAGGGAAACACACAGCAAAATTCTCATCCAAAAAACACACAACGCTTTAGAGCAAGAAGCATGCTCTTGCTTTCTTGAGTCTCTAAAAGAGGGAGAAACTTGAGAGTAGTCAGAACAAAAGAACGGTGGTTCCTACACATACAGACCATTGCTAGTTCAACTCTGCTTCTGAAACTGATACAAACCACAAGTCATGTAACATCCAATGCTTTCAAGTTAAGAGCGAGAAACGTGTGAGCTTCGTGAACGATGTAGCTCCCTTTGAGCTGAAAAGTGACTGAGATTACTTTAAAAGATGTCTTGCTTATAGGAAGACACAGAGCCTGGGATTTAACTCCATTTCTGAAGGGAAACACACAGCACTGTTCTCACGATGAAACACACACTGCGTATAGGAAGAAGCACGCTCTTGCTTTCTAGAGTCTCTAATAGAGCAGGAAACGTGAGTGTGCTCAGAGCAAAAGAACGGTGTTTCCTACACATACGGACCATTGCTAGTTCAACTCTGCTTCTGAATCTGATACAAAACACAGGTCCTCTAACATCCAATGCTTTACAGTTAAGAGCATGAAACGTGTGAGCTACGTGAACGATGTAGCTTTGTCTGAGCTGAAAGGTGACTGAGTTTACGTGAAACGAACTCTTGCTTGTAGGAAGATACAGAGCCCGTGATTTAACTCCATTTCTGAAGGGAAACACACAGCACTGTCCTCACGATGAAACACACTCTGCGTATAGGAAAATGCACGCTCTTGCTTTCTAGAGTCTCTAATAGAGCAGGAAACGTGAGTGTGCTCAGAACAAAAGAACGGTGTTTCCTACACATACGGACCATTGCTAGTTCAACTCTTTTTCTGAAACTGATACAAACCACAAGTCATCTAACATCCAATGCGTTTCAGTTAAGAGCGAGAAACTTGTGATCTTTGTAAACAATTCATATTCATTTGAGCTGAAAAGTGACAGCATTTACCTGAAATGAAGTCTTGCTTGTAGGAAGAAACAGAGCCTGGAATTTAACTCCATTTCTGAAGGGAAACACACAGCAGAGTTCTCATCCATGAAACACACTCTGCTTTAGAGCAAGAAGCACACTCTTGCTTTCTAAGAATCTCTAATACAGCAGGAAACGTGACTGTGGTCAAAACAAATAACGGTGTTTCCTACACATACAGACCATTGCTAGTTCAACTCTGCTTCTGAAAGTGATACAAACCACAATTCCTCTAACATCCAATGATTTTCAGTTAAGAGCAAGAAACGTGTGAGCTTCATAAACGATTTATATTCATTTGAGATGAAAAGTGACTGCGTTTACCTGAAACGATGTCTTGATGTAGGAAGACACAGAGCCTGGAATTTAACTCCATTTCTGAAGGGAAACACACAGCACTGTTCTCATCCATGAAACACTCTCTGCTTTAGAGCAAGAAGCACACTCTTGCTTTCTAAGAGTTTCTAAAAGAGCAGGAAACATGACTGTGGTCAGAACAAAATAACGGTGTTTCCTACACATACGGACCATATCTAGGTCAACTCTTCTTCTGAAACTGATACAAAGCAAAGTTCCACTAGCATGCAATGCTTTCAAGTTTAGAGCGAGAAACATGTGAGTTTCGTGAACGATGTAGCTTCCTTTGAGCTGAGGAGTGACTGAGTTTACCTGAAAAGATGTCTTGCTTGTAGGAAGACACAGAGCCTGGAATTTAACTCCATTTCTGAAGGGAAACACACAGCAAAATTCTCATCCAAAAAACAAACAACGCTTTAGAGCAAGAAGCATGCTCTTGCTTTCTTGAGTCTCTAAAAGAGGGAGAAACTTGAGAGTAGTCAGAACAAAAGAACGGTGGTTCCTACACATACGGACCATTGCTAGTTCAACTCTGCTTCTGAAACTGATACAAACCAAAAGTCGTGTAACATCCAATGCTTTTCAGTTAAGAGCGAGAAAAGTGTGATCTTCGTAAACGATTATATTCATTTGAGCTGAAAAGTGACAGCGTTTACCTGAAATGATGTCTTGCTTGTAGGAAGAAACAGAGCCTGGAATTTAACTCCATTTCTGAAGGGAAACACACAGCACAGTTCTCATGCATGAAACACTCTCTGTGTTAGAACAAGAAGCACGCTCTTGCTTTCTAAGAGTCTCTAATACAGCAGGAAATGTGACTATGGTCAGAATAAAATAACGGTGTTTCCTACACATACGGACCATATCTATGTCAACTCTTCTTCTGAAACTGATACAAAGCACAGTTCCATTCACATGCAATGCTTTCAAGTTAAGAGCGAGAAACATGTGAGCTTCGTGAACAATGTAGCTCCCTTTGAGCTGAAAAGTGACTGAGATTACCTTAAAAGATGTCTTGATTATAGGAAGACACAGAGCCTGGGATTTAACTCCATTTCTGAAGGGAAACACACAGCACTGTTCTCACAATGAAACACACACTGCGTGTAGGAAGAAGCACGCTCTTGCTTTCTAGTCTCTAATAGAGCAGGAAACATGACTGTGGTCTGAACAAAATAACGGTGTTTCCTACACATACGGACCATTGCTAGTTCAACCCTGCTTCTGAAACTGAAACAAAGCACAGTTCCATACACATGCAATGCTTTCAAGTTAAGAGCGACAAACGTGTGAGCTTCGTGAACGATTTATATTCATTTGAGCTGAAAAGTGACAGCATTTACCTGAAATGATGTCTTGCTTGTAGGAAGAAACAGAGCCTGGAATTTAACTCCATTTCTGAAGAAAAACACACAGCAGACTTCTCATCCATGAAACACACTCTGCTTTAGAGCAAGAAGCATGCTCTTGCTTTCTAAGAGTCTCTAATAGATCCAGAAACTTGAGGGTACTCAAATCAAAAGAACTGTCTTTCCTTCACACACAGATCATTGCTAGTTCAACTCTGCTTCTGAATCTGATACAAAACACAGGTCCTCTAACATCCAATGCTTTACAGTTAAGAGCATGAAACGTGTGAGCTACGTGAACGATGTAGCTTTGTCTGAGCTGAAAGGTGACTGAGATTACGTGAAACGAACTCTTGCTTGTAGGAAGATACAGAGCCCGTGATTTAACTCCATTTCTGAAGGGAAACACACAGCACTGTCCTCACGATGAAACACACTCTGCGTATAGGAAAATGCACGCTCTTGCTTTCTAGAGTCTCTAATAGAGCAGGAAACGTGAGTGTGCTCAGAACAAAAGAACGGTGTTTCCTACACATACGGACCATTGCTAGTTCAACTCTGCTTCTGAAACTGATACAAACCACAAGTCATCTAACATCCAATGCGTTTTGTTAAGAGCGAGAAACTTGTGATCTTTGTAAACAATTTATATTCATTTGAGCTGAAAAGTGACATCATTTACCTGAAATGAAGTCTTGCTTGTAGGAAGATACAGAGCCTGGAATTTCACTCCATTTCTGAAGGGAAACACACAGCAGAGTTCTCATCCATGAAACACACTCTGCTTTAGAGCAAGAAGCACACTCTTGCTTTCTAAGAATCTCTAATACAGCAGGAAACGTGACTGTGGTCAAAACAAATAACGGTGTTTCCTACACATACAGACCATTGATAGTTCAACTCTGCTTCTGAAAGTGATACAAACCACAATTCCTCTAACATCCAGTGATTTTTAGTTAAGAGCAAGAAACGTGTGAGCTTCATAAACGATTTATATTCATTTGAGATGAAAAGTGACTGCGTTTACCTGAAACGATGTCTTGCTTGTAGGAAGACACAGAGCCTGGAATTTAACTCCATTTCTGAAGGGAAACACACAGCACAGTTCTCATCCATGAAACACTCTCTGCTTTAGAGCAAGAAGCACACTCTTGCTTTCTAAGAGTCTCTAAAAGAGCAGGAAACATGACTGTGGTCAGAACAAAATAACGGTGTTTCCTACACATACGGACCATATCTAGGTCAACTCTTCTTCTGAAACTGATACAAAGCAAAGTTCCACTAGCATACAATGCTTTCAAGTTTAGAGCGAGAAACATGTGAGTTTCGTGAACAATGTAGCTTCCTTTGAGCTGAGGAGTGACTGAGTTTACCTGAAAAGATGTCTTGCTTGTAGGAAGACACAGAGCCTGGAATTTAACTCCATTTCTGAAGGGAAACACACAGCAAAATTCTCATCCAATAAACACACAACGCTTTAGAGCAAGAATCATGCTCTTGCTTTCTTGAGTCTCTAAAAGAGGGAGAAACTTGAGAGTAGTCAGAACAAAAGAACGGTGGTTCCTACACATACGGACCATTGCTAGTTCAACTCTGCTTCTGAAACTGATACAAACCACAAGTCATGTAACATCCAATGCTTTTCAGTTAAGAGCGAGAAAAGTGTGATCTTCGTAAACGAATTATATTCATTTGAGCTGAAAAGTGACAGCGTTTACCTGAAATGATGTCTTGCTTGTAGGAAGAAACAGAGCCTGGAATTTAACTCCATTTCTGAAGGGAAACACACACCAGAGTTCTCATCCATGAAACACTCTCTGCGTTAGAACAAGAAGCACGCTCTTGCTTTCTAAGAGTCTCTAATACAGCAGGCAATGTGACTGTGGTCAGAACAAAATAACGGTGTTTCCTACACATACGGACCATATCTAGGTCAACTCTTCTTCTGAAACTGATACAAAGCAAAGTTCCACTAGCATGCAACGCTTTCAAGTTTAGAGCGAGAAACATGTGAGTTTCGTGAACGATGTAGCTTCCTTTGAGCTGAGGAGTGACTGAGTTTACCTGAAAAGATGTCTTGCTTGTAGGAAGACACAGAGCCTGGGATTTAACTCCATTTCTGAAGGGAAACACACAGCACAGTTCTCATCCATGAAACACACTCTGCTTTAGAGCAAGAAGCACACTCTTGCTTTCTCAGAGTCTCTAATAGAGCACGAAACATGACTGTGGTCAGACCAAAATAACGGTGTTTCCTACACATACGGACCATATCTAGGTCAACTCTTCTTCTGAAACTGATACAAAGCAAAGTTCCACTAGCATGCAATGCTTTCAAGTTTAGAGCGAGAAACATGTTAGTTTCGTGAACGATGTAGCTTCCTTTGAGCTGAGGAGTGACTGAGTTTACCTGAAAAGATGTCTTGCGTGTAGGAAGACACAGAGCCTGGAATTTAACTCCATTTCTGAAGGGAAACACACAGCAAAATTCTCATCCAAAAAACACACAACGCTTTAGAGCAAGAAGCATGCTCTTGCTTTCTTGAGTCTCTAAAAGAGGGAGAAACTTGAGAGTAGTCAGAACAAAAGAACGGTGGTTCCTACACATACAGACCATTGCTAGTTCAACTCTGCTTCTGAAACTGATACAAACCACAAGTCATGTAACATCCAATGCTTTTCAGTTAAGAGCGAGAAAAGTGTGATCTTCCTAAACGAATTATATTCATTTGAGCTGAAAAGTGACAGCGTTTACCTGAAATGATGTCTTGTTGTAGGAAGAAACAGAGCCTGGAATTTAACTCCATTTCTGAAGGGAAACACACAGCACAGTTCTCATGCATGAAACACTCTCTGCGTTAGAACAAGAAGCACGCTCTTGCTTTCTAAGAGTCTCTAATACAGCAGGAAATGTGACTGTGGTCAGAACAAAATAACGGTGTTTCCTACACATACGGACCATATCTAGGTCAACTCTTCTTCTGAAACTGATACAAAGCACAGTTCCATTCACATGCAATGCTTTCAAGTTAAGAGCGAGAAACGTGTGAGCTTCGTGAACGATGTAGCTCCCTTTGAGCTGAAAAGTGACTGAGATTACTTTAAAAGATGTCTTGCTTATAGGAAGACACAGAGCCTGGGATTTAACTCCATTTCTGAAGGGAAACACACAGCACTGTTCTCACGATGAAACACACACTGCGTATAGGAAGAAGCACGCTCTTGCTTTCTAGAGTCTCTAATAGAGCAGGAAACGTGAGTGTGCTCAGAGCAAAAGAACGGTGTTTCCTACACATACGGACCATTGCTAGTTCAACTCTGCTTCTGAATCTGATACAAAACACAGGTCCTCTAACATCCAATGCTTTACAGTTAAGAGCATGAAACGTGTGAGCTACGTGAACGATGTAGCTTTGTCTGAGCTGAAAGGTGACTGAGTTTATGTGAAACGAACTCTTGCTTGTAGGAAGATACAGAGCCCGTGATTTAACTCCATTTCTGAAGGGAAACACACAGCACTGTCCTCACGATGAAACACACTCTGCGTATAGGAAAATGCACGCTCTTGCTTTCTAGAGTCTCTAATAGAGCAGGAAACGTGAGTGTGCTCAGAACAAAAGAACGGTGTTTCCTACACATACGGACCATTGCTAGTTCAACTCTTTTTCTGAAACTGATACAAACCACAAGTCATCTAACATCCAATGCGTTTCAGTTAAGAGCGAGAAACTTGTGATCTTTGTAAACAATTTATATTCATTTGAGCTGAAAAGTGACAGCATTTACCTGAAATGAAGTCTTGCTTGTAGGAAGAAACAGAGCCTGGAATTTAACTCCATTTCTGAAGGGAAACACACAGCAGAGTTCTCATCCATGAAACACACTCTGCTTAGAGCAAGAAGCACACTCTTGCTTTCTAAGAATCTCTAATACAGCAGGAAACGTGACTGTGGTCAAAACAAATAACGGTGTTTCCTACACATACAGACCATTGCTAGTTCAACTCTGCTTCTGAAAGTGATACAAACCACAATTCCTCTAACATCCAATGATTTTCAGTTAAGAGCAAGAAACGTGTGAGCTTCATAAACGATTTATATTCATTTGAGATGAAAAGTGACTGCGTTTACCTGAAACGATGTCTTGCTTGTAGGAAGACACAGAGCCTGGAATTTAACTCCATTTCTGAAGGGAAACACACAGCACAGTTCTCATCCATGAAACACTCTCTGCTTTAGAGCAAGAAGCACACTCTTGCTTTCTAAGAGTCTCTAAAAGAGCAGGAAACATGACTGTGGTCAGAACAAAATAACAGTGTTTCCTACACATACGGACCATATCTATGTCAACTCTTCTTCTGAAAATGATACAAAACACAGTTCCTCTAACATACAATGCTTTACAGTTAAGAGTGAGAAACATGTGAGCTTCGTGAACGATGTAGCTTCCTTTGAGCTGAAAAGTAACTGAGATTACCTTAAATGATGTCTAGCTTATAGGAAGACACAGAGCCTGGGATTTAACTCCATTTCTGAAGGGAAACACACAGCACAGTACTCATCCATGAAACACTCTCTGCTTTAGAGCAAGAAGCACACTCTTGCTTTTTAAGAGTCTCTAAAAGAGCAGGAAACATGACTGTGGTCAGAACAAAATAACGGTGTTTCCTACACATACGGACCATATCTAGGTCAACTCTTCTTCTGAAACTGATACAAAGCACAGTTCCATTCACATGCAATGCTTTCAAGTTAAGAGCGAGAAACGTGTGAGCTTCGTGAACGATGTAGCTCCCTTTGAGCTGAAAAGTGACTGAGATTACTTTAAAAGATGTCTTGCTTATAGGAAGACACAGAGCCTGGGATTTAACTCCATTACTGAAGGGAAACACACAGCACTGTTCTCACGATGAAACACACACTGCGTATAGGAAGAAGCACGCTCTTGCTTTCTAGAGTCTCTAATAGAGCAGGAAACGTGAGTGTGCTCAGAGCCAAAGAACGGTGTTTCCTACACATACGGACCATTGCTAGTTCAACTCTGCTTCTGAATCTGATACAAAACACAGGTCCTCTAACATCCAATGCTTTACAGTTAAGAGCATGAAACGTGTGAGCTACGTAAACTATGTAGCTTTGTCTGAGCTGAAAGGTGACTGAGTTTACGTGAAACGAACTCTTGCTTGTAGGAAGATACAGAGCCCGTGATTTAACTCCATTTCTGAAGGGAAACACACAGCACTGTCCTCACGATGAAACACACTCTGCGTATAGGAAAATGCACGCTCTTGCTTTCTAGAGTCTCTAATAGAGCAGGAAACGTGAGTGTGCTCAGAACAAAAGAACGGTGTTTCCTACACATACGGACCATTGCTAGTTCAACTCTGCTTCTGAAACTGATACAAACCACAAGTCATCTAACATCCAATGCGTTTTGTTAAGAGCGAGAAACTTGTGATCTTTGTAAACAATTTATATTCATTTGAGCTGAAAAGTGACAGCATTTACCTGAAATGAAGTCTTGCTTGTAGGAAGATACAGAGCCTGGAATTTAACTCCATTTCTGAAGGGAAACACACAGCAGAGTTCTCATCCATGAAACACACTCTGCTTTAGAGCAAGAAGCACACTCTTGCTTTCTAAGAATCTCTAATACAGCAGGAAACGTGACTGTGGTCAAAACAAATAACGGTGTTTCCTACACATACAGACCATTGCTAGTTCAACTCTGCTTCTGAAAGTGATACAAACCACAATTCCTCTAACATCCAGTGATTTTCAGTTAAGAGCAAGAAACGTGTGAGCTTCATAAACGATTTATATTCATTTGAGATGAAAAGTGACTGCGTTTACCTGAAACGATGTCTTGCTTGTAGGAAGACACAGAGCCTGGAATTTAACTCCATTTCTGAAGGGAAACACACAGCACAGTTCTCATCCATGAAACACTCTCTGCTTTAGAGCAAGAAGCACACTCTTGCTTTCTAAGAGTCTCTAAAAGAGCAGGAAACATGACTGTGGTCAGAACAAAATAACGGTGTTTCCTACACATACGGACCATATCTAGGTCAACTCTTCTTCTGAAACTGATACAAAGCAAAGTTCCACTAGCATGCAATGCTTTCAAGTTTAGAGCGAGAAACATGTGAGTTTCGTGAACGATGTAGCTTCCTTTGAGCTGAGGAGTGACTGAGTTTACCTGAAAAGATGTCTTGCTTGTAGGAAGACACAGAGCCTGGAATTTAACTCCATTTCTGAAGGGAAACACACAGCAAAATTCTCATCCAAAAAACACACAACGCTTTAGAGCAAGAAGCATGCTCTTGCTTTCTTGAGTCTCTAAAAGAGGGAGAAACTTGAGAGTAGTCAGAACAAAAGAACGGAGGTTCATACACATATGGACCATTGCTAGTTCAACTCTGCTTCTGAAACTGATACAAACCACAAGTCATGTAACATCCAATGCTTTTCAGTTAAGAGCGAGAAAAGTGTGATCTTCGTAAACGAATTATATTCATTTGAGCTGAAAAGTGACAGCGTTTACCTGAAATGATGTCTTGCTTGTAGGAAGAAACAGAGCCTGGAATTTAACTCCATTTCTGAAGGGAAACACACAGCACAGTTCTCATGCATGAAACACTCTCTGCGTTAGAACAAGAAGCACGCTCTTGCTTTCTAAGAGTCTCTAATACAGCAGGAAATGTGACTGTGGTCAGAACAAAATAACGGTGTTTCCTACACATACGGACCATATCTATGTCAACTCTTCTTCTGAAAATGATACAAACCACAGTTCCTCTAACATACAATGCTTTACAGTTAAGAGCGAGAAACATGTGAGCTCTGTGAACGATGTAGCTTCCTTTGAGCTGAAAAGTGACTGAGATTACCTTAAATGATGTCTAGCTTATAGGAAGACACAGAGCCTGGGATTTAACTCCATTTCTGAATGGAAACACACAGCACAGTTCTCATCCATGAAACACTCTCTGCTTTAGAGCAAGAAGCACACTCCTGCTTTCTAAGATTCTCTAAAAGAGCAGGAATCATGACTGTGGTCAGAACAAAATAACGGTGTTTCCTACACATACGGACCATATCTAGGTCAACTCTTCTTCTGAAACTGATACAAAGCACAGTTCCATTCACATGCAATGCTTTCAAGTTAAGAGCGAGAAACATGTGAGCTTCGTGAACAATGTAGCTCCCTTTGAGCTGAAAAGTGACTGAGATTACCTTAAAAGATGTCTTGCTTATAGGAAGACACAGAGCCTGGGATTTAACTCCATTTCTGAAGGGAAACACACAGCACTGTTCTCACGATGAAACACACACTGCGTGTAGGAAGAAGCACGCTCTTGCTTTCTAGAGTCTCTAATAGAGCAGGAAACGTGAGTGTGCTCAGAGCAAAAGAACGGTGTTTCCTACACATATGGACCATTGCTAGTTCAACTCTGCTTCTGAAACTGAAACAAACCACAAGTCATCTAACATCTAATGCTGTATGTTAAGAGCGAGAAAAGTGTGATCTTCGTAAACGATTTATATTCATTTGAGCTGAAAAGTGACCGCATTGACCTGAAATGATGTCTTGCTTGTAGGAAGAAACAGAGCATGGAATTTAACTCCATTTCTGAAGAAAAACACACAGCAGACTTCTCATCCATGAAACACACTCTGCTTTAGAGCTAGAAGCATGCTCTTGCTTTCTAAGAGTCTCTAATAGATCCAGAAACTTGAGGGTACTCAAATCAAAAGAACTGTGTTTCCTACACATACAGACCATTGCTAGTTCAACTCTGCTTCTGAAAGTGATACAAACCACAATTCCTCTAACATCCAATGATTTTCAGTTAAGAGCAAGAAACGTGTTAGCTTCATAAATGATTTATATTCATTTGAGATGAAAAGTGACTGCGTTTACCTGAAACGATGTCTTGCTTGTAGGAAGACAAAGAGCCTGGAATTTAACTTCATTTCTGAAGGGAAACACACAGCACAGTTCTCATCCATGAAACACACTCTGCTTTAGAGCAAGAAGCACACTCTTGCTTTCTCAGAGTCTCTAATAGAGCACAAAACATGACTGTGGTCAGAACAAAATAACGGTGTTTCCTACACATACAGACCATATCTAGGTCAACTCTTCTTCTGAAACTGATACAAACAAAGTTCCACAATGCATGCAATGCTTTCAAGTTTAGAGTGAGAAACATGTGAGTTTCGTGAACGATGTAGCTTCCTTTGAGCTGAGGAGTGACTGAGTTTACCTGAAAAGATGTCGTGCTTGTAGGAAGACACAGAGCCTGGAATTTAACTCCATTTCTGAATGGAAACACACAGCAAAATTCTCATCCAATAAACACACAACGCTTTAGAGCAAGAATCATGCTCTTGCTTTCTTGAGTCTCTAAAAGAGGGAGAAACTTGAGAGTAGTCAGAACAAAAGAACGGTGGTTCCTACACATACGGACCATTGCTAGTTCAACTCTGCTTCTGAAACTGATACAAACCACAAGTCATGTAACATCCAATGCTTTTCAGTTAAGAGCGAGAAAAGTGTGATCTTCGTAAACGAATTATATTCATTTGAGCTGAAAAGTGACAGCGTTTACCTGAAATGATGTCTTGCTTGTAGGAAGAAACAGAGCCTGGAATTTAACTCCATTTCTGAAGGGAAACACACACCAGAGTTCTCATCCATGAAACACTCTCTGCGTTAGAACAAGAAGCACGCTCTTGCTTTCTAAGAGTCTCTAATACAGCAGGCAATGTGACTGTGGTCAGAACAAAATAACGGTGTTTCCTACACATACGGACCATATCTAGGTCAACTCTTCTTCTGAAAATGATACAAAGCAAAGTTCCACTAGCATGCAACGCTTTCAAGTTTAGAGCGAGAAACATGTGAGTTTCGTGAACGATGTAGCTTCCTTTGAGCTGAGGAGTGACTGAGTTTACCTGAAAAGATGTCTTGCTTGTAGGAAGACACAGAGCCTGGGATTTAACTCCATTTCTGAAGGGAAACACACAGCACAGTTCTCATCCATGAAACACACTCTGCTTTAGAGCAAGAAGCACACTCTTGCTTTCTCAGAGTCTCTAATAGAGCACGAAACATGACTGTGGTCAGACCAAAATAACGGTGTTTCCTACACATACGGACCATATCTAGGTCAACTCTTCTTCTGAAACTGATACAAAGCAAAGTTCCACTAGCATGCAATGCTTTCAAGTTTAGAGCGAGAAACATGTTAGTTTCGTGAACGATGTAGCTTCCTTTGAGCTGAGGAGTGACTGAGTTTACCTGAAAAGATGTCTTGCTTGTAGGAAGACACAGAGCCTGGAATTTAACTCCATTTCTGAAGGGAAACACACAGCAAAATTCTCATCCAAAAAACACACAACGCTTTAGAGCAAGAAGCATGCTCTTGCTTTCTTGAGTCTCTAAAAGAGGGAGAAACTTGAGAGTAGTCAGAACAAAAGAACGGTGGTTCCTACACATACAGACCATTGCTAGTTCAACTCTGCTTCTGAAACTGATACAAACCACAAGTCATGTAACATCCAATGCTTTTCAGTTAAGAGCGAGAAAAGTGTGATCTTCGTAAACGAATTATATTCATTTGAGCTGAAAAGTGACAGCGTTTACCTGAAATGATGTCTTGCTTGTAGGAAGAAACAGAGCCTGGAATTTAACTCCATTTCTGAAGGGAAACACACAGCACAGTTCTCATGCATGAAACACTCTCTGCATTAGAACAAGAAGCACGCTCTTGCTTTCTAAGAGTCTCTAATACAGCAGGAAATGTGACTGTGGTCAGAACAAAATAACGGTGTTTCCTACACATACGGACCATATCTATGTCAACTCTTCTTCTGAAAATGATACAAACCACAGTTCCTCCAACATACAATGCTTTACAGTTAAGAGCGAGAAACATGTGAGCTCTGTGAACGATGTAGCTTCCTTTGAGCTGAAAAGTGACTGAGATTACCTTAAATGATGTCTAGCTTATAGGAAGACACAGAGCCTGGGATTTAACTCCATTTCTGAATGGAAACACACAGCACAGTTCTCATCCATGAAACACTCTCTGCTTTAGAGCAAGAAGCACACTCCTGCTTTCTAAGACGCTCTAAAAGAGCATGAAACATGACTGTGGTCAGAACAAAATAACGGTGTTTCCTACACATACGGACCATATCTAGGTCAACTCTTCTTCTGAAACTGATACAAAGCACAGTTCCATTCACATGCAATGCTTTCAAGTTAAGAGCGAGAAACATGTGAGCTTCGTGAACAATGTAGCTCCCTTTGAGCTGAAAAGTGACTGAGATTACCTTAAAAGATGTCTTGCTTATAGGAAGACACAGAGCCTGGGATTTAACTCCATTTCTGAAGGGAAACACACAGCACTGTTCTCACGATGAAACACACACTGCGTGTAGGAAGAAGCACGCTCTTGCTTTCTAGAGTCTCTAATAGAGCAGGAAACGTGAGTGTGCTCAGAGCAAAAGAACGGTGTTTCCTACACATATGGACCATTGCTAGTTCAACTCTGCTTCTGAAACTGAAACAAACCACAAGTCATCTAACATCTAATGCTGTATGTTAAGAGCGAGAAAAGTGTGATCTTCGCAAACGATTTATATTCATTTGAGCTGAAAAGTGACCGCATTGACCTGAAATGATGTCTTGCTTGTAGGAAGAAACAGAGCATGGAATTTAACTCCATTTCTGAAGAAAAACACACAGCAGACTTCTCATCCATGAAACACACTCTGCTTTAGAGCTAGAAGCATGCTCTTGCTTTCTAAGAATCTCTAATAGATCCAGAAACTTGAGGGTACTCAAATCAAAAGAACTGTGTTTCCTACACATACAGACCATTGCTAGTTCAACTCTGCTTCTGAAAGTGATACAAACCACAATTCCTCTAACATCCAATGATTTTCAGTTAAGAGCAAGAAACGTGTGAGCTTCATAAATGATTTATATTCATTTGAGATGAAAAGTGACTGCGTTTACCTGAAACGATGTCTTGCTTGTAGGAAGACAAAGAGCCTGGAATTTAACTTCATTTCTGAAGGGAAACACACAGCACAGTTCTCATCCATGAAACACACTCTGCTTTAGAGCTAGAAGCACACTCTTGCTTTCTCAGAGTCTCTAATAGAGCACGAAACATGACTGTGGTCAGGCCAAAATAACGGTGTTTCCTACACATACGGACCATATCTAGGTCAACTCTTCTTCTGAAACTGATACAAAGCAAAGTTCCACTAGCATGCAATGCTTTCAAGTTTAGAGCGAGAAACATGTTAGTTTCGTGAACGATGTAGCTTCCTTTGAGCTGAGGAGTGACTGAGTTTACCTGAAAAGATGTCTTGCTTGTAGGAAGACACAGAGCCTGGAATTTAACTCCATTTCTGAAGGGAAACACACAGCAAAATTCTCATCCAAAAAACACACAACGCTTTAGAGCAAGAAGCATGCTCTTGCTTTCTTGAGTCTCTAAAAGAGGGAGAAACTTGAGAGTAGTCAGAACAAAAGAACGGTGGTTCCTACACATACAGACCATTGCTATTTCAACTCTGCTTCTGAAACTGATACAAACCACAAGTCATGTAACATCCAATGCTTTTCAGTTAAGAGCGAGAAAAGTGTGATCTTCGTAAACGAATTATATTCATTTGAGCTGAAAAGTGACAGCGTTTACCTGAAATGATGTCTTGCTTGTAGGAAGAAACAGAGCCTGGAATTTAACTCCATTTCTGAAGGGAAACACACAGCACAGTTCTCATGCATGAAACACTCTCTGCGTTAGAACAAGAAGCACGCTCTTGCTTTCTAAGAGTCTCTAATACAGCAGGAAATGTGACTGTGGTCAGAACAAAATAACGGTGTTTCCTACACATACGGACCATATCTATGTCAACTCTTCTTCTGAAAATGATACAAACCACAGTTCCTCTAACATACAATGCTTTACAGTTAAGAGCGAGAAACATGTGAGCTCTGTGAACGATGTAGCTTCCTTTCAGCTGAAAAGTGACTGAGATTACCTTAAAAGATGTCTTGCTTATAGGAAGACACAGAGCCTGGGATTAAACTCCATTTCTGAAGGGAAACACACAGCACTGTTCTCACGATGAAACTCACACTGCGTGTAGGAAGAAGCACGCTCTTGCTTTCTAGAGTCTCTAATAGAGCAGGAAACGTGAGTGTGCTCAGAGCAAAAGAACGGTGTTTCCTACACATATGGACCATTGCTAGTTCAACTCTGCTTCTGAAACTGAAACAAACCACAAGTCATCTAACATCTAATGCTTTATGTTAAGAGCGAGAAAAGTGTGATCTTCGTAAACGATTTATATTCATTTGAGCTGAAAAGTGACCGCATTTACCTGAAATGATGTCTTGCTTGTAGGAAGAAACAGAGCATGGAATTTAACTCCATTTCTGAAGAAAAACACACAGCAGACTTCTCATCCATGAAACACACTCTGCTTTAGAGCTAGAAGCATGCTCTTGCTTTCTAAGAGTCTCTAATAGATCCAGAAACTTGAGGGTACTCAAATCAAAAGAACTGTGTTTCCTACACATACAGACCATTGCTAGTTCAACTCTGCTTCTGAAAGTGATACAAACCACAATTCCTCTAACATCCAATGATTTTCAGTTAAGAGCAAGAAACGTGTGAGCTTCATAAACGATTTATATTCATTTGAGATGAAAAGTGACTGCGTTTACCTGAAACGATGTCTTGCTTGTAGGAAGACACAGAGCCTGGAATTTAACTCCATTTCTGAAGGGAAACACACAGCACAGTTCTCATGAATGAAACACTCTCTGCGTTAGAACAAGAAGCACGATCTTGCTTTCTAAGAGTCTCTAATACAGCAGGAAATGTGACTGTGGTCAGAACAAAATAACGGTGTTTCCTACACATACGGACCATATCTATGTCAACTCTTCTTCTGAAAATTATACAAACCACAGTTCCTCTAACATACAATGCTTTACAGTTAAGAGCGAGAAACATGTGAGCTTCGTGAACGATGTAGCTTCCTTTGAGCTGAAAAGTGACTGAGATTACCTTAAATGATGTCTAGCTTATAGGAAGACACAGAGCCTGGGATTTAACTCCATTTCTGAATGGAAACACACAGCACAGTTCTCATCCATGAAACACACTCTGCTTTAGAGCAAGAAGCACACTCTTGCTTTCTAAGAGTCTCTAAAAGAGCAGGAAACATGACTGTGGTCAGAACAAAATAACGGTGTTTCCTACACATACGGACCATATCTAGGTCAACTCTTCTTCTGAAACTGATACAAAGCAAAGTTCCACTAGCATGCAATGCTTTCAAGTTTAGAGCGAGAAACATGTTAGTTTCGTGAACGATGTAGCTTCCTTTGAGCTGAGGAGTGACTGAGTTTACCTGAAAAGATGTCTTGCTTGTAGGAAGACACAGAGCCTGGAATTTAACTCCATTTCTGAAGGGAAACACACAGCAAAATTCTCATCCAAAAAACACACAACGCTTTAGAGCAAGAAGCATGCTCTTGCTTTCTTGAGTCTCTAAAAGAGGGAGAAACTTGAGAGTAGTCAGAACAAAAGAACGGTGGTTCCTACACATACAGACCATTGCTAGTTCAACTCTGCTTCTGAAACTGATACAAACCACAAGTCATGTAACATCCAATGCTTTTCAGTTAAGAGCGAGAAAAGTGTGATCTTCGTAAACGAATTATATTCATTTGAGCTGAAAAGTGACAGCGTTTACCTGAAATGATGTCTTGCTTGTAGGAAGAAACAGAGCCTGGAATTTAACTCCATTTCTGAAGGGAAACACACAGCACAGTTCTCATGCATGAAACACTCTCTGCGTTAGAACAAGAAGCACGCTCTTGCTTTCTAAGAGTCTCTAATACAGCAGGAAATGTGACTGTGGTCAGAACAAAATAACGGTGTTTCCTACACATACGGACCATATCTATGTCAACTCTTCTTCTGAAAATGATACAAACCACAGTTCCTCTAACATACAATGCTTTACAGTTAAGAGCGAGAAACATGTGAGCTCTGTGAACGATGTAGCTTCCTTTCAGCTGAAAAGTGACTGAGATTACCTTAAAAGATGTCTTGCTTATAGGAAGACACAGAGCCTGGGATTAAACTCCATTTCTGAAGGGAAACACACAGCACTGTTCTCACGATGAAACTCACACTGTGTGTAGGAAGAAGCACGCTCTTGCTTTCTAGAGTCTCTAATAGAGCAGGAAACGTGAGTGTGCTCAGAGCAAAAGAACGGTGTTTCCTACACATATGGACCATTGCTAGTTCAACTCTGCCTCTGAAACTGAAACAAACCACAAGTCATCTAACATCTAATGCTTTATGTTAAGAGCGAGAAAAGTGTGATCTTCGTAAACGATTTATATTCATTTGAGCTGAAAAGTGACCGCATTTACCTGAAATGATGTCTTGCTTGTAGGAAGAAACAGAGCATGGAATTTAACTCCATTTCTGAAGAAAAACACAAAGCAGACTTCTCATCCATGAAACACACTCTGCTTTAGAGCTAGAAGCATGCTCTTGCTTTCTAAGAGTCTCTAATAGATCCAGAAACTTGAGGGTACTCAAATCAAAAGAACTGTGTTTCCTACACATACAGACCATTGCTAGTTCAACTCTGCTTCTGAAAGTGATACAAACCACAATTCCTCTAACATCCAATGATTTTCAGTTAAGAGCAAGAAACGTGTGAGCTTCATAAACGATTTATATTCATTTGAGATGAAAAGTGACTGCGTTTACCTGAAACGATGTCTTGCTTGTAGGAAGACACAGAGCCTGGAATTTAACTCCATTTCTGAAGGGAAACACACAGCACAGTTCTCATGAATGAAACACTCTCTGCGTTAGAACAAGAAGCACGCTCTTGCTTTCTAAGAGTCTCTAATACAGCAGGAAATGTGACTGTGGTCAGAAAAAAATAACGGTGTTTCCTACACATACGGACCATATCTATGTCAACTCTTCTTCTGAAAATTATACAAACCACAGTTCCTCTAACATACAATGCTTTACAGTTAAGAGCAAGAAACATGTGAGCTTCGTGAACGATGTAGCTTCCTTTGAGCTGAAAAGTGACTGAGATTACCTTAAATGATGTCTAGCTTATAGGAAGACACAGAGCCTGGGATTTAACTCCATTTCTGAATGGAAACACACAGCACAGTTCTCATCCATGAAACACACTCTGCTTTAGAGCAAGAAGCACACTCTTGCTTTCTAAGAGTCTCTAAAAGAGCAGGAAACATGACTGTGGTCAGAACAAAATAACGGTGTTTCCTACACATACGGACCATATCTAGGTCAACTCTTCTTCTGAAACTGATACAAAGCACAGTTCCATTCACATGCAATGCTTTCAAGTTAAGAGCGAGAAACATGTGAGCTTCGTGAACAATGTAGCTCCCTTTGAGCTGAAAATTGACTGAGATTACCTTAAAAGATGTCTTGCTTATAGGAAGACACAGAGCCTGGGATTTAACTCCATTTCTGAAGGGAAACACACAGCACTGTTCTCACAATGAAACACACACTGCGTGTAGGAAGAAGCACGCTCTTGCTTTCTAGTCTCTAATAGAGCAGGAAACATGACTGTGGTCTGAACAAAATAACGGTGTTTCCTACACATACGGACCATTGCTAGTTCAACTCTGCTTCTGAAACTGAAACAAAGCACAGTTCCATTCACATGCAATGCTTTCAAGTTAAGAGCGAGAAACGTGTGAGCTTCGTGAACGATTTATATTCATTTGAGCTGAAAAGTGACAGCATTTACCTGAAATGATGTCTTGCTTGTAGGAAGAAACAGAGCCTGGAATTTAACTCCATTTCTGAAGAAAAACACACAGCAGACTTCTCATCCATGAAACACACTCTGCTTTAGAGCAAGAAGCATGCTCTTGCTTTCTAAGAGTCTCTAATAGATCCAGAAACTTGAGGGTACTCAAATCAAAAGAACTGTGTTTCCTTCACATACAGATCATTGCTAGTTCAACTCTGCTTCTGAAACTGATACAAACCACAAGTCATCTAACATCCAATGATTTTCAGTTAAGAGCAAGAAACGTTGAGCTTCATAAACGATTTTTATTCATTTGAGCTGAAAAGTGACTGCGTTTACCTGAAACGATGTCTTGCTTGTAGGAAGACACAGAGACTGAAATTTAACTCCATTTCTGAAGGGAAACAAGCAGCACAGTTCTCATCCATGAAACACACTCTGCTTTAGAGCAAGAAGTACACTCTTGCTTTCTAAGAGTCTCTAATAGAGCAGGAAACTTGACTGTGGTCAGAACAAAATAACGGTGTTTCCTACACATACGGACCATATCTAGATCAACTCTTCTTCTGAAACTGATACAAAGCACTGTTCCATTCACATGCAATGCTTTCAAGTTAAGAGCGAGAAACATGTGAGCTTCGTGAACAATGTAGCTCCCTTTGAGCTGAAAAGTGACTGAGATTACCTTAAAAGATGTCTTGCTTATAGGAAGACACAGAGCCTGAGATTAAACTCCATTTCTGAAGAGAAACACACAGCACTGTTCTCACGATGAAACACACACTGCGTGTAGGAAGAAGCACGCTCTTGCTTTCTAGAGTCTCTAATAGAGCAGGAAACGTGAGTGTGCTCAGAGCAAAAGAACGGTGTTTCCTACACATATGGACCATTGCTAGTTCAACTCTGCTTCTGAAACTGAAACAAACCACAAGTCATCTAACATCTAATGCTTTATGTTAAGAGCGAGAAAAGTGTGATCTTCGTAAACGATTTATATTCATTTGAGCTGAAAAGTGACCGCATTTACCTGAAATGATGTCTTGCTTGTAGGAAGGAACAGAGCATGGAATTTAACTCCATTTCTGAAGAAAAACACACAGCAGACTTCTCATCCATGAAACACACTCTGCTTTAGAGCTAGAAGCATGCTCTTGCTTTCTTGAGTCTCTAAAAGAGGGAGAAACTTGAGAGTAGTCAGAACAAAAGAACGGTGGTTCCTACACATACAGACCATTGCTATTTCAACTCTGCTTCTGAAACTGATACAAACCACAAGTCATGTAACATCCAATGCTTTTCAGTTAAGAGCGAGAAAAGTGTGATCTTCGTAAACGAATTATATTCATTTGAGCTGAAAAGTGACAGCGTTTACCTGAAATGATGTCTTGCTTGTAGGAAGAAACAGAGCCTGGAATTTAACTCCATTTCTGAAGGGAAACACACAGCACAGTTCTCATGCATGAAACACTCTCTGCGTTAGAACAAGAAGCACGCTCTTGCTTTCTAAGAGTCTCTAATACAGCAGGAAATGTGACTGTGGTCAGAACAAAATAACGGTGTTTCCTACACATACGGACCATATCTATGTCAACTCTTCTTCTGAAAATGATACAAACCACAGTTCCTCTAACATACAATGCTTTACAGTTAAGAGCGAGAAACATGTGAGCTCTGTGAACGATGTAGCTTCCTTTCAGCTGAAAAGTGACTGAGATTACCTTAAAAGATGTCTTGCTTATAGGAAGACACAGAGCCTGGGATTAAACTCCATTTCTGAAGGGAAACACACAGCACTGTTCTCACGATGAAACTCACACTGCGTGTAGGAAGAAGCACGCTCTTGCTTTCTAGAGTCTCTAATAGAGCAGGAAACGTGAGTGTGCTCAGAGCAAAAGAACGGTGTTTCCTACACATATGGACCATTGCTAGTTCAACTCTGCTTCTGAAACTGAAACAAACCACAAGTCATCTAACATCTAATGCTTTATGTTAAGAGCGAGAAAAGTGTGATCTTCGTAAACGATTTATATTCATTTGAGCTGAAAAGTGACCGCATTTACCTGAAATGATGTCTTGCTTGTAGGAAGAAACAGAGCATGGAATTTAACTCCATTTCTGAAGAAAAACACACAGCAGACTTCTCATCCATGAAACACACTCTGCTTTAGAGCTAGAAGCATGCTCTTGCTTTCTAAGAGTCTCTAATAGATCCAGAAACTTGAGGGTACTCAAATCAAAAGAACTGTGTTTCCTACACATACAGACCATTGCTAGTTCAACTCTGCTTCTGAAAGTGATACAAACCACAATTCCTCTAACATCCAATGATTTTCAGTTAAGAGCAAGAAACGTGTGAGCTTCATAAACGATTTATATTCATTTGAGATGAAAAGTGACTGCGTTTACCTGAAACGATGTCTTGCTTGTAGGAAGACACAGAGCCTGGAATTTAACTCCATTTCTGAAGGGAAACACACAGCACAGTTCTCATGAATGAAACACTCTCTGCGTTAGAACAAGAAGCACGATCTTGCTTTCTAAGAGTCTCTAATACAGCAGGAAATGTGACTGTGGTCAGAACAAAATAACGGTGTTTCCTACACATACGGACCATATCTATGTCAACTCTTCTTCTGAAAATTATACAAACCACAGTTCCTCTAACATACAATGCTTTACAGTTAAGAGCGAGAAACATGTGAGCTTCGTGAACGATGTAGCTTCCTTTGAGCTGAAAAGTGACTGAGATTACCTTAAATGATGTCTAGCTTATAGGAAGACACAGAGCCTGGGATTTAACTCCATTTCTGAATGGAAACACACAGCACAGTTCTCATCCATGAAACACACTCTGCTTTAGAGCAAGAAGCACACTCTTGCTTTCTAAGAGTCTCTAAAAGAGCAGGAAACATGACTGTGGTCAGAACAAAATAACGGTGTTTCCTACACATACGGACCATATCTAGGTCAACTCTTCTTCTGAAACTGATACAAAGCAAAGTTCCACTAGCATGCAATGCTTTCAAGTTTAGAGCGAGAAACATGTTAGTTTCGTGAACGATGTAGCTTCCTTTGAGCTGAGGAGTGACTGAGTTTACCTGAAAAGATGTCTTGCTTGTAGGAAGACACAGAGCCTGGAATTTAACTCCATTTCTGAAGGGAAACACACAGCAAAATTCTCATCCAAAAAACACACAACGCTTTAGAGCAAGAAGCATGCTCTTGCTTTCTTGAGTCTCTAAAAGAGGGAGAAACTTGAGAGTAGTCAGAACAAAAGAACGGTGGTTCCTACACATACAGACCATTGCTAGTTCAACTCTGCTTCTGAAACTGATACAAACCACAAGTCATGTAACATCCAATGCTTTTCAGTTAAGAGCGAGAAAAGTGTGATCTTCGTAAACGAATTATATTCATTTGAGCTGAAAAGTGACAGCGTTTACCTGAAATGATGTCTTGCTTGTAGGAAGAAACAGAGCCTGGAATTTAACTCCATTTCTGAAGGGAAACACACAGCACAGTTCTCATGCATGAAACACTCTCTGCGTTAGAACAAGAAGCACGCTCTTGCTTTCTAAGAGTCTCTAATACAGCAGGAAATGTGACTGTGGTCAGAACAAAATAACGGTGTTTCCTACACATACGGACCATATCTATGTCAACTCTTCTTCTGAAAATGATACAAACCACAGTTCCTCTAACATACAATGCTTTACAGTTAAGAGCGAGAAACATGTGAGCTCTGTGAACGATGTAGCTTCCTTTCAGCTGAAAAGTGACTGAGATTACCTTAAAAGATGTCTTGCTTATAGGAAGACACAGAGCCTGGGATTAAACTCCATTTCTGAAGGGAAACACACAGCACTGTTCTCACGATGAAACTCACACTGTGTGTAGGAAGAAGCACGCTCTTGCTTTCTAGAGTCTCTAATAGAGCAGGAAACGTGAGTGTGCTCAGAGCAAAAGAACGGTGTTTCCTACACATATGGACCATTGCTAGTTCAACTCTGCCTCTGAAACTGAAACAAACCACAAGTCATCTAACATCTAATGCTTTATGTTAAGAGCGAGAAAAGTGTGATCTTCGTAAACGATTTATATTCATTTGAGCTGAAAAGTGACCGCATTTACCTGAAATGATGTCTTGCTTGTAGGAAGAAACAGAGCATGGAATTTAACTCCATTTCTGAAGAAAAACACAAAGCAGACTTCTCATCCATGAAACACACTCTGCTTTAGAGCTAGAAGCATGCTCTTGCTTTCTAAGAGTCTCTAATAGATCCAGAAACTTGAGGGTACTCAAATCAAAAGAACTGTGTTTCCTACACATACAGACCATTGCTAGTTCAACTCTGCTTCTGAAAGTGATACAAACCACAATTCCTCTAACATCCAATGATTTTCAGTTAAGAGCAAGAAACGTGTGAGCTTCATAAACGATTTATATTCATTTGAGATGAAAAGTGACTGCGTTTACCTGAAACGATGTCTTGCTTGTAGGAAGACACAGAGCCTGGAATTTAACTCCATTTCTGAAGGGAAACACACAGCACAGTTCTCATGAATGAAACACTCTCTGCGTTAGAACAAGAAGCACGCTCTTGCTTTCTAAGAGTCTCTAATACAGCAGGAAATGTGACTGTGGTCAGAAAAAAATAACGGTGTTTCCTACACATACGGACCATATCTATGTCAACTCTTCTTCTGAAAATTATACAAACCACAGTTCCTCTAACATACAATGCTTTACAGTTAAGAGCAAGAAACATGTGAGCTTCGTGAACGATGTAGCTTCCTTTGAGCTGAAAAGTGACTGAGATTACCTTAAATGATGTCTAGCTTATAGGAAGACACAGAGCCTGGGATTTAACTCCATTTCTGAATGGAAACACACAGCACAGTTCTCATCCATGAAACACACTCTGCTTTAGAGCAAGAAGCACACTCTTGCTTTCTAAGAGTCTCTAAAAGAGCAGGAAACATGACTGTGGTCAGAACAAAATAACGGTGTTTCCTACACATACGGACCATATCTAGGTCAACTCTTCTTCTGAAACTGATACAAAGCACAGTTCCATTCACATGCAATGCTTTCAAGTTAAGAGCGAGAAACATGTGAGCTTCGTGAACAATGTAGCTCCCTTTGAGCTGAAAATTGACTGAGATTACCTTAAAAGATGTCTTGCTTATAGGAAGACACAGAGCCTGGGATTTAACTCCATTTCTGAAGGGAAACACACAGCACTGTTCTCACAATGAAACACACACTGCGTGTAGGAAGAAGCACGCTCTTGCTTTCTAGTCTCTAATAGAGCAGGAAACATGACTGTGGTCTGAACAAAATAACGGTGTTTCCTACACATACGGACCATTGCTAGTTCAACTCTGCTTCTGAAACTGAAACAAAGCACAGTTCCATTCACATGCAATGCTTTCAAGTTAAGAGCGAGAAACGTGTGAGCTTCGTGAACGATTTATATTCATTTGAGCTGAAAAGTGACAGCATTTACCTGAAATGATGTCTTGCTTGTAGGAAGAAACAGAGCCTGGAATTTAACTCCATTTCTGAAGAAAAACACACAGCAGACTTCTCATCCATGAAACACACTCTGCTTTAGAGCAAGAAGCATGCTCTTGCTTTCTAAGAGTCTCTAATAGATCCAGAAACTTGAGGGTACTCAAATCAAAAGAACTGTGTTTCCTTCACATACAGATCATTGCTAGTTCAACTCTGCTTCTGAAACTGATACAAACCACAAGTCATCTAACATCCAATGATTTTCAGTTAAGAGCAAGAAACGTTGAGCTTCATAAACGATTTTTATTCATTTGAGCTGAAAAGTGACTGCGTTTACCTGAAACGATGTCTTGCTTGTAGGAAGACACAGAGACTGAAATTTAACTCCATTTCTGAAGGGAAACAAGCAGCACAGTTCTCATCCATGAAACACACTCTGCTTTAGAGCAAGAAGTACACTCTTGCTTTCTAAGAGTCTCTAATAGAGCAGGAAACTTGACTGTGGTCAGAACAAAATAACGGTGTTTCCTACACATACGGACCATATCTAGATCAACTCTTCTTCTGAAACTGATACAAAGCACTGTTCCATTCACATGCAATGCTTTCAAGTTAAGAGCGAGAAACATGTGAGCTTCGTGAACAATGTAGCTCCCTTTGAGCTGAAAAGTGACTGAGATTACCTTAAAAGATGTCTTGCTTATAGGAAGACACAGAGCCTGAGATTAAACTCCATTTCTGAAGAGAAACACACAGCACTGTTCTCACGATGAAACACACACTGCGTGTAGGAAGAAGCACGCTCTTGCTTTCTAGAGTCTCTAATAGAGCAGGAAACGTGAGTGTGCTCAGAGCAAAAGAACGGTGTTTCCTACACATATGGACCATTGCTAGTTCAACTCTGCTTCTGAAACTGAAACAAACCACAAGTCATCTAACATCTAATGCTTTATGTTAAGAGCGAGAAAAGTGTGATCTTCGTAAACGATTTATATTCATTTGAGCTGAAAAGTGACCGCATTTACCTGAAATGATGTCTTGCTTGTAGGAAGGAACAGAGCATGGAATTTAACTCCATTTCTGAAGAAAAACACACAGCAGACTTCTCATCCATGAAACACACTCTGCTTTAGAGCTAGAAGCATGCTCTTGCTTTCTAAGAGTCTCTAATAGATCCAGAAACTTGAGGGTACTCAAATCAAAAGAACTGTGTTTCCTACACATACAGACCATTGCTAGTTCAACTCTGCTTCTGAAAGTGATACAAACCACAATTCCTCTAACACCCAATGATTTTCAGTTAAGAGCAAGAAACGTGTGAGCTTCATAAACGATTTATATTCATTTGAGATGAAAAGTGACTGCGTTTACCTGAAACGATGTCTTGCTTGTTGGAAGACACAGAGCCTGGAATTTAACTCCATTTCTGAAGGGAAACACACAGCACAGTTCTCATGAATGAAACACTCTCTGCGTTAGAACAAGAAGCACGCTCTTGCTTTCTAAGAGTCTCTAATACAGCAGGAAATGTGACTGTGGTCAGAACAAAATAACGGTGTTTCCTACACATACGGACCATATCTATGTCAACTCTTCTTCTGAAAATGATACAAACCACAGTTCCTCTAACATACAATGCTTTACAGTTAAGAGCGAGAAACATGTGAGCTTCGTGAACGATGTAGCTTCCTTTGAGCTGAAAAGTGACTGAGATTACCTTAAATGATGTCTAGCTTATAGGAAGACACAGAGCCTGGGATTTAACTCCATTTCTGAAGGGAAACACTCAGCACTGTTCTCACAATGAAACACACACTGCGTGTAGGAAGAAGCACGCTCTTGCTTTCTAGTCTCTAATAGAGCAGGAAACATGACTGTGGTCTGAACAAAATAACGGTGTTTCCTACACATACGGACCATTGCTAGTTCAACTCTGCTTCTGAAACTGAAACAAAGCACAGTTCCATTCACATGCAATGCTTTCAAGTTAAGAGCGAGAAACGTGTGAGCTTCGTGAACGATTTATATTCATTTGAGCTGAAAAGTGACAGCATTTACCTGAAATGATGTCTTGCTTGTAGGAAGAAACAGAGCCTGGAATTTAACTCCATTTCTGAAGAAAAACACACAGCAGACTTCTCATCCATGAAACACACTCTGCTTTAGAGCAAGAAGTACACTCTTGCTTTCTAAGAGTCTCTAATAGAGCAGGAAACTTGACTGTGGTCAGAACAAAATAACGGTGTTTCCTACACATACGGACCATATCTAGGTCAACTCTTCTTCTGAAACTGATACAAAGCAAAGTTCCACTAGCATGCAACGCTTTCAAGTTTAGAGCGAGAAACATGTGAGTTTCGTGAACGATGTAGCTTCCTTTGAGCTGAGGAGTGACTGAGTTTACCTGAAAATATGTCTTGCTTGTAGGAAGACACAGAGCCTGGGATTTAACTCCATTTCTGAAAGGAAACAGACAGCACAGTTCTCATCCATGAAACACACTCTGCTTTAGAGCACGAAGTATGCTCTTGCTTTCTAGAGTCTCTAATAGAGCCAGAAACTTGAGGGTACGCAGAACAAAAGAACGGTGTTTCCTACACATACGGACCATTGCTAGTTCAACTCTGCTTCTGAATCTGATACAAAACACAGGTCCTCTAATATCCAATGCTTTACAGTTAAGAGCATGAAACGTGTGAGCTACGTGAACGATGTAGCTTTGTCTGAGCTGAAAGGTGACTGAGTTTACGTGAAATGATGTCTTGCTTGTAGGAAGACACAGAGCCTGGAATTTAACTCCATTTCTGAAGGGAAACACACAGCCGAGTTCTCATCCATGAAACACACTCTGCTTTAGAGCAAGAAGCACGTTCTTGCTTTCTAAGAGTCTCTAATGCAGCAGGAAACGTGACTGTGGTCAGAAATAAATAACGGTGTTTCCTACACATACGGACCATATCTATGTCAACTCTTCTTCTGAAAATGATACAAACCACAGTTCCTCTAACATACAATGCTTTACAGTTAAGAGCGAGAAACATGTGAGCTTCTTGAACGATGTAGCTTCCTTTGAGCTGAAAAGTGACTGAGTTTACCTTAAAAGATTTCTTGCTTATACGAAGACACAGAGCCTGGGATTTAACTCCATTTCTGAAGGGAAACACACAGCACAGTTCTCATTCATGAAACACACTCTGCTTTAGGGCAAGAAGCACACTCTTGCTTTCTAAGAATCTCTAATACAGCAGGAAACGTGACTGTGGTCAAAACAAATAACAGTGTTTCCTACACATACAGACCATTGCTAGTTCAACTCTGCTTCTGAAAGTGATACAAACCACAATTCCTCTAACATCCAATGATTTTCAGTTAAGAGCAAGAAACGTGTGAGCTTCATAAACGATTTATATTCATTTGAGTTGAAAAGTGACTGCGTTTACAGAAACGATGTCTTGCTTGTAGGAAGACACAGAGCCTGGAATTTAACTCCATTTCTGAAGGGAAACACACAGCACAGTTCTCATCCATGAAACACACTCTGCTTTAGAGCAAGAAGCACACTCTTGCTTTCTAAGAATCTCTAATACAGCAAGAAACGTGACTGTGGTCAAAACAAATAACGGTGTTTCCTACACATACAGACCATTGCTAGTTCAACTCTGCTTCTGAAAGTGATACAAACCACAATTCCTCTAACATCCAATGATTTTCAGTTAAGAGCAAGAAACTTGTGAGCTTCATAAACGATTTATATTCATTTGAGATGAAAAGTGACTGCGTTTACCTGAAACGATGTCTTGCTTGTAGAAAGACACAGAGCCTGGGATTTAACTCCATTTCTGAAGGGAAACACACAGCACAGTTCTCATCCATGAAACACACTCTGCTTTATAGCAAGAAGCATGCTCTTGCTTTCCAGATTCTCTAATAGAGCCAGAAACTTGAGGGTACTCAGAACAAAAGAACAGTATTTCCTACACATACGGACCATATCTAGGTCAACTCTTCTTCTGAAACTGATACAAACCACAGTCCATTAACATGCAATGCTCTCCAGATAAGAGCGAGAAACGTGTGAGCTTCGTGAACGATGTAGCTTCCTTTGAGCAGAAAAGTGACTGAGTTTACCTGAAAAGATGTCTTGCATGTAGAAAGACACAGAGCCTGGGATTTAACTCCATTTCTGAAGGGAAACACACAGCACTGTTCTCACGATGAAACACACTCTGCATATAGGAAGAAGCACGCTCTTGCTTTCTAGAGTATATAATAGAGCAGGAAACGTGAGTTTGCTCAGAACAAAAGAACGGTGTTTCCTACACATATGGACCATTGCTAGTTCAACTCTGCTTCTGAAACTGATACAAACCTCAAGTCATCTAACATCCAATGCTTTTTATTTAGAAGCGAGAAACCTGTGATCTTCATAAACGATTTATATTCATTTGAGCTGAAAAGTGACAGCGTTTACCTGAAATGATGTCTTGCTTGTAGGAAGAAACAGAGCCTGGAATTTAACTCCATTTCTGAAGGGAAACACACAGCACAGTTCTCATCCATGAAACACTCTCTGCTTTAGAGCAAGAAGCACGCTCTTGCTTTCTAAGAGATTCTAATACAGCAGGAAACGTGACAGAGGTCAGAACAAAATAACGGTGTTTCCTACACATACCGACCATGTCTATGTCAACTCTTCATCTGAAAATGATAAAAACCACAGTGCCTCTAACATACAATGCTTTACAATTAAGAGCGAGAAACATGTGAGCTTCGTGAACGATGTAGCTTTGAGCTGAAAAGTGACTGAGTTTACCTTAAAAGATATCTTGCTTGTAGGAAGACACAGACCCTGGGATTTAACTCCATTTCTGAAGGGAAACACACATCAGAGTTCTCATCCATGAAACACACTCTGCATTAGAGCAAGAAGCACTCTCTTGCTTTCTAGAGTCTCTAATAGAGCCTGAAACTTGAGGGTACTCAGAACAACAGAACGGTGTTTCCTACACATACAGATCATTGCTAGTTCAACTCTGCTTCTGAAACTGATACAAACCACAAGTCATCTAAATCCAATGCTTTTCAGTTAAGAGCAAGAAATGTGTGAGCTTCATAAACAAATTATATTCATTTGAGCTGAAAAGTGTCTGCGTTTACCTGAAACGATGTCTTGCATGTAGGAAGACACAGAGCCTGGGATTTAACTCCATTTCTGAAGGGAAACACACAGCACAGTTCTCATCCATGAAACACACTCTGCTTTAGAGCAAGAAGCACGCTCTTGCTTTCTAAGAGTCTCTAATACAGCAGGAAACATGACTGTGGTCAGAACAAAATAACGGTGTTTCCTACACATACGGACCATATCTAGTCAACTCTTCTTCTGAAACTGATACAAACCACAAATCCATTACCATGCAATGCTTTCCAGATAAGAGCGAGAAACGTGTGAGCTTCGTTTACGATGTAGATTCCTTTGAGCAGAAAAGTTACTGAGTTTACCTGAAAAGATGTCTTGCTTGTAGAAAGACACAGAGCCTGGGATTTAACTCCATTTGTGAAGGGAAACACACAGCACAATTCTCATCCATGAAACACACTCTGCTTTAGAGCACGAAGCATGCTCTTGCTTTCTAGAGTCTCTAATAGAGCCAGAAACTTGAGGGTACTCAGAACAAAAGAATGGTGTTTCCTACACATACGGACCATTGCTAGTGCAACTCTGCTTCTGAAACTGATAAAAACCACAGGTCCTCTAACATCCAATGCTTTACAGTTAAGAGCAATAAACGTGTGAGCTATGTGAACGATGTAGCTTTGTTTGAGCTGAACGGTGACTGAGTTTACATAAAACGATGTCTTGCTTGTAGGAAGACACAGAGCCTGGGATTTACCTCCATTTCTGAAGGGAAACACACAGCACAGTTCTCATCCATGAAACACACTCTGCTTTAGAGGAAGAAGCACGCTCTTGCTTTCTATGAGTCTCTAATACAGCAGGAAACGTGACTGTGGTCAGAACAAAATAACGGTGTTTCCTACACATACGGACCATATCTAGGTCAACTCTTCTTCTGAAACTGATACAAACCACAGTTCCTCTAACATGCAATGATTTCCAGTTAAGAGCGAGATACGAGTGAGCTTCATGAACGATGTAGCTTCCTTTGAGCAGAAAAGTGACTAAGTTTACCTGAAAAGAAATATTGCTTGTAGAAAGACAGAGAGCCTGTGATTTAACTCCATTTCTGAAGGGAAACACACATCACTGTTCTCACGATGAAATACGCTCTGTGTATAGGAAGAAGCACGCTCTTGCTTTCTAGAGTCTCTAATAGTGCAGGAAACGTGAGTGTGCTTAGAACAAAAGAACGGTGTTTCCTACACATACGGACCATTGCTAGTTCAACTCTGCTTCTGAAACTGATACTAACCACAAGTCATCTAACATACAATGCTTTTCAGTTAAGAGCGAGAAACGTGTGATCTTTGTAAACGATTAATATTCATTTGAGTTGAAAAGTGACAGCGTTTACCTGAAATGATGTCTTGCTTGTAGAAAGAAACAGAGCCTGGAATTTAACTCCATTTCTGAAGGGAAACACACAGCATAGTTCTCATCCATGAAACACACTCTGCTTTAGAGCAAGAACCATGCTCCTGCTTTCTAAGAGTCTCTAATACATCAGGAAACGTGACTGTGGTCAGCACAAAATAACGGTGTTTCCTACACATGCAGACCATATCTATGTCAACTCTTCTTCTGAAACTGATGCAAACCACAGTTCCTCTAACATACAATGCCTTACAATTAAGAGCAAGAAACATTTGAGCTTCGTGAACGCTGTAGCTTCCTTTGAGCTGAAAAGTGACTGAGTTTACCTGAAAAGTTGTCTTGCTTGTAGAAAGACAGAGAGCATGCGATTTAACTCCATCTGAAGGGAAACACACAGCACAGTTCTGATACATGAAACACACTCTGCTTTAGAGCAATAAGCATGCTCTTGCTTTCCAGAGCCTCGAATAGAGCCAGAAAATTGAGGGTACTCAAAACAAAAGAACCGTGTTTCCTACACTTACGGACCATTGCTAGTTCAACTCTGCTTCTGAAACTGATACAAACCACAGGTCCTCTAACATCCAATGCTTTACAGTTAAGAGCAAGAAACGTGTGAGCTATATGAACGATGTAGCTTTGTTTGAGCTGAACGGTGACTGAGTTTACATGAAACGATGTCTTGTTTGTAGGAAGACACAGAGCCTGGGATTTAACTCCAATTCTGAAGGGAAACACACAGCACAGTTCTCATCCATGAAACACACTCTGCTTTAGAGCAAGAAGCACACTCTTGCTTTCTAAGAGTCTCTAATAGAGCAGGAAATTTGACTGTGGTCAGAACAAATTGTGTTTTCTACACGTACGGACCATATCTATGTCAACTCTTCTTCTGAAAATGATACAAAGCATATTTCCATTTACATGCAATGCTTTCAAGTTTAGAGCGAGAAACGTGTGAGCTTCGTGAATGATGTAGCTTCCTTTGAGCTGAATAGTGACTGAGTTTACCTGAAAAGATGTCTTGCTTGTAGGAAGACCCAGAGCCTGGGATTTAACTCCATTTCTGAAGGGAAACAAACAGCACAGTTCTCATCCATGAAACACACTCTGCTTTAGAGCACGAAGCATGCTCTTGCTTTCTTGAGTCTCTAATAGAGCCAGAAACTTGAGGGTACTCAGAACAAAAGAACGGAGTTTCCTACACATACAGACCATTGCTAGTTCAACTCTGCTTCTGAAACTGATACAAACCACAAGTCATCTAACATCCAATGCTTATCAGTTAAGAGCAAGAGACGTGTGAGCTTCATAAACGATTTATATTCATTTGAACTGAAAAGTGACTGTGTTTACCTGAAACGATGTCTTGCTTGTAGGAAGACACAGAGCCTGGGATTTAACTCCATTTCTGAAGGGAAACACACAGCACAGTTCTCATCCTTGAAACACACTCTGCTTTAGAGCAATAACCATGCTCCTGCTTTGTAAGAGTCTCTAATACATCAGGAAACGTGACTGTGGTCAGCACAAAATAACGGTGTTTCCTACACATACGGATCATATCTATGTCAACTCTTCTTCTGAAACTGATGCAAACCACAGTTCCTCTAACATACAATGCCTTACAATTAAGAGCGAGAAACATTTGAGCTTCGTGACCGCTGTAGCTTCCTTTGAGCTGAAAAGTGACTGAGTTTACCTGAAAAGTTGTCTTGCTTGTAGGAAGACAGAGAGCATGCGATTTAACTCCATCTGAAGGGAAACACACAGCACAGTTCTGATCCATGAAACACACTCTGCTTTAGAGCAATAAGCATGCTCTTGCTTTCCAGAGCCTCGAATAGAGCCAGAAAATTGAGGGTATTCAAAACAAAAGAACGGTGTTTCCTACACTTACGGACCATTGCTAGTTAAACTCTGCTTCTGAAACTGATACAAACGACAGGTCCTCTAACATCCAATGCTTTACAGTTAAGAGCAAGAAACGTGTGAGCTATATGAACGATGTAGCTTTGTTTGAGCTGAATGGTGACTGAGTTTACATGAAACCATGTCTTGTTTGTAGGAAGACACAGAGCCTGGGATTTAACTCCAATTCTGAAGGGAAACACACAGCACAGTTCTCATCCATGAAACACACTCTGCTTTAGAGCAAGAAGCACACTCTTGCTTTCTAAGAGTCTCTAATAGAGCAGGAAATTTGACTGTGGTCAGATCAAATTGTGTTTTCTACAAGTACGGACCATATCTATGTCAACTCTTCTTCTGAAAATGATACAAAGCACATTTCCATTTACATGCAATGCTTTCAAGTTTAGAGCGAGAAACGTGTGAGCTTCGTGAATGATGTAGCTTCCTTTGAGCTGAATAGTGACTGAGTTTACCTGAAAAGATGGCTTGCTTGTAGGAAGACCCAGAGCCTGGGATTTAACTCCATTTCTGAAGGGAAACAAACAGCACAGTTCTCATCCATAAAACACACTCTGCTTTAGAGCACGAAGCATGCTCTTGCTTTCTTGAGTCTCTAATAGAGCCAGAAACTTGAGGGTACTCAGAACAAAAGAACGGAGTTTCCTACACATACAGACCATTGCTAGTTCAACTCTGCTTCTGAAACTGATACAAACCACAAGTCATCTAACATCCAATGCTTTTCAGTTAAGAGCAAGAGACGTGTGAGCTTCATAAACGATTTATATTCATTTGAGATGAAAAGTGACTGTGTTTACCTGAAACGATGTCTTGCTTGTAGGAAGACACAGAGCCTGGGATTTAACTCCATTTCTGAAGGGAAACACACAGCACAGTTCTCATCCTTGAAACACACTCTGCTTTAGAGCAAGAAGCATGCTCTTTCTTTCCAGAGTTTCTAATACAGCCAGAAACATGAGGGTACTCAGAACAAAAGAACGGTGTTTCCTACACATACGGACCATATCTAGTCAACTCTTCTTCTGAAACTGATACAAAGCACAGTTCCATTAACATGCAATGCTTTCCAGATAAGAGCGAGAAACGTGTGAGCTTCGTTTACAATGTAGATTCCTTTGAGCAGAAAAGTTACTGAGTTTACCTGAAAAGATGTATTGCTTGTAGGAAGACACGGAGCCTGGGATTTAACTCCATTTCTGAAGGGAAACACACAGCACAGTTCTCATCCATGAAACACACTCTGCTTTAGAGGAAGAAGCACGCTCTTGCTTTCTATGAGTCTCTAATACAGCAGGAAACGTGACTGTGGTCAGAACAAAATAACGGTGTTTCCTACACATATGGACCATATCTAGGTCAACTCTTCTTCTGAAACTGATACAAACCACAGTTCCTCTAACATGCAATGATTTCCAGTTAAGAGCGAGATACGAGTGAGCTTCATGAACGATGTAGCTTCCTTTGAGCAGAAAAGTGACTAAGTTTACCTGAAAAGAAATATTGCTTGTAGAAAGACAGAGAGCCTGGGATTTAACTCCATTTCTGAAGGGAAAAACACAGCCCAGTTCTCATCCATGAAACACACTCTGCTTTAGAACAAGAAGCACGCTCTTGCTCTCTAGAGTCTATAAAAGAGCCAGAAACTTGAAAGTGTGCTCAGAATAAAGAAACTGTGTTTCCTACACACACGGATCATATCTAGTTCAACTCTGCTCCTGAAATTGGTACAAACCACAGGTCATCTAACATCCAATGCTTTACAGTTAAGAGCAAGAAACGTGTGAGCTTCGTGAATGATGTAGTTTCCTTTGAGCTGAAAAGTGCCTGAGTTTACCTGAAAAGTTGTCTGCTTGTAGGAAGAAACAGAGCCTGGGATTTAACTCCATTTCTGAAGGGAAACACACAGCACAGTTCTCATACATGAAACACACTCTGCTTTAGAGCAAGAAGCATGCACTTGCTTTCCAGAGTCTCTAATAGAGCCAGAAACTTCAGGGTACTCAGAACAAAAGAACAGTGTTTCCTAGACATACGGACCACTGCTAGTTCAACTCTACTTCTGAAACTGATAGAAACCACAAGTCATCTAACATACAATGCTTTTCAGTTAACGGCAAGAAACTTGTGAGCTTTGGAAACGATTTATATTCATTAGAGATGAAAAGTGACTACGTTTACCTGAAATGATGTCTTGCATGTAGGAAGACACTGAGCCTGGAATTTAACTCCATTTCTGTAGGGAAACACACAGCACAGTTCTCATCCATGAAACACACTCTGCTTTAGAGCAAGAAGCACGCTCTTGCTTTCTAAGAGTCTCTAATACAGCAGGAAACGAGACTGTGGTCAGAACAAAATAACGGTGTTTCCTACACTTTCGGATCATAGCTAGGTCAACTCTTCTTCTGAAACTGATACAAACCACAGTTCCTCTAACATGCAATGCTTTCCAGTTAAGAGCGAGAAACGTGTGAACTTCTTGAACGATGTAGCTTCCTTTGAGCTGAAAAGTGACTGAGTTCACCTGAAATGATGACTTGCTTGTAGGAAGACACAGAGCCTGGGATTTAACTCCATTTCTTAAGGAAAACACACAGCACAGATCTCATCCGTGAAACCTACTCTGCTTTAGAGAACGAAGCATGTTATTGCTTTCTAGATTCTCTAATAGAGCCAGAAACTTGAGGGTACTCTGAACAAAAGAACGGTGTTTCCAACACATAAGGACCATTGCTAGTTCAACTCTGCTCATGAAACTGATACAAACCAATACTCATCTACAACCAATGCTTTTCAGTTACGAGCAAGAAACGTGTGAGCTTAGTGAAAGATGTAGCTTCATTTGAGCTGAAAAGTGACCTAGTTTACCTGAAAAGATGTCTTGCTTGTAGGAAGACACAGAGCCTGGGATTTAACTCCATTTTTGAAGGGAAACACACAGCACAGTTCTCATCAATGAAACACACTCTGGTTTAGAGCAATAAGCACGCACTTGCTTTCTAAGAGTCTCTAATACAACAGGAAACATGACTGTGGTCAGATCAAAATAACGGTGTTTTCTACACATACGGACAATATGTAGTTCAACTCTTCTTCTGAAACTGATACAATCCACAGTTCCATTAACATGCAATGCTTTCCAGTTAAGAGCGAGAAACGTGTGAGCTTCGTGAACGATGTAGCTTCCTTTGAGCTGAAAAGTGTCTGAGTTTACCTGAAAAGAAATCTTGCTTGTAGGAGGACACAGAGCCTGGGATTTAACTCCATTTCTGAAGGAAAAAACACAGCACAGTTCTCATCCATGAAACACCCTCTGCTTTAGAGCAAGAAGCACGCTCTTGCTTTCTAAGAGTCACTAATAGAGCAGGAAACGTGACTGTGGTCAGAACAAAATAACGGTGTTTCCTACACATACGGACCATATCTAGGTCAACTCTTCTTCTGATACTGATACAAATATCAGTTCCATTGACATGCAATGCTTTCCAGTTAAGAGCAAGAAACGTGTGAGCTTCGTGAACGATGTACCTTCCTTTGAGCTGAAAAGTGACTGAGTTTACCGGAACAGATGTCTTGCTTGTAGAAAGACACAGAGCTTGGGATTTAACCTCATTTCTGAAGGGAAAAACACAGTACCGTTCTCATCCATGAAACACACTCTGCTTTAGAGCAAGAAGCACGCTCTTGCTTTGTAGAGTCTCTGATAGAGCCAGAAAATTGAGGGTACTCTGAACAAAAGAACTGTGTTTCCTACACATACGGACCATTGCTATTTCAACTCTGCTTCGGAAACTGATTCAAACCACAAGTCATCTAACATCCAATGCTTTACAGTTAAGAGCAAGAAACGTGTGAGCTATGTGAACGATGTAGCTTTGTTTGAGCTGAACGGTGACTGAGTTTACATGAAACGATGTCTTGTTTGTAGGAAGACACAGAGCCTGGGATTTAACTCCATTTCTGAAGGGAAACACACAGCACAGTTCTCATCCATGAAACACACTCTGCTTTAGAGCAAGAAGCACGCTCTTGCTTTCTAGAGTCTCTAATAGAGCCTGAAACTTGAGGGTACTCAGAACAACAGAACGGTGTTTCCTACACATACAGATCATTGCTAGTTCAACTCTGCTTCTGAAACTGATACAAACCACAAGTCATCTAAATCCAATGCTTTTCAGTTAAGAGCAAGAAATGTGTGAGCTTCATAAACAAATTATATTCATTTGAGCTGAAAAGTGTCTGCGTTTACCTGAAACGATGTCTTGCTTGTAGGAAGACACAGAGCCTGGGATTTAACTCCATTCGTGAAGGGAAACACACAGCACAGTTCTCATCCATGAAACACACTCTGCTTTAGAGCACGAAGCATGCTCTTGCTTTCTAGAGTCTCTAATAGAGCCAGAAACTTGAGGGTACTCAGAACAAAAGAACGGTGTTTCCTACACATACGGACCATTGCTAGTTCAACTCTGCTTCTGAAACTGATACAAACCACAGGTCCTCTAACATTCAATACTTTACAGTTAAGAACAAGAAACGTGTGAGCTACGTGAACGATGTAGCTTTGTTTGATCTGAAAGGTGACTGAGTTTACGGAAAACGAAGTCTTGCTTGTAGGAAGATACAGAGCCTGTGATTTAACTCCAATTCTGAAGGGAAACACACATCACTGTTCTCACGATGAAATACACTCTGTGTATAGGAAGAAGCACGCTCTTGCTTTCTAGAGTCTCTAATAGTGCAGGAAACGTGAGTGTGCTTAGAACAAAAGAATGGTGTTTCCTACACATACGGACCATTGCTAGTTCAACTCTGCTTCTGAAACTGATACTAACCACAAGTCATCTAACATACAATGCTTTTCAGTTAAGTGCGAGAAACGTGTGATCTTCGTAAACGATTAATATTCATTTGAGTTGAAAAGTGACAGTGTTTACCTGAAATGATGTCTTGCTTGTAGGAAGAAACAGAGCCTGGAATTTAACTCCATTTCTGAAGGGAAACACACAGCATAGTTCTCATCCATGAAACACACTCTGCTTTAGAGCAAGAACCATGCTCCTGCTTTCTAAGAGTCTCTAATACAGCAGGAAACGTGACTGTGGTCAGCACAAAATAACGGTGTTTCCTACACATACGGACCATATCTATGTCAACTCTTCTTCTGAAACTGATGCAAACCACAGTTCCTCTAACATACAATGCCTTACAATTAAGAGCGAGAAACATTTGAGCTTCGTGAACGCTGTAGCTTCCTTTGAGCTGAAAAGTGACTGTGTTTACCTGAAAAGTTGTCTTGCTTGTAGGAAGACAGAGAGCATGCGATTTAACTCCATCTGAAGGGAAACACACAGCACAGTTCTGATCCATGAAACACACTCTGCTTTAGAGCAATAAGCATGCTCTTGCTTTCCCGAGCATAGAATAGAGCCAGAAACTTGAGGGTACTCAAAACAAAAGAACGGTGTTTCCTACACTTACGGACCATTGCTAGTTCAACTCTGCTTCTGAAACTGATACAAACCACAGGTCCTCTAACATCCAATGCTTTACAGTTAAGAGCAAGAAACGTGTGAGCTATGTGAACGATGTAGCTTTGTTTGAGCTGAACGGTGACTGAGTTTACATGAAACGATGTCTTGCTTGTAGGAAGACACAGAGCCTGGGATTTACCTCCATTTCTGAAGGGAAACACACAGCACAGTTCTCATCCATGAAACACATTCTGCTTTAGAGCAAGAAGCACACTCTTGCTTTCTAAGAGTCTCTAATAGAGCAGGAAATTTGACTGTGGTCAGAACAAATTGTGTTTTCTACACGTACGGACCATATCTAGGTGAACTCTTCTTCTGAAAATGATACAAAGCACATTTCCATTTACATGCAATGCTTTCAAGTTAAGAGCGAGAAACGTGTGAGCTTCGTGAATGATGTAGCTTCCTTTGAGCTGAATAGTGACTGAGTTTACCTGAAAAGATGTCTTGCTTGTAGGAAGACCCAGAGCCTGGGATTTAACTCCATTTCTGAAGGGAAACAAACAGCACAGTTCTCATCCATGAAACACACTCAGCTTTAGAGCACGAAGCATGCTCTTGCTTTCTAAAGTCTCTAATAGAGCCAGAAACTTGAGGGTATTCAGAACAAAAGAACGGTGTTTCCTACACATACGGACCATTGCTAGTTCAACTGATATAAACCACAGGTCCTCTAACTTTAAATGCTTAACAGTTAAGAGTAAGAAACCTTTGAGCTATGTGAACAATGTAGCTTCGTTTGAGTGAAAGGTGAGTGAGTTTACGTGAAACGAAGTCTTGCTTGTAGGAAGATACAGAGCCTGTGATTTAACTCCATTTCTGAAGGGAAACACACAGCACAGTTCTCACGGTGAAACACACTCTGCATATAGGAAGAAGCACGCTCTTGCTTTCTAGAGTCTCTAATAGAGCAGGAAAAGTGAGTGTGCTCAGAACAAAAGAACAGTGTTTCGTACACATATGGACCATATCTAGTTCTAAGAATCTCTAATAGAGAAGGAAACGTGACTGTGGTCAGAACAAAATAACGGTGTTTTCTACACATACGGATCATAGCTAGATCAACTCTTCTTCTGAAACTGATACAAACCACAGTTCCTCTAACATGCAATGCTTTCCAGTTAAGAGCGAGAAACATGTGAGCTTCTTGAACGATGTAGCTTCCTTTGAGCTGAAAAGTGACTGAGTTTACCTGAAAAGATGTCTTGCTTGTTGGAGACACAGAGCCTGGGATATAATTCCATTTCTTAAGGGAAACACACAGCAGAGATCTCATCCGTGAAACCTACTCTACTTTAGAGAACGAAGCATGCTCTTGCTTTCTAGAGTCTCTAATAGAGCCATAAACTTGAGGGTACTCTGAAAAAAAGAACGGTGTTTCCAAAACATAAGGACCATTGCTAGTTCAATTCTGCTTATGAAACTGATACAAACCACAATTCATCTACATCCAATGCTTTTCAGTTACGAGCGAGAAACGTGTGAGCTTAGTGAACGATGTAGCATCATTTGAGCTGAAAAGTGACCTAGTTTACCTGAAAAGATGTGTTGCTTGTAGGAAGACAAAGAGCCTGGAATTTAACTCCATTTTTGAAGGGAAACACACAGCACAGTTCTCATCCATGAAACACACTCTGCTTTAGAGCAAGAAGCATGCTCTTGCTTTCCACAGTCTCTAATAGAGCCAGAAACTTGAGGGTACTGAGAACAAAATAATGGTGTTTCATACACATATGGACCATATGTAGTTCAACGCTTCTTCTGAAACTGATACAAACCACAGTTCCATTAACATGCAATGCTTTCCAGTTAAGAGCGAGAAACGTGTGAGCTTCGTGAACGATGTAGCTTCTTTTGAGATGAAAAGTGTCTGAGTTTACCTGAAAAGATGTCTTGCTTGTAGGAGGACACAGAGCCTGAGATTTAACTCCATTTCTGAAGGGAAAAACACAGCACAGTTCTCATCCAAGGAACACACTCTCCTTTAGAGCAAGAAGCACGCTCTTGCTTTCTAGAGTCTAAAATAGAGCCAGAAACTTGAAAGTGTGCTCAGAACAAAAGAATCGTGTTTCCTACACATACAGACCATTGCTAGTTCAACTCTGCTTCTGAAACTGATACAAACCACAAGTCATCTAACATCCAATGCTTTTTAGTTAAGAGCAAAATACGTGTGAGCTTCGTAAACGATTTATATTCATTTGAGCTGAAAAGTGACTGCGTTTACATGAAATGATGTCTTGATTGTAGGAAGATGCAGAGCCTGTGATCTAACTCCATTTCTGAAGCAAAACACACAGCACTGTTCTCACGATGAAACACACTCTGCTTAAAAGAAGAAGCACGCTCTTGGTTTCTAGAGTCTCTAATAGAGCAGGAAACGTGAGTGTGCTCAGAACAAAAGAACGGTGTTTCCTACACATTCGGACCATTGCTAGTTCAACTCTGTTTCTGAAACAGATACAAACCACAAGTCATCTAACATCCAATGCTTTTCAGTTAAGAGCGAGAAACATGTGATCTTCATAAACGATTTATATTCATTTGAGCTGAAAAGAGACTGCGTTTACCTGAAATGATGGCTTGCTTGTAGGAAGACACAGAGCCTGGAATTTAACTCCATTTCTGAAGGGAAACACATAGCAGAGTTCTCATCCATGAAACACACTCTGCTTTAGAGCAAGAAGCACGCTCTTGCTTTCTAAGAATCTCTAATAGAGAAGGAAACGTGACTGTGGTCAGAACAAAAGAACGGTGTTTCCTACACATACGGATCATAGCTAGATCAACTCTTCTTCTGAAACTGATACAAACCACAGCTCCGCTAACATGCAATGCTTTCCAGTTAAGAGCGAGAAACATGTGAGCTTCTTGAACGATGTAGCTTCCTTTGAGCTGAAAAGTGACTGAGTTTACCTGAAAAGATGTCTTGCTTGTAGGAGACACAGAGCCTGGGATATAACTCCATTTCTTAAGGGAAACACACAGCACAGATCTCATCCGTGAAACCTACTCTACTTTAGAGAACGAAGCATGCTCTTGCTTTCTAGAGTCTCTAATAGAGCCAGAAACTTGAGGGTACTCTGAACAAAAGAACGGTTTTTCCAAAACATAAGGACCATTGCTAGTTCAACTCTGCTTATGAAACTGATACAAACCACAATTCATCTACATCCAATGCTTTTCAGTTACGAGGGAGAAACGTGTGAGCTTAGTGAACGATGTAGCATCATTTGAGCTGAAAAGTGACCTAGTTTACCTGAAAAGATGTCTTGCTTGTAGAAAGACACAGAGCCTGGAATTTAACTCCATTTCTGAAGGGAAACACACAGCACAATTCTCATTCATGAAACACACTCTGCTTTATAGCACGAATCATGCTCTTGCTTTCTAGAGTCTACTGATAGAGCCAGAAACTTGAGGGTACTCTGAACAAAAGACCGGTAATTCCTACACATAAGGACCATTGCTAGTTCAACTTTGCTTCTGAAACTGATACAAACCACAAGTCATCTAACATCCAATGCTTTTTAGTTAAGAGCAAGAAACGTGTGAGCTTCGTAATCGATTTATATTCATTTGAGCTGAACAGTTACTGCGTTTACCTGAAATGATGCCTTGCTTGTAGGAAGACACAGAGCCTGGAATTTAACTCCATTTCTGAAGGGAAACACACAGCACAGTTCTGATCCATGAAACACACTCTGCTTTAGAGCAAGAAGCATGCTCTTGCTTTCTAGAGTCTCTAATAGAGCCAGAAAATTGAGGGTACTCTAAACAAAAGAACGGTGTTTCCTACACATTTGGACCATTACTAGTTCAACTCTGCTTCTGAAAATGATACAAACAACAATTCATCTAACATCCAATGCTTTTCAGTTACAAGCGAGAAACATGTGAGCTTAGTGAACGATGTAGCATCATTTGAGCTGAAAAGTGACCTAGTTTACCTGAAAAGATATCTTGCTTGTAGGAAGAAACAGAGCCTGGGATTTAACTCCATTTTTGAAGGGAAACACACAGCACAGTTCTCATCCATGAAACACACTCTGATTTAGAGCAAGAAGCAGGCTCTTGCTTTCTAAGAGTCTCTTATACAGCAGGAAACGTGACTGTTGTCAGAACAAAATAACGCTGTTTTCTACACATATGGACCATATCTAGGTCAACTCTTCTTCTGAAACTGATACAAACCAAAGTTCCATTAACATGCAACGCTTTCCAGTTATGAGCGAGAAACGTGTGAGCTTCGTGAACGATGTAGCTTCCTTTGAGCTAAAAAGTGACTGAGTTTACCTGAAAAGATGTCTTGCTTGTAGGAAGACACAGAGCCTGGGATTTAACTACATTTCTGAAGGGAAACACACAGCACAGTTCTCATCCATGAAACACACTCTGCTTTAGTGCAATAAGCATGCTCTTGCTTTCTAGAGTCTCTAATAGAGCCAGAAAGTTGAGGGTACCCAGAACAAAGGAATGGTTTTTCCTACACATACAGACCATTGCTAGTTCAACTCTGCTTCTAAAATTGATACAAACCACATGTTCTCTAACATCAATGCTTTACAGTTAAGAGCAAGAAACGTGTGAGCTACATGAACGATGTAGCTTTGTTTGCGCTGAAAGGTGACTGAGTTTACGTGAAATGAAGTCTGGCTTGTAGGAAGATGCAGAGCCTGTGATTTAACTCTATTTCTGAAGAAAAAACACACAGCACTGTTCTCACGATGAAACACACTATGCATATAAGAAGAAGCATGCTCTTGCTTTCTAGAGTCTCTAATAGAGCAGGAAATGTGAGTGTGCTCAGAACAAAGAACGGTGTTTCCTACACTTACAGACCATTGCTAGTTCAACTCTTCTTCTGAAACTGATACAAACCACAAGTCATCTAACATCCAGTGCTTTTCATTAAAGAGCAAGAAACGTCTGATCTTCATAAACGATTTATATTCATATGAGCCGAAAAGTGACGGCGTTCACCTGAAATGATGTCTTGCTTGTAGAAAGACACAGAGCCTGGAATTTAACTCCATTTCTGAAGGGAAACACACAGCACAGTTCTCATCCATGAAACACACTCTGATTTAGAGCAAGAAGCACGCTCCTGCTTTCTAAGAGTCTCTAATACAGCAGGAAACGTGACTGTGGTGAGAACAAAATAATGGTGTTTTCTACACATACGGACAATAGCTAGGACAACTCTTCTTCTGAAATTGATACAAACCCCACTTCTATTAACATGCAATGCTTTCCAGTTAAGAGCGAGAAACGTGTGAGGTTCGTGAACGATGTAGCTTCCTTTGAGCTGAAAAGTGTCTGAGTTTACCTGAAAAGATGTCTTGCTTGTGGGAAGACAAAGAGACTGGGATTTAACTCCATTTCTTAAGGGAAATACACAGCACAGATCTCATCCGTGAAACCTACTCTGCTTTAGATTACGAAGCATGCTCTTGCTTTCTAGAGTCTCTAAAAGAGCCAGGAACATGAGGGTACTCTGAACAAAAGAACGGTGTTTCCAAAACATTAGGACCATTGCTAGTTAAACTCTGCTTCTGAATCTGATGCAAACCACAAGTCATCTAACATCCAATGCTTTTCAGTTAAGAGCAAGTAACGTGTGAGCTTCGTAAACGATTTATATTCATTTGAGCTGAAAAGTGACTGAGTTTACCTGAAAAGATGTCTTGCTTGTAGGAAGACACAGACCTGGGATTTAACTCCATTTCTGAAGGGAAACACACAGCACAGTTCTCATCCATGAAACACACTCTGCTTTAGAGCAAGAAACTTGCTCTTGCTTTCCAGAGTCTCTAATAGAGCCAGAAACTTGAGGATACTCAGAACAAAATAACGGTGTTTCCTACACATACGGACCATAGCTAGGTCAACTCTTCTTCTGAAACTGATACAAACCACAGTTCCATTAACATGCAATGCTTTCCAGTTAAGAGCGAGAAACGTGTGAGGTTCGTGAACGATATAGCATCCTTTGAGCTGAAAAGTGACTGAGTTTACTTGAAAAGATGTCTTGCTTGTATGAAGACACAGAGCCTGGGATATAACTCCATTTCTGAAGGGAAAAACCCAGCAGAGTTCGCATCCATGAAACACACTCTCCTTTAGAGCAAGAAGCATGCTCTTGCTTTCCAGAGTCTCTAATAGAGCTAGAAACTTGAGGGTACTCAGAATAAAATAACGGTGTTTCATACACATATGTACCATTTCTAGTTCTACTCTGCTTCTAAAACTGATACAAACCACAATTCATCTAACATCCAATGCTTTTCAGTTACGAGCGAGAAAGGTGTGAGCTTAGTGAACGATGTAGCTTCATTTGAGCTGAAAAGTGACCTAGTTTACCTGAAAAGTTGTCTTGCTTGTAGGAAGACAACGAACCTGGGATTTAACTCCATTTTTGAAGGGAAACACACAGCACAGTTCTCATCCATGAAACACACTCTGATTTAGAGCAAGAAGCACGCTCTTGCTATCTAAGTGTCTCTAATACAGCAGGAAACGTGACTGTGGTCATAACAAAATAACGGTGTTTTCTACACATATGGACCATATCTACATCAACTCTTCTTCTGAAACTGATACAAACCACAGTTCCATTAACATGCAATGCTTTCCAGTTAAGAGCGAGAAACGTTTGAGCTTGTGAACGATGTAGCTTCCTTTGAGCTGAAAAGCGACTGAGTTTAACCAAAAAGATGTCTTGCTTGTAGGAAGAAACAGAGCCTGGCATTTAACTCCATTTCTGAAGGGAAACACACAGCACAGTTCTCATGCATGAAACAATCTCTGCTTTAGAGCAAGAAGCATGCTCTTGCTTTCTAGAGTCTCTAATAGAGCCAGAAACTTGAGGGTACCCAGAACAAAGGAATGGTTTTTCCTACACATACGGACCATTTCTAGTTCAACTCTGCTTCTAAAATTGATACAAACCACAGGTCCTCTAACATCAATGCTTTACAGTTAAGAGCAAGAAACGCGTGAGCTACATGAACGATGTAGCTTTGTTTGAGCTGAAAGGTTACTGAGTTTACGTGAAATGAAGTCTTGCTTGTAGGAAGATGCAGAGCCTGTGATTTAACTCCATTTCTGAAGAAAAAACACACAGCACAGTTCTCACGATGAAACACACTCTGCATATAAGAAGAAGCATCTCTTGGTTTCTAGAGTCTCTAATAGAGCAGGAAATGTGAGTGTGCTCAGAACAAAGAACAGTGTTTCCTACACTTACAGACCATTGCTAGTTCAACTCTTCTTCTGAAACTGATACAAACCACAAGTCATCTAACATCCAATGCTTTTCAGTGAGGAGCGAGAAACGTCTGATCTTCATAAACGATTTATATTCATATGAACCGAAAAGTGACGGCGTTCACCTGAAATGATGTCTTCCTTGTAGAAAGACACAGAGCCTGGCATTTAACTCCATTTCTGAAGGGAAACACACAGCACAGTTCTCATCCATGAAACACTCTCTGCTTTAGAGCAAGAAGCATGCTCTTGCTTTCTAGAGTCTCTAATAGAGCCAGAAACTTGAGGGTACCCAGAACAAAGGAATGGTTTTTCCTACACATACGGACCATATCTAGTTCAACTCTGCTTCTAAAATTGATACAAACCACAGGTCCTCTATCATCAATGCTTTACAGTTAAGAGCAAGAAACGCGTGAGCTACATGAACGATGTAGCTTTGTTTGAGCTGAAAGGTTACTGAGTTTACGTGAAATGAAGTCTTGCTTGTAGGAAGATGCAGAGCCTGTGATTTAACTCCATTTCTGAAGAAAAAACACACAGCACTGTTCTCACGATGAAACACACTCTGCATATAAGAAGAAGCATGCTCTTGCTTTCTAGAGTCTCTAATAGAGCAGGAAACGTGAGTGTGCTCAGAACAAAGAACAGTGTTTCCTACACTTACAGACCATTGCTAGCTCAACTCTTCTTCTGAAACTGATACAAACCAAAAGTCATCTAACATCCAATGCTTTTCAGTGAAGAGCGTGAAACGTGTGATCTTCGTAAACGATTTATATTCATTTGAGCAGAAAAGGGACTGCGTTCACCTGAAATGATGTCTTGCTTGTAGGAAGACACAGAGCCTGGAATTTAACTCCATTTTTTAAGGGAAACACACAGCACAGTTCTCATCCATGAAACACACTCTGCTTTAGAGCAAGAAGCATGCTCTTGCTTTCCACAGTCTCTAATAGAGCCAGAAACTTGAGGGTACTCAGAACAAGATAACGGTGTTTCATTCACATACGGACCATTGCTAGTTCAACTCTTCTCTGAAACTGATACAAACCACAGTTCCATTAACATGCAATGCTTTCCAGTTAAGAGCGAGAAATGTGTGAGCTTCGTGAACGATGTAGCTTCTTTTGAGATGAAAAGTGTCTGAGTTTACCTGAAAAGATGTCTTGCTTGTAGGAGGACACAGAGCCTGGGATTTAACTCCATTTCTGAAGGGAAAAACACAGCACAGTTCTCATCCATGGAACACACTCTGCTTTAGAGCAAGAAACACTCTCTTGCTTTCCAGAGTCTAAAATAGAGCCAGAATCTTGAAAGTGTGCTCAGAACAAAAGAATCGTGTTTCCTACACATACGGACCATTGCTAGTTCAACTCTACTTCTGAAACTGATACAAACCACAAGTCATCTAACATCCAATGCTTTTCAGTTAAGAGCGAGAAACGTGTGATCTTCCTAAACGATTTATATTCATTTGAGCTTAAAAGAGAGTGCGTTTACCTGAAATGATGTCTTGCTTGTAGGAAGACACAGAGCCTGGAATTTAACTCCATTTCTGAAGGGAAACACACAGCACAGTTCTCATCCATGAAACACCCTCTGATTTAGAGCAAGAAGCACGCTCTTCCTTTCTAAGAGTCTCTAATACAGCAGGAAACGTGACTATGGTCAGAACAAAATAATGGTGTTTTCTACACATACGGACAATACCTAGGTCAACTCTTCTTCTGAAACTGATACAAACCCCACTTCTATTAACATGCAATGCTTTCCATTTATGAGCGAGAAACGTGTAAGGTTCGTGAACGATGTAGCTCCCTTTGAGCTGAAAAGTGTCTGAGTTTACCTGAAAAGATGTCTTGCTTGTGGGAAGACAAAGAGACTGGGATTTAACTCCATTTCTTAAGGGAAATACACAGCACAGATCTCATCCGTGAAACCTACTCTGCTTTAGATCACGAAGCATGCTCTTGCTTTCTAGAGTCTCTAATAGAGCCAGAAAAATGAGGGTACTCTGAACAAAAGAACGGTGTTTCCAACACATTAGGACCATTGCTAGTTCAACTCTGCTTCTGAAACTGATACAAACCACAAGACATCTAACATCCAATGCTTTTCAGTTTAGAGCAAGTAACGTGTGAGCTTCGTAAACGATTTATATTCATTTGAGCTGAAAAGTGACTGCGTTTACCTGAAATGATGTCTTGCTTGTAGGAAGACACCGAGCCTGGGATTTAACTCCATTTTTGAAGGGAAAAACCCAGCACAGTTCTCATCCATGAAACACACTCTGCTTTAGAGCAAGAAGCATGCTCTTGCTTTCCAGAGTCTCTAATAGAGCTAGAAACTTGAGGGTACTCAGAATAAAATAACGGTGTTTCATACACATATGTACCATTTCTAGTTCTACTCTGCTTCTGAAACTGATACAAACCACAAGTCATCTAACATCCAATGCTCTTCAGTGAATAGCAAGAAACGTGTGATCTTCGTAAACTCTATTCATTTGAGCTGAAAAGTTACTGCGTTTATCTGAAATGATGTCTTGCTTGTAGGAAGACACCGAGCCTGGGATTTAACTCCATTTCTGAAGGGAAACACACAGCACAGTTCTCATCCATGAAACCTACTCTGCTTTAGATCACGAAGCATGCTCTTGCTTTCTAGAGTCTCTAATAGAGCCAGAAAATTTAGGGTACTCTGAAAAAAAGAACAGTGTGTCCTACACATACGGACTATTGCTAGATCAACTATGCTTCTGAAACTGATACAAGCCACAATTCATCTAACATCCAATGCTTTTCAGTTACGAGCGAGAAACGTGTGAGCTTAGTGAAGGATGTAGCTTCATTTGAGCTGAAAAGTGACCTAGTTTACCTGAAAAGCTGTCTTGCTTGAAGGAAGACACAGTGCCTGGGATTTAACTCCATTTTTTAAGGGAAACACACAGCACAGTTCTCATCCATGAAACACACTCTGATTTAGAGCAAGAAGCACGCTCTTGCTATCTAAGAGCCTCTAATACAGCAGGAAACGTGACTGTGGTCATAACAAAATAACGGTGTTTTCTACACATATGGACCATATCTATGTCAACTCTTCTTCTGAAACTGATACAAACCACAGTTCCATTAACATGCAATGCTTTCCAGTTAAGAGCGATAAACGTGTGAGCTCGTGAACGATGTAGCTTCCTTTGAGCTGGAAAGCGACTGAGTTTAACCAAAAAGATGTCTTGCTTGTAGGAAGAAACAGAGCCTGGCATTTAACTCCATTTCTGAAGGGAAACACACAGCACAGTTCTCATCCATGAAACACTCTCTGCTTTAGAGCAAGAAGCATGCTCTTGCTTTCTAGAGTCTCTAATAGAGCCAGAAACTTGAGGGTACCCAGAACAAAGGAATGGTTTTTCCTACACATACGGACCATATCTAGTTCAACTCTGCTTCTAAAATTGATACAAACCACAGGTCCTCTATCATCAATGCTTTACAGTTAAGAGCAAGAAACGCGTGAGCTACATGAACGATGTAGCTTTGTTTGAGCTGAAAGGTTACTGAGTTTACGTGAAATGAAGTCTTGCTTGTAGGAAGATGCAGAGCCTGTGATTTAACTCCATTTCTGAAGAAAAAACACACAGCACTGTTCTCACGATGAAACACACTCTGCATATAAGAAGAAGCATGCTCTTGCTTTCTAGAGTCTCTAATAGAGCAGGAAACGTGAGTGTGCTCAGAACAAAGAACAGTGTTTCCTACACTTACAGACCATTGCTAGCTCAACTCTTCTTCTGAAACTGATACAAACCAAAAGTCATCTAACATCCAATGCTTTTCAGTGAAGAGCGTGAAACGTGTGATCTTCGTAAACGATTTATATTCATTTGAGCAGAAAAGGGACTGCGTTCACCTGAAATGATGTCTTGCTTGTAGGAAGACACAGAGCCTGGAATTTAACTCCATTTTTTAAGGGAAACACACAGCACAGTTCTCATCCATGAAACACACTCTGCTTTAGAGCAAGAAGCATGCTCTTGCTTTCCACAGTCTCTAATAGAGCCAGAAACTTGAGGGTACTCAGAACAAAATAACGGTGTTTCATTCACATACGGACCATTGCTAGTTCAACTCTTCTCTGAAACTGATACAAACCACAGTTCCATTAACATGCAATGCTTTCCAGTTAAGAGCGAGAAATGTGTGAGCTTCGTGAACGATGTAGCTTCTTTTGAGATGAAAAGTGTCTGAGTTTACCTGAAAAGATGTCTTGCTTGTAGGAGGACACAGAGCCTGGGATTTAACTCCATTTCTGAAGGGAAAAACACAGCACAGTTCTCATCCATGGAACACACTCTGCTTTAGAGCAAGAAACACTCTCTTGCTTTCCAGAGTCTAAAATAGAGCCAGAATCTTGAAAGTGTGCTCAGAACAAAAGAATCGTGTTTCCTACACATACGGACCATTGCTAGTTCAACTCTACTTCTGAAACTGATACAAACCACAAGTCATCTAACATCCAATGCTTTTCAGTTAAGAGCGAGAAACGTGTGATCTTCCTAAACGATTTATATTCATTTGAGCTTAAAAGAGAGTGCGTTTACCTGAAATGATGTCTTGCTTGTAGGAAGACACAGAGCCTGGAATTTAACTCCATTTCTGAAGGGAAACACACAGCACAGTTCTCATCCATGTAACACACTCTGCTTTAGAGCAAGAAGCACGCTCTTGATTTCTAAGAGTCTCTAATAGAGCAGGAAACGTGACTATGGTCAGAACAAAATAACGGTGTTTTCTACACATACGGACAATAGCTAGGTCAACTCTTCTTCTGAAACTGATACAAACCCCACTTCTATTAACATGCAATGCTTTCCAGTTAAGAGCGAGAAACGTGTGAGGTTCGTGAATGATATAGCATCTTTTGAGCTGAAAAGTGACTGAGTTTACTTGAAAAGATGTCTTGCTTGTATGAAGACACAGAGCCTGGGATTTAACTCCATTTCCGAAGGGAAAAACCCAGCACAGTTCGCATCCATGAAACACACTCTGCTTTAGAGCAAGAAGCATGCTCTTGCTTTCCAGAGTCTCTAATAGAGCCAGAAACTTGAGGGTACCCAGAACAAAGGAATGGTTTTTCCTACACATACGGACCATTTCTAGTTCAACTCTGCTTCGAAAATTGATACAAACCACAGGTCCTCTAACATCAATGCTTTACAGTTAAGAGCAAGAAATGCTTGAGCTACATGAACGATGTAGCTTTGTTTGAGCTGAAAGGTTACTGAGTTTACGTGAAATGAAGTCTTGCTTGTAGGAAGATGCAGAGCCTGTGATTTATCTCCATTTCTGAAGAAAAAACACACAGCACAGTTCTCACGATGAAACACACTCTGCATATAAGAAGAAGCATGCTCTTGCTTTCTAGAGTCTCTAATAGAGCAGGAAACGTGAGTGTGCTCAGAACAAAGAACAGTGTTTCCTACACTTACAGACCATTGCTAGTTCAACTCTTCTTCTGAAACTGATACAAACCACAAGTCATCTAACATCGAATGCTTTTCAGTGAAGAGCGAGAAACATCTGATCTTCATAAACGATTTATATTCATATGAACCGAAAAGTGATGGCGTTCACCTGAAATGATGTCTTGCTTGTAGGAAGACACAGAGCCTGGAATTTAACTCCATTTCTGAAGGGAAACACACAGCACAGTTCTCATCCATGTAACACACTCTGATTTAGAGCAAGAAGCACGCTCTTGATTTCTAAGAGTCTCTAATAGAGCAAGAAATGTGACTGTGGTCAGAACAAATTAACGGTGTTTCCTACACATACCGACCATAGCTAGGTCAACTCTTCTTCTGAAACTGATACAAACCACTGTTCCTCTAACATGCAATGCTTTCCAGTTAAGAGCGAGAAACGTGTGAACTTCTTGAACGATGTAGCTTCCTTTGAGCTGAAAAGTGACTGAGTATACCTGAAAAGATGTCTTGCTTGTAGGAAGACACAGAGCCTGGGATTTAACTCCATTTCTGAAGGGAAACACACAGCACAGTTCTGATCCATGAAACACACTCTGCTTTAGAGTACGAAGCATGCTCTTGCTTTCTAGATTCTCTAATAGAGCCAGAAAATTGAGGGTACTCTAAACAAAAGAACGGTGTTTCCTACACATTTGGACCATTGCTAGTTCAACTCTGCTTCTGAAAATGATACAAACAACAATTCATCTAACATCCAATGCTTTTCAGTTACAAGCGAGAAACATGTGAGCTTAGTGAACGATGTAGCATCATTTGAGCTGAAAAGTGACCTAGTTTACCTGAAAAGATATCTTGCTTGTAGGAAGACACAGAGCCTGGGATTTAACTCCATTTTTGAAGGGAAACACACAGCACAGTTCTCATCCATGAAACACACTCTGATTTAGAGGAAGAAGCAGGCTCTTGCTTTCTAAGAATCTCTTATACAGCAGGAAACGTGACTGTTGTCAGAAGAAAATAACGCTGTTTTCTACACATATGGACCATATCTAGGTCAACTCTTCTTCTGAAACTGATACAAACCACAGTTCCATTAACATGCAATGCTTTCCAGTTAAGAGCGAGAAACGTGTGAGCTTCGTGAACGATGTAGCTTCCTTTGAGCTAAAAAGTGACTGAGTTTACCTGAAAAGATGTCTTGCTTGTAGGAAGACACAGAGCCTGCGATTTAACTACATTTCTGAAGGGAAACACACAGCACAGTTCTCATCCATGAAACACACTCTGCTTTAGTGCAAGAAGCATGCTCTTGCTTTCTAGAGTCTCTAATAGAGCCAGAAACTTGAGGGTACCCAGAACAAAGGAATGGTTTTTCCTACACATACAGACCATTGCTAGTTCAAGTCTGCTTCTAAAATTGATACAAACCACATGTTCTCTAACGTCAATGCTTTACAGTTAAGAGCAAGAAACGTGTGAGCTACATGAACGATGTAGCTTTGTTTGTGCTGAAAGGTGACTGAGTTTACGTGAAATGAAGTCTGGCTTGTAGGAAGATGCAGAGCCTGTGATTTAACTCCATTTCTGAAGAAAAAACACACAGCACTGTTCTCACGATGAAACACACTATGCATATAAGAAGAAGCATGCTCTTGCTTTATAGAGTCTCTAATAGAGCAGGAAATGTGAGTGTGCCCAGAACAAAGAACGGTGTTTCCTACACTTACAGACCATTGCTAGTTCAACTCTTCTTCTGAAAATGATACAAACCACAAGTCATCTAACATCCAGTGCTTTTCATTAAAGAGCGAGAAACGTCTGATCTTCATAAACGATTTATATTCATATGAGCCGAAAAGTGACGGCGTTCACCTGAAAAGATGTCTTGCTTGTAGAAAGACACAGAGCCTGGAATTTAACTCCATTTCTGAAGGGAAACACACAGCACAGTTCTCATCCGTGAAACACACTCTGATTTAGAGCAAGAAGCACGCTCCTGCTTTCTCAGAGTCTCTAATACAGCAGGAAACGTGACTGTGGTGAGAACAAAATAACGGTGTTTTCTACACATACGGACAATAGCTAGGACAACTCTTCTTCTGAAACTGATACAAACCCCACTTCTATTAACATGCAATGCTTTCCAGTTAAGAGCGAGAAACTTGTGAGGTTCGTGAACGATGTAGCTTCCTTTGAGCTGAAAAGTGTCTGAGTTTACCTGAAAAAATGTCTTGCTTGTAGGAAGACAAAGAGACTGGGATTTAACTCCATTTCTTAAGGGAAATACACAGCACAGATCTCATCCGTGAAACCTACTCTGCTTTAGATCACGAAGCATGCTCTTGCTTTCTAGAGTCTCTAAAAGAGCCAGGAACATGAGGGTACTCTGAACAAAAGATCGGTGTTTCCAACACATAAGGACCATTGCTAGTTCAACTCTGCTTCTGAAATTCATACAAAACACAGGTCCTCTAACATCCAATGCTTTACATTTAAGAGCGAGAAACGTGTGAGCTTCATGAAGGATGTAGCTTCCTTTGAGCTGAAAAGTGTCTGAGTTTACAAGAAGTCTTGCTTGTAGGAAGACACAGAGCCTGGGATTTAACTCCATTTCTTAAGGGAAAAACACAGCACAGTTCTCATCCATGGAACACACTCTGCTTTAGAGCACGAAGCATTCTCTTGCTTTCTAGCGTCTCTGATAGTGCCAGAAACTTGAGGGTTCTCTGAACAAAAGAACGGTGTTTCCTACACTTAAGGACCATGGCTAGTTCAACTTTGCTTCTGAAACTGATACAAACCACAAGTCATCTAACATCCAATGCTTTTTAGTTAAGAGCAAGAAACGTGTAAGCTTCGTAAACGATTTATATTCATTTGAGCTGAAAAGTGACTGCGTTTACCTGAAATGATGTCTTGCTTATAGGAAGACACAGAGCCTGGAATTTAACTCCATTTCTGAAGGGAAACACGCAGCACTGTTCTCAGGATGAAACACACTCTGCATATAAGAAGAAGCAAGCTCTTGCTTTCTAGAGTCTCTAATAGAGCAGGAAACGTGAGTGTGCTCAGAACAAAAGAACGTTGTTTCCTACACATATGGAGCATTGCTAGTTCAACTCTGCTTCTGAAACTGATACAAACCACAAGTCATCTAACATCCAATGCTTTTCAGTGAAGAGTGTGAAACGTGTGATCTTCGTAAACGATTATATTCATTTGAGCGGAAAAGTGACTGCGTTCACCTGAAATGATGTCTTGCTTGTAGGAAGACACAGAGCCTGGAATTTAACTCCATTTGTGAAGGGAAACACACTGCACAGTTCTCATCAATGAAACACACTCTGCTTTAGAGCACGAAGCATGCTCTTGCTTTCTAGAGTCTCTGATAGTGCCAGAAACTTGAGGGTACTCTGGAAAAAAAAGAACGGTGTTTCCTACACCTAAGGACCATTGCTAGTTCAACTTTGCTTCTGAAACTGATACAAACCACAAGTCATCTAACATCTAATGCTTTTTATTTAAGAGCAAGAAACGTGTGAGCTTCGTAAACGATTTATATTCATTTGAGCTGAAAAGTGACTACGTTTACCTGAAATGATGTCTTGCTTGTAGGAAGACACAGAGCCTGGAATTTAACTCCATTTCTGAAGGGAAACACACAGCACAGTTCTCATCCATGAAACACACTCTGCTTTAGAGCAAGAAGCACGCTCTTGCTTTCTAAGAGTCTCTAATACAGCAGGAAACGTGACTGTGGTCAGAACAAAATAATGGTGTTTTCTACACATACGGACCATATCTAGGTCAACTCTTCTTCTGAAACTGATACAAACCACAGTTCCATTAACATGCAATGCTTTCAAGTTAAGAGTGAGAAACGTGTGAGATTCGTGAACGATGTAGCTTCCTTTGAGCTGAAAAGTGTCTGAGTTTATCTGAAAATATGTCTTGCTTGTAGGAAGACACAGAGCCTGGGATTTAAGTCCATTTATTAAGGGAAATACACAGCACAGATCTCTTCCGTGAAATCTGCTCTGCTTAGAGCACCAAGCATGCTCTTGCTTTCTAGAGTCTCTAATGGAGCCAGAAACATGAGGGTACTCTGAACAAAAGAACGGTGTTTCCAACACATAAGGACCATTGCTAGTTCAACTCTGCTTCTGAATTTCATACAAAACACAGGTCCTCTAACATCCAATGCTTTACAGTTAAGAGCGAGAAACGTGTGAGCTTCATGAAGGATGTAGCTTCCTTTGAGCAGAAAAGTGTCTGAGTTTACCTGAAAAGATGTCTTGCTTGTAGGAAGACACAGAGCCTGGGATTTAACTCCATTTCTGAAGGGAAAAACACAGCACAGTTCTCATTCATGGAACATACTCTGCTTTAGAGCACGAAGTATTCTCTTGCTTTCTAGCGTCTCTGATAGTGCCAGAAACTTGAGGGTACTCTGAACAAAAGAACTGTGTTTCCTACACATACGGACCATGGCTAGTTCAACTCTGATTCTGAAATTGATACAAACCACAGGTCCTCTAACATACAATGCTTTACAGTCAAGAGCAAGAAACATGTGAGCTACGTGAACGATGTAGCTTTGTTTGAGCTGAAAGGTGACTGAGTTTACATGAAACGAAGTCTTGCTTGTAGGAAGATGCAGAGCCTGTGATTTACCTCCATTTCTGTAGGGAAACACACAGCACTGTTCTCATGATGAAACACACTCTGCATATAAGAAGAAGCATGCTCTTGCTTTCTAGAGTCTCTAATAGAGCAGGAAACGTGAGTGTGCTCAGAACAAAAGAACGGTGTTTCCTACATATACGGACCATTGATAGTTCAACTCTGCTTCTGAAACTGATACAAACCACAAGTCATCTAACATCCAATGCTTTTCAGTTAAGAGCAAGAAACGTGTGAGCTTTGTAAACGATTTATATTCATATGAGCTGATATGTGACTATGTTTACCTGAAAGGATGTCTTGCTTGTAGGAAGACATGGAGCCTGGAATTTAACCCCATTTCTGAAGGGAAACACACAGCACTGTTCTCATCCATGAAACACACTCTGCTTTAGAGCAAGAAGCACGCTCTTGCTTTCTATGTGTCTCTAATAGAGCAGGAAAGGTGACTGTGGTCAGAACAAAATAACGGTGTTTCCTACACATACGGACCTTATCTAGGTCAACTCTTCTTCTGAAACGGATACAAACCACAGTTCCTCTAACATGCAATGCTTTCCTATAAAGAGTGAGAATCGTGTGAGCTTCGTGAACGATGTAGCTTCCTTAGAGTTTAAAGTGACTAAGTTTACCTGAAAAGATGTCTTGCTTGTAGGAAGACACAGAGCCTGGGATTTAACTCCATTTCTGAAGTGAAACACACAGCACAGATCTCATCCATGAAACACACTCTGCTTTAGAGCACGAAGCATGCTCTTGCTTTCTAGAGTCTCTAAAAGAGCCAGAAACTGGAGGGTACTCTGAACAAAAGAATGGTGTTTCCTATACTTACGGACCTTTGCTAGTTCAACTCTGCTTCTGAAACTGATACAAACCACAGTTCCTCTAACATCCAATGCTTTACTGTTAAGAGCGAGAAACACGTGAGCTTTGTGGACGATGTAGCTTCGTTTGAGCTGAAAAGTGTCTGCGTTTACCTGAAATGATGTCTTGCTTGTAGGAAGCCATAGAGCCTGGAATTTAACTCCATTTCTGAAGGGTAACGCACAGCACAGTTCTCATCCATGAAGCACCCATTGCTTTAGAGCAAGAAGCATGCTCTTACTTTCTAGAGTCTCTAATAGAGGCAGAAACTTGAGGGTACTCAGAACAAAACAACGGTGTTTCCTACACATACGGACCATTGCTAGTTCAACTCTGCTTTGGAAACTGATATAAACCAGAGGTCCTCTAACTTCGAATGCTTTACAGTTCAGAGCAATAAAACTGTGAGCTATGTGAACGATGTAGCTTTGTTTGAGTGCAAGGTAACTGAGTTTACGAGAAACGAAGTCTTGCTTGTAGAAAGATGCAGAGCCTGTGATTTAACTCCATTTCTGAAGGGAAAAACACAGCACAGTTCTCATCCATGGAACACACTCTGCTTTAGAGCAAGAAGCACGCTCTTGCTTTCTAGAGTCTAAAATAGAGCCAGAAACTTGAAAGTATGCTCAGAACAAAAGAACGGGGTTTCCTACACATATGGACCATTGCTAGTTCAACTCTGCTTCTGAAACTGATACAAACCACAAGTCATCTAACATCCAATGCTTTTCAGTGAAGAGTGTGAAACGTGTGATCTTCGTAAACGATTATATTCATTTGAGCGGAAAAGTGACTGCGTTCACCTGAAATGATGTCTTGCTTGTAGGAAGACACAGAGCCGGGAATTTAACTCCATTTGTGAAGGGAAACACACAGCACAGTTCTCATCAATGAAACACACTCTGCTTTAGAGCATGAAGCATGCTCTTGCTTTCTAGAGTCTCTGATAGTGCCAGAAACTTGAGGGTACTCTGAACAAAAGAACGGTGTTTCCTACACCTAAGGACCATTGCTAGTTCAACTTTGCTTCTGAAACTGATACAAACCACAAGTCATCTAACATCTAATGCTTTTCAGTTAAGAGCAAGAAACGTGTGAGCTTCGTAAATGATTTATATTCATTTGAGCTTAAATGTGACTGTGTTTACCTGAAATGATGTCTTGCTTGTAGGAAGACATGGAGCCTGGAATTTAACCCCATTTCTGAAGGGAAACACACAGCACAGTTCTCATCCATGAAACACACTCTGCTTTAGAGCAAGAAGCATGCTCTTGCTTTCCAGAGCCTCTAATAGAGCCAGAAACTTGAGCGTACTCAGAACAAAATAATGGTGTTTCCTACACATACGGACCATTGCTAGTTCAACTCTGCTTCTGAAATTGATACAAACCACAGGTCCTCTAACATCCAATGCTTTACAGTTAAGAGCGAGAAACGTTTGAGCTTCGTGAACGATGTAGCTTCCTTTGAGCAGAAAAGTATCTGTGTTTACCTGAAAAGATGTCTTGCTTGTAGGAAGACACAGAGCCTGAGATTTAACTCCATTTCTGAAGGGAAAAACACAGCACAGTTCTCATCCATGGAACACACTCTGCTTTAGAGCAAGAAGCACGCTCTTGCTTTCTAGAGTCTAAAATAGAGCCAGAAACTTGAAAGTGTGCTCAGCACAAAAGAACGGTGTTTCCTACACATATGGACCATTGCTAGTTCAACTCTGCTTCTGAAACTGATACAAACCACAAGTCATCTAACATCTAATGCTTTTTATTTAAGAGCAAGAAACGTGTGAGCTTCGTAAATGATTTATATTCATTTGAGCTGAAAAGTGACTGCGTTTACCTGAAATGATGTCTTGCTTGTAGGAAGACACAGAGCCTGGAATTTAACTCCATTTCTGAAGGGAAACACACAGCACAGTTCTCATCCATGAAACACACTCTGCTTTAGAGCAAGAAGCAGGCTCTTGTTTTCTAAGAGTCTCTAATACAGCAGGAAACGTGACTGTGGTCAGAACAAAATAATGGTGTTTTCTACACATACGGATCATATCTAGGTCAACTCTTCTACTGAAACTGATACAAAACACAGTTCCATTAACATGCAATGCTTTCCAGTTAAGAGCGAGAAACGTGTGAGGTTCGTGAACGATGTAGCTTCCTTTGAGCTGAAAAGTGTCTGAGTTTACCTGAAAATATGTCTTGCGTGTAGGAAGACACAGAGACTGGGATTTAAGTCCATTTATTAAGGGAAATACACAGCACAGATCTCTTCCGTGAAATCTGCTCTGCTTAGAGCACCAAGCATGCTCTTGCTTTCTAGAGTCTCTAATAGAGCCAGAAACATGAGGGTACTCTGAACAAAAGAACAGTGTTTCCAACACATAAGGACCATTGCTAGTTCAACTCTGCTTCTGAAATTCATACAAAACACAGGTCCTCTAACATCCAATGCTTTACAGTTAAGAGCGAGAAACGTGTGAGCTTCATGAAGGATGTAGCTTCCTTTGAGCTGAAAAGTGTCTGAGTTTACAAGATGTCTTGCTTGTAGGAAGACACAGAGCCTGGGATTTAACTCCATTTCTGAAGGGAAAAACACAGCACAGTTCTCATCCATGGAACACACTCTGCTTTAGAGCACGAAACAATCTCTTGCTTTCTAGCGTCTCTGATAGTGCCAGAAACTTGAGGGTTCTCTGAACAAAAGAACGGTGTTTCCTACACATAAGGACCATGGCTAGTTCAACTTTGCTTCTGAAACTGATACAAACCACAAGTCATCTAACATCCAATGCTTTTTAGTTAAGAGCAAGAAACGTGTAAGCTTCGTAAACGATTTATATTCATTTGAGCTGAAAAGTGACTGCGTTTACCTGAAATGATGTCTTGCTTGTAGGAAGACACAGAGCCTGGAATTTAACTCCATTACTGAAGGGAAACACACAGCACTGTTCTCACGATGAAACACACTCTGCATATAAGAAGAAGCAAGCTCTTGCTTTCTAGAGTCTCTAATAGAGCAGGAAACGTGAGTGTGCTCAGAACAAAAGAACGGTGTTTCCTACACATATGGAGCATTGCTAGTTCAACTCTGCTTCTGAAACTGATACAAACCACAAGTCATCTAACATCCAATGCTTTTCAGTGAAGAGTGTGAAACGTGTGATCTTCGTAAACGATTATATTCATTTGAGCGGAAAAGTGACTGCGTTCACCTGAAATGATGTCTTGCTTGTAGGAAGACACAGAGCCTGGAATTTAACTCCATTTGTGAAGGGAAACACACTGCACAGTTCTCATCAAAGAAACACACTCTGCTTTAGAGCACGAAGCATGCTCTTGCTTTCTAGAGTCTCTGATAGTGCCAGAAACTTGAGGGTACTCTGGACAAAAGAACGGTGTTTCCTACACCTAAGGACCATTGCTAGTTCAACTTTGCTTCTGAAACTGATACAAACCACAAGTCATCTAACATCTAATGCTTCTTATTTAAGAGCAAGAAACGTGTGAGCTTCGTAAACGGTTTATATTCATTGGAGATGAAAAGTGACTACGTTTACCTGAAATGATGTCTTGCTTGTAGGAAGACACAGAGCCTGGAATTTAACTCCATTTCTGAAGGGAAACACACAGCACAGTTCTCATCCATGAAACACACTCTGCTTTAGAGCAAGAAGCACGCTCTTGCTTTCTAAGAGTCTCTAATACAGCAGGAAACATGACTGTGGTCAGAACAAAATAATGGTGTTTTCTACACATACGGACCATATCTAGGTCAACTCTTCTTCTGAAACTGATACAAACCACATTTCCATTAACATGCAATGCTTTCCAGTTTAGAGTGAGAAACGTGTGAGATTCATGAACGATGTAGCTTCCTTTGAGCTGAAAAGTGTCTGAGTTTATCTGAAAATATGTCTTGCTTGTAGGAAGACACAGAGACTGGGATTTAAGTCCATTTATTAAGGGAAATACATAGCACAGATCTCTTCCGTGAAATCTGCTCTGCTTAGAGCACCAAGCATGCTCTTGCTTTCTAGAGTCTCTAATGGAGCCAGAAACATGAGGGTACTCTGAACAAAAGAACGGTGTTTCCAACACATAAGGACCATTGCTAGTTCAACTCTGCTTCTGAAATTCATACAAAACACAGGTCCTCTAACATCCAATGCTTTACAGTTAAGAGCGAGAAACGTGTGAGCTTCATGAAGGATGTAGCTACCTTTGAGCAGAAAAGTGTCTGAGTTTACCTGAAAAGATGTCTTGCTTGTAGGAAGACACAGAGCCTGGGATTTAACTCCATTTCTGAAGGGAAAAACACAGCACAGTTCTCATCCATGGAACACACTCTGCTTTAGAGCACGAAGTATTCTCTTGCTTTCTAGCGTCTCTGATAGTGCCAGAAACTTGAGGGTACTCTGAACAAAAGAACGGTGTTTCCTACACATACGGACCATGGCTAGTTCAACTCTGATTCTGAAATTGATACAAACCACAGGTCCTCTAACATACAATGCTTTACAGTTAAGAGCAAGAAACATGTGAGCTACGTGAACGATGTAGCTTTGTTTGAGCTGAAAGGTGACTGAGTTTATGTGAAACGAAGTCTTGCTTGTAGGAAGATGCAGAGCCTGTGATTTACCTCCATTTCTGTAGGGAAACACACAGCACTGTTCTCATGATGAAACACACTTTGCATATAAGAAGAAGCACGCTCTTGCTTTCTAGAGTCTCTAATAGAGCAGGAAACGTGAGTGTGCTCAGAACAAAAGAACGGTGTTTCCTACATATACGGACCATTGATAGTTCAACTCTGCTTCTGAAACTGATACAAACCACAAGTCATCTAACATCCAATGCTTTTCAGTTAAGAGCAAGAAACGTGTGAGCTTTGTAAACGATTTATATTCATATGAGCTGATATGTGACTATGTTTACCTGAAAGGATGTCTTGCTTGTAGGAAGACATGGAGCCTGGAATTTAACCCCATTTCTGAAGGGAAACACACAGCACTGTTCTCATCCATGAAACACACTCTGCTTTAGAGCAAGAAGCACGCTCTTGCTTTCTATGTGTCTCTAATAGAGCAGGAAAGGTGACTGTGGTCAGAACAAAATAACGGTGTTTCCTACACATACGGACCTTATCTAGGTCAACTCTTCTTCTGAAACGGACACAAACCACAGTTCCTCTAACATGCAATGCTTTCCAGTAAAGAGTGAGAAACGTGTGAGCTTCGTGAACGATGTAGCTTCCTTAGAGTTTAAAGTGACTAAGTTTACCTGAAAAGATGTCTTGCTTGTAGGAAGACACAGAGCCTGGGATTTAACTCCATTTCTGAAGTGAAACACACAGCACAGATCTCATCCATGAAACACACTCTGCTTTAGAGCACGAAGCATGCTCTTGCTTTCTAGAGTCTCTAAAAGAGCCAGAAACTGGAGGGTACTCTGAACAAAAGAATGGTGTTTCCTACACATACGGACCTTTGCTAGTTCAACTCTGCTTCTGAAACTGATACAAACCACAGTTCCTCTAACATCCAATGCTTTACTGTTAAGAGCGAGAAAAACGTGAGCTTTGTGGACGATGTAGCTTCGTTTGAGCTGAAAAGTGTCTGCGTTTACCTGAAATGATGTCTTGCTTGTAGGAAGCCATAGAGCCTGGAATTTAACTCCATTTCTGAAGGGTAACGCACAGCACAGTTCTCATCCATGAAGCACCCAATGCTTTAGAGCAAGAAGCATGCTCTTACTTTCTAGAGTCTCTAATAGAGGCAGAAACTTGAGGGTACTCAGAACAAAACAACGGTGTTTCCTACACATACGGACCATTGCTAGATCAACTCTGCTTTGGAAACTGATATAAACCAGAGGTCCTCTAACTTCGAATGCTTTACAGTTCAGAGCAATAAAACTGTGAGCTATGTGAACGATGTAGCTTTGTTTGAGTGCAAGGTAACTGAGTTTACGAGAAACGAAGTCTTGCTTGTAGAAAGATGCAGAGCCTGTGATTTAACTCCATTTCTGAAGGGAAAAACACAGCACAGTTCTCATCCATGGAACACACTCTGCTTTAGAGCAAGAAGCACGCTCTTGCTTTCTAGAGTCTAAAATAGAGCCAGAAACTTGAAAGTGTGCTCAGAACAAAAGAATGGGGTTTCCTACACATATGGACCATTGCTAGTTCAACTCTGCTTCTGAAACTGATACAAACCACAAGTCATCTAACATCCAATGCTTTTCAGTGAAGAGTGTGAAACGTGTGATCTTCGTAAACGATTATATTCATTTGAGCGGAAAAGTGACTGCGTTCACCTGAAATGATGTCTTCCTTGTAGGAAGACACAGAGCCGGGAATTTAACTCCATTTGTGAAGGGAAACACACAGCACAGTTCTCATCAATGAAACACACTCTGCTTTAGAGCACGAAGCATGCTCTTGCTTTCTAGAGTCTCTGATAGTGCCAGAAACTTGAGGGTACTCTGAACAAAAGAACGGTGTTTCCTACACCTAAGGACCATTGCTAGTTCAACTTTGCTTCTGAAACTGATACAAACCACAAGTCATCTAACATCTAATGCTCTTTATTTAAGAGTAAGAAACATGTGAGCTTCGTAAACGATTTATATTCATTTGAGCTGAAAAGTGACTGCGTTTACCTGAAATGATGTCTTGCTTGTAGGAAGACACAGAGCCTGGAATTTAACTCCATTTCTGAAGGGAAACACACAGCACAGTTCTCATCCATGAAACACACTCTGCTTTAGAGCAAGAAGCACGCTCTTGCTTTCTAAGAGTCTCTAATACAGCAGGAAATGTGACTGTGGTCAGAACAAAATAATGGTGTTTTCTACACATACGGACCATATCTAGGTCAACTCTTCTTCTGAAACTGATACAAACCATAGTTCCATTAACATGCAATGCTTTCCAGTTAAGAGCGAGAAACGTGTGAGGTTCGTGAACGATGTAGCTTCCTTTGAGCTGAAAAGTTTCTGAGTTTATCTGAAAATATGTCTTGCTTGTAGGAAGACACAGAGACTGGGATTTAAGTCCATTTATTAAGGGAAATACACAGCACAGATCTCTTCCGTGAAATCTGCTCTGCTTAGAGCACCAAGCATGCTCTTGCTTTCTAGAGTCTCTAATAGAGCCAGAAACATGAGGGTACTCTGAACAAAAGAACGGTGTTTCCAACACATAAGGACCATTGCTAGTTCAATTCTGCTTCTGAAATTCATACAAAACACAGGTCCTCTAACATCCAATGCTTTACAGTTAAGAGCGAGAAACATGTGAGCTTCATGAAGGATGTAGCTTCCTTTGAGCTGAAAAGTGTCTGAGTTTCCAAGATGTCTTGCTTGTAGGAAGACACAGAGCCTGGGATTTAACTCCATTTCTGAAGGGAAAAACACAGCACAGTTCTCATCCATGGAACACACTCTGCTTTAGAGCACGAAGCATTCTCTTGCTTTCTAGCGTCTCTGATAGTGCCAGAAACTTGAGGGTTCTCTGAACAAAAGAACGGTGTTTCCTACACATAAGGACCATGGCTAGTTCAACTTTGCTTCTGAAACTGATACAAACCACAAGTCATCTAACATCCAATGCTTTTTAGTTAAGAGCAAGAAACGTGTGAGCTTCGTAAACGATTTATATTCATTTGAGCTGAAAAGTGACTGCGTTTACCTGAAATGATGTCTTGCTTGTAGGAAGACACAGAGCCTGGAATTTAACTCCATTTCTGAAGGGAAACACACAGCACTGTTCTCTCGATGAAAAACACTCTGCCTATAAGAAGAAGCAAGCTCTTGCTTTCTAGAGTCTCTAATAGAGCAGGAAACGTGAGTGTGCTCAGAACAAAAGAACGGTGTTTCCTACACATATGGACCATTGCTAGTTCAACTCTGCTTCTGAAACTGATACAAACCACAAGTCATCTAACATCCAATGCTTTTCATTGAAGAGTGTGAAACGTGTGATCTGCGTAAACGATTATATTCATTTGAGCGGAAAAGTGACTGCGTTCACCTGAAATGATGTCTTGCTTGTAGGAAGACACAGAGCCTGGAATTTAACTCCATTTGTGAAGGGAAACACACAGCACAGTTCTCTTCCATGAAACACACTCTGCTTTAGAGCACGAAGCATGCTCTTGCTTTCTAGAGTCTCTGATAGTGCCCCAAACTTGAGGGTACTCTGAACAAAAGAACGGTGTTTCCTACACCTAAGGACCATTGCTAGTTCAACTTTGCTTCTGAAACTGATACAAACCACAAGTCATCTAACATCTAATGCTTTTTATTTAAGAGCAAAAAACGTGTGAGCTTCGTAAACGATTTATATTCATTTGAGCTGAAAAGTGACTGCGTTTACCTGAAATGATGTCTTGCTTGTAGGAAGACACAGAGCCTGGAATTTAACTCCATTTCTGAAGGGAAACACACAGCACAGTTCTCATCCATGAAACACACTCTGCTTTAGAGCAAGAAGCACGCTCTTGCTTTCTAAGAGTCTCTAATACAGCAGGAAACGTGACTGTGGTCAGAACAAAATAATGGTGTTTTCTACACATACGGACCATATCTAGGTCAACTCTTCTTCTGAAACTGACACAAACCATAGTTCCATTATATGCAATGCTTTCCAGTTAAGAGCGAGAAACGTGTGAGGTTCGTGAACGATGTAGCTTCCTTTGAGCTGAAAAGTGTCTGAGTTTATCTGAAAATATGTCTTGCTTGTAGGAAGACACAGAGACTGGGATTTAAGTCCATTTATTAAGGGAAATACACAGCACAGATCTCTTCCGTGAAATCTGCTCTGCTTAGAGCACCAAGCATGTTCTTGCTTTCTAGAGTCTCTAATGGAGCCAGAAACATGAGGGTACTCTGAACAAAATAACGGTGTTTCCTACACATACGGACCATTGCTAGTTCAACTCTGCTTCTGAAACTGATACAAACCACACGTCCTCCAACATCCAATGCTTTACAGTTAAGAGCAAGAAACGTGTGAGCTACGTGAACGATGTAGATTTGTTTGAGTTGAAATATGACTGAGTTTATGTGAAACGAAGTCTTGCTTGTTTGAAGATGCAGAGCCTGTGATTTAACTCCGTTTCTGAAGGGACACACACAGCACAGTTCTCATCCATGAAACACACTCTGCTTTAGAGCAAGAAGCATGCTCTTGCTTTCCAGAGCCTGTAATAGAGCCAGAAACTTGAGGGTACTCAGAACAAAATAATGGTGTTTCCTACACATATGGACCATTGCTAGTTCAACTCTTCTTCTGAAATTGATACAAACCACAGGTCCTCTAACATCCAATGCTTTACAGTTAAGAGCGTGAAACTTGTGAGCTTCGTGAAGGATGTAGCTTCCTTTGAGCTTTAAAGTGTCAGAGTTTACCTGAAAAGATGTCTTGCTTGTAGGAAGACACAGAACCTGGGATTTAACTGCATTTCTGAATGGAAAAATACAGCACAGTTCTCATCCATGGAACACACTCTGCTTTAGAGCAAGAAGCACGCTCTTGCTTTCTAGAGTCTAAAATAGAGCCAGAAACTTGAAAGTGTGCTCAGAACAAAAGAACCGTATTTCCAACACATATGGACCATTGCTAGTTAAACTCTGCTTCTGAAACTGATACAAACCACAAGTCATCTAACATCCAATGCTTTTTAGTTAAGAGCCAAAAACGTGTGAGCTTTGTAAACGATTTATATTCATTTGAGCTGAAAAGTGACTGCATTTACCTGAAATGATGTCTTGCTTGTGTGAAGATACAGAGACTGGAATTTAACTCCATTTCTGTAGCGATACACACAGCACAGTTCTCATCCATGAAACACGCTATGCTTTAGAGCAAGAAACATGCTCTTGCTTTCCAGAGTCTCTAATAGAGCAGAAACTTGAGGGTACTCAGAACAAAATAACGGTGTTTCCTATACTTACGGACCATTGCTAGTTCAACTCTGCTTCTGAAACTGATACAAACCACAGGTCCTCTAACATCCAATGCTTTACACTTAAGAGCAAGAAACATGTGAGCTACGTGAAAGATGTAGCTTTGTTTGAGCTGAAATATGACTGAGTTTATGTGAAACGAAGTCTTGCTTGTAGGAAGATGCAGAGCCTGTGATTTAACTCCATTTCTGAAGGGAAACACACAGCACTGTTCTCACGATGAAACACACTGTGCATATAAGAAGAAGCATGCTCTTGCTTTCTAGAGTCTCTAATAGAGCAGAAAACGTGAGTGTGCTCAAACAAAAGAACGGTGTTTCCTACACATACAGACCATTACTAGTTCAACTCTGCTTCTGAAACTGATACAAACCACAAGTCATCTAACATCCAATGCTTATCAGTGAAGAGAGTGAAACGTGTGATCTTCGTAAACGATTTATATTCATTTGAGCAGAAAAGGGACTGCGTTCACCTGAAATGATGTCTTGCTTGTAGGAAGAAACAGAGCCTGGAATTTAACTCCATTTGTGAAGGGAAACACACAGCACAGTTCTCATCCATGAAATACACTCTGCTTTAGAGCACGAAGCATTCTCTTGCTTTCTAGCGTCTCTGATAGTGCCAGAAAATTGAGGGTACTCTGAACAAAAGAACGGTGTTTCCTACACATAAGGACCATTGCTACTTCAACTTTGCTTCTGAAACTGATACAAACCTCAAGTCATCTAACATCCAATGCTTTTTAGTTAAGAGCAAGAAACGTGTGAGCTTCGTAAACGATTTATATTCATTTGAGCTGAAAAGTGACTGCGTTTACCTGAAATGAAGTCTTGCTTGTAGGAAGACACAGAGCCTGGAATTTAACTCCATTTCCGAAGGAAAACACACAGCACAGTTCTCATCCATGAAACACACGCTGCTTTATAGCAAGAAGCATGCTCTTGCTTTCCAGAGTCTCTAACAGAGCCAGAAACTTGAGGGTACTCAGAACAAAACAACGGTGTTTCCTACACATATGGACCATTGCTAGTTCAACTCTGCTTTGGAAACTGATATAAACCACAGGTCCTCTAACTTCCAATGCTTTACAGTTAAGAGCAATAAAACTGTGAGCTATGTGAGCGATGTAGCTTTGTTTGAGTGCAAGATAACTGAGTTTACGTAAAACAAAGTCTTGCTTGTAGAAAGATGAAGAGCCTGTGATTTAAATCCAAATTTGAAGGGAAACACACAGCACAGTTCTCACGGTGAAACACACTCTGCTTATAGGAAGAAGCACGCTCTTGATTTGAGTGTCTCTAATAGAGCAGGAAAAGTGAATGTGCTCAGAGCAAAAGAACAGTGTTTCCTACACATACAGACCCTAGCTAGTTCAACTCTGCTTCTGAACCTGATAAAAACCACAAGTCATCTAATATCAAATGCTCTTCAGTTAAGAGCGAGAAACGTGTGAGCTTACTTAATGATGTAGATTCATTTGAGCTGAAAAATGACCTAGAGTACCTGAAAAGATGTCTTGCTTGTAGGAAGACACAGAGCCTGGGAATTAACTCCATTTTTGAAGGGAAACACACAGCACAGTTCTCATCCATGAAACACACTGTGATTTAGAGCAAGAAGCACGCTCTTGCTTTCTAAGAGTCTGTAATACAGCAGGAAACATGACTGTGGTCAGAGCAAAATAACGTTGTTTTCTACACATACGGACCATATCTACGTCAACTCTTATTCTGAAACTGATAGAAACCACAGTTCCATTAACATGCAATGCTTTCCAGTTAAGAGCGAGAAACGTGTGAGCTTCGTGAATGATGTAGCTTCCTTAGAGCTTAAAGTGACTAAGTTTACCTGAAAAGACACAGAGCCTGGGATTTAACTCCATTTCTGAAGTGAAACACACAGCACAGATCTCATCGATGAAACACACTCTGCTTTAGAGCACGAAGCATGCTCTTGCATTCTATAGTCTCTAAAAGAGCCAGAAACTTGAGGGTACTCTGAACAAAAGAACGGTGTTTCCTACACATAAGGACCATTGCTAGTTCAACTTTGCTTCTGAAACTGATACAAACCACAAGTCATCTAACATCCAATGCTTTTCAGTTAAGAGCTAGAAACGTGTGATCTTCGTAAATGATTTATATTCATTTGAGCTGAAAAGTGACTGTGTTTACCTGAAATGATGTCTTGCTTGTAGGAAGACACAGAGCCTGGAATTTAACTGCATTTCTGAAGGGAAATACACAGTACAATTCTCATCCATGAAACACACTCTGCTTTAGAGCAAGAAGCATGCTCTTGCTTTGCAGAGCCTCTAATAGAGCCAGAAACTTGAGGGTACTCAGAACAAAAGAACGGTGTTTCCTACACATACGGACCATTGTTAGTTCACCTCTGCTTCTGAAATTTATACAAACCACGGGTCCTCTAACATCCACTGCTTTACAGTTAAGAGCAAGAAACGTGTGAGCTAGGTGAACGATGTAGCTTTGTTTGAGCTGAAACATGACTGAGTTTACGTGAAACGAAATCTTGCTTGTGGAAAGATGCAGAGCCTGTGATTTAACTCCATTTCTGAAGGGAAACACACAGCACAGTTCTCATCCATGAAACACCCAATGCTTTAGAGCAAGAAGCATGCTCTTGCTTTCTAGAGTCTCTAATAGAGCCAGAAATTGAGGGTACACAGAACAAAAGATCGGTGTTTCCTACACATATGGACCATTGCTAGTTCAACTGTGCTTTGGTAACTGATATAAACCACAGGTCCTCTAACTTCCAATGCTTTACAGTTAAGAGCAATATACCTGTGAGCTATGTGAACGATGTAGCTTTGTTTGAGTGCAAGGTAACTGAGTTTACGTGAAACGAAGTCTTGCTTGTAGAAAGATGCAGAGCCTTTGATTTAAATCCAAATTTGAAGGGAAACACACAGCACAGTTCTCACGGTGAAACACACTCTGCTTATAGGAAGAAGCACGCTCTTGCTTTGAGTGTCTCTAATAGAGCAGGAAAAGTGAATGTGCTCAGAGCAAAAGAACAGTGTTTCCTACACATACAGACCATAGCTAGTTCAACTCTGCTTCTGAACCTGATAAAAACCACAAGTCATCTAACATCAAATGCTCTTCAGTTAAGAGCGAGAAACGTGTTAGCTTAGTGTACGATGTAGATTCATTTGAGCTGAAAAGTGACCTAGAGTACCTGAAAAGATGTCTTGCTTGTAGGAAGACACAGTGCCTGGGAATTAACTCCATTTTTGAAGGGAAACACACAGCACAGTTCTCATCCATGAAACACATTCTGATTTAGAGCAAGAAGCACGCTCTTGCTTTCTAAGAATCTCTAATACAGCAGGAAACGTGACTGTGGTCAGAGCAAAATAACGGTGTTTTCTACACATACGGACCATATCTAGGTCAACTCTTCTTCTGAAACTGATACAAACCACAGTTCCATTAACATGCAATGCTTTCCAGTTAAGAACAAGATACGTGTATGCTTTGTGAACGATGTAGCTACCTTTGAGCTTAAAACTGACTGAGATTACCTGAAAATATATCTTGCTTGTAGGAAGACGCAGAGCCTGGGATTTAACTCCATTTCTGAAGGGAAAAACACAGCACAGTTCTCATCCATGAAACACACTCTGCTTTAGAGCAAGAAGCACGCTCTTGCTTTCTAGAGTCTGTAATAGAGCCAGAAACTTGAAAGTGTGCTCAGCACAAAAGAACGGTGTTTCCTACACTTACAGAACATTGCTAGTTCAACTCTGCTTCTGAAACTGATACAAACTACAAGTCATCTAACATCCAATGCTTTTTAGGTAAGAGCAAGAAACGTGTGAGCTCCGTAAACGATTTATATTCATTTGAGCTGAAAAGTGACTGCGTTTACCTGAAATGATGTCTTGCTTGTAGGAAGATACAGAGCTTGGAATTTAACTCCTTTTCTGAAGTGAAACACACATCACAGTTCTCATCCATGAAACACACTCTGCTTTAGAGCAAGAAGCACGCTCTTGCTTTCTAAGATTCTCTAATAGAGCAGGAAACGTGACTGTGGTCAGAACAAAATAACGGTGTTTCCTACACATACGGACCATATCTAGGTCAACTCTTCTTCTGAATCTGATACAAAGCACAGTTCCATTAACATGCAATGCTTTCCAGTTAAGAGCGAGATACGTGTATGCTTTATGAACGATGTAGCTTCCTTTGAGCTTAAAACTAACTGAGTTTACCTGAAAATGTGTCTTGCTTGTAGGAAGACACAGAGCCTGGGATTTAACTCCACTTCTGAAGGGAAACACACAGCACAGATCTCATCCATGAAACACACTCTGCTTTAGAGCACAAAGCATGCTCTTGCTTTCTATTGTCTCTAAAAGAGCCAGAAACTGGAGGGTACTCTGAACAAAAGAACGGTGTTTCCTACACATACGGACCTTTGCTAGTTCAACTCTGCTTCTGAAACTGATACAAACCACAGTTCCTCTAACATCCAATGCTTTACGGTTAAGAGCGAGAAACACGTGAGCTTTGTGGACGATGTAGCTTCGTTTGAGCTGAAAAGTGTCTGCGTTTACCTGAAATGATGTCTTGCTTGTAGGAAGCCACAGAGACTGGGATTTAACTCCATTTATTAAGGGAAATACACAGCACAGATCTCTTCCGTGAAATCTGCTCTGCTTAGAGCACCAAGCATGCTCTTGCATACGGACCATTGCTAGTTCAACTCTGCTTTGGAAACTGATATAAACCACAGGTCCTCTAACTTCGAATGCTTTACAGTTAAGAGCAATAAAACTGTGAGCTATGTGAACGATGTAGCTTTGTTTGAGTGCAAGGTAACTTAGTTTACGTGAAACGAAGTCTTGCTTGTAGAAAGATGCAGAGCCTGTGATTTAACTCCATTTCTGAAGGGAAACACACAGCACAGTTCTCATCCATGAAACACCCAATGCTTTAGAGCAAGAAGCATGCTCTTGCTTTCTAGAGTCTCTAATAGAGCCAGAAACTTGAGGGTACTTAGAACAAAACAACGGTGTTTCCTACACATACAGACCATTGCTAGTTCAACTCTGCTTTGGAAACTGATATAAACCACAGGCCCTCTAACATCCAATGCTTTACAGTTAAGAGCGAGAAACAGGTGAGCTTTGTGGACGATGTAGCTTCGTTTGAGCTGAAAAGTGTCTGCGTCTACCTGAAACAAATTCTTGTTTGTAGGAAGACACAGAGCCTGGGATTTTATTCCATTTCTGCAGGAAACACACAGCACAGTTTTCATCCATGAAGCACACTCTGCTTTACAGCAAGAAGCACGCTCTTGCTTTGTAGAGTCTCTAATACAGCAGGACGCGTGAGTGTGCTCAGAACAAATGAACGGTGTTTGCTACACATTTGGACGATATCTAGTTCTACTCTGCTTCTGAAACGGATGCAAACTACAATTTCTCTAACATCCAATGCTTTTCAGTTAAGAGTGAGAAACATTAGAGCTTCATTAATGAGATAGAACGTTTGAGCTTAAAAGTGACTGCTCTTCCCTGAAAGGAAGACTTGCTTGTAGGAAGACACAGAACCTGGGATTTAACTCCATTTCTTAAGGTAAAAACACAGCACAGTTCTCATCCATGGTACACACTCTGCTTTAGAGCAAGAAGCACGCTCTTGCTTTCTAGAGTCTCTAATACAGCAGGAAATGTGAGTGTGCTCAGAGCAATAGAACTATGTTTCCTACACATTTGGACCTTATCTAGTTCAACTCTGCTTCTGAAACTGATGCAAACTACAGGTTCTCTAACATCCAATGCTTGCCAGTTAAAATGAGAAACTTTTGAGGTTCATGAACAATGTAGATCGTTTGAGCTGAAAAGTGACTGACCTTACCTAAAAGGAAGACTTGCTTGTAGGAAGACACAGACCCTGGGATTTAACTCCATATCTGAAGGAAACACACAGCACAGTTTTCATCCATGAAGCACACTCTGCTTTAGAGCAAGAAGCATGCTCTTGCTTTGTAGAGTCTCTAATACAGCAGGAAACGTGAGTGTGCTCAGAACTAATGAACGGTGTTTCCTACACATTTAGACCATATCTAGTTAAACTCCCCTTCTGATACTGATGCGAACCACAGGTCCTCTAAAATTCAATGCTTTGCAGATAAAAGCGAGAAACGTTATTGCTTCATGTACAATGTAGACCTTTTGAGCTGAGAAGTGACTGCCCTTACTGGAAAGTAAGAGTTGCTTGTAGGAAGACACAGAACCTGGGATTCAACTCCATTTCTGAAGGAAAAACACAGCACAGTTCACATCCATGGTACACACTCTGCTTTAGAGCAAGAAGCACGCTCTTGCTTTCTAGAGTCTCTAATACATCAGGAAACGTGAGTGTGCTCAGAACAAAAGAATGGTGTTTCCTACACATTTGGACCATATATAGTTAAACTCTGCTTCTGAAACTGATGCAAACCACAGGTCCTCTAAAATCCAGTCCTTTTCAGTTAAGAGCGAGAAACATGTGAGCTTCGTGTATGATGTAGCTTCCTTTGAGTGGAAAAATGACTGTGTTTACGAGAAACGAAGTCTCTCTTGTAAGAAGACACAGAGCCTGGGATTTAACTCCATTTCTGAAGGGAAACACACAGCACAGTTCTCAGCCATGAAACACACTCTGTTTTAGAGCAAGAAACACGCTCTTGCTTTCTACAGTCGCTAATACAGCAGGAAATGTGAGTGTGCTCCGAACAAAAAAACCCTGTTTCCTTCACATTTGGACAATATATAGTTCAACTCTGCTTCTGAAACTGATACAAACTACAGATCCTCTAACATCCAAAGCTTTTCAGTTAAAAGCAAGAAATGTGTCAGTTTCGTGGACAATGTAGCTTCGTTTGAGCTGAAAGATGACTGCCTTTACCTGAAACAAATACTTGCATGTAGGAAGACACAGAGCCTGGGATTTAATTCCATTTCTGAAGTAAACACACAACACAGTTTTCATCCATGAAAGACACTCTGCTTTACAGCAAGAATCACGCTCTTGCTTTCTAGAATCTCTAATACAGCAGGAAACGTGAGTGTGCTCAGAATAAAAGATTGGTGTTTCCTACACATACGGACCATATCTAGTTCAACTCTGCTTCTGAAACTGATACAAACCACAGGTCCTCTAACATCCAATTCTTTTCATTTAAGATTGAGATACATGTGAGCTTTGGGGACGATGTAGCTTCGTTTGAGCTGAAAAGTGACTGCCCTTAACTGAAAGGAAGTCTTGTTTGTAGGAAGACACAGAACCCCGGATTTAACTCCATTTCTGAAGGTAGGAACACAGCACAGTTCTCATCCATGGTACACACTCTGCTTTAGACCAAGAAGCACGTTCTTGCTTTCTAGATTCTCTAAGACAGCAGGTAACGTGAGTGTGCTCAGAACAAAAGAATGGTGTTTCCTACACATATGGACCATATCTAGTTCAACTCTGCTTCTGAAACTGATACAAACCACAGGTCCTCTAATATCCAATGCTTTTCAGTTAAGAACGAGAAACATTAGAGCTTCATGAACAATGTAGATCGTTTGAGCTGAATAGTGACAGCCCTTACCTGAAAGGAAGACTTGCTTGTAGGAAGACAGAGACCCTGGGATTTAACTCCATTTCTGAAGGAAAAAACAGAGCACAGTTCTCATCCATGGTACACACTATGTTTTAGAGCAAGAAGCACGCTCTTGCTTTCTAGAATCTCTAATACATCAGGAAACGTGAGTGTGCTCAGAACAAAAGAATGGTGTTTCCTAAAAATACGGACCATATCTAGTTCAACTCTGCTTCTGAAACTGATACAAACCACAGGTCCTCTAACATCCAATCCTTTTCTGTTAAGAGCAAGAAATGTGTGAAGTTCGTGGACAATGTAGCTTTGTTTGAGCTGAAAAGTGACTGCGTTTACCTGAAACAAATTCTTGCTTGTAGGAAAACACAGAACCTGGGATTTAACTCCATTTCTGAAGGAAACACACAGCACAGTTTTCATCCATGAAACACACTCTGCTTTAGAGCAAGAAGCACGCTCTTGCTTTCTAGAGGCTCTAAGACAGCAGGCAACGTGAGTATGTTCAAAACAAAAGACCTCTGTGTCCTACACATATGGTACCTATCTACTTCAACTCTGCTTCTGAAACTGATACAAATCACAGGTCCTCTAATATTCCATGCTTTTCAGTTAAGAGCAAGAAACATGAGAGCTTAATGTACGATGTAGCTTCCTTTGAGTGGAAAAATGACTGTGTTTACGAGAAACGAATTCTTGCTTGTAAGAAGACACAGAGCCTGGGATATAACTCCATTTCTGAAGGGAAACACACAGCACAGTTCTCATCCATGAAACACACTCTGCTCTTGTTTTCTATAGTCTCTAATACTGCAGGAAATGTGAGTGTGCTCAGAACAAAAAACTGTGTTTCCTACATTTTGGACCATATCTAGTTCAACTCTGCTTCTTAAATTGATCCAAACCACAGGTCCTCTAACATCCGATGCTTGCCAGCTAAGATGAGAAACATTTGAGCTTCACAAACGATGTAGATCGTTTCAGCTGAACAGTGACTGACCTTACCTGAATGGAAGACTTGCTTGTAGAAAGACACAGAACCTGGGATTTAACTCCATTTCTGAAGGTAAAAACACAGCACAGATCTCATGCATGGGACACACTCTGCTTTAGAGGAAGAAGCATGATCTTGCTTTCTAGAGTCTCTAACACAGCAGGAAACGTGAGTGTGTTCAGAACAAAAGAACGGGGTTTCCTACACATACGGACCATACATAGTTCAACTCTTCTTCTGAAACTGATACAAACCACAGGTACTCTAACATCCAATCCTTTTAAGTTAAGAGCGAGAAATGTGTGAGCTTCGTGGAAGATGTAGCGTCATTTGAGCTGAAAAGTGACTGCATTTACCTGAAACAATTTCTTGCTTGTAGGAACACACAGAGCCTGGGATTTAACTCCGTTTCTGAAGGAAACACACAGCAGAGTTCTCATCCATGAACCACACTCTGCTTTAGAGCAAGAAGCATGCTCTTGTTTTCTAGAGTCTCTAATACAGCAAGAAACGTGAGTGTGCTCAGAACAAAAGAACTGTGTTTCCTACACATTTGGACCATTTCTAGTTCAACTCTGCTTCTGAAACTGATGCAAACTACAATTCCTCTAACATACAATGCTTGTCAGTTAAGAGCGAGAAACATTAGAGCTTCATGAACGATGTAGATCATTTGAGCTGAAAAGTGACTGCCCTTACCTGAAAGGAAGACTTGCTTGTAGGAAGACAAAGACCCTGGGATTTAACTCCATTTCTCAAGGTGAAAACACAGCACAGTTCTAGTCCATGGTACACACTCTGCTTTAGAACAAGAAGCACGCTCTTGCTTTCTAGAGTCTCTAATACAGCAGGGAACGTGAGTGTGCTCAGAACCAAAGAACGGTGTTTCCTACACATTTAGACCATATCTTTCAACTCTGCTTCTGAAACTGATGCAAACTACAGGTTCTCTAACATCCAATGCTTGCCAGTTAAGATGAGAAACGTTTGAGCTCATGAAAGATGTAGATTGTTTGAGGTGAAAAGTGACTGCCCTTACCTGATAGGAAGTCTTGTTTGTAGGAAGATACAGAACCTCTGATTTAACTCCATTTATGAAGGTAAAAACACAGCACAGTTCTCATCCATGGTACACACTCTGCTTTAGAGCAAGAAGCATGCTCTTGCTTTCTAGAATCTCTAATACAGCAGGAAACGTGAGTGTGCTCAGAACCAAAGAATGGATTTTTCCTACCTATAAGGACCATATCTAGTTCAACTCTGCTTCTGAAACTGATACAAACCAGAGGTCCTCTAACATCCAATCCTTTTCTGTTAAGAGCAAGAAATGTGTGAACTTCGTGGACAATGTAGCTTTGTTTGAGCTGAAAAGTGACTGCGTTTACCTGAAACAAATTCTTGCTTGTAGGAAAACACAGAACCTGGGATTTAACTCCATTTCTGAAGGAAACACACAGCACAGTTTTCATCCATGAAACACACTCTGCTTTAGAGCAAGAAGCACGCTCTTGCTTTCTAGAGGCTCTAAGACAGCAGGAAATGTGTGTGTGCTCACAACAAAAGACCTGTGTGTCATACACATACGGTACCTATCTACTTCAACTCTGTTTCTGAAACTGATACAAATCACAGGTCCTCTAATATTCCATGCGTTTCAGTTAAGAGCAAGAAACGTGAGAGCTTCATGTACGATGTAGCTTCCTTTGAATGGAAAAATGACTGTGTTTACAAGAAACGAAGTCTTGCTTGTAAGAAGACACAGAGCCTGGGATTTAACTCCATTTCTGAAGGGAAACACACAGCACAGTTCTCATCCATGAAACACACTCTGCTTTAGAGCAATAAGCATGCTCTTGTTTTCTATAGTCTCTAATACAGCAGGAAAAGTGAGTGTGCTCAGAAGAAAAGAAAGGTGTTTCCCCCACATACAGACCATGTCCAGTTCAACTCTGCATCTGAAACTGATACAAACCACAGGTCCTCTAACATCCAATGCTTGCCAGTTAAGATGAGAAACGTTTGAGCTTCATGAACGATGTAGATCATTTGAGCTGAAAAGTGACTGCCCTTACCTGAAAGGATGTCTTGTTTGTAGGAAGACACAGAGCCTCAGATATAACTCCATTTCGGAAGTTAGAAACACAGCACAGTTCTCATCCATGGTACACACTCTGCTTTAGAGCAAGAAGCACGCTCTTGCTTTCTAGAGTCTCAAATACAGCAGGAAACGTGAGTGTGCTCAGAACAAAAGAATGGTGTTTCCTACACATACGGACCATATCTAGTTCAACAGTGCTTCTGAAACTGATACAAACCACAGATCCTCTATCATCCAATGCTTTTGAGATAAGAGCAATAAACATGTGAGCTTCATGGACAATGTAGCTTAGATTGAGCTGAAAAGTTACTGCGGCTACCTGAAACAAATTCTTGCTTGTAGGAAGACACAGAGACTGGGATTTAACTCCATTTCTGAAGTAAATACACAGCACAGTTTTCATCCATGAAACACACTCTGCTTTAGAGCAAATAGCACGCTCTTGCTTTCTAGAGTCTCTAAGACAGCAGGAAATGAGAGTGTGCTCCGAACAAAAGAACCGTGTTTACTACACATACAGACCATATCAAGTTCAACTCTGCTTCTGAAACTGATACAAACCACAGGTCCTCTAACATCCAATGCATTTCAGTTAAGAGAGAGAAACATTAGAGCTTCATGAACGATGTAGATCGTTTGAGCTGAAAAGTGACTGCCCTTACCTGAAAGGAAGACCTTCTTGTAGTAAGACACAGACTCTGGGAGTTATCTCCTTTTCTGAAGGTAAAAACAGAGCACATTTCTCATCCGTGGTGCATACTCTGCTTTAGAGCAAGAAGAATGCTCTTTCTTTCTAGAGTCTCTAATAAATCAGGAAACGTGTGTGTGCTCAGAACAAAAGAATGGTGTTTCCTACAAATACGGACCATATCTAGTTCAACTCTGCTTCTGAAACTGATACAAACCACAGGTCCTCTAACATCGAATCCTTTTCCATTAAGAGGAAGAAATGTGTAAGCTTCGTGGACGATGTAGCTTCGTTTGAACTGAAAAGTGACTGCGTTTTCCTGAAACAAATTCTTGCTTGTAGGAAGACACAGAGCCTGGGATTGAACTCCATTGCTGAAGGAAACACACAGCACAGTTTTCATCCATGAAACACACTCTGCTTTAGAGCAAGAAGCACGCTCTATCATTCTAGAGTCTCTAATACATCAGGAAATGTGAGTGTGCTCAGAACAAAAGAACTGTGTTTCCTACACATTTGGACCATATCTAGTTCAACTCTGCTTCTTAAATTGATCCAAACCACAGGTCCTCTAACATCCGATGCTTTTCAGTTAAGAGCAAGAATCGTGTGAGCTTAGTGTACGATGTAGCTTCCTTTGAGTGGAAAAATGACTGCCCTTACCTGAAAGGAAGACTTGCTTGTAGGAAGACACAGACCCTGGGATTTAACTCCATTTCTGAAGGTAAAAACACAGCACAGATCTCATGCATGGGACACACTCTGCTTTAGAGGAAGAAGCATGATCTTGCTTTCTAGATTCTCTAACACAGCAGGAAACTTGAGTGTGTTCAGAACAAAAGAATGGGGTTTCCTACACATACGGTCCATACATAGTTCAACTCTTCTTCTGAAACTGATACAAACCACAGGTACTCTAACATCCAATCCTTTTAATTTAAGAGCGAGAAATGTGTGAGCTTCGTGGAAGATGTAGATCGTTTGAGCTGAAAAGTGACTGCGTTTACCTGAAACAATTTCTTGCTTGTAGGAACACACAGAGCCTGGGATTTAACTCCGTTTCTGAAGGAAACACACAGCAGAGTTCTCATCCATGAACCACACTCTGCTTTAGAGCAAGAAGCATGCTCTTGTTTTCTAGAGTCTCTAATACAGCAAGAAACGTGAGTGTGCTCAGAACAAAAGAACTGTGTTTCCTACACATTTGGACCATTTCTAGTTCAACTCTGTTTCTGAAACTGATGCAAACTACAACTCCTCTAACATACAATGCTTGTCAGTTAAGAGCGAGAAACATTAGAGCTTCATGAACGATGTAGATCATTTGAGCTGAAAAGTGACTGCCCTTACCTGAAAGGAAGACTTGCTTGTAGGAAGACAAAGACCCTGGGATTTAACTCCATTTCTCAAGGTGAAAACACAGCACAGTTCTCATCCATGGTACACACTCTGCTTTAGAGCAAGAAGCATGCTCTTGCTTTCTAGAATCTCTAATACAGCAGGAAACGTGAGTGTGCTCAGAACCAAAGAATGGATTTTTCCTACCTATAAGGACCATATCTAGTTCAACTCTGCTTCTGAAACTGATACAAACCAGAGGTCCTCTAAAATCCAGTCCTTTTCTGTTAAGAGCGAGAAAAGTGTGAGCTTCGTGGACAATGTAGCTTCGTTTGAACTGAAAAGTGACTGCGTTTTCCTGAAACAAATTCTTGCTTGTAGGAAGACACAGAGCCTGGGATTGAACTCCATTGCTGAAGGAAACACACAGCACAGTTTTCATCCATGAAACACACTCTGCTTTAGAGCAAGAAGCACGCTCTTGCTTTATAGAGTCTCTAATACAGCAGGAAACGTGAGTGTGCTCAGACCAAAAGAACTGTGTTTCCTACATATTTGGACCATATCTACTTCAACTCTGCTTCTGAAACTGACACATACCACAGGTCCTCTAATATTCCATGCTTTTCAGTTAAGAGCAAGAATCGTGTGAGCTTCGTGTACGATGTAGCTTCCTTTGAGTGGAAAAATGACTGCGTTTACGAGAAACAAAGTCTTGCTTCTAAGAAGACACAGAGACTGGGATTTAATTCCATTTCTGAAGGGAAACACACAGCACAGTTCTCATCCATGAACCACACTCTGCTTTAGAGCAAGAAGCATGCTCTTGCTTTCTACATTCTCTAATACAGCAGGAAACGTGAGTGTGCTCAGAACAAAAGAACTGTGTTTCCTAGACATTTGGACCATATCTAGTTCAACTCTGCTTCTTAAACTGATGCAAACCACAGGTCCTCTAACATACAATGCTTTTCAATTAAGAGCGAGAAACATTAGAGTTTCATGAACGATGTAGATCATTTGAGCTGAAAAGTGACTGCCCTTACCTGAAAGGAAGACTTGCTTGTAGGAAGACACAGACCCTGGGATTTAACTCCATTTCTGAAGCTGAAAACACAGCACAGTTCTCATCCATGGTACACACTCTGCTTTAGAGCAAGAAGCACGCTCTATCATTCTAGAGTCTCTAATACATCAGGAAATGTGAGTGTGCTCAGAACAAAAGAACTGTGTTTCCTACACATTTGGACCATATCTAGTTCAACTCTGCTTCTTAAATTGATCCAAACCACAGGTCCTCTAACATCCGATGCTTGCCAGCTAAGATGAGAAACATTTGAGCTTAACAAACGATGTAGATCGTTTCAGCTGAACAGTGACTGACCTTACCTGAATGGAAGACTTGCTTGTAGAAAGACACAGAACCTGGGATTTAACTCCATTTCAGGAGGTAAAAACACAGCACAGTTCTCATCCATGGTACACACTCTGCTTTAGACCAAGAAGCACGTTCTTGCTTTCTAGATTCTCTAAGACAGCAGGTAACGTGAGTGTGCTCAGAACAAAAGAATGGTGTTTCCTACACATATGGACCATATCTAGTTCAACTCTGCTTCTGAAACTGATACAAACCACAGGTCCTCTAATATCCAATGCTTTTCAGTTAAGAACGAGAAACATTAGAGCTTCATGAACAATGTAGATCGTTTGAGCTGAATAGTGACTGCCCTTACATGAAAGGAAGACTTGCTTGTAGGAAGACAGAGACCCTGGGATTTAACTCCATTTCTGAAGGAAAAAACAGAGCACAGTTCTCATCCATGGTACACACTATGTTTTAGAGCAAGAAGCACGCTCTTGCTTTCTAGAATCTCTAATACATCAGGAAACGTGAGTGTGCTCAGAACAAAAGAATGGTGTTTCCTAAAAATACGGACCATATCTAGTTCAACTCTGCTTCTGAAACTGATACAAACCACAGGTCCTCTAACATCCAATCCTTTTCTGTTAAGAGCAAGAAATGTGTGAAGTTCGTGGACAATGTAGCTTTGTTTGAGCTGAAAAGTGACTGCGTTTACCTGAAACAAATTCTTGCTTGTAGGAAAACACAGAACCTGGGATTTAACTCCATTTCTGAAGGAAACACACAGCACAGTTTTCATCCATGAAACACACTCTGCTTTAGAGCAAGAAGCACGCTTTTGCTTTCTAGAGGCTCTAAGACAGCAGGCAACGTGAGTATGTTCAAAACAAAAGACCTCTGTGTCCTACACATATGGTACCTATCTACTTCAACTCTGCTTCTGAAACTGATACAAATCACAGGTCCTCTAATATTCCATGCTTTTCAGTTAAGAGCAAGAAACATGAGAGCTTAATGTACGATGTAGCTTCCTTTGAGTGGAAAAATGACTGTGTTTACGAGAAACGAATTCTTGCTTGTAAGAAGACACAGAGCCTGGGATATAACTCCATTTCTGAAGGGAAACACACAGCACAGTTCTCATCCATGAAACACACTCTGCTCTTGTTTTCTATAGTCTCTAATACTGCAGGAAATGTGAGTGTGCTCAGAACAAAAAACTGTGTTTCCTACATTTTGGACCATATCTAGTTCAACTCTGCTTCTTAAATTGATCCAAACCACAGGTCCTCTAACATCCGATGCTTGCCAGCTAAGATGAGAAACATTTGAGCTTCACAAACGATGTAGATCGTTTCAGCTGAACAATGACTGACCTTACCTGAATGGAAGACTTGCTTGTAGAAAGACACAGAACCTGGGATTTAACTCCATTTCTGAAGGTAAAAACACAGCACAGATCTCATGCATGGGACACACTCTGCTTTAGAGGAAGAAGCATGATCTTGCTTTCTAGAGTCTCTAACACAGCAGGAAACGTGAGTGTGTTCAGAACAAAAGAACGGGGTTTCCTACACATACGGACCATACATAGTTCAACTCTTCTTCTGAAACTGATACAAACCACAGGTACTCTAACATGCAATCCTTTTAAGTTAAGAGCGAGAAATGTGTGAGCTTCGTGGAAGATGTAGATCGTTTGAGCTGAAAAGTGACTGCGTTTACCTGAAACAATTTCTTGCTTGTAGGAACACACAGAGCCTGGGATTTAACTCCATTTCTGAAGGAAACACACAGCAGAGTTCTCATCCATGAACCACACTCTGCTTTAGAGCAAGAAGCATGCTCTTGTTTTCTAGAGTCTCTAATACAGCAAGAAACGTGAGTGTGCTCAGAACAAAAGAACTGTGTTTCCTACACATTTGGACCATTTCTAGTTCAACTCTGCTTCTGAAATTGATCCAAACCACAGGTCCTCTGACATCCGATGCTTGCCAGCTAAGATGAGAAACATTTGAGCTTCACAAAAGATGTAGATCGTTTCAGCTGAACAGTGACTGACCTTACCTGAATGGAAGACTTGCTTGTAGAAAGACACAGAACCTGGGATTTAACTCCATTTCAGAAGGTAAAAACACAGCACAGTTCTCATCCATGAAACACACTCTGCTTTAGAGCAATAAGTATGCTCTTGTTTTCTATAGTCTCTAATACAGCAGGAAAAGTGAGTGTGCTCAGAAGAAAAGAAAGGTGTTTCCCCCACATACAGACCATGTTCAGTTCAACTCTGCATCTGAAACTGATACAAACCACAGGTCCTCTAACATCCGATGCTTGCCAGTTAAGATGAGAAACGTTTGAGCTTCATGAACGATGTAGATCATTTGAGCTGAGAAGTGACTGCCCTTACCTGAAAGGATGTCTTGTTTGTAGGAAGACACAGAGCCTCGGATTTAAATCCATTTCGGAAGTTAGAAACACAGCACAGTTCTCATCCATGGTACACACTCTGCTTTAGAGCAAGAAGCACGCTCTTGCTTTCTAGAGTCTCAAATACAGCAGGAAACGTGAGTGTGCTCAGAACCAAAGAATGGTGTTTCCTACCGATACGGACCATATCTAGTTCTACTCTGCTTCTGAAACTGATACAAACCACAGGTACTCTATCATCCAATGCTTATCAGTTAAGAGCAAGAAGTGTGTGAGCTTCATGGACTATGTAGCGTCTTTGGGCTGAAAAGTGACCGCGTTTACCTGAAACATTTTCTTGCTTGTAGGAACACACAGAGCCTGGGATTTAACTCCGTTTCTGAAGGAAACACACAGCAGAGTTCTCATCCATGAAATACACTCTGCTTTAGAGCAAGAAGCATGCTGTTGCTTTCTAGAGTCTCTAATACAGCAGGAAACATGAGTGTGCTCAGAACAAAAAAACTGTGTTTCCTACATATTTGGACCATATCTAGTTCAACTCTGCTTCTAAACTGATGCAAACCACAGCTCCTCTTACATAAATGATCTTTAGCTAATAGTGAGAATCGCCTTGGGTTCATGAACTGCGAAAAATCATTAGAGCCCAAAATAAACTGGGTTAATCAGAAATCAACACTTGCTTGTATGAAGACACAGATCCTGGGGTTTACTCCGTTTCTGAAGGGAAATTCAGACCAGAGTTCTCATCCCTCAAACACACTCTGTTTTAACGCAAGAAGGAAGGTCTTCTTTCCTGAGTCGATAAAATGGAAGAACCATGAGCATGCCCTGAAAAAAAAGAACTGTTTCCTACTCATACAGACCATATGTATTTCAACTCTGATTATGAAACTGATACAAACCACAGCTTCTCTTACATAAATGCTCTTTAGTTAATAGTGAGAATCGCAATGCGTTTCTGAACTGTGAAAAATCATTTGAGCCCAAAATACACTTGGTTTACCAGAAAGGAACTCTTGCTTGTAGGAAGACACAGATCCTGTGGTTTAACTCTGTTATTAAGGTAAAATCAGACCAGTGTTCTCATCCATGAAACACACTCTGTTTTCACGCAAGAAGCAAGCTCTTCTTTCCAGCGTCTCCAATACAGCAAGTACCATGAGCATGCCCAGAATAAAAAAGATCTGTGTTTCCTACTCATACTGACCATATGTAGTTCAACTCTGCTTATGAAACTGATACAAAGCACATCTCCTATAACATAAATGCTCCTTAGTTAATAGTGAGAATCACCTTGGGTTCATGAACTGCTGGGAAAACCAGCAAGGAACACTTGCTTGTAGGAAGATACAGATCCTGAGGTTTAACTCTGTTTCTGAAGGGAAATTCAGACCAGAGTTCTCATCCCTGAAACACACTCTGTTTTAACGCAAGAAGCAAGGTCTTCTTTCCTGAGTCTAAAACACAGCAAGAACAATGAGCATGCCCAGGAAAAAAAGAACTGGGTTTCCTCCTCATACAGAGCATATGCAGTTCAACTCTACTTATGAAAGTGACACAAATTGCAGCTTCTCTTACATAAATTCTTTTTAGTTAATAGTGAGAATCGCGATTGGTTTCTGAACTGTGAATAATCATTTGAGCCAAAATTCACTTGGTTTACCTGAAATGATCTCTTGCTTGTAGGAAGACACAGATCCTGGGGTTAACTCCGTTTCTGAAGGGAAATTCAGACCAGAATTCTCAGGCCTGAAACACACACTGTTTTAACACAAGAAGCAAGCTCTTCTTTCCAGATTCTAAAATACAGCAAGAAATATGAGCATGTCCTGAAAAAAAGAACTGTGTTTCCTACTCATACCGACCATATGTATTCATCTCTGCTTATGTACCTGATACAAACCACAGCTCCTCTTACATAAATGCTCTTTAGTTAATAGTGAGAATCGTGTTGGGTTCGTGAACTGAGAAAAATCATTTGAGCCCAAAATTCACTGGGTTTAACAAAAATGAAATCTGGCTTGTAAGAAGACACAGATCCTGTGGTTTAACTCCATTTCTGAAGGAAATTTCAGACCAGTGTTCTCATCCATGAAACACACTCTGTTTTCACGCAAGAAGCAAAGTCTTCTTTCCAGCGTCTCCAATACAGCAAGAACGATGAGCATGCACAGAAAAAAAGAACTGTGTTTCCTACTCATACGGACCATATGTAGTTGAACTCTGCTTATGAAACTGATACAAACCACAGCTCCTCTTACATAAATGCTCTTTAGTTAATATTGAGAATTGTGTTGGGGTCGTGAACTGCAAAATAATATTTGACCCCAAAAATCACTGGGTTTACCAGAAATGAACGCCTGCTTGTAGGAAGACACAGATCCTGGGGTTTAATTCCGTTTCTGAAGAGAAATTCAGACCAGAGTTCTCATCCCTGAAACACACACCGTTTTCACGCAAGAAGCAATCTCTTCTTTCCAGAGTCTAAGATACAGCAAGAAACATGAGCATGCCCTGTAAAAAAGAACTGTTTCCTACTAATACGCACCATATGTAGTTCAGTCCTGCATATGAAACTGATACAAACCACAGCTCCTCTTATATGAATGCTCTTTAGTTAATAGTCATAATCGCTTTAGGTTGGTGAACTGTGAAAAATCATTTGAGCCCAAAATTCACTGGGTTTACCAGAAATGAACACTTGCTTGTAGGAAGACACAGATCCTGGGGTTTACTCCGATTCTGAAGGTTAATTCAGACCAGTGTTCTCATCCATGAAACACATGCTGTTTCAACGCAAGAAGCATCCTCTTCTTTCCAGCGTCTCCAATACAGGAAGAATAAAGAGAATGCCCAGAAAAAATAACTGTTTTTCCTTCTCATACAGACCATGTGCAGTACAACTCTGTTTATGAAACTGACACAAACCACAGCTCCTCTTACAGAAATGCTCTTTTGTTAATAGTGAGAATCGCGATGCGTTTCTGAACTGTGAAATATCATTTTAGCCCAAAATTCACTTGGTTTACCAGAAATGAACCCTTGCTTGTAGGAAGACACAGATCCTGTGATTTAACTCTGTTTCTGACGGTAAAATCAGATCAGTGTTCTCATCCATGAAACACACTCTGTTTTCAAAGAAGAAGCAAGCTCTTCATTCCAGCGTCTCCAATACAGCAAGAACCATGAGCATGCCCAGAAAAAAGAACTGTGTTTCCTACTCATACAGACCATATGTAGTTGAACTCAGCTTATGAACCTGATACAAACCACAGTTCCTTTTACATAAATGCTCTTTAGTTAATAGTGAGAATTGCGTTGGCTTCGTGAACTGCAAAAAATCATTTGAGGCCAAAATTCACTGGGTTTACCAGAAATGAACTCTTGCTTGTAGGAAGACACAGATCCTGGGGATTAACTCAGTTTCTGAAGGCAAATTCTGACCAGAGTTCTCATCCCTGAAAAACACTCTGTTTTAAGGCAAGAATCATCCTCTTCTTTCCAGCTTCGCCAATACAGTAAGAACAATGAGCATGCCTAGAAAAAAAGAACTGTATTTCCTACTCATACAGACCATAAGTAGTTCAACTCTGCTTATGAAACTGAAACAAACCACAGCCCCTCTTACATAAATGCTCTTTAGTTAATAGTGATAATCGCCTTGGGTTGGTGAACTGCGAAAAATAATTTGAGCCCAAAATTCACTTGGTTTACCAGAAATGAACTCTTGCTTGTAGGAAGACACAGATCCTGTGGTTTAACTCTGTTTCTGAAGGTAAAATCAGACCAGTGTTCTCATCCATGAAACACACTCTGATTTTAACCAAGAAGCAAGCTCTTCTTTCCAGCGTCTCCAATACAGCAAGAACCATGAGCATGCCCAGAAAAAAAGAACTGTGTTTCCTACTCATAGGGACCATAAGTACTAAACTCTGCTTATGAAACAGATACAAACCACAGCTCCTCTAACATAAATGCTCTTTAGTTAATAGTGAGAATCGCGTTGGGTTCATGAACTGCGAAAAATCATTAGAGCCCAAAATAAACTGGGTTAACCAGAAATGAACACTTGCTTGTAGGAAGATGCAGATCCTGGGGTTTAACTCCGTTTCTGAAGGGAAATTCAGAACAGAGTTCTCATCCCTGAAACACACTCTGTTTTAACACAAGAAGCAAGGTCTTCTTTCCTGAGTCTAAAATACAGCAAGAAACATGAGCATGCCCCCAAAAAAAGAACTGTGTTTCCTTCTCATACAGACCATATGCAGTTCTACTCTGCTTATGCAACTGACACAAACCGCAGCACCTCTTACATAAATTCTCTTTAGTTAATAGTGAGAATCGCGATGGGTTTCTGTACTTTGAAAAATCATTTGAGCCAAAATTCACTTGGTTTACCAGAAATGATCACTTGCATGTAGGAAGACACAAATCCTGTGGTTTCACTCTGTTTCTGAAGGTAAATTCAGACCAGTGTTCTCATCAATGAAACACACTCTGTTTTCAAAGAAGAAGCAAGCACTTCTTTCCAGCGTCTCCAATACAGCAAGAACCATGAGCATGCCCAGAAAAAAAGAACTGTGTTTCCTACTCATACAGATCATATGTAGTTCAACTCTGATTATGAAACTGATACAAACCACAGCTCCTCTATCATAAATGCTCTTTAGTTAATACTGAGAATCGCGTAGCGTTCATGAACTCGAAAAATCATTAGAGCAGAAAATAAACTGGGTTAACCAGAAATGAACACTTGCTTGTAGGAAGATACAGATCCTGGGGTTTAACTCCGTTTCTGAAGGGAAATTCAGACCAGAGTTCTCATCCCTGAAACACACTCTGTTTTAACGGAAGAAGCAAGGTCTTCTTTCCTGAGTCTAAAATACAGCAAGAACCATGAGCATGCCCCCCAAAAAAGAACGGTGTTTCCGCCTCATACAGACCATATGCAGTTCAACTCTGCTTATAAAACTGACACAAACCGAAGCTCCTCTTACATAAATTCTCTTAAGTTAATAGTGAGATCGCGTTGGGTTCGTGAACTGTGAAAAAATATTTGAGACCAAAATTCACTGTGTTTATCAGAAATGAAGTCTTGCTTGTAGGAAGACACAGATCTTGGGGTTCAACTACTTTTCTGTAGGGAAATTCAGACCAGAATTCTCATCACGGAAAAAAACACTCTGTTTTAAGGCATAAATCATCCTCTTCTTTCTAGGGTCTCCAATACAGTAAGAACCATGAACATGCCTAGAAAAAAAGAACTTTGTTTCATACTCATACGGACCATATATAGTCCAACTCTGCTTATGATACTGATAGAGACCACAGCTCCTCTTACATAAACGCTCTTTAGTTATTAGAGATAATCGCGTTGGGTTCTAGAACTGTGTAAAATCATTTGAGCCGAAAATTCACTTGGTTTACCATAAATGAACAATTGCTTGTAGGAAGACACAGATCATGGGGTTTAACTCATTTTTTGAGGGGAAATTCAGACCAGAATTCTCATCCCTGAAAAATACTCTCTTTAAAGGCATGAATAATCCTCTTCTGTCCAGGGTCTCCAATACAATAAGAACCATGAGCATGCCAAGAAAAAAAGATCTGTGTTTCCTACTCATACGATCCATATGAAGTTCAAGTCTGATTATGAAACTGATACAAACCACAGCTCCTCTATCATAAATGCTCTTTAGCTAATAGTGAAAATCACGTTGGGTTCATGAACTGCGAAAAACCATTTGAGTCCAAAATTCACTGGGTTTACCAGAAATGAACTCTTGCTTGTAGGAAGACACAGATCAAGGGGTTTCACTCCGTTTCTGAAGGGAAATTCAGACCAGAGTTCTCATCCCTGAAACACGCTCTGTTTAACGAAGAAGCAAGCTCTTCTTTCCAGAGTCTAAAATACAGCAAGAGCCATGTTCATGGCCTCTAAAAAAGAACTGTGTTTCCTACTCATACGGACCATATGTAGTTCAACTCTACTTATGTAACTGATACAGACCACACCTCCTCTTACATAAATGCTCTTTAGTTAATAGTGAAAATAGCGTTGTGTTATAGAACGGTGTAAAATCATTTGAGGCGAAAATTCACTTGGTTTACCAGAAATGAACTCTTGCTTGTAGGAAGACACAGATCCTGAGGTTTTACTCCATTTCTGAACGCAAATACAGACCAGAGTTCTCATCCCTGAAAAAAACTCTGTTTTAAGGCAAGAATCATCTGCTTCTATCCTGCGTCTCCAAGACAATATGAATCATGAGCATTCACAGAAAAAAAGAACCATGTTTCCTACTCATACGGACTATATGTAGTCCAACTCTGCTTATGATACTGATAGAGACCACAGCTCCTCTTACATAAATGCTCTTTAGTTATTAGTGATAATTGCGTTGTGTTCTAGAACTGTGTAAAATCATTTGAACGAAAAATTCACTTGGTTTACCATAAATGAACAATTGCTTGCAGGAAGACACAGATCCTGGGGTTTAACTCATTTTCTGAGGGGAAATTCAGACCAGAATTCTCATCCCTGAAAAATACTCTCTTTTAAGGCATGAATAATCCTCTTCTTTCCAGGGTCTCCAATACAGTAAGAACCATGAGCATGCCAAGAAAAAAAGATCTGTGTTTCCTACTCATACGTTCCATATGTAGTTCAACTGTGCTTATGAAAGTGATTCAAACCACAGCTCCTCTTACATAAATCCTCTTTAGTTAATAGTGAGAATCGCGTTGGGTTCGTGAACTGCGAAAAACCATTTGAAACCAAAATTCTCTGGGTTTACCAGAAATGAACTCTTGCTTGTAGGAAGACACAGAACCTGGGGTTTAACTCCGTTTCTGAGGGGAAATTCAGACCAGAATTCTCAACCCTGAAAAACACTCTGTTTTAAGGCATGAATCATCCTCTTCTTTCCAGGGTCTCTAATACAGTAAGAACCATGAGCATGCCAAGACAAAAAGATCTGTGTTTCCTACTCATACGTTCCATATGTAGTTCAACTCTGATTATGAAAATGATACATACCACAGCTCCTCTTACATAAATGCTCTTTAGTTAATAGTGATAATTGTGTTGGGTTCTAGAACTGTGTACAATCATTTGAGCCAAAAATTCACTTGGTTTACCAGAAATGAACTCTTGCTTGTAGGAAGACACAGATCATGGGGTTTAACTCCATTTCTGAAGGGAAAAAAACACCAGAGTTCTCATCCATGAAACACACTCTGTTTTAATGCAAGAAGCAAGCTATTCTTTCCAGCGTCTCCAATAGAGCAAGAACCATGAGCATGCCCAGAAAAAAAGAACTGTGTTTCCTACTCATACGGACTATATGTAGTTCAACTCTGCTTATGAAACTTATACAGATCACAGCTCCTCTTACATAAATTCTCTTTAGTTAATAGTGATAATCGCGTTGGGTTCTAGAACTGTGTAATATCATTTGATCCAAAAATTCACTTGGTTTACCAGAAATGGACAAGTGCCTGTAGGAAGACACAGATCATGGTGTTTAACTCCGTTTCTTAAAGGAAATTCAGACCAGAGTTCCCATCCATGAAACAAACTTTGTTTTAATGCAAGAAGCAAGCTCTTCTTTCCAGCGTCTCCAATACAGCAAGAACCATGAGCATGCCCAGAAAAAAAGAACTGTGTTTCCTACTCTTGCAGACCATATGTAGTTCAACTCTGCTTATGAAACTCATACATACAACAGCTCCACTTATAGAAATGCTCTTTAGTTAATAGTGAGAATAGCGTTGTGTTCCTGAACTGCAAAAAATCATTTGAGCCCAAAATTCACTATGTTTACCAGAACTGAACTCTTGCTTGTAGGAAGACACAGATCCTGGGGTTTAACTCCGTTTCTGTAGGGAAATTCAGAGCAGAATTCTCATCCCTGAAAAACACTCTGTTTTAAGGCATGAATCAGCCTCTTCTTTCCAGGGTCTCCAATAGAGTTAGAATGATGAGCATGCCAAGAAATAAAGTACTATGTTTCCTACTCATACGGACCATATGTAGTCCATCTCTGCTTATGAAACTGATACAGACCACAGCTCCCCTTACATAAATGCTCTTTAGTTAATAGTGAAAATCGCATTGTGTTCCCGTACTGTGTAAAATCATTTGAGCTGAAAATTCACTTGGTTTACCAGAAATGAACTCTTGCTTGCAGGGAGACACAGATCCTGGGGTTTAACTCCATTTCTGAAGGGAAATTCAGACCAGAGTTCTCATCCCTGAAACACACTCTGCTTTAACACAAGAAGCAAGCTCTTCTTTCCAGAGTCAAAAATACAACAAGCACCATGAGCTTGCCCTGAAAAAAAGTAATTGTGTTTCCTACACATGTGGACTAATGTAGTTCAACTCTGCTTATGAAACTGATACATCAACAGCACCTTTTACATAAATGCTCTTTAGTTAATAGTGAGGATCGCATTGGGTTCATGAACTGTGAAATATCATTTCAGCCCAAAATTCACTGGGTTTACCAGAAATGAACTCTTGCTTGTAGGATGACACAGATCCTAGGGTTTAACTCCGTTTTTGAAGGCAAATTCAGACCAGAGTTCTCATCCCTGAAAAACATTCTGTTTTATGGCATGAATCATTCTCTTCTTTCTAGGGTCTCCAATTAAGTAAGAACCATGAACATGCCAAGAAAAAAAAAGAACTGTGTTTCCTACTCATACTGATCATATATAGTCCAACTCTGCTTATGAAACTGATACAGACCTCAGCTCTTCTTACATAAATGCTCTTTATTTAATAGTGAAAATCATGTTGTGTTCTAGAACTATGTAAAATCAATTGAGCCGAAAATTCACTTGGTTTACCAGAAATGAACTCTTGCTTATAGGAAGACACAGATCATGAGGTTTAACTCCGTTTCTTAAGGGAAAATCAGACCAGAGTTCTCATCCCTGAAACATTCTCTGATTTAACGCAAGAAGCAAGCTTTTCTTTCCAGAGTCTAAAATGCAGCAAGATCCATGAGCATGCCCTGAAAAAAAAGAACTGGGTTTCCGACTTATGAAGACCATATGTAGTTCAACTCTGCTTTTGAAACTGATACAAACCACAGCTACTCTTACATAAATGCTCTTTAGTTAATAGTGAGAATCGCGTTGGTTTCGTGAGATGCGAAAAATAATTTCAGCCTTAAATTCACTGGGTTTACCAGAAATGAACTCTTGCTTGTAGGAAGACACATATCCTGGGGTTTAAGTCCGTTTCTGAATGGAAATTCAGACCAGAGTTCTCATCCCTGAAAAAAAAACTCTGTTTTAGGGCAAGAATAATCCTCTTCTTTCCACCGTCTCCAATACAGTAAGAACCAAGAGCATGCCCAGAAAAAAAGAACTGTGTTTCCTACTCATACAGACCATATGTATTTCAACGCTGCTTATGAAACTGATAGAAACCACAGTTCCTCTTACATAAATCCTCTTTCATTAAAAGTGAGAATCGCGTTGGGTTTGTGACCCGAGAAAAATCATTTGAGCCCAAAATTCCCTGAGTTTACCGGAAATGAATTCTTGATTGTAGGAAGACACAGATCCTGGGGATTAACTCCGTTTCTGAAGGGAAATTCAGAACAGAGTTCTCATCCCTGAAACACACTCTGTTTTAACGCAAGAAGCAAGCTCTTCTTTCCAGATTCTAACATACAGCAAAAACCATGAACATGCCCTCCAAAAAAGAACTGTGTTTCCTATCATACAGACCATATGTATTTCTAATGTACCTATGAAACTGAGACAAAACACAGCTTCCCTTACATAAATGCTCTTTAGTTAATAGTGAGAATCGCATTGGGTTTTTGAACTGTGTAAAATCATTTCAGCCCAAAATTCACTGGGTTTACCAGAAATGAACTCTTCCTTGTAAGAAGACACAGATCATGGGGTTCAACTCCATTTCTGAAGTGAAAAACAGACCAGAGTTCTAATCCATGAAACACACTCTGTTTTAATGCAAGAAGCAAGCTCTTCTTTCCAGCGTCTCCAATACAGCAAGAACCATGAGAATGCCTAGAAAAATAGAACTGTGTTTCCTACTCATACGGACCATATGTAGTTCAACTCTGCTTATGAAATTGATACAGAACACAGCTCCTCTTACAGAAAGGCTCTTTAGTTAATAGTGAGAATCACGTTGGGTTCGTGAAATGCGAAAAATCATTTCAGACCAAAATTCACTGGGTTTATCAGAAATGAAGTCTTGCTTGTAGGAAGACACAGATCTTGGGGTTTAAAGACGTTTCTGTAGGGAAATTCAGACCAGAATTCTCATCCCGGAAAAATACTCTCTTTTAAGGCATAAATAATCCTCTTCTTTCCAGGGTCTCCAATAAAGTAAGAACCATGAGCATGCCAAGAAAAAAAGATCTGTGTTTCCTACTCATACGTTCCATATGTAGTTCAACTCTGATTATGAAACTGATACAGACCACAGCTCCTCTTACATAAATGCTCTTTAGCTAATAGTAAAAATCGCGTTGGGTTCATGAACTGCGAAAAACCATTTGAGTCCAAAATTCACTGGGTTTACCAGAAATGAACTCTTGCTTGTAGGAAGACACAGATCAAGGGGTTTAACTCCGTTTCTGAAGGGAAATTCAGAACAGAGTTCTCATCCCTGAAAAACACTCTGTTTTAGGCATGAATAAGCCTCTTCTTTCCAGGGTCTCCAATACATTAAGAACCATGAGCATGCCCAGAAAAAAAGAACTGTGTTTCCTACTCATACGGACCATATGTAGTTCAACTCTGCTTACGAAACTGATACAGAACACAGCTCCTCTTACAGAAAGGCTCTTTAGTTAATAGTGAGAATCGCGTTGGGTTCGTGAACTGTGAAAAATCATTTCAGCCAAAATTCACTGGGTTTATCAGAAATGAAGTCTTGCTTGTAGGAAGACACAGATCTTGGGGTTTGAATAGGTATCTGTAGGGAAATTCTGACCAGAATTCTCATCCCCGAAAAATACTCTCTTTTAAGGCATGAATAATCCTCTTCTTTCCAGGGTCTCCAATAAAGTAAGAACCATGAGCATCCCAGAAAAAAAGATCTGTGTTTCCTACTCATACGTTCCATATGTAGATCAACTCTGATTATGAAACTGATACAGACCACAGCTCCTCTTACATAAATGCTCTTTAGCTAATAGTGATAATCGCGTTGGGTTCATGAACTTCGAAAAACCATTTGAGTACAAAATTCATTGGGTTTAACTGAAATGAACTCTTGCTTGTAGGAAGACACAGATCTTGGGGTTTAACTACGTTTCTGTAGAGAAATTCAGACCAGAGTTCTCATCCCTGAAACACACTCTGTTTTAATGAAGAAGCAAGCTCTTCTTTCCAGAGTCGAAAATAGAGCAAGAACCATGATCATGGACTCAAAAAAAGAACTGTGTTTCCTATTCATACGGACCATATGTAGTTCAACTCTGCTTATGAAACTGTTGCAGACCACACCTCCTCTTACAAAAATGATCTTTAGTTAATAATGATAATCGCGTTGGGTTCTAGAAATGTGTAAAATCATTTGAGCCGAAAATTCAGTTGGTTTACCATAAATGAACTATTCCTTGTAGGAAGACACAGATCCTAGGGTTTAACTCCGTTTCTAAAGGGAAATTCAGACCAGAGTGCTCATCCATGAAAGACACTCTGTTTTAATGCAAGAAGGAAACTCTTCTTCCCAGCGTCTCCAATACAGCAAGAACCATGAGCATGCCCAGAAAAAAAGAACTGTGTTTCCTACTCATAAGGACCATATGTAGTTCAACTCTGCTTATGAAACTGATACAAACCACAGCTCCTCTTACATAAATCCTCTTTAGTTAATAGTGAGAATCGCATTGGGTTCGTGAAGTGCGAAAAATCATTTCAGTCCAAAATTCACTGGGTTAAGCAGAAATGAACTCTTGCTTGTAGGAAGACAGAGAACCTGGGATTTAGCTCCGTTTCTGAGGGGAAATTCAGACCAGAATTCTCATCCCGGAAAAACACTCTGTTTTAAGGCATGAATCATCCTCGTCTTTCCAGGGTCTCCAATACATTAAGAACCATGAGCATGCCAAGAAAAAAAGATCTGTGTTTCCTACTGATACCTTCCATATGTAGTTCAACTCTGCTTATGAAACTGATACAAACCACAGCTCCTCTTACATAAATGCTCTTTAGTTAATAGTGAGAATCGGTTTGGGTTGGTGAACTGTTAAAAATCAGTTGAACCCAAAATTCTCTGGATTTACCAGAAATGAAGTCTTGCTTGTAGGAAGAAACAGATCCTGGGGTGTAACTCCGTTTCTGAAGGGAAATTCAGACCAGAGTTCTCATCCCTGAAACACACTCTGTTTTAACGAAGAAGCAAGATCTTCTTTCCTCAGTCTAAAATGGAGCAAGAACCATGATCATGGCCTCAAAAAAAGAACTGTGTTTCCTATTCATACGGACCATATGTAGTTCAACTCTGCTTATGAAACTGATGCAGACCACACCTCCTCTTACATAAATGCTCTTTAGTTAATAGTGAGAGTAGCGTTGTGTCCGTGAACTGCGAAAAATCATTTGAGCCCCAAATTCACTGAGTTTACCAGAACTGAACTCTTGCTTGTAGGAAGACACAGATCCTGGGGTTTAACTCCGTTTCTGAAGGGAAATTCAGACCAGAGTTCTCATCCATGAAACACACTCTGTTTTAATGCATGAAGCAAGCTCTTCCTCCCAGCGTCACCAATACAGCAAGAACCATTAGCATGCCCAGGAAAAAAGAACTGTGTTTCATACTCAGACGGACTATATGTAGTTCAACTCTGCTTATGAAACTGATACAGACCACAGCTCCTCTTATATAAATGCTCTTTAGTTAATAGTGAAAATAGCGTTGTGTTCTAGAACTGTGTAAAATTATTTGAGCCGAAAATTCACTTTGTTTACCAGAAATGAACTCTTGCTTGTAGGAAGACAAAGATCCTGGGGTTTAACTCCATTTCTGAAGGGAAATTCAGACCAGATTTCTCATCCCTGAAACACACTCTGTTTTAACGAAGAAGCAAGCTCTTCTTTCCAGAGTCTAAAATAGAGCAAGAACCATGAGCATGGCCTGAAATAAAGAACTGTGTTTCCTATTCCTACAGTCCATATGTAGTTCAACTCTGCTTATGAAACTGATTCTAACCACAGCTCCTCTTTCATAAATCTTCTTTAGTTAATAGTGAGAATCGGTTTGGGTTGGTGAACTGTTAAAAATCATTTGAGCCCAAAATTCTCTGGATTTACCAGAAATGAAGTCTTGCTTGTAGGAAGAAACAGATCATGGGGTTTAACAATGTTTCTGTAGAGAAATTCAGACCAAAATTCTCAGCCCGGAAAAACACTCTGTTTTAAGGTATGAATCATCCTCTTCTTTCTAGGGTCTCCAATAAAGTAAGAACCATGAACATGCAAAGAATAAAAGAACTGTGTTTCCTACTCATACGGACCATATATAGCCCAACTCTGCTTATGAAACTTATAGAGACCACAGCTCCTCTTACATAAATGCTCTTTAGTTAACAGTGATAATAGCGTTGTGTTCATAAATTGCGAAATATCATTTGAGACCAAAATTTATTGGATTTACCAGAAATGAAATCTTGCTTGTAGGAAGACACAGATCCTGGGGTTTAACTCCGTTTCTGTAGGGAAATTCAGACCAGAATTCTCATCCCTGAAAAACACTCTGTTTTAAGGCATGAATCATCCTCTTCTTTCCAGGGTCTAAAATACAGTAAGAACCATGAACATGCCAAGAAAAAAAGAACTGTGTTTCCTACTCATACAGACCATATGTAGTCCTACTCTGCTTATGAAACTGATAAAGACCACAGCTCCTCTTACATAAATGCTCTTTAGTTAATAATGATAATCACGTTGGGTTCTAGAACTGTGTAAAATCATTTGAGAAGAAAATTCAGTGGGTTTACCAGAAATGAACTATTCCTTGTAGGAAGACACAGATCCTAGGGTTTAACTCCGTTTCTTAAAGGAAATTCAGACCAGTGTTTTCATACCTGAAACACACTCTGCTTTACCGCAAGAAGCAAGCTCTTCTTTCCAGAGTCTAAAATACAGCAATAACCATGAGCATGCCCTGAAAAAAATAACTGTGTTTCCTACTCATAAGGACCATATGTAGTTCAACTCTGCATATGATACTGATTGAAACCATAGCTCCTCTTACGTAAATCCTCTTTAATTAATAGTGAGAATCGCGTTGGGTTCGTCTACTGCGAAAAAGTATTTGAGACCAAAATTCACTGGGTTTACCTGAAATGAACTATTGGTTGTAGGAATACACAGATCATGGGGTTTAACTCCGTTTCTGAAGGGAAATTCAGACCAGAGTGCTCATCCATGAAACACACTCTGTTTTAATGCAAGAAGCAAACTCTTCTTCCCAGCGTCTCCAATACAGCAAGAACCATGAGCATGCCCAGAAAAAAAGAACTGTGTTTCCTACTCATAAGGACCATATGTAGTTCAACTCTGCTTATGAAACTGATACAAACCACAGCTCCTCTTACATAAATCCTCTTTAGTTAATAGTGAGAATCGCATTGGGTTCGTGAAGTGCGAAAAATCATTTCAGTCCAAAATTCACTGGGTTAACCAGAAATGAACTCTTGCTTGTAGGAAGACAGACACCCTGGGATTTAAATCCGTTTCTGAGGGGAAATTCAGACCAGAATTCTCATCCCGGAAAAACACTCTGTTTTAAGGCATGAATCATCCTCGTCTTTCCAGGGTCTCCAATATAGTAAGAACCATGAGCATGCCAAGAAAAAAAGACCTGTGTTTCCTACTTATACCTTCCATATGTAGTTCAACTCTTCTTATGAAACTGATACAAACCACAGCTCCTCTTACATAAATGCTCTTTAGTTAATAGTGAGAATATTGTTGGGTTCGTGAACTGCGAAAAATCATTTGAGCCGAAAATTCAGTTGGTTTACCCGAAATGAACTCTTGCTTGTAGGAAGACACAGATCCTGGGGTTTAACTCCATTTCTGAAGGGAAATTCAGAACAGAGTTTTCATACCTGAAACACACTCTGCTATACCGCAAGAAGCAAGCTCTTCTTTCCATAGTCTAAAATACAGCAATAACCATGAGCATGCCCTGAAAAAAATAACTGTGTTTCCTACTCATACAGACCATATGTAGTTCAACTCTGTATATGAAACTGATTAAAACCAAAGCTCCTCTTATGTAAATCCTCTTTAGTTAATAGTGATAATAGCGTTGTGTTCGTGAACTGCGAAAAAATCATTTGAGACCAAAATTTATTGGGTTTACCAGAAATGAAATCATGCTTGTAGGAAGACACAGATCCTGGGGTTTAACTCCATTTCTGAGGGGAAATTCAGAAAAGAATTCTCATCCCTGAAAAACACTCTGTTTTAAGGCATGAATCATCCTCGTCTTTCCTGTGTCTCCAATACAGTAAGAACCATGAGCATGCCATGAAAAAAAGATCTGTGTTTCCTACTGATACCTTCCATATGTAGTTCAACTCTGCTTACGAAACTGATACAAACCACAGCTACTCTTACCTAAATGCTCTTTAGGTAATGGTGAGAATCGGTTTGGGTTGGTGAACTGCTAAAAATCAGTTGAGCCCAAAATTCTCTGGATTTACCAGAAATGAAGTCTTGCTTGTAGGAAGAAACAGATCCTGGGGTTTAACTCCGTTTCTGAAGGGAAATTCAGGCCAGAGTTCTCATCCATGAAACACACTCCGTTTTAATGCAAGAAGCAAGCTCTTCTTTCCAGTGTCTCCAATGCAGCAAGAACCATGAGCATGCCCAGGAAAAAAGAACTGTGTTTTCTACTCAGACGGACTAAACGTTATTCAACTCTGCTTATGAAATTGATACAGACCACAGCTCCTCTTACATAAATGCTCTTTAGTTAATAGTGAATATCGCGTTGTGTTCTAGAACTGTGTAAAATCATTTGAGCTGAAAATTAACTTGGTTTACCAGAAATGAACTCTTGCTTGTAGGAAGACACAGATCCTGGGGTTTAACTCCGTTTCTGAAGCGAAATTCAGACCAGTGTTCTCATCCGTGAAACACACTCTGTTTTAACGAAGAAGCAAGCTCTTCTCTCCAGAGTCTAAAATAGAGCAAGAACCATGAGCATGGCCTGAAATAAAGAACTGTGTTTCCTATTCATACAGTCCATATGTAGTTCAACTCTGCTTATGAAACTGATTCTAACCACAGCTCCTCTTTCATAAATCTTCTTTAGTTAATAGTGAGAATCACGTTGGGTTCGTGAACTGCGAAAAACCATTTGAGACCAAAATTCACTGGGTTTACCAGAAATGAACTCTTGCTTGTAGGAAGACACAGATCCTGGGGTTTACCTCCGTTTCTCTAGCGAAATTCAGACCAGAACTCTCATCCCTGAAAAACACTCTGTTTTAAGGCATGAATCATCCTTTTCCTTCCAGGGTCTAAAATACAGTAATAACCATGAACATGCCAAGAAAAAAGAACTGTGTTTCCTACTCATACGGACCATATGTAGTCCAACTCTGCTTATGAAACTGATACAGACCACAGCTCCTCTTAAATAAATGCTCTTTAGTTAATAATGATAATCGCGTTGGGTTCTAGAACTGTGTAAAATCATTAGAGCCGAAAATTCAGTTGGTTTACCAGAAATGAGCTCTTGCTTGTAGGAAGACACAGATCCTGGGGTTTAACTCCATTTCTGAAGGGAAATTCAGACCAGAGTTTTCATACCTGAAACACAATCTGCTTTAACGCAGGAAGCAAGCAAGCTCTTCTTTCCAGAGTCTAAAATACAGCAATAACCATGAGCATGCCCTGAAAAAAATAGCTGTGTTTCCTACTCATACAGACCATATGAAGTTCAACTCTGCATATAGTCACAGTTCTAGAACACAACCACTTGTCCATTTCTGGTAAACCAAGAGAATTTTCGGCTCAAATGATTTTACACAGTTCTAGAACCCAACGCGATTCTCACAATTAACTAAAGAGGATTTATGTATGAGGAGCTGTGGTTTGAATCAGTTTCATAAGCACAGTTGAACTACATATAGACCGTATGAATAGGAAACACAGTTCTTTTTTTCCTGGCATGTACATGGTTCTTACTGTATTGGAGACCTTGTCAAGAAGAGGATGATTCATGCCTTAAAACAGAGTGTTTTTCAGGGATGAGAATTCTGGTCTGAATTTACCTACAGAAATGGAGTTAAACCCCAGGATCTGTGTCTTCCTAGAACCAAGAGTTCAGTTCTGGTAAACCATGTGAATTTTCGGCTCAAATGATTTTACACAGTTCTAGAACCCAAAGCGATTATCACTATTAACTAAAGAGCATTTATGTAAGAGGAGATGTGGTTTGAATCAGTTTCATAAGCAGAGTTGAACTACATATGGACTGTATGAATAGGAAACACAGTTATTCATTTCAGGCCATGCTCATGATTCTTACTTTATTGGAGACCCTGGAAAGAAGAGGATGATTCATGCCTTAAAGCAGAGTGTATTTCAGGGATGAGAATTCTGGTCTGAATTTCCCCTCAGAAATGGAGTTAAATCCCAGAATTTCTTTCTTCCTACAAGCAAGATTTCATTTCTGGTTAACCCAGTGAATTTTGTGCTCAAATGATTTTTCGCAGTTCACGAACCCAGGGCGATTCTCACTATTAACTGAAGAGGATTTATGGAAGAGGAACTGTGGTTTTTATCACTTTCATAAGCAGCGTTGAACTACATATAGTCCGTGTGAGTAGGAAACACAGACTTTTTTTCTGGGCATGCTATGGTTCTTGCTGTATTGGAGATGTTGGAAAGAATAGATTGCTTCTTGCATTAAAACAGAGTGTGTTTCATGGATGAGAACTCTGGACTGAATTTCCTTTCAGAAACGGAGTTAAACCCCATGAACTGTGTCTTCCTACAAGCAAGAGTTCATTTCAGGTAATCCCAGTGAATTTTGGTCTCAAATATTTTTTAGCAGTTCACGAACCCAACGCGATTCTCACTATTAACTAAAGGGCATTTATGTAAGAGGAGCTGTGGTTTGAATCTGTTTCATAAACAGAGTTGAACTACATATCGACTGTATGAATAGGAAACACAGTTATTTATTTCAGGCCAAGCTGATGGTTCTTACTTTATTGGAGACCCTGGAAAGAAGAGGATGATTCATGCCTTAAAACAGAGTGTTTTTCAAGGATGAGAATTCTGGTCTGAATTTCCCCTCAGAAATGGAGTTAAATCCCAGAATCTCTGTCTTCCTACAAGCAAGATTTCATTTCTGGTTAACCCAGTGAATTTTGTGCTCAAATGATTTTTCGCAGTTCACGAACCCAACGCGATTCTCACTATTAACTTAAGAGGATTTATGTAGGAGGTGTGGTTTTTATCAGTTACATAAGCAGCGTTGAACTACATATGGTCGGTATGAGTAGGAAGCACACTTTTTTTTTTTCTGGGCATGCTCATGGTTCTTGCTGTATTGGAGACGCTGGAATGAAGAACTTGCTTCTTGCATTAAAACAGAGTGTGTTTCATGGATGAGAACTCTGGTCTGAAATTCCCTTCAGAAACGGAGTTAAACCCCTGATCTGTGTCATCCTACAAACAAGAGTTCATTTCCGGAAAACCAAGTGAATATTCGGCTCAAATGATTTTGCACAGTTCTGGTAAACATAGTGAATTTTGGGCTCAAATGATTTTTCGCAGTTCACAAACACAACGCTATTATTACTATTAACTCAAGAGCATTTATGAAAGAAGAGTTGTGGTCTGTATCTGTTCCATAAGCAGAGTTGGACTACACATGGTCCCTATGAGCAGGAAACACAGTTCTTTTTTCATTGGCATGCTCATGGTTCTTACTCTATTGGAGACCCTGGAAACAAGAGGATGATTCATGCCTTAAAACAGAGTGTTTTTCAGGGATGAGAACTCTGGTCTGAATTTCCCTTCAGAAACGGAGTTAAACCCCAGGATCTGTGTCTTCCTACGAGCAAGAGTTCAGTTCTGGTAAACACAGTGAATTTTGGGCTCAAATTATTTTTCACAGTTCAAGAACACAACGCTATTCTCACTATTAACTAAAGAGCATGTATGTAAGTGGGGTGTGGTCTGTATCAGTTTCATAAGCAGAGTTGAACTACACATGGTCCGTATGAATAGGAAACACAGTTTTTTTTTCAGGCCATGCTCATGGTTCATGCTGTAATTTAGGCTCTGGAAAGAAGAGCTTGCTTCTTCTTTAAAAGGGAGTGTGTTTCAGGATTGAGAACTCTGGTCTGAAATTAGCTTCAGAAACGGAGTTTTACCCCAGGGTCTGTGTTTTCCTACAAGCAAGAGTTCATTTCTGGTAAAACCAATGAATTTTGTGCTCAAAGGATTTTTGGCAGTTCACGAATCCAACAATATTCTCACTATTAACTAAAGAGCATTTATGTAAGAGGAGCTGGGGTTTGTATCAGTTTCATAAGCAGAGTTGAACTACATATGGACCGTATGAGTAGGAAACACAGTTCTTTTTTTCTGGGCATGCTCATGGTTCTTGCTGTATTGGAGACGCTGGAATGAAGAACTTGCTTCTTGCATTAAAACAGAATGTGTTTCATGGATGAGAACTCTGGTCTGAAATTCCCTTCAGAAACGGAGTTAAACCCCTGATCTGTGCCATCCTACAAACAAGAGTTCATTTCCGGAAAACCAAGTGAATATTCGGCTCAAATGATTTTGCACAGTTCTGGTAAACATAGTGAATTTTGGGCTCAAATGATTTTTCGCAGTTCACAAACACAACGCTATTATCACTATTAACTCAAGAGCATTTATGAAAGAAGAGTTGTGGTCTGTATCTGTTCCATAAGCAGAGTTGGACTACACATGGTCCCTATGAGCAGGAAACACAGTTCTTTTTTCATTGGCATGCTCATGGTTCTTACTCTATTGGAGACCCTGGAAACAAGAGGATGATTCATGCCTTAAAACAGAGTGTTTTTCAGGGATGAGAACTCTGGTCTGAATTTCCCTTCAGAAACGGAGTTAAACCCCAGGATCTGTGTCTTCCTACGAGCAAGAGTTCAGTTCTGGTAAACACAGTGAATTTTGGGCTCAAATTATTTTTCACAGTTCAAGAACACAACGCTATTCTCACTATTAACTAAAGAGCATGTATGTAAGTGGGGTGTGGTCTGTATCAGTTTCATAAGCAGAGTTGAACTACACATGGTCCGTATGAATAGGAAACACAGTTTTTTTTTCAGGCCATGCTCATGGTTCATGCTGTAATTTAGGCTCTGGAAAGAAGAGCTTGCTTCTTCTTTAAAAGGGAGTGTGTTTCAGGGATGAGAACTCTGGTCTGAAATTAGCTTCAGAAACGGAGTTTTACCCCAGGGTCTGTGTTTTCCTACAAGCAAGAGTTCATTTCTGGTAAAACCAATGAATTTTGTGCTCAAAGGATTTTTGGCAGTTCACGAATCCAACAATATTCTCACTATTAACTAAAGAGCATTTATGTAAGAGGAGCTGGGGTTTGTATCAGTTTCATAAGCAGAGTTGAACTACATATGGACCGTATGAGTAGGAAACCCAGTTCTTTTTTTCTGGGCATGCTCATGGTTCTTGCTGTATTGGAGACGCTGGAATGAAGAACTTGCTTCTTGCATTAAAACAGAATGTGTTTCATGGATGAGAACTCTGGTCTGAAATTCCCTCCAGAAACGGAGTTAAACCCCATGACTGTATCATCCTACAAACAAGAGTTCATTTCTGGAAAACCAAGTGAATATTCGGCTCAAATGATTTTGCACAGTTCTGGTAAACATAGTGAGTTTTGGGCTCAAATGATTTTTCACAGTTCACGAACACAACGCTATTATCACTATTAACTCAAGAGCAGTTATGTAAGAGGAGTTGTGGTCTGTATCAGTTTCATAAGCAGAATTGGACTACATATGGTCCGTATGAGTAGGAAACACAGTTCTTTTTTCCTTGGCATGTTCATGGTTCTTAATGTATTGGAGACCCTGGAAAGAAGAGGATGATTCATGCCTTAAAACAGCATGTTTTTCAGGGATGAGAATTCTGGTCTGAATTTCCCCTCAGAAACAGAGTTAAACCCCAGGACCTGTGTCTTCCTAAAAGCAAGAGTTCATTTCTGGTAAAACCAATGAATTTTGTGCTCAAAGGATTTTTGGCAGTTCACGAATCCAACAATATTCTCACTATTAACTAAAGAGCATTTATATAGGAGCTGTGGTTTGTATCAGTTTCATAAGCAGAGTTGAACTACATATGGACCGTATGAGTAGGAAACACAGTTCTTTTTTTCTGGGCATGCTCATGGTTCTTGCTGTATTGGAGACGCTGGAATGAAGAACTTGCTTCTTGCATTAAAACAGAGTGTGTTTCATGGATGAGAACTCTGGTCTGAAATTCCCTTCAGAAACGGAGTTAAACCCCTGATCTGTGCCATCCTACAAACAAGAGTTCATTTCCGGAAAACCAAGTGAATATTCGGCTCAAATGATTTTGCACAGTTCTGGTAAACATAGTGAATTTTGGGCTCAAATGATTTTTCGCAGTTCACAAACACAACGCTATTATCACTATTAACTCAAGAGCATTTATGAAAGAAGAGTTGTGGTCTGTATCTGTTCCATAAGCAGAGTTGGACTACACATGGTCCCTATGAGCAGGAAACACAGTTCTTTTTTCATTGGCATGCTCATGGTTCTTACTCTATTGGAGACCCTGGAAACAAGAGGATGATTCATGCCTTAAAACAGAGTGTTTTTCAGGGATGAGAACTCTGGTCTGAATTTCCCTTCAGAAACGGAGTTAAACCCCAGGATCTGTGTCTTCCTACGAGCAAGAGTTCAGTTCTGGTAAACACAGTGAATTTTGGGCTCAAATTATTTTTCACAGTTCAAGAACACAACGCTATTCTCACTATTAACTAAAGAGCATGTATGTAAGTGGGGTGTGGTCTGTATCAGTTTCATAAGCAGAGTTGAACTACACATGGTCCGTATGAATAGGAAACACAGTTTTTTTTTCAGGCCATGCTCATGGTTCATGCTGTAATTTAGGCTCTGGAAAGAAGAGCTTGCTTCTTCTTTAAAAGGGAGTGTGTTTCAGGGATGAGAACTCTGGTCTGAAATTAGCTTCAGAAACGGAGTTTTACCCCAGGGTCTGTGTTTTCCTACAAGCAAGAGTTCATTTCTGGTAAAACCAATGAATTTTGTGCTCAAAGGATTTTTGGCAGTTCACGAATCCAACAATATTCTCACTATTAACTAAAGAGCATTTATGTAAGAGGAGCTGTGGTTTGTATCAGTTTCATAAGCAGAGTTGAACTACATATGGACCGTATGAGTAGGAAACCCAGTTCTTTTTTTCTGGGCATGCTCATGGTTCTTGCTGTATTGGAGACGCTGGAATGAAGAACTTGCTTCTTGCATTAAAACAGAATGTGTTTCATGGATGAGAACTCTGGTCTGAAATTCCCTCCAGAAACGGAGTTAAACCCCATGATCTGTATCATCCTACAAACAAGAGTTCATTTCTGGAAAACCAAGTGAATATTCGGCTCAAATGATTTTGCACAGTTCTGGTAAACATAGTGAGTTTTGGGCTCAAATGATTTTTCGCAGTTCACGAACACAACGCTATTATCACTATTAACTCAAGAGCAGTTATGTAAGAGGAGTTGTGGTCTGTATCAGTTTCATAAGCAGAATTGGACTACATATGGTCCGTATGAGTAGGAAACACAGTTCTTTTTTCCTTGGCATGTTCATGGTTCTTAATGTATTGGAGACGCTGGAAAGAAGAGGATGATTCATGCCTTAAAACAGCATGTTTTTCAGGGATGAGAATTCTGGTCTGAATTTCCCCTCAGAAACAGAGTTAAACCCCAGGATCTGTGTCTTCCTAAAAGCAAGAGTTCATTTCTGGTAAAACCAATGAATTTTGTGCTCAAAGGATTTTTGGCAGTTCACGAATCCAACAATATTCTCACTATTAACTAAAGAGCATTTATATAAGAGGAGCTGTGGTTTGTATCAGTTTCATAAGCAGAGTTGAACTACATATGGACCGTATGAGTAGGAAACACAGTTCTTTTTTTCTGGGCATGCTCATGGTTCTTGCTGTATTGGAGACGCTGGAATGAAGAACTTGCTTCTTGCATTAAAACAGAGTGTGTTTCATGGATGAGAACTCTGGTCTGAAATTCCCTTCAGAAACGGAGTTAAACCCCTGATCTGTGTCATCCTACAAACAAGAGTTCATTTCTGGAAAACCAAGTGAATATTCGGCTCAAATGATTTTGCACAGTTCTGGTAAACATAGTGAATTTTGGGCTCAAATGATTTTTCACAGTTCACGAACACAATGCTATTATCACTATTAACTCAAGAGCATTTATGTAAGAAGAGTTGTGGTCTGTATCTGTTCCATAAGCAGAGTTGGACTACACATGGTCCCTATGAGCAGGAAACACAGTTCTTTTTTCCTTGGCATGCTCATGGTTCTTACTCTATTGGAGACCCTGGAAACAAGATGATGATTCATGCCTTAAAACAGAGTGTTTTTCAGGGATGAGAACTCTGGTCTGAATTTCCCTTCAGAATCGGAGTTAAACCCCAGGATCTGTGTCTTCCTACAAGCAAGAGTTCAGTTCTGGTAAACACAGTGAATTTTGGGCTCAAATTATTTTTCACAGTTCAAGAACACAACGCTATTCTCACTATTAACTAAAGAGCATGTATGTAAGTGGGGTGTGGTCTGTATCAGTTTCATAAGCAGAGTTGAACTACACATGGTCCGTATGAATAGGAAACACAGTTTTTTTTTCAGGCCATGCTCATGGTTCATGCTGTAATTTAGGCTCTGGAAAGAAGAGCTTGCTTCTTCTTTAAAAGGGAGTGTGTTTCAGGGATGAGAACTCTGGTCTAAAATTAGCTTCAGAAACGGAGTTTTACCCCAGGGTCTGTGTTTTCCTACAAGCAAGAGTTCATTTCTGGTAAAACCAATGAATTTTGTGCTCAAAGGATTTTTGGCAGTTCACGAATCCAACAATATTCTCACTATTAACTAAAGAGCATTTATGTAAGAGGAGCTGTGGTTTGTATCAGTTTCATAAGCAGAGTTGAACTACATATGGACCGTATGAGTAGGAAACCCAGTTCTTTTTTTCTGGGCATGCTCATGGTTCTTGCTGTATTGGAGACGCTGGAATGAAGAACTTGCTTCTTGCATTAAAACAGAGTGTGTTTCATGGATGAGAACTCTGGTCTGAAATTCCCTTCAGAAACGGAGTTAAACCCCTGATCTGTGTCATCCTACAAACAAGAGTTCATTTCCGGAAAACCAAGTGAATATTCGGCTCAAATGATTTTGCACAGTTCTGGTAAACATAGTGAATTTTGGGCTCAAATGATTTTTCGCAGTTCACAAACACAACGCTATTATCACTATTAACTCAAGAGCATTTATGAAAGAAGAGTTGTGGTCTGTATCTGTTCCATAAGCAGAGTTGGACTACACATGGTCCCTATGAGCAGGAAACACAGTTCTTTTTTCATTGGCATGCTCATGGTTCTTACTCTATTGGAGACCCTGGAAACAAGAGGATGATTCATGCCTTAAAACAGAGTGTTTTTCAGGGATGAGAACTCTGGTCTGAATTTCCCTTCAGAAACGGAGTTAAACCCCAGGATCTGTGTCTTCCTACGAGCAAGAGTTCAGTTCTGGTAAACACAGTGAATTTTGGGCTCAAATTATTTTTCACAGTTCAAGAACACAACGCTATTCTCACTATTAACTAAAGAGCATGTATGTAAGTGGGGTGTGGTCTGTATCAGTTTCATAAGCAGAGTTGAACTACACATGGTCCGTATGAATAGGAAACACAGTTTTTTTTCAGGCCATGCTCATGGTTCATGCTGTAATTTAGGCTCTGGAAAGAAGAGCTTGCTTCTTCTTTAAAAGGGAGTGTGTTTCAGGGATGAGAACTCTGGTCTGAAATTAGCTTCAGAAACGGAGTTTTACCCCAGGGTCTGTGTTTTCCTACAAGCAAGAGTTCATTTCTGGTAAAACCAATGAATTTTGTGCTCAAAGGATTTTTGGCAGTTCACGAATCCAACAATATTCTCACTATTAACTAAAGAGCATTTATGTAAGAGGAGCTGGGGTTTGTATCAGTTTCATAAGCAGAGTTGAACTACATATGGACCGTATGAGTAGGAAACCCAGTTCTTTTTTTCTGGGCATGCTCATGGTTCTTGCTGTATTGGAGACGCTGGAATGAAGAACTTGCTTCTTGCATTAAAACAGAATGTGTTTCATGGATGAGAACTCTGGTCTGAAATTCCCTCCAGAAACGGAGTTAAACCCCATGACTGTATCATCCTACAAACAAAAGTTCATTTCTGGAAAACCAAGTGAATATTCGGCTCAAATGATTTTGCACAGTTCTCGTAAACATAGTGAGTTTTGGGCTCAAATGATTTTTCGCAGTTCACGAACACAACGCTATTATCACTATTAACTCAAGAGCAGTTATGTAAGAGGAGTTGTGGTCTGTATCAGTTTCATAAGCAGAATTGGACTACATATGGTCCGTATGAGTAGGAAACACAGTTCTTTTTTCCTTGGCATGTTCATGGTTCTTAATGTATTGGAGACGCTGGAAAGAAGAGGATGATTCATGCCTTAAAACAGCATGTTTTTCAGGGATGAGAATTCTGGTCTGAATTTCCCCTCACAAACAGAGTTAAACCCCAGGATCTATGTCTTCCTAAAAGCAAGAGTTCATTTCTGGTAAAACCAATGAATTTTGTGCTCAAAGGATTTTTGGCAGTTCACGAATCCAACAATATTCTCACTATTAACTAAAGAGCATTTATATAAGAGGAGCTGTGGTTTGTATCAGTTTCATAAGCAGAGTTGAACTACATATGGACCGTATGAGTAGGAAACACAGTTCTTTTTTTCTGGGCATGCTCATGGTTCTTGCTGTATTGGAGACGCTGGAATGAAGAACTTGCTTCTTGCATTAAAACAGAGTGTGTTTCATGGATGAGAACTCTGGTCTGAAATTCCCTTCAGAAACGGAGTTAAACCCCTGATCTGTGTCATCCTACAAACAAGAGTTCATTTCCGGAAAACCAAGTGAATATTCGGCTCAAATGATTTTGCACAGTTCTGGTAAACATAGTGAATTTTGGGCTCAAATGATTTTTCGCAGTTCACAAAAACAACGCTATTATCACTATTAACTCAAGAGCATTTATGTAAGAAGAGTTGTGGTCTGTATCTGTTCCATAAGCAGAGTTGGACTACACATGGTCCCTATGAGCAGGAAACACAGTTCTTTTTTCATTGGCATGCTCATGGTTCTTACTCTATTGGAGACCCTGGAAACAAGAGGATGATTCATGCCTTAAAACAGAGTGTTTTTCAGGGATGAGAACTCTGGTCTGAATTTCCCTTCAGAAACGGAGTTAAACCCCAGGATCTGTGTCTTCCTACAAGCAAGAGTTCAGTTCTGGTAAACACAGTGAATTTTGGGCTCAAATTATTTTTCACAGTTCAAGAACACAACGCTATTCTCACTATTAACTAAAGAGCATGTATGTAAGTGGGGTGTGGTCTGTATCAGTTTCATAAGCAGAGTTGAACTACACATGGTCCGTATGAAAGGGAAAAACAGTTTTTTTTTCAGGCCATGCTCATGGTTCATGCTGTAATTTAGGCTCTGGAAAGAAGAGCTTGCTTCTTCTTTAAAAGGGAGTGTGTTTCAGGGATGAGAACTCTGGTCTGAAATTAGCTTCAGAAACGGAGTTTTACCCCAGGGTCTGTGTTTTCCTACAAGCAAGAGTTCATTTCTGGTAAAACCAATGAATTTTGTGCTCAAAGGATTTTTGGCAGTTCACGAATCCAACAATATTCTCACTATTAACTAAAGAGCATTTATATAAGAGGAGCTGTGGTTTGTATCAGTTTCATAAGCAGAGTTGAACTACATATGGACCGTATGAGTAGGAAACACAGTTCTTTTTTTCTGGGCATGCTCATGGTTCTTGCTGTATTGGAGACGCTGGAATGAAGAACTTGCTTCTTGCATTAAAACAGAGTGTGTTTCATGGATGAGAACTCTGGTCTGAAATTCCCTTCAGAAATGGAGTTAAACCCCTGATCTGTGTCATCCTACAAACAAGAGTTCATTTCTGGAAAACCAAGTGAATATTCGGCTCAAATGATTTTGCACAGTTCTGGTAAACATAGTGAATTTTGGGCTCAAATGATTTTTCACAGTTCACGAACACAACGCTATTATCACTATTAACTCAAGAGCATTTATGTAAGAAGAGTTGTGGTCTGTATCTGTTCCATAAGCAGAGTTGGACTACACATGGTCCCTATGAGCAGGAAACACAGTTCTTTTTTCCTTGGCATGCTCATGGTTCTTACTCTATTGGAGACCCTGGAAACAAGATGATGATTCACGCCTTAAAACAGAGTGTTTTTAAGGGATGAGAACTCTGGTCTGAATTTCCCTTCAGAAACGGAGTTAAACCCCAGGATCTGTGTCTTCCTATGAGCAAGAGTTCAGTTCTGGTAAACACAGTGAATTTTGGGCTCAAATTATTTTTCACAGTTCAAGAACACAACGCTATTCTCACTATTAACTAAAGAGCATGTATGTAAGTGGGGTGTGGTCTGTATCAGTTTCATAAGCAGAGTTGAACTACACATGGTCCGTATGAAAGGGAAACACAGTTTTTTTTTCAGGCCATGCTCATGGTTCATGCTGTAATTTAGGCTCTGGAAAGAAGAGCTTGCTTCTTCTTTAAAAGGGAGTGTGTTTCAGGGATGAGAACTCTGGTCTGAAATTAGCTTCAGAAACGGAGTTTTACCCCAGGGTCTGTGTTTTCCTACAAGCAAGAGTTCATTTCTGGTAAAACCAATGAATTTTGTGCTCAAAGGATTTTTGGCAGTTCACGAATCCAACAATATTCTCACTATTAACTAAAGAGCATTTATGTAAGAGGAGCTGTGGTTTGTATCAGTTTCATAAGCAGAGTTGAACTACATATGGACCGTATGAGTAGGAAACCCAGTTCTTTTTTTCTGGGCATGCTCATGGTTCTTGCTGTATTGGAGACGCTGGAATGAAGAACTTGCTTCTTGCATTAAAACAGAATGTGTTTCATGGATGAGAACTCTGGTCTGAAATTCCCTCCAGAAACGGAGTTAAACCCCATGATCTGTATCATCCTACAAACAAGAGTTCATTTCTGGAAAACCAAGTGAATATTCGGCTCAAATGATTTTGCACAGTTCTGGTAAACATAGTGAGTTTTGGGCTCAAATGATTTTTCGCAGTTCACGAACACAACGCTATTATCACTATTAACTCAAGAGCAGTTATGTAAGAGGAGTTGTGGTCTGTATCAGTTTCATAAGCAGAATTGGACTACATATGGTCCGTATGAGTAGGAAACACAGTTCTTTTTTCCTTGGCATGTTCATGGTTCTTAATGTATTGGAGACGCTGGAAAGAAGAGGATGATTCATGCCTTAAAACAGCATGTTTTTCAGGGATGAGAATTCTGGTCTGAATTTCCCCTCAGAAACAGAGTTAAACCCCAGGATCTGTGTCTTCCTAAAAGCAAGAGTTCATTTCTGGTAAAACCAATGAATTTTGTGCTCAAAGGATTTTTGGCAGTTCACGAATCCAACAATATTCTCACTATTAACTAAAGAGCATTTATATAAGAGGAGCTGTGGTTTGTATCAGTTTCATAAGCAGAGTTGAACTACATATGGACCGTATGAGTAGGAAACACAGTTCTTTTTTTCTGGGCATGCTCATGGTTCTTGCTGTATTGGAGACGCTGGAATGAAGAACTTGCTTCTTGCATTAAAACAGAGTGTGTTTCATGGATGAGAACTCTGGTCTGAAATTCCCTTCAGAAACGGAGTTAAACCCCTGATCTGTGTCATCCTACAAACAAGAGTTCATTTCTGGAAAACCAAGTGAATATTCGGCTCAAATGATTTTGCACAGTTTTGGTAAACATAGTGACTTTTGGGCTCAAATGATTTTTCACAGTTCACGAACACAACGCTATTATAACTATTAACTCAAGAGCATTTATGTAAGAAGAGTTGTGGTCTGTATCTGTTCCATAAGCAGAGTTGGACTACACATGGTCCCTATGAGCAGGAAACACAGTTCTTTTTTCCTTGGCATGCTCATGGTTCTTACTCTATTGGAGACCCTGGAAACAAGATGATGATTCACGCCTTAAAACAGAGTGTTTTTCAGGGATGAGAACTCTGGTCTGAATTTCCCTTCAGAAACGGAGTTAAACCCCAGGATCTGTGTCTTCCTACAAGCAAGACTTCAGTTCTGGTAAACACAGTGAATTTTGGGCTCAAATTATTTTTCACAGTTCAAGAACACAACGCTATTCTCACTATTAACTAAAGAGCATGTATGTAAGTGGGGTGTGGTCTGTATCAGTTTCATAAGCAGAGTTGAACTACACATGGTCCGTATGAATAGGAAACACAGTTTTTTTTTCAGGCCATGGTCATGGTTCATGCTGTAATTTAGGCTCTGGAAAGAAGAGCTTGCTTCTTCTTTAAAAGGGAGTGTGTTTCAGGGATGAGAACTCTGGTCTGAAATTAGCTTCAGAAACGGAGTTTTACCCCAGGGTCTGTGTTTTCCTACAAGCAAGAGTTCATTTCTGGTAAAACCAATGAATTTTGTGCTCAAAGGATTTTTGGCAGTTCACGAATCCAACAATATTCTCACTATTAACTAAAGAGCATTTATGTAAGAGGAGCTGTGGTTTGTATCAGTTTCATAAGCAGAGTTGAACTACATATGGACCGTATGAGTAGGAAACCCAGTTCTTTTTTTCTGGGCATGCTCATGGTTCTTGCTGTATTGGAGACGCTGGAATGAAGAACTTGCTTCTTGCATTAAAACAGAATGTGTTTCATGGATGAGAACTCTGGTCTGAAATTCCCTCCAGAAACGGAGTTAAACCCCATGATCTGTATCATCCTACAAACAAGAGTTCATTTCTGGAAAACCAAGTGAATATTCGGCTCAAATGATTTTGCACAGTTCTGGTAAACATAGTGAGTTTTGGGCTCAAATGATTTTTCGCAGTTCACGAACACAACGCTATTATCACTATTAACTCAAGAGCAGTTATGTAAGAGGAGTTGTGGTCTGTATCAGTTTCATAAGCAGAATTGGACTACATATGGTCCGTATGAGTAGGAAACACAGTTCTTTTTTCCTTGGCATGTTCATGGTTCTTAATGTATTGGAGACGCTGGAAAGAAGAGGATGATTCATGCCTTAAAACAGCATGTTTTTCAGGGATGAGAATTCTGGTCTGAATTTCCCCTCAGAAACAGAGTTAAACCCCAGGATCTGTGTCTTCCTAAAAGCAAGAGTTCATTTCTGGTAAAACCAATGAATTTTGTGCTCAAAGGATTTTTGGCAGTTCACGAATCCAACAATATTCTCACTATTAACTAAAGAGCATTTATATAAGAGGAGCTGTGGTTTGTATCAGTTTCATAAGCAGAGTTGAACTACATATGGACCGTATGAGTAGGAAACACAGTTCTTTTTTTCTGGGCATGCTCATGGTTCTTGCTGTATTGGAGACGCTGGAATGAAGAACTTGCTTCTTGCATTAAAACAGAGTGTGTTTCATGGATGAGAACTCTGGTCTGAAATTCCCTTCAGAAACGGAGTTAAACCCCTGATCTGTGTCATCCTACAAACAAGAGTTCATTTCTGGAAAACCAAGTGAATATTCGGCTCAAATGATTTTGCACAGTTTTGGTAAACATAGTGACTTTTGGGCTCAAATGATTTTTCACAGTTCACGAACACAACGCTATTATAACTATTAACTCAAGAGCATTTATGTAAGAAGAGTTGTGGTCTGTATCTGTTCCATAAGCAGAGTTGGACTACACATGGTCCCTATGAGCAGGAAACACAGTTCTTTTTTCCTTGGCATGCTCATGGTTCTTACTCTATTGGAGACCCTGGAAACAAGATGATGATTCACGCCTTAAAACAGAGTGTTTTTCAGGGATGAGAACTCTGGTCTGAATTTCCCTTCAGAAACGGAGTTAAACCCCAGGATCTGTGTCTTCCTACAAGCAAGACTTCAGTTCTGGTAAACACAGTGAATTTTGGGCTCAAATTATTTTTCACAGTTCAAGAACACAACGCTATTCTCACTATTAACTAAAGAGCATGTATGTAAGTGGGGTGTGGTCTGTATCAGTTTCATAAGCAGAGTTGAACTACACATGGTCCGTATGAATAGGAAACACAGTTTTTTTTTCAGGCCATGGTCATGGTTCATGCTGTAATTTAGGCTCTGGAAAGAAGAGCTTGCTTCTTCTTTAAAAGGGAGTGTGTTTCAGGGATGAGAACTCTGGTCTGAAATTAGCTTCAGAAACGGAGTTTTACCCCAGGGTCTGTGTTTTCCTACAAGCAAGAGTTCATTTCTGGTAAAACCAATGAATTTTGTGCTCAAAGGATTTTTGGCAGTTCACGAATCCAACAATATTCTCACTATTAACTAAAGAGCATTTATGTAAGAGGAGCTGTGGTTTGTATCAGTTTCATAAGCAGAGTTGAACTACATATGGACCGTATGAGTAGGAAACCCAGTTCTTTTTTTCTGGGCATGCTCATGGTTCTTGCTGTATTGGAGACGCTGGAATGAAGAACTTGCTTCTTGCATTAAAACAGAATGTGTTTCATGGATGAGAACTCTGGTCTGAAATTCCCTCCAGAAACGGAGTTAAACCCCATGATCTGTATCATCCTACAAACAAGAGTTCATTTCTGGAAAACCAAGTGAATATTCGGCTCAAATGATTTTGCACAGTTCTGGTAAACATAGTGAGTTTTGGGCTCAAATGATTTTTCGCAGTTCACGAACACAACGCTATTATCACTATTAACTCAAGAGCAGTTATGTAAGAGGAGTTGTGGTCTGTATCAGTTTCATAAGCAGAATTGGACTACATATGGTCCGTATGAGTAGGAAACACAGTTCTTTTTTCCTTGGCATGTTCATGGTTCTTAATGTATTGGAGACGCTGGAAAGAAGAGGATGATTCATGCCTTAAAACAGCATGTTTTTCAGGGATGAGAATTCTGGTCTGAATTTCCCCTCAGAAACAGAGTTAAACCCCAGGATCTGTGTCTTCCTAAAAGCAAGAGTTCATTTCTGGTAAAACCAATGAATTTTGTGCTCAAAGGATTTTTGGCAGTTCACGAATCCAACAATATTCTCACTATTAACTAAAGAGCATTTATATAAGAGGAGCTGTGGTTTGTATCAGTTTCATAAGCAGAGTTGAACTACATATGGACCGTATGAGTAGGAAACACAGTTCTTTTTTTCTGGGCATGCTCATGGTTCTTGCTGTATTGGAGACGCTGGAATGAAGAACTTGCTTCTTGCATTAAAACAGAGTGTGTTTCATGGATGAGAACTCTGGTCTGAAATTCCCTTCAGAAACGGAGTTAAACCCCTGATCTGTGTCATCCTACAAACAAGAGTTCATTTCTGGAAAACCAAGTGAATATTCGGCTCAAATGATTTTGCACAGTTCTGGTAAACATAGTGAATTTTGGGCTCAAATGATTTTTCGCAGTTCACGAACACAACGCTATTATCACTATTAAGTCAAGAGCAGTAATGTAAGAAGAGTTGTGGTCTGTATCAGTTTCATTAGCAGAGTTGGACTACACATGGTCCGTATGAGTAGGAAACACAGTTCTTTTTTCCTTGGCATGCTCATGGTTCTTACTCTATTGGAGACCCTGGAAACAAGAGGATGATTCATGCCTTAAAACAGAGTGTTTTTCAGGGATGAGAACTCTGGTCTGAATTTCCCTTCAGAAACGGAGTTAAACCCCAGGATCTGTGTCTTCCTACAAGCAAGAGTTCAGTTCTGGTAAACACAGTGAATTTTGGGCTCAAATTATTTTTCACAGTTCAAGAACACAACGCTATTCTCACTATTAACTAAAGAGCATGTATGTAAGAGGGGTGTGGTCTGTATCAGTTTCATAAGCAGAGTTGAACTACATATGGACCGTATGAATAAGAAACCCAGTTCTTTTTTTCTGGGCATGCTCATGGTTCTTGCTGTATTGGAGACGCTGGAATGAAGAACTTGCTTCTTCTTTAAAACAGAATGTGTTTCATTGATGAGAACTCTGGTCTGAAATTCCCTCCAGAAACGGAGTTCAACCCCATCATCTGTATCATCCTACAAACAAGAGTTCATTTCTCGAAAACCAAGTGAATATTCGGCCTAAATGATTTTGCACAGTTCTGGTAAACATAGTGAATTTTGTGCTCAAATGATTTTTCGCAGTTCACAAACACAACGCTATTATCACTATTAACTCAAGAGCAGTTATGTAAGAGGAGTTGTGGTCTGTATCAGTTTCATAAGCAGAATTGGACTACATATGGTCCGTATGAGTAGGAAACTCAGTTCTTTTTTCCTTGGCATGTTCATGATTCTTAATGTATTGGAGACCATGGAAAGAAGAGGATGGTTCATGCCTTAAAACAGAGTGTTTTTCAGGGATGAGTATTCTGGTCTGAATTTCTCCTCAGAAACAGAGTTAAACCCCAGGATCTGTGTCTTCCTACAAGCAAGAGTTCATTTCTGGAAAACCAAGTGTATTTTCGACTCAAATGATTATACACAGTTCTAGAACCCAACGCGATTATCACTATTAACTAAAGAGCATTTACGTAATAGGAGCTGTGGTTTGTATCAGTTTCATATGCAGAGTTGAACTACATATGGTCCATATGAGTAGGAAACCAAGTTCTTTTTTTCTTGGCATGCTCATAGTTCTTAATGTATTGGAGAACCTGGAAACAAGAGGATGATTCATGCCTTAAAACAGAGTGTTTTTCAGGGAAGAGCATTCTGGTCTGAATTTCCCTACAGATACGGAGTTAAACCCCAGGATCTGTGTCTTTCTACAAGCAAGAGTTGAGTTCTGGTAAACATAGTGAATTTTTGGCTCAAATGATTTTTCGCAGTTCACGAACCCAGCGCAATTATCACTATTAACTAAAGAGCATTTATGTAAGAGGAGGTGTGGTCTGTATCAGTTTCATAAGCAGAGTTGACCTAAATATGGTCCGTATGAGTAGGAAACACAGATATTTTTTTCTTGGCATGCTCATGGTTCTCATTGTTTTGGTGTCCCTGGAAAGATGAGGGTGATTCATGCATTAAAACAGCGTGTTTTTCAGGGATGAGAATTCTGGTCTGAATATCCCCTCAGAAACAGAGTTAAACCCCAGGATATGTATCTTCCTACAAGCAAGAGTACATTTCTGGTTAACCCAATGAATTTTGGGCTCAAATGATTATTGGCAGTTCACGAATCCAACAATATTCTCACTATTAACTAAAGAGCATTTATGTAAGAGGAGCTGTGGTTTGTATCAGTTTCATATGCAGAGTTGAACTACATATGGTCCTTATGAGTAGGAAACACAGTTCTTTTTTTCTGGGCATGCTCATGGTTCTTGCTGGAATTTAGGCTCTGGAAAGAAGAGCTTGCTTCTTCCATTAAATCAGAGTGCGTTTCAGGGTGTGTTTCAGGGATGAGAACTCTGGTCTGAATTTCCCTTCAGAAACGGAGTTAAACCCCAGGATCTGTGTATTCCTACAAGCAAGAGTTCAGTTCTGGTAAACATAGTGAATTTTGGGCTCAAATGATTTTTCACAGTTCACGAACACAACGCTATTTTCACTATTAACTGAAGAGCATTTATGCAAGAGGAGGTGTGGTCTGTATCAGTTTCATAAGCAGCGTTGTACTAAATATAGTCTGTATGAATAGGAAACACAGTTCTTTTTTTCAGGCCGTGCTCATGGTTCTTGCTGTATTTTAGACTCTGGAAAGAAGAGCTTGCTTCTTTCATTAAAACAGAGTGTGTTTCATGGATGAGAACACTGGTCTCATTTTCCCTTCATAAATGGAGTTAAACCCAATGATCTGTGTCTTCCTACATGCAAGAGTACATTTCTGGTAAATCAAGTGAATTTTCGGCTCAAATGATTTTACACAATTCTAGAACACAACGCGATTTTCACTATTAACTAAAGAGCATTTATGTAAGAGGAGCTGTGGTCTGTATCAGTTTCATAAGCAGAGATGGACTACATATTGTCCGTATGAGTAGGAAACCCAGTTCTTTTTCTTGGCATGCTCATGGTTCTTACTCTATTGGAGACCCTGGAAAGAAGAGGATGATTCATGCCTTAAAACAGCATGTTTTTCAGGGATGAGAATTCTGGTCTGAATTTCCCCTCAGAAACAGAGTTAAACCCCAGGATCTGTGTCTTCCTAAAAGCAAGAGTTCATTTCTGGTAAAACCAATGAATTTTGTGCTCAAAGGATTTTTGGCAGTTCACGAATCCAACAATATCCTCACTATTAACTAAAGAGCATTTATGTAAGAGGAGCTGTGGTTTGTATCAGTTTCATAAGCAGAGTTGAACTACATATGGACCGTATGAGTAGGAAACACAGTTCTTTTTTTCTGCGCATGCTCATGGTTCTGGCTATATTACATATGCTGGAATGAAGAACTTGCTTTTGCATTAACACAGATTGTGTTTCATGGATGAGAACTCTGGTCTGAAATTCCCTTCAGAAACGGAGTTAAACCCCTGATCTGTGTCATCCTACAAACAAGAGTTCATTGCTGGAAAACTAAGTGAATATTCGGGTCAAATGATTTTGCACAGTTCTGGTAAACATAGTGACTTTTGGGCTCAAATGATTTTTCGCAGTTCACGAACACAACGCTATTATCACTATTAACTAAAGAGCATTTATGTAAGAGGAGTTGTGGTCTGTATCACTTTCATAAGCAGAGTTGGACTAAACATGGTCCGTATGAGTAGGAAACACAGTTCTTTTTCCTTGGCATGTTCATGGTTCTTAATGTATTGGAGACCCTGGAAACACGAGGATGATTCATGCCTTATAACAGCGTGTTTTTCAGGGATAAGAATTCAGGTCTGAATTTCCCCTCAGAAACAGAGTTAAACCCCAGGATCTGTGTCTTCCTACAAGCAAGAGTTCATTTCTGGTTAACCCAATGAATTTTGGTCTCAAATGATTTTTCGCAGTTCACGAACCCAACACGATTCTCACTATTAACTAAAGAGCATTTAGGTAGGAGGAGCTGTGGTCTGTATCAGTTTCATAAGCAGAGTTGAACTACATATGGTCTGCATGATTAGGAAACACAATTCTTTTTTTCAGGGCATGCTCATGGTTCTTGCTGTATTTTAGACTCTGGAAAGAAGAGCTTGTTCTTGCATTAAATCAGAGTGTGTTTCAGGGTGTGTTTCAGGGATGAGAACTCTGGTCTGAATTTCCCTTCAGAAACGGAGTTAAACCCCAGGATCTGTGTCTTCCTACAAGCAACAGTTCAGTCCTGGTAAACATAGTGAATTTTGGGCTCAAATGATTTTTCGCAGTACACGAACACAACGCTATTATCACTATTAACTAAAGAGCAGTTATGTAAGAAGAGGTGTGGTCTGTATCAGTTTCATAAGCAGAGTTGACCTAAATATGGACCGTATGAGTAGGAAACACAGACCTTTTTTTCTTGGCATGCTCATGGTTCTCACTGTTTTGGTGACCCTGGAAAGATGAGGGTGATTCATGCATTAAAACAGCGTGTTTTTCAGGGATGAGACTCTGGTCTGAATTTCCCCTCAGAAACAGTGTTAAACCCCATGATATGTATCTTCCTACAAGCAAGAGTTCATTTATGGTCAACCCAATGAATTTTGGGCTCAAATGATTTTTGGCAGTTCTCGAATCCAACAATATTCTCACTATTAACTAAAGAGAATTTATGTAAGAGGAGCTGTGATTTGTTTCAGTTTCATAAGCAGAGTTGAACTACATATGGTCCGTATGAGTAGGAAACACAGTTGTTTTTTTCTCGGCATGCTCATGGTTCTTGCTGTATTGGAGATGCTGGAAAGAAGAGCTTGCTTCTTGCATTAAAACAGAGTGTGTTTCATGGATGAGAACTCTGGTGTCAATTTCCCTTCAGAAATGGAGTTTAACCCCGGGATCTGTGTCTTCCTATAAGCCAGAGTTCATTTCTGGTAAACACAGTGAATTTTGGTCTCAAATGGTTTTTCGCAGTATATGAACCCAACGAGATTTAAACTATTAACTAAAGAGCATTTATATAAGAGGAGCTGTGGTCTTTATCAGTTTCATAAGCAGAGTTGAACTACATGTGGAACGTATGAGTAGGATACACAGATCTTTTTTTTCTTGGCATGCTCATGGTTCTCACTGTTTTGGTGACCCTGGAAAGAAGAGGGTGATTAATGCATTAAAACAGCGTGTTTTTCAGGGATGAGAATTCTGGTCTGAATTTCCCCTCAGAAGCAGAGTTAAACCCCAGGACCTGTGTCTTCCTACAAGCAAGAGTTCATTTCTGGTTAACCCAATGAATTTTGGGCTCAAATGATTTTTCGCAGTTCACGAATCCAACAATATTCTCACTATTAACTAAAGAGCATTTATGTAAGAGGAGCTGTTGTATGTATCAGTTTCATAAGCAGAGTTGAACTACATATGGTCTGCATGATTAGGAAACACAATTCTTTTTTCAGGGCATGCTCATGGTTCTTGCTGTATTTTAGAATCTGGAAAGAAGAGCTTGCTTCTTGCATTAAATCAGAGTGTGTTTCAGGGTGTGTTTCAGGGATGAGAACTCTGGTCTGAATTTCCCTTCATATATGGAGTTAAACCCCAGGATCTGTGTCTTCCTACAAGCAAGAGTTCAGTTCTGGTAAACATAGTGAATTTTGGGCTCAAATGATTTTTCGCAGTTCATGAACACAATGCTATTATCACTATTAACCAAAGAGCATTTATGTAAGAGGAGGTGTGGTGTCTATCAGTTTCGATAGCAGAGTTGAACTAAATTTGGTCCGTATTAATACAAAACACAGTTCTTTTTTTCAGGCCATGCTCATGGTTCTTGCTGTATTTTATACTCTGGAAAGAAGAGCTTGCTTCTTGCATTAAACCCCTGTATCTGTGTCTTCACAAGAGTGTTTTTCAGGGATGAGAATTCTGGACTGAATTTCCCCTCAGAAACAGAGTTAATCCCCAGGAGCTGTGTCTTCCTACAAGCAAGAGTTCATTTCTGGTTAACCCAATGAATTTTGGTCTCAAATGATTTTTCGCAGTTCACGAACCCAACACGATTCTCACTATTAACTAAAGAGCATTTAGGTAGGAGGAGCTGTGGTCTGTATCAGTTTCATAAGCAGAGTTGAACTACATATGGTCTGCATGATTAGGAAACACAATTCTTTTTTTCAGGGCATGCTCATGGTTCTTGCTGTATTTTAGACTCTGGAAAGAAGAGCTTGTTCTTGCATTAAATCAGAGTGTGTTTCAGGGTGTGTTTCAGGGATGAGAACTCTGGTCTGAATTTCCCTTCAGAAACGGAGTTAAACCCCAGGATCTGTGTCTTCCTACAAGTAACAGTTCAGTCCTGGTAAACATAGTGAATTTTGGGCTCAAATGATTTTTCGCAGTTCACGAACACAACGCTATTATCACTATTAGCTAAAGAGCCTTTATGTAAGAGGAGGTGTGGTCTGTATCAGCTTCATAAGCAGAGTTGAACTAAATATTGTCCGTATGAATAGGAAACACAGTTCTTTTTTTCAGGCCGTGCTCATGGTATTTGCAGTATTTTAGACTCTGGAAAGAAGAGCTTGCTTCTGCGTTAAAACAGAGTGTGTTTCAGGGATGAGAACTCTGGTCTGAATTTCCCTTCAGAAATGGAGTTCAACCCCAGGATCTGTGTCTTCCTACAAGCAAGAGTTCATTTCTGGTTAACCCAATGAATTTTGGTCTCAAATGATTTTTCGCAGTTCACGAACCCAACACGATTCTCACTATTAACTAAAGAGCATTTAGGTAGGAGGAGCTGTGGTCTGTATCAGTTTCATAAGCAGAGTTGAACTACATATGGTCTGCATGATTAGGAAACACAATTCTTTTTTTCAGGGCATGCTCATGGTTCTTGCTGTATTTTAGACTCTGGAAAGAAGAGCTTGTTCTTGCATTAAATCAGAGTGTGTTTCAGGGTGTGTTTCAGGGATGAGAACTCTGGTCTGAATTTCCCTTCAGAAACGGAGTTAAACCCCAGGATCTGTGTCTTCCTACAAGCAACAGTTCAGTCCTGGTAAACATAGTGAATTTTGGGCTCAAATGATTTTTCGCAGTACACGAACACAACGCTATTATCACTATTAACTAAAGAGCAGTTATGTAAGAAGAGGTGTGGTCTGTATCACTTTCATAAGCAGAGTTGACCTAAATATGGACCGTATGAGTAGGAAACACAGACCTTTTTTTCTTGGCATGCTCATGGTTCTCACTGTTTTGGTGACCCTGGAAAGATGAGGGTGATTCATGCATTAAAACAGCGTGTTTTTCAGGGATGAGACTCTGGTCTGAATTTCCCCTCAGAAACAGTGTTAAACCCCATGATATGTATCTTCCTACAAGCAAGAGTTCATTTATGGTCAACCCAATGAATTTTGGGCTCAAATGATTTTTCGCAGTTCACGAATCCAACAATATTCTCACTATTAACTAAAGAGCATTTATGTAAGAGGAGCTGTTGTATGTATCAGTTTCATAAGCAGAGTTGAACTACATATGGTCTGCATGATTAGGAAACACAATTCTTTTTTCAGGGCATGCTCATGGTTCTTGCTGTATTTTAGAATCTGGAAAGAAGAGCTTGCTTCTTGCATTAAATCAGAGTGTGTTTCAGGGTGTGTTTCAGGGATGAGAACTCTGGTCTGAATTTCCCTTCATATATGGAGTTAAACCCCAGGATCTGTGTCTTCCTACAAGCAAGAGTTCAGTTCTGGTAAACATAGTGAATTTTGGGCTCAAATGATTTTTCGCAGTTCATGAACACAATGCTATTATCACTATTAACCAAAGAGCATTTATGTAAGAGGAGGTGTGGTGTCTATCAGTTTCGATAGCAGAGTTGAACTAAATTTGGTCCGTATTAATACAAAACACAGTTCTTTTTTTCAGGCCATGCTCATGGTTCTTGCTGTATTTTATACTCTGGAAAGAAGAGCTTGCTTCTTGCATTAAACCCCTGTATCTGTGTCTTCACAAGAGTGTTTTTCAGGGATGAGAATTCTGGACTGAATTTCCCCTCAGAAACAGAGTTAATCCCCAGGAGCTGTGTCTTCCTACAAGCAAGAGTTCATTTCTGGTTAACCCAATGAATTTTGGTCTCAAATGATTTTTCGCAGTTCACGAACCCAACACGATTCTCACTATTAACTAAAGAGCATTTAGGTAGGAGGAGCTGTGGTCTGTATCAGTTTCATAAGCAGAGTTGAACTACATATGGTCTGCATGATTAGGAAACACAATTCTTTTTTTCAGGGCATGCTCATGGTTCTTGCTGTATTTTAGACTCTGGAAAGAAGAGCTTGTTCTTGCATTAAATCAGAGTGTGTTTCAGGGTGTGTTTCAGGGATGAGAACTCTGGTCTGAATTTCCCTTCAGAAACGGAGTTAAACCCCAGGATCTGTGTCTTCCTACAAGTAACAGTTCAGTCCTGGTAAACATAGTGAATTTTGGGCTCAAATGATTTTTCGCAGTTCACGAACACAACGCTATTATCACTATTAGCTAAAGAGCCTTTATGTAAGAGGAGGTGTGGTCTGTATCAGCTTCATAAGCAGAGTTGAACTAAATATTGTCCGTATGAATAGGAAACACAGTTCTTTTTTTCAGGCCGTGCTCATGGTATTTGCAGTATTTTAGACTCTGGAAAGAAGAGCTTGCTTCTGCGTTAAAACAGAGTGTGTTTCAGGGATGAGAACTCTGGTCTGAATTTCCCTTCAGAAATGGAGTTCAACCCCAGGATCTGTGTCTTCCTACAAGCAAGAGTTCATTTCTGGTTAACCCAATGAATTTAGGCTTAAATGATTTTACACAGTTCTAGATCCCAATGCGATTATCACTATTAACTAAAGAGCATTTGTGTAAGAGGAGCTGTGGACTGTATCATTATCGTGAGCTGTGTTGGACTACATATGGTCCGTATAAGTAGGAAACACAGTTCTTTTTATTCTTGCCATGTTCATCGTTCTTACTGTATTGGAGACCCTGGAAAGAAGAGGATGATTCATCCCTTAAAACAGAGTGTGTTTCAGGGATGAGAATTCTGGTTTGAATTTCCCTACAGAAACGGAGTTAAACCCCAGGATCTGTGTCTTCCCATAAGCAAGAGTTCAGTTCTGGTAAACATAGTGAATTTTTGGCTCAAATGATTTTTCGCAGTTCACGAACACAACGCTATTGTCACTATTAACTAAAGAGCATTTATGTAAGAGGAGGTGTGGTCTGTATCAGTTTCATAAGGAGAGTTGAACTACATATGGACCGTATGATTAGGAAACACAGTTCTTTTTTTCTGGGGATGCTCATGGTTCTTGCTGTATTGGAGACGCTGGAAAGAAGAGCTTGCTTCTTGCATTAAAACAGAGTGTGTTTCATGGATGAGAACTCCGGTCTGATTTTCCCTTCAGAAACGGAGTAAAACCCCATGATCTGTGTCTTCCTACAAGCAAGAGTTCATTTCTGGTAAACCAATTGAATTTTCGGCTCAAATGATTTTACACAGTTCTAGAACACAACGCGATTTTCACTATTAACTAAAGAGCATTTATGTAAGAGGAGCAGTGCTTTCTATCAGTATCATAAGCAGAGTTGGACAACATATGGTCAGTATGAGTAGGAAACACAGTTCTTTTTTTCTTGGCATGTTGATGGTTCTTACTGTTTTGGCGACCCTGGAAAGAAGAGGATGATTCATGCCTTAAAACAGAGTGTTTTTCAGGGATGAGAATTCTGGTCTGAATTTCCCCTCAGAAACAGAGTTAATCCCCAGGATCTGAGTCTTCCTACAATCAAGAGTTCATTTCTGTTTAAACCAATGAATTTTGGGCTCAAATGATTTTTGGCAGTTCACGAACCCAACAATATTCTCACTATTAACTAAAGAGCATTTATGTAAGAGGAGCTGTGGTTTGTATCAGTTTTATAAGTAGAGTTGAACTACATATGCACCATATGAGTAGGAAACACAGTTTTTTTATCTTGGCATTCTCATGGTTCTTGCTGTATTGGAGACGCTGGAAAGAAGAGCTTGCTTCTTGCATTAAAACAGAGTGTGTTATATGGATGAGAACTCTGGTCTGAATTTTCTTTCAGAAACGGAGTTAAACCCCATGATCTGTGTCATCCTACAAGCAAGAGTTCATGTCTGGAAAACCAAGTCAATTTCTGGCTCAAATGATTTTACACAGTTCTAGACCCGAACACGATTATCACTATTAACTAAAGAGCATTTATGTAAGAGGAGCTGTGGTCTGTATCAGTTTCATAAGCAGAGTTGGACTACACATGGTCCGTATGAGTAGGAAACACAGTTCGTTTTTTCTTGGGATGTTCACGGTTCTTAATGTACTGGAGACCATGGAAAGAAGAGGATGATTCATGCTTTAAAACAGAGTGTTTTTCAGGATGGAGCATTCTGGTCTGAATTTCCCTACAGAAACGGAGTTAAACCCCAGGATCTGTGTCTTCCTAAAAGCAAGAGTTCAGTTCTGGTAAACATAGTGAATTTTGGGCTCAAATGATTTTTCGCAGTTCACGAACACAACACTATTGTCGCTATTAACTAAAGAGCATTATGTAAGAGGAGGTGTGGTCTGTATCAGTTTTATAAGCAGAGTTGAACTAAATTTGGTCCGTATTAATAGGAAACACAGTTATTTTTTTCTTGGCATGTTCATGGTTCTTACTGTTTTGGCGACCCTGGTAAGAAGAGGATGATTCATGCCTTAAAACAGAGTGTTTTTCAGGGATGAGAATTCTGGTCTGAATTTCCCCTCAGAAACAGAGTTAATCCCCAGGAGCTGTGTCTTACTACAAGCAAGAGTTCCTTTCTGGTTAACCCAATGAATTTTGGGCTCAAATGATTTTTCGCAGTTCAAGAACCCAACACGATTCTCACTATTAAGTAAAGAGCATTTATGTAAGAGGAGCTATGGTATGTATCAGTTTCATAAGCAGACTTCAACTACATATGTACCATATGAGTAGGAAACACAGTTCTTTTTTTCTGGGGATGCTCATGGTTCTTGCTGTATTGGAGAAACTGGAAAGAAGAGCTTGCTTCTTGCATTAAAACAGAGTGTTTTTCATGGATGAGAACACTGGTCTGATTTTCCCTTCAGAAACGGAGTTTAACCCAATGATCTGTGTCTTCCTACATGCAAGAGTTCATTTCTGGTAAACCAAGTGAATTTTCGGCTCAAAAGATTTTACACAGTTCTAGAACACAACGCGATTTTCACTATTAATTAAGAGCATTTATGTAAGAGGAGCTTTGGTCTGTATCGGTTTCATAAGTACAGTTGAACTATATATGGAACGTATGAGTAGGAAACACAGGTCTTTTTTTCTTGGCATGTTCATGGTTCTTACTGTTTTGACGACCCTGGAAAGAAGAGGATGATTCATGCCTTAAAACAGAGTATTTTTCAGGAAAGAGCATGCTGGTCTGAATTTCCCTACAGAAACGGAGTTAAACCCCAGGATCTGTGTCTTCCTACAAGCAAGAGTTCATTTCTGGTTAACCCAATGAATTTAGGCTCAAATGATTTTACACAGTTCTAGAACCCAACGCGATTATCACTATTAACTAAAGAGCATTTGTGTAAGAGGAGCTGTGGGCTGTAACAGTATCATAAGCAGAGTTGGACTACATATGGTCCTTAATAGTAGGAAACACAGTTCTTTTATTCTTGCCATGTTCATCGTTCTTACTGTATTGGAGACCCTGGAAAGAAAAGGATGATTCATGCCTTAAAACAGAGTGTTTTTCAGGGATGAGAATTCTGATCTGAATTTCACTACAGAAACGGAGTTAAACCCCAGGATCTGTGTCTTCTCTTAAGCAAGAGTTCAGTTCTGGTAAACATAGTGAATTTTCAGCTCAAATGATTTTTCGCAGTTCATGAACACAACGCTATTGTCACTATTAACTAAAGAGCATTTATGTAAGTGGAGGTGTGGTCTGTATCAGTTTCATAAGGAGAGTTGAAGTACATATGGAACGTATGATTAGGAAACACAGTTCTTTTTTTCTGGGGATGCTCATGGTCCTTGCTGTTTTGGAGACGCTGGAAAGAAGAACTTGCTTTTTGCATTAAAACAGAGTGTGTTTCATGGATGAGAACTCCGGTCTGATTTTCCCTTCAGAAACGGAGTAAAACCCCAGGATCTGTGTCTTCCCATAAGCAAGAGTTCAGTTCTGGTAAACATAGTGAATTTTTGGCTCAAATGATTTTTCGCAGTTCACGAACACAACACTATTGTCGCTATTAACTAAAGAGCATTTATGAAAGAGGAGGTGTGGTCTGTATCAGTTTTATAAGCAGAGTTGAACTAAATTTGGTCCGTATTAATAGGAAACACAGTTCTTTTTTTCTTGGCATGTTGATGGTTCTTACTGTTTTGGCGACCCTGGAAAGAAGAGGATGATTCATGCCTTAAAACAGAATGTTTTCAGGGATGAGAATTCTGGTCTGAATTTCCCCTCAGAAACAGAGTTAATCCCCAGGAGCTGTGTCTTACTATAAGCAAGAGTTCCTTTCTGGTTAACCCAATGAATTTTGGGCTCAAATGATTTTTCGGAGTTCAAGAACCCAACACGATTCTCACTATTAACTAAAGAGCATTTATGTAAGAGGAGCTGTGGTATGTATCAGTTTCATAAGCAGACTTCAACTACATATGTACCATATGAGTAGGAAACACAGTTCTTTTTTTCTGGGGATGCTCATGGTTCTTGCAGTATTGGAGAAACTGGAAAGAAGAGCTTGCTTCTTGCATTAAAACAGAGTGTTTTTCATGGATGAGAACACTGGTCTGATTTTCCCTTCAGAAACGGAGTTTAACCCAATGATCTGTGTCTTCCTACATGCAAGAGTTCATTTCTGGTAAACCAAGTGAATTTTCGGCTCAAAAGATTTTACACAGTTCTAGAACACAACGCGATTTTCACTATTAATTAAGAGCATTTATGTAAGAGGAGCTTTGGTCTGTATCGGTTTCATAAGTACAGTTGAACTATATATGGAACGTATGAGTAGGAAACACAGGTCTTTTTTTCTTGGCATGTTCATGGTTCTTACTGTTTTGGCGACCCTGGAAAGAAGAGGATGATTCATGCCTTAAAACAGAGTATTTTTCAGGAAAGAGCATGCTGGTCTGAATTTCCCTACAGAAACGGAGTTAAACCCAGGGATCTGTGTCTTCCTACAAGCAAGAGTTCATTTCTGGTTAATTCAATGAATTTAGGCTCAAATGATTTTACACAGTTCTAGAACCCAACGCTATTATCACTTTTAACTAAAGAGCATTTGTGTAAGAGGAGCTGTGGGCTGTAACAGTATCATAAGCAGAGTTGGACTACATATGGTCCTTAATAGTAGGAAACACAGTTCTTTTTTTCTTGCCATGTTCATCGTTCTTACTGTATTGGAGACCCTGGAAAGAAAAGGATGATTCATGCCTTAAAACAGAGTGTTTTTCAGGGATGAGAATTCTGATCTGAATTTCACTACATAAACGGAGTTAAACCCCAGGATCTGTGTCTTCCCTTAAGCAAGAGTTCAGTTCTGGTAAACATAGTGAATTTTCAGCTCAAATGATTTTTCGCAGTTCTAGAACACAACCTTATTGTCACTATTAACTAAAGAGCATTTATGTAAGAGGAGGTGTGGTCTGTATCAGTTTCATAAGGAGAGTTGAAGTACATATGGACCGTATCATTAGGAAACACAGTTCTTTTTTTCTGGGGATGCTCATGGTTCTTGCTGTATTGGAGACGCTGGAAAGAAGAGCTTGCTTCTTGCATTAAAACAGAGTGTTTTTCATGGATGAGAACACTGGTCTGATTTTCCCTTCAGAAACGGAGTTTAACCCAATGATCTGTGTCTTCCTACATGCAAGGGTTCATTTCTGGTAAACCAAGTGAATTTTCGGCTCAAAAGATTTTACACAGTTCTAGAACACAACGCGATTTTCACTATTAATTAAGAGCATTTATGTAAGAGGAGCTTTGGTCTGTATCGGTTTCATAAGTACAGTTGAACTATATATGGAACGTATGAATAGGAAACACAGGTCTTTTTTTTTTTGGCATGTACATGGTTCTTACTGTTTTGGCGACCCTGGACAGAAGAGGATGATTCACACCTTAAAACAGAGTATTTTTCAGGAAAGAGCATGCTGGTCTGAATTTCCCTACAGAAACGGAGTTAAACCCCAGGATCTGTGTCTTCCTACAAGCAAGAGTTCATTTCTGGAAACCAAGTGAATTTTCAGCTCAAATGATTTTACACAGTTCTAGAACAAGACGTGCTTTTCACGATTAACTAAAGAGCATTTATGTAAGAGGAGCTGTGTTCTGTATCATTTCATAAGCAGAGCTGAACTACTTATCGTCTGTACGAGTAGGAAACATAGTTCTTTTTTTCTAGGAATGCTCATGGTTTTTACTGTATTGGAGACGCTGGATAAAAGAGGATGATATTTGCCTTAAAAAAGAGTTTTTTTTCAGGGATGAGAACTCTGGTCTGAATTTGCCTTCAGAAACGGAGTTAAACCCCAGCATCTGTGTCTTCCTACAACCAAGAGTTCATTTGTGGTATACAAAGTGAATTTTGGGCTCACATGATTTTACACAGTTCAAAACACAATGCGATTCTACCTATTAACTAAAGAGCATTCTTTTAAGAGGAGCTGTGGTTGGTATCAGTTTCATAGGCAGAGTTGAACTACATATGGTCCGTATGAGTAGGAAACACAGTTCTTTTTTTTAGTGCATGCTCATTGTTTTTGCTGTATTTTAGACTCTGGAAAGAAGAGCTTGCTTCTTGCGTTAAAATAGAGTATGTTTCAGGGACGAGAACTCTGGACTGAATTTCCCTTCAGAAACAGAGTTACACTCCAGCATCTGTATCTTCCTACAAGCAAGAGATCATTTCTGGTAAACCAAGTGAATTTTCGGCTCAAATGATTTTACACAGATCCAGAACACAACGCGTTTATCACTATTAACTATAGAGCATTTATGTAAGAGGAGCGGTAGTCTGAATCAGTTTCATAAGTAGAGTTGAATTACATATGGTCTGTATGAGTATTAAACACAATTCTTTTTTTCAGGATATGTTCATTGTTTTTGCTGTACGTTAGAATCTTGAAAGAAGAGCTTGTTTCTTGTGTTAAAACAGAGAGTGTTTCCGGGATGAGAACTCTGTTCTGAATTTCCCTTCAGAAACGGAGTTAATGCACAGGATCTGTGTCTTCCTACAAGCAAGAGTTCATTTCTGGTAAACCCAGTAAATTTTGGGCTCAAATGATTTTTCACACTTCACGAACCCTACACTATTCTCACTATTAACCAATGAGGTTTTATATAAGAGCAGCTGTGCTTTGTATCTGTTTCATAAGCAGAGTTGAACTACATATGGTCCGAATGAGTAGGAAACTCAGTTCTTTTTTTCTGGGCATGCTCATGGTTCTTGCTGTATAGGAGACGCTGGAAAGAAGAGCTTGCTTCTTGCGTTAAAACAGAGTGTGTTTCATGTATGAGAACACTGGTCTGATTTTTCCTTCAGAAACGGAGTTAAACCCCAGGATCTGTGTCTTCCTACAAGCAAGAGTTCATTTCTGTTAAACAAAGTGAATGTTGGGCTCAAATGATTTTACACAGTTCCAAAACCCAATGCGATTTTCACTATTAACTAAAGAGCATTTAAGTAAGAGGAGCTGTAGTTTGTATCAGTTTCATGAGCAGAATTGAACTACATATGGTCCGTATGAGTAGGAAACACATTTTTTTTTTCAGGGCATGCTCATTGTTCTCGCTGTATTGTAGACTCTGGAAAGAAGACCTTGCTTTTTTCGTTAAAACACAGTGTGTATCAGGGATGAGAACTCTGGTTCTTATATCCCTTCAGAAACGGAGTTAAACCACAGGATCTGTGTCTTCCTACAAGCAAGAGTTCATTTCTGGTAAAGCGAGTGAATTTTGGGCTCAAATAATTTTTAGCAGTTCACTATGCCAAACCGATTCTCACTATTAAGGAAAGAGCATTTATGTAAGAGGAGCTGTGGTTTCTATCAGTTTCATAAGCAGAGTTGAAGTATATATCGTCTGTATGTGTAGGAAACACAGTTCTTTTTTTCTGGGCATGCTCATGGTTCTTGCTGTATTGGAGACGCTGGAAAGAAGAGCTTGCTTCTTGCATTAAAACAGAATGTGTTTCATGGATTAGAACTCTGGTCTTAATTTCCCTTCAGAAAGGGAGTTAAACCCCAGGATCCGTGTCTTCCTACAAGCAAGAGATCAATTCTGGTAAACCCAGTCATATTTGGGCTCAAATGATTTTTCGCAGTTCATGAACACAACATGATTTTCACTATTAACTAAAGAGCATTTGTGTAAGAGGAGCTGTGGTTTGTTTCAGTATCATAAGCAGAGTTGAACTACATATGGTCTAAATGAGTAGGAAACAAAGTTCTTTTTTTCAGGGCATGCTCATGGTTCTTGGTGTATTTTAGAATCTGGAAAGAAGAGCTTGCTTCTTGCTTTAAAACAGAGCATGTTTCCGGCATGAGAACTCTGGTCTGAATTTCCCTTCAGAAATGGAGTTAAACCCCAGGAACTGTGTCTTCCTACAAGCAAGAGTTCATTTCTGGTTAACCCAGTGATATTTGGGCTCAAATGATTTTTCGCAGTTCACGAACCCAACGCGATTCTCACAATTAACTAAAGAGCATTTATGTAAGCGGCACTGTGGTTTTTATCAGTTTCATAAGCAGAGTTGATCTACATATGGTCCGTATGAGTAGGAAACACAGTTCTTTTTTTCAGGGCATGCTCATGGTTCATAATGTATTAGAGACCCTGGAAAGAAGAGGATGATTCATGCCTTAAAACAAATTGTTTTTCAGGGATGAGAATTCTGGTCTGAATTTGCCTTCATTAAAGGAGTTAAACCCCAGGATCTGTGTCTTCCTACAAGCAAGAGTTCATTTCTGGTAAACCCAGTTAATTATGGGCTGCCATGGTTTTTTGCAGTTCACGAACCCAAGGAGATTCTCAATATTAACTAAAGAGCATTTATGTAAGAGGAGCTGTTGTATTTATCAGTTTCATGAGCAGAGTTGAACTACATATGGTCCGAATGAGGAGGAAACACAGTTTTTTTTTTTTTTTTCAGGGCATGCTCATGGTTCTTGCTGTATTTTACACTCTGGGTAGAAGAGCTTGATTCTTGCGTTAAAGCAGAGTGTGTTTCAGGGATGAGAACTCTGGTCTGAATTTCCCTTCAGAAACAGAGTTAAAACCCAGGATCTGTGTCTTCCTACAGGCATGAGTTCATTTCTGGTAAACCAAGTGAATTTGGGGCTCAAATGATTTTTCGAGTTAACCAACCCAAACCGATTCTCACTACTAACTAAAGAGCATTTATGTAAGAGGAGCTGTGGTTTTTTTCAGTTTCATAAGCATAGTTGAACTACATATGGTCCGTAAGAGTATGAAACCCAGTTCATTTTTTCAGGGCATGATCATGGTTCTTGCTGTATTTTAGACTCTGGAAAGAAGAGCTTGCTTCTTGTGTTAAATCAGAGTGTGTTTCAGGAATGAGAACTCTGGTCTGAATTTCTCTTTAGAAACGGAGTTTAACCCCAGGATCTGTGTCTTCCTACAAGCAAGAGTTCATTTCTGGTTAACCCAGTGATATTTGGGCTCAAATGATTTTTCGCAGTTTACGAACCCAACGTGATTCTCACAATTAACTAAAGAGCATTTATGTAAGCGGCACTGTGGTTTTTATCAGTTTCATAAGCAGAGTTGATCTACATATGGTCCGTATGAGTAGGAAACACAGTTCTTTTTTTCAGGGCATGCTCATGGTTCATAATGTATTAGAGACCCTGGAAAGAAGAGGATGATTCATGCCTTAAAACAAATTGTTTTTCAGGGATGAGAATTCTGGTCTGAATTTGCCTTCATTAACGGAGTTAAACCCCAGGATCTGTGTCTTCCTACAAGCAAGAGTTCATTTCTGGTAAACCCAGTTAATTATGGGCTGCCATGGTTTTTTGCAGTTCACGAACCCAAGGAGATTCTCAATATTAACTAAAGAGCATTTATGTAAGAGGAGCTGTTGTATTTATCAGTCTCATGAGCAGAGTTGAACTACATATGGTCCGAATGAGGAGGAAACACAGTTTTTTTTTTCAGGGCATGATCATGGTTCTTGCTGTATTTTACACTCTGGGTAGAAGAGCTTGATTCTTGCGTTAAAGCAGAGTGTGTTTCAGGGATGAGAACTCTGGTCTGAATTTCCCTTCAGAAACGGAGTTAAACCCCAGGATCTGTGTCTTCCTACAAGCAAGAGTTCATTTCTTGTATACAAAGTGAATTTTTGGCTCAAATGATTTTACACAGTTCAAAACCCAATGCGATTCTCACTATTAACTAAAGAGCATTTATTTAAGAGGGGCTGTGGTTTGTATCTGGATCTTACTACAAGCAATAGTTCATTTATGGTAAACTCAGTGAATTTTGGACTCAAATGATTTTTCTCGGGTCACAAACCCAAAGAGATACTCACTTTTAACGAGGATTTATGTAAGTGGAGCTGGTGTTTGTATCAGTTTCATAAGTAGAGTTGAACTACATATGGTCCGAATGAGTAGGAAACACAGTTATTTTTTTCAGGGCATGCTCATGGTTCTTGCTGTATAGGAGACGCTGGTAAGAAGATCTTGCTTCTTGCGTTAAAACACAGTGTGTATCAGGGATGAGAACTCTGGTCTTTATATCCCTTCAGAAACGTAGTTAAACCCCAGGATCAGTGTCTTCCTACAAGCAAGAGTTCATTTCTGGTAAACCCAGTTTATTATGGGCTGAAATGATTTTTCGCAGTTCACGAACCCAGGAGATTCTTAATAATAACTCAAGAGCATTTATGTTAGAGGAGCTGTTGTATTTATCAGTTTCATGAGCAGAGTTGAACTACATATGGTCCACATGAGTAGGAAACACAGTTTTTTTTTTCAGGGCATGCTCATGGTTCTTGCTGTATTTTAGACTCTGGAAAGAAGAGCTTGATTCTTGAGTTAAAGCAGAGTGTGTTTCAGGGATGAGAACTCTGGTCTGAATTTCCCTTCAGAAATGGAGTTAAACCCCAGAATCTGTGTCTTCTTACAGGCATGAGTTCATTTCTGGTAAACCAAGTGAATTTTGGGCTCAAATGATTTTTCACAGTTAACCAACCCAAACAGATTCTCACTATTAACTAAAGAGCATTTATGTAAGAGGAGCTGTGGTTTTTTTCAGTTTCATAAGCAGAGTTGAACTACATATGGTCCGTAAGAGTAGGAAACCCAGTTCATTTTTTCAGGGCATGCTCATGGTTCTTGCTGTATTGGAGACGCTTGAAAGAAGAGCTTGCTTCTTGCATTAAAACAGAATGTTTTTCATGGATGAGAACTCTGGTCTTAATTTCCCTTCAGAAAGGGAGTTAAACCCCAGGATCCGTGTCTTCCTACAAGCAAGAGATCATTTCTGGTATACAAGTGAATTTTGGGCTCAAATGATTTTACACATTTCAAAACCAAATGCGAATCTCACTATTAACTAAAGAGCATTTATTTAAGAGGGGCTGTGGTTTGTATCAGTTTCGTAAGCAGAGTGGATGCACATATGGTCCATTTGAGTAGGAAACACAGTTCTATTTTGAACGCATGCTCATGGTTCTTGCTGTATTTGAGACACTGAAAGAAGGGCTTGCTTCTTCCGTTAAAACAGCATGAGTTTCATGGATGAAAACACTGGTCTGAATTTCCCTTCAGAATCGGAGTTAAACCACGGTATCTGTGTCTTCCTACAAGCAAGAGTTCATTTCTAGTAAACCAAGTGAATTTTCGGCTCAAATGATTTTACACAGTTCCAGAACACAACGCGATTATCACTATTAACTATAGAGCATTTATGTAAGAGGAGCTGTAGTCTGTATCAGTTTCATGAGCAGAGTTGAACTACATATGGTTTGTATGAGTATTAAACACAGTTCGATTATTCTGGGCATGCTCATGGTTCTTGCTCTAATTTTTGACTCTGGAAAGAAGAGCGAGCTTCTTGCGTTAAAACAGATTGTGTTTCAGGGATGAGAACTCTGGTCTGAATTTCCCTTCAGAAACGGAGATTAACCCCAGGATCTGTGTCTTTCTACAAGCAAGAGTTCATGTCTGGTAAATCCAATGAATTTTGAGTTCAAATGATTATACACAGTTCATGAACCCAACGTGATTCTCACTATTAACTAAAGAGCATTTATGTAAGAAGAGCTGTGGTTTGTTTCAGTTTCATAAGCAGAGTTGAATTACATATGGTCCTTATGAGTAGGAAACACAGTTCTTTTTTTCAGGGCATGCTCATGATTCTTGCAGTATTGGAGACGCTGGAAAGAAGGGCTTGCTCCTGGCGTTAAAAGAGAGTGTGTTTAGGGATGAGAACTCTTTTCTGAATTTCCCTTCAGAAATGGAGTTAATCCCCACGATCTGTGTCTTCCTACCAGCAAGAGTTCATTTCTGGTAAACTCAGTGAATTTTGGGCTCAAATGATTTTTCTCGGTTCACAAACCCAACGCCATTCTCACTTTTAACGAAAGAGGATTTATGTAAGAGGAGCTGTGGTTTCTATCAGTTTCATAAGCAGAGTTGAACTACATATGGTCTGTATGAGTAGGAAATACAGGTCAATTTTCTGGGCATGCTCGTGGTTCTCACTGTATTGGAGACGGTGGAAAGAAGATTATGATTCTTGCCTTAAAACAGAGTGTTTTTCAGGGATGAGAACTCTGGTCTGAATTTCCCCTCAGAAACGGAGTTAAACCCCAGGATCTGTGTCTGCCTACAAGCAAGAGTTCATTTCTGGCAAACCAAGTGATTTTTCGGCGCAAATGATTTTACACAGTTCTAGAACACAACGCGATTATCACTATTAACTAAAGAGCACTTATGTAAGAGGAGGTGTGGTCTGTATCAGTTTCATAAGCAGAGTTGATCTACACATGGACCGTATGAATAGGAAACACAGTTCTTTTTTTTCAGGCCATGCTCATGGTTCTTGTTGTATTATAGAATCTGGAAAGAAGAGCTTGATTCTTTTATTAAAACAGAATGTGTTTCAGGGATGAGAACTCTGGTCTGAATTTCCCTACAGAAATGGAGTTAAACCCCAGGATCTGTGTCTTAATACAAGCAAGAGTTCATTTCTGGTAAACCCAGTAAATTTTGGGCTCAAATGATTTTTTTCAATTCACGAACACAACGCTATTCTCATTATTAACTAAAGAGGATTTATGTAAGGGGATCTGTGGTTTGTATCAGTTTCATAAGCAGAGTTGAACTACATATGGTCCGTATGAGTAGGAAACACAGTTCTTTTTTTCTGAGCATGCTCATGTTTCTTACTGAATTAAATACGCTGGAAAGAAAAGGATGATTCTTGCCTTAAAACATAGTGTTTTTCACGGATAAGAACTCTGGTCTGAATTTCCCTTCAGAAACGGAGTTAAACCCCAGGATCTGTGTCTTCCTACAAGCAAGAGTTAATTTCTGGTTAACCCAGTGAATTTTGGGCTCAAATGATTTTACACAGTTCACAAACCTGACGCGATAATCCCTATTAACTAAAGAGCATTTATGTAAGAGTAGCTGTGGTTTCTACCAGTTTCAAAAGCAGAGTTGAACTACTTATGGTCCGTATGAGTAGGAAACACAGTTCTTTCTTTCATGGCAAGCTCATGGTTCTTGCTGTATTTTAAAATTTGGAAAGTAGAGCTTGCTCCTTGCGTTAAAAGGGAGTGTGTGTCATGGATGAGAACACTGGTCTGAATTTCCCTTCAGAAACGGAGTTCAACCACAGGATCTGTGTCTTCCTACAAGCAAGAGTTCATTTCTGGGAAACCATGTGAATTTTGGGCTCAAATGATTTTTTGCAGTCACGAACACAACGCGATTCTCACTATTAACTAGAGAGCATTTATGTAAGAGTAGATTTGGTTTGTTTCAGTTTCATGAGCAGAGTTGAACAACCTATGGTCCGTATGAGTTGGAAACACAGTTCTTTTTTTCTGTGCATGCTCATGGTTCTTACTGTATTGGAGACCCTAGAAAGAAGAGGATGATTCATGCCTTAAAACAGAGTGTTTTTCAGGGATGAGAACGCTGGCTTAATTTGCCTTCAGAAACTGAGTTAAACCCCAGGATCAGTGTCTTCCTACAAGCAAGAGTTCATTTCTGGTAAACCCAGTGAATTTTTGGGCTCAAATGATTTTTTGCAGTTCACGAACCCAAAATGATTCTCACTATTAACTAAAGAGCATTTATGTAAGTGGAGCTGTGGTTTGTATCAGTTTCATAAGCAGAGTTGAACTACATATGGTCCGTATGAGTAGGAAACACGGTTCTTTTTTTCTGGGCATGCTCATGGTTCTTGCTGTATTGGAGACGCTGGAAAGAAGAGCTTGCTTCTTCTTTGAAAACAGAGTGTGTTTCATGGATGAGAACACTGTTCTGAAATTACCTTCAGAAACAGAGTTAAACCACAGGATATGTGTCTTCCTACAAGCAAGAGATCATTTCTGGTAAACCAAGTGAATTTTGGGCTCAAATGATTTTCACAGTTCCGAAACCCATCGCGATTCTCACTATTAACTAAAGAGAATTTGTGATAGCGGAGCTGTGGTTTGTAGCAGTTACATAAGCAGAGTTTTACTACATATGGTCCATATGAGTAGGTAACACGGTTCTTTTTTTCTGGGCATGCTCATGGTTCTTGCTGTATTGGAGACTCTGGAAAGAAGAGCTTGCTTCTTGCCTGAAAACAGAGTGTATTTCATGGATGAGAACACTGGTCTGAATTTACCTTCAGAAACATTTGTAAACCACAGGATCTCTGTCTTCCTACAAGCAAGAGTTCATTTCTGGTAAACCCAGTGAATTTTGGGCTCAAATGATTTTTCACAGTTCATAAACCCATCGTGATTCACACTATTAACTAAAGAGCATTTATTTAAGAGGTGATGTGGTTTGTGTCAGTTTCATAAGCAGAGTTGAACTACATAAGATCCGTATGAGTATGAAACAGTTCTTTTTTTAAGGGCATGCTCATGGTTCTTGCTGTATTTTAGACTCTGGAAAGAAGAGATTGCTTCTTGCGTTAAAACATAGTGTGTTTCAGGGATGAGAACTGAGGTCTGAATTGCCCTTCAGAAACGGAGTTAAACCCCAGGATCTGTGTTTTCCTACAAGCCAGATTTCATTTCTGTTTAACACAGTGAATTTTGTGCTCAAATGATTTTTCACTATTCATGACCCCAACGCGATTCTCACTATTAACTAAAGAGCATTTATGTAAGAGGAGCTGTGGTTTATATCAGTTTCATAACCAGAGTTGAACTACATATGGTCCATATGAGTAGGAAATACTGTTCTTTTTTTCTGGGCATGTTCATGGTTCTTGCTGTATTGGAGACGCTGGAAAGAAGAGCTTGCGTCTTGCATGAAAACAGAGTGTGTTTCATGGATGAGAACTCTGGTCCAAATTTCCCCTCAGAAATGGAGTTAAAACCCAGGATCTGTGTCTTCCTACAAGCAAGAGTTCATTTCTGGTAACCAAGGGAATTTTGAGCTCAAATGACTTTACACAGTTCTAGAACCAACGCGATTATCACTATTAACCAAAGAGCATTTATGTAAGAGGAGCTGTGGTTTGTGTCAGTTTCAGAAGCAGAGTTGAACAACACATGGTCCGCGTGAATAGGAAACACAGTTCTTTTTTTCTGGGCAAGCTCATGGTTCTTGCTGTATTGGAGACTCTGGATAGAAGGGGATGATTCATGCCTTAAAACGGAGTGTGTTTCATGGATGAGAACTCTGGTCTGAATTTCCCTTCAGAATCGGAGTTAAACCCCATGATCTCTGTTTTCGTTCAAGCAAGAATTCATTTCAGGTAAACCAAGTGAATTTTGGGCTCAAATGTTTTCACACAGTTCTAGAACCAAACACGCTTATCACTATTAACTAAAGAGCATTTATGTAAGAGGAGATGTGGTCTGTATCAATTTCATAAACAGAGTTGGACTACATATGGTCCTTAAGGGTAGGAAACACAGTTCTTTTTTTCCGGGCATGCTCATGTTTCTTACTATATTGGAGATCCTGGATAGAAGAGGATGATTCATGCCTTAAAACACAGTGTTTTTCAGGGAAGAGAATTATTGTCTGAATTTCCCTTCATAAACGGAGTTAAACCCCAGGATCTGTGTCTTCCTAAATGCAAGAGTTCATTTCTGGTTAACGCAGTGAATTTGGGGCTCAAATCATTTTTCGCAGTTCATGAACCCAACGCGATTCTCACTATTAACTAAAGAGCATTTATGTAACAGGCGCTGTGGTTTCTATAAGTTTTATAAGCGCTGGAAAGAAGAGCTTGCTTCTTGCATTAAAACAGAGTGTGTTTCATGGATGAGAGCTCTGGTCTGAATTTGCCTTCAGAAACGGAGTTAAACCCCAGAATCTGTGTCTTCATACGAGCAATAGTTAATTTCTGGTAAACCCAGTGAATATTGGGCTCAAATGATTTTTGCAGCTCACGAACCCTACGCTATTCTCACTATTAACTAAAGAGGATTTACGTAAGAGGAATCGTGGTCTGTATCAGTTTCAGAAGCAGAGTTGAACTTCATATGGTCCGTATGAATAGCAAACACAGTTCTTTTTTTCAGACCATGCTCATGGTTCTTGCTGTATTTTAGACTCATGAAAGAAGAGCCTGCTTCTTCGTTAAAACAGAGTGTGTTTCAGGGATGAGAACTCTGGTCTGAATTTCCCTTTAGAAACGGAGTTAAACCCCACGATCTGTGTCTTCCTACCAGAAAGAGTTCATTTCTGGTAAATAAAGTGAATTTTCGGCTCAAATGAATTTACACAGTTCTAGAACCCAAAGCTATTCAAACTATTAACTAAAGAGGATTTATCTTAGAGGAGCTGTGGGTTGCATCCGTTTCATAAGCAGAGTTGAACTACATATGGTCTGTATAAGTAAGAAACACAGTTCTTTTATTCTTGGCATGCTCATGGTACTTACTGTATTGGAGACCCTTAACAGAAAAAGATGATTCATGCCTTAAAACAGAGTGTTTTTCAGGGATGTGAATTCTGGTATGAATATCTCTTCAGAAACGGAGTTCAACCCCAGGATCTGTGTCTTCCTACAAGCAAGAGTTCATTTTTGGTTAACCCAGTGAATTTTGGGCTCAAATGATATTTCGCAGTTCACGAACCCAACGCTATTCAAACTATTAACTAAAGAGGATTTATGTCAGAGGCGCTGTGGTTGTATCTGTTTCATAAGCAGAGTTGAACTACATATGGTCCGTTTGAGTAGGAAACACAGTTCTTTTATTCTGGGCATTCTCATGGTTCTTGCTCTATTGGAGAATCTGGAAAGAAGAGCTTGATGCTTGCATTAAAACAGAGTGAGTTTCATAGGTGAGTACTCTGCCCAGACTTTCCCTTCAGAACCGGATTTAAACCCCATGATCTGTGTCTTCCTACAATCAAGAGTTAATTTCTGGTAAACCAAGTGAATTTTGGGCTCATATGATTTTACACAGTTCTAGAACCGTACACGATTATCATTATTAACTAAAGAGCATTTATGTAACAGGAGCGGTGGTTTGTATATGTTTCATAAGCAGAGTTGAAATACATATGGTCCGTATGAGTAGGAAACACAGTTCTTTTATTCTGGGCATTCTCCTGGCTCTTGCTGTATCGGAGACCCTGGAAAGAAGAGCTTGCTGCTTGCATTAAAACAGAGTGTGTTTCATAGATGAGAACTCTGGTCTGAATTTCCCTTCAGAAACGGAGTTAAACCCCATGATCTGTGTCTTCCTACAAGCAAGAAATCATTTCTGGTAAACCAAGTGAATTTTGGGCTCAAATAATTTTTCACATTTCTAGAAATGAACACGATTATCACTGTTAACTAACGAGCATTTATGTAAGAGGAGCTGTGGTCTGTATCAATTCCATGAGCAGTGTTGGACTACATATTGTCTGTATGAGTAGGAAACACAGTTCTTTTTTCTTGGCATGCTCATGGTTCTTACTGTATTGGGGACCCTGGACAGAAGAGGATGATTCATGCCTTAAAACAGAGTGTTTATCATGTATGAGAACTCTGGTCTGAATTTCCCTTCAGAAACGGAGATAAACCCCTGGATCTGTGTCTTCCTACAAGCAAGAGTTCATTTCTGGTAAACAAAGTGAATTTTCGGCTCAAATGACTTTACAGAGTTCTAGAACCCAACGCTATTCACACTATTAACTAAAGAGGATTTATCTTAGAGGAGCTGTGGTTTGTTTCAGTTTCATAAGCAGAGTTGAACTACATATGGTCTGTATGAGTAAGAAACACAGTTCTTTTATTCTTGGCATGCTCATGGTTCTTACTGTATTGGAGACCCTAGAAAGAAGAGGATGATTCATGCCTTAAAACAGGGTGTTTTTCAGGGATGAGAATGCTGGCTTAATTTGCCTTCAGAAACTGAGTTAAACCCCAGGATCAGTGTCTTCCTACAAGCAAGAGTTCATTTTTGGTTAACCCAGTGAATTTTGGGCTCAAATGATTTTTCGCAGTTCACGAACCCAACGCTATTCAAACTATTAACTAAAGAGGATTTATGTCAAAGGCGCTGTGGTTTGTATCTGTTTCATAAGCAGAGTTGAACTACATATGGTCCGTTTGAGTAGGAAACACAGTTCTTTTATTCTGGGCATTCTCATGGTTCTTGCTGTATTGGAGAATCTGGAACGAAGAGCTTGATGCTTGCATTAAAACAGAGTGTGTTTCATAGGTGAGAACTCTGCCCAGACTTTCCCTTCAGAACCGGATTTAAACCCCATGATCTGTGTCTTCCTACAATCAAGAGTTAATTTCTGTTAAACCAAGTGAATTTTGGGCTCATATGATTTTACACAGTTCTAGAACCGAACAGGATTATCACTATTAACTAAAGAGCATTTATGTAACAGGAGCGGTGGTTTGTATCTGTTTCATAAGCAGAGTTGAACTACATATGGTCCGTATGAGTAGGAAACACAGTTCTTTTATTCTGGGCATTCTCCTGGTTCTTACTGTATTGGAGAACCTAGAAAGAAGAGGATGATTCATGCCTTAAAACAGGGTGTTTTTCAGGGATGAGAATGCTGGCTTAATTTGCCTTCAGAAACTGAGTTAAACCCCAGGATCAGTGTCTTCCTACAAGCAAGAGATCATTTCTGGTAAACCCAGTGATTTTGGTCTCATAGGATTTTTTGCAGTTCACGAACCCAAAATGATTCTCACTATTAACTAAAGAGCATTTATGTAAGTGGAGCTGTGGTTTGTATCAGTTTCATAAGCAGAGTTGAACTTCATATGGTCCGTATGAGTAGGAAACACAGTTATTTTTTCTTGGCATGCTCATGGTTCTTGCTGTATTTTAGAATCTGGAAAGAAGAGCTTACTTCTTGCGTTAAAAGAGAGTGTGTTTCAGGGATCAGATCTCTGGTTTGAATTTCCCTTCAGAAAGGGAGTTAAAACCCAGGATCTGTGTCTTCCTACAAGCAAGCGTTCATTTTTGAAAGACCCAGGGAATTTTGGGCTCAAATGATTTTTCGCAGTTCACGAACCCAACGCTATTCAAACTATTAACTAAAGAGGATTTAACTTATAGGAGGTGTGGTTTGTATCAGTTTCTTAAGCAGAGTTGAACTACATATGGTCCGCATAAATAGGAAACACAGTTCTTTTTTTCAGGCCATGCTCATGTTTCTTGCTGTATTGAAGACTCTGGAAAGAAGAGCTTGCTTCTCCGTGTAATGAGAGTGTGGTTCAGGGATGAGAACTCTGGTCTGAATTTCCCAGTAGAAACGGAGTTAAACCCCAGGATCTGTGTCTTCCTACAAGCAAGAGTTCATTTCTGGTAAACCCAGTGAATTTTGTGCTCAAATGATTTTTCGCATGTTCAGGATCCCAACGCGATTCTCACTATTATCTAAAGAGCATTTATCTAAGAGGAGGTGTGGTCTGTATCAGTTTCATAAGCAGAGTTGAACTGCTTGCGGTCTGTATGAATAGGAGACACAGTTCTATTATTCAGGCCATGCTCATGGTTCTTGCTATATTTTAGACTCTGGAAAGAAGAGCTTGCTTCTTCGTTAAAACGGAGTGTGTTTTTGGGATGAGAACTCTGGTTTGAATTTCTTTTCCGAAATGGAGTTAAACCCCAGGATCTGTGTCTTCCTACAAGCAAGAGTTCATTTCTGGTAAACCCAGTGAATTTTGTGCTCAAATGATTTTTTGCATGTTCAAGAACCCAAAGCGTTTCTCACTATTATCTAAAGAGCATTTGTCTAAGAGGAGGTGTGGTCTGTATCAGTTTCATAAGCAGAGTTGAACTACTTGTGGTCCGTATGAATAGGAAACAGAGTTCTTTTTTCAGGCCATGCTCATGGTTCATGCTATATTTTAGACTCTGGAAAGAAGAGCTTGCTTCTTCGTTAAAACAGAGTGTGTTTCAGGGATGAGAACTCTGGTTTGAATTTCCCTTACAAAATGGAGTTAAACCCCAGGATATGTGTCTTCCTACAAGCAAGAGTTCATTTCTGGTAAACTCAGTGAAATTTGGGCTCAAATGATTTTTCGCAGTTCACGAACCCAACGCTATTCTCACTATTAACTAAAGAGGATTTATGTAAGTGGAGCTGTGGTTTGTATCAATTTCATAAGTAGAGTTGAACTACATATGGTCTGTATGAGTAGGAAAAACAGATCTTTTTTTCCGGGCATGCTCATGTTTCTTACTATATTGGAGACGCTGGATAGAAGAGGATGATTATTGCCTTAAAACAGAGTGTTTTTCAGGGATCAGAACTCTGGTCTGAATTTGGCTTCAGACGCGGAGTTGAACCACAGGATCAGTGTCTTCCTAAATGCAAGAGTTCATTTCTGGTTAACGCAGTGAATTTGGGGCTCAAATAATTTTTCGCAGTTCATGAAAACAACGCGATTCTCACTATTAACTAAAGAGCATTTATGTAACAGGAGCTGTGGTTTCTATAAGTTTTATAAGCAGCGTTGAACTACATATAGTCCGTATGAGTAGGAAACACATTTCATTTTTTCTGGGCATGCTCATGTTTCTTGATGTTTTGGAGCCGCTGGAAAGAAGTGCTTGCTTCATGCGTGAAAATTGAGTGTGTTTCATGGATGAGAACACTGGTCTGAATTTCACCTCAGAAATGGAGTTAAAACCCAGGAACTGTGTCTTCCTCCAAGCAAGTGTTCATTTTTGATAAACCCAGGGAATTTTGGGCTCAAATGATTTTTCGCAGTTCACGAACACAACGCTATTCAAACTATTAACTAAAGAGGATTTATCTTAGAGGAGGTGTGGTTTGTATCAGTTTCATAAGCAGTGTTGAACTACATATGGTCCGTATGAGTACGAAACACAGTTCTTTTTTCTGGGCATTCTCATGGTTCTTGCTGTATTGGAGACGCTGGAAAGAAGAGCTTGCTTCTTCCATTAAAACAGAGTGTGTTTCATGGATGAGAACTCTGGTCTGAATTTGCCTTCAGAAACAGAATTCAACCCCAGAATCTGTGTCTTCATACAAGCAATAGTTCATTTCTGGTAAACCAAGTGAATTTTGGGCTCAAATGATTTTTCGCAGTTCACCACCCAAGCCGATTCTCACTATTAACTAAAGAGGATTTATGTAAGAGGAGCTGTGGTTTGTATCAGTTTCATAAGCAGAGTTGAACTACATATGGACCCTTTGAGTAGAAAACACAGTTCTTTTATTCTGGTCATTGTCATGGTTCTTGCTCTATTGGAGATGCTGGAAGAAGAGCTTTTGCTTGCATTAAAACAGAGTGTGTTTCATAGATGAGAACTCTGGCCAGACTTTCCCTACAGAACCTAATTTAAACCCCATGATCTGTGTCTTCCTATAATCAAGAGTTAATTTCTGTTAAACCAACTGAATTTTGGGCTCATATGATTTTACACAGTTCTAGAACCGAACACGATTATCACTATTAACTAAAGAGCATTTATGATACAGGAGCGGTGGTTTGTATCTGTTTCATAAGCAGAGTTGAACTACATATGGTCCGTATGAGTTGAAACACAGTTATTTTATTCTGGGCATTCTCATGGTTCTTGCTCTATTGGAGACTCTGGAAAGAAGTACTTGCTGCTTGCATTAAAACAGAGTGTGTTTCATAGATGAGAACTCTGGTCTGAATTTCCCTTCAGAAACGTTGTTAAACCCCATGATCTGTGTCTTCCTACAATCAAGAGTTAATTTCTGGTAAACCAAGTGAATTTTGGGCTCATATGATTTTACACAGTTCTAGAACCAAACACGATTATCACTATTAACTAAAGAGCATTTATGTAAAAGGAGCTGTGGTTTCTATAAGTTTTATAAGCAGCGTTGAACTACATAGAGTCCATATGAGTAGGAAACACAGTTCTTTTTTTCTGGGCATGCTCATGGTTCTTGATGTATTGGAGCCCCTAGAAAGAAGAGCTTGCTTCTTGGGTGAAAACTGAGTGTGTTTCATGGATGAGAACACTGGTCTGAATTTCTCCTCAGAAATGGAGTTAAAACCCAGGATCTGTGTCTTCCTACAAGCAAGCGTTCATTTTTGAAAAACTCAGGGAATTTTGGGCTCAAATGATTTTTCGCAATTCACGAACCCAACGCTATTCAAACTATTAACTAAAGAGGATTTATCTTAGAGGAGGTGTGGTTTGTATCTGTTTCATAAGCAGAGTTGAACTACATATGGTCCGTATGAGTAGGAAACACAGTTCTTTTATTCTGGGCATTGTCATGGTTCTTGCTCTATTGGAGACGCTTTAAAGAAGAGCTTGCTGCTTGCATTAAAACAGAGTGTGTTTCATAGATGAGAACTCTGGCCTGAATTTCCCTTCAGAAACGGAGTTAAACCACATGATCTGTGTCTTTCTACAATCAAGAGTTAATTTCTGGTAAACCAAGTGAATTTTGGGCTCATATGATTTTACACAGTTATAGAACCGAACACGACTATCTCTATTAACTAAAGAGCATTTATGTAACAGGAGCGGTGGTTAGTATCTGCTTCTTAAGCAGGGTTGAACTATATATGGTCCGTATGAGTAGGAAACACAGTTCTTTTTTTCTGGGCATGCTCATGGTTCTTGAGGTATTGGAGCCACTAGAAAGAAGAGCTTGCTTCTTGCCTGAAAAATGAGTGTGTTTCATGGATGAGAACACTGGTCTGAATTTCCCTTCAGAAACGGAGTTAAAACCCAGGATCTGTGTCTTCCTACAAGCAAGCGTTCATTTTTGAAAAACCCAGGCCATTTTGGGCTCAAATGATTTTTCGCAGTTCACGAACCCAACGCTATTCAAACTATGAACTAAATAGGATTTATCTTAGAGGAGGTGTGGTTTGTATCAGTTTCATAAGCAGAGTTGAACTACATATGGTCTGTATGAATAGGAAACACAGTTCTTTTTTTCAGGCCATGCTCATGTTTCTTGCTGTATTGAAGACTCTGGAAAGAAGAGCTTGCTTCTTCGTTTAATCAGAGTGTGTTTCAGGGATGAGAACTTTGCTCTGAATTTCCCAGTAGAAACGGAGTTAAACCCCAGGATCTGTGTCTTCCTACAAGCAAGAGTTCAGTTCTGGTAAACCCAGGGAATTTTGTGCTCAAATGATTTTTCGCATGTTCACAAACCCAAAGCGATTCACACTATTATCTAAAGAGCATTTATCTAAGAGTAGGTGTGGTCTGTATCAGTTTCATAGGCAGAGTTGAACTACTTGTGGTCCGTATGAATAGGAAACAGAGTTCTTTTATTCAGGCCATGATCATGGTTCATGCTATATTTTAGAATCTGGAAAGAAGAGCTTGCTTCTTCGTTAAAACAGAGTGTGTTTCAGGGATGAGAACTCTGGTTTGAATTTCCCTTCCAAAATGGAGTTAAACCCCAGGATATGTGTCTTCCTACAAGCAAGAGTTCATTTCTGGTATACTCAGTGAAATTTGGGCTCAAATGATTTTTCGCAGTTCACGAACCCAACGCTATTCAAACTATTAAGTAAAGAGGATTTATCTTAGAGGAGGTTTGGTTTGTATCAGTTTCATAAGCAGAGTTGAACTACATATGGTCCATATGAATAGGAAACACAGTTCTTTTTTTCAGGCCATGCTCATGTTTCTTGCTGTATTGAAGACTCTGGAAAGAAGAGCTTGCTTCTTCATTTAATGAGAGTGTGTTTCAGGGATGAGAACTCTGGTCTGAATTTCCCAGTAGAAACGTAGTTAAACCCCAGGATCTGTGTCTTCCTACAAGCAAGAGTTCATTTCTGGTAAACCCAGTGAATTTTGTGCTCAAATGATTTTTTGCATGTTCACGAAACCAAAGCGATTCTCACTATTATCTAAAGAGCATTTATCTAAGAGGAGGTGTGGTCTGTATCAGTTTCATAAGCAGAGTTGAACTACTTGTGGTCCGTATGAATAGGAAACAGAGTTCTTTTATTCAGGCCATGCTCATGGTTCATGCTATATTTTAGACTCTGGAAAAAAGAGCTTGCTTCTTCGTTAAAACAGAGTGTGTTTCAGGGATGAGAACTCTGGTTTGAATTTCCCTTCCAAAATGGAGTTAAACCCCAGGATATGTGTCTTCCTACAAGCAAGAGTTCATTTCTGGTAAACTCAGTGAAATTTGGGCTCAAATGATTTTTCGCAGTTCACGAACCCAACGCTATTCTCACTATTAACTAAAGAGGATTTATGTAAGAGGAGCTGTGGTTTGTATCAGTTTCATAAGTAGAGTTGAACTACATATGGTCCGTATGAGTAGGAAAAACAGATCTTTTTTTCCGGGCATGCTCATGTTTCTTAATATATTGGAGAGGCTGGATAGAAGAGGATGATTATTGCCTTAAAACAGAGTGTTTTTCAGGGATGAGAACGCTGGTCTGAATTTGGCTTCAGACGCGGAGTTGACCACAGGATCAGTGTCTTCCTAAATGCAAGAGTTCATTTCTGGTTAACGCAGTGAATTTGGGGCTCAAATCATTTTTCGCAGTTCATGAACCCAACGCGATTCTCACTATTAACTAAAGAGCATTTATGTAACAGGAGCTGTGGTTTCTATAAGTTTTATAAGCAGCGCTGAACTACATATAGTCCGTATGAGTAGGAAACACATTTCATTTTTTCTGGGCATGTTCATGGTTCTTGATGTTTTGGAGCCGCTGCAAAGAAGAGCTTGCTTCTTGCGTGAAAATTGATTGTGTTTCATGGATGAGAACACTGGTCTGAATTTCCCCTCAGAAATGGAGTTAAAACCCAGGATATGTGTCTTCCTACAAGCAAGCGTTCATTTTGATAAACCCAGGGATTTTTGGGCTCAAATGATTTTTCGCAGTTCACAAACCCAACGCTATTCAAACTATTAACTAAAGAGGATTTATCTTAGAGGAGGTGTGGTTTGTATCAGTTTCATAAGCAGTGTTGAACTACATATGGTCCGTATGAGTAGGAAACACAGTTATTTTATTCTGGGCATTCTCATGGTTCTTGCTCTATTGGAGACGCTGGATTGAAGTACTTGCTGCTTGCATTAAAACAGAGTGTGTTTCATAGATGAGAACTCTGTTCTGAATTTCCCTTCAGAAACGGAGTTAAACCCCATGATCTGTGTCTTCCTACAATCAAGAGTTAATTTCTGGTAAACCAAGTGAATTTTGGGCTCATATGATTTTACACAGTTCTAGAACCAAACACGATTATCACTATTAACTAAAGAGCATTTATGTAACAGGAGCTGTGGTTTCTATAAGTTTTATAAGCAGCGTTGAACTACATAGAGTCCGTATGAGTAGGAAACACAGTTCTTTTTTTCTGGGCATGCTCATGGTTCTTGATGTATTGGAGCCGCTAGAAAGAAGAGCATGCTTCTTGCGTGAAACTGAGTGTGTTTCATGGATGAGAACACTGGTCTGAATTTCTCCTCAGAAATGGAGTTAAAACCCATGATCTGTGTCTTCCTACAAGCAAGCGTTCATTTTTGAAAAACTCAGGGAATTTTGGGCTCAAATGATTTTTCGCAGTTCACGAACCCAACGCTATTCAAACTATTAACTAAAGAGGATTTATCTTAGAGGAGGTTTAGTTTGTATCAGTTTCATAAGCAGAGTTGAACTACATAAGGTCCATATGAATAGGAAACACAGTTCTTTTTTTCAGGCCATGCTCATGTTTCTTGCTGTATTGAAGACTCTGAAAAAAAGAGCTTGCTTCTTCGTTTAATGAGAGTGTGTTTCAGAGATGAGAACTCTGGTCTGAATTTCCCAGTAGAAACGTAGTTAAACCCCAGGATCTGTGTCTTCCTACAAGCAAGAGTTCATTTCTGGTAAACCCAGTGAATTTTGTGCTCAAATGATTTTTTGCATGTTCACGAAACCAAAGCGATTCTCACTATTATCTAAAGAGCATTTATCTAAGAGGAGGTGTGGTCTGTATCAGTTTCATAAGCAGAGTTGAACTACTTGTGGTCCGTATGAATAGGAAACAGAGTTCTTTTATTCAGGCCATGCTCATGGTTCATGCTATATTTTAGACTCTGGAAAGAAGAGCTTGCTTCTTCGTTAAAACAGAGTGTGTTTCAGGGATGAGAACTCTGGTTTGAATTTCCCTTCCAAAATGGAGTTAAACCCCAGGATATGTGTCTTCCTACAACCAAGAGTTCATTTCTGGTAAACTCAATGAAATTTGGGCTCAAATGATTTTTCGCAGTTCACGAACCCAACGCTATTCTCACTATTAACTAAAGAAGATTTATGTAAGTGGAGCTGTGGTTTGTATCAGTTTCATAAGTAGAGTTGAACTACATATGGTCTGTATGAGTAGGAAAAACAGATCTTTTTTTCCGGGCATGCTCATGTTACTTACTATATTGGAGACGCTGGATAGAAGAGGATGATTATTGCCTTAAAACAGAGTGTTTTTCAGGGATCAGAACTCTGGTCTGAATTTGGCCTCAGACGCGGAGTTGAACCACAGTATCAGTGTCTTCCTAAATGCAAGAGTTCATTTCTGGTTAAAACAGTGAATTTGAGGCTCAAATCATTTTTCGCAGTTCATGAAAACAAAGCGATTCTCACTATTAACTAAAGAGCATTTATGTAACAGGAGCTGTGGTTTCTATAAGTTTTATAAGCAGCGTTGAACTACATATAGTCCGTATGAGTAGGAAACACATTTCTTTTTTTCTGGGCATGCTCATGTTTCTTGATGTTTTGGAGCCGCTGGAAAGAAGAGCTTGCTTCTTGCGTGAAAACTGAGTGTGTTTCATGGATGAGAACACTGGTCTGAATTTCCCCTCAGAAATGGAGTTAAAACCCAGGATCTGTGTCTTCCTCCAAGCAAGTGTTCATTTTTGATAAACCCAGGGAATTTTGGGCTCAAATGATTTTTCACAGTTCACGAACACAACGCTATTCAAACTATTAACTAAAGAGGATTTATCTTAGAGGAGGTGTGGTTTGTATCAGTTTCATAAGCAGTGTTGAACTACATATGGTCCGTATGAGTACGAAACACAGTTCTTTTTTCTGGGCATTCTCATGGTTCTTGCTGTATTGGAGACGCTGGAAAGAAGAGCTTGCTTCTCCCATTAAAACAGAGTGTGTTTTATGGACAAAAACTCTGGTCTGAATTTGCCTTCAGAAACGGAATTCAACCCCAGAATCTGTGTCTTCATAAAAGCAATAGTTCATTTCTGGTAAACCCAGTGAATTTTGGGCTCAAATGTTTTTTCGCAGTTCACGTACCCAACACTATTCAACCTATTAACTAAAGAGGATTTATGTCAGATGCGCAGTGGTTTGTATCTGTTTCATAAGCAGAGTTGAACTACATATGGACCATTTGAGTAGGAAACACAGTTCTTTTATTCTGGGCATTGTCATGGTTCTTGCTCTATTGGAGATGCTGGAAAGAAGAGCTTGCTGCTTGCATTAAAACAGAGTGTGTTTCATAGATGAGAACTCTGGCCAGACTTTCCCTACAGAACCTAATTTAAACCCCATGATCTGTGTCTTCCTATAATCAAGAGTTAATTTCTGGTAAACCAAGTGAATTTTGGGCTCATATGATTTTACACAGTTCCAGAACCGAACACGATTATCACTATTAACTAAAGAGCATTTATGAAACAGGAGCGGTGGTTTGTATCTGTTTCATAAGCAGAGTTGAACTACATATGGTCCGTATGAGTAGGAAACACAGATCTTTTTTTCCGGGCATGCTCATGTTTCTTACTATATTAAGACGCTGGATAGAAGAGGATGATTATTGCCTTAAAAGAGAGTGTTTTTCAGGGATGAGAACGCTGGTCTGAATTTGGCTTCAGACGCGGAGTTGACCACAGGATCAGTGTCTTCCTAAATGCAAGAGTTCATTTCTGGTTAACGCAGTGAATTTTGGGCTCAAATCATTTTTCGCAGTTCATGAACCCAACGCGATTCTCACTATTAACTAAAGAGCATTTATGTAACAGGAGCTGTGGTTTCTATAAGTTTTATAAGCAGCGCTGAACTACATATAGTCCGTATGAGTAGGAAACACATTTCTTTTTTTCTGGGCATGCTCATGGTTCTTGATGTATTGGAGCCGCTGGAAAGAGGAGCTTGCTTCTTGCGTGAAAACTGAGTGTGTTTCATGGATGAGAACACTGGTCTGAATTTCCCCTCAGAAATGGAGTTAAAACCCAGGATATGTGTCTTCCTACAAGCAAGCGTTCATTTTTGATAAACCCAGGGAATTTTGGGCTCAAATGATTTTTCGCAGTTCACAAACCCAACGCTATTCAAACTATTAACTAAAGAGGATTTATCTGAGAGGAGGTGTCGTTTGTATCAGTTTCATAAGCAGAGTTGAACTACATATGGTCCGTATGAGTAGGAAACACAGATCTTTTTTCCCGGCATTCTCATGGTTCTTGCTGTATTTGAGACGCTGGAAAGAAGAGCTTGCTTCTTGCATTAAAACAGAGTGTGTTTCATGGATGAGAACTCTGGTCTGAATCTACCTTCAAAAAAGGAGTTAAACCCCAGGATCAGTGTCTTCCTACAAGCAAGGGTTCATTTCTGGTAAACCAAGAGAATTTTGGGCTCAAATGATTTTTCGCAGTTCACAAACCCAAGCCGATTCTCACTATTAACTAAAGAGCATTTATGTAAGAGGAGATGTGTTTTGTATCAGTTTCATAAGCAGAGTTGAACTACATATGGTTCGTATGAGTAGGAAACACAGTTCTTTTTTTCTGGGCATGCTCATTGTTCTTGATATATTGGAGCCGCTGGAAAGAAGAGCTTGCTTCTTGCGTGAAAACTGAGTGTGTTTCATGGATGGGAACACTTGTCTGAATTACCCCTTAGAAATTGAGTTAAAACCCAGGATCTGTGTCTTCCTACAAGCAAGAGTTCATTTCTGGTAAACCCAGTGAATTTTGGGCTCAAATGATTTTTCGCGTGTTCACGAACCCAAAGCGATTCTCAATATTATCTAAAGAGCATTTATCTAAGAGGAGGTATGGTCTGTATCAGTTTCATAAGCAGAGTTGAACTACTTGTGGTCCGTAAGAATAGGAAACACAGTTCTTTTATTCAGGCCATGCTCATGGTTCATGCTATATTTTAGACTCTGGAAAGAAGAGCTTGCTTCTTCGTTAAAACAGATTGTGTTTCAGGGATGAGAACTCTGGTTTGAATTTCCCTTCCAAAATGGAGTTAAACCCCAGGATATGTGTCTTCCTACATGCAAGAGTTCATTTCTGGTAAACCCAGTGAAATTTGGGCTCAAATGATTTTTCACAGTTCACGAACCCAACGCTATTCTCACTATTAACTAAAGAGGATTTATGTAAGAGGAGCTGTGGTTTGTATCAGTTTCATAAGCAGAGTTGAATTACATATGGTCCGTATGAGTAGGAAACACAGTTCTTTTTTCTGGGCATTCTAATGGTTATTGCTGTATTGGAGACGCTGGAAAGAAGAGCTTGCTTCTTGCATTAACATAGAGTGTGTTTCATGGATGAGAACTCTGGTCTGAATTTGCCTTCAGAAACGGAGTTAAACCCCAGGATCTGTGTCTTCATTTTTGATAAACCCAGTGAATATTGGGCTCAAATGATTTTTGCAGTTCACGAACCCTACGCTATTCTCACTATTAACTAAAGAGGATTTATGTAAGAGGAATCGTGGTCTCTATCAGTTTCAGAAGCAGAGTTGAACTTCATATTGTCCGTATGAATAGCAAACACAGTTGTTTTTTTCAGACCATGCTCATGATTCTTGCTGTATTTTAGACTTATGAAAGAAGAGCCTGCTTCTTCGTTAAAACAGAGTGTGTTTCAGGGATGAGAACTCTGGTCTGAATTTCCCTTTAGAAACGGAGTTAAACCCCACGATCTGTGTCTTCCTACCAGAAAGAGTTCATTTCTGTTAAATAAAGTGAATTTTCGGCTCAAATGAATTTACACAGTTCTAGAACCCAAAGCTATTCAAACTATTAACTAAAGAGGATTTATCTTAGATGAGGTGTGGGTTGTATCAGTTTCATAAGCAGAGTTGAACTACATATGGTCTATATGAGTAAGAAACACAGTTGTTTTATTCTTGGCATGCTCATGGTACTTACTGTATTGGAGACCCTGAACAGAAGAGGATGATTCATGCCTTAAAACAGAGTGTTTTTCAGGAATGTGATTCTGGTCTGAATATCCCTTCAGAAACGGAGTTAAACCCCAGGATCTGTGTCTTCCTACAAGCAAGAGTTCATTTCTGGTTTACCCAGTGAATTTTGGGCTCAAATGATTTTTCGCAGTTCACGAACCCAACGCTATTCAAACTATTAACTAAAGAGGATTTATGTCAGAGGATCTGTGGTTTGTATCTGTTTCATATGCAGAGTTGAACTACATATGGTCCGTATGAGTAGGAAACACAGTTCTTTTATTCTGGGCATTCTCATGGTTCTTGCTCTATTGGAGACGCTGGAAAGAAGAGCTTGCTGCTTGCATTAAAACAGAGTGTGTTTCATAGATGAGAACTCTGCCCAGACTTTCCCTTCAGAACCGGATTTAAACACCATGATCTGTGTCTTCCTACAATCAAGAGTTAATTTCTAGTAAACAAAGTGAATTTGGGGGTCATATGATTTTACACAGTTCTAGAACCGAACACGATTATCACTATTAACTGAAGAGCATTTATGTAACAGGAGCGGTGGTTTGTATCTGTTTCATAAGCAGAGTTGAACTACATATGGTCCGTATGAGTAGGAAACACAGTTCTTTTATTCTGGGCATACTCATGGTTCTTGATCTATTGGAGACGCTGGAAAGAAGTGCTTGCTGCAGGCATTAAAGCAGAGTGTGTTTCATAGATGAGAACTCTGGTCTGAATTTCCCTTCAGAAAAGGAGTTAAACCCCATGATCTGTGTCTTCCTACAATCAAGAGTTAATTTCTGGTAAACCAAGTGAATTTTGGGCTCATATGATTTTACACAGTTCTAAAACCGAACACGATTATCACTATTAACTAAAGAGCATTTATGTAACAGGAGCGGTGGTTTGTATCTTTTCTTAAGCAGCGTTGAACTACATAGAGTCCGTATGAGTAGGAAACACAGTTCTTTTTTTCTTGGCATGCTCGTGGTTCTTACTGTATTGGAGACCCTGAACAGAAGAGGATGATTCATGCCTTAAAACAGAGTGTTTTTCAGGGATGTCAATTCTAGTCTGAATATCCCTCAGAAACGGAGTTAAACCCCAGTATCTGTGTCTTCCTACAAGCAAGAGATTATTTGTGATAAACCCAGGGAATTTTGGGCTCAAATGATTTTTTGCAGTTCACGAACCCAACGCTATTCAAACTATTAACTAAAGAGGATTTATGTCAGAGGCGCTGTGGTTTGTATCAGTTTCATAAGCATTGTTGAACTACATATGGTCTGTATGAGTAGAAAAACAGTTCTTTTTTTCTGGGCATGCTTATGGTTCTTGCTGTATTGAGACACTGGAAACAAGAGCTTGCTTCTTGCATTACAACAGAGGGTGTTTCAGGGATGAGAACAATGGTCTGAATTTTCCTACAGAAACGTAGTTAATCCCCAGGATCTGTGTCTTCCTACCTGCAAGAGTTCATTTCTGGTAAACAAAGTGAATTTTCGGCTCAAATGACTTTACACAGTTCTAGAACCCAACTCGATTATCACTATTAACTAAAGGGAATTTATCTAAGAGGAGGTGTGGTCTGTATCAGTTTCATAAGCAGAGTTGAACTACTTGTGGTCCGTATGAATAGGAAACACAGTTCTTTTATTCAGGCCATGCTCATGGTTCTTGCTATATTTTAGACTCTGGAAAGAAGAGCTTGCTTCTTCGTTTAAACAGAGTGTATTTCAGGGATGAGAACTCTGGTCTGCATTTCCCTTTAGAAACGGAGTTAAACCCCACGATCTGTGTCTTCCTACCAGAAAGAGTTCATTTCTGGTAAATAAAGTGAATTTTCGGCTCTAATGAATTTACACAGTTCTAGAATCCAAAGCTATTCAAACTATTAACTAAAGAGGATTTATCTTAGTGGAGCTGTGGGTTGTATCAATTTCATAAGCAGAGTTGAACTACATATGGTCTGCATGAGTAAGAAACACAGTTCTTTTATTCTTGGCATGCTCATGGTACTTACTGTATTGGAGACCCTGAGCAGAAGAGGATGATTCATGCCTTAAAACAGAGTGTTTTTCAGGGATGTGATTCTGGTCTGAATATCCCTTCAGAAACGGAGTTACACCCCAGGATCTGTGTCTTCCTACAAGCAAGAGTTCATTTCTGGTTAACCCAGTGAATTTTGGGCTCAAATGATTTTTCGCAGTTTTCAAACCCAACGCTATTCAAACTATTAACTAAAGAGGATTTATGTCAGAGGCGCTGTGGTTTGTATCTGTTTCATAAGCAGAGTTGAACTACATATGGTCCGTATGAGTAGGAAACACAGTTCTTTTTTTCTTGGCATGCTCGTGGATCTTACTGTATTGGAGACCCTGAACAGAAGAGGATGATTCATGCCTTAAAACAGAGTGTTTTTCAGGGATGTGAATTCTGGTCTGAATATCCCTTCAGAAACAGAGTTAAACCCCAGTATCTGTGTCTTCCTACAAGCAAGAGATTATTTGTGATAAACCCAGGGAATTTTGGGCTCAAATGTTTTTTTGCAGTTCACGAACCCAACGCTATTCAAACTATTAACTAAAGAGGATTTATGTCAGAGGCGCTGTGGTTTGTATCAGTTTCATAAGCATTGTTGAACTACATATGGTCTGTATGAGTAGGAAAAGCAGTTCTTTTTTTCTGGGCATGCTTATGGTTCTTGCTGTATTGAGACACTGGAAACAAGAGCTTGCTTCTTGCATTACAACAGAGGGTGTTTCAGGGATGAGAACAATGGTCTGAATTTTCCTACAGAAATGTAGTTAATCCCCAGGATCTGTGTCTTCATACCTGCAAGAGTTCATTTCTGGTAAACAAAGTGAATTTTCGGCTCAAATGACTTTACACAGTTCTAGAACCCAACTAGATTATCACTATTAACTAAAGGGAATTTATCTAAGAGGAGGTGTGGTCTGTATCAGTTTCATAAGCAGAGTTGAACTACTTGTGGTCCGTATGAATAGGAAACACAGTTCTTTTATTCAGGCCATGCTCATGGTTCATGCTATATTTTAGACTCTGGAAAGAAGAGCTTGCTTCTTCGTTTAAACAGAGTGTGTTTCAGGGATGAGAACTCTGGTCTGCATTTCCCTTTAGAAACGGAGTTAAACCCCACGATCTGTGTCTTCCTACCAGAAAGAGTTCATTTCTGGTAAATAAAGTGAATTTTCGGCTCAAATGAATTTACACAGTTCTAGAACCCAAAGCTATTCAAACTATTAACTAAAGAGGATTTATCTTAGAGGAGCTGTGGGTTGTATCAATTTCATAAGCAGAGTTGAACTACATATGGTCTGCATGAGTAAGAAACACAGTTCTTTTATTCTTGGCATGCTCATGGTACTTACTGTATTGGAGACCCTGAACAGAAGAGGATGATTCATGCCTTAAAACAGAGTGTTTTTCAGGGATGTGATTCTGGTCTGAATATCCCTTCAGAAACGGAGTTACACCCCAGGATCTGTGTCTTCCTACAATCAAGAGTTAATTTCTGGTAAACCAAGTGAATTTTGGGCTCATATGATTTTACACAGTTCTAGAACCGAACAGGATTATCACTATTAACTAAAGAGCATTTATGTAACAGGAGCGGTGGTTTGTATCTGTTTCTTAAGCAGCGTTGAACTACATATGGTCCGTATGAGTAGGAAACACAGTTCTTTTTTTTCTTGGCATGCTCGTGGTTCTTACTGTATTGGAGACCCTGAACAGAAGAGGATGATTCATGCCTTAAAACAGAGTGTTTTTCAGGGATGTGAATTCTGGTCTGAATATCCCTTCAGAAACGGAGTTAAACCCCAGTATCTGTGTCTTCCTACAAGCAAGAGTTCATTTCTGGTTAACCCAGTGAATTTTGGGCTCAAATGATTTTTCGCAGTTTTCGAACCCAACGCTATTCAAACTATTATCTAAAGAGGATTTATGTCAGAGGCGCTGTGGTTTGTATCTGTTTCATAAGCAGAGTTGAACTATATATGGTCCGTATGAGTAGGAAACACAGTTCTTTTATTCTGGGCATTCTCATGGTTCTTGCTCTATTGGAGACGCTGGAAAGAAGAGCTTGCTGCTTGCATTAAAACAGAGTGTGTTTCATAGATGAGAACTCTGCCAAGACTTTCCCTTCAGAACCGGATTTAAATCCCATGATCTGTGTCTTCCTACAATCAAGAGTTAATTTCTGGTAAACCAAGTGAATTTTGGGCTCATATGATTTTACACAGTTCTAGAACAGAACAGGATTATCACTATTAACTAAAGAGCATTTATGTAACAGGAGCGGTGGTTTGTATCTGTTTCATAAGCAGAGTTGAACTACATATGGTCCGTATGTGTAGGAAACACAGTTCTTTTATTCTGGGCATACTCCTGGTTCTTGCTCTATTGGAGACGCTGGAAAGAAGTGCTTGCTGCTTGCATTAAAACAGAGTGTGTTTCATAGATGAGAACTCTGGTCTGAATTTCCCTTCAGAAAAGGAGTTAAACCCCATGATCTGTGTCTTCCTACAATCAAGAGTTCATTTCTGGTAAACCCAGTGAATTTGGGGCACAAATGATTTTTCGCAGTTCGCAAACCAAACATGATTCTCACTATTAACTAAAGTGCATTTATGTAAGAGGAGCCATGGTTTGTATCAGTTTCATAAGCAGAGTTGAACTACATATGGTCTTTATGAGTAGGTTACACAGTTCTTTTTTTCAGGGCATGCTCATGGTTCTTGCTGTATTTTAGACTCTGGAAAGAAGAGCTTGCTTCTTGCCCGAAAACTGAGTGTGTTTCATGGATGAGAACTCTGGTCTGAATTTCCCTTCAGAAACGGAGTTAAACCCCAGGATCTCTGTCTTCCTACAAGCAAGAGTTCATTTCAGGTTAACACAGTGAATTTTGGGCTCAAATGATTTTTCGCAGTTCACAAACCAAACGCGATTCTCACTATTAACTACAGAGCATTTATGTAAGAGGAGGTGTGGTCTGTATCACTTTCATAAGCAGAGTTGAACTCCATATGGTCCGTATGAGTAGGAAACACAGTTCTTCTTTTCTTGGCATGCTCGTGGTTCTTACTGTATTGGAGACCCTGAACAGAAGAGGATGATTCATGCCTTAAAACAGAGTGTTTTTCAGGGATGTGATTCTGGTCTGAATATCCCTTCAGAAACGGAGTTAAACCCCAGGATCTGTGTCTTCCTACAAGCAAGAGTTCATTTCTGGTTAACCCAGTGAATTTTGGGCTCAAATGATTTTTCGCAGTTTTCGAACCCAACGCTATTCAAACTATTATCTAAAGAGGATTTATGTCAGAGGCACTGTGGTTTGTATCTGTTTCATAAGCAGAGTTGAACTACATATGGTCCGTATGAGTAGGAAACACAGTTCTTTTATTCTGGGCATTCTCATGGTTCTTGCTCTATTGGAGACGCTGGAAAGAAGTGCTTGCTGCTTGCATTAAAACAGAGTGTGTTTCAGAGATGAGAACTCTGGTCTGAATTTCCCTTCAGAAAAGGAGTTAAACCCCATGATCTGTGTCTTCCTACAATCAAGAGTTCATTTCTGGTAAACCCAGTGAATTTGGGGCACAAATGATTTTTCGCAGTTCGCAAACCAAACATGATTCTCACTATTAACTAAAGTGCATTTATGTAAGAGGAGCCATGGTTTGTATCAGTTTCATAAGCAGAGTTGAACTACATATGGTGTTTATGAGTAGGTTACACAGTTCTTTTTTTCAGGGCATGCTCATGGTTCTTGCAGTATTTTAGACTCTGGAAAGAAGAGCTTGCTTCTTGCACGAAAACTGAGTGTGTTTCATGGATGAGAACTCTGGTCTGAATTTCCCTTCAGAAACGGAGTTAAACCACAGGATCTCTGTCTTCCTACAAGCAAGAGTTCATTTCAGGTTAACACAGTGAATTTTGGGCTCAAATGATTTTTCGCAGTTCACAAACCAAACGCGATTCTCACTATTAACTACAGAGCATTTATGTAAGAGGAGGTGTGGTCTGTATCACTTTCATAAGCAGAGTTGAACTACATATGGTCCGTATGAGTAGGAAACACAGTTCTTCTTTTCTTGGCATGCTCGTGGTTCTTACTGTATTGGAGACCCTGAACAGAAGAGGATCATTCATGCCTTAAAACAGAGTGTTTTTCAGGGATGTGAATTCTGGTCTGAATATCCCTTCAGAAACGGAGTTAAACCCCAGGATCTGTGTCTTCATACAAGCAAGAGTTCATTTCTGGTAAACCCAGTGAATATTGGGCTCAAATGATTTTTATAGCTCACGAACCATACGCTATTCTCACTATTAACTAAAGAGGATTTATGTAAGAGGAGCCGGGGTCTGTATCAGTTTCAGAGGCAGAGTTGAACTTCATATGGTCTGTATGAATGGCAAACCCAGTTCTTTTTTTCTGGGCATTCTCATGGTGCTTGCTATATTGCGACCTGGAAAGAAGAGCTTGCTTCTTTCATTAAAACAGAGTGTGTTTCATGGATGAGAACTCTGGTCTGAATTTCCCAGAAGAAACGGAGTTAAACCCCATGATCTGTGTCGTCCTACAAGCAAGAAATCATTTCTGGTAAACCAAGTGAATTTTTGGCTCAAATAATTTTACACAGTTCTAGCAACGAACACAATTATCACTATTGACTAACGAGCATTTATGTAAGACGAGCTGTGGTCTGTATCAGTTTCATAAGCAGAGTTGGACTACATATGGTCTGTATGAGAAGGAAACACAGTTCTTTATTTTTGGCATGCTCATGGTTCTTACTGTATTGGAGAACCTGGATACAAGAGGATGTTTCATGCCTTAAAACAGAGTGTTTTTCAGGGATGAGAATTCTGGTCTGAATTTCCCTTCAGAAACGGAGTTAAACCCCAGGATCTGTGTCTTCCTACAAGCAAGAGTTCAGTTCTGGTAAACCCAGTGAATTTTGGGCTCAAATGATTTTTCGCAGTTCAAGAACCCTATGCTATTCTCACTATTAACTAAAGAGGATTTATGTCAGAAGATCTGTGGTTTGTATCAGTTTCATAAGCAGAGTTGAACTACATATGGTCTGTATGAGTAGGAAAATGAGTTCTTTTTTTCTGGGCATGCTCCTGGTTCTTGCTGTATTGAGACACTGGAAAGAAGAGCTTGCTTCTTGAATTACAACAGAGTGTGTTTCAGCAATGAGAACAATGGTCTGAATTTCCCTTCAGAAACGGAGTTAAACCCCACGATCTGTGTCTTCCTACCAGCAATAGTTCATTTCTGGTAAACAAAGTGTATTTTCGGCTCAAATGACTTTACACAGTTCTAGAACCCAACTTGATTATCACTATTAACTAAAAAGCATTTATCTAAGAGGAGGTGTGGTCCGTATCAGTTTCATAAGCAGAGTTGAACTACTTGTGGTCCGTATGAATAGGAAACACAGTTCTTTTATTCAGGCCATGCTCATAGTTATTGCTATATTTTAGACTCTGGAAAGAAGAGCTTGCTTATTCATTTAAACAGAGTGTGTTTCAGGGATGAGAACTCAGGTTCGAATTTCCCTTCCGAAATGCAGTTAAACCCCAGGATATGTGGCTTCCTACAAGCAAGAGTTCATTTATGGTAAAACCAGTGAATTTTGGGCTCAAATGATTTTTGCAGTTCAGGAACCCTACGCTATTCTCACTATTAACTAAAGAGGATTTATGTAAGAGGAGCTGTGGTTTTTATCAGTTTCATAAGCAGCGTTGGACTACATATGGTCTGTATGAGTAGGAAACACAGTTCTTTTTTTCCGGGCATGCTCATGTTTCTTACTCTATTGGAGACGCATGAAAGAAGAGGATGATTATTGCCTTAAAACAGAGTGTTTTCAAGGATGAGAACTTTGGACTGAATTTGCCTTCAGACGCGGAGGAAAACCCCAGGATCAGGGTCTTCCTAAATGCAAGAGTTAATTTCTGGTTAAGCCTGTGAATTTTGGGCTCAATTAATTTTTCGCAGTTGATGAACCCAACGTGATTCTCATTAATAACTAAAGAACATTTATGTAACAGGAGCTGTGGTTTGAATCAGTTTCATAAGCAGAGTTTAACTAGATATGGTCCGTAGGAGTAGGAAACACAGTTCCTTTTTCAGAACTTGCTCATGTTTCTTACTATATTTAAGACTCTTGAAAGAAGAGGATGATTCTTACCTTAAAATAGAGTGTTTTTCAGGGATGAGAACTCTGGTCTGAATTTCCCTTCAGAAACGGAGTGAAACCCCAGGATCAGTGTCTTCCTACAAGCAAGAGTTCATTTCTGGTAAACCCAGTGATTTATGGGTCAAATGATTTTTCGCAGTTCACGAACCCAACATGATTCTCACTACTAAATAAAGAGCAATTATGTAAGAGGAGGTGTGGTCTGTATCAGTTTCAGAAGCAGAGTTGAACTAAGTACGGTATGTATGAATAGGAAACACAGTACTTTTTTTCAGGCCATGCTCATGGTTCTTGCTGTATTTTAGACTCTGGAAAGAGGAGCTTGCTTCTTGCGTTAAAAGATAGTGTGTTTCAAAGATGAGAACTGTGGTATGAATTTCCCTGAGAAACGGACTTAAACCCCAGGATCTGTGTCTTCCCTCAAGCAAGAGTTCATTTCTGGTAAAACTAGTCAATTTTGGGCTCAAATGATTTTTCGCATTTTAAGAACCCTACACTATTCTCACTATTAACTAAAGAGGATTTATGTCAGAGGAGCTGTGGTTTGTATCAGTTTCATAAGCACAGTTGAACTACATATGGTCTGTATGAGTAGGAAACACAGTTCTTTTTTCTGGGCATTCTCATGGCTCTTGCTGTATCGGAGACGCTGGAAAGAAGAGCTTGATGCTTGCATTAAAACAGAGTGAGTTTCATAGGTGAGTACTCTGCCCAGACTTTCCCTTCAGAACCGGATTTAAACCCCATGATCTGTGTCTTCCTACAATCAAGAGTTAATTTCTGGTAATCCAAGTGAATTTTCGGCTCAAACGATTTTACACAGTTCTAGAACCCAACTCGATTATCACTATTAACTAAAGAGCATTTATGTAAGAGGAGCTGTGGTCTGTATCAGTTTCATAAGCAGAGTTGGACTACATATGGTCTGTATGAGTAGGAAACACAGTTCTTTTTTTCTTTGCATGCTCATGGTTCTTAATGTATTGGAGACCCTGGACAGAAGAGGATGATTCATGTCTTAAAACAGAGTGTTTTTCAGTGTTGAGAATTCTCGTCTGAATTTGTCTCTTGAAACGGAATTAAACCCCAGGATCTGTGTCTTCCTACAAGCAAGAGTTCATTTCTGGTAAAACAAGTGTATTTTGGGCTCAAATGATTTTTCGCAGTTCAGGAACCCAACGCTATTTTCACTATTAACTAAAGAGCATTTATGTAAGAGGAGTTGTGGTCTGTATCAGTTGCATATGCAGAGTTGAAATACATATGGTCCGTATGAATAGCAAATACAGTTCTTTTTTTCAGGCCATGCTCATGGTTCTTGCTGTATTGGTGACGATGGAAAGAAGAGCTTGCTTCTTGCATTAAAACAGAGTGTGTTTCATGGAGGAGAACTCTGGCCTGAATTTCCCTTCACAAACGGAGTTAAACCCCATGATCTGTATCTTCCTACCAGCAAGAATTCATTTATGGTAATCCAAGTGAATTTTCGGCTCAAATTATTTTACACAGTTAAAGAACCCAACACGATTATCACTATTAAATAAAGAGCAATTATGTAAGAGGAGGTGTGGTCTGTATCAGTTTCATAACCAGAGTTGAACTAAATATGGTAGGTATGAATAGGAAACACAGTTCTTTTTTTCTGGGCATGCTCATGGTTCTTGCTGTATTGGAGACGCTGGAAAGAAGAGCTTGCTTCTTGCATTAAAACAGAGTGTGTTTCATGGATGAGAACTCTGGTCTGAATTTACTTCAGAAACTGTCTTATATCCCAGAATCTGTGTCTTCCTACAAGCAATAGTTGATTTCTTGTAAACCTAGTGAATTTTGGGCTCAAATGATTTTTTGCAGTTCAAGAACCCTATGCTATTCTCAATACTAACTAAAAAGGATTTATGTCAGAGGAGCTGTCATTTGTATCAGTTTCATAAGCAGAGTTGAACTACATATGATCTGTATGTGTAGGAAACACAGTTCTTTTTTTCTGTGCATGCTCATGATTCTTGCTGTATTGGAGATGCTGGAAAGAAGAGCTTGCTTCTTGCATTAAAACAGAGTGTGTTTCATGGTTGAGAACTCTGGTCTGAATTTACTTCAGAAACGGACTTTAACCGCATAATCTCTGTCTTCCAACAATCAAGAGTTCATTTCTGGAAACCCAGTGAATTTTTGGCTCAAATGATTTTACACAGTTCTAGAACCCAACGCGATTATCACTATTAACTAAAGAGCATTTATGTAAGAGGAGGTGTGGTCTGTATCATTTTCATAAGCAGACTTGGACTACATATGTTCTGTATGAGTAGGCAAAACAGTTCTTTTTTTCAGGGCATGCTCATGGTTCTTGCGGTATTTTAGACTCTGGAAATAAGAGATTGCTTCTTGCGTTAAAACAGAGTGTGTTTCAGGGATGAGAACTCTGGTCTGAATTTCCCTTCAGAAACTGAGTTAAAACCCAGGATCTGTGTCTTCCTACAAGCAAGAGTTCATTTCTGGTAATCCCAGTGAATTTTGGGCTCAAATGATTTTTCGCAGTTCTAGAACCGAACACGATTATAACTATTAACTAACGAGTATTTATGTAAGAGGAGATGTGGTCTGTATCAGTTTCATAAGCAGAGTTGGACTACATATGGTCTGTATGAGTAGGAAACTCAGTTCTTTTTTTTTTTGCATGCTCATGGTTCTTAATGTATTGGAGACCCTGGACCGAAGAGGATGATTCTTGCCTTAAAACAGAGTGGTTTTCAGGGATGAAAACTCTGGTCTGAATTTGCTGTCAGACACGGAGTTAAACCCCAGGATCTGTGTCTTCCTACAAGCAAGAGTTCATTTCTGGTAAACCTAGTGAATTTTGGGCTCAAATGATTTTTTGCAGTTCAAGAACCCTACGCTATTCTCACTATTAACTAAAAAGGATTTATGTCAGAGGAGCTGTCGTTTGTATCAGTTTCATAAGCAGAGTTGAACTACATATGATCTGTATGTGTAGAAAACACAGTTCTTTTTTTCTGGGCATGCTCATGGTTCTTGCTGTATTGGAGATGCTGGAAAGAAGAGCTTGCTTCTTGCATTAAAACAGAGTGTGTTTAATGGATGAGAACTCTGGTCTGAATTTACTTCAGAAACGGACTTAAACCGCATGATCTGTGTCTTCCAACAATCAAGAGTTCATTTCTGGAAACCCAGTGAATTTTCATCTCAAATGATTTTACACAGTTCTAGAACCCAACGGGATTATCACTATTAACTAAAGAGCATTTATGTAAGAGGAGCTGTGGTTTGTATCAGTTTCATAAGCAGAGTTGAACTACATATGTTCTGTATGAGTAGGAAACACAGTTCTTTTTTTCTGGGCATGCTCATGGTTCTGGATGTATTGGAGCCGCTGGAAAGAAGAGCTTGCTTCATATATTAAAACAGAGTGTGTTTCATGGATGAGAACTCTAGTCTGAATTTCCCTTCAGAAATGGAGTTAAACCCCATGATCTGTGTCTTCCTACAAGCAAGAGTTCATTTCTGGTAAACCAAGTGAATTTTCGGCTCAAAAGGTTTTACACAGTTCTAGAACCGAACACGATTATCACTATTAACTAAAGATCATTTATGTAAGAGGAGCTGTGGTTTGTATCAGTTTAATAAGCAGAGTTGAACTACATATGGTCTGTATGAGTAGGAAACACAGTTCTTTTTTTCTGGGCATGCTCATGGTTCTTGCTGTATTGGAGACGCTGGAAAGAAGAGCTTGCTTCTTGCATTAAAACAGAGTGTGTTTCATGGATGAGAACTCTGGTCTGAATTTACTTCAGAAACGGACTTATACCCCAGGATCTGTGTCTTCCTACAAGCAAGAGTTCATTTCTGGTAAACCTAGTGATTTTTGGGATCAAATGATTTTTTGCAGTTCAAGAACCCTACGCTATTCTCACTATTAACTAAAAAGGATTTATGTCAGAGGAGCTGTCGTTTGTATCAGTTTCATAAGCAGAGTTGAACTACATATGATCTGTATGTGTAGGAAACACAGTTCTTTTTTTCTGGGCATGCTCATGGTTCTTGCTGTATTGGAGATGCTGGAAAGAAGAGCTTGCTTCTTGCATTAAAACAGAGTATGTTTCATGGTTGAGAACTCTGGTCTGAATTTACTTCAGAAACGGAGTTAAACCCCAGGATCTGTGTCTTCCTAAAAGCAAGAGTGCATTTCGGGTAAACAAAGTGAATTTTGGGCTCAAATGATTTTTCGCAGTTCACCAAACTAACATGATTCTCACTGTTAACTAAAGAGATTCATGTAAGAGGAGCTGTCGTTTGTATCAGTTTCATGAGCAGACTTGACCTACATATGGTCCGAATGAATAGGAAACACACTTCTTTTTTTCACGGTATGCTCATTGTTCTGGCTGTAATTTCGATTCTGGAAAGAAGAGCTTGCTTCTTGCGTTAAAACAGAGTGTGTTTCAGGGATGAGAACTCTGGTCTGAACTTCCCTTCAGAATCAGAGTTAAACCCCAGGATCTGTGTCTTGCTACAAGGAAGAGTTCAGTTCTGGCAAAGCCAGTGAATTTTGGGCTCAAATGATTTTTCCCAGTTAACGAACCCAACATGATTCTCACTATTAACTAAAGAGCATTTATGTAACAGGAGGTGTGGTCTCTATCAGTTTCATAAGCAGAGTTGAAAAACATATGGTCCCTATGAATAGGAAACACATTTCTTTTTTTCTGACAATGCTCATGGTTCTTGCTGTATTTTAGAATCTTGAAAGAAGAGCTTGCTTCTTCGTTAAAGCAGAGTGTGTTTCATGGATGAGAACTCTGGTCTGAATTTCCCTTCAAAAACGGAGTTAAACGCCAGCATATGTATCTTCCATAAAGGAAAAGAGGTCTTGGGGCTCAAATGATTTTTCACAGTTCACAAACCCAACATTATTCTCACTAATAACTAAAGAGGTTTTATGTAATAAGAGCTGTCGTTTGTATCAGTTTCATAAGCAGAGTTGAGCTACATATGGTCCGTATGAGAAGGAAACACAGTTCTTTTTTTCTGGGCATGCTCAGGGTTCTGGATGTATTGGAGACGCTGGAAAGAAGAGCTTGCTTCTTGCATTAAAACAGAGTGTGTTTCATGGATGAGAACTCTGGTCTGAAATTCCCTTCACAAACGGAGTTAAACCCCATGATCTGTGTCTTCCTACCAGCAAGAGTTCATTTATGGTAATCCAAGTGAATTTTCGGCTCAAATTATTTTACACAGTTAAAGAACCCAACACGATTATCACTATTAAATAAAGAGCAATTATGTAAGAGGAGGTGTGGTCTGTATCAGTTTCATAACCAGAGTTGAACTAAATATGGTAGGTATGAATAGGAAACACAGTTCTTTTTTTCTGGGCATGCTCATGGTTCTTGCTGTATTGGAGACGCTGGAAAGAAGAGCTTGCTTCTTGCATTAAAACAGAGTGTGTTTCATGGATGAGAACTCTGGTCTGAATTTACTTCAGAAACTGTCTTATATCCCAGAATCTGTGTCTTCCTACAAGCAATAGTTGATTTCTTGTAAACCTAGTGAATTTTGGGCTCAAATGATTTTTTGCAGTTCAAGAACCCTATGCTATTCTCAATACTAACTAAAAAGGATTTATGTCAGAGGAGCTGTCATTTGTATCAGTTTCATAAGCAGAGTTGAACTACATATGATCTGTATGTGTAGGAAACACAGTTCTTTTTTTCTGTGCATGCTCATGATTCTTGCTGTATTGGAGATGCTGGAAAGAAGAGCTTGCTTCTTGCATTAAAACAGAGTGTGTTTCATGGTTGAGAACTCTGGTCTGAATTTACTTCAGAAACGGACTTTAACCGCATAATCTCTGTCTTCCAACAATCAAGAGTTCATTTCTGGAAACCCAGTGAATTTTTGGCTCAAATGATTTTACACAGTTCTAGAACCCAACGCGATTATCACTATTAACTAAAGAGCATTTATGTAAGAGGAGGTGTGGTCTGTATCATTTTCATAAGCAGACTTGGACTACATATGTTCTGTATGAGTAGGCAAAACAGTTCTTTTTTTCAGGGCATGCTCATGGTTCTTGCGGTATTTTAGACTCTGGAAATAAGAGATTGCTTCTTGCGTTAAAACAGAGTGTGTTTCAGGGATGAGAACTCTGGTCTGAATTTCCCTTCAGAAACTGAGTTAAAACCCAGGATCTGTGTCTTCCTACAAGCAAGAGTTCATTTCTGGTAATCCCAGTGAATTTTGGGCTCAAATGATTTTTCGCAGTTCTAGAACCGAACACGATTATAACTATTAACTAACGAGTATTTATGTAAGAGGAGATGTGGTCTGTATCAGTTTCATAAGCAGAGTTGGACTACATATGGTCTGTATGAGTAGGAAACTCAGTTCTTTTTTTTTTTGCATGCTCATGGTTCTTAATGTATTGGAGACCCTGGACCGAAGAGGATGATTCTTGCCTTAAAACAGAGTGGTTTTCAGGGATGAAAACTCTGGTCTGAATTTGCTGTCAGACACGGAGTTAAACCCCAGGATCTGTGTCTTCCTACAAGCAAGAGTTCATTTCTGGTAAACCTAGTGAATTTTGGGCTCAAATGATTTTTTGCAGTTCAAGAACCCTACGCTATTCTCACTATTAACTAAAAAGGATTTATGTCAGAGGAGCTGTCGTTTGTATCAGTTTCATAAGCAGAGTTGAACTACATATGATCTGTATGTGTAGAAAACACAGTTCTTTTTTTCTGGGCATGCTCATGGTTCTTGCTGTATTGGAGATGCTGGAAAGAAGAGCTTGCTTCTTGCATTAAAACAGAGTGTGTTTAATGGATGAGAACTCTGGTCTGAATTTACTTCAGAAACGGACTTAAACCGCATGATCTGTGTCTTCCAACAATCAAGAGTTCATTTCTGGAAACCCAGTGAATTTTCATCTCAAATGATTTTACACAGTTCTAGAACCCAACGGGATTATCACTATTAACTAAAGAGCATTTATGTAAGAGGAGCTGTGGTTTGTATCAGTTTCATAAGCAGAGTTGAACTACATATGTTCTGTATGAGTAGGAAACACAGTTCTTTTTTTCTGGGCATGCTCATGGTTCTGGATGTATTGGAGCCGCTGGAAAGAAGAGCTTGCTTCATATATTAAAACAGAGTGTGTTTCATGGATGAGAACTCTAGTCTGAATTTCCCTTCAGAAATGGAGTTAAACCCCATGATCTGTGTCTTCCTACAAGCAAGAGTTCATTTCTGGTAAACCAAGTGAATTTTCGGCTCAAAAGGTTTTACACAGTTCTAGAACCGAACACGATTATCACTATTAACTAAAGATCATTTATGTAAGAGGAGCTGTGGTTTGTATCAGTTTAATAAGCAGAGTTGAACTACATATGGTCTGTATGAGTAGGAAACACAGTTCTTTTTTTCTGGGCATGCTCATGGTTCTTGCTGTATTGGAGACGCTGGAAAGAAGAGCTTGCTTCTTGCATTAAAACAGAGTGTGTTTCATGGATGAGAACTCTGGTCTGAATTTACTTCAGAAACGGACTTATACCCCAGGATCTGTGTCTTCCTACAAGCAAGAGTTCATTTCTGGTAAACCTAGTGATTTTTGGGATCAAATGATTTTTTGCAGTTCAAGAACCCTACGCTATTCTCACTATTAACTAAAAAGGATTTATGTCAGAGGAGCTGTCGTTTGTATCAGTTTCATAAGCAGAGTTGAACTACATATGATCTGTATGTGTAGGAAACACAGTTCTTTTTTTCTGGGCATGCTCATGGTTCTTGCTGTATTGGAGATGCTGGAAAGAAGAGCTTGCTTCTTGCATTAAAACAGAGTATGTTTCATGGTTGAGAACTCTGGTCTGAATTTACTTCAGAAACGGAGTTAAACCCCAGGATCTGTGTCTTCCTAAAAGCAAGAGTGCATTTCGGGTAAACAAAGTGAATTTTGGGCTCAAATGATTTTTCGCAGTTCACCAAACTAACATGATTCTCACTGTTAACTAAAGAGATTCATGTAAGAGGAGCTGTCGTTTGTATCAGTTTCATGAGCAGACTTGACCTACATATGGTCCGAATGAATAGGAAACACACTTCTTTTTTTCACGGTATGCTCATTGTTCTGGCTGTAATTTCGATTCTGGAAAGAAGAGCTTGCTTCTTGCGTTAAAACAGAGTGTGTTTCAGGGATGAGAACTCTGGTCTGAACTTCCCTTCAGAATCAGAGTTAAACCCCAGGATCTGTGTCTTGCTACAAGGAAGAGTTCAGTTCTGGCAAAGCCAGTGAATTTTGGGCTCAAATGATTTTTCCCAGTTAACGAACCCAACATGATTCTCACTATTAACTAAAGAGCATTTATGTAACAGGAGGTGTGGTCTCTATCAGTTTCATAAGCAGAGTTGAAAAACATATGGTCCCTATGAATAGGAAACACATTTCTTTTTTTCTGACAATGCTCATGGTTCTTGCTGTATTTTAGAATCTTGAAAGAAGAGCTTGCTTCTTCGTTAAAGCAGAGTGTGTTTCATGGATGAGAACTCTGGTCTGAATTTCCCTTCAAAAACGGAGTTAAACGCCAGCATATGTATCTTCCATAAAGGAAAAGAGGTCTTGGGGCTCAAATGATTTTTCACAGTTCACAAACCCAACATTATTCTCACTAATAACTAAAGAGGTTTTATGTAATAAGAGCTGTCGTTTGTATCAGTTTCATAAGCAGAGTTGAGCTACATATGGTCCGTATGAGAAGGAAACACAGTTCTTTTTTTCTGGGCATGCTCAGGGTTCTGGATGTATTGGAGACGCTGGAAAGAAGAGCTTGCTTCTTGCATTAAAACAGAGTGTGTTTCATGGATGAGAACTCTGGTCTGAAATTCCCTTCACAAACGGAGTTAAACCCCATGATCTGTGTCTTCCTACCAGCAAGAGTTCATTTATGGTAATCCAAGTGAATTTTTGGCTCAAATGACTTTACACAGTTCTAGAACCCAACACGATTATCACTATTAACTAAAGAGGATTTCTGTTAGAGGAGCTGTGGTTTGTATCAGTTTCATATGCAGAGTTGAACTACGTATTGTCCTTATGAATAGGAAACACAGTTTTTTTTTTTTCAGGCCATGCTCATGGTTCTTGCTGTATTTTAGACTCTGGAAAGAAGAGCTTGCTTCTTGCGTTAAAACATAGTGTGTTTCAAAGATGAGAACTCTGGTCTGAATTTCCCTCAGGAACGGAGTTAAACCCCAGGATCTGTGTCTTCCTACAAGCAAGAGTTCATTTCAGGTTAACACAGTGAATTTTGGGCTCTAATGATTTTTCGCAGTTCACAAACCAAACGCAATTCTCACTATTAACTAAAGAGCATTTCTGTAAGAGGAGGTGTGGTCTGTAAAACTTTCATAAGCAGAGTAGAACTACATATGGTCCATATGAATAGGAAACACAGTTCCTTTTTCAGGCCATGCTCATTTTTCTTACTATAATGGAGACGCTTGAAAGAAGAGGATGATTCTTACCTTAAAACAGAGTGTTTTTCAGGGATGAGAACTCTGGTCTGAATTTCCCTTCAGAAACGGAGTGAAACCCCAGGATCATTGTCTTCCTACAAGCAAGAGTTCATTTCTGGTAAACCCAGTGATTTTTGGGTCAAATGATTTTTCGCAGTTCACGAACCCAACATGATTCTCACTATTAAATAAAGAGCAATTATGTAAGAGGGGGTGTGGTCTGTATAAGTTTCATAAGCAGAGTTGAACTAAATACGGTATGTATGAATAGGAAACACAGATCATTTTTTCAGGCCATGCTCATGGTTCTTGCTGTATTTTAGACTCTGGAAAGAAGAGCTTGCTTCTTGCGTTAAAACATAGTGTGTTTCAAAGATGAGAACTCTGGTCTGAATTTCCCTGCAGAAACCGAGTTAAACCCCAGGATCTGTGTCTTCCTACATGCAAGAATTCATTTCTGGTAAACCTAGTGAAATTTGGGCTCAAATGATTTTTCGCAGTTCAAGAACCCTACGCTATTCTCAGTATTAACTAAAGAGGATTTATGTCAGAGAAGCTGTGGTTTGTATCAGTTTAATAAGCAGAGTTGAACTACATATGGTCTGTATGAGTAGGAAACACAGTTCTTTTTTTCTGGGCATGCTCATGGTTCTTGCTGTATTGGAGACGCTGGAAAGAAGAGCTTGCTTCTTGCATTAAAACAGAGTGTGTTTCATGGATGAGAACTCTGGTCTGAATTTACTTCAGAAACGGACTTATACCCCAGGATCTGTGTCTTCCTACAAGCAAGAGTTCATTTCTGGTTAACCTAGTGAATTTTGGGCTCAAATGATTTTTTGCAGTTCAAGAACCCTACGCTATTCTCACTATTAACTAAAAAGGATTTATGTCAGAGGAGCTGTCGTTTGTATCAGTTTCATAAGCAGAGTTGAACTACATATGATCTGTATGTGTAGGAAACACAGTTCTTTTTTTCTGGGCATGCTCATGGTTCTTGCTGTATTGGAGATGCTGGAAAGAAGAGCTTGCTTCTTGCATTAAAACAGAGTGTGTTTCATGGTTGAGAACTCTGGTCTGAATTTACTTCAGAAACGGACTTTAACCGCATAATCTCTGTCTTCCAACAATCAAGAGTTCATTTCTGGAAACCCAGTGAATTTTTGGCTCAAATGATTTTACACAGTTCTAGAACCCAACGCGATTATCACTATTAACTAAAGAGCATTTATGTAAGAGGAGGTGTGGTCTGTATCATTTTCATAAGCAGACTTGGACTACATATGTTCCGTATGAGTAGGAAAAACAGTTCTTTTTTTCAGGGCATGCTCATGGTTCTTGCGGTATTTTAGACTCTGGAAATAAGAGATTGCTTCTTGCGTTAAAACAGAGTGTGTTTCAGGGATGAGAACTCTGGTCTGAATTTCCCTTCAGAAACTGAGTTAAAACCCAGGATCTGTGTCTTCCTACAAGCAAGAGTTCATTTCTGGTAATCCCAGTGAATTTTGGGCTCAAATGATTTTTCGCAGTTCTAGAACCGAACACGATTATAACTATTAACTAACGAGTATTTATGTAAGAGGAGATGTGGTCTGTATCAGTTTCATAAGCAGAGTTGGACTACATATGGTCTGTATGAGTAGGAAACTCAGTTCTTTTTTTTTGCATGCTCATGGTTCTTAATGTATTGGAGACCCTGGACAGAAGAGGATGATTCTTGCCTTAAAACAGAGTGGTTTTCAGGGATGAAAACTCTGGTCTGAATTTGCTGTCAGACACGGAGTTAAACCCCAGGATCTGTGTCTTCCTACAATCAAGAGTTCATTTCTGGTTAACCTAGTGAATTTTGGGCTCAAATGATTTTTTGCAGTTCAAGAACCCTACGCTATTCTCACTATTAACTAAAAAGGATTTATGTCAGAGGAGCTGTCGTTTGTATCAGTTTCATAAGCAGAGTTGAACTACATATGATCTGTATGTGTAGGAAACACAGTTCTTTTTTTCTGGGCATGCTCATGGTTCTTGCTGTATTGGAGATGCTGCAAAGAAGAGCTTGCTTCTTGCATTAAAACAGAGTGTGTTTCATGGATGAGAACTCTGGTCTGAATTTACTTCAGAAACGGACTTAAACCGCATGATCTGTGTCTTCCAACAATCAAGAGTTCATTTCTGGAAACCCAGTGAATTTTCATCTCAAATGATTTTACACAGTTCTAGAACCCAACGGGATTATCACTATTAACTAAAGAGCATTTATGTAAGAGGAGTTGTGGTTTGTATCAGTTTCATAAGCAGAGTTGAACTACATATGTTCTGTATGAGTAGGAAACACAGTTCTTTTTTTCTGGGCATGCTCATGGTTCTGGATGTATTGGAGCCGCTGGAAACAAGAGCTTGCTTCATATATTAAAACAGAGTGTGTTTCATGGATGAGAACTCTAGTCTGAATTTCCCTTCAGAAATGGAGTTAAACCCCATGATCTGTGTCTTCCTACAAGCAAGAGTTCATTTCTGGTAAACCAAGTGAATTTTCGGCTCAAAAGGTTTTACACAGTTCTAGAACCCAACACGATTATCACTATTAACTAAAGATCATTTATGTAAGAGGAGCTGTGGTCTGTATCAGTTTCATAAGCAGAGTTGGACTACATGTGGTCCCTAGGAGTAGGAAACACAGTTCTTTTTTTTTTTTTTTGGTATGCTCATGGTTCTTACTGTATTGGAGACCCTGGAAAAAAGAGGATGATTCATGCCTTAAAATAGAGTTTTTTTCAGGTATGAGAATTCTGGTCTGTATTTTCCTTCAGAAACGGAGGTAAACCCCAGGATCCGTGTCTTCCTACAAGCAAGAGTTCAGTTCTGGTAAACCCAGTGAATTTTGGGCTCAAATGATTTTTCGCAGTTCTAGAACCGAACACGATTATAACTATTAACTAACGAGTATTTAAGTAAGAGGAGATGTGGTCTGTATCAGTTTCATAAGCAGAGTTGGACTACATATGGTCTGTATGAGTAGGAAACTCAGTTCTTTTTTTTTGCATGCTCATGGTTCTTAATGTATTGGAGACCCTGGACAGAAGAGGATGATTCTTGCCTTAAAACAGAGTGGTTTTCAGGGATGAAAACTCTGGTCTGAATTTGCTGTCAGACACGGAGTTAAACCCCAGGATCTGTGTCTTCCTACAATCAAGAGTTCATTTCTGGTTAACCTAGTGAATTTTGGGCTCAAATGATTTTTTGCAGTTCAAGAACCTACGCTATTCTCACTATTAACTAAAAAGGATTTATGTCAGAGGAGCTGTCGTTTGTATCAGTTTCATAAGCAGAGTTGAACTACATATGATCTGTATGTGTAGGAAACACAGTTCTTTTTTTCTGGTCATGCTCATGGTTCTTGCTGTATTGGAGATGCTGCAAAGAAGAGCTTGCTTCTTGCATTAAAACAGAGTGTGTTTCATGGATGAGAACTCTGGTCTGAATTTACTTCAGAAACGGACTTAAACCGCATGATCTGTGTCTTCCAACAATCAAGAGTTCATTTCTAGAAACCCAGTGAATTTTCATCTCAAATGATTTTACACAGTTCTAGAACCCAACGGGATTATCACTATTAACTAAAGAGCATTTATGTAAGAGGAGTTGTGGTTTGTATCAGTTTCATAAGCAGAGTTGAACTACATATGTTCTGTATGAGTAGGAAACACAGTTCTTTTTTTCTGGGCATGCTCATGGTTCTGGATGTATTGGAGCCGCTGGAAACAAGAGCTTCCTTCATATATTAAAACAGAGTGTGTTTCATGGATGAGAACTCTAGTCTGAATTTCCCTTCAGAAATGGAGTTAAACCCCATGATCTGTGTCTTCCTACAAGCAAGAGTTCATTTCTGGTAAACCAAGTGAATTTTCGGCTCAAAAGGTTTTACACAGTTCTAGAACCCAACACGATTATCACTATTAACTAAAGATCATTTATGTAAGAGGAGCTGTGGTCTGTATCAGTTTCATAAGCAGAGTTGGACTACATGTGGTCCCTAGGAGTAGGAAACACAGTTCTTTTTTTTTTTTGGCATGCTCATGGTTCTTACTGTATTGGAGACCCTGGAAAAAAGAGGATGATTCATGCCTTAAAATAGAGTTTTTTTCAGGTAAGAGAATTCTGGTCTGTATTTTCCTTCAGAAACGGAGGTAAACCCCAGGATCCGTGTCTTCCTACAAGCAAGAGTTCAGTTCTGGTAAACCCAGTGAATTTTGTGCTCAAATGATTTTTCACAGTTCACGAACCCTACGCTATTCTCACTATTAACTAAAGAGGATTGATGTAAGAGGAGCTGTGGTTTGTATCAGTTTCATAAGCAAAGTTGAGCTACATATGGTCCGTATGAGAAGGAAACACAGTTCTTTTTTTCTGGGCATGCTCAGGGTTCTGGATGTATTGGAGACGCTGGAAAGAAGAGCTTGCTTCTTGCATTAAAACAGAGTGTGTTTCATGGATGAGAACTCTGGTCTGAATTTCCCTTCACAAACGGAGTTAAACCCCATGATCTGTGTCTTCCTACCAGCAAGAGTTCATTTATGGTAATCCAAGTGAATTTTCGGCTCAAATGACTTTATACAGTTCTAGAACCCAACACGATTATCACTATTAACTAAAGAGGATTTCTGTAAGAGGAGCTGTGGTTTGTATCAGTTTCATATGCAGAGTTGAACTACATATTGTCCTTATGAGTAGGAAACACAGTTCTTTTTTTCAGGTCATGCTCATGGTTCTTGCTGTATTTTTGACGCTGGAAAGAAGAGCTTGCTTCTTGCATTAAAACAGGGTATGTTTCATGGATGAGAACTCTGGTCTGAATTTGCCTTCAGAAACGGAGTTAAACCCCAGGATCTGTGTCTTCATACAAGCAAGAGTTCAGTTCTTGTAAACCCAGTGAATTTTGGGCTCAAATGATTTTTCGCAGTTCAGGAACCCAACTCTATTCCCACTATTAAATAAAGAGCAATTATGTAAGAGGAAGTGTGGTCTGTATCAGTTTCATAAGCAGAGTTGAACTAAATACAGTGTGTATGAATAGGAAACACAGTTTTTTTTTCAGGCCATGCTCATGGTTCTTGCTGTATTTTAGACTCTGGAAAGAAGAGCTTGCTTCTTGCGTTAAAACATAGTGTGTTTCAAAGATGAGAACTCAGGTCTGAATTTCCCTGCAGAAACGGAGTTAAACCCCAGGATCTGTGTCTTCCTACAAGCAAGAGTTCATTTCAGGTTAACACAGTGAATTTTGGGCTCTAATGATTAATCGCAGTTCACAAACCAAACGCAATTCTCACTATTAACTAAAGAGCATTTCTGTAAGAGGAGGTGTGGTCTGTAACACTTTCATAAGCAGAGTTGAACTACATATGGTCCATATGAATAGGAAACACAGTTCCTTTTTCAGGCCATGCTCATTTTTCTTACTATAATGGAGACGCTTGAAAGAAGAGGATGATTCTTACCTTAAAACAGAGTGTTTTTCAGGGATGAGAACTCTGGTCTGAATTTCCCTTCAGAAACGGAGTGAAACCCCAGGATCAGTGTCTTCCTACAAGCAAGAATTCATTTCTGGTAAACCCAGTGATTTTTGGGTCAAATGATTTTTCGCAGTTCAAGAACCCAACATGATTCTCACTATTAAATAAAGAGCAATTATGTAAGAGGGGGTGTGGTCTGTATAAGTTTCATAAGCAGAGTTGAACTAAATACGGTATGTATGAATAGGAAACACAGATCATTTTTTCAGGCCATGCTCATGGTTCTTGCTGTATTTTAGACTCTGGAAAGAAGAGCTTGCTTCTTGCGTTAAAACATAGTGTGTTTCAAAGATGAGAACTCTGGTCTGAATTTCCCTGCAGAAACCGAGTTAAACCCCAGGATCTGTGTCTTCCTACAAGCAAGAATTCATTTCTGGTAAACCTAGTGAAATTTGGGCTCAAATGATTTTTCGCAGTTCAAGAACCCCACGCTATTCTCAGTATTAACTAAAGAGGATTTATGTCAGAGAAGCTGTGGTTTGTATCAGTTTAATAAGCAGAGTTGAACTACATATGGTCTGTATGAGTAGGAAACACAGTTCTTTTTTTTCTGGGCATGCTCATGGTTCTTGCTGTATTGGAGACGCTGGAAAGAAGAGCTTGCTTCTTGCATTAAAACAGAGTGTGTTTCATGGATGAGAACTCTGGTCTGAATTTACTTCAGAAACGGACTTATACCCCAGGATCTGTGTCTTCCTACAAGCAAGAGTTCATTTCTGGTAAACCTAGTGAATTTTGGGCTCAAATGATTTTTTGCAGTTCAAGAACCCTACGCTATTCTCACTATTAACTAAAAAGGATTTATGTCAGAGGAGCTGTCGTTTGTATCAGTTTCATAAGCAGAGTTGAACTACATATGATCTGCATGTGTAGGAAACACAGTTCTTTTTTTCTGGGCATGCTCATGGTTCTTGCTGTATTGGAGATGCTGGAAAGAAGAGCTTGCTTCTTGCATTAAAACAGAGTGTGTTTCATGGTTGAGAACTCTGGTCTGAATTTACTTCAGAAACGGAGTTAAACCCCAGGATCTGTGTCTTCCTACAAGCAAGAGTTCATTTCGGGTAAACAAAGTGAATTTTGGGCTCAAATGATTTTTCGCAGTTCACCAAACTAACATGATTCTCACTGTTAACTAAAGAGATTTATGTAAGAGGAGCTGTCGTTTGTATCAGTTTCATGAGCAGACTTGAACTACATATGGTCCGTATGAATAGGAAACACACTTCTTTTTTTCACGGTATGCTCATTGTTCTGGCTGTAATTTCGATTCTGGAAAGAAGAGCTTGCTTCTTGCGTTAAAACAGAGTGTGTTTCAGGGATGAGAACTCTGGTCTGAACTTCCCTTCAGAATCAGAGTTAAACCCCAGGATCTGTGTCTTGCTACAAGGAAGAGTTCAGTTCTGGCAAAGCCAGTGAATTTTGGGCTCAAATGATTTTTCCCAGTTCACGAACCCAACGTGATTCTCACGATTAGCTAAAGAGCATTTATGTAACAGGAGGTGTGGTCTCTATCAGTTTCATAAGCAGAGTTGAACTACATATGGTCCGTATGAATAGGAAACACATTTCTTTTTTTCTGACAATGCTCATGGTTCTTGCTGTATTTTAGACTCTTGAAAGAAGAGCTTGCTTCTTCTTTAAAGCAGAGTGTGTGTCACGGATGAGAACTCTGGTCTGAATTTCCCTTCAAAAACGGAGTTAAACGCCAGCATATGTATCTTCCTAAAAGCAAGAGGTCATTTCTGGTAAACCCAGTGAATTTGGGGCTCAAATGATTTTTCGCAGTTCACAAACCCAACATTATTCTCACTAATAACTAAAGAGGATTTATGTAATAAGAGCTGTCGTTTGTATCAGTTTCATAAGCAGAGTTGAGCTACATATGGTCCGTATGAGAAGGAAACACAGTTCTTTTTTTCTGGGCATGCTCAGGGTTCTGGATGTATTGGAGACGCTGGAAAGAAGAGCTTGCTTCTTGCATTAAAACAGAGTGTGTTTCATGGATGAGAACTCTGGTCTGAATTTCCCTTCACAAACGGAGTTAAACCCCATGATCTGTGTCTTCCTACCAGCAAGAGTTCATTTATGGTAATCCAAGTGAATTTTCGGCTCAAATGACTTTACACAGTTCTAGAACCCAACAGGATTATCACTATTAACTAAAGAGGATTTCTGTAAGAGGAGCTGTGGTTTGTATCATTTTCATATGCAGAGATGAAGTACATATTGTCCTTATGAATAGGAAACACAGTTTTTTTTTTCAGGCCATGCTCATGGTTCTTGCTGTATTTTAGACTCTGGAAAGAAGAGCTTGCTTCTTGCGTTAAAACATAGTGTGTTTCAAAGATGAGAACTCTGGTCTGAATTTCCCTCAGGAACGGAGTTAAACCCCAGGATCTGTGTCTTCCTACAAGCAAGAGTTCATTTCAGGTTAACACAGTGAATTTTGGGCTCTAATGATTTTTCGCAGTTCACAAACCAAACGCAATTCTCACTATTAACTAAAGAGCATTTCTGTAAGAGGAGGTGTGGTCTGTAACACTTTCATAAGCAGAGTAGAACTACATATGGTCCATATGAATAGGAAACACAGTTCCTTTTTCAGGCCATGCTCATTTTTCTTAATATAATGGAGACGCTTGAAAGAAGAGGATGATTCTTACCTTAAAACAGAGTGTTTTTCAGGGATGAGAACTCTGGTCTGAATTTCCCTTCAGAAACGGAGTGAAACCCCAGGATCAGTGTCTTCCTACAAGCAAGAATTCATTTCTGGTAAACCTAGTGAAATTTGGGCTCAAATGATTTTTTCACAGTTCAAGAACCCTACGCTATTCTCAGTATTAACTAAAGAGGATTTATGTCAGAGAAGCTGTGGTTTGTATCAGTTTAATAAGCAGAGTTGAACTACATATGGTCTGTATGAGTAGGAAACACAGTTCTTTTTTTCTGGGCATGCTCATGGTTCTCGCTGTATTGGAGACGCTGGAAAGAAGAGCTTGCTTCTTGCATTAAAACAGAGTGTGTTTCATGGATGAGAACTCTGGTCTGAATTTACTTCAGAAACGGACTTATACCCCAGGATCTGTGTCTTCCTACCAGCAAGAGTTCATTTCTGGTAAACCTAGTGAATTTTGGGCTCAAATGATTTTTTGCAGTTCAAGAACCCTACGCTATTCTCACTATTAACTAAAAAGGATTTATGTCAGAGGAGCTGTCGTTTGTATCAGTTTCATAAGCATAGTTGAACTACATATGATCTGTATGTGTAGGAAACACAGTTCTTTTTTTCTGGGCATGCTCATGGTTCTTGCTGTATTGGAGATGCTGGAAAGAAGAGCTTGCTTCTTGCATTAAAACAGAGTGTGTTTCAAGGTTGAGATCTCTGGACTGAATTTCCTTCAGAAACGGACTTTAACCGCATAATCTGTGTCTTCCAACAATCAAGAGTTCATTTCTGGAAACCCAGTGAATTTTTGGCTCAAATGATTTTACACAGTTCTAGAACCCAACGCGATTATCACTATTAACTAAAGAGCATTTATGTAAGAGGAGGTGTGGTCTGTATCATATTCATAAGCAGACTTGGACTACATATGTTCCGTATGAGTAGGAAAAACAGTTCTTTTTTTCAGGGCATGCTCATGGTTCTTGCGGTATTTTAGACTCTGGAAATAAGAGATTGCTTCTTGCGTTAAAACAGAGTGTGTTTCAGGGATGAGAACTCTGGTCTGAATTTCCCTTCAGAAACTGAGTTAAAACCCAGGATCTGTGTCTTCCTACAAGCAAGAGTTCATTTCTGGTAATCCCAGTGAATTTTGGGCTCAAATGATTTTTCGCAGTTCTAGAACCGAACACGATTATAACTATTAACTAACGAGTATTTATGTAAGAGGAGATGTGGTCTGTATCAGTTTCATAAGCAGAGTCGGACTACATATGGTCTGTATGAGTAGGAAACTCAGTTCTTTTTTTTTGCATGCTCATGGTTCTTAATGTATTGGAGACCCTGGACAGAAGAGGATGATTCTTGCCTTAAAACAGAGTGGTTTTCAGGGATGAGAACTCTGGTCTGAATTTGCTGTCAGACACGGAGTTAAACCCCAGGATCTGTGTCTTCCTACAAGCAAGAGTTCATTTCTGGTAAACCTAGTGAATTTTGGGCTCAAATGATTTTTCGCAGTTCAAGAACCCTATGCTATTCTCAGTATTAACTAAAGAGGATTTATGTCAGAGGAGCTGTGGTTTGTATCAGTTTAATAAGCAGAGTTGAACTACATATGGTCTGTATGAGTAGGAAACACAGTTCTTTTTTTCTGGGCATGCTCATGGTTCTTGCTGTATTGGAGACGCTGGAAAGAAGAGCTTGCTTCTTGCATTAAAACAGAGTGTGTTTCATGGATGAGAACTCTGGTCTGAATTTACTTCAGAAACGGAGTTAAACCCCACAATCTGTGTCTTCCTACAAGCAAGAGTTTATTTCTGGTAAACCCAGTGAATTTTGCGCTCAAATGATTTTACACAGTTCTTGATTCCAACGCAATTTTCACTATTAACTATAGAAAATTCATGTAAGAGGAGCAGTGGTTTGTATCAGTTTCAAAACCAGAGTTGAACTACATATGGTCCGTATGAGTAGGAAACACAGTTCTTTTTTTTCCGGGCATGCTCATGTTTCTTACTATATTGGAGACGCTGGAAAGAACTGGATGATTATTGCCTTAAAACAGAGTGGTTTTCATGGATGAGAACTCTGGTCTGAATTTGCCTTAAGAAACGGAGTTAAACCCCAGGATCTGTGTCTTCCTACAAGCAAGAGTTCATTTCTGGTAAACCCAGTGAATTTTGGGCTCAAATGATTTTACACTGTTCACGAACCCAACGCGATTCTCACTATGAACTAAAGAGCATATATGTAAGAGCAGCTGTGGTTTGTATCAGTTTCATAAGCAGAATTGAACTACATATGGTCCGTATGAGTAGGAAACACTGTCCTTTATTACAGGGCATGCTCATTGTTCTTGCAGTAATGGAGTCGCTGGAAAGAAGAACTTGCCAATAGCGTTAAAACAGAGTGTGTTTCAAGGATGAGAACACTGTTCTGAATTTCCCTTCAAAAACGGAGTTAAATCCCAGGATCTGTGTCTTCCTACAAGCAAGAGTTCATTTCTGGTAAACCCAGTGAATTTTGGGCTCAAATGATTTTTCCCAGTTCCCGAAGCCAACTAGATTCTCTCTATTAACTAAAAAGCATTTATGTAAGAGGATCTGTGTTTTGTATCAATTTCATAAGCAGAGTGGAACTACAAAGCTCCGTATGAGTAGGAAACACAGTTCTTTTTTTCAGGGCATTCTCATTGTTCTTGCTGTATTGGAGACGCTGGAAAAAGAGCTTGCCACTTTCGTGCAAAGAGACTTGGTTTCCCGGATGAGAACACTGGTCTGAATTTCGCTTCAAAAATGGAGTTAAACCCCACGATCTGTGTCTTCCTACAAGCAAGAGTTCATTTCTGGTAAACCCAGTGAATTTTGGGCTCAAATGATTGTACACAGTTCTAGATTCCAACGCGATTCTCACTATTAACTAAAGAACATTCATGTAAGAGGAGCTGTGGTTTGTATCAGTTTCAAAAGCAGAGTTGAACTACATATGGTTCCATATGAGCAGGAAACAGTTCTTTTTTTCAGTGCATGCTCATGGTTCTTGCTGTATTGGAGAAACTGGAAAGAAGAGCTTGCTTCATGCGTTAAAACAGAGTGTGTTTCTGGATGAGAACATTGTTCTGAATTACCCTTAAGAACCGGAGTTAAACCCCAGGATCTGTGTCTTCCTACAAGCAAGAGTTCATTTCTGGTAAACCCAGTGAAATTTCGACTCAAATGATTTTTCGCAGTTCACTAACCCAACGCTATTCCCTCTATTACTAAAAAGCATTTATGTAAGAGGAGCTGTGATTTGTGTCAGTTTCATAAGCAGAGTTGAACTACAAAAGTTCCGTATGAGTAGGAAACTCAGTTCTTTTTTTCAGGGCATGCTCTGGTTCTTGTTGTATTGGAGACACTGGTAAGAAGAGCTTCTCTTTGCGTTAAAACAGAGTGTGTTTCATGGATGAGAACACGGTTCTGAATTACCCTTCAGAAACGCAGTTAAACCCCAGGTTCTCTGTCTTCTTACAAGCAAGAGTTCATTTCTGGTAAACCCAGTGAATTTTGGGCTCAAATGATTTTACACAGTTCACGAACCCATCGCGATTCTCACTATTAACTAAAGAGCTTTTAAGTAAGAGGAGCTGTTGTTTGTATCAGTTTCATAAGCAGAATTGAACTCCCTACGATCTCTATGAGTAGGAAATACAGTTCATTTTATTCAGGGCATGCTCATTGTTCTTGCTGTAATGGAGTTTGTGGAAGGAAGAGCTTGCTTCTAGCGTGAAAACAGAGAGTGTTTCAACAATGAGAACACTGGTCTGAATTTCCCTTCAGTAACGGAATTAAATCCCAGGATCTGTGTCTTCCTACACTCAAGAGTTCATTCTGGTAAACCCAGTGAATTTTGGGCTCAAATGATTTTTCCCAGTTCACGATCCCAATGCGATTACCTCTATTAACTAAAAAGCATTTACGTAAGAGGAGCTGTGGATTGTATCAGTTTCATAAGCAGATTTGAACTACAAAAGGTCCGTATGAGTAGGAAACACAGTTATTTTTTTAGGGCATTCTCATTGTTCTTGCTGTATTGTAGACACTAGAAAGAAGAGCTTGCTTCTTGCGTTAAAACAGAGTGTGTTTCATGGATGAGAACACTGCTCTGGAATTTCCCTTCAAAAACGGAGTTAAACCCCAGGATCTGTATCTTCCTAAAAGCAAGAGTTCATTTCTGGTAAACCCAGAGAATTTTGGGCTCAAATGATTTTACACAGTTCTTGATTCCAACAAAATTCTCACTATTAACTAAAGAACATTCATGTAAGAGGAGCGGTGGTTGGTATCAGTTTCAAAACCAGAGTTGAACTACATATGGTCCTTATGAGTAGGAAACACAGTTCTTTTTATCAGGGCATGCTCATGGTTCTTGCTCTATTTGAGACACTGGAACTAAGAGCTTTCTTCATGCGTTAAAACAGAGTGTGTTTCATGGATGACAACACTGTTCTGAATTACCCTTAAGAAATGGAGTTAAACCCCAGGATCTGTGTCTTCCTACAAGCAAGAGTTCATTTCTGGTAAACCCAGAGAATTTTGGGATCAAAAATTTTTTCGCAGTTCACTAAGCCAACGCGATTCCCTCTATTAACTAAAAAGCATTTATGTAAGAGCAGCTGTGGTTTGTATCAGTTTCATAAGCAGAGTTGAACTACAAAAGTTCCATATGAGTAGGAAACTCAGTTCTTTTTTTCAGGGCATGCTCCTGGTTCTTGTTGTATTGGAGACACTGGTAAGAAGAGCTTCTCTTTGCGTTAAAACAGAGTGTGTTTCATGGATGAGAACACGGTTCTGAATTACCCTTCAGAAACGCAGTTAAACCCCAGGTTTTCTGTCTTCCTACAAGCAAGAATTCATTTCTGGTAAACCCAGTGAATTTTGGGCTCAAATGATTTTACACAGTTCATGAACCCTACGCGATTATCACTGTTAACTAAAGAGCTTTTAAGTAAGAGGAGCTGTTGTTCTTATCAGTTTCATAAGCAGAATTGAACTCCCTACGATCTCTATGAGTAGGAAACACAGTTCATTTTATTCAGGGCATTCTCATTGTTCTTGCTGTAATGGAGTTTGTGGAAGGAAGAGCTTGCTTCTAGCGTGAAAACAGAGAGTGTTTCAACGATGAGAACACTGGTCTGAATTTCCCTTTAGTAACAGAGTTAAACCCCCGGTTCTCTGTCTTCCTACAAGCAAGAGTTCATTTCTGGTAAACCAAGTAAATATTGGGCTCAAATGATTTTTCGCAGTTCACAAACCCAACGCGATTCTCACTATTAACTAAAAATCATTTACGTAAGAGGAGCTGTGGTTTGTATCAGTTTTATAAGCAGAGTTGAACTAAAAAGCTCCGTAGGAGTAGGAAAGACAGTTCTTTTTTTTTAGGGCCTGCAGGTTGTTCTTGTTGTATTGGAGACGCTGGAGAGAAGAGCCTGCTTCTTGAGTGAAAACAGAGTTTGTTTCATGGATGAGAACACTGGGCTGAATATCCCTTCAGAAACGGAGTTAAACACCAGGATGTGTGACTTTCTACAAGAAAGAGTTCATTTCTGGTAAACCCAGTGAATTTTGGGCTCAAATGATTGTACACAGTTCTAGATTCCAACGCGATTCTCACTATTAACTAAAGAACATTCATGTAAGAGGTGCTGTGGTTTGTATCAGTTTCAAAAGCAGAGTTGAACTACATATGGTCTGTATGAGCAGGAAACACAATTCTTTTTTTCAGTGCATGCTCATGGTTCTTGCTGTATTGGAGAAACTGGAAAGAAGACCTTGCTTCATGCGTTAAAACAGAGTGTGTTTCATGGATGAGAACATTGTTCTGAATTACCCTTAAGAACCGGAGTTAAACCCCAGGATCTGTGTCTTCCTACAAGCAAGAGTTCATTTCTGGTAAACCCAGTGAATTTTGCGCTCAAATGATTTTACACAGTTCTTGATTCCAACGCAATTTTCACTATTAACTAAAGAACATTCATGTAAGAGGAGCGGTGGTTTGTATCAGTTTCAAAACCAGAGTTGAACTACATATGGTCCGTATGAGTAGGAAACACAGGACTTTTTTTTCCGGGCATGCTCATGTTTCTTACTATATTGGAGACGCTGGAAAGAACAGGATGATTATTGTCTTAAAACAGAGTGTTTTTCAGGGATGAGAACTCTGGTCTGAATTTGCCTTAAGAAACGGAGTTAAACCCCAGGATCTGTATCTTCCTACAAGCAAGAGTTCATTTCTGGTAAACCCAGTGAATTTTGGGCTCAAATGATTTTACACAGTTCACGAACCCAACGCGATTCTCACTATGAACTAAAGAGCATATATGTAAGAGGAGCTGTGGTTTGTATCAGTTTCATAAGCAGAATTGAACTACATATGGTCCATATGAGTAGGAAACACTGTCGTTTTTTTCAGGGCATGCTCATTGTTCTTGCTGTAATGGAGTCGCTGGAAAGAAGAACTTGCCTCTAGCGTTAAAACAAAGTGTGTTTCAAGGATGAGAACACTGTTCTGAATTTCCCTTCAAAACCGGAATTAAATCCCAGGATCTGTGTCTTCCTACACTCAAGAGTTCATTTCTGGTAAACCAAGTGATTTTTTGGCTCAAATGATTTTTCCCAGTTCACGATCCCAACGTGATTACCTCTATTAACTAAAAAGCATTTATGTAAGAAGAGCTGTGGTTTGTATCAGTTTCATAAGCAGATTTGAACTACAAAAGGTCCATATGAGTAGGAAACACAGTTATTTTTTTTTTTAGGGCATTCTCGTTGTTCTTGCTGTATTGGAGACACTAGAAAGAGGAGCTTGCTTCTTGCGTTAAAACAGAGTGTGTTTCATGGATGAGAACACTGGTCTGAATTTCCCTTCAAAAACAGAGTTAAACCCCAGGATCTGTATCTTCCTAAAAGCAAGAGTTCATTTCTTGTAAACCCAGAGAATTTTGGGCTCAAATGATTTTACACAGTTCTTGATTCCAACGCAATTCTCACTATTAACTAAAGAACATTCATGTAAGAGGAGCGGTGGTTGGTATCAGTTTCAAAACCAGAGTTGAACTACATATGGTCCTTATGAGTAGGAAACACAGTTCTTTTTATCAGGGCATGCTCATGGTTCTTGCTCTATTTGAGACACTGGAACTAAGAGCTTTCTTCATGCGTTAAAACAGAGTGTGTTTCATGGATGACAACACTGTTCTGAATTACCCTTAAGAAATGGAGTTAAACCCCAGGATCTGTGTCTTCCTATAAGCAAGAGTTCATTTCTGGTAAACCCAGTGAATTTTGGGCTCAAAATTTTTTTCGCAGTTCACTAAGCCAACGCGATTCCCTCTATTAACTAAAAAGAATTTATGTAAGAGGAGCTGTGGTTTGTATCAGTTTCATAAGCAGAGTTGAACTACAAAAGTTCCGTATGAGTAGGAAACTCAGTTCTTTTTTTCAGGGCATGCTCCTGGTTCTTGTTGTATTGGAGACACTGGTAAGAAGAGCATGCTCTTTGCGATAAAACAGAGTGTGTTTCATGAATGAGAACAGGGTTCTGAATTACCCTTCAGAAACGCAGTTGAACCCCAGGTTCTCTGTCTTCCTACAAGCAATAGTTCATTTCTGGTAAACCCTGTGAATTTTGGGCTCAAATGATTTTACACAATTCACGAACCCAATGCGATTCTCACTATTAACTAAAGAGCTTTTAAGTAAGAGGAGCTGTTGTTTGTATCAGTTTCATAAGCAGAATTGAACTCCCTACGATCTCTATGAGTAGGAAATACAGTTCATTTTATTCAGGGCATGCTCATTGTTCTTGCTGTAATGGAGTTTGTGGAAGGAAGAACTTGCTTCTAGCGTGAAAACAGAGAGTGTTTCAACAATGAGAACACTGGTCTGAATTTCCCTTCAGTAACGGAGTTAAATCCCCGGTTCTCTGTCTTCCTACAAGCAATAGTTCATTTCTGGTAAACCAAGTAAATTTTGGGCTCAAATGATTTTTCCCAGTTCACGAAACCAACGCGATTCTCACTATTTACTAAAAAGCATTTACGTAAGAGGAGCTGTGGTTTGTATCAGTTTCATAAGCAGAGTTGAACTACAAAAGGTCCGTAGGAGTAGGAAAGACAGTTCTTTTTTTTTAGGGCCTGCACATTGTTCTTGTTGTATTGGAGACGCTGGAGAGAAGAGCTTGCTTCTTGAGTGAAAACAGAGTTTGTTTCATGGATGAGAACACTGGTCTGAATATCCCTTCAGAAACGGAGTTAAACCCCAGGATCTGTGTCTTCCTACAAGCAACAGATCATTTCTGGTAAAGCCAGAGAATTTTGGGCTCAAATGATTTTACACAGTTCTTGATTCCAATGCAATTTTCACTATTAAATAAAGAACATTCATGTAAGAGGAGCGGTGGTTTGTATCAGTTTCATAAGCAGAATTGAACTACATATGGTCCATATGAGTAGGAAACACTGTCCTTTTTTTCAGGGCATGCTCATGGTTCTTGCTCTAATGTAGTCACCGGAAAGAAGAACTTGCCTCTAGCGTTAAAACAGAGTGTGATTCAAGGATGAGAACACTGTTCTGAATTTCCCTTCAAAAACGGAGTTAAAACCAGGATCTGTGTCTTCCTACACTCAAGAGTTCATTTCTGGTAAACCCAGTGAATTTTGGGCTCAAATCATTTTTCCCTGTTCACGATCCCAACGCGATTTTCTCTATTAACTTAAAAGCATTTATGTAAGAGGAGCTGGGTTTTGTATTAGTTTCATAAGCAGAGTTGAACTACTAAAGGTCCGTATGATTAGGAAACACAGTTATTTTTTTTAGGGCATTCTCATTGTTCTTGCTGTATTGGAGACGCTGGAAAGAAGAGCTTTCTTCTTGTGTGAAAATAGAGTGGGTTTGATTGATGAGAACACTGGTCTGAATATCCCTTCAGAAACGGAGTTAAACACCAGGATGTGTGACTTTCTACAAGAAAGAGTTCATTTCTGGTAAACCCAGTGAATTTTGGGCTCAAATGATTGTATACAGTTCTAGATTCCAACGCGATTCTCACTATTAACTAAAGAACATTCATGTAAGAGGAGCTGTGGTTTGTATCAGTTTCAAAAGCAGAGTTGAACTACATATGGTCTGTATGAGCAGGAAACACAATTCTTTTTTTCAGTGCATGCTCATGGTTCTTGCTGTATTGGAGAAACTGGAAACAAGACCTTTCTTCATGCGTTAAAACAGAGTGTGTTTCATGGATGAGAACATTGTTCTGAATTACCCTTAAGAACCGGAGTTAAACCCCAGGATCTGTGTCTTCCTACAAGCAAGAGTTCATTTCTGGTAAACCCAGTGAATTTTGCGCTCAAATGATTTTACACAGTTCTTGATTCCAACGCAATTTTCACTATTAACTAAAGAACATTCATGTAAGAGGAGCGGTGGTTTGTATCAGTTTCAAAACCAGAGTTGAACTACATATGGTCCATATGAGTAGGAAACACAGGACTTTTTTTTCCGGGCATGCTCATGTTTCTTACTATATTGGAGACGCTGGAAAGAACAGGATGATTATTGTCTTAAAACAGAGTGTTTTTCAGGGATGAGAACTCTGGTCTGAATTTGCCTTAAGAAACGGAGTTAAACCCCAGGATCTGTATCTTCCTACAAGCAAGAGTTCATTTCTGGTAAACCAAGTAAATTTTGGGCTCAAATGATTTTTCCCAGTTCACGAACCCAACGCGATTCTCACTATTAACTAAAAAGCATTTACGTAAGAGGAGCTGTGGTTTGTATCAGTTTCATAAGCAGAGTTGAACTACAAAAGGTCCGTAGGAGTAGGAAAGACAGTTCTTTTTTTTTAGGGCCTGCACGTTGTTCTTGTTGTATTGGAGACGCTGGAGAGAAGAGCCTGCTTCTTGAGTGAAAACAGAGTTTGTTTCATGGATGAGAACACTGGTCTGAATTTCCCTTCAGAAACGGAGTTAAACCCCAGGATCTGTGTCTTCCTACAAGCAAGAGTTCATTTCTGGTAAACCCAGAGAATTTTGGGCTCAAATGATTTTACACAGTTCTTGATTCCAACGCAATTTTCACTATTAACTAAAGAACATTCATGTAAGAGGAGCGGTGGTTTTTATCACTTTCAAAACCAGAGTTGAACTACATAGGGTCTGTATGAGTAGGAAACACAGGTCTTTTTTTTCCGGGCATGCTCATGTTTCTTACTATATTGGAGACGCTGGAAAGAACAGGATGATTATTGCCTTAAAACAGTGTGTTTTTCAGGGATGAGAACTCTGGTCTGAATTTGCCTTAAGAAACGGAGTTAAACCCCAGGATCTGTATCTTCCTACAAGCAAGAGTTCATTTCTGGTAAAGCCAGTGAATTTTGGGCTCAAATGATTTTACACAGTTCACGAACCCAACGCGATTCTCACTATGAACTAAAGAGCATATATGTAAGAGGAGCTATGGTTTGTATCAGTTTCATAAGCAGAATTGAACTACCTATGATCTGTATGAGTAGGAAACACAGTTCTTTTTTTCAGGGTATTCTCATTGTTCTTGTTGTAATGGAGTCACAGGAAAGAAGAGCTTGCTTCTAGCGTTAACACAGATTGTGTTTCAAGGATGAGAACACTGGTCTTAATTTCCCTTCAGAAACGGAGTTAAACCCTAGGATCTGTGTCTTCCTACACGCAAGAGTTCATTTCTGGTAACCCCAATGAATTTTGGGCTCAAATGATTTTTCCCAGTTCACGAACCCAATGAGATTCTCTCTATTAACTAAAAAGCATTTAGGTAAGAGGATATCTGTTTTGTATCAATTTCATTAGCAGAGTTGAACTACAAAGTTCCGTATGAGTAGGAAACACAGATATTTTTTAAGGGCATTCTCATTGTTCTCGCTGTAATAGAGACGCTGGAAAAAGAGCTTGCTTCTGTCATGAAAAGAGAGTTGGTTTTCTGGATGAGAATACTGGTCTGAATTTCGCTTCAGAAATGGAGTTAAACCCCACGATCTGTGTCTTCCTACAAGCAAGAGTTCATTTCTGGTAAACCCAGTGAATTTTGGGCTCAAATGATTGTACACAGTTCTAGATTCCAACGTGATTCTCACTATTAACTTAAGAACATTCATGTAAGAGGAGCGGTGGTTTGTATCAGTTTCAAAAGCAGAGTTGAACTACATATGGTCCGTATGAGCAGAAAACAGTTCTTTTTTTCAGTGCATGCTCATGGTTATTGCTGTATTGGAAAAACTGGAAAGAAGAGCTTTCTAATGCGTTAAAACAGAGTGTGTTTCATGGATGAGAACATTGTTCTGAATTACCCTTAAGAACCAGAGTTAAACCCCTGGATCTGTGTCTTCCTACAAGCAAGAGTACATTTCTGGTAAACCCAGTGAATTTTGGTCTCAAATGATGTTTCGCAGTTCTCTAACCCAACACGATTCCATCTATTAACTAAAAAGCATTTATGTAAGAGGAGCTGTGGTTTGTATCAGTTTCATAAGCAGAGTTGAACTATAAAAGGTCCGTATGAGTAGGAAACACAGATATTTTTTTTAGGGCATTCTCATTGTTCTTGCTGTATTGGAGACACTAGAAAGAAGAGCTTGCTTCTTGCGTTAAAACAGAGTGTGTTTCTTGGATGAGAACACTGGTCTGAATTTCCCTTCAAAAACGGCGTTAAACCCCAGGATCTGTATCTTCCTAAAAGCAAGAGTTCATTTCTGGTAAACCCAGAGAATTTTGGGCTCAAATGATTTTAAACAGTTCTTCATTCCAACGCAATTCTCACTATTAACTAAAGAACATTCATGTAAGAGGATCGGTGGTTGGTATCAGTTTCAAAATCAGAGTTGAACTACATATGGTCCTTATGAGTAGGAAACACAGTTCTTTTTTTCTGGGTATGCTCATGGTTCTTGCTCTATTTGAGACACTGGAACTAAGAGCTTTCTTCACGCGTTAAAACAGAGTGTGTTTCATGGATGACAACACTGTTCTGAATTACCCTTAAGAAATGGAGTTAAACCCCAGGATCTGTGTCTTCCTACAAGCAAGAGTTCATTTCTGGTAAACCCAGTGAATTTTGGGATCAAAAATTTTTTCGCAGTTCACTAACCCAACGCGATTCCCTCTATTAAGTAAAAAGCATTTATGTAAGAGGAGCGGTGGTTTGTATCAGTTTCATTAGCAGAGTTGAACTACATAAGTTCTGTATGAGTAGGAAACTCAGTTCTTTTTTTCAGGGCATGCTCCTGGTTCTTGTTGTATTGGAGACACTGGTAAGAAGAGCATGCTCTTTGCGTTAAAACAGAGTGTGTTTCATGGATGAGAACACGGTTCTGAATTACCCTTCAGAAACGCAGTTAAACCCCAGGTTCTCTGTCTTCCTACAAGCAAGAGTTCATTTCTGGTAAACCCAGTGAATTTTGGGCTCAAATGATTTTACACAGTTCACGAACCCAACGCGATTCTCACTATTAACTAAAGAGCTTTTAAGTAAGAGGAGCTGTTGTTTGTATCAGTTTCATAAGCAGAATTGAACTCCCTACGATCTCTATGAGTAGGAAACACAGTTCATTTTATTCAGGGCATGCTCATTGTTCTTGCTGTAATGGAGTTTGTGGAAGGAAGAGCTTGCTTCTAGCATGAAAACAGAGAGTGTTTCAACGATGAGAACACTGGTCTGAATTTCCCTTCAGTAACGGAGTTAAACCCCCGGTTCTCTGTCTTCCTACAAGCAATAGTTCATTTCTGGTAAACCAAGTAAATTTTGGGCTCAAATGATTTTTCGCAGTTCACGAACCCAACGCGATTCTCACTATTAACTAAAAAGCATTTACGTAAGAGGAGCTGAGGTTTGTATCAGTTTTATAAGCAGAGTTGAACTACAAAATGTCCGTAGGAGTAGGAAAGACAGTTCTTTTTTTTAGGGCCTGCACGTTGTTCTTGTTGTATTGGAGACGCTGGAGAGAAGACCTTGCTTCTTTCGTGAAAAGAGTGTTGGTTTCCTGGATTAGAACACTGGTCTGATTTTCGCTTCAGAAACGGAGTTAAACCCCAGGATCTGTATCTTCCTAAAAGCAAGCGTTCATTTTTGGTAAACCCAGAGAATTTTGGGCTCAAATGATTTTACACAATTCTTGATTCCAACGCGATTCTCACTATTAACTAAAGAACATTCATGTAAGAGGAGCTGCGGTTTGTATCACTTTCAAAAGCAGAGTTGAACTACATATGGTCCGTATGAGCAGGAAACAGTTCTTTTTTTCAGTGCATGCTCATGGTTCTTGCTGTATTTTAGAAACTGGAAAGAAGAGCTTTCTAATGCGTTAAAACAGAGTGTGTTTCATGGATGAGAACATTGTTCTGAATTATCCTTAAGAAATGGAGTTAAACCCCAGGATCTGTGTCTTCCTACAAGCAAGAGTTCATTTCTGGTAAACCCAGTGAATTTTGGACTCAAAAATTTTTTCGCAGTTCACTAACCCAATGCGATTCCCTCTATTAACTAAAAAGCATTTATGTAAGAGGAGCTGTGGTTTGTATCAGTTTCATAAGCAGAGTTGAACTACAAAAGGTCCGTATGAGTAGGAAAGTCCGTTCTTTTTTTCATGGCATGCTCATGGTTCTTGCTGTATTGGAGACACTGGAAAGAAGACCTTGCTTCATGCTTTAAAACAGAGTGTGTTTCATGGATGAGAACACCGTTCTGAATTACCCTTAAGAATGGGAGTTAAACCCAGGATCTGTGTCTTCCTACAAGCAAGAGTTCGTTTCTGGTAAACCCAGTGAATTTTGGGCTCAATTTTTCGCAGTTCACTAACACAACGCGATTCCCTCTATTAAATAAAAAGCATTTAAGTAAGAGGAGCTGTGGTTTGTATCAGTTTCATAAGCAGAGTTGAACTACATATGGTCCCTATGAGTAGGAAACACAGTTCTTTTTTTCAGGGCATGCTCATGTTTCTTGTTGTATTGGAGACACTGGTAAGAAGAGCTTGCTTCTTGCGTTTAAACAAGTGTGTTTCATGGATGAGAACACTGTTCTGAATTACCCTTCAGAAACGCAGTTAAACCCCAGGTTATCTGTCTTCCTACAAGCAAGAGTTCATTTCTGGTAAACCCAGTGAATTTTGGGCTCAAATGATTTTACACAGTTCACGAACCCAACGCGATTCTCACTATTAACTAAAGAGCTTTTAAGTAAGAGGAGCTGTTGTTTGTATCAGTTTCATAAGCAGAATTGAACTCCCTACGATCTCTATGAGTAGGAAACACAGTTCATTTTATTCAGGGCATGATCATTGTTCTTGCTGTAATGGAGTTTGTGGAAGGAAGAGCTTGCTTCTAGCATGAAAACAGAGAGTGTTTCAACGATGAGAACACTGGTCTGAATTTCCCTTCAGTAACGGAGTTAAACCCCCGGTTCTCTGTCTTCCTACAAGCAATAGTTCATTTCTGGTAAACCAAGTAAATTTTGGGCTCAAATGATTTTTCGCAGTTCACGAACCCAACGCGATTGTCACTATTAACTAAAAAGCATTTATGTAAGAGGAGCTGTGGTTTGTATCAGTTTCATAAGCAGAGTTGAACTATAAAAGGTCCGTATGAGTAGGAAACACAGTTATTTTTTTTAGGGCATTCTCGTTGTTCTTGCTGTATTGGAGACACTAGAAAGAAGAGCTTGCTTCTTGCGTTAAAACAGAGTGTGTTTCTTGGATGAGAACACTGGTCTGAATTTCACTTCAAAAACGGCGTTAAACCCCAGGATCTGTATCTTCCTAAAAGCAAGAGTTCATTTCTGGTAATCCCAGAGAATTTTGGGCTCAAATGATTTTAAACAGTTCTTCATTCCAACGCAATTCTCACTATTAACTAAAGAACATTCATGTAAGAGGATCGGTGGTTGGTATCAGTTTCAAAATCAGAGTTGAACTACATATGGTCCTTATGAGTAGGAAACACAGTTTTTTTTTTCTGGGTATGCTCATGGTTCTTGCTCTATTTGAGACACTGGAACTAAGAGCTTTCTTCACGCGTTAAAACAGAGTGTGTTTCATGGATGACAACACTGTTCTGAATTTCCCTTAAGAAATGGAGTTAAACCCCAGGATCTGTGTCTTCCTACAAGCAAGAGTTCATTTCTGGTAAACCCAGTGAATTTTGGGATCAAAAATTTTTTCGCAGTTCACTAACCCAACGCGATTCCCTCTATTAACTAAAAAGCATTTATGTAAGAGGAGCGGTGGTTTGTATCAGTTTCATTAGCAGAGTTGAACTACATAAGTTCTGTATGAGTAGGAAACTCAGTTCTTTTTTTCAGGGCATGCTCCTGGTTCTTGTTGTATTGGAGACACTGGTAAGAAGAGCATGCTCTTTGCGTTAAAACAGAGTGTGTTTCATGGATGAGAACACGGTTCTGAATTACCCTTCAGAAACGCAGTTAAACCCCAGGTTCTCTGTCTTCCTACAAGCAAGAGTTCATTTCTGGTAAACCCAGTGAATTTTGGGCTCAAATGATTTTACACAGTTCACGAACCCAACGCGATTCTCACTATTAACTAAAGAGCTTTTAAGTAAGAGGAGCTGTTGTTTGTATCAGTTTCATAAGCAGAATTGAACTCCCTACGATCTCTATGAGTAGGAAACACAGTTCATTTTATTCAGGGCATGCTCATTGTTCTTGCTGTAATGGAGTTTGTGGAAGGAAGAGCTTGCTTCTAGCATGAAAACAGAGAGTGTTTCAATGATGAGAACACTGGTCTGAATTTCCCTTCAGTAACGGAGTTAAACCCCCGGTTCTCTGTCTTCCTACAAGCAATAGTTCATTTCTGGTAAACCAAGTAAATTTTGTGCTCAAATGATTTTTCGCAGTTCACGAACCCAACGCGATTCTCACTATTAACTAAAAAGCATTTACGTAAGAGGAGCTGTGGTTTGTATCAGTTTTATAAGCCGAGTTGAACTACAAAATGTCCGTAGGAGTAGGAAAGACAGTTCTTTTTTTTTAGGGCCTGCACATTGTTCTTGTTGTATTGGAGACGCTGGAGAGAAGAGCTTGCTTCTTTCGTGAAAAGAGTGTTGGTTTCCTGGATTAGAACACTGGTCTGATTTTCGCTTCAGAAACGGAGTTAAACCCCAGGATCTGTATCTTCCTAAAAGCAAGCGTTCATTTTTGGTAAACCCAGAGAATTTTGGGCTCAAATGATTTTACACAATTCTTGATTCCAACGCGATTCTCAGTATTAACTAAAGAACATTCATGTAAGAGGAGCTGCGGTTTGTATCACTTTCAAAAGCAGAGTTGAACTACATATGGTCCGTATGAGCAGGAAACAGTTCTTTTTTTCAGTGCATGCTCATGGTTCTTGCTGTATTGGAGAAACTGGAAAGAAGAGCTTTCTAATGCGTTAAAACAGAGTGTGTTTCATGGATGAGAACATTGTTCTGAATTACCCTTAAGAAACGGAGTTAAACCCCAGGATCTGTGTCTTCCTACAAGCAAGAGTTCATTTCTGGTAAACCCAGTGAATTTTGGACTCAAAAATTTTTTCGCAGTTCACTAACCCAATGCGATTCCCTCTATTAACTAAAAAGCATTTATGTAAGAGGAGCTGTGGTTTGTATCAGTTTCATAAGCAGAGTTGAACTACAAAAGGTCCGTATGAGTAGGAAAGTCCGTTCTTTTTTTCATGGCATGCTCATGGTTCTTGCTGTATTGGAGACACTGGAAAGAACACCTTGCTTCATGCTTTAAAACAGAGTGTGTTTCATGGATGAGAACACTGTTCTGAATTACCCTTAAGAATGGGAGTTAAACCCAGGATCTGTGTCTTCCTACAAGCAAGTGTTCGTTTCTGGTAAACCCAGTGAATTTTGGGCTCAATTTTTCGCAGTTCACTAACACAACGCGATTCCCTCTATTAAATAAAAAGCATTTAAGTAAGAGGAGCTGTGGTTTGTATCAGTTTCATAAGCAGAGTTGAACTACATATGGTCCCTATGAGTAGGAAACACAGTTCTTTTTTTCAGGGCATGCTCATGTTTCTTGTTGTATTGGAGGCACTGGTAAGAAGAGCTTGCTTCTTGCGTTTAAACAAGTGTGTTTCATGGATGAGAACACTGTTCTGAATTACCCTTCAGAAACGCAGTTAAACCCCAGGTTATCTGTCTTCCTACAAGCAAGAGTTCATTTCTGGTAAACCCAGTGAATTTTGGGCTCAAATGATTTTACACAGTTCACGAACCCAACGCGATTCTCACTATTAACTAAAGAGCTTTTAAGTAAGAGGAGCTGTTGTTTGTATCAGTTTCATAAGCAGAATTGAACTCCCTACGATCTCTATGAGTAGGAAACACAGTTCATTTTATTCAGGGCATGATCATTGTTCTTGCTGTAATGGAGTTTGTGGAAGGAAGAGCTTGCTTCTAGCATGAAAACAGAGAGTGTTTCAACGATGAGAACACTGGTCTGAATTTCCCTTCAGTAACGGAATTAAACCCCCGGTTCTCTGTCTTCCTACAAGCAATAGTTCATTTCTGGTAAACCAAGTAAATTTTGGGCTCAAATGATTTTTCGCAGTTCACGAACCCAACGCGATTCTCACTATTAACTAAAAAGCATTTACGTAAGAGGAGCTGTGGTTTGTATCAGTTTTATAAGCAGAGTTGAACTACAAAATGTCCGTAGGAGTAGGAAAGACAGTCCTTTCTTTTTTAGTTCCTGCACGTTGTTCTTGTTGTATTGGAGAAGCTGGAGAGAAGAGCCTGCTTCTTGCGTGAAAACAGAGTTTGTTTCATGGATGAGAACACTGGTCTGAATTTCCCTTCAGAAACGGAGTTAAACCCCAGGATCTGTGTCTTCCTACAAGCAACAGATCATTTCTTGTAATCCCAGAGAATTTTGGGCTCAAATGATTTTACACAGTTCTTGATTCCAATGCAATTTTCACTATTAAATAAAGAACATTCATGTAAGAGGAGCGGTGGTTTGTATCAGTTTCATAAGCAGAATTGAACTACATATGGTCCGTATGAGTAGGAAACACTGTCCGTTTTTTCAGGGCATGCTCATTGTTCTTGCTGTAATGGAGTCACCGGAAAGAAGAACTTGCCTCTAGCGTTAAAACAGAGTGTGATTCAAGGATGAGAACACTGTTCTGAATTTCCCTTCAGAAACGGAGTTAAATCCCAGGATCTGTGTCTTCCTACACTCAAGAGTTCATTTCTGGTAAACACAGTGAATTTTGGGCTCAAATCATTTTTCCCAGTTCACGATCCCAACACGATTTTCTCTATTAACTTAAAAGCATTTTTGTAAGAGGAGCTGTGTTTTGTATCAGTTTCATAAGCAGAGTTGAACTACTAAAGGTCCGTATGATTAGGAAACACAGTTATTTTTTTAGGGCATTCTCATTGTTCTTGCTGTATTGGAGACGCTGGAAAGAAGAGCTTTCTTCTTGTGTGAAAACCGAGTGGGTTTGATTGATGAGAACACTGGTCTGAATATCCCTTCAGAAACGGAGTTAAACCCCAGGATCTGTGTCTTCCTACAAGCAAGAGTTCATTTCTGGTAAACCCAGAGAATTTTGGGCTCAAATTATTGTACACAGTTCCTGATTCCAACGCGATTGTCACTATTAACTGAAAAACATTCATGTAAGAGGAGCTGTGGTTTGTATCAGTTTCAAAAGCCGAGTTGAACTACATATGGTCCGTATGAGCAGGAAACACAGTTCTTTTTTTCAGGGCATGCTCATGGTTCTTGCTGTATTGGAGACACTGGTAAGAAGAGCTTGCTTCTTGCGTTAAAATAGAGTGTGTTTCATGGATGAGAACACTGTTCTGAATTACCCTTCAGAAACGAGGTTTAACCCCAGGTTCTCTGTCTTCCTACAAGCAAGAGTTCATTTCCGGTAAACCCAGTGAAATTGAGCTCAAATGATTTTACACAGTTCACGAACCCAACGCGATTCTCACTATTAACTAAAGAGCATTTCAGTAAGTGGAGCTGTGGTTTGAATTAGTTTCATAAGCAGAATTGAACTCCCTACGATCTCTATGAGTAGGAAAAACAGTTCTTTTTTTCAGGGCATGCTCATTGTTCTTGCTGTAATGGAGTCGCTGGAAGAAGAGCTTGCTTCTAGCGTTAAAACAGAGTGTGTTTCAAGGATGAGAACACTGTTCTGAATTTTCCTTCAGAAACGAAGTTAAACCCCAGGTTCTCTGTCTTCCTACAAGCAAGAGTTCATTTCTGGAAAAACCAGTGAATTTTGGGCTCAAATGATTTTACACAGTTCACGAACCAAACGCGATTCTCACTATGGACTAAAGAGCATATATGTAAGAGGAGCTGTGGTTTATATCAGTTTCATTAGCAGAATTGAACTACATATGGTCTGTATGAGTAGGAAACACTGTCCTTTTTTTCAGGGCATGCTCATTGTTCTTGCTGTAATGGAGTGGCTGGAAAGAAGGGCTTGCTTCTAGCGTTAAAGCAGAGTGTGTTTCAAGGATGAGAACACTGTTCTGAATTACCCTTCAGAAACGGAGTTAAACCCCAGGATCTGTGTCTTCCTACAAGCAAGTATTCATTTCTGGTATACCCAGTGAATTTTGGGCTCAAATGATTTTACACAGTTCTAGATACCAACGCGATTCTCACTATTAACTGAAGAACATTCATGTAAGAGGAGCTGTGGTTTGTATCAGTTTCAAAAGCAGAGTTGAACTACATATGGTCCGTATAAGTAGGAAACACAGTTCTTTTTTTCATGGCATGCTCATGGTTCTTGCTGTATTGGAGACACTGGAAAGAAGACCTTGCTTCATGCTTTAAAACAGAGTGTGTTTCATGGATGAGAACACTGTTCTGAATTACGCTTAAGAATGGGAGTTAAACCCAGGATCTTTGTCTTCCTACAAGCAAGAATTCGTTTCTGGTAAACCCAGTGAATTTTGGGCTCAATTTTTCACAGTTCACTAACACAACGCGATTCCCTCTATTAAATAAAAAGCATTTAAGTAAGAGGAGCTGTGGTTTGTATCAGTTTCATAAGAAGAGTTGAACTACATATGGTCCCTATGAGTAGGAAACACAGTTCTTTTTTTCAGGGCATGCTCATGGTTCTTGTTGTATTGGAGACACTGGTAAGAAAAGCTTGCTTCTTGCGTTTAAACAAGTGTGTTTCATGGATGAGAACACTGTTCTGAATTACCCTTCAGAAACGCAGTTAAACCCCAGGTTATCTGTCTTCCTACAAGCAAGAGTTCATTTCTGGTAAACCCAGAGAATTTTGGGCTCAAATGATTTTACACAATTCTTGATTCCAACGCGATTCTCACTATTAACTAAAGAACATTCATGTAAGAGGAGCTGCGGTTTGTATCACTTTCAAAAGCAGAGTTGAACTACATATGGTCCGTATGAGCAGGAAACAGTTCTTTTTTTCAGTGCATGCTCATGGTTCTTGCTGTATTGGAGAAACTGGAAAGAAGAGCTTTCTAATGCGTTAAAACAGAGTGTGTTTCATGGATGAGAACATTGTTCTGAATTACCCTTAAGAAACGGAGTTAAACCCCAGGATCTGTGTCTTCCTACAAGCAAGAGTTCATTTCTGGTAAACCCAGTGAATTTTGGGCTCAAATCATTTTTCCCAGTTCATGATCCCAACACGATTCTCTCTATTAACTTAAAAGCATTTTTATAAGAGGAGCTGTGTTTTGTATCAGTTTCATAAGCAGAGTTGAACTACAAAAGGTCCGCATGATTAGGAGACACAGTTATTTTTTTTTAGGACATTCTCATTGTTCTTGCTGTATTGGAGACGCTGGAAAGAAGAGCTTTCTTCTTGCGTGAAAACAGAGTGGGTTTGATTGAAGAGAACACTGGTCTGAATATCCCTTCAGAAACGGAGTTAAACACCAGGATGTGTGACTTTCTACAAGCAAGAGTTCATTTCTGGTAAACCCAGTGAATTTTCGGCTCAAATGATTTTACACAGGTCACGACCCAACGCAATTCTCACTATTAACTAAAGAGCATTTATGTAAGAGGAGCTGTGGTTTGTATCAGTTTCATAAGCAGAATTGAACTACCTATGATCTGTATGAGTAGGAAACACAGTTCTTTTTTTCAGGGTATTCTCATTGTTCTTGTTGTAATGGAGTCGCTGGAAAGAAGAGCTTGCTTCTAGTGTTAACACAGATTGTGTTTCAAGGATGAGAACACTGGTCTTAATTTCCCTTCAGAAATGGAGTTAAACCCCAGGATCTGTGTCTTCCTACATGCAAGAGTTCATTTCTGGTAACCCCAGTGAATTTTGGGCTCAAATGATTTTTCCCAGTTCACGAACCCAACGAGATTCTCTCTATTAACTAAAAAGCATTTATGTAGGAGGATCTGTGTTTTGTATCAATTTCATTAGCAGAGTTGAACTACAAAGGTCCGTATGAGTAGGAAACACAGACATTTTTTTAAAGGCATTCTCATTGTTCTTGCTGTATTAGAGACGCTGGAAAAAGAGCTTGCTTCTTTCGTGAAAAGAGTGTTGGTTTCCTGGATTAGAACACTGATCTGATTTTCGCTTCAGAAACGGAGTTAAACCCCAGGATCTGTATCTTCCTAAAAGCAAGCGTTCATTTTTGGTAAACCCAGAGAATTTTGGGCTCAAATGATTTTACACAATTCTTGATTCCAACGCGATTCTCACTATTAACTAAAGAACATTCATGTAAGAGGAGCTGTGGTTTGTATCAATTTCAAAACCAGAGTTGAACTACATATGGTCCCTATGAGTAGGAAACACAGTTCATTTTTTCAGGGCATGCTCATGGTTCTTGCTGTATTTGAGACAGTGGAAAGAAGAGCTTTCTTCATGCGTTAAAACAGAGTGTGTTTCATGGATGACAACACTGGTCTGAATTTCCCTTCAGTATCGGAGTTAAACCCCCGGTTCTCTGTCTTCCTACAAGCAAGAGTTCATTTCTGGTAAACCAAGTAAATTTTGGGCTCAAATGATTTTTCGCAGTTCACGAACCCAACGCGATTCTCTCTATTAACTAAAAAGCATTTACGTAAGAGGAGCTGTGGTTTGTATCAGTTTTATAAGCAGAGTTTAACTACAAAAGGTCTGTAGGAGTAGGAAAGACAGTTCTTTTTTTTTAGGGCCTGCACGTTGTTCTTGTTGTATTGGAGACGCTGGAGAGAAGAGCCTGCTTCTTGAGTGAAAACAGAGTTTGTTTCATGGATGACAACACTGGTCTGAATTTCCCTTCAGAAACGGAGTTAAACCCCAGGATCTGTGTCTTCCTACAAGCAAGAGTTCATTTCTGGTAAACCAAGTAAATTTTGGGCTCAAATGATTTTTCGCAGTTCACGAACCCAACGCGATTCTCTCTATTAACTAAAAAGCATTTACGTAAGAGGAGCTGTGGTTTGTATCAGTTTTATAAGCAGAGTTGAACTACAAAAGGTCCGTAGGAGTAGGAAAGACAGTTCTTTTTTTTTAGGGCCTGCACGTTGTTCTTGTTGTATTGGAGACGCTGGAGAGAAGAGCCTGCTTCTTGCGTGAAAACAGAGTTTGTTTCATGGATGAGAACACTGGTCTGAATTTCCCTTCAGAAACGAAGTTAAACCCCAGGATCTGTATCTTCCTACAAGCAAGAGTTCATTTCTGGTAAACCCAGTGAATTTTGGGCTCAAATGATTTTACACAGTTCACGAACCCAACGCGATTCTCACTATTAACTAAAGAGCTTTTAAGTAAGAGGAGCTGTTGTTTGTATCAGTTTCATAAGCAGAATTGAACTCCCTACGATCTCTATGAGTAGGAAACACAGTTCATTTTATTCAGGGCATGATCATTGTTCTTGCTGTAATGGAGTTTGTGGAAGGAAGAGCTTGCTTCTAGCATGAAAACAGAGAGTGTTTCAACGATGAGAACACTGGTCTGAATTTCCCTTCAGTAACGGAGTTAAACCCCCGGTTCTCTGTCTTCCTACAAGCAATAGTTCATTTCTGGTAAACCAAGTAAATTTTGGGCTCAAATGATTTTTCGCAGTTCACGAACCCAACGCGATTCTCACTATTAACTAAAAAGCATTTACGTAAGAGGAGCTGTGGTTTGTATCAGTTTTATAAGCAGAGTTGAACTACAAAATGTCCGTAGGAGTAGGAAAGACAGTCCTTTCTTTTTTAGTTCCTGCACGTTGTTCTTGTTGTATTGGAGAAGCTGGAGAGAAGAGCCTGCTTCTTGCGTGAAAACAGAGTTTGTTTCATGGATGAGAACACTGGTCTGAATTTCCCTTCAGAAACGGAGTTAAACCCCAGGATCTGTGTCTTCCTACAAGCAACAGATCATTTCTTGTAATCCCAGAGAATTTTGGGCTCAAATGATTTTACACAGTTCTTGATTCCAATGCAATTTTCACTATTAAATAAAGAACATTCATGTAAGAGGAGCGGTGGTTTGTATCAGTTTCATAAGCAGAATTGAACTACATATGGTCCGTATGAGTAGGAAACACTGTCCGTTTTTTCAGGGCATGCTCATTGTTCTTGCTGTAATGGAGTCACCGGAAAGAAGAACTTGCCTCTAGCGTTAAAACAGAGTGTGATTCAAGGATGAGAACACTGTTCTGAATTTCCCTTCAGAAACGGAGTTAAATCCCAGGATCTGTGTCTTCCTACACTCAAGAGTTCATTTCTGGTAAACACAGTGAATTTTGGGCTCAAATCATTTTTCCCAGTTCACGATCCCAACACGATTTTCTCTATTAACTTAAAAGCATTTTTGTAAGAGGAGCTGTGTTTTGTATCAGTTTCATAAGCAGAGTTGAACTACTAAAGGTCCGTATGATTAGGAAACACAGTTATTTTTTTAGGGCATTCTCATTGTTCTTGCTGTATTGGAGACGCTGGAAAGAAGAGCTTTCTTCTTGTGTGAAAACCGAGTGGGTTTGATTGATGAGAACACTGGTCTGAATATCCCTTCAGAAACGGAGTTAAACCCCAGGATCTGTGTCTTCCTACAAGCAAGAGTTCATTTCTGGTAAACCCAGAGAATTTTGGGCTCAAATTATTGTACACAGTTCCTGATTCCAACGCGATTGTCACTATTAACTGAAAAACATTCATGTAAGAGGAGCTGTGGTTTGTATCAGTTTCAAAAGCCGAGTTGAACTACATATGGTCCGTATGAGCAGGAAACACAGTTCTTTTTTTCAGGGCATGCTCATGGTTCTTGCTGTATTGGAGACACTGGTAAGAAGAGCTTGCTTCTTGCGTTAAAATAGAGTGTGTTTCATGGATGAGAACACTGTTCTGAATTACCCTTCAGAAACGAGGTTTAACCCCAGGTTCTCTGTCTTCCTACAAGCAAGAGTTCATTTCCGGTAAACCCAGTGAAATTGAGCTCAAATGATTTTACACAGTTCACGAACCCAACGCGATTCTCACTATTAACTAAAGAGCATTTCAGTAAGTGGAGCTGTGGTTTGAATTAGTTTCATAAGCAGAATTGAACTCCCTACGATCTCTATGAGTAGGAAAAACAGTTCTTTTTTTCAGGGCATGCTCATTGTTCTTGCTGTAATGGAGTCGCTGGAAGAAGAGCTTGCTTCTAGCGTTAAAACAGAGTGTGTTTCAAGGATGAGAACACTGTTCTGAATTTTCCTTCAGAAACGAAGTTAAACCCCAGGTTCTCTGTCTTCCTACAAGCAAGAGTTCATTTCTGGAAAAACCAGTGAATTTTGGGCTCAAATGATTTTACACAGTTCACGAACCAAACGCGATTCTCACTATGGACTAAAGAGCATATATGTAAGAGGAGCTGTGGTTTATATCAGTTTCATTAGCAGAATTGAACTACATATGGTCTGTATGAGTAGGAAACACTGTCCTTTTTTTCAGGGCATGCTCATTGTTCTTGCTGTAATGGAGTGGCTGGAAAGAAGGGCTTGCTTCTAGCGTTAAAGCAGAGTGTGTTTCAAGGATGAGAACACTGTTCTGAATTACCCTTCAGAAACGGAGTTAAACCCCAGGATCTGTGTCTTCCTACAAGCAAGTATTCATTTCTGGTATACCCAGTGAATTTTGGGCTCAAATGATTTTACACAGTTCTAGATACCAACGCGATTCTCACTATTAACTGAAGAACATTCATGTAAGAGGAGCTGTGGTTTGTATCAGTTTCAAAAGCAGAGTTGAACTACATATGGTCCGTATAAGTAGGAAACACAGTTCTTTTTTTCATGGCATGCTCATGGTTCTTGCTGTATTGGAGACACTGGAAAGAAGACCTTGCTTCATGCTTTAAAACAGAGTGTGTTTCATGGATGAGAACACTGTTCTGAATTACGCTTAAGAATGGGAGTTAAACCCAGGATCTTTGTCTTCCTACAAGCAAGAATTCGTTTCTGGTAAACCCAGTGAATTTTGGGCTCAATTTTTCACAGTTCACTAACACAACGCGATTCCCTCTATTAAATAAAAAGCATTTAAGTAAGAGGAGCTGTGGTTTGTATCAGTTTCATAAGAAGAGTTGAACTACATATGGTCCCTATGAGTAGGAAACACAGTTCTTTTTTTCAGGGCATGCTCATGGTTCTTGTTGTATTGGAGACACTGGTAAGAAGAGCTTGCTTCTTGCGTTTAAACAAGTGTGTTTCATGGATGAGAACACTGTTCTGAATTACCCTTCAGAAACGCAGTTAAACCCCAGGTTATCTGTCTTCCTACAAGCAAGAGTTCATTTCTGGTAAACCCAGAGAATTTTGGGCTCAAATGATTTTACACAATTCTTGATTCCAACGCGATTCTCACTATTAACTAAAGAACATTCATGTAAGAGGAGCTGCGGTTTGTATCACTTTCAAAAGCAGAGTTGAACTACATATGGTCCGTATGAGCAGGAAACAGTTCTTTTTTTCAGTGCATGCTCATGGTTCTTGCTGTATTGGAGAAACTGGAAAGAAGAGCTTTCTAATGCGTTAAAACAGAGTGTGTTTCATGGATGAGAACATTGTTCTGAATTACCCTTAAGAAACGGAGTTAAACCCCAGGATCTGTGTCTTCCTACAAGCAAGAGTTCATTTCTGGTAAACCCAGTGAATTTTGGGCTCAAATCATTTTTCCCAGTTCATGATCCCAACACGATTCTCTCTATTAACTTAAAAGCATTTTTATAAGAGGAGCTGTGTTTTGTATCAGTTTCATAAGCAGAGTTGAACTACAAAAGGTCCGCATGATTAGGAGACACAGTTATTTTTTTTTTTAGGACATTCTCATTGTTCTTGCTGTATTGGAGACGCTGGAAAGAAGAGCTTTCTTCTTGCGTGAAAACAGAGTGGGTTTGATTGATGAGAACACTGGTCTGAATATCCCTTCAGAAACGGAGTTAAACACCAGGATGTGTGACTTTCTACAAGCAAGAGTTCATTTCTGGTAAACCCAGTGAATTTTCGGCTCAAATGATTTTACACAGGTCACGACCCAACGCAATTCTCACTATTAACTAAAGAGCATTTATGTAAGAGGAGCTGTGGTTTGTATCAGTTTCATAAGCAGAATTGAACTACCTATGATCTGTATGAGTAGGAAACACAGTTCTTTTTTTCAGGGTATTCTCATTGTTCTTGTTGTAATGGAGTCGCTGGAAAGAAGAGCTTGCTTCTAGTGTTAACACAGATTGTGTTTCAAGGATGAGAACACTGGTCTTAATTTCCCTTCAGAAATGGAGTTAAACCCCAGGATCTGTGTCTTCCTACATGCAAGAGTTCATTTCTGGTAACCCCAGTGAATTTTGGGCTCAAATGATTTTTCCCAGTTCACGAACCCAACGAGATTCTCTCTATTAACTAAAAAGCATTTATGTAGGAGGATCTGTGTTTTGTATCAATTTCATTAGCAGAGTTGAACTACAAAGGTCCGTATGAGTAGGAAACACAGACATTTTTTTAAAGGCATTCTCATTGTTCTTGCTGTATTAGAGACGCTGGAAAAAGAGCTTGCTTCTTTCGTGAAAAGAGTGTTGGTTTCCTGGATTAGAACACTGATCTGATTTTCGCTTCAGAAACGGAGTTAAACCCCAGGATCTGTATCTTCCTAAAAGCAAGCGTTCATTTTTGGTAAACCCAGAGAATTTTGGGCTCAAATGATTTTACACAATTCTTGATTCCAACGCGATTCTCACTATTAACTAAAGAACATTCATGTAAGAGGAGCTGTGGTTTGTATCAATTTCAAAACCAGAGTTGAACTACATATGGTCCCTATGAGTAGGAAACACAGTTCATTTTTTCAGGGCATGCTCATGGTTCTTGCTGTATTTGAGACAGTGGAAAGAAGAGCTTTCTTCATGCGTTAAAACAGAGTGTGTTTCATGGATGACAACACTGGTCTGAATTTCCCTTCAGTATCGGAGTTAAACCCCCGGTTCTCTGTCTTCCTACAAGCAAGAGTTCATTTCTGGTAAACCAAGTAAATTTTGGGCTCAAATGATTTTTCGCAGTTCACGAACCCAACGCGATTCTCTCTATTAACTAAAAAGCATTTACGTAAGAGGAGCTGTGGTTTGTATCAGTTTTATAAGCAGAGTTTAACTACAAAAGGTCTGTAGGAGTAGGAAAGACAGTTCTTTTTTTTAGGGCCTGCACGTTGTTCTTGTTGTATTGGAGACGCTGGAGAGAAGAGCCTGCTTCTTGCGTGAAAACAGAGTTTGTTTCATTGATGACAACACTGGTCTGAATTTCCCTTCAGAAACGGAGTTAAACCCCAGGATCTGTGTCTTCCTACAAGCAAGAGTTCATTTCTGGTAAACCAAGTAAATTTTGGGCTCAAATGATTTTTCGCAGTTCACGAACCCAACGCGATTCTCTCTATTAACTAAAAAGCATTTACGTAAGAGGAGCTGTGGTTTGTATCAGTTTTATAAGCAGAGTTTAACTACAAAAGGTCCGTAGGAGTAGGAAAGACAGTTCTTTTTTTTTAGGGCCTGCACGTTGTTCTTGTTGTATTGGAGACGCTGGAGAGAAGAGCCTGCTTCTTGCGTGAAAACAGAGTTTGTTTCATGGATGAGAACACTGGTCTGAATTTCCCTTCAGAAACGAAGTTAAACCCCAGGATCTGTATCTTCCTACAAGCAAGAGTTCATTTCTGGTAAACCCAGTGAATTTTGGGCTCAAATGATTTTACACAGTTCACGAACCCAACGCGATTCTCACTATTAACTAAAGAGCTTTTAAGTAAGAGGAGCTGTTGTTTGTATCAGTTTCATAAGCAGAATTGAACTCCCTACGATCTCTATGAGTAGGAAACACAGTTCATTTTATTCAGGGCATGATCATTGTTCTTGCTGTAATGGAGTTTGTGGAAGGAAGAGCTTGCTTCTAGCATGAAAACAGAGAGTGTTTCAACGATGAGAACACTGGTCTGAATTTCCCTTCAGTAACGGAGTTAAACCCCCGGTTCTCTGTCTTCCTACAAGCAATAGTTCATTTCTGGTAAACCAAGTAAATTTTGGGCTCAAATGATTTTTCGCAGTTCACGAACCCAACGCGATTCTCACTATTAACTAAAAAGCATTTACGTAAGAGGAGCTGTGGTTTGTATCAGTTTTATAAGCAGAGTTGAACTACAAAATGTCCGTAGGAGTAGGAAAGACAGTCCTTTCTTTTTTAGTTCCTGCACGTTGTTCTTGTTGTATTGGAGAAGCTGGAGAGAAGAGCCTGCTTCTTGCGTGAAAACAGAGTTTGTTTCATGGATGAGAACACTGGTCTGAATTTCCCTTCAGAAACGGAGTTAAACCCCAGGATCTGTGTCTTCCTACAAGCAACAGATCATTTCTTGTAATCCCAGAGAATTTTGGGCTCAAATGATTTTACACAGTTCTTGATTCCAATGCAATTTTCACTATTAAATAAAGAACATTCATGTAAGAGGAGCGGTGGTTTGTATCAGTTTCATAAGCAGAATTGAACTACATATGGTCCGTATGAGTAGGAAACACTGTCCGTTTTTTCAGGGCATGCTCATTGTTCTTGCTGTAATGGAGTCACCGGAAAGAAGAACTTGCCTCTAGCGTTAAAACAGAGTGTGATTCAAGGATGAGAACACTGTTCTGAATTTCCCTTCAGAAACGGAGTTAAATCCCAGGATCTGTGTCTTCCTACACTCAAGAGTTCATTTCTGGTAAACACAGTGAATTTTGGGCTCAAATCATTTTTCCCAGTTCACGATCCCAACACGATTTTCTCTATTAACTTAAAAGCATTTTTGTAAGAGGAGCTGTGTTTTGTATCAGTTTCATAAGCAGAGTTGAACTACTAAAGGTCCGTATGATTAGGAAACACAGTTATTTTTTTAGGGCATTCTCATTGTTCTTGCTGTATTGGAGACGCTGGAAAGAAGAGCTTTCTTCTTGTGTGAAAACCGAGTGGGTTTGATTGATGAGAACACTGGTCTGAATATCCCTTCAGAAACGGAGTTAAACCCCAGGATCTGTGTCTTCCTACAAGCAAGAGTTCATTTCTGGTAAACCCAGAGAATTTTGGGCTCAAATTATTGTACACAGTTCCTGATTCCAACGCGATTGTCACTATTAACTGAAAAACATTCATGTAAGAGGAGCTGTGGTTTGTATCAGTTTCAAAAGCCGAGTTGAACTACATATGGTCCGTATGAGCAGGAAACACAGTTCTTTTTTTCAGGGCATGCTCATGGTTCTTGCTGTATTGGAGACACTGGTAAGAAGAGCTTGCTTCTTGCGTTAAAATAGAGTGTGTTTCATGGATGAGAACACTGTTCTGAATTACCCTTCAGAAACGAGGTTTAACCCCAGGTACTCTGTCTTCCTACAAGCAAGAGTTCATTTCCGGTAAACCCAGTGAAATTGAGCTCAAATGATTTTACACAGTTCACGAACCCAACGCGATTCTCACTATTAACTAAAGAGCATTTCAGTAAGTGGAGCTGTGGTTTGAATTAGTTTCATAAGCAGAATTGAACTCCCTACGATCTCTATGAGTAGGAAAAACAGTTCTTTTTTTCAGGGCATGCTCATTGTTCTTGCTGTAATGGAGTCGCTGGAAGAAGAGCTTGCTTCTAGCGTTAAAACAGAGTGTGTTTCAAGGATGAGAACACTGTTCTGAATTTTCCTTCAGAAACGAAGTTAAACCCCAGGTTCTCTGTCTTCCTACAAGCAAGAGTTCATTTCTGGAAAAACCAGTGAATTTTGGGCTCAAATGATTTTACACAGTTCACGAACCAAACGCGATTCTCACTATGGACTAAAGAGCATATATGTAAGAGGAGCTGTGGTTTATATCAGTTTCATTAGCAGAATTGAACTACATATGGTCTGTATGAGTAGGAAACACTGTCCTTTTTTTCAGGGCATGCTCATTGTTCTTGCTGTAATGGAGTGGCTGGAAAGAAGGGCTTGCTTCTAGCGTTAAAGCAGAGTGTGTTTCAAGGATGAGAACACTGTTCTGAATTACCCTTCAGAAACGGAGTTAAACCCCAGGATCTGTGTCTTCCTACAAGCAAGTATTCATTTCTGGTATACCCAGTGAATTTTGGGCTCAAATGATTTTACACAGTTCTAGATACCAACGCGATTCTCACTATTAACTGAAGAACATTCATGTAAGAGGAGCTGTGGTTTGTATCAGTTTCAAAAGCAGAGTTGAACTACATATGGTCCGTATAAGTAGGAAACACAGTTCTTTTTTTCATGGCATGCTCATGGTTCTTGCTGTATTGGAGACACTGGAAAGAAGACCTTGCTTCATGCTTTAAAACAGAGTGTGTTTCATGGATGAGAACACTGTTCTGAATTACGCTTAAGAATGGGAGTTAAACCCAGGATCTTTGTCTTCCTACAAGCAAGAATTCGTTTCTGGTAAACCCAGTGAATTTTGGGCTCAATTTTTCACAGTTCACTAACACAACGCGATTCCCTCTATTAAATAAAAAGCATTTAAGTAAGAGGAGCGGTGGTTTGTATCAGTTTCATAAGAAGAGTTGAACTACATATGGTCCCTATGAGTAGGAAACACAGTTCTTTTTTTCAGGGCATGCTCATGGTTCTTGTTGTATTGGAGACACTGGTAAGAAGAGCTTGCTTCTTGCGTTTAAACAAGTGTGTTTCATGGATGAGAACACTGTTCTGAATTACCCTTCAGAAACGCAGTTAAACCCCAGGTTATCTGTCTTCCTACAAGCAAGAGTTCATTTCTGGTAAACCCAGAGAATTTTGGGCTCAAATGATTTTACACAATTCTTGATTCCAACGCGATTCTCACTATTAACTAAAGAACATTCATGTAAGAGGAGCTGCGGTTTGTATCACTTTCAAAAGCAGAGTTGAACTACATATGGTCCGTATGAGCAGGAAACAGTTCTTTTTTTCAGTGCATGCTCATGGTTCTTGCTGTATTGGAGAAACTGGAAAGAAGAGCTTTCTAATGCGTTAAAACAGAGTGTGTTTCATGGATGAGAACATTGTTCTGAATTACCCTTAAGAAACGGAGTTAAATCCCAGGATCTGTGTCTTCCTACAAGCAAGAGTTCATTTCTGGTAAACCCAGTGAATTTTGGGCTCAAATCATTTTTCCCAGTTCATGATCCCAACACGATTCTCTCTATTAACTTAAAAGCATTTTTATAAGAGGAGCTGTGTTTTGTATCAGTTTCATAAGCAGAGTTGAACTACAAAAGGTCCGCATGATTAGGAGACACAGTTATTTTTTTTTAGGACATTCTCATTGTTCTTGCTGTATTGGAGACGCTGGAAAGAAGAGCTTTCTTCTTGCGTGAAAACAGAGTGGGTTTGATTGATGAGAACACTGGTCTGAATATCCCTTCAGAAACGGAGTTAAACACCAGGATGTGTGACTTTCTACAAGCAAGAGTTCATTTCTGGTAAACCCAGTGAATTTTCGGCTCAAATGATTTTACACAGGTCACGACCCAACGCAATTCTCACTATTAACTAAAGAGCATTTATGTAAGAGGAGCTGTGGTTTGTATCAGTTTCATAAGCAGAATTGAACTACCTATGATCTGTATGAGTAGGAAACACAGTTCTTTTTTTCAGGGTATTCTCATTGTTCTTGTTGTAATGGAGTCGCTGGAAAGAAGAGCTTGCTTCTAGTGTTAACACAGATTGTGTTTCAAGGATGAGAACACTGGTCTTAATTTCCCTTCAGAAATGGAGTTAAACCCCAGGATCTGTGTCTTCCTACATGCAAGAGTTCATTTCTGGTAACCCCAGTGAATTTTGGGCTCAAATGATTTTTCCCAGTTCACGAACCCAACGAGATTCTCTCTATTAACTAAAAAGCATTTATGTAGGAGGATCTGTGTTTTGTATCAATTTCATTAGCAGAGTTGAACTACAAAGGTCCGTATGAGTAGGAAACACAGACATTTTTTTAAAGGCATTCTCATTGTTCTTGCTGTATTAGAGACGCTGGAAAAAGAGCTTGCTTCTTTCGTGAAAAGAGTGTTGGTTTCCTGGATTAGAACACTGATCTGATTTTCGCTTCAGAAACGGAGTTAAACCCCAGGATCTGTATCTTCCTACAAGCAAGAGTTCATTTCTGGTAAACCCAGAGAATTTTGGGCTCAAATGATTTTACACAATTCTTGATTCCAACGCGATTCTCACTATTAACTAAAGAACATTCATGTAAGAGGAGCTGTGGTTTGTATCAATTTCAAAACCAGAGTTGAACTACATATGGTCCCTATGAGTAGGAAACACAGTTCATTTTTTCAGGGCATGCTCATGGTTCTTGCTGTATTTGAGACAGTGGAAAGAAGAGCTTTCTTCATGCGTTAAAACAGAGTGTGTTTCATGGATGACAACACTGGTCTGAATTTCCCTTCAGTATCGGAGTTAAACCCCCGGTTCTCTGTCTTCCTACAAGCAAGAGTTCATTTCTGGTAAACCAAGTAAATTTTGGGCTCAAATGATTTTTCGCAGTTCACGAACCCAACGCGATTCTCACTATTAACTAAAAAGCATTTACGTAAGAGGAGCTGTGGTTTGTATCAGTTTTATAAGCAGAGTTGAACTACAAAATGTCCGTAGGAGTAGGAAAGACAGTCCTTTCTTTTTTAGTTCCTGCACGTTGTTCTTGTTGTATTGGAGAAGCTGGAGAGAAGAGCCTGCTTCTTGCGTGAAAACAGAGTTTGTTTCATGGATGAGAACACTGGTCTGAATTTCCCTTCAGAAACGGAGTTAAACCCCAGGATCTGTGTCTTCCTACAAGCAACAGATCATTTCTTGTAATCCCAGAGAATTTTGGGCTCAAATGATTTTACACAGTTCTTGATTCCAATGCAATTTTCACTATTAAATAAAGAACATTCATGTAAGAGGAGCGGTGGTTTGTATCAGTTTCATAAGCAGAATTGAACTACATATGGTCCGTATGAGTAGGAAACACTGTCCGTTTTTTCAGGGCATGCTCATTGTTCTTGCTGTAATGGAGTCACCGGAAAGAAGAACTTGCCTCTAGCGTTAAAACAGAGTGTGATTCAAGGATGAGAACACTGTTCTGAATTTCCCTTCAGAAACGGAGTTAAATCCCAGGATCTGTGTCTTCCTACACTCAAGAGTTCATTTCTGGTAAACACAGTGAATTTTGGGCTCAAATCATTTTTCCCAGTTCACGATCCCAACACGATTTTCTCTATTAACTTAAAAGCATTTTTGTAAGAGGAGCTGTGTTTTGTATCAGTTTCATAAGCAGAGTTGAACTACTAAAGGTCCGTATGATTAGGAAACACAGTTATTTTTTTAGGGCATTCTCATTGTTCTTGCTGTATTGGAGACGCTGGAAAGAAGAGCTTTCTTCTTGTGTGAAAACCGAGTGGGTTTGATTGATGAGAACACTGGTCTGAATATCCCTTCAGAAACGGAGTTAAACCCCAGGATCTGTGTCTTCCTACAAGCAAGAGTTCATTTCTGGTAAACCCAGAGAATTTTGGGCTCAAATTATTGTACACAGTTCCTGATTCCAACGCGATTGTCACTATTAACTGAAAAACATTCATGTAAGAGGAGCTGTGGTTTGTATCAGTTTCAAAAGCCGAGTTGAACTACATATGGTCCGTATGAGCAGGAAACACAGTTCTTTTTTTCAGGGCATGCTCATGGTTCTTGCTGTATTGGAGACACTGGTAAGAAGAGCTTGCTTCTTGCGTTAAAATAGAGTGTGTTTCATGGATGAGAACACTGTTCTGAATTACCCTTCAGAAACGAGGTTTAACCCCAGGTTCTCTGTCTTCCTACAAGCAAGAGTTCATTTCCGGTAAACCCAGTGAAATTGAGCTCAAATGATTTTACACAGTTCACGAACCCAACGCGATTCTCACTATTAACTAAAGAGCATTTCAGTAAGTGGAGCTGTGGTTTGAATTAGTTTCATAAGCAGAATTGAACTCCCTACGATCTCTATGAGTAGGAAAAACAGTTCTTTTTTTCAGGGCATGCTCATTGTTCTTGCTGTAATGGAGTCGCTGGAAGAAGAGCTTGCTTCTAGCGTTAAAACAGAGTGTGTTTCAAGGATGAGAACACTGTTCTGAATTTTCCTTCAGAAACGAAGTTAAACCCCAGGTTCTCTGTCTTCCTACAAGCAAGAGTTCATTTCTGGAAAAACCAGTGAATTTTGGGCTCAAATGATTTTACACAGTTCACGAACCAAACGCGATTCTCACTATGGACTAAAGAGCATATATGTAAGAGGAGCTGTGGTTTATATCAGTTTCATTAGCAGAATTGAACTACATATGGTCTGTATGAGTAGGAAACACTGTCCTTTTTTTCAGGGCATGCTCATTGTTCTTGCTGTAATGGAGTGGCTGGAAAGAAGGGCTTGCTTCTAGCGTTAAAGCAGAGTGTGTTTCAAGGATGAGAACACTGTTCTGAATTACCCTTCAGAAACGGAGTTAAACCCCAGGATCTGTGTCTTCCTACAAGCAAGTATTCATTTCTGGTATACCCAGTGAATTTTGGGCTCAAATGATTTTACACAGTTCTAGATACCAACGCGATTCTCACTATTAACTGAAGAACATTCATGTAAGAGGAGCTGTGGTTTGTATCAGTTTCAAAAGCAGAGTTGAACTACATATGGTCCGTATAAGTAGGAAACACAGTTCTTTTTTTCATGGCATGCTCATGGTTCTTGCTGTATTGGAGACACTGGAAAGAAGACCTTGCTTCATGCTTTAAAACAGAGTGTGTTTCATGGATGAGAACACTGTTCTGAATTACGCTTAAGAATGGGAGTTAAACCCAGGATCTTTGTCTTCCTACAAGCAAGAATTCGTTTCTGGTAAACCCAGTGAATTTTGGGCTCAATTTTTCACAGTTCACTAACACAACGCGATTCCCTCTATTAAATAAAAAGCATTTAAGTAAGAGGAGCTGTGGTTTGTATCAGTTTCATAAGAAGAGTTGAACTACATATGGTCCCTATGAGTAGGAAACACAGTTCTTTTTTTCAGGGCATGCTCATGGTTCTTGTTGTATTGGAGACACTGGTAAGAAGAGCTTGCTTCTTGCGTTTAAACAAGTGTGTTTCATGGATGAGAACACTGTTCTGAATTACCCTTCAGAAACGCAGTTAAACCCCAGGTTATCTGTCTTCCTACAAGCAAGAGTTCATTTCTGGTAAACCCAGAGAATTTTGGGCTCAAATGATTTTACACAATTCTTGATTCCAACGCGATTCTCACTATTAACTAAAGAACATTCATGTAAGAGGAGCTGCGGTTTGTATCACTTTCAAAAGCAGAGTTGAACTACATATGGTCCGTATGAGCAGGAAACAGTTCTTTTTTTCAGTGCATGCTCATGGTTCTTGCTGTATTGGAGAAACTGGAAAGAAGAGCTTTCTAATGCGTTAAAACAGAGTGTGTTTCATGGATGAGAACATTGTTCTGAATTACCCTTAAGAAACGGAGTTAAACCCCAGGATCTGTGTCTTCCTACAAGCAAGAGTTCATTTCTGGTAAACCCAGTGAATTTTGGGCTCAAATCATTTTTCCCAGTTCATGATCCCAACACGATTCTCTCTATTAACTTAAAAGCATTTTTATAAGAGGAGCTGTGTTTTGTATCAGTTTCATAAGCAGAGTTGAACTACAAAAGGTCCGCATGATTAGGAGACACAGTTATTTTTTTTTTTAGGACATTCTCATTGTTCTTGCTGTATTGGAGACGCTGGAAAGAAGAGCTTTCTTCTTGCGTGAAAACAGAGTGGGTTTGATTGATGAGAACACTGGTCTGAATATCCCTTCAGAAACGGAGTTAAACACCAGGATGTGTGACTTTCTACAAGCAAGAGTTCATTTCTGGTAAACCCAGTGAATTTTCGGCTCAAATGATTTTACACAGGTCACGACCCAACGCAATTCTCACTATTAACTAAAGAGCATTTATGTAAGAGGAGCTGTGGTTTGTATCAGTTTCATAAGCAGAATTGAACTACCTATGATCTGTATGAGTAGGAAACACAGTTCTTTTTTTCAGGGTATTCTCATTGTTCTTGTTGTAATGGAGTCGCTGGAAAGAAGAGCTTGCTTCTAGTGTTAACACAGATTGTGTTTCAAGGATGAGAACACTGGTCTTAATTTCCCTTCAGAAATGGAGTTAAACCCCAGGATCTGTGTCTTCCTACATGCAAGAGTTCATTTCTGGTAACCCCAGTGAATTTTGGGCTCAAATGATTTTTCCCAGTTCACGAACCCAACGAGATTCTCTCTATTAACTAAAAAGCATTTATGTAGGAGGATCTGTGTTTTGTATCAATTTCATTAGCAGAGTTGAACTACAAAGGTCCGTATGAGTAGGAAACACAGACATTTTTTTAAAGGCATTCTCATTGTTCTTGCTGTATTAGAGACGCTGGAAAAAGAGCTTGCTTCTTTCGTGAAAAGAGTGTTGGTTTCCTGGATTAGAACACTGATCTGATTTTCGCTTCAGAAACGGAGTTAAACCCCAGGATCTGTATCTTCCTAAAAGCAAGCGTTCATTTTTGGTAAACCCAGAGAATTTTGGGCTCAAATGATTTTACACAATTCTTGATTCCAACGCGATTCTCACTATTAACTAAAGAACATTCATGTAAGAGGAGCTGTGGTTTGTATCAATTTCAAAACCAGAGTTGAACTACATATGGTCCCTATGAGTAGGAAACACAGTTCATTTTTTCAGGGCATGCTCATGGTTCTTGCTGTATTTGAGACAGTGGAAAGAAGAGCTTTCTTCATGCGTTAAAACAGAGTGTGTTTCATGGATGACAACACTGGTCTGAATTTCCCTTCAGTATCGGAGTTAAACCCCCGGTTCTCTGTCTTCCTACAAGCAAGAGTTCATTTCTGGTAAACCAAGTAAATTTTGGGCTCAAATGATTTTTCGCAGTTCACGAACCCAACGCGATTCTCTCTATTAACTAAAAAGCATTTACGTAAGAGGAGCTGTGGTTTGTATCAGTTTTATAAGCAGAGTTTAACTACAAAAGGTCTGTAGGAGTAGGAAAGACAGTTCTTTTTTTTAGGGCCTGCACGTTGTTCTTGTTGTATTGGAGACGCTGGAGAGAAGAGCCTGCTTCTTGCGTGAAAACAGAGTTTGTTTCATGGATGACAACACTGGTCTGAATTTCCCTTCAGAAACGGAGTTAAACCCCAGGATCTGTGTCTTCCTACAAGCAAGAGTTCATTTCTGGTAAACCAAGTAAATTTTGGGCTCAAATGATTTTTCGCAGTTCACGAACCCAACGCGATTCTCTCTATTAACTAAAAAGCATTTACGTAAGAGGAGCTGTGGTTTGTATCAGTTTTAAAAGCAGAGTTTAACTACAAAAGGTCCGTAGGAGTAGGAAAGACAGTTCTTTTTTTTTAGGGCCTGCACGTTGTTCTTGTTGTATTGGAGACGCTGGAGAGAAGAGCCTGCTTCTTGCGTGAAAACAGAGTTTGTTTCATGGATGAGAACACTGGTCTGAATTTCCCTTCAGAAACGAAGTTAAACCCCAGGATCTGTATCTTCCTACAAGCAAGAGTTCATTTCTGGTAAACCCAGTGAATTTTGGGCTCAAATGATTTTACACAGTTCACGAACCCAACGCGATTCTCACTATTAACTAAAGAGCTTTTAAGTAAGAGGAGCTGTTGTTTGTATCAGTTTCATAAGCAGAATTGAACTCCCTACGATCTCTATGAGTAGGAAACACAGTTCATTTTATTCAGGGCATGATCATTGTTCTTGCTGTAATGGAGTTTGTGGAAGGAAGAGCTTGCTTCTAGCATGAAAACAGAGAGTGTTTCAACGATGAGAACACTGGTCTGAATTTCCCTTCAGTAACGGAGTTAAACCCCCGGTTCTCTGTCTTCCTACAAGCAATAGTTCATTTCTGGTAAACCAAGTAAATTTTGGGCTCAAATGATTTTTCGCAGTTCACGAACCCAACGCGATTCTCACTATTAACTAAAAAGCATTTACGTAAGAGGAGCTGTGGTTTGTATCAGTTTTATAAGCAGAGTTGAACTACAAAATGTCCGTAGGAGTAGGAAAGACAGTCCTTTCTTTTTTAGTTCCTGCACGTTGTTCTTGTTGTATTGGAGAAGCTGGAGAGAAGAGCCTGCTTCTTGCGTGAAAACAGAGTTTGTTTCATGGATGAGAACACTGGTCTGAATTTCCCTTCAGAAACGGAGTTAAACCCCAGGATCTGTGTCTTCCTACAAGCAACAGATCATTTCTTGTAATCCCAGAGAATTTTGGGCTCAAATGATTTTACACAGTTCTTGATTCCAATGCAATTTTCACTATTAAATAAAGAACATTCATGTAAGAGGAGCGGTGGTTTGTATCAGTTTCATAAGCAGAATTGAACTACATATGGTCCGTATGAGTAGGAAACACTGTCCGTTTTTTCAGGGCATGCTCATTGTTCTTGCTGTAATGGAGTCACCGGAAAGAAGAACTTGCCTCTAGCGTTAAAACAGAGTGTGATTCAAGGATGAGAACACTGTTCTGAATTTCCCTTCAGAAACGGAGTTAAATCCCAGGATCTGTGTCTTCCTACACTCAAGAGTTCATTTCTGGTAAACACAGTGAATTTTGGGCTCAAATCATTTTTCCCAGTTCACGATCCCAACACGATTTTCTCTATTAACTTAAAAGCATTTTTGTAAGAGGAGCTGTGTTTTGTATCAGTTTCATAAGCAGAGTTGAACTACTAAAGGTCCGTATGATTAGGAAACACAGTTATTTTTTTAGGGCATTCTCATTGTTCTTGCTGTATTGGAGACGCTGGAAAGAAGAGCTTTCTTCTTGTGTGAAAACCGAGTGGGTTTGATTGATGAGAACACTGGTCTGAATATCCCTTCAGAAACGGAGTTAAACCCCAGGATCTGTGTCTTCCTACAAGCAAGAGTTCATTTCTGGTAAACCCAGAGAATTTTGGGCTCAAATTATTGTACACAGTTCCTGATTCCAACGCGATTGTCACTATTAACTGAAAAACATTCATGTAAGAGGAGCTGTGGTTTGTATCAGTTTCATAAGAAGAGTTGAACTACATATGGTCCCTATGAGTAGGAAACACAGTTCTTTTTTTCAGGGCATGCTCATGGTTCTTGTTGTATTGGAGACACTGGTAAGAAGAGCTTGCTTCTTGCGTTTAAACAAGTGTGTTTCATGGATGAGAACACTGTTCTGAATTACCCTTCAGAAACGCAGTTAAACCCCAGGTTATCTGTCTTCCTACAAGCAAGAGTTCATTTCTGGTAAACCCAGAGAATTTTGGGCTCAAATGATTTTACACAATTCTTGATTCCAACGCGATTCTCACTATTAACTAAAGAACATTCATGTAAGAGGAGCTGCGGTTTGTATCACTTTCAAAAGCAGAGTTGAACTACATATGGTCCGTATGAGCAGGAAACAGTTCTTTTTTTCAGTGCATGCTCATGGTTCTTGCTGTATTGGAGAAACTGGAAAGAAGAGCTTTCTAATGCGTTAAAACAGAGTGTGTTTCATGGATGAGAACATTGTTCTGAATTACCCTTAAGAAACGGAGTTAAACCCCAGGATCTGTGTCTTCCTACAAGCAAGAGTTCATTTCTGGTAAACCCAGTGAATTTTGGGCTCAAATCATTTTTCCCAGTTCATGATCCCAACACGATTCTCTCTATTAACTTAAAAGCATTTTTATAAGAGGAGCTGTGTTTTGTATCAGTTTCATAAGCAGAGTTGAACTACAAAAGGTCCGCATGATTAGGAGACACAGTTATTTTTTTTTAGGACATTCTCATTGTTCTTGCTGTATTGGAGACGCTGGAAAGAAGAGCTTTCTTCTTGCGTGAAAACAGAGTGGGTTTGATTGATGAGAACACTGGTCTGAATATCCCTTCAGAAACGGAGTTAAACACCAGGATGTGTGACTTTCTACAAGCAAGAGTTCATTTCTGGTAAACCCAGTGAATTTTCGGCTCAAATGATTTTACACAGGTCACGACCCAACGCAATTCTCACTATTAACTAAAGAGCATTTATGTAAGAGGAGCTGTGGTTTGTATCAGTTTCATAAGCAGAATTGAACTACCTATGATCTGTATGAGTAGGAAACACAGTTCTTTTTTTCAGGGTATTCTCATTGTTCTTGTTGTAATGGAGTCGCTGGAAAGAAGAGCTTGCTTCTAGTGTTAACACAGATTGTGTTTCAAGGATGAGAACACTGGTCTTAATTTCCCTTCAGAAATGGAGTTAAACCCCAGGATCTGTGTCTTCCTACATGCAAGAGTTCATTTCTGGTAACCCCAGTGAATTTTGGGCTCAAATGATTTTTCCCAGTTCACGAACCCAACGAGATTCTCTCTATTAACTAAAAAGCATTTATGTAGGAGGATCTGTGTTTTGTATCAATTTCATTAGCAGAGTTGAACTACAAAGGTCCGTATGAGTAGGAAACACAGACATTTTTTTAAAGGCATTCTCATTGTTCTTGCTGTATTAGAGACGCTGGAAAAAGAGCTTGCTTCTTTCGTGAAAAGAGTGTTGGTTTCCTGGATTAGAACACTGATCTGATTTTCGCTTCAGAAACGGAGTTAAACCCCAGGATCTGTATCTTCCTAAAAGCAAGCGTTCATTTTTGGTAAACCCAGAGAATTTTGGGCTCAAATGATTTTACACAATTCTTGATTCCAACGCGATTCTCACTATTAACTAAAGAACATTCATGTAAGAGGAGCTGTGGTTTGTATCAATTTCAAAACCAGAGTTGAACTACATATGGTCCCTATGAGTAGGAAACACAGTTCATTTTTTCAGGGCATGCTCATGGTTCTTGCTGTATTTGAGACAGTGGAAAGAAGAGCTTTCTTCATGCGTTAAAACAGAGTGTGTTTCATGGATGACAACACTGGTCTGAATTTCCCTTCAGTATCGGAGTTAAACCCCCGGTTCTCTGTCTTCCTACAAGCAAGAGTTCATTTCTGGTAAACCAAGTAAATTTTGGGCTCAAATGATTTTTCGCAGTTCACGAACCCAACGCGATTCTCTCTATTAACTAAAAAGCATTTACGTAAGAGGAGCTGTGGTTTGTATCAGTTTTATAAGCAGAGTTTAACTACAAAAGGTCCGTAGGAGTAGGAAAGACAGTTCTTTTTTTTTAGGGCCTGCACGTTGTTCTTGTTGTATTGGAGACGCTGGAGAGAAGAGCCTGCTTCTTGCGTGAAAACAGAGTTTGTTTCATGGATGAGAACACTGGTCTGAATTTCCCTTCAGAAACGAAGTTAAACCCCAGGATCTGTATCTTCCTACAAGCAAGAGTTCATTTCTGGTAAACCCAGTGAATTTTGGGCTCAAATGATTTTACACAGTTCACGAACCCAACGCGATTCTCACTATTAACTAAAGAGCTTTTAAGTAAGAGGAGCTGTTGTTTGTATCAGTTTCATAAGCAGAATTGAACTCCCTACGATCTCTATGAGTAGGAAACACAGTTCATTTTATTCAGGGCATGATCATTGTTCTTGCTGTATTGGAGTTTGTGGAAGGAAGAGCTTGCTTCTAGCATGAAAACAGAGAGTGTTTCAACGATGAGAACACTGGTCTGAATTTCCCTTCAGTAACGGAGTTAAACCCCCGGTTCTCTGTCTTCCTACAAGCAATAGTTCATTTCTGGTAAACCAAGTAAATTTTGGGCTCAAATGATTTTTCGCAGTTCACGAACCCAACGCGATTCTCACTATTAACTAAAAAGCATTTACGTAAGAGGAGCTGTGGTTTGTATCAGTTTTATAAGCAGAGTTGAACTACAAAATGTCCGTAGGAGTAGGAAAGACAGTCCTTTCTTTTTTAGTTCCTGCACGTTGTTCTTGTTGTATTGGAGAAGCTGGAGAGAAGAGCCTGCTTCTTGCGTGAAAACAGAGTTTGTTTCATGGATGAGAACACTGGTCTGAATTTCCCTTCAGAAACGGAGTTAAACCCCAGGATCTGTGTCTTCCTACAAGCAACAGATCATTTCTTGTAATCCCAGAGAATTTTGGGCTCAAATGATTTTACACAGTTCTTGATTCCAATGCAATTTTCACTATTAAATAAAGAACATTCATGTAAGAGGAGCGGTGGTTTGTATCAGTTTCATAAGCAGAATTGAACTACATATGGTCCGTATGAGTAGGAAACACTGTCCGTTTTTTCAGGGCATGCTCATTGTTCTTGCTGTAATGGAGTCACCGGAAAGAAGAACTTGCCTCTAGCGTTAAAACAGAGTGTGATTCAAGGATGAGAACACTGTTCTGAATTTCCCTTCAGAAACGGAGTTAAATCCCAGGATCTGTGTCTTCCTACACTCAAGAGTTCATTTCTGGTAAACACAGTGAATTTTGGGCTCAAATCATTTTTCCCAGTTCACGATCCCAACACGATTTTCTCTATTAACTTAAAAGCATTTTTGTAAGAGGAGCTGTGTTTTGTATCAGTTTCATAAGCAGAGTTGAACTACTAAAGGTCCGTATGATTAGGAAACACAGTTATTTTTTTAGGGCATTCTCATTGTTCTTGCTGTATTGGAGACGCTGGAAAGAAGAGCTTTCTTCTTGTGTGAAAACCGAGTGGGTTTGATTGATGAGAACACTGGTCTGAATATCCCTTCAGAAACGGAGTTAAACCCCAGGATCTGTGTCTTCCTACAAGCAAGAGTTCATTTCTGGTAAACCCAGAGAATTTTGGGCTCAAATTATTGTACACAGTTCCTGATTCCAACGCGATTGTCACTATTAACTGAAAAACATTCATGTAAGAGGAGCTGTGGTTTGTATCAGTTTCAAAAGCCGAGTTGAACTACATATGGTCCGTATGAGCAGGAAACACAGTTCTTTTTTTCAGGGCATGCTCATGGTTCTTGCTGTATTGGAGACACTGGTAAGAAGAGCTTGCTTCTTGCGTTAAAATAGAGTGTGTTTCATGGATGAGAACACTGTTCTGAATTACCCTTCAGAAACGAGGTTTAACCCCAGGTTCTCTGTCTTCCTACAAGCAAGAGTTCATTTCCGGTAAACCCAGTGAAATTGAGCTCAAATGATTTTACACAGTTCACGAACCCAACGCGATTCTCACTATTAACTAAAGAGCATTTCAGTAAGTGGAGCTGTGGTTTGAATTAGTTTCATAAGCAGAATTGAACTCCCTACGATCTCTATGAGTAGGAAAAACAGTTCTTTTTTTCAGGGCATGCTCATTGTTCTTGCTGTAATGGAGTCGCTGGAAGAAGAGCTTGCTTCTAGCGTTAAAACAGAGTGTGTTTCAAGGATGAGAACACTGTTCTGAATTTTCCTTCAGAAACGAAGTTAAACCCCAGGTTCTCTGTCTTCCTACAAGCAAGAGTTCATTTCTGGAAAAACCAGTGAATTTTGGGCTCAAATGATTTTACACAGTTCACGAACCAAACGCGATTCTCACTATGGACTAAAGAGCATATATGTAAGAGGAGCTGTGGTTTATATCAGTTTCATTAGCAGAATTGAACTACATATGGTCTGTATGAGTAGGAAACACTGTCCTTTTTTTCAGGGCATGCTCATTGTTCTTGCTGTAATGGAGTGGCTGGAAAGAAGGGCTTGCTTCTAGCGTTAAAGCAGAGTGTGTTTCAAGGATGAGAACACTGTTCTGAATTACCCTTCAGAAACGGAGTTAAACCCCAGGATCTGTGTCTTCCTACAAGCAAGTATTCATTTCTGGTATACCCAGTGAATTTTGGGCTCAAATGATTTTACACAGTTCTAGATACCAACGCGATTCTCACTATTAACTGAAGAACATTCATGTAAGAGGAGCTGTGGTTTGTATCAGTTTCAAAAGCAGAGTTGAACTACATATGGTCCGTATAAGTAGGAAACACAGTTCTTTTTTTCATGGCATGCTCATGGTTCTTGCTGTATTGGAGACACTGGAAAGAAGACCTTGCTTCATGCTTTAAAACAGAGTGTGTTTCATGGATGAGAACACTGTTCTGAATTACGCTTAAGAATGGGAGTTAAACCCAGGATCTTTGTCTTCCTACAAGCAAGAATTCGTTTCTGGTAAACCCAGTGAATTTTGGGCTCAATTTTTCACAGTTCACTAACACAACGCGATTCCCTCTATTAAATAAAAAGCATTTAAGTAAGAGGAGCTGTGGTTTGTATCAGTTTCATAAGAAGAGTTGAACTACATATGGTCCCTATGAGTAGGAAACACAGTTCTTTTTTTCAGGGCATGCTCATGGTTCTTGTTGTATTGGAGACACTGGTAAGAAGAGCTTGCTTCTTGCGTTTAAACAAGTGTGTTTCATGGATGAGAACACTGTTCTGAATTACCCTTCAGAAACGCAGTTAAACCCCAGGTTATCTGTCTTCCTACAAGCAAGAGTTCATTTCTGGTAAACCCAGAGAATTTTGGGCTCAAATGATTTTACACAATTCTTGATTCCAACGCGATTCTCACTATTAACTAAAGAACATTCATGTAAGAGGAGCTGCGGTTTGTATCACTTTCAAAAGCAGAGTTGAACTACATATGGTCCGTATGAGCAGGAAACAGTTCTTTTTTTCAGTGCATGCTCATGGTTCTTGCTGTATTGGAGAAACTGGAAAGAAGAGCTTTCTAATGCGTTAAAACAGAGTGTGTTTCATGGATGAGAACATTGTTCTGAATTACCCTTAAGAAACGGAGTTAAACCCCAGGATCTGTGTCTTCCTACAAGCAAGAGTTCATTTCTGGTAAACCCAGTGAATTTTGGGCTCAAATCATTTTTCCCAGTTCATGATCCCAACACGATTCTCTCTATTAACTTAAAAGCATTTTTATAAGAGGAGCTGTGTTTTGTATCAGTTTCATAAGCAGAGTTGAACTACAAAAGGTCCGCATGATTAGGAGACACAGTTATTTTTTTTTTTAGGACATTCTCATTGTTCTTGCTGTATTGGAGACGCTGGAAAGAAGAGCTTTCTTCTTGCGTGAAAACAGAGTGGGTTTGATTGATGAGAACACTGGTCTGAATATCCCTTCAGAAACGGAGTTAAACACCAGGATGTGTGACTTTCTACAAGCAAGAGTTCATTTCTGGTAAACCCAGTGAATTTTCGGCTCAAATGATTTTACACAGGTCACGACCCAACGCAATTCTCACTATTAACTAAAGAGCATTTATGTAAGAGGAGCTGTGGTTTGTATCAGTTTCATAAGCAGAATTGAACTACCTATGATCTGTATGAGTAGGAAACACAGTTCTTTTTTTCAGGGTATTCTCATTGTTCTTGTTGTAATGGAGTCGCTGGAAAGAAGAGCTTGCTTCTAGTGTTAACACAGATTGTGTTTCAAGGATGAGAACACTGGTCTTAATTTCCCTTCAGAAATGGAGTTAAACCCCAGGATCTGTGTCTTCCTACATGCAAGAGTTCATTTCTGGTAACCCCAGTGAATTTTGGGCTCAAATGATTTTTCCCAGTTCACGAACCCAACGAGATTCTCTCTATTAACTAAAAAGCATTTATGTAGGAGGATCTGTGTTTTGTATCAATTTCATTAGCAGAGTTGAACTACAAAGGTCCGTATGAGTAGGAAACACAGACATTTTTTTAAAGGCATTCTCATTGTTCTTGCTGTATTAGAGACGCTGGAAAAAGAGCTTGCTTCTTTCGTGAAAAGAGTGTTGGTTTCCTGGATTAGAACACTGATCTGATTTTCGCTTCAGAAACGGAGTTAAACCCCAGGATCTGTATCTTCCTAAAAGCAAGCGTTCATTTTTGGTAAACCCAGAGAATTTTGGGCTCAAATGATTTTACACAATTCTTGATTCCAACGCGATTCTCACTATTAACTAAAGAACATTCATGTAAGAGGAGCTGTGGTTTGTATCAATTTCAAAACCAGAGTTGAACTACATATGGTCCCTATGAGTAGGAAACACAGTTCATTTTTTCAGGGCATGCTCATGGTTCTTGCTGTATTTGAGACAGTGGAAAGAAGAGCTTTCTTCATGCGTTAAAACAGAGTGTGTTTCATGGATGACAACACTGGTCTGAATTTCCCTTCAGTATCGGAGTTAAACCCCCGGTTCTCTGTCTTCCTACAAGCAAGAGTTCATTTCTGGTAAACCAAGTAAATTTTGGGCTCAAATGATTTTTCGCAGTTCACGAACCCAACGCGATTCTCTCTATTAACTAAAAAGCATTTACGTAAGAGGAGCTGTGGTTTGTATCAGTTTTATAAGCAGAGTTTAACTACAAAAGGTCTGTAGGAGTAGGAAAGACAGTTCTTTTTTTTAGGGCCTGCACGTTGTTCTTGTTGTATTGGAGACGCTGGAGAGAAGAGCCTGCTTCTTGCGTGAAAACAGAGTTTGTTTCATGGATGACAACACTGGTCTGAATTTCCCTTCAGAAACGGAGTTAAACCCCAGGATCTGTGTCTTCCTACAAGCAAGAGTTCATTTCTGGTAAACCAAGTAAATTTTGGGCTCAAATGATTTTTCGCAGTTCACGAACCCAACGCGATTCTCTCTATTAACTAAAAAGCATTTACGTAAGAGGAGCTGTGGTTTGTATCAGTTTTATAAGCAGAGTTTAACTACAAAAGGTCCGTAGGAGTAGGAAAGACAGTTCTTTTTTTTTAGGGCCTGCACGTTGTTCTTGTTGTATTGGAGACGCTGGAGAGAAGAGCCTGCTTCTTGCGTGAAAACAGAGTTTGTTTCATGGATGAGAACACTGGTCTGAATTTCCCTTCAGAAACGAAGTTAAACCCCAGGATCTGTATCTTCCTACAAGCAAGAGTTCATTTCTGGTAAACCCAGTGAATTTTGGGCTCAAATGATTTTACACAGTTCACGAACCCAACGCGATTCTCACTATTAACTAAAGAGCTTTTAAGTAAGAGGAGCTGTTGTTTGTATCAGTTTCATAAGCAGAATTGAACTCCCTACGATCTCTATGAGTAGGAAACACAGTTCATTTTATTCAGGGCATGATCATTGTTCTTGCTGTAATGGAGTTTGTGGAAGGAAGAGCTTGCTTCTAGCATGAAAACAGAGAGTGTTTCAACGATGAGAACACTGGTCTGAATTTCCCTTCAGTAACGGAGTTAAACCCCCGGTTCTCTGTCTTCCTACAAGCAATAGTTCATTTCTGGTAAACCAAGTAAATTTTGGGCTCAAATGATTTTTCGCAGTTCACGAACCCAACGCGATTCTCACTATTAACTAAAAAGCATTTACGTAAGAGGAGCTGTGGTTTGTATCAGTTTTATAAGCAGAGTTGAACTACAAAATGTCCGTAGGAGTAGGAAAGACAGTCCTTTCTTTTTTAGTTCCTGCACGTTGTTCTTGTTGTATTGGAGAAGCTGGAGAGAAGAGCCTGCTTCTTGCGTGAAAACAGAGTTTGTTTCATGGATGAGAACACTGGTCTGAATTTCCCTTCAGAAACGGAGTTAAACCCCAGGATCTGTGTCTTCCTACAAGCAACAGATCATTTCTTGTAATCCCAGAGAATTTTGGGCTCAAATGATTTTACACAGTTCTTGATTCCAATGCAATTTTCACTATTAAATAAAGAACATTCATGTAAGAGGAGCGGTGGTTTGTATCAGTTTCATAAGCAGAATTGAACTACATATGGTCCGTATGAGTTGGAAACACTGTCCGTTTTTTCAGGGCATGCTCATTGTTCTTGCTGTAATGGAGTCACCGGAAAGAAGAACTTGCCTCTAGCGTTAAAACAGAGTGTGATTCAAGGATGAGAACACTGTTCTGAATTTCCCTTCAGAAACGGAGTTAAATCCCAGGATCTGTGTCTTCCTACACTCAAGAGTTCATTTCTGGTAAACACAGTGAATTTTGGGCTCAAATCATTTTTCCCAGTTCACGATCCCAACACGATTTTCTCTATTAACTTAAAAGCATTTTTGTAAGAGGAGCTGTGTTTTGTATCAGTTTCATAAGCAGAGTTGAACTACTAAAGGTCCGTATGATTAGGAAACACAGTTATTTTTTTAGGGCATTCTCATTGTTCTTGCTGTATTGGAGACGCTGGAAAGAAGAGCTTTCTTCTTGTGTGAAAACCGAGTGGGTTTGATTGATGAGAACACTGGTCTGAATATCCCTTCAGAAACGGAGTTAAACCCCAGGATCTGTGTCTTCCTACAAGCAAGAGTTCATTTCTGGTAAACCCAGAGAATTTTGGGCTCAAATTATTGTACACAGTTCCTGATTCCAACGCGATTGTCACTATTAACTGAAAAACATTCATGTAAGAGGAGCTGTGGTTTGTATCAGTTTCAAAAGCCGAGTTGAACTACATATGGTCCGTATGAGCAGGAAACACAGTTCTTTTTTTCAGGGCATGCTCATGGTTCTTGCTGTATTGGAGACACTGGTAAGAAGAGCTTGCTTCTTGCGTTAAAATAGAGTGTGTTTCATGGATGAGAACACTGTTCTGAATTACCCTTCAGAAACGAGGTTTAACCCCAGGTACTCTGTCTTCCTACAAGCAAGAGTTCATTTCCGGTAAACCCAGTGAAATTGAGCTCAAATGATTTTACACAGTTCACGAACCCAACGCGATTCTCACTATTAACTAAAGAGCATTTCAGTAAGTGGAGCTGTGGTTTGAATTAGTTTCATAAGCAGAATTGAACTCCCTACGATCTCTATGAGTAGGAAAAACAGTTCTTTTTTTCAGGGCATGCTCATTGTTCTTGCTGTAATGGAGTCGCTGGAAGAAGAGCTTGCTTCTAGCGTTAAAACAGAGTGTGTTTCAAGGATGAGAACACTGTTCTGAATTTTCCTTCAGAAACGAAGTTAAACCCCAGGTTCTCTGTCTTCCTACAAGCAAGAGTTCATTTCTGGAAAAACCAGTGAATTTTGGGCTCAAATGATTTTACACAGTTCACGAACCAAACGCGATTCTCACTATGGACTAAAGAGCATATATGTAAGAGGAGCTGTGGTTTATATCAGTTTCATTAGCAGAATTGAACTACATATGGTCTGTATGAGTAGGAAACACTGTCCTTTTTTTCAGGGCATGCTCATTGTTCTTGCTGTAATGGAGTGGCTGGAAAGAAGGGCTTGCTTCTAGCGTTAAAGCAGAGTGTGTTTCAAGGATGAGAACACTGTTCTGAATTACCCTTCAGAAACGGAGTTAAACCCCAGGATCTGTGTCTTCCTACAAGCAAGTATTCATTTCTGGTATACCCAGTGAATTTTGGGCTCAAATGATTTTACACAGTTCTAGATACCAACGCGATTCTCACTATTAACTGAAGAACATTCATGTAAGAGGAGCTGTGGTTTGTATCAGTTTCAAAAGCAGAGTTGAACTACATATGGTCCGTATAAGTAGGAAACACAGTTCTTTTTTTCATGGCATGCTCATGGTTCTTGCTGTATTGGAGACACTGGAAAGAAGACCTTGCTTCATGCTTTAAAACAGAGTGTGTTTCATGGATGAGAACACTGTTCTGAATTACGCTTAAGAATGGGAGTTAAACCCAGGATCTTTGTCTTCCTACAAGCAAGAATTCGTTTCTGGTAAACCCAGTGAATTTTGGGCTCAATTTTTCACAGTTCACTAACACAACGCGATTCCCTCTATTAAATAAAAAGCATTTAAGTAAGAGGAGCTGTGGTTTGTATCAGTTTCATAAGAAGAGTTGAACTACATATGGTCCCTATGAGTAGGAAACACAGTTCTTTTTTTCAGGGCATGCTCATGGTTCTTGTTGTATTGGAGACACTGGTAAGAAGAGCTTGCTTCTTGCGTTTAAACAAGTGTGTTTCATGGATGAGAACACTGTTCTGAATTACCCTTCAGAAACGCAGTTAAACCCCAGGTTATCTGTCTTCCTACAAGCAAGAGTTCATTTCTGGTAAACCCAGAGAATTTTGGGCTCAAATGATTTTACACAATTCTTGATTCCAACGCGATTCTCACTATTAACTAAAGAACATTCATGTAAGAGGAGCTGCGGTTTGTATCACTTTCAAAAGCAGAGTTGAACTACATATGGTCCGTATGAGCAGGAAACAGTTCTTTTTTTCAGAGCATGCTCATGGTTCTTGCTGTATTGGAGAAACTGGAAAGAAGAGCTTTCTAATGCGTTAAAACAGAGTGTGTTTCATGGATGAGAACATTGTTCTGAATTACCCTTAAGAAACGGAGTTAAATCCCAGGATCTGTGTCTTCCTACAAGCAAGAGTTCATTTCTGGTAAACCCAGTGAATTTTGGGCTCAAATCATTTTTCCCAGTTCATGATCCCAACACGATTCTCTCTATTAACTTAAAAGCATTTTTATAAGAGGAGCTGTGTTTTGTATCAGTTTCATAAGCAGAGTTGAACTACAAAAGGTCCGCATGATTAGGAGACACAGTTATTTTTTTTTAGGACATTCTCATTGTTCTTGCTGTATTGGAGACGCTGGAAAGAAGAGCTTTCTTCTTGCGTGAAAACAGAGTGGGTTTGATTGATGAGAACACTGGTCTGAATATCCCTTCAGAAACGGAGTTAAACACCAGGATGTGTGACTTTCTACAAGCAAGAGTTCATTTCTGGTAAACCCAGTGAATTTTCGGCTCAAATGATTTTACACAGGTCACGACCCAACGCAATTCTCACTATTAACTAAAGAGCATTTATGTAAGAGGAGCTGTGGTTTGTATCAGTTTCATAAGCAGAATTGAACTACCTATGATCTGTATGAGTAGGAAACACAGTTCTTTTTTTCAGGGTATTCTCATTGTTCTTGTTGTAATGGAGTCGCTGGAAAGAAGAGCTTGCTTCTAGTGTTAACACAGATTGTGTTTCAAGGATGAGAACACTGGTCTTAATTTCCCTTCAGAAATGGAGTTAAACCCCAGGATCTGTGTCTTCCTACATGCAAGAGTTCATTTCTGGTAACCCCAGTGAATTTTGGGCTCAAATGATTTTTCCCAGTTCACGAACCCAACGAGATTCTCTCTATTAACTAAAAAGCATTTATGTAGGAGGATCTGTGTTTTGTATCAATTTCATTAGCAGAGTTGAACTACAAAGGTCCGTATGAGTAGGAAACACAGACATTTTTTTAAAGGCATTCTCATTGTTCTTGCTGTATTAGAGACGCTGGAAAAAGAGCTTGCTTCTTTCGTGAAAAGAGTGTTGGTTTCCTGGATTAGAACACTGATCTGATTTTCGCTTCAGAAACGGAGTTAAACCCCAGGATCTGTATCTTCCTACAAGCAAGAGTTCATTTCTGGTAAACCCAGAGAATTTTGGGCTCAAATGATTTTACACAATTCTTGATTCCAACGCGATTCTCACTATTAACTAAAGAACATTCATGTAAGAGGAGCTGTGGTTTGTATCAATTTCAAAACCAGAGTTGAACTACATATGGTCCCTATGAGTAGGAAACACAGTTCATTTTTTCAGGGCATGCTCATGGTTCTTGCTGTATTTGAGACAGTGGAAAGAAGAGCTTTCTTCATGCGTTAAAACAGAGTGTGTTTCATGGATGACAACACTGGTCTGAATTTCCCTTCAGTATCGGAGTTAAACCCCCGGTTCTCTGTCTTCCTACAAGCAAGAGTTCATTTCTGGTAAACCAAGTAAATTTTGGGCTCAAATGATTTTTCGCAGTTCACGAACCCAACGCGATTCTCACTATTAACTAAAAAGCATTTACGTAAGAGGAGCTGTGGTTTGTATCAGTTTTATAAGCAGAGTTGAACTACAAAATGTCCGTAGGAGTAGGAAAGACAGTCCTTTCTTTTTTAGTTCCTGCACGTTGTTCTTGTTGTATTGGAGAAGCTGGAGAGAAGAGCCTGCTTCTTGCGTGAAAACAGAGTTTGTTTCATGGATGAGAACACTGGTCTGAATTTCCCTTCAGAAACGGAGTTAAACCCCAGGATCTGTGTCTTCCTACAAGCAACAGATCATTTCTTGTAATCCCAGAGAATTTTGGGCTCAAATGATTTTACACAGTTCTTGATTCCAATGCAATTTTCACTATTAAATAAAGAACATTCATGTAAGAGGAGCGGTGGTTTGTATCAGTTTCATAAGCAGAATTGAACTACATATGGTCCGTATGAGTAGGAAACACTGTCCGTTTTTTCAGGGCATGCTCATTGTTCTTGCTGTAATGGAGTCACCGGAAAGAAGAACTTGCCTCTAGCGTTAAAACAGAGTGTGATTCAAGGATGAGAACACTGTTCTGAATTTCCCTTCAGAAACGGAGTTAAATCCCAGGATCTGTGTCTTCCTACACTCAAGAGTTCATTTCTGGTAAACACAGTGAATTTTGGGCTCAAATCATTTTTCCCAGTTCACGATCCCAACACGATTTTCTCTATTAACTTAAAAGCATTTTTGTAAGAGGAGCTGTGTTTTGTATCAGTTTCATAAGCAGAGTTGAACTACTAAAGGTCCGTATGATTAGGAAACACAGTTATTTTTTTAGGGCATTCTCATTGTTCTTGCTGTATTGGAGACGCTGGAAAGAAGAGCTTTCTTCTTGTGTGAAAACCGAGTGGGTTTGATTGATGAGAACACTGGTCTGAATATCCCTTCAGAAACGGAGTTAAACCCCAGGATCTGTGTCTTCCTACAAGCAAGAGTTCATTTCTGGTAAACCCAGAGAATTTTGGGCTCAAATTATTGTACACAGTTCCTGATTCCAACGCGATTGTCACTATTAACTGAAAAACATTCATGTAAGAGGAGCTGTGGTTTGTATCAGTTTCAAAAGCCGAGTTGAACTACATATGGTCCGTATGAGCAGGAAACACAGTTCTTTTTTTCAGGGCATGCTCATGGTTCTTGCTGTATTGGAGACACTGGTAAGAAGAGCTTGCTTCTTGCGTTAAAATAGAGTGTGTTTCATGGATGAGAACACTGTTCTGAATTACCCTTCAGAAACGAGGTTTAACCCCAGGTACTCTGTCTTCCTACAAGCAAGAGTTCATTTCCGGTAAACCCAGTGAAATTGAGCTCAAATGATTTTACACAGTTCACGAACCCAACGCGATTCTCACTATTAACTAAAGAGCATTTCAGTAAGTGGAGCTGTGGTTTGAATTAGTTTCATAAGCAGAATTGAACTCCCTACGATCTCTATGAGTAGGAAAAACAGTTCTTTTTTTCAGGGCATGCTCATTGTTCTTGCTGTAATGGAGTCGCTGGAAGAAGAGCTTGCTTCTAGCGTTAAAACAGAGTGTGTTTCAAGGATGAGAACACTGTTCTGAATTTTCCTTCAGAAACGAAGTTAAACCCCAGGTTCTCTGTCTTCCTACAAGCAAGAGTTCATTTCTGGAAAAACCAGTGAATTTTGGGCTCAAATGATTTTACACAGTTCACGAACCAAACGCGATTCTCACTATGGACTAAAGAGCATATATGTAAGAGGAGCTGTGGTTTATATCAGTTTCATTAGCAGAATTGAACTACATATGGTCTGTATGAGTAGGAAACACTGTCCTTTTTTTCAGGGCATGCTCATTGTTCTTGCTGTAATGGAGTGGCTGGAAAGAAGGGCTTGCTTCTAGCGTTAAAGCAGAGTGTGTTTCAAGGATGAGAACACTGTTCTGAATTACCCTTCAGAAACGGAGTTAAACCCCAGGATCTGTGTCTTCCTACAAGCAAGTATTCATTTCTGGTATACCCAGTGAATTTTGGGCTCAAATGATTTTACACAGTTCTAGATACCAACGCGATTCTCACTATTAACTAAAGAACATTCATGTAAGAGGAGCTGCGGTTTGTATCACTTTCAAAAGCAGAGTTGAACTACATATGGTCCGTATGAGCAGGAAACAGTTCTTTTTTTCAGAGCATGCTCATGGTTCTTGCTGTATTGGAGAAACTGGAAAGAAGAGCTTTCTAATGCGTTAAAACAGAGTGTGTTTCATGGATGAGAACATTGTTCTGAATTACCCTTAAGAAACGGAGTTAAATCCCAGGATCTGTGTCTTCCTACAAGCAAGAGTTCATTTCTGGTAAACCCAGTGAATTTTGGGCTCAAATCATTTTTCCCAGTTCATGATCCCAACACGATTCTCTCTATTAACTTAAAAGCATTTTTATAAGAGGAGCTGTGTTTTGTATCAGTTTCATAAGCAGAGTTGAACTACAAAAGGTCCGCATGATTAGGAGACACAGTTATTTTTTTTTAGGACATTCTCATTGTTCTTGCTGTATTGGAGACGCTGGAAAGAAGAGCTTTCTTCTTGCGTGAAAACAGAGTGGGTTTGATTGATGAGAACACTGGTCTGAATATCCCTTCAGAAACGGAGTTAAACACCAGGATGTGTGACTTTCTACAAGCAAGAGTTCATTTCTGGTAAACCCAGTGAATTTTCGGCTCAAATGATTTTACACAGGTCACGACCCAACGCAATTCTCACTATTAACTAAAGAGCATTTATGTAAGAGGAGCTGTGGTTTGTATCAGTTTCATAAGCAGAATTGAACTACCTATGATCTGTATGAGTAGGAAACACAGTTCTTTTTTTCAGGGTATTCTCATTGTTCTTGTTGTAATGGAGTCGCTGGAAAGAAGAGCTTGCTTCTAGTGTTAACACAGATTGTGTTTCAAGGATGAGAACACTGGTCTTAATTTCCCTTCAGAAATGGAGTTAAACCCCAGGATCTGTGTCTTCCTACATGCAAGAGTTCATTTCTGGTAACCCCAGTGAATTTTGGGCTCAAATGATTTTTCCCAGTTCACGAACCCAACGAGATTCTCTCTATTAACTAAAAAGCATTTATGTAGGAGGATCTGTGTTTTGTATCAATTTCATTAGCAGAGTTGAACTACAAAGGTCCGTATGAGTAGGAAACACAGACATTTTTTTAAAGGCATTCTCATTGTTCTTGCTGTATTAGAGACGCTGGAAAAAGAGCTTGCTTCTTTCGTGAAAAGAGTGTTGGTTTCCTGGATTAGAACACTGATCTGATTTTCGCTTCAGAAACGGAGTTAAACCCCAGGATCTGTATCTTCCTACAAGCAAGAGTTCATTTCTGGTAAACCCAGAGAATTTTGGGCTCAAATGATTTTACACAATTCTTGATTCCAACGCGATTCTCACTATTAACTAAAGAACATTCATGTAAGAGGAGCTGTGGTTTGTATCAATTTCAAAACCAGAGTTGAACTACATATGGTCCCTATGAGTAGGAAACACAGTTCATTTTTTCAGGGCATGCTCATGGTTCTTGCTGTATTTGAGACAGTGGAAAGAAGAGCTTTCTTCATGCGTTAAAACAGAGTGTGTTTCATGGATGACAACACTGGTCTGAATTTCCCTTCAGTATCGGAGTTAAACCCCCGGTTCTCTGTCTTCCTACAAGCAAGAGTTCATTTCTGGTAAACCAAGTAAATTTTGGGCTCAAATGATTTTTCGCAGTTCACGAACCCAACGCGATTCTCACTATTAACTAAAAAGCATTTACGTAAGAGGAGCTGTGGTTTGTATCAGTTTTATAAGCAGAGTTGAACTACAAAATGTCCGTAGGAGTAGGAAAGACAGTCCTTTCTTTTTTAGTTCCTGCACGTTGTTCTTGTTGTATTGGAGAAGCTGGAGAGAAGAGCCTGCTTCTTGCGTGAAAACAGAGTTTGTTTCATGGATGAGAACACTGGTCTGAATTTCCCTTCAGAAACGGAGTTAAACCCCAGGATCTGTGTCTTCCTACAAGCAACAGATCATTTCTTGTAATCCCAGAGAATTTTGGGCTCAAATGATTTTACACAGTTCTTGATTCCAATGCAATTTTCACTATTAAATAAAGAACATTCATGTAAGAGGAGCGGTGGTTTGTATCAGTTTCATAAGCAGAATTGAACTACATATGGTCCGTATGAGTAGGAAACACTGTCCGTTTTTTCAGGGCATGCTCATTGTTCTTGCTGTAATGGAGTCACCGGAAAGAAGAACTTGCCTCTAGCGTTAAAACAGAGTGTGATTCAAGGATGAGAACACTGTTCTGAATTTCCCTTCAGAAACGGAGTTAAATCCCAGGATCTGTGTCTTCCTACACTCAAGAGTTCATTTCTGGTAAACACAGTGAATTTTGGGCTCAAATCATTTTTCCCAGTTCACGATCCCAACACGATTTTCTCTATTAACTTAAAAGCATTTTTGTAAGAGGAGCTGTGTTTTGTATCAGTTTCATAAGCAGAGTTGAACTACTAAAGGTCCGTATGATTAGGAAACACAGTTATTTTTTTAGGGCATTCTCATTGTTCTTGCTGTATTGGAGACGCTGGAAAGAAGAGCTTTCTTCTTGTGTGAAAACCGAGTGGGTTTGATTGATGAGAACACTGGTCTGAATATCCCTTCAGAAACGGAGTTAAACCCCAGGATCTGTGTCTTCCTACAAGCAAGAGTTCATTTCTGGTAAACCCAGAGAATTTTGGGCTCAAATTATTGTACACAGTTCCTGATTCCAACGCGATTGTCACTATTAACTGAAAAACATTCATGTAAGAGGAGCTGTGGTTTGTATCAGTTTCAAAAGCCGAGTTGAACTACATATGGTCCGTATGAGCAGGAAACACAGTTCTTTTTTTCAGGGCATGCTCATGGTTCTTGCTGTATTGGAGACACTGGTAAGAAGAGCTTGCTTCTTGCGTTAAAATAGAGTGTGTTTCATGGATGAGAACACTGTTCTGAATTACCCTTCAGAAACGAGGTTTAACCCCAGGTACTCTGTCTTCCTACAAGCAAGAGTTCATTTCCGGTAAACCCAGTGAAATTGAGCTCAAATGATTTTACACAGTTCACGAACCCAACGCGATTCTCACTATTAACTAAAGAGCATTTCAGTAAGTGGAGCTGTGGTTTGAATTAGTTTCATAAGCAGAATTGAACTCCCTACGATCTCTATGAGTAGGAAAAACAGTTCTTTTTTTCAGGGCATGCTCATTGTTCTTGCTGTAATGGAGTCGCTGGAAGAAGAGCTTGCTTCTAGCGTTAAAACAGAGTGTGTTTCAAGGATGAGAACACTGTTCTGAATTTTCCTTCAGAAACGAAGTTAAACCCCAGGTTCTCTGTCTTCCTACAAGCAAGAGTTCATTTCTGGAAAAACCAGTGAATTTTGGGCTCAAATGATTTTACACAGTTCACGAACCAAACGCGATTCTCACTATGGACTAAAGAGCATATATGTAAGAGGAGCTGTGGTTTATATCAGTTTCATTAGCAGAATTGAACTACATATGGTCTGTATGAGTAGGAAACACTGTCCTTTTTTTCAGGGCATGCTCATTGTTCTTGCTGTAATGGAGTGGCTGGAAAGAAGGGCTTGCTTCTAGCGTTAAAGCAGAGTGTGTTTCAAGGATGAGAACACTGTTCTGAATTACCCTTCAGAAACGGAGTTAAACCCCAGGATCTGTGTCTTCCTACAAGCAAGTATTCATTTCTGGTATACCCAGTGAATTTTGGGCTCAAATGATTTTACACAGTTCTAGATACCAACGCGATTCTCACTATTAACTGAAGAACATTCATGTAAGAGGAGCTGTGGTTTGTATCAGTTTCAAAAGCAGAGTTGAACTACATATGGTCCGTATAAGTAGGAAACACAGTTCTTTTTTTCATGGCATGCTCATGGTTCTTGCTGTATTGGAGACACTGGAAAGAAGACCTTGCTTCATGCTTTAAAACAGAGTGTGTTTCATGGATGAGAACACTGTTCTGAATTACGCTTAAGAATGGGAGTTAAACCCAGGATCTTTGTCTTCCTACAAGCAAGAATTCGTTTCTGGTAAACCCAGTGAATTTTGGGCTCAATTTTTCACAGTTCACTAACACAACGCGATTCCCTCTATTAAATAAAAAGCATTTAAGTAAGAGGAGCTGTGGTTTGTATCAGTTTCATAAGAAGAGTTGAACTACATATGGTCCCTATGAGTAGGAAACACAGTTCTTTTTTTCAGGGCATGCTCATGGTTCTTGTTGTATTGGAGACACTGGTAAGAAGAGCTTGCTTCTTGCGTTTAAACAAGTGTGTTTCATGGATGAGAACACTGTTCTGAATTACCCTTCAGAAACGCAGTTAAACCCCAGGTTATCTGTCTTCCTACAAGCAAGAGTTCATTTCTGGTAAACCCAGAGAATTTTGGGCTCAAATGATTTTACACAATTCTTGATTCCAACGCGATTCTCACTATTAACTAAAGAACATTCATGTAAGAGGAGCTGCGGTTTGTATCACTTTCAAAAGCAGAGTTGAACTACATATGGTCCGTATGAGCAGGAAACAGTTCTTTTTTTCAGTGCATGCTCATGGTTCTTGCTGTATTGGAGAAACTGGAAAGAAGAGCTTTCTAATGCGTTAAAACAGAGTGTGTTTCATGGATGAGAACATTGTTCTGAATTACCCTTAAGAAACGGAGTTAAATCCCAGGATCTGTGTCTTCCTACAAGCAAGAGTTCATTTCTGGTAAACCCAGTGAATTTTGGGCTCAAATCATTTTTCCCAGTTCATGATCCCAACACGATTCTCTCTATTAACTTAAAAGCATTTTTATAAGAGGAGCTGTGTTTTGTATCAGTTTCATAAGCAGAGTTGAACTACAAAAGGTCCGCATGATTAGGAGACACAGTTATTTTTTTTTAGGACATTCTCATTGTTCTTGCTGTATTGGAGACGCTGGAAAGAAGAGCTTTCTTCTTGCGTGAAAACAGAGTGGGTTTGATTGATGAGAACACTGGTCTGAATATCCCTTCAGAAACGGAGTTAAACACCAGGATGTGTGACTTTCTACAAGCAAGAGTTCATTTCTGGTAAACCCAGTGAATTTTCGGCTCAAATGATTTTACACAGGTCACGACCCAACGCAATTCTCACTATTAACTAAAGAGCATTTATGTAAGAGGAGCTGTGGTTTGTATCAGTTTCATAAGCAGAATTGAACTACCTATGATCTGTATGAGTAGGAAACACAGTTCTTTTTTTCAGGGTATTCTCATTGTTCTTGTTGTAATGGAGTCGCTGGAAAGAAGAGCTTGCTTCTAGTGTTAACACAGATTGTGTTTCAAGGATGAGAACACTGGTCTTAATTTCCCTTCAGAAATGGAGTTAAACCCCAGGATCTGTGTCTTCCTACATGCAAGAGTTCATTTCTGGTAACCCCAGAGAATTTTGGGCTCAAATGATTTTTCCCAGTTCACGAACCCAACGAGATTCTCTCTATTAACTAAAAAGCATTTATGTAGGAGGATCTGTGTTTTGTATCAATTTCATTAGCAGAGTTGAACTACAAAGGTCCGTATGAGTAGGAAACACAGACATTTTTTTAAAGGCATTCTCATTGTTCTTGCTGTATTAGAGACGCTGGAAAAAGAGCTTGCTTCTTTCGTGAAAAGAGTGTTGGTTTCCTGGATTAGAACACTGATCTGATTTTCGCTTCAGAAACGGAGTTAAACCCCAGGATCTGTATCTTCCTAAAAGCAAGCGTTCATTTTTGGTAAACCCAGAGAATTTTGGGCTCAAATGATTTTACACAATTCTTGATTCCAACGCGATTCTCACTATTAACTAAAGAACATTCATGTAAGAGGAGCTGTGGTTTGTATCAATTTCAAAACCAGAGTTGAACTACATATGGTCCCTATGAGTAGGAAACACAGTTCATTTTTTCAGGGCATGCTCATGGTTCTTGCTGTATTTGAGACAGTGGAAAGAAGAGCTTTCTTCATGCGTTAAAACAGAGTGTGTTTCATGGATGACAACACTGGTCTGAATTTCCCTTCAGTATCGGAGTTAAACCCCCGGTTCTCTGTCTTCCTACAAGCAAGAGTTCATTTCTGGTAAACCAAGTAAATTTTGGGCTCAAATGATTTTTCGCAGTTCACGAACCCAACGCGATTCTCTCTATTAACTAAAAAGCATTTACGTAAGAGGAGCTGTGGTTTGTATCAGTTTTATAAGCAGAGTTTAACTACAAAAGGTCTGTAGGAGTAGGAAAGACAGTTCTTTTTTTTTAGGGCCTGCACATTGTTCTTGTTGTATTGGAGACGCTGGAGAGAAGAGCCTGCTTCTTGCGTGAAAACAGAGTTTGTTTCATGGATGACAACACTGGTCTGAATTTCCCTTCAGAAACGGAGTTAAACCCCAGGATCTGTGTCTTCCTACAAGCAAGAGTTCATTTCTGGTAAACCAAGTAAATTTTGGGCTCAAATGATTTTTCGCAGTTCACGAACCCAACGCGATTCTCTCTATTAACTAAAAAGGATTTACGTAAGAGGAGCTGTGGTTTGTATCAGTTTTATAAGCAGAGTTTAACTACAAAATGTCCGTAGGAGTAGGAAAGACAGTTCTTTTTTTTTAGGGCCTGCACGTTGTTCTTGTTGTATTGGAGACGCTGGAGAGAAGAGCCTGCTTCTTGCGTGAAAACAGAGTTTGTTTCATGGATGAGAACACTGGTCTGAATTTCCCTTCAGAAACGAAGTTAAACCCCAGGATCTGTATCTTCCTACAAGCAAGAGTTCATTTCTGGTAAACCCAGTGAATTTTGGGCTCAAATGATTTTACACAGTTCACGAACCCAACGCGATTCTCACTATGAACTAAAGAGCATATATGTAAGAGGAGCTGTGGTTTGTATCAGTTTCATAAGCAGAATTGAACTACATACGGTCCGTATGAGTAGGAAACACTGTCCTTTTTTTCAGGGCATGCTCATTGTTCTTGCTCTAATGGAGGCGATGGAAAGAAGAGCTTGCTCCTAGCGTTAAAACAGAGTGTGTTTCAAGGATGAGAACACTGTTCTGAATTTCCCTTCAGAAACGTAGTTAAATCCCAGGATCTGTGTCTTCCTTCACTCAAGAGTTCATTTCTGGTAAACCCAGTGAATTTTGGGCTCAAATCATTTTTCCCAGTTCATGATCCCAACGCGATTCTCTCTATTAACTTAAAAGCATTTTTGTAAGAGGAGCTGTGTTTTGTATCAGTTTCATAAGCAGAGTTGAACTACAAAAGGTCCGCATGATTAGGAAACACAGTTATTTTTTTTGAGGACATTCTCATTGTTCTTGCTGTATTGGAGATGCTGGAAAGAAGAGCTTTCATCTTGCGTGAAAACAGAGTGGGTTTGATTGATGAGAACACTGGTCTGAATATCCCTTCAGAAACGGAGTTAAACACCAGGATGTGTGACTTTCTACAAGCAAGAGTTCATTTCTGGTAAACCCAGTGAATTTTCGGCTCAAATGATTTTACACAGTTCACGACCCAACGCAATTCTCACTATTAACTAAAGAGCCTTTATGTAAGAGGAGCTGTGGTTTGTATCAGTTTCATAAGCAGAATTGAACTACCTATGATCTGTATGAGTAGGAAACACAGTTCTTTTTTTCAGGGTATTCTCATTGTTCTTGTTGTAATGGAGTCGCTGGAAAGAAGAGCTTGCTTCTAGCGTTAACACAGATTGTGTTTCAAGGATGAGAACACTGGTCTTAATTTCACTTCAGAAACGGAGTTAAACCCCAGGATCTGTGTCTTCCTACATGCAAGAGTTCATTTCTGGTAACCCCAGTGAATTTTGGGCTCAAATGATTTTTCCCAGTTCACGAACCCAATGAGATTCCCTCTATTAACTAAAAAGCATTTATGTAAGATGATCTGTGTTTTGTATCAATTTCATTAGCAGAGTAGAACTACAAAGGTCCGTATGTGTAGGAAACACAGATATTTTTTTAAAGGCATTCTCATTGTTCTTGCTGTATTAGAGACGCTGGAAAAAGAGCTTGCTTCTTTCGTGAAAAGAGTGTTGGTTTCCTGGATTAGAACACTGGTCTGATTTTCGCTTCAGAAACGGAGTTAACCCCAGGATCTGTATCTTCCTAAAAGCAAGTGTTCATTTTTGGTAAACCCAGAGAATTTTGGCTCAAATGATTTTACACAATTCTTGATTCCAACGCGATTCTCACTATTAACTAAAGAACATTCATGTAAGAGGAGCTGTGGTTTGTATCAGTTTCAAAACCAGAGTTGAACTACATATGGTCCCTATGAGTAGGAAACACAGTTCTTTTTCTCAGGGCATGCTCATGGTTCTTGCTGTATTGGAGACAATGGAAAAAGAGCTTAATTCTTTCGTGAAAAGAGAGTTGGTTTCCTGGATGAGAACACTGGTCTGAATTTCGCTTCAGAAACGGAGTTAAACCCCAGGATCTGTATCTTCCTAAAAGCAAGCGTTCATTTTTGTTAAACCCAGAGAATTTAGGGCTCAAATGATTTTTCCCAGTGCACGAACCCAACAAGATTCTCTCTATTAAAAAAAAAGCATTATGTAAGTGTTTTGTATCAATTTAGTCAGCCTAGTTGAACTACAAAAGGTCCGTATGAGTAGGAAACATAGTTGTTTATTTCAGGCTATTCTCATTGTTCTTGCTGTATTGGAGACGCTGGAAAAAGAGCTTGCTTCTTGCGTGAAAAGAGAGTGGGTTTCCTGGAGGAGAACACTGGTCTGAATTTCGGTTCAGAAACGGAGTTAAACCCCAAGATCTGTGTCTTTCTACAAGCAAGAGTTCATTTCTGGTAAACCCAGTGAATTTTGGGCTCAAATAATTTTTCGCAGTTCACTAACCCAACGCGATTCTCTCTATTAACTAAAAAGCATTTAAGTAAGAGGAGCTGTGGTTTGTATCAGTTTCATAAGCAGAGTTGAACTACAAAGGGTCCGTATGAGTAGGAAACACAGTTCTTTTTTTCAGGGCATGCTCATGGTTCTTGTTGTATTGGAGACACTAGTAAGAAGAGCTTGCTTCTTGCGTTTAAACAGAGTGTGTTTCATGGATGAGAACACTGTTCTGAATTACCCTTCAGAAACGCAGTTAAACCCAAGGTTCTCTGTATTCCTACAAGCAAGAGTTCATTTCTGGTAAATCCAGTGAATTTTGGGCTCAAGTGATTTTACACAGTTCACGAACCCATCGCGATTCTCACTATGAACTAAACAGAATATATGTAAGAGGAGCTGTGGTTTGTATCAGTTTCATAATCAGAATTGAACTACATACGGTCCTTTTGAGTAGGAAACATAGTTATTTATTTCAGGGCATTCTCATTGTTCTTGCTGCATTGGAGACGCTGGAAAAAGAGCTTGCTTCTTGCGTGAAAAGAGAGTGGGTTTCCTGGAGGAGAACACTGGTCTGAATTTCGGTTCAGAAACGGAGTTAAACCCCAAGATCTGTGTCTTCCTACAAGCAAGAGTTCATTTCTGGTAAACCCAGTGAATTTTGGGCTCAAATAATTTTTCGCAGTTCACTAACCAAACGCGATTCTCTCTATTAACCAAAAAGCATTTAAGTAAGAGGAGCTGTGGTTTGTATCAGTTTCATAAGCAGAATTGAACTCCCTAAGATCTCTATGAGTAGGAAACACAGTTCATTTTATTCAGGGCATGCTCATTGTTCTTGCTGTAATGGAGTTTGTGGAAGGAAGAGCTTGCTTCTAGCATGAAAACAGAGAGTGTTTCAACGATGAGAACACTGGTCTGAATTTCCCTTCAGGAACAGAGTTAAACCCAAGGTTCTCTGTATTCCTACAAGCAAGAGTTCATTTCTGGTAAACCAAGGAAATTTTGGGCTCAAATGATTTTTCGCAGTTCACGAACCCAACGCGTTTCTCTCTATTAACTAAAAAGCATTTACGTAAGAGGAGCTGTGGTTTGTATCAGTTTTATAAGCAGAGTTTAACTACAAAAGGTCCGTAGGAGTAGGAAAGACAGTTCTTTTTTTTTAGGGCCTGCACGTTGTTGTTGTTGTATTGGAGACGCTGGAGAGAAGAGCCTGCTTCTTGCGTGAAAACAGGGTTGTTTCATGGATGAGAACACTGTTCTGAATTTCCCTTCAGAAACGGAGTTAAATCCCAGGATCTGTGTCTTCCTTCACACAAGAGTTCATTTCTGGTAAACCCAGTGAATTTTGGGCTCAAATAATTTTTCCCAGTTCATGATCCCAACGCGATTCTCTCTATTAACTTAAAAGCATTTTTATAAGAGGAGCTGTGTTTTGTATCAGTTTCATAAGCAGAGTTGAACTACAAAAGGTCCGCATGATTAGGAGACACAGTTATTTTTTTTAGGACATTCTCATTGTTCTTGCTGTATTGGAGACGCTGGAAAGAAGAGCTTTCTTCTTGCGTGAAAACAGAGTGGGTTTGATTGATGAGACCACTGGTCTGAATATCCCTTCAGAAACGGAGTTAAACACCAGGATGTGTGACTTTCTACAAGCAAGAGTTCATTTCTGGTAAACCCAGTGAATTTTCGGCTCAAATGATTTTACACAGTTCACGACCCAACGCAATTCTCACTATTAACTAAAGAGCCTTTATGTAAGAGGAGCTGTGGTTTGTATCAGTTTCATAAGCAGAATTGAACTACCTATGATCTGTATGAGTAGGAAACACAGTTCTTTTTTTCAGGGTATTCTCATTGTTCTTGTTGTAATGGATTCGCTGGAAAGAAGAGCTTGCTTCTAGTGTTAACACAGATTGTGTTTCAAGGATGAGAACACTGGTCTTAATTTCCCTTCAGAAATGGAGTTAAACCCCAGGATCTGTGTCTTCCTACATGCAAGAGTTCATTTCTGGTAACCCCAGTGAATTTTGGGCTCAAATGATTTTTCCCAGTTCACGAACCCAACGAGATTCTCTCTATTAACTAAAAAGCATTTATGTAAGAGGATCTGTGTTTTGTATCAATTTCATTAGCAGAGTTGAACTACAAAGGTCCGTATGAGTAGGAAACACAGACATTTTTTTAAAGGCATTCTCATTGTTCTTGCTGTATTAGAGACGCTGGAAAAAGAGCTTGCTTCTTTCGTGAAAAGAGTGTTGGTTTCCTGGATTAGAACACTGATCTGATTTTCGCTTCAGAAACGGAGTTAAACCCCAGGATCTGTATCTTCCTAAAAGCAAGCGTTCATTTTTGGTAAACCCAGAGAATTTTGGGCTCAAATGATTTTACACAATTCTTGATTCCAACGCGATTCTCACTATTAACTAAAGAACATTCATGTAAGAGGAGCTGTGGTTTGTATCAATTTCAAAACCAGAGTTGAACTACATATGGTCCCTATGAGTAGGAAACACAGTTCATTTTTTCAGGGCATGCTCATGGTTCTTGCTGTATTTGAGACAGTGGAAAGAAGAGCTTTCTTCATGCGTTAAAACAGAGTGTGTTTCATGGATGACAACACTGGTCTGAATTTCCCTTCAGTAACGGAGTTAAACCCCCGGTTCTCTGTCTTCCTACAAGCAAGAGTTCATTTCTGGTAAACCAAGTAAATTTTGGGCTCAAATGATTTTTCGCAGTTCACGAACCCAACGCGATTCTCTCTATTAACTAAAAAGCATTTACGTAAGAGGAGCTGTGGTTTGTATCAGTTTTATAAGCAGAGTTTAACTACAAAAGGTCTGTAGGAGTAAGAAAGACAGTTCTTTTTTTTTAGGGCCTGCACGTTGTTCTTGTTGTATTGGAGACGCTGGAGAGAAGAGCCTGCTTCTTGCGTGAAAACAGAGTTTGTTTCATGGATGAGAACACTGGTCTGAATTTCCCTTCAGAAACGGAGTTAAACCCCAGGATCTGTATCTTCCTACAAGCAAGAGTTCATTTCTGGTAAACCCAGTGAATTTTGGGCTCAAATGATTTTACACAGTTCACGAACCCAACGCGATTCTCACTATGAACTAAAGAGCATATATGTAAGAGGAGCTGTGGTTTGTATCAGTTTCATAAGCAGAATTGAACTACATACGGTCCGTATGAGTAGGAAACACTGTCCTTTTTTTCAGGGCATGCTCATTGTTCTTGCTCTAATGGAGGCGCTGGAAAGAAGAGCTTGCTCCTAGCGTTAAAACAGAGTGTGTTTCAAGGATGAGAACACTGTTCTGAATTTCCCTTCAGAAACGTAGTTAAATCCCAGGATCTGTGTCTTCCTTCACTCAAGAGTTCATTTCTGGTAAACCCAGTGAATTTTGGGCTCAAATCATTTTTCCCAGTTCATGATCCCAACGCGATTCTCTCTATTAACTTAAAAGCATTTTTGTAAGAGGAGCTGTGTTTTGTATCAGTTTCATAAGCAGAGTTGAACTACAAAAGGTCCGCATGATTAGGAAACACAGTTATTTTTTTTGAGGACATTCTCATTGTTCTTGCTGTATTGGAGACGCTGGAAAGAAGAGCTTTCTTCTTGCGTGAAAACAGAGTGGGTTTGATTGATGAGAACACTGGTCTGAATATCCCTTCAGAAACGGAGTTAAACACCAGGATATGTGACTTTCTACAAGCAAGAGTTCATTTCTGGTAAACCCAGTGAATTTTCGGCTCAAATGATTTTACACAGTTCACGACCCAACGCAATTCTCACTATTAACTAAAGAGCCTTTATGTAAGAGGAGCTGTGGTTTGTATCAGTTTCATAAGCAGAATTGAACTACCTATGATCTGTATGAGTAGGAAACACAGTTCTTTTTTTCAGGGTATTCTCATTGTTCTTGTTGTAATGGAGTCGCTGGAAAGAAGAGCTTGCTTCTAGTGTTAACACAGATTGTGTTTCAAGGATGAGAACACTGGTCTTAATTTCCCTTCAGAAATGGAGTTAAACCCCAGGATCTGTGTCTTCCTACATGCAAGAGTTCATTTCTGGTAACCCCAGTGAATTTTGGGCTCAAATGATTTTTCCCAGTTCACGAACCCAACGAGATTCTCTCTATTAACTAAAAAGCATTTATGTAAGAGGATCTGTGTTTTGTATCAATTTCATTAGCAGAGTTGAACTACAAAGGTCCGTATGAGTAGGAAACACAGACATTTTCTTAAAGGCATTCTCATTGTTCTTGCTGTATTAGAGACGCTGGAAAAAGAGCTTGCTTCTTTCGTGAAAAGAGTGTTGGTTTCCTGGATTAGAACACTGATCTGATTTTCGCTTCAGAAACGGAGTTAAACCCCAGGATCTGTATCTTCCTAAAAGCAAGCGTTCATTTTTGGTAAACCCAGAGAATTTTGGGCTCAAATGATTTTACACAATTCTTGATTCCAACGCGATTCTCACTATTAACTAAAGAACATTCATGTAAGAGGAGCTGTGGTTTGTATCAATTTCAAAACCAGAGTTGAACTACATATGGTCCCTATGAGTAGGAAACACAGTTCATTTTTTCAGGGCATGCTCATGGTTCTTGCTGTATTTGAGACAGTGGAAAGAAGAGCTTTCTTCATGCGTTAAAACAGAGTGTGTTTCATGGATGACAACACTGGTCTGAATTTCCCTTCAGTAACGGAGTTAAACCCCCGGTTCTCTGTCTTCCTACAAGCAAGAGTTCATTTCTGGTAAACCAAGTAAATTTTGGGCTCAAATGATTTTTCGCAGTTCACGAACCCAACGCGATTCTCTCTATTAACTAAAAAGCATTTACGTAAGAGGAGCTGTGGTTTGTATCAGTTTTATAAGCAGAGTTTAACTACAAAAGGTCTGTAGGAGTAGGAAAGACAGTTCTTTTTTTTTAGGGCCTGCACGTTGTTCTTGTTGTATTGGAGACGCTGGAGAGAAGAGCCTGCTTCTTGCGTGAAAACAGAGTTTGTTTCATGGATGACAACACTGGTCTGAATTTCCCTTCAGAAACGGAGTTAAACCCCAGGATCTGTATCTTCCTACAAGCAAGAGTTCATTTCTGGTAAACCCAGTGAATTTTGGGCTCAAATGATTTTACACAGTTCACGAACCCAACGCGATTCTCACTATGAACTAAAGAGCATATATGTAAGAGGAGCTGTGGTTTGTATCAGTTTCATAAGCAGAATTGAACTACATACGGTCCGTATGAGTAGGAAACACTGTCCTTTTTTTCAGGGCATGCTCATTGTTCTTGCTCTAATGGAGGCGCTGGAAAGAAGAGCTTGCTCCTAGCGTTAAAACAGAGTGTGTTTCAAGGATGAGAACACTGTTCTGAATTTCCCTTCAGAAACGTAGTTAAATCCCAGGATCTGTGTCTTCCTTCACTCAAGAGTTCATTTCTGGTAAACCCAGTGAATTTTGGGCTCAAATCATTTTTCCCAGTTCATGATCCCAACGCGATTCTCTCTATTAACTTAAAAGCATTTTTGTAAGAGGAGCTGTGTTTTGTATCAGTTTCATAAGCAGAGTTGAACTACAAAAGGTCCGCATGATTAGGAAACACAGTTATTTTTTTTGAGGACATTCTCATTGTTCTTGCTGTATTGGAGACGCTGGAAAGAAGAGCTTTCTTCTTGCGTGAAAACAGAGTGGGTTTGATTGATGAGAACACTGGTCTGAATATCCCTTCAGAAACGGAGTTAAACACCAGGATATGTGACTTTCTACAAGCAAGAGTTCATTTCTGGTAAACCCAGTGAATTTTCGGCTCAAATGATTTTACACAGTTCACGACCCAACGCAATTCTCACTATTAACTAAAGAGCCTTTATGTAAGAGGAGCTGTGGTTTGTATCAGTTTCATAAGCAGAATTGAACTACCTATGATCTGTATGAGTAGGAAACACAGTTCTTTTTTTCAGGGTATTCTCATTGTTCTTGTTGTAATGGAGTCGCTGGAAAGAAGAGCTTGCTTCTAGTGTTAACACAGATTGTGTTTCAAGGATGAGAACACTGGTCTTAATTTCCCTTCAGAAATGGAGTTAAACCCCAGGATCTGTGTCTTCCTACATGCAAGAGTTCATTTCTGGTAACCCCAGTGAATTTTGGGCTCAAATGATTTTTCCCAGTTCACGAACCCAACGAGATTCTCTCTATTAACTAAAAAGCATTTATGTAAGAGGATCTGTGTTTTGTATCAATTTCATTAGCAGAGTTGAACTACAAAGGTCCGTATGAGTAGGAAACACAGACATTTTCTTAAAGGCATTCTCATTGTTCTTGCTGTATTAGAGACGCTGGAAAAAGAGCTTGCTTCTTTCGTGAAAAGAGTGTTGGTTTCCTGGATTAGAACACTGATCTGATTTTCGCTTCAGAAACGGAGTTAAACCCCAGGATCTGTATCTTCCTAAAAGCAAGCGTTCATTTTTGGTAAACCCAGAGAATTTTGGGCTCAAATGATTTTACACAATTCTTGATTCCAACGCGATTCTCACTATTAACTAAAGAACATTCATGTAAGAGGAGCTGTGGTTTGTATCAATTTCAAAACCAGAGTTGAACTACATATGGTCCCTATGAGTAGGAAACACAGTTCATTTTTTCAGGGCATGCTCATGGTTCTTGCTGTATTTGAGACAGTGGAAAGAAGAGCTTTCTTCATGCGTTAAAACAGAGTGTGTTTCATGGATGACAACACTGGTCTGAATTTCCCTTCAGTAACGGAGTTAAACCCCCGGTTCTCTGTCTTCCTACAAGCAAGAGTTCATTTCTGGTAAACCAAGTAAATTTTGGGCTCAAATGATTTTTCGCAGTTCACGAACCCAACGCGATTCTCTCTATTAACTAAAAAGCATTTACGTAAGAGGAGCTGTGGTTTGTATCAGTTTTATAAGCAGAGTTTAACTACAAAAGGTCTGTAGGAGTAGGAAAGACAGTTCTTTTTTTTTAGGGCCTGCACGTTGTTCTTGTTGTATTGGAGACGCTGGAGAGAAGAGCCTGCTTCTTGCGTGAAAACAGAGTTTGTTTCATGGATGACAACACTGGTCTGAATTTCCCTTCAGAAACGGAGTTAAACCCCAGGATCTGTATCTTCCTACAAGCAAGAGTTCATTTCTGGTAAACCCAGTGAATTTTGGGCTCAAATGATTTTACACAGTTCACGAACCCAACGCGATTCTCACTATGAACTAAAGAGCATATATGTAAGAGGAGCTGTGGTTTGTATCAGTTTCATAAGCAGAATTGAACTACATACGGTCCGTATGAGTAGGAAACACTGTCCTTTTTTTCAGGGCATGCTCATTGTTCTTGCTCTAATGGAGGCGCTGGAAAGAAGAGCTTGCTCCTAGCGTTAAAACAGAGTGTGTTTCAAGGATGAGAACACTGTTCTGAATTTCCCTTCAGAAACGTAGTTAAATCCCAGGATCTGTGTCTTCCTTCACTCAAGAGTTCATTTCTGGTAAACCCAGTGAATTTTGGGCTCAAATCATTTTTCCCAGTTCATGATCCCAACGCGATTCTCTCTATTAACTTAAAAGCATTTTTGTAAGAGGAGCTGTGTTTTGTATCAGTTTCATAATCAGAATTGAACTACATACGGTCCTTTTGAGTAGGAAACATAGTTATTTATTTCAGGGCATTCTCATTGTTCTTGCTGTATTGGAGACGCTGGAAAAAGAGCTTGCTTCTTGCGTGAAAAGAGAGTGGGTTTCCTGGAGGAGAACACTGGTCTGAATTTCGGTTCAGAAACGGAGTTAAACCCCAAGATCTGTGTCTTTCTACAAGCAAGAGTTCATTTCTGGTAAACCCAGTGAATTTTGGGCTCAAATAATTTTTCGCAGTTCACTAACCCAACGCGATTCTCTCTATTAACTAAAAAGCATTTAAGTAAGAGGAGCTGTGGTTTGTATCAGTTTCTTAAGCAGAGTTGAACTACAAAGGGTCCGTATGAGTAGGAAACACAGTTCTTTTTTTCAGGGCATGCTCATGGTTCTTGTTGTATTGGAGACACTAGTAAGAAGAGCTTGCTTCTTGCGTTTAAACAGAGTGTGTTTCATGGATGAGAACACTGTTCTGAATTACCCTTCAGAAACGCAGTTAAACCCAAGGTTCTCTGTATTCCTACAAGCAAGAGTTCATTTCTGGTAAATCCAGTGAATTTTGGGCTCAAGTGATTTTACACAGTTCACGAACCCATCGCGATTCTCACTATGAACTAAACAGAATATATGTAAGAGGAGATGTGGTTTGTATCAGTTTCATAATCAGAATTGAACTACATACGGTCCGTATGAGTAGGAAACATAGTTATTTATTTCAGGGCATTCTCATTGTTCTTGCTGTATTGGAGACGCTGGAAAAAGAGCTTGCTTCTTGCGTGAAAAGAGAGTGGGTTTCCTGGAGGAGAACACTGGTCTGAATTTCGGTTCAGAAACGGAGTTAAACCCCAAGATCTGTGTCTTCCTACAAGCAAGAGTTCATTTCTGGTAAACCCAGTGAATTTTGGGCTCAAATCATTTTTCCCAGTTCATGATCCCAACGCGATTCTCTCTATTAACTTAAAAGCATTTTTGTAAGAGGAGCTGTTGTTTGTATCAGTTTCATAAGCAGAATTGAACTCCCTAAGATCTCTATGAGTAGGAAACACAGTTCATTTTATTCAGGGCATGCTCATTGTTGTTGCTGTAATGGAGTTTGTGGAAGGAAGAGCTTGCTTCTAGCGTGAAAACAGAGAGTGTTTCAATGATGAGAACACTGGTCTGAATTTCCCTTCAGTAACAGAGTTAAACCCCCGGTTCTCTGTCTTCCTACAAGCAAGAGTTCATTTCTGGTAAACCAAGTAAATTTTGGGCTCAAATGATTTTTCGCAGTTCACGAACCCAACGCGATTCTCTCTATTAACTAAAAAGCATTTACGTAAGAGGAGCTGTGGTTTGTATCAGTTTTATAAGCAGAGTTTAACTACAAAAGGTCCGTAGGAGTAGGAAAGACAGTTCTTTTTTTTTAGGGCCTGCACTTTGTTCTTGTTGTATTGGAGACTCTGGAGAGAAGAGCCTGCTTCTTGCGTGAAAACAGAGTTTGTTTCATGGATGAGAACACTGGTCTGAATTTCCCTTCAGAAACGGAGTTAAACCCCAGGATCTGTATCTTCCTACAAGCAAGAGTTCATTTCTGGTAAAACCAGTGAATTTTGGGCTCAAATGATTTTACACAGTTCACGAACCCAACGCAATTCTCACTATGAACTAAAGAGCATATATGTAAGAGGAGCTGTGGTTTGTATCAGTTTCATAAGCAGAATTGAACTACATACGGTCCGTATGAGTAGGAAACACTGTCCTTTTTTTCAGGGCATGCTCATTGTTCTTGCTCTAATGGAGTCACTGGAAAGAAGAGCTTGCTCCTAGCGTGAAAACAGAGTGTGTTTCAAGGATGAGAACACTGTTCTTAATTTCCCTTCAGAAACGTAGTTAAATCCCAGGATCTGTGTCTTCCTTCACTCAAGAGTTCATTTCTGGTAAACCCAGTGAATTTTGGGCTCAAATCATTTTTCCCGGTTCATGATCCCAACGCGATTCTCTCTATTAACTTAAAAGTATTTTTGTAAGAGGAGCTGTGTTTTGTATCAGTTTCATAAGCAGAGTTGAACTACAAAAGGTCCGCATGATTAGGAAACACAGTTATTTTTTCTTTAGGACATTCTCATTGTTCTTGCTGTATTGGAGATGCTGGAAAGAAGAGCTTTCTTCTTGCGTGAAAACAGAGTGGGTTTGATTGATGAGAACACTGGTCTGAATATCCCTTCAGAAATGGAGTTAAACACCAGGATGTGTGACTTTCTACAAGCAAGAGTTCATTTCTGGTAAACCCAGTGAATTTTCGGCTCAAATGATTTTACACAGTTCACGACCCAACGCAATTCTCACTATTAACTAAAGAGCCTTTATGTAAGAGGAGCTGTGGTTTGTATCAGTTTCATAAGCAGAATTGAACTACCTATGATCTGTATGAGTAGGAAACACAGTTCTTTTTTTCAGGGTATTCTCATTGTTCTTGTTGTAATGGAGTCGCTGGAAAGAGCTTGCTTCTAGCGTTAACACAGATTGTGTTTCAAGGATGAGAACACTGGTCTTAATTTCCCTTCAGAAACGGAGTTAAACCCCAGGATCTGTGTCTTCCTACACGCAAGAGTTCATTTCTGGTAACCCCAGTGAATTTTGGGCTCAAATGATTTTTCCCGGTTCACGAACCCAACGAGATTCTCTCTATTAACTAAAAAGCATTTATGTAAGAGGATCTGTGTTTTGTATCAATTTCATTAGCAGAGTAGAACTACAAAGGTCCATATGAGTAGGAAACACAGATATTTTTTTAAAGGCATTCTCATTGTTCTTGCTGTATTAGAGACGCTGGAAAAAGAGCTTGCTTCTTTCGTGAAAAGAGTGTTGGTTTCCTGGATTAGAACACTGGTCTGATTTTCGCTTCAGAAACGGAGTTAAACCCCAGGATCTGTATCTTCCTAAAAGCATGCGTTCATTTTTGGTAAACCCAGAGAATTTTGGCTCAAATGATTTTACACAATTCTTGATTCCAACGCGATTCTCACTATCAACTAAAGAACATTCATGTAAGAGGAGCTGTGGTTTGTATCAGTTTCAAAACCAGAGTTGAACTACATATGGTCCCTATGAGTAGGAAACACAGTTCTTTTTTTCAGGGCATGCTCATGGTTCTTGCTGTATTGGAGACGCTGGAAAAAGAGCTTAATTCTTTCGTGAAAAGAGAGTTGGTTTCCTGGATGAGAACACTGGTCTGAATTTCGCTTCAGAAACGGAGTTAAACCCCAGGATCTGTATCTTCCTAAAAGCAAGCGTTCATTTTTGTTAAACCCAGAGAATTTTGGGCTCAAATGATTTTTCCCAGTTCACGAACCCAACAAGATTCTCTCTATTAACAAAAAAGAATTATGTAAGTGTTTTGTATCAATTTAGTCAGCCTAGTTGAACTACAAAAGGTCCGTATGAGTAGGAAACATAGTTATTTATTTCAGGCTATTCTCATTGTTCTTGCTGTATTGGAGACGCTGGAAAAAGAGCTTGCTTCTTGCGTGAAAAGAGAGTGGGTTTCCTGGAGGAGAACACTGGTCTGAGTTTCGGTTCAGAAACGGAGTTAAACCCCAAGATCTGTGTCTTTCTACAAGCAAGAGTTCATTTCTGGTAAACCCAGTGAATTTTGGGCTCAAATAATTTTTCGCAGTTCACTAACCCAACGCGATTCTCTCTATTAACTAAAAAGCATTTAAGTAAGAGGAGCTGTGGTTTGTATCAGTTTCATAAGCTGAGTTGAACTACAAAGGGTCCGTATGAGTAGGAAACACAGTTCTTTTTTTCAGGGCATGCTCATGGTTCTTGTTGTATTGGAGACACTAGTAAGAAGAGCTTGCTTCTTGCGTTTAAACAGAGTGTGTTTCATGGATGAGAACACTGTTCTGAATTACCCTTCAGAAACGCAGTTAAACCCAAGGTTCTCTGTATTCCTACAAGCAAGAGTTCATTTCTGGTAAACCCAGTGAATTTTGGGCTCAAGTGATTTTACACAGTTCACGAACCCATCGCGATTCTCACTATGAACTAAACAGAATATATGTAAGAGGAGCTGTGGTTTGTATCAGTTTCATAATCAGAATTGAACTACATACGGTCCTTTTGAGTAGGAAACATAGTTATTTATTTCAGGGCATTCTCATTGTTCTTGCTGTATTGGAGACGCTGGAAAAAGAGCTTGCTTCTTGCGTGAAAAGAGAGTGGGTTTCCTGGAGGAGAACACTGGTATGAATTTCGGTTCAGAAACGGAGTTAAACCCTAAGATCTGTGTCTTCCTACAAGCAAGAGTTCATTTCTGGTAAACCCAGTGAATTTTGGGCTCAAATAATTTTTCGCAGTTCACTAACCCAACGCGATTCTCTCTATTAACTAAAAAGCATTTAAGTAAGAGGATCTGTTGTTTGTATCAGTTTCATAAGCAGAATTGAACTCCCTAAGATCTCTATGAGTAGGAAACACAGTTCATTTTATTCAGGGCATGCTCATTGTTGTTGCTGTAATGGAGTTTGTGGAAGGAAGAGCTTGCTTCTAGCGTGAAAACAGAGAGTGTTTCAACGATGAGAACACTGGTCTGAATTTCCCTTCAGTAACAGAGTTAAACCCCCGGTTCTCTGTCTTCCTACAAGCAAGAGTTCATTTCTGGTAAACCAAGTAAATTTTGGGCTCAAATGATTTTTCGCAGTTCACGAACCCAACGCGATTCTCTCTATTAACTAAAAAGCATTTACGTAAGAGGAGCTGTGGTTTGTATCAGTTTTATAAGCAGAGTTTAACTACAAAAGGTCCGTAGGAGTAGGAAAGACAGTTCTTTTTTTTTTGGGCCTGCACGTTGTTCTTGTTGTATTGGAGACGCTGGAGAGAAGAGCCTGCTTCTTGCGTGAAAACAGAGTTTGTTTCATGGATGAGAACACTGGTCTGAATATCCCTTCAGAAACGGAGTTAAACCCCAGGATCTGTATCTTCCTACAAGCAAGAGTTCATTTCTGGTAAACCCAGTGAATTTTGGGCTCAAATGATTTTACACAGTTCACGAACCCAACGCGATTCTCACTATGAACTAAAGAGCATATATGTAAGAGGAGCTGTGGTTTGTATCAGTTTCATAAACAGAATTGAACTACATACGGTCCGTATGACTAGGAAACACTGTCCTTTTTTTCAGGGCATGCTCATTGTTCTTGCTCTAATGGAGGCGCTGGAAAGAAGAGCTTGCTCCTAGCGTTAAAACAGAGTGTGTTTCAAGGATGAGAACACTGTTCTGAATTTCCCTTCAGAAACGGAGTTAAATCCCAGGATCTGTGTCTTCCTTCACTCAAGAGTTCATTTCTGGTAAACCCAGTGAATTTTGGGCTCAAATCATTTTTCCCAGTTCATGATCCCAACGCGATTCTCTCTATTAACTTAAAAGCATTTTTGTAAGAGGAGCTGTGTTTTGTATCAGTTTCATAAGCAGAGTTGAACTACAAAAGGTCCGCATGATTAGGAAACACAGTTATTTTTTTTTTAGGACATTCTCATTGTTCTTGCTGTATTGGAGACGCTGGAAAGAAGAGCTTTCTTCTTGCGTGAAAACAGAGTGGGTTTGATTGATGAGAACACTGGTCTGAATATCCCTTCAGAAACGGAGTTAAACACCAGGATGTGTGACTTTCTACAAGCAAGAGTTCATTTCTGGTAAACCCAGTGAATTTTCGGCTCAAATGATTTCACACAGTTCACGACCCAACACAATTCTCACTATTAACTAAAGAGCCTTTATGTAAGAGGAGCTGTGGTTTGTATCAGTTTCATAAGCAGTATTGAACTACCTATGATCTGTATGAGTAGGAAACACAGTTCTTTTTTTCAGGGTATTCTCATTGTTCTTGTTGTAATGGATTCGCTGGAAAGAAGAGCTTGCTTCTAGCGTTAACACAGATTGTGTTTCAAGGATGAGAACACTGGTCTTAATTTCCCTTCAGAAACGGAGTTAAACCCCAGGATCTGTGTCTTCCTACACGCAAGAGTTCATTTCTGGTAACCCCAGTGAATTTTGGGCTCAAATGATTTTTCCCAGTTCACGAACCCAACGATATTCTCTCTATTAACTAAAAAGCATTTATGTAAGAAGATCTGTGTTTTGTATCAATTTCATTAGCAGAGTAGAACTACAAAGGTCCGTATGAGTAGGAAACACAGATATTTTTTTAAAGGCATTCTCATTGTTCTTGCTGTATTAGAGACGCTGGAAAAAGAGCTTGCTTCTTTCGTGAAAAGAGTGTTGGTTTCCTGGATTAGAACACTGGTCTGATTTTCGCTTCAGAAACGGAGTTAAACCCCAGGATCTGTATCTTCCTAAAAGCAAGCGTTCATTTTTGGTAAACCCAGAGAATTTTGGCTCAAATGATTTTACACAATTCTTGATTCCAACGCGATTCTCACTATCAACTAAAGAACATTCATGTAAGAGGAGCTGTGGTTTGTATCAGTTTCAAAACCAGAGTTGAACTACATATGGTCCCTATGAGTAGGAAACACAGTTCTTTTTCTCAGGGCATGCTCATGGTTCTTGCTGTATTGGAGACGCTGGAAAAAGAGCTTAATTCTTTCGTGAAAAGAGAGTTGGTTTCCTGGATGAGAACACTGGTCTGAATTTCGCTTCAGAAACGGAGTTAAACCCCAGGATCTGTATCTTCCTAAAAGCAAGCGTTCATTTTTGTTAAACCCAGAGAATTTTGGGCTCAAATGATTTTTCCCAGTTCACGAACCCAACAAGATTCTCTCTATTAACAAAAAAGCATTATGTAAGTGTTTTGTATCAATTTAGTCAGCCTAGTTGAACTACAAAAGGTCCGTATGAGTAGGAAACATATTTATTTATTTCAGGCTATTCTCATTGTTCTTGCTGTATTGGAGACGCTGGAAAAAGAGCTTGCTTCTTGCGTGAAAAGAGAGTGGGTTTCCTGGAGGAGAACACTGGTCTGAATTTCGGTTCAGAAACGGAGTTAAACCCCAAGATCTGTGTCTTTCTACAAGCAAGAGTTCATTTCTGGTAAACCCAGTGAATTTTGGGCTCAAATAATTTTTCGCAGTTCACTAACCCAACGCGATTCTCTCTATTAACTAAAAAGCATTTAAGTAAGAGGAGCTGTGGTTTGTATCAGTTTCTTAAGCAGAGTTGAACTACAAAGGGTCCGTATGATTAGGAAACACAGTTCTTTTTTTCAGGGCATGCTCATGGTTCTTGTTGTATTGGAGACACTAGTAAGAAGAGCTTGCTTCTTGCGTTTAAACAGAGTGTGTTTCATGGATGAGAACACTGTTCTGAATTACCCTTCAGAAACGCAGTTAAACCCAAGGTTCTCTGTATTCCTACAAGCAAGAGTTCATTTCTGGTAAACCCAGTGAATTTTGGGCTCAAGTGATTTTACACAGTTCACGAACCCATCGCGATTCTCACTATGAACTAAACAGAATATATGTAAGAGGAGATGTGGTTTGTATCAGTTTCATAATCAGAATTGAACTACATACGGTCCGTATGAGTAGGAAACATAGTTATTTATTTCAGGGCATTCTCATTGTTCTTGCTGTATTGGAGACGCTGGAAAAAGAGCTTGCTTCTTGCGTGAAAAGAGAGTGGGTTTCCTGGAGGAGAACACTGGTATGAATTTCGGTTCAGAAACGGAGTTAAACCCTAAGATCTGTGTCTTCCTACAAGCAAGAGTTCATTTCTGGTAAACCCAGTGAATTTTGGGCTCAAATAATTTTTCGCAGTTCACTAACCCAACGCGATTCTCTCTATTAACTAAAAAGCATTTAAGTAAGAGGATCTGTTGTTTGTATCAGTTTCATAAGCAGAATTGAACTCCCTAAGATCTCTATGAGTAGGAAACACAGTTCATTTTATTCAGGGCATGCTCATTGTTGTTGCTGTAATGGAGTTTGTGGAAGGAAGAGCTTGCTTCTACCGTGAAAACAGAGAGTGTTTCAACGATGAGAACACTGGTCTGAATTTCCCTTCAGTAACAGAGTTAAACCCCCGGTTCTCTGTCTTCCTACAAGCAAGAGTTCATTTCTGGTAAACCAAGTAAATTTTGGGCTCAAATGATTTTTCGCAGTTCACGAACCCAACGCGATTCTCTCTATTAACTAAAAAGCATTTACGTAAGAGGAGCTGTGGTTTGTATCAGTTTTATAAGCAGAGTTTAACTACAAAAGGTCCGTAGGAGTAGGAAAGACAGTTCTTTTTTTTTGGGGCCTGCACGTTGTTCTTGTTGTATTGGAGACGCTGGAGAGAAGAGCCTGCTTCTTGCGTGAAAACAGAGTTTGTTTCATGGATGAGAACACTGGTCTGAATATCCCTTCAGAAACGGAGTTAAAACCCAGGATCTGTATCTTCCTACAAGCAAGAGTTCATTTCTGGTAAACCCAGTGAATTTTGGGCTCAAATGATTTTACACAGTTCACGAACCCAACGCGATTCTCACTATGAACTAAAGAGCATATATGTAAGAGGAGCTGTGGTTTGTATCAGTTTCATAAACAGAATTGAACTACATACGGTCCGTATGACTAGGAAACACTGTCCTTTTTTTCAGGGCATGCTCATTGTTCTTGCTCTAATGGAGGCGCTGGAAAGAAGAGCTTGCTCCTAGCGTTAAAACAGAGTGTGTTTCAAGGATGAGAACACTGTTCTGAATTTCCCTTCAGAAACGGAGTTAAATCCCAGGATCTGTGTCTTCCTTCACTCAAGAGTTCATTTCTGGTAAACCCAGTGAATTTTGGGCTCAAATCATTTTTCCCAGTTCATGATCCCAACGCGATTCTCTCTATTAACTTAAAAGCATTTTTGTAAGAGGAGCTGTGTTTTGTATCAGTTTCATAAGCAGAGTTGAACTACAAAAGGTCCGCATGATTAGGAAACACAGTTATTTTTTTTTTAGGACATTCTCATTGTTCTTGCTGTATTGGAGACGCTGGAAAGAAGAGCTTTCTTCTTGCGTGAAAACAGAGTGGGTTTGATTGATGAGAACACTGGCCTGAATATCCCTTCAGAAACGGAGTTAAACACCAGGATGTGTGACTTTCTACAAGCAAGAGTTCATTTCTGGTAAACCCAGTGAATTTTCGGCTCAAATGATTTCACACAGTTCACGACCCAACACAATTCTCACTATTAACTAAAGAGCCTTTATGTAAGAGGAGCTGTGGTTTGTATCAGTTTCATAAGCAGTATTGAACTACCTATGATCTGTATGAGTAGGAAACACAGTTCTTTTTTTCAGGGTATTCTCATTGTTCTTGTTGTAATGGATTCGCTGGAAAGAAGAGCTTGCTTCTAGCGTTAACACAGATTGTGTTTCAAGGATGAGAACCCTGGTCTTAATTTCCCTTCAGAAACGGAGTTAAACCCCAGGATCTGTGTCTTCCTACACGCAAGAGTTCATTTCTGGTAACCCCAGTGAATTTTGGGCTCAAATGATTTTTCCCAGTTCACGAACCCAACGATATTCTCTCTATTAACTAAAAAGCATTTATGTAAGAAGATCTGTGTTTTGTATCAATTTCATTAGCAGAGTAGAACTACAAAGGTCCGTATGAGTAGGAAACACAGATATTTTTTTAAAGGCATTCTCATTGTTCTTGCTGTATTAGAGACGCTGGAAAAAGAGCTTGCTTCTTTCGTGAAAAGAGTGTTGGTTTCCTGGATTAGAACACTGGTCTGATTTTCGCTTCAGAAACGGAGTTAAACCCCAGGATCTGTATCTTCCTAAAAGCAAGCGTTCATTTTTGGTAAACCCAGAGAATTTTGGCTCAAATGATTTTACACAATTCTTGATTCCAACGCGATTCTCACTATCAACTAAAGAACATTCATGTAAGAGGAGCTGTGGTTTGTATCAGTTTCAAAACCAGAGTTGAACTACATATGGTCCCTATGAGTAGGAAACACAGTTCTTTTTTTCAGGGCATGCTCATGGTTCTTGCTGTATTGGAGACGCTGGAAAAAGAGCTTAATTCTTTGGTGAAAAGAGAGTTGGTTTCCTGGATGAGAACACTGGTCTGAATTTCGCTTCAGAAACGGAGTTAAACCCCAGGATCTGTATCTTCCTAAAAGCAAGCGTTCATTTTTGTTAAACCCAGAGAATTTTGGGCTCAAATGATTTTTCCCAGTTCACGAACCCAACAAGATTCTCTCTATTAACAAAAAAGCATTATGTAAGTGTTTTGTATCAATTTAGTCAGCCTAGTTGAACTACAAAAGGTCCGTATGAGTAGGAAACATAGTTATTTATTTCAGGCTATTCTCATTGTTCTTGCTGTATTGGAGACGCTGGAAAAAGAGCTTGCTTCTTGTGTGAAAAGAGAGTGGGTTTCCTGGAGGAGAACACTGGTCTGAATTTCGGTTCAGAAACGGAGTTAAACCCCAAGATCTGTGTCTTTCTACAAGCAAGAGTTCATTTCTGGTAAACCCAGTGAATTTTGGTCTCAAATAATTTTTCGCAGTTCACTAACCCAACGCGATTCTCTCTATTAACTAAAAAGCATTTAAGTAAGAGGAGCTGTGGTTTGTATCAGTTTCATAAGCAGAGTTGAACTACAAAGGGTCCGTATGAGTAGGAAACACAGTTCTTTTTTTCAGGGCATGCTCATGGTTCTTGTTGTATTGGAGACACTAGTAAGAAGAGCTTGCTTCTTGCGTTTAAACAGAGTGTGTTTCATGGATGAGAACACTGTTCTGAATTACCCTTCAGAAACTCAGTTAAACCCAAGGTTCTCTGTATTCCTACAAGCAAGAGTTCATTTCTGGTAAATCCAGTGAATTTTGGGCTCAAGTGATTTTACACAGTTCACGAACCCATCGCGATTCTCACTATGAACTAAACAGAATATATGTAAGAGGAGCTGTGGTTTGTATCAGTTTCATAATCAGAATTGAACTACATACGGTCCTTTTGAGTAGGAAACATAGTTATTTATTTCAGGGCATTCTCATTGTTCTTGCTGTATTGGAGACGCTGGAAAAAGAGCTTGCTTCTTGCGTGAAAAGAGAGTGGGTTTCCTGGAGGAGAACACTGGTCTGAATTTCGGTTCAGAAACGGAGTTAAACCCCAAGATCTGTGTCTTCCTACAAGCAAGAGTTCATTTCTGGTAAACCCAGTGAATTTTGGGCTCAAATAATTTTTTCGCAGTTCACTAACCCAACGCGATTCTCTCTATTAACTAAAAAGCATTTAAGTAAGAGGAGCTGTTGTTTGTATCAGTTTCATAAGCAGAATTGAACTCCCTAAGATCTCTATGAGTAGGAAACACAGTTCATTTTATTCAGGGCATGCTCATTGTTGTTGCTGTAATGGAGTTTGTGGAAGGAAGAGCTTGCTTCTAGCGTGAAAACAGAGAGTGTTTCAACGATGAGAACACTGGTCTGAATTTCCCTTCAGTAACAGAGTTAAACCCCCGGTTCTCTGTCTTCCTACAAGCAAGAGTTCATTTCTGGTAAACCAAGTAAATTTTGGGCTCAAATGATTTTTCGCAGTTCACGAACCCAACGCGATTCTCTCTATTAACTAAAAAGCATTTACGTAAGAGGAGCTGTGGTTTGTATCAGTTTTATAAGCAGAGTTTAACTACAAAAGGTCCGTAGGAGTAGGAAAGACAGTTCTTTTTTTTTAGGGCCTGCACGTTGTTCTTGTTGTATTGGAGACTCTGGAGAGAAGAGCCTGCTTCTTGCGTGAAAACAGAGTTTGTTTCATGGATGAGAACACTGGTCTGAATTTCCCTTCAGAAACGGAGTTAAACCCCAGGATCTGTATCTTCCTACAAGCAAGAGTTCATTTCTGGTAAAACCAGTGAATTTTGGGCTCAAATGATTTTACACAGTTCACGAACCCAACGCGATTCTCTCCATTAACTAAAAAGCATTTACGTAAGAGGAGCTGTGGTTTGTATCAGTTTTATAAGCAGAGTTTAACTACAAAAGGTCCGTAGGAGTAGGAAAGACAGTTCTTTTTTTTTAGGGCCTGCACGTTGTTCTTGTTGTATTGGAGACGCTGGAGAGAAGAGACTGCTTCTTGCGTGAAAACAGAGTTTGTTTCATGGATGAGAACACTGGTCTGAATTTCCCTTCAGAAACGGAGGTAAACCCCAGGAATGTGTATCTTCCTACAAGCAAGAGTTCATTTCTGGTAAACCCAGTGAATTTTGGGCTCAAATGATTTTACACAGTTCACGAACCCAAAGCGATTCTCACTATGAACTAAAGAGCATATATGTAAGAGGAGCTGTGGTTTGTATCAGTTTCATAAGCAGAATTGAACTACATACGGTCCGTATGAGTAGGAAACACTGTCATTTTTTTCAGGGCATGCTCATTGTTCTTGCTCTAATGGAGTCGCTGGAAAGAAGAGCTTGCTCCTAGCGTGAAAACAGAGTGTGTTTCAAGGATGAGAAGACTGTTCTGAATTTCCCTTCAGAAACGTAGTTAAATCCCAGGATCTGTGTCTTCCTTCACTCAAGAGTTCATTTCTGGTAAACCCAGTGAATTTTGGGCTCAAATCATTTTTCCCAGTTCATGATCCCAACGCGATTCTCTCTATTAACTTAAAAGTATTTTTGTAAGAGGAGCTGTGTTTTGTATCAGTTTCATAAGCAGAGTTGAACTACAAAAGGTCCGCATGATTAGGAAACACAGTTATTTTTTTTTTAGGACATTCTCATTGTTCTTGCTGTATTGGAGACGCTGGAAAGAAGAGCTTTCTTCTTTCGTGAAAACAGAGTGGGTTTGATTGATGAGAACACTGGTCTGAATATCCCTTCAGAAATGGAGTTAAACACCAGGATGTGTGACTTTCTACAAGTAAGAGTTCATTTCTGGTAAACCCAGTGAATTTTCGGCTCAAATGATTTTACACAGTTCACGACCCAACGCAATTCTCACTATTAACTAAAGAGCCTTTATGTAAGAGGAGCTGTGGTTTGTATCAGTTTCATAAGCAGAATTGAACTACCTATGATCTGTATGAGTAGGAAACACAGTTCTTTTTTTCAGGGTATTCTCATTGTTCTTGTTGTAATGGAGTCGCTGGAAAGAAGAGCTTGCTTCTAGCGTTAACACAGATTGTGTTTCAAGGATGAGAACACTGGTCTTAATTTCCCTTCAGAAACGGAGTTAAACCCCAGGATCTGTGTCTTCCTACACGCAAGAGTTCATTTCTGGTAACCCCAGTGAATTTTGGGCTCAAATGATTTTTCCCAGTTCACGAACCCAACGAGATTCTCTCTATTAACTAAAAAGCATTTATGTAAGAGGATCTGTGTTTTGTATCAATTTCATTAGCAGAGTAGAACTACAAAGGTCCGTATGAGTAGGAAACACAGATATTTTTTTAAAGGCATTCTCATTGTTCTTGCTGTATTAGAGACGCTGGAAAAAGAGCTTGCTTCTTTCGTGAAAAGAGTGTTGGTTTCCTGGATTAGAACACTGGTCTGATTTTCGCTTCAGAAACGGAGTTAAACCCCAGGATCTGTATCTTCCTAAAAGCAAGCGTTCATTTTTGGTAAACCCAGAGAATTTTGGCTCAAATGATTTTACACAATTCTTGATTCCAACGCGATTCTCACTATCAACTAAAGAACATTCATGTAAGAGGAGCTGTGGTTTGTATCAGTTTCAAAACCAGAGTTGAACTACATATGGTCCCTATGAGTAGGAAACACAGTTCTTTTTTTCAGGGCATGCTCATGGTTCTTGCTGTATTGGAGACGCTGGAAAAAGAGCTTAATTCTTTGGTGAAAAGAGAGTTGGTTTCCTGGATGAGAACACTGGTCTGAATTTCGCTTCAGAAACGGAGTTAAACCCCAGGATCTGTATCTTCCTAAAAGCAAGCGTTCATTTTTGTTAAACACAGAGAATTTTGGGCTCAAATGATTTTTCCCAGTTCACTAACCCAACGCGATTCTCTCTATTAACTAAAAAGCATTTAAGTAAGAGGAGCTGTGGTTTGTATCAGTTTCATAAGCAGAGTTGAACTACAAAGGGTCCGTATGAGTAGGAAAAACAGTTCTTTTTTTCAGGGCATGCTCATGGTTCTTGTTGTATTGGAGACACTAGTAAGAAGACCTTGCTTCTTGCGTTTAAACAGAGTGTGTTTCATGGATGAGAACACTGTTCTGAATTACCCTTCAGAAACGCAGTTAAACCCAAGGTTCTCTGTATTCCTACAAGCAAGAGTTCATTTCTGGTAAACCCAGTGAATTTTGGGCTCAAGTGATTTTACACAGTTCACGAACCCATCGCGATTCTCACTATGAACTAAACAGAATATATGTAAGAGGAGCTGTGGTTTGTATCAGTTTCATAATCAGAATTGAACTACATACGGTCCTTTTGAGTAGGAAACATAGTTATTTATTTCAGGGCATTCTCATTGTTCTTGCTGTATTGGAGACGCTGGAAAAAGAGCTTGCTTCTTGCGTGAAAAGAGAGTGGGTTTCCTGGAGGAGAACACTGGTCTGAATTTCGGTTCAGAAACGGAGTTAAACCCCAAGATCTGTGTCTTCCTACAAGCAAGAGTTCATTTCTGGTAAACCCAGTGAATTTTGGGCTCAAATCATTTTTCCCAGTTCATGATTCCAACGCGATTCTCTCTATTAACTTAAAAGCATTTTTGTAAGAGGAGCTGTTGTTTGTATCAGTTTCATAAGCAGAATTGAACTCCCTAAGATCTCTATGAGTAGGAAACACAGTTCATTTTATTCAGGGCATGCTCATTGTTGTTGCTGTAATGGAGTTTGTGGAAGGAAGAGCTTGCTTCTAGCGTGAAAACAGAGAGTGTTTCAACGATGAGAACACTGGTCTGAATTTCCCTTCAGTAACAGAGTTAAACCCCCGGTTCTCTGTCTTCCTACAAGCAAGAGTTCATTTCTGGTAAACCAAGTAAATTTTGGGCTCAAATGATTTTTCGCAGTTCACGAACCCAACGCGATTCTCTCTATTAACTAAAAAGCATTTACGTAAGAGGAGCTGTGGTTTGTATCAGTTCTATAAGCAGAGTTTAACTACAAAAGGTCCGTAGGAGTAGGAAAGACAGTTCCTTTTTTTTTAGGGCCTGCACGTTGTTCTTGTTGTATTGGAGACGCTGGAGAGAAGAGCCTGCTTCTTGCGTGAAAACAGAGTTTGTTTCATGGATGAGAACACTGGTCTGAATTTCCCTTCAGAAACGGAGTTAAACCCCAGGATCTGTATCTTCCTTCAAGCAAGAGTTCATTTCTGGTAAACCCAGTGAATTTTGGGCTCAAATGATTTTACACAGTTCACGAACCCAACGCGATTCTCACTATGAACTAAAGAGCATATATGTAAGAGGAGCTGTGGTTTGTATCAGTTTCATTAGCGGAATTGAACTACATACGGTCCGGATGAGTAGGAAACACTGTCCTTTTTTTCAGGGCATGCTCATTGTTCTTGCTCTAATGGAGTCGCTGGAAAGAAGAGCTTGCTCCTAGCGTGAAAACAGAGTGTGTTTCAAGGATGAGAACACTGTTCTGAATTTCCCTTCAGAAACGGAGTTAAATCCCAGGATCTGTGTCTTCCTTCACTCAAGAGTTCATTTCTGGTAAACCCAGTGAATTTTGGGCTCAAATCATTTTTCCCAGTTCATGATCCCAACGCGATTCTCTCTATTAACTTAAAAGCATTTTTATAAGAGGAGCTGTGTTTTGTGTCAGTTTCATAAGCAGAGTTGAACTACAAACGGTCCGCATGATTAGGAAACACAGTTATTTTTTTTAGGACATTCTCATTGTTCTTGCTGTATTGGAGACGCTGGAAAGAAGAGCTTTCTTCTTGCGTGAAAACAGAGTGGGTTTGATTGATGAGAACACTGGTCTGAATATCCCTTCAGAAACGGAGTTAAACACCAGGATGTGTGACTTTCTACAAGCAAGAGTTCATTTCTGGTAAACCCAGTGAATTTTCGGCTCAAATGATTTTACACAGTTCACGACCCAATGCAATTCTCACTATTAACTAAAGAGCCTTTATGTAAGAGGAGCTGTGGTTTGTATCAGTTTCATAAGCAGAATTGAACTACCTATGATCTGTATGAGTAGGAAACACAGTTCTTTTTTTCAGGGTATTCTCATTGTTCTTGTTGTAATGGAGTCGCTGGAAAGAAGAGCTTGCTTCTAGCGTTAACACAGATTGTGTTTCAAGGATGAGAACACTGGTCTTAATTTCCCTTCAGAAACGGAGTTAAACCCCAAGATCTGTGTCTTCCTACACGCAAGAGTTCATTTCTGGTAACCCCAGTGAATTTTGGGCTCAAATGATTTTTCCCGGATCACGAACCCAACGAGATTCCCTCTATTAACTAAAAAGCATTTATGTAAGAGGATCTGTGTTTTGTATCAATTTCATTAGCAGAGTAGAACTACAAAGGTCCGTATGAGTAGGAAACACAGATATTTTTTTAAAGGCATTCTCATTGTTCTTGCTGTATTAGAGACGCTGGAAAAAGAGCTTGCTTCTTTCGTGAAAAGAGTGTTGGTTTCCTGGATTAGAACACTGGTCTGATTTTCGCTTCAGAAACGGAGTTAAACCCCAGGATCTGTATCTTCCTAAAAGCAAGCGTTCATTTTTGGTAAACCCAGAGAATTTTGGGCTCAAATGATTTTACACAATTCTTGATTCCAACGCGATTCTCACTATTAACTAAAGAACACTCATGTAAGAGGAGCTGTGGTTTGTATCAGTTTCAAAACCAGAGTTGAACTACATATGGTCCCTATGAGTAGGAAACACAGTTCATTTTTTCAGGGCATGCTCATGGTTCTTGCTGAATTTGAGACACTGGAAAGAAGAGCTTTCTTCATGCGTTAAAACAGAGTGTGTTTCATGGATGACAACACTGGTCTGAATTTCCATTCAGAAACGGAGTTAAACCTGAGGATCTGTGTCTTCCTACAAGCAAAAGTTCATTTCTGGGAAACCCAGTGAATTTTGGGCTCAAATGACTTTTCCCAGTTCACGAACCCAACAAGATTCTCTCTCTTAACAAAAAAGCATTATGTAAGTGTTTTGTATCAATTTAGTCAGCCTAGTTGAACTACAAAAGGTCCGTATGTGTAGGAAATATAGTTATTTATTTCAGGCTATTCTCATTGTTCTTGCTGTATTGGAGACGCTGGAAAAAGAGCTTGCTTCTTGCGTGAAAAGAGAGTGGGTTTCCTGGAGGAGAACACTGGTCTGAATTTCGGTTCAGAAACGGAGTTAAACCCCAAGATCTGTGTCTTTCTACAAGCAAGAGTTCATTTCTGGTAAACCCAGTGAATTTTGGGCTCAAATAATTTTTCCCAGTTCATGATCCCAACGCGATTCTCTCTATTAACTAAAAAGCATTTAAGTAAGAGGAGCTGTGGTTTGTATCAGTTTCATACGCAGAGTTGAACTACAAAGGGTCCGTATGAGTAGGAAACACAGTTCTTTTTTTCAGGGCATGCTCATGGTTCTTGTTGTATTGGAGACACTAGTGAGAAGAGCTTGCTTCTTGCGTTTAAACAGAGTGTGTTTCATGGATGAGAACACTGTTCTGAATTACCCTTCAGAAACGCAGTTAAACCCAAGGTTCTCTGTATTCCTACAAGCAAGAGTTCATTTCTGGTAAATCCAGTGAATTTTGGGCTCAAGTGATTTTACACAGTTCACGAACCCATCGCGATTCTCACTATGAACTAAACAGAATATATGTAAGAGGAGCTGTGGTTTGTATCAGTTTCATAATCAGAATTGAACTACATACGGTCCTTTTGAGTAGGAAACATAGTTATTTATTTCAGGGCATTCTCATTGTTCTTGCTGTATTGGAGACGCTGGAAAAAGAGCTTGCTTCTTGCGTGAAAAGAGAGTGGGTCTCCTGGAGGAGAACACTGGTCTGAATTTCGGTTCAGAAACGGAGTTAAACCCCAAGATCTGTGTCTTCCTACAAGCAAGAGTTCATTTCTGGTAAACCCAGTGAATTTTGGGCTCAAATCATTTTTCCCAGTTCATGATTCCAACGCGATTCTCTCTATTAACTTAAAAGCATTTTTGTAAGAGGAGCTGTTGTTTGTATCAGTTTCATAAGCAGAATTGAACTCCCTAAGATCTCTATGAGTAGGAAACACAGTTCATTTTATTCAGGGCATGCTCATTGTTGTTGCTGTAATGGAGTTTGTGGAAGGAAGAGCTTGCTTCTAGCGTGAAAACAGAGAGTGTTTCAACGATGAGAACACTGGTCTGAATTTCCCTTCAGTAACAGAGTTAAACCCCCGGTTCTCTGTCTTCCTACAAGCAAGAGTTCATTTCTGGTAAACCAAGTAAATTTTGGGCTCAAATGATTTTTCGCAGTTCACGAACCCAACGCGATTCTCTCTATTAACTAAAAAGCATTTACGTAAGAGGAGCTGTGGTTTGTATCAGTTCTATAAGCAGAGTTTAACTACAAAAGGTCCGTAGGAGTAGGAAAGACAGTTCCTTTTTTTTTAGGGCCTGCACGTTGTTCTTGTTGTATTGGAGACGCTGGAGAGAAGAGCCTGCTTCTTGCGTGAAAACAGAGTTTGTTTCATGGATGAGAACACTGGTCTGAATTTCCCTTCAGAAACGGAGTTAAACCCCCGGATCTGTATCTTCCTTCAAGCAAGAGTTCATTTCTGGTAAACCCAGTGAATTTTGGGCTCAAATGATTTTACACAGTTCACGAACCCAACGCGATTCTCACTATGAACTAAAGAGCATATATGTAAGAGGAGCTGTGGTTTGTATCAGTTTCATTAGCGGAATTGAACTACATACGGTCCGGATGAGTAGGAAACACTGTCCTTTTTTTCAGGGCATGCTCATTGTTCTTGCTCTAATGGAGTCGCTGGAAAGAAGAGCTTGCTCCTAGCGTGAAAACAGAGTGTGTTTCAAGGATGAGAACACTGTTCTGAATTTCCCTTCAGAAACGGAGTTAAATCCCAGGATCTGTGTCTTCCTTCACTCAAGAGTTCATTTCTGGTAAACCCAGTGAATTTTGGGCTCAAATCATTTTTCCCAGTTCATGATCCCAACGCGATTCTCTCTATTAACTTAAAAGCATTTTTATAAGAGGAGCTGTGTTTTGTGTCAGTTTCATAAGCAGAGTTGAACTACAAACGGTCCGCATGATTAGGAAACACAGTTATTTTTTTTAGGACATTCTCATTGTTCTTGCTGTATTGGAGACGCTGGAAAGAAGAGCTTTCTTCTTGCGTGAAAACAGAGTGGGTTTGATTGATGAGAACACTGGTCTGAATATCCCTTCAGAAACGGAGTTAAACACCAGGATGTGTGACTTTCTACAAGCAAGAGTTCATTTCTGGTAAACCCAGTGAATTTTCGGCTCAAATGATTTTACACAGTTCACGACCCAATGCAATTCTCACTATTAACTAAAGAGCCTTTATGTAAGAGGAGCTGTGGTTTGTATCAGTTTCATAAGCAGAATTGAACTACCTATGATCTGTATGAGTAGGAAACACAGTTCTTTTTTTCAGGGTATTCTCATTGTTCTTGTTGTAATGGAGTCGCTGGAAAGAAGAGCTTGCTTCTAGCGTTAACACAGATTGTGTTTCAAGGATGAGAACACTGGTCTTAATTTCCCTTCAGAAACGGAGTTAAACCCCAAGATCTGTGTCTTCCTACACGCAAGAGTTCATTTCTGGTAACCCCAGTGAATTTTGGGCTCAAATGATTTTTCCCGGATCACGAACCCAACGAGATTCCCTCTATTAACTAAAAAGCATTTATGTAAGAGGATCTGTGTTTTGTATCAATTTCATTAGCAGAGTAGAACTACAAAGGTCCGTATGAGTAGGAAACACAGATATTTTTTTAAAGGCATTCTCATTGTTCTTGCTGTATTAGAGACGCTGGAAAAAGAGCTTGCTTCTTTCGTGAAAAGAGTGTTGGTTTCCTGGATTAGAACACTGGTCTGATTTTCGCTTCAGAAACGGAGTTAAACCCCAGGATCTGTATCTTCCTAAAAGCAAGCGTTCATTTTTGGTAAACCCAGAGAATTTTGGGCTCAAATGATTTTACACAATTCTTGATTCCAACGCGATTCTCACTATTAACTAAAGAACACTCATGTAAGAGGAGCTGTGGTTTGTATCAGTTTCAAAACCAGAGTTGAACTACATATGGTCCCTATGAGTAGGAAACACAGTTCATTTTTTCAGGGCATGCTCATGGTTCTTGCTGAATTTGAGACACTGGAAAGAAGAGCTTTCTTCATGCGTTAAAACAGAGTGTGTTTCATGGATGACAACACTGGTCTGAATTTCCATTCAGAAACGGAGTTAAACCTGAGGATCTGTGTCTTCCTACAAGCAAAAGTTCATTTCTGGGAAACCCAGTGAATTTTGGGCTCAAATGACTTTTCCCAGTTCACGAACCCAACAAGATTCTCTCTCTTAACAAAAAAGCATTATGTAAGTGTTTTGTATCAATTTAGTCAGCCTAGTTGAACTACAAAAGGTCCGTATGTGTAGGAAATATAGTTATTTATTTCAGGCTATTCTCATTGTTCTTGCTGTATTGGAGACGCTGGAAAAAGAGCTTGCTTCTTGCGTGAAAAGAGAGTGGGTTTCCTGGAGGAGAACACTGGTCTGAATTTCGGTTCAGAAACGGAGTTAAACCCCAAGATCTGTGTCTTTCTACAAGCAAGAGTTCATTTCTGGTAAACCCAGTGAATTTTGGGCTCAAATAATTTTTCCCAGTTCATGATCCCAACGCGATTCTCTCTATTAACTAAAAAGCATTTAAGTAAGAGGAGCTGTGGTTTGTATCAGTTTCATACGCAGAGTTGAACTACAAAGGGTCCGTATGAGTAGGAAACACAGTTCTTTTTTTCAGGGCATGCTCATGGTTCTTGTTGTATTGGAGACACTAGTGAGAAGAGCTTGCTTCTTGCGTTTAAACAGAGTGTGTTTCATGGATGAGAACACTGTTCTGAATTACCCTTCAGAAACGCAGTTAAACCCAAGGTTCTCTGTATTCCTACAAGCAAGAGTTCATTTCTGGTAAATCCAGTGAATTTTGGGCTCAAGTGATTTTACACAGTTCACGAACCCATCGCGATTCTCACTATGAACTAAACAGAATATATGTAAGAGGAGCTGTGGTTTGTATCAGTTTCATAATCAGAATTGAACTACATACGGTCCTTTTGAGTAGGAAACATAGTTATTTATTTCAGGGCATTCTCATTGTTCTTGCTGTATTGGAGACGCTGGAAAAAGAGCTTGCTTCTTGCGTGAAAAGAGAGTGGGTCTCCTGGAGGAGAACACTGGTCTGAATTTCGGTTCAGAAACGGAGTTAAACCCCCAGTTCTCTGTCTTCCTACAAGCAAGAGTTCATTTCTGGTAAACCAAGGAAATTTTGTGCTCAAATGATTTTTCGCAGTTCACGAACCCAACGCGATTCTATTAACTAAAAAGCATTTAAGTAAGAGGAGCTGTTGTTTGTATCAGTTTCATAAGCAGAATTGAACTCCCTAAGATCTCTATGAGTAGGAAACAGTTCATTTTATTCAGGGCATGCTCATTGTTCTTGCTGTAATGGAGTTTGTGGAAGGAAGAGCTTGCTTCTAGCGTGAAAACAGAGAGTGTTTCAACGATGAGAACACTGGTCTGAATTTCCCTTCAGTAACAGAGTTAAACCCCCAGTTCTCTGTCTTCCTACAAGCAAGAGTTCATTTCTGGTAAACCAAGGAAATTTTGGGCTCAAATGATTTTTCGCAGTTCACGAACCCAACTCGATTCTCTCTATTAACTTAAAAGCATTTACGTAAGAGGAGCTGTGGTTTGTATCAGTTTTATAAGCAGAGTTTAACTACAAAAGGTCCGTAGGAGTAGGAAAGACAGTTCTTTTTTTTTAGGGCCTGCACGTTGTTCTTGTTGTATTGGAGACACTGGAGAGAAGAGACTGCTTCTTGCATGAAAACAGAGTTTGTTTCATTGATGAGAACACTGGTCTGAATTTGCCTTCAGAAACGGAGTTAAACCCCAGTATCTGTATCTTCCTACAAGCAAGAGTTCATTTCTGGTAAACCCAGTGAATTTTGGGCTCAAATGATTTTACACAGTTCACGAACCCAACGCGATTCTCACTATGAACTAAAGAGCATATATGTAAGAGGAGCTGTGGTTTGTATCAGTTTCATAAGCAGAATTGAACTACATACCGTCCGTATGAGTAGGAAACACTGTCCTTTTTTTCAGGGCATGCTCATTATTCTTGCTGTATTAGAGACGCTGGAAAAAGAGCTTGCTTCTTTCGTGAAAAGAGTGTTGGTTTCCTGGATTAGAACATTGGTCTGATTTTCGCTTCAGAAACGGAGTTAAACCCCAGGATCTGTATCTTCCTAAAAGCAAGCGTTCATTTTTGGTAAACCCAGAGAATTTTGGGCTCAAATGATTTTACACAATTCTTGATTCCAACATGATTCTCACTATTAACTAAAGAACATTCATGTAAGAGGAGCTGTGGTTTGTATCAGTTTCAAAACCAGAGTTGAACTACATATGGTCCCTATGAGTAGGAAACACAGTTCTTTTTTTCAGGGCATGCTCTTGGTTCTTGCTGTATTTGAGACACTGGAAAGAAGAGCTTTCTTCATGCGTTAAAACAGAGTGTGTTTCATGGATGACAACACTGGTCTGAATTTTCATTCAGAAACGGAGTTAAACCTGAGGATCTGTGTCTTCCTACATGCAAAAGTTCATTTCTGGAAATCCCAGTGAATTTGGGGCTCAAATAATTTTTCGCAGTTCACTAACACAACGCGATTCTCTCTATTAACTAAAAAGCATTTAAGTAAGAGGAGCTGTGGTTTGTATCAGTTTCGTAAGCAGAGTTGAACTACAAAGGGTCCGTATGAGTAGGAAACACAGTTCTTTTTTTCATGGCATGCTCATGGTTCTTGCTGTATTGGAGACGCTGGAAAAAGAGCTTAATTCTTTCGTGAAAAGAGAGTTGGTTTCCTGGATGAGAACACTGGTCTGAATTTCGCTTCAGAAATGGAGTTAAACCCCAGGATCTGTATCTTCCTAAAAGCAAGCGTTCATTTTTGTTAAACCCAGAGAATTTTGTGCTCAAATGATTTTTCCCAGTTCACGAACCCAACAAGATTCTCTCTATTAACAAAAAAGCATTATGTAAGTGTTTTGTATCAATTTAGTCAGCCTAGTTGAACTACAAAAGGTCCATATGAGTAGGAAACATAGTTATTTATTTCAGGCTATTCTCATTGTTCTTGCTGTATTGGAGACGCTGGAAAAAGAGCTTGCTTCTTGCGTGAAAAGAGAGTGGGTTTCCTGGAGGAGAACACTGGTCTGAATTTCGGTTCAGAAACGGAGTTAAACCCCAAGATCTGTGTCTTTCTACAAGCAAGAGTTCATTTCTGGTAAACCCAGTGAATTTTGGTCTCAAATCATTTTTCCCAGTTCACTAACCCAACGCGATTCTCTCTATTAACTAAAAAGCATTTACGTAAGAGGAGCTGTGGTTTGTATCAGTTTTATAAGCAGAGTTTAACTACAAAAGGTCCGTAGGAGTAGGAAAGACAGTTCTTTTTTTTTGGGCCTGCATGTTGTTCTTGTTGTATTGGAGACGCTGGAGAGAAGAGCCTGCTTCTTGCGTGAAAACAGAGTTTGTTTCATGGATGAGAACACTGGTCTGAATATCCCTTCAGAAACGGAGTTAAACCCCAGGATCTGTATCTTCCTACAAGCAAGAGTTCATTTCTGGTAAACCTAGTGAATTTTGGTCTCAAATCATTTTTCCCAGTTCACTAACCCAACGCGATTCTCTCTATTAACTAAAAAGCATTTAAGTAAGAGGAGCTGTGGTTTGTATCAGTTTCATAAGCAGAGTTGAACTACAAAGGGTCCGTATGAGTAGGAAACACAGTTCTTTTTTTCAGGGCATGCTCATGGTTCTTGTTGTATTGGAGACACTAGTAAGAAGACCTTGCTTCTTGCGTTTAAACAGAGTGTGTTTCATGGATGAGAACACTGTTCTGAATTACCCTTCAGAAACGCAGTTAAACCCAAGGTTCTCTCTATTCCTACAAGCAAGAGTTCATTTCTGGTAAATCCAGTGAATTTTGGGCTCAAGTGATTTTACACAGTTCACGAACCCATCGCGATTCTCACTATGAACTAAACAGAATATATGTAAGAGGAGCTGTGGTTTGTATCAGTTTCATAATCAGAATTGAACTACATACGGTCCTTTTGAGTAGGAAACATAGTTATTTATTTCAGGGCATTCTCATTGTTCTTGCTGTATTGGAGACGCTGGAAAAAGAGCTTGCTTCTTGCGTGAAAAGAGAGTGGGTCTCCTGGAGGAGAACACTGGTCTGAATTTCGGTTCAGAAACGGAGTTAAACCCCAAGATCTGTGTCTTCCTACAAGCAAGAGTTCATTTCTGGTAAACCCAGTGAATTTTGGGCTCAAATAATTTTTCGCAGTTCACTAACCCAACGCGATTCTCTCTATTAACTAAAAAGCATTTAAGTAAGAGGAGCTGTTGTTTGTATCAGTTTCATAAGCAGAATTGAACTCCCTAAGATCTCTATGAGTAGGAAACACAGTTCATTTTATTCAGGGCATGCTCATTGTTCTTGCTGTAATGGAGTTTGTGGAAGGAAGAGCTTGCTTCTAGCGTGAAAACAGAGAGTGTTTCAACGATTAGAACACTGGTCTGAATTTCCCTTCAGTAACAGAGTTAAACCCCTGGTTCTCTGTCTTCCTACAAGCAAGAGTTCATTTCTGGTAAACCAAGTAAATTTTGGGCTCAAATGATTTTTCGCAGTTCACGAACCCAACGCGATTCTCTCTATTAACTAAAAAGCATTTACGTAAGAGGAGCTGTGGTTTGTATCAGTTTTATAAGCAGAGTTTAACTACAAAAGGTCCGTAGGAGTAGGAAAGACAGTTCTTTTTTTTTTGGGCCTGCACGTTGTTCTTGTTGTATTGGAGACGCTGGAGAGAAGAGCCTGCTTCTTGCGTGAAAACAGAGTTTGTTTCATGGATGAGAACACTGGTCTGAATATCCCTTCAGAAACGGAGTTAAACCCCAGGATCTGTATCTTCCTACAAGCAAGAGTTCATTTCTGGTAAACCCAGTGAATTTTGGGCTCAAATGATTTTACACAGTTCACGAACCCAACGCGATTCTCACTATGAACTAAAGAGCATATATGTAAGAGGAGCTGTGGTTTGTATCAGTTTCATAAGCAGAATTGAACTACATACGGTCCGTATGAGTAGGAAACACTGTCCTTTTTTTCAGGGCATGCTCATTGTTCTTGCTCTAATGGGGTCGCTGGAAAGAAGAGCTTGCTCCTAGCGTGAAAACAGAGTGTGTTTCAAGGATGAGAACACTGTTCTTAATTTCCCTTCATAAACGGAGTTAAATCCCAGGATCTGTGTCTTCCTTCACTCAAGAGTTCATTTCTGGTAAACCCAGTGAATTTTGGGCTCAAATCATTTTTCCCAGTTCATGATCCCAACGCGATTCTCTCTATTAACTTAAAAGTATTTTTGTAAGAGGAGCTGTGTTTTGTATCAGTTTCATAAGCAGAGTTGAACTACAAAAGGTCCGCATGATTAGGAAACACAGTTATTTTTTTTTAGGACATTCTCATTGTTCTTGCTGTATTGGAGACGCTGGAAAGAAGAGCTTTCTTCTTGCGTGAAAACAGAGTGGGTTTGATTGATGAGAACACTGGTCTGAATATCCCTTCAGAAATGGAGTTAAACACCAGGATGTGTGACTTTCTACAAGCAAGAGTTCATTTCTGGTAAACCCAGTGAATTTTCGGCTCAAATGATTTTACACAGTTCACGACCCAACGCAATTCTCACTATTAACTAAAGAGCCTTTATGTAAGAGGAGCTGTGGTTTGTATCAGTTTCATAAGCAGAATTGAACTACCTATGATCTGTATGAGTAGGAAACACAGTTCTTTTTTTCAGGGTATTCTCATTGTTCTTGTTGTAATGGAGTCGCTGGAAAGAAGAGCTTGCTTCTAGCGTTAACACAGATTGTGTTTCAAGGATGAGAACACTGGTCTTAATTTCCCTTCAGAAACGGAGTTAAACCCCAGGATCTTTGTCTTCCTACACGCAAGAGTTCATTTCTGGTAACCCCAGTGAATTTTGGGCTCAAATGATTTTTCCCAGTTCACGAACCCAACGAGATTCTCTCTATTAACTAAAAAGCATTTATGTAAGAGGATCTGTGTTTTGTATCAATTTCATTAGCAGAGTAGAACTACAAAGGTCCGTATGAGTAGGAAACACAGATATTTTTTTAAAGGCATTCTCATTGTTCTTGCTGTATTAGAGACGCTGGAAAAAGAGCTTGCTTCTTTCGTGAAAAGAGTGTTGGTTTCCTGGATTAGAACACTGGTCTGATTTTCGCTTCAGAAACGGAGTTAAACCCCAGGATCTGTATCTTCCTAAAAGCAAGCGTTCATTTTTGGTAAACCCAGAGTATTTTGGCTCAAATGATTTTACACAATTCTTGATTCCAACGCGATTCTCACTATCAACTAAAGAACATTCATGTAAGAGGAGCTGTGGTTTGTATCAGTTTCAAAACCAGAGTTGAACTACATATGATCCCTATGAGTAGGAAACACAGTTCTTTTTTTCAGGGCATGCTCATGGTTCTTGCTGTATTTGAGACACTGGAAAGAAGAGCTTTCTTCATGCGTTAAAACAGAGTGTGTTTCATGGATGACAACACTGGTCTGAATTTCCATTCAGAAACGGAGTTAAACCTGAGGATCTGTGTCTTCCTACATGCAAAAGTTCATTTCTGGAAAACCCAGTGAATTTGGGGCTCAAATAATTTTTCGCAGTTCACTAACCCAACGCGATTCTCTCTATTAACTAAAAAGCATTTAAGTAAGAGGAGCTGTGGTTTGTATCAGTTTCGTAAGCAGAGTTGAACTACAAAGGGTCCGTATGAGTAGGAAACACAGTTATTTATTTCAGGGCATTCTCATTGTTCTTGCTGTATTGGAGACGCTGGAAAAAGAGCTTGCTTCTTGCGTGAAAAGAGAGTGGGTCTCCTGGAGGAGAACACTGGTCTGAATTTCGGTTCAGAAACGGAGTTAAACCCCAAGATCTGTGTCTTCCTACAAGCAAGAGTTCATTTCTGGTAAACCCAGTGAATTTTGGGCTCAAATCATTTTTCCCAGTTCACGAACCCAACAAGATTCTCTCTATTAACAAAAAAGCATTATGTAAGTGTTTTGTATCAATTTAGTCAGCCTAGTTGAACTACAAAAGGTCCGTATGAGTAGGAAACAAAGTTATTTATTTCAGGCTATTCTCATTGTTCTTGCTGTATTGGAGACGCTGGAAAAAGAGCTTGCTTCTTGCGTGAAAAGAGAGTGGGTTTCCTGGAGGAGAACACTGGTCTGAATTTCGGTTCAGAAACGGAGTTAAACCCCAAGATCTGTGTCTTTCTACAAGCAAGAGTTCATTTCTGGTAAACCTAGTGAATTTTGGTCTCAAATCATTTTTCCCAGTTCACTAACCCAACACGATTCTCTCTATTAACTAAAAAGCATTTAAGTAAGAGGAGCTGTGGTTTGTATCAGTTTCGTAAGCAGAGTTGAACTACAAAGGGTCCGTATGAGTAGGAAACACGGTTCTTTTTTTCAGGGCATGCTCATGGTTCTTGTTGTATTGGAGACACTAGTAAGAAGAGCTTGCTTCTTGCGTTTAAACAGAGTGTGTTTCATGGATGAGAATACTGTTCTGAATTACCCTTCAGAAACGCAGTTAAACCCAAGGTTCTCTGTATTCCTACAAGCAAGAGTTCATTTCTGGTAAATCCAGTGAATTTTGGGCTCAAGTGATTTTACACAGTTCACGAACCCATCGCGATTCTCACTATGAACTAAACAGAATATATGTAAGAGGAGCTGTGGTTTGTATCAGTTTCATAATCAGAATTGAACTACATACGGTCCTTTTGAGTAGGAAACATAGTTATTTATTTCAGGGCATTCTCATTGTTCTTGCTGTATTGGAGACGCTGGAAAAAGAGCTTGCTTCTTGCGTGAAAAGAGAGTGGGTCTCCTGGAGGAGAACACTGGTCTGAATTTCGGTTCAGAAACGGAGTTAAACCCCAAGATCTGTGTCTTCCTACATGCAAAAGTTCATTTCTGGAAAACCCAGTGAATTTGGGGCTCAAATAATTTTTCGCAGTTCACTAACCCAACGCGATTCTCTCTATTAACTAAAAAGCATTTAAGTAAGAGGAGCTGTGGTTTGTATCAGTTTCGTAAGCAGAGTTGAACTACAAAGGGTCCGTATGAGTAGGAAACACGGTTCTTTTTTTCAGGGCATGCTCATGGTTCTTGTTGTATTGGAGACACTAGTAAGAAGAGCTTGCTTCTTGCGTTTAAACAGAGTGTGTTTCATGGATGAGAACACTGTTCTGAATTACCCTTCAGAAACGCAGTTAAACCCAAGGTTCTCTGTATTCCTACAAGCAAGAGTTCATTTCTGGTAAATCCAGTGAATTTTGGGCTCAAGTGATTTTACACAGTTCACGAACCCATCGCGATTCTCACTATGAACTAAACAGAATATATGTAAGAGGAGCTGTGGTTTGTATCAGTTTCATAATCAGAATTGAACTACATACGGTCCTTTTGAGTAGGAAACATAGTTATTTATTTCAGGGCATTCTCATTGTTCTTGCTGTATTGGAGACGCTGGAAAAAGAGCTTGCTTCTTGCGTGAAAAGAGAGTGGGTCTCCTGGAGGAGAACACTGGTCTGAATTTCGGTTCAGAAACGGAGTTAAACCCCAAGATCTGTGTCTTCCTACAAGCAAGAGTTCATTTCTGGTAAACCCAGTGAATTTTGGGCTCAAATAATTTTTCGCAGTTCACTAACCCAACGCGATTCTCTCTATTAACTAAAAAGCATTTAAGTAAGAGGAGCTGTTGTTTGTATCAGTTTCATAAGCAGAATTGAACTCCCTAAGATCTCTATGAGTAGGAAACACAGTTCATTTTATTCAGGGCATGCTCATTGTTGTTGCTGTAATGGAGTTTGTGGAAGGAAGAGCTTGCTTCTAGCGTGAAAACAGAGAGTGTTTCAACGATGAGAACACTGGTCTGAATTTCCCTTCAGTAACAGAGTTAAACCCCCGGTTCTCTGTCTTCCTACAAGCAAGAGTTCATTTCTGGTAAACCAAGTAAATTTTGGGCTCAAATAATTTTTCGCAGTTCACGAACCCAACGCGATTCTCTCTATTAACTAAAAAGCATTTACGTAAGAGGAGCTGTGGTTTGTATCAGTTTTATAAGCAGAGTTTAACTACAAAAGGTCCGTAGGAGTAGGAAAGACAGTTCTTTTTTTTTTGGGCCTGCACGTTGTTCTTGTTGTATTGGAGACGCTGGAGAGAAGAGCCTGCTTCTTGCGTGAAAACAGAGTTTGTTTCATGGATGAGAACACTGGTCTGAATATCCCTTCAGAAACGGAGTTAAACCCTAGGATCTGTATCTTCCTACAAGCAAGAGTTCATTTCTGGTAAACCCAGTGAATTTTGGGCTCAAATGATTTTACACAGTTCACGAACCCAACGCGATTCTCACTATGAACTAAAGAGCATATATGTAAGAGGAGCTGTGGTTTGTATCAGTTTCATAAGCAGAATTGAACTACATACGGTCCGTATGAGTAGGAAACACTGTCCTTTTTTTCAGGGCATGCTCATTGTTCTTGCTCTAATGGGGTCGCTGGAAAGAAGAGCTTGCTCCTAGCGTGAAAACAGAGTGTGTTTCAAGGATGAGAACACTGTTCTGAATTTCCTTTCAGAAACGGAGTTAAATCCCAGGATCTGTGTCTTCCTTCACTCAAGAGTTCATTTCTGGTAAACCCAGTGAATTTTGGGCTCAAATCATTTTTCCCAGTTCATGATCCCAACGCGATTCTCTCTATTAACTTAAAAGTATTTTTGTAAGAGGAGCTGTGTTTTGTATCAGTTTCATAAGCAGAGTTGAACTACAAAAGGTCCGCATGATTAGGAAACACAGTTATTTTTTTTTAGGACATTCTCATTGTTCTTGCTGTATTGGAGACGCTGGAAAGAAGAGCTTTCTTCTTGCGTGAAAGCAGAGTGGGTTTGATTGATGAGAACACTGGTCTGAATATCCCTTCAGAAATGGAGTTAAACACCAGGATGTGTGACTTTCTACAAGCAAGAGTTCATTTCTGGTAAACCCAGTGAATTTTCGGCTCAAATGATTTTACACAGTTCACGACCCAACGCAATTCTCACTATTAACTAAAGAGCCTTTATGTAAGAGGAGCTGTGGTTTGTATCAGTTTCATAAGCAGAATTGAACTACCTATGATCTGTATGAGTAGGAAACACAGTTCTTTTTTTCAGGGTATTCTCATTGTTCTTGTTGTAATGGAGTCGCTGGAAAGAAGAGCTTGCTTCTAGCGTTAACACAGATTGTGTTTCAAGGATGAGAACACTGGTCTTAATTTCCCTTCAGAAACGGAGTTAAACCCCAGGATCTTTGTCTTCCTACACGCAAGAGTTCATTTCTGGTAACCCCAGTGAATTTTGGGCTCAAATGATTTTTCCCAGTTCACGAACCCAACGAGATTCTCTCTATTAACTAAAAAGCATTTATGTAAGAGGATCTGTGTTTTGTATCAATTTCATTAGCAGAGTAGAACTACAAAGGTCCATATGAGTAGGAAACACAGATATTTTTTTAAAGGCATTCTCATTGTTCTTGCTGTATTAGAGACGCTGGAAAAAGAGCTTGCTTCTTTCGTGAAAAGAGTGTTGGTTTCCTGGATTAGAACACTGGTCTGATTTTCGCTTCAGAAACGGAGTTAAACCCCAGGATCTGTATCTTCCTAAAAGCAAGCGTTCATTTTTGTTAAACCCAGAGAATTTTGTGCTCAAATGATTTTTCCCAGTTCACGAACCCAACAAGATTCTCTCTATTAACAAAAAAGCATTATGTAAGTGTTTTGTATCAATTTAGTCAGCCTAGTTGAACTACAAAAGGTCCGTATGAGTAGGAAACAAAGTTATTTATTTCAGGCTATTCTCATTGTTCTTGCTGTATTGGAGACGCTGGAAAAAGAGCTTGCTTCTTGCGTGAAAAGAGAGTGGGTTTCCTGGAGGAGAACACTGGTCTGAATTTCGGTTCAGAAACGGAGTTAAACCCCAAGATCTGTGTCTTTCTACAAGCAAGAGTTCATTTCTGGTAAACCTAGTGAATTTTGGTCTCAAATCATTTTTCCCAGTTCACTAACCCAACACGATTCTCTCTATTAACTAAAAAGCATTTAAGTAAGAGGAGCTGTGGTTTGTATCAGTTTCATAAGCAGAGTTGAACTACAAAGGGTCCGTATGAGTAGGAAACACAGTTCTTTTTTTCAGGGCATGCTCATGGTTCTTGTTGTATTGGAGACACTAGTAAGAAGAGCTTGCTTCTTGCGTTTAAACAGAGTGTGTTTCATGGATGAGAATACTGTTCTGAATTACCCTTCAGAAACGCAGTTAAACCCAAGGTTCTCTGTATTCCTACAAGCAAGAGTTCATTTCTGGTAAATCCAGTGAATTTTGGGCTCAAGTGATTTTACACAGTTCACGAACCCATCGCGATTCTCACTATGAACTAAACAGAATATATGTAAGAGGAGCTGTGGTTTGTATCAGTTTCATAATCAGAATTGAACTACATACGGTCCTTTTGAGTAGGAAACATAGTTATTTATTTCAGGGCATTCTCATTGTTCTTGCTGTATTGGAGACGCTGGAAAAAGAGCTTGCTTCTTGCGTGAAAAGAGAGTGGGTCTCCTGGAGGAGAACACTGGTCTGAATTTCGGTTCAGAAACGGAGTTAAACCCCAAGATCTGTGTCTTCCTACAAGCAAGAGTTCATTTCTGGTAAACCCAGTGAATTTTGGGCTCAAATAATTTTTCGCAGTTCACTAACCCAACGCGATTCTCTCTATTAACTAAAAAGCATTTAAGTAAGAGGAGCTGTTGTTTGTATCAGTTTCATAAGCAGAATTGAACTCCCTAAGATCTCTATGAGTAGGAAACACAGTTCATTTTATTCAGGGCATGCTCATTGTTCTTGCTGTAATGGAGTTTGTGGAAGGAAGAGCTTGCTTCTAGCGTGAAAACAGAGAGTGTTTCAACGATGAGAACACTGGTCTGAATTTCCCTTCAGTAACAGAGTTAAACCCCCGGTTCTCTGTCTTCCTACAAGCAAGAGTTCATTTCTGGTAAACCAAGTAAATTTTGGGCTCAAATGATTTTTCGCAGTACACGAACCCAACGCGATTCTATTAACTAAAAAGCATTTAAGTAAGAGGAGCTGTTGTTTGTATCAGTTTCATAAGCAGAATTGAACTCCCTAAGATCTCTATGAGTAGGAAACAGTTCATTTTATTCAGGGCATGCTCATTGTTCTTGCTGTAATGGAGTTTGTGGAAGGAAGAGCTTGCTTCTAGCGTGAAAACAGAGAGTGTTTCAACGATGAGAACACTGGTCTGAATTTCCCTTCAGTAACAGAGTTAAACCCCCAGTTCTCTGTCTTCCTACAAGCAAGAGTTCATTTCTGGTAAACCAAGGAAATTTTGGGCTCAAATGATTTTTCGCAGTTCACGAACCCAACGCGATTCTCTCTATTAACTTAAAAGCATTTACATAAGAGGAGCTGTGGTTTGTATCAGTTTTATAAGCAGAGTTTAACTACAAAAGGTCCGTAGGAGTAGGAAAGACAGTTCTTTTTTTTTAGGGCCTGCACGTTGTTCTTGTTGTATTGGAGACGCTGGAGAGAAGAGACTGCTTCTTGAGTGAAAACAGAGTTTGTTTCATGGATGAGAACACTGGTCTGAATTTGCCTTCAGAAACGGAGTTAAACCCCAGGATCTGTATCTTCCTACAAGCAAGAGTTCATTTCTGGTAAACCCAGTGAGTTTTGGGCTCAAATGATTTTACACAGTTCTTGATTCCAACGCAATTTTCACTATTAACAAAAGAACATTCATGTAAGAGGAGCGGTGGTTTGTATCAGTTTCAAAACCAGAGTTGAACTACATATGGTCCGTATGAGTAGGAAACACAGTTCTTTTTTTTCCGGGCATGCTCATGTTTCTTACTATATTGGAGACGCTTTAAAGAACAGGATGATTATTGCCTTAAAACTGAGTGTTTTTCAGGGATGAGAACTCTGGTCTGAATTTGCCTTAAGAAACGGAGTTAAACCCCAGGATCTGTATCTTCCTACAAGCAAGAGTTCATTTCTGGTAAACCCAGTGAATTTTGGGCTCAAATGATTTTACACAGTTCATGAACCCAACGCGATTCTCACTATGAACTAAAGAGCATATATGTAAGAGGAGCTGTGGTTTGTATCAGTTTCATAAGCAGAGTTGAACTACATATGGTCCGTATGAGTAGGAAACACTGTCCTTTTTTTCAGGGCATGCTCATTGTTCTTGCTCTAATGGAGTCGCTGGAAAGAAGAGCTTGCTCCTAGCGTTAAAACAGAGTGTGTTTCAAGGATGAGAACACTGTTCTGAATTTCCCTTCAGAAACGGAGTTAAATCCCAGGATCTGTGTCTTCCTTCACTCAAGAGTTCATTTCTGGTAAACGCAGTGAATTTTGGGCTCAAATCATTTTTCCCAGTTCATGATCCCAACGCGATTCTCTCTATTAACTAAAAAGCATTTAAGTAAGAGGAGCTGTGGTTTGTATCAGTTTCGTAAGCAGAGTTGAACTACAAAGGGTCCGTATGAGTAGGAAACACAGTTCTTTTTTTCAGGGCATGCTCATGGTTCTTGTTGTATTGGAGACACTAGTAAGAAGAGCTTGCTTCTTGCGTTTAAACAGAGTGTGTTTCATGGATGAGAACACTGTTCTGAATTACCCTTCAGAAACGCAGTTAAACCCAAGGTTCTCTGTATTCCTACAAGCAAGAGTTCATTTCTGGTAAATCCAGTGAATTTTGGGCTCAAGTGATTTTACACAGTTCACGAACCCATCGCGATTCTCACTATGAACTAAACAGAATATATGTAAGAGGAGCTGTGGTTTGTATCAGTTTCATAATCAGAATTGAACTACATACTGTCCTTTTGAGTAGGAAACATAGTTATTTATTCCAGGGCATTCTCATTGTTCTTGCTGTATTGGAGACGCTGGAAAAAGAGCTTGCTTCTTGCGTGAAAAGAGAGTGGGTTTCCTGGAGGAGAACAATGGTCTGAATTTCGGTTCAGAAACGGAGTTAAACCCCAAGATCTGTGTCTTCCTACAAGCAAGAGTTCATTTCTGGTAAACCCAGTGAATTTTGGGCTCAAATAATTTTTCGCAGTTCACTAACCCAACGTGATTCTCTCTATTAACTAAAAAGCATTTAAGTAAGAGGAGCTGTTGTTTGTATCAGTTTCATAAGCAGAATTGAACTCCCTAAGATCTCTATGAGTAGGAAACAGTTCATTTTATTCAGGGCATGCTCATTGTTCTTGCTGTAATGGAGTTTGTGGAAGGAAGAGCTTGCTTCTAGCGTGAAAACAGAGAGTGTTTCAACGATGAGAACACTGGTCTGAATTTCCCTTCAGTAACAGAGTTAAACCCCCGGTTCTCTGTCTTCCTACAAGCAAGAGTTCATTTCTGGTAAACCAAGTAAATTTTGGGCTCAAATGATTTTTCGCAGTTCACGAACCCAACGCGATTCTCTCTATTAACTTAAAAGCATTTACATAAGAGGAGATGTGGTTTGTATCAGTTTTATAAGCAGAGTTTAACTACAAAAGGTCCGTAGGAGTAGGAAAGACAGTTCTTTTTTTTTAGGGCCTGCACGTTGTTCTTGTTGTATTGGAGACGCTGGAGAGAAGAGACTGCTTCTTGCGTGAAAACAGAGTTTGTTTCATGGATGAGAACACTGGTCTGAATTTGCCTTCAGAAACGGAGTTAAACCCCAGGATCTGTATCTTCCTACAAGCAAGAGTTCATTTCTGGTAAACCCAGTGAATTTTGGGCTCAAATGATTTTACACAGTTCACGAACCCAACGCGATTCTCACTATGAACTAAAGAGCATATATGTAAGAGGAGCTGTGGTTTGTATCAGTTTCATAAGCAGAATTGAACTACATACTGTCCGTATGAGTAGGAAACACTGTCCTTTTTTTCAGGGCATGCTCATTGTTCTTGCTCTAATGGAGTCGCTGGAAAGAAGAGCTTGCTCCTAGCGTGAAAACAGAGTGTGTTTCAAGGATGAGAACACTGTTCTGAATTTCCCTTCAGAAACGGAGTTAAATCCCAGGATCTGTGTCTTCCTTTACTCAAGAGTTCATTTCTGGTAAACCTAGTGAATTTTGGGCTCAAATCATTTTTCCCAGTTCATGATCCCAACGCGATTCTCTCTATTAACTTAAAAGCATTTTTGTAAGAGGAGCTGTGTTTTGTACAAGTTTCATAAGCAGAGTTGAACTACAAAAGGTCCGCATGATTAGGAAACACAGTTATTTTTTTTTAGGACATTCTCATTGTTCTTGCTGTATTTGAGACGCTGGAAAGAAGAGCTTTCTTCTTGCGTGAAAACAGAGTGGGTTTGATTGATGAGAACACTGCTCTGAATTTCCCTTCAGAAACGGAGTTAAACCCCAAGATCTGTGTCTTCCTACAAGCAAGAGTTCATTTCTGGTAAACCCAGTGAATTTTGGGCTCAAATAATTTTTCGCAGTTCACTAACCCAACGCGATTCTCTCTATTAACTAAAAAGCATTTAAGTAAGAGGAGCTGTGGTTTGTATCAGTTTCATAAGCAGAGTTGAACTACAAATGGTCCGTATGAGTAGGAAACACAGTTCTTTTTTTCAGGGCATGCTCATGGTTCTTGTTGTATTGGAGACACTAGTAAGAAGAGCTTGCTTCTTGCGTTTAAACAGAGTGTGTTTCATGGATGAGAACACTGTTCTGAATTACCCTTCAGAAACGCAGTTAAACCCAAGGTTCTCTGTATTCCTACAAGCAAGAGTTCATTTCTGGTAAACCCAGTGAATTTTGGGCTCAAGTGATTTTACACAGTTCACGAACCCATCGCGATTCTCACTATGAACTAAACAGAATATATGTAAGAGGAGCTGTGGTTTGTATCAGTTTCATAATCAGAATTGAACTACATACGGACCTTTTGAGTAGGAAACATAGTTATTTATTTCAGGGCATTCTCATTGTTCTTGCTGTATTGGAGACGCTGGAAAAAGAGCTTGCTTCTTGCGTGAAAAGAGAGTGGGTTTCCTGGAGGAGAACACTGGTCTGAATTTCGGTTCAGAAACGGAGTTAAACCCCAAGATCTGTGTCTTCCTACAAGCAAGAGTTCATTTCTGGTAAACCCAGTGAATTTTGGGCTCAAATAATTTTTCGCAGTTCACTAACCCAACGCGATTCTCTCTATTAACTAAAAAGCATTTAAGTAAGAGGAGCTGTTGTTTGTATCAGTTTCATAAGCAGAATTGAACTCCCTAAGATCTCTATGAGTAGGAAACAGTTCATTTTATTCAGGGCATGCTCATTGTTCTTGCTGTAATGGAGTTTGTGGAAGGAAGAGCTTGCTTCTAGCGTGAAAACAGAGAGTGTTTCAACGATGAGAACACTGGTCTGAATTTCCCTTCAGTAACAGAGTTAAACCCCCGGTTCTCTGTCTTCCTTCAAGCAAGAGTTCATTTCTGGTAAACCAAGTAAATTTTGGGCTCAAATGATTTTTCGCAGTTCATGAACCCAACGCGATTCTCTCTATTAACTAAAAAGCATTTACGTAAGAGGAGCTGTGGTTTGTATCAGTTTTATAAGCAGAGTTTAACTACAAAACGTCCGTAGGAGTAGGAAAGACAGTTCCTTTTTTTTAGGGCCTGCACGTTGTTCTTGTTGTATTGGAGACGCTGGAGAGAAGAGACTGCTTCTTGCGTGAAAACAGAGTTTGTTTAATGGATGAGAACACTGGTCTGAATTTGCCTTCAGAAACGGAGTTAAACCCCAGGATCTGTATCTTCCTACAAGCAGGAGTTCATTTCTGGTAAACCCAGTGAATTTTGGGCTCAAATGATTTTACACAGTTCACGAACCCAACGCGATTCTCACTATGAACTAAAGAGCATATATGTAAGAGGAGCTGTGGTTTGTATCAGTTTCATAAGCAGAATTGAACTACATACGGTCCATATGAGTAGGAAACACTGTCCTTTTTTTCAGGGCATGCTCATTGTTCTTGCTCTAATGGAGTCGCTGGAAAGAAGAGCTTGCTCCTAGCGTTAAAACAGAGTGTGTTTCAAGGATGAGAACACTGTTCTGAATTTCCCTTCAGAAACGGAGTTAAATCCCAGGATCTGTGTCTTCCTTCACTCAAGAGTTCATTTCTGGTAAACCCAGTGAATTTTGGGCTCAAATAATTTTTCGCAGTTCACTAACCCAACGCGATTCTCTCTATTAACTAAAAAGCATTTAAGTAAGAGGAGCTGTTGTTTGTATCAGTTTCATAAGCAGAATTGAACTCCCTAAGATCTCTATGAGTAGGAAACACAGTTCATTTTATTCAGGGCATGCTCATTGTTCTTGCTGTAATGGAGTTTGTGGAAGGAAGAGCTTGCTTCTAGCGTGAAAACAGAGAGTGTTTCAACGATGAGAACACTGGTCTGAATTTCCCTTCAGTAACAGAGTTAAACCCCCGGTTCTCTGTCTTCCTACAAGCAAGAGTTCATTTCTGGTAAACCAAGTAAATTTTGGGCTCAAATGATTTTTCGCAGTACACGAACCCAACGCGATTCTATTAACTAAAAAGCATTTAAGTAAGAGGAGCTGTTGTTTGTATCAGTTTCATAAGCAGAATTGAACTCCCTAAGATCTCTATGAGTAGGAAACAGTTCATTTTATTCAGGGCATGCTCATTGTTCTTGCTGTAATGGAGTTTGTGGAAGGAAGAGCTTGCTTCTAGCGTGAAAACAGAGAGTGTTTCAACGATGAGAACACTGGTCTGAATTTCCCTTCAGTAACAGAGTTAAACCCCCAGTTCTCTGTCTTCCTACAAGCAAGAGTTCATTTCTGGTAAACCAAGGAAATTTTGGGCTCAAATGATTTTTCGCAGTTCACGAACCCAACGCGATTCTCTCTATTAACTTAAAAGCATTTACATAAGAGGAGCTGTGGTTTGTATCAGTTTTATAAGCAGAGTTTAACTACAAAAGGTCCGTAGGAGTAGGAAAGACAGTTCTTTTTTTTTAGGGCCTGCACGTTGTTCTTGTTGTATTGGAGACGCTGGAGAGAAGAGACTGCTTCTTGAGTGAAAACAGAGTTTGTTTCATGGATGAGAACACTGGTCTGAATTTGCCTTCAGAAACGGAGTTAAACCCCAGGATCTGTATCTTCCTACAAGCAAGAGTTCATTTCTGGTAAACCCAGTGAGTTTTGGGCTCAAATGATTTTACACAGTTCTTGATTCCAACGCAATTTTCACTATTAACAAAAGAACATTCATGTAAGAGGAGCGGTGGTTTGTATCAGTTTCAAAACCAGAGTTGAACTACATATGGTCCGTATGAGTAGGAAACACAGTTCTTTTTTTTCCGGGCATGCTCATGTTTCTTACTATATTGGAGACGCTTTAAAGAACAGGATGATTATTGCCTTAAAACAGAGTGTTTTTCAGGGATGAGAACTCTGGTCTGAATTTGCCTTAAGAAACGGAGTTAAACCCCAGGATCTGTATCTTCCTACAAGCAAGAGTTCATTTCTGGTAAACCCAGTGAATTTTGGGCTCAAATGATTTTACACAGTTCATGAACCCAACGCGATTCTCACTATGAACTAAAGAGCATATATGTAAGAGGAGCTGTGGTTTGTATCAGTTTCATAAGCAGAGTTGAACTACATATGGTCCGTATGAGTAGGAAACACTGTCCTTTTTTTCAGGGCATGCTCATTGTTCTTGCTCTAATGGAGTCGCTGGAAAGAAGAGCTTGCTCCTAGCGTTAAAACAGAGTGTGTTTCAAGGATGAGAACACTGTTCTGAATTTCCCTTCAGAAACGGAGTTAAATCCCAGGATCTGTGTCTTCCTTCACTCAAGAGTTCATTTCTGGTAAACGCAGTGAATTTTGGGCTCAAATCATTTTTCCCAGTTCATGATCCCAACGCGATTCTCTCTATTAACTAAAAAGCATTTAAGTAAGAGGAGCTGTGGTTTGTATCAGTTTCGTAAGCAGAGTTGAACTACAAAGGGTCCGTATGAGTAGGAAACACAGTTCTTTTTTTCAGGGCATGCTCATGGTTCTTGTTGTATTGGAGACACTAGTAAGAAGAGCTTGCTTCTTGCGTTTAAACAGAGTGTGTTTCATGGATGAGAACACTGTTCTGAATTACCCTTCAGAAACGCAGTTAAACCCAAGGTTCTCTGTATTCCTACAAGCAAGAGTTCATTTCTGGTAAATCCAGTGAATTTTGGGCTCAAGTGATTTTACACAGTTCACGAACCCATCGCGATTCTCACTATGAACTAAACAGAATATATGTAAGAGGAGCTGTGGTTTGTATCAGTTTCATAATCAGAATTGAACTACATACTGTCCTTTTGAGTAGGAAACATAGTTATTTATTCCAGGGCATTCTCATTGTTCTTGCTGTATTGGAGACGCTGGAAAAAGAGCTTGCTTCTTGCGTGAAAAGAGAGTGGGTTTCCTGGAGGAGAACAATGGTCTGAATTTCGGTTCAGAAACGGAGTTAAACCCCAAGATCTGTGTCTTCCTACAAGCAAGAGTTCATTTCTGGTAAACCCAGTGAATTTTGGGCTCAAATAATTTTTCGCAGTTCACTAACCCAACGTGATTCTCTCTATTAACTAAAAAGCATTTAAGTAAGAGGAGCTGTTGTTTGTATCAGTTTCATAAGCAGAATTGAACTCCCTAAGATCTCTATGAGTAGGAAACAGTTCATTTTATTCAGGGCATGCTCATTGTTCTTGCTGTAATGGAGTTTGTGGAAGGAAGAGCTTGCTTCTAGCGTGAAAACAGAGAGTGTTTCAACGATGAGAACACTGGTCTGAATTTCCCTTCAGTAACAGAGTTAAACCCCCGGTTCTCTGTCTTCCTACAAGCAAGAGTTCATTTCTGGTAAACCAAGTAAATTTTGGGCTCAAATGATTTTTCGCAGTTCACGAACCCAACGCGATTCTCTCTATTAACTTAAAAGCATTTACATAAGAGGAGATGTGGTTTGTATCAGTTTTATAAGCAGAGTTTAACTACAAAAGGTCCGTAGGAGTAGGAAAGACAGTTCTTTTTTTTTAGGGCCTGCACGTTGTTCTTGTTGTATTGGAGACGCTGGAGAGAAGAGACTGCTTCTTGCGTGAAAACAGAGTTTGTTTCATGGATGAGAACACTGGTCTGAATTTGCCTTCAGAAACGGAGTTAAACCCCAGGATCTGTATCTTCCTACAAGCAAGAGTTCATTTCTGGTAAACCCAGTGAATTTTGGGCTCAAATGATTTTACACAGTTCACGAACCCAACGCGATTCTCACTATGAACTAAAGAGCATATATGTAAGAGGAGCTGTGGTTTGTATCAGTTTCATAAGCAGAATTGAACTACATACTGTCCGTATGAGTAGGAAACACTGTCCTTTTTTTCAGGGCATGCTCATTGTTCTTGCTCTAATGGAGTCGCTGGAAAGAAGAGCTTGCTCCTAGCGTGAAAACAGAGTGTGTTTCAAGGATGAGAACACTGTTCTGAATTTCCCTTCAGAAACGGAGTTAAATCCCAGGATCTGTGTCTTCCTTTACTCAAGAGTTCATTTCTGGTAAACCTAGTGAATTTTGGGCTCAAATCATTTTTCCCAGTTCATGATCCCAACGCGATTCTCTCTATTAACTTAAAAGCATTTTTGTAAGAGGAGCTGTGTTTTGTACAAGTTTCATAAGCAGAGTTGAACTACAAAAGGTCCGCATGATTAGGAAACACAGTTATTTTTTTTTAGGACATTCTCATTGTTCTTGCTGTATTTGAGACGCTGGAAAGAAGAGCTTTCTTCTTGCGTGAAAACAGAGTGGGTTTGATTGATGAGAACACTGCTCTGAATTTCCCTTCAGAAACGGAGTTAAACCCCAAGATCTGTGTCTTCCTACAAGCAAGAGTTCATTTCTGGTAAACCCAGTGAATTTTGGGCTCAAATAATTTTTCGCAGTTCACTAACCCAACGCGATTCTCTCTATTAACTAAAAAGCATTTAAGTAAGAGGAGCTGTGGTTTGTATCAGTTTCATAAGCAGAGTTGAACTACAAAGGGTCCCTATGAGTAGGAAACACAGTTCTTTTTTTCAGGGCATGCTCATGGTTCTTGTTGTATTGGAGACACTAGTAAGAAGAGCTTGCTTCTTGCGTTTAAACAGAGTGTGTTTCATGGATGAGAACACTGTTCTGAATTACCCTTCAGAAACGCAGTTAAACCCAAGGTTCTCTGTATTCCTACAAGCAAGAGTTCATTTCTGGTAAACCCAGTGAATTTTGGGCTCAAGTGATTTTACACAGTTCACGAACCCATCGCGATTCTCACTATGAACTAAACAGAATATATGTAAGAGGAGCTGTGGTTTGTATCAGTTTCATAATCAGAATTGAACTACATACGGACCTTTTGAGTAGGAAACATAGTTATTTATTTCAGGGCATTCTCATTGTTCTTGCTGTATTGGAGACGCTGGAAAAAGAGCTTGCTTCTTGCGTGAAAAGAGAGTGGGTTTCCTGGAGGAGAACACTGGTCTGAATTTCGGTTCAGAAACGGAGTTAAACCCCAAGATCTGTGTCTTCCTACAAGCAAGAGTTCATTTCTGGTAAACCCAGTGAATTTTGGGCTCAAATAATTTTTCGCAGTTCACTAACCCAACGCGATTCTCTCTATTAACTAAAAAGCATTTAAGTAAGAGGAGCTGTTGTTTGTATCAGTTTCATAAGCAGAATTGAACTCCCTAAGATCTCTATGAGTAGGAAACAGTTCATTTTATTCAGGGCATGCTCATTGTTCTTGCTGTAATGGAGTTTGTGGAAGGAAGAGCTTGCTTCTAGCGTGAAAACAGAGAGTGTTTCAACGATGAGAACACTGGTCTGAATTTCCCTTCAGTAACAGAGTTAAACCCCCGGTTCTCTGTCTTCCTACAAGCAAGAGTTCATTTCTGGTAAACCAAGTAAATTTTGGGCTCAAATGATTTTTCGCAGTTCATGAACCCAACGCGATTCTCTCTATTAACTAAAAAGCATTTACGTAAGAGGAGCTGTGGTTTGTATCAGTTTTATAAGCAGAGTTTAACTACAAAACGTCCGTAGGAGTAGGAAAGACAGTTCCTTTTTTTTAGGGCCTGCACGTTGTTCTTGTTGTATTGGAGACGCTGGAGAGAAGAGACTGCTTCTTGCGTGAAAACAGAGTTTGTTTAATGGATGAGAACACTGGTCTGAATTTGCCTTCAGAAACGGAGTTAAACCCCAGGATCTGTATCTTCCTACAAGCAGGAGTTCATTTCTGGTAAACCCAGTGAATTTTGGGCTCAAATGATTTTACACAGTTCACGAACCCAACGCGATTCTCACTATGAACTAAAGAGCATATATGTAAGAGGAGCTGTGGTTTGTATCAGTTTCATAAGCAGAATTGAACTACATACGGTCCATATGAGTAGGAAACACTGTCCTTTTTTTCAGGGCATGCTCATTGTTCTTGCTCTAATGGAGTCGCTGGAAAGAAGAGCTTGCTCCTAGCGTTAAAACAGAGTGTGTTTCAAGGATGAGAACACTGTTCTGAATTTCCCTTCAGAAACGGAGTTAAATCCCAGGATCTGTGTCTTCCTTCACTCAAGAGTTCATTTCTGGTAAACCCAGTGAATTTTGGGCTCAAATCATTTTTCCCAGTTCATGATCCCAACGCGATTCTCTCTATTAACTTAAAAGCATTTTTGTAAGAGGAGCTGTGTTTTGTATCAGTTTCATAAGCAGAGTTGAACTACAAAAGGTCCGCATGATTAGGAAACACAGTTATTTTTTTTAGGACATTCTCATTGTTCTTGCTGTATTGGAGACGCTGGAAAGAAGAGCTTTCTTCTTGCGTGAAAACAGAGTGGGTTTGATTGATGAGAACACTGGTCTGAATATCCCTTCAGAAACGGAGTTAAACACCAGGATGTGTGACTTTCTACAAGCAAGAGTTCATTTCTGGTAAACCCAGTGAATTTTCGGCTCAAATGATTTTACACAGTTCACGACCCAATGCAATTCTCACTATTAACTAAAGAGCCTTTATGTAAGAGGAGCTGTGGTTTGTATCAGTTTCATAAGCAGAATTGAACTACCTATGATCTGTATGAGTAGGAAACACAGTTCTTTTTTTCAGGGTATTCTCATTGTTCTTGTTGTAATGGAGTCGCTGGAAAGAAGAGCTTGCTTCTAGCGTTAACACAGATTGTGTTTCAAGGATGAGAACACTGGTCTTAATTTCCCTTCAGAAACGGAGTTAAACCCCAGGATCTGTGTCTTCCTACACGCAAGAGTTCATTTCTGGTAACCCCAGTGAATTTTGGGCTCAAATGATTTTTCCCGGTTCACGAACCCAACGAGATTCTCTCTATTAACTAAAAAGCATTTATGTAAGAGGATCTGTGTTTTGTATCAATTTCATTAGCAGAGTTGAACTACAAAGGTCCGTATGAGTAGGAAACACAGATATTTTTTTAAAGGCATTGTCATTGTTCTTGCTGTATTAGAGACGCTGGAAAAAGAGCTTGCTTCTTTCGTGAAAAGAGTGTTGGTTTTCTGGATTAGAACACTGGTCTGATTTTCCCTTCAGAAACGGAGTTAAACCCCAGGATCTGTATCTTCCTAAAAGCAAGCGTTCATTTTTGGTAAACCCAGAGAATTTTGGGCTCAAATGATTTTACACAATTCTTGATTCCAACGCGATTCTCACTATTAACTAAAGAACACTCATGTAAGAGGAGCTGAGGTTTGTATCAGTTTCAAAACCAGAGTTGAACTACATATGGTCCCTATGAGTAGGAAACACAGTTCATTTTTTCAGGGCATGCTCATGGTTCTTGCTGTATTTGAGACACTGGAAAGAAGAGCTTTCTTCATGCGTTAAAACAGAGTGTGTTTCATGGATGACAACACTGGTCTGAATTTCCATTCAGAAACGGAGTTAAACCTGAGGATCTGTGTCTTCCTACAAGCAAAAGTTCATTTCTGGGAAACCCAGTGAATTTTGGGCTCAAATGATTTTTCCCAGTTCACGAACCCAACAAGATTCTCTCTATTAACAAAAAAAGCATTATGTAAGTGTTTTGTATCAATTTAGTCAGCCTAGTTGAACTACAAAAGGTCCGTATGAGTAGGAAACATAGTTATTTATTTCAGGCTATTCTCATTGTTCTTGCTGTATTGGAGACGCTGGAAAAAGAGCTTGCTTCTTGCGTGAAAAGAGAGTGGGTTTCCTGGAGGAGAACACTGGTCTGAATTTCGGTTCAGAAACGGAGTTAAACCCCAAGATCTGTGTCTTTCTACAAGCAAGAGTTCATTTCTGGTAAACCCAGTGAATTTTGGGCTCAAATCATTTTTCCCAGTTCACTAACCCAACGCGATTCTCTCTATTAACTAAAAAGCATTTAAGTAAGAGGAGCTGTTGTTTGTATCAATTTCATAAGCAGAATTGAACTCCCTAAGATCTCTATGAGTAGGAAACAGTTCATTTTATTCAGGGCATGCTCATTGTTCTTGCTGTAATGGAGTTTATGGAAGGAAGAGCTTGCTTCTAGCGTGAAAACAGAGAGTGTTTCAACGATGAGAACACTGGTCTGAATTTCCCTTCAGTAACAGAGTTAAACCCCCAGTTCTCTGTCTTCCTACAAGCAAGAGTTCATTTCTGGTAAACCAAGGAAATTTTGGGCTCAAATGATTTTTCGCAGTTCACGAACCCAACGCGATTCTATTAACTAAAAAGCATTTACGTAAGAGGAGCTGTGGTTTGTATCAGTTTTATAAGCAGAGTTTAACTACAAAAGGTCTGTAGGAGTAGGAAAGACAGTTCTTTTTTTTTTAGGGCCTACACGTTGTTCTTGTTGTATTGGAGACACTGGAGAGAAGAGACTGCTTCTTGCGTGAAAACAGAGTTTGTTTCATGGATGAGAACACTGGTCTGTATTTCCCTTCAGAAACGGAGTTAAACCCCAGGATCTGTATCTTCCTACAAGCAAGAGTTCATTTCTGGTAAACCCAGTGAATTTTGGGCTCAAATGATTTTACACAGTTCACGAACCCAACGCGATTCTCACTATGAACTAAAGAGCATATATGTAAGAGGAGCTGTGGTTTGTATCAGTTTCATAAGCAGAGTTGAACTACATATGGTCCGTATGAGTAGGAAACACTGTCCTTTTTTTCAGGGCATGCTCATTGTTCTTGCTCTAAAGGAGTCGCTGGAAAGAAGAGCTTGCTCCTAGCATTAAAACAGAGTGTGTTTCAAGGATGAGAACACTGTTCTGAATTTCCCTTCAGAAACGGAGATAAATCCCAGGATCTGTGTCTTCCTTCACTCAAGAGTTCATTTCTGGTAAACCCAGTGAATTTTGGGCTCAAATCATTTTTCACAGTTCATGATCCCAACGCGATTCTCTCTATTAACTAAAAAGCATTTAAGTAAGAGGAGCTGTGGTTTGTATCAGTTTCATAAGCAGAGTTGAACTACAAAGGGTCCGTATGAGTAGGAAACACAGTTCTTTTTTTCAGGGCATGCTCATGGTTCTTGTTGTATTGGAGACACTAGTAAGAAGAGCTTGCTTCTTGCGTTTAAACAGAGTGTGTTTCATGGATGAGAACACTGTTCTGAATTACCCTTCAGAAACGCAGTTAAACCCAAGGTTCTCTGTATTCCTACAAGCAAGAGTTCATTTCTGGTAAACCCAGTGAATTTTGGGCTCAAGTGATTTTACACAGTTCACGAACCCATCGCGATTCTCACTATGAACTAAACAGAATATATGTAAGAGGAGCTGTGGTTTGTATCAGTTTCATAATCAGAATTGAACTACATACGGTCCTTTTGAGTAGGAAACATAGTTATTTATTTCAGGGCATTCTCATTGTTCTTGCTGTATTGGAGACGCTGGAAAAAGAGCTTGCTTCTTGCGTGAAAAGAGAGTGGGTCTCCTGGAGGAGAACACTGGTCTGAATTTCGGTTCAGAAACGGAGTTAAACCCCAAGATCTGTGTCTTCCTACAAGCAAGAGTTCATTTCTGGTAAACCCAGTGAATTTTGGGCTCAAATAATTTTTCGCAGTTCACTAACCCAACGCGATTCTCTCTATTAACTAAAAAGCATTTAAGTAAGAGGAGCTGTTGTTTGTATCAGTTTCATAAGCAGAATTGAACTCCCTAAGATCTCTATGAGTAGGAAACAGTTCATTTTATTCAGGGCATGCTCATTGTTCTTGCTGTAATGGAGTTTGTGGAAGGAAGAGCTTGCTTCTAGCGTGAAAACAGAGAGTGTTTCAACGATGAGAACACTGGTCTGAATTTCCCTTCAGTAACAGAGTTAAACCCCCGGTTCTCTGTCTTCCTACAAGCAAGAGTTCATTTCTGGTAAACCAAGTAAATTTTGGGCTCAAATGATTTTTCGCAGTTCACGAACCCAACGCGATTCTCTCTATTAACTTAAAAGCATTTACGTAAGAGGAGCTGTGGTTTGTATCAGTTTTATAAGCAGAGTTTAACTACAAAAGGTCCGTAGGAGTAGGAAACACAGTTCTGTTTTTTCCGGGCATGCTCATGTTTCTTACTATATTGGAGACGCTGGAAAGAACAGGATGATTATTGCCTTAAAACAGAGTGTTTTTCAGGGATGAGAACTCTGGTCTGAATTTGCCTTAAGAAACGGAGTTAAACCCCAGGATCTGTATCTTCCTACAAGCAAGAGTTCATTTCTGGTAAACCCAGTGAATTTTGGGCTCAAATGATTTTACACAGTTCACGAACCCAACGCGATTCTCACTATGAACTAAAGAGCATATATGTAAGAGGAGCTGTGGTTTGTATCAGTTTCAAGAGCAGAATTGAAGTACATACCGTCCGTATGAGTAGGAAACACTGTCCTTTTTTTCAGGGCATGCTCATTGTTCTTGCTGTATTAGAGACGCTGGAAAAAGAGCTTGCTTCTTTCATGAAAAGAGTGTTGGTTTCCTGGATTAGAACATTGGTCTGATTTTCGCTTCAGAAACGGAGTTAAACCCCAGGATCTGTATCTTCCTAAAAGCAAGCGTTCATTTTTGGTAAACCCAGAGAATTTTGGGCTCAAATGATTTTACACAATTCTTGATTCCAACACGATTCTCACTATTAACTGAAGAACATTCATGTAAGAGGAGCTGTGGTTTGTATCAGTTTCAAAACCAGAGTTGAACTACATATGGTCCCTATGAGTAGGAAACACAGTTCTTTTTTTCAGGGCATGTTCATGGTTCTTGCTGTATTTGAGACACTGGAAAGAAGAGCTTTCTTCATGCGTTAAAACAGAGTGTGTATCATGGATGACAACACTGGTCTGAATTTCCATTCAGAAACGGAGTTAAACCTGAGGATCTGTGTCTTCCTCCATGCAAAAGTTTATTTCTGGAAAACCCAGTGAATTTGGGGCTAAAATAATTTTTCGCATTTCACTAACCCAACGCGATTCTCTCTATTAACTAAAAAGCATTTAAGTAAGAGGAGCTGTGGTTTGTATCAGTTTCGTAAGCAGAGTTGAACAACAAAGGGTCCGTATGAGTAGGAAACACAGTTCTTTTTTTCAGGGCATGCTCATGGTTCTTGTTGTATTGGAGAAACTAGTAAGAAGAGCTTGCTTCTTGCGTTTAAACAGAGTGTGTTTCATGGATGAGAACACTGTTCTGAATTACCCTTCAGAAACGCAGTTAAACCCATGGTTCTCTGTATTCCTACAAGCAAGAGTACATTTCTGGTAAATACAGTGAATTTTGGGCTCAAGTGATTTTACACAGTTCACGAACCCATCGCGATTCTCACTATGAACTAAACAGAATATATGTAAGAGGAGCTGTGGTTTGTATCAGTTTCATAATCAGAATTGAACTACATACGGTCCTTTTGAGTAGGAAACATAGTTATTTATTTCAGGGCATTCTCATTGTTCTTGCTGTATTGGAGACACTGGAAAAAGAGCTTGCTTCTGCGTGAAAAGAGAGTGGGTTTCCTGGAGGAGAACACTGGTCTGAATTTCGGTTCAGAAACGGAGTTAAACCCCAAGATCTGTGTCTTCCTGCAAGCAAGAGTTCATTTCTTGTAAACCCAGTGAATTTTGGGCTCAAATAATTTTTCGCAGTTCACTAACCGAACGCGATTCTCTCTATTAACTAAAAAGCATTTAAGTAAGAGGAGCTGTTGTTTGTATCAGTTTCATAAGCAGAATTGAACTCCCTAAGATCTCTATGAGTAGGAAACACAGTTCATTTTATTCAGGGCATGCTCATTGTTGTTGCTGTAATGGAGTTTGTGGAAGGAAGAGCTTGCTTCTAGCGTGAAAACAGAGAGTGTTTCAACGATGAGAACACTGGTCTGAATTTCCCTTCAGTAATGGAGTTAAACCCCTGGTTCTCTGTCTTCCTACAAGCAAGAGTTCATTTCTGGTAAATCAAGTAAATTTTGGGCTCAAATAATTTTTCGCAGTTCACGAACCCAACGAGATTATCTCTATTACCTAAAAAGCATTTACGTAAGAGGAGCTGTGGTTTGTATCAGTTTTATAAGCAGAGTTTAACTACAAAAGGTACGTAGGAGTAGGAAAGACAGTTCTTTTTTTTTAGGGCCTGCATGTTGTTCTTGTTGTATTGGAGACGCTGGAGAGAAGAGCCTGCTTCTTGCGTGAAAACAGAGTTTGTTTCATGGATGAGAACACTGGTCTGAATTTCCCTTCAGAAACGGAGTTAAACCCCAGGATCTGTGTCTTCCTACAAGCAAGAGTTCATTTCTGGTAAACCCAGAGAATTTTGGGCTCAAATTATTTTTCCCAGTTCAGGAACCCAACAAGATTCTCTCTATTAACAAAAAAGCATTATGTAAGTGTTTTGTATCAATTTAGTCACCCTAGTTGAACTACAAAAGGTCCGTATGAGTAGGAAACATAGTTATTTATTTCAGGGCATTCTCATTGTTATTGCTGTATTGGAGACGCTGGAAAAAGAGCTTGCTTCTTGCGTGAAAAGAGAGTGGGTTTCCTGAAGGAGAACACTGGTCTGAATTTCGGTTCAGAAATGGAGTTAAACCCCAAGATCTGTGTCTTTCTACAAGCAAGAGTTCATTTCTGGTAAACCCAGTGAATTTTGGGCTCAAACAATTTTTCGCAGTTCACTAACCCAACGCGATTCTCTCTATTAACTAAAAAGCATTTAAGTAAGAGGAGCTGTGGTTTGTATCAGTTTCATAAGCAGAGTTGAACTACAAAGGGTTCGTATGAGTAGGAAACACAGTTCTTTTTTTCAGGGCATGCTCTTGGTTCTTGTTGTATTGGAGACACTAGTTAGAAGAGCTTGCTTCTTGCATTTAAACAGAGTGTGTTTTATGGATGAGAACACTGTTCTGAATTACCCATCAGAAAAGCAGTTAAACCCAAGGTTCTCTGTATTCCTACAAGCAAGAGTTCATTTCTGGTAAATCCAGTGAATTTTGGGCTCAAGTGATTTTACACAATTCACGAACCCATCGCGATTCTCACTATGAACTAAACAGAATATATGTAAGAGGAGCTGTGGTTTGTATCAGTTTCATAATCAGAATTGAACTACATACGGTCCTTTTGAGTAGGAAACATAGTTATTTATTTCAGGGCATTCTCATTGTTCTTGCTGTATTGGAGACACTGGAAAAAGAGCTTGCTTCTTGCGTGAAAAGAGAGTGGGTTTCCTGGAGGAGAACACTGGTCTGAATTTCGGTTCAGAAACGGAGTTAAACCCCAAGATCTGTGTCTTCCTACAAGCAAGAGTTCATTTCTGGTAAACCCAGTGAATTTTGGGCTCAAATAATTTTTCGCAGATTACTAACCCAACGCGATTCTCTCTATTAACTAAAAAGCATTTAAGTAAGAGGAGCTGTTGTTTGTATCAGTTTCATAAGCAGAATTGAACTCCCTAAGATCTCTATGAGTAGGAAACACAGTTCAATTATTCAGGGCATCCCTATTGTTCTTCCTGTAATGGAGTTTGTGGAAGGAAGAGCTTGCTTCTAGCGTGAAAACAGAGAGTGTTTCAACGATGAGAACACTGGTCTGAATTTCCCTTCAGTAACAGAGTTAAACCCCCGGTTCTCTGTCTTAATACAAGCAAGAGTTCATTTCTGGTAAACCAAGTAAATTTTGTGCTCAAATGTTTTTTCGCAGTTCACGAACCCAATGCGATTCCCACTATTAACTAAAAAGCATTTACGTAAGAGGAGCTGTGGTTTGTATCAGTTTTATAAGCAGAGTTTAACTACAAAAGGTCCGTAGGAGTAGGAAAGACAGTTCTTTTTTTTTAGGGCCTGCACGTTGTTCTTGTTGTATTGGAGACGCTGGAGAGAAGAGCCTGCTTCTTGCGTGAAAACAGAGTTTGTTTCATGGATGAGAACACTGGTCTGAATTTCCCTTCAGAAACGGAGTTAAACCCCAGGATCTGTGTCTTCCTACAAGCAAGAATTCATTTCTGGTAAACCCAGAGAGTTTTGGGCTCAAATGATTTTACACAGTTCTTGATTCCAACGCAATTTTCACTATTAACTAAAGAACATTCATGTAAGAGGAGAAGTGGTTTGTATCAGTTTCAAAACCTGAGTTGAACTACATATGGGCCGTTTGAGTAGGAAACACAGTTCTTTTTTATCCGGTCATGCTCATGTTTCTTACTATATTGGAGACACTGGAAAGAACAGGATGATTATTGCCTTAAAACAGAGTGTTTTTCAGGGATGAGAACTCTGGTCTGAATTTGCCTTAAGAAACGGAGTTAAACCCCAGGATCTGTATCTTCCTACAAGCAAGAGTTCATTTCTGGTAAACCCAGTGAATTTTGGGCTCAAATGATTTTACACAGTTCACGAACCCAACGCGATTCTCACTATGAACTAAAGAGCATATATGTAAGAGGAGCTGTGGTTTGTATCAGTTTCATAAGCAGAATTGAACTACATACGGTCCGTATGAGTAGGAAACACTGTGCTTTTTTTTCAGGGCATGCTCATTGTTCTTGCTTTAATGGAGTCGCTGGAAAGAAGAGCTTGCTCCTAGCGTTAAAAGAGAGTGTGTTTCAAGGATGAGAACACTGTTCTGAATTTCCCTTCAGAAACGGAGTTAAATCCCAGGATCTGTGTCTTCCTTCACTCAAGAGTTCATTTCTGGTAAACCCAGTGAATTTTGGGCTCAAATCATTTTTCCCAGTTCATGATCCCAACGCGATTCTCTCTATTAACTTAAAAGCATTTTTGTAAGAGGAGCTGTGTTTTGTATCAGTTTCATAAGCAGAGTTGAACTACAAAAGGTCCGCATGATTAGGAAACACAGTTATTTTTTTTTTAGGACATTCTCATTGTTCTTGCTGTATTGGAGACGCTGGAAAGAAGAGCTTTCTTCTTGCTTGAAAACAGAGTGGGTTTGATTGATGAGAACGCTGATCTGAATATCCCTTCAGAAACGGAGTTAAACACCAGGATGTGTGACTTTCTACAAGCAAGAGTTCATTTCTGGTAAACCCAGTGAATTTTCGGCTCAAATGATTTTACACAGTTCACGACCCAACGCAATTCTCACTATTAACTAAAGAGCCTTTATGTAAGAGGAGCTGTGGTTTGTATCAGTTTCATAAGCAGAATTGAACTACCTATGATCTGTATGAGTAGGAAACACAGTTCTTTTTTTCAGGGTATTCTCATTGTTCTTGTTGTAATGGAGTCGCTGGAAAGAAGAGCTTGCTTCTAGCGTTAACACAGATTGTGTTTCAAGGATGAGAACACTGGTCTTAATTTCCCTTCAGAAACGGAGTTAAACCCCAGGATCTGTGTCTTCCTACACGCAAGAGTTCATTTCTGGTAACCCCAGTGAATTTTGGGCTCAAATGATTTTCCCAGTTCACGAACCCAACGAGATTCTCTCTATTAACTAAAAAGCATTTATGTAAGAGGATCTGTGTTTTGTATCAATTTCATTAGCAGAGTTGAACTACAAAGGTCCGTATGAGTAGGAAACACAGATTTTTTTTAAAGGCATTCTCATTGTTCTTGCTGTATTAGAGACGCTGGAAAAAGAGCTTGCTTCTGTCATAAAAAGAGAGTTGGTTTCCTGGATGAGAATACTGGTCTGAATTTCTCTTCAGAAAGGGAGTTAAACCCCAGGATCTGTGTCTTCCTACAAGCAAGAGTTCATTTCTGGTAAACCCAGTGAATTTTGGGCTCAAATTATTGTACACAGTTCTAGATTCCAACGCGATTCTCACTATTAACTAAAGAACATTCATGTAAGAGGAGCTGCGGTTTGTATCAGTTTCAAAAGCAGAGTTGAACTATATATGGTACTTATGAGCAGGAAACAGTTCTTTTTTTCAGTGCATGCTCATGGTTCTTGATGTATTGGTGAAACTGGAAAGAAGAGCTTTCTAATGCGATAAAACAGAGTGTGTTTCATGGATGAGAACATTGTTCTGAATTACCCTTAGGAACAGGAGTTAAACCCCTGGATCTGTGTCTTCCTAGAAGCAAGAGTTCATTTCTGGTAAACCCAGTGAATTTTGGGCTCAAATGATTGTACACACCTCTAGATTCTAACGCGATTCTCACTATAAACTAAAGAAAATTCATGTAAGAGGAGCTGTGTTTTGTATCAGTTTCAAAAGTAGAGTTGAACTACAAAGGGTCCGTATGAGTAGGAAACAGTTCTTTTTTTAGGGCCTGCTCATTTTTCTTGCTGTAACGGAGTCCCTAGAAAGAAGAGCTTGCTTCAAGCGGTAAAACAGAGTGTGTTTCAAGGATGAGAACACTGTTCTGAATTTCCCTTCATAAACGGAGTTAAATCCCAGGATCTGTGTCTTCCTACATGGAAGAGTTCATATCTGGTAAACCCAGTGAATTTTGGGCTCAAATGATTTTGCCCAGTTCACGAACCCAACGCGAATCTCACTATTAACTAAAGAACATTCATGTAAGAGGAGCTGTGGTTTGTATCAGTTTCATAAGCAGAGTTGAACTACATATGGTCCGTATGAGTAGGAAAGACAGTTCTTTTTTTCAGGGCATGCTCATGGTTCTTGCTGTATTGGAGACGCTGTAAAGAAGAGCATGCTTTTGCGTTAAAACAGAGTGTGTTTCATGGATGAGAACACTGGTCTTAATTTCCCTTCAGAAACGGAGTTAAACCCCAGGATCTGTGTTTTCCTACAAGCAAGAGTACATTTCTGGTAAACCCAGTGAATTTTGGGCTCAAATGATTTTTCGCAGTTCACGAACCCAACGCGATTCTCACCATTAACTAAAGAGCATATTTGTAAGATTAGCTGTGTTTTGTATCAGTTTCAAAACCATAGTTGAACTCCATATGGTCCGTATGAGTAGGAAACACAGTTCTTTTTTTCAGGGCATGCTCATGGTTCTTGCTGTATTGGAGACACTGGAAAGAAGAGCTTGCTTCATGTGTTAAAACAGAGTGTGGCTCATGGATGAGAACACTGTTCTGAATTTCTCTTCAGAAACGGAGTTTAACTCCAGGTTCTCTGTCTTCCTACAAGCAAGAGTTCTTTTCTGGTAAACCAAGTGAATTTTGGGCTCAAATGATTTTTCGCAGTTCACGAACCCAACGTGATTCTCTCAATTAACTAAAGAGCATTTATGTAAAAGGAGCTGTGGTTTGTATCAGTTTTATAAGGAGAGTTGACCTACAAAAGGTCCGTATGAGTAGGAAAGACAGTTCTTTTTTTTAGGGCATGCTCATTGTTCTTGCTGTATTGGAGATGCTGGAGAGAAGAGCCTGCTTCTTGCGTGAAAACAGAGTGTGTTTCATGGATGAGAACACTGGTCTGAATTTCCCTTCAGAAACGGAGTCAAATCCCAGGATCTGTGTCTTCCTACAAGCAACAGATCATTTCATGTAAACCCAGTGAATTTTGGGCTCCAATGATTTTTCCCAGTTCACAAACCCAACACGATTCTATCTACTAACTAAAAAGCATTTATGTAAGAGGAGCTGTGTTTTGTATCAATTTCCTAAGCAGAGTTGAACTACAAAAGGTCCGTATGAGTATGTAACACAGTTCTATTTTTCAGGGCATGCTCATAGTTCTTGCTGTATTGGAGACGCTGTAAAGAAGAGCCTGCTTCTTGCGTTAAAACAGAGTGTGTTTCATGGATGAGAACACTGGTCTGAATTTCTCTTCAGAAACGGAGTTAAACCCCAGGATCTCTGTCTTCCTACCAGCAACAGTTCATATCTGGTAAAATCAGTGAATTTTGGGCTCAAATGATTTTACACAGTTCACGAACCCAACGCGATTCTCACTATGAACTAAAGAGGATATATGTAAGAGGAGCTGTGGTTTGTATCAGTTTCATAAGTAGAATTGAACTATATATGGTCCGTATGAGTAGGAAACACAGTTATTTTTTTCAGGGCATTCCCATTGTTCTTGCTGTATTGGAGACTCTGGAAAAAGAGCTTGATTCTTTCGTGAAAAGAGAGTTGCTTTCCTGGATGAGAACACTGGTCTGAATTTTGCTTCAGAAAGGGAGTTAAACCCCACGATCTGTGTCTTCCTACAAGCAAGAGTTCATTTCTGGTAAACCCAGTGAATTTTGGGCTCAAATGATTGTACACACTTCTAGATTCCAACACGATTCTCACTATTAACTAAAGAGCATATATGTAAGTGGAGCTGTGATTTGTATCAGTTTCATAAGCAGAATTGAACTACATATGGTCCGTATGAGTAGGAAACTCTGTCCTTTTTTTCAGGGCATGCTCATTGTTCTTGCTGTAACGGAGTCGCTAGAAAGAAGAGCTTGCTTCAAGCGGTAAAACAGAGTGTGTTTCAAGGATGAGAACACTGTTCTGAATTTCCCTTCATAAACGGAGTTAAATCCCAGGATCTGTGTCTTCCTACAAGGAAGAGTTCATATCTGGTAAACCTAGTAAATTTTGGGCTCAAATGATTTTTCCCAGTTCACGAACCCAACGCGATTCTCACTATTAACTAAAGAGCTTTTAAGTAAGAGGAGCTGTGGTTTGTATCAGTTTCATAAGCAGAGTTGAACTACAAAAGGTCCCTATGAGTAGGAAAGACAATTCTTTTTTTCAGGGCATGCTCATGGTTCTTGCTGTATTGCAGACACTGGACAGAAGAGGATGCTTCTTGCGTTAAAACAGATGGTGTTTAATGGATGAGAACACTGGTCTGAATTTCCCTTCAGAAACAGACTTAAACCAAAAGCTCTGTGTCTTCCTAAAAGCAAGAGTTCATTTCCAGTAAACCCAGTGATTTTTCGGCTCAAATGAATTTACACAGTTCAGGAAACTAACACGATTTTCACTATTAACTAAAGAGCATCTATGCAAAGATGCTTTGGTTTGTATGAGTTTCATAAGCAGAGATGAACTAGACATGATCCTATTGAGTAGGAAACACAGTTCTTTTTTTCTGGGCATGCTCATATTTCATGTTGTAGTGCAGACGCTGGACAGAAGAGGATGCTTCTTGCATTAAAACAGATGTTGTTTCATGGATGAGAACACTGGTCTCTATTTTCCTCCAGAAACAGATTTAAACCAAAGGCTTTGTGTCATCCTACAAGCAAGAGTTCATTTCCAGTAAACACAGTGATTTTTCGGCTCAAATGAATTTACACAGTTCACGAACCCAACGCGATTTTAACTATTAACTAAAGACCATGTATGAAGAGATGCTGTCGTTTGTATGAGTTTCATATGCAGAGTTGAACTAGACATGGTCCTTTTGAATAGGAGCACAGTAGTTTTTTTTCTGGGCATGCTCATGTTTCTTGCTATATTGGAGACACTGGACAGAAGAGGATGCTTCTTGCGTCAAAACAGAGTGTGTTTCATATATGAGAACCATGTTCTGGTTCACTGGTGTTCACTGGTTTGAATTTTCCTTCAGAAATGGGGTTAAACCAAAGTCTCTGTGTCTTTCTACAAGCTAGAGTTCATTTCCAGTAAAACTAGTGATTTTTCGCCTAAAATGAATTTACACAGTTCACGAACCCAACACGATTTTTACTATTAACTAAAGAGCATCTATGTAAAAGATGCTGTGGTTTGTATGAGTTTCATAAGGAGAGTTGAACTAGACATGATCCTATTGAGTAGGAAATACAGTAATTTTTTTCTGGGCATGCTCATCTTTCTTGCTGTATTCAAGAGTCTGGAAAGAAGAGCATGCTTCTTGCGTCAAAACAGAGTGGGTTTCATGGATGAGAACACTGGTTTGAATATTCCTTCAAAAATGGGGTTAAACCAAAGTCTCTGTGTCTTTCTAAAAGCAAGAGTTCATTTCCAGTAAACCCAGTGATTTTTCGGCTCAAATGAATTTACACCGTTCACGAACCCAACACGAATTTACTAATACCTAAAGAGCATCAATGTAAGAGATGCTGTGGTTTGTATGAGTTTCATAAGCAGAGTTCAACTAGATATGGTCCGTATTAGTAGGAAACACAGTTCTTATTTCTGGGCATGCTCATGTTTCTTGCTGTATTACAGACCCTGGAAAGAAGAGCATGCTTCTTGCGTTAAACCAGATTGTGTTTCATGGATAAGAACACTGGTCTGAATTTTTCTTCAGAAACGGAGTTAAACCAAAGCTCTGTGTCTTCCTACAAGCAAGAGTTCATTTAGGGTAAACCCAGGGATTTTTCGGCTCAAATGGATTTACACAGTTCACGAACCCAACACGTTTTTCACTATTAAATAAAGAGCAACTATGTAAGAGATCCTGTGGTTTGTATGAGTTTCATTAGCAGAGTTCCACTAGATTAGGATTGTATGAGTAGTAAACACAGTTCTTTTTTTTCTGGGCATGCACATATTTCTTGTTGTAGTGCAGACGCTGGACAGAAGAGGATGCTTCTTGCATTAAAACAGATGTTGTTTTATGGATGAGAACACTGGTCTGAATTTCCTTTCAGAAACACAGTTAAACCAAAGGCTCTGTGTCTTCCTAAAAGCAAGAGTTCATTACCGGTAAACACAGTGATTTTCGGCCCAAATGAATTTACACATTTCACGAACTCAACACGATTTTCACTAATAAATAAAGAGCATCTATGTAAGAGATGCTGTGGTTTGTATGAGATTCATAAGCAGAGTTCAACTAGATATGGTCCATATGAGGAGGAAACACAGATCTTTTTTTCTGGGCATGCTCATATTTCTTGTTGTAGTGCAGAGAATGGACAGAAGAGGATGCTTCTTGCGTTAAAACAGAGGGTGTTTCATCGATGAGAACCCTGGTCTCAATTTCCCTTCACAAACGAGTTAAACCAAAGACTCTGTGTCTTCCTAAAAGCAATAGTTCATTTCCAGTGATCACAGTGATTTTTCGAATCAAATGAATTTACAGTGTTCACGAACCCACCACGATTTTCGCTATTAACTAAAGAGCATCTATGTAAAAGATGCTGTGGTTTGTTACAGTTTCATAAGCAGACTTCAACTAGATATGGTCCGTAAGAGTAGGAATCACAGTTCTTTTTTTCTGGGCATGCTCATTTTTCTTGCTCTAATGGAGATGCTGGACAGAAGAGGATGCTTCTTTTGTTAAAACACAGGGTGTTTCATAGATGAGAACACTGGCCTGAATTTCCCTTCAGAACAAGAGTTAAACCAAAGGCTCTGTGTCTTCCTACAAGCAAGAGTTCATTTCCGGTAAACCCAGTGACTTTTCGTCTCAAATGAATTTACACAGTTCACGAACCTAACATGATTTTCACTATTAACTAAAGAGCATCTATGAAGAGATGCTGTGGTTGGTAAGAGTTTCATAAGCAGAGTTCAACTAGATATGGTCTGTATGAGTAGGAAACACAGTTCATTATTTCTGGGCATGCTCATATTTCTTGCTATATTACAGACCCTGGAAAGAAGAGCATGGTACTTGAATTAAAACAGAGTGTGTTTAATGGATGAGAACACTGGTCTCAATTTTTCTTCAGACACGGAGTTAAACCAATGTCTCTGTGTCTTCCTACAAGCAGGAGTTCTTTTCCGGTATACCCAGTGATTTTTCGGCTCAAATGAATATAAACAGTTCAGGATCCCAACAGGATTTTCACTATTAAATAAAGAGTAACTATGTGAGCGATCCTGTGGTTTGTATGAGTTTCACAAGCAGAGTTCCACTAGATAAGGTCCCTATGAGTAGGAAACACAGTTCTTTTTTTCTGGGAATGCTCATATTTCTTGTTGTAGTGCAGATGCTGGACAGAAGAGGATGCTTCTTGCATTAAAACAGAGTGTGTTTCATGGATGAGAACACTGGTCTCTATTTTCCTTCAGAAAGGGATTTAAACCAAAGGCTCTGTGTCTTCCTACAAGCAAGAGTTCATTTCCAGTAAACACAGTGATTTTTCGGCTCAAATTAATTTACACAGTTCACGAACCCAACACGGTTTTCACTATTAACTAAAGAGCATCTATGAAGAGATGCTGTGGTTTGTATGAGTTTCATAAGCAGAGTTGAACTAGACATGATCCTCTTGAGTAGGAAATACAGTAATTTTTTTTCTGGGCATGCTCATCTTTCTTGGTGTATTTGAGACTCTGGAGAGAAGAGCATGCTTCTTGCGTCAAAACAGAGTGTGTTTCATGGATGAGAACACTGGTTTGAATTTTCCTTCAGAAATGGGGTTAAACCAAAGTCTCTGTGTCTTTCTACAAGCAAGAGTTCATTTCCAGTAAAACTAGTGATTTTTCGGCTCAAATGAATTTACACAGTTCACGAACCCAACACGATTTTCACTATTAACTAAAGAGCATCTATGTAAAAGATGCTGTGGTTTGTATGAGTTTCATAAGCAGAGTTCAACTAGATATGGTCCTTATGAGTTGGAAACTCAGTTCTTTTTTTCTGGGCATGCTCATATTTCTTGCTGTAGTGAAGACACTGGACAGAAGAGGATGCTTCTTTGTTAAAACAGAGGGTGTTTCATGGATGAGATCACTGGTCTGAATATACCTTCACAAAAGGAGTTAAACCAAAGGCTGTGTGTTTTCCTACAAGCAAGAGTTCATTTCCGGTAAACCCAGTGATTTTTCGGCTCAAATGAATTTACACCATTCACGAACCCAACACGAATTTACTAATGCATAAAGAGCATCTATGTAAGAGATGCTGTGGTTTGTATGAGTTTCATAAGCAGAGTTCAACTAGATATGAGCGTATGAGTAGGAAACACAGTTCTTTATTTCTGGGCATTTTCATGTTTCTTGCTGTATTACAGACCCTGGAAAGAAGAGCATGCTTCTTGCTTTAAAACAGAGGGTGTTTCATCGATGAGAACACTGGTCTGAATTTCCCTTCAGAACCCGAGTTAAACCAAAGGCTCCGTGTCTTCCTAAAAGAAAGTGTTCATTTGCAGAAAACCCAGTGACTTTTCGGCTCAAATGAATTTACACTGTTCATGAACCCACCACGATTTTCACTATTAACTAAAGAGCATCTATGTAAAATATGCTGTGGTTTGTTACAGTTTCATAAGCAGACTTCAACTAGATATGGTCCGTAAGAGTAGGAAACACAGTTCTTTTTTTCTGGGAATGCTCATTTTTCTTGCTGTAATGGAGACGCTGGACAGAAGAGGATGCTTCTTTTGTTAAAACAGAGGGTGTTTCATGGATGAGAACACTGGCCTGAATTTCCCTTCAGAACCCGAGTTAAACCAAAGGCTCCGTGTCTTCCTAAAAGCAAGAGTTCATTTCCAGTAAACCCAGTGATTTTTCAGCTCAAATGAATTTACACAGTTCATGAACCTAACACGATTTTCACTATTAACTAAAGAGCATCTATGAAGAGATGCTGTGGTTTGTATGAGTTTCATAAGCAGAGTTGAACTAGACATGATCCTATTGAGTAGGAAATACAGTAATTTTTTTCTGGGCATGCTCATCTTTCTTGCTGTATTCGAGACTCTGGAAAGAAGAGCATGCTTCTTGTTTTAAAAGAGAGTGTGTTTCATGTACGAGAACAATGGTTTGAATTTTCCTTCAGAAATGGGGTTAAACCAAAATCTCTGTGTCTTCCTACAAGCAAGAGTTCATTTCCGGTAAACCTAGTGATTTTTCGGCTCAAATGAATTTACACAGTTCACGAACCCAACCCGATTTTCACTATTAACTAAAGAGCATCTATGTAAAAGATGCTGTGGTTTGTATGAGTTTCATAAGCAGATTTCTACTAGATATGGTCCTTATGAGTAGGAAACTCAGTTCTTTTTTTCTGGGCATGCTCATATTTCTTGCTGTAGTGCAGACACTGGACAGAAGAGGATGCTTCTTTGTTAAAACAGTTGGTGTTTCATGGATGAGAACACTGGTCTGAATTTTTCTTCAGAAACGGAGTTAAACCAAAGGCTCTGTGTCTTCCTACAAGCAAGAGTTCATTTAGGGTAAACCCAGTGATTTTTTGGCTCAAATGAATTTAAACAGTTCAGGAACCCAACACGATTTTCACTATTAAATAAAGAGCAACTATGTAAGCGATCCTGTGGTTTGTATGAGTTTCACTAGCAGAGTTCCACTAGATAAGGTCTGTATGAGTAGGAAACACAGTTCTTTATTTCAGGGCATGCTCATGTTTCTTGCTGTATTACAGACCCTGGAAAGAGGAGCATGCTTCTTGCATTAAAACAGAGTGTGTTTCATGGATGAGAACACTGGTCTCTATTTTCCTTCAGAAACGGATTTAAACCAAAGGCTCTGTGTCTTCCTAAAAGCAAGAGTTCATTTCCAGTAAACGCAGTGATTTTTCGGCTCAAATGAATTTACACAGTTCACGAACCCAACACAGTTTTCACTATTAACTAAAGAGCATCTATGAAGAGATGCTGTGGTTTGTATGAGTTTCATAAGCAGAGTTGAACTAGACATGATCCTCTTGAGTAGGAAATACAGTAATTTTTTTCTGGGCATGCTCATCTTTCTTCCTGTATTTGAGACTCTGGAAAGAAGAGCATGCTTCTTGTGTCAAAACAGAGTGTGTTTCATGGATGAGAACACTGGTTTGAATTTTCCTTCAGAAATGGGGTTAAACCAAAGTCTCTGTGTCTTTCTACAAGCAAGAGTTCATTTCCGGTAAAACTAGTGATTTTTCGGCTCAAATGAATTTACACAGTTCACAAACCCAACACGATTTTCACTATTAACTAAAGAGCATCTATGTAAAAGATGCTGTGGTTTTTATGAGTTTCATAAGCAGAGTTCTACTAGATATGGTCCTTATGAATTGGAAACTCAGTTCTTTTTTCTCTACATGCTCATATTTCTTGCTGTAGTGCAGACACTGGACAGAAGAGGATGCTTCTTTGTTAAAACAGAGGGTGTTTCATGGATGAGAACACTGGTCTGAATATGCCTTCACAAAAGGAGTTAAACCAAAGGCTGTGTGTTTTCCTACAAGCAAGAGTTCATTTCCGGTAAACCCAGTGATTTTTCGGCTCAAATGAATTTACACCATTCACGAACCCAACACGAATTTACTAATACATAAAGAGCATCTATGTAAGAGATGCTGTGGTTTGCATGAGTTTCATAAGCAGAGTTCAACTAGATATGGTGCGTATGAGTAGGAAACACAGTTCTTTATTTCTAGGCATGCTCATGTTTCTTGCTGTATTATAGACCCTGGAAAGAAGAGCATGCTTCTTGCGTTAAAACAGAGGGTGTTTCATCGATGAGAACACTGGTCTGAATTTCCCTTCACAAACGACTTAAACCAAAGGCTCGGCGTCTTCCTAAAACAAAGTGTTCATTTGCAGTAAACCCTGTGACTTTTCGGCTCAAATGAATTTACACTGTTCATGAACCCACCACGATTTTCGCTATTAACTAAAGAGCATCTATGTAAAAGATGCTGTGGTTTGTAACAGTTTCATAAGCAGACTTCAACTAGATATGGTCCGTAAGAGTAGGAAACACAGTTCTTTTTTTCTGGGCATGCTCATTTTTCTTGCTGTAATGGAGACGCTGGACAGAAGAGGATGCTTCTTTTGTTAAAACTAGGGTGTTTCATGGATGAGAACACTGGCCTGAATTTCCCTTCAGAACCCGAGTTAAACCAAAGGCTCCGTGTCTTCCTAAAAGCAAGAGTTCATTTCCAGTAAACCCAGTGATTTTTCAGCTCAAATGAATTTACACAGTTCATGAAACTAACACGATTTTCACTATTAACTAAAGAGCATCTATGAAGAGATGCTGTGGTTTGTATGAGTTTCATAAGCAGAGTTGAACTAGACATGATCCTATTGAGTAGGAAATACAGTAATTTTTTTCTGGGCATGCTCATCTTTCTTGCTGTATTCGAGACTCTGGAAAGAAGAGCATGCTTCTTGTTTTAAAAGAGAGTGTGTTTCATGTATGAGAACAATGGTTTGAATTTTCCTTCAGAAATGGGGTTAAACCAAAATCTCTGTGTCTTCCTACAAGCAAGAGTTCATTTCCGGTAAACCTAATGATTTTTCGGCTCAAATGAATTTACACAGTTCACGAACCCAACACGATTTTCACTATTAACTAAAGAGCATCTATGTAAAAGATGCTGTGGTTTGTATGAGTTTCATAAGCAGATTTCTACTAGATATGGTCCTTATGGGTAGGAAACTCAGTTCTTTTTTTCTGGGCATGCTCATATTTCTTGCTGTAGTGCAGACACTGGACAGAAGAGGATGCTTCTTTGTTAAAACAGATGGTGTTTCATGGATAAGAACACTGATATGAATTTTTCTTCAGAAACGGAGTTAAACCAAAGGCTCTGTGTCTTCCTACAAGCAAGAGTTCATTTAGGGTAAACCCAGTGATTTTTTGGCTCAAATGAATTTACACAGTTCAGGAACCCAACACGATTTTCACTATTAAATAAAGAGCAACTATGTAAGCGATCCTGTGGTTTGTATGAGTTTCACTAGCAGAGTTCCACTAGATAAGGTCCGTATGAGTAGGAAACACAGTTCTTTATTTCTGGGCATGCTCATGTTTCTTGCTGTATTACAGACCCTGGAAAGAAGAGCATGCTTCTTGCATTAAAACAGAGTGTGTTTCATGGATGAGAACACTGGTCTCTATTTTCCTTCAGAAACGGATTTAAACCAAAGGCTCTGTGTCTTCCTACAAGCAAGAGTTCATTTCCAGTAAACACAGTGATTTTTCGGCTCAAATGAATTTACACAGTTCACGAACCCAACACGGTTTTCACTATTAACTAAAGAGCATCTATGAAGAGATGCTGTGGTTTGTATGAGTTTCATAAGCAGAGTTCAACTAGATATGGTGCGTATGAGTAGGAAACACAGTTCTTTATTTCTAGGCATGCTCATGTTTCTTGCTGTATTATAGACCCTGGAACGAAGAGCATGCTTCTTGCGTTAAAACAGAGGGTGTTTCATCGATGAGAACACTGGTCTGAATTTCCCTTCACAAACGACTTAAACCAAAGGCTCTGCGTCTTCCTAAAAGAAAGTGTTCATTTGCAGTAAACCCAGTGACATTTCGGCTCAAATGAATTTACACTGTTCATGAACCCACCACGATTTTCGCTATTAACTAAAGAGCATCTATGTAAAAGATTCTGTGGTTTGTTACAGCTTCATAAGCAGACTTCAACTAGATATGGTCCGTAAGAGTAGGAAACACAGTTCTTTTTTTCTGGGAATGCTCATTTTTCTTGCTGTAATGGAGACGCTGGACAGAAGAGGATGCTTCCTTTGTTAAAACAGAGGGTGTTTCATGGATGAGAACACTGGCCTGAATTTCCCTTCAGAACCCGAGTTAAACCAAAGGCTCCCTGTCTTCCTAAAAGCAAGAGTTCATTTAGGGTAAACCCAGTGATGTTTTGGCTCAAATGAATTTACACAGTTCAGGAACCCAACACGATTTTCACTATTAAATAAAGAGCAACTATGTAAGCGATCCTGTGGTTTGTATGAGTTTCACTAGCAGAGTTCCACTAGATAAGGTCCGTATGAGTAGGAAACACAGTTCTTTTTTTCTGTGCATGCTCATATTTCTTGTTGTAGTGCAGACACTAGACAGAAGAGGATGCTTCTTCATTAAAACAGATGTTGTTTCATGGATGAGAACACTGGTCTCTATTTTCCTTCAGAAACGGATTTAAACCAAAGGCTCTGTGTCTTCCTCCAAGCAAGAGTTCATTTCCAGTAAACACAGTGATTTTTCGTCTCAAATGAATTTACACAGTTCACGAACCCAACACGGTTTTCACTATTAACTAAAGAGCATCTATGAAGAGATGCTGTGGTTTGTATGAGTTTCATAAGCAGAGTTGAACTAGACATGATCCTATTGAGTAGGAAATACAGTAATTTTTTTCTGGGCATGCTCATCTTTCTTGCTGTATTCGAGACTCTGGAAAGAAGAGCATGCTTCTTGCGTCAAAACAGAGTGTGTTTCATGGATGAGAACACTGGTTTGAATTTTCCTTCAGAAATGGGGTTAAACCAAAGTCTCTGTGTCTTTCTACAAGCAAGTGTTCATTTCTGGTAAAACTAGAGACTTTTCGGCTCAAATGAATTTACACAGTTCAGGAACCCAACAAGATTTTCACTATTAACTAAAGAGCATCTACGTAAAAGATGTTGTGGTTTGTATGAGTTTCATAAGCTGAGTTCTACTAGATATGGTCCTTATGAGTCGGAAACTCAGTTCTTTTTTTCTGGGCATGCTCATATTTCTTGCTGTAGTGCAGACACTGGACAGAAGAGGATGCTTCTTTGTTAAAACAGAGGGTGTTTCATGGATGAGAACACTGCTCTGAATATGCCTTCACAAAAGGAGTTAAACCAAAGGCTGTGTGTTTTCCTACAAGCAAGAGTTCATTTCCGGTAAACCCAGTGATTTTTCGGCTCAAATGAATTTACACCATTCACGAACCCAACACGAATTTACTAATACATAAAGAGCATCTATGTAAGAGATGCTGTGGTTTGTATGAGTTTCATAAGCAGAGTTCAACTAGATATGGTGCGTATGAGTAGGAAACACAGTTCTTTATTTCTAGGCATGCTCATGTTTCTTGCTGTATTATAGACCCTGGAACGAAGAGCATGCTTCTTGCGTTAAAACAGAGGGTGTTTCATCGATGAGAACACTGGTCTGAATTTCCCTTCACAAACGACTTAAACCAAAGGCTCGGCGTCTTCCTAAAAGAAAGTGTTCATTTGCAGTAAACCCAGTGACATTTCGGCTCAAATGAATTTACACTGTTCATGAACCCACCACGATTTTCGCTATTAACTAAAGAGCATCTATGTAAAAGATTCTGTGGTTTGTTACAGCTTCATAAGCAGACTTCAACTAGATATGGTCCGTAAGAGTAGGAAACACAGTTCTTTTTTTCTGGGCATGCTCATTTTTCTTGCTGTAATGGAGACGCTGGACAGAAGAGGATGCTTCCTTTGTTAAAACAGAGGGTGTTTCATGGATGAGAACACTGGCCTGAATTTCCCTTCAGAACCCGAGTTAAACCAAAGGCTCCCTGTCTTCCTAAAAGCAAGAGTTCATTTAGGGTAAACCCAGTGATGTTTTGGCTCAAATGAATTTACACAGTTCAGGAACCCAACACGATTTTCACTATTAAATAAAGAGCAACTATGTAAGCGATCCTGTGGTTTGTATGAGTTTCACTAGCAGAGTTCCACTAGATAAGGTCCGTATGAGTAGGAAACACAGTTCTTTTTTTCTGTGCATGCTCATATTTCTTGTTGTAGTGCAGACACTAGACAGAAGAGGATGCTTCTTCATTAAAACAGATGTTGTTTCATGGATGAGAACACTGGTCTCTATTTTCCTTCAGAAACGGATTTAAACCAAAGGCTCTGTGTCTTCCTCCAAGCAAGAGTTCATTTCCAGTAAACACAGTGATTTTTCGTCTCAAATGAATTTACACAGTTCACGAACCCAACACGGTTTTCACTATTAACTAAAGAGCATCTATGAAGAGATGCTGTGGTTTGTATGAGTTTCATAAGCAGAGTTGAACTAGACATGATCCTATTGAGTAGGAAATACAGTAATTTTTTTCTGGGCATGCTCATCTTTCTTGCTGTATTCGAGACTCTGGAAAGAAGAGCATGCTTCTTGCGTCAAAACAGAGTGTGTTTCATGGATGAGAACACTGGTTTGAATTTTCCTTCAGAAATGGGGTTAAACCAAAGTCTCTGTGTCTTTCTACAAGCAAGTGTTCATTTCTGGTAAAACTAGAGACTTTTCGGCTCAAATGAATTTACACAGTTCAGGAACCCAACAAGATTTTCACTATTAACTAAAGAGCATCTACGTAAAAGATGTTGTGGTTTGTATGAGTTTCATAAGCTGAGTTCTACTAGATATGGTCCTTATGAGTCGGAAACTCAGTTCTTTTTTTCTGGGCATGCTCATATTTCTTGCTGTAGTGCAGACACTGGACAGAAGAGGATGCTTCTTTGTTAAAACAGAGGGTGTTTCATGGATGAGAACACTGCTCTGAATATGCCTTCACAAAAGGAGTTAAACCAAAGGCTGTGTGTTTTCCTACAAGCAAGAGTTCATTTCCGGTAAACCCAGTGATTTTTCGGCTCAAATGAATTTACACCATTCACGAACCCAACACGAATTTACTAATACATAAAGAGCATCTATGTAAGAGATGCTGTGGTTTGTATGAGTTTCATAAGCAGAGTTCAACTAGATATGGTGCGTATGAGTAGGAAACACAGTTCTTTATTTCTAGGCATGCTCATGTTTCTTGCTGTATTATAGACCCTGGAACGAAGAGCATGCTTCTTGCGTTAAAACAGAGGGTGTTTCATCGATGAGAACACTGGTCTGAATTTCCCTTCACAAACGACTTAAACCAAAGGCTCGGCGTCTTCCTAAAAGAAAGTGTTCATTTGCAGTAAACCCAGTGACATTTCGGCTCAAATGAATTTACACTGTTCATGAACCCACCACGATTTTCGCTATTAACTAAAGAGCATCTATGTAAAAGATTCTGTGGTTTGTTACAGCTTCATAAGCAGACTTCAACTAGATATGGTCCGTAAGAGTAGGAAACACAGTTCTTTTTTTCTGGGCATGCTCATTTTTCTTGCTGTAATGGAGACGCTGGACAGAAGAGGATGCTTCCTTTGTTAAAACAGAGGGTGTTTCATGGATGAGAACACTGGCCTGAATTTCCCTTCAGAACCCGAGTTAAACCAAAGGCTCCCTGTCTTCCTTAAAGCAAGAGTTCATTTAGGGTAAACCCAGTGATGTTTTGGCTCAAATGAATTTACACAGTTCAGGAACCCAACACGATTTTCACTATTAAATAAAGAGCAACTATGTAAGCGATCCTGTGGTTTGTATGAGTTTCACTAGCAGAGTTCCACTAGATAAGGTCCGTATGAGTAGGAAACACAGTTCTTTTTTTCTGTGCATGCTCATATTTCTTGTTGTAGTGCAGACACTAGACAGAAGAGGATGCTTCTTCATTAAAACAGATGTTGTTTCATGGATGAGAACACTGGTCTCTATTTTCCTTCAGAAACGGATTTAAACCAAAGGCTCTGTGTCTTCCTCCAAGCAAGAGTTCATTTCCAGTAAACACAGTGATTTTTCGTCTCAAATGAATTTACACAGTTCACGAACCCAACACGGTTTTCACTATTAACTAAAGAGCATCTATGAAGAGATGCTGTGGTTTGTATGAGTTTCATAAGCAGAGTTGAACTAGACATGATCCTATTGAGTAGGAAATACAGTAATTTTTTTCTGGGCATGCTCATCTTTCTTGCTGTATTGGAGACTCTGGAAAGAAGAGCATGCTTCTTGCGTCAAAACAGAGTGTGTTTCATGGATGAGAACACTGGTTTGAATTTTCCTTCAGAAATGGGGTTAAACCAAAGTCTCTGTGTCTTTCTACAAGCAAGTGTTCATTTCTGGTAAAACTAGAGACTTTTCGGCTCAAATGAATTTACACAGTTCAGGAACCCAACAAGATTTTCACTATTAACTAAAGAGCATCTACGTAAAAGATGTTGTGGTTTGTATGAGTTTCATAAGCTGAGTTCTACTAGATATGGCCCTTATGAGTCGGAAACTCAGTTCTTTTTTTCTGGGCATGCTCATATTTCTTGCTGTAGTGCAGACACTGGACAGAAGAGGATGCTTCTTTGTTAAAACAGAGGGTGTTTCATGGATGAGAACACTGCTCTGAATATGCCTTCACAAAAGGAGTTAAACCAAAGGCTGTGTGTTTTCCTACAAGCAAGAGTTCATTTCCGGTAAACCCAGTGATTTTTCGGCTCAAATGAATTTACACCATTCACGAACCCAACACGAATTTACTAATACCTAAAGAGCATCTATGTAAGAGATGCTGTGGTTTGTATGAGTTTCATAAGCAGAGTTCAACTAGATATGGTGCGTATGAGTAGGAAACACAGTTCTTTATTTCTAGGCATGCTCATGTTTCTTGCTGTATTATAGACCCTGGAACGAAGAGCATGCTTCTTGCGTTAAAACAGAGGGTGTTTCATCGATGAGAACACTGGTCTGAATTTCCCTTCACAAACGACTTAAACCAAAGGCTCTGCGTCTTCCTAAAAGAAAGTGTTCATTTGCAGTAAACCCAGTGACATTTCGGCTCAAATGAATTTACACTGTTCATGAACCCACCACGATTTTCGCTATTAACTAAAGAGCATCTATGTAAAAGATTCTGTGGTTTGTTACAGCTTCATAAGCAGACTTCAACTAGATATGGTCCGTAAGAGTAGGAAACACAGTTCTTTTTTTCTGGGCATGCTCATTTTTCTTGCTGTAATGGAGACGCTGGACAGAAGAGGATGCTTCCTTTGTTAAAACAGAGGGTGTTTCATGGATGAGAACACTGGCCTGAATTTCCCTTCAGAACCCGAGTTAAACCAAAGGCTCCCTGTCTTCCTAAAAGCAAGAGTTCATTTAGGGTAAACCCAGTGATGTTTTGGCTCAAATGAATTTACACAGTTCAGGAACCCAACACGATTTTCACTATTAAATAAAGAGCAACTATGTAAGCGATCCTGTGGTTTGTATGAGTTTCACTAGCAGAGTTCCACTAGATAAGGTCCGTATGAGTAGGAAACACAGTTCTTTTTTTTCTGTGCATGCTCATATTTCTTGTTGTAGTGCAGACACTAGACAGAAGAGGATGCTTCTTCATTAAAACAGATGTTGTTTCATGGATGAGAACACTGGTCTCTATTTTCCTTCAGAAACGGATTTAAACCAAAGGCTCTGTGTCTTCCTACAAGCAAGAGTTCATTTCCAGTAAACACAGTGATTTTTCGTCTCAAATGAATTTACACAGTTCACGAACCCAACACGGTTTTCACTATTAACTAAAGAGCATCTATGAAGAGATGCTGTGGTTTGTATGAGTTTCATAAGCAGAGTTGAACTAGACATGATCCTATTGAGTAGGAAATACAGTAATTTTTTTCTGGGCATGCTCATCTTTCTTGCTGTATTGGAGACTCTGGAAAGAAGAGCATGCTTCTTGCGTCAAAACAGAGTGTGTTTCATGGATGAGAACAATGGTTTGAATTTTCCTTCAGAAATGGGGTTAAACCAAAGTCTCTGTGTCTTTCTACAAGCAAGTGTTCATTTCTGGTAAAACTAGAGACTTTTCGGCTCAAATGAATTTACACAGTTCAGGAACCCAACAAGATTTTCACTATTAACTAAAGAGCATCTACGTAAAAGATGCTGTGGTTTGTATGAGTTTCATAAGCTGAGTTCTACTAGATATGGTCCTTATGAGTCGGAAACTCAGTTCTTTTTTTCTGGGCATGCTCATATATCTTGCTGTAGTGCAGACACTGGACAGAAGAGGATGCTTCTTTGTTAAAACAGAGGGTGTTTCATGGATGAGAACACTGGTCTGAATATGCCTTCACAAAAGGAGTTAAACCAAAGGCTGTGTGTTTTCCTACAAGCAAGAGTTCATTTCCGGTAAACCCAGTGATTTTTCGGCTCAAATGAATTTACACGGTTCACAAACCCAACACGAATTTACTAATACCTAAAGAGCATCTATGTAAGAGATGCTGTGGTTTGTATGAGTTTCATAAGCAGACTTCAACTAGATATGGTAGGTAAGAATAGGAAACACAGTTCTTTTTTTCTGGCCATGCTCATTTTTCTTGCTGTAATGGAGACGCTGGACAGAAGAGGATGCTTCTTTTGTTAAAACACAGGGTGTTTCATGGATGAGAACACTGGCCTGAATTTCCCTTCAGAACCAGAGTTAAAGCAAAGGCTCCGTGTCTTCCTAAAAGCAAGAGTTAATTTCCAGTAAACCCAGTGATTTTTCGGCTCAAATGAATTTACACAGCTCACAAACCTATCACGATTTTCACTATTAACTAAACAGCATCTATGAAGAGATGCTGTGGTTTGTATGAGTTTCATAAGCAGAGTTCAACTAGATATGGTCCGTATGAGTAGGAAACACAGTTCTTTATTTCTGGGCATGCTCATGTTTCTTGCTGTATTACAGACCCTGGAAAGAAGAGCATGGTTCTTGCATAAAAACAGAGTGTGTTTCATGGATGAGAACACTGGTCTGAATTTTTCTTCAGACACGGAGTTAAACCAAAGTCTCTGTGTCTTCCTACAAGCAAGAGTTCTTTTCGTGTAAACCCAGTTATTTTTCGGCTCAAATGAATTTACACAGTTCACGAACCGAACGCGATTTTAACTATTAACTATAGAGCATCTTTGAAGAGATGCTGTCGTTTGTATGAGTTTCATATGCAGAGTTGAACTAGACATGATCCTATTGAGTAGGAAATACAGTAATTTTTTTCTGGGCATGCTCATCTTTCTTGCTGTATTGGAGACTCTGGAAAGAAGAGCATGCTTCTTGTTTTAAAACAGAGTGTGTTTCATGTATGAGAACAATGGTTTGAATTTTCCTTCAGAAATGGGGTTAAACCAAAATCTCTGTGTCTTCCTACAAGCAAGAGTTCATTTCCAGTAAACCTAGTGATTTTTCGGCTCAAATGAATTTACACAGTTCACGAACCCAACACGATTTTCACTATTAACTAAAGAGCATCTATGTAAAAGATGCTGTGGTTTGTATGAGTTTCATAAGAGGAGTTCAACTAGATATGGTCCGTATTAGTAGGAAACACAGTTCTTTATTTCTGGGGATGCTCATGTTTCTTGCTGTATTACAGATCCTGGAAAGAAGTGCATGATTCTTGCGTTAAAACAGAGTGTGTTTCATGGATAAGAACACTGGTCTGAATTTTTCTTCAGAAACGGATTTAAACCAAAGGCTCTGTGTCTTCCTATAAGCAAGAGTTCATTTCCAGTAAACCCAGTGATTTTTTTGGCTCAAATGAATTTACACAGTTCACGAACCTAACAGGATTTTCACTATTAACTAAAGAGCATCTATGAAGAGATGCTGCGGTTTGTATGAGTTTCATAAGCAGAGTTCAACTAGATATGTTCCGTATGAGTAGGAAACACAGTTCTTTATTTCTGGGCATGCTCATGTTTCTTGCTGTATTACAGACCCTGGAAAGAAGAGCATGGTTCTTGCTTAAAAACAGAGTGTGTTTCATGGATGAGAACACTGGTCTGAATTTTTCTTCAGACACGGAGTTAAACCAAAGGCTCTGTGTCTTCCTAAAAGCAAGAGTTCATTTCCAGTAAACCCAGTGATTTTTTTGGCTCAAATGAATTTACACAGTTCACAAACCTAACAGGATTTTCACTATTAACTAAAGAGCATCTATGAAGAGATGCTGCGGTTTGTATGAGTTTCATAAGCAGAGTTCAACTAGATATGGTCCGTATTAGTAGGAAACACAGTTCTTTATTTCTGGGGATGCTCATGTTTCTTGCTGTATTACAGATCCTGGAAAGAAGTGCATGATTCTTGCGTTAAAACAGAGTGTGTTTCATGGATAAGAACACTGGTCTGAATTTTTCTTCAGAAACGGATTTAAACCAAAGGCTCTGTGTCTTCCTATAAGCAAGAGTTCATTTCCAGTAAACCCAGTGATTTTTTTGGCTCAAATGAATTTACACAGTTCACGAACCTAACAGGATTTTCACTATTAACTAAAGAGCATCTATGAAGAGATGCTGCGGTTTGTATGAGTTTCATAAGCAGAGTTCAACTAGATATGTTCCGTATGAGTAGGAAACACAGTTCTTTATTTCTGGGCATGCTCATGTTTCTTGCTGTATTACAGACCCTGGAAAGAAGAGCATGGTTCTTGCTTAAAAACAGAGTGTGTTTCATGGATGAGAACACTGGTCTGAATTTTTCTTCAGACACGGAGTTAAACCAAAGGCTCTGTGTCTTCCTAAAAGCAAGAGTTCATTTCCAGTAAACCCAGTGATTTTTTTGGCTCAAATGAATTTACACAGTTCACAAACCTAACAGGATTTTCACTATTAACTAAAGAGCATCTATGAAGAGATGCTGCGGTTTGTATGAGTTTCATAAGCAGAGTTCAACTAGATATGTTCCGTATGAGTAGGAAACACAGTTCTTTATTTCTGGGCATGCTCATGTTTCTTGCTGTATTACAGACCCTGGAAAGAAGAGCATGCTTCTTGTTTTAAAACAGAGTGTGTTTCATGTATGAGAACAATGGTTTGAATTTTCCTTCAGAAATGGCGTTAAACCAAAATCTCTGTGTCTTCCTACAAGCAAGAGTTCATTTCCGGTAAACCTAGTGATTTTTCGGCTCAAATGAATTTACACAGTTCACGAACCCAACACGATTTTCACTATTAACTAAAGAGCATCTATGTAAAAGATGCTGTGGTTTGTATGAGTTTCATAAGAGGAGTTCAACTAGATATGGTCCGTATTAGTAGGAAACACAGTTCTTTATTTCTGGGCATGCTCATGTTTCTTGCTGTATTACAGATCCTGGAAAGAAGAGCATGATTCTTGCGTTAAAACAGAGTGTGTTTCATGGATAAGAACACTGGTCTGAATTTTTCTTCAGAAACGGAGTTAAACCAAAGGCTCTGTGTCTTCCTACAAGCAAGAGTTCATTTAGGGTAAACCCAGTGATTTTTTGGCTCAAATGAATTTACACAGTTCAGGAACCCAACACGATTTTCACTATTAAAAAAAGAGCAACTATGTAAGCGATCCTGTGGTTTGTATGAGTTTCACTAGCAGAGTTCCACTAGATAAGGTCCGTATGAGTAGGAAACACAGTTCTTTTTTTCTGGGCATGCTCATATTTCTTGTTGTAGTGCAGACGCTGGACAGAAGAGGATGCTTCTTGCATTAAAAGAGATGTTGTTTCATGGATGAGAACACTGGTCTCTATTTTCCTTCAGAAACGGATTTAAACCAAAGGCTCTGTGTCTTCCTAAAAGCAAGAGTTCATTTCCAGTAAACCCAGTGATTTTTTTGGCTCAAATGAATTTACACAGTTCGCGAACCTAACACGATTTTCACTATTAACTAAAGAGCATCTATGAAGAGATGCTGCGGTTTGTATGAGTTTCATAAGCAGAGTTCAACTAGATATGTTCTGTATGAGTAGGAAACACAGTTCTTTATTTCTGGGCATGCTCATGTTTCTTGCTCTATTATAGACCCTGGAAAGAAGAGCATGGTTCTTGCATAAAAACAGAGTGTGTTTCATGGATGAGAACACTGGTCTGAATTTTTCTTCAGACACGGAGTTAAATCAAAGTCTCTGTGTCTTCCTACAAGCAAGAGTTCTTTTCGGGTAAACCCAGTTATTTTTCGGCTCAAATGAATTTACACAGTGCACGATCCCAACACGATTTTAACTATTAACTATAGAGCATCTATGAAGAGATGCTGTCGTTTGTATGAGTTTCATATGCAGAGTTGAACTAGACATGATCCTATTGAGTAGGAAATACAGAAATTTTTTTCTGGGCATGCTCATCTTTCTTGCTGTATTGGAGACTCTGGAAAGAAGAGCATGCTTCTTGTTTTAAAACAGAGTGTGTTTCATGTATGAGAACAATGGTTTGAATTTTCCTTCAGAAATGGGGTTAAACCAAAATCTCTGTGTCTTCCTACAAGCAAGAGTTCATTTCCGGTAAACCTAGTGATTTTTCGGCTCAAATGAATTTACACAGTTCAAAACCCAACACAATTTTCACTATTAACTAAAGAGCATCTATGTAAAAGATGCTGTGGTTTGTATGAGTTTCATAAGAGGAGTTCAACTAGATATGGTCCGTATTAGTAGGAAACACAGTTCTTTATTTCTGGGCATGCTCATGTTTCTTGCTGTATTACAGATCCTGGAAAGAAGAGCATGATTCTTGCGTTAAAACAGAGTGTGTTTCATGGATAAGAACACTGGTCTGAATTTTTCTTCAGAAACGGAGTTAAACCAAATGCTCTGTGTCTTCCTACAAGCAAGAGTTCATTTAGGGTAAACCCAGTGATTTTTTGGCTCAAATGAATTTACACAGTTCAGGAACCCAACACGATTTTCACTATTAAATAAAGAGCAACTATGTAAGCTATCCTGTGGTTTGTATGAGTTTCACTAGCAGAGTTCCACTAGATAAGGTCCGTATGAGTAGGAAACACAGTTCTTTTTTTCTGGGCATGCTCATATTTCTTGTTGTAGTACAGACGCTGGACAGAAGAGGATGCTTCTTGCATTAAAACAGATGTTGTTTCATGGATGAGAACACTGGTCTCTATTTTCCTTCAGAAACGGATTTAAACCAAAGGCTCTGTGTCTTCCTAAAAGCAAGAGTTCATTTCCAGTAAACCCAGTGATTTTTTTGGCTCAAATGAATTTACACAGTTCACGAACCTAACACGATTTTCACTATTAACTAAAGAGCATCTATGAAGAGATGCTGCGGTTTGTATGAGTTTCATAAGCAGAGTTCAACTAGATATGTTCCGTATGAGTAGGAAACACAGTTCTTTATTTCTGGGCATGCTCATGTTTCTTGCTGTATTACAGACCCTGGAAAGAAGAGCATGGTTCTTGCATAAACACAGAGTGTGTTTCATGGATGAGAACACTGGTCTGAATTTTTCTTCAGACACGGAGTTAAATCAAAGTCTCTGTGTCTTCCTACAAGCAAGAGTTCTTTACGGGTAAACCCAGTTATTTTTTGGCTCAAATGAATTTACACAGTGCACGAACCCAACACGATTTTAACTATTAACTATAGAGCATCTATGAAGAGATGCTGTCGTTTGTATGAGTTTCATATGCAGAGTTGAACTAGACATGATCCTATTGAGTAGGAAATACAGAAATTTTTTTCTGGGCATGCTCATCTTTCTTGCTGTATTGGAGACTCTGGAAAGAAGAGCATGCTTCTTGTTTTAAAACAGAGTGTGTTTCATGGATGAGAACAATGGTTTGAATTTTCCTTCAGAAATGGGGTTAAACCAAAATCTCTGTGTCTTCCTACAAGCAAGAGTTCATTTCCGGTAAACCTAGTGATTTTTCGGCTCAAATGAATTTACACAGTTCACGAACCCAACACGATTTTCACTATTAACTAAAGAGCATCTATGTAAAAGATGCTGTGGTTTGTATGAGTTTCATAAGAGGAGTTCAACTAGATATGGTCCGTATTAGTAAGAAACACAGTTCTTTTTTTCTGGGCATGCTCATATTTCTTGTTGTAGTGCAGACACTGCACAGAAGAGGATGCTTCTTGCATTAAAACAGATGTTGTTTCATGGATGAGAACACTGGTCTCTATTTTCCTTCAGAAACGGATTTAAACCAAAGGCTCTGTGTCTTCCTAAAAGCAAGAGTTCATTTCCAGTAAACCCAGTGATTTTTCGGCTCAAATGAATTTACACAGTTCACGAACCTAACACGATTTTCACTATTAACTAAAGAGCATCTATGAAGAGATGCTGCGGTTTGTATGAGTTTCATAAGCAGAGTTCAACTAGATATGGTCCGTATGAGTAGGAAACACAGTTCTTTATTTCTGGGCATGCTCATGTTTCTTGCTGTATTACAGACCCTGGAAAGAAGAGCATGGTTCTTGCATAAAAACAGAGTGTGTTTCCTGGATGAGAACACTGGTCTGAATTTTTCTTCAGACACAGAGTTAAACCAAACTCTCTGTGTCTTCCTACAAGCAAGAGTTCTTTTCGGGTAAACCCAGTTATTTTTCGGCTCAAATGAATTTACACAGTTCACGAACCCAACACGATTTTAACTATTAACTATAGAGCATCTATGAAGAGATGCTGTCGTTTGTATGAGTTTCATATGCAGAGTTGAACTAGACATGATCCTATTGAGTAGGAAATACAGAAATTTTTTTCTGGGCATGCTCATCTTTCTTGCTGTATTGGAGACTCTGGAAAGAAGAGCATGCTTCTTGTTTTAAAACAGAGTGTGTTTCATGTATGAGAACAATGGTTTGAATTTTCCTTCAGAAATGGGGTTAAACCAAAATCTCTGTGTCTTCCTACAAGCAAGAGTTCATTTCTGGTAAACCTAGTGATTTTTCGGCTCAAATGAATTTACACAGTTCACGAACCCAACACGATTTTTACTATTAACTAAAGAGCATCTATGTAAAAGATGCTGTGGTTTGTATGAGTTTCATAAGAGGAGTTCAACTAGATATGGTCCGTATTAGTAAGAAACACAGTTCTTTTTTTCTGGGCATGCTCATATTTCTTGTTGTAGTGCAGACACTGCACAGAAGAGGATGCTTCTTGCATTAAAACAGATGTTGTTTCATGGATGAGAACACTGGTCTCTATTTTCCTTCAGAAACGGATTTAAACCAAAGGCTCCGTGTCTTCCTAAAAGCAAGAGTTCATTTCCAGTAAACCCAGTGATTTTTCGGCTCAAATGAATTTACACAGTTCACGAACCTAACACGATTTTCACTATTAACTAAAGAGCATCTATGAAGAGATGCTGCGGTTTGTATGAGTTTCATAAGCAGAGTTCAACTAGATATGGTCCGTATGAGTAGGAAACACAGTTCTTTATTTCTGGGCATGCTCATGTTTCTTGCTGTATTACAGACCCTGGAAAGAAGAGCATGGTTCTTGCATAAAAACAGAGTGTGTTTCCTGGATGAGAACACTGGTCTGAATTTTTCTTCAGACACAGAGTTAAACCAAACTCTCTGTGTCTTCCTACAAGCAAGAGTTCTTTTCGGGTAAACCCAGTTATTTTTCGGCTCAAATGAATTTACACAGTTCACGAACCCAACACGATTTTAACTATTAACTATAGAGCATCTATGAAGAGATGCTGTCGTTTGTATGAGTTTCATATGCAGAGTTGAACTAGACATGATCCTATTGAGTAGGAAATACAGATATTTTTTTCTGGGCATGCTCATCTTTCTTGCTGTATTGGAGACTCTGGAAAGAAGAGCATGCTTCTTGTTTTAAAACAGAGTGTGTTTCATGGATGAGAACAATGGTTTGAATTTTCCTTCAGAAATGGGGTTAAACCAAAATCTCTGTGTCTTCCTACAAGCAAGAGTTCATTTCCGGTAAACCTAGTGATTTTTCGGCTCAAATGAATTTACACAGTTCACTAACCCAACACGAATTTACTAATACCTAAAGAGCATCTATGAAGAGATGCTGTCGTTTGTATGAGTTTCATATGCAGAGTTTAACTAGACACGGTCCTTTTGAATAGGAGCACAGTTGTTTTTTTTCTGGGCATGCTCATGTTTCTTGCTATATTGGAGACACTGGACAGAAGAGGATGCTTCTTGCATTAAAACAGAGGGTGTTTCATCGATGAGAACACTGGTCTCTATTTTCCTTCAGAAACGGATTTAAACCAAAGGCTCTGTGTCTTCCTACAAGCAAGAGTTCATTTCCAGTAAACACAGTGATTTTTCGGCTCAAATTAATTTACACAGTTCACGAACCCAACACAGTTTTCACTATTAACTAAAGAGCATCTATGAAGAGATGCTGTGGTTTGTATGAGTTTCATAAGCAGAGTTGAACTAGACATGATCCTATTGAGTAGGAAATACAGTAATTTTTTTCTGGGCATGCTCATCTTTCTTGCTGTATTCGAGACTCTGGAAAGAAGAGCATGCTTCTTGCATCAAAACAGAGTGTTTTTCATGGATGAGAACACTGGTTTGAATTTTCCTTCAGAAATGGGGTTAAACCAAAGTCTCTGTGTCTTTCTACAAGCAAGTGTTCATTTCTGGTAAAACTAGTGATTTTTCGGCTCAAATGAATTTACACAGTTCACGAACCCAACAAGATTTTCACTATTAACTAAAGAGCATCTACGTAAAAGATGCTGTGGTTTGTATGAGTTTCATAAGCTGTGTTCTACTAGATATGGTCCTTATGAGTCGGAAACTCAGTTCTTTTTTTCTGGGCATGCTCATATTTCTTGCTGTAGTGCAGACACTGGACAGAAGAGGATGCTTCTTGCGTTAAAATAGATGGTGTTTCATGGATGAGAACACTGGTCTGAATATCCCTTCACAAAAGGAGTTAAACCAAAGGCTGTGTGTTTCCTACAAGCAAGAGTTCATTTCCGGTAAACCCAGTGATTTTTCGGCTCAAATGAATTTACACGGTTCACAAACCCAACACGAATTTACTAATACCTAAAGAGCATCTATGTAAGAGATGCTGTGTTTTGTTACAGTTTCATAAGCAGACTTTAACTAGATATGATAGGTAAGAGTAGGAAACACAGTTCTTTTTTTCTGGCCATGCTCATTTTTCTTGCTGTAATGGAGACGCTGGACAGAAGAGGATGCTTCTTTTGTTAAAACACAGGGTGTTTCATGGATGAGAACACTGGCCTGAATTTCCCTTCAGAACCAGAGTTAAAGCAAAGGCTCCGTGTCTTCCTAAAAGCAAGAGTTCATTTCCAGTAAACCCAGTGATTTTTCGGCTCAAATGAATTTACACAGTTCACGAACCTAACACGATTTTCACTATTAACTAAAGAGCATCTATGAAGAGATGCTGTGGTTTGTATGAGTTTCATAAGCAGAGTTCAACTAGATAGGGTCCGTATGAGTAGGAAACACAGTTCTTTATTTCTGGGCATGCTCATGTTTCTTGCTGTATTACAGACCCTGGAAAGAAGAGCATGGTTCTTGCATTAAAACAGAGTGTGTTTCATGGATGAGTACACTGGTCTGAATTTTTCTTCAGACACGGAGTTAAACCAAATTCTCTGTGTCTTCCTACAAGCAAGAGTTCTTTTCGGGTAAACCCAGTTATATTTCGGCTCAAATGAATTTACACAGTTCACGAACCCAACGCGATTTTAACTATTAACTATAGAGCATCTATGAAGAAATGCTGTCATTTGTATGAGTTTCATATCCAGAGTTGAACTAGACATGGTCCTTTTGAATAGGAGCACAGTTGTTTTTTTTCTGGGCATGCTCATGTTTCTTGCTATATTGGAGACACTGGACAGAAGAGGATGCTTCTTGCGTTAAAACAGAGGGTGTTTCGTCGATGAGAACACTGGTGTGAATTTCCCTTCACAAACGAGTTAAACCAAAGGTGCTGTGTCTTCCTAAAAGAAAGTGTTCATTTGCAGTAAACTCAGTGATTTTTCGGCTCAAATGAATTTACACTGTTCACGAACCCAATACGATTTTCACTATTAACTGAAGAGCATCTATGTAAAAGATGCTGTGGTTTGTTACAGTTTCATAAGCAGACTTCAACTAGATATGGTCCGTAAGAATAGGAAACACAGTTCTTTTTTTCTGGGCATGCTCATTTTTATTGCTGTAATGGAGACGCTGGACAGAAGAGGATGCTTCTTGTGTTAAAACAGAGGGTGTTTCATGGATGAGAACACTGGCCTGAATTTCCCTTCAGAATCAGAGTTAAACCAAAGGCTCTGTGTCTTCCTACAAGCAAGAGTTCATTTCCGGTAAACCCAGTGATTTTTGGTCTCAAATGAATTTACACAGTTCACGAACCCAACACGGTTTTCACTATTAACTAAAGAGCATCAATGAAGAGATGCTGTGGTTTGTATGAGTTTAATAAGCAGAGTTGAACTAGACATGATCCTATTGAGTAGGAAATACAGTAATTTTTTTCTGGGCATGCTCATCTTTCTTGCTGTATTCGAGACTCTGGAAAGAAGAGCATGCTTCTTGTTTTAAAACAGAGTGTGTTTCATGGATGAGAACAATGGTTTGAATTTTCCTTCAGAAATGGGGTTAAACCAAAATCACTGTGTCTTCCTACAAGCAAGAGTTCATTTCTGGTAAACCTAGTGATTTTTCGGCTCAAATGAATTTACACAGTTCACGAACCCAACACGATTTTCACTATTAACTAAAGAGCATCTATGTCAAAGATGCTGTGGTTTGTATGAGTTTCATAAGCAGAGTTCTACTAGATATGGTCCTTATGAGTAGGAAACTCAGTTCTTTTTTTCTGGGCATGCTCATATTTCTTGCTGTAGTGCAGACACTGGACAGAAGAGGATGCCTCTTGCGTTAAAATAGATGGTGTTTCATGGATGAGAACACTGGTCTGAATTTCCCTTCAGAAACAGAGTTAAACCAAAGGCTCCGTGTCTTCCTAAAAGCAAGAGTTCATTTCCAGTAAACCCAGTGATTTTTCGGCTCAAATGAATTTACACAGTTCACGAAACTAACACGATTTTCACTATTAACTAAAGAGCATCTATGAAGAGATGCTGTGGTTTGTATGAGTTTCATAAGCAGAGTTCAACTAGATATGGTCCGTATTAGTAGGAAACACAGTTCTTTTTTTCTGGGCATGCTCATATTTCTTGCTGTATTACAGATCCTGGAAAGAAGAGCATGATTCTTGCGTTAAAACAGAGTGTGTTTCATGGATAAGAACACTGGTCTGAATTTTTCTTCAGAAAAGGAGTTAAACCAAAGGTTCTGTGTCTTCCTACAAGCAAGAGTTCATTTAGGGTAAACCCAGTGATTTTTTTGGCTCAAATGAATTTACACAGTTCAGGAAACCAACACGATTTTCACTATTAAATAAAGAGCAACTATGTAAGCGATCCTGTGATTTCTATGAGTTTCACTAGCAGAGTTCCACTAGATAAGGTCCGTATGAGTAGGAAACACAGTTCTTTTTTTCTGGGCATGCTCATATTTCTTGTTGTAGTGCAGACGCTGCACAGAAGAGGATGCTTCTTGCATTAAAACAGATGTTGTTTCATGGATGAGAACACTGGTCTCTATTTTCCTTCAGAAATGGATTTAAACCAAAGGCTCTGTGTCTTCCTAAAAGCAAGAGTTCATTTCCAGTAAACCCAGTGATTTTTCGGCTCAAATGAATTTACACAGTTCACGAACCTAACACGATTTTCACTATTAACTAAAGAGCATCTATGAAGAGATGCTGCGGTTTGTATGAGTTTCATAAGCAGAGTTCAACTAGATATGGTCCGTATGAGTAGGAAACACAGTTCTTTATTTCTGGGCATGCTCATGTTTCTTGCTGTATTACAGACCCTGGAAAGAAGAGCATGGTTCTTGCATAAAAACAGAGTGTGTTTCCTGGATGAGAACACTGGTCTGAATTTTTTCAGACACAGAGTTAAACCAAAGTCTCTGTGTCTTCCTACAAGCAAGAGTTCTTTTCGGGTAAACCCAGTTATTTTTGGGCTCAAATGAATTTACACAGTTCACGAACCCAACGCGATTTTAACTATTAACTATAGAGCATCTATGAAGAGATGCTGTCGTTTGTATGAGTTTCATATGCAGAGTTGAACTAGACATGATCCTATTGAGTAGGAAATACAGATATTTTTTTCTGGGCATGCTCATCTTTCTTGCTGTATTGGAGACTCTGGAAAGAAGAGCATGCTTCTTGTTTTAAAACAGAGTGTGTTTCATGGATGAGAACAATGGTTTGAATTTTCCTTCAGAAATGGGGTTAAACCAAAATCTCTGTGTCTTCCTACAAGCAAGAGTTCATTTCCGGTAAACCTAGTGATTTTTCGGCTCAAATGAATTTACACAGTTCACTAACCCAACACGAATTTACTAATACCTAAAGAGCATCTATGAAGAGATGCTGTCGTTTGTATGAGTTTCATATGCAGAGTTGAACTAGACACAGTCCTTTTGAATAGGAGAACAGTTGTTTTTTTTCTGGGCATGCTCATGTTTCTTGCTATATTGGAGACACTGGACAGAAGAGGATGCTTCTTGCGTTAAAACAGAGGGTGTTTCATCGATGAGAACACTGGTCTCTATTTTCCTTCAGAAACGGATTTAAACCAAAGGCTCTGTGTCTTCCTACAAGCAAGAGTTCATTTCCAGTAAACACAGTGATTTTTCGGCTCAAATTAATTTACACAGTTCACGAACCCAACACAGTTTTCACTATTAACTAAAGAGCATCTATGAAGAGATGCTGTGGTTTGTATGAGTTTCATAAGCAGAGTTGAACTAGACATGATCCTATTGAGTAGGAAATACAGTAATTTTTTTCTGGGCATGCTCATCTTTCTTGCTGTATTCGAGACTCTGGAAAGAAGAGCATGCTTCTTGCATCAAAACAGAGTGTTTTTCATGGATGAGAACACTGGTTTGAATTTTCCTTCAGAAATGGGGTAAAACCAAAGTCTCTGTGTCTTTCTACAAGCAAGTGTTCATTTCTGGTAAAACTAGTGATTTTTCGGCTCAAATGAATTTCCACAGTTCACGAACCCAACAAGATTTTCACTATTAACTAATGAGCACCGACGTAAAAGATGCTGTGGTTTGTATGAGTTTCATAAGCTGAGTTCTACTAGATATGGTCCTTATGAGTCGGAAACTCAGTTCTTTTTTTCTGGGCATGCTCATATTTCTTGCTGTAGTGCAGACACTGGACAGAAGAGGATGCTTCTTGCGTTAAAATAGATGGTGTTTCATGGATGAGAACACTGGTCTGAATATCCCTTCACAAAAGGAGTTAAACCAAAGGCTGTGTGTTTCCTACAAGCAAGAGTTCATTTCCGGTAAACCCAGTGATTTTTCGGCTCAAATGAATTTACACGGTTCACAAACCCAACACGAATTTACTAATACCTAAAGAGCATCTATGTAAGAGATGCTGTGGTTTGTTACAGTTTCATAAGCAGACTTTAACTAGATATGATAGGTAAGAGTAGGAAACACAGTTCTTTTTTTCTGGCCATGCTCATTTTTCTTGCTGTAATGGAGACGCTGGACAGAAGAGGATGCTTCTTTTGTTAAAACACAGGGTGTTTCATGGATGAGAACACTGGCCTGAATTTCCCTTCAGAACCAGAGTTAAAGCAAAGGCTCCGTGTCTTCCTAAAAGCAAGAGTTCATTTCCAGTAAACCCAGTGATTTTTCGGCTCAAATGAATTTACACAGTTCACGAACCTAACACGATTTTCACTATTAACTAAAGAGCATCTATGAAGAGATGCTGTGGTTTGTATGAGTTTCATAAGCAGAGTTCAACTAGATAGGGTCCGTATGAGTAGGAAACACAGTTCTTTATTTCTGGGCATGCTCATGTTTCTTGCTGTATTACAGACCCTGGAAAGAAGAGCATGGTTCTTGCATTAAAACAGAGTGTGTTTCATGGATGAATACACTGGTCTGAATTTTTCTTCAGACACGGAGTTAAACCAAATTCTCTGTGTCTTCCTACAAGCAAGAGTTCTTTTCGGGTAAACCCAGTTATATTTCGGCTCAAATGAATTTACACAGTTCACGAACCCAACGCGATTTTAACTATTAACTATAGAGCATCTATGAAGAAATGCTGTCATTTGTATGAGTTTCATATCCAGAGTTGAACTAGACATGGTCCTTTTGAATAGGAGCACAGTTGTTTTTTTTCTGGGCATGCTCATGTTTCTTGCTATATTGGAGACACTGGACAGAAGAGGATGCTTCTTGCGTTAAAACAGAGGGTGTTTCGTCGATGAGAACACTGGTGTGAATTTCCCTTCACAAACGAGTTAAACCAAATGTGCTGTGTCTTCCTAAAAGAAAGTGTTCATTTGCAGTAAACTCAGTGATTTTTCGGCTCAAATGAATTTACACTGTTCACGAACCCAATACGATTTTCACTATTAACTGAAGAGCATCTATGTAAAAGATGCTGTGGTTTGTTACAGTTTCATAAGCAGACTTCAACTAGATATGGTCCGTAAGAATAGGAAACACAGTTCTTTTTTTCTGGGCATGCTCATTTTTATTGTTGTAATGGAGACGCTAGACAGAAGAGGATGCTTCTTGTGTTAAAACAGAGGGTGTTTCATGGATGAGAACACTGGCCTGAATTTCCCTTCAGAATCAGAGTTAAACCAAAGGCTCTGTGTCTTCCTACAAGCAAGAGTTCATTTCCGGTAAACCCAGTGATTTTTGGTCTCAAATGAATTTACACAGTTCACGAACCCAACACGGTTTTCACTATTAACTAAAGAGCATCAATGAAGAGATGCTGTGGTTTGTATGAGTTTAATAAGCAGAGTTGAACTAGACATGATCCTATTGAGTAGGAAATACAGTAATTTTTTTCTGGGCATGCTCATCTTTCTTGCTGTATTCGAGACTCTGGAAAGAAGAGCATGCTTCTTGTTTTAAAACAGAGTGTGTTTCATGGATGAGAACAATGGTTTGAATTTTCCTTCAGAAATGGGGTTAAACCAAAATCACTGTGTCTTCCTACAAGCAAGAGTTCATTTCTGGTAAACCTAGTGATTTTTCGGCTCAAATGAATTTACACAGTTCACGAACCCAACACGATTTTCACTATTAACTAAAGAGCATCTATGTAAGAGATGCTGTGATTTCTATGAGTTTCACTAGCAGAGTTCCACTAGATAAGGTCCGTATGAGTAGGAAACACAGTTCTTTTTTTCTGGGCATGCTCATATTTCTTGTTGTAGTGCAGACGCTGCACAGAAGAGGATGCTTCTTGCATTAAAACAGATGTTGTTTCATTGATGAGAACACTGGTCTCTATTTTCCTTCAGAAACGGATTTAAACCAAAGGCTCTGTGTCTTCCTAAAAGCAAGAGTTCATTTCCAGTAAACCCAGTGATTTTTCGGCTCAAATGAATTTACACAGTTCACGAACCTAACACGATTTTCACTATTAACTAAAGAGCATCTATGAAGAGATGCTGCGGTTTGTATGAGTTTCATAAGCAGAGTTCAACTAGATATGTTCCGTATGAGTAGGAAACACAGTTCTTTATTTCTGGGCATGCTCATGTTTCTTGCTGTATTACAGACCCTGGAAAGAAGAGCATGGTTCTTGCATAAAAACAGAGTGTGTTTCCTGGATGAGAACACTGGTCTGAATTTTTTCAGACACAGAGTTAAACCAAAGTCTCTGTGTCTTCCTACAAGCAAGAGTTCTTTTCGGGTAAACCCAGTTATTTTTCGGCTCAAATGAATTTACACAGTTCACGAACCCAACGCGATTTTAACTATTAACTATAGAGCATCTATGAAGATATGCTGTCGTTTGTATGAGTTTCATATGCAGAGTTGAACTAGACATGATCCTATTGAGTAGGAAATACAGATATTTTTTTCTGGGCATGCTCATCTTTCTTGCTGTATTGGAGACTCTGGAAAGAAGAGCATGCTTCTTGTTTTAAAACAGAGTGTGTTTCATGTATGAGAACAATGGTTTGAATTTTCCTTCAGAAATGGGGTTAAACCAAAATCTCTGTGTCTTCCTACAAGCAAGAGTTCATTTCTGGTAAACCTAGTGATTTTTCGGCTCAAATGAATTTACACAGTTCACTAACCCAACACGAATTTACTAATACCTAAAGAGCATCTATGAAGAGATGCTGTCGTTTGTATGAGTTTCATATGCAGAGTTGAACTAGACACAGTCCTTTTGAATAGGAGAACAGTTGTTTTATTTCTGGGCATGCTCATGTTTCTTGCTATATTGGAGACACTGGACAGAAGAGGATGCTTCTTGCGTTAAAACAGAGGGTGTTTCATCGATGAGAACACTGGTCTCTATTTTCCTTCAGAAACGGATTTAAACCAAAGGCTCTGTGTCTTCCTACAAGCAAGAGTTCATTTCCAGTAAACACAGTGATTTTTCGGCTCAAATTAATTTACACAGTTCACGAACCCAACACAGTTTTCACTATTAACTAAAGAGCATCTATGAAGAGATGCTGTGGTTTGTATGAGTTTCATAAGCAGAGTTGAACTAGACATGATCCTATTGAGTAGGAAATACAGTAATTTTTTTCTGGGCATGCTCATCTTTCTTGCTGTATTCGAGACTCTGGAAAGAAGAGCATGCTTCTTGTTTTAAAACAGAGTGTGTTTCATGGATGAGAACAATGGTTTGAATTTTCCTTCAGAAATGGGGTTAAACCAAAATCTCTGTGTCTTCCTACAAGCAAGAGTTCATTTCTGGTAAACCTAGTGATTTTTCGGCTCAAATGAATTTACACAGTTCACGAACCCAACACGATTTTCACTATTAACTAAAGAGCATCTATGTCAAAGATGCTGTGGTTTGTATGAGTTTCTTAAGCAGAGTTCTCCTAGATATGGTCCTTATGAGTCGGAAACTCAGTTCTTTTTTTCTGGGCATTCTCATATTTCTTGTTGTAGTGCAGACACTGGACAGAAGAGGATACTTCTTTGTTAAAACAGAGGGTGTTTCATGGATGAGAACACTGGTCTGAATATCCCTTCACAAAAGGAGTTAAACCAAAGGCTGTGTGTTTTCCTACAAGCAAGAGTTCATTTCCGTTAAACCCAGTGATTTTTCGGCTCAAATGATTTTACACCGTTCACGAACCCAACACGAATTTACTAATACCTAAAGAGCATCTATGTAAGAGATTCTGTGGTTTGTATGAGTTTCATAAGCAGAGTTCAACTAGATGTGGTCCGTATGAGTAGGAAACACAGTTCTTTATTTCTGGGCATGCTCATGTTTCTTACTGTATTACAGACCCTGGAAAGAAGAGCATGGTTCTTGCATTAAAACAGAGTGTGTTTCATGGATGAGAACACTGGTCTGAATTTTTTTTTGAGACACAGAGTTAAACCAAATCTCTGTGTCTTCCTAAAAGCAAGAGTTCTTTTCGGGTAAACCCAGTGATTTTTCGGCTCAAATGAATTTACACTGATCACGATCCCAACACGATTTTCACTATTAACTAAAGAGCATCTATGTAAAATATGCTGTGGTTTGTTACAGTTTCATAAGCAGACTTCAACTAGATATGGTCCGTATGAGTAGGAAACACAGTTCTTTTTTTCTGGGCATGCTCATTTTTATTGCTGTAATGGAGACGCTGGACAGAAGAGGATGCTTCTTGTGTTAAAACAGAGGGTGTTTCATGGATGAGAACACTGGCCTGAATTTCCCTTCAGAATCAGAGTTAAACCAAAGGCTCTGTGTCTTCCTACAAGCAAGAGTTCATTTCCAGTAAACACAGTGATTTTTTGGCTCAAATGAATTTACAGAGTTCACGAACCCAACACGATTTTCACTATTAAATAAAGAGCATCTATGAAGAGATGCTGTGGTTTGTATGAGTTTCATAAGCAGAGTTGAACTAGACATGATCCTATTGAGTAGGAAATACAGTAATTTTTTTCTGGGCATGCTCATCTTTCTTGCTGTAATGGAGACGCTGGACAGAAGAGGATGCTTCTTTTGTTAAAACAGAGTGTGTTTCATGGATGAGAACACTGGTCTTAATTTTTTTTAAGACACGGAGTTAAACCAGTGTCTCTGTGTCTTCCTAAAAGCAAGAGTTCTTTTCGGGTAAACCCAGTGATTTTTCGGCTCAAATGAATTTACACTGTTCACGAACCCAACACGATTTTCACTATTAAATAAAGCGCAACTATGTAAGATATCCTGTGGTTTGTATGAGTTTCATAAGCAGAGTTCAACTAGATATGGTCCGTATGAGTAGGAAACACAGTTCTTTTTTTCTGGCATGCTCATATTTCTTGCTGTAGTGTGGACGCTGGACGGAAGAGGATGGTTCTTGCGTTAAAACAGAGCGTGTTTCTTCGATGACAACACTGGTCTGAATTTCCCTTCACAAACGAGTTAAATCAAAGGCTCTGTGTCTCCTAACAGAAAGTGTTCATTTGCACTAAACCCAATGACTTTTTGGCTCAAATGAATTTTCACTGTTCACGAACCCATCACGATTTTCACTATTAATCAAAGAGCATCTATGTAAAAGATGCTGTGGTTTGTATGAGTTTCATAAGCAGAGTTCTACTAGATATGGTCCGTATTAGTAGGAAACAGTTCTTTTTTTCTGGGCATGCTCATTTTTCTTGCTGTAATGGAGACGCTGGACAGAAGAGGATGCTTCTTGTGTTAAAACAGAGGGTGTTTCATGGATGAGAACACTGGCCTGAATTTCCCTTCAGAACCAGTGTTAAAGCAAAGGCTCTGTGTCTTCCTACAAGCAAGGTTCATTTCCGGGAAACCCAGTGATTTTTCGTCTCAAATGAATTTACACAGTTCACGAACGCAACACGGTTTTCACTATTAACTAAAGAGCATCTATGAAGAGATGCTGTGGTTTGTATGAGTTTCATAAGCAGAGTTGAACTAGACATGATCCTATTGAGTAGGAAATACTGTAATTTTTTCTGGGCATGCTCATATTTCTTGCTGTAGTGCAGACACTGGACAGAAGAGGATGCTTCTTGCGTTAAAACAGATGTTGTTTCATGGATGAGAACACTGGTCTGAATTTCCCTTCAGAAATAGAGTTAAACCAAAGGCTCCATGTCTTCCTAAAAGCAAGAGTTCATTTCCAGTAAACCCAATGATTTTTTGGCTCAAATGAATTTACACAGTTCACGAACATAACACGATTTTCACTATTAAGTAAAGAGCATCTATGAAGAGATGCTGTGGTTTGTATGAGTTTCATAAGCAGAGTTCAACTAGATATGATCCGTATGAGTAGGAAACACAGTTCTTTATTTCTGGGCATGCTCATGTTTCTTGCTGTATTACAGACCCTGGAAAGAAGAGCATGGTTCTTGCATAAACACAGAGTGTGTTTCATGGATGAGAACACTGGTCTGAATTTTTCTTCAGACACGGAGTTAAACCAAAGTCTCTGTGTCTTCCTAAAAGCAAGAGTTCTTTTCGGGTAAACAGAGTGATTGTTTGGCTCAAATGAATTTACACAGTTCATGAACCCAACACGATTTTCACTATTAAATAAAGTGCAACTATGTAAGAGATCCTGTGGTTTATATGAGTTTCACTAGCAGAGTTCCACTAGATAAGGCCCGTATGAGTAGGAAACACAGTTCTTTTTTTCTGTGCATGCTCATATTTCTTGTTGTAGTGCAGACACTGGACAGAAGAGGATGCTTCTTGCATTAAAACAGATGGTGTTTCATGGATGAGAACACTGGTCTGAATTTTTCTTCAGACACGGAGTTAAACCAAAGTCTCTGTGTCTTCCTAAAAGCAAGAGTTCTTTTCGGGTAAACCCAGTGATTTTTCGGCTCAAATGAATTTACACTGTTCACGAACCCAACACGATTTTCACTATTAAATAAAGCGCAACTATGTAAGATATCCTGTGGTTTGTATGAGTTTCACTAGCAGAGTTCCACTAGATAAGGTCCGTATGAGTAGGAAACACAGTTCTTTATTTCTGGGCATGCTCATATTTCTTGTTGTAGTGCACACGCTGGACAGAAGAGGATGCTTCTTGCATTAAAACAGATGGTGTTTCATGGATGAGAACACTGGTCTGAATTTCCTTTCAGAAACAGAGTTAAACCAAAGGCTGTGTGTCTTCCTAAAAGCAAGAGTTCATTTCCGGTAAACACAGTGATTTTTCTGCTCAAATGAATTTAAACAGTTCACGAACCCAACGCGATTTTAACTATTAACTAAAGAGCATCTATGAAGAGATGCTGTGGTTTGTATGAGTTTCATAAGCAGAGTTGAACTAGACACGGTCCTTTTGAATAGGAGCACAGTTCTTTTATTTCTGGGCATGCTCATGTTTCTTGCTATATTGGAGACCCTGAACAGAAGAGGATGCTTCTTGTGTTAAAACAGAGGGTGTTTCATGGATGAGAACACTGGTCGGAATTTCCAATCACAAAAGGAGTTAAACCAAAGGCTGTGTGTTTTCCCTCAAGCAAGAGTTCATTTCCGGTAAACCCAGTGGTTTATCAGCACAAATGAATTTACACAGTTCACAAAAACAACACGAATTTACTAATACATTAAGAGCATCTATGTAAGAGATGCTGTGGTTTGTATGAGTTTCATAAGCAGAGTTCAACTAGATATGGTCCGTATGAGTAGGAAACACAGTTCTTTTTTTCTGGCATGCTCATATTTCTTGCTGTAGTGTGGACGCTGGACGGAAGAGGATGGTTCTTGCGTTAAAACAGAGCGTGTTTCATCGATGACAACACTGGTCTGAATTTCACCTTCACAAACGAGTTAAATCAAAGGCTCTGTGTCTCCTAAAAGAAAGTGTTTATTTGCACTAAACCCAATGACTTTTCGGCTCAAATGAATTTTCACTGTTCACGAACCCATCACGATTTTCACTATTAACCAAAGAGCATCTATGTAAAAGATGCTGTGGTTTGTACGAGTTTCATAAGCAGAGTTCTACTAGATATGGTCCGTATTAGTAGGAAACAGTTCTTTTTTTCTGGGCATGCTCATTTTTCTTGCTGTAATGGAGACGCTGGACAGAAGAGGATGCTTCTTGTGTTAAAACAGAGGGTGTTTCATGGATGAGAACACTGGCCTGAATTTCCCTTCAGAACCAGTGTTAAAGCAAAGGCTCTGTGTCTTCCTACAAGCAAGGTTCATTTCCGGGAAACCCAGTGATTTTTCGTCTCAAATGAATTTACACAGTTCACGAACGCAACACGGTTTTCACTATTAACTAAAGAGCATCTATGAAGAGATGCTGTGGATTGTATGAGTTTCATAAGCAGAGTTCTACTAGATATGGTCCGTATTAGTAGGAAACAGTTCTTTTTTTCTGGGCATGCTCATTTTTCTTGCTGTAATGGAGACGCTGGACAGAAGAGGATGCTTCTTGTGTTAAAACAGATGTTGTTTCATGGATCAGAACACTGGTCTGAATTTTTCTTCAGACACGGAGTTAAACCAAAGTCTCTGTGTCTTCCTAAAAGCAAGAGTTCTTTTCGGGTAAACAGAGTGATTTTTTGGCTCAAATGAATTTACACAGATCATGAACCCAACACGATTTTCACTATTAAATAAAGCGCAACTATGTAAGAGATCCTGTGGTTTATATGAGTTTCACTAGCAGAGTTCCACTAGATAAGGCCCGTATGAGTAGGAAACACAGTTCTTTTTTTCTGTGCATGCTCATATTTCCTGCTGTAGTGCAGACACTGGACAGAAGAGGATGCTTCTTGCATTAAAACAGATGGTGTTTCATGGATGAGAACACTGGTCTGAATTTTTCTTCAGACACGGAGTTAAACCAAAGTCTCTGTGTCTTCCTAAAAGCAAGAGTTCTTTTCGGGTAAACCCAGTGATTTTTCAGCTCAAATGAATTTACACAGTTCTCGAACCCAACACGATTTTCACTATTAAATAATGAGCAACTATGTAGGAGATTCTGTGGTTTGTGTGAGTTTCACTAGCAGAGTTCCACTAGATAAGTTCCGTATGAGTAGGAAACACAGTTCTTTATTTCTGGGCATGCTCATATTTCTTGTTGTAGTGCAGACGCTGGACAGAAGAGGATGCTTCTTGCATTAAAACAGAGGGTGTTTCATGGATGAGAACACTGGTCTGAATATCCATTCACAAAAGGAGGTAAACCAAAGGCTGTGTTTTCCTACAAGCAAGAGTTAATTTCCTGTAAACCCAGTGATTTTTTGGCTCAAATGAATTTACACAGTTCACGAAAACAACACGAATTTACTAATACATTAAGAGCATCTATGTAAGAGATGCTGTGGTTTGTATGAGTTTCATAAGCAGAGTTCAACTAGATATGGTCTGTATGAGTAAGAAACACAATTTTTTTTTCTGGGCATGCTCATATTTCTTACTGTAGTGCAGACTCTGGACAGAAGAGGATGCTTCTTGCGTTAAAACAGAGGGTGTTTCATCGATGAGAACACTGGTCTGAATTTCCCTTCACAAACGAGTTAAACCAAAGGCGCTGTGTCTTCCTAAAAGAAAGTGTTCATTTGCAGTAAACCCAGTGATTTATCGGCTCAAATGAATTTACACTGTTCACGACCCCAACACGATTTTCACTATTAAATAAAGCGCAACTATGTAAGAGATCCTGTGGTTTGTATGAGTTTCACTAGCAGAGTTCCACTAGATAAGGTCCATATGAGTAGGAAACACAGTTCTTTTTTTCTGGGCATGTTCATATTTCTTGTTGTAGTGCAGACGCTGGACAGAAGAGGATGCTTCTTGCATTAAAACAGATGGTGTTTCATGGATGAGAACACTGGTCTGAATTTCCTTTCAGAAACACAGTTAAACAAAAGGCTCTGTGTCTTCCTAAAAGCAAGAGTTCATTTCCGGTAAACACAGTGATTTTTCGGCTCAAATGAATTTAAACAGTTCATGAACCCAACGCGATTTTAACTATTAACTAAAGAGCATCTATGAAGAGATGCTGTGGTGTTTATGAGTTTCATAAGCAGAGTTGAACTAGACACGGTCCTTTTGAATAGGAGCACAGTTCTTTTTTTTCTGGGCATGCTCATGTTTCTTGCTCTATTGGAGACACTGGACAGAAGAGGATGCTTCTTGTGTTAAAACAGAGGGTGTTTCATGGATGAGAACACTGGTCTGAATTTCCCTTCACAAAAGGAGTTAAACCAAAGGCTGTGTGTTTTCCTACAAGCAAGAGTTCATTTCCGGTAAACCCAGTGGTTTTTTAGCTCTAATGAATATACACAGTTCACGAACCCAACACGATTTTCACTATTACCAAAAGAGCTTCTATGTAAATGATGCTGGGGTTTGTTATAGTTTCATGAGCAGAGTACCACTAGATAAGGTCCATATGAGTAGGAAACACAGTTCTTTTTTTCTGGGCATGCTCATACTTCTTGTTGTAGTGCAGACGCTGGACAGAAGAGGATGATTCTTGCCTTAAAACAGAGTTTTTTTCAGGGATGAGAACACTGGTCTGAATTTCCTTTCAGAAACACAGTTGAAGCAAAGGCTCTGTGTCTTCCTACAAGGGAGAGTTCCTTTCCAGTAAACCCAGTGATTTTTTGACTCAAATGAATTTACACAGTTCACGAACCCAACACGATTTTCACTATTAACTAAAGAGCATTTATGTAAGAGGAGCAGTGGTTTGTATCAGTTTCTTAAGAAGAGTTGAACTACATATGGTCCTTAGGAGTAGGAAACACAGTTCTTTTTTTCTGTGCATGCTCATGGTTCTTGTTGAATTGGTGATGCTGGAAAGAAGAGGTTGCTTCTTGAATGAAAACAGAGTGTGTTTCCTGTATGAGAACACTGTTGTGAATTTCCCTTCAGAAACGGAGTTAAACCCCATGATCTGTGTCTTCCTACAAGCAAGAATTCATTTCTGGTAAACCCATTGAGTTTTGGGCTCAAATGATTTTTCGCAGTACAACAACCCAACATGATTCTCACTATTAACTAAAGAGCATTTATTTAAGAGGAGTTGTGGTTTGTATCAGTTTCATGAGCAGAGTTGAACTACATATGGTCTGTATGAGTAGGAAACACAGTTCTTTTTTGCAGGGCATGCTCATGGTTCTTGCTGTATTGGAGACGCCAGAAAGAATAGCTTGCTTCTTGCATTAAAACAGACTGTGTTTCATGGATGAGAACTCTGGTCTGAATTTCCCTTCACAAACGGAGTTATCCCCATGATCTGTGTATTCCTACAAGCAAGAGTTTATTTCTGGTAAACCAAGTGAATTTTCAGCTCAAATGACTTTACACAGTTCTAGAACCAAAAGCGATAATCACTATTAACCAAAGAGCATTTATGTAAGAGGAGGTGTGGTTTGTATCAGTTTCATAAACAGAGTTGAACTACATATGGTCCGTATGAATAGGAAACACAGTTCTTTTTTTCAGGCCATGCTCATGGTTCTTGTATTTTAGACTCTGGAATGAAGAGCTTGCTTCTTCATTAAAACAGAGTGTGTTTCAGGGATGAGAACTCTGGTCTGAATTTCCCTTCGGAAACGGAGTTAAACCCCAGGATCTGTGTCTTCCTACAAGCAAGAGTTCATTTCAGGTAAACCCAGTGAATTTTGGGCTCAAATGACTTTACACAGTTCTAGAACCCAACGCGATTATGACTATTAACTAAAAGAGTTTATGTAAGAGGATCTGCGGTTTGATTCAGTTTCATAAGCAGAGTTCAACTATATATGGTCTGTATGATTAGGAAACACAGTTCTTTTTTTCAGGGAATACTCATGTTTCTTACTGTATTGGAGACGCTGGATAGAAGAAGATGATTCTTGCCTTAAAACAGAGTTTTTTTCATGGATGAGAACTCTACTCTGAAATTAACTTCAGAAACGGAGTTAAACCCAAGGATCTGCGTCTTCCTACAAGCAAGAGTTCATTTCTGTTAATCCAAGTGAATTTTGGGCTCAAATGATTTTTCCGAAGTTCACCACCCAAACCGATTCTCACTATTAACTAAAGAGCATTTATGTAAGAGGAGCTGTGGTTTGTATCAGTTTCATAACCAGAGTTGAACTACATATGGTCCATATGAGTAGGAAAGACGGTTCTTTTTTTCTGGGTATGCCCATGGTTCTTGTTGTATTGGAGAAGCTGGAAAGAAGACCTTGCTTCTTGCATTTAAACAGAGTGTGTTTCAGGGATGAGAACTCTGGTCGATTTTCCCTTCAGAAACGGAGTTAAACCCCAGGATGTGTGTCTTCCTACAAGCAAGAGTTCATTTCTGGTAAACCCAGTGAATTTTGGGCTCAAATGATTTTACAAAGTTTTCAAAACCAACGCGATTCTCACTATTAAGTAAAGAGCATTTATGTAAGAGAAGCTGTGGTTTGTATGAGTTTCATAAGCAGAGTTGATCTATGTATGGTCCCTACGAGTAGGAAACACAGTTCTTTTTTTTTATGACCTGCTCATTGTTCTCGTTGTATTGGAGATGTTGAAAAGAAGAGCTTGCTTCTTGCATTAAAACCGAGTGTTTTACATGGATGAGAACATAGGTATGAATTTCCCTTCAGATTTGGAGTTAAACCCCAAGATCTGTGTCATCTTACAAGCAAGAGTTCATTTCTGGTAAAACCAGGGAAATTGGGGCTCAAATGATATTTCCCAGTTCACGAACTCAACGCGATTCTCACTATTAACTAAAGAGCATTTATTTAAGAGGTGCTGTGTTTTTTATCAGTTTCATAAGCAGTGTTGAACTACATATAGTCTGTATGTGTAGGAAACACAGTTCTTTTTTTTCTGGCCATTCTCCTGGTTCTTGCTACATTGGAGATTCTGGAAAGAAGAGCTTGCTTCTTGTGTTACAACAGAGTGTGTTTCATGGATGAGAACACTGGTCTGAATTTCCCTTCAGAAGCGGAGTTAAACCCCAGGATCTGTGTCTTCCTACAAGCATGAGATCATTCCTGGTAAACCCAGTGAATTTTGTGGTTAAATGATTTTTAGCAGTTCACAAACCCAACACGATTCTCACCATTAACTATAGAGCCTTTATGTAAGAGGACCTGTGGTTTGTATCAGTTACATTAGCGTAGTTGAACAGCACATGATCTGTATGAGTAGGAAACACAGTTCTTTTTTTCTGGGCACTCTCATGGCTCTTGCTGTATTGGAGACTCTGGAAAGAAGAGGCTGCTTCTTGCGTTAAAACAGCAAGTGTTTCATGGATGAGAACACTGGTCTGAATATCCATTCAGAAACGGATTTAAACCCCAGGATCTCGGTCTTCCAACAAGCAGGAGTTAATTTGTGGTAAACCAAGTGAAATTTGGGCTCAAATGATTTTTTGCAGTTCACGAACCCAACGCGATTCTCACTATTAACTAAAGAGCCTTTTTGTAAGAGGGGCTGTGGTTTGTATCAGCTTCATAAGCAGAGTTGAACTGCATATTGTCCGTATGACTAGGAAACACAGTTCTTTTTTCAGGGGCATTCTCATGGTTCTTGCTGTATTGGAGACCCTGGAAAGAAGGGGCTGCTTCTTGCGTTAAAACAGCATTGTTCCATGGAGGAGAACACTGGTCTGAATTTCCATTCAGAAACGGATTTAAACCCCAAGATCTATGTCTTCCTAAAAGCAGGAGTTCATTTCTGGTACAAAAATTGAATTTTGGGCTAAAATGATTTTACACAGTACACCAACAAAATTTGATTCTCACTATTAACTAAAGAGCCTTCATGTAAGAAGAGCTGTTGTTTGTATCAGTTTGATAAGAAGAGTTGAACGACAAATGGTCTGTATGAATAGGAAACACAGTTCTTTTTTTCTGGGCATGCTAATGGTTCTTGCTGTATTGGAGATGCTGGTAAGAAGAGGATGCTTCTTGCCTTAATACAGAGTGTGTTTCAGTGATAAGAACTCTGGTCTGAATTTCCCTTCAGAAACGTATTTAAAACCCAGGATCCGTGTCTTCCTCCAAGAAAGAGTTCATTTCTGGTAAACCCTGGGAATTTTGGCCTCAAATGATTTTTTGCAGTTCACGAACCCAACGCGATTCTCACTATTAACTAAAGAGCCTTTATGTAAGAGGAGCTGTGGTTTGTATCAGTTTCATAAGCGGAGTTGAACTTCATATTGTCCGTATGACTAGGAAACACAGTTCTTTTTTTCTGGGCATTCTCATGGTTCTTGTTGCATTGGAGACGCTAGAAAGAAGAGGATGCTTCTTGTCTTAAAACTGAGTGTGTTTGAGGGATGAGAACTCTTGTCTGAATTTCCCTTCAGAAACGGAGTTAAACCCCAGGATATGTGTCTTCCTACAAGCAAGAGTTCATTTCTGGTAAACTCACTGAATTTTGGGCTCACATGATTTTTTGCAGTTCACCAACTCAAACCGATTCTCACTATTAACTAAAGAGCATTTATGTAAGAGGAGCTGTGGTTTGTATCAGTTTCATAAGCAGAGTTGAACTACATGTGGTCCGTATGAGTAGGAAACACAGTTCTTTTTTTCATGGCATGCTCATGGATCTTGCTGCATTGGAGATGCAGGAAAGAAGAGCTTGCCTCTTGCATTAAAACAGGGTGTGTTTCAGGGATGAGAATTCTGGTATGAATTTCCCTTCAAAAATGGAGTTAAATCCCATGATCTGTGTCTTCCTACAAGCAAGAGTTCATTTCTGATAAACAAAGTGAATTTTCCCCTCAAATAACTTTACACAGTTCTAGAACCCAATGCGATTATCACTATTAACTAAAGAGCATTTATGTAAGAGGAGCTGAGGTCTGTATCATTTCATAAGCAGAGTTGAACTACATATGGTCCGAATGAGTAGGAAACACAGTTCTTTTTTTCTGGTCATGCTCATGGTTTGGATGTATTGGTGATGCTGGAATGAAGAGCTTGCTTCTTGCATGAAAACAGAATGTTTTTCCTGTATGAGAACACTGGTCTGAATTTCCCTTCAGAAACGGAGTTAAACCCCATGATCTGTGTCTTCCTACAAGCAAGAGTTCATTTCTGGTAAACCCAGTGAATTTTGGGCTCAAATGATTTTACAAAGTTCTCAACCCCAACGCGATTCTCACTATTAAGGAAAGAGCATTTATGAAAGAGGAGCTGTGGTTTGTATGAGTTTCATAAGCAGAGTCGATCTACTTAGGGTCCCTATGAGTAGGAAACACAGTTCTTTTTTTTTAGGGCCTGCTCATTGTTCTTGCTGTATTGGAGACGTTGAAAAGAAGAGCTTGCTGCTTGCATTAAAACTGAGTGTTTTACATGAATGAGAACTTCAGTCTGAATTTTCCTTCAGAATCCGAGTTAAACCCCAAGATCTGTATCATCCTACAAGCAAGAGTTCATTTCTAGTAAACCCAGTGAGTTTTGGACTCAAATGATTTTTCCCAGTTCACCAACCCGAACATTATTCTCACCATTAACTAAGGAGCATTTATGTAAGAGGAGCTGTGGTTTGTATCAGTTTCATAAGCAGAGTTGAACTACAAATGGTCTGTATGAGTAGGAAACACAGTTCTTTTTTTCTGGGCATGCTCATGGTTCTTGCTGTATTTTAGACTCTGGAAAGAAGAGCTTGCTTCTTGCGTTAAAACAGAGTGTTTTTCATGGATGAGAACTCTGGTCTGAATTTCCCTTCAGAAACGGACTTAAATCCCAGGATGTGTGTCTTCATACATGCAAGAGTTCATTTCTGGTAAACCCAGTGAATTTTCGGCGCTAATGATTTTTTTGCAGTTCACAAACACAACGCTATTCTCACTACTAACTAAAGAGGATTTACGTAAGAGAAGCTGTGGTTTGTATAAGTTTCATAAGTATAGTTGAACTTCATATGGACTGTATGAGTAGGAAACACAGTCTTTTATTCTGGGCATGCTCATTGTTCTTGCTGTATTGGAGACGCTGGACAAAAGAGCTTGCTTCTTGCATTAAAACAGAGTGTGTTTCATGGATGAGAACTCTGGTCTGAATTTCCCTTCAGAAACGGAGTTAAACCCCATGATCTGTGTCTTCCTACAAGCAAGAGTTCATTGCTGGTTAACCCAGTGAATTTTGGGCTCAAATGATTTTTCGCAATTCACGAACCCAACGCGATTCTCACTATTAACTAAAGAGCATTTATGTAAGAGGAGCTGTGATTTGTATCAGTTTCATAAGCAGAGTTGAACTACATATGGTCCGTATGAGTTGGTAACACAGTTCTTTTTTTCAGGGAATGTTCATGGTTCTTGCTGTTTTGGAGACGCTGGAAAGAATAACTTTCTTCTTGCATTAAAGCAGGGTGTGTTTCATGGATGAGAACTCTGGTCTGAATTTCCCTTCACAAACGGGGTTAAACCCCATGATCTGTGTCTTCCTACCAGCAAGAGTTCATTTCAGGTAAACCCAGTGAATTTTGGGCTCAAATGACTTTACACAGTTCTAGAACCCAACGCGATTATGACTATTAACTAAAAGAGTTTATGTAAGAGGATCTGCGGTTTGATTCAGTTTCATAAGCGGAGTTCAACTACATATGGTCTGTATGATTAGGAAACACAGTTCTTTTTTTCAGGGAATACTCATGTTTCTTACTGTATTGGAGACGCTGGATAGAAGAGGATGATTCTTGCCTTAAAACAGAGTTTTTTTCAGGGATGAGAACTCTACTCTGAAATTAACTTCAGTAACGGAGGTAAACCCAAGGATCTGTGTCTTCCTACAAGCAAGAGTTCATTTCTGTTAATCCAAGTGAATTTTGGGCTCAAATGATTTTTCGCAGTTCACCAACCCAAACTGATTCTCACTATTAACTAAAGAGCATTTATGTAAGAGGAGCTGTGGTTTGTATCAGTTTCATAAGCAGAGTTGAACTACATATGGTCATTATGAGTAGGAAACACAGTTCTTTTTTACTGGGCATGCTCATGGTTCTTGTTGTATTGGAGATGCTGGAAAGAAGAGCTTGCTTCTTGCATTTAAACAGAGTGTGTTTCAGGGATGAGAACTCTGGTCTGATTTTCCCTTCAGAAACGGAGTTAAACCCCAGGTTGTGTGTCTTCCTACAAGCAAGTGTTCCTTTCTGGTAAACCCAGTGAATTTTGGGCTCAAATGATTTTACAAAGTTCTCAAACCCAACGCGATTCTCACTATTAAGTATAGAGCATTGATGTAAGAGGAGCTGTGGTTTGTAGGAGTTTCATAAGCAGAGTTGATCTCCGTATGGTCCCTATGAGTAGGAAACACAGTTCTTTTTTTTAGGGCCTGCTCATTGTTCTTGCTGTATTGGAGACGTGGAAAAGAAGAGCTTGCTTCTTGCATTAAAACAGAGTGTTTTACAAGGATGAGAACTTCGGTCTGAAATTCCCTTCAGAATCGGAGATAAACCCCAGTATCTGTGTCATCCTACAAGCAAGAGTTCATTCCTGGTAAACCCAGTGAATTTTGGGGTTAAATGATTTTTAGCAGTTCACGAACCATACATGATTCTCACCATTAACTAAAGAGCCTTTATGTAAGAGGTCCTGTGGTTTGTATCAGTATCATTAGCGGAGTTGAACAGCACATGATCTGTATGAGTAGGAAACACAGTTCTTTTTTTCTGGGCACTCTCATGGTTCTTGCTGTATTGGAGACTCTGGAAAGAAGAGGCTTCGTCTTGCGTTAAAACAGCAAGTGTTTCATGGATGAGAACACTGGTCTGAATATCCATTCAGAAACGGATTTAAACCCCAGGATCTCGGTCTTCCAACAAGCCGGAGTTAATTTGTGGTAAACCAAGTGAAATTTGGGCTCAAATGATTTTTTGCAGTTCACGAACCCAACGCGATTCTCACTATTAACTAAAGAGCCTTTTTGTAAGAGGGGCTGTGGTTTGTATCAGCTTCATAAGCAGAGTTGAACTGCATATTGTCCGTATGACTAGGAAACACAGTTCTTTTTTCAGGGGCATTCTCATGGTTCTTGCTGTATTGGACACCCTGGAAAGAAGGGGCTGCTTCTTGCATTAAAACAGCATTGTTCCATGGAGGAGAACACTGGTCTGAATTTCCATTCAGAAACGGATTTAAACCACAGGATCTATGTCTTCCTACAAGCAGGAGTTCATTTCTGGTAAACAAAGTGAATTTTGGGCTAAAATGATTTTACACAGTACACCAACAAAACTCGATTCTCACTATTAACTAAAGAGCCTTCATGTAAGAAGAGCTGTTGTTTGTATCAGTTATATAAGCAGAGTTGAACTACATATGGTCAGTATGAGTAGGAAACACAGTTCTTTTTTTCTGGGCATGCTAATGGTTCTTGCTGTATTGGAGATGCCTGTAAGAAGAGGATGCTTTTTGCCTTAATACAGAGTGTGTTTCAGTGATAAGAACTCTGGTCTGAATTTCCCTTCACAAACGTAGTTAAAACCCAGGATTCGTGTCTTCCTCCAAGAAAGAGTTCATTTCTGGTAAACCCTGTGAATTTTGGCCTCAAATGATTTTTTGCAGTTCACGAACCCAACGTGATTCTCACTATTAACTAAAGAGCCTTTTTGTAAGAGGAGCTGTGGTTTGTATCAGTTTCTTAAGCAGAGTTGAACTGCATATTGTCCGTATGACTAGGAAACACAGTTCTTTTTTTCTGGGCATTCTCATGGTTCTTGATGCATTGGAGACGCTGGAAAGAAGAGGATGCTTCTTGTCTTAAAACTGAGTGTGTTTGAGGGATGAGAACTCTTGTCTGAATTTCCCTTCAGAAACGGAGTTAAACCCCAGGATATGTGTCTTCCTACAAGCAAGAGTTCATTTCTGGTAAACCTTCTGTATTTTGGGCTCAAATGATTTTTAGCAGTTCACGAAGCCAACGTGATTCTCACTATTAACTAAAGAGCATTTATGTAAGTGGTGCTGTGGTTTGTATTTGTTTCATGAGCAGAGTTGAACTACATATGGTCCGTATGATTAGGAAACACAGTTTTTTTCAGGGCATGCTCATGGTACTTGCTGTATTGGAGATGCTTAAAGAAGAGCTTGCTTCTTGCATGAAAACAGAGTGTGTTTACTGTATGAGAACACTGGTCTGAATTTCCCTTTAGAAACGGAGTTAAACCCCAGGATCTTTGTTTTCCTACAAGCAAGAGTACTTTCCTGGTAAACAAATAGAATTTTGGGCTCAAATGATTTTACAAAGTTCAGAAACCCATCGTGATTCTCACTATTAACTAAAGAGCATTTATGTAAGAGGAGCTGTGGTATGTATCAGTTTCCTAAGCAGAGTTGAACTACATATGGTCTGTATGAGAAGGAAACACAGTTCTTTTTTTCTGAGCATTCTCTTGGTTCTTGCTGTATAGGAGACTCTTGAAGAAGAGGCTGCTTTTTGCCTTAAAAGAGCATGTGTTTCCTGGATGAGAACACTGGTCTGAATTTCCGTTCAGAAACGGATTTCAACCCCAGGATCTCTGTCTTCCTACAAGCAGGAATTAATTTGTGGTATACCAAATATATTTGGGCTCAAATGATTTTACACAGTACACCAACAGAACACGATTCTCACTATTAACTCAAGAGTCTTTATGTAAGAGGAGCTGTGGTTTGTATCAGTTTCCTAAGCAGAGTTGAACTAAATATGGTCTCTATGAGTAGGAAACACATTTCTTTTTTTCTGAGCATGCAAATGGTTCTTGCTGTATTGGAGACACTGGAAAGAAGAGGAAGCTTCTGGCCTTAAAACAGAGTGAGTTTCATGGATGAGATCACTGGTCTGAATTTCCCTTCAGAAACAGAGTTAAACACCAGGATCTGTGTCTTCCTGCAAGCAAGAGTTCATTTCTGTTAAACCCTGGATTTTTGGGATCAAATGATTTTTCGCAGTTCACGAACCCAACGCGATTCTCACTATTAACCAAAGTGCATTTAGGTAAGACGATTTGTTGTTTGTATCAGTTTCATAAGCAGAGTTGAAATACATATGGTCCGTATGAGTAGGAAACACAGTTCTTTTTTTCTTGTCATGCTCATGGTTCTTGGTGGATTGGAGACGCTGGAAAGAAGAGCTTGTTTCTGGTGTGAAAACAGAGTGTGTTTCATGGGTGAGAACAATGGTCTGAATTTCCCTTCAGAAACGGATTTAAACCCCAGGATCTCTGTCTTCCTACAAGCAGGAGTTAAATTCTGCTAAACCAAGTGAATTTTGGGCTAAAATGATTTTACACAGTACACCAACAAAACATGATTCTCACTATTAAGAAAGGAGCCTTTATGTAAGAGGATCTGTGGTGTGTATCAGTTTCATAAGCAGAGTTGAACTACATATGGTCTGTGTGAGTAGGAAACACAGTTCTTTTTTTCTGGGAATGCTAGTGGTTCTTGCTGTATTGGAGACGCTGGAAAGAAGAGGATGCTTCTTGCGTTAAAACAGAGTGTGTTTCATGGATGAGAACTCTGGTCGGAATTTCCCTTCAGAAACGGACTTAAATCCCAGGATGTGTGTCTTCCTACATGCAAGAGTTCATTTCTGGAAAACCCAGTGAATTTTCGGCGCTAATGATTTTTTTGCAGTTCACAAACACAACGCTATTCTCACTACTAACTAAAGAGGATTTACGTAAGAGAAGCTGTGGTTTGTATCAGTTTCATAAGTATAGTTGAACTTCATATGGTCTGTATGAGTAGGAAACACAGTCTTTTGTTCTGGGCATGCTCATTGTTCTTGCTGTATTGGAGACGCTGGACAAAAGAGCTTGCTTCTTGCATTAAAACAGAGTGTGTTTCATGGATGAGAACTCTGGTCTGAATTTCCCTTCAGAAACGGAGTTAAACCCCATGATCTGTGTCTTCCTACAAGCAAGAGTTCATTGCTGGTTAACCCAGTGAATTTTGGGCTCAAATGATTTTTCGCAATTCACGAACCCAACGCGATTCTCACTATTATCTAAAGAGCATTTATGTAAGAGGAGCTGTGATTTGTATCAGTTTCATAAGCAGAGTTGAACTACATATGGTCCGTATGAGTTGGTAACACAGTTCTTTTTTTCAGGGAATGTTCATGGTTCTTGCTGTTTTGGAGACGCTGGAAAGAATAACTTTCTTCTTGCATTAAAGCAGGGTGTGTTTCATGGATGAGAACTCTGGTCTGAATTTCCCTTCACAAACGGGGTTAAACCCCATGATCTGTGTCTTCCTACCAGCAAGAGTTCATTTCAGGTAAACCCAGTGAATTTTAGGCTCAAATGACTTTACACAGTTCTAGAACCCAACGCGATTATGACTATTAACTAAAAGAGTTTATGTAAGAGGATCTGCGGTTTGATTCAGTTTCATAAGCAGAGTTCAACTATATATGGTCTGTATGATTAGGAAACACAGTTCTTTTTTTCAGGGAATACTCATGTTTCTTACTGTATTGGAGACGCTGGATAGAAGAGGATGATTCTTGCCTTAAAACAGAGTTTTTTTCAGGGATGAGAACTCTACTCTGAAATTAACTTCAGAAACGGAGTTAAACCCAAGGATCAGTGTCTTCCTACAAGCAAGAATTCATTTCTGTTAATCCAAGTGAATTTTGGGCTCAAATGATTTTTCGCAGTTCACCAACCCAAACTGATTCTCACTATTAACTAAAGAGCATTTATGTAAGAGGAGCTGTGGTTTGTATCAGTTTCATAAGCAGAGTTGAACTACATATGGTCCTTATGAGTAGGAAACACAGTTCTTTGTTTCTGGGCATGCTCATGGTTCTTGTTGTATTGGAGATGCTGGAAAGAAGAGCTTGCTTCTTGCATTTAAACAGAGTGTGTTTCAGGGATGAGAACTCTGGTCTGATTTTCCCTTCAGAAACGGAGTTAAACCCCAGGATGTGTGTCTTCCTACAAGCAAGTGTTCATTTCTGGTAAACCCAGTGAATTTTGGGCTCAAATGATTTTACAAAGTTCTCAAACCCAACGCGATTCTCACTATTAAGTATAGAGCATTGATGTAAGAGGAGCTGTGGTTTGTAGGAGTTTCATAAGCAGAGTTGATCTCCGTATGGTCCCTATGATAGGAAACACAGTTCTTTTTTTTTAGGGCCTGCTCATTGTTCTTGCTGTATTGGAGATGTTGAAAAGAAAAGCTTGCTTCTTGCATTAAAACCGAGTGTTTTACATGGATGAGAACTTCGGTCTGAATTTCCCTTCAGAATCGGAGATAAACCCCAGGATCTCTGTCACCCTACAAGCAAGAGTTCATTTCTGGTAAAACCAGGGAAATTGGGGCTCAAATGATTTTTCCCAGTTCACGAACTCAACGCGATTCTCACTATTTACTAAAGAGCATTTATTTAAGAGGTGCTGTGTTTTTTATCAGTTTCATAAGCAGTGTTGAACTACATATAGTCCGTATGTGTGGGAAACTCAGTTCTTTTTTTTCTGGCCATTCTCTTGGTTCTTGCTGCATTGGAGATTCTGGAAAGAAGAGCTTGCTTCTTGCGTTACAACCGAGTGTGTTTCATGGATGAGAACACTGGTCTGAATTTCCCTTCAGAAACGGAGTTAAACCCCAGGATCTGTGTCTTCCTACAAGCAGGAGTTCATTCCTGGTAAACCCAGTGAATTTTGGGGTTAAATGGTTTTTAGCAGTTCACGAACCATACATGATTCTCACCATTAACTAAAGAGCCTTTATGTAAGAGGAGCTGTGGTTTGTATCAGTTTCATTAGCGGAGTTGAACAGCACATGATCTGTATGAGTAGAAAACACAGTTCTTTTTTTCTGGGCACTCTCATGTTTCTTGTTGTATTGGAGACTCTGGAAAGAAGAGGCTGCTTCTTGCATTAAAACAGCAAGTGTTTCATGGATGAGAACACTGGTCTGAATATCCATTCAGAAACGGATTTAAACCCCAGGATCTCGGTCTTCCAACAAGCAGGAGTTAATTTGTGGTAAACCAAGTGAAATTTGGGCTCAAATGATTTTTTGCAGTTCACGAACCCAACGCGATTCTCACTATTAACTAAAGAGCCTTTTTGTAAGAGGGGCTGTGGTTTGTATCAGCTTCATAAGCAGAGTTGAACTGCATATTGTCCGTATGACTAGGAAACACAGTTCTTTTTTCAGGGGCATTCTCATGGTTCTTGCTGTATTGGAGACCCTGGAAAGAAGGGGCTGCTTCTTGCATTAAAACAGCATTGTTCCATGGAGGAGAACACTGGTCTGAATTTCCATTCAGAAACGGATGGATTTAAACCACAGGATCTATGTCTTCCTACAAGCAGGAGTTCATTTCTGGTAAACAAAGTGAATTTTGGGCTAAAATGATTTTACACAGTACACCAACAAAACTTGATTCTCACTATTAACTAAAGAGCCTTCATGTAAGAAGAGTGTTGTTTGTATCAGTTTCATAAGCAGAGTTGAACTACATATGGTCAGTATGAGTAGGAAACACAGTTCTTTTTTTCTGGGCATGCTAATGGTTCTTGCTGTATTGGAGATTCTGGAAAGAAGAGCTTGCTTCTTGCGTTACAACAGAGTGTGTTTCATGGATGAGAACACTGGTCTGAATTTCCCTTCAGAAACGGAGTTAAACCCCAGGATCAGTGTCTTCCTACAAGCAGGAGTTCATTCCTGGTAAACCCAGTAAATTTTGGGGTTAAATGATTTTTAGCAGTTCACGAACCATACATGATTCTCACTATTAACTAAAGAGCCTTTATGTAAGAGGACCTGTGGTTTGTATCAGTTTCATTAGCGGAGTTGAACAGCACATGATCTGTATGAGTAGGAAACACAGTTCTTTTTTTCAGGCACTCTCATGGTTCTTGTTGTATTGGAGACTCTGGCAAGAAGTGGCTGCTTCTTGCGTTAAAACAGCAAGTCTTTCATTGATGAGAACACTGGTCTGAATATCCATTCAGAAACGGATTTAAACCCCAGGATCTCGGTCTTCCAACAAGCCGGAGTTAATTTGTGGTAAACCAAGTGAAATTTGGGCTCAAATGATTTTTTGCAGTTCACGAACCCAACGCGATTCTCACTATTAACTAAAGAGCCTTTTTGTAAGAGGGGCTGTGGTTTGTATCAGCTTCATAAGCAGAGTTGAACTGCATATTGTCCGTATGACTAGGAAACACAGTTCTTTTTTCAGGGGCATTCTCATGGTTCTTGCTGTATTGGACACCCTGGAAAGAAGGGGCTGCTTCTTGCATTAAAACAGCATTGTTCCATGGAGGAGAACACTGGTCTGAATTTCCATTCAGAAACGGATTTAAACCACAGGATCTATGTCTTCCTACAAGCAGGAGTTCATTTCTGGTAAACAAAGTGAATTTTGGGCTAAAATGATTTTACACAGTACACGAACAAAACTCGATTCTCACTATTAACTAAAGAGCATTTATGTAAGAGGAGCTGTGGTATGTATCAGTTTCATAAGCAGAGTTGAACTACATATGGTCAGTATGAGTAGGAAACACAGTTCTTTTTTTCTGGGCATGCTAATGGTTCTTGCTGTATTGGAGATGCTGGTAAGAAGAGGATGCTTCTTGCCTTAATACAGAGTGTGTTTCAGGGATAAGATCTCTGGTCTGAATTTCCCTTCAGAAACGTAGTTAAAACCCAGGATCCGTGTCTTCCTCCTAGAAAGAGTTCATTTCTGGTAAACCCTGTGAATTTTGGCCTCAAATGATTTTTTGCAGTTCACGAACCCAACCTGATTCTCACTATTAACTAAAGAGCCTTTTTGTAAGAGGAGCTGTGGTATGTATCAGTTTCCTAAGCAGAGTTGAACTACATATGGTCTGTATTAGTAGGAAACACAGTTCTTTTTTTCTGAGCATTCTCTTGGTTCTTGCTGTATAGGAGACTCTTGAAGAAGAGGCTGCTTCTTGCGTTAAAAGTGCATGTGTTTCCTGGATGAGAACACTGGTCTGAATTTCCGTTCAGAAACGGATTTCAACCCCAGGATCTCTGTCTTCCTACAAGCAGGAATTAATTTGTGGTATACCAAATATATTTGGGCTCAAATGATTTTACACAGTACACCAACAGAACACGATTCTCACTATTAACTCAAGAGTCTTTATGTAAGAGGAGCTGTGGTTTGTATCAGTTTCCTAAGCAGAGTTGAACTAAATATGGTCTCTATGAATAGGAAACACATTTCTTTTTTTCTGAGCATGCAAATGGTTCTTGCTGTATTGGCGACACTGGAAAGAAGAGGAATCTTCTGGCCTTAAAACAGAGTGAGTTTCATGGATGAGATCACTGGTCTGAATTTCCCTTCAGAAACAGAGTTAAACACCAGGATCTGTGTCTTCCTGCAAGCAAGAGTTCATTTCTGTTAAACCCTGGATTTTTGGGATCAAATGATTTTTCGCAGTTCACGAACCCAACGCGATTCTCACTATTAACCAAAGTGCATTTAGGTAAGACGATTTGTTGTTTGTATCAGTTTCATAAGCAGAGTTGAAATACATATGGTCCGTATGAGTAGGAAACACAGTTCTTTTTTTCTTGTCATGCTCATGGTTCTTGGTGGATTGGAGACGCAGGAAAGAAGAGCTTGTTTCTGGTGTGAAAACAGAGTGTGTTTCATGGGTGAGAACAATGGTCTGAATTTCCCTTCAGAAACGGATTTAAACCCCAGGATCTCTGTCTTCATACAAGCAGGAGTTAAATTCTGCTAATCCAAGTGAATTTTGGGCTAAAATGATTTTACACAGTACACCAACAAAACATGATTCTCACTATTAAGTAAGGAGCCTTTATGTAAGAGGATCTGTGGTGTGTATCAGTTTCATTAGCAGAGTTGAACTACATATGGTATGTGTGAGTAGGAAACACAGTTCTTTTTTTCGGGGCATGCTAGTGGTTCTTGCTGTATTGGAGAAGCTGGAAAGAAGAGGATGCTTCTTGCGTTAAAACAGAGTGTGTTTCATGGATGAGAACTCTGGTCTGAATTTACCTTCAGAAACGGAGTTAAACCCCATGATCTGTGTCTTCCTACAAGCAAGAGTTCATTTCTGGTTAACCCAGTGAATTTTGGGCTCAAATGATTTTTCACAATTCACGAACCCAACGCGATTCTCACTATTAACTAAAGAGCATTTATGTAAGAGGAGCTGTGATTTGTATCAGTTTCATAAGCAGAGTTGAACTACATATGGTCCGTATGAGTTGGTAACACAGTTCTTTTTTTCAGGGAATGTTCATGGTTCTTGCTGTATTGGAGACGCTGGAAAGAATAACTTTCTTCTTGCATTAAAGCAGGGTGTGTTTCATGGATGAGAACTCTGGTCTGAATTTCCCTTCACAAACGGGGTTAAACCCCATGATCTGTGTCTTCCTACCATCAAGAGTTCATTTCAGGTAAACCCAGTGAATTATGGGCTCAAATGACTTTACACAGTTCTAGAACCCAACGCGATTATGACTATTAACTAAAAGAGTTTATGTAAGAGGAGCTGCGGTTTGATTCAGTTTCATAAGGAGAGTTCAACTACATATGGTCTGTATGATTAGGAAACACAGTTCTTTTTTTCAGGGAATACTCATGTTTCTTACTGTATTGGAAACGCTGGATAGAAGAGGATGATTCTTGCCTTAAAACAGAGTTTTTTTCAGGGATGAGAACTCTACTCTGAAATTAACTTCAGAAACGGAGTTAAACCCAAGGATCAGTGTCTTCCTACAAGCAAGAGTTCATTTCTGTTAATCCAAGTGAATTTTGGGCTCAAATGATTTTTCGCAGTTCACCAACCCAAACTGATTCTCACTATTAACTAAAGAGCATTTATGTAAGAGGAGCTGTGGTTTGTATCAGTTTCATAAGCAGAGTTGAACTACATATGGTCCTTATGAGTAGGAAACACAGTTCTTTTTTTCTGGGCATGCTCATGGTTCTTGTTGTATTGGAGATGCTGGAAAGAAGAGCTTGCTTCTTGCATTTAAACAGAGTGTGTTTCAGGGATGAGAACTCTGGTCTGATTTTCCCTTCAGAAACGGAGTTAAACCACAGGATGTGTGTCTTCCTACAAGCAAGTGTTCATTTCTGGTAAACCCAGTGAATTTTGGGCTCAAATGATTTTACAAAGTTCTCAAACCCAACGCGATTCTCACTATTAAGTATAGAGCATTGATGTAAGAGGAGCTGTGGTTTGTAGGAGTTTCATAAGCAGACTTGATCTCCGTATGGTCCCTATGAGTAGGAAACACAGTTCTTTTTTTTAGGGCCTGCTCATTGTTCTTGCTGTATTGGAGACGTTGAAAAGGAAAGCTTGCTTCTTGCATTAAAACCGAGTGTTTTACATGGATGAGAACTTCGGTTTGAATTTCCCTTCAGGATCGGAGATATACCCCAGTATCTGTGTCATCCTACAAGCAAGAGTTCATTTCTGGAAAAACCAGGGAAATTGGGGCTCAAATGATTTTTCCCAGTTCACGAACTCAACGCGATTCTCACTATTAACTAAAGAGCATTTATTTAAGAGGTGCTTTGTTTTTTATCAGTTTCATTAGCAGTGTTGAACTACATATAGTCCGTATGTGTGTGAAACTCAGTTCTTTTTTTTCTGGCCATTCTCTTGGTTCTTGCTGCATTGGAGATTCTGGAAAGAAGAGCTTGCTTCTTGCGTTACAACAGAGTGTGTTTCATGGATGATAACACTGGTCTGAATTTCCCTTCAGAAACGGAGTTAAACCCCAGGATCTGTGTCTTCCTACAAGCAGGAGTTCATTCCTGGTAAACCCAGTGAATTTTGGGGTTAAATGATTTTTAGCAGTTCACGAACCATACATGATTCTCACCATTAACTAAAGAGCCTTTATGTAAGAGGAGCTGTGGTTTGTATCAGTTTCATTAGCGGAGTTGAACAGCACATGATCTGTATGAGTAGGAAACACAGTTCTTTTTTTCTGGGCACTCTCATGGTTCTTGCTGTATTGGAGACTCTGGAAAGAAGAGGCTGCTTCTTGCGTTAAAACAGCAAGTGTTTCATGGATGAGAACACTGGTCTGAATATCCATTCAGAAACGGATTTAAACCCCAGGATCTCGGTCTTCCAACAAGCAGGAGTTAATTTGTGGTAAACCAAGTGAAATTTGGGCTCAAAAGATTTTTTGCAGTTCACGAACCCAACGCGATTCTCACTATTATCTAAAGAGCCTTTTTGTAAGAGGGGCTGTGGTTTGTATCAGCTTCATAAGCAGAGTTGAAGTGCATATTGTCCGTATGACTAGGAAATACAGTTCTTTTTTCATGGGCATTCTCATGGTTCTTGCTGTATTGGAGACCCTGGAAAGAAGGGACTGCTTCTTGCATTAAAACAGCATTGTTCCATGGAGGAGAACACTGGTCTGAATTTCCATTCAGAAACGGATTTAAACCACAGGATCTATGTCTTCCTACAAGCAGGAGTTCATTTCTGGTAAACAAAGTGAATTTTGGGCTAAAATGTTTTTACACAGTACACCAACAAAACTCGATTCTCACTATTAACTAAAGAGCCTTCATGTAAGAAGAGCTGTTGTTTGTATCAGTTTCATAAGCAGAGTTGAACTACATATGGTCAGTATGAGTAGGAAACACAGTTCTTTTTTTCTGGGCATTCTCATGGTTCTTGATGCATTGGAGACGCTGGAAAGAAGAGGATGCTTCTTGTCTTAAAACTGAGTGTGTTTGAGGGATGAGAACTCTTGTCTGAATTTCCCTTCAGAAATGGAGTTAAACCCCAGGATATGTGTCTTCCTACAAGCAAGAGTTCATTTCTGGTAAACCCTCTGTATTTTGGGCTCAAATGATTTTTAACAGTTCACGAACCCAACGTGATTCTCACTATTAACTAAAGAGCATTTATGTAAGTGGTGCTGTGGTTTGTATTTGTTTCATGAGCAGAGTTGAACTACATATGTTCCGTATGATTAGGAAACACAGTTTTTTTCAGGGCATGCTCATGGTACTTGCTGTATTGGAGATGCTTGAAAGAAGAGCTTGCTTCCTCCTGCATGAAAACAGAGTGTGTTTACTGTATGAGAACACTGGTCTGAATTTCCCTTTAGAAACGGAGTTAAACCCCAGGATCTTTGTTTTCCTACAAGCAAGAGTACTATCCTGGTAAACAAATAGTATTTTGGGCTCAAATGATTTTACAAAGTTTAGAAACCCATCGTGATTCTCACTATTAACTAAAGAGCATTTATGTAAGAGGAGCTGTGGTATATGTATCAGTTTCCTAAGCAGAGTTGAACTACATATGGTCTGTATGAGAAGGAAACACAGTTCTTTTTTTCTGAGCATTCTCTTGGTTCTTGCTGTATAGGAGACTCTTGAAGAAGAGGCTGCTTCTTGCGTTAAAAGAGCATGTGTTTCCTGGATGAGAACACTGGTCTGAATTTCCGTTCAGAAACGGATTTAAACCCCAGGATCTCTGTCTTCCTACAAGCAGGAATTAATTTGTGGTATACCAAATATATTTGGGCTCAAATGATTTTACACAGTACACCAACAGAACACGATTCTCACTATTAACTCAAGAGTCTTTATGTAAGAGGAGCTGTGGTTTGTATCAGTTTCCTAAGCAGAGTTGAACTAAATATGGTCTCTATGAGTAGGAAACACATTTCTTTTTTTCTGAGCATGCTAATGGTTCTTGCTGTATTGGAGACACTGGAAAGAAGAGGAAGCTTCTGGCCTTAAAACAGAGTGAGTTTCATGGATGAGATCACTGGTCTGAATTTCCCTTCAGAAACAGAGTTAAACACCAGGATCTGTGTCTTCCTGCAAGCAAGAGTTCATTTCTGTTAAACCCTGGATTTTTGGGATCAAATGATTTTTCGCAGTTCACGAACCCAACGCGATTCTCACTATTAACCAAAGTGCATTTAGGTAAGACGATTTGTTGTTTGTATCAGTTTCATAAGCAGAGTTGAAATACATATGGTCCGTATGAGTAGGAAACACAGTTCTTTTTTTCTTGTCATGCTCATGGTTCTTGGTGGATTGGAGACGCAGGAAAGAAGAGCTTGTTTCTGGTGTGAAAACAGAGTGTGTTTCATGGGTGAGAACAATGGTCTGAATTTCCCTTCAGAAACGGATTTAAACCCCAGGATCTCTGTCTTCCTACAAGCAGGAGTTAAATTCTGCTAAACCAAGTGAATTTTGGGCTAAAATGATTTTACACAGTACACCAACAAAACATGATTCTCACTATTAAGAAAGGAGCCTTTATGTAAGAGGATCTGTGGTGTGTATCAGTTTCATAAGCAGAGTTGAACTACATATGGTCTGTGTGAGTAGGAAACACAGTTCTTTTTTTCTGGGCATGCTAGTGGTTCTTGCTGTATTGGAGACGCTGGACAAAAGAGCTTGCTTCTTGCATTAAAAAAGAGTGTGTTTCATGGATGAGAACTCTGGTCTGAATTTCCCTTCAGAAACGGACTTAAATCCCAGGATGTTTGTCTTCCTACATGCAAGAGTTCATTTCTGGTAAACCCAGTGAATTTTCGGCGCTAATGATTTTTTTGCAGTTCACAAACACAACGCTATTCTCACTACTAACTAAAGAGGATTTACATAAGAGAAGCTATGGTTTGTATCAGTTTCATAAGTATAGTTGAACTTTATATGGTCTGTATGAGTAGGAAACACAGTCTTTTATTCTGGGCATGCTCATTGTTCTTGCTGTATTGGAGACGCTGGACAAAAGAGCTTGCTTCTTGCATTAAAACAGAGTGTGTTTCATGGATGAGAACTCTGGTCTGAATTTCCCTTCACAAACGGAGTTAAACCCCATGATCTGTGTCTTCCTACAAGCAAGAGTTCATTTCTGGTTAACCCAGTGAATTTTGGGCTCAAATGATTTTTCGCAATTCACGAACCCAACGCGATTCTCACTATTGACTAAAGAGCATTTATGTAAGAGGAGCTGTGATTTGTATCAGTTTCATAAGCAGAGTTGAACTACATATGGTCCGTATGAGTTGGTAACACAGTTCTTTTTTTCAGGGAATGTTCATGGTTCTTGCTGTATTGGAGACGCTGGAAAGAATAACTTTCTTCTTGCATTAAAGCAGGGTGTGTTTCATGGATGAGAACTCTGGTCTGAATTTCCCTTCACAAACGGGGTTAAACCCCATGATCTGTGTCTTCCTACCAGCAAGAGTTCATTTCAGGTAAACCCAGTGAATTATGGGCTCAAATGACTTTACACAGTTCTAGAACCCAACGCGATTATGACTATTAACTAAAAGAGTTTATGTAAGAGGAGCTACGGTTTGATTCAGTTTCATAAGCAGAGTTCAACTACATATGGTCTGTATGATTAGGAAACACAGTTCTTTTTTTCAGGGAATACTCATGTTTCTTACTGTATTGGAGACGCTGGATAGAAGAGGATGATTCTTGCCTTAAAACAGAGTTTTTTTCAGGGATGAGAACTCTACTCTGAAATTAACTTCAGAAACGGAGTTAAACCCAAGGATCAGTGTCTTCCTACAAGCAAGAGTTCATTTCTGTTAATCCAAGTGAATTTTGGGCTCAAATGATTTTTCGCAGTTCACCAACCCAAACTGATTCTCACTATTAACTAAAGAGCATTTATGTAAGAGGAGCTGTGGTTTGTATCAGTTTCATAAGCAGAGTTGAACTACATATGGTCCTTATGAGTAGGAAACACAGTTCTTTTTTACTGGGCATGCTCATGGTTCTTGTTGTATTGGAGATGCTGGAAAGAAGAGCTTGCTTCTTGCATTTAAACAGAGTGTGTTTCAGGGATGAGAACTCTGGTCTGATTTTCCCTTCAGAAACGGAGTTAAACCCCAGGATGTGTGTCTTCCTACAAGCAAGTGTTCATTTCTGGTAAACCCAGTGAATTTTGGGCTCAAATGATTTTACAAAGTTCTCAAACCCAACGCGATTCTCACTATTAAGTATAGAGCATTGATGTAAGAGGAGCTGTGGTTTGTAGGAGTTTCATAAGCAGAGTTGATCTCCGTATGGTCCCTATGAGTAGGAAACACAGTTCTTTTTTTTTAGTGCCTGCTCATTGTTCTTGCTGTATTGGAGACGTTGAAAAGGAAAGCTTGCTTCTTGCATTAAAACCGAGTGTTTTACATGGATGAGAACTTCGGTCTGAATTTCCCTTCAGAATCGGAGATAAACCCCAGGATCTGTGTCATCCTACAAGCAATAGTTCATTTCTGGTAAAACCAGGGAAATTGGGGCTCAAATGATTTTTCCCAGTTCACGAGCTCAACTCGATTCTCACTATTAACTAAAGAGCATTTATTTAAGAGGTGCTGTGTTTTTTATCAGTTTCATTAGCAGTGTTGAACTACATATAGTCCGTATGTGTGGGAAACTCAGTTCTTTTTTTTCTGGCCATTCTCTTGGTTCTTGCTGCATTGGAGATTCTGGAAAGAAGAGCTTGCTTCTTGCGTTACAACAGAGTGTGTTTCATGGATGAGAACACTGGTCTGAATTTCCCTTCAGAAACGGAGTTAAACCCCAGGATCTGTGTCTTCCTACAAGCAGGAGTTCATTCCTGGTAAACCCAGTGAATTTTGGGGTTAAATGATTTTTAGCAGTTCACGAACCATACATGATTCTCACCATTAACTAAAGAGCCTTTATGTAAGAGGAGCTGTGGTTTGTATCAGTTTCATTAGCGGAGTTGAACAGCACATGATCTGTATGAGTAGGAAACACAGTTCTTTTTTTCTGGGCACTCTCATGGTTCTTGTTGTATTGGAGACTCTGGAAAGAAGAGGCTGCTTCTTGCATTAAAACAGCAAGTGTTTCATGGATGAGAACACTGGTCTGAATATCCATTCAGAAACGGATTTAAACCCCAGGATCTCGGTCTTCCAACAAGCAGGAGTTAATTTGTGGTAAACCAAGTGAAATTTGGGCTCAAATGATTTTTTGCAGTTCACGAACCCAACGCGATTCTCACTATTAACTAAAGAGCCTTTTTGTAAGAGGGGCTGTGGTTTGTATCAGCTTCATAAGCACAGGTGAACTGCATATTGTCCGTATGACTAGGAAACACATTTCTTTTTTCAGGGGCATTCTCATGGTTCTTGCTGTATTGGAGACCCTGGAAAGAAGGGACTGCTTCTTGCATTAAAACAGCATTGTTCCATGGAGGAGAACACTGGTCTGAATTTCCATTCAGAAACGGATTTAAACCACAGGATCTATGTCTTCCTACAAGCAGGAGTTCATTTCTGGTAAACAAAGTGAATTTTGGGCTAAAATGTTTTTACACAGTACACCAACAAAACTCGATTCTCACTATTAACTAAAGAGCCTTCATGTAAGAAGAGCTGTTGTTTGTATCAGTTTCATAAGCAGAGTTGAACTACATATGGTCAGTATGAGTAGGAAACACAGTTCTTTTTTTCTGGGCATGCTAATGGTTCTTGCTGTATTGGAGATGCTGGTAAGAAGAGGATGCTTCTTGTCTTAAAACTGAGTGTGTTTGAGGGATGAGAACTCTTGTCTGAATTTCCCTTCAGAAACGGAGTTAAACCCCAGGATATGTGTCCTCCTACAAGCAAGAGTTCATTTCTGGTAAACCCTCTGTATTTTGGGCTCAAATGATTTTTAGCAGTTCACGAACCCAACCCGATTCTCACTATTAACTAAAGAGCATTTATGTAAGAGGAGCTGTCTTTTGTATCAGTTTCCTAAGCAGAGTTGAACTACAAATGGTCCGTATGAGTTGGAAACCCAGTTCTTTTTTTCAGGGAATGTTCATGGTTCTTGCTGTATTGGAGACGCTGGAAAGAAGAGCTTTGTTCTTGCATTAAAACAGGGTGTGTTTCATGGATGTGAACTCTGGTCTGAATTTTCCTTCACAAACGGGGTTAAACCCCATGATCTGTGTCTTCCTACCAGCAAGAGTTCATTTCTGGTAAACACAGTGAATTTTCGGCTCAAATGATTTTACAACGTTCCAAAACACAACGCATTTATCTCTATTAACTAAAGAGCATTTATGTAAGAGGAGCTGTAGTCTGTATCAGTTTCATAAGCAGTGTTGAACTACATATCGTCTGTATGAGTAGGAAACACAATTGTTGTTGAGGGCATGCTCATGGTTCTTGCTGTATTTTTGACTCTGGAAAGAAGAGCTTGCTTCTTGCAATAAAAGAGGTTGTGGTTCAGGAATTAGGACTCTGGTCTGAATTTCTCTTAAAAACGGAGTTAAACCCCAGGATCTGTGTCTTCCTTCAAGCAAGAGTTCATTTCTGTTAAACAAAGTGAATTTTGGGCTCAAATGATTTTACACAGTTCAAAAACACAATGTGTTTCTCACTATTAACTAAAGAGAATTTATGTAAGAGGAGCTGTGGTTTATTTCAGTTTCATAAGCAGAGTTGAACTACATATGGCCTGGAGGAGTAGGAAACACAGTTCTTTTTTTAAGGGCATGCTCATTGTTCTTGCTGTATTTTAGACTCTGGAAAGAAGAGCTTGTTTCTTGCATTAAAACACAGTGTGTATGAGGGATGAGAACTCTGGTCTGATTTTCCCTTCAGAAACGAAGTTAAACCCCAGGATCAGTGTCTTCCTACAAGCAAGTGTTCATTTCTGGTATCCTTAGTGAATTTTGGGCTCAAATGATTTTTCTCGGTTCACAAATCCATCAAGATTCTCACTTTTAACGAAAGAGGATTTATGTAAGAGGAACTGTGGTTTCTAACAGTTTCATAAGCAGAGTTGAACTACATATGGTCTGTATGAGAGGGAAACACAGTTCCTTTTTTCTGGGCATGCTCGTGGTTCTTACTGTATTGGAGACGGTGGAAAGAAGAGGATGATTCTTGCCTAAAAACAGAGTTTTTTTTCAGGGATGAGAACTCTGGTCTGAATTTGCCTTCAGAAACGGACTTAAACCCCAGGATATGTGTCTTCCTACGAGCAAGAGTTCATTTCTAGTAAACCCAGTGAACTTTGGGCTCAAATGATTTTTCGCAGTTCACCAACCCAACATGATTCCCACTATTAACTAAAGAGCATTTATGTAAGAGGAGCTGTGGTTTGTATCAGTTTCATAAGCAGAGTTGAACTACATATGGTCCGTATGAGTAGGAAACACAGTTCTTTTTTTCAGGGCAGCACATGGTTCTTGCTGTATTTTAGACTCTGGAAAGAAGAGCTTGCTTCTTGCGTTAAAGCAGAGTGTGTTTCAGGGATGAGAACTCTGGTCTAAATTTCCCTTCAGAAACGGAGTTAAACGCCATGATCTGTGTCTTCCTACAAGCAAGAGTTCATTTCTGCCAAACCCAGTGAATTTTGGGCTCAAATGATTTTTCGCAGTTCACCCACCCAAACCGATTCTCACTATTAACTAAAGAGCATTTATGTAAGAGGAGCTGTGGACTGTATCAGTTTCAAAAGCAGACTTGAACTACATATGGAACGTATGAGTAGGAAACACAGATCTTTTTTTCTTGGCATGCTCATGTTTCTTAGTGTATTGAAGACCCTGGAATCAAGAGGATGATTCATGCCTTAAATCAGAGTGTTTTTCAGGGATGAGAATTCTGGTCTGAATTTCCCCTCAGAACAGAGTTAAACCCCAGGTTCTATGTCTTCCTAAAAGCAAAAGTTCATTTCTGGTTAACCCAGTGAATTTTGGGCTCAAATGATTTTTCGCAGTTCACAAACACAACACGATTCACACTATTAACTAAAGAGCATTTATGTAAGAGGAGCTGTGGACTGTATCAGTTTCATAAGCATAGTTGAACTACATATGGTCCTTAGGAGTAGGAAACACAGTTCTTTTTTTCTTGGCATGCTCATGGTTCTTGTTGTATTGGTGATGCTGGAAAGAAGAGTTTGCGTCTTGCATGAAAACAGAGGGTGTTTCCTGTATGAGAACACTTGTCTCAATTTCCCTTCAAAAACGGTGTTAAACCCCTTGATCTGTGTCTTCCTACAAGCAAGAGTTCATTTCTGGTAATCCGAGTGAATTTTTGGCTCAAATGATTTTTCACAGTTCATGAACCCAACGCTCTTCTCACTATTAACTAAACAGAATTTATTTAGGAGGTGTGGTTTGTATCAGTTTCATAAACAGAGTTGAACTACATATGGTCAGTATGAATAGGATACACAGTTCTTTTTTCCAGGCCATGCTCATGTTTCTTACTGTATTGAGGCACTTGAAAGAAGAGGATGATTCATGCCTTAAAACAGAGTGTGTTTCATGGATGAGAACTCTGATCTGAATTTCCCTTCAGAAACAGAGTTAAACCCAATGATCTGTGTCTTCCTACAAGCAAGAGTTCATTTCTGGGTAACCCAGTGAATTTTGGGCACAAATGATTTTTCACAATTCACTAAAACAACGGGATTCTCACTATTAACTAAAGAGCATTTATGTAAGAGGAGCTGTGATTTGTATCAGTTTCATAAGCAGAGTTGAACTACATATGGTCCGTATGAGTTGGAAACCCAGTTGTTTTTTTCAGGGAATGTTCATGGTTCTTGCTGTATAGGAGATGCTGGAAAGTAGAACTTTCTTCTTGAATTAAAACAGGGTGTGTTTCATGGATGAGAACTCTGGTCTGAATTTTCCATCACAAATGGGGTTAAACCCCATGATCTGTGTCTTCCTACCTGCAAGAGTTCATTTCTGTTAAAGACAGTGAATTTTCGGCTCAAATGATTTTAGACAGTTCCAAAACACAACGCGTTTATCTCTATTAACTACAGAGCATTTATGTAAGAGGAGCTGTATTCTGTGTCAGTTTCATAAGCAGAGTTGAACTACATATGATTCGGAGGAGTAGGAAACACAGTCTTTTATTCTGGGCATGCTCATGGTTCTTACTGTATTGGAGACGCTGGAAAAAAGAGCTTGCTTCTTGCATTTAAACAGAGTGTGATTCATGGATGAGAACTCTGGTTTGAATTTCCCTTCATTAACGGATTTAAACCCCAGGATCTATGTCTTCCTACAAGCAGGAGTTCATTTCTGGTAAACAAAGTGAATTTTGGGCTAAAATGATTTTACACAGAACACCAACAAAACTCGATTCTCACTATTAACTAAAGAGCCTTCATGTAACAGGAGCTGTGGTTTGTATCAGTATCATAAGCAGAGTTGAACTACATATGCTCAGTATGAGTAGGAAACACAGTTTTTTTTTTTCTGGGCATGCTAATGGTTCTTGCTGTATTGGAAACGCTGGTAAGAAGAGGATGCTTCTTGCCTTAATACAGAGTATGTTTCAGTGATTAGAACTCTGGTCTGAATTTCCCTTCAGAAACGTAGTTAAAACCCAGGATCCGTGTCTTCCTCCAAGAAAGTGTTCATTTCTGGTAAACCCTGGGAATTTTGGCCTCAAATGATTTTTTGCAGTTCACGAACCCAACGCGATTCTCATTATTAACTAAAGAGCCTTTAAGTAAGAGGAGCTGTGTTTTGTATCATATTCATAAGCGGAGTTGAACTGCATATTGTCTGTATGACTAGGAAACACAGATCTTTTTTTCTGGGCATTCCCATGGTTCTTGATGCATTGGAGACACTGGAAAGAAGAGGATGCTTCTTGTCTTAAAACTGAGTGTGTTTGAGGGATGAGAACTCTTGTCTGAATTTCCATTCAGAAACGGAGTTAAACCCCATGATCTGTGTCTTCCTACAAGCAAGAGTTCATTTCTGGTAAACCCATTGAATTTTGGGCTCAAATGATTTTTAACAGTTCACGAACCCAACGCGATTCTCACTATTAACTAAAGACAATTTATGTAACTGGACCTGTGGTTTGAATCTGTTTCATAAGCAGAGTTGAACTACATATGGTCCGAATGAGTAGGAAACACAGTTATTTTTTTCAGGGCATGCTCATGGTTCTTGCTGTAATTTAGACTCTGGAAAGAAGAACTTGCTTCTTGCGTTAAAGCAGAGTTTGTTTCAGGGATGAGAACTCTGGTCTTATTTTCCCTTCAGTAATGGAGTTAAACCCCAGGATCTGTGTCTTCCTACAAGCACGAGTTCATTTCTGGTAAACCAAGTGAATTTTCGGCTCAAATGATTTTACACAGTTCTAGAACACAACGCGATTTTCACTATTAACTAAAGAGCATTTATGTAAGAGGAGCTGTGGGCTGTATCAGTTTCATTAGCAGACTTGAACTACATATGGAACGTATGAGTAGGAAACACAGATCTTTTTTTCTTGGCATGCTCATGGTTCTTACTGTATTGGAGACCCTGGAATCAAGAGGATGATTCATGCCTTAAAACAGAGTGTTTTTCAGGGATTAGAATTCTGGTCTGAATTTCCCCTCAGAAAAGGAGTTAAACCCCAGGTTCTGTGTCTTCCTACAAGCAAGAGTTCATTTCTGGTTAACCCAGTGAATTTTGGGCTCAAATGATTTTTCGCAGTTCACAAACACAACACGATTCTCACCATTAACTAAAGAGGATTCATGTAAGAGGAGCTGTGGTTTGTATCAGTTTCATAAGCAGAGTTGAACTACATATGGTGTGTATGAGTAGGAAACACAGTTCTTTTTTTCAGGGCATGCTCATGGTTCTGGCTCTATTTTAGACTCTGGAAAGAAGAGTTTGCTTCTTGCATTACAACAGAGTGTGTTTCATGGATGAGAACTCTGGTCTGAATTTCCGTTCAGAAACGGAGTTAAACCCCAGGATGTGTGTCTTCCTACAAGCAAAAGTTCATTTCTGGTAAACCCAGTTAATTTTGGGCTCAAATGATTTTTTGCAGTTCACAAACCCAACACGATACTCACTATTAACTAAAGAGCATTTATGTAATAGGAGCTGTGGTCTGTATCAATATCATAAGCAGAGTTGGATTATATAAGGTCCGTATGTGTAGGAAACACAGTTCGTTTTTCTTGGCATGTTCATGGTTCTTACTGTATTGTAGACCCTGGAAAGAAGAGGATGATTCTTGCCTTAAAACAGAGTGTTTTTCAGGGATGAGAACTCTGGTCTGAATTTCCCCTCAGAAACGGAGTTAAACCCCAGGATCTGTGTCTTCCTACAAGCAAGAGTTCATTTCTGGTAAACCCAGTGAATTTTGGGCTCAAATGATTTTTCCCAGTTCACGATCACAACACTATTCTCACTATTAACTAAAGAGCATTTATGTAAGAGGAGGTGTGGTTTGTATCAGTTTCATAAACACAGTTGAACTACATATAGTCGGTATGGATAGGAAAGACTGTTCTTTTTTTCAGGAAATGCTCATTGTTCTTGCTGTATTTTAGACTCTGGAAAGAAGAGCTTGCTTCTTTTGTTAAAACAGAGTGTGTTTCAGGGATGAGAACTCTGGTCTGAATTTGACTTCAGAGATGGAGTGAAACCCCAGGATCTGTGTCTTAATACAAGAAAGAGTTCATTTCTGGTAAACCCAGTAAATTTTGGGCTCAAATGATTTTTCGCAGTTCACGGACCCAACGCAATTCTCATTATTAACTAAAGAGGATTTATGTAAGGGGAGCTGTGGTTTGAATCAGTTTCATAAGAAGAGTTGAACTACATATGGACTGAATGAATAGGCAACACTGTTCTTTTTTTCTGGGCATGCTCATGTTTCTTACTGTATTGGATACGCTGGAAAGAAGAGGATGATTCTTGCCTTAAAACAGAGTATTTTTCACAGATGAGAACTCTGGTCTGAATTTGCGTTCAGAAACGGAGTTAAACCACGGTATCTGTGTCTTCCTACAAGCAAGAGTTCATTTCCGGTAAACCAAGTGAATTTTCGGCTCAAATGATTTTACACAGTTCCAGAAAACAACGCGTTTATCACTATTAACTAAAGAGCATTTATGTAAGAGGAGCTGTAGTCTGTATCAGTTTCATAAGCAGAGTTGAACTACATATGGTCTGTATGAGTAGGAAACACAGTTATTTTTTGAGGGAATGCTCATGTTTCTTGCTGTATTTTTGACTCTGGTAAGAAGATCTTGCTTCTTGCACTAAAACAGATTGTGTTTCAGGGATGAGAACTCTGGTCTGAATTTCTCTTAAAAACGGAGTTAAACCCCATGATCTGTGTCTTCCTACAAGTAAGAGTTCATTTCTGTTAAACAAAGTGAATTTTGGGCTGAAATGATTTTACACAGTTCAAAAACCCAATGCGATTCACACTATTAACTAAAGAGCATTTATTTAAGAGGAGCTGTGGTTTGTTTCAGTATCATAAGCAGAGTCGAACTACATATGGTCTGTATGTGTTGGAAACACAGTTCTTTTTTTTCTGGGCATGCTCGTAGTTCTTAATGAATTGGAGACTGTGGAAAGAAGATGATGATTCTTGACTTAAAACAGAGTGTTTTTCTGGGATGAGGACTCTGGTCTGAATTTGACTTCAGAAACAGAGTAAAACCCCAGGATCTGTGTCTTCCTACAAGAAAGAGTTCATTCCAGGTAAACCCAACGCGATACTCACTATTAACTAAAGAGCATTTATTTAAGAGGTGCTGTGATTTGTATCAGTTTCGTAATCAGAGTTGATCTACATATGGTCCGTTTGAGGAGGAAACACAGTTCTTTTTAGAGGGTATACTCATGGTTCTTGCTGTGTTGGAGACGCTGGGAAGAAGATCTTGCTTCTTGCGTTAAAACAACATGTGTTTCATGGATGAAAACACTGGTCTGAATTTCACTTCAGAATCGGAGTTAAACCACGGTATCTGTGTCTTCCTACATGCAAGAGTTCATTTCTGGTAAACCAAGTGAATTTTCGGCTCAAATCATTTTACACAGTTCTAGAACACAACACAATTTTCATATGGTCCGTATGTGTAGGAAACACAGGTCATTTTTCCGTGGCATGCTCATGGTTCTTACTGTATTGTAGACCCTGGAAAGAAGAGGAAGATTTTTGCCTTAAAACTGATGGTTTTTCAGGGATGAGGACTCTGGTCTGAATTTCGCCTCAGAAACGGAGTTAAACCCCAGGATCTGTGTCTTCCTCCAAGCAAGAGTTCATTTCTGGTAAACACAGTGAATTTTGGGCTCAAATGATTTTTCGCAGTTCACGATCCCAACGCTATTCTCACTATTAACTAAAGAGCATTTATGTAAGAGGAGGTGTGCTTTGTAACAGTTTCATAAACACAGTTGAACTAAATATAGTCCGTATGAATAGGAAAGACTGTTCTTTTTTTCAGGAAATGCTCATTATTCTTGCTGTATTTTAGACTCTGGAAAGAAGAGCTTGCTTCTTTTGTTAAAACAGAGTGTGTTTCAGGGATGAGAGCTCTGGTCTGAATTTCCCTTCATAAACGGAGTTAAACCCCAGGATCAGTGTCTTCCTACAAGCAAGAGTTCATTTCTGGTAAACCGAGTGAATTTTGGGCTGATGATTAAACACAGTTCAAAAACCCAATGAGATTCTCACTATTAACTAAAGAGCATATATGGAAGAGGAGCTGTGGTTTGTATCAGTTTCATAAGTAGAGTAGAACTACATATGGTCTGTATGAGTAGGAAACACAGTTCTTTTTTTCTGGGTATGCTCGTGGTTCTTACTGTATGGGAGACTGTGGAAAGAAGGGTATGATTCTTGCCTTAAAAAAGAGTGTTTTTCAGGGATGAGAACTCTGTTCTGAATTTGACTTCAGAAACGGAGTTAAACCCCAGGATCTGTGCCTTCCTACAAGAAAGAGTTCATTTCAGGTAAACACAGTGAATTTTGGGCTCAAATGGTATTTCACAGTTCACGAACCCAACCCGATTCTCACTATTCACTAACGAGCATTTATTTAAGAGGTGCTGTGATTTGTATCAGTTTCGTAAGCAAGAGTTCATTTCTGGTAAACCAAGTGAATTTTCGGCTCAAATGATTTTACACAGTTCCAGAACACAACGCGTTTATCACTATTAACTAAAGAGCATTTATGTAAGAGGTGCTGTAGTCTGTATCAGTTTCATAAGCAGAGTTGAACTACATATGGTCTGTATGAGTAGGAAACACAGTTGTATTTTTCTGGGCATGCTGATGGTTCTTGCTGTATTTTTGACTCTGGCAAGAAGAGCTTGTTTCTTTGGTTAAAACAGATTGTGTTACAGGGATGAGAACTCTGGTCTGAATTTCCCTTCAGAAACGGAGATAAACACCAGGATCTGTGTCTTCCTACAAGCAAAAGTTCATTTCTGGTAAATCCAATGAATTTTGGGCTCAAATGGTTATAGACTGTTCATGAACCCAATACAATTCTCACTATTAACTAAAGAGCATTTGTGTAAGAGGAGCTGTGGTTTGTTTCAGTTTCAGAAGCAGAGTTGAATTATGAGTAGGAAACACAGTTCTTTTTTTCATGGCATGCTGATGGTTCTTGCCGTATTTAGACTCTGGAAAGAAGAGCTTGGTTCTTGCGTTAAATCAGAGTGTGTTTCAGGGATGAGAACTCTGGTCTGAATTTCTCTTTAGAAGTGGAGTTAAACCCACGGATCTGTGTCTTCCTAAAAGCAAGAGTTCATTTCTGGTAAACCAAGTGAATTTTGGCCTCAAATGGTTTTTCGCAGTTAACGAACCCAACGTGATTTTCACTATTAACTAAAGAGCATTTATGTAAGAGGAGCTGTGGTCTGTATCAGTTTCATAAGCAGAGTTGAACTGCATATGGTCCGTATGAGTAGGAAACACAGTTCTTTATTTCTGGGCATGCTCACGGTTCTTACTGTTTTGGAGAAGCTGGAAAGAAGAGGATGATACTTGCCTTAAATCAGAGTGTTTTTCAGGGTTGAACATTCTGGTCTGAATTTGCCTTCAGAAACAGAGTTACACACCATGATCTGTGTCTTCCTACAAGCAAGAGTTCATTTCTGGTAAACCCAGTGAATTTTGGGCTGAAATGATTTTTCACATTTCACGAACCCAACACTATTCTCACTATTAACTTAAGAGCATTTATGAAAGAGGAGCTTTTGTTTGTATCAGTTTCATAAGTAGAGTTGAACTACATATGGACCGCAAAATTAGGAAACCCAGTTCTTTTTTTCAGGGCATGCTCATGGTTCTTGCTCTATTTTAGACTCTGGAAAGAAGAGCTTGCTTCTTGCGTGAAAACAGAGTGTTTCATGGATTTGAACACTGGTCGGAATTTCCCTTCTGAATTGGAGTTAAACCCCAGGATCTGGGTCTTCCTACATGCAAGAGTTCATTTCTTGTGAACCAAGTAAATTTGGGGCTCAAATGATTTTACACAGTTCTAGAACCCAACCCAATTATCACTATTAACTAAAGAGCATTTATGTAAGAGGGGCTGTGGTTTATATCAGTTTCACAACCAGAGTAGATCTACATATGGTTTGTATGTGTAGGAAACACAGTTCTTTTTTTCAGGGAATTCACATAGTTCTTGCTGTATTGGAGAGGCTTGAAATAAGGGCTTGCTTCTAGCATTAAAACAGAATGTGTTTCATGGATGAGAACTCTGGTCTGAATTTCCCTCCAGAAACGGAGTAAAACCCCATGATCTGTGTCTTCCTACAAGCAAGAGTTCATTTCTTGCAAACCCAGTGTATTTTGAGTTCAAATGATTTTTCCCAGTGCACGAACCCAACGCTATTCTCACGATTAACTAAAGAGCATTTATGTAAGAGGGGCTGTGGCTTGCATCAGTTTCATAAGCAGAGTTGAACTACATATGGTCCGTATGAGTAGGAAACACAGTTCTTTTTTTCAGGGTATGCTCATGGTTCTTGCTGTATTGGAGACACTGGAAAGAAGAGCTTGCTTCTTGCGTGAAAACAGATTGTTTCATGGATTTGAACACTGGCCTGAATTTCACTTCAGAAACGGAGTTAAACCCCATGATCTGTGTCTTCGTACAAGCAAGAGTTCATTTCTGCAAAACCAAGAGAATTTTGGGCTCAAATGATTTTACACAGTTCTAGAACCCAACGCAATTATCACTATTAACTAAAGAGCATTTATGCAAGAGGAGCTGTGGTCTGTATCAGTTTCATAAGCAGAGTTGGACTACATATGGTCCGTATGAGTAGGAAACACAGTTCTTTTTTTCAGGGCATGCTCATGGTTCTTGCTGTATTTTAGACTGGAAATAAGAGCTTGCTTCTTGCGTTAAAACAGAGTGTGTTTCATGAATTTGAACACTGGTCTGAATTTCTCTTCAGAATCGGAGTTAAACCCCAGGATCTGGGTCTTCATACACGCTAGAGTTCACTTCTAGTAAACCACGTGTATTTTGGACCCAAGTGATTTTACAGAGTTCTAGAACCCAACGCGATTCTCACTATTAACTAAACAGCATTTATTTAAGAGGGGCTTTGGTTTGTATCAGTTTCATAACCAGGGTTGATCTACATATGTTTTGTATGTGTAGGAAACACAGTTCTTTTTTTGGCATTCACATAGTTCTTGCTGTATTGGAGAGGCTTGAAATAAGAGCTTGCTTCTTGCATTAAAACAGAGTGTGTATCATGGATGAGAACTCTGGTCTGAATTTCCCTCCAGAAACGGAGTAAAACCCCATGATCTGTGTCTTCCTACAAGCAAGAGTTCATTTCTTGTAAACCCAGTGAATTTTGAGTTCAAATGATTTTTCCCAGTTCACGAACCAACGCTATTCTCACGATTAACTAAAGAGCATTTATGTAAGAGGAGCTGTGGTTTGTTTCAGTTTCATAAGCAGAGTTGAACTACATATGGTCCGTATGAGTAGGAAACACAGTTCTTTTTTTCTGGGCATTCACATGGTTCTTGCTGTATTGGAGACGCTTGAAATAAGAGCTTGCTTCTTGCGTTAAAACAGAGTGTGTTTCAGGGATGAGAACTATGGTCTGAATTTCCCTTCAGAAACGGAGTTAAAGCCCAGGATCTGTCTCTTCCTACAAACAAGAGTTCATTTCTTGTAAACCAAGTGAATTTTGGGCTCAAATGATTTTACACAGTTCTAGAACCCAACCCAATTATCACTATTAACTAAAGTGCATTTATGTAAGAGGAGCTGTGCTCTGTATCAGTTTCATAAGCAGAGTTGGACTACATATGGTCCGTATGAGTAGAAAACACAGTTCTTTTTTTCAGGGCATGCTCATGGTTCTTGCTGTATTTAGACTGGAAATAAGAGCTTGCTTCTTGCGTTAAAACAGAGTGTGTTTCAGTGATGAGAACTCTGGTCTGAATTTCCCTTCAGAAACCGAGTTAAAGCCCAGGATCTGTGTCTTGCAACAAGCAAGAGTCCATTTCTGGTTAACATAGTGAATTTTGGGCTCAAATGATTTTTCGCAGTTCACGAACCCAAACCGATTCTCACGATTAACTAAAAAGCATTTATGTAAGAGGAGCTGTGGTTTGTATCAGTTTCATAAGCAGAGTTGAACTACATATGGTCCGTATGAGTAGGAAACACAGTTCCTTTTTTCAGGGCATGCTCATGGTTCTTGCAGTATTGGAGACACTGGAAAGAAGAGCTTACTTCTTGCGTGAAAACAGAGTGTTTCATGGATTTGAACACTGGTCGGAATTTCCCTTCTGAATTGGAGTTAAACCCCAGGATCTGGGTCTTCCTACATGCAAGAGTTCATTTCTTGTGAACCAAGTAAATTTGGGGCTCAAATGATTTTACACAGTTCTAGAACCCAACCCAATTATCACTATTAACTAAAGAGCATTTATGTAAGAGGGGCTGTGGTTTATATCAGTTTCACAACCAGAGTAGATCTACATATGGTTTGTATGTGTAGGAAACACAGTTCTTTTTTTCAGGGAATTCACATAGTTCTTGCTGTATTGGAGAGGCTTGAAATAAGGGCTTGCTTCTAGCATTAAAACCGAATGTGTTTCATGGATGAGAACTCTGGTCTGAATTTCCCTCCAGAAACGGAGTAAAACCCCATGATCTGTGTCTTCCTACAAGCAAGAGTTCATTTCTTGCAAACCCAGTGTATTTTGAGTTCAAATGATTTTTCCCAGTGCACGAACCCAACGCTATTCTCACGATTAACTAAAGAGCATTTATGTAAGAGGGGCTGTGGCTTGCATCAGTTTCATAAGCAGAGTTGAACTACATATGGTCCGTATGAGTAGGAAACACAGTTCTTTTTTTCAGGGTATGCTCATGGTTCTTGCTGTATTGGAGACACTGGAAAGAAGAGCTTGCTTCTTGCGTGAAAACAGATTGTTTCATGGATTTGAACACTGGCCTGAATTTCACTTCAGAAACGGAGTTAAACCCCATGATCTGTGTCTTCGTACAAGCAAGAGTTCATTTCTGCAAAACCAAGAGAATTTTGGGCTCAAATGATTTTACACAGTTCTAGAACCCAACGCAATTATCACTATTAACTAAAGAGCATTTATGCAAGAGGAGCTGTGGTCTGTATCAGTTTCATAAGCAGAGTTGGACTACATATGGTCCGTATGAGTAGGAAACACAGTTCTTTTTTTCAGGGCATGCTCATGGTTCTTGCTGTATTTTAGACTGGAAATAAGAGCTTGCTTCTTGCGTTAAAACAGAGTGTGTTTCATGAATTTGAACACTGGTCTGAATTTCTCTTCAGAATCGGAGTTAAACCCCAGGATCTGGGTCTTCATACACGCTAGAGTTCACTTCTAGTAAACCACGTGTATTTTGGACCCAAGTGATTTTACAGAGTTCTAGAACCCAACGCGATTCTCACTATTAACTAAACAGCATTTATTTAAGAGGGGCTTTGGTTTGTATCAGTTTCATAACCAGGGTTGATCTACATATGTTTTGTATGTGTAGGAAACACAGTTCTTTTTTTGGCATTCACATAGTTCTTGCTGTATTGGAGAGGCTTGAAATAAGAGCTTGCTTCTTGCATTAAAACAGAGTGTGTATCATGGATGAGAACTCTGGTCTGAATTTCCCTCCAGAAACGGAGTAAAACCCCATGATCTGTGTCTTCCTACAAGCAAGAGTTCATTTCTTGTAAACCCAGTGAATTTTGAGTTCAAATGATTTTTCCCAGTTCACGAACCAACGCTATTCTCACGATTAACTAAAGAGCATTTATGTAAGAGGAGCTGTGGTTTGTTTCAGTTTCATAAGCAGAGTTGAACTACATATGGTCCGTATGAGTAGGAAACACAGTTCTTTTTTTCTGGGCATTCACATGGTTCTTGCTGTATTGGAGACGCTTGAAATAAGAGCTTGCTTCTTGCGTTAAAACAGAGTGTGTTTCAGGGATGAGAACTATGGTCTGAATTTCCCTTCAGAAACGGAGTTAAAGCCCAGGATCTGTCTCTTCCTACAAACAAGAGTTCATTTCTTGTAAACCAAGTGAATTTTGGGCTCAAATGATTTTACACAGTTCTAGAACCCAACCCAATTATCACTATTAACTAAAGTGCATTTATGTAAGAGGAGCTGTGCTCTGTATCAGTTTCATAAGCAGAGTTGGACTACATATGGTCCGTATGAGTAGAAAACACAGTTCTTTTTTTCAGGGCATGCTCATGGTTCTTGCTGTATTTAGACTGGAAATAAGAGCTTGCTTCTTGCGTTAAAACAGAGTGTGTTTCAGTGATGAGAACTCTGGTCTGAATTTCCCTTCAGAAACCGAGTTAAAGCCCAGGATCTGTGTCTTGCAACAAGCAAGAGTCCATTTCTGGTTAACATAGTGAATTTTGGGCTCAAATGATTTTTCGCAGTTCACGAACCCAAACCGATTCTCACGATTAACTAAAAAGCATTTATGTAAGAGGAGCTGTGGTTTGTATCAGTTTCATAAGCAGAGTTGAACTACATATGGTCCGTATGAGTAGGAAACACAGTTCCTTTTTTCAGGGCATGCTCATGGTTCTTGCAGTATTGGAGACACTGGAAAGAAGAGCTTACTTCTTGCGTGAAAACAGAGTGTTTCATGGATTTGAACACTGGTCGGAATTTCCCTTCTGAATTGGAGTTAAACCCCAGGATCTGGGTCTTCCTACATGCAAGAGTTCATTTCTTGTGAACCAAGTAAATTTGGGGCTCAAATGATTTTACACAGTTCTAGAACCCAACCCAATTATCACTATTAACTAAAGAGCATTTATGTAAGAGGGGCTGTGGTTTATATCAGTTTCACAACCAGAGTAGATCTACATATGGTTTGTATGTGTAGGAAACACAGTTCTTTTTTTCAGGGAATTCACATAGTTCTTGCTGTATTGGAGAGGCTTGAAATAAGGGCTTGCTTCTAGCATTAAAACCGAATGTGTTTCATGGATGAGAACTCTGGTCTGAATTTCCCTCCAGAAACGGAGTAAAACCCCATGATCTGTGTCTTCCTACAAGCAAGAGTTCATTTCTTGCAAACCCAGTGTATTTTGAGTTCAAATGATTTTTCCCAGTGCACGAACCCAACGCTATTCTCACGATTAACTAAAGAGCATTTATGTAAGAGGGGCTGTGGCTTGCATCAGTTTCATAAGCAGAGTTGAACTACATATGGTCCGTATGAGTAGGAAACACAGTTCTTTTTTTCAGGGTATGCTCATGGTTCTTGCTGTATTGGAGACACTGGAAAGAAGAGCTTGCTTCTTGCGTGAAAACAGAATGTTTCATAGATTTGAACACTGGCCTGAATTTCCCTTCAGAAACGGATTTAAACCCCATGATCTGTGTCTTCGTACAAGCAAGAGTTCATTTCTGGAACACAAAGAGAATTTTGGGCTCAAATGATTTTACACAGTTCCTCAACCCAACGCAATTATCTCTATTAACTAAAGAGCAATTATGCAAGAGGAGCTGTGGTCTGTATCAGTTTCATAAGCAGAGTTGGACTACATAAGGTCCGTATGAGTAAGAAACACAGTTCCTTTTTTCAGGGCATGCTCATGGTTCTTGCTGTATATTAGACTGGAAATAAGAGCTTCCTTCTTGCGTTAAAACAGAGTGTGTTTCAGTGATGAGAACTCTGGTCTGAATTTCCCTTCAGAAACCGAGTTAAAGCCCAGGATCTGTGTCTTCCAACAAGCAAGAGTCCATTTCTGGTTAACATAGTGAATTTTGGGCTCAAATGATTTTTCGCAGTTCACGAACCCAAACCGATTCTCACGATTAACTAAAAAGCATTTATGTAAGAGGAGCTGTGGTTTGTATCAGTTTCATAAGCAGAGTTGAACTACATATGGTCCGTATGAGTAGGAAACACAGTTCCTTTTTTCAGGGCATGCTCATGGTTCTTGCAGTATTGGAGACACTGGAAAGAAGAGCTTACTTCTTGCGTGAAAACAGAGTGTTTCATGGATTTGAACACTGGTCGGAATTTCCCTTCTGAATTGGAGTTAAACCCCAGGATCTGGGTCTTCCTACATGCAAGAGTTCATTTCTTGTGAACCAAGTAAATTTGGGGCTCAAATGATTTTACACAGTTCTAGAACCCAACCCAATTATCACTATTAACTAAAGAGCATTTATGTAAGAGGGGCTGTGGTTTATATCAGTTTCACAACCAGAGTAGATCTACATATGGTTTGTATGTGTAGGAAACACAGTTCTTTTTTTCAGGGAATTCACATAGTTCTTGCTGTATTGGAGAGGCTTGAAATAAGGGCTTGCTTCTAGCATTAAAACAGAATGTGTTTCATGGATGAGAACTCTGGTCTGAATTTCCCTCCAGAAACGGAGTAAAACCCCATGATCTGTGTCTTCCTACAAGCAAGAGTTCATTTCTTGCAAACCCAGTGTATTTTGAGTTCAAATGATTTTTCCCAGTGCACGAACCCAACGCTATTCTCACGATTAACTAAAGAGCATTTATGTAAGAGGGGCTGTGGCTTGCATCAGTTTCATAAGCAGAGTTGAACTACATATGGTCCGTATGAGTAGGAAACACAGTTCTTTTTTTCAGGGTATGCTCATGGTTCTTGCTGTATTGGAGACACTGGAAAGAAGAGCTTGCTTCTTGCGTGAAAACAGAATGTTTCATAGATTTGAACACTGGCCTGAATTTCCCTTCAGAAACGGATTTAAACCCCATGATCTGTGTCTTCGTACAAGCAAGAGTTCATTTCTGGAACACAAAGAGAATTTTGGGCTCAAATGATTTTACACAGTTCCTCAACCCAACGCAATTATCTCTATTAACTAAAGAGCAATTATGCAAGAGGAGCTGTGGTCTGTATCAGTTTCATAAGCAGAGTTGGACTACATAAGGTCCGTATGAGTAAGAAACACAGTTCCTTTTTTCAGGGCATGCTCATGGTTCTTGCTGTATATTAGACTGGAAATAAGAGCTTCCTTCTTGCGTTAAAACAGAGTGTGTTTCAGTGATGAGAACTCTGGTCTGAATTTCCCTTCAGAAACCGAGTTAAAGCCCAGGATCTGTGTCTTCCAACAAGCAAGAGTCCATTTCTGGTTAACATAGTGAATTTTGGGCTCAAATGATTTTTCGCAGTTCACGAACCCAAACCGATTCTCACGATTAACTAAAAAGCATTTATGTAAGAGGAGCTGTGGTTTGTATCAGTTTCATAAGCAGAGTTGAACTACATATGGTCCGTATGAGTAGGAAACACAGTTCCTTTTTTCAGGGCATGCTCATGGTTCTTGCAGTATTGGAGACACTGGAAAGAAGAGCTTACTTCTTGCGTGAAAACAGAGTGTTTCATGGATTTGAACACTGGTCGGAATTTCCCTTCTGAATTGGAGTTAAACCCCAGGATCTGGGTCTTCCTACATGCAAGAGTTCATTTCTTGTGAACCAAGTAAATTTGGGGCTCAAATGATTTTACACAGTTCTAGAACCCAACCCAATTATCACTATTAACTAAAGAGCATTTATGTAAGAGGGGCTGTGGTTTATATCAGTTTCACAACCAGAGTAGATCTACATATGGTTTGTATGTGTAGGAAACACAGTTCTTTTTTTCAGGGAATTCACATAGTTCTTGCTGTATTGGAGAGGCTTGAAATAAGGGCTTGCTTCTAGCATTAAAACAGAATGTGTTTCATGGATGAGAACTCTGGTCTGAATTTCCCTCCAGAAACGGAGTAAAACCCCATGATCTGTGTCTTCCTACAAGCAAGAGTTCATTTCTTGCAAACCCAGTGTATTTTGAGTTCAAATGATTTTTCCCAGTGCACGAACCCAACGCTATTCTCACGATTAACTAAAGAGCATTTATGTAAGAGGGGCTGTGGCTTGCATCAGTTTCATAAGCAGAGTTGAACTACATATGGTCCGTATGAGTAGGAAACACAGTTCTTTTTTTCAGGGTATGCTCATGGTTCTTGCTGTATTGGAGACACTGGAAAGAAGAGCTTGCTTCTTGCGTGAAAACAGATTGTTTCATGGATTTGAACACTGGCCTGAATTTCACTTCAGAAACGGAGTTAAACCCCATGATCTGTGTCTTCGTACAAGCAAGAGTTCATTTCTGGAAAACAAAGAGAATTTTGGGCTCAAATGATTTTACACAGTTCCTCAACCCAACGCAATTATCTCTATTAACTAAAGAGCAATTATGCAAGAGGAGCTGTGGTCTGTATCAGTTTCATAAGCAGAGTTGGACTACATAAGGTCCGTATGAGTAAGAAACACAGTTCCTTTTTTCAGGGCATGCTCATGGTTCTTGCTGTATATTAGACTGGAAATAAGAGCTTCCTTCTTGCATTAAAACAGAGTGTGTTTCAGGGATGAGAACTATTGTCTGAATTTCCCTTCAGAAACGGAATTAAAGCCCAGGATCTGTCTCTTCCTACAAGCAAGAGTTCATTTATGGTAAACCCAGTGAATTTTGGGTTCAAATGATTTTTCCAATTCACGAACCCAACGCTATTCTCACGATTAACTAAAGAGCATTTATGTAAGAGGAGCTGTGGTTTGTTTCAGTTTCATAAGCAGAGTTGAACTACATATGGTCCGTATGAGTAGGAAACACAGTTCTTTTTTTCTGGGCATGCTCATGGTTCTTGCTCTATTGGAGACGCAGGAAAGAAGAGCTTGCTTCTTGCATTAAAACAGAGTGTGTTTCAGGGATAAGAACTCTGGTCTGAATTTCCCTTCAGAATTGGAGTTAAACCCCAGGATCTGTGACTTCCTACAAGCAAGATTTCCTTTCTGGTAAACCAAGAGAATTTTCGGCTGAAATGATTTTTCGCAGTTCACCAACCCAAACAGATTCTCACTATTAACTATTAAGCATTTATGTAAGAGGAGCTGTGGTTTGTATCAGTTTCATATGCAGAGTTGAACTACATAAGGTCCGTATGAATAGGAAACACAGTTCATTTTTTCTAGGCATGCTCATTGTTGTTGGTGTATTTGAGATGCTGGAATAATAGCTTGCTTCTTGCGTGAAAACAGAGTGTGTTTCATGGATTTGACCTCTGTTCTGAATTTCCCTTCAGAAACGGAGTTAAACCCCCTGATCAGTGTCTTCCTACAAGCAAGAGTTCATTTCTGGTAAACCCAGTGAATTTTGTGTTCAAATGATTTTTCCCAGTTCACGAACCCAACGCTATTCTCAAGATTAAATAAAGAGCATTTATGTAAGAGAAGCTGTGGTTGGTTTCAGTTTCATAAGCAGAGTTGAACTACATATGATCTGTATGAGTAGGAAACACAGTACATTTTTTCTGGGCATGCTGATGGGTCTTGCTGTATTGGAGACCCTGGAAAGAAGAGCATGCTTCTTGCGTTAAAACAGATTGTGTTTCATGAATTTGAACACTGGTCTGAATTTCTCTTCAGAATCGGAGTTAAACCCCAGGATCTGGGTCTTCATACATGCTAGAGTTCACTTCTAGTAAACCATGTGTATTTTGGACTCAAGTGATTTTACAGAGTTCTAGAACCCAACGCGATTCTCACTATTAACTAAACAGCATTTGTTTAAGAGGTGCTGAGGTTTGTATCAGTTTCATATCCCGGGTTGATCTACATATGGTCTGTATGTGTAGGAAACACAGTTCTTTTTTTCAGGGCATGCTCATGGTTCTTGCTGTATTTTAGACTGGAAATAAGAGCTTGCTTCTTGCGTTAAAACAGAGTGTGTTTCAGTGCTGAGAACTCTGGTCTGAATTTCCCTTCAGAATCCGAGTTAAACCCCAGCATATTTGTCTTTCTACAAGCAAGAGTTCCTTTCTGGTAAACCAATTGAATTTTCGGCTCCAATGATATTTGCAGTTCACCAACAAAACCGATTCTCACTATTAACTAAAAAGCATTTATGTAAGAGGAGCTGTGGTTTGTATCAGTTTCATAAGCAGAGATGAACTACATATGGTCCGTATGAGTAGGAAACACAGTTCTTTTTTTCAGGGCATGCTCATGCTTCTTGCTGTATTGGAGACACTGGAAAGAAGAGCTTGCTTCTTGCGTGAAAACAGATTGTTTCATGGATTTGAACACTGGCCTGAATTTCCCTTCAGAAACGGAGTTAAACCCCATGATCTGTGTCTTCGTACAAGCAAGAGTTTTTTTCTGCAAAACCAAGAGAATTTTGGGCTCAAATGATTTTACACAGTTCTAGAACCCAACGCAATTATCACTATTAACTAAAGAGCATTTATGCAAGAGGAGCTGTGGTCTGTATCAGTTTCATAAGCAGAGTTGGACTACATATGGTCCGTATGAGTAGGAAACACAGTTCTTTTTTTCAGGGCATGCTCATGGTTCTTGCTGTATTTTAGACTGGAAATAAGAGCTTGCTTCTTGCGTTAAAACAGAGTGTGTTTCAGTGCTGAGAACTCTGGTCTGAATTTCCCTTCAGAATCCGAGTTAAACCCCAGCATCTTTGTCTTTCTACAAGCAAGAGTCCCTTTTTAGTAAACCAAGTGAATTTTCGGCTCAAAGATTTTTCGCAGATCACCAACCCAAACTGATTCTCACTATTAACTAAAAAGCATTTATGTAAGAGGAGCTGTGGTTTGTATCAGTTTCATAAGCAGAGTTGAACTACATATGGTCCGTATGAGTAGGAAACACAGTTCTTTTTTTCAGGACATGCTCATGGTTCTTGCTGTATTGGAGACACTTGAAAGAAGAGCATGCTTCTTGCGTGAAAACAGAGTGTTTCATGGATTTGAACACTGGTTGGAATTTCCCTTCAGAATTGGAGTTAAACCCCAGCATCTGGGTCTTCCTACATGCAAGTGTTCATTTCTTGTAAACCAAGTGAATTTTGGGCTCAAATGATTTTACACAGTTCTAGAACCCAATCCGATTCTCACGATTAACTAAAAAGCATTTATGTAAGAGGAGCTGTGGTTTGTATCAATTTCATAAGCAGAGTTGGACTACATATGGTCCGTATGAGTAGGAAAGACAGTTCTTTTTTTTGGGGGGGCATGCTCATGGTTCTTGATGAATTGGAGTCGCTGGAAAGAAGAGCTTGCTTCTTGCGTGAAAACAGATTGTTTCATGGATTTGAACACTGGCCTCAATTTCCCTTCAGAAACGGAGTTAAACCCCATGATCTGTGTCTTCCTACAAGCAAGAGTTCATTTCTGGAAAACCAAGAGAATTTTGGGCTCAAATGATTTTACACAGTTCTAGAACCCAACGCAATTATCACTATTAACTAAAGAGCATTTATGCAAGAGGAGCTGTGGTCTGTATCAGTTTCATAAGCAGAGTTGGACTACATATGGTCCGTATGAGTAGAAAACACAGTTCTTTTTTTCAGGGCCTGCTCATGGTTCTTGCTGTATTTTAGACTGGAAATAAGAGCTTCCTTCTTGCGTTAAAACAGAGTGTGTTTCAGGGATGAGAACTATGGTCTGAATTTCTCTTCAGAATCGGAGTTAAACCCCAGGATCTGGGTCTTCTAACACGCTAGAGTTCACTTCTAGTAAACCACGTGTATTTTGGACTCAAGTGATTTTACAGAGTTCTAGAACCCAAGGCGATTCTCACTATTAACTAAACAGCATTTGTTTAAGTGGTGCTGTGGTTTGTATCAGTTTCATAACCAGAGTTGTTCTCCATTTGGTCTGTATGTGTAGGAAACACAGTTCTTTTTTTCAGGGCATTCTCTTGGTTCTTGCTGTATTGGAGACGCTTGAAATAAGAGCCTGCTTCTTGCATTAAAACAGAGTGTGTTTCATGGATGAGAACTCTGGTCTGAATTTCCCTCCAGAAACGGAGTTAAACCCCATGATCTGTGTCTTCCTACAAGCAAGAGTTCATTTCTGGTAAACCCAGTAAATTTTGGGTTCAAATGATTTTCCCCAGTTCACGAACCCAACGCTATTCTCACGATTAACTAAAGAGCATTTATATAAGAGGAGCTGTGGTTTGTATCAGTTTCATAAGCAGAGTTGAACTACATATGGTCCGTATGAGTAAGAAACACAGTTCTTTTTTTCAGGACATGCTCATGGTTCTTGCTGTATTGGAGACACTGGAAAGAAGAGCATGCTTCTTGCGTGAAAACAGAGTGTTTCATGGATTTGAACACTGGCCTGAATTTCCCTTCAGAAACGGATTTAAACCCCATGATCTGTGTCTTCGTACAAGCAAGAGTTCATTTCTGGAAAACAAGAGAATTTTGGGCTCAAATGATTTTACACAGTTCTACAACCCAACGCAATTATCTCTATTAACTAAAGAGCATTTATACAAGAGGAGCTGTGGTCTGTATGAGTTTCATAAGCAGAGTTGGACTACATAAGGTCCGTATGAGTAGGAAACACAGTTCCTTTTTCAGGGCATGCTCATGGTTCTTGCTGTATATTAGACTCGAAATAAGAGCTTCCTTCTTGCGTTAAAACAGAGTGTGTTTCAGGGATGAGAACTATGGTCTGAATTTCCCTTCAGAAACGGAATTAAAGCCCAGGATCTGTCTCTTCCTGTAAGCAAGAGTTCCTTTATGGTAAACCCAGTGAATTTTGGGTTCAAATGGTTTTTCCAAGTTCACGAACCCAACGCTATTCTCACGATTAACTAAAGAGCATTTATGTAAGAGGAGCTGTGGTTTGTTTCAGTTTCATAAGCAGAGTTGAACTACATATGGTCCGTATGAGTAGGAAACACAGTTCTTTTTTTCTGGGCATGCTCATGGTTCTTGCTGTATTGGAGATGCAGGAAAGAAGAGCTTGCTTCTTGCATTAAAACAGAGTGTGTTTCAGGGATAAGAACTCTGGTCTGAATTTCCCTTCAGAATTGGAGTTAAACCCCAGGATCTGTGACTTCCTACAAGCAAGATTTCCTTTCTGGTAAACCAAGAGAATTTTCGGCTGAAATGATTTTTCGCAGTTCACCAACCCAAACAGATTCTCACTATTAACTATAAAGCATTTATGTAAGAGGAGCTGTGGTTTGTATCAGTTTCATATGCAGAGTTGAACTACATATGGTGCATATGAGTAGGAAACACAGTTCTTTTTTTCTGGGCATGCTCATGGTTCTTGATATATTGGAGCCGCTGGAAAGAAGAGTTTGCTTCTTGCGTGAAAACAGATGTGTTTAATGGATGAGAACACTGGTCTGAATATCCCTTCAGAAACGGAGTTAAACCCCATGGTCTGTGTCTTCGCACAAGGAAGAGTTCATTTCTGGAAAACCAAGAGAATTTTGGCCTCAAATGATTTTACACAGTTCTAGAACCCAAAGCAATTATCACTATTAACTAAAGAGCATTTATGTAAGAGGACCTGTGGTCTGTATCAGTTTCATAAGCAGATTTGGACTACATATGGTCCGTATGAGTAGGAAACACAGTTCTTTTTTTCAGGGCATGCTCATGGTTCTGGCTGTATTTAGACTGGAAATAAGAGCTTGCTTCTTGCGTTTAAACACAGTGTGTTTCATGGATGAGAACTCTGGACTGAATTTCCCTCCAGAAACGGAGTAAAACCCCATGATCTGTGTCTTCTTACAAGCAAGAATTCATTTATGGTAAACCCAGTGAATTTTGGGTTCAAATGATTTTTCCCAGTTCACGAACACAACGCTATTCTCACGATTAACTAAAGAGCATTTATGTAAGAGGAGCTGTGGTTTGTATCAGTTTCATAAGCAGGGTTGAACTACATATGGTCCGTATGAGTAGTAAACACAGTTCTTTTTTCAGGGCATGCTCATGGTGCTTGCTGTATTGGAGACACTGGAAAGAAGAGCTTGCTTCTTGCCTGAAAACAGAGTGTTTCATGGATTTGAACACTGGTGGGAAATTCCCTTCAGAATTGGAGTTAAACCCCAGGATCTGGGTCTTCCTACATGCAAGAGTTCATTTCTTGTAAACCACGTGAATTTTGGGCTCAAATGATTTTACACAGTTCTAGAATCCAACCCAATTATCACTATTATCTAAAGAGCACTTATGTAAGAGGAGCTGTGGTCTGTATCAGTTTCATAAGCAGAGTTGGACTACATATGGTCCTTATGAGTAGGAAACACAGTTCTTTATTTCAGGGCATGCTCATGGTTCATGCTGTATTTTAGATTGGAAATAAGAGCTTGCTTCTTGCGTTAAAACAGTGTGTGTTTCAGTGATGAGAATTCTGGTCTGAATTTCCCTTCAGAAACCGAGTTAAAGCCCAGGATCTGTGTCTTCCTATAAGCAAGAGTTTCTTTCTGGTAAACCAAGTGAATTTTCGGCTCCAATGATATTTGCAGTTCACCAACAAAACCGATTCTCACTATTAACTAAAAAGCATTTATGTAAGAGGAGCTGTGGTTTGTATCAGTTTCATAAGCAGAGATGAACTACATATGGTCCGTATGAGTAGGAAACACAGTTCTTTTTTTCAGGGCATGCTCATGCTTCTTGCTGTATTGGAGACACTGGAAAGAAGAGCTTGCTTCTTGCGTGAAAACAGATTGTTTCATGGATTTGAACACTGGCCTGAATTTCCCTTCAGAAACGGAGTTAAACCCCATGATCTGTGTCTTCGTACAAGCAAGAGTTCATTTCTGCAAAACCAAGAGAATTTTGGGCTCAAATGATTTTACACAGTTCTAGAACCCAACGCAATTATCACTATTAACTAAAGAGCATTTATGCAAGAGGAGCTGTGGTCTGTATCAGTTTCATAAGCAGAGTTGGACTACATATGGTCCGTATGAGTAGGAAACACAGTTCTTTTTTTCAGGGCATGCTCATGGTTCTTGCTGTATTTTAGACTGGAAATAAGAGCTTGCTTCTTGCGTTAAAACAGAGTGTGTTTCATGAATTTGAACACTGGTCTGAATTTCTCTTCAGAATCGGAGTTAAACCCCAGGATCTGGGTCTTCATACACGCTAGAGTTCACTTCTAGTAAACCACGTGTATTTTGGACTCAAGTGATTTTACAGAGTTATAGAACCCAACGCGATTCTCACAATTAACTAAAGAGCATTTATATAAGAGGAGCTGTGGTTTGTATCAGTTTCATAAGCAGAGTTGAACTACATATGGTCCGTATGAGTAGGAAACACAGTTCTTTTTTTCTGGGCATGCTGATGGTTCTTGCTGTATTGGAGACCCTGGAAAGAAGAGCTGTCGTCTTGCGTTAAAACAGAGTGTGTTTCATGGATTTGAACACTGGTCTGAATTTCCCTTCAAAATCGGAGTTAAACCCCAGGATCTGGGTCCTCCTACACGCAAGAGTTCACTTCTAGTAAACCACGGGTATTTTGGGCTCAAGTGATTTTACATATTTCTAGAACCTAACACGATTCTCACTATTAACTAAACAACATTTATTTAAGAGGTGTCCTGGTTTTTATCAGTTTCATAATCAGAGTTCATCTATATATGGTCTGTATGAGTAGGAAACACAGTTCTTTTTTTCAGGGCATTCACATGGTTCTTGCTGTATTGGAGAGGCTTGAAATAATAGCTTGCTTCTTGCATTAAAACAGAGTGTGTTTCATGGATGAGAACTCTGGTCTGAATTTCTCTCCAGAAACTTAGTAAAACCGCATGATCTGTATCTTCCTACAAGCACGAGTTCATTTCTTGTAAACCCAGGGAATTTTGTGTTCAAATGATTTTTCCCAGTTCACGAACCAACGTTATTCTCATGAATAACTAAAGAGCTTTTATGTAAGAGGAGCTGTGTTCTGTATCAGTTTCATAAGCAGAGTTGGACTACATATGGTCCGTATTAGTAGTAAACACAGTTCTTTTTTTCAGGGCATGCTCATGGTTCTTGCTGTATTTCAGACTGGAAATAAGAGCTTGCTTCTTGCGTTAAAACAGAGTGTGTTTCAGTGATGAGAACTCTGTTCTGAATTTCCCTTCAGAAACCGAGTTAAAGCCCAGGATCTGTGTCTTCCAACAAGCAAGAGTCCATTTCTGGTTATAATAGTGTATTTCGGGCTCAAATTATTTTTCGCAGTTCAGGATCCCAAACCGATTCTCACAATTAACTAAAAAGCATTTATGTAAGAGAAGCTATGGTTTGTGTGAGTTTCATAAGCAGAGTTGAACTAAATATGGTCCGTATGAGTAGGAAACACAGTTCTTTTTTTCTGGGCATGCTCATGGTTCTTGCTGTATTGGAGATACAGTAAAGAAGAGCTTGCTTCTTGCGTAAAAACATAGTGTGTTTCATGGATTTGAACACTGGTCTGAATTTCCCTTCAAAATCGGAGTTAAACCCCAGGATATGGGTCTTCCTACAAGCAAGAGTTTACTTCTAGTAAACCACGTGTATTTTGGGCTCAAGTGATTTTACATATTTCTAGAACCTAACACGATTCTCACTATTAACTAAACAGCATTTATTTAAGAGGTGCCCTGGTTTGTATCAGTATCATAACCAGAGTTGAACTACATATGGTCCATATGAGTAGGAAACACAGTTCTTTTTTTCAGGGCATGCTCATGGTTCTCGCTGTATTGGAGACACTGGAAAGAAGAGCATGCTTCTTGCGGAAAACAGAGTGTTTCATGGATTTGAACACTGGTCGGAATTTCCCTTCAGAATTGGAGTTAAACCCCAGGATCTGGGTCTTCATACACGCTGGAGTTCACTTCTAGTAAACCACGTGTATTTTGGACCCAAGTGATTTTACAGATTTCTAGAACCCAACGCGATTCTCACTATTAACTAAACAGCATTTATTTAAGAGGGGCTGTGGATTGTATCAGTTTCATAACCAGAGTTGATCTACATATGGTTTGTATGTGTAGGAAACACAGTTCTTTTTTTCAGGGCATTCACATGGTTCTTGCTGTATTGGAGAGGCTTGAAATAAGAGCTTGCTTCTTGCATTAAAACAAAGTGTGTTTCATGGATGAGAACTCTGGTCTGAATTTCCCTCCAGAAATGGAGTAAAACCCCATGATCTGTGTCTTCCTACAAGCAAGAGTTCATTTCTTGTAAACCCAGTGAATTTTGAGTTCAAATGATTTTTCCTAGTTCATGAACCAACGCTATTCTTACGATTAACTAAAGAGCATTTATGTAAGAGGAGTTGTAGTCTGTATCAGTTTCATAAGCAGAGTTGGACTACATATGGTCCGTATGAGTAGGAAACACAGTTCTTTTTTTCAGGGCATGCTCATGGTTCTTGCTGTATTTTAGTCTGGAAATAAGAGCTTACTTCTTGCGTGAAAACAGAGTGTTTCATGGATTTGAACACTGGTCGGAATTTCCCTTCAGAATTGGAGTTAAACCCCAGGATCTGGGTCTTCCTACATGCAAGAGTTCATTACTTGTAAACCAAGTAAATTTTGGGCTCAAATGATTTCACACAGTTCTAGAACCCAACCCAATTATCACTATTAACTAAACAGCATTTATATAAGAGGGGCTTTGGTTTGTATCTGTTTCATAACCAGAGTTGATCTACATATGTTTTGTATGTGTAGGAAACACAGTTCTTTTTTTGGCATGCTCATGGTTCTTGCAGTATTGGAGACACTGGAAAGAAGAGCTTACTTCTTGCGTGAAAACAGAGTGTTTCATGGATTTGAACACTGGTCGGAATTTCCCTTCAGAAACGGAGTTAAAGCCCAGGGTCAGTCTCTTCCTACAAGCAAGAGTTCATTTCTTGTAAACCAAGTGAATTTTGGGCTCAAATGATTTTACACCGTTCTAGAACCCAACCCAATTATCACTATTAACTAAAGTGCATTTATGTAATCGGAGCTGTGCTCTGTATCAGTTTCATAAGCAGAGTTGGACTACATATGGTCCGTATGAGTAGGAAACACAGTTCTTTTTTTCAGGGCATGCTCATGGTTCTTGCTGTATATAGACTGGAAATAAAAGCTTGCTTCTTGCATTTAAAAAGAGTATGTTTCAGGGATGAGAACTATGGTCTGAATTTCCCTTCAGAGACGGAGTTAAAGCCCAGGCTCTGTCTCTTCCGACAAGCAAAAGTTCATTTCTGGTTAACCCAGTGAATTTTTGGCTCAAATGATTTTTCGCACTTCACGAACCCTAACGCGATTCCCACTATTAACTAAAGAGCATTTATGTAAGAGGAACTGTGGTTTGTATCAGTTTCATAAGCATAGTTGAACTAAATATGGTCCGTATGAGTAGGAAACACAGTTCTTTTATTCAGGGCATGCTCATGGTTCTTGCTGTATTGGAGACACTGGAAAGAATAACCCGCTTCTTGCATTAAAACAGAGGGTGTTCCATGGATGAGAACTCTGGTGTGAATTTCCCTTCAGAAACGGAGTTAAACCCCATGTTCTGTGTCTTCGTACAAGGAAGAGTTCATTTCCGGTAAACCCAGTGAATTTTGGGTTCAAATGATTTTTCCAAGTTCTCGAACCCAACGCTATTCTCACCATTAACTCAAGAGCATTTATGTAAGAGGAGCTGTGGTTTGTTTCAGTTTCATAAGCAGAGTTGAACTACATGTGGTCCGTATGAGTAGGAGACACAGTTCTTTTTTTCTGGACATGCTCATGGTTCTTGCTGTATTGGAGACGCAGGAAAGAAGAGCTTGCTTCTTGCATTAAAACAGAGTGTGTTTCATGGATGAGAACTCTGGTCTGAATTTCCCTTCAGTATTGGAGTTAAACCCCAGGATCTGTGTCTTCAAACAAGCAAGAGTTCCTTTCTGGTAAACCAAGAGAATTTTCGGCTCAAATGATTTTTCGTAGTTCACCAACCCAAACAGATTCTCACTATTAACTAAAAGCATTTATATAAGAGGAGCTGTGGTTTGTATCAGTTTCATATGCAGAGTTGAACTACATAAGGTCCGTATGAGTAGGAAACACAGTTCATTTTTGCTAGGCATGCTCATTGTTGTTGGTGTATTTGAGATGCTGGAAAAATAGCTTGCTTCTTGCGTGAAAACAGAGTGTGTTTCATGGATTTGACCTCTGTTCTGAATTTCCCTTCAGAACGGAGTTAAACCCCATGATCTGTGTCTTCCTACAAGCAAGAGTTCATTTCTGGTAAACCCAGTGAATTTTGGGTTCAAATGATTTTTCCCAGTTCACCAACCCAACGCTATTGTCAAGATTACCTAAAGAGCATTTATGTAAGAGGAGCTGTGGTCTGTATCAGTTTCATAAGCAGAGTTGGACTACATATGGTCCGTATGAGTGGGAAACACAGTTGTTTTTTTCAGGGCATGCTCATGGTTCTTGCTGTATTTTACACTGGAAATAAGAGCTTGCTTCTTGCGTTAAAACAGAGTGTATTTAATGGATGAGAACTATGGTCTGAATTTCCCTTCAGAAACGGAGTTAAAGCCCAGGATCTGTCTCTTCCTACAAGCAAGAGTTCATTTCTGGTTAACCCAGTGAATTTTGGGTTCAAATGATTTTTCCCAGTTAACGAACCCAACGCTATTCTCACGATTATATAAAGAGCATTTATGTAAGAGGAGTTGAGGTTTGTTTCAGTTTCATAAGCAGTGTTGAACTACATATGGTCCATATGAGTAGGAAACACAGTTCTTTTTTTCTGGGCATGGTAATGGTTCTTGCTGTATTGGAGACGCTGGAAAGAAGAGCTTGCTTCTTGAATTAAAACAGAGTGTGTTTCATGGATGAGAACTCTGGTCTGAATTTCCCTCCAGAAACGGAGTAAAACCCCATGATCTGTGTCTTCCTACAAGCAAGAGTTCATTTATGGTAAACCCAGTAAATTTTGGGTTCAAATGATTTTTCCCAGTGCACGAACCAACGCTATTCTCACGATTAACTAAAGAGCATTTATTTAAGAGGAGCTGTGGTTTGTTTCAGTTTCATATGGAGAGTTGAGCTACATAAGGTCCGTATGAGTAGGAAACACAGTTCTTTTTTTCTGGGCATGCTCATGGTTCTTGCTGTATTGGAGACGCAGGAAAGAAGAGCTTGCTTCTTGCATTAAAACAGAGTGTGTTTCATGGATGAGAACTCTGACTCAATTTCGCTTCAGAATTGGAGTTAAACCCCAGGATCTGTGTCTTCCTACAAGCAAGAGTTCCTTTTGGTAAACCAAGAGAATTATCGGCTCAAATGATTTTTCGCAGTTCACCAACCCAAACAGATTCTCACTATTAACTAAAAAGCATTTTTGTAAGAGGAGCTGTGGTTCATATCAGTTTCATATGCAGAGTTGAACTACATAAGGTCTTTATGAGTAGGAAACACAGTTCCTTTTTTCTGGGCATGCTCATTGTTGTTGGTGTATTGGAGACTCTGGAAAGAAGAGTTTGCTTCTTGCGTGAAAACAGAGTGTGTTTCATGGATTTGAACTCTGGTCTGAATTTCCCTTCAGAAACGGAGTTAAACCCCATGATCTGTGTCTTCCTACAAGCAAGAGTTCATTTCTGGTAAACCCAGTGAATTTTGGGTTCAAATGATTTTTTCCCAGTTCAGGAACCCAACGCTATTCTCACGATTAACTAAAGAGCATTTATGTAAGAGGAGCTGTGGTTTGTTTCAGTTTCATAAGCATTGTTGAACTACATATGGTCCGTATGAGTAGGAAACACAGTTCTTTTTTTCTGGGCATACTCATGGTTCTTGCTGTATTGGAGACCCTGGAAAGAAGAGCTTGCTTCTTGCGTTAAAACAGAGTGTGTTTCATGAATTTGAACACTGGTCTGATTTTTCTTCAGAATCGGAGTTAAACCCCTGGATCTGGGTCTTCATACACGCTAGAGTTCACTTCTAGTAAACCACGTGTATTTTGGACTCAAGTGATTTTACAGAGTTCTAGAACCAAACACGATTCTCACTATTAACTAAACAGCATTTATTTAAGAGGTGCTGTGGTTTGTATCAGTTTCATAACCAGAGTTGATCTCCATATGGTCTGTATGTGTAGGAAACACAGTTCTTTTTTTGAGGGCATTCACATGGTTCTTGCTGTATTGGAGACGCTTGAAATAAGAGCTTGCCTCTTGCATTAAAACAGAGTGTGTTTCATGGATGAGAACTCTGATCTGAATTTCCCTCCAGAAACGGAGTAAAACTCCATGATCTGTGTCTTCCTACAAGCAAGATTTCATTTCTGGTAAACCAAGTGAATTTTGGGTTCAAATGATTTTTCCCAGTTCAAAAACCCAACGCTATTCTCACAATTAACTAAAGAGCATTTATGTAAGAGGAGCTGTGGTTTGTATCAGTTTCATAAGCAGAGTTGAACTACATATTGTCCATATGAGTAGGAAACACAGTTCTTTTTTTCAGGGCATGCTCATGGTACTTGCTGTATTTTAGACTGGAAATAAGAGCTTGCTTCTTGCGTTAAAACAGAGTGTGTTTCAGTGATGAGAACTCTGGTCTGAATTTCCCTTCAGAAACCGAGTTAAAGCCCAGGATCTGTGTCTTCCAACAAGCAAGAGTCCATTTCTGGTTAACATAGTGAATTTTGGGCTCAAATGATTTTTCGCAGTTCACGATCCCAAACCGATTCTCACGATTATCTAAAAAGCATTTATGTAAGAGGAGCTGTGGTTTCTATCAATTTCATAAGCAGAGTTGAACTACATATGGTCCGTATGAGTAGGAAACACAGTTCTTTTTTTCAGGGCATGCTCATGCTTCTTGCTGTATTGGAGACGCAGTAAAGAAGAGCTTGCTTCTTGCATTAAAACAGAGTGTGTTTCATGGATGAGAACTCTGACTCAATTTCGCTTCAGAATTGGAGTTAAACCCCAGGATCTGTGTCTTCCTACAAGGAAGAGTTCCTTTTGGTAAACCAAGAGAATTATCGGCTCAAATGATTTTTCCCAGTTCACCAACCCAAACAGATTCTCACTATTAACTAAAAAGCATTTTTGTAAGAGGAGCTGTGGTTCATATCAGTTTCATATGCAGAGTTGAACTACATAATGTCTTTATGAGTAGGAAACACAGTTCCTTCTTTCTGGGCATGCTCATTGTTGTTGGTGTATTGGAGACTCTGGAAAGAAGAGCTTGCTTCTTGCGTGAAAACAGAGTGTGTTTCATGGATTTGAACTCTGGTCTGAATTTCCCTTCAGAAACGGAGTTAAACCCCATGATCTGTGTCTTCGTACAAGCAAGAGTTCATTTCTGGAAAACAAAGAGAATTTTGGGCTCAATTGATTTTACACAGTTCTAGAACCCAAAGCAATTATCACTATTAACTAAAGAGCATTTATGCAAGAGGAGGTGTGGTCTGTATCAGTTTCATAAGCAGAGTTGGACTACATATGGTCCGTATGAGTAGGAAACACAGTTGTTTTTTTCAGGGCATGCTCATGGTTCTTGCTGTATTTTACACTGGAAATAAGAGCTTGCTTCTTGCGTTAAAACAGAGTGTGTTTAATGGATGAGAACTATGGTCTGAATTTCCCTTCAGAAACGGAGTTAAAGCCCAGGATCTGTCTCTTCCTACAAGCAAGAGTTCATTTCTGGTTAACCCAGTGAATTTTGGGTTCAAATGATTTTTCCCAGTTAACGAACCCAACGCTATTCTCACGATTATATAAAGAGCATTTATGTAAGAGGAGTTGAGGTTTGCTTCAGTTTCATAAGCAGTGTTGAACTACATATGGTCCATATGAGTAGGAAACACAGTTCTTTTTTTCTGGGCATGGTAATGGTTCTTGCTGTATTGGAGACGCTGGAAAGAAGAGCTTGCTTCTTGAATTAAAACAGAGTGTGTTTCATGGATGAGAACTCTGGTCTGAATTTCCCTCCAGAAACGGAGTAAAACCCCATGATCTGTGTCTTCCTACAAGCAAGAGTTCATTTATGGTAAACCCAGTAAATTTTGGGTTCAAATGATTTTTCCCAGTGCACGAACCAACGCTATTCTCACGATTAACTAAAGAGCATTTATTTAAGAGGAGCTGTGGTTTGTTTCAGTTTCATATGGAGAGTTGAGCTACATAAGGTCCGTATGAGTAGGAAACACAGTTCTTTTTTTCTGGGCATGCTCCTGGTTCTTGCTGTATTGGAGACGCAGGAAAGAAGAGCTTGCTTCTTGCATTAAAACAGAGTGTGTTTCATGGATGAGAACTCTGACTCAATTTCGCTTCAGAATTGGAGTTAAACCCCAGGATCTGTGTCTTCCTACAAGTAAGAGTTCCTTTTGGTAAACCAAGAGAATTATTGGCTCAAATGATTTTTCGCAGTTCACCAACCCAAACAGATTCTCACTATTAACTAAAAAGCATTTTTGTAAGAGGAGCTGTGGTTCATATCAGTTTCATATGCAGAGTTGAACTACATAAGGTCTTTATGAGTAGGAAACACCGTTCCTTTTTTCTGGGCATGCTCATTGTTGTTGGTGTATTGGAGACTCTGGAAAGAAGAGCTTGCTTCTTGCGTGAAAACAGAGTGTGTTTCATGGATTTGAACTCTGGTCTGAATTTCCCTTCAGAAACGGAGTTAAACCCCATGATCTGTGTCTTCCTACAAGCAAGAGTTCATTTCTGGTAAACCCAGTGAATTTTGGGTTCAAATGATTTTTTCCCAGTTCAGGAACCCAACGCTATTCTCACGAATAACTAAAGAGCATTTATGTAAGAGGAGCTGTGGTTTGTTTCAGTTTCATAAGCATTGTTGAACTACATATGGTCCGTATGAGTAGGAAACACAGTTCTTTTTTTCAGGGCATGATCATGCTTCTTGCTCTATTGGAGACACTGGAAATAAGAGCTTGCTTCTTGCTTGAAAACAGATTGTTTCATGGTATTGAACACTGGCCTGAATTTCCCTTCAGAAACGGCATTAAACCCCATGATCTGTGTCTTCGTACAAGCAAGAGTTCATTTCTGGAAAACAAAGAGAATTTTGGGCTCAAATGATTTTACACAGTTCTAGAACCCAAAGCAATTATCACTATTAACTAAAGAGCATTTATGCAAGAGGAGGTGTGGTCTGTATCAGTTTCATAAGCAGAGTTGGACTACATATGGTCCGTATGAGTAGGAAACACAGTTGTTTTTTTCAGGGCATGCTCATGGTTCTTGCTGTATTTTACACTGGAAATAAGAGCTTGCTTCTTGCGTTAAAACAGAGTGTGTTTAATGGATGAGAACTATGGTCTGAATTTCCCTTCAGAAACGGAGTTAAAGCCCAGGATCTGTCTCTTCCTACAAGCAAGAGTTCATTTCTGGTTAACCCAGTGAATTTTGGGTTTTAATGATTTATCCCAGTTAACGAACCCAACGCTATTCTCACGATTATATAAAGAGCATTTATGTAAGAGGAGTTGAGGTTTGTTTCAGTTTCATAAGCAGTGTTGAACTACATATGGTCCATATGAGTAGGAAACACAGTTCTTTTTTTCTGGGCATGGTAATGGTTCTTGCTGTATTGGAGATGCTGGAAAGAAGAGCTTGCTTCTTGAATTAAAACAGAGTGTGTTTCATGGACGAGAACTCTGGTCTGAATTTCCCTCCAGAAACGGAGTAAAACCCCATGATCTGTGTCTTCCTACAAGCAAGAGTTCATTTATGGTAAACCCAGTAAATTTTGGGTTCAAATGATTTTTCCCAGTGCACGAACCAACGCTATTCTCACGATTAACTAAAGAGCATTTATTTAAGAGGAGCTGTGGTTTGTTTCAGTTTCATATGGAGAGTTGAGCTACATAAGGTCCGTATGAGTAGGAAACACAGTTCTTTTTTTCTGGGCATGCTCATGGTTCTTGCTGTATTGGAGACGCAGGAAAGAAGAGCTTGCTTCTTGCATTAAAACAGAGTGTGTTTCATGGATGAGAACTCTGACTCAATTTCGCTTCAGAATTGGAGTTAAACCCCAGGATCTGTGTCTTCCTACAAGTAAGACTTCCTTTTGGTAAACCAAGAGAATTATCGGCTCAAATGATTTTTCGCAGTTCACCAACCCAAACAGATTCTCACTATTAACTAAAAAGCATTTTTGTAAGAGGAGCTGTGGTTCATATCAGTTTCATATGCAGAGTTGAACTACATAAGGTCTTTATGAGTAGGAAACACAGTTCCTTTTTTCTGGGCATGCTCATTGTTGTTGGTGTATTGGAGACTCTGGAAAGAAGAGCTTGCTTCTTGCGTGAAAACAGAGTGTGTTTATGGATTTGAACTCTGGTCTGAATTTCCCTTCAGAAACGGAGTTAAACCCCATGATCTGTGTCTTCCTACAAGCAAGAGTTCATTTCTGGTAAACCCAGTGAATTTTGGGTTCAAATGATTTTTTCCCAGTTCAGGAACCCAATGCTATTCTCACGATTAACTAAAGAGCATTTATGTAAGAGGAGCTGTGGTTTGTTTCAGTTTCATAAGCATTGTTGAACTACATATGGTCCGTATGAGTAGGAAACACAGTTCTTTTTTTCTGGGCATGCTCATGGTTCTTGCTGTATTGGAGACCCTGGAAAGAAAAGCTTGCTTCTTGCGTTAAAACAGAGTGTGTTTCATGAATTTGAACACTGGTCTGATTTTTCTTCAGAATCGGAGTTAAACCCCTGGATCTGGGTCTTCATACACGCTAGAGTTCACTTCTAGTAAACCACGTGTATTTTGGACTCAAGTGATTTTACAGAGTTCTAGAACCCAACGCGATTCTCACTATTAACTAAACAGCATTTATTTAAGAGGTGCTGTGGTTTGTATCAGTTTCATAACCAGAGTTGATCTCCATATGGTCTGTATGTGTAGGAAACACAGTTCTTTTTTTGAGGGCATTCACATGGTTCTTGCTGTATTTTAGACTGGAAATAAGAGCTTGCTTCTTGCGTTAAAACAGAGTGTGTTTCAGTGATGAGAACTCTGGTCTGAATTTCCCTTCAGAAACCGAGTTAAAGCCCAGGATCTGTGTCTTCCAACAAGCAAGAGTTCATTTCTGGTTAACATAGTGAATTTTGGGCTCAAATGATTTTTCGCAGTTCACGAACCCAAACCGATTCTCACGATTAACTAAAAAGCATTTATGTAAGAGGAGATGTGGTTTGTATAAATTTCATAAGCAGAGTTGAACTACATATGGTCTGTATGAGTAGGAAACACAGTTCTTTTTTTCAGGGCATGCTCATGCTTCTTGCTCTATTGGAGACACTGGAAATAAGAGCTTGCTTCTTGCTTGAAAACAGATTGTTTCATGGTATTGAACACTGGCCTGAATTTCCCTTCAGAAACGGAGTTAAACCCCATGATCTGTGTCTTCGTACAAGCAAGAGTTCATTTCTGGAAAACAAAGAGAATTTTGGGCTCAAATGATTTTACACAGTTCTAGAACCCAAAGCAATTATCACTATTAACTAAAGAGCATTTATGCAAGAGGAGGTGTGGTCTGTATCAGTTTCATAAGCAGAGTTGGACTACATATGGTCCGTATGAGTAGGAAACACAGTTGTTTTTTTCAGGGCATGCTCATGGTTCTTGCTGTATTTTACACTGGAAATAAGAGCTTGCTTCTTGCGTTAAAACAGAGTGTGTTTAATGGATGAGAACTATGGTCTGAATTTCCCTTCAGAAAAGGAGTTAAAGCCCAGGATCTGTCTCTTCCTACAAGCAAGAGTTCATTTCTGGTTAACCCAGTGAATTTTGGGTTCAAATGATTTTTCCCAGTTAACGAACCCAACGCTATTCTCACGATTATATAAAGAGCATTTATGTAAGAGGAGTTGAGGTTTGTTTCAGTTTCATAAGCAGTGTTGAACTACATATGGTCCATATGAGTAGGAAACACAGTTCTTTTTTTCTGGGCATGGTAATGGTTCTTGCTGTATTGGAGACGCTGGAAAGAAGAGCTTGCTTCTTGAATTAAAACAGAGTGTGTTTCATGGATGAGAACTCTGGTCTGAATTTCCCTCCAGAAACGGAGTAAAACCCCATGATCTGTGTCTTCCTACAAGCAAGAGTTCATTTATGGTAAACCCAGTAAATTTTGGGTTCAAATGATTTTTCCCAGTGCACGAACCAACGCTATTCTCACGATTAACTAAAGAGCATTTATTTAAGAGGAGCTGTGGTTTGTTTCAGTTTCATATGGAGAGTTGAGCTACATAAGGTCCGTATGAGTAGGAAACACAGTTCTTTTTTTCTGGGCATTCTCATGGTTCTTGCTGTATTGGAGACGCAGGAAAGAAGAGCTTGCTTCTTGCATTAAAACAGAGTGTGTTTCATGGATGAGAACTCTGACTCAATTTCGCTTCAGAATTGGAGTTAAACCCCAGGATCTGTGTCTTCCTACAGGCAAGAGTTCCTTTTGGTAAACCAAGAGAATTATCGGCTCAAATGATTTTTCGCAGTTCACCAACCCAAACAGATTCTCACTATTAACTAAAAAGCATTTTTGTAAGAGGAGCTGTGGTTCATATCAGTTTCATATGCAGAGTTGAACTATATAAGGTCTTTATGAGTAGGAAACACAGTTCCTTTTTTCTGGGCATGCTCATTGTTGTTGGTGTATTGGAGATTCTGGAAAGAAGAGCTTGCTTCTTGCGTGAAAACAGAGTGTGTTTCATGGATTTGAACTCTGGTCTGAATTTCCCTTCAGAAACGGAGTTAAACCCCATGATCTGTGTCTTCCTACAAGCAGGAGTTCATTTCTGGTAAACCCAGTGAATTTTGGGTTCAAATGATTTTTTCCCAGTTCAGGAACCCAACGCTATTCTCACGATTAACTAAAGAGCATTTATGTAAGAGGAGCTGTGGTTTGTTTCAGTTTCATAAGCATTGTTGAACTACATATGGTCCGTATGAGTAGGAAACACAGTTCTTTTTTTCTGGGCATGCTCATGGTTCTTGCTGTATTTTAGACTGGAAATAAGAGCTTACTTCTTGCCTTAAAACAGAGTGTGTTTCAGGGATGAGAACTATGGTCTGAATTTTTCTTCAGAATCGGAGTTAAACCCCTGGATCTGGGTCTTCATACACGCTAGAGTTCACTTCTAGTAAACCACGTGTATTTTGGACTCAAGTGATTTTACAGAGTTCTAGAACCCAACACGATTCTCACTATTAACTAAACAGCATTTATTTAAGAGGTGCTGTGGTTTGTATCAGTTTCATAACCAGAGTTGATCTACATATGGTCAGTATGTGTAGGAAACACAGTTCTTTTTTTCAGGGCATTCACATGGTTCTTGCTGTATTGGAAACGCTTGAAATAAGAGCTTGCCTCTTGCATTAAAACAGAGTGTGTTTCATGGATGAGAACTCTGATCTGAATTTCCCTCCAGAAAAGGAGTAAAACTCCATGATCTGTGTCTTCCTACAAGCAAGATTTCATTTCTGGTAAACCAAGTGAATTTTGGGTTCAAATGATTTTTCCCAGTTCACAAACCCAACGCTATTCTCACGATTAACTAAAGAGCATTTATATAAGATGAGCTGTGGTTTGTATCAGTTTCATAAGCAGAGTTGAACTACATATGGTCCGTATGAGTAGGAAACACAGTTCTTTTTTTCAGGGCATGCTCATGGTTCTTGCTGTATTTAGACTGGAGAGAAGAGCTTGCTTCTTGCGTGAAAACAGATTGTTTCATGGATTTGAACACTGGCCTCAATTTCCCTTCAGAAACGGAGTTAAACCCCATGATCTGTGTCTTCCTACAAGATAGAGTTCTTTTCTGGAAAACCAAGACAATTTTGGGCTCAAATGATTTCACACAGTTCTAGAACCCAACGCAATTATCACTATTAACTAAAGAGCATTTATGCAAGAGGAGCTGTGGTCTTTATCAGTTTCTTAAGCAGAGTTGGACTACATATGGTCTGTATGAGTAGGAAACACAGTTCTTTTTTTCAGGGCATGCTCATGGTTCTTGCTGTATTTTAGACTGGAAATAAGAGCTTGCTTCTTGCGTTAAAACAGAGTGTGTTTAAGGGATGAGAACACTGGTCTGAATTTCTCTTCAGAATCGGAGTTAAACCCCAGGATCTGGGTCTTCATACACGGTAGAGTTCACTTCTAGTAAACCACGTGTATTTTGGGCTCAAGTGATTTTACATATTTCTAGAACCTAACGAGATTCTCACTATTAACTAAACAGCATTTATTTAAGAGGTGCTGTGGTTTGTATCAGTTTCATAACCAGAGTTGATCTCCATTTGGTCTGTATGTGTAGGAAACACAGTTCTTTTTTTCAGGGTATTCACTTGGTTCTTGCTGTATTGGAGACGCTTGAAATAAGAGCCTGCTTCTTGCATTAAAACAGAGTGTGTTTCATGGATGAGAACTCTGGTCTGAATTTCCCTCCAGAAACGGAGTTAAACCCCAGCATCTGGGTCTTCCTACATGCAAGAGTTCATTTCTGGTAAACCCAGTAAATTTTGGGTTCAAATGATTTTTCCCAGTTCACGAACCCAACGCTATTCTCACGATTAACTAAAGACCCTTTATATAAGAGGAGCTGTGGTTTGTATCAGTTTCATAAGCAGAGTTGAACTACATATGGTCCGTATGAGTAGGAAACACTGTTCTTTTTTTCAGGGCATGCTCATGGTTCTTGCTGTATTTTATACTGGAGATAAGAGCTTACTTCTTGCGTTAAAACAGAGTGTGTTTCAGGGATGAGAACTATGGTCTGAATTTCCCTTCAGAAACGGAGTTAAAGCCCAGGATCTGTCTCTTCCTACAATCAAGAGTTCATTTCTTGTAAACCAAGTGAATTTTGGGCTCAAATGATTTTACACAGTTCTAGAACCAAACCCAATTATCACTATTAACTAAAGAGCATTTATGTAAGAGGAGCTCTGGTCTGTATCAGTTTCATAAGCAGAGTTGGACTACATATGGTCCATATGAGTAGGAAACCCAGTTCTTTATTTCAGGGCATGCTCATGGTTCTTGCTGTATTTTAGACTGGAAATAAGAGCTGTCTTCTTGCGTTAAAACAGAGTGTGTTTCAGTGATGAGAACTCTGGTTTGAATTTCTATTCAGAAACCAAGTTAAAGCCCAGGATCTGTGTCTTCAAACAAGCAAGAGTCCGTTTCTGGTTAACATAGTGAATTTTGGGCTCAAATGATTTTTCGCAGTTACTGAACCCAAAACGATTCTCATGATTAACTAAAAAGCATTTATGTAAGAGGAGCTGTGGTTTGTATCAATTTCATAAGCAGAGTTGAACTACATATGGTCCATATGAGTAGGAAACACAGTTCTTTTTTTCTGGGCATGCTCATTGTTCTTGCTGTATTTTAGACTGGAAATAAGAGCTGTCTTCTTGCGTTAAAACAGAGTGTGTTTCAGTGATGAGAACTCTGGTTTGAATTTCTATTCAGAAACCAAGTTAAAGCCCAGGATCTGTGTCTTCAAACAAGCAAGAGTCCGTTTCTGGTTAACATAGTGAATTTTGGGCTCAAATGATTTTTCGCAGTTACTGAACCCAAAACGATTCTCATGATTAACTAAAAAGCATTTATGTAAGAGGAGCTGTGGTTTGTATCAATTTCATAAGCAGAGTTGAACTACATATGGTCCCTATGAGTAGGAAAGACAGTTCTTTTTTTTCTGGGCATGCTCATGGTTCTTGATGTATTGGATCCGCTGGAAAGAAGAGTTTGCTTCTTGCGTGAAAACAGAGTGTGTTTTATGGATGAGAACACTGGTCTGAATACCCCTTCAGAAACGGAGTTAAACCCCATGATCTGTGTCTTCGTACAAGCAAGAGTTCATTTCTGGATACCAAGAGAATTTTGGCCTCAAATTATTTTACACAGTTCTAGAACCCAACGCAATTATCACTATTAACTAAAGAGCATTAATGTAAGAGGACCTGTGGTCTGTATCAGTTTCATAAGCAGAGTTGGATTACATATGGTCCGTATGACTAGGAAACAAAGTTCTTTTTTTCAGGGCATGCTCATTGTTCTTGCTGTATTTAGCCTGGAAATAAGAGCTTGCTTCTTGCGTTAAAACAGAGTGTGTTTCAGGGATGAGAACTATGGTGTGAATATCCCTTCAGAAACGGAGTTAAACCCCATGATCTGTGTCTTCCTACAAGCAAGAGTTCATTTCTGGTAAACCCAGTAAATTTTTTGTTCAAATGATTTTTCCCAGTTAACGAACCCAACGCGATTCGCACTATTAACTAAAGAGCATTTATATAAGAGGAGCTGTGGTTTGTATCAGTTTCATAAGCAGAGTTGAACTACATATGGTCCGTATGAGTAGGAAACACAGTTCTTTTTTTCAGGGCATGATCATGCTTCTTGCTGTATTGGAGACCCTGGAAAGAAGAGCTTGCTTCTTGCTTGAAAACAGATTGTTTCATGGTATTGAACACTGGCCTGAATTTCCCTTCAGAAACGGAGTTAAACCCCATGATCTGTGTCTTCATACAAGCAAGAGTTCATTTCTGGAAAACAAAGAGAATTTTGGGCTCAAATGATTTTACACAGTTCTAGAACCCAAAGCAATTATCACTATTAACACAAGAGCATTTACGCAAGAGGAGCTGTGGTCTGTATCAGTTTCACAAGCAGAGTTGGACTACATATGGTCCGTATGAGTAGGAAACACAGTTCTTTTTTTCAGGGCATGCTCATGGTTCTTGCTGTATTTAGACTGGAAATAAGAGCTTGCTTCTTGCGTTAAAACAGTGTATGTCTCAGGGATGAGAACTATGGTGTGAATTTCCCTTCAGAAACAGAGTTAAACCCCATGATCTGTGTCTTCGTAAAAGCAAGAGATCATTTCTGGTAAACCCAGTGAATTTTGGGTTCAAATGATTTTTTCCCAGTTCAGGAACCCAACGCTATTCTCACAATTAACTAAAGAGCATTTATGTAAGAGGAGCTGTGGTTTGTTTCAATTTCATATGCAGAGTTTAACTACATAAGGTTTGTATGAGTAGGAAACACAGTTTTTTTTTCTGGGCATGCTCATGGTTCTTGTTGTATTGGAGAGGCAGCAAAGAAGAGCTTGCTTCTTGCATTAAAACAGAGTGTGTTTAGTGGATGAGAACTATGGTCTGAATTTCCCTTCAGAAACGGAGTTAAAGCCCAGGATCTGTCTCTTCCTACAAGCAAGAGTTCATTTCTGGTTAACCCAGTGAATTTTGGGTTCAAATGATTTTTCCCAGTTAACGAACCCAACGCTATTCTCACGATTAACTAAAGAGCATTTATGTAAGAGGAGCTGTGGTTTATATCAGTTTCATAAGCAGAATTGAACTACATATTGTCCGTATGAGTAGGAAACACAGTTCTTTTTTTCAGGGCATGCTCATGCTTCTTGCTGTATTGGAGACACTGGAAAGAAGAGCTTGCTTCTTGCTTGAAATCAGATTGTTTCATGGTATTGAACACTGGCCTGAATTTACCTTCTGAAACGGAGTTAAACCCCATGATCTGTGTCTTCATACAAGCAAGAGTTCATTTCTGGAAAACAAAGAGAATTTTGGGCTCAAATGATTTTACACAATTCTAGAACCCAAAGCAATTATCACTATTAACAAAAGAGCATTTATGCAAGAGGAGCTGTGGTCTGTATCAGTTTCATAAGCAAAGTTGGGCTACATATGGTCCGTATGTGTAGGAAACACAGTTCTTTTTTTCAGGGCATGCTCATGGTTCTTGCTGTATTTAGACTGGAAATAAGAGCTTGCTTCTTGCGATAAAACAGAGTGTGTTTCAGGGATGAGAACTATGGTGTGAATTTCCCTTCAGAAACGGAGTTAAACACCATGATCTGTGTCTTCGTACAAGCAAGAGTTCATTTCTGGTAAACCCAGTGAATTTTGGGTTCAAATGATTTTTTCCCAGTTCACCAACCAACGCTATTCTCACAATTAACTAAAGAGCATTTATGTAAAAGGAGCTGTGGTTTGTTTCAGTTTCATATGCAGAGTTGAACTACATAAGGTCGGTATGAGTAGGAAACACAGTTCTTTTTTTCTGGGCATGCTCATGGTTCTTGCTGTATTGGAGAGGCAGGAAAGAAGAGCTTGCTTCTTGCATTAAAACAGAGTGTGTTTCATGGATGAGAACTCTGGTCTGAATTTCCCTTCAGAAACGGAGTTAAACCACAGGATCTATGTCTTCCTATGAGCAAGAGTTCCTTTCGGGTAAACCAAGTGAATTTTCGGCTCAAATGATTTTTCGCAGTTCACCACCCAAAACCGATTCTCAATCTTAACTAAAAAGCATTTATGTAAGTAGAGCTGTGGTTTGTATCACTTTCATATGCAGAGTTGTACTACATACGGTCCGTATGAGTAGGAAACACAGTTCTTTTTTTCAGGGCATGCTCACGGTTCTTGCTGTATTGGAGACTCTTGAAAGAAGAGCTTGCTTCTTGCCTGAAAACAGAGTGTTTCATGGATTTGATCACTGGTCGGTTTTCCCTTCAGAATTGGAATTAAACACCAGGATCTGGGTCTTCCTACATGCAAGAGTTCATTTCTTGTAAACCAAGTGAATTTTGGGCTCAAGTAATTGTACAGAGTTCTAGAACCCAAGCTATTCTCACTATTAACTAAACAGCATTTATTTAAGAGGAGCTGTGGTTTGTATCAGTTTCATAACCAGAGTTGATCTACATATGGTCTGTATAAGTAGGAAACACAGTTCTTTTTTTCAGGGCATTCACATGGTTCTTGCTGTATTGGAGACACTTGAAATAAGAGCTTGCTTCTTGCATTAAAACAGAGTGTGTTTCATAGATGCGAACTCTGGTCTGAATTTCCCTCCAGAAACGGAGTAAAACCCCGTGATCTGTGTCTTCCTACATATAAGAGTTCATTTCTGGTAAACCCAGTGAATTTTCGGCTCAAATGATTTTTTGCAGTTCCCCAACCCAAACCGATTCTCATGATTAACTAAAGAGCATTTACGTAAGAGGAGCTGTAGTTTGTATCAGTTTCATAAGCAGAGTTGGACTACATATGGTCCCTATGAGTAGGAAACACAGTTCTTTCTTTCTGGGCATGCTCATGGTTTTTGCTGTATTGGAGACCCTGGAAAGAAGAGCTTGCTTCTTGCGTTAAAACAGACTGTGTTTCATGAATTTGAACACTGGTCTGAATTTCTCTTCAGAATCAGAGTTAAACCCCAGGATCTGGGTCTTCTTACAAGCTAGAGTTCACTTCTAGTAAACCATGTGTATTTTTTTCTCAAGTGATTTTACAGAGTTCTAGAACCCAAAGCTATTCTCACTATCAACTAAACAGCCTTTATTTAAGATGTGCTCTTGTTTGTTTCAGTTTCATAAGCAGAGTTGAACTACATGTGGTCCGTATGAGTAGGAAACACAGTTCATTTTTTCAGGGCATGCTCATTGTTCTTGCTGAATTGGAGACGCTGGAAAGAAGAGCTTGCTTCTTGCATGAAAACAGAGTGTGTTTCTTGGATTTGAACTCTGGTCTGAATTTCCCTTCCAAAACGGAGTGAAACCCCATGATCTGTGTCTTCCTACAAGCAAGAGTTCATTTCTGGTAAACCCAGTGAATTTTGGGTTCAAATGATTTTTCCCAGTTCACGAACCCAATGCTATTCTCACATTTAACTAAAGAGCATTTATGTAAGAGGAGCTGTGGTCTGTATCAGTTTCATAAGCAGAGTTGGACTACATATGGTCCGTATTAGTAGGAAACACAGTTCTTTTTTTCAGGGCATGCTCATGGTTCTTGCTGTAATTTAGACTGGAAATAAGAGCTTGCTTCTTGAATAAAAAAGAGTGTGTTTCAGGGATGAGAACTATGGTCTGAACTTCCCTTCAGAAACGGAGTTAAAGCCCAGGATCTGAGTCTTCCTATAAGCAAGAGTTCATTTATGGTAAACCCAGTGAATTTTCGGCTCAAATGATTTTTTGCAGTTCACCAACCCAAACCGATTCTCATGATTAACTAAAAAGCATTTATGTAAGAAGAGCTGTGGTTTGTATCAGTTTCATAAGCAGAGTTAAACTACATATGGTCTGTATGAGTAGGAAACACAGTTCTTTTTTTCTGGGCATGCTCATGGTTCTTGCTGTATTGGAGACCCTGGAAAGAAGAGCTTGCTTCTTGCGTTAAAACAGAGTGTGTTTCCTGAATTTGAAAACTGGTTTGAATTTCTCTTCAGAATCCGAGTTAAACCCCAGGATCTGGGTGTTCTTACACGCTAGAGTTCAATTCTAGTAAACCACGTGTATTTTGTACTCAAGTGATTTTACAGAGTTCTAGAACCCAACGCGATTCTCAGTATTAAGTAAACAGCATTTATTTAAGTGGTGCTGTGGTTTGTATCACTTTCATAACCAGAGTGATCTAAATATGGTCTGTATGAGTAGGAAACACTGTTCTTTTTGTCTGGGCATGCTCATGTTTCTTGCTGGATTGGAGACGCTGGAAGGTAGAGCTTGGTTCTTGCATTAAAACAGAGTTTGTTTTATGGATGAGAACTGTGGTCTGAATTTCCCTTCTGAAACGGAGATAACCCCATGATCTGTGTCTTCCTACAACCAAGAGATCTTTTCTTGTATACTCAGTGAATTTTGGGTTCAAATGTTTTTTCCCAGGTCATGAACCCAACGCTATTCTCACGATTAACTAAAGAGCATTTATGTAAGAGGAGCTGTGGTTTGTTTCAGTTTCATAAGCAGAGTTGAACTACATATGGTCTGTATGAGTAGGAAACACAGTTCTTTTTTTCTGGGCAAGCTCATTGTTCTTGCTGTATTGGAGACACTGGAAAGAAGAGCTTGCTTCTTGCGTGAAAACAGAGTGTTTCATTGATTTGAACACTGGTCGGAATTTCCCTTCAGAATTGGAGTTAAACCCCAGGATCTGGGTCTTCCTACATGCAAGAGTTCATTTCTTGTAAACCAAGTGAATTTTGGGCTCAAGTAATTTTACAGAGTTCTAGAACCCAATGCTATTCTCACTATTAACTTAAAAGCATTTATTTAAGAGGTGCCGTGGGTTGTATCAGTTTCATAACCAGAGTCGATCTACATATGGTCTGTATGAGTAGGAAACACAGTTCTTTTTTTCAGGGCATGCACATGGTTCTTGCTGTATTGGAGACGCTGGAAAAAAGACGTTGCTTCTTGCATTAAAACAGAGTGTGTTCCATGGATGAGAACTGTGGTCTGAATTTCCCTTCAGAAACGGAGTTAAACCCCAGGATCTGTGTCTTCATATGAGCAAGAGTTCCTTTCTGGTAAACCAAGTGAATTTTCGGCTCAAATGATTTTTTGCAGTTCACCAACCCACACCGATTCTCACTCTTAACTAAAAAGCATTTATGTAAGAGGAGCTGTGGTTTGTATCAGTTTAATAAGGAGAGTTGAACTACATATGGTCCGTATGAGTAATAAACACAGTTCTTTTTTTCTGGGCATGCTCATCGTTCTTGCTGTATTGGAGACCCTGGAAAGAAGAGCTTGCTTCTTGCGTGAAAACATAGTGTGTTTCATGAATTTGAACACTGGTCTGAATTTCTCTTCAGAATCGGAGTAAAACTCCAGGATCTCGGTCTTCATACACGCTAGAGTTCACTTCTAGTAAACCACGTGTATTTTGGACTCAAGTCATTTTACAGAGTTCTAGAACCCAACGCGATTCTAGCTATTAACTAAACAGCATTTATTTAAGAGGGGCTGTGATTTGTATAAGTTTCATAACCAGAGTTGATCTACATATGGTCTGTATGAGTAGGAAACACAGTTCTTTTTTTCTGGGCATGCTCATGGTTCTTGCTGTATTGGAGTCGCTGGAAGGAAGAGCTTGCTTCTTGCATTAAAACAGAGTTTTTTTCATGGATGAGAACTGTGGTCTGAATTTCCCTTCCGAAACGGAGTTAAACCCCAGGATCTGTGTCTTCCTATGAGCAAGAGTTCCTTTTTGGTAAACCAAGTGATTTTTCGGCTCAAATGATTTTTCGCAGTTCACCAACCCAAACCGATTCTCACTCTTAACTATAAAGCATTTATGTAAGTGGAGCTGTGGTTTGTATCACTTTCATATGCAGAGTTGAACTACATAAGGTCCGTATGAGTAGGAAACACAGTTCCTTTTTTCTGGGCATGCTCATTGTTCTTGCTGTATTGTACACGCTGGAAAGAAGAGCTTGCTTCTTGAGTGAAAACAGAGTGTGTTTCATGGATTTGAACTCTGGTCTGAATTTCCCTTCTGAAACGGAGTTAAACCCCATGATCTGTGTTCATACAAGCAAGAGTTCTTTTGGTATACCCAGAGAATTTTGGGTTCAATTGATTTTTCCCAGTTCACGAACCCAACGCTATTCTCACGATTAACTAAAGAGCATTTATGTAAGAGGAGCTGTGGTTTGTTTCAGTTTCATAAGCAGAGTTGAACTACATATGGTCTGTTTGAGTAAGAAACACAGTTCTTTTTTTCTGGGCATGCTCACGGTTCTTGCTGTATTGGAGACACTGGAAAGAAGAGCTTGGTTCTTGCGTGAAAACAGAGTGTTTCATGGATTTCATCACTGGCCGGAATTTCCCTTCAGAATTGGAGTTAAACCCCAGGATCTGGGTCTTCCTACACGCAAGAGTTCATTTCTTGTAAACCAAGTGAATTTTGGGCTCAAGTGATTTTACAGAATTCTACAACCCAACGCTATTCTCACTATTAACTAAACAGCATTTATTTAACATGTGCTGTGGTTTGTATCAGTTTCATAACCAGAGTTGATCTACATATGGTCTGTATGAGTAGGAAACACAGTTCTTTTTTACAGGGCATTCACATGGTTCTTGCTGTATTGGAGACGCTCGAAATAAGAGCTTGCTTCTTGTGTTAAAACAGCGTGTGTTTCATAGATGAGAACTCTGGTCTGAATTTCCCTCGAGAAACGGAGTAAAACCCCATGATCTGTGTCTTCCTACAAGAAAGAGTTCATTTCTGGTAAACCCAGTGGGTTTTCGGCTAAAATGATTTTTTGCAGTTCACCAACCCAAACCGATTCTCATGATTAACTAAAAAGCATTTATGGAAGAGGAGCTGTGGTTTGTATCAGTTTCATAAGCAGAGTTCAACTATATATGGTCTGTATGAGTAGGAAACACAGTTCTTTTTTTCTGAGCATGCTCATGGTTCTTGCTGTATTGGAGACACTGGAAAGAAGAGCTTGCTTCTTGTGTTAAAACAGAGTGTGTTTCATGAATTTGAACAGTGGTCTGAGTTTCTCTTCAGAATCGGAGTTAAACCCCAGGTTCAGGGTCTTCCTATGAGCAAGACTTCCTTTCTGGTAAACCAAGTGAATTTTCGGCTCTAATGATTTTTCACAGTTCACCAACCCAAACTGATTCTCACTCTTAACTAAAAAGCATTTATGTAACTGGAGCTGTGGTTTGTATCACTTTCATATGCAGAGTTGAACTACATAAGGTCCATATGAGTAGGAAACACAGTTCCTTTTTTCTGGTCATGCTCATTGTTCTTGCTGTATTGGAGACGCTGGAAAGAAGAGCTTGCTTCTTGAGTGAAAACAGAGTGTGTTTATGGATTTGAACTCTTGTCTGAATTTCCCTTCTGAGACGGAGTTAAACCCCATGATCTGTGTCTTCCTACAAGCAAGAGTTCTTTTCTGGTATACCCAGTGAATTTTGGGTTCAAATGATTTTTCCCAGTTCACGAACCCAACGCTATTCTCACGATTAACTAAAGAACATTTATGTAAGAATAGCTGTGGTTTGTTTCAGTTTCATAAGCAGAGTTGAACTACATATGGTCTGTATGAATAGGAAACAAAGTTATTTTTTTCAGTGCATGCTCATGGTTCTTGCTGTATTGGAGACGCTGGAAAAAAGAGCTTGCTTCTTGCATTAAAACAGAGTGTGTTCCATGGATGAGAACTGTGGTCTGAATTTCCCTTCAGAAACGGAGTTAAACCCCAGGATCTGTGTCTTCCTATGAGCAAGAGTTCCTTTCTGGTAAACCAAGTGAATTTTCGGCTCAAATGATTTTTTGCAGTTCACCAACCCAAACCGATTCTCACTCTTAACTAAAAAGCATTTATGTAAGAGGAGCTGTGGTTTGCATCAGTTTAATAAGCAGAGTTGAACTACATATGGTCCGTATGAGTAATAAACACAGTTCTTTTTTTCAGGCCATGCTCATGGTTCTTGCTGTATTGGAGACGCTGGAAAGAAGAGCTTGCTTCTTGAGTGAAAACAGAGTGTGTTTATGGATTTGAACTCTTGTCTGAATTTCCCTTCTGAGACGGAGTTAAACCCCATGATCTGTGTCTTCCTACAAGCAAGAGTTCTTTTCTGGTATACCCAGTGAATTTTGGGTTCAAATGATTTTTCCCAGTTCACGAACCCAACGCTATTCTCACGATTAACTAAAGAGCATTTATGTAAGAGGAGCTGTGGTTTGTTTCAGTTTCATAAGCAGAGTTGAACTACATATGGTCTGTATGAGTAGGAAACACAGTTCCTTTTTTCTGGGCATGCCCATGGTTCTTGCTGTATTGGAGACGCTGGAAAGAAGAGCTTGCTTCTTGAGTGAAAACAGAGTGTGTTTCATGGACTTGAACTCTGGTCTGAATTTCCCTTCTGAAACGGAGTTAAACCCCATGATCTGTGTCTTCCTACAAGCAAGTGTTCTTTTCTGGTATACCCAGTGAATTTTGGGTTCAAATGATTTTTCCCAGTTCACGAACTCAACGCTATTCTCACGATTAACTAAAGAGCATTTATGTAAGAGGAGCTGTGGTTTGTTTCAGTTTCATAAGCAGAGTTGATCTACATATGGTCTGTATGAGTAGGAAACACAGTTCTTTTTTTCAGGGCATGCTCACGGTTCTTGCTGTATTGGAGACACTGGAAAGAAGAGCTTGCTTCTTGCGTTAAAACAGAATGTATTTCATGAATTTGAACACTGGTGTGAATTTCTCTTCAGAATCGGAGTTAAACCCCAGGATCTGGATCTTCTTACACGCTAGAGTTCAATTCTAGTAAACCACGTGTATTTTGTACTCAAGTGATTTTACACAGTTCTAGACCCCAATGCGATTCTCAGTATTAAGTAAACAGCATTTATTTAAGTGGTGCTGTGGTTTGTATCAGTTTCATAACCAGAGTTGATCTACATATGGTCTGTATGAGTAGGAAACACAGTCCTTTTTTTCTGGGCATGCTCATGGTTCTTGCTGTTTTGGAGACGCTGGAAGGAAGGGCTTGCTTCTTGCATTAAAACAGAGTTTGTTTCATGGATGAGAACTGTGGTCTGAATTTCCCTTCCGAAACGGAGTTAAACCCCAGGATCTGTGTCTTCCTATGAGCAAGAGTTCCTTTCTGGTAAACCAAGTGAATTTTCGGCTCAAATGGTTATTCACAGTTCACCAAACCAAACCGATTCTCACTCTTAACTAAAAAGCATTTATGTAACTGGAGCTGTGGTTTGTATCACTTTCATATGCAGAGTTGAACTACATAAGGTCCAGATGAGTAGGAAACACAGTTCCTTTTTTCTGGGCATGCTCATTGTTCTTGCTGTATTGGAGACAATGGAAAGAAGAGCTTGCTTCTTGCGTGAAAACAGATTGTGTTTATGGATTTGAACTCTTGTCTGAATTTCTCTTCTGAAACGGAGTTAAACCCCATGATCTGTGTCTTCCTACAAGCAAGAGTTCTTTTCTGGTATACCCAGTGAATTTTGGGTTCAAATGATTTTTCCCAGTTCACGAACCCAACGCTATTCTCACGATTAACTAAAGAGCATTTATGTAAGAGGAGCTGTGGTTTGTTTCAGTTTCATAAGCAGAGTTGAACTACATATGGTCTGTATGAGTAGGAAATTAAGTTCTTTTTTTCAGGGCATGCTCATGGTTCTTGCTGTATTGGAGACGCTCGAAATAAGAGCTTGCTTCTTTCATTAAAACAGAGTGTGTTTCATGGATGAGAACTGTGGTCTGAATTTCACTTCAGAAACGGTGTTAAACCCCAGGATCTGTGTCTTCCTACAAGCAAGAGTTCCTTTATGGTAAACCAAGAGAATTTTTGGCTCTAAAGATTTTTCGCAGTTCACCAACCCAAACCGATTCTCACTATTAACTAAAAAGCATTTATGTAAGAGGAGCTGTGGTTTGTATCAGTTTCATATGCAGAGTTGAACTACATAAGTTCCGTATGAGTAGGAAACACAGTTCCTTTTTTCTGGGCATGCTCATTGTTCTTGCTCTATTGGAGACGCTGGAAAGAAGAGCTTGCTTCTTGCATGAAAACAGAGTGTGTTTCATGGATTTGAACTCTGGTCTGAATTTCTCTTCTGAAACGGAGTTAAACCCCATGATCTGTATCTTCCTACAAGCAAGAGTTCATTTCTGGTAAACCCAGAGAATTTTGGGTTCAAATGATTTTTCCCAGTTCACGAACCCAACGCTATTATCACGATTAACTAAAGAGCATTTATGTATAAGGAGCTGTGGATTGTATCAGTTTCATAAGCAGAGTTGAACTACATATGGTCCGTATGAGTAGGAAACACAGTTCTTTTTTTCTGGGCATGCTCATGGTTCTTGCTGTATTGGAGACCCTGGAAAGAAGAGCTTGCTTCTTGCGTGAAAACAAAGTGTGTATCATGAATTTGAACACTGGTCTGAATTTCTCTTCAGAATCAGAGTTAAACCCCAGGATCTGGGTCTTCCTACACGCAAGAGTTCATTTCTTGTAAACCAAGTGAATTTTAGGCTCAAGTGAGTTTACAGAGTTCTAGAACCCAAGGCTATTCTCACTATTAACTAAACAGCATTTATTTAAGAGGAGCTGTGGTTTGTATCAGTTTCATAACCAGAGTTGATCTCCACATGGTCTGTATGAGTAGGAAACTCAGTTCTTTTTTCAGTGCATGCACATGGTTCTTGCTGTATTGGAGATGCTGGAAAGAAGAGCTTGCTTCTTGCATTAAAACAGAGTTTGTTTCATGAATGAGAACTCTGGTCAGAATTTCCATTCAGAAACGGAATTAAACCCCAGGAACTGTGTCTTCCTACAAGCCAGAGATCCTTTCTGGTAAACCAAGTGAATTTTCGGCTCAAATGATTTTTCGCAGTACACCAACCCAAACCGATTCACAATTAACTAAAAAGCATTTATGCAAGAGGAGTTGTGGTTTGTATCAGTTTCATAAGCAGAGTTGAACTACATATGGTCCGTATGAGTAGGAAACACAGTTCTTTTTTTCTGGGCATGCTCATGGTACTTGATGTATTGTAGCCGCTGGAAAGAGGAGTTTGCTTCTTGCATGAAAACAGAGTGTGTTTTATGGATGAGGACACTGCTCTGAATTTCCCTTCAGAAACGGAATTAAAACCCAGGATCTGTGTCTTCCTACAAGTAAGAGTTCATTTCTGGTAAGCCCAGTGAATTTTGGGTTCTAATGATTTTTCCCAGTTCACGAACCCAACGCTTTCTCACGATTAACTAAAGAGCATTTATTTAAGAGGAGCTGTGGTTTACTTCAGTTTCATAAGCAGAGTTGAACTACATATGGTCCGTATGAGTAGGAAACACAGTTCGTTTTCTGGTCATGATCATGGTTACTGCTGTATTAGAGACGCTGGAAAGAAGAGCTTGCTTCTTGCATTAAAACAGAGTGTGTTTCTTGGATGAGAACACTGGTCTGAATTTCCGTTCAGAAACGGAGTTAAACCCCATGATCTGTGTCTTCGTACAAGCAAGAGTTCATTACTGGAAAACCAAGAGAATATAGGGCTCAAATGATTTTACCCAGTTCTAGAACCCAACGCAATTATCGCTATTTACTAAAGAGCATTTATGTAAGAGGAGCTGTGGTCTGTATCAGTTTCATAAGCAGAGTTGATCTACATATGGTCTTTATGAGTAGGAAACACAGTTCTTTTTTTCAGGGCTTGCACATGGTTCTTGCTGTATTGGAGACGCTGGAAAGAAGAGCTTGCTTCTTGCATTAAAACAGAGTGGGTTTCATGGATGAGAACTCTGGTCTGAATTTCCCTTCAGAAACGGAGTTAAACCCCAGGATCTGGATCTTCCTACAAGCAAGAGTTCCTTTGTGGTAAACCAAGTGAATTTTCAGCTCAAATGATTTTTCACAGTTCACCAACCCAAACCGATTCTCACTATAAATTAAAAAGCATTTATGTAAGAGGAGCTGTGGTTTGTTTCAGTTTCATAAGCAGAGTTGAACTACATATGGTCCTTATGAGTAAGAAACACAGTTTTTTTTCAGGGCATGCTCATGGTTCTTGCTGTATTTTAGACTCTGAAAATAAGAGCTTGCTTCTTGCGTTAAAACAGAGTGTGTTTCAGGGATGAGAACTCTGGTCTGAATTTCCCTTCAGAAACGGAGTTAATCCCCAGGATCTGTGTCTTCCTACAAGCAAGAGTTCATTTCTGGTTAACCCAGTGAATTTTGGGCTCAAATGATTTTTCCCCTTTCATGAACCCAACGCGATTCTCACTATTAACTAAAGAGCATTTATGTAAGAGAAGATGTGGTTTGTATCAGTTTCATAAGCAGAGTTGAACTACATATGGTCTTTATGAGTAGGAAACACAGTTCTTTTTTTCATGGCATGCTCATGGTTCTTGGTGTTTTTTAGACTCTGGAAAGAGGAGCTTGCTTCTTGCATTAAAACAGGGTGTGTTTCATGGATGAGAACTATGGTCTGAATTTCCCTTCACAAACGGAGTTAAACCCCATGATCTCTGTCTTCCTACAAGCAAGAGTTGATTTCTGGTAAACCAAGTGAATTTTCGGCTCAAATGACTTTACACAGTTCTAGTACCCAACGTGATTATCACTATTAACTAAAGAGCATTTATATAAGAGGAGCTATTTTCTGTATCATTTCATAAGTAGAGTTGAACTATATTTGGTCCGTATGAGTACAAACACAGTTTTTTTTTTCTGGGCATGCTCATGTTTCTTACTGTATTGGACACGCTGGAAAGAGGAGGACGATTCTTGCCTTAAAACAGAGTGTTTTACAGGGATGAGAATTGTGGTCTGAATTTGCCTTCAGAAACGGAGTTAAACCCCGGGATCTGTGTCTTCCTACAAGGAGGAGTTCATTTCAGGTAAACCCAGTGAATTTTGGGCTCAAATGATTTTTCATAGTTCAGGAACCCAACGTGATTCTCACTATTAACTAAAGAGGATTTATGTAAGAGGAGCTGTGGTTTGTGTCAGTTTCACAAGCAGAGTTGAACTACATATGGTTTGTATGAGTAGGAAAGACAGTTCCTTTTTTCTTGGCATGCTCATGTTTCTTACTATATTGGAGACGCTGGAAAGAAGAGGATGATTGTTGCCTTAAAACAGAGTGTTTTTCTTGGAGGAGAACTCTGGTCTGAATTTGCCTTCAGAAACGGAATTAAACCCCAGGATCTGTGTCTTCCTACAAGAAAGAGTCCATTTCTGGTAAACCCAGTTAATTTTGGGCTCAAATGATTTTTCGCAGTTCATGAACCCAACGCGATTCTCACTATTAACTAAAGAGCATTTATGTAAGAGGAGCTGTGGTTTGTATCAATTTTATAAGCAGAATTGAACTGCATATGAACTGTATGAGTAGGAAACACAGTTCTTTTTTTCTGGCCATTCTCATGGTTCTTCCTGTATTGGAGACTCTGGAAAGAAGAGGCTGATTCTTGCGTTAAAACAGCATGTGTTTCATGGATGAGAACACTGGTCTGAATTTCCCTTCAGAAACTGAGTGAATCTACAGGGTCTGTGTCTTCCTACAAGCAAGATTTCATTTCTGGTACACCCAGTTTTTTTGGGCTCAAATGATTTTACACAGTACACCAGCAATACACGAATCTCACTATTAACAATAGAGCCTTTATGTCAGAGGAGCTGTAGTTTGTATCACTTTCATAAGCAGAGTTGAACTACATATGGTCCGTATGAGTAGGAAACACAGTTCTTTTTTTCAGGGCATGTTCATGGTTCTTGTATTGGAGATGCTGGAAAGAAGAGCTTTCTTCTTGCGTTAAAACAGAGTGTGTTTCATGGATGAGAACTCTGGCCTGAATTACGCTTATGAAACGGAGTTAAACCCCCGGATCTGTATCTTCCTACAAGCAAGAGTTCATTTCTGGTAAACACAGTGAATTTTGAGCTCAAATGGATTTTCTGCAGTTCTAGAACCCAACACGATTCTCACTATTAACTAAAGATCATTTATGTAAGTGGTTCTTTGGTTTTTATCAGTGCCATAAGCAGATTTGAACTACATATGGTCTCTATGAGTAGGAAACACAGTTCTTTTTTTGAGGGCATGCTCATGTTTCTTGCTGTATTGGAGAGCTGCAAAGAAGAGCCTGTTCTAGTGTTAATACAGAGTGTGTTTCATGTATGAGAACTCTGGTCTGAATTTCCCTTCAGAAACGGAGTAAAACCCCAGGAACTGTGTCTTCATACAAGCAGGAGTTCATTTCTGGTAAACCAAGTGAATTTTCGGCTCAAATGATTTTACCCAGTTATAGAACCCAATGTGATTTTTACTATTAACTAAAGAGCATTTATGTAATAGGAGCTGTGGTCTGTATCAGTTTCATCAGCAGAATTGAATTATATATGGTCCGTATGAGTAAGATACACAGTTCATTTTTTTCTGGGCATGCTCATTGTTCTTGCTGTATTTTAGACTCTGGAAAGAAGAGCTTGCTTCTTGGGTGCAAACAGAGTGAGTTTCATGGATGAGAACATTGCTCTGAATTTCCATTCAGAAACGGAGTTAAAACCCAGGATCTGTGTCGTCCTACAATCAGGAGTTCATTTCTGGTAAACCAAGTAAATTTTGGGCTCAAATTATTTTTCGCAGTACACAAACAATACATGATTCTCACTATTAACTAAAGAGCCTTTATGTAAGAGGAGCTGTGGTTTGTATCAGTTTCATGAGCCGAGTTGAACTACATATGATCTGTATGAGTAGAAAACTCAGTTCTTTTTTTCTGGGCATGCTCATGGTTCTTGCTTTATTAGAGACGCTGGAAAGAAGAGGATGCTTCTTACCTTAAAACAGAGTGAGTTTCATGGATGAAGTCTCTGGTCTGATTTTCCCTTCAGAAACGGAGTTAAACCCCAGGATCTGTGTCTTCCTACAAGCAAGAGTACATTTCTGGTAAACCCAGTGAATTTTGGGCTCAAATAATTTTACAAAGTTTTCATACCCAACGCGATTCTCACTATTAAGTAAAGAGCATTTATGTAAGAGGAGCTATGGTATGCATGAGTTTCATAATCAGAGTTGATCTATGTATGGTCCCTATGAGTAGGAGACACAGTTCTTTTTTTTTAGGGCCGGGACATTGTTCTTGCTGTATTGGAGACGTTGGAAAGAAGAGCTTGCTTCTTGCGTTAAAACAGGGTGTTTTACATGGATGAGAACTTCGGTCTGAATTTCCCTTCAGAAATGGAGTTAAACCCCAGGATCTGTGTCATCCTCCAAGCAAGAGTTCATTTCTGGTAAATCCAGTGAATTTGGGAGTTAAATGATTTTTAGCAGTTCACGAACCCAACGCGCTTCTCACTATTAACTAAAGAGCATTTGTGTAAGAGGTGCTGTGGTTTGTATCAGTATCATAGGCATAGTGGGACTAAATATGGTCTGTATGATTAGGAAACACAGTTTTTTTTTAAGGGCATGCTCATGGTACTTGCTGTATTGGAGATGCTGGAAAGAAGAGCTGGCTTCTTGCGTTAAAACACAGTGTGTTTCATGGATGAGAACACTGTTCTGAATTTCCCTTCAGAAACGGAGTTAAACCCCAGGATCTGTGTCTTCCTACAAGCAAGAGTACTTTTCTGGTAAACAAAGAGAATTTTACTCTCAAATGATTTTACAAAGTTCAGAAAAACATCGTGATTCTCACTATTAACTAAAGAGCATTTATGTAAGAGGAGCTGTGATTTTATCAGTTTCATAAGCAGAGTTGAACTACATATAGTCCGTATGTGTAGGAAACACAGTTCTTTTTTTCCTGGCAAATCACTTGGTTCTTGCAGCATTGCAGATGCTAGAAAGAAGAGCTTGCTTCTTGCATGAAAACACAGTGTGTTTCATGGATGAGTACACTGGTCTGAATTTCCCTTAAGAAACGGAATTAAACCCCAGGATCTGTGTCTTCCTACAAGCAGGAGTTCATTCCTGGTAAACCCAGTGAATTTTGGTGTTAAATGATATTTAGCAGTTCATGAACCCAACACGATTCTCACTATTAACTAAAGACTCTTTATGTAAGTGGAGCTGTGGTTTGTATCAGTTTCATAAGCAGAGTTGAACTAAATATGGTCTCTATTAGTAGGAAACACATTTCATTTTTTCTGAGCATGCTAATGGTTCTTGCTGTGTTGGACACACTGGAAAGAAGAGGATGCTTCTGGCCTTAAAACAGAGTGAGTTTCATGGATGAGATCACTGGTCTGAATTTCCCTTCAGAAACGGAGTTAAATCCCAGGATCAGTGTCTTCCTGCAAGCAGGATTAAATTTCTGGTAAAACCAGGGATTTTGGGGATCAAATGATTTTTCGCAGTTCACGAACCCAACGCTATTCTCACTATTAACAAAAGAGCATTTATGTAAGAGGATTTGTTGTTTGTATCAGTTTCATAAGCAGAGTTGAATTACATATGGTCTGTATGAGTAGCAAACACATTTCTTTTTTTCTTGGCATGCTCATGGTTCTTGGTGGATTGGAGTCGCTGGAAAGAAGAGCTTGCTTCTGGTGTGAAAACAGAGTGTGTTTCATGGATGAGAACAATGGTCTTAATTTCCCTTCAGAAACGGATTTAAACCCCAGGATCTCTGTCTGCCTACAAGCAGGAGTTCATTTCTGGTAAACCCAGTTAATTTTGGGCTCAAATGATTTTACAAAGTTCTGAAACCCAAAGCGATTCTCCCTATTAAGTAAAGAGCATTTATGTAAGAGGATCTGTGGTTTGTATGAGTTTCATAAGCAGACTTGATCTACGTATGGTCCCTATGAGTAGGAAACACAGTTCTTTTTTTTTAGGGCCTGCTCTTTGTTCTTGCTATAGTGGAGACGTTGGAAATAAGAGCTTGCTTCTTGCATTAAAACAGAGTGTTTTACATGGATGAGAACTTCGGTCTGAATTTCCCTTCAGAAACGGAGTTAAACCCCAGGATCTGTGTCATCCTACAAGCAAGAGTTCATTTCTGGTAAACCCAGGGAATTTTGGGCTCAAATGATTTTTCCCAGTTCATGAACCCAACGCGATTCTCACTATTAACTAAAGTGCATTTATGTAAGAGGTGGTGTGGTTTGTATCAGTTTCATAAGCAGAGTGGAACTACATATCGTCCGTATGATTAGGTAAAACAGTTTTTTTTTTCAGGGCATGCTCATGGTACTTGCTGTATTGGAGATTCTGGAAAGAAGAGCTTGCTTCTTGTGTTAAAACAGAGTGTGTTTCATGGATGAGAACAGTGGTCTGAATTTGCATTCAGAAACGGAGTTAAACCCCAGGATCTGTGTCTTCCTACAAGCAAGAGTACTTTTCTGGTAAACAAAGAGAATTTTGGGCTCAAATGATTTTACAAAGTTCAGAAACCCATCGTGATTCTCACTATTAACTAAAGAGCATTTATGTAAGAGGAGCTGTGTTTTTTATCAGTTTCATTAGCAGAGTTAAACTACATATAGTCCGTATGTGTAGAAAACACAGTTCTTTTTTTTCTGGCCATTCTCTTGGTTATTGCTGCATTGGAGATTCTGGAAAGAAGAGCTTGCTTCTTGCGTGAAAACAGCGTGTGTTTCATGGATGAGAATACTGGTCTGAATTTCCCTTCAGAAACGGAGTTAAACCCCGGGATCTGTGTCTTCCTACAAGCAGGAGTTCATTCCTGGTAAACCCTGTGAATTTTGGGTTAAATGATTTTTAGCAGTTCATGAACCCACCACTATTCTCACTATTAACTAAAGAGCCTTTATGTAAGAGGGGCTGTGGTTTGTATCAGTTTCATTAGCAGAGTTGAACAGCACATGATCTGTATGAGTAGGAAACACAGTTCTTTTTTTCTGGGCATTCTCATCGTTCTTGCTGTATTGGAGACTCTGCAAAGAAGAGGCTGCTTCTTGCGTTAAAAGAGCAAGTGTTTCATGGATGAGAACACTGGTCTGAATATCCATTCATAAACAGATTTAAACCCCAGGATCTCGGTCTTCCAACAAGCAGGAGTTTATTTGTGGTAAACCAAGTGAATTTTGGGCTCAAATGATTTTTTGCAGTTCAGGAACCCAACGCGATTCTCATTATTAACTAAAGAGCCTTTATGTAAGAGGAGCTGTGGTGTGTATCAGCTCAGTAGCCTAATTGAACTGCATATTGTCTGTATGACTAGGAAACACAGTTTTTTTTTTTTTTTCGGGGCATTCTCATGGTTCTTGCTGTATTGGAGATCCTGGAAAGAAGCTGCTGCTTCTTGCGTTAAAACAGCATTGTTCCATGGAGAACACTGGTCTGAATTTCCGTTCAGAAACCGATTTAAACCCGAAGATCTGTGTCTTCCTACAAGCAGGAGGTAATTTGTGGTAAACCAAGTGAATTTTGGGCTCAAATGATTTTTTGCAGTTCATGAACCCAACACGATTCTCACTATTACCTAAAGAGCCTTTATGTAAGAGGAGCTGTGGTTTGTATCAATTTCATATGCAGAGTTGAACTACATATCGTCCCTATGAATAGGAAACACAGTTCTCTTTTTCTGTGCAAGCACATGGTTCTTGCTCTATTGGAGGTGCTGGAAAGAAGAGCTTGCTTCTTGCGTTACAACAGAGTGTGTTTCATGGATGAGAACACTGGTTTTAATATCCCCTCAGAAACGGAGTTAAACCCCAGGATCTATTTCTTCCTACAACCAAGAGTTCATTTCTGGTAAACACAGTTTATTTTGGGCTCTAATGATTTTACACATTTCAAGAACCCAACGCGATTCTCATGATTACCTAAAGAGTATTTACGTAAGTGGTGCTGTGGTTTGTATCAGTGTCATAAGCAGAGTTGAACTACATATAGTCCGTATGAGTACGAAACACAGTCCTTTTTTTTTCTGGCCATGCTCATGGTTCTTGATGCATTGGAGACACTGGAAAGAAGAGCTTGCTTCTTGGGTGAAAACAGAGTGTTTTTCATGGATGAGAACACTGCTCTGAATTTCCATTCAGAAACGGAGTTCAACCCCAGGATCTGTGTCGTCCTACAAGCAGGAGACATTTCTGGTAAACCAAGTAAATTTTGGCTCAAATGATTTTACACAGTACACAAACAATACACGATTCTCACTATTAACTAAAGAGCCTTTATGTAGAGGAGCTGTGGTTTGTATCAGTTTCATGAGCCGAGTTGAACTACATATGATCTGTATGAGTAGAAAACAGTTCTTTTTTTCTGGGCATGCTCATGGTTCTTGCTTTATTAGAGACGCTATCACTATTAACTAAAGAGCATTTATGTAAGAGGAGCTGTGGTTTGTATCAGTTTCATAAGCAGAGTTGAACTACATATGGTTCATAGGAATAGGAAACACAGTTCTTTTTTTCAGGGCATGCTCATGGCTCTTGCTATATTGGAGACGTTGGAAAGAAGAGCTTGCTTTTTGCGTTAAAACAGAGTGTGTTTCATGGATGAGAACACTGGTCTGAATTTCCCTTCAGAAATGGAATTACACCCCAGGATCTGTGTCTTCCTACAAGCAAGAGTGTAGATGTATCCTGCTTGTTAAATAAGAAACACAGAGCCAGTTAGAGAGTTTAAAACCACAAGGTCAGAGCCAAAGCAGAAAACCTTACCCATCAATGCTTCTGCAGTTCCTCCTCTCCGCAAGAGACCTACTTCTCTGCGTCCTGTCTATTTTAAAAACTTTCTGTTCTCCTCACTCATTGGTTGTAAACCCAGCCACATGACCTCCTCGTCACTGCCTGTTTGCACAGACCTCCAGGTCTTCTATGGTTGGTATTGAAATTAAAGGCTTGTGTCTGCTATGCTGCCTATGTCCTTGAACACACAGAGATCCGCCTAGCTCTGCCTCCCAATTGCTGGGATTAAGGGCGTGCCCCACTACTGCTCGGCTTCTGCTCTGGCTTGCTCTGACCTCAAGGCAACTTTATTGACATACAAATAAAATCACATTTCAATACAAATAAAATATCACTATTTTCCCCCTTTCTATTTTAATAAAAAGAAAAAAAGGAAAACGTTATAACTAATATATAACTATTGTATAAACTATATACAAAAGTACAATAACTATATATACCATATATACAAAGAATAAATACCTAAACAATGTTTAGTCCATTTGTAATTGACAAATTCAGAGAAAATAATTCCATTATCTATCCTATTTTGGTAAGTCCAGAATGTACCTGATTCACTTTTTATCCTAACTTATATAGCTAATGGAACTGTCTTATAAAGTCTTTCAAATTTATACACTTACAGCTCTTAGTGAGTTTTTGTGAAATCCTTAACAAAGATAATTATAACTATAACTAACTGATCTTCAACTACCTCAGAGACCCAAGAAGGAAATAATACTACCTAATAAAAAATAAAAACAAGAAGTGCATGCAAGCAGCATCAAAAAAAAAATGTGAGTTGACAGAAACAGCCAGCTGCCTGGACAGTCACCTGAGGTTTCTTCACAGTGTTGGGGCATCATCTTCAGCCTACAGGCTTAGCTTGTCTGACAGACTCTTTTGTGAACTAAGATGTATACAAGGTCAACAGTTTGACCTCACATTTGGTGAGAGCAGTCCATGTACCAGAAACACCTGAATTCCCTTAGTGTCATGTCATGATTCAGGATTTTAAATTCTGGAAATTATTGATGTCTTTTCAATTCAGCTGTCCATTTTTCTTGGCTGTGTGTATGTGGCTTCATCTTGGCATCCTGTTCTTCTCCACATCTCTCTATTAAATGCCAGTCTACTATTGAGAGAGGTGAGCTTAGTTATTCCTCAAGAATAACTGTTTCATCTGCTGTTCCATTGCATATCAGAAGCCATTGGCCCACTCCCTGTTCAGCTGCCTTCGAAGAAAAGGGCATGGTACCTTTTACAGACTGCAAAGGTCACTCACTTCAGGGATGGTGCCATATTATCCTGGTTTCAGAAGATGCCTTTTGTTAAAGCCACAACCACACTTGTTTTGGCAAGAATTGGTAGTCTTTGGTTTCATGTCCTGTCTGTCCTGTTTGTCAGCAGTTGATTCGAGGATACTTTGTTGTCTAGTGGCTGATTTTTGCCACAATGAAAGTTAGCTCCATATGCAGTTTCTTCAATGCCCATATTTTCTCTGAAGTAGATTGGTACTGCCAGGAGCCGTCATATCTCATAGTCATAGCAAAAAAGAAAAATTCTTAAGTTATTAAAACATTTTAAATGCCATATTCTGTAGATCTCTGAAGGGTTTGAAGATGACCTGTCTATCTAGAATATATCTGTTTGATCTTGAAAACACACCTAATATGACTACAAGTTCAATTGTAATGTCTAACCACTAATTTTCATTTCTATATATCCTAATAGTTGGTAATTACTAACATTCAAGGATTAGCAAATTGCATTACATTGTTAAATGAATGGTATAAATACAATATCTCAAACAAGATTAGAAATACGTATATGGTATATTCTAACAATCTCAATCTCAATAATAATAATTTGTATACAATATAAAACAATCCAATTGAATGTAAAGTATTTAAAACTAGTAATTGTCTTTTTCTTTTTTCTTTTTTTTTCTTAACAAGCACCTTTTGCCTAGCCCTTTTCCTAACCCTTAACAACAACTTGCAACCAACACTCCTAAACAATGAAAACTATCCCAGACCCAATACCCATAAAAAGACCAAAAATCCACCCACCCCACACCACCCCTTTGGGAATGTGGGCGTCAAATTCTTAAAATTGCTTCCTGCTGGGTATGGGCGAAGTTATCTTTATTCTGAAAAGAAAAATTTTGGGTTAATTGACAAATTCTAGTAAAGATAACTATATTCTTTGTTATCCATAATGCCAAAGTTCAGGGTTTATCTCAAGTCCTTATTCAAGCAGTCTTTGAAACTGGATCATCTCAGCTAGCCATCCCAGAATTGCTCTAAGCACTTTGTAGTCCAAAGCTGATCTGTAGATGATGTTTGTCAGCTTAGTGATATTATTTTCCACGTGGAATTGTCGTTGTGGGGCCCCATCTTCTTCCTGGAGATTTCATTTGATGTTAGGCCTGGCCGTGATTTCCTGCAGAAAACTGAAAAGAGACTCAAACACAAAGACATGTATAGGCAGTTAATCGAAGCCTTTTCTCTAAATTAATTAGTACTCATATGACCATTATTATTTTAAAGTTTAATATATATATATATATATATATATATATATATATATCTTGTAAATTTTGATATAAAATTCATACTTTAAGAAAAGTTTAAAGAATCAGAATAGAGTCAAAGAATTGAGATTAGTTAAAGAATAGTCCCTTAATTAATTTGTTTTTTTCTCCTGTCCCATGTCAGAAGATGGCTCTTTCTTCTGGTATGATACAGGGAGTTTTCATTTTCTTTTTAACAACATGCTTGAGTTTAAAGGAGGAGAGAGCCATTCTCCAACTCCAAAATCAGCTTGAAGCTTTAATTGAACTGGGACTACAAGAAGACTAAGAGTATTACTTTTTTAGAGAAGAGCAGAAACAAACATTTAGAAAGATTTATGAAATTTCATAGATGATATACCAATAGGCCATTTTACTCTTTTTCCGGGGACAGATGATTTGTCCTTTTTCTTCAGTTGTCTCATTTGTCCAGTGGTCTTCAGATTCCTTAGCCTTCATTCTCCTAAAAGACAAAAACAAAAACCCTTCCCCATGACTAATTTTGGGGAGGTCCCCTTTTGGAAAGTTACATCTGATTAAATGAAAAGGAATGTATTAATGGTATAAGTGAGTTTAAACTGGATGGTCATGTTGGTTGATGAACTATCACCTCTTCTAATTAAGAGGTCTCTCTTGTTCCAATCGAACCTTTATCAGTTTTGATGGTACCCACAGCTTATCTTCTCCTGCAGAAACAAAAGCAAAACCTCATCCCCAACGTAACACATTCCCTGGTTTCCATTCTGAGGTCAGCACATCCTTGAAGTATATAGGCTGATTTAATTCTGTTGTTTTTTCTATTAACCAATGTCTCTCTGCAGCTGTTGTTCCTTTCTCATTAGCATTGAGAAAATTCAAAGTTAATAGAGCATTGTGCAGTCTATTTCTGGGGGTTTTTGTTACCCCTTTTTTTTATTTATCATGTCCTTTAGAGTTCTGTTGGATCTTTCTATAACTGCTTGGCCTATAGGATTATGTGGTATACCTATAATATGCTTTATATTATAATAAGCAAAAACCTGTTTCATTTTAATGGAGACATATGCTGGAGCATTGTCAGTTTTAATTTGTGCAGGTATACCCCTGATGGCTATAACTTCTAGCAAATGAGTGATTACAGAATCAGCTTTTTCAGAACTCAAAGCAGTTGCCCATTGAAATCCTGAATAAGTATCAATAGTATGGTGTACATATTTCAATTTTCCAAATTCTGCAAAGTGAAACACATCCATCTGCCAGATTTCATTCCTCTGAGTACCCTTTGGGTTACATCCTGCTGGTAGTGGTGTCTGATTGTAGAAGGAACAAGTAGGACATTTATTTACAATTTCCTTGGCTTGTTGCCAGGTTATGGAAAAATCCTTTCTTAAACCTTTACTATTGACATGATGTTTCTTATGAAATTCTGTGGCCTCCAGCACATTTCCTATCAATAATTTATCAATCTCATCATTACCTTGTGCTAGAGGGCCTGGCAGACCAGTATGGGATCAGATGTGAGTTATATATAAAGGATGACTCCTTTCCCTGATTGTATCTTGTAATTGAATAAACAGTGAAGTTAATTCTGAAGCATCAGGGATAAATTCTGCAGTCTCAATATGTAATACCACTCTTTCAGCATACTGAGAGTCAGTAACTATATTGAGAGGTTCTGAATAATCCATTAATACCAACAGAATAGCATACAATTCCGATTTTTGAACTGAATTATAAGGACTTTGAACCACTTTACCTAAATTTTCTGATTTGTAACCTGCCTTTCCTTGTTTGTTGGCATCTGTATAAAATGTCCGAACTCCGGATATGGGTTTTTCACGTACAATTCGAGGCAAGATCCAATCAGCTCTCTTTATAAGATCAATTCTATTGCTTTTAGGATATTTGCTGTTAATTTCTCCCAAAAAATTACTGCAAGCTCTTTGCCAAGGTTCACTTTCTGTCCATAATTTTTCAATGTCCTCTTTAGTTAAAGGTACAACAATTTCTGCTGGGTCTATTCCTGCTAATTGACGAAGTCTCAATTTTCCTTTCAAAATTAAGTCAGAGATTTTTTCCTCATAAGTTTTTAATTTTTTATTTGGTAAAAATATCCATTCTAATATAATATCTTCTCTCTGCATTAATATTCCTGTAGGAGAATGCCTAGAAGGTAAAATAACCAAAATGCAATCCAGCTTTGGATCAATACAATCTACATGTACTTCATGTACTTTTTTTTCTACCAAGGCTAATTCTTTCTCAGCTTCAGGTGATAATTCTCTTGGACTATTTAAGTCCTTGTCACCTTCTAAGGTTTTGAACAAATTATTCAGTTCATCATTTTTTACCCCAGCAATAGTTCGTAGATGAGAAATGTCCCCAAATAATCTTTGAAAGTCATTAAGAGTCTGTAGGCGATCTCTCCTAATTTGTACCTTTTGAGGTCTAATTTTTTGTAGCTCTATTTTATATCCTAAATAATTAATAGAATCTCCTCTTTGTATCTTTTCAGGAGCAATTTGTAATCCCCAGCCAGGCAATATTTTCTTTACTTCTTCAAACATTCTTTCTAAAGTATCTGCACTTGAGTCACCTAGTTAAATATCATCCATATAATGATAAATTATAGATTTAGGAAATTTTTTACGTATCACTTCCAAGGGCTGTTGTACAAAATATTGGCACAGGGTTGGACTATTCAACATTCCCTGTGGGAGGACTCTCCATTGAAATCTTCTAACCGGTTGAGAATTATTGTAAGTAGGCACCGTGAAAGCAAATCTTTCTCTGTCTTTTTCTTGTAGGGGTATTGAAAAGAAACAGTCTTTTAAATTGATAACTATGAGAGGCCATCCTTTAGGTAAAAGAGTAGGCAAAGGAATTCCAGATTGTAGAGAGCCCATTGGCTGAATTATTTTGTTAATTGCTCTAAGGTCTGTTACCATACTCCATTTACCAGATTTCTTTTTAATAACAAATACAGGAGAATTCCATGGGCTAGTAGATTCTTCAATATGCTGAGCATTTAGCTGTTCTTCTACCAGCTCTTCTAAAGCCTGGAGTTTCTCTGTTGTTAAAGGCCATTGATGAACCCATACAGGCTTGTCTGTTAACCATTTTAAATGTAGAGCTGTTGGTGCCTTTGGAAGATCATCAGTTTTTCTGCCCTGTTCTTGTATAATATGGATGGCTGGTGACCACTCATTAGAATAATACCTTCTAATATTTCTCTCAGAAACATGTGCTAGTTTATTATTTATTTCTGAGGTTGGAGGGATGTTAATCTGAGTATTCCATTGTTGTAACAGGTCTCGACCCCACAGGTTCATGGCTATGTTAGCCACATATGGTTTTAATCTGCCTCTCTGTCCTTCTGGGCCTATACATTCGAGCCATCTTGCACTCTGTTTAACTTGAGATAATGTTCCAATTCCTAACAGTTGAACATTTACCTCCTGAAGAGGCCAAGATAGATGCCAAAATTCTGGTGCAATTATGGTAACATCAGCACCTGTGTCTACCAGACCAGACAACAAAACACCATTTATTTTTATTGTTAATTGTGGTCTTTGTTCATTTATAGAAGTTTGCCAAAAAATTTTCTTTATGGTCTCTCCTGAATTTTCTGTTCTCTCTGTCTCAGTTGTTCCATTACTCTGAGTAGCCTGGTTTATTCCAATAGGCATTTGGTCATTTAACTGCTCTGAGTAGGGGTCTCCTCTACAATTGCAGGAAAAGTCTGAACTGGATTCACTGTAGGGGCCTGCCTGAGGCCCCTCTGGGAGTTTCCCAAAGACTGAGGCAAAGTATTATCTTGTCTGTCCCTTGTTGATCTACATTCATTGGTCCAATGTCTTCCCTTACCACACCTTCTACATACTCCTGAAGGAAGGGGCATTCTGTTGCCATTGTTCCTTGAAGAAACATTGTTTCTAGAAGTGCCCTGTTTACAGTCCCTTTTCAAATGTCCTTGCTTTCCACATCCAAAAACATCTAACATTCCTCAAACCTCTTGAAATTGCTTCTCCTACCCACATATTATCATGATCATGAGCCTCAACATTAACCGTGTCTCTAATCCAATCTTCCAAGGGTGCAGATCTCGCCATTAATGGCCTGATTATTCTCTTGCATGCTTCATTTGCATTCTCAAAAGCCAAAGATTCAATTATTATCTGGCTAGCTTCTGAATTTGGGACCATTCTCTTTACTGCTGAAGTCAGTCTTTGTAAGAAATCTGTGAACGATTCTTTTGGGCCCTGTATAACCTTTGTAAATGACTCAGTTTTCTTCCCTGGTTCCTCAACTCTGTCCCATGCATTCAAGGCTGCCATTCGACATAGAATTAGAGTTTGCATATCATATCAACATTGTGTTTGTACTGCAGCATATTGGCCTTCTCCATCAAGCTGATCCTGGAAGATTTGTATACCTCTATCACTACATTGTTTTGCTATGGTTTTAGCTTCCTGTTTGAACCACATTTGCCACTGGAGCTGCTGTCCGGGTTCTAGAACCACCTGTGCCAGTTCCCGCCAGTCCTGTGGTATAATTCTATTATAAGTTGACCAGGAGTTTAACATTTGTTTTACATATGGAGAATGCATGCCATAAGATACTATTGCCTCCTTAAACCTTCGTAAGTCTAACATTTCAACTGGAGTCCAAATATTTTGTGTAGTCTTTTGACCAGGCTGCTGTTGTATGGTTACCGGATAAATTAAGGGTGATTGTGTGAAAACAGGCTTTCTTTCTGTAACCTTATAATCCAATCCTGAAACAACTTCACTGTTAATTTCTTCTGTCTGAATCTGAATTTCTCTATAGTTCATTTTAACAGGTTTTTCTGAAATTTTTATCCTGGCACTTAAATTGACCATCTTTTTAAATAGTAAAATAAGGATAAGAAGATTAATAATGTACATAATTCGATCAACATTAATCTTCTCATATAGTTGTTCCATTACCATACTGCCTAAAATTTCAAACAAAGCCCAATTTACTTCCAATGTACACATAAAACCCATTTTTTTTAATGTGGAAAAAAATCTCTTTTAAATACTTTCCTTTAAAATATCTGATATAAATGACTTACCAATTCTGCGCAGAACAGTAGAAATCCAAGGGAATTTCCAAACAGCTACCTAGCATCCGAGGTGGGAATCCAGAGAGAGAGAGAGAAAGAGAGAGAGAGAGAGAGAGAGAGAGAGAGAGAGAGAGAGAGAGAGAGAGAGAGAGAAAGCGTAGCCACAATCTGGCTAAAATCTTGAACCCAGCCTCTTCAGTGTTCTGGTCTGAGCAGAGTCGAGCCTGGGCTCTGGCTTCCTTAAGCTCCGACCAACCACGTGTGCTGGCGTTTCAGCCAAAAGCAGCCTATCTGCAGTTGCGTGTAGCCACTGCAATTAGCGGTGGCTCCCACAGGCCTGAGTTGTTTGTAGCACCGGCTTTTTAAGCAAGTAACTCCAGCTGCGGCGCCTGAGTCCTAAGCTGAGCTAGGCCTGACTTAGACCAGGGCTAAGCCAGAGCAAGGGAGGCAAGCCCGCCCAGGTGGGAAGCCGGACCCACTGCCAAGGCAAGCGGTTTTTTAATGAATTCTTGCCCCACGTTGGGCGCCAATTGTAGATGTATCCTGCTTGTTAAATAGGAAACACAGAGCCAGTTGCAGAGTTAAAAACCACAGGGTCAGAGCCAAAGCAGAAAACCTTAACCTTCACTGCTTCTGCGGTTCCTCCTCTCCGCAAGAGACACACTTCTCGGCGTCCTGTCTATTTTAAAAACTTTCTGTTCTCCTCCCTCATTGGTTGTAAACCCAGCCACATGACTTCCTCGTCACTGCCTGTTTGTACAGACCTCCAGGTCTTCTATGGTTGGTATTGAAATTGAAGGCATGTGTCTGCTATGCTGGCTATGTCCTTGAACACACAGAGATCCGCCTAGCTCTACCTCCCAAGTGCTGGGATTAAGGGCGTGCCTCACTACTGCTCGGCTTCTGCTCTGGCTTGCTCTGACCTCAAGGCAACTTTATTGACATACAAATAAAATCACATTTCAATACAAATAAAATATCACTATACAAGAGTTCATTTCTGGTAAACAAATTAATTTTGGGATCAAATGATTTTACACAGTTCACAAACCCATCGTGATTCTCACTATTAACTAAAGAGCATTTGTGTAAGTGGAGCTGTGGTTTGTATCAGTTTCATAAGCAGAGTTGAACTACATATGGTGCCTATGAGTAGAAACACAGTTCATTTTTTCTGGGCATGCTCATGTTTCTTGCTGTGTTGGAGACGCTGGAAAGCCAAGCTTGCCTTTTGCGTTAAAACAGAGTGTGTTTCATGGATGAGAACACTGGTCTGAATTTCCCTTCAGAAACGAAGTTAAACCCAGGATCTGTGTCTTCTTAGAAGCAAGAGTTCATTTCTGGTAAACCCAGTGACTTTTGGGCTTAAATGAATTTACACATTTCACTAAACCAATTCGTTTCCCACTATTAACAAAAGAGCATTTATGTAAGAGTAGTTATACGCTGTATCAGTTTCATAAGCAGAGTTGAAATAGATATGGTGCCTATGAGTAGGAAACACTTCTTTTTTTCTGGGCATGCTCATGTTTCTTGCTGTATTGGAGACGCTGGAAAGAAAAGCTTGCTACTTGCCTTAAAACTGAGTATGTTTCATGGATGAGAACACTGGTCAGGTTTTCACTTCAGAAATGGAGTTAAACCCGAGGATCTGTGTCTTCCTACATGCAAGAGTTAATTTCTGGTAAACCCAGTGAATTTTGGCTCAAATGAATTTACACAGTTCATGAAACCAACAAGTTTCTCACTATTAACTAAAAAGCATTCATGTAAGAGGAGCTGTATTTTTTATCAGTTTCATAAGCAAGGCTGTACTACATATGGTCCTTATGAGTAGGAAACACAGTTCTTTTTTTCTGGAATTGCTCATATTTCTTGCTGTATTGGAGACTCAGGAAAGAAGAGCATGATTCTTGCATTAAAACAGTGTGTGTTTCATGGATGAGAAAACTGGTTTGATTTTCACTTCAGAAACGGAGTTAAACACCATGATCTGTATCTTACTACAAGTAAGAGTTTATTTCAGGTAAACCAAGTGAATTATGGGCTCAAATTAATTTACACAGTTCACGAACCCAACGTGTTTCTCACTATAAACTAAAGAGCATTTATGTAAGAGGAGCTGTATTTTTTTATCAGTTTCATAAGCAGACTTGAACTAGATATGGTGCCTATGAGCTGGAAGCACAGTTCTTTTTTTTCTGGGCATGCTTATATTTCTTGCTGTATTGGAGACTCAGGAAAGAAGAGCAAGTATCTTGCGATAAAACAGTGTGTGTTTCATGGATGAGAAAACTGGTTTTATTTTCACTTCAGAAACGGAGTTAAACCCCAGGATCTGTGTCTTCCTACAAACAAGAGTTCATTTCTGGTAAACAAAGTGAATTTTGGGCTCAAATGATTTTACACAGTTCACGAACCCAACGCGTTTCTCACTACTAACTAAAGAGCATTTGTGTAAGTGGAGCTGTGGTTTGTATCAGTTTCATAAGCAGAGTTGAACTACATATGGTCCCAATGAGTAGGAAACACAGTTCTTTTTTTCTGGGCATGCTCATGGTTCTTGCAGTGGTGGAGACGCTGGAAAGGCAAACTTGCTTCTTGCGTTAAAACAGAGTGTGTTTCATGGATCAGAACACTGGTCTGATTTTCCCTTCAGAAACATAGTTACACCATAGGATCTGTGTCTTCTTACAAGCAAGAGTTCATTTCTGGCAAACCCAGTGAATTTTGGCTCAAATGAATTTACACAGTTCATGGACCCAACTCGTTTCTCACTATTAACTAAAGAGCATTTATGTACGAAGAGCTGTATTATGTTTTAGTTTCATAAGCAGAATTGAACTAGATATGGTGCATATGAATAGGAAACACTTCTTTTTTTCTGGGAATGCTCATGTTTCTTGTTGTATTGGAGACGCTTGAAAGAAAAGCTTGCTTCTTGCCTTAAAACTGAGTGTGTTTTATGGATGAGAACACTGGTCTGATTTTCACTTCAGAAACGGAGTTAAACCCCAGGATCTTTGTCTTCCTACATGCAAGAGTTAACTTTGGTAAACCCAGTGAATTTTGGGCTCAAATGAATTTACACGTTTCACAAAACGAACGCTTTTCTCACTATTAACTAAAGAGTTTTATGTAATAGGAGCTGTGTTTTGTATCAGTTTCATAGGCAGAGTTGAACTACATATGGTCTGTATGAGTAGGAAACACAGTTCTTATTTTCTGAGCATGCTCATGTTTCTTGCTGTGTTGGAGACGCTGGAAAGCCAAGCTTGCCTTTTGTGTTAAAACAGAGTGTGTTTCATGGATGAGAACACTGGTCTGAATTTCCCTACAGAAACGAAGTTAAACCCAGCATCTGTGTCTTCTTAGAAGCAAGATTTAATTTCTGGTAAACCCAGTGACTTTCAGGCATAAATGAATTTACACATTTCACTAAACCAATTCGTTTCCCACTATTAACGAAAGAGCATTTATGTAAGTGTAGTTATACTTTGTATCAGTTTCATAAGCAGTGTTGAACTAGATATGGTGCATATGAGTAGGAAACACTTCTTTTTTTCTGGGCATGCTCATGTTTCTTGCTGTATTGGAGATGCTGGAAAGAAAAGATTGCTTCTTGCCTTAAAACTGAGTGTGTTTAATGGATGAGAACACTGGTCTGATTTTCACTTCAGAAACGGAGTTAAACCCCAGGAACTGTGTCTTCCTACATGCAAGAGTTAATTTCTGGTAATCCCAGTGAATTTTGGGCTCAAATGGATTTACACATTTCACGAACCTAACGCGTTTCTCCCTAATAACTAAAGAGCTTTTATGTAAGAGCAGCTGAATTTTGTATCAGTTTCATAAGCAGAGTTGAACTAGATAAGGTGCGTATCACCAGGAAACACAGTTCTTTTTTTCGGGGCATGCTCATATTTCTTGCTGTTTTGGAGAATCAGGAAAGAAGAGCATGCTTCTTGCCTTAAAACAGAGTATGTTTCTGGGATGAAAACTCTGGTCTGAATTTTCCTTCAGAAATGGAGTTAAACCCCATGATTTGAGTCTTACTACAAGCAAGAATTCATTTCAGGTAAACCTAGGTTATTACGGGCTCAAATTAATTTACATAGTTCCCGAACCTAACGCGTTTCTCACTATTAACTAAAGAGCATTTATGTAAGAGGAGCTGTATTATGTATCAGTTTCATAAGCAGAGTTGAACTAGATATTGTGCGTATGAGTAGGAAACACAGTTCTTTTTTCTGGGCATGCTCATATTTCTTGCTGTATTGGAGACTCAGGAAAGAAGAGCATGTATCTTGCGTTAAAACAGCGTGTCTTTCATGTATGAGAACACTGGTTTAATTTTCACTTCAGAAACGGAGTTAAACCCCAGGAACTGTGTCTTCCTACAAGCAAGAATTCATAGCTGGTAAACCCAGTGAATTTTGTGCTCAAATCTTTTTTCACAGTTCATGGAACCAACGTGTTTCTCACTATTAACTAAAGAGCATTATGTAAGAGTAGCTGTGGTTTTTATCAGTTTCATAGGCAGAGTTGAACTACATATGGTCTGTATGAGTAGGAACAACAGTTCTTTTTTTCTGAGCGTGCTCATGTTTCTTGCTTTGTTGGAGACGCTGGAAAGGCAAGCTTGCTTCTTACGTAAAAACAGAGTGTGTTTCATGGATAAGAACAATGGTCTGATTTTCACTTCAGAAACGGAGTTAAACCCCAGGATCTGTGTCTTCCTAAATGCAAGAGTTAATTTCTGGTAAACCCAGTGAATTTTGGGCTCAAATGAATTTACACGTTTCACGAAACGAACGCTTTTCTCACTATTAACTAAAGAGTGTTTATGTAAGAGGAGCTGTGTTTTGTATCAGTTTCATAGGCAGAGTTGAACTACATATGGTCTGTATGAGTAGGAAACACAGTTCTTTTTTTCTGGGCATGCTCATGTTCCTTGCTGTATTTGAGATGCTGGAAAGACAAGCTTTCTTCTTGTGTTAAAACAGAGTGTTTTTCATGGATGAGAACACTGGTCTGAATTTCCCTTCAGAAACATAGTTAAACCCCAGGATCTGTGCCCTCTTCCAAGCAAGAGTTCATTTCCTGTATACCCAGTGAATTTTGAGCTCAAATGAATTTACACAGTTCATGAAACCAACAAGTTTCTCACTATTAACTAAAAAGCATTCATGTAAGAGGAGCTGTATTTTGTATCAGTTTCTTAACCAGCATTGAACTAGATATGGTGCTTATGAGTAGGAAACATAGTCCTTTTTTTCTGAGCATGCTCATGTTTCTTCCTCTATTGGAGACGATGGAAAGGCAGGCTTGATTTTTGCATTAAAACAGAGTGTGTTTCATGGTTGAGAACACTGGTCTGAATTTCCCTTCAGAAACGGGATTAAACCCCAGGATCTGTGTCTTCTTACAAGCAAGAGTTCAATTCTGGTAAACCCAGTGACTTTTGGGCTCAAATGATTTTAAACAGTTCACTAACCCAACAAGTTTCTCTCTATTAACTAAAGATCGTTTTTGTAAGAGGAGTTGTGGATTGTATCAGTTTCATAAGCAGAGCTGAACTACATATGGTCTGTATGACTAGGAAACACAGTTCTTATTTTCTGAGCATGCTCATGTTTCTTGCTGTGTTGGAGATGCTGGAAAGAAAAGCTTGCTTCTTGCCTTAAAACTGAGTGTGTTTCATGGATGAGAACACTGGTCTGATTTTCACGTCAGAAACGGAGTTAAACCCCAAGATCTGTGTCTTCCTACATGCAAGAGTTCAATTCTGGTAAACCCAGTGACTTTTGGGCTCAAATGATTTTAAACAGTTCACTAACCCAACAAGTTTCTCTCTATTAACTAAAGATCGTTTATGTAAGAGGAGTTGTGTTTTGTATCAGTTTCATAGGCAGAGTTGAACTACATATGGTCTGTATGAGTAGGAAACACAGTTCCTTTTTTCTGGGCATGCTCATGTTTCTCGCTCTATTGGAGAGGCTGGACAGACAAGCTTTTTTCTTGTGCTAAAACAGAGTGTGTTTCATGGATGAGAACACTGGTCTGAGTTTCCCTTCAGAAACATAGTTAAACCCCAGGATCTGTGCCCTCTTACAAGCAAGAGTTCATTTCCTGTAAACCCAGTGAATTTTGGGCTCAAATGAATTTACACAGTTCACTAACCCAACACGATTCTCACTATTAACTAATAAGCATTCATGTAAGAGGAGCTGTATTTTGTATCAGTTTCATAAGCAGAGCTGTATTACATATGGTCCATATGAGTAGGAAACACAGTTCTTTTTTTCTGGGCATGCTTCATATGCAGAGTTGAACTAGATATTGTGTGTATGTGTAGGAAACACACTTCTGTTTTTCTGGGCATGCTCATATTTCTTGCTGTGTTGGAGACTCAGGAAAGAAGAGCATGCTTCTTGTGTTAAAACAGTGTGTGTTTCATGGATGAGAAAACTGGTTTGATTTTCACTTCAGAAACGGAGTTAAACCCCATGATCTGTGTCTTACTACAAGCAAGAGTTTAATTCAGGTAAACCAAGTGAATTATGGGCTCAAATTACTTTACACAGTTCACAAACCCAACGTTTTTCTCACTATAAACTAAAGAGCATTTATGTAAGAGGAGCTGTATTTTTTATCAGTTTCATAAGCACACCTGAACTAGATATGGTGCGTATGAGATGGAAGCACAGTTCTTTTTTTCTGGGCATGCTTATATTTCTTGCTGTATTGGAGACTCAGGAAAGAAGAGCAAGTATTTTGCGTTAAAAGAGTGTGTGTTTCATGGATGAGAAAACTGGTTTGATTTTCACTTCAGAAATGGAGTTAAACCCCAGGATCTGTGTCTTCCTATAAGCAAGAGTTCATTTCTGGTAATCCCATTGAATTTTGGGCTCAAATATATTTACACAGTTCACAATGCCAATGTGTTTCTCACTATTAACTAATGTGCATTTAAGAAAGGGGAGCTGTCGTTTGTATCAGTTTCATAAGCAGAGTTGAACTACATATGGTCCTATGAGTAGGAAACACAGTTCATTTTTTCTGGGCATGCTCATGTTTCTTGCTGTATTTGAGACGATTTAAAGAAGAGCTTGCTCCTTGCGTGAAAACAGAGTGTGTTTCATGGATAAGAACACTGGTCTGAATTTCCCTTCAGAAACGGAGTTAAAACACATGATCTGTGTCTTCTTACAAGCAAGAGTTCATTTCTGGTAAACCCAGTGAATTTTGGCTCAAATGAATTTACACAGTTCATGAATCCAACACGTTTCTCACTATTAACTAAAGAGCATTCATGTAAGAGGTGCTGTATATTGTATCAGTTGCATAAGCAGAGTTGAACTAGATGTGTTGTGTATGAGTAGGAAACACAGTTCATTTTTTCTGGGCATGCTCAAGTTTCTTGCTGTATTGGAGATGCTTGAAAGACAAGCTTGCTTCTTGCGTTAAAACAGACTGTGTTTCATGGATGAGAACAATGGTCTGAATTTCCCTTCAGAACGAAGTTAAACCCCATGATCTGTGTCTTACTACAAGCAAGAGTTCATTTCAGGTAAACCAAGTGAATTATGGGCTCAAATTCATTTACACAGTTCACGAACCCAACGCGTTTCTCACTATTAACTAAAGAGCATTTAGGTAAGAGGAACTGTATTTTTTTATCTGTTTCATAAGCAGAGTTGAACTAGATGTGGTTCATATGAGATGGACACAGAGTTCTTTTTTTCTGAGCATGCTCATGTTTCTTCCTCGATTGGAGATGATGGAAAGGCAAGCTTGATTTTTGCATTAAAACAGAGTATGTTTCATGGTTGAGAACACTGCTCTGAATTTCCCTTCAGAAACGGGATTAAACCCCAGGATCTGTGTCTTCTTACAAGCAAGAGTTCAATTCTGGTAAACCCAGTGACTTTTGGGCTCAAATGATTTTAAACAGTTCACTAACCCAACAAGTTTCTCTCTATTAACTAAAGATCGTTTATGTAAGAGGAGTTGTGGATTGTATCAGTTTCATAAGCAGAGCTGAACTACATATGGTCTGTATGACTAGGAAACACAGTTCTTATTTTCTGAGCATGCTCATGTTTCTTGCTGTGTTGGAGATGCTGGAAAGAAAAGCTTGCTTCTTGCCTTAAAACTGAGTGTGTTTCATGGATGAGAACACTGGTCTGATTTTCACGTCAGAAACGGAGTTAAACCCCAAGATCTGTGTCTTCCTACATGCAAGAGTTCATTTCTCGTAAACCCAGTGAATTTTAGGCTCAAATGAATTTACACGTTTCATGAAACGAATGCTTTTCTCACTATTAACTAAAGTGTCTTTATGTAAGAGGAGCTGTGTTTTGTATCAGTTTCATAGGCAGAGTTGAACTACATATGGTCTGTATGAGTAGGAAACACAGTTCCTTTTTTCTGGGCATGCTCATGTTTCTCGCTCTATTGGAGAGGCTGGACAGACAAGCTTTTTTCTTGTGCTAAAACAGAGTGTGTTTCATGGATGAGAACACTGGTCTGAGTTTCCCTTCAGAAACATAGTTAAACCCCAGGATCTGTGCCCTCTTACAAGCAAGAGTTCATTTCCTGTAAACCCAGTGAATTTTGGGCTCAAATGAATTTACACAGTTCACTAACCCAACGCGATTCTCACTATTAACTAATAAGCATTCATGTAAGAGGAGCTGTATTTTGTATCAGTTTCATAAGCAGAGCTGTACTACATATGGTCCATATGAGTAGGAAACACAGTTCTTTTTTTCTGGGCATGCTTCATATGCAGAGTTGAACTAGATATTGTGTGTATGTGTAGGAAACACAGTTCTGTTTTTCTGGGCATGCTCATATTTCTTGCTGTGTTGGAGACTCAGGAAAGAAGAGCATGCTTCTTGTGTTAAAACAGTGTGTGTTTCATGGATGAGAAAACTGGTTTGATTTTCACTTCAGAAACGGAGTTAAACCCCATGATCTGTGTCTTACTACAAGCAAGAGTTTAATTCAGGTAAACCAAGTGAATTATGGGCTCAAATTACTTTACACAGTTCACAAACACAACGTTTTTCTCACTATAAACTAAAGAGCATTTATGTAAGAGGAGCTGTATTTTTTATCAGTTTCATAAGCACACCTGAACTAGATATGGTGCGTATGAGATGGAAGCACAGTTCTTTTTTTCTGGGCATGCTTATATTTCTTGCTGTATTGGAGACTCAGGAAAGAAGAGCAAGTATTTTGCGTTAAAAGAGTGTGTGTTTCATGGATGAGAAAACTGGTTTGATTTTCACTTCAGAAATGGAGTTAAACCCCAGGATCTGTGTCTTCCTATAAGCAAGAGTTCATTTCTGGTAATCCCATTGAATTTTGGGCTCAAATATATTTACACAGTTCACAATGCCAATGTGTTTCTCACTATTAACTAATGTGCATTTAAGAAAGGGGAGCTGTCGTTTGTATCAGTTTCATAAGCAGAGTTGAACTACATATGGTCCTATGAGTAGGAAACACAGTTCATTTTTTCTGGGCATGCTCATGTTTCTTGCTGTATTTGAGACGATTTAAAGAAGAGCTTGCTCCTTGCGTGAAAACAGAGTGTGTTTCATGGATAAGAACACTGGTCTGAATTTCCCTTCAGAAACGGAGTTAAAACACATGATCTGTGTCTTCTTACAAGCAAGAGTTCATTTCTGGTAAACCCAGTGAATTTTGGCTCAAATGAATTTACACAGTTCATGAATCCAACACGTTTCTCACTATTAACTAAAGAGCATTCATGTAAGAGGTGCTGTATATTGTATCAGTTGCATAAGCAGAGTTGAACTAGATGTGTTGTGTATGAGTAGGAAACACAGTTCATTTTTTCTGGGCATGCTCAAGTTTCTTGCTGTATTGGAGATGCTTGAAAGACAAGCTTGCTTCTTGCGTTAAAACAGACTGTGTTTCATGGATGAGAACAATGGTCTGAATTTCCCTTCAGAACGAAGTTAAACCCCATGATCTGTGTCTTACTACAAGCAAGAGTTCATTTCAGGTAAACCAAGTGAATTATGGGCTCAAATTCATTTACACAGTTCACGAACCCAACGCGTTTCTCACTATTAACTAAAGAGCATTTAGGTAAGAGGAGCTGTATTTTTTTATCTGTTTCATAAGCAGAGTTGAACTAGATGTGGTTCATATGAGATGGACACAGAGTTCTTTTTTTCTGAGCATGCTCATGTTTCTTCCTCGATTGGAGATGATGGAAAGGCAAGCTTGATTTTTGCATTAAAACAGAGTATGTTTCATGGTTGAGAACACTGGTCTGAATTTCCCTTCAGAAACGGGGTTAAACCCCAGGATCTGTGTCTTCTTACAAGCAAGAGTTCAATTCTGGTAAACCCAGTGACTTTTGGGCTCAAATGATTTTACACAGTTCACTAACCCAACAAGTTTCTCTCTATTAACTAAAGAGAGTTTATGTAAGAGGAGCTGTGGATTGTATCAGTTTCATAATTAGAGCTGAACTACATATGGTCTGTATGATTAGGAAACACAGTTCTTTTTTTCTGGGCATGCTCATGTTTCTTGCTGTATTGGAGACGCTGGAATGAAAAGCTTGCTTCTTGCCTTAAAACTGAGTGTGTTTAATGGATGAGAACACTGGTCTGATTTTCACTTCAGAAACGGAGTTATACCCCAGGAACTGTGTCTTCCTACATGCAAGAGTTAATTTCTGGTAATCCCAGTGAATTTTGGGCTCAAATGAATTTACACATTTCACGAACCCAACGCGTTTCTCCCTATTAACAAAAGAGCCCTTATGTAAGAGGAGCTGAATTTTTTATCAGTTTCATAAGCAGAATTGAACTAGATAAGGTGCGTATCAGCAGGAAACACAGTTCTTTTTTTCAGGGCATGCTCATATTTCTTGCTGTTTTGGAGAATCAGGAAAGAAGAGCATGCTTCTTGCCTTAAAACAGAGTATGTTTCTGGGATGAAAACTCTGGTCTGAATTTTCCTTCAGAAACGGAGTTAAACCCCATGATTTGAGTCTTACTACTGATACAAACCACAGTTCCTCTTATATAAATGCTCTTTAGTTAATAGTGAGAATCATGTTGGTTTCGTGAACTGCAAGTAAATATTTGAGCCCCAAATTCACTGGGTTTACCAGAAATGAACTCTTGCTTGTAGGAAGACACTGATCCTGGGGTTTAACGCTTTTTCTGAAGGCAAATTCAGACCAGAGTTCTCATCCCTAAAAAACAGTCTGTTTCAAGGCAAGATACATCCTCTACTTTCCAGCATCTCCAATACAGTAAGAAACATGAGCATGCCAACAAAAAAGAACTGTGTTTCCTACTCATAAAGACGATATGTAGTTCAACTCTGCTTATGAAACTGATACAAACCTCAGCTTCTCTTACATAAATGCTCTTTAGTTAATAGTGAGAATAGCGTTGGGTTCGTGAACTGCGAAAAATCATTTGAGCCCAAAATTCCCAGGGTTTACCAGATATTAACTCTTGCGTGTAGGAAGACACAGATCCTGGGGTTTACCTCCGTTTCTGAAGGCAAATTCAGACCAGAGTTCTCATACCTGAAAAAAAAAACTCTGTCTTTAGGCAAGATTCATACCCTTCTATCCAGCTTCTCCAATACAGTAAGAACCATGAGCATTCCAGGAAAAAAAAGAACTGTGTTTCCTACTGATACAGACGATATGTAGTTCAACTCTGCTTATGAAACTGATGCAAACCACATCTCCTCTTACATAAATGCTCTTTAGTTAATAGTGAGAATCATGTTGGGTTCGTGAACTGTGAAAAATTATTTAAGCCCCAAATTCACTGGGTTTACCAGAAATGAACTCTTGCTTGTAGGAAGACACTGATCCTGGGGTTTAACTCTGTTTCTGAAGGCAAATTCAAACCAGAGTTCTCATCACCGAAAAACAGTCTTTTTCAAGGCAAGAATCATCCTCTTCTTTCTAGCGTCTCCAATACAGTAAGAACCATGAGCATTCCAAGAAAAAAAGAACTGTGTTTCCTACTGATACAGACGATATGTAGTTCAACTCTGCTTATGATACTTATACAAACTACAGCTTCTTTTAAATAAATCCTCTTTAGTTAATAGTGAGAATAGCGTTGGGTTCCTGAACTGCGAAAAATCATTTGAGCCCAAAATTCACTGGGTTTACCACAAATGAACTCTTGCTTGTAGGAAGACACAGATCCTGGGGTTTAACTCCGTTTCTGAATGGAAATTCAGACCAGAGTTCTCATCCCTGAAACACACTCTGTTTTAATGAAGACGCAAGCTCTTCTTTCCAGATTCTAAAATACAGCAAGAACCATGAGCATGTCCTACAAAAAGGAACTGTGTTTCCTGTTCATAGCAACCATATGTAGTTCAACTCTGATTATGAAACTGATACAAACCACACCTCCTCTTACATAAATGCTCTTTAGTTAATAGTGAGAATAGCGTTGGGTACATGAACTGAAAAAAATCATTTGAGCCCAAAATTCCCAGGGTTAACCAGAAATTAACTCTTGCGTGTAGGAAGACACAGATCGTGGGGTTCAACTACGTTTCTGAAGGGAAATTCAGACCAGAGTTCTCATCCCTGAAACACACTCTGTTTTAATGAAGAAGCAAGCTCTTCTTTCCAGAGTCTAAAATACAGCAAGAACCATGAGCATGAAAAAAAAAAAGAACTGTGTTTCCTATTCATACAGACCATATGTAGTTCAACTCTGATTATGAAACTGATACAAACCACAGCTCCTCTGACATAAATGCTCTTTAGTTAATAGTGAGAATCATGTTGGGTTCGTGAACTGCGAAAAATCAGTTCAGCCCAAAATTCACTGGGTTTACCAGAAATGAACTCTTGTTTGTAGGAAGACACTGATCATGGGGTTTAACTCTGTTTCTGTAAGCAAATTCAGACCAGAGTTGTCATCCCTAAAAAACACTCTGTTTCAAGGCAAGGATCATCCTCTTCTTTCCAGCGTCTCCAATACAGTAAGAACCATGAGCATGCCAAGAAAAAAAGAACTGTGTTTCCTAGTCATACAGACGAGATGTAGTTCAACTCTGCTTATGAAACCGATACAAACCACAGCTTCTCTTACATAAATCCTCTTTAGTTAATAATGAGAATAGCGTTGTGTTTGTGAACTGCGAAAAATCATTTGAGCCCAAAATTCACTGGGTTTACCAGAAATGAACTCTTGCTTGTAGGAAGACACAGATCCTGGGGTTTAACTCCATTTCTGAATGGAAATTCAGACCAGAATTCTAATCCTTGAAACACACTCTGTTTTAACCAAGACTCAGCTCTTCTTTCTAGATTCTAAAATACAGCAAGAACCATGAGCATGGCCTATAAAAAGGAACTGTGTTTCCTATTCATACGGACCATATGTAGTTCAACTCTGATTATGAAACTGATACAAACCACACCTCCTCTTACATAAATGCACTTTAATAAATAGTGAGAATAGAGTTGGGTTCGTGAACTGCGAAAAATCATTTGAGCCCCAAATTCCCAGTGTTTACCAGAAAAGAACTCTTGCTTATAGGAAGACACAGATCCTGGGGTATAAATCCGTTTCTGAAGGTAAATTCAGACCAGAGTTCTCATCCCTGAAACACACTCTGATTTAACGCTAGAAGCAAGCTCTTCTTTCCAGAGTCTAAAATACATCAAGAATCATGAGCATGCCCTGAAAAAAAGAACTGGTTTTCCTACTCATGCAGACCATATGTAGTTCAACTGTGATTATGAAACTGATACACACCACAGCTCCTCTTACATAAACGCTCTTTAGTTAATAGTGAGAATCATGTTGGGTTCGTGAACTGCAAGTAATTATTTGAGCCCCAAATTCACTGGGTTTACCAGAAATGAACTCTTCCTTGTAGGAAGACACTGATCCAGGGGTTTAACGCTGTTTCTGAAGGCAAATTCAGACTAGAGTTCTCATCCCTAAAAAACAGTCTGTTTCAAGGCAAGGATCATCCTCTACTTTCCAGCATCTCCAATACAGTAAGAAACATGAGCATGCCAAAAAAAAAAGAACTGTGTTTCCTACTCATACACATGTTATGTAGTTCAACTCTGTTTATGAAACTGATACAAACCACACCTCCTCTTACATAAATGCTCTTTAGTTAATAGTGAGAATAGCGTTTGGTTCGTGAACTGCGAAAAATCATGTGAGCCCAAAATTCCCAGGGTTTACCAGAAAAGAACTCTGGCTTGTAGGAAGACACAGATCCTGGGGTTTAACTACGTTCCTGAAGGGAAATTCAGACCAGAGTTCCCATCCCTGAAACACACTCAGTTTTAATGAAGAAGCAAGCTCTTCTTTCCAGAGTCTAAAATACAGCAAGAACCATGAGCATGCCCAGAAAAAAAGAACTGTGTTTCCTACTCATGAGGATGATATGTATTTCAACTCTGCTTATGAAACTGATACAAACCACAGCTCCTCTTAAATAAATGCTCTTTAGTTAATAGTGATAATCGCATTGGGTTCGTGAACTGGGAAAATCTTTCGAGCCCAAAATTCACTGGGTTTACCAGAAATAAACTCTTGCTTGTAAGAAGACACAGATCCTGGGCTTTAACTCCGTTTCTGAAGGGAAATTCAGACCAGAGTTCCCATCCCTGAAACACTCTCTGCTTTAATGCAAGAATCAACCTCTTCTTTCCAGGGTCTAAAATACAACAAGAACCATGAGCATGCCCTGAAAAAAAACGGTTTTTGCTACTCATATGGACCATATATAGTTCCACTGTGCTTATGAAACTGATACAAACCAAGCTCCTCTTACATAAATGCTCTTTAGTTTATAGTGAGTGTCGTGTTGGGTTTGTGAACTGAGTAAAATCATTTGAGCCCAAAATTCACTGTGTTTACCAGAAATGAACTCTTGCTTGTAGGAAGACACAGATCCTGGGGTTTAACTCCTTTTCTGAACGGATTTTCAGACCAGCGTTCTCATCCATAAAACAAACACTGTTTTAATGCAAGAATCAATCTCTTCTTTCCAGCATCTCCAATGCAGCAAGAACCAGGAGCATGCCCTCAAAAAAGAACTGTGTTTCCTATTCATACAGACCATATGTAGATCAACTCTGCTAATGGAACTGACACAAAACCCAGCACCACTTAAATAAATGCTCTTTAGTTAATAGTGAGAATCTTATTGGGTTTTTGAACTGTGTAAAATCATTTGAGCCCAAAAGTCACTGGGGTTTCCTGAAATGTATTCTTGCTTGTAGAGAGACACAGATTATGGGATTTAACGTCGTTTCTGAAGGGAAATTCAGACCAGTGTTCTCATTCATGAACCACACTCTGTTTTCACACAAGAAGCAAGCTCCTCTTTCCACCGGCTCCAATACACCAAGAACCATGAGCATGCCCAGAAAAAAAGAACTGTGTTTTCTACTCATACAGAACATATGCAGTTCAACTCTGCTTATGAAACCGATACAAACAACAGCTCCTCTTACATAAATGCTCTTTAGTTAATAGTGAGAATAACGTTGGCTTAGTGAACAGCGAAAAAACCCTTTGAGCCCAAAATTCACTGGGTTAACCAGGAATGAACTCTTGCTTGTATGAAGAAACAGGTCCTGGGGTTTAACTCTGTTTCTGAAGGCAAATTCAGACCAGAGTTCTCATCCCTGAAACACACTCTGTTTTAACGAAGAAGCAAACTTTTCTTTCCATAGTCTAAAATACAGAAAGGACCATGAGCATGGCCTGAAAAAAAAGAACTGTGTTTCCTATTCATACGTACAATATGTAGTTCAACTCTGTTTGTTAAACTGATACAAACCACACCTCCTCTTACATAAATGCTCTTTAGTTAATAGTGAGAATAACGTGGGGTTCAGGAATTGCGAAAAATCATTGGAGCCCAAAATTAACTGGGTTTACCAGAAATGAACTCTTGCTTGTAGGAAGACACAGATCCTGGGGTTTAACTCCATTTGTGAAGGGAAATTCAGACCAGAGTTCTCATCCCTGAAACACACTCTGATTTAACGCAAGAAGCAAGCTCTTCTTTCCAGAGTCTAAAATATAGCAAGAACCATGAGCATGCCCTGAAAATAAGAAAATAAGAACTGTGTTTCCTACTCATACGGACCATATGTAGTTCAACTCTGCTTATGAAACTGATACAAACCACAGCTCCTCCTACATAAATGCTCTTTAGTTAATAGTGATAATCGCATTGGGTTCATGAACTGCGAAAATCTTTCGAGCCCAAAATTCACTGGGTTTACCAGAAATAAACTCTTGTTTGTAGGAAGACACTGATCCTAGGCTTTAACTCCGTTTCTGAAGGGAAATTCAGACCAAAGTTCTCATCCCTGAAACACTCTCTGGTTTAATGCAAGAATCAACCTCTTCTTACCAGAGTTAAAATACAACAAGAACCATGAGCATGCCCTGAAAAAAAACTGTTTTTCCTACTCATATGGAACATATATAGTTCAACTGTGCTTATGAAACTGATACAAACCAAGGTCCTCTTACATAAATGCTCTTTAGTTTATAATGAGAGTCATGTTGGGTTTGTGAACTGTGTAAAATCATTTGAGCCCAAAATTCACTGTGTTTACCAGAATTGAACTCTTGCTTGTAGGAAGACACAGATCCTGGGGTTTAACTCCTTTTCTGAACGGATTTTCAGACCAGCGTTCTCATCCATGAAACACACTCTGTTTTAATACAAGAATCAAGCTCTTCTTTCCAGCATCTCCAATGCAGCAAGAACCAGGAGCATGCCCTCAAAAAGAACTGTGTTTCCTACTCATACAGACCATATGTAGATCAACTCTGCTAATGGAACTGACACAAAACACAGCACCGCTTAAATAAATGCTCTTTAGTTAATAGTGAGAATCTTATTGGGTTTTTGAACTGTGTAAAATCACTTGAGCCCAAAAGTCACTGGGGTTTCCTGAAATGTATTCTTGCTTGTAGAGAGACACAGATCATGTGATTTAACATCGTTTCTGAAGGGAAATTCAGACCAGTGTTCTCATCCCTGAAACACACTCCGTTTTCACAGAATAGGCAAGCTCTTCTTTCCAGCATCTCCAATACATCAAGAAACATGAGCATGCCCAGAAAAAAAGAACTGTGTTTCCTACTCATACAGAAGATATGTAGTTCAACTCTGCTTTTGAAACTGACACAAACCACAACTCCTCTTACAAAAATCCTCTTTAGTTAATATTGAGAATCACGTTTTGGTTCGTGAACTGCGAAAAAAACATTTGAGCCCAAAATTCCCAGGGTTTCCATAAAAGAACTCTTGCTTGTAGGAAGACGCAGATCTTGGGGCTTAACTCCGTTTCTGAAGGTAAAGTTAGGCCAGAGTTCTCATCCCTGAAACACACTCTGCTTTAAAGCAAGAAGCAAGCTCTTTTTCCAGAGTCTAAAATACAGCAAGAAGCATGAGCATGCACTGAAAAAAAGAACTGTGTTTCCTAATCATATGGACCATATGTAGTTCAACTCTGCTTATGAAACTGACACAAACCACAGCTCCTCTTACATAAATGCTCTTTAGTTAATAGTGAGAATTGTGTTGGGTTCGAGGACTGCAAATAATCATTTGAGGACAAAATTCACTGGGTTTACCAGAATGATCTCTTGCTTGTAGGAAGACACAGATCTTGTGGTTTAACTCCGTTTCTAAACGGATATTCAGACCAGTGTTTAAATCCTAAAAACACACTGTGTTTTAACTCAAGAAGCAAGCTCTTCTTTCCAGCGTCTCCAATACAGCAAGAACCATTAGCATGCCCTGAAAATAAGAACTGTGTTTCCTACTCATAGGGACCATATGTTGTTCAACTGTGCTTATGAAACTTATACAAACCACAGCTCCACTTACATAAATGCTCTTTAGTTGAAAGTGAGAATCAAATTGGCTTTTTAACTGTGTAAAATCATTTGAGCCCAAAATACATTGGTTGACCAGAAATGAACTCTTGCTTGTAGGAAGTCACAGATCTTGGTCTTTTACTCCGTTACTGAAGGGAAATTCAGACCAGAGTTCTCATCCCTGAAACATACTCTGATTTAATGCAAGAAGCAAGGTCTTCCTTCGAGAGACTAAAATACCTCAATAACAATGAGCATGCCCTTAGAAAAAGAACTGTGTTTCCTACTCAAACATACCATATGTAGTTCAACTCTTCTTATGAAATTGACACAAACAACAGCTCCTCTTACATGAATGCTCTTTAGTTAATAGTGAGAATCGCGTTGGGTTTATGAACTGCGAAAAAGCATTTGAGGCCAAAATTCACTGGGTTTACCAGAAATGAACTCTTGCTTGTAGGAAGACACAGATCCTGGCGTTTAATTCCGTTTCTGAAGGCAAATTCAGACCAGAGTTCTCATCCCTGAAAAACACTCTGTTTTAAAGCAAGAATCATCCTCTTCTTTCCATCGTCTCCAATACAGTAAGAACCATGAGCCTTCCCAGAAATAAAGAACTGAGTTTCCTACTCATACATACCATATGTAGTTCAACTCTGCTTATGAAACTGATACTAACCACAGCTCCTCTTACATAAGTGATCTTTAGTATTAGTGAGATTCACATTGGGTTCTTGAACTGCAAAAAATCATTTGAGCCGAATATTCACTTGGTTTACCAGAAATAACTCTTGCTTGTAGGAAGACACTGATCTTGGTGTTTTACTCCGTTTCTGAAGGGAAATTCAGACCAGAGTTCTCAACCATGAAACATGCTCTGCTTTAATGCAAGAAGAGAAGCAAGCTCTTCTTTCCAGAGTCTAAAACACAGTAAGAACCATGAGCATGCCCTGAAAAAAAGATCTGGGTTTCATACTCATATGGACCATATGTAGTTCAACTCTGCTCATGAAACTGATACAAACCACAGCTCCTCTTACATAAATGCTCTTTAGTTAATAGTGAGAATTGTGTTGGGTTCGAGATCTGCGAATAATCATTTGAGGCCAAAATTCCCTGGGTTTACCAGAAATGAACTCTGGCTTGTAGGAAGACACAGATCCTGTGGTTTAACTCCGTTTCTGAAGGGAAATTCAGACCAGTGTTTTCATCCTAAAAACACACTCTGTTTTAACTCAAGAAGCAAGCTCTTCTTTCCAGCATCTCTAATACACAAAGAACCATTAGTATGCCCTGAAAAAAAGAACTATGTTTCCTACTCATAGGGACCATATGTTGTTCAACTGTGCTTATGAAACTTATACAAACCACAGCTCCACTTACATAAATGCTCTTTAGTTGAAAGTGAGAATCAAATTGGCTTTTTAAGTGTGTAAAATCATTTGAGCACAAAATACATTGGTTTACCAGAAATGAACTCTTGCTTGAAGGAAGTAACAGATCCTGGTCTTTTACTCCGTTACTGAAGGGAAATTCAGAGCAGAGTTCTCATCCCTGAAACACACTCTGATTTAATGCAAGAAGCAAGCTCTTCCTTCAAGAGTCTAAAATACCGCAAAAACAATGAGCATGCCCTGAGAAAAAGAACTGTGTTTCGTACTCATACATACCATATGTAGTTCAACTCTTCTTATGAAACTGATACAAACCACAGCTCCTCTTACATAAATGCTCTTTAGTTAATAGTGAGAATCGCGTTGGGTTCGTGAACTGTGAAAAATCATTTGAGCCCAGAATTCACTGGGTTAACCAGAAATGAAGGCTTGCTTGTAGGAAGACACAGATCCTGGGGTTAAACTTCCTTTGTGAAGGGAAATTCAGACCAGAGACCTCATCCCTGAAACACACGCTGTTTTAACGTAAGAAGCAAGCTCCAGAGTTTATAGTTCAGCAAGAACCATGAGCATGTCCTGAAAAAAAGCACTGTGTTTCCTACTCATACGGACCATATGTAGTTCAACTCTTCTTATGAAACTGATCAAACCAGAGCACCACTTAAATAAATATCTTTAGTTAATAGTGAGAATCGCGTTGGGTTCATGAACTGCGAAAAATCATTTGACCCGAAAATTCATTGGTTTACCAGAAATGAACTCTTGCTTGTAGGAAGACACAGATCCTGGGGTTTAACTCCGTTTCTGAAGCGAAATTAAGACCAGAGTTCTCATCCATGAAACAAACTCTGTTTTAATGAAAGAAGCAAGATCATCTTTCTGGCGTCTCCAATACAGCAAGAACCTTGAACAAGACGTCAAAAAAGAACTGTGTTTCCTACTCATACAGACCATATGTAGTTCAACTCTGCTTATGAAACTGATACAAACCACAGCTCCTCTTACATAAATCCTCTTTAGTTAATAGTGAGAATCGCGTTGGGTTCGTGAACTGTGAAAAATCATTTGAGCCCAGAATTCACTGGGTTTACCAGAAATGAAGGCTTGCTTGTAGGAAGACACAGATCCTGTGGTTTAACTTCGTTTCTGAAGGGAAATTCAGTACAGTGTTCTCATCCATGAAACCCACTCTGTTTTCACGCAAGACGCAAGCTCTTCTTTCCAGTGGTTCCAATACATCAAGAACCAAGAGCATGCCCAGAAAAAAAGAACTGTGTTTCCTACTCATACAGACCATATGTAGTACAACTCTGCTTATGAAACTGATACAAACCACAGCTACTCTTACATGAATGCTGTTTAGTTAATAGTGAGAATCGGTTTGGGTTGGTGAACTGGGAAAAATCATTTGAACCCAAAATTCACTGGGTTTACCAGAAATGAACTCTTTCTTGTAGGAAGACACAGATTCTGTGGTTTAACTCCGTTTCTGAAGGGAAATTCAGTCCAGGGTTCTCATCCACGAAACACACTCTGTTTACACCAAGAAGCAAGCTCTTCTTTCCAGCGGCTCCAATACAGTAAGAATCATGAGCATTCCCAGAAAAAAAGAACTATGTTTTCTACTCATACATACCATATGTAGTTCAATCTTCTTATGAAACTGATACAAACGACAGCCCCTCTTACATAAATGCTCTTTAGTTAATAGTGAGAATCACGTTGGGTTTGTGAACTGCGAAAAATCATTTGAGCCCAGAATTCATTTGGTTAACCAGAAATGAACGCTTGCTTGTAGATAGACACAGATCCTGGGGTTTAACTCCTTTTGTGAAGGGAAATTCAGACCAGGGATCACATCCCTGAAACACACTCTGTTTTAACGCAAGATGCAAGCTCCAGAGTCTAAAATGCAGCAAGAACCATGAGCATGCCCTGAAAAATTGACCTGGGTTTCCTACTCATACAGACCATATGTAGATCAACTCTGCTTATGAAACTGATATAAACCACAGCACCTCTTAAATAAATGCTCTTTAGTTAACAGTGAGAATCTCATTGGGTTTTTGAACTGTGTAAAAGCATTTGAGCACAAATTTCACTTGGTTTACCAGAAATGAACTCTTGCTTGTAGGAAGACACAGATCCTGTGGTTTAACTCCGTTTCTGAAGGGAAATTCAGACCAGAGTTTTCATCAAAAAACACACTCTGTTTTCACGCAAGATGCAAGCTTTTCTTTCCAGCGTCTCCAATACAGCAAGAACCATGAGCATTCCCTGAAAAAAAGAATTGTGTTTCCTACTCATACGGACCATATGTAGCTCAACTGTGCTTATGAAACTGAAACAAACCACAGCTCCTCTTACATAAATGCTCTTTAGTTAATAGTGAGAATCGCGTTGGTGTCGTGAACTGTGTAAAATCATTTGAGCCCAAAATTCATTGGGTTTACCAGAAATGAACTCTTGCTTGTAGGAATACACAGATCCTGGGGTTTAACTCCGTTTCTGAAGGGAAATTCAGTCCAGAGTTCTCATCCCTGAAACACACTCTGTTTTCACAGAAGAAGCAAGCTATTCTTTCCAGCATCTCCAATATATCAAGAAACATGAGCATGCCCAGAAAAAAAGAACTGTGTTTCCTACTCATACAGAAGATATGTAGTTCAACTCTGCTTTTGAAACTGACACAAACCACAACTCCTCTTACAAAAATCCTCTTTAGTTAATATTGAGAATCACGTTTTGGTTCGTGAACTGCGAAAAAACATTTGAGCCCAAAATTCCCTGGGTTTCCAGAAAAGATCTCTTGCTTGTAGGAAGACACAGATCCTGGGGCTTAACTACGTTTCTGAAGGTAAATTCAGACCAAAGTTCTCATCCCTGAAACACACTCTGCTTTAATGCAAGAAGCAAGCTCTTCTTTCCAGAGTCTAAAATACAGCAAGAAGCATGAGCATGCCCCGAAAAAAAGAACTGTGTTTCCTACTCATACGGACCATATGTAGTTCAACTCTGCTTATGAAACTGACACAAACAACAGCTGCTCTTACATGAATGCTCTTTAGTTAATAGTGAGAATCGCGTTGGTTTTATGAACTGCGAAAAATCATATGAGGCCAAAATTCACTGGGTTTACCAGAAATGAACTGTTGCTTGTAGGAAGACACAGATCCTGGGGTTTAATTCCGTTTCTGAAGGCAAATTCAGACTAGAGTTCTCATCCCTGAAAAACACTCTGTTTTAAGGCAAGAATCATCCTCTTCTTTCCATCGTCTCCAATACAGTAAGAACCATGAGCCTTCCCAGAAATAAAGAACTGTGTTTCCTACTCATACATACCATATGTAGGTCAACTCTGCTTATGAAACTGATACAAACCACAGCACCTCTTACATAAATGATCTTAATTAATAGTGAGATTCACGTTGGGTTCGGGAACTGCGAAAAATCATTTTAGCCGAATATTCACTTGGTTTACCAGAAATAATTATTGCATGTAGGAAGACACTGATCCTGGTGTTTAACTCCGTTTCTGAAGGGAAATTCAGACCAGAGTTCTCATCCATGAAACATGCTCTGTTTTAATGCAAGAAGCAAGCTCTTCTTTCCAGCGTCTCCAATACAGCAAGGACTATGAGCATGCCCTCAAAAAAGAACTGTGTTTCCTACTCATACAGACCATATGGAGATCAACTCTGCTTAGGAAACTGATACAAACCACAGCACCTCTTAAATAAATGCTCTTTAGTTAATAGTGAGAATCACATTGGGTTTTTGTACTGTGTAAAAGCATTTGAGCAAAAAATTCACTTGGTTTACCAGAATTGAACTCTTGCTTGTAGGAAGACACTGATCCGGGGGTTTAACTCCGTTTCTGAAGTCAAATTCAGACCAAAGTTCTTAGCCCTGAAACACACTCTGATTTAAAGCAAGAAGCAAGCACTACTTTCCAGAGTCTAAAAAAAGCAAGAACCATGAGCATGCCCTGAAAAAAAGATCTGGGTTTCCTACTCATACGGACCATATGTAGTTCAACTCTGCTCATAAAACTGATACAAACCACAGCTCCTCTTACATAAATGCTCTTTAGTTAAAAGTGAGAATTGTGTTGGGTTCAAGAACTGCGAATAATCATTTGAGGCCAAAATTCACTGGGTTTACCAGAAATGAACTCCTGCTTGTAGGAAGACACAGATCCTGTGGTTTAACTCTGTTTCTGAAGTGAAATTCAGACCAGTGTTTTCATCCAAAAAACACACTCTGTTTAAAACAAGAAGCAAGGTCTTGAGTCTAAAATTCAGCAAGAACCATGAGCATGCCCTGAAAAAAAACACTGTGTTCCCTCTCATACAGACCATATATAGTTCAACTCTGCTTATGAAACTGATAAAAACCAGAGCCGCTCTTAAATAAATAATCTGTAGTTAATAGTGAGAATCACATTGGGTTTTTGAACTGTGTAAAAGCATTTGAGCACAAAATTCACTTGGTTTACCAGAAATGAACTCTTGCTTGTGGGAAGACACAGATACTGTTGGTTGACTCCGTTTCTGAAGGGACATTCAGACCAGTGTTCTCATCCATGAAACACACTCTGTTTTCACGCAAGAAGCAAGCTTTTCTTTCCAGCGTGTCCAATACAGCAAGAACAAAGAGCATGGCCAGAAAAAAAAGAACTGTGTTTCCTACTCATACGGACCATATGTAGTTCAACTCTGCTTATGAAACTGATACAAACCACAGCTCCTCTTACATAAATCCTCTTTAGTTAATAGTGAGAATCGCGTTGGGTTCGTGAACTGTGAAAAATCATTTGAGCCCAGAATTCACTGGGTTTACCAGAAATGAAGGCTTGCTTGTAGGAAGACACAGATCCTGTGGTTTAACTTCGTTTCTGAAGGGAAATTCAGTACAGTGTTCTCATCCATGAAACCCACTCTGTTTTCACGCAAGACGCAAGCTCTTCTTTCCAGTGGTTCCAATACATCAAGAACCAAGAGCATGCCCAGAAAAAAAGAACTGTGTTTCCTACTCATACAGACCATATGTAGTACAACTCTGCTTATGAAACTGATACAAACCACAGCTACTCTTACATGAATGCTGTTTAGTTAATAGTGAGAATCGGTTTGGGTTGGTGAACTGGGAAAAATCATTTGAACCCAAAATTCACTGGGTTTACCAGAAATGAACTCTTTCTTGTAGGAAGACACAGATTCTGTGGTTTAACTCCATTTCTGAAGGGAAATTCAGTCCAGGGTTCTCATCCACGAAACACACTCTGTTTACACCAAGAAGCAAGCTCTTCTTTCCAGCGGCTCCAATACAGTAAGAATCATGAGCATTCCCAGAAAAAATGAACTATGTTTTCTACTCATACATACCATATGTAGTTCAATCTTCTTATGAAACTGATGCAAACGACAGCCCCTCTTACATAAATGCTCTTTAGTTAATAGTGAGAATCACGTTGGGTTTGTGAACTGCGAAAAATCATTTGAGCCCAGAATTCATTTGGTTAACCAGAAATGAACGCTTGCTTGTAGATAGACACAGATCCTGGGGTTTAACTCCGTTTGTGAAGGGAAATTCAGACCAGGGATCACATCCCTGAAACACACTCTGTTTTAACGCAAGATGCAAGCTCCAGAGTCTAAAATGCAGCAAGAACCATGAGCATGCCCTGAAAAAATGACCTGGGTTTCCTACTCATACAGACCATATGTAGTTCAACTCTGCTTATGAAACTGATATAAACCACAGCACCTCTTAAATAAATGCTCTTTAGTTAACAGTGAGAATCTCATTGGGTTTTTGAACTGTGTAAAAGCATTTGAGCACAAATTTCACTTGGTTTACCAGAAATGAACTCTTGCTTGTAGGAAGACACAGATCCTGTGGTTTAACTCCGTTTCTGAAGGGAAATTCAGACCAGAGTTTTCATCAAAAAACACACTCTGTTTTCACGCAAGATGCAAGCTTTTCTTTCCAGCATCTCCAATACAGCAAGAACCATGAGCATTCCCTGAAAAAAAGAATTGTGTTTCCTACTCATACGGACCATATGTAGCTCAACTGTGCTTATGAAACTGAAACAAACCACAGCTCCTCTTACATAAATGCTCTTTAGTTAATAGTGAGAATCGCGTTGGTGTCGTGAACTGTGTAAAATCATTTGAGCCCAAAATTCATTGGGTTTACCAGAAATGAACTCTTGCTTGTAGGAATACACAGATCCTGGGGTTTAACTCCGTTTCTGAAGAGAAATTCAGTCCAGAGTTCTCATCCCTGAAACACACTCTGTTTTCACAGAAGAAGCAAGCTATTCTTTCCAGCATCTCCAATATATCAAGAAACATGAGCATGCCCAGAAAAAAAGAACTGTGTTTCCTACTCATACAGAAGATATGTAGTTCAACTCTGCTTTTGAAACTGACACAAACCACAACTCCTCTTACAAAAATCCTCTTTAGTTAATATTGAGAATCACGTTTTGGTTCGTGAACTGCGAAAAAACATTTGAGCCCAAAATTCCCTGGGTTTCCAGAAAAGATCTCTTGCTTGTAGGAAGACACAGATCCTGGGGCTTAACTACGTTTCTGAAGGTAAATTCAGACCAAAGTTCTCATCCCTGAAACACACTCTGCTTTAATGCAAGAAGCAAGCTCTTCTTTCCAGAGTCTAAAATACAGCAAGAAGCATGAGCATGCCCCGAAAAAAAGAACTGTGTTTCCTACTCATACGGACCATATGTAGTTCAACTCTGCTTATGAAACTGACACAAACAACAGCTGCTCTTACATGAATGCTCTTTAGTTAATAGTGAGAATCGCGTTGGTTTTATGAACTGCGAAAAATCATATGAGGCCAAAATTCACTGGGTTTACCAGAAATGAACTGTTGCTTGTAGGAAGACACAGATCCTGGGGTTTAATTCCGTTTCTGAAGGCAAATTCAGACTAGAGTTCTCATCCCTGAAAAACACTCTGTTTTAAGGCAAGAATCATCCTCTTCTTTCCATCGTCTCCAATACAGTAAGAACCATGAGCCTTCCCAGAAATAAAGAACTGTGTTTCCTACTCATACATACCATATGTAGGTCAACTCTGCTTATGAAACGGATACAAACCACAGCACCTCTTACATAAATGATCTTAATTAATAGTGAGATTCACGTTGGGTTCAGGAACTGCGAAAAATCATTTTAGCCGAATATTCACTTGGTTTACCAGAAATAATTATTGCATGTAGGAAGACACTGATCCTGGTGTTTAACTCCGTTTCTGAAGGGAAATTCAGACCAGAGTTCTCATCCATGAAACATGCTCTGTTTTAATGCAAGAAGCAAGCTCTTCTTTCCAGCGTCTCCAATACAGCAAGGACTATGAGCATGCCCTCAAAAAAGAACTGTGTTTCCTACTCATACAGACCATATGGAGATCAACTCTGCTTAGGAAACTGATACAAACCACAGCACCTCTTAAATAAATGCTCTTTAGTTAATAGTGAGAATCACATTGGGTTTTTGTACTGTGTAAAAGCATTTGAGCAAAAAATTCACTTAGTTTACCAGAATTGAACTCTTGCTTGTAGGAAGACACTGATCCGGGGGTTTAACTCCGTTTCTGAAGTCAAATTCAGACCAAAGTTCTTAGCCCTGAAACACACTCTGATTTAAAGCAAGAAGCAAGCACTACTTTCCAGAGTCTAAAAAAAGCAAGAACCATGAGCATGCCCTGAAAAAAAGATCTGGGTTTCCTACTCATACGGACCATATGTAGTTCTACTCTGCTCATAAAACTGATACAAACCAAAGCTCCTCTTACATAAATGCTCTTTAGTTAAAAGTGAGAATTGTGTTGGGTTCAAGAACTGCGAATAATCATTTGAGGCCAAAATTCACTGGGTTTACCAGAAATGAACTCCTGCTTGTAGGAAGACACAGATCCTGTGGTTTAACTCTGTTTCTGAAGGGAAATTCAGACCAGTGTTTTCATCCAAAAAACACACTCTGTTTAAAACAAGAAGCAAGGTCTTGACCTAAAATTCAGCAAGAACCATGAGCATGCCCTGAAAAAAAACACTGTGTTCCCTCTCATACAGACCATATATAGTTCAACTCTGCTTATGAAACTGATAAAAACCAGAGCCCCTCTTAAATAAATAATCTGTAGTTAATAGTGAGAATCACATTGGGTTTTTGAACTGTGTAAAAGCATTTGAGCACAAAATTCACTTGGTTTACCAGAAATGAACTCTTGCTTGTGGGAAGACACAGATACTGTTGGTTGACTCCGTTTCTGAAGGGACATTCAGACCAGTGTTCTCATCCATGAAACACACTCTGTTTTCACGCAAGAAGCAAGCTTTTCTTTCCAGGGTGTCCAATACAGCAAGAACAAAGAGCATGGCCAGAAAAAAAAGAACTGTGTTTCCTACTCATACGGACCATATGTAGTTCAACTCTGCTTATGAAACTGATACAAACCACAGCTCCTCTTACATAAATCCTCTTTAGTTAATAGTGAGAATCGCGTTGGCTTCGTGAACTGCAAAAATCATTTGAGCCGAAAATTCACTTGGTTAACCAGAAATGAACTCTTGCTTGTAGGAAGACACAGATGCTGGGTTTTAACTCCGTTTCTGAAGGGAAATTCAGACCAGAGTTCTCATCCATGAAACACACTCTGTTTTAATGCAACAAGCCAATTCTTCTTTGCAGCGTCTCCAATACAGCAAGAACCATGAACATGCCCTCAAAAAAGAACTGTGTTTCCTACTCATACAGACCATATGTAGATCAACTCTGCTTATGAAAATGATACAAACCACAGCACCTCTTAAATAAATGCTCTTTAGTTAACAGTGAGAATCACATTGGGTTTTTGAACTGTGTAAAAGCATTTGAGCACAAAATTCACTTGGTTTACCAGAAATGAGCACTTGATTGTAGGAAGACACAGATGCTGTGGTTTAACTCCGTTTCTGCAGGGAAATTCAGACCAGTGTTTTCATCAAAAAACACACTCTGTTTTAACGCAAGAAGTAAGCTCTTCTTTCCAGCATCTCAAATACAGCAAGAACCATGAGCATGCCCTGGAAAAAAGAACTGTGTTTCCTACTCATACGGACCATATGTAGTTCAACTGTGCTTATGAAACTGAAACAAACCACAGTTCCTCTTACATAAATGCTCTTTAGTTAATAGTGAGAATCGCGTTGGGTTCGTGAACTGCAAAAAAACATTTGAGCCCAAAATTCACTGGCTTAACCAGAAATGAACTCTTGTTTGTAGGAAGACACATATCCTGGGGTTAAACTAAATTTCTGATGGGTAATTCAGACCAGAGTTCTCATCCCTGAAAAACACTCTGTTTTACGGCAAGAATCATCCTCTTCTTTCCAGCTTCTCCAATACAGTAAGCACCATGAGCATGCCCAGCAAAAAAGAACTGTGTTTCCTACTCATACAGAAGATATGTAGTTCAACTCAGCTTATGAAACCGATACAAACCACAGCTCCGCTTAAAAAAATCCTCTTTAGTTAATAGTGAGAATCGCGTTTTGGTTCGTGAACTGCAAAAAAACATTTCAGCCCAAAATACCCTGGGTTCCAGAAAAGAACTCTTGCTTGTAGGAAGACACAGATCCTGGGGCTTAACTCCGTTTCTGAAGGTAAATTCAGACCAGAGTTCTCATCCCTGAAACACATTCTGCTTTAAAGCAAGAAGCAAGCTCTTTTTCCAGAGTCTAAAATACAGCAAGAAGCATGAGCATACCCTGAAAAAAAGAACTGTGTTTCCTACTCATAGGGACCATATGTAGTTCAACTCTGCTTATGAAACTGACACAAACCACAGCACCTCTTACATAAATGCTCTTTAGTTAATAGTGAGAATTGTGTTGGGTTCGAGGACTGCGAATAATCATTTGAGGACAAAATTCACTGGGTTTACCAGAAATGAATTCTTGCTTGTAGGAAGACACAAATCCTGTGGTTTAACTCCGTTTCTGAAGGGAAATTCAGACCAGTGTTTAAATCCTAAAAACACACTGTGTTTTAACTCAAGAAGCAAGCTCTTCTTTCCAGCGTCTCCAATACAGCAAGAACTATTAGCATGCCCTGAAAAAAAGAACTGTGTTTCCTACTCATAGGGAACATATATTGTTCAACTGTGCTTATGAAACTTATACAAACCACAGCTCCACTTACATAAATGCTCTTTAGTTGAAAGTGAGAATCAAATTGGCTTTTTAACTGTGTAAAATCATTTGAGCCCAAAATACATTGGTTTACCAGAAATGAACTCTTGCTTGTAGGAAGTCACAGATCGTGGTCTTTTACTCCGTTACTGAAGGCAAATTCAGACCAGAGTTCTCATCCCTGAAACATACTCTGATTTAATGCAAGAAGCAAGCTCTTCCTTCCAGAGTCTAAAATACCGAAATAACAATGAGCATGCCCTGAGAAAAAGAACTGTGTTTCCTACTCATACATACCATATGTAGTTCAACTCTTCTTATGAAACTGACACAAACAACAGCTCCTCTTACATGAATGCTCTTTACTTAATAGTGAGAATCGCGTTGGGTTTATGAACTTTGAAAAATCATTTGAGGCCAAAATTCACTGGGTTTACCAGAAATGAACTCTTGCTTGTAGGAAGACACAGATCCTGGCGTTTAATTCCGTTTCTGAAGGCAAATTCAGACCAGAGTTCTCATCCCTGAAAAACACTCTGTTTTAAGGCAAGAATAATCCTCTTCTTTCCATCGTCTCCAATACAGTAAGAACCATGAGCTTTCCCAGAAATAAAGAACTGAGTTTCCTACTCATACATACCATATGTAGTTCAACTCTGCTTATGAAACTGATACAAACCACAGCTCCTCTTACATAAGTGATCTTTAGTAATAGTGAGATTCACATTGGGTTCCTGAACTGCGAAAAATCATTTGAGCCGAATATTCACTTGGTTTACCAGAAATAACTCTTGCTTGTAGGAAGACACTGATCTTGGTGTTTAACTCCGTTTCTGAAGGGAAATTCAGACCAGAGTTCTCATTCATGAAACATGCTCTGTTTTAATGCAAGAAGCAAGCTCTTCTTTCCAGCGTCTCTAATACAGCAAGAACCATGAGCATGCCCTCAAAAAGAACTGTGTTTCCTACTCATACAGACCATATGGAGATCAACTCTGCTTATGAAACTGATACAAACCACAGCACCTCTTAAATAAATGCTCTTTAGTTAATAGTGAGAATCAAATTGGGTTTTTGTACTGTGTAAAAGAATTTGAGCAAAAAATTCACTTGGTTTACCAGAATTGAACTCTTGCTTGTAGGAAGACACTGATCCTGGTGTTTAACTCCGTTTCCGAAGGGAAATTCAGACCAAAGTTCTCATCCCTGCAACACACTCTGCTTTAATGCAAGCAGCAAGCTCTTCTTTCCAGAGTCTAAAATACAGCAAGAAGCATGAGCATTCCCTGAAAAAAAGAACTGTGTTTCCTACTCATACGGACCATATGTAGTTCAACTCTGCTTATGAAACTGATACAAACAACAGCTCCTCTTACATGAATGCTCTTTAGTTAATAGTGAGAATCACATTGGGTTTTTGAACTGTGTAAAAGCATTTGAGCACAAAATTCACTTGGTTTAGCAGAAATGAACTCTTGCTTGTGGGAAGACACAGATACTGTTGGTTGACTCCGTTTCTGAAGGGACATTCAGACCAGTGTTCTCATCCATGAAACACACTCTGTTTTCACGCAAGAAGCAAGCTTTTCTTTCCAGCGTGTCCAATACAGCAAGAACAAAGAGCATGGCCAGAAAAAAAAGAACTGTGTTTCCTACTCATACGGACCATATGTAGTTCAACTCTGCTTATGAAACTGATACAAACCACAGCTCCTCTTACATAAATCCTCTTTAGTTAATAGTGAGAATCGCGTTGGCTTCGTGAACTGCAAAAATCATTTGAGCCGAAAATTCACTTGGTTAACCAGAAATGAACTCTTGCTTGTAGGAAGACACAGATGCTGGGTTTTAACTCCGTTTCTGAAGGGAAATTCAGACCAGAGTTCTCATCCATGAAACACACTCTGTTTTAATGCAACAAGCCAATTCTTCTTTGCAGCGTCTCCAATACAGCAAGAACCATGAACATGCCCTCAAAAAAGAACTGTGTTTCCTACTCATACAGACCATATGTAGATCAACTCTGCTTATGAAAATGATACAAACCACAGCACCTCTTAAATAAATGCTCTTTAGTTAACAGTGAGAATCACATTGGGTTTTTGAACTGTGTAAAAGCATTTGAGCACAAAATTCACTTGGTTTACCAGAAATGAGCACTTGATTGTAGGAAGACACAGATGCTGTGGTTTAACTCCGTTTCTGCAGGGAAATTCAGACCAGTGTTTTCATCAAAAAACACACTCTGTTTTAACGCAAGAAGTAAGCTCTTCTTTCCAGCATCTCAAATACAGCAAGAACCATGAGCATGCCCTGGAAAAAAGAACTGTGTTTCCTACTCATACGGACCATATGTAGTTCAACTGTGCTTATGAAACTGAAACAAACCACAGTTCCTCTTACATAAATGCTCTTTAGTTAATAGTGAGAATCGCGTTGGGTTCGTGAACTGCAAAAAAACATTTGAGCCCAAAATTCACTGGCTTAACCAGAAATGAACTCTTGTTTGTAGGAAGACACATATCCTGGGGTTAAACTAAATTTCTGATGGGTAATTCAGACCAGAGTTCTCATCCCTGAAAAACACTCTGTTTTACGGCAAGAATCATCCTCTTCTTTCCAGCTTCTCCAATACAGTAAGCACCATGAGCATGCCCAGCAAAAAAGAACTGTGTTTCCTACTCATACAGAAGATATGTAGTTCAACTCAGCTTATGAAACCGATACAAACCACAGCTCCGCTTAAAAAAATCCTCTTTAGTTAATAGTGAGAATCGCGTTTTGGTTCGTGAACTGCAAAAAAACATTTCAGCCCAAAATACCCTGGGTTCCAGAAAAGAACTCTTGCTTGTAGGAAGACACAGATCCTGGGGCTTAACTCCGTTTCTGAAGGTAAATTCAGACCAGAGTTCTCATCCCTGAAACACATTCTGCTTTAAAGCAAGAAGCAAGCTCTTTTTCCAGAGTCTAAAATACAGCAAGAAGCATGAGCATACCCTGAAAAAAAGAACTGTGTTTCCTACTCATAGGGACCATATGTAGTTCAACTCTGCTTATGAAACTGACACAAACCACAGCACCTCTTACATAAATGCTCTTTAGTTAATAGTGAGAATTGTGTTGGGTTCGAGGACTGCGAATAATCATTTGAGGACAAAATTCACTGGGTTTACCAGAAATGAATTCTTGCTTGTAGGAAGACACAAATCCTGTGGTTTAACTCCGTTTCTGAAGGGAAATTCAGACCAGTGTTTAAATCCTAAAAACACACTGTGTTTTAACTCAAGAAGCAAGCTCTTCTTTCCAGCGTCTCCAATACAGCAAGAACTATTAGCATGCCCTGAAAAAAAGAACTGTGTTTCCTACTCATAGGGAACATATATTGTTCAACTGTGCTTATGAAACTTATACAAACCACAGCTCCACTTACATAAATGCTCTTTAGTTGAAAGTGAGAATCAAATTGGCTTTTTAACTGTGTAAAATCATTTGAGCCCAAAATACATTGGTTTACCAGAAATGAACTCTTGCTTGTAGGAAGTCACAGATCGTGGTCTTTTACTCCGTTACTGAAGGCAAATTCAGACCAGAGTTCTCATCCCTGAAACATACTCTGATTTAATGCAAGAAGCAAGCTCTTCCTTCCAGAGTCTAAAATACCGAAATAACAATGAGCATGCCCTGAGAAAAAGAACTGTGTTTCCTACTCATACATACCATATGTAGTTCAACTCTTCTTATGAAACTGACACAAACAACAGCTCCTCTTACATGAATGCTCTTTACTTAATAGTGAGAATCGCGTTGGGTTTATGAACTTTGAAAAATCATTTGAGGCCAAAATTCACTGGGTTTACCAGAAATGAACTCTTGCTTGTAGGAAGACACAGATCCTGGCGTTTAATTCCGTTTCTGAAGGCAAATTCAGACCAGAGTTCTCATCCCTGAAAAACACTCTGTTTTAAGGCAAGAATAATCCTCTTCTTTCCATCGTCTCCAATACAGTAAGAACCATGAGCTTTCCCAGAAATAAAGAACTGAGTTTCCTACTCATACATACCATATGTAGTTCAACTCTGCTTATGAAACTGATACAAACCACAGCTCCTCTTACATAAGTGATCTTTAGTAATAGTGAGATTCACATTGGGTTCCTGAACTGCGAAAAATCATTTGAGCCGAATATTCACTTGGTTTACCAGAAATAACTCTTGCTTGTAGGAAGACACTGATCTTGGTGTTTAACTCCGTTTCTGAAGGGAAATTCAGACCAGAGTTCTCATTCATGAAACATGCTCTGTTTTAATGCAAGAAGCAAGCTCTTCTTTCCAGCGTCTCTAATACAGCAAGAACCATGAGCATGCCCTCAAAAAGAACTGTGTTTCCTACTCATACAGACCATATGGAGATCAACTCTGCTTATGAAACTGATACAAACCACAGCACCTCTTAAATAAATGCTCTTTAGTTAATAGTGAGAATCAAATTGGGTTTTTGTACTGTGTAAAAGAATTTGAGCAAAAAATTCACTTGGTTTACCAGAATTGAACTCTTGCTTGTAGGAAGACACTGATCCTGGTGTTTAACTCCGTTTCCGAAGGGAAATTCAGACCAAAGTTCTCATCCCTGCAACACACTCTGCTTTAATGCAAGCAGCAAGCTCTTCTTTCCAGAGTCTAAAATACAGCAAGAAGCATGAGCATTCCCTGAAAAAAAGAACTGTGTTTCCTACTCATACGGACCATATGTAGTTCAACTCTGCTTATGAAACTGATACAAACAACAGCTCCTCTTACATGAATGCTCTTTAGTTAATAGTGAGAATCACATTGGGTTTTTGAACTGTGTAAAAGCATTTGAGCACAAAATTCACTTGGTTTAGCAGAAATGAACTCTTGCTTGTGGGAAGACACAGATACTGTTGGTTGACTCCGTTTCTGAAGGGACATTCAGACCAGTGTTCTCATCCATGAAACACACTCTGTTTTCACGCAAGAAGCAAGCTTTTCTTTCCAGCGTGTCCAATACAGCAAGAACAAAGAGCATGGCCAGAAAAAAAAGAACTGTGTTTCCTACTCATACGGACCATATGTAGTTCAACTCTGCTTATGAAACTGATACAAACCACAGCTCCTCTTACATAAATCCTCTTTAGTTAATAGTGAGAATCGCGTTGGCTTCGTGAACTGCAAAAATCATTTGAGCCGAAAATTCACTTGGTTAACCAGAAATGAACTCTTGCTTGTAGGAAGACACAGATGCTGGGTTTTAACTCCGTTTCTGAAGGGAAATTCAGACCAGAGTTCTCATCCATGAAACACACTCTGTTTTAATGCAACAAGCCAATTCTTCTTTGCAGCGTCTCCAATACAGCAAGAACCATGAACATGCCCTCAAAAAAGAACTGTGTTTCCTACTCATACAGACCATATGTAGATCAACTCTGCTTATGAAAATGATACAAACCACAGCACCTCTTAAATAAATGCTCTTTAGTTAACAGTGAGAATCACATTGGGTTTTTGAACTGTGTAAAAGCATTTGAGCACAAAATTCACTTGGTTTACCAGAAATGAGCACTTGATTGTAGGAAGACACAGATGCTGTGGTTTAACTCCGTTTCTGCAGGGAAATTCAGACCAGTGTTTTCATCAAAAAACACACTCTGTTTTAACGCAAGAAGTAAGCTCTTCTTTCCAGCATCTCAAATACAGCAAGAACCATGAGCATGCCCTGGAAAAAAGAACTGTGTTTCCTACTCATACGGACCATATGTAGTTCAACTGTGCTTATGAAACTGAAACAAAAGACAGTTCCTCTTACATAAATGCTCTTTAGTTAATAGTGAGAATCGCGTTGGGTTCGTGAACTGCAAAAAAACATTTGAGCCCAAAATTCACTGGCTTAACCAGAAATGAACTCTTGTTTGTAGGAAGACACATATCCTGGGGTTAAACTAAATTTCTGATGGGTAATTCAGACCAGAGTTCTCATCCCTGAAAAACACTCTGTTTTACGGCAAGAATCATCCTCTTCTTTCCAGCTTCTCCAATACAGTAAGCACCATGAGCATGCCCAGCAAAAAAGAACTGTGTTTCCTACTCATACAGAAGATATGTAGTTCAACTCAGCTTATGAAACCGATACAAACCACAGCTCCGCTTAAAAAAATCCTCTTTAGTTAATAGTGAGAATCGCGTTTTGGTTCGTGAACTGCAAAAAAACATTTCAGCCCAAAATACCCTGGGTTCCAGAAAAGAACTCTTGCTTGTAGGAAGACACAGATCCTGGGGCTTAACTCCGTTTCTGAAGGTAAATTCAGACCAGAGTTCTCATCCCTGAAACACATTCTGCTTTAAAGCAAGAAGCAAGCTCTTTTTCCAGAGTCTAAAATACAGCAAGAAGCATGAGCATACCCTGAAAAAAAGAACTGTGTTTCCTACTCATAGGGACCATATGTAGTTCAACTCTGCTTATGAAACTGACACAAACCACAGCACCTCTTACATAAATGCTCTTTAGTTAATAGTGAGAATTGTGTTGGGTTCGAGGACTGCGAATAATCATTTGAGGACAAAATTCACTGGGTTTACCAGAAATGAATTCTTGCTTGTAGGAAGACACAAATCCTGTGGTTTAACTCCGTTTCTGAAGGGAAATTCAGACCAGTGTTTAAATCCTAAAAACACACTGTGTTTTAACTCAAGAAGCAAGCTCTTCTTTCCAGCGTCTCCAATACAGCAAGAACTATTAGCATGCCCTGAAAAAAAGAACTGTGTTTCCTACTCATAGGGAACATATATTGTTCAACTGTGCTTATGAAACTTATACAAACCACAGCTCCACTTACATAAATGCTCTTTAGTTGAAAGTGAGAATCAAATTGGCTTTTTAACTGTGTAAAATCATTTGAGCCCAAAATACATTGGTTTACCAGAAATGAACTCTTGCTTGTAGGAAGTCACAGATCGTGGTCTTTTACTCCGTTACTGAAGGCAAATTCAGACCAGAGTTCTCATCCCTGAAACATACTCTGATTTAATGCAAGAAGCAAGCTCTTCCTTCCAGAGTCTAAAATACCGAAATAACAATGAGCATGCCCTGAGAAAAAGAACTGTGTTTCCTACTCATACATACCATATGTAGTTCAACTCTTCTTATGAAACTGACACAAACAACAGCTCCTCTTACATGAATGCTCTTTACTTAATAGTGAGAATCGCGTTGGGTTTATGAACTTTGAAAAATCATTTGAGGCCAAAATTCACTGGGTTTACCAGAAATGAACTCTTGCTTGTAGGAAGACACAGATCCTGGCGTTTAATTCCGTTTCTGAAGGCAAATTCAGACCAGAGTTCTCATCCCTGAAAAACACTCTGTTTTAAGGCAAGAATAATCCTCTTCTTTCCATCGTCTCCAATACAGTAAGAACCATGAGCTTTCCCAGAAATAAAGAACTGAGTTTCCTACTCATACATACCATATGTAGTTCAACTCTGCTTATGAAACTGATACAAACCACAGCTCCTCTTACATAAGTGATCTTTAGTAATAGTGAGATTCACATTGGGTTCCTGAACTGCGAAAAATCATTTGAGCCGAATATTCACTTGGTTTACCAGAAATAACTCTTGCTTGTAGGAAGACACTGATCTTGGTGTTTAACTCCGTTTCTGAAGGGAAATTCAGACCAGAGTTCTCATTCATGAAACATGCTCTGTTTTAATGCAAGAAGCAAGCTCTTCTTTCCAGCGTCTCTAATACAGCAAGAACCATGAGCATGCCCTCAAAAAGAACTGTGTTTCCTACTCATACAGACCATATGGAGATCAACTCTGCTTATGAAACTGATACAAACCACAGCACCTCTTAAATAAATGCTCTTTAGTTAATAGTGAGAATCAAATTGGGTTTTTGTACTGTGTAAAAGAATTTGAGCAAAAAATTCACTTGGTTTACCAGAATTGAACTCTTGCTTGTAGGAAGACACTGATCCTGGTGTTTAACTCCGTTTCCGAAGGGAAATTCAGACCAAAGTTCTCATCCCTGCAACACACTCTGCTTTAATGCAAGCAGCAAGCTCTTCTTTCCAGAGTCTAAAATACAGCAAGAAGCATGAGCATTCCCTGAAAAAAAGAACTGTGTTTCCTACTCATACGGACCATATGTAGTTCAACTCTGCTTATGAAACTGATACAAACAACAGCTCCTCTTACATGAATGCTCTTTAGTTAATAGTGAGAATCACATTGGGTTTTTGAACTGTGTAAAAGCATTTGAGCACAAAATTCACTTGGTTTAGCAGAAATGAACTCTTGCTTGTGGGAAGACACAGATACTGTTGGTTGACTCCGTTTCTGAAGGGACATTCAGACCAGTGTTCTCATCCATGAAACACACTCTGTTTTCACGCAAGAAGCAAGCTTTTCTTTCCAGCGTGTCCAATACAGCAAGAACAAAGAGCATGGCCAGAAAAAAAAGAACTGTGTTTCCTACTCATACGGACCATATGTAGTTCAACTCTGCTTATGAAACTGATACAAACCACAGCTCCTCTTACATAAATCCTCTTTAGTTAATAGTGAGAATCGCGTTGGCTTCGTGAACTGCAAAAATCATTTGAGCCGAAAATTCACTTGGTTAACCAGAAATGAACTCTTGCTTGTAGGAAGACACAGATGCTGGGTTTTAACTCCGTTTCTGAAGGGAAATTCAGACCAGAGTTCTCATCCATGAAACACACTCTGTTTTAATGCAACAAGCCAATTCTTCTTTGCAGCGTCTCCAATACAGCAAGAACCATGAACATGCCCTCAAAAAAGAACTGTGTTTCCTACTCATACAGACCATATGTAGATCAACTCTGCTTATGAAAATGATACAAACCACAGCACCTCTTAAATAAATGCTCTTTAGTTAACAGTGAGAATCACATTGGGTTTTTGAACTGTGTAAAAGCATTTGAGCACAAAATTCACTTGGTTTACCAGAAATGAGCACTTGATTGTAGGAAGACACAGATGCTGTGGTTTAACTCCGTTTCTGCAGGGAAATTCAGACCAGTGTTTTCATCAAAAAACACACTCTGTTTTAACGCAAGAAGTAAGCTCTTCTTTCCAGCATCTCAAATACAGCAAGAACCATGAGCATGCCCTGGAAAAAAGAACTGTGTTTCCTACTCATACGGACCATATGTAGTTCAACTGTGCTTATGAAACTGAAACAAAAGACAGTTCCTCTTACATAAATGCTCTTTAGTTAATAGTGAGAATCGCGTTGGGTTCGTGAACTGCAAAAAAACATTTGAGCCCAAAATTCACTGGCTTAACCAGAAATGAACTCTTGTTTGTAGGAAGACACATATCCTGGGGTTAAACTAAATTTCTGATGGGTAATTCAGACCAGAGTTCTCATCCCTGAAAAACACTCTGTTTTACGGCAAGAATCATCCTCTTCTTTCCAGCTTCTCCAATACAGTAAGCACCATGAGCATGCCCAGCAAAAAAGAACTGTGTTTCCTACTCATACAGAAGATATGTAGTTCAACTCAGCTTATGAAACCGATACAAACCACAGCTCCGCTTAAAAAAATCCTCTTTAGTTAATAGTGAGAATCGCGTTTTGGTTCGTGAACTGCAAAAAAACATTTCAGCCCAAAATACCCTGGGTTCCAGAAAAGAACTCTTGCTTGTAGGAAGACACAGATCCTGGGGCTTAACTCCGTTTCTGAAGGTAAATTCAGACCAGAGTTCTCATCCCTGAAACACATTCTGCTTTAAAGCAAGAAGCAAGCTCTTTTTCCAGAGTCTAAAATACAGCAAGAAGCATGAGCATACCCTGAAAAAAAGAACTGTGTTTCCTACTCATAGGGACCATATGTAGTTCAACTCTGCTTATGAAACTGACACAAACCACAGCACCTCTTACATAAATGCTCTTTAGTTAATAGTGAGAATTGTGTTGGGTTCGAGGACTGCGAATAATCATTTGAGGACAAAATTCACTGGGTTTACCAGAAATGAATTCTTGCTTGTAGGAAGACACAAATCCTGTGGTTTAACTCCGTTTCTGAAGGGAAATTCAGACCAGTGTTTAAATCCTAAAAACACACTGTGTTTTAACTCAAGAAGCAAGCTCTTCTTTCCAGCGTCTCCAATACAGCAAGAACTATTAGCATGCCCTGAAAAAAAGAACTGTGTTTCCTACTCATAGGGAACATATATTGTTCAACTGTGCTTATGAAACTTATACAAACCACAGCTCCACTTACATAAATGCTCTTTAGTTGAAAGTGAGAATCAAATTGGCTTTTTAACTGTGTAAAATCATTTGAGCCCAAAATACATTGGTTTACCAGAAATGAACTCTTGCTTGTAGGAAGTCACAGATCGTGGTCTTTTACTCCGTTACTGAAGGCAAATTCAGACCAGAGTTCTCATCCCTGAAACATACTCTGATTTAATGCAAGAAGCAAGCTCTTCCTTCCAGAGTCTAAAATACCGAAATAACAATGAGCATGCCCTGAGAAAAAGAACTGTGTTTCCTACTCATACATACCATATGTAGTTCAACTCTTCTTATGAAACTGACACAAACAACAGCTCCTCTTACATGAATGCTCTTTACTTAATAGTGAGAATCGCGTTGGGTTTATGAACTTTGAAAAATCATTTGAGGCCAAAATTCACTGGGTTTACCAGAAATGAACTCTTGCTTGTAGGAAGACACAGATCCTGGCGTTTAATTCCGTTTCTGAAGGCAAATTCAGACCAGAGTTCTCATCCATGAAACACGCTCTGTTTTAATGCAAGAAGCAAGCTCTTCTTTCCAGCGTCTCCAATACAGCAAGAACCATGAGCATGCCCTCAAAAAGAACTGTGTTTCCTACTCATACAGACCATATGGAGATCAACTCTGCTTATGAAACTGATACAAACCACAGCACCTCTTAAATAAATGCTCTTTAGTTAATAGTGAGAATCAAATTGGGTTTTTGTACTCTGTAAAAGAATTTGAGCAAAAAATTCACTTGGTTTACCAGAATTGAACTCTTGCTTGTAGGAAGACACTGATCTGGGGGTTTAACTCTGTTTCTGAAGTCAAATTCAGACCAAAGTTCTTAGCCCTGAAACACACTCTGATTTAAAGCAAGAAGCAAGCACTTCTTCCCAGAGTCTAAAATATAGCAAGAACCATGAGCATGCCCTGAAAAAAAGAACTGGGTTTCCTACTCACACGGACCATATGTAGTTCAACTCTGCTCATTAAACTGATACAAACCAAAGCTCCTCCTACAAAAATCCTCTTTAGTTAATAGTGAGAATTGTGTTGGGTTTGAGAACTGCGAATAATCATTTGAGGCCAAAATTCACTGGGTTTACCAGAAATGAACTCTTGCTTGTAGGAATACACAGATCCTGTGGTTTAACTCCGTTTCTGAAGGGAAATCACACCAGCGTTTTCATCCTAAAAACACACTGTGTTTTAACTCAAGAAGCAAGCTCTTCTTTCCAGCGTCTCCAATACAGCAAGAACCATTAGCATGCCCTGAAAAAAAGTACTGTGTTTCCTACTCGTAGGGACCATATGTTGTTCAACTGTGCTTATGAAACTTATACAAACCACAGCTCCACTTACATAAATGCTCTTTAGTTGAAAGTGAGAATCAAATTGGCTTTTTAACTGTGTAAAATCATTTGAGCCCAAAATACATTGGTTTACCAGAAATGGACTCTTGCTTGTAGGAAGTCCCAGATCCTTGTCTTTTAGTCCGTTACTGAAGGGAAATTCAGACCAGAGTTCTCATCCCTGAAACATACTCTGATTTAATGCAAGAAGCAAGCTCTTCCTTCCAGAGTCTAAAATACTGCAATAACAATGAGCATGCCCTGAGAAAAAGAACTGTGTTTCCTACTCATACATACCATATGTAGTTCAACTCTTCTTATGAAACTGATACAAACCACAGCTCCTCTTACATAAATGCTCTTTAGTTAATAGTGAGAATCGCGTTGGGTTCGTGAACTGTGAAAAATCATTTGAGCCCAGAATTCACTGGGTTAACCAGAAATGAAGGCTTGCTTGTAGGAAGACACAGATCCTAGGGTTTAACTTCGTTTGTGGAGGGAAATTCAGACCAGAGACCTCATCCCTGAAACACACGCTGTTTTAACGCAAGAAGCAAGCTCCAGAGTCTATAATTCAGCAAGAACCATGAGCATGTCCTGAAAAAAAGCACTGTGTTTCCTACTCATACGGACCATATGTAGTTCAACTCTGCTTATGAAACTGATACAAACCAGAGCACCACTTAATTAAATAATCTTTAGTTAACTGTGAGAATCGCGTTGGGTCATGAACTGCGAAAAATCATTTGAGCCCAAAATTCACTGGGTTTACCAGAAATGAACTCTTTCTTGTAGGAAGACACAGATTCTGGGGTTTCACTCTGTTTCTGAAGGGAAATTCAGTCCAGTGTTCTCATCCACGAAACACACTCTGTTTACACCAAGAAGCAAGCTCTTCTTTCCAGTGGCTCCAATACAGTAAGAACCATGAGCATTCCCAGAATAAAAGAACTGTGTTTTCTACTCATACATACCATATGTTGCCACGCCCACGACGGTGTCGCCCGTGTGACAAATGCCTTGGATGAGGTAGTTACATGGGAAAGGGGGGCTCGCGGCCCTCGGGTCTATGCCCCCGGCGACCCCTCATCAATCTGCCCGAATCAAGGTGCCAGGCTACACGGAACCACGCAGATCTGCTTGCAGAGGCTGGCTGGCACTCTGCCTTCTTCTCTTTGCAGCTGTAATTATTGTTGTTTCCTTGTGTATTAATTCCAAGAAGTTAACACTTGATGTTCCTGATGTGCCCCATAAAGAGAGTAATGATTCCTCAAAAGTGGCTTTGATACCCCCACCTATGATTCAAGCTCTTAGACAAACAGTTCAAGAGGGTCCCTAAAGTTTGGAGGAATTCATGAATGATTTAGAGCAGAAAGAACTTATGATTCAGAAGGACAAAGACTCTAGCAAAGAGAGAATGAAAATAAAGGTACAGGCACTCATAGGCAATTCACATGCGCAGCCCACAGCAGCTGCGAGGAAGCAGTCACAGGAATTAGTCATTCCTACAAGAATTATTCAGGGACAAATAAAGTTTCTCATCAAGGGTCGATGGTGGCAACCCCCTAACTTTAATCTTAGATATAATAATTATTTAGAGCCATTACCTTTTACGGGAGCTTATGACGTACATGGGAACCGATGTGTAAATCATAATGGTATGAAAACAGAATGGCATAAGTTACAGTTCATGGAAAGATTAGCTAGGTACCGACCCCCCTGGTGCCTTCTCACCCACAGGTAAAGGTTAAAATATTTTCACACAAATGAAACCATGGTTAGAACAATGATGAAAAGGGTTTAATTTTGATACAGAACAAAGGTGTAGAAGGAGAACTACAGCTAGGGCCGTAATGTTCTCTGTCCGGATGAGGGACCACAAAAGAAAAAGTAAAGGCTATACTCATGAGGTTTGTTAATCATTCTGAGAAAAGTGTGTGACTACATTGTTGATTCTATGTCTATCACCCTACTGGCCGATTGCCGTGTTTCCTCAGGTAACTGTATAAAATTCACTACTTGGTCTGAGTAAAATTGCAGCAGCTTCACAACATACTCTCGTGTCTGTGGCTGTCTGTCATTCGCCGAATCCCACTTATCCTGAGTACCTTCACCCTGTTCTCCCTCGGTCTGGTGTTCTAGCTGAGATCCAGTCCGCGGCAATATGTAGCTCAATCTTCTTATGAAACTGATACAAACCACAGCTCCTCTTACATAAATGCTCTTTAGTTAATAGTGAGAATCCCGTTGGGTTCGTGAACTGCGAAAAATCATTTGAGCCCAGAATTCATTTGGTTAACCAGAAATGAACGCTTGCTTGTAGATAGACACAGATCCTGGGGTTTAACTCCGTTTGGAAGGGAAATTCAGACCAGGGATCACATCCCTGAAACACACTCTGTTTTAACGCAAGATGCAAGCTCCAGAGTCTAAAATGCAGCAAGAACCATGAGCATGCCCTGAAAAAATGACCTGGGTTTCCTACTCATACAGACCATATGTAGATCAACTCTGCTTATGAAACTGATATAAACCACAGCACCGCTTAAATAAATGCTCTTTAGTTAACAGTGAGAATCTCATTGGGTTTTTGAACTGTGTAAAAGCATTTGAGCACAAATTTCACTTGGTTTACCAGAAATGAACTCTTGCTTGTAGAAAGACACAGATCCTGTGGTTTAACTCCGTTTCTGAAGGGAAATTCAGACCAGAGTTTTCATCAAAAAACACAATCTGTTTTCACGCAAGATGCAAGCTTTTCTTTCCAGCGTCTCCAATACAGCAAGAACCATGAGCATGCCCTGAAAAAAAGAATTGTGTTTCCTACTCATACGGACCATATGTAGCTCAATTGTGCTTATGAAACTGAAACAAACCACAGCTCCTCTTACATAAATACTCTTTAGTTAATAGTGAGAATCGCGTTGGTGTCGTGAACTGTGTAAAATCATTTGAGCCCAGAATTCACTGGGTTTACCAGAAATGAACTCTTGCTTGTAGGAAGACACAGATCCTGGGGTTTAACTCCATTTCTGAAGGGAAATTCAGTCCAGTGTTCTCATCCCTGAAACACACTCTGTTTTCACAGAAGAAACAAGCTATTCTTTCCAGCATCTCCAATACATCAAGAAACATGAGCATGCCCAGAAAAAAATAACTGTGTTTCCTACTCATACGGACCATGTCTAGTTAAACTCTGCTTATGAAACTGATATAAACCACAGCTCCTCTTACATAAATGCTCTTTAGGTAATAGTGAGAATCGAGTTGGTATCGTGAGCTGTTTAAAATCATTTGAGACCAAAATTCACTTTGTTTAGCAGAAATGAACTGTTGCTTTTAGGAATACACAGATCCAGGGGTTTAACTCCGTTTCTGAAGGGATATTCAGACCAGTGTTCTTATCCATGAAACACATGCTGTTTTAACGCAAGAAGCATCCTCTTCTTTCCAGCGTCTCCGATACAGCAAGAACCATGAGCATGCCCAGAAAAAAAGAACTGTGTTTCCTAGTCATCGGACTATATGACGTACAACTCTGCTTATTAAACTGATACAAGCCACAGATCCTCTTACATAAATGCTTTTTAGTGAATAGTGATAATTGCGTTGGGTTCTTGAACTGTGTAAAACCATTTGAGCCCAAAATTCACTAGGTTTACCAGAAATGAACTCTTTCTTGTAGGAATAAACAAATCCTGGTCTTTCACTCCGTTTCTGAAGGCAAATTCAGACCAGAGTTCTCATCCCTGAAAAACACTCTGTTTTAAGGCAAGAATCATCCTCTTCTTTCCATTGTCTCCAATACAGTAAGAACCATGAGCTTTCCCAGAAATAAAGAACTGAGTTTCCTACTCATACATACCATATGTAGTTCAACTCTGCTTATGAAACTGATACAAACCACAGCTCCTCTTACATAAGTGATCTTTAGTAATAGTGAGATTCACATTGCGTTCCTGAACTGCGAAAAATCATTTGAGCCGAATATTCACTTGGTTTACCAGAAATAACTCTTGCTTGTAGGAAGACACTGATCTTGGTGTTTAACTCCGTTTCTGAAGGGAAATTCAGACCAGAGTTCTCATCCATGAAACACGCTCTGTTTTAATGCAAGAAGCAAGCTCTTCTTTCCAGCGTCTCCAATACAGCAAGAACCATGAGCATGCCCTCAAAAAAGAACTGTGTTTCCTACTCATACAGACCATATGGAGATCAACTCTGCTTATGAAACTGATACAAACCACAGCACCTCTTAAATAAATGCTCTTTAGTTAATAGTGAGAATCAAATTGGGTTTTTGTACTCTGTAAAAGAATTTGAGCAAAAAATTCACTTGGTTTACCAGAATTGAACTCTTGCTTGTAGGAAGACACTGATCTGGGGGTTTAACTCTGTTTCTGAAGTCAAATTCAGACCAAAGTTCTTAGCCCTGAAACACACTCTGATTTAAAGCAAGAAGCAAGCACTTCTTCCCAGAGTCTAAAATATAGCAAGAACCATGAGCATGCCCTGAAAAAAAGAACTGGGTTTCCTACTCACACGGACCATATGTAGTTCAACTCTGCTCATTAAACTGATACAAACCAAAGCTCCTCCTACAAAAATCCTCTTTAGTTAATAGTGAGAATTGTGTTGGGTTTGAGAACTGCGAATAATCATTTGAGGCCAAAATTCACTGGGTTTACCAAAATGAACTCTTGCTTGTAGGAATACACAGATCCTGTGGTTTAACTCCGTTTCTGAAGGGAAATCACACCAGCGTTTTCATCCTAAAAACACACTGTGTTTTAACTCAAGAAGCAAGCTCTTCTTTCCAGCGTCTCCAATACAGCAAGAACCATTAGCATGCCCTGAAAAAAAGTACTGTGTTTCCTACTCGTAGGGACCATATGTTGTTCAACTGTGCTTATGAAACTTATACAAACCACAGCTCCACTTACATAAATGCTCTTTAGTTGAAAGTGAGAATCAAATTGGCTTTTTAACTGTGTAAAATCATTTGAGCCCAAAATACATTGGTTTACCAGAAATGGACTCTTGCTTGTAGGAAGTCCCAGATCCTTGTCTTTTAGTCCGTTACTGAAGGGAAATTCAGACCAGAGTTCTCATCCCTAAAACATACTCTGATTTAATGCAAGAAGCAAGCTCTTCCTTCCAGAGTCTAAAATACCGCAATAACAATGAGCATGCCCTGAGAAAAAGAACTGTGTTTCCTACTCATACATACCATATGTAGTTCAACTCTTCTTATGAAACTGATACAAACCACAGCTCCTCTTACATAAATGCTCTTTAGTTAATAGTGAGAATCGCGTTGGGTTCGTGAACTGTGAAAAATCATTTGAGCCCAGAATTCACTGGGTTAACCAGAAATGAAGGCTTGCTTGTAGGAAGACACAGATCCTAGGGTTTAACTTCGTTTGTGGAGGGAAATTCAGACCAGAGACCTCATCCCTGAAACACACGCTGTTTTAACGCAAGAAGCAAGCTCCAGAGTCTATAATTCAGCAAGAACCATGAGCATGTCCTGAAAAAAAGCACTGTGTTTCCTACTCATACGGACCATATGTAGTTCAACTCTGCTTATGAAACTGATACAAACCAGAGCACCACTTAATTAAATAATCTTTAGTTAACTGTGAGAATCGCGTTGGGTCATGAACTGCGAAAAATCATTTGAGCCCAAAATTCACTGGGTTTACCAGAAATGAACTCTTTCTTGTAGGAAGACACAGATTCTGGGGTTTCACTCTGTTTCTGAAGGGAAATTCAGTCCAGTGTTCTCATCCACGAAACACACTCTGTTTACACCAAGAAGCAAGCTCTTCTTTCCAGTGGCTCCAATACAGTAAGAACCATGAGCATTCCCAGAATAAAAGAACTGTGTTTTCTACTCATACATACCATATGTTGCCACGCCCACGACGGTGTCGCCCGTGTGACAAATGCCTTGGATGAGGTAGTTACATGGGAAAGTGGGGCTGGCGGCCCTCGGGTCTATGCCCCCGGCGACCCCTCATCAATCTGCCCGAATCAAGGTGCCAGGCTACACGGAACTACGCAGATCTGCTTGCAGAGGCTGGCTGGCACTCTGCCTTCTTCTCTTTGCAGCTGTAATTATTGTTGTTTCCTTGTGTATTAATTCCAAGAAGTTAACACTTGATGTTCCTGATGTGCCCCATAAAGAGAGTAATGATTCCTCAAAAGTGGCTTTGATACCCCCACCTATGATTCAAGCTCTTAGACAAACAGTTCAAGAGGGTCCCTAAAGTTTGGAGGAATTCATGAATGATTTAGAGCAGAAAGAACTTATGATTCAGAAGGACAAAGACTCTAGCAAAGAGAGATTGAAAATAAAGGTACAGGCACTCATAGGCAATTCACATGCGCAGCCCACAGCAGCTGCGAGGAAGCAGTCACAGGAATTAGTCATTCCTACAAGAATTATTCAGGGACAAATAAAGTTTCTCATCAAGGGTCGATGGTGGCAACCCCCTAACTTTAATCTTAGATATAATAATTATTTAGAGCCATTACCTTTTACGGGAGCTTATGACGTACATGGGAACCGATGTGTAAATCATAATGGTATGAAAACAGAATGGCATAAGTTACAGTTCATGGAAAGATTAGCTAGGTACCGACCCCCCTGGTGCCTTCTCACCCACAGGTAAAGGTTAAAATATTTTCACACAAATGAAACCATGGTTAGAACAATGATGAAAAGGGTTTAATTTTGATACAGAACAAAGGTGTAGAAGGAGAACTACAGCTAGGGCCGTAATGTTCTCTGTCCGGATGAGGGACCACAAAAGAAAAAGTAAAGGCTATACTCATGAGTTTTGTTAATCATTCTGAGAAAAGTGTGTGACTACATTGTTGATTCTATGTCTATCACCCTACTGGCCGATTGCCGTGTTTCCTCAGGTAACTGTATAAAATTCACTACTTGGTCTGAGTAAAATTGCAGCAGCTTCACAACATACTCTCGTGTCTGTGGCTGTCTGTCATTCGCCGAATCCCACTTATCCTGAGTACCTTCACCCTGTTCTCCCTCGGTCTGGTGTTCTAGCTGAGATCCAGTCCGCGGCAATATGTAGCTCAATCTTCTTATGAAACTGATACAAACCACAGCTCCTCTTACATAAATGCTCTTTAGTTAATAGTGAGAATCCCGTTGGGTTCGTGAACTGCGAAAAATCATTTGAGCCCAGAATTCATTTGGTTAACCAGAAATGAACGCTTGCTTGTAGATAGACACAGATCCTGGGGTTTAACTCCGTTTGGAAGGGAAATTCAGACCAGGGATCACATCCCTGAAACACACTCTGTTTTAACGCAAGATGCAAGCTCCAGAGTCTAAAATGCAGCAAGAACCATGAGCATGCCCTGAAAAAATGACCTGGGTTTCCTACTCATACAGACCATATGTAGATCAACTCTGCTTATGAAACTGATATAAACCACAGCACCGCTTAAATAAATGCTCTTTAGTTAACAGTGAGAATCTCATTGGGTTTTTGAACTGTGTAAAAGCATTTGAGCACAAATTTCACTTGGTTTACCAGAAATGAACTCTTGCTTGTAGAAAGACACAGATCCTGTGGTTTAACTCCGTTTCTGAAGGGAAATTCAGACCAGAGTTTTCATCAAAAAACACAATCTGTTTTCACGCAAGATGCAAGCTTTTCTTTCCAGCGTCTCCAATACAGCAAGAACCATGAGCATGCCCTGAAAAAAAGAATTGTGTTTCCTACTCATACGGACCATATGTAGCTCAATTGTGCTTATGAAACTGAAACAAACCACAGCTCCTCTTACATAAATACTCTTTAGTTAATAGTGAGAATCGCGTTGGTGTCGTGAACTGTGTAAAATCATTTGAGCCCAGAATTCACTGGGTTTACCAGAAATGAACTCTTGCTTGTAGGAAGACACAGATCCTGGGGTTTAACTCCATTTCTGAAGGGAAATTCAGTCCAGTGTTCTCATCCCTGAAACACACTCTGTTTTCACAGAAGAAACAAGCTATTCTTTCCAGCATCTCCAATACATCAAGAAACATGAGCATGCCCAGAAAAAAATAACTGTGTTTCCTACTCATACGGACCATGTCTAGTTAAACTCTGCTTATGAAACTGATATAAACCACAGCTCCTCTTACATAAATGCTCTTTAGGTAATAGTGAGAATCGAGTTGGTATCGTGAGCTGTTTAAAATCATTTGAGACCAAAATTCACTTTGTTTAGCAGAAATGAACTGTTGCTTTTAGGAATACACAGATCCAGGGGTTTAACTCCGTTTCTGAAGGGATATTCAGACCAGTGTTCTTATCCATGAAACACATGCTGTTTTAACGCAAGAAGCATCCTCTTCTTTCCAGCGTCTCCGATACAGCAAGAACCATGAGCATGCCCAGAAAAAAAGAACTGCGTTTCCTAGTCATCGGACTATATGAGGTACAACTCTGTTTTAAGGCAAGAATCATCCTCTTCTTTCCATTGTCTCCAATACAGTAAGAACCATGAGCTTTCCCAGAAATAAAGAACTGAGTTTCCTACTCATACATACCATATGTAGTTCAACTCTGCTTATGAAACTGATACAAACCACAGCTCCTCTTACATAAGTGATCTTTAGTAATAGTGAGATTCACATTGGGTTCCTGAACTGCGAAAAATCATTTGAGCCGAATATTCACTTGGTTTACCAGAAATAACTCTTGCTTGTAGGAAGACACTGATCTTGGTGTTTAACTCCGTTTCTGAAGGGAAATTCAGACCAGAGTTCTCATCCATGAAACACGCTCTGTTTTAATGCAAGAAGCAAGCTCTTCTTTCCAGCGTCTCCAATACAGCAAGAACCATGAGCATGCCCTCAAAAAGAACTGTGTTTCCTACTCATACAGACCATATGGAGATCAACTCTGCTTATGAAACTGATACAAACCACAGCACCTCTTAAATAAATGCTCTTTAGTTAATAGTGAGAATCAAATTGGGTTTTTGTACTCTGTAAAAGAATTTGAGCAAAAAATTCACTTGGTTTACCAGAATTGAACTCTTGCTTGTAGGAAGACACTGATCTGGGGGTTTAACTCTGTTTCTGAAGTCAAATTCAGACCAAAGTTCTTAGCCCTGAAACACACTCTGATTTAAAGCAAGAAGCAAGCACTTCTTCCCAGAGTCTAAAATATAGCAAGAACCATGAGCATGCCCTGAAAAAAAGAACTGGGTTTCCTACTCACACGGACCATATGTAGTTCAACTCTGCTCATTAAACTGATACAAACCAAAGCTCCTCCTACAAAAATCCTCTTTAGTTAATAGTGAGAATTGTGTTGGGTTTGAGAACTGCGAATAATCATTTGAGGCCAAAATTCACTGGGTTTACCAAAATGAACTCTTGCTTGTAGGAATACACAGATCCTGTGGTTTAACTCCGTTTCTGAAGGGAAATCACACCAGCGTTTTCATCCTAAAAACACACTGTGTTTTAACTCAAGAAGCAAGCTCTTCTTTCCAGCGTCTCCAATACAGCAAGAACCATTAGCATGCCCTGAAAAAAAGTACTGTGTTTCCTACTCGTAGGGACCATATGTTGTTCAACTGTGCTTATGAAACTTATACAAACCACAGCTCCACTTACATAAATGCTCTTTAGTTGAAAGTGAGAATCAAATTGGCTTTTTAACTGTGTAAAATCATTTGAGCCCAAAATACATTGGTTTACCAGAAATGGACTCTTGCTTGTAGGAAGTCCCAGATCCTTGTCTTTTAGTCCGTTACTGAAGGGAAATTCAGACCAGAGTTCTCATCCCTGAAACATACTCTGATTTAATGCAAGAAGCAAGCTCTTCCTTCCAGAGTCTAAAATACCGCAATAACAATGAGCATGCCCTGAGAAAAAGAACTGTGTTTCCTACTCATACATACCATATGTAGTTCAACTCTTCTTATGAAACTGATACAAACCACAGCTCCTCTTACATAAATGCTCTTTAGTTAATAGTGAGAATCGCGTTGGGTTCGTGAACTGTGAAAAATCATTTGAGCCCAGAATTCACTGGGTTAACCAGAAATGAAGGCTTGCTTGTAGGAAGACACAGATCCTAGGGTTTAACTTCGTTTGTGGAGGGAAATTCAGACCAGAGACCTCATCCCTGAAACACACGCTGTTTTAACGCAAGAAGCAAGCTCCAGAGTCTATAATTCAGCAAGAACCATGAGCATGTCCTGAAAAAAAGCACTGTGTTTCCTACTCATACGGACCATATGTAGTTCAACTCTGCTTATGAAACTGATACAAACCAGAGCACCACTTAATTAAATAATCTTTAGTTAACTGTGAGAATCGCGTTGGGTCATGAACTGCGAAAAATCATTTGAGCCCAAAATTCACTGGGTTTACCAGAAATGAACTCTTTCTTGTAGGAAGACACAGATTCTGGGGTTTCACTCTGTTTCTGAAGGGAAATTCAGTCCAGTGTTCTCATCCACGAAACACACTCTGTTTACACCAAGAAGCAAGCTCTTCTTTCCAGTGGCTCCAATACAGTAAGAACCATGAGCATTCCCAGAATAAAAGAACTGTGTTTTCTACTCATACATACCATATGTTGCCACGCCCACGACGGTGTCGCCCGTGTGACAAATGCCTTGGATGAGGTAGTTACATGGGAAAGTGGGGCTGGCGGCCCTCGGGTCTATGCCCCCGGCGACCCCTCATCAATCTGCCCGAATCAAGGTGCCAGGCTACACGGAACTACGCAGATCTGCTTGCAGAGGCTGGCTGGCACTCTGCCTTCTTCTCTTTGCAGCTGTAATTATTGTTGTTTCCTTGTGTATTAATTCCAAGAAGTTAACACTTGATGTTCCTGATGTGCCCCATAAAGAGAGTAATGATTCCTCAAAAGTGGCTTTGATACCCCCACCTATGATTCAAGCTCTTAGACAAACAGTTCAAGAGGGTCCCTAAAGTTTGGAGGAATTCATGAATGATTTAGAGCAGAAAGAACTTATGATTCAGAAGGACAAAGACTCTAGCAAAGAGAGATTGAAAATAAAGGTACAGGCACTCATAGGCAATTCACATGCGCAGCCCACAGCAGCTGCGAGGAAGCAGTCACAGGAATTAGTCATTCCTACAAGAATTATTCAGGGACAAATAAAGTTTCTCATCAAGGGTCGATGGTGGCAACCCCCTAACTTTAATCTTAGATATAATAATTATTTAGAGCCATTACCTTTTACGGGAGCTTATGACGTACATGGGAACCGATGTGTAAATCATAATGGTATGAAAACAGAATGGCATAAGTTACAGTTCATGGAAAGATTAGCTAGGTACCGACCCCCCTGGTGCCTTCTCACCCACAGGTAAAGGTTAAAATATTTTCACACAAATGAAACCATGGTTAGAACAATGATGAAAAGGGTTTAATTTTGATACAGAACAAAGGTGTAGAAGGAGAACTACAGCTAGGGCCGTAATGTTCTCTGTCCGGATGAGGGACCACAAAAGAAAAAGTAAAGGCTATACTCATGAGGTTTGTTAATCATTCTGAGAAAAGTGTGTGACTACATTGTTGATTCTATGTCTATCACCCTACTGGCCGATTGCCGTGTTTCCTCAGGTAACTGTATAAAATTCACTACTTGGTCTGAGTAAAATTGCAGCAGCTTCACAACATACTCTCGTGTCTGTGGCTGTCTGTCATTCGCCGAATCCCACTTATCCTGAGTACCTTCACCCTGTTCTCCCTCGGTCTGGTGTTCTAGCTGAGATCCAGTCCGCGGCAATATGTAGCTCAATCTTCTTATGAAACTGATACAAACCACAGCTCCTCTTACATAAATGCTCTTTAGTTAATAGTGAGAATCCCGTTGGGTTCGTGAACTGCGAAAAATCATTTGAGCCCAGAATTCATTTGGTTAACCAGAAATGAACGCTTGCTTGTAGATAGACACAGATCCTGGGGTTTAACTCCGTTTGGAAGGGAAATTCAGACCAGGGATCACATCCCTGAAACACACTCTGTTTTAACGCAAGATGCAAGCTCCAGAGTCTAAAATGCAGCAAGAACCATGAGCATGCCCTGAAAAAATGACCTGGGTTTCCTACTCATACAGACCATATGTAGATCAACTCTGCTTATGAAACTGATATAAACCACAGCACCGCTTAAATAAATGCTCTTTAGTTAACAGTGAGAATCTCATTGGGTTTTTGAACTGTGTAAAAGCATTTGAGCACAAATTTCACTTGGTTTACCAGAAATGAACTCTTGCTTGTAGAAAGACACAGATCCTGTGGTTTAACTCAGTTTCTGAAGGGAAATTCAGACCAGAGTTTTCATCAAAAAACACAATCTGTTTTCACGCAAGATGCAAGCTTTTCTTTCCAGCGTCTCCAATACAGCAAGAACCATGAGCATGCCCTGAAAAAAAGAATTGTGTTTCCTACTCATACGGACCATATGTAGCTCAATTGTGCTTATGAAACTGAAACAAACCACAGCTCCTCTTACATAAATACTCTTTAGTTAATAGTGAGAATCGCGTTGGTGTCGTGAACTGTGTAAAATCATTTGAGCCCAGAATTCACTGGGTTTACCAGAAATGAACTCTTGCTTGTAGGAAGACACAGATCCTGGGGTTTAACTCCATTTCTGAAGGGAAATTCAGTCCAGTGTTCTCATCCCTGAAACACACTCTGTTTTCACAGAAGAAACAAGCTATTCTTTCCAGCATCTCCAATACATCAAGAAACATGAGCATGCCCAGAAAAAAATAACTGTGTTTCCTACTCATACGGACCATGTCTAGTTAAACTCTGCTTATGAAACTGATATAAACCACAGCTCCTCTTACATAAATGCTCTTTAGGTAATAGTGAGAATCGAGTTGGTATCGTGAGCTGTTTAAAATCATTTGAGACCAAAATTCACTTTGTTTAGCAGAAATGAACTGTTGCTTTTAGGAATACACAGATCCAGGGGTTTAACTCCGTTTCTGAAGGGATATTCAGACCAGTGTTCTTATCCATGAAACACATGCTGTTTTAACGCAAGAAGCATCCTCTTCTTTCCAGCGTCTCCGATACAGCAAGAACCATGAGCATGCCCAGAAAAAAAGAACTGCGTTTCCTAGTCATCGGACTATATGAGGTACAACTCTGCTTATTAAACTGATACAAGCCACAGATCCTCTTACATAAATGCTTTTTAGTGAATAGTGATAATTGCGTTGGGTTCTTGAACTGTGTAAAACCATTTGAGCCCAAAATTCACTAGGTTTACCAGAAATGAACTCTTTCTTGTAGGAATAAACAAATCCTGGTCTTTCACTCCGTTTCTGAAGGCAAATTCAGACCAGAGTTCTCATCCCTGAAAAACACTCTGTTTTAAGGCAAGAATCATCCTCTTCTTTCCATTGTCTCCAATACAGTAAGAACCATGAGCTTTCCCAGAAATAAAGAACTGAGTTTCCTACTCATACATACCATATGTAGTTCAACTCTGCTTATGAAACTGATACAAACCACAGCTCCTCTTACATAAGTGATCTTTAGTAATAGTGAGATTCACATTGGGTTCCTGAACTGCGAAAAATCATTTGAGCCGAATATTCACTTGGTTTACCAGAAATAACTCTTGCTTGTAGGAAGACACTGATCTTGGTGTTTAACTCCGTTTCTGAAGGGAAATTCAGACCAGAGTTCTCATCCATGAAACACGCTCTGTTTTAATGCAAGAAGCAAGCTCTTCTTTCCAGCGTCTCCAATACAGCAAGAACCATGAGCATGCCCTCAAAAAGAACTGTGTTTCCTACTCATACAGACCATATGGAGATCAACTCTGCTTATGAAACTGATACAAACCACAGCACCTCTTAAATAAATGCTCTTTAGTTAATAGTGAGAATCAAATTGGGTTTTTGTACTCTGTAAAAGAATTTGAGCAAAAAATTCACTTGGTTTACCAGAATTGAACTCTTGCTTGTAGGAAGACACTGATCTGGGGGTTTAACTCTGTTTCTGAAGTCAAATTCAGACCAAAGTTCTTAGCCCTGAAACACACTCTGATTTAAAGCAAGAAGCAAGCACTTCTTCCCAGAGTCTAAAATATAGCAAGAACCATGAGCATGCCCTGAAAAAAAGAACTGGGTTTCCTACTCACACGGACCATATGTAGTTCAACTCTGCTCATTAAACTGATACAAACCAAAGCTCCTCCTACAAAAATCCTCTTTAGTTAATAGTGAGAATTGTGTTGGGTTTGAGAACTGCGAATAATCATTTGAGGCCAAAATTCACTGGGTTTACCAAAATGAACTCTTGCTTGTAGGAATACACAGATCCTGTGGTTTAACTCCGTTTCTGAAGGGAAATCACACCAGCGTTTTCATCCTAAAAACACACTGTGTTTTAACTCAAGAAGCAAGCTCTTCTTTCCAGCGTCTCCAATACAGCAAGAACCATTAGCATGCCCTGAAAAAAAGTACTGTGTTTCCTACTCGTAGGGACCATATGTTGTTCAACTGTGCTTATGAAACTTATACAAACCACAGCTCCACTTACATAAATGCTCTTTAGTTGAAAGTGAGAATCAAATTGGCTTTTTAACTGTGTAAAATCATTTGAGCCCAAAATACATTGGTTTACCAGAAATGGACTCTTGCTTGTAGGAAGTCCCAGATCCTTGTCTTTTAGTCCGTTACTGAAGGGAAATTCAGACCAGAGTTCTCATCCCTGAAACATACTCTGATTTAATGCAAGAAGCAAGCTCTTCCTTCCAGAGTCTAAAATACCGCAATAACAATGAGCATGCCCTGAGAAAAAGAACTGTGTTTCCTACTCATACATACCATATGTAGTTCAACTCTTCTTATGAAACTGATACAAACCACAGCTCCTCTTACATAAATGCTCTTTAGTTAATAGTGAGAATCGCGTTGGGTTCGTGAACTGTGAAAAATCATTTGAGCCCAGAATTCACTGGGTTAACCAGAAATGAAGGCTTGCTTGTAGGAAGACACAGATCCTAGGGTTTAACTTCGTTTGTGGAGGGAAATTCAGACCAGAGACCTCATCCCTGAAACACACGCTGTTTTAACGCAAGAAGCAAGCTCCAGAGTCTATAATTCAGCAAGAACCATGAGCATGTCCTGAAAAAAAGCACTGTGTTTCCTACTCATACGGACCATATGTAGTTCAACTCTGCTTATGAAACTGATACAAACCAGAGCACCACTTAATTAAATAATCTTTAGTTAACTGTGAGAATCGCGTTGGGTCATGAACTGCGAAAAATCATTTGAGCCCAAAATTCACTGGGTTTACCAGAAATGAACTCTTTCTTGTAGGAAGACACAGATTCTGGGGTTTCACTCTGTTTCTGAAGGGAAATTCAGTCCAGTGTTCTCATCCACGAAACACACTCTGTTTACACCAAGAAGCAAGCTCTTCTTTCCAGTGGCTCCAATACAGTAAGAACCATGAGCATTCCCAGAATAAAAGAACTGTGTTTTCTACTCATACATACCATATGTTGCCACGCCCACGACGGTGTCGCCCGTGTGACAAATGCCTTGGATGAGGTAGTTACATGGGAATGTGGGGCTGGCGGCCCTCGGGTCTATGCCCCCGGCGACCCCTCATCAATCTGCCCGAATCAAGGTGCCAGGCTACACGGAACTACGCAGATCTGCTTGCAGAGGCTGGCTGGCACTCTGCCTTCTTCTCTTTGCAGCTGTAATTATTGTTGTTTCCTTGTGTATTAATTCCAAGAAGTTAACACTTGATGTTCCTGATGTGCCCCATAAAGAGAGTAATGATTCCTCAAAAGTGGCTTTGATACCCCCACCTATGATTCAAGCTCTTAGACAAACAGTTCAAGAGGGTCCCTAAAGTTTGGAGGAATTCATGAATGATTTAGAGCAGAAAGAATTTATGTTTCAGAAGGACAAAGACTCTAGCAAAGAGAGATTGAAAATAAAGGTACAGGCACTCATAGGCAATTCACATGCGCAGCCCACAGCAGCTGCGAGGAAGCAGTCACAGGAATTAGTCATTCCTACAAGAATTATTCAGGGACAAATAAAGTTTCTCATCAAGGGTCGATGGTGGCAACCCCCTAACTTTAATCTTAGATATAATAATTATTTAGAGCCATTACCTTTTACGGGAGCTTATGACGTACATGGGAACCGATGTGTAAATCATAATGGTATGAAAACAGAATGGCATAAGTTACAGTTCATGGAAAGATTAGCTAGGTACCGACCCCCCTGGTGCCTTCTCACCCACATGTAAAGGTTAAAATATTTTCACACAAATGAAACCATGGTTAGAACAATGATGAAAAGGGTTTAATTTTGATACAGAACAAAGGTGTAGAAGGAGAACTACAGCTAGGGCCGTAATGTTCTCTGTCCGGATGAGGGACCACAAAAGAAAAAGTAAAGGCTATACTCATGAGGTTTGTTAATCATTCTGAGAAAAGTGTGTGACTACATTGTTGATTCTATGTCTATCACCCTACTGGCCGATTGCCGTGTTTCCTCAGGTAACTGTATAAAATTCACTACTTGGTCTGAGTAAAATTGCAGCAGCTTCACAACATACTCTCGTGTCTGTGGCTGTCTGTCATTCGCCGAATCCCACTTATCCTGAGTACCTTCACCCTGTTCTCCCTCGGTCTGGTGTTCTAGCTGAGATCCAGTCCGCGGCAATATGTAGCTCAATCTTCTTATGAAACTGATACAAACCACAGCTCCTCTTACATAAATGCTCTTTAGTTAATAGTGAGAATCCCGTTGGGTTCGTGAACTGCGAAAAATCATTTGAGCCCAGAATTCATTTGGTTAACCAGAAATGAACGCTTGCTTGTAGATAGACACAGATCCTGGGGTTTAACTCCGTTTGGAAGGGAAATTCAGACCAGGGATCACATCCCTGAAACACACTCTGTTTTAACGCAAGATGCAAGCTCCAGAGTCTAAAATGCAGCAAGAACCATGAGCATGCCCTGAAAAAATGACCTGGGTTTCCTACTCATACAGACCATATGTAGATCAACTCTGCTTATGAAACTGATATAAACCACAGTACCTCTTAAATAAATGCTCTTTAGTTAACAGTGAGAATCTCATTGGGTTTTTGAACTGTGTAAAAGCATTTGAGCACAAATTTCACTTGGTTTACCAGAAATGAACTCTTGCTTGTAGAAAGACACAGATCCTGTGGTTTAACTCAGTTTCTGAAGGGAAATTCAGACCAGAGTTTTCATCAAAAAACACAATCTGTTTTCACGCAAGATGCAAGCTTTTCTTTCCAGCGTCTCCAATACAGCAAGAACCATGAGCATGCCCTGAAAAAAAGAATTGTGTTTCCTACTCATACGGACCATATGTAGCTCAATTGTGCTTATGAAACTGAAACAAACCACAGCTCCTCTTACATAAATACTCTTTAGTTAATAGTGAGAATCGCATTGGTGTCGTGAACTGTGTAAAATCATTTGAGCCCAGAATTCACTGGGTTTACCAGAAATGAACTCTTGCTTGTAGGAAGACACAGATCCTGGGGTTTAACTCCATTTCTGAAGGGAAATTCAGTCCAGTGTTCTCATCCCTGAAACACACTCTGTTTTCACAGAAGAAACAAGCTATTCTTTCCAGCATCTGCAATACATCAAGAAACATGAGCATGCCCAGAAAAAAATAACTGTGTTTCCTACTCATACGGACCATGTCTAGTTAAACTCTGCTTATGAAACTGATATAAACCACAGCTCCTCTTACATAAATGCTCTTTAGGTAATAGTGAGAATCGAGTTGGTATCGTGAGCTGTTTAAAATCATTTGAGACCAAAATTCACTTTGTTTAGCAGAAATGAACTGTTGCTTTTAGGAATACACAGATCCAGGGGTTTAACTCCGTTTCTGAAGGGATATTCAGACCAGTGTTCTTATCCATGAAACACATGCTGTTTTAACGCAAGAAGCATCCTCTTCTTTCCAGCGTCTCCGATACAGCAAGAACCATGAGCATGCCCAGAAAAAAAGAACTGTGTTTCCTAGTCATCGGACTATATGAGGTACAACTCTGCTTATTAAACTGATACAAGCCACAGATCCTCTTACATAAATGCTTTTTAGTGAATAGTGATAATTGCGTTGGGTTCTTGAACTGTGTAAAACCATTTGAGCCCAAAATTCACTAGGTTTACCAGAAATGAACTCTTTCTTGTAGGAATAAACAAATCCTGGTCTTTCACTCCGTTTCTGAAGGCAAATTCAGACCAGAGTTCTCATCCCTGAAAAACACTCTGTTTTAAGGCAAGAATCATCCTCTTCTTTCCATTGTCTCCAATACAGTAAGAACCATGAGCTTTCCCAGAAATAAAGAACTGAGTTTCCTACTCATACATACCATATGTAGTTCAACTCTGCTTATGAAACTGATACAAACCACAGCTCCTCTTACATAAGTGATCTTTAGTAATAGTGAGATTCACATTGCGTTCCTGAACTGCGAAAAATCATTTGAGCCGAATATTCACTTGGTTTACCAGAAATAACTCTTGCTTGTAGGAAGACACTGATCTTGGTGTTTAACTCCGTTTCTGAAGGGAAATTCAGACCAGAGTTCTCATCCATGAAACACGCTCTGTTTTAATGCAAGAAGCAAGCTCTTCTTTCCAGCGTCTCCAATACAGCAAGAACCATGAGCATGCCCTCAAAAAAGAACTGTGTTTCCTACTCATACAGACCATATGGAGATCAACTCTGCTTATGAAACTGATACAAACCACAGCACCTCTTAAATAAATGCTCTTTAGTTAATAGTGAGAATCAAATTGGGTTTTTGTACTCTGTAAAAGAATTTGAGCAAAAAATTCACTTGGTTTACCAGAATTGAACTCTTGCTTGTAGGAAGACACTGATCTGGGGGTTTAACTCTGTTTCTGAAGTCAAATTCAGACCAAAGTTCTTAGCCCTGAAACACACTCTGATTTAAAGCAAGAAGCAAGCACTTCTTCCCAGAGTCTAAAATATAGCAAGAACCATGAGCATGCCCTGAAAAAAAGAACTGGGTTTCCTACTCACACGGACCATATGTAGTTCAACTCTGCTCATTAAACTGATACAAACCAAAGCTCCTCCTACAAAAATCCTCTTTAGTTAATAGTGAGAATTGTGTTGGGTTTGAGAACTGCGAATAATCATTTGAGGCCAAAATTCACTGGGTTTACCAAAATGAACTCTTGCTTGTAGGAATACACAGATCCTGTGGTTTAACTCCGTTTCTGAAGGGAAATCACACCAGCGTTTTCATCCTAAAAACACACTGTGTTTTAACTCAAGAAGCAAGCTCTTCTTTCCAGCGTCTCCAATACAGCAAGAACCATTAGCATGCCCTGAAAAAAAGTACTGTGTTTCCTACTCGTAGGGACCATATGTTGTTCAACTGTGCTTATGAAACTTATACAAACCACAGCTCCACTTACATAAATGCTCTTTAGTTGAAAGTGAGAATCAAATTGGCTTTTTAACTGTGTAAAATCATTTGAGCCCAAAATACATTGGTTTACCAGAAATGGACTCTTGCTTGTAGGAAGTCCCAGATCCTTGTCTTTTAGTCCGTTACTGAAGGGAAATTCAGACCAGAGTTCTCATCCCTGAAACATACTCTGATTTAATGCAAGAAGCAAGCTCTTCCTTCCAGAGTCTAAAATACCGCAATAACAATGAGCATGCCCTGAGAAAAAGAACTGTGTTTCCTACTCATACATACCATATGTAGTTCAACTCTTCTTATGAAACTGATACAAACCACAGCTCCTCTTACATAAATGCTCTTTAGTTAATAGTGAGAATCGCGTTGGGTTCGTGAACTGTGAAAAATCATTTGAGCCCAGAATTCACTGGGTTAACCAGAAATGAAGGCTTGCTTGTAGGAAGACACAGATCCTAGGGTTTAACTTCGTTTGTGGAGGGAAATTCAGACCAGAGACCTCATCCCTGAAACACACGCTGTTTTAACGCAAGAAGCAAGCTCCAGAGTCTATAATTCAGCAAGAACCATGAGCATGTCCTGAAAAAAAGCACTGTGTTTCCTACTCATACGGACCATATGTAGTTCAACTCTGCTTATGAAACTGATACAAACCAGAGCACCACTTAATTAAATAATCTTTAGTTAACTGTGAGAATCGCGTTGGGTCATGAACTGCGAAAAATCATTTGAGCCCAAAATTCACTGGGTTTACCAGAAATGAACTCTTTCTTGTAGGAAGACACAGATTCTGGGGTTTCACTCTGTTTCTGAAGGGAAATTCAGTCCAGTGTTCTCATCCACGAAACACACTCTGTTTACACCAAGAAGCAAGCTCTTCTTTCCAGTGGCTCCAATACAGTAAGAACCATGAGCATTCCCAGAATAAAAGAACTGTGTTTTCTACTCATACATACCATATGTTGCCACGCCCACGACGGTGTCGCCCGTGTGACAAATGCCTTGGATGAGGTAGTTACATGGGAAAGTGGGGCTGGCGGCCCTCGGGTCTATGCCCCCGGCGACCCCTCATCAATCTGCCCGAATCAAGGTGCCAGGCTACACGGAACTACGCAGATCTGCTTGCAGAGGCTGGCTGGCACTCTGCCTTCTTCTCTTTGCAGCTGTAATTATTGTTGTTTCCTTGTGTATTAATTCCAAGAAGTTAACACTTGATGTTCCTGATGTGCCCCATAAAGAGAGTAATGATTCCTCAAAAGTGGCTTTGATACCCCCACCTATGATTCAAGCTCTTAGACAAACAGTTCAAGAGGGTCCCTAAAGTTTGGAGGAATTCATGAATGATTTAGAGCAGAAAGAACTTATGATTCAGAAGGACAAAGACTCTAGCAAAGAGAGATTGAAAATAAAGGTACAGGCACTCATAGGCAATTCACATGCGCAGCCCACAGCAGCTGCGAGGAAGCAGTCACAGGAATTAGTCATTCCTACAAGAATTATTCAGGGACAAATAAAGTTTCTCATCAAGGGTCGATGGTGGCAACCCCCTAACTTTAATCTTAGATATAATAATTATTTAGAGCCATTACCTTTTACGGGAGCTTATGACGTACATGGGAACCGATGTGTAAATCATAATGGTATGAAAACAGAATGGCATAAGTTACAGTTCATGGAAAGATTAGCTAGGTACCGACCCCCCTGGTGCCTTCTCACCCACAGGTAAAGGTTAAAATATTTTCACACAAATGAAACCATGGTTAGAACAATGATGAAAAGGGTTTAATTTTGATACAGAACAAAGGTGTAGAAGGAGAACTACAGCTAGGGCCGTAATGTTCTCTGTCCGGATGAGGGACCACAAAAGAAAAAGTAAAGGCTATACTCATGAGGTTTGTTAATCATTCTGAGAAAAGTGTGTGACTACATTGTTGATTCTATGTCTATCACCCTACTGGCCGATTGCCGTGTTTCCTCAGGTAACTGTATAAAATTCACTACTTGGTCTGAGTAAAATTGCAGCAGCTTCACAACATACTCTCGTGTCTGTGGCTGTCTGTCATTCGCCGAATCCCACTTATCCTGAGTACCTTCACCCTGTTCTCCCTCGGTCTGGTGTTCTAGCTGAGATCCAGTCCGCGGCAATATGTAGCTCAATCTTCTTATGAAACTGATACAAACCACAGCTCCTCTTACATAAATGCTCTTTAGTTAATAGTGAGAATCCCGTTGGGTTCGTGAACTGCGAAAAATCATTTGAGCCCAGAATTCATTTGGTTAACCAGAAATGAACGCTTGCTTGTAGATAGACACAGATCCTGGGGTTTAACTCCGTTTGGAAGGGAAATTCAGACCAGGGATCACATCCCTGAAACACACTCTGTTTTAACACAAGATGCAAGCTCCAGAGTCTAAAATGCAGCAAGAACCATGAGCATGCCCTGAAAAAATGACCTGGGTTTCCTACTCATACAGACCATATGTAGATCAACTCTGCTTATGAAACTGATATAAACCACAGTACCTCTTAAATAAATGCTCTTTAGTTAACAGTGAGAATCTCATTGGGTTTTTGAACTGTGTAAAAGCATTTGAGCACAAATTTCACTTGGTTTACCAGAAATGAACTCTTGCTTGTAGAAAGACACAGATCCTGTGGTTTAACTCAGTTTCTGAAGGGAAATTCAGACCAGAGTTTTCATCAAAAAACACAATCTGTTTTCACGCAAGATGCAAGCTTTTCTTTCCAGCGTCTCCAATACAGCAAGAACCATGAGCATGCCCTGAAAAAAAGAATTGTGTTTCCTACTCATACGGACCATATGTAGCTCAATTGTGCTTATGAAACTGAAACAAACCACAGCTCCTCTTACATAAATACTCTTTAGTTAATAGTGAGAATCGCGTTGGGTTCATGAACTGTGTAAAATCATTTGAGCCCAGAATTCACTGGGTTTACCAGAAATGACCTCTTGCTTGTAGGAAGACACAGATCCTGGGGTTTAACTCCATTTCTGAAGGGAAATTCAGTCCAGTGTTCTCATCCCTGAAACACACTCTGTTTTCACAGAAGAAGCAAGCTATTCTTTCCAGCATCTCCAATACATCAAGAAACATGAGCATGCCCAGAAAAAAAGAACTGTGTTTCCTACTCATACGGACCATGTCTAGTTAAACTCTGCTTATGAAACTGATATAAACCACAGCTCCTCTTACATAAATGCTCTTTAGGTAATAGTGAGAATCGAGTTGGTTTCGTGAGCTGTTTAAAATCATTTGAGACCAAAATTCACTTTGTTTAGCAGAAATGAACTGTTGCTTTTAGGAATACACAGATCCAGGGGTTTAACTCCGTTTCTGAAGGGATATTCAGACCAGTGTTCTTATCCATGTAACACATGCTGTTTTAACGCAAGAAGCATCCTCTTCTTTGCAGCGTCTCCTATACAACAAGAACCATGAGCATGCCCAGAAAAAAAGAACTGCGTTTCCTACTCATCGGACTATATGAGGTACAACTCTGCTTATAAAACTGATACAAGCCACAGATCCTCTTACATAAATGCTTTTTAGTGAATAGTGATAATTGCGTTGGGTTCTTGAACTGTGTAAAACCATTTGAGCCCAAAATTCACTAGGTTTACCAGAAATGAACTCTTTCTTGTAGGAAGAAACAAATCCTGGGCTTTCACTCCGTTTCTGAAGGGAAATTCAGACCAGTGTTCTCATACATGAAACACACTATGTTTTTATGCAAGAAGCAAGCTCTTCTTTCCAGCGTCTCCAATACAGCAAGAAACATGTGCAAGCCACGAATAAAAGAACTGTGTTCCCCATCATACAGACCATATCTAGTACAACTCTGCTCATGAAGCTGATACAAACCACAGCTTCTCTTACATAAACGCTCTTTAGTTAATAGTGTGAAACGCGTTGGGTTCATGAACTGTGTAAATTCATTTGGCTGCAAATTCACAGGGTTTACCAGAAATGACCTCTTGCTTGTAGGAAGACACAGATCCTGTGGTTTAACTCAGTTTCTGAAGGGAAATTCAGACCAGTGTTCTCTTGCATGAAACACCATCTGTTTTAAAGCAAAAGCATGCTCTTCTTTCCAGTGTCTCCAATACAGCAAGAAACATGAGCAAGCCACAAATAAAAGAACTGTGTTTCTTACTCATACGGATCATATCTAGTTCAACGCTGATTATGAAACTGATACAAACCACAGCTCCTGTCAAATAAATGCTCTTTAGTTAATAATGTGAAATGTGTTGGGTTTGTGAACTGTGTAAATACTTTAGAGCCGCAAATTCAGTGGTTTTACCATAAATGCTCTTTTGTATGTAGGAAGAAACACATCCTGGATCTTAAATCCATTTGAGAAGGAAATTTCAGACCAGTGTTCTCATCCATGAAACACACTCTTTTTTAATGCAAGAAGCATGCTCTTCATTCCAGAGTCTCCAATACAGCAAGAAACATGAAAAAGCCCAGAAAAACAGAACTGTGTTCCCCATCATATGGACCATATCTAGTTCAACTCTGCTCATGAAGCTGATACAAACCACAGCTCCTCTTAAATAAACGCTCTTTAGTTAATAGTGTGAAACGCGTTGGGTTCGTGAACTGTGTAAATTCATTTGAGCCGAAAATTCCATGTGTTTACCAGAAATGACTCTTGCTTGTAGAAAGACACAGATCCTGTGGTTTAACTGAGTTTCTGAAGGGAAATTCCAACCAGTGTTCTCATCCATAAAACACACTTTGTTTTAATGTAAGAAGCATGCTCATCTTTCCAGCGTCTCCAATAGAGCAAGAAACATGAGCAAGCCCTAAATAAAATAACTGTGTATCCTACTCATACGGACCACATCTAATTCAATTCTGCTCATGAAACTGATACAAACCACAGCTCTTCTTACATAAATGCTCTTAGGTTAATAGTGAGAAACGCGTTGGCTTCGTTAACTGTGTAAATTCATTTGAGACGCCAATATACTGGGTTTACCAGAAATGACCTCTTGCTTGTAGGAAGACAGAGATCCTGTGTTTTAATTCCGTTTCTGAAGGGAAATTCAGACCGGTGTTCTCATCCCTGACACACCCTGTGTTTTAACACAGGAAGCATGCTGATCTTTCCAGCATGTCCAATAGAGCAAGAAACATGAGCAAGCCCCAAATAGAAGAACTGTGTTTCCTACTCATACGGCTCATATGCAGTTCAACTCTGCTTATGAAACTGATACAAACCACAGCTCCTGTTAAATAAATGCTCTTTATTTAATAGTGTGAAATGCTATGGGTTTGTGAACTGTGTAAATTCATTTGAGAATCAAATTCACTGGTTTTACCATAAATGCTCTCTTGATTGTAGGAAAAAACAAATCCTGGATCTTAAATTCATTTCAAAGGGAAATTCAGAAGTGTTCTCTTCCATTTAACACACTCTGTTTTAATGCAAGAAGCATGCTCTTCTTTCCAGCATCTCCAATACAGCAAGAAACTTGAGCAAGGCCCGAATAAATGAACTGTGCTTCCTACTAATACAGATCATATCTAGTTCATCGCTGATTATGAAACTGATACAAACCACAGCTCATGTTAAATAAATGTTCTTTCTTTATAGTGAGAAACACATTGGGCTTGTGTTCTGTGTAAATTCATTTGAGACACAAATTCACTGGTTTTACCAGAAATCCTCTCTTGCTTCTAGGAATCCACAGCTCCTGGATATTTAATCCATTTCGGAAGGGAAATTCAAACTTGTGTTCTCATCCATGAAACACACTCTGTTTTAACGCAAGAAGAATCTCTTCTTTCCAGAGTCTCCAATACAGCAAGAAACATGAGCAAGCCCAGAATAAAAGAACTGTGTTTCCCACTAATACGGACCATATCTAGTTCAATTCTGCTCATGAAACTGGTACAAACCACAGCTCATCTTACATAAATGCTCTTAATTTAATAGTAAGAAACGCGTTGGGTGGTGAACTGTGTAAATTCAATTAAGCCGAAAATTCCCTGGATTTACCAGAAATGTCCTCTTGCTTGTAGGAATACACAGAAACTGTGGTTTAACTCTGTTTCTGAAGGGAAATTCAGACCATTGTTCTCTTCCATGAAACACAATCTGTTTTAACGCAAGAAGCATGCTCTTCTTTCCAGTGTCTTTAATACAGCAAGAAACATGAGCAAGCCACGAATAAAAGAATTGTGTTTCCTACTCATACAGATCATATCTAGTTCAATGCTGATTATGAAACTGATACAAACCACAGCTCATGTTAAATAAATGCTCTTTAGTTAATAGTGTGAAATGCTTTGGGTTTGTGAACTGTCTAAATTCATTTGAGCTGCAAATTCCATAGTTTTTACCATAAATGCTGTCTTGCTTGTAGGAAGAAACAGATCCTGGATCTTAAATCCTTTTCAGAAGGGAAATTCAGACCAGTGTTCTCATCCATGAAACACACTATGTTTTAACGCAAGAAGCATGCTCTTCTTTCCAGGGTCTCCAATACAGCAAGAAACATGAGCAAGCCCAGAAAAAAAGAACTGTGTTTCCTACTCATACGGACCATATCTAGTTCAATTCTGCTCATGAAACTGACGCAAACCAAACTCTTCTTAAATAAAGGCTCTTTAGATAATAGTGAGAAACGTGTAGGGTTCGTGAACTGTTTAAATTCATTTGAGCTGCCAATTCACTGGGTTTACCAGAAATGACCTATTGCTTGTAGGAAGACACAGATCATGTGGTTTAACTCTGTTTCTGAAGGGAAATTCAGACCAGTGTTCTCTTCCATGAAACACCATCTGTTTTAAAGCAAAAAGCATGCTCTTCTTTCCAATGTCTCCAATACAGCAAGAAACATGAGCAAGCCACAAATAAAAGAACTGTGTGTCCTACTCATACGGATCATATCTACTTCAACGCTGATTATGAAATTGATACAAACCACAGCACCTGTTAAATAAATGCTCTTTAGTTAATATGGTGAAATGTGTCGGTTTTGTGAACTGTGTAAATTCATTTGAGCTGCAAATTCACTGGTTTTACCATAAATGCTCTCTTGCTTGTACGAAGAAACAAATCCTGGATCTTAAATCAATTTCAGAAGGGAAATTCACCAGAGTTCTCTTCCAATTAACACACTCTGTTTTAATGCAAGAAGCATGCTCTTCTTTCCAGCATCTCCAACAGCAAGAAATTTGAGCAAGGCCCGAATAAATGAACTGTGCTTCTTACTCATACGGATCATATCTAGTTCATTGCTGATTATGAAACTGATACAAACCACAGCTCATGTTAATTAAATGCTCTTTCTCTATAGTGAGAAATGTGTTGGCTTTGTGTTCTGAGTTAATTCATTTGAGACACAAAATCACTGGTTTTACCAGAAATGCTCTCTTGCTTGTAGGAAGACACAGATCCTGGATCTTAAATCCATTTAAGAAGTGAAATTCAAACCAGTGTTCTCATCCATGAAACACCATCTGTTTTAAAGCAAGAAGCATGCTCTTCTTTCCAGTGTCTCCAATACAGCCAGAAACATGAGCAAGCCACGAAAAAAGAACTGTGTTCCTTACTCATACGGATCATATCTAGATGAATGCTGATTATGAAACTGATACAAACCACAGCTCCTGTTAAATAAATGCTCTTTACTTAATATTGTGAAATATGTTGAGTTTTTGAACTGTGTAAATTCATTTGAGGGGCAAATTCACTGGTTTTACCATAAATGCTCTCTTGCTTTTAGGAAGAAAATAATCCTGGATCTTAAATCCATTTCAGAAGGGAAATTCACCAGTGTTCTCTTCCATTTAACACACTCTGTTTTAATGCAAGAAGCATGTTCTTCTTTCCAGCATCTCCAATACAGCAAGAAACATGAGCAAGCCCAGAATAAAAGAACTGTGTTTTCCACTCATACGGACCTTATCTAGTTCAATTCTGCTCATGAAACTGATACCAATCACAGCACTTCTTATATAAATGCTCTTAAGTTAATATTGAGAATCGCGTTGGGTGGTGAACTGTGTAAATTCAATTGAACCGAAAATTCCCTGGCTTTATCAGAAATGACCTCTTGCTTGTAGGAATACACAGATCCTGTGGTTTAACTCTGTTTCTGAAGGGAAATTCAGATCATTGTTCTCTTCCATGAAAGACAATCTGTTTTAACACAAGAAGCATGCTCTTCTTTCGAGTGTCTCCAATACAGCAAGAAACATGAGCAAGCCACAAATAAAAGAACTGTGTTTCCTACTCATACGCATCCTATCTAGTTCAACGCTCATTATGAAACTGATACCAACCACAGCTAATGTTAAATAAATGCTCGTTAGTTTATAGTGAGAAACGCGTTGGTTTGTGTTCTGTGTAAATTCATTTGAGACGCAAATTCACTGGTTTTACCATAACTGATCTCTTGCTTGTAGGAAGACACAGATCCTGGATCTTAAATCCATTTGAGAAGGGAAATTCAAACCTGTGTTCTCATCCATGAAATACACTGTGTTTTAACGCAAGAAGAATGCTCTTCTTTCCACAGTCTCCAATACAGCAAGAAACATGAGCAAGCCACGAATAAAAGATTTGTGTTTCCTACTCATACAGATCATATCTAGTTCAATGCTGATTAGGAAACTGATACAAAACACAGCTCATGTTAAATAAATGCTCTTTAGTTAATAGTGTGAAATGCTTTGGGTTTGTGAACTGTCTAAATTCTTTTGAGCCGCAAATTCCATAGCTTTTACCATAAATGCTCTCTTGCTTGTAGGAAGAAACAGATCCTGGATCTTAAATCCTTTTCAGAAGGGAAATTCAGACCAGTGTTCTCATCCATGAAACACACTCTGTTTTAACGCAAGAAGCATGCTCTTCTTTCCAGGGTCTCCAATACAGCAAGAAACATGAGCAAGCCCAGAAAAAAAGAACTGTGTTTCCTACTCATACGGACCATATCTAGTTCAATTCTGCTCATGAAACTGACACAAACCAAACTCTTCTTAAATAAAGGCTCTTTAGATAATAGTGAGAAACGTGTAGGGTTCGTGAACTGTTTAAATTCATTTGAGCTGCCAATTCACTGGGTTTACCAGAAATGACCTCTTGCTTGTAGGAAGACACAGATCATGTGGTTTAACTCTGTTTCTGAAGGGAAATTCAGACCAGTGTTCTCTTCCATGAAACACCATCTGTTTTAAAGCAAAAAGCATGCTCTTCTTTCCAATGTCTCCAATACAGCAAGAAACATGAGCAAGCCACGAATAAAAGAACTGTGTGTCCTACTCATACGGATCATATCTACTTCAACGCTGATTATGAAATTGATACAAACCACAGCACCTGTTAAATAAATGCTCTTTAGTTAATATGGTGAAATGTGTCGGTTTTGTGAACTGTGTAAATTCATTTGAGCTGCAAATTCACTGGTTTTACCATAAATGCTCTCTTGCTTGTACGAAGAAACAAATCCTGGATCTTAAATCCATTTCAGAAGGGAAATTCACCAGAGTTCTCTTCCATTTAACACACTCTGTTTTAATGCAAGAAGCATGCTCTTCTTTCCAGCATCTCCAACAGCAAGAAATTTGAGCAAGGCCCGAATAAATGGACAGTGCTTCTTACTCATACGGATCATATCTAGCTCATTGCTGATTATGAAACTGATACAAACCACAGCTCATGTTAATTAAATGCTCTTTCTTTATAGTGAGAAACGTGTTGGCTTTGTGTTCTGATTTAATTCATTTGAGACACAAAATCACTGGTTTTACCAGAAATGCTCTCTTGCTTGTAGGAAGACACAGATCCTGGATCTTAAATCCATTTAAGAAGTGAAATTCAAACCAGTGTTCTCATCCATGAAACACCATCTGTTTTAAAGCAAGAAGCATGCTCTTCTTTCCAGTGTCTCCAATACAGCAAGAAACATAAGCAAGCCCAGAATAAAAGAACTGTGTTTTCCACTCATACGGACCTTATCTAGTTCAATTCTGCTCATGAAACTGATACCAATCACAGCACTTCTTATATAAATGTTCTTAAGTTAATATTGAGAATCGCGTTGGGTGGAAAACTGTGTAAATTCAATTGAGCCGAAAATTCCCTGGGTTTACCAGAAATGACCTCTTGCTTGTAGGAATACACAGATCCTGTGGTTTAACTCTGTTTCTGAAGGGAAATTCAGACCATTGTTCTCTTCCATGAAAGACAATCTGTTTTAACACAAGAAGCATGCTCTTCTTTCTAGTGTCTCCAATACAGCAAGAAACATGAGCAAGCCACAAATAAAAGAACTGTGTTTCCTACTCATACGCATCCTATCTAGTTCAATGCTGATTGTGAAACTGATACCAACCACAGCTAATGTTAAATAAATGCTCGTTAGTTTATAGTGAGAAACGCGTTGGTTTGTGTTCTGTGTAAATTCATTTGAGACGCAAATTCACTGGTTTTACCATAACTGATCTCTTGCTTGTAGGAAGACACAGATCCTGGATCTTAAATCCATTTCAGAAGGGAAATTCAAACCTGTGTTCTCATCCATGAAACACACTCTGTTTTATGCAAGAAACATTCTGATCTTTTCAGCGTCTCCAATAGAGCAAGAAACATGAGCAAGACCCAAATCAAAGAACTGTGTTTCCTACTCATACGGCTCATATCTATTTCAACTCTGCTTATGAAACAGATACAAACCACAGCTCCTGTTAAATAAATGCTCTTTTGTTAATAGTGTGACATGCTTTGGGTTTGTGAACTGTTTAAATTCATTTGAGCCGCAAATTCACTGGTTTTAGCATAAATGCTGTCTTGCTTGTAGGAAGAAACAGATCCTGGATTATAAATCCATTACAGAAGGGAAATTCAGACCAGTGTTCTCAACCATGAAACACACTCTGTTTTAATGCAGGAAGCATGCTCTTCTTTCCAGAGTCTCCAATACAGCAAGAAACATGAGCAAGCCCAGAAAAAAAGAACTGTATTTCCTACTCATACAGACCATATGTAGTTCAATTCTGCTCATGAATCTGATACAAACCACAGCTCTTCTTACATAAGTGCTCTTTATTTAATAGTGTGAATCGCGTTGCGTTGGTGAACTGTGTAAATTCATCTGAGCCGCCAATTCACTGGGTTTACCAGAAATGACCTCTTGATTGTAGGATGACACAGATCCTGCGGTTTAATTCAGTATCTGAAGTGAAATTCAGACCAGTGTTCTCATCCCTGAAACACCCTGTGTTTTAACAAAAGAAGCAAGCTGATCTTTCCAGCATGTCCAATAGAGCAAGAAACATGAGCAAGCCCCAAATAAAAGAACTGTGTTTCCTACTCATTTGGCTCATTTGTAGTTCAACTCTGCTTATGAAACTGATACAAACCACAGCTCCTGTTAAATAAATGCTCTTTAGTTAATAGTGTGAAACGCTTTGGGTTTGTGAATTGTGTAAATTCATTGAGCCTCAAATTCACTGGGTTTACAGGAAATGACCTCTTGCTTGTAGGAATACACAGATCCTGTGGTTTAACACTGTTTCCGAAGGGAAATTCAGACCATTGTTCTCTTCCATGAAACACAATCTGTTTTAATGCGAGAAGCATGCTCTTCTTTCCAGTGTCTCCAATACAGCAATAAACATGAGCAAGCCACGAATAAAAGAACTGTGTTTCCTACTCATACGGATCATATCTAGTTCAACGTTGATTATGAAACTGATACAAACCACAGCTCCTGTTAAATAAATGCTCTTTAGTTAATAGTGAGAAACGCGTTGGGTTCGTGAACTGTGTAAATTCTTTAGAGCCGAAATTGACTGGGTTTACGAGAAATGACCTCTTGCTTGTAGGAAGACACAGATCCCGTGATTTAACTGAGTTTCTGAAGGGAAATTCAGACCAGTGTGCTCTTCCATGAAACACACTCTGTTTTATCGCAAGAAGCATGCTGATCTTAACAGCCTCTCCAATTGAGCAAGAAACATGAGCAAGCCTCAAATAAAAGAACTGTTTTTCCTACTCATACGGATCATATCTAGTTCAACGTTGATTATGAAACTGATACATAGCACAGCTCATGTTAAATAAAAGCTCTTTAGTTTATAGTGAGAAGCGCGTTGGGTTTGTGTTCTGTGTAAACACATTTGAGAAGCAAATTCACTGGTTTTACCATAAATGCTCTCTTGCTTGTAGGAAGAAACAGTTCCTGGATCTTAAATCCATTTCAGAAGGGAAATTCAGACCAGTGTTCTCATCCATGAAACACACTCTGTTTTAATGCAAGAAGCATGCTCTTCTTTCCAGAGTCTCCAATACAGCAAGAAACATGAGCAAGCCCAGAAAAAAAGAAATGTGTTTCCCACTCATACGGACCATATCTAGTTAAACTCTGCTCATGAAACTGATACAAACCACAACTCCTCTTACATAAACACGCTTTATTTAAGTGTGAAATGCGTTGGGTTCGTGAACTGTGTAAATTCATTTGAGCCGAAAATTCTCTGGGTTTACGAGAAATGACCTCTTGCTTGTATGAAGACACAGATCCCGTGGTTTAACTGAGTTTCTAAAGGGAAATTCAGACCAGTGTGCTCTTCCATGAAACACACTCTGTTTTGTCGCAAGAAGCATGCTAATCTTTCCAGAGTCTCCAATACAGCAAGAAACATGAGCAAGCCCAGAAAAAAAGAACTGTGATTCCTACTCATACGTCTCATATGTAGTTCAACTCTGCTCATGAAACTGATACAAACCACAGTTCCTGTTAAATAAATGCTCGTTAGTTTATAGTGGGAAACGCGTTGGGTTTGTGTTCTATGTAAATTCATTTGAGACGCAAATTCACTGGTTTTACCAGAAATGCTCTCTTGCTTGTAGGAAAACTCAGATCCTGGATCTTAAATCCATTTCAGAAGGGAAATTCAAACCTGTGTTCTCATCCATGAAACACACTCTGTTTTAACGCAAGAAGAATGCTCTTCTATCAAGGGTCTCCAATACAGCAAGAAACATGAGCAAGGACAGAAAAAAAGAACTGTGTTTCCCACTCATACGGACCATATCTAGTTCAATTCTGCTCATGAAACTGATACAAACCACAGATGTTCTTACATAAATGCTGTTTAATTAATAGTGAGAAACGTGTTGGGTTCATGAACTGTGTAAATTCATTTGAGACGAAAATTCACGGGGTTTACCAGAAATGACCTCTTGCTTGTAGGAAGACACAGATCCTGTGGTTTAAGTCCGTTTCTGAAGAGAAATTCAGACCAGATTTCTCTTCCATGTGACACACTCTGTTTTAACGCAAGAAGCATTCTCTTCTTTCCAGCGTCTCCAATACAGCAAGAAACACGAAGAAGCCCCAAATAAGAGAAATGTGCTTCCTACTCATATGGATCATATCTAGTTCAATGCTGATTATGAAACTGATACAAACCAGACCTCATGTTAAATAAAAGCTCTTTCTATATAGTGAGAAACGCGTTGGGTTTGTGTTCTGTGTAAATTACTTTGAGACGCAAAATCACTGGTTTTTACCATAAATGCTCTCTTCCTTGTAGGAAGAAATACATCCTGGATCTTAAATCCATTTCTGAAGGGAAATTCAAACATGTGTTCTCATCCATGAAACACAATCTGTTTTAACGCAGGAAGAATCTCTTATTTACAGAGTCTCCAATACAGCAAGACGCATGAGCAAGCCCAGAAAAAAAGAACTGTGTTTCCAACTCATACGGATCCTATCTAGTTCAACGCTGATTATGAAACTGACACAAACCACGGCTCTTCTTACATAAATGCTCTTTAGTTTATAGTGAGAAACGCGTTGGGTTTGTGTTCTGTGTAAATTCATTTGAGACGCAAATTCACTGGTTTTACCATAACTGATCTCTTGCCTGTAGGAAGAAACAGATCCTGTACCTTAAATCCAATTCAGAAGGGAAATTCAGACAAGTGTTCTCATCCATGAACCACACTCTGTTTTAACGCAAGAAGCATGCTCTTCTTTACAGAGTCTCCAATACAGCAAGAAACATGAGCAAGCACAGAAAAAAAGAACTGTGTTTTTCCACTCATACTGACCATAACTAGTTCAACTCTGCTCATGAAGCTGATACAAACCACAGCTCCCCTTACATAAACTCTATTTAGTAAATAGTGTGAAGCGTGTTGTGTTTGTGAACTGTGTAAATTCATTTGAGCCGAAAATTCCCTGGGTACCAGAAAAGACCTCTTGCTTGTAGGAAGACACAGATCCTGTGGTTTAACTGAGTTTCTGAAAGGAGATTCAGTCCAGTGTTCTCATCCATGAAACACACAATGTTTTAACGCAAGAAGCATGCTGATCTTTCCAGCGTCTCCAATACAGCAAGCAACATGAGCAAGCCAGGAATAAAAGAACTGTGTTTCCTACTCATATGGATCATATCTAGTTCAACGCTGATTATGAAACTGATAGAAACCAGAGATCAAGTGAAATAAATGCTCTTTCTTTATAGGGAGAAACGCGTTGGGTTTGTGTTCTGTGTAAATTCATTTGAGACACAAATTCACTGGTTTTACCAGAAATCCTCTCTTGCTTCTAGGAAGACACAGGTCATGGATCTTAAATCCATTTCAGAAGGGAAATTCAAACATGTGTTCTCATCCATGAAACACACTATGTTTTAATGCAAGAAGAATCTCTTCTTTCCAAAGTCTCCAATACAGCAAGAAACATGAGCAAGCCCAGAATAAAAGAACTGTTTTTCCACTCATACAGACCATATCTAGTTCAACACTGCTCATGAAGCTGATACAAACCACAGCTCCTTTTACATAAACGCTCCTTAGTTAATAGTGCGAAATGCGTTGGGTTCATGAACTGTGTAAATTCTTTAGAGCCGAAAATTCACTGGGTTTACGAGAAATGACCTCTTGCTTGTAGGAAGACACAGATCCTGTGGTTTAACTGAGTTTCTGAAGGGAAATTCAGACCAGTGTTCTCATCCATGAAACACCCTCTGTTTTATCGCAAGAAGCATGCTGATCTTAACAGCCTCTCCAATAGAGCAAGAAACATGAGCAAGCCTCAAATAAAGGAACTGTGTTTCCTACTCATACGGATCATATCTATTTAAACTCTGCAACCGAAACTGATACAAACCATAGCTCCTGTTAAATAAATGCTCTTTAGTTAATTGTGTGAAATGCTTTGGTTTTGTAAACTGTGTAAATTCATTAGAGCCACAAATTCACTGGTTTTACCATAAATTCTCTCCTGCTTGTAGGAAGAATCACATCCTGGATCTTAAATCCATTTCAGAAGGAAAATTCAGACCAGTGTTCTCATCCATGAAACACACTCTGTTTTAATGCAAGAAGCATGCTCTTCTTTCCAGAGTCACCAATACAGCTAGAAACATGAAAAAGCCCAGAAAAAAAGAACTGTGTTTCCTATTCATGCGGACTATATCTAGTTCAATTCTGCTCATGAAACTGATACAAAACACAGCTCCTCTTACATAAATGCTCTTTAGTTAATAGTGAGAAACGCATTGGATTCGTGAACTGTGTAAATTCATTTGAGCCGCCAAAATCTCTGGGTTTACCAGAAATGACCTCTTATTGTAGGAAGACACAGATCCTGTGGTTTAACTCCGATTCTGAAGGGAAATTCAGACCAGTGTTCTCTTCCATGAAACACACTCTGTTTTAACACAAGAAGCATGCTCTTCTTTCCAGCGTCTCCAATAGAGCATGAAACATGAGCAAGCCCCAAATAAAAGAACTGTGTTTCCTACTCATGTGGCTCATATCTAGTTCAACTCTGATTATGAAACTGATACAAACCACAGCTCCTGATAAATAAATGCTCTTTAGTTAATGTGGAGAAATGCGTTGGGTTTGTGAACTGTGTAAATTCATTTGAGCAACAAATTCACTGGGTTTACCAGAAATGACCTCTTGCTTGTAGGAAGACACAGATCCTGGTACTTACATCCATTTGAGAAGGGAAATTCAAACCTGTGTTCTCCTCCATGAAACACACTCTGTTATATCCCAAGAAGAATGCTCTTTTTTCCAGATTCTCCAGTGCAACAAGACACATGAGCAAGCCCAGAATAAAAGAACTTTTTTTCCCACTCATACGGACCATATCTAGTTCAACTCTGCTCATGAAGCTGTTACAAACCACAGCTACTCTTACATAAACGCTCTTTCGTTAATAGTGTGAAGGCGTTGGGTTTGTGAACTGTGTAAATTCATTTGAGCCACAAATTCACTGCATTTACCATAAATGCTCTCTTGCTTGTGGGAAGAAACAGATCCAGGATCTTAAATCCATTTCAGAAGGGAAATTCAGACCAGTGTTCTCATCCATGAAACACACTCTGTTTTAACGCAAGAAGCATGCTCTTCTTTCCAGAGACTCCAATACAGCAAGAAACATGAGCAAGCCCCCCAAAAAAGAACTGTGTTTCCTATCCATATGGACCATATCTAGTTCAATTCTGCTCATGAAACTGATACAAACCACAGCTCTAATAACATAAATGCTCTTTAGTTAATAGTGAGAAACGCGTATGGATCGTGAACTTTGTAAATTCATTTGAGCAGCAAATTCACTGGGTTTACCAGAAATGACCTCTTGCTTGTAGGAAGACAAATATCCTGGATCTTAAATCCATTTCAGAAGGGAAATTCAAACCTGTGTTCTCATCCATGAAACACACTCTGTTTAAAGGCAAGAAGAATGCTCTTCTTTCCAGAGTCTCCAATGCAGCAAGACACATGAGCAAGCCCAGAAAAAAGAATTGTGTTTCCCACTCATACAGACCATATCTAGTTCAACTCTGCTCATGAAGTTGTTACAAACCACAGCTCCTCTTACATGAACGCTCTTTAGTTAATAGTGTGAAAGGCATTGGGTTCGTGAACTGTGTAAATTCCTTTGAGCTGAAAATTCACTGGGTTTACCAGAAATGACCTCTTGCTTGTAGGAAGACACAGATCCTGTGGTTTAACTCTGTTTCGGAAGGGATAGTCAGACCAGTGTTCTCATCCATGAAACACACTCTGTTTTAACGCAAGAAGAATGCTCTTATTTCCAGATTCTCCAATACAGCAAGAAAAATGAGCAAGCCCAGAAAAAAAGAACTGTGTTTCCCTCTTTTACGGACCTTATCTACTTCAAATCTGCTCATGAAACTGATACAAACAACAGCTCTTCTTATATAAACACTCTTTAGTTAATTTTGAGAAATGCATTGGGTTTGTGAACTGTGTAAATTCATTTGATCCGCAAGTTCACTGCTTTTACCATAACTCCTCTCTTGCTTGTGGGAAGAAACAGATCCAGGATCTTAAATCCATTTCAGAAGGGAAATTCAGACCAGTGTTCTCATCCATGAAACACACTATGTTTTAACGCAGGAAGCATGCTCGTCTTTCCATAGAATACCATACAGCAAGAAACACGAGCAAGCCCAGAAAAAAAGAACTGTGTTTCCTATTCATACGGACCATATCTAGTTCAATTCTGCTCATGAAACTGATACAAACCACAGCTCTTATAATATAAAGGCTCTTTAGTTAATAGTGAGAAACGCATTGGTTTCGTGAACTGTGTAAATTCATTTCAGCCGCAAAATCGCTGGGTTTACCAGAACTGACCTCTTGCATGCAGGAAGACACAGATCCTGAGGTTTAATTCAGTATCTGAAGTGAAATTCAGACCAGTGTTCTCTTCCATGAAACACAATCTGTTTTAACGCAAGAAGCATGCTCTTCTTTCCAGCGTCTCTAATACAGCAAGAAAAATGAGCAAGCCACGAATAAAAGAACTGTGTTTCCTACTCTTAGGGATCATATATAGTTCAACGCTGATTATGAAACTGATACAAACCACAGCTCATGTTAAATAAATGCTCTTTAGTTTATACTGAGAATCACGTTGGGTTTTTGTTCTGTGTAAATACATTTGAGACGAAAATTCACTGGTTTTACCAGAAATACTCTCTTGTTTGTAGGAAGACAAAGATCCTGGATCTTAAATAAATTTCAGAAGGGAAATTCAAACCTGTGTTCTCATCCATGAAACACACTCTGTTTTAACGCAAGAAGAATGCTCTTCTTTCCAGAGTCTCCAATGCAGCAAGACACATGAGCAAGCCCAGAAAAAAAGGACTGTGTTTCCCACTCATACAGACCATATGTAGTTCAACTCTGCTTGTGAAGCTGTTACAAACCACAGCTACTCTTATATAAACGCTCTTTAGTTAATAGTGTGAAAGGCGTTGGATTCGAGAACTGTGTATATTCATTTGAGCAGAAAATTCACTGCTTTAACACAAACAGCTCTCTTGCTTGTGGGAAGAAAAAGATCCTGGATTTTAAATCCATTTCCGAATGGAAATACAGACCAGTGTTCTCATCCATGAAACAAACTCTGTTTTAACGCAAGAAGCATGCTCTTCTTTCCAGAGTCTCCAATACAGCAAGAAACATGAGCAAACCCAGACCAAAAGAACTGTGTTTCCTACTCATACGGATCATATCTAGTACAACACTGTTCATGAAATTGATACAAACCTCAGCTCCTCTTACATATATGCTCTTTAGTTAAATGTGGGAAATGAGTTGGGTTTGTGAATTGTGTAAATACATTTGTGCCGCAAATTCACTGGATTTACCAGAAATGACCTCTTGCATATTAGAAGACAGAGATGGTGTGATTTAACTCCATTTATGAATGGAAATTCCGATCAGTGTTCTCATCCTTTAAACACACTCTGTTTTAACACAAGACGCATGCTCTTCTTTCCAGCGTCTCCAATACTTCAAGAAACATGAGCAAGACCCAAATAAAAGAATTGTGTTTCCTACTCATACGGATCATATCCATTTCAACTCTGCTTTTGAAACTGATAAAAAACACAGCTCCTGTTAAATAAATGCTCTTAAGTTAATAGTGAGAAATGTGATGGGGTTGTGAACTGTGTAATTTCATTTGAGCCGCAAATTCACTGGTTTTACCAGAAATGCTCTCTTGCTTGTAGGAATAAACAGATCCTGGATCTTAAATCCATTTCAGAATTGAAGTTCAGACCAGTGTTCACATCCATGAAACACACTCTGTTTTAACGCAAGAAGCATGCTCTTCTGTCCAGAGTCTCCAATACAGCAAAAGCATGAGCAAACTCAGAAAAAAAGAACTGTGTTTCCTATTCATACAGACCATATCTAGTTCAACTCTGCTCATGAAACTGATACAAACCACAGCTCCTCTTACATAAAAGCTCCTTAGTTAATAGTGAGAAACGTGTTGGGTTTTTGAACTCTGTAAATTCATATGAGCCACAAATTCACTGGGTTTACCAGAAATGACCTCTTGCTTGTAGGAAGACACAGATTCTGTGGTTATAGCCCCTTTCAGAAGGAAAATTCAGAGCAGTGTTCTCATCCATTAAACACTCTCTGTTTTAATGCAAGAAGCATGCTCTTCTTTCTAGTGTCTCCAATACATCATGGAACATGTGCATGCCCAGAATAAAACAACTGTGTTTCATACTCATCCAGCCCATATCTAGTACAACTCTGCTTATGAAACTAATAAAAACCACAGCTCCACTTACATAAATGCTCTCTAGTTAATAATGTGAAATGCTTTGCTTTTGTGAACTTTGTAAATTCACTTGAAACTCAAATTCAATGATTTTACAGGAAATGCACTCTTGCTTGTAGGAAGACACAGATGCTGTGGTTTAACTCCGTTTCTGAAGGGAAATTCAGACCTGAGTTCTCTTCCATGAAAAAAACTGTTTTAACGCAAGAAGCATGCTCTTCTTTCCAGCGTCTCCAATACTTCAAGAAAAATGAGCAAGCCCCAAACAAAAGAACTATGTTTCCTACTCATACGGATCATATATATTTGAACTCTGCTTATGAAACTGATAAAAACCACAGCTCCTGTTAAATAAATGCTCTTTTATTAATTGTGAGAAACACGATGGGGTGTGAACTGTGTAATTTCATTTGAGCCGCAAAATCACTGGATTTATGTGAAATGCTCTGTTGCTTGTAGGAATAAACAGATCCTGGACCTTAAATCCATTTCAGAATTGAAATTCAGACCAGTGTTCTCATCCATGAAACACCCTCTCTTTTAACGCAAGAAGCATGCTCTTCTTTCCAGAATCTCCAATACAGCAAGAAACATCAGTAAACTCAGAAAAAAGAACTGAGTTTCCTATTCATACGGACCATATCTAGTTCAACTCTGCTCATGAAACTGATACAAACCACAGGACCTCTTACATAAATGCTCTTTAGTTAATAGTGAGAAACGTGTTGGGATCGTGAACTGTACAAATTCATTTGAGCCGCAAATTCACTGGGTTTACCAGAAATGACCTCTTGCTTGTAAGAAGACACAGATCCTGTGGTTTTACTCCGTGTCTGAAGGGAATTTCATATCAGTGTTTTCATCCTTTAAACACACTCTGTTTTATCACAAGACGCATGCTCTTCTTTCCAGCGTCTCCAATACTTCAAGAAACATGAGCAAGCCCCAAATAAAAGAATTGTGTTTCCTACTCATACAGATCATATCCATTTCAACTCTGCTTTTGAAACTGATAAAAAACACAGCTCCTGTTAAATAAATGCTCTTAAGTTAATAGTGAGAAACGTGATGGGGTTGTGAACTGTGTAATTTCATTTGAGCCGCAAATTCACTGGGTTTACCAGAAATGACCTCTTGCTTGTAAGAAGACACAGATCCTGTGGTTTTACTCCATGTCTGAAGGGAATTTCATATCAGTGTTCTCATCCTTTAAACACACTCTGTTTTAATGCAAGAAACATGCTCCTCTTTCCAGCGTCTCCAATACAGCACGGAACATGAGCATGCCCAGAATAAAAGAACTGAGTTTCCTACTCATACAGACTATATCTAGTTCAACTCTGCTTATGTAACTCGTAAAAACCAGAGCTCCTCTTACATAAATGCTCTCTAGTTAATAGTGTGAAATGCTATGGGTTTGTAAACTGTGTAAATTCTTTTGAGCCACAAATTCAATGGTTTTACCAGAAATGCCCTCTTACTTGTAGGAAAACACAGATCCTGGATCTTAAATCCCTTTCTGAAGGGAAATTCAGACAAGTGTTCTCATCCATGAAACAAACTCTGTTTTAATGCAAGAAGCATGCTCTTCTTTCCCGCGCCTCCAATATTGCAAGAGACATGAGAAAGCCACGAATAAAAGAACTGTTTTTCCTTCTCATACGGATCATATCTAGTTCAACTCTGCTTATGAAACTGATACAAACCACAGCTCATGGTAATAAAACGCCCTTTAGTTAAATGTGAGAAACACGTTGGGTTCGTGAACTGTATAAATTCATTTGAGCCACAAATTCACTGGCTTTACCAGAAATGACCTCTAGCTTGTGGGAAGACACAGATGCTGTGGTTTTACTCCGTTTCTGAGGGAAATTCAGACCAGTGTTCTCATCCATGAAACACACTCTGTTTTAATGCAAGAAGCATGCTCTTCTTTCCAGAGTCTCCAATACAGCAAGAAAAATTAGCTAGCCAGGAAAAATGAACTGTGTTTCCCACACATATGGATCATATCTAGTTCAACTCTGCTTATAAAACTGATACAAACCACAGCTCCTCTTAAATAAATGCTCTTTAGTTAATAGTGAGAAATGCTTTGTGTTTGTGAACCGTGTAATTTCATTTGAGTCGCACATTCATTGGTTTTACCAGAAATGCTCTCTTGCTTGTAGGAATAAACAGATCTTGGATGTTAAATCCATTTCAGAATTGAAATTCAAACCAGTGTACTCATCCATAAAACACACTCTGTTTTAACGCAAGAAGCATGCTCTTCTTTCCAGAGTCTCCAATCAGCAAAACACGAGCAAACTCAGAAAAAAAGAACTGTGTTTCCTATTCATACGGACCATATCTAGTTCAACTCTGCTCATGAAACTTATACAAAACCACAGCTCATCATACATAAATGCTCTTTAGTTAAAAGTGAGAATCGTGTTGGGTTCGGGAACTGTGTAAATTCATTTGAGCCACAAATTCAATTGTATTACCAGAAATGACCTCTTGCTTGTAGGAAGACACAGATCCTGTGGTTTACCTCTGTTTCTGAAGGGAAATTCAGACCAGTGTTCTCATGCATGAAACACACTCTGTTTTAATGTAAGAAGCATGGTCTTCTTTCTAGCGTCTCCAATACAGCAAGAAATGTGAACAAGCCCCAAATAAAAGAACTGTGTCTCCTACTCATACGGATCACATCTAGTTCAACTTTGCTTATAAAACTGATACAAACCACAGCTCATGTTAAATAACTCTTCTTTAGTTAATAGTGAGAATTGTGGTGGCTTTGTGAATAGTGTAAATTCATTTGTGCGCAAATTCACTGGGTTACGATGAAAGGACTTCTTGCTTGTAGGAAGACGTAGATCCTGTGGTTTAACTCCGTTTCTGAAGGGAAATTCAGACCTGTGTTTTTTTATCCATGGAAAACACTCTGTTTTAACGCAAGAAGCATGCTCTTATTTCCAGCATCTCCAATACACAAGAAACATGAGCAAGCCAAGTATAAAATAACTGTGTTTCCTTCTCATACGGATCATATCTAGTTCAACTCTGCTCATGAAATTGATACAAACCTCAGCTCCTCTTACATAAACGCTCTATAGTTAAATGTGGGAAATGAGTTGGGTTTGTGAATTGTGTAAATACATTTGTGCCGCAAATTCACTGGATTTACCAGAAATGACCTCTTGCTTATTGGAAGACACAGATGCTGTGATTTAACTCCGTTTCTGAAGGGAAATTCAGATCAGTGTTCTCATCCTTTAAACACACTCTGTTTTATCGCAAGATGCATGTTCTTCTTTCCAGCGTCTCCAATACTTCAAGAAACATGAGCAAGCCCCAAATAAAAGAATTGTGTTTCCTACTCATACGGATCATATCCATTTCAACTCTGCTTTTGAAACTGATAAAAATCATAGCTCCTGTTAAATAAATGCTCTTAAGTTAATATTGAGAAACGTTATGGAGTCGTGAACTGTGTAATTTCATTTGAGCCGCAAATTCACTGGGTTTACCGGAAATGACCTCTTGCTTGTAAGAAGACACAGATCCTGTGGTTTTACTCCATGTCTGAAGGGAATTTCATATCAGTGTTCTCATCCTTTAAACACACTCTGTTTTAATGCAAGAAACATGCTCCTCTTTCCAGCGTCTCCAATACAGCAAGGAACATGAGCATGCCCAGAATAAAAGAACTGAGTTTCCTACTCATACAGACTATATCTAGTTCAACCCTGCTTATGTAACTCGTAAAAACCAGAGCTCCTCTTACATAAATGTTCTCAAGTTAATAGTGTGAAATGCTATGGGTTTGTAAACTGTGTAAATTCTTTTGAGCCGCAAATTCAATGGTATTACCAGAAATGCCCTCTTACTTGTAGCAAAACACAGATACTGGATCTTAAATCTCTTTCTGAAGGGAAATTCAGACAAGTGTTCTCATCCATGAAACAAACTCTGCTTTAATGCAAGAAGCATGCTCTTCTTTCCAGCGTCTCCAATATAACAAGAAACATGAGCAAGCCACGAATAAAAGAACTGTTTTTCCTTCTCATACGGATCATATCTAGTTCAACTCTGCTTATGAAACTGATACAAACCACAGCTCATGGTAATAAAATGCTCTTTAGTTAAATGTGAGAAACACGTTGGGTTTGTGAACTGTATAAATTCATTTGAGCCACAAATTCACTGGCTTTACCAGAAATGACCTCTAGCTTGTGGGAAGACACAGATGCTGTGGTTTTACTCCGTTTCTGAGGGAAATTCAGACCAGTGTTCTCATCCATGAAACACACTCTGTTTTAACGCAAGAAGCATGCTCTTCTTTCCAGAGTCTCCAATACAGCAAGAAAAATTAGCAAGCCAGGAAAAATGAACTGTGTTTCCCACACATATGGATCATATCTAGTTCAACTCTGCTTATAAAACTGATACAAACCACAGCTCCTCTTAAATAAATGCTCTTTAGTTAATAGTGAGAAATGCTTTGTGTTTGTGAACCGTGTAATTTCATTTGAGTCGCACATTCATTGTTTTTACCCGAAATGCTCTCTTCTTTGGAGGAATAAACAGATCTTGGATGTTAAATCCATTTCAGAATTGAAATTCAAACCAGTGTACTCATCCATAAAACACACTCTGTTTTAACGCAAGAAGCATGCTCTTCTTTCCAGAGTCTCCAATCAGCAAAAACATGAGCAAACTCAGAAAAAAAGAACTGTGTTTCCTATTCATACGGACCATATCTAGTTCAACTCTGCTCATGAAACTTATACAAAACCACAGCTCACCATACATAAACGCTCTTTAGTTAAAAGTGAGAATCGTGTTGGGTTCGGGAACTGTGTAAATTCATTTGAGCCACAAATACAATTGTATTACCAGAAATGACCTCTTGCTTGTAGGAAGACACAGATCCTGTGGTTTACCTCCGTTTCTGAAGGGAAATTCAGACCAGTGTTCTCATGCATGAAACACACTCTGTTTTAATGCAAGAAGCATGGTCTTCTTTCTAGCGTCTCCAATACAGCAAGAAATGTGAACAAGCCCCAAATAAAAGTACTGTGTCTCCTACTCATACGGATCATATCTAGTTCAACTTTGCTTATAAAACTGATACAAACCACAGCTCATGTTAAATAAATGTTCTTTAGTTAATAGTGAGAATTGCGGTGGCTTTGTGAATAGTGTAAATTCATTTGTGCGCAAATTCACTGGGTTATGATGAAAGGACTTCTTGCTTGTAGGAAGACATAGATCCTGTGGTTTAACTCCGTTTCTGAAGCGAAATTCAGACCTGTGTTATCATCCATGGAACACACTCTGTTTTAACGCAAGAAGCATGCTCTTATTTCCAGCATCTCCAATACACAAGAAACATGAGCAAGCCAAGAATAAAAGAACTGTGTTTCCTTCTCATACGGATCATATCTAGTTCAACTCTGCTCATGAAATTGATACAAACCTCAGCTCCTCTTACATAAACGCTCTTTAGTTAAATGTGAGAAACGAGTTGGGTTTGTGAATTGTGTAAATACATTTGTGCCGCAAATTCACTGGATTTACCAGAAATGACCTCTTGCTTATTGGAAGACACAGATGCTGTGATTTAACTCCGTTTCTGAAGGGAAATTCAGATCAGTGTTCTCATCCTTTAAACACACTCTGTTTTATCGCAAGATGCATGTTCTTCTTTCCAGCGTCTCCAATACTTCAAGAAACATGAGCAAGCCCCAAATAAAAGAATTGTGTTTCCTACTCATACGGATCATATCCATTTCAACTCTGCTTTTGAAACTGATAAAAAAACACAGCTCCTGTTAAATGAATGCTCTTAAGTTAATAGTGAGAAACGTGATGGGGTTGTGAACTGTGTAATTTCATTTCAGCCGCAAATTCACTGGTTTTACCAAAAATGCTCTCTTGCTTGTAGGAATAAACAGATCCTGGATCTTAAATCCATTTCAGAATTGAAATTCAGACCAGTGTTCTCATCCATGAAACACACTCTGTTTTAACGCAAGAAGCATGCTCTTCTGTCCAGAGTCTCCAATACAGCAAAAACATGAGCAAACTCAGAAAAAAAAGAACTGTGTTTCCTATTCATACGGACCATATCTAGTTCAACTCTGCTCATGAAACTTATACAAAACCACAGCTCATCATACATAAATGCTCTTTAGTTAAAAGTGAAAATCGGGTTGGGTTCGGGAACAGTGTAAATTCATTTGAGCCACAAATTCAATTGTATTACCAGAAATGCACTCTTGCTTGTAGGAAGACACAGATCCTGTGGTTTACCTCCGTTTCTGAAGGGAAATTCAGACCAGTGTTCTCATGCATGAAACACACTCTGTTTTAATGCAAGAAGCATGCTCTTCTTTCTAGCATCTCCAATACAGCAAGAAATGTGAACAAGCCCCAAATAAATGAACTGTGTCTCCTACTCATACGGATCACATCTAGTTCAACTTTGCTTATAAAACTGATACAAACCACAGCTCATGTTAAATAAATGTTCTTTAGTTAATAGTGAGAATTGCGGTGGCTTTGTGAATAGTGTAAATTCATTTGTGCTCAAATACACTGGGTTACGATGAAAGAACTTCTTGCTTGTAGGAAACACAGATCCTGTGGTTTAACTCCGTTTCTGAAGGGAAATTCAGACCTGTGTTTTCATCCATGGAACACACTCTGTTTTAACGCAAGAAGCATGCTCTTATTTCCAGCATCTCCAATACACAAGAAACATGAGCAAGCCAAGAATAAAAGAACTGTGTTTCCTTCTCATACGGATCATATCTAGTTCAACTCTGCTCATGAAATTGATACAAACCTCAGCTCCTCTTACATAAACGCTCTTTAGTTAAATGTGGGAAACGAGTTGGGTTTGTGAATTGTGTAAATACATTTGTGCCGCAAATTCACTGGATTTTCCAGAAATGACCTCTTGCTTATTGGAAGACACAGATGATGTGATTCAACTCGGTTTCTGAAGGGAAATTCAGATCAGTGTTCTCATCCTTTAAACACACTCTGTTTTATACCAAGACGCATGCTCTTCTTTCCAGCATCTCCAATACTTCAAGAAACAAGAGCAAGCCCCAAATAAAAGAATTGTGTTTCCTACTCATACGGATCATATCCATTTCAACTCTGCTTTTGAAACTGATAAAAAACACAGCTCCTGTTAAATAAATGCTCTTAAGTTAATAGTGAGAAACGTGATGGGGTTGTGAACTGTGTAATTTCATTTGAGCCGCAAATTCACTGGTTTTACCAAAAATGCTCTCTTGCTTCTAGGAATAAACAGATCCTGGATCTTAAATCCATTTCAGAATTGAAATTCAGACCAGTGTTCTCATCCATGAAACACACTATGTTTTAACGCAAGAAGCATGCTCTTCTGTCCAGAGTCTCCAATAGAGCAAAAACATGAGCAAACTCAGAAAAAAAGAACTGTGTTTCCTATTCATACAGACCATATCTAGTTCAACTCTGCTCATGAAACTGATACAAACCACAGCTCCTCTTACATAAAAGCTCCTTAGTTAATAGTGAGAAACGTGTTGGGTTTTTGAACTCTGTAAATTCATATGAGCCACAAATTCACTGGGTTTACCAGAAATGACCTCTTGCTTGTAGGAAGACACAGATTCTGTGGTTATAGCCCCTTTCAGAAGGAAAATTCAGAGCAGTGTTCTCATCCATTAAACACTCTCTGTTTTAATGCAAGAAGCACGCTCTTCTTTCCAGCGTCTCCAATACATCATGGAACATGTGCATGCCCAGAATAAAACAACTGTGTTTCATACTCATCCAGACCATATCTAGTTCAACTCTGCTTATGAAACTCATACAAACCACAGCTCCACTTACATAAATGCTCTCTAGTTAATAATGTGAAATGCTTTGGTTTTGTGAACTTTGTAAATTCATTTGAAACGCAAATTCAATGGTTTTACAGGAAATGCACTCTTGCTTGTAGGAAGACACAGATGCTGTGGTTTAACTCCGTTTCTGAAGGGAAATTCAGACCTGAGTTCTCTTCCATGAAAAAAAATCTGTTTTAACACAGTAAGCATGCTCTTCTTCCCAGCGTCTCCAATACTTCAAGAAAAATGAGCAAGCCCCAAATAAACAACTGTGTTTCCTACTCATACGGATCATATATATTTCAACTCTGCTTATGAAACTGATAAAAACCACAGCTCCTGTTAAATAAATGCTCTTTTGTTAATTGTGAGAAACACGATGGGGTGTGAACTGTGTAATTTCATTTGTGCCGCAAAATCACTGGATTTACGTAAAATGCTCTGTTGCTTGTAGGAATAAACAGATCCTGGATCTTAAATCCATTTCAGAATTGAAATTCAGACCAGTGTTCTCATCCATGAAACACCCTCTCTTTTAACGCAAGAAGCATGCTCTTCTTTCCAGAATCTCCAATACAGCAAGAAACATGAGCAAACTCAGAAAAAAGAACTGAGTTTCCTATTCATACGGACCATATCTAGTTCAACTCTGCTCATGAAACTGATACAAACCACAGGTCCTCTTACATAAATGCTCTTTAGTTAATAGTAAGAAACGTGTTGCGATCGTGAACTGTACAAATTCATTTGAGCCACAAATTCACTGGCTTTACCAGAAATGACCTCTTGCTTGTAAGAAGACACAGATCCTGTGGTTTTACTCCATGTCTGAAGGGAATTTCATATCAGTGTTCTCATCCTTTAAACACACTCTGTTTTAATGCAAAAAAACATGCTCCTCTTTCCAGTATCTCCAATACATCAAGGAAAATGAGCATGCCCAGAATAAAAGAACTGAGTTTCCTACTCATACAGACTATATCTAGTTCAACTCTGCTTATGAAACTCGTAAAAACCACAGCTCCTCTTACATAAATGCTCTCTAGTTAATAGTGTGAAATGCTATGGATTTGTAAACTGTGTACATTCTTTTGAGCCGCAAATTCAATGGTTTTACCAGAAATGCCCTCTTACTTGTAGGAAGACACAGATCCTGGATCTTAAATCCCTTTCTGAAGGGAAATTCAGACAAGTGTTCTCATCCATGAAACAAACTCTGTTTTAATGCAAGAAGCATGCTCTTCTTTCCCGCGCCTCCAATATTGCAAGAAACATGAGCAAGCCATGAATAAAAGAACTGTGTTTCCTTCTCATACGGATCATATCTACTTCAACTCTGCTCATGAAACTGATACAAACCACAGCTCCTCTTACATAAAAGCTCCTTAGTTAATAGTGAGAAACGTGTTGGGTTTTTGAACTCTGTAAATTCATATGAGCCACAAATTCACTGGGTTTACCAGAAATGACCTCTTGCTTGTAGGAAGACACAGATTCTGTGGTTATAGCCCCTTTCAGAAGGAAAATTCAGAGCAGTGTTCTCATCCATTAAACACTCTCTGTTTTAATGCAAGAAGCACGCTCTTCTTTCCAGCGTCTCCAATACATCATGGAACATGTGCATGCCCAGAATAAAACAACTGTGTTTCATACTCATCCAGACCATATCTAGTTCAACTCTGCTTATGAAACTCATACAAACCACAGCTCCACTTACATAAATGCTCTCTAGTTAATAATGTGAAATGCTTTGGTTTTGTGAACTTTGTAAATTCATTTGAAACGCAAATTCAATGGTTTTACAGGAAATGCACTCTTGCTTGTAGGAAGACACAGATGCTGTGGTTTAACTCCGTTTCTGAAGGGAAATTCAGACCTGAGTTCTCTTCCATGAAAAAAAATCTGTTTTAACACAGTAAGCATGCTCTTCTTTCCAGCGTCTCCAATACTTCAAGAAAAATGAGCAAGCCCCAAATAAACAACTGTGTTTCCTACTCATACGGATCATATATATTTCAACTCTGCTTATGAAACTGATAAAAACCACAGCTCCTGTTAAATAAATGCTCTTTTGTTAATTGTGAGAAACATGATGGGGTGTGAACTGTGTAATTTCATTTGTGCCGCAAAATCACTGGATTTACGTAAAATGCTCTGTTGCATGTAGGAATAAACAGATCCTGGATCTTAAATCCGTTTCAGAATTGAAATTCAGACCAGTGTTCTCATCCATGAAACACCCTCTCTTTTAACGCAAGAAGCATGCTCTTCTTTCCAGAATCTCCAATACAGCAAGAAACATGAGCAAACTCAGAAAAAAGAACTGAGTTTCCTATTCATACGGACAATATCTAGTTCAACTCTGCTCATGAAACTGATACAAACCACAGGTCCTCTTACATAAATGCTCTTTAGTTAATAGTAAGAAACGTGTTGCGATCGTGAACTGTACAAATTCATTTGAGCCACAAATTCACTGGCTTTACCAGAAATGACCTCTTGCTTGTAAGAAGACACAGATCCTGTGGTTTTACTCCGTGTCTGAAGGGAATTTCATATCAGTGTTCTCATCCTTTAAACACACTCTGTTTTAATGCAAGAAACATGCTCCTCTTTCCAGCGTCTCCAATACATCAAGGAAAATGAGCATGCCCAGAATAAAAGAACTGAGTTTCCTACTCATACAGACTATATCTAGTTCAACTCTGCTTATGAAACTCGTAAAAACCACAGCTCCTCTTACATAAATGCTCTCTAGTTAATAGTGTGAAATTCTATGGATTTGTAAACTGTGTACATTCTTTTGAGCCGCAAATTCAATGGTTTTACCAGAAATGCCCTCTTACTTGTAGGAAGACACAGATCCTGGATCTTAAATCCCTTTCTGAAGGGAAATTCAGACAAGTGTTCTCATCCATGAAACAAACTCTGTTTTAATGCAAGAAGCATGCTCTTCTTTCCCGCGCCTCCAATATTGCAAGAGACATGAGCAAGCCACGAATAAAAGAACTGTTTTTCCTTCTCATACGGATCATATCTAGTTCAACTCTGCTTATGAAACTGATACAAACCACAGCTCATGGTAATAAAACGCTCTTTAGTTAAATGTGAGAAACACGTTGGGTTCGTGAACTGTATAAATTCATTTGAGCCACAAATTCACTGGCTTTACCAGAAATGACCTCTAGCTTGTGGGAAGACACAGATGCTGTGGTTTTACTCCGTTTCTGAGGGAAATTCAGACCAGTGTTCTCATCCATGAAACACACTCTGTTTTAATGCAAGAAGCATGCTCTTCTTTCCAGAGTCTCCAATACAGCAAGAAAAATTAGCAAGCCAGGAAAAATGAACTGTGTTTCCCACACATACAGATCATATCTAGTTCAACTCTGCTTATAAAACTGATACAAACCACAGCTCCTCTTAAATAAATGCTCTTTAGTTAATAGTGAGAAATGCTTTGTGTTTGTGAACCGTGTAATTTCATTTGAGTCACACATTCATTGGTTTTACCAGAAATGCTCTCTTGCTTGTAGGAATAAACAGATCTTGGATGTTAAATCCATTTCAGAATTGAAATTCAAACCAGTGTACTCATCCATAAAACACACTCTGCTTTAACGCAAGAAGCATGCTCTTCTTTCCAGAGTCTCCAATCAGCAAAACACGAGCAAACTCAGAAAAAAAGAACTGTGTTTCCTATTCATACGGACCATATCTAGTTCAACTCTGCTCATGAAACTTATACAAAACCACAGCTCATCATACATAAATGCTCTTTAGTTAAAATTGAGAATCGTGTTGGGTACGGGAACTGTGTAAATTCATTTGAGCCACAAATTCAATTGTATTACCAGAAATGACCTCTTGCTTGTAGGAAGACACAGATCCTGTGGTTTACCTCTGTTTCTGAAGGGCAATTCAGACCAGTGTTCTCATGCATGAAACATACTCTGTTTTAATGCAAGAAGCATGGTCTTCTTTCTAGCGTCTCCAATACAGCAAGAAATGTGAACAAGCCCCAAATAAAAGAACTGTGTCTCCTACTCATACGGATCATATCTAGTTCAACTTTGCTTATAAAACTGATACAAACCACAGCTCATGTTAAATAACTCTTCTTTAGTTAATAGAGAGAATTGTGGTGGCTTTGTGAATAGTGTAAATTCATTTGTGCGCAAATTCACTGGGTTACGATGAAAGGACTTCTTGCTTGTAGGAAGACGTAGATCCTGTTGTTTAACTCCGTTTCTGAAGGGAAATTCAGACCTGTGTTTTTTTATCCATGGAACACACTCTGTTTTAAGGCAAGAAGCATGCTCTTATTTCCGCATCTCCAATATACAAGAAACATGAGCAAGCCAAGAATAAAAGAACTGTGTTTCCTTCTCATACGGATCATATCTAGTTCAACTCTGCTCATGAAATTGATACAAACCTCAGCTCCTCTTACATAAACGCTCTATAGTTAAATGTGGGAAATGAGTTGGGGTTTGTGAATTGTGTAAATACATTTGTGCCGCAAATTCACTGGATTTACCAGAAATGACCTCTTGCTTATTGGAAGACACAGATGCTGTGATTTAACTCCGTTTCTGAAGGGAAATTCAGATCAGTGTTCTCATCCTTTAAATACACTCTGTTTTATCGCAAGATGCATGTTCTTCTTTCCAGCGTCTCCAATACTTCAAGAAACATGAGCAAGCCCCAAATAAAAGAATTGTGTTTCCTACTCATACGGATCATATCCATTTCAACTCTGCTTTTGAAACTGATAAAAATCATAGCTCCTGTTAAATAAATGCTCTTAAGTTAATAGTGAGAAACGTGATGGTGTCGTGAACTGTGTAATTTCATTTGAGCCGCAAATTCACTGGGTTTACCAGAAATGACCTCTTGCTTGTAAGAAGACACAGATCCTGTGGTTTTATTCCATGTCTGAAGGGAATTTCATATCAGTGTTCTCATCCTTTAAACACACTCTGTTTTAATGCAAGAAACATGCTCCTCTTTCCAGCGTCTCCAATACAGCAAGGAACATGAGCATGCCCAGAATAAAAGAACTGAGTTTCCTACTCATACAGACTATATCTAGTTCAACCCTGCTTATGTAACTCGTAAAAACCAGAGCTCCTCTTACATAAATGCTCTCTAGTTAATAGTGTGAAATGCTATGGGTTTGTAAACTGTGTAAATTCTTTTGAGCCGCAAATTCAATGGTTTTACCAGAAATGCCCTCTTACTTGTAGCAAAACACAGATACTGGATCTTAAATCTCTTTCTGAAGGGAAATTCAGACAAGTGTTCTCATCCATGAAACAAACTCTGCTTTAATGCAAGAAGCATGCTCTTCTTTCCAGCGTCTCCAAAATAGCAAGAAACATGAGCAAGCCACGAATAAAAGAACTGTTTTTCCTTCTCATACGGATCATATCTAGTTCAACTCTGCTTATGAAACTGATACAAACCACAGCTCATGGTAATAAAACGCTCTTTAGTTAAATGTGAGAAACACGTTGGGTTCGTGAACTGTATAAATTCATTTGAGCCACAAATTCACTGGCTTTACCAGAAATGACCTCTAGCTTGTGGGAAGACACAGATGCTGTGGTTTTACTCCGTTTCTGAGGGAAATTCAGACCAGTGTTCTCATCCATGAAACACACTCTGTTTTAACGCAAGAAGCATGCTCTTCTTTCCAGAGTCTCCAATACAGCAAGAAAAATTAGCAAGCCAGGAAAAATGAACTGTGTTTCCCACACATACGGATCATATCTAGTTCAACTCTGCTTATAAAACTGATACAAACCACAGCTCCTCTTAAATAAATGCTCTTTAGTTAATAGTGAGAAATGCTTTGTGTTTGTGAACCGTGTAATTTCATTTGAGTCGCACATTCATTGTTTTTACCTGAAATGCTCTCTTCTTTGGAGGAATAAACAGATCTTGGATGTTAAATCCATTTCAGAATTGAAATTCAAACCAGTGTACTCATCCATAAAACACACTCTGTTTTAACGCAAGAAGCATGCTCTTCTTTCCAGAGTCTCCAATCAGCAAAAACATGAGCAAACTCAGAAAAAAAGAACTGTGTTTCCTATTCATACGGACCATATCTAGTTCAACTCTGCTCATGAAACTTATACAAAACCACAGCTCACCATACATAAACGCTCTTTAGTTAAAAGTGAGAATCGTGTTGGGTTCGGGAACTGTGTAAATTCATTTGAGCCACAAATACAATTGTATTACCAGAAATGACCTCTTGCTTGTAGGAAGACACAGATCCTGTGGTTTACCTCCGTTTCTGAAGGGAAATTCAGACCAGTGTTCTCATGCATGAAACACAGTCTGTTTTAATGCAAGAAGCATGGTCTTCTTTCTAGCGTCTCCAATACAGCAAGAAATGTGAACAAGCCCCAAATAAAAGTACTGTGTCTCCTACTCATACGGATCATATCTAGTTCAACTTTGCTTATAAAACTGATACAAACCACAGCTCATGTTAAATAAATGTTCTTTAGTTAATAGTGAGAATTGCGGTGGCTTTGTGAATAGTGTAAATTCATTTGTGCGCAAATTCACTGGGTTATGATGAAAGGACTTCTTGCTTGTAGGAAGACATAGATCCTGTGGTTTAACTCCGTTTCTGAAGCGAAATTCAGACCTGTGTTATCATCCATGGAACACACTCTGTTTTAACGCAAGAAGCATGCTCTTATTTCCAGCATCTCCAATACACAAGAAACATGAGCAAGCCAAGAATAAAAGAACTGTGTTTCCTTCTCATACGGATCATATCTAGTTCAACTCTGCTCATGAAATTGATACAAACCTCAGCTCCTCTTACATAAACGCTCTTTAGTTAAATGTGAGAAACGAGTTGGGTTTGTGAATTGTGTAAATACATTTGTGCCGCAAATTCACTGGATTTACCAGAAATGACCTCTTGCTTATTGGAAGACACAGATGCTGTGATTTAACTCCGTTTCTGAAGGGAAATTCAGATCAGTGTTCTCATCCTTTAAACACACTCTGTTTTATCGCAAGATGCATGTTCTTCTTTCCAGCGTCTCCAATACTTCAAGAAACATGAGCAAGCCCCAAATAAAAGAATTGTGTTTCCTACTCATACGGATCATATCCATTTCAACTCTGCTTTTGAAACTGATAAAAAAACAGCTCCTGTTAAATGAATGCTCTTAAGTTAATAGTGAGAAACGTGATGGGGTTGTGAACTGTGTAATTTCATTTCAGCCGCAAATTCACTGGTTTTACCAAAAATGCTCTCTTGCTTGTAGGAATAAACAGATCCTGGATCTTAAATCCATTTCAGAATTGAAATTCAGACCAGTGTTCTCATCCATGAAACACACTCTGTTTTAACGCAAGAAGCATGCTCTTCTGTCCAGAGTCTCCAATACAGCAAAAACATGAGCAAACTCAGAAAAAAAAGAACTGTGTTTCCTATTCATACGGACCATATCTAGTTCAACTCTGCTCATGAAACTTATACAAACCACAGCTCATCATACATAAATGCTCTTTAGTTAAAAGTGAAAATCGGGTTGGGTTCGGGAACAGTGTAAATTCATTTGAGCCACAAATTCAATTGTATTACCAGAAATGCACTCTTGCTTGTAGGAAGACACAGATCCTGTGGTTTACCTCCGTTTCTGAAGGGAAATTCAGACCAGTGTTCTCATGCATGAAACACACTCTGTTTTAATGCAAGAAGCATGCTCTTCTTTCTAGCATCTCCAATACAGCAAGAAATGTGAACAAGCCCCAAATAAATGAACTGTGTCTCCTACTCATACGGATCACATCTAGTTCAACTTTGCTTATAAAACTGATACAAACCACAGCTCATGTTAAATAAATGTTCTTTAGTTAATAGTGAGAATTGCGGTGGCTTTGTGAATAGTGTAAATTCATTTGTGCTCAAATACACTGGGTTACGATGAAAGGACTTCTTGCTTGTAGGAAACACAGATCCTGTGGTTTAACTCCGTTTCTGAAGGGAAATTCAGACCTGTGTTTTCATCCATGGAACACACTCTGTTTTAACGCAAGAAGCATGCTCTTATTTCCAGCATCTCCAATACACAAGAAACATGAGCAAGCCAAGAATAAAAGAACTGTGTTTCCTTCTCATACGGATCATATCTACTTCAACTCTGCTCATGAAACTGATACAAACCACAGCTCCTCTTACATAAAAGCTCCTTAGTTAATAGTGAGAAACGTGTTGGGTTTTTGAACTCTGTAAATTCATATGAGCCACAAATTCACTGGGTTTACCAGAAATGACCTCTTGCTTGTAGGAAGACACAGATTCTGTGGTTATAGCCCCTTTCAGAAGGAAAATTCAGAGCAGTGTTCTCATCCATTAAACACTCTCTGTTTTAATGCAAGAAGCACGCTCTTCTTCCCAGCGTCTCCAATACTTCAAGAAAAATGAGCAAGCCCCAAATAAACAACTCTGTTTCCTACTCATACGGATCATATATATTTCAACTCTGCTTATGAAACTGATAAAAACCACAGCTCCTGTTAAATAAATGCTCTTTTGTTAATTGTGAGAAACACGATGGGGTGTGAACTGTGTAATTTCATTTGTGCCGCAAAATCACTGGATTTACGTAAAATGCTCTGTTGCTTGTAGTAATAAACAGATCCTGGATCTTAAATCCATTTCAGAATTGAAATTCAGACCAGTGTTCTCATCCATGAAACACCCTCTCTTTTAACGCAAGAAGCATGCTCTTCTTTCCAGAATCTCCAATACAGCAAGAAACATGAGCAAACTCAGAAAAAAGAACTGAGTTTCCTATTCATACGGACCATATCTAGTTCAACTCTGCTCATGAAACTGATACAAACCACAGGTCCTCTTACATAAATGCTCTTTAGTTAATAGTAAGAAACGTGTTGCGATCGTGAACTGTACAAATTCATTTGAGCCACAAATTCACTGGCTTTACCAGAAATGACCTCTTGCTTGTAAGAAGACACAGATCCTGTGGTTTTACTCCTTGTCTGAAGGGAATTTCATATCAGTGTTCTCATCCTTTAAACACACTCTGTTTTAATGCAAAAAAACATGCTCCTCTTTCCAGTATCTCCAATACATCAAGGAAAATGAGCATGCCCAGAATAAAAGAACTGAGTTTCCTACTCATACAGACTATATCTAGTTCAACTCTGCTTATGAAACTCGTAAAAACCACAGCTCCTCTTACATAAATGCTCTCTAGTTAATAGTGTGAAATGCTATGGATTTGTAAACTGTGTACATTCTTTTGAGCCGCAAATTCAATGGTTTTACCAGAAATGCCCTCTTACTTGTAGGAAGACACAGATCCTGGATCTTAAATCCCTTTCTGAAGGGAAATTCAGACAAGTGTTCTCATCCATGAAACAAACTCTGTTTTAATGCAAGAAGCATGCTCTTCTTTCCCGCGCCTCCAATATTGCAAGAAACATGAGCAAGCCACGAATAAAAGAACTGTTTTTCCTTCTCATACGGATCATATCTAGTTCAACTCTGCTTATGAAACTGATACAATCCACAGCTCAAGGTAATAAAACGCTCTTTAGTTAAATGTGAGAAACGCGTTGGTTTCGTGAACTGTATAAATTCATTTGAGCCACAAATTCACTGGCTTTACCAGAAATTACCTCTTGCTTGTGGGAAGACACAGATGCTGTGGTTTTACTCCGTTTCTGAGGGAAATTCAGACCAGTGTTCTCATCCATGAAACACACTCTGTTTTAACGCAAGAAGCATGCTCTTCTTTCCAGAGTCTCCAATACAGCAAGAAAAATTAGCAAGCCATGAAAAATGAACTGTGTTTCCCACACATACGGATCATATCTAGTTCAACTCTGCTTATAAAACTGATACAAACCACAGCTCCTCTTAAATACATGCTCTTTAGTTAATAGTGAGAAATGCTTTGTGTTTGTGAACCGTGTAATTTCATTTGAGACGCACATTCATTGGTTTTACCAGAAATGCTCTCTTGCTTGTAGGAATAAACAGATCTTGGATGTTAAATCCATTTCAGAATTGAAATTCAGACCAGTGTACTCATCCAAGAAACACACTCTGTTTTAACGCAAGAAGCATGCTCTTCTTTCCAGAGTCTCCAATCAGAAAAAACATGAGCAAACTCAGAAAAAAAGAACTGTGTTTCCTATTCATACAGACAATATCTAGTTCAACTCTGCTCATGAAACTTATACAAAACCACAGCTCATCATACATAAACGCTCTTTAGTTAAAAGTGAGAATCGTGTTGGGTTCGGGAACTGTGTAAATTCATTTGAGCCACAAATTCAATTGTATTACCAGAAATGACCTCTTGCTTGTAGGAAGACACAGATCCTGTGGTTTAACTCCGTTTCTGAAGGGAAATTCAGACCTGTGTTTTCATCCATGGAACACACTCTGTTTTAACGCAAGAAGCATGCTCTTATTTCCAGCATCTCCAATACACAAGAAACATGAGCAAGCCAAGAATAAAAGAACTGTGTTTCCTTCTCATACGGATCATATCTAGTTCAACTCTGCTCATGAAATTGATACAAACCTCAGCTCCTCTTACATAAACGCTCTTTAGTTAAATGTGGGAAACGAGTTGGGTTTGTGAATTGTGTAAATACATTTGTGCCGCAAATTCACTGGATTTTCCAGAAATGACCTCTTGCTTATTGGAAGACACAGATGCTGTGATTCAACTCGGTTTCTGAAGGGAAATTCAGATCAGTGTTCTCATCCTTTAAACACACTCTGTTTTATACCAAGACGCATGCTCTTCTTTCCAGCGTCTCCAATACTTCAAGAAACATGAGCAAGCCCCAAATAAAAGAATTGTGTTTCCTACTCATACGGATCATATCCATTTCAACTCTGCTTTTGAAACTGATAAAAAACACAGCTCCTGTTAAATAAATGCTCTTAAGTTAATAGTGAGAAACGTGATGGGGTTGTGAACTGTGTAATTTCATTTGAGCCGCAAATTCACTGGTTTTACCAAAAATGCTCTCTTGCTTCTAGGAATAAACAGATCCTGGATCTTAAATCCATTTCAGAATTGAAATTCAGACCAGTGTTCTCATCCATGAAACACACTATGTTTTAACGCAAGAAGCATGCTCTTCTGTCCAGAGTCTCCAATAGAGCAAAAACATGAGCAAACTCAGAAAAAAAGAACTGTGTTTCCTATTCATACAGACCATATCTAGTTCAACTCTGCTCATGAAACTGATACAAACCACAGCTCCTCTTACATAAAAGCTCCTTAGTTAATAGTGAGAAACGTGTTGGGTTTTTGAACTCTGTAAATTCATATGAGCCACAAATTCACTGGGTTTACCAGAAATGACCTCTTGCTTGTAGGAAGACACAGATTCTGTGGTTATAGCCCCTTTCAGAAGGAAAATTCAGAGCAGTGTTCTCATCCATTAAACACTCTCTGTTTTAATGCAAGAAGCACGCTCTTCTTTCCAGCGTCTCCAATACATCATGGAACATGTGCATGCCCAGAATAAAACAACTGTGTTTCATACTCATCCAGACCGTATCTAGTTCAACTCTGCTTATGAAACTCATACAAACCACAGCTCCACTTACATAAATGCTCTCTAGTTAATAATGTGAAATGCTTTGGTTTTGTGAACTTTGTAAATTCATTTGAAACGCAAATTCAATGGTTTTACAGGAAATGCACTCTTGCTTGTAGGAAGACACAGATGCTGTGGTTTAACTCCGTTTCTGAAGGGAAATTCAGACCTGAGTTCTCTTCCATGAAAAAAAATCTGTTTTAACACAGTAAGCATGCTCTTCTTCCCAGCGTCTCCAATACTTCAAGAAAAATGAGCAAGCCCCAAATAAACAACTCTGTTTCCTACTCATACGGATCATATATATTTCAACTCTGCTTATGAAACTGATAAAAACCACAGCTCCTGTTAAATAAATGCTCTTTTGTTAATTGTGAGAAACACGATGGGGTGTGAACTGTGTAATTTCATTTGTGCCGCAAAATCACTGGATTTACGTAAAATGCTCTGTTGCTTGTAGGAATAAACAGATCCTGGATCTTAAATCCATTTCAGAATTGAAATTCAGACCAGTGTTCTCATCCATGAAACACCCTCTCTTTTAACGCAAGAAGCATGCTCTTCTTTCCAGAATCTCCAATACAGCAAGAAACATGAGCAAACTCAGAAAAAAGAACTGAGTTTCCTATTCATACGGACCATATCTAGTTCAACTCTGCTCATGAAACTGATACAAACCACAGGTCCTCTTACATAAATGCTCTTTAGTTAATAGTAAGAAACGTGTTGCGATCGTGAACTGTACAAATTCATTTGAGCCACAAATTCACTGGCTTTACCAGAAATGACCTCTTGCTTGTAAGAAGACACAGATGCTGTGGTTTTACTCCATGTCTGAAGGGAATTTCATATCAGTGTTCTCATCCTTTAAACACACTCTGTTTTAATGCAAAAAACATGCTCCTCTTTCCAGTATCTCCAATACATCAAGGAAAATGAGCATGCCCAGAATAAAAGAACTGAGTTTCCTACTCATACAGACTATATCTAGTTCAACTCTGCTTATGAAACTCGTAAAAACCACAGCTCCTCTTACATAAATGCTCTCTAGTTAATAGTGTGAAATGCTATGGATTTGTAAACTGTGTACATTCTTTTGAGCCGCAAATTCAATGGTTTTACCAGAAATGCCCTCTTACTTGTAGGAAGACACAGATCCTGGATCTTAAATCCCTTTCTGAAGGGAAATTCAGACAAGTGTTCTCATCCATGAAACAAACTCTGTTTTAATGCAAGAAGCATGCTCTTCTTTCCCGCGCCTCCAATATTGCAAGAAACATGAGCAAGCCATGAATAAAAGAACTGTGTTTCCTTCTCATACGGATCATATCTACTTCAACTCTGCTCATGAAACTGATACAAACCACAGCTCCTCTTACATAAAAGCTCCTTAGTTAATAGTGAGAAACGTGTTGGGTTTTTGAACTCTGTAAATTCATATGAGCCACAAATTCACTGGGTTTACCAGAAATGACCTCTTGCTTGTAGGAAGACACAGATTCTGTGGTTATAGCCCCTTTCAGAAGGAAAATTCAGAGCAGTGTTCTCATCCATTAAACACTCTCTGTTTTAATGCAAGAAGCACGCTCTTCTTTCCAGCGTCTCCAATACATCATGGAACATGTGCATGCCCAGAATAAAACAACTGTGTTTCATACTCATCCAGACCATATCTAGTTCAACTCTGCTTATGAAACTCATACAAACCACAGCTCCACTTACATAAATGCTCTCTAGTTAATAATGTGAAATGCTTTGGTTTTGTGAACTTTGTAAATTCATTTGAAACGCAAATTCAATGGTTTTACAGGAAATGCACTCTTGCTTGTAGGAAGACACAGATGCTGTGGTTTAACTCCGTTTCTGAAGGGAAATTCAGACCTGAGTTCTCTTCCATGAAAAAAAATCTGTTTTAACACAGTAAGCATGCTCTTCTTTCCAGCGTCTCCAATACTTCAAGAAAAATGAGCAAGCCCCAAATAAACAACTGTGTTTCCTACTCATACGGATCATATATATTTCAACTCTGCTTATGAAACTGATAAAAACCACAGCTCCTGTTAAATAAATGCTCTTTTGTTAATTGTGAGAAACATGATGGGGTGTGAACTGTGTAATTTCATTTGTGCCGCAAAATCACTGGATTTACGTAAAATGCTCTGTTGCATGTAGGAATAAACAGATCCTGGATCTTAAATCCGTTTCAGAATTGAAATTCAGACCAGTGTTCTCATCCATGAAACACCCTCTCTTTTAACGCAAGAAGCATGCTCTTCTTTCCAGAATCTCCAATACAGCAAGAAACATGAGCAAACTCAGAAAAAAGAACTGAGTTTCCTATTCATACGGACAATATCTAGTTCAACTCTGCTCATGAAACTGATACAAACCACAGGTCCTCTTACATAAATGCTCTTTAGTTAATAGTAAGAAACGTGTTGCGATCGTGAACTGTACAAATTCATTTGAGCCACAAATTCACTGGCTTTACCAGAAATGACCTCTTGCTTGTAAGAAGACACAGATCCTGTGGTTTTACTCCGTGTCTGAAGGGAATTTCATATCAGTGTTCTCATCCTTTAAACACACTCTGTTTTAATGCAAGAAACATGCTCCTCTTTCCAGCGTCTCCAATACATCAAGGAAAATGAGCATGCCCAGAATAAAAGAACTGAGTTTCCTACTCATACAGACTATATCTAGTTCAACTCTGCTTATGAAACTCGTAAAAACCACAGCTCCTCTTACATAAATGCTCTCTAGTTAATAGTGTGAAATTCTATGGATTTGTAAACTGTGTACATTCTTTTGAGCCGCAAATTCAATGGTTTTACCAGAAATGCCCTCTTACTTGTAGGAAGACACAGATCCTGGATCTTAAATCCCTTTCTGAAGGGAAATTCAGACAAGTGTTCTCATCCATGAAACAAACTCTGTTTTAATGCAAGAAGCATGCTCTTCTTTCCCGCGCCTCCAATATTGCAAGAAACATGAGCAAGCCACGAATAAAAGAACTGTTTTTCCTTCTCATACGGATCATATCTAGTTCAACTCTGCTTATGAAACTGATACAATCCACAGCTCAAGGTAATAAAACGCTCTTTAGTTAAATGTGAGAAACGCGTTGGTTTCGTGAACTGTATAAATTCATTTGAGCCACAAATTCACTGGCTTTACCAGAAATTACCTCTTGCTTGTGGGAAGACACAGATGCTGTGGTTTTACTCCGTTTCTGAGGGAAATTCAGACCAGTGTTCTCATCCATGAAACACACTCTGTTTTAACGCAAGAAGCATGCTCTTCTTTCCAGAGTCTCCAATACAGCAAGAAAAATTAGCAAGCCATGAAAAATGAACTGTGTTTCCCACACATACGGATCATATCTAGTTCAACTCTGCTTATAAAACTGATACAAACCACAGCTCCTCTTAAATGCATGCTCTTTAGTTAATAGTGAGAAATGCTTTGTGTTTGTGAACCGTGTAATTTCATTTGAGACGCACATTCATTGGTTTTACCAGAAATGCTCTCTTGCTTGTAGGAATAAACAGATCTTGGATGTTAAATCCATTTCAGAATTGAAATTCAGACCAGTGTACTCATCCAAGAAACACACTCTGTTTTAACGCAAGAAGCATGCTCTTCTTTCCAGAGTCTCCAATCAGAAAAAACATGAGCAAACTCAGAAAAAAAGAACTGTGTTTCCTATTCATACAGACAATATCTAGTTCAACTCTGCTCATGAAACTTATACAAAACCACAGCTCATCATACATAAACGCTCTTTAGTTAAAAGTGAGAATCGTGTTGGGTTCGGGAACTGTGTAAATTCATTTGAGCCACAAATTCAATTGTATTACCAGAAATGACCTCTTGCTTGTAGGAAGACACAGATCCTGTGGTTTAACTCCGTTTCTGAAGGGAAATTCAGACCTGTGTTTTCATCCATGGAACACACTCTGTTTTAACGCAAGAAGCATGCTCTTATTTCCAGCATCTCCAATACACAAGAAACATGAGCAAGCCAAGAATAAAAGAACTGTGTTTCCTTCTCATACGGATCATATCTAGTTCAACTCTGCTCATGAAATTGATACAAACCTCAGCTCCTCTTACATAAACGCTCTTTAGTTAAATGTGGGAAACGAGTTGGGTTTGTGAATTGTGTAAATACATTTGTGCCGCAAATTCACTGGATTTTCCAGAAATGACCTCTTGCTTATTGGAAGACACAGATGCTGTGATTCAACTCGGTTTCTGAAGGGAAATTCAGATCAGTGTTCTCATCCTTTAAACACACTCTGTTTTATACCAAGACGCATGCTCTTCTTTCCAGCGTCTCCAATACTTCAAGAAACATGAGCAAGCCCCAAATAAAAGAATTGTGTTTCCTACTCATACGGATCATATCCATTTCAACTCTGCTTTTGAAACTGATAAAAAACACAGCTCCTGTTAAATAAATGCTCTTAAGTTAATAGTGAGAAACGTGATGGGGTTGTGAACTGTGTAATTTCATTTGAGCCGCAAATTCACTGGTTTTACCAAAAATGCTCTCTTGCTTCTAGGAATAAACAGATCCTGGATCTTAAATCCATTTCAGAATTGAAATTCAGACCAGTGTTCTCATCCATGAAACACACTATGTTTTAACGCAAGAAGCATGCTCTTCTGTCCAGAGTCTCCAATAGAGCAAAAACATGAGCAAACTCAGAAAAAAAGAACTGTGTTTCCTATTCATACAGACCATATCTAGTTCAACTCTGCTCATGAAACTGATACAAACCACAGCTCCTCTTACATAAAAGCTCCTTAGTTAATAGTGAGAAACGTGTTGGGTTTTTGAACTCTGTAAATTCATATGAGCCACAAATTCACTGGGTTTACCAGAAATGACCTCTTGCTTGTAGGAAGACACAGATTCTGTGGTTATAGCCCCTTTCAGAAGGAAAATTCAGAGCAGTGTTCTCATCCATTAAACACTCTCTGTTTTAATGCAAGAAGCACGCTCTTCTTTCCAGCGTCTCCAATACATCATGGAACATGTGCATGCCCAGAATAAAACAACTGTGTTTCATACTCATCCAGACCATATCTAGTTCAACTCTGCTTATGAAACTCATACAAACCACAGCTCCACTTACATAAATGCTCTCTAGTTAATAATGTGAAATGCTTTGGTTTTGTGAACTTTGTAAATTCATTTGAAACGCAAATTCAATGGTTTTACAGGAAATGCACTCTTGCTTGTAGGAAGACACAGATGCTGTGGTTTAACTCCGTTTCTGAAGGGAAATTCAGACCTGAGTTCTCTTCCATGAAAAAAAATCTGTTTTAACACAGTAAGCATGCTCTTCTTCCCAGCGTCTCCAATACTTCAAGAAAAATGAGCAAGCCCCAAATAAACAACTCTGTTTCCTACTCATACGGATCATATATATTTCAACTCTGCTTATGAAACTGATAAAAACCACAGCTCCTGTTAAATAAATGCTCTTTTGTTAATTGTGAGAAACACGATGGGGTGTGAACTGTGTAATTTCATTTGTGCCGCAAAATCACTGGATTTACGTAAAATGCTCTGTTGCTTGTAGGAATAAACAGATCCTGGATCTTAAATCCATTTCAGAATTGAAATTCAGACCAGTGTTCTCATCCATGAAACACCCTCTCTTTTAACGCAAGAAGCATGCTCTTCTTTCCAGAATCTCCAATACAGCAAGAAACATGAGCAAACTCAGAAAAAAGAACTGAGTTTCCTATTCATACGGACCATATCTAGTTCAACTCTGCTCATGAAACTGATACAAACCACAGGTCCTCTTACATAAATGCTCTTTAGTTAATAGTAAGAAACGTGTTGCGATCGTGAACTGTACAAATTCATTTGAGCCACAAATTCACTGGCTTTACCAGAAATGACCTCTTGCTTGTAAGAAGACACAGATGCTGTGGTTTTACTCCATGTCTGAAGGGAATTTCATATCAGTGTTCTCATCCTTTAAACACACTCTGTTTTAATGCAAAAAAACATGCTCCTCTTTCCAGTATCTCCAATACATCAAGGAAAATGAGCATGCCCAGAATAAAAGAACTGAGTTTCCTACTCATACAGACTATATCTAGTTCAACTCTGCTTATGAAACTCGTAAAAACCACAGCTCCTCTTACATAAATGCTCTCTAGTTAATAGTGTGAAATGCTATGGATTTGTAAACTGTGTACATTCTTTTGAGCCGCAAATTCAATGGTTTTACCAGAAATGCCCTCTTACTTGTAGGAAGACACAGATCCTGGATCTTAAATCCCTTTCTGAAGGGAAATTCAGACAAGTGTTCTCATCCATGAAACAAACTCTGTTTTAATGCAAGAAGCATGCTCTTCTTTCCCGCGCCTCCAATATTGCAAGAAACATGAGCAAGCCATGAATAAAAGAACTGTTTTTCCTTCTCATACGGATCATATCTAGTTCAACTCTGCTTATGAAACTGATACAATCCACAGCTCAAGGTAACAAAACGCTCTTTAGTTAAATGTGAGAAACGCGTTGGTTTCGTGAACTGTATAAATTCATTTGAGCCACAAATTCACTGGCTTTACCAGAAATTACCTCTTGCTTGTGGGAAGACACAGATGCTGTGGTTTTACTCCGTTTCTGAGGGAAATTCAGACCAGTGTTCTCATCCATGAAACACACTCTGTTTTAACGCAAGAAGCATGCTCTTCTTTCCAGAGTCTCCAATACAGCAAGAAAAATTAGCAAGCCAGGAAAAATGAACTGTGTTTCCCACACATACGGATCGTATCTAGTTCAACTCTGCTTATAAAACTGATACAAACCACAGCTCCTCTTAAATACATGCTCTTTAGTTAATAGTGAGAAATGCTTTGTGTTTGTGAACCGTGTAATTTCATTTGAGACGCACATTCATTGGTTTTACCAGAAATGCTCTCTTGCTTGTAGGAATAAACAGATCTTGGATGTTAAATCCATTTCAGAATTGAAATTCAGACCAGTGTACTCATCCAAGAAACACACTCTGTTTTAACGCAAGAAGCATGCTCTTCTTTCCAGAGTCTCCAATCAGAAAAACATGAGCAAACTCAGAAAAAAAGAACTGTGTTTCCTATTCATACGGACCATATCTAGTTCAACTCTGCTCATGAAACTTATACAAAACCACAGCTCATCATACATAAACGCTCTTTAGTTAAAAGTGAGAATCGTGTTGGGTTCGGGAACTGTGTAAATTCATTTGAGCCACAAATTCAATTGTATTACCAGAAATGACCTCTTGCTTGTAGGAAGACACAGATCCTGTGGTTTAACTCCGTTTCTGAAGGGAAATTCAGACCTGTGTTTTCATCCATGGAACACACTCTGTTTTAACTCAAGAAGCATGCTCTTATTTCCAGCATCTCCAATACACAAGAAACATGAGCAAGCCAAGAATAAAAGAACTGTGTTTCCTTCTCATACGGATCATATCTACTTCAACTCTGCTCATGAAACTGATACAAACCTCACCTCCTCTTACATAAACGCTCTTCATTTAATGTGGGAAACTAGTTGGGTTTGTGAATTGTGTAAATACATTTGTGCCGCAAACTCACTGGGTTTACTAGAAATGACCTCTTGCTTGTTTGAAGACACAGATGCTGTGGTTTAACTGAGTTTCTGAAGGGAAATTCAGACCAGTGTTCTCATCCATGAAACACACTCTGTTTTAACGCAAGAAGCATGCTGATCTTTCCAGCGTCCCCAATACAGCAAGACACATGAGCAAATTCACCAAAAAAGAACTGTGTTTCCTATTGATACGGACAATATCTAGTTCAACTCTGCTCATGAAACTGATACAAACCACAGCTCCTCTTACATAAACGCTCTTTAGTTAATAGTGAGAAAGGTGTTGGGTTTGTGAAGTGTACAAATTCATTTGAGCTGCAAATTCACTGGATTTACTTGAAATGACCTATTGCTTGTAAGAAGAAACAGATCCTGTGGTTTTACCCCGTGTCTGAAGGGAATTTAAGTTCAGTGTTCTCATCCTTTAAACACACTCTGTTTTAATGCAAGAACCATGCTCCTCTTTCCAGCATATCCAATACAGCAAGGAACATGAGCATGCCCAGAATAAAAGAACTGAGTTTCCTACTCATACAGACTATATCTAGTTCAACTCTGCTTATGAAACTCGTAAAAACCACAGCTCCTCTTACATAAATGCTCTCCAGTTAGTAGTGTGAAATGCATTGGGTTTGTGAAATTTGTAAATTCATTTGAGATGCAAATTCAATGGTTATACCTGAAATGCCCTCTTGCTTGTAGGAAGACACAGATCCTGGATCTTAAATCCGTTTCTGAAGGGAAATTCAGACATGTGTTCTCATCCATGAAACAAACTCTGTTTTAATGCAAGAAGCATGCTCTTCTTTCCAGCGTCTCCAATACAGCAAGAAACATGAGCATGCCCAGAAAAAAAGAACTGTGTTTCCTACTCATACAGACCTTATCTAGTTCAACTCTGTTCATGAAACTGATACAAACCACAGCTCCTCTTACATAAACGCTCCTTAGTTAATAGTGAGAAATGTGTTGGGTTCGTGAACTGTGCAAATTCATTTGACCTTCAAATTCACTGGGTTTACCAGAAATGACCACTTGCTTGTGAGAAGACTCAGATCCTGTGGTCTTACTCCGTGTCTGAGGCGAATTTCAGATCAGTGTTCTCATCCTTTAAACACACTCTGTTTTAAAGTAAGAAGCATGCTCCTCTTTCCAGTGTCTCCAATACAGCAAGGAACATGAGCATGCCCAGAATAAAAGAACTGAGTTTCCTACTCATACAGACTATGTCTAGTTCAACTCTGCTTATGAAACTCGTAAAAACCTCAGCTCTTCTTACATAAATGCTCTCTAGTTAATAGTGTGAAATGCTGTGTGTTTGTGAACTGTGTAAATTCATTTGATTCGCAAATTCATTGGTTTTACCAGAAATGCCCTCTTACTTGTCGGAAAACACAGATCCTGGATCTTAAATCCCTTTCTGAACGGAAATTCAGACCTGTGTTCTCATCCATGAAACAAACTCTGTTTTAAAGGAAGAAGTATGCTCTTCTTTCAAGCGTCTCCAATACAGCAAGGAAAATGAGCAAGCCTAGAAAGAAAAGAACTGTGTTTATTACTCATACAGACCATATCTAGTTCAACTCTGCTCATAAAACTGATACAAACCACAACTGCTCTTACATAAATGCTCTTTAGTTAATAGTGAGAAACGCACTGGGTTTGTGTTCTGTGTAAATTCATTTGAGACACAAATTCACTGGTTTTACAAGAAATGCTCTCTTGCTTGTAGAAAGAAACAGATCCTGGATCTTAAATCCATTTCAGAAGGGAAAGTCAGACCAGTGTTCTCATCCATGAAACAAACTCTTTTTGAAGGCAAGAAGCTTGCTCGTCTTTCCAGAGTTTCCAATACAGCAAGAACAATGCGCAGGCCCAGAAAAAAAGAACTGTGTTTCCCACTCATATGGACCATATCTAGTTCAACTCTGCTCATGAAACTGATACAAACCACAGAAATCACAGCTCCTCTTACATAAACGCTCTTTAGTTAAATGTGAGAAACGTGTTAGGTTCGTGAACTGTGTAAATTTTTTTGAGCCACAAAATCACTGGGTTTACCAGAAATGACCTCTTGCTTGTAAGAAGACACAGATCCTGTGGTTATACTCCGTTTCTGAAGGGAAATTCAGACCAGTGTTCTCATCCATGAAACACACTCTGTTTTAACGCAAGTAGCATGCTCTTCTTTTCAGAGTCTCCAATACCGCAAGAAATGTGAGCAAGCTCAGAATAAAGAACTGTGTTTACTTTTCATACAGTCAATATCTAGTTCATCTCTGCTCATGAAACTGATACAAACCACAGCTCCGCTTACATAAATGCTCTTTAGTTAATAGTGAGAAACGCACTGGGTTTGTGTTCTGTGTAAATTCATTTGAGACACAAATTCACTGGTTTTACAAGAAATGCTCTCTTGCTTGTAGGAAGAAACAGATCCTGGATCTTAAATCCATTTCAGAAGAGAAAGTCAGACCAGTGTTCTCATCCATGAAACACACTCTGTTTGAAGGCAAGAAGCATGCTCGTCTTTCCAGAGTCTCCAATACAGCAAGAACAAAGCGCAGGCCCAGAAAAAAAGAACTGTGTTTCCCACTCATATGGACCATATCTAGTTCAACTCTGCTCATGAAACTGATACAAACCACAGAAATCACAGCTCCTCTTACATAAACGCTCTTCAGTTAAATGTGAGAATTGTGTTGGGTTCGTGAACTGTGTAAATTCTATTGAGCCGCAAATTCACAGGGGTTAACCAACATGACCTCTTACTTGTAGGAAGAAACAGATCATTTGGTTTAACTCCGTTTTTGAACGGAAATTCAGAACAGTGTTCTCATGCATGAAACACACTCTGATTTAACGCAAGAAGCATGCTCTCCTTTCCAGCGTCTCCAATACAACAAGAAGGATGAGCAAGCCCCAAATAAAAGAACTGTGTTTCCTACTCGTACGGATCATATCTAGTTCAACTCTGCTTATAAAATTGATACAAACCACAGCTCCTGTTAAATAAATGCTCTTTAGGTAATAGTGTGAAATGTTTTGTGTTTGTGAACTGTGTAATTTCATTTGAGCTGCAAATTCACTGGTTTTACCAGAAATGCTCTCTTGCTTGTAGGAATAAACAGATCCTGGATCTTAAATCCATTTCAGAAGGGAAATTCAGACCAGTGTTCTCATCCATGAAACACACTCTGTTTTATCGCAAGAAGCATGCTCTTCTTTCCAGCGTCTCCAATACAGCAAGAAACGTGAGCAAGCCACAAATAAAAGAACTGTGCCTCCTACTCATACGGATCATATCTAGTTCAACTCTGCTTATAAAACTGAAACAAACCACAGCTCATGTTAAATAAATGCTCTTTAGTTAATAGTGATTAATGCGGTGGGTTTGTGAATAGTGTAAATTCATTTGAGCCACAAATTCACTGGGTTACGATGAAAGGACATCTTGCTTTAGGAAGACACAGATCCTGTGGTTTAACTCCGTTTCTGAAGGGAAATTCAGACTAGTGTTCTCTTCCATGGAACACACTCTGTTTTAACGCAACAAGCATGCACTTCTTTCCAGCTTCTCCTATACAAAAAGAAACATGAGCAAGCGCTGAATAAAAGAACTGTGTTTCCTACTCATATGGACCATATCTAGTGTAACGCTGCTTATGAAACTGATACAAACCACAGCTCATGTTAAATAAATGTTCTTTAGTTAATAGTGAGAAAAGCATAAGGTTTGTGCTCTGTGTTAATTCATTTGAGACGCAAATTCACTGGTTTTACAAGAAATACTCTCTTGCTTGTAGGAAGACACAGATCCTGGATCTTAAATCCATTTCAGAAGGGAAATTCAGACCAGTGTTCTCATCCATGAAACACCCTCTCTTTTAACGCAAGAAGCATGCTCTCCTTTTCAGAATCTCCAATACGGCAAGAAAAATGAGCAAAACTCAGAAAAAAGAACTGAGTTTCCTATTCATACGGACCATATCTAGTTCAACTCTACTCATGAAACTGATACAAACCACAGCGCCTCTTACATAAATGCTCTTTAGTTAATAGTGAGAAACGTGTTGGGTTCGTGAACTGTACAAATCCATTTGAGCCGCAAATTCACTGGGTTTACCAGAAATGACCTCTTGCTTCTAAGGTGACACAGCTCCTGTGGTATTACTCTGCGTCTGAAGGGAATTTCGGATCAGTGTTCTCATCCTTTAAACACACTCTGTTTTATTGCAAGAAGCATGCTCCTCTTTCCAGCATCTCCAATACAGCAAGGAATATGAGCATGCCCATTATACAAGAACTGAGTTTCCTACTCATACAGACCTTATCTAGTTCAACTCTGTTTATGAAACTGATACAAACCACAGCTCCTCTTACATAAACGCTCTTTAGTTAAATTTGAGAAAGGAGTTGGGTTCGTGAACTGTGTAAATTCATTTGAGACACAAATTCAGGGGGTTTACAATAAATGACCTCTTGCTTGTAGGAAGACACAGATACTGTGGTTTAATTCTGTTTATGAAGAGAAATTCAGCCCAGTGTTCTCATCCATGAACCACACTCTGTTTTAACGCAAGAAGCATGCTCTTCTTTCCATAGTCTACAATATAGCAAGAAACATGAGCAAGCCCCAAATAAAAGAACTGTGCTTCCTACTCATATGGATCATATCTAGTTCAACTCTGCTTATGAAACTGATACAAACCACAGCTCCTCTTACATAAATGCTCTTTACTTAATAGTTTGAAATGCTTTGGGTTGGTGAACTGTGTAAATTCAGTTGAGCCGCAAATTCAATGCTTTTACCAGAAATGCACTCTTGCTTGTCGGAAGACACAGATCCTGGATCTTAAATCCGTTTCTGAAGGGGAATTCAGAACTGTGTTCTCATCCATGAATCAAACTCTCTTTTAATGCAAGAAGCATGCTCTTCATTCCATAGTCTCCAATACAGCAAGAAAAATGAGCAAGCCCAGAAAAAAAGAACTGTGTTTCCCATTCATACGGACCATATCTAGTTCAACTCTGTTCCTGAAACTGATACAAACCACAGCTCCTCTTACATAAATGCACTTTAGTTAAATGTTAAAAAACGTGTTGGGTTCATGAACTGTGTAAATGCATTTGAACCCACAATTCAGGGGGTTTACCATAATGACCTCTTGCTTGTAGGAAGAAAGAGATGATGTATTTTAACTCCGTTTCTGAAGGGAAATTCAGACCAGTGTTCTCATGCATGAAACACACTCTGTTTTAACGCAAGAAGCATTCTCCTCTTTCCAGCATCTCCAATACAGCAAGAAACATGCGCAAGCCCCGAATAAAAGAACTGTGTTTCGTACTCATACGGATAATGTCTAGTTCAACTCTGTTTAAGAAACTGATACAAACCACAGCTCCTCTTACATAAACGCTCTTTAGTTAAATTTGAGAAACGAGTTGCGTTCGTGAACTGTGTAAATTCATTTGAGCCACAAATTCAGGGGGTTTACCATAAATGACCTCTTGCTTGTAGGAAGACACAGATACTGTGGTTTAATTCCGTTTATGAAGAGAAATTAAGCCCAGTGTTCTCATCCATGAAACACACTCTGTTTTAACGCAAGAAGCATGCTCTTCTTTCCATAGTCTACAATATAGCAAGAAACATGAGCAAGCCCCAAATAAAAGAACTGTGCTTCCTACTCATACGGATCATATCTAGTTCAACTCTGCTTATGAAACTGATACAAACCACAGCTCCACTTACATAAATTCTCTTTACCTAAATGTGTGAAATGCTTTGGGTTTGTGAACTGTGTAAATTCATTTGAGCTGCAAATTCACTGGGTTTACCAGAAATGAACTCTTGCTTGGGGGAAGACACAGATCCTGGGGTTTAACTCCATTTCTGAAGGGAAATTCAGACCAGTGTTCTGTTCCATGAAACACACTATGTTTTAACGCCAGAAGCATGCTCTTCTTTCCAGCGTCTCCAATACAGCAAGAAACATGAGCAAGCCCAAAATAAAATAACTGTGTTTCCTACTCATACAGACCATATTTTGTTCAACTCTGCTTATGAAACTGATTCACACCACAGCTCTGCTTAAAAAAAATGCTCTTTAGTTAATAGTGAGAAACGCATTGTGTTCCTGAGCTGTGTAAATGCATTTGAGGCCAAAATTAACTGGGTTTACAAGAAATGAAGTCTTGCATGTAGGAAGACACCGATCCTGTGGTTAAACTCCGTTTCTGAAGGGAAATTCAGACAAGGGTTCTCATGCATGAAACTTAGTCTTTTGAACTCAAGAAGCATGCTCTTCTTTCCAGCGTCTCCAATATAGCAAGAAACATAAGCAAGCCCAGAATAAAAGAACTCTGTTTCCTACTCATAGGCGACTAATCTAGTTCAACACTGCTTATGAAACTGATACAAACCACAGCTCCTGTTAAATAAATGCTCTTTAGTTAATGGAGAGAAACGCGTTGGGTTTGTAAACTGTGTAAATTATTTGAGCCCAAAAATTCAGAGGGTTTACCAGAAATGATCTCTTGTTTTTAGGAAAACACAGATCCTGGACCTTAACTCCATTTCAGAAGAGAAATTCAGACCTGTGTTCTCATCCATGAAACAAACTCTGTTTTAACGCAAGACGCATGCTCTTCTTTCAAGAGTCTGCAATACAACAAGAAACATGAGGAAGCCCAGAAAAAAAGAACTGTGTTTCCAGTTCATTCAGACCATATCTAGTTCAACTCTGCTTATGACAGTGATACAAACCACAGCTCATTTTAAATATATGCTCTTATTTTAATAGTGAGAAAAGCGTTGGGTTTGTGTTCTGTGTAAATTCATTTGAGCCGTAAATTGACTGGGTTTACCAGAAATGACCTCGTGCATGTAAAAAGACACAGATCCTGGACCTTAAATTGATTTCTGAAGGGAAATTCAGACCAGTGTCCTCTTCCATGAAACACAGTCTATTTTAACGCAAGAAGCATGTTCTTCTTTCCAGAGTCTCCATATCAGCAAGAAATATGAGCATGCCCGGAAAAAGAGAACTGTGTTTCCAACTCATATGGACCATTTCTAGTTCAACTCAGCTTCAAACTGATACAATCCACAGCTCCTGTTAAAGAAATGCGCTGTAGTTAATAGTGAGAAACACGTTGGTTTCGTGAGATGTGGAAATTCATTTGAGCCCAAAATACAGTGGGTTTACCATAAATGACCTATTGCTTGTAGAAAGACACAGATCCTGAGGGTTAACTCCATTTATGAAGGGAAATTCAGATCAGAGTTCTCATCCATGAAACACACTGGGTTTGACGCAAGAAGCATGATCTTCTTTCTAGCGTCTCCAATACAGCCAGAACCATGAGCAAGCCCGAATAAAATAATGGTGTTTCATACACATACAGACCATTTCTAGTTCAACTCTGCTTCAGACTGAAACAAACCACAGCTCCTGTTAAATAAATGCTATGTAGTTAATAGTGAGAAACGCGTTGGGTTCGTGAGCTGTGTAAATTCATTTGAGCCCAAAGTTCAGTGAGATTACCATAAATGACTTCTTGCTTGTAGAAAGACACAGATCCTGTGGTTTAACTCCATTTCTGAAAGGAAATTCAGACCAGTATTCCTATCCATGAAATACACTCGGTTTTAACGCAAGAAGCATGTTCTTCTTTCAAATGTCTCTAATAGAGCAAGAAACTTGAGCAAGCCCAGAAAAAAAGAAGTGTTTTTCCTACTCATATGGAACGTATCTAGTTCAACTCTGCTTATGAAACTAATGCAAACCACAGCCGCTGTTAAATAAATGCTCTTTAGTTTATAGTGAGAAACGCGTTGGGTTGTGAGCTGTGTAAATTCAATTGAGCCAAAGGTCAGTGGTTTACCATAAATGACCTCTTGCTTGTAGGAAGACACAGATCCTGTGGTTTAACTCCGTTTCTGAAGGAAATTCAGACCAGTGTCCTCTTCCATGCAACACACTCCGTTTTAACGCAAGAAGCATGCTCTTCTTTCCAGAGTCTCCAATACAGCAAGAAACATGAGCAAGCCCAGAAAAAGAGAACTGTGTTTCCTACTCATATGGACCATTTCTAGTTCAACTCTGCTTCAAACTGATACAAACCACAGCTCCTGTTAAATAAATCCTCTGTAGTTAATAGAGAGAAACACGTTGGGTTCGTGAGATGTGCAAATTCATTTGAGCCCAAAATACAGTGGGTTTACCATAAATGACCTATTGCTTGTAGAAAGACACAGATCCTGAGGGTTAACTCCATTTCTGAAGGGAAATTCAGATCAGAGTTCTCATCCATGAAACACACTGGGTTTGACGCAAGAAGCATGATCTTCTTTCCAGCGTCTCCAATACAGCCAGAACCATGAGCAAGCCCGAATAAAATAATGGTGTTTCATACACATACAGACCATTTCTAGTACAACTCTGCTTCAGACTGAAACAAACCACAGCTCCTGTTAAATAAATGCTATGTAGTTAATAGTGAGAAACGCGTTGGGTTTGTGAGCTGTGTAAATTCATTTGAGCCCAAAGTTCAGTGAGATTACCATAAATGACTTCTTGCTTGTAGAAAGACACAGATCCTGTGGTTTAACTCCATTTCTGAAGGGAAATTCAGACCAGAGTTCCTATCCATGAAACACACTCTATTTTAACGAGAGAAGCATGCTCTTCTTTCAAGGGTCTACAATAGAGCAAGAAACATGAGCAAGCCCAGTAAAAAAGAAAGGTGTTTCCTACTCATATGGAACATATCTAGTTCAACTCTGCTAAAGAAACTGATGCAAACCACAGCTCCTGTTAAATAAATGCTCTTTAGTTAATAGTGAGAAACGCGTTGGGTTGTGAGCTGTGTAAATTCAATTGAACCCAAAGTTCAATGGGTTTACTATAAATGACCTCTTGCTTGTAGGAAGACACAGATCCTGTGGTTTAACTCCGTTTCTGAAGGGAAATTCAGAGCAGTGTTCTCATCCATGAAACACACTCTGTTTTAACGCAAGTAGCATGCTCTTCTTTCCAGAGTCTCCAATACAGCAAGAAACATGAGCAAGCCGAGCAAAAAAGAACTGTGTTTCCTACTCATACGGACCATATCTAGTTCAACTCTGCTCATGAAATTGATACAAACCATAGCTCCCCTTTAAAAAAAAAATGCTCTTTAGTTAATTTTGAGAAAACGTATGGTTTCTTAAACTGTGTAAATTCTTTTCATCCGCAAATTCACTTGGTTTACCATAAATGACCTCTTTCTTCTCAGAAGACACATATCCTGTGGTTTCACTCCGTTTCTGAAGGAAATTCAGACCAGTGTCCTCTTCCATGAAACACAGTCTATTTTAACGCAAGAAGCATGCTCTTCTTTCCAGAGTCTCCATATCAGCAAGAAACATGAGCAAGCCTGGAAAAAGAGAACTGTGTTTCCTACTCATATGGACCATTTCTATTTCAACTCTGCTTCAAACTGATACAAACCACAGCTCCTGTTAAATAAATCCTCTGAAGTTAATAGTGAGAAACGTGTTGGGTTTGTGTTCTGTGTAAATTAATTTGAGCCGCAAATTGACTGGTTTTACCAGAAATGACCTCGTGCATGTAAAAAGACACAGATCCTGGACCTTAAATCGATTTCTGAAGGGAAATTCAGACCAGTGTCCTCTTCCATGAAACACAGTCTATTTTAACGCAAGAAGCATGCTCTTCTTTCCAGAGTCTCCATATCAGCAAGAAACATGAGCAAGCCTGGAAAAAGAGAACTGTGTTTCCTACTCATATGGACCATTTCTATTTCAACTCTGCTTCAAACTGATACAAACCACAGCCCCTGTAAAATAAATGCTCTATAGTTAATAGTGAGAAAGACATTGGGTTCGTGAGCTGTGCAAATTCATTTGAGCCCAAAATACAGTGGGTTTACCATAAATGACCTATTGCTTGTAGAAAGACACAGATCCTGAGGGTTAACACCGTTTCTGAAGGGAAATTCAGATCAGTGTTCTTATCCATGAAACACACTGGGTTTGACGCAAGAAGCATGATCTTCTTTCCATCATCTCCAATACAGCAAGAAACATGAGCAAGCCCGAATAAAATAATGGTGTTTCATACACATATAGACCATTTCTAGTTCAACTCTGCTTAAGACTGAAACAAACCACAGCTCCTGTTAAATAAATGCTCTGTAGTTAATAGTGAGAAACGCGTTGGGATCGTGAGCTGTGTAAATTCATTTGAGCCCAAAGTTCAGTCAGATTACCATAAATGACTTCTTGCTTGTAGAAAGACACAGATCCTGTGGTTTAACTCCGTTTCTGAAAGGAAATTCAGACCACTGTTCTGCTCCATGAAACACACTCTGTTTTGATGCAAGAAGCATGCTCTACTTTCCACCGTCTCCAATACACCAAGAAACATGAGCAAGCCCAGAAAAAAAGAAAGGTGTTTCCTACTCATATAGAACATATCTAGTTCAACTCTGCTAATGAAACTGATACAAACCACAGCTCCTGTTAAATAAATGCTCTTTAGTTAATATTGTGAAACGCGTTGGGTTTGTGAACTGTGTAAATTCAGATGTGCCGCAAATTCACTGGGTTTACCAGAAATGACCTCTTGCTTGTAGGAAGACACAGACTCTGTGGTTTAACTCAGTTTCTGAAGGGAAATTCAGACAAGTGTTCTCTTCCATGAAACACAATCTGTTTTAACGCAAAAACATGCTCTTCTTTCCAGCGTCTCCAATACAGCAGGAAACATGAGCAAGCCACAAATAAAAGAACTGTGTTTCCTACTCATACCAATCATATCTAGTTCAATGCTGATTATGAAACTGATACAAACCACAGCTCCTGTAAAATAAATGCTCTTTAGTTAATATTGTGTAATGCTTTGGTTTCGTGAACTGTGTAAATTCATTTGAGCTGAAAATTCACTGGTTTTACCATAAATGCTCTCTTGCTTGTAGGATCAAACAGATCCTGGAAGTTAAATCCATTTCAGAAGAGAAATTCAGACCAGTGTTCTCATCCATGAAACACACTCTGTTTTAATGCAAGAAGCATGCTCTGCTTTCCAGAGTTTCCAATACAGCCAGAAACATGAGCAAGCCATGAATAAAAGAACTGTGTTTCCTACTCATACCGATCATATCTAGTTCAACGCTGATTATGAAACTGATACAAACCACAGCTCCTTTTAAATAAATGCTCTTTAGTTAATATTGTGTAATGCTTTGGTTTCGTGAACTGTGTAAATTCATTTGAGAGGCAAATTCAAGGGTTTTACCAGAAATGAACTCTTGCTTGTAGGAAAAACAGATCCTGTGGTTTAACTCCCTTTCTGAAGGGAAATTCAGACCAGTGTTCTCTTCCATGAAACATAATCTGTTTTAACGCAGGAAGCATGCTCTTCTTTCCAGTGTCTCCAATACAGCAAGAAACATGAGCAAGCCACGAATAAAAGAACTGTGTTTCCTACTCATATAGATCGTATCTAGTTCAATGCTGATTATGAAACTGATACAAACCACAGCTCATGTTAAATAAATGCTTTTTAGTTTATAGTGAGAAACGCGTTGGGTTTGTGTTCTGTGTAAATTCATGTGAGACGCAAATTCACTGCTTTTACCAGAAATGCACTCTAGATTGTAGGAACACAGATCCGGCATCTTAAATCCATTTCAGAAATAAAATTCGAACCTGTGTTCTCCTCCATGAAACACACTCTGTTTTAACGCAAGAAGCATGCTCTTCTATCCAGAGTCTCAAATACAGCAAGAAACATGAGCAAGCCCAGAATAAAAGAACTGTGTTTCCCACTCATACGGACCATATCTAGTTCAATTCTGCTCATGAAACTGATACAAACCTCAGCTCTTCTTACATAAATTCTCCATAGTTAATAGTGAGCAACGTGTTGGGTTCGTGAACTGTGTAAATTCATTTGAGCCGCCAATTGACGGGGTTTACCAGAAATGACCTCTTGCTTGTAGGAAGACACAGATCCTATGGTTTAACTCCGTTTCTGAAGGGAAATTCAGAACAGTGTTCTCAGTTATGAAACACCCTCTGTTTTAACGCAAGAATCATGATGATCTTTCCAGCATCTCCAATAGAGCAAGAAACATGAGCAAGGCCCAAATAAAAGAACTGTGTTTTCTACTCATATGGATCATATTTAGTTCAACTCTGCTTATGGAACTGATACAAACCAAACTCCTGTTAAATAAATGCTCTTTAGTTAATAATGTGAAATGCTTTGGGTTTGTAAACTGTGTAAATACATTTGAGATGCAAATACACTGGTTTTACCGTAAATGCTCTCTTGCTTCTAGGAAGAACCCGATCCTGGATCTTAAATCTGATTCAAAGGGAAATTCAGACCAGTCTTCTCATCCATGAAACACACTCTGTATTAATGCAAGAAACATGCTCTTCTTTCCAGCGTCTCCAATACAGCAAGAAACATGAGCAAGCCCAGAAAAAAAGAACTGTTTTTCCTATTCATACGGAAAATATCTAGTGCAATTCTGCTCATGAAACTAATACAAAAAACAGCTCTTCTTACATAAGTGCTCTTGGGTTAATAGTGAGAAACGCGTTGGATTCGTGAACTGTATAAATTCATTTGAGCCGCAAATTCACTGGGTTTACCAGAAATGACCTCTTGCTTGTAGGAAGACACAGACCCTGTGGTTTAACTCAGTTTCTGAAGGGAAATTCAGACAAGTGTTCTCTTCCATGAAACACAATTTGTTTTAACGCAAGAAGCATGCTCTTCTTTCCAGCGTCTCCAATACAGCAGGAAACGTGAGCAAGCCACGAATAAAAGAACTGTGTTTCCTACTCATACCGATCATATCTAGTTCAATGCTGATTATGAAACTGATACAATCCACAGCTCCTGTTAAATAAATGCTCTTTAGTTAATATTGTGTAATTCTTTGCTTTGGTGAACTGTGTAAATTCATTTTAGCCAAAAATTCACTGGTTTTACCATAAATGCTCTCTTGCTTGTAGGATCAAACAGATCCTGGAACTTAAATCCATTTCAGAAGGGAAATTAAGACCAGTGTTCTCATCCATGAAACACATTCTCTTTTAACGCAAGAAGCATGCTCTTCTTTCCAGAGTTGCCAATCCAGCAAGAAACATTAGCAAGACCAGAAAAAAAGAACTGTGTTTCCCACTCATACGGACCATATCTAATTCAATTCTGCTCATGAAACTAATACAAACCACAGCTCTTCTTACATAAATGCTCTTGGGTTAATAGTGAGCAACGCATTGGGTTCGTGAACTGTGTAAATTCATTTGAGCCTCCAATTGACTGTGTTTAACAGAAATGACCTCTTGCTTGTAGGAAGACAAAGATCCTATGGTTTAACTCCGTTTCTGAAGGGAAATTCAGACCAGTGTTCTCTTCCATGAAACACAATCTGTTTTAACGCAAGAAGCATGCTCTTCTTTCCAGCGTCTCCAATACAACAAGAAACATGATCAAGCCACGAATAAAAGAACTGTGTTTCCTACTCATATGGATCATATCTAGTTCAACGCTGATTATGAAACTGATAAAATCCACAGCTCATGTTAAATAAATGCTCTTTAGTTAATAGTGTGAAATGCTTTGGGTTTGTGAACTGTGTAAATTCATTTGAGCCACAAATTCACTGCTTTTAGCAGAAATGCTCTCTTGCTTGTAGGAAGACACAGATCCTATGCTTTAACTCTGTTTCTGAAGGGAAATTCAGACCATTGTTCTCTTCCATGAAACACAATCTGTGTTAACGCAAGAAGCATGCTCTTCTTTCTAGCGTCTCCAATACAGCAAGAAACATGATCAAGCCACGAATAAAAGAACTGTGTTTCCTACTCATAGGGATCATATCTAGTTCAACGCTGATTATTAAACAGATACAAACAACAGCTCATGTTAAATAAATGCTCTTTAGTTAATAGTGTGAAATGCTTTGGGTTTCTGAACTGTGTAAATTCATTTGAGCCGCAAATTCACTGGTTTTACCATAAATGCTCTCTTGCATGTAGGAAGAAACAGGTCCTGGATCCTAAATCCATTTCAGAAGGGAAATTGAGACCAGTGTTCTCATCCATGAAACACACTCTGTTTTAACGCAAGAAGCATGCTCTGCTTTCCAGAGTCTCAAATACAGCAAGAAACATGAGCAAGCCCAGAAAAAAAATACTGTGTTTCCTATTCATACGGACCATATCTAGTTCAATTCTGCTCAGTTAAATGATACAAACCACAGCTCTTCTTACATAAGTGCTCCTTAGTTAACTCGTTGGGTTCGTGAACTGTGTAAATTCATTTGAGCCGCAAATTCACGGGGTTTACAAGAAATGACCTATTGCTTGGAGAAAGACACAGATCCTTTGGTTTAACTCCGTTTCTGAAGGGAAATTCAGAACAGTGTTGGGTTTGTGTTCTGTGTAAATTCACTTCATACTCAAATTGACTGGTTTTACCATAAATGCTCTCTTGCTTGTAGGAAGACACATATCCTGGATCTTAAATCCATTTCAGAAGGGAAATTCAGACCAGTGTTCTCACCCATGAAACACCCTCTGTTTTAACGAAGAATCATGCTGATCTTTCAAGCGTCTCCAATACAGCAAGAAACATGAGCAAGCCACGAATAAAAGAACTGTGTTTCCTACTCATACGGATCATATCTAGTTCAACTCTGCTTATGAAACTGATACAAACCATAGCTCATGTTAAATAAATGCTCTTTTATTAATAGTGTGAAATGCGTTGGGTTTGTAAACTGTGTAAATTCATTTGAGCCGCAAATTCACTGGTTTTACCATAAATGCTCTCTTGCTTGTAAGAAGAAACACATACTGGATCTTAAATCAAATTCAGAAGGGAAATTCAGACCAGTGTTCTCATCCTTTGAAGTACACTCTGTTTTAATGTAAGAAGCAAGCTCTTCTTTCCAGAGTCTCCAATACAGCAAGAAACATGAAAATGCCCAGGAAAAAAGAACTGTGTTTCCTTTTCATACGGACCTTATCTAGTTCAATTATGCTCATGAAACTGATACAAACCACAGCACATTTGAAAAAAATGCTCGTTAGTTTATAGTGAGAAATGCGTTGGGTTCGTTAACTGTGTAAATACCTTTGAGCAACAAATTCTCGGGTTTTACCAGAAATGACCTCTTGCTTGTAGGAATACACAGATCTTGTGGTTTAACTCCGTTACTGAATGGAAATTCAGACCAGTGTTCTCATCCATGAAACACCCTCTGTTTTAACACAAGAAGCATGCTGATCTTTCCAGTGTCTCCAATAGAGCAAGAAACATGAGCAAGCTCCAAATAAAAGAACTGTGTTTCCTACTCATACGGATCATATGTAATTCAACGCTGATCAAGAAACTGATCCAAGCCACAGCGCAAGGTAAATAAATGCTCTTTCTTTATAGTGAGAAACTCGTTGGGTTTGGGTTCTGTGTAAATTCATTTGAGAGGAAAAATCACTGGTTTTACCATAAATTCTCCCTTGCTTGTAGGAAGACACAGCTCGTGGATCTCAAATCCATTTCAGAAGGGAAATTCAAACCTGTGTTCTCATCCATGAAACACACTCTGTTTTAACGCAAGAAGAATGTTCTTCTTTCCAGACTCTCCAATACAGCAAGAAACATGAGCAAGCTGAGAAAAAAAGAACTGTGTTTCCTACTCATACAGACCATATCTAGTTCATTTCTGCTCATTTCTAGTTCAAACTGATATAAACCACAGCTCTTTGTACATAAATGTTCTTTAGATAATGGTGAGAAACGTGTTAGGTTCATGAACTGCGTAAATTCATTTGAGCCACAAATTCACTGGGTTTACCAGAAATGACCTCTTGCTTGTAGGAAGAGACAGTTCCTGTGGTTTAACATCCATTTCTGAAGGGAAATTCAGACCAGTGTTCTCTTCCATGAAACACAATCTGTTTTAACGCAAAAAGCCTGCTCTTCTTTCCAGCGTCTCCAATACAGCAAGAAACATGAGCAAGCCCCGAATAAAAGAACTGTGCTTCCTACTCATCCTGATCATATCTAGTTCAACGCTCATTATGAAACTGATACAAACCACAGCTCATGTTAAATAAATGCTCTTTCTTTATACTGAGAAACACGTTGGGTTTGTGTTCTGTGTAAATTCATTTGAGCCGCAAATTCACTGGTTTTACCAGAAATGACCTCTTGCTTATAGGAAGACACAGATCCTGTGGTTTAATTCAGTATCTGAAGGGAAATTCAGACCAGTGTTCTCTTTCATGCAACACAATCTGTTTTAACGCAAGAAGCATGCTCTTCTTTCCAGAGTCTCCAATACAGCAAGAAACATGAGCAAGCCTAGAAAAAAAGAACTGTGTTTCCCACTTATACGGACCATATCTACTTCAACTCTGTTCATGAAACTGATACAAACAACAGCTACTCTTACATAAACACTCTTTAGTTAATGTTGAGAAAAGTGTTGGGTTTGTGAACTGTGTAAATTCATTTCAGCCGCAAATTCACTGCTTTTACCATAACTGCTCTCTTGCTTGTGGGAAGAAACAGATCCTGGATCTTTAATCCACTTCAGAAGGGAAATTCAGACCAGTGTTCTCATCCATGAAACACACTCTGTTTTAACGCAAGAAGCATGCTCTTCTTTCCAGAGACTCCAATACAGCAAGAAACATGAGCAAGCCCCGAAAAACAGAACTGTGTTTCCTATTCCTACGGACCATATCTAGTTCAATTCTGCTCATGAAACTGATACAAACCACAGCTCTTAGAACATAAATGCTCTTTAGTTAATAGTGAGAAACGCATTGGGTTCGTGAACTGTGTAAATTCATTTGAGCCGCAAATTCATGGGGTTTACCTGAAATGACCTCTTTTTTGTAGGAAGACACAGATCCTGTGGTTTAATTCAGTTTCTGAAGGGCTATTCAGACCAGTGTTCTCTTCCATGCAACACAATCTGTTTTAACGCAAGAAGCATGCTCTTCTTTCCAGCGTCTCCAATAAAGCATGAAATATGAGCAAGCCATGTATAAAAGAACTGTGTTTCCTACTCATACGGATCATATCTAGTTCAACGCTGATTATGAAACTGATACAAACCACAGTTCATGTTAAATAAATGCTCTTTATTTTATAGTGAGAAATGCGATGGGTTTGTGTTCTGTGTAAATTCATTTGAGATGCAAATTCACTGGTTTTACCAGAAATACTCTCTTGCTTGTAGGAAGACACAGATCCTGGATCTTAAATCCATTTCAGAAGGGAAATTCAAGCCTGTGTTCTCATCCATGAATTACACTCTGTTTTAACGCAATAAGAATGTTCTTCTTTCCAGAGTCTTCAATGCTGCAAGACACATGAGCAAGCTCAGAAAAAAAGAGTTTTTTTTCCCACTCATATGGACCATATCTACTTCAACTCTGCTCATGAAGCTATGACAAACCACAGCTACTCTTACATAAACGCTCTTTAGTTAATAGTGTGAAAGGCGTTGTGTTCCTGAACTGTGTAAATTCATTTGAGCCGAAAATTCACTGCTTTTTCCATAACTGCTCTCTTACTTGTGGGGAGAAACAGATCCTGGATCTTAATCCATTTCAGAAGGGAAATTCAGACCAGTGTTCTCTTCCATGTAACACACTCTGTTTTAACGCTAGAAGCATGCTCTTCTTTTCAGCGTCTCCAATACAGCAAGGAACATGAGCAAGCCCCGAAAAAAAAGTACTGTGTTTCCTATCCATTCGGACCATATCTAGGTCAATTCTTCTCATGAAACTGATACAAACCACAGCTCTTATAACATAAATGCTCTTTAGTTAATACTGAGAAACGTGTTTGGTTCTTGAACTGTGTAAATTCATTTGAGCCGAAAATTCACTGGGTTTACCAGAAATGACCTCTTGCTTGTAGGAAGACACAGACCCTTTGGATAAACTCAGTTTCTGCAGGGAAATTCAGACCAGTGTTCTCATCCATGAAATACACTCCGTTTTAATGGAAGAAGCATGCTCTTCATTCCAGTGTCTGCAATACAACAAGGAATATGAGCATGCCCAGAAAAAAAGAACTGTGTTTCCTACTCATAGGGAACATATCTAGTTCACCTCTGCTTATGAAACTGATACAAACCACATCATCTCTTACATTGTTGCTCTTTAGTTAATAGTCTAAATACTATAGGGTTGGTGAAATGTATAAATTCATTTTAGCCGAAAAATAACTGGGTTTACCAGAAATGAACTCTTTCTTGTAGGAAGACACAGAGCATGGGGTTTAACTCTGATTCTAAAGGGAAATTCAGAAAAGTGTTCTCATACATGAAACACAGTCTGTGTTAATGCAAGAAGCATGCTCTTCTTTCCAGCATCTGCAATACAGCAAGAAACATGAGCATGGCCAGAAAAAAAGAACTATGTTTTCTACTCATAGGTACCATATCTAGTTGCACTCTGCTTATGAAACTGATACAAAACACAGCATCTCTTACATAGATGCTCTTTAGTTATTATTGAAAAACGTGTTGGGTTTGTGAACTGTGTAAATTCATTTGAGCCGAAAATTCCCTGGTTTACCAGAAATGAACTCTTGCTTGTAGGAAGACACAGAGCTTTTGGATTAACACCATTTCTGAAGGGAAATTCATACCAGTGTTCTCATCCCTGAAACACACTCTGATTTAACGCAAGAAGCATGCTCTTTTTTCCGGCATCTGCAATACAGCAAGAAACATGAGCATGGCCAGAAAAAAAGAACAGTGTTTCTGACTCAAACGGACCATATCTAGTTCAACTCTGCTTATGAAACTGATACAAACCTCAGCCTCTCTTACATAGACGCTCTTTAGTTAATAGTGATAATCTTGTTCAGTTTCTGAACTGTGTGAATTCATTTGAGACGAAAAATAACTGGGATTACCGGAAATGAACTCTTGCTTGTAGGAAGACACAGAGCATTTGGTTTAACTCCATTTCTGAAAGGAAATTCAGAAGAGTGTTCTCATCCATGAAACACAGTCTGTTTTAACACAAGAAGCATTCTCTTTTTTCCAGCATCTGCAATACAGCAAGAAACATGAGCATGGCCAGAAAAAAAGAACTGTGTTTCTGACTCAAACCGACCATATCTAGTTCAACTCTGCTTCTGATACTGATAAAAACCACAGCATCTCTTACATAGATGCTCTTAAGTTAACAGTGATAAACCTGTTGGGATTGTGAACTGTGTAAATTCATTTGAGCCGAAAAATCACTGCGTTTACCAGAAATGAACTCTTGCTTGTAGGAAGACACAGAGCATTTGGTTTAACTCCATTTCTGAAGGGAAATTCAGACCTGTGTTCTCATCCATGAAACCCACTCTGTTTTAACGCAAGAAGCATACTCTTCATTCCAGCTTTTGCAATACAGCATGGAACATGAGCATGCCCAGAAAAAAAGAACTGTATCTCCTACTCATACGAACACTATCTAGTTCAACTTTGCTTCTGAAACTGATACAAACCAGATCATCTCTTACATAGATGCTCTTTAGTTAATAGTGAAAATCGTGTTGGTTTCGTGAACTGTGTAAATTCATGTGAGCCGAAAAATCTCTGGGTTTATCGGAAATGAACTCTTGCTTGTAGGAAGACACAGAGCATTTGGTTAAACACCATTTCTGAAGGGAAATTCAGACCAGTGTTCTCATCCATGAAACACACTCTGTTTTAATGCAAGAAGCATACTCTTTTTCCGGCATCTGCAATACCGCAAGAATCATGAGCATGGCCAGAAAAAAAGAACAGTGTTTCTGACTCAAACGGACCATATCGAGTTCAACTCTGCTTATGAACCTGATACAGACCTCAGCCTCTCTTACATAGACGCTCTTTAGTTAATAGTGATAAACTTGTTCGGTTTCTGAACTGTGTAAATTCATTTGAGCCGAAAATTCACTGCTTTTACCAAAAATGAACTCTTGCTTGTAGGAAGACACAGACCCTTTGGATAAACTCAGTTTCTCAAGGGAAATTCAGACCAGTGTTCTCATCCATGAAATAAACTCCGTTTTAACGGAAGAAGCATGCTCTTCTTTCCAGCGTCTGCAATACAGCAAGGAACATGAGCATGCCCAGAAAAAAAGAACTGTGTTTCCTACTCATAGGGAACATATCTAGTTCAACTCTGCTTATGAAACTGATACAAACCTCAGCCTCTCTTACATAGATGCTCTTTAGTTAATAGTGATAATCTTGTTCGGTTTCTGAACTGTGTGAAATCATTTGAGACGAAAAATAACTGGGATTACCGGAAATGAACTCTTGCTTGTAGGAAGACACAGAGCATTTGTTTTAACTCCATTTCTGAAAGGAAATTCAGAAGAGTGTTCTCATCCATAAAACACAGAATGTTTTAACACAAGAAGCATGCTCTTTTTTCCAGCATCTGCAATACCGCAAGAATCATGAGCATGGCCAGAAAAAAAGAACAGTCTTTCTGACTCAAATGGACCATATCGAGTTCAACTCTGCTTATGAAACTGATACAGACCTCAGCCTCTCTTACATAGACGCTCTTTAGTTAATAGTGATAAACTTGTTCGGTTTCTGAACTGTGTAAATTCATTTGAGCCGAAAATTCACTGCTTTTACCAAAAATGAACTCTTGCTTGTAGGAAGACACAGACCCTTTGGATAAACTCAGTTTCTCAAGGGAAATTCAGACCAGTGTTCTCATCCATGAAATAAACTCCGTTTTAACGGAAGAAGCATGCTCTTCTTTCCAGCGTCTGCAATACAGCAAGGAACATGAGCATGCCCAGAAAAAAAGAACTGTGTTTCCTACTCATAGGGAACATATCTAGTTCAACTCTGCTTATGAAATTGATACAAACCACATCATCTCTTACATTGTTGCTCTTTAGTTAATAGTCTAAATACTATAGGGTTCGTGAAATGTATAAATTCATTTTAGCCGAAAAATAACTGGGTTTACCGGAAATGAACTCTTTCTTGTAGGAAGACACAGAGCATGGCGTTTAACTCTGATTCTAAAGGGAAATTCAGAAAAGTGTTCTCATAAATGAAACACAGTCTGTGTTAATGCAAGAAGCATGCTCTTCTTTCCAGCATCTGCAATACAGCAAGAAACATGAGCATGGCCAGAAAAAAAGAACTGTGCTTTCTACTCATAAGGACCATATCTAGTTCCACTCTGCTTATGAAACTGATACAAAACACTTCCTCTCTTACATAGATGCTCTTTAGTTATTATTGAAAAACGTGTTGGGTTTGTGAACTGTGTAAATTCATTTGAGCCGAAAATTCCCTGGTTTACCAGAAATGAACTCTTGCTTGTAGGAAGACACAGAGCATTTGGTTTAACTCCATTTCTGAAGGGAAATTCAGACCTGTGTTCTCAACCATGAAACCCACTCTGTTTTAACGCAAGAAGCATACTCTTCGTTCCAGCTTTTGCAATACAGCATGGAACATGAGCATGCCCAGAAAAAAAGAACTGTATCTCCTACTCATACGAACACTATCTAGTTCAACTTTGCTTCTGAAACTGATACAAACCAGATCATCTCTTACATAGATGCTCTTTAGTTAATAGTGAAAATCGTGTTGGTTTCGTGAACTGTGTAAATTCATGTGAGCCGAAAAATCTCTGGGTTTATCGGAAATGAACTCTTGCTTGTAGGAAGACACAGAGCATTTGTTTTAACACCATTTTTGAAGGGAAATTCAGACCAGTGTTCTCATCCATGAAACACACTCTGTTTTAACGCAAGAAGCATACTCTTTTTTTCCGGCATCTGCAATACTGCAAGAATCATGAGTATGGCCAGAAAAAAAGAATAGTGTTTCTGACTCAAATGGACCTTATCTAGTTCAACTCTGCTAATGAAACTGATACAAACCACAGCATCTCTTACACAGACGATCTTTAGTTTATAGTTATAAACTTGTTGTGTTGGTGAACTGTGTAAATTCATTTGAGCCGAAAATTCACTGCTTTTACCAAAAATGAACTCTTGCTTGTAGGAAGACACAGACCCTTTGGATAAACTCAGTTTCTTAAGGGAAATTCAGACAAGTGTTCTCATCCAGGAAATACACTCCGTTTTAATGGAAGAAGCATGCTCTTCATTCCAGTGTCTGCAATACAACAAGGAATATGAGCATGCCCAGAAAAAAATAACTGTGTTTCCTACTCATAGGGAACATATCTAGTTCACCTCTGCTTATGAAACTGATACAAACCACATCATCTCTTACATTGTTGCTCTTTAGTTAATAGTCTAAATACTACAGGGTTCGTGAAATGTATAAATTCATTTTAGCCGAAAAATAACTGGGTTTACCGGAAATGAACTCTTTCTTGTAGGAAGACACAGAGCATGGCGTTTAACTCTGATTCTAAAGGGAAATTCAGAAAAGTGTTTTCATACATGAAACACAGTCTGTTTTAATGCAAGAAGCATATTCTTCTTTCCAGCATCTGTAATACAGCAAGAAACATGAGCATGGCCAGAAAAAAAGAACTGTGTTTCGTACTCATAGGGACCATATCTAGTTCCACTCTGCTTATGAAACTGATACAAAACACAGCATCTCTTACATAGATGCTCTTTAGTTATTATTGAAAAACGTGTTGGGTTTGTGAACTGTGTAAAATCATTTGAGCCGAAAATTCCCTGGTTTCTCAGAAATGAACTCCTGCTTGTAGGAAGACACAGAGCTTTTGGTTTAACACCATTTCTGAAGGGAAATTCAGACCAGTGTTCTCATCCCTGAAACACAGTCTGTTTTAATGCAAGAAGCATGCTCTTTTTTTCCGGCATCTGCAATACAGCAAGAAACATGTGCATGGCCAGAAAAAAAGAACAGTGTTTCTGACTCAAACAGACCATATCTAGTTCAACTCTGCTTATGAAACTGATACAAACCTCAGCCTCTCTTACATAGACGCTTTTTAGTTAATAGTGATAAACTTATTGGGTTTGTGAACTGTGTAAATTCATATGAGCCGAAAATTCCCTGCCTTTACCAGAAATGAACTCTTGCTTGTAGGAAGACACAGAGCATTTGGTTTAACTCCATTTCTGAAAGGAAATTCAGAAGAGTGTTCTCATCCATGAAACACAGTCTGTTTTAACATAAGAAGCATTCTCGTTTTTCCAGCATCTGCAATACAGCAAGAAACATGAGCATGGCCAGAAAAAAAGAACTGTGTTTCTGACTCAAACCGACCATATCTAGTTCAACTCTGCTTCTGATACTGATAAAAACCACAGCATCTCTTACAAAGATGCTCTTAAGTTAATAGTGATAAACCTGTTGGGATTGTGAACTGTGTAAATTCATTTGAGCCGAAAAATCACTGCGTTTACCAGAAATGAACTCTTGCTTGTAGGAAGACACAGAGCATTTGGTTTAACTCCATTTCTGAAGGGAAATTCAGACCTGTGTTCTCATCCATGAAACCCACTCTGTTTTAACGCAAGAAGCATACTCTTCGTTCCAGCTTTTGCAATACAGCATGGAACATGAGCATGCCCAGAAAAAAAGAACTGTATCTCCTACTCATACGAACACTATCTAGTTCAACTTTGCTTCTGAAACTGATACAAACCAGATCATCTCTTACATAGATGCTCTTTAGTTAATAGTGAAAATCGTGTTGGTTTCGTGAACTGTGTAAATTCAGGTGAGCCGAAAAATCTCTGGGTTTATCAGAAATGAACTCTTGCTTGTAGGAAGACACAGAGCATTTGGTTTAACACCATTTCTGAAGGGAAATTCAGACCAGTGTTCTCATCCATGAAACAAACTCTGTTTTAACGCAAGAAGCATACTCCTTTTTCCAGCATCTGCAATACCGCAAGAATCATGAGCATGGCCAGAAAAAAAGAACAGTGTTTCTGACTCAAATGGACCATATCTAGTTCAACTCTGCTTATGAAACTGATACAGACCTCAGCCTCTCTTACATAGACGCTCTTTAGTTAATAGTGATAAACTTGTTCAGTTTCTGAACTGTGTAAATTCATTTGAGCCGAAAATTCACTGCTTTTACCAAAAATGAACTCTTGCTTGTAGGAAGACACAGACCCTTTGGATAAACTCAGTTTCTCAAGGGAAATTCAGACCAGTGTTCTCATCCATGAAATAAACTCCATTTTAACGGAAGAAGCATGCTCTTCTTTCCAGCGTCTGCAATACAGCAAGGAACATGAGCATGCCCAGAAAAAAAGAACTGTGTTTCCTACTCATAGGGAACATATCTAGTTCAACTCTGCTTATGAAATTGATACAAACCACATCATCTCTTACATTGTTGCTCTTTAGTTAATAGTCTAAATACTATAGGGTTCGTGAACTGTGTAAATTCATTTTAGCCGAAAAATAACTGGGTTTACTGGAAATGAACTCTTTCTTGTAGGAAGACACAGAGCATGGCGTTTAACTCTGATTCTAAAGGGAAATTCAGAAAAGTATTCTCATAAATGAAACACAGTCTGTTTTAATGCAAGAAGCATATTCTTCTTTCCAGCATCTGCAATACAGCAAGAAACATGAGCATGGCCATAAAAAAAGAACTGTGTTTCCTACTCATAGGGACCATATCTAGTTCCACTTTGCTTATGAAACTGATACAAAACACAGCATCTCTTACATAGATGCTCTTTAGTTATTATTGAAAAACGTGTTGGGTTTGTGAAATGTGTAAATTCATTTGAGCCGAAAATTCCCTGGTTTATCAGAAATGAACTCTTGCTTGTAGGAAGACACAGAGCTTTTGGTTTAACACCATTTCTGAAGGGAAATTCAGACCAGTGTTCTCATTCATGAAACACACTCTGTTTTAACGCAAGAAGCATACTCTTTTTTCCGGCATCTGCAGTACCGCAAGAATCATGAGCATGGCCAGAAAAAAAGAACAGTGTTTCTGACTCAAATGGACCATATCTAGTTCAACTCTGCTTATGAAACTGATACAGACCTCAGCCTCTCTTACATAGACGCTCTTTAGTTAATAGTGATAAACTTGTTCAGTTTCTGAACTGTGTAAATTCATTTGAGCCGAAAATTCACTGCTTTTACCAAAAATGAACTCTTGCTTGTAGGAAGACACAGACCCTTTGGATACACTCAGTTTCCAAGGGAAATTGAGACCAGTGTTCTCATCCATGAAATAAACTCCGTTTTAACGGAAGAAGCATGCTCTTCTTTCCAGCATCTGCAATACAGCAAGGAACATGAGCATGCCCAGAAAAAAAGAACTGTGTTTCCTACTCATAGGGAACATATCTAGTTCAACTCTGCTTATGAAATTGATACAAACCACATCATCTCTTACATTTTTGCTCTTTAGTTAATAGTCTAAATACTATAGGGTTCGTGAACTGTGTAAATTCATTTTAGCCGAAAAATAACTGGGTTTACTGGAAATGAACTCTTTCTTGTAGGAAGACACAGAGGATGGCGTTTAACTCTGATTCTAAAGGGAAATTCAGAAAAGTGTTCTCATTAATGAAACACAGTCTGTTTTAATGCAAGAAGCATATTCTTCTTTCCAGCATCTGCAATACAGCAAGAAACATGAGCATGGCCATAAAAAAAGAACTGTGTTTCCTACTCATAGGGACCATATCTAGTTCCACTCTGCTTATGAAACTGATACAAAACACAGCATCTCTTACATAGATGCTCTTTAGTTATTATTGAAAAACGTGTTGGGTTTGTGAACTGTGTAAATTCATTTGAGCCGAAAATTCCCTGGTTTATCAGAAATGAACTCTTGCTTGTAGGAAGACACAGAGCTTTTGGTTTAACACCATTTCTGAAGGGAAATTCAGACTAGTGTTCTCATCCCTGAAACACAGTCTGTTTTAACGCAAGAAGCATGCTCTTTTTTCCGGCATCTGCAATACAGCAAGAAACATGAGCATGGCCAGAAAAAAAGAACTGTGTTTCTGACTCAAACGGACCATATCTAGTTCAACTCTGCTTATGAAACTGATACAAAGCACAGCATCTCTTACATAGACGCTCTTTAGTTAATAGTGATAAACTTATTGGGTTTGTGAACTGTGTAAATTCATATGAGCCGAAAATTCCCTGCCTTTACCAGAAATGAACTCTTGCTTGTAGGAAGACACAGAGCATTTGGTTTAACTCCATTTCTGAAAGGAAATTCAGAAGAGTGTTCTCATCCATGAAACACAGTCTGTTTTAACATAAGAAGCATTCTCGTTTTTCCAGCATCTGCAATACAGCAAGAAACATGAGCATGGTCAGAAATAAAGAACTGTGTTTCTGACTCAAACCGACCATATCTAGTTCAACTCTGCTTCTGATACTGATAAAAACCACAGCATCTCTTACATAGATGCTCTTAAGTTAATAGTGATAAACCTGTTGGGATTGTGAACTGTGTAAATTCATTTGAGCCGAAAAATCACTGCGTTTACCAGAAATGAACTCTTGCTTGTAGGAAGACACAGAGCATTTGGTTTAACTCCATTTCTGAAGGGAAATTCAGACCTGTGTTCTCATCCATGAAACGCACTCTGTTTTAACGCAAGAAGCATACTCTTCGTTCCAGCTTTTGCAATACAGCATGGAACATGAACATGCCCAGAAAAAAAGAACTGTATCTCCTACTCATACGAACACTATCTAGTTCAACTTTGCTTCTGAAACTGATACAAACCAGATCATCTCTTACATAGATGCTCTTTAGTTAATAGTGAAAATCGTGTTGGTTTCGTGAACTGTGTAAATTCATGTGAGCCGAAAAATCTCTGGGTTTATCAGAAATGAACTCTTGATTGTAGGAAGACACAGAGCATTTGTTTTAACACCATTTCTGAAGGGAAATTCAGACCAGTGTTCTCATCCATGAAACAGACTCTGTTTTAACGCAAGAAGCATACTCTTTTTTCCGGCATCTGCAATACCGCAAGAATCATGAGCATGGCCAGAAAAAAAGAACAGTGTTTCTTACTCAAATGGACCATATCTAGTTCAACTCTGCTTATGAAACTGATACAGACCTCAGCCTCTCTTACATAGACGCTCTTTAGTTAATAGTGATAAACTTGTTCAGTTTCTGAACTGTGTAAATTCATTTGAGCCGAAAATTCACTGCTTTTACCAAAAATGAACTCTTGCTTGTAGGAAGACACAGACCCTTTGGATAAACTCAGTTTCTCAAGGGAAATTCAGACCAGTGTTCTCATCCATGAAATAAACTCCGTTTTAACGGAAGAAGCATGCTCTTCTTTCCAGCGTCTGCAATACAGCAAGGAACATGAGCATGCCCAGAAAAAAAGAACTGTGTTTCCTACTCATAGGGAACATATCTAGTTCAACTCTGCTTATGAAATTGATACAAACCACATCATCTCTTACATTGTTGCTCTTTAGTTAATAGTCTAAATACTATAGGGTTCGTGAACTGTGTAAATTCATTTTAGCCGAAAAATAACTGGGTTTACTGGAAAAGAACTCTTTCTTGTAGGAAGACACAGAGCATGGCGTTTAACTCTGATTCTAAAGGGAAATTCAGAAAAGTGTTCTCATAAATGAAACACAGTCTGTTTTAATGCAAGAAGCATATTCTTCTTTCCAGCATCTGCAATACAGCAAGAAACATGAGCATGGCCAGAAAAAAAGAACTGTGTTTCCTACTCATAGGGACCATATCTAGTTCCACTTTGCTTATGAAACTGATACAAAACACAGCATCTCTTACATAGATGCTCTTTAGTTATTATTGAAAAACGTGTTGGGTTTGTGAACTGTGTAAATTCATTTGAGCCGAAAATTCCCTGGTTTATCAGAAATGAACTCTTGCTTGTAGGAAGACACAGAGCTTTTGGTTTAACACCATTTCTGAAGGGAAATTGAGACCAGTGTTCTCATCCCTGAAACACAGTCTGTTTTAACGCAAGAAGCATGCTCTTTTTTCGGCATCTGCAATACAGCAAGAAACATGAGCATGGCCAGAAAAAAAGAACAGTGTTTCTGACTCAAACAGACCATATCTAGTTCAACTCTGCTTATGAAACTGATACAGACCTCAGCCTCTCTTACATAGACGCTCTTTAGTTAATAGTGATAAACTTGTTCGGTTTCTGAACTGTATAAATTCATTTGAGACGAAAAATAACTGGGTTTACCGGAAATGAACTCTTGCTTGTAGGAAGACACAGAGCATTTGGTTTAACTCCATTTCTGAAGGGAAATTCAGAAGAGTGTTCTCATCCATGAAACACAGAATGTTTTAACGCAAGAAGCATGCTCTTTTTTCCAGCATCTGCAATACAGCAAGAAAAATGAGCATTGCCAGAAAAAAAGAACGGTGTTTCTGACTCAAACGGACCATATCTAGTTCAACTCTGCTTATGAAACTGATACAAAGCACAGCATCTCTTACATAGACGCTCTTTAGTTAATAGTGATAAACTTATTGGGTTTGTGAACTGTGTAAATTCATATGAGCCGAAAATTCCCTGCCTTTACCAGAAATGAACTCTTGCTTGTAGGAAGACACAGAGCATTTGGTTTAACTCCATTTCTGAAAGGAAATTCAGAAGAGTGTTCTCATCCATGAAACACAGTCTGTTTTAACATAAGAAGCATTCTCTTTTTTCCAGCATCTGCAATACAGCAAGAAACATGAGCATGGCCAGAAAAAAAGAACTGTGTTTCTGACTCAAACCGACCATATCTAGTTCAACTCTGCTTCTGATACTGATAAAAACCACAGCAACTCTTACATAGATGCTCTTAAGTTAATAGTGATAAACCTGTTGGGATTGTGAACTGTGTAAATTCATTTGAGCCGAAAAATCACTGTGTTTACCAGAAATGAACTCTTGCTTGTAGGAAGACACAGAGCATTTGGTTTAACTCCATTTCTGAAGGGAAATTCAGACCTGTGTTCTCATCCATGAAACGCACTCTGTTTTAACGCAAGAAGCATACTCCTCGTTCCAGCTTTTGCAATACAGCATGGAAAATGAGCATGCCCAGAAAAAAAGAACTGTATCTCCTACTCATATGAACACTATCTAGTTCAACTTTGCTTCTGAAACTGATACAAACCAGATCATCTCTTACATAGATGCTCTTTAGTTAATAGTGAAAATCGTGTTGGTTTCGTGAACTGTGTAAATTCATGTGAGCCGAAAAATCTCTGGGTTTATGGGAAATGAACTCTTGCTTGTAGGAAGACACAGAGCATTTGGTTTAACACCATTTCTGAAGGGAAATTCAGACCAGTGTTCTCATCCATGAAACACACTCTGTTTTAACGCAAGAAGCATACTCTTTTTTCCGGCATCTGCAATACCGCAAGAATCATGAGCATGGCCAGAAAAAAAGAACAGTGTTTCTGACTCAAATGGACCATATCTAGTTCAACTCTGCTTATGAAACTGATACAGACCTCAGCCTCTCTTACATAGACGCTCTTTGGTTAATAGTGATAAACTTGTTCGGTTTCTGAACTGTGTAAATTCATTTGATCCGAAAATTCACTGCTTTTACAAAAATGAACTCTTGCTTGTAGGAAGACACAGACCCTTTGGATAAACTCAGTTTCTCAAGGGAAATTCAGACCAGTGTTCTCATCCATGAAATAAACTCCGTTTTAACGGAAGAAGCATGCTCTTCTTTCCAGCGTCTGCAATACAGCAAGGAACATGAGCATGCCCAGAACAAAAGAACTGTGTTTCCTACTCATAGGGAACATATCTAGTTCAACTCTGCTTATGAAATTGATACAAACCACATCATCTCTTACATTGTTGCTCTTTAGTTAATAGTCTAAATACTATAGGGTTCGTGAACTGTGTAAATTCATTTTAGCCGAAAAATAACTGGGTTTACTGGAAATGAACTCTTTCTTGTAGGAAGACACAGAGCATGGCGTTTAACTCTGATTCTAAAGGGAAATTCAGAAAAGTGTTCTCATAAATGAAACACAGTCTGTTTTAATGCAAGAAGCATATTCTTCTTTCCAGCATCTGCAATACAGCAAGAAACATGAGCATGGCTAGAAAAAAAGAACTGTGTTTCCTACTCATAGGGACCATATCTAGTTGCACTCTGCTTATGAAACTGATACAAAACACAGCATCTCTTACATAGATGCTCTTTAGTTATTATTGAAAAACATGTTGGGTTTGTGAACTGTGTAAATTCATTTGAGCCGAAAATTCCCTGGTTTATCAGAAATGAACTCTTGCTTGTAGGAAGACACAGAGCTTTTGGTTTAACACCATTTCTGAAGGGAAATTCAGACCAGTGTTCTCATCCCTGAAACACAGTCTGTTTTAACGCAAGAAGCATGCTCTTTTTTCCAGCATCTGCAATACAGCAAGAAACATGAGCATGCCCAGAAAAAAAGAACTGTGTTTCTGACTCAAACAGACCATATCTAGTTCAACTCTGCTTCTGATACTGATAAAAACCACAGCATCTCTTACATAGATGCTCTTAAGTTAATAGTGATAAACCTGTTGGGATTGTGAACTGTGTAAATTCATTTGAGCCGAAAATTCACTGCGTTTACCAGAAATGAACTCTTGCTTGTAGGAAGACACAGAGCATTTGGTTTAACTCCATTTCTGAAGGGAAATTCAGACCTGTGTTCTCATCCATGAAACACACTCTGTTTAACGCAAGAAGCATACTCTTCGTTCCAGCTTTTGCAATACAGCATGGAACATGAGCATGCCCAGAAAAAAAGAACTGTATCTCCTACTCATACGAACACTATCTAGTTCAACTTTGCTTCTGAAACTGATACAAACCAGATCATCTCTTACATAGATGCTCTTTAGTTAATAGTGAAAATCGTGTTGGTTTCGTGAACTGTGTAAATTCATGTGAGCCGAAAAATCTCTGGGTTTATCGGAAATGAACTCTTGCTTGTAGGAAGACACAGAGCTTTTGGTTTAACACCATTTCTGAAGGGAAATTCAGACCAGTGTTCTCATCCATGAAACACACTCTGTTTTAACGCAAGAAGCATACTCTTTTTTCCGGCATCTACAATACCGCAAGAATCATGAGCATGGCCAGAAAAAAAGAACAGTGTTTCTGACTCAAATGGACCATATCTAGTTCAACTCTGCTTATGAAACTGATACAGACCTCAGCCTCTCTTACATAGACGCTCTTTAGTTAATAGTGATAAACTTGTTCAGTTTCTGAACTGTGTAAATTCATTTGAGCCGAAAATTCACTGCTTTTACCAAAAATGAACTCTTGCTTGTAGGAAGACACAGACCCTTTGGATAAACTCAGTTTCTCAAGGGAAATTCAGACCAGTGTTCTCATCCATGAAATAAACTCCGTTTTAACGGAAGAAGCATGCTCTTCTTTCCAGCGTCTGCAATACAGCAAGGAACATGATCATGCGCAGAAAAAAAGAACTGTGTTTCCTACTCATAGGGAACATATCTAGTTCAACTCTGCTTATGAAATTGATACAAACCACATCATCTCTTACATTGTTGCTCTTTAGTTAATAGTCTAAATACTATAGGGTTCGTGAACTGTGTAAATTCATTTTAGCCGAAAAATAACTGGGTTTACTGGAAATGAACTCTTTCTTGTAGGAAGACACAGAGCATGGCGTTTAACTCTGATTCTAAAGGGAAATTCAGAAAAGTGTTCTCATAAATGAAACACAGTCTGTTTTAATGCAAGAAGCATATTCTTCTTTCCAGCATCTGCAATACAGCAAGAAACATGAGCATGGCTAGAAAAAAAGAACTGTGTTTCCTACTCATAGGGACCATATCTAGTTCCACTCTGCTTATGAAACTGATACAAAACACAGCATCTCTTACATAGATGCTCTTTAGTTATTATTGAAAAACGTGTTGGGTTTGTGAACTGTGTAAATTCATTTGAGCCGAAAATTCCCTGGTTTATCAGAAATGAACTCTTGCTTGTAGGAAGACACAGAGCTTTTGGTTAAACACCATTTCTGAAGGGAAATTCAGACCAGTGTTCTCATCCCTGAAACACAGTCTGTTTTAACGCAAGAAGCATGTTCTTTTTTCCAACATCTGCAATACAGCAAGAAACATGAGCATGCCCAGAAAAAAAGAACTGTGTTTCTGACTCAAACCGACCATATCTAGTTCAACTCTGCTTCTGATACTGATAAAAACCACAGCATCTCTTACATAGATGCTCTTAAGTTAATAGTGATAAACCTGTTGGGATTGTGAACTGTGTAAATTCATTTGAGCCGAAAATTCACTGCGTTTACCAGAAATGAACTCTTGCTTGTAGGAAAACACAGAGCATTTGGTTTAACTCCATTTCTGAAGGGAAATTCAGACCTGTGTTCTCATCCATGAAACACACTCTGTTTAACGCAAGAAGCATACTGTTCGTTCCAGCTTTTGCAATACAGCATGGAACATGAGCATGCCCAGAAAAAAAGAACTGTATCTCCTACTCATACGAACACTATCCAGTTCAACTTTGCTTCTGAAACTGATACAAACCAGATCATCTCTTACATAGATGCTCTTTAGTTAATAGTGAAAATCGTGTTGGTTTCGTGAACTGTGTAAATTCATGTGAGCCGAAAAATCTCTGGGTTTATCGGAAATGAACTCTTGCTTGTAGGAAGACACAGAGCATTTGGTTTAACACCATTTCTGAAGGGAAATTCAGACCAGTGTTCTCATTCATGAAACACACTCTGTTTTAACGCAAGAAGCATACTCTTTTTTCCGGCATCTGCAATACCGCAAGAATCATGAGCATGGCCAGAAAAAAAGAACAGTGTTTCTTACTCAAATGGACCATATCTAGTTCAACTCTGCTTATGAAACTGATACGGACCTCAGCCTCTCTTACATAGACGCTCTTTAGTTAATAGTGATAAACTTGTTCAGTTTCTGAACTGTGTAAATTCATTTGAGCCGAAAATTCACTGCTTTTACCAAAAATGAACTCTTGCTTGTAGGAAGACACAGACCCTTTGGATAAACTCAGTTTCTCAAGGGAAATTCAGAGCAGTGTTCTCATCCATGAAATAAACTCCGTTTTAACGGAAGAAGCATGCTCTTCTTTCCAGCGTCTGCAATACAGCAAGGAACATGAGCATGCCCAGAAAAAAAGAACTGTGTTTCCTACTCATAGGGAACATATCTAGTTCAACTCTGCTTATGAAATTGATACAAACCACATCATCTCTTACATTGTTGCTCTTTAGTTAATAGTCTAAATACTATAGGGTTCGTGAACTGTGTAAATTCATTTTAGCCGAAAAATAACTGGGTTTACTGGAAATGAACTCTTTCTTGAAGGAAGACACAGAGCATGGCGTTTAACTCTGATTCTAAAGGGAAATTCAGAAAAGTGTTCTCATAAATGAAACACACTCTGTTTTAACGCAAGAAGCATACTCTTTTTTCCGGCATCTGCAATACAGCAAGAAACATGAGCATGGCCATAAAAAAAGAACTGTGTTTCCTACTCATAGGGACCATATCTAGTTCCACTCTGCTTATGAAACTGATAGAAAACACAGCATCTCTTACATAGATGCTCTTTAGTTATTATTGAAAAACGTGTTGGGTTTGTGAACTGTGTAAATTCATTTCAGCCGAAAATTCCCTGGTTTATCAGAAATGAATTCTTGCTTGTAGGAAGACACAGAGCTTTTGGTTTAACACCATTTCTGAAGGGAAATTCAGACCAGTGTTCTCATCCCTGAAACACAGTCTGTTTTAACGCAAGAAGCATGCTCTTTTTTCCGGCATCAGCAATACAGCAAGAAACATGAGCATGGACAGAAAAAAAACAGTGTTTCTGACTCAAACAGACCATATCTAGTTCAACTCTGCTTATGAAACTGATACAGACCTCAGCCTCTCTTACATAGAAGCTCTTTAGTTAATAGTGATAATCTTGTTCTGTTTCTGAACTGTATAAATTCATTTGAGACGAAAAATAACTGGGTTTACCGGAAATGAACTCTTGCTTGTAGGAAGACACAGAGCATTTGGTTTAACTCCATTTCTGAAGGGAAATTCAGAAGAGTGTTCTCATCCATGAAACACAGAATATTTTAACGCAAGAAGCATGCTCCTTTTTCCAGCATCTGCAATACAGCAAGAAAAATGAGCATTGCCAGAAAAAAAGAACGGTGTTTCTGACTCAAACGGACCATATCTAGTTCAACTCTGCTTATGAAACTGATACAAACCACAGCATCTCTTACATAGACGCTCTTTAGTTAATAGTGATAATCTTGTTCGGTTTCTGAACTGTGTAAATTCATTTGAGACGAAAAATAACTGGGTTTACCTGAAATGAACTCTTGCTCGTAGGAAGATACAGAGCATTTGGTTTAACTCCGTTTCTGAAGGGAAATTCAGAAGAGTGTTCTCATCCATGAAACACAGGCTGTTTTAATGCAAGAAGCATGCCCTTCTTTCCAGCATCTGCAATACAGCAAGAAACATGAGCATGGCCAGAAAAAAAGAACTGTGTTTCTGACTCAAACGGACCATATCTAGTTCAACTCTGCTTATGAAACTGATACAAACCACAGCATCTATTACATAGACGCTCTTTAGTTTATAGTGATAAACTTGTTGGGTTTGTGAACTGTGTAAATTCATTGGAGCCAAAAATTTACTGCTTTTACCAATAAAGAACTCTTGCTTGTAGGAATACACAGAGCCTTTGCTTAAACTCAGTTTCTGAGGGGAAATTCAGACCAGTGTTCTCTTCCATGAAACACACTCCTTTTTAACGGAAGAAGCATGCTCTTCTTTCCAGCTTCTGCAATACAGCAAGGAACATGTGCATGCCCAGAAAAAAAGAACTGTATCTCCTACTCATACGGACCATATCTAGTTCAACTCTGCTTAAGAAACTGATACAAACCACATCATTTCTTACATAGATGCTCTTTAGTTAATAGTCTAAATACTATAGGGATCGTGAACGGTGTAAATTCATTTGAGCAGAAAAATAACTGGGTTTACCGGAAATGAACTCTTTCTTGTAGGAAGACACAGAGCATGGCGTTTAACTCTGATTCTAAAGGGAAATTCAGAAAAGTGTTCTCATAAATGAAACACAGTCTGTTTTAATGCAAGAAGCATGCTCTTCTTTCCAGCATCTGCAATACAGCAAGAAACATGAGCATGGCCAGAAAAAAAGGACTTTGTAGCCTACTCATACGGACCATATCTAGTTCTACTATGCTTATGAAACTGACACAAACCACAGCATCCCTTAAATAGATGCTCCTTAGTTAATAGTGAAAAACGTGTTGGGTTTGTGAACTGTGTAAATTCATTTGAGCCGAAAAATCCCTGCCTTTACCAGAAATGAACTCTTGCTTGTAGGAAGACACAGAGCATGGCGTTTAACTCCATTTCTGAAGGGAAATTCAGAGCAGTGTTCTCATCCATGAAACACACTCTGTTTTAACGCAAGAAGCATGCTCTTCTTTCCAGCTTCTGCAATACAGCAAGGAACATTAGCATGACCAGAAAAAAAGAACTGTGTCTCCTAATCATACGGACCATATCTAGTTCAACTCTGCTTATGAAACTGATACAAACCAGATCATCTCTTACATAGATGATCTTTAGTTAATAGTGAAAATCGTGTTGATTTCGTGAACTGTGTAAATTCATTTGAGCCCAAAAATAACTGGGTTTACCGGCAATGAACTCTTGCTTGTAGGAAGACAGAGAGCATGGCGTTTAACTCCGATTCTAAAGGGAAATTCAGAAAAGTGTCCTCATCAATGAAACACAGTCTGTTTTAATGCCAGAAGCTTGCTCTTCTTTCCAGCATCCACAATACAGCAAGAAACATGAGGATGGCCAGAAAAAAAGAACTGTGTTTCCTACTCATAGGTACCATATCTAGTTCACTCTGCTAATGAAACTGATATAAACCACAGCATCTCTTACATTGATGCTCTTTAGTTAATAGTGAAAAACTTGTTGGGTTTAGGAACTGGGTAATTTCATTTGAGCCAAATATTCACTGCGTTTACAAGAAATGAACTCTTGCTTGTTGGAAGACATAGAGCATTTGGTTTAAGTCCATTTCTGAAGGGAAATTCAGGCCAGTGTTCTCATCCATGAAAAAAACTCCGTTTTAATGGAAGAAGCATGCTCTTCTTTCCAGCTTCTTCAATACAGCAAGGAACATGAGCATGCCCCAAAAAAAGAACTGTATCTCCTACTCATACGAAAAATATCTAGTTCAACTCTGCTTATGAAACTGATACAGACCTCAGCCTCTCTTACATAGACGCTCTTTAGTTAATAGTGATAAACTTGTTCGTTTTCTGAACTGTGTAAATTCCTTTGAGCCGAAAATTCACTGCTTTTACCAAAAATGAACTCTTGCTTGTAGGAAGACACAGACCCTTTGGATAAACTCAGTTTCTCAAGGGAAATTCAGACCAGTGTTCTCATCCATGAAATAAACTCCGTTTTAACGGAAGAAGCATGCTCTTCTTTCCAGCGTCTGCAATACAGCAAGGAACATGAGCATGCCCAGAAAAAAAGAACTGTGTTTCCTACTCATAGGGAACATATCTAGTTCAACTCTGCTTATGAAATTGATACAAACCACATCATCTCTTACATTGTTGCTCTTTAGTTAATAGTCTAAATACTATAGGGTTCGTGAACTGTGTAAATTAATTTTAGCCATAAAATAACTGGGCTTACTGGAAATGAACTCTTTCTTGAAGGAAGACACAGAGCATGGCGTTTAACTCTGATTCTAAAGGGAAATTCAGAAAAGTGTTCTCATAAATGAAACACACTCTGTTTTAACGCAAGAAGCATACTCTTTTTTCCGGCATCTGCAATACAGCAAGAAACATGAGCATGGCCAGAAAAAAAGAACTGTGTTTCTGACTCAAACGGACCATATCTAGTTCAACTCTGCTTATGAAACTGATACAAACCACAGCATCTATTACATAGACGCTCTTTAGTTTATAGTGATAAACTTGTTGGGTTTGTGAACTGTGTAAATTCATTGGAGCCAAAAATTTACTGCTTTTACCAATAAAGAACTCTTGCTTGTAGGAATACACAGAGCCTTTGCTTAAACTCAGTTTCTGAGGGGAAATTCAGACCAGTGTTCTCTTCCATGAAACACACTCCTTTTTAACGGAAGAAGCATGCTCTTCTTTCCAGCTTCTGCAATACAGCAAGGAACATGTGCATGCCCAGAAAAAAAGAACTGTATCTCCTACTCATACGGACCATATCTAGTTCAACTCTGCTTAAGAAACTGATACAAACCACATCATTTCTTACATAGATGCTCTTTAGTTAATAGTCTAAATACTATAGGGATCGTGAACGGTGTAAATTCATTTGAGCAGAAAAATAACTGGGTTTACCGGAAATGAACTCTTTCTTGTAGGAAGACACAGAGCATGGCGTTTAACTCTGATTCTAAAGGGAAATTCAGAAAAGTGTTCTCATAAATGAAACACAGTCTGTTTTAATGCAAGAAGCATGCTCTTCTTTCCAGCATCTGCAATACAGCAAGAAACATGAGCATGGCCAGAAAAAAAGGACTTTGTAGCCTACTCATACGGACCATATCTAGTTCTACTATGCTTATGAAACTGACACAAACCACAGCATCCCTTAAATAGATGCTCCTTAGTTAATAGTGAAAAACGTGTTGGGTTTGTGAACTGTGTAAATTCATTTGAGCCGAAAAATCCCTGCCTTTACCAGAAATGAACTCTTGCTTGTAGGAAGACACAGAGCATGGCGTTTAACTCCATTTCTGAAGGGAAATTCAGAGCAGTGTTCTCATCCATGAAACACACTCTGTTTTAACGCAAGAAGCATGCTCTTCTTTCCAGCTTCTGCAATACAGCAAGGAACATTAGCATGACCAGAAAAAAAGAACTGTGTCTCCTAATCATACGGACCATATCTAGTTCAACTCTGCTTATGAAACTGATACAAACCAGATCATCTCTTACATAGATGATCTTTAGTTAATAGTGAAAATCGTGTTGATTTCGTGAACTGTGTAAATTCATTTGAGCCCAAAAATAACTGGGTTTACCGGCAATGAACTCTTGCTTGTAGGAAGACAGAGAGCATGGCGTTTAACTCCGATTCTAAAGGGAAATTCAGAAAAGTGTCCTCATCAATGAAACACAGTCTGTTTTAATGCCAGAAGCTTGCTCTTCTTTCCAGCATCCACAATACAGCAAGAAACATGAGGATGGCCAGAAAAAAAGAACTGTGTTTCCTACTCATAGGTACCATATCTAGTTCACTCTGCTAATGAAACTGATATAAACCACAGCATCTCTTACATTGATGCTCTTTAGTTAATAGTGAAAAACTTGTTGGGTTTAGGAACTGGGTAATTTCATTTGAGCCAAATATTCACTGCGTTTACAAGAAATGAACTCTTGCTTGTTGGAAGACATAGAGCATTTGGTTTAAGTCCATTTCTGAAGGGAAATTCAGGCCAGTGTTCTCATCCATGAAAAAAACTCCGTTTTAATGGAAGAAGCATGCTCTTCTTTCCAGCTTCTTCAATACAGCAAGGAACATGAGCATGCCCCAAAAAAAGAACTGTATCTCCTACTCATACGAAAAATATCTAGTTCAACTCTGCTTATGAAACTGATACAGACCTCAGCCTCTCTTACATAGACGCTCTTTAGTTAATAGTGATAAACTTGTTCGTTTTCTGAACTGTGTAAATTCCTTTGAGCCGAAAATTCACTGCTTTTACCAAAAATGAACTCTTGCTTGTAGGAAGACACAGACCCTTTGGATAAACTCAGTTTCTCAAGGGAAATTCAGACCAGTGTTCTCATCCATGAAATAAACTCCGTTTTAACGGAAGAAGCATGCTCTTCTTTCCAGCGTCTGCAATACAGCAAGGAACATGAGCATGCCCAGAAAAAAAGAACTGTGTTTCCTACTCATAGGGAACATATCTAGTTCAACTCTGCTTATGAAATTGATACAAACCACATCATCTCTTACATTGTTGCTCTTTAGTTAATAGTCTAAATACTATAGGGTTCGTGAACTGTGTAAATTCATTTTAGCCATAAAATAACTGGGCTTACTGGAAATGAACTCTTTCTTGAAGGAAGACACAGAGCATGGCGTTTAACTCTGATTCTAAAGGGAAATTCAGAAAAGTGTTCTCATAAATGAAACACACTCTGTTTTAACGCAAGAAGCATACTCTTTTTTCCGGCATCTGCAATACAGCAAGAAACATGAGCATTGCCATAAAAAAAGAACTGTGTTTCCTACTCATAGGGACCATATCTAGTTCCACTCTGCTTATGAAACTGATAGAAAACACAGCATCTCTTACATAGATGCTCTTTAGTTATTATTGAAAAACGTGTTGGGTTTGTGAACTGTGTAAATTCATTTGAGCCGAAAATTCCCTGGTTTATCAGAAATGAACTCTTGCTTGTAGGAAGACACAGAGCTTTTGGTTTAACACCATTTCTGAAGGGAAATTCAGACCCGTGTTCTCATCCCTGAAACACAGTCTGTTTTAAGGCAAGAAGCATGCTCTTTTTTCCGGCATCAGTAATACAGCAAGAAACATGAGCATGGACAGAAAAAAAACAGTGTTTCTGACTCAAACAGACCATATCTAGTTCAACTCTGCTTATGAAACTGATACAGACCTCAGCCTCTCTTACATAGAAGCTCTTTAGTTAATAGTGATAATCTTGTTCTGTTTCTGAACTGTATAAATTCATTTGAGACGAAAAATAACTGGGTTTACCGGAAATGAACTCTTGCTTGTAGGAAGACACAGAGCATTTGGTTTAACTCCATTTCTGAAGGGAAATTCAGAAGAGTGTTCTCATCCATGAAACACAGAATATTTTAACGCAAGAAGCATGCTCCTTTTTCCAGCATCTGCAATACAGCAAGAAAAATGAGCATTGCCAGAAAAAAAGAACGGTGTTTCTGACTCAAACGGACCATATCTAGTTCAACTCTGCTTATGAAACTGATACAAACCACAGCATCTATTACATAGACGCTCTTTAGTTTATAGTGATAAACTTGTTGGGTTTGTGAACTGTGTAAATTCATTGGAGCCAAAAATTTACTGCTTTTACCAATAAAGAACTCTTGCTTGTAGGAATACACAGAGCCTTTGCTTAAACTCAGTTTCTGAGGGGAAATTCAGACCAGTGTTCTCTTCCATGAAACACACTCCTTTTTAACGGAAGAAGCATGCTCTTCTTTCCAGCTTCTGCAATACAGCAAGGAACATGTGCATGCCCAGAAAAAAAGAACTGTATCTCCTACTCATACGGCCCATATCTAGTTCAACTCTGCTTAAGAAACTGATACAAACCACATCATTTCTTACATAGATGCTCTTTAGTTAATAGTCTAAATACTATAGGGATCGTGAACGGTGTAAATTCATTTGAGCAGAAAAATAACTGGGTTTACCGGAAATGAACTCTTTCTTGTAGGAAGACACAGAGCATGGCGTTTAACTCTGATTCTAAAGGGAAATTCAGAAAAGTGTTCTCATAAATGAAACACAGTCTGTTTTAATGCAAGAAGCATGCTCTTCTTTCCAGCATCTGCAATACAGCAAGAAACATGAGCATGGCCAGAAAAAAAGGACTTTGTAGCCTACTCATACGGACCATATCTAGTTCTACTATGCTTATGAAACTGACACAAACCACAGCATCCCTTAAATAGATGCTCCTTAGTTAATAGTGAAAAACGTGTTGGGTTTGTGAACTGTGTAAATTCATTTGAGCCGAAAAATCCCTGCCTTTACCAGAAATGAACTCTTGCTTGTAGGAAGACACAGAGCATGGCGTTTAACTCCATTTCTGAAGGGAAATTCAGAGCAGTGTTCTCATCCATGAAACACACTCTGTTTTAACGCAAGAAGCATGCTCTTCTTTCCAGCTTCTGCAATACAGCAAGGAACATTAGCATGACCAGAAAAAAAGAACTGTGTCTCCTAATCATACGGACCATATCTAGTTCAACTCTGCTTATGAAACTGATACAAACCAGATCATCTCTTACATAGATGATCTTTAGTTAATAGTGAAAATCGTGTTGATTTCGTGAACTGTGTAAATTCATTTGAGCCCAAAAATAACTGGGTTTACCGGCAATGAACTCTTGCTTGTAGGAAGACAGAGAGCATGGCGTTTAACTCCGATTCTAAAGGGAAATTCAGAAAAGTGTCCTCATCAATGAAACACAGTCTGTTTTAATGCCAGAAGCTTGCTCTTCTTTCCAGCATCCGCAATACAGCAAGAAACATGAGGATGGCCAGAAAAAAAGAACTGTGTTTCCTACTCATAGGTACCATACCTAGTTCACTCTGCTAATGAAACTGATATAAACCACAGCATCTCTTACATTGATGCTCTTTAGTTAATAGTGAAAAACTTGTTGGGTTTAGGAACTGGGTAATTTCCTTTGAGCCAAATATTCACTGCGTTTACAAGAAATGAACTCTTGCTTGTTGGAAGACATAGAGCATTTGGTTTAAGTCCATTTCTGAAGGGAAATTCAGGCCAGTGTTCTCATCCATGAAAAAAACTCCGTTTTAATGGAAGAAGCATGCTCTTCTTTCCAGCTTCTTCAATACAGCAAGGAACATGAGCATGCCCCCAAAAAAGAACTGTATCTCCTACTCATACGAAAAATATCTAGTTCAACTCTGCTTATGAAACTGATACAAACCACATCATCTCTTACACAGATGCTCTTTAGTTAATAGTGATAAACTTGTTGGGTTTGTGAAATGTGTAAATTCATTTGAGCCGAAAATTCCTGCCTTTACCAGATGAACTCTTGCTTGGAGGAAGACACAGAGCATTTGGTTTAACTCCCTTTCTGAAGGGAAATTCAGACCAGTGTTCTCATCCATGAAACACACTCTGTTTTAACGCAAGAAGCATGCTCTTCTTTCCAGCTTCTGCAATACAGCAAGGAACATCAGCATGCCCAGAAAAAGAGAACTGTGTCTCCTAATCATACGGACCATATCTAGTTGAACTCTGCTAATGAAACTGATACAAACCACAGGATCAATTACATAGATGCTCTTTAGTTCATAGTGAAAATTGTGTTGGTTTAGAAAACTGTGTAAATTCATTTGAGCCCAAAAATAACTGGGTTTACCGGAAATGAACTCTTGCATGTAGGAAGACACAGACCATGGAGTTTAACTCAGATTCTATAGGGAAATTCAGAAAAGTGTTCTCATCCATGAAACACAGTCTGTTTTAACTCAAGAAGCATGCTCTTCTTTCCATCATCTGCAATACTGCAAGAAACATGAGCATGGCCAGAAAAAAAGAACTGTGTTTCTGACTCAAACTGACCTTATCTAGGTCAACTCTTCTTATGAAACTGATACAAACCACAGCATCTCTTACATAGACGCTCTTTAGTTAATAGTGATAAACTTGTTGGGTTTGTGAACTGTGTAAATTCAATTGAGCCGAAAATTCCCTTCCTTTACCAGAAATGAACTCTTGCTTATAGGAAGACACAGAGCATTTGGTTTAACTCCATTTCTGAGGGGAAATTCAGACCTGTGTTTTCATCCATGAAACACACTCTGTTTTAACGCAAGAAGCATGCTCTTCTTTCCAGCTTCTGCAATACAGCAAGGAACATGAGCATGCCCAGAATAAAAGAACTGTATCTCCTACTCATAAGAACAATATCTAGTTCAACTCTGCTTTTGAAAATGATACAAACCAGATCATCTCTTACATAGATGCTCTTTAGTTAATAGTGAAAATCGTGTTGGTTTCGTGAACTGTGTAAATTCATTTGAGCCCAAATATAACTTGGTTTGCCGGCAATGAACTCTTGCTTGTAGGAAGACAGAGAGCATGGCGTTTAACTCCGATTCAAAAGGGAAATTCAGAAAAGTGTTCTCATCAATGAAACACAGTCTGTTTTAATGCTAGAAGCATGCTCTTCTTTCCAGCATCCGCAATACAGCAAGAAACATGAGCCTGGCCACAAAAAATGAACTGTGTTTCAAACTCATAGGGACCAATTTCGTTCAACTATGCTTCTGAATCTGATACAAAACACAGCTTCTCTTACATAGATGCTCTTTAGTTAATAGTGAAAAACGTGTTGGGTTTGGGAACTGTGTAAATTCATATGAGCCGAATATTACCTGCCTTTACCAGAAATGAACTCTTGCTTGTAGGAAGACACAGAGCATTTGGTTTAACTCCATTTCTGAATGTAAATTGAGACCTGTGTTCTCATCCATGAAACACAGTCTGTTTTAACGCAAGAAGCATGCTCTTTTTTCCAGCATCTGCAATACAGCAAGAAACATGAGCATAGCCAGAAAAAAAGAACTGCTTTTCTGACTCAACCGGACCATATCCAGTTCAACTCTATTTATGACACTTATACAAGACACATCATCTCTTACACAGATGCTCTTTACTTCATAGTGAAAATCATATTGGTTTCATGAACTGTGTAAACTCATTTGAGCCGAAAAGTAACTGGGTTTACCGGAAATGAACTCTTGCATGTAGGAGGACACAGACCACGGAGTTTAACTCAGATTCTATAGGGAAATAAAGAAAAGTGTTCTAATCCATGAAACACAGTCTGTTTTAATGCAAGTATCATGCTCTTCTTTCCAGCATCTGCAATACAGCAAGAAACATGAGGATGGCCAGAAAAAAAGAACTGTGTTTCCTACTCATAGGTACCATATCTAGTTCACTCTGCTAATGAAACTGATATAAACCACAGCATCTCTTAAATTGATGCTCTTTAGTTAATAGTAAAAAACGTGTTGTGTTTTTGAACTGGGTAAATTCATTTGCCAAAAATTCACTGCGTTTACAAGAAATGAACTCTTGCTTGTTGGAAGACATAGAGCATTTGGTTTAACTCCATTTCTGAAGGGAAATTCAGGCCAGTGTTCTCATCCATGAAACACACTCAGTTTTAATGGAAGAAGCATGCTCTTCTTTCCAGCTTCTTCAATACAGCAAGGAACATGAGCATGCCCCAAAAAAAGTACTGTATCTCCTACTCATACAAAAAATATCTAGTTCAACTCTGCTTATGAAACTGATACAAACCACATCATCTCTTACACAGATGCTCTTTAGTTAATAGTGATAAACTTGTTGGGTTTATGAAATGTGTAAATTCATTTGAGCCGAAAATTCCTGCCTTTACCAGATGAACTCTTGCTTGTAGGAAGACACAGAGCATTTGGTTTAACTCCCTTTCTGAAGGGAAATTCAGACCAGTGTTCTCATCCATGAAACACACTCTGTTTTAACGCAAGAAGCGTGCTCTTCTTTCCAGCTTCTGCAATACAGCAAGGAACATGAGCATGCCCAGAAAAAGAGAACTGTGTCTCCTAATCATACGGATAACATCTAGTTCAACTCTGCTAATGAAACTGATACAAACCACAGGATCAATTACATAGATGCTCTTTAGTTCATAGTGAAAATTGTGTTGGTTTCGTGAACTGTGTAAATTCATTTGAGCCCAAAAATAACTGGGTTTACCGGAAATGAACTCTTGCATGTAGGAAGACACAGACCATGGAGTTTAACTCAGATTCTATAGGGAAATTCAGAAAAGTGTTCTCATCAATGAAACACAGTCTGTTTTAACTCAAGAAGCATGCTCTTCTTTCCAGCATCTGCAATACTGCAAGAAACATGAGCATGGCCAGAAAAAAAGAACAGTTTTTCTGACTCAAACGGAGCTTATCTAGGTCAACTCTGCTTCTGAAACTGATACAAACCACAGCATCTCTTACATTGACGCTCTTAAGTTAATAGTGATAAACTTGTTGGGTTTGTGAACTGTGTAAATTCATTTGAGCCGAAAATTCCCTTACTTTACCAGAAATGAACTCTTGCTTGTTGGAAGACATAGAGCATTTGGTTTAACTCCATTTCTGAAGGGAAATTCAGACCAGTGTTCTCATCCATGAAACACACTCCGTTTTATTGGAAGATGCATGCTCTTCTTTTCAGCATCCGCAATACAGCAAGAAACATGAGCATGGCCACAAAAAAAGAACTGTGTTTCAAACTCATAGGGACCATATTTCGTTCAACTCTGCTTCTGAATCTGATACAAAACACAGCATCTCTTACATAGATGCTCTTTAGTTAACAGTGAAAAACGTGTTGGGTTTGGGAACTGTGTAAATTCATGTGAGCCGAATATTACCTGCATTTACCAGAAATGAACTCTTGCTTGTAGGAAGACACAGAGCATTTGGTTTAACTCCATTTCTGAATGTAAATTCAGACCTGTGTTCTCATCCATGAAACACAGTCTGTTTTAACGCAAGAAGCATGCCCTTTTTCCAGCATCTGCAATACAGCAAGAAACATGAGCATGGCCAGAAAAAAAGAACTGCTTTTCTGACTCAAACGGACCATATCTAGTTCAACTCTATTTATGACACTTATACAAGACACATCATCTCTTACACATGTGCTCTTTACTTCATAGTGAAAATCATATTGGTTTCATGAACTGTGTAAACTCATTTCAGCCGAAAAATAACTGGGTTTACCGGAAATGAACTCTTGCATGTAGGAGGACACACACCATGGAGTTTAACTCAGATTCTATAGGGAAATTCAGAAAAGTGTTCTCATCCATGAAACACAGTCTGTTTTAACGCAAGAAGCATGCTCTTCTTTCCAGCCTCTGCAATATAGCAATAAACATGAGGATGGCTAGAAAAAAAGAACTGTGTTTCCTACTCATAGGTACCATATCTAGTTCACTCTGCTTATGAAACTGATACAAACCACAGCATCTCTTACATTGATGCTCTTTAGTTAATAGTGATAAACCTGTTGGGATTGTGAACTGTGTAAATTCATTTGAGCCGAAAATTCACTGCGTTTACCAGAAATGAACTCTTGCTTGTAGGAAGACTCAGAGCATTTGGTTTAACTCCATTTCTGAAGGGAAATTCAGACCTGTGTTCTCATCCATGAAACACACTCTGTTTTAACGTAAGCAGCATACTCTTCGTTCCAGCTTTTGCAATACAGCATGGAACATGAGCATGCCCAGAAAAAAAGAACTGTATCTCCTACTCATACGAACACTATCTAGTTCAACTTTGCTTCTGAAACTGATACAAACCAGATCATCTCTTACATAGATGCTCTTTAGTTAATAGTGAAAATTGTGTTGGTTTCGTGAACTGTGTAAATTCATGTGAGCCGAAAAATCTCTGGGTTTATCGGAAATGAACTCTTGCTTGTAGGAAGACACAGAGCATTTTGTTTAACACCATTTCTGAAGGGAAATTCAGACCAGTGTTCTCATTCATGAAACACACTCTGTTTTAACGCAAGAAGCATACTCTTTTTTCCGGCATCTGCAATACCGCAAGAATCATGAGCATGGCCAGAAAAAAAGAACAGTGTTTCTGACTCAAATGGACCATATCTAGTTCAACTCTGCTTATGAAACTGATACAGACCTCAGCATCTCTTACATAGACGCTCTTTAGTTAATAGTGATAAACTTGTTCGGTTTCTGAACTGTGTAAAATCATTTGAGCCGAAAATTCACTGCTTTTACCAAAAATGAACTCTTGCTTGTAGGAAGACACAGACCCTTTGGATAAACTCAGTTTCTCAAGGGAAATTCAGACCAGTGTTCTCATCCATGAAATAAACTCCGTTTTAACGGAAGAAGCATGCTCTTCTTTCCAGCGTCTGCAATACAGCAAGGAACATGAGCATGCCCAGAAAAAAAGAACTGTGTTTCCTACTCATAGGGAACATATCTAGTTCAACTCTGCTTATGAAATTGATACAAACCACATCATCTCTTACATTGTTGCTCTTTAGTTAATAGTCTAAATACTATAGGGTTCGTGAACTGTGTAAATTCATTTTAGCCGAAAAATAACTGGGTTTACTGGAAATGAACTCTTTCTTGTAGGAAGACACAGAGGATGGCGTTTAACTCTGATTCTAAAGGGAAATTCAGAAAAGTGTTCTCATAAATGAAACACAGTCTGTTTTAGTGCAAGAAGCATATTCTTCTTTCCAGCATCTGCAATACAGCAAGAAACATGAGCATGGCCAGAAAAAAAGAACTGTGTTTCCTACTCATAGGGACCATATCTAGTTCCACTCTGCTTATGAAACTGATACAAAACACAGCATCTCTTACATAGATGCTCTTTAGTTATTATTGAAAAACGTGTTGGGTTTGTGAACTGTGTAAATTCATTTGAGCCGAAAATTCCCTGGTTTATCAGAAATGAACTCTTGCTTGTAGGAAGACACAGAGCTTTTGGTTTAACACCATTTGTGAAGGGAAATTCAGACCAGTGTTCTCATCCCTGAAACACAGTCTGTTTTAACGCAAGAAGCATGCTCTTTTTTCAGGCATCTGCAATACAGCAAGAAACATGAGCATGGCTAGAAAAAAAGAACAGTGTTTCTGACTCAAACAGACCATATCTAGTTCAACTCTGCTTATGAAACTGATACAAACCTCAGCGTCTCTTACATAGACGCTCTTTAGTTAATAGTGATAATCTTGTTCTGTTTCTGAACTGTATAAATTCATTTGAGACGAAAAATAACTGGGTTTACCGGAAATGAACTCTTGCTTGTAGGAAGACACAGAGCATTTGGTTTAACTCCATTTCTGAAGGGAAATTCAGAAGAGTGTTCTCATCCATGAAACACAGAATATTTTAACGCAAGAAGCATGCTCTTTTTTCCAGCATCTGCAATACAGCAAGAAAAATGAGCATTGCCAGAAAAAAAGAACGGTGTTTCTGACTCAAACGGACCATATCTAGTTCAACTCTGCTTATGAAACTGATACAAACCACAGCATCTCTTACATAGACGCTCTTTAGTTAATAGTGATAATCTTGTTCGGTTTCTGAACTGTGTAAATTCATTTGAGACGAAAAATAACTGGGTTTACCTGAAATGAACTCTTGCTCGTAGGAAGATACAGAGCATTTGGTTTAACTCCGTTTCTGAAGGGAAATTCAGAAGAGTGTTCTCATCCATGAAACACAGGCTGTTGTAATGCAAGAAGCATGCCCTTCTTTCCAGCATCTGCAATACAGCAAGAAACATGAGCATGGCCAGAAAAATAGAACTGTTTTTCTGACTCAAACGGACCATATCTAGTTCAACTCTGCTTATGAAACTGATACAAACCACAGCATCTATTACATAGACGCTCTTTGGTTATAGTGATAAACTTGTTGGGTTTGTGAACTGTGTAAATTCATTGGAGCCAAAAATTTACTGCTTTTACCAATAAAGAACTCTTGCTTGTAGGAATACACAGAGCCTTTGCTTAAACTCAGTTTCTGAGGGGAAATTCAGACCAGTGTTCTCTTCCATGAAACACACTCCTTTTTAACGGAAGAAGCATGCTCTTCTTTCCAGCTTCTGCAATACAGCAAGGAACATGTGCATGCCCAGAAAAAAAGAACTGTATCTCCTACTCATACGGACCATATCTAGTTCAACTCTGCTTATGAAACTGATACAAACCACATCATTTCTTACATAGATGCTCTTTAGTTAATAGTCTAAATACTATAGGGTTCGTGAACGGTGTAAATTCATTTGAGCAGAAAAATAACTGGGTTTACCGGAAATGAACTCTTTCTTGTAGGAAGACACAGAGCATGGCGTTTAACTCTGATTCTAAAGGGAAATTCAGAAAAGTGTTCTCATAAATGAAACACAGTCTGTTTTAATGCAAGAAGCATGCTCTTCTTTCCAGCATCTGCAATACAGCAAGAAACATGAGCATGGCCAGAAAAAAAGGACTTTGTAGCCTACTCATACGGACCATATCTAGTTCTACTATGCTTATGAAACTGACACAAACCACAGCATCCCTTAAATAGATGCTCCTTAGTTAATAGTGAAAAACGTGTTGGGTTTGTGAACTGTGTAAATTCATTTGAGCCGAAAAATCCCTGCCTTTACCAGAAATGAACTCTTGCTTGTAGGAAGACACAGAGCATGGCGTTTAACTCCATTTCTGAAGGGAAATTCAGAGCAGTGTTCTCATCCATGAAACACACTCTGTTTTAACGCAAGAAGCATGCTCTTCTTTCCAGCTTCTGCAATACAGCAAGGAACATTAGCATGCCCAGAAAAAAAGAACCGTGTCTCCTAATCATACGGACCATATCTAGTTCAACTCTGCTTATGAAACTGATACAAACCAGATCATCTCTTACATAGATGATCTTTAGTTAATAGTGAAAATTGTGTTGATTTCGTGAACTGTGTAAATTCATTTGAGCCCAAAAATAACTGGGTTTACCGGCAATGAACTCTTGCTTGTAGGAAGACAGAGAGCATGGCGTTTAACTCCGATTCTAAAGGGAAATTCAGAAAAGTGTCCTCATCAATGAAACACAGTCTGTTTTAATGCCAGAAGCTTGCTCTTCTTTCCAGCATCCGCAATACAGCAAGAAACATGAGGATGGCCAGAAAAAAAGAACTGTGTTTCCTACTCATAGGTACCATATCTAGTTCACTCTGCTAATGAAACTGATATAAACCACAGCATCTCTTACATTGATGCTCTTTAGTTAATAGTGAAAAACTTGTTGGGTTTAGGAACTGGGTAATTTCATTTGAGCCAAATATTCACTGCGTTTACAAGAAATGAACTCTTGCTTGTTGGAAGACATAGAGCATTTGGTTTAAGTCCATTTCTGAAGGGAAATTCAGGCCAGTGTTCTCATCCATGAAAAAAACTCCGTTTTAATGGAAGAAGCATGCTCTTCTTTCCAGCTTCTTCAATACAGCAAGGAACATGAGCATGCCCCCAAAAAAGAACTGTATCTCCTACTCATACGAAAAATATCTAGTTCAACTCTGCTTATGAAACTGATACAAACCACATCATCTCTTACACAGATGCTCTTTAGTTAATAGTGATAAACTTGTTGGGTTTGTGAAATGTGTAAATTCATTTGAGCCGAAAATTCCTGCCTTTACCAGATGAACTCTTGCTTGTAGGAAGACACAGAGCATTTGGTTTAACTCCCTTTCTGAAGGGAAATTCAGACCAGTGTTCTCATCCATGAAACACACTCTGTTTTAACGCAAGAAGCGTGCTCTTCTTTCCAGCTTCTGCAATACAGCAAGGAACATGAGCATGCCCAGAAAAAAGAGAACTGTGTCTCCTAATCATACGGATAACATCTAGTTCAACTCTGCTAATGAAACTGATACAAACCACAGGATCAATTACATAGATGCTCTTTAGTTCTTAGTGAAAATTGTGTTGGTTTCGTGAACTGTGTAAATTCATTCGAGCCAAAAAATAACTGGGTTTACCGGAAATGAACTCTTGCATGTAGGAAGACACAGACCATGGAGTTTAACTCAGATTCTATAGGGAAATTCAGAAAAGTGTTCTCATCAATGAAACACAGTCTGTTTTAACTCAAGAAGCATGCTCTTCTTTCCAGCCTCTGCAATACTGCAAGAACCATGAGCATGGCCAGAAAAAAAGAACAGTGTTTCTGACTCAAACGGACCTTATCTACGTCAACTCTGCTTATGAAACTGATACAAACCACAGCATCTCTTACAGTGACGCTCTTAAGTTAATAGTGATAAACTTGTTGGGTTTGTGAACTGTGTAAATTCATTTGAGCCGAAAATTCTCTTCCTTTACCAGAAATGAACTCTTGCTTGTTGGAAGACATAGAGCATTTGGTTTAACTCCATTTCTGAAGGGAAATTCAGACCAGTGTTCTCATCCATGAAACAGACTCCATTTTATTGGAAGATGCATGCTCTTCTTTTCAGCATCCGCAATACAGCAAGAAACATGAGCATGGCCACAAAAAAAGAACTGTGTTTCAAACTCATAGGGACCATATTTCGTTCAACTCTGCTTCTGAATCTGCTACAAAACACAGCATCTCTTACATAGATGCTCTTTAGTTAATAGTGAAAAAACGTGTTGCGTTTGGGATCTGTGTAAATTCATATGAGCCAAATATTACCTGCCTTTACCAGAAATGAACTCTTGCTTGTAGGAAGACACAGAGCATTTGGTTTAACTCCATTTCTGAATGTAAATTCAGACCTGTGTTCTCATCCATGAAACACAGTCTGTTTTAACGCAAGAAGCATGCCCTTTTTTTCCAGCATCTGCAATACAGCAAGAAACATGAGCATAGCCAGAAAAAAAGAACTGCTTTTCTGACTCAAACGGACCATATCTAGTTCAACTCTATTTATGACACTTATACAAGACACATCATCTCTTACACAGGTGCTCTTTACTTCATAGTGAAAATCATATTGGTTTCATGAACTGTGTAAACTCATTTGAGCCGAAAAATAACTGGGTTTACCGGAATTGAACTCTTGCATGTAGGAGGACACAGACCATGGAGTTTAACTCCGATTCTATAGGGAAATTCATAACAGTGTTCTCATCCATGAAACACAGTCTGTTTTAATGCAAGAATCATGCTTTTCTTTCCAGCATCTGCAATACAGCAAGAAATATGAGGATGGCTAGAAAAAAAGAATTGGGTTTCCTACTCATAGGTACCATATCTAGTTCACTCTGTTTAAGAAACTGATAAAAACCACAGCATCTCTTACATTGATGCTCTTTAGTTAATAGTGAAAAACGTGTTGGGTTATTGAACTGGGTAAATTCATTTGAGACGAAAATTCACTGCGTTTACATAAATGAACTCTTGCTTGTTGGAAGACATAGAGCATTTGGTTTAAGTCCATTTCTGAAGGGAAATTCAGACCAGTGTTCTCATCCATGAAACACACTCCGTTTTAATGGAAGAAGCATGCTCTTCTTTCCAGCTTCTGCAATACAGCAAGGAACATGAGCATGCCCAAAAAAAAAAGAACTGTATCTCCTACTCATACGAAAAATATCTAGTTCAACTCTGCTTATGAAACTGATACAAACCACATCATCTCTTACACAGATGCTCTTTAGTTAATAGTGATAAACTTGTTTGGTTTGTGAAATGTGTAAATTCATTTGAGCCGAAAATTCCTGCCTTTACCAGATGAGCACTTGCTTGTAGGAAGACACAGAGCATTTGGTTTAACTCCCTTTCTGAAGGGAAATTCAGACCAGTGTGCTCATCCATGAAACACACTCTGTTTTAACGCAAGAAGCATGCTCTTCTTTCCAGCTTCTGCAATACAGCAAGGAACATTAGCATGCCCAGAAAAAAAGAACTGTGTCTTCTAATCAAACGGACCATATCTAGTTAAACTCTACTAATGAAACTGATACAAACCACAGGATCAATTACATAGATTCTCTTTAGTTCATAGTGAAAATTGTGTTGGTTTCGTGAACTGTGTAAATTCATTTGAGCCCAAAAATAACTGGGTTTACCGGAAATGAACTCTTGCATGTAGGAAGACACAGACCATGGAGTTTAACTCAGATTCTATAGGGAAATTCAGAAAAGTGTTCTCATCCATGAAACACAGTCTGTTTAAACTCAAGAAGCATGCTCTTCTTACCAGCATCTGCAATACTGCAAGAAACATGAGCATGGCCAGAAAAAAAGAACTGTGTTTCTGACTCAAACTGACCTTATCTAGGTCAAATCTGCTTATGAAACTGATACAAACCACAGCATCTCTTACATAGACGCTCTTTAGTTAATAGTGATAAACTTGTTGGGTTTGTGAACTGTGTAAATTCATTTGAGCCGAAAATTCCCTTCCTTTACCAGAAATGAACTCTTGCTTGTAGGAAGACACAGAGCATTTGGTTTAACTCCATTTCTGAGGGGAAATTCAGACTTGTGTTTTCATCCATGAAACACACTCTGTTTTAACGCAAGAAGCATGCTCTTCTTTCCAGCTTCTGCAATACAGCAAGGAACATGAGCATGCCCAGAAAAAGAGAACTGTGTCTCGTAATCATACGGATCACATCTAGTTCAACTCTGCTAATGAAACTGATACAAACCACAGGATCAATTACATAGATGCTCTTTAGTTCATAGTGAAAATAGTGTTGGTTTCGTGAACTGTGTAAATTCATTTGAGCCCAAAAATTACTGGCTTTACCGGAAATGAACTCTTGCATGTAGGAAGACACAGACCATGGAGTTTAACTCAGATTCTATAGGGAAATTCAGAACAGGGTTCTCATCAATGAAACACAGTCTGTTTTAACTCAAGAAGCATGCTCTTCTTTCTAGCCTCTGCAATACTGCAAGAAACATGAGCATGGCCAGAAAAAAAGAACAGTGTTTCTGACTCAAACGGACCTTATCTAGGTCAACTCTGCTTATGAAACTGATACAAACCACAGCATCTCTTACATAGACGCTCTTTAGTTAATAGTGAAAAACGTGTTGGGTTATTGAACTGGGTAAATTCATTTGAGCCGAAAATTCACTGCTTTTACAAGAAATGAACTCTTGCTTGTTGGAAGACATAGAACATTTGGTTTAACTCCATTTATGAACGGAAATTCAGACCAGTGTTCTCATCCATGAAACACACCCCGTTTTAATGGAAGAAGCATGCTCTTCTTTCCAGCTTCTGCAATACAGCAAGGAACATTAGCATGCCCAGAAAAAAAGAATTGTGTCTCCTAATCATACAGACCATATCTACTTCAACTCTGCTAATGAAACTGATACAAACCACAGGATCAATTACATAGATGTTCTTTAGTTCATAGTGAAAAACTTGTTGGGGTTTGTGAACTGTGTAAATTCATTTGAGCCGAAAAATAACTGGGTTTGCCGGAAATGAACTCTTGCATGTAGGAGGACACAGACCATGGAGTTTAACTCAGATTCTATATGGAAATTCAGAAAAGTGTTCTCATCCATGAAACACAGTCTGTTTTAACGCAGGAAGCATGCTCTTCTTTCCAGCATCTGCAATAGAGAAAGAAACATGAGCATGGCCAGAAAAAAAGAACTGCGTTTCCTACTCATAGGTACCTTATCTAGTTCACTCTGCTTATGAAACTGATACAAACCACAGCATCTCTTACATTGATGCTCTTCAGTTAATAGTGAAAAACCTGTTGGGTTTGTGAACTGTGTAAATTCATTTGAACCGAAAATTCACTGTGTTTACAAGAAATGAATTCTTGCTTGTTGGAAGACACAGAGCATTTGGTTTAACTCCCTTTCTGAAGGGAAATTCAGACCAGTTTTCTCATCCATGAAACAGACTCTGTTTTAAAGCAAGAAGCATGCTCTTCTTTCCAGCTTCTTCAATACAGCAAGGAACATGAGCATGCCCAGAAAAAAAGAACTGTGTCTCCTAATCATACGGACCATATCTAGTTCAACTCTGCTATTGAAACTGATACAAAACACAGGACCAATTACATAGATGCTCTTTAGTTCATAGTGAATATTGTGTTGGTTTCGTGAACTGTGAATTCATTTGAGCCCAAAAATAACTGGGTTTACCGGAAATGAACTCTGGCATGTAGGAAGACACAGACCATGGAGTTTAACTCAGATTCTATAGGGAAAATCAGAAAAGTGTTCTCATCAATGAAACACAGTCTGTTTTTACTCAAGAAGCTTGCTCTTCTTTCCAGCATCTGCAATACAGCAAGAAACATGAGCATGGTCAGAAAAAAAGAACTGCTTTTCTGACTCAAACGGACCATATCTAGATCAACTCTATTTATGACACTTATACAAGACACATCATCTCTTACACAGATGCTCTTTACTTCATAGTGAAAATCGTATTGGTTTCATGAACTGTGTAAACTCATTTGAGCCGAAAAATAACTGGGTTTACCGGAATTGAACTCTTGCATGTAGGAGGACACAGACCATGGAGTTTAACTCCGATTCTATAGGGAAATTCAGAACAGTGTTCTCATCCATGAAACACAGTCTGTTTTAATGCAAGAATCATGCTTTTCTTTCCAGCATCTGCAATACAGCAAGAAATATGAGGATGGCTAGAAAAAAAGAATTGGGTTTCCTACTCATAGGTACCATATCTAGTTCACTCTGTTTAAGAAACTGATAAAAACCACAGCATCTCTTACATTGATGCTCTTTAGTTAATAGTGAAAAACGTGTTGGGTTATTGAACTGGGTAAATTCATTTGAGAAGAAAATTCACTGCGTTTACATAAATGAACTCTTGCTTGTTGGAAGACATAGAGCATTTGGTTTAAGTCCATTTCTGAAGGGAAATTCAGACCAGTGTTCTCATCCATGAAACACACTCCGTTTTAATGGAAGAAGCATGCTCTTCTTTCCAGCTTCTGCAATACAGCAAGGAACATGAGCATGCCCAAAAAAAAAGAACTGTATCTCCTACTCATACGAAAAATATCTAGTTCAACTCTGCTTATGAAACTGATACAAACCACATCATCTCTTACACATATGCTCTTTAGTTAATAGTGATAAACTTGTTTGGTTTGTGAAATGTGTAAATTCATTTGAGCTGAAAATTCCTGCCTTTACCAGATGAGCACTTGCTTGTAGGAAGACACAGAGCATTTGGTTTAACTCCCTTTCTGAAGGGAAATTCAGACCAGTTTTCTCATCCATGAAACACACTCTGTTTTAACGCAAGAAGCATGCTCTTCTTTCCAGCTTCTTCAATACAGCAAGGAACATGAGCATGCCCAGAAAAAAAGAACTGTGTCTCCTAATCATACGGACCATATCTCGTTCAACTCTGCTATTGAAACTGATACAAAACACAGGACCAATTACATAGATGCTCTTTAGTTCATAGTGAATATTGTGTTGGTTTCATGAACTGTGAATTCATTTGAGCCCAAAAATAACTGGGTTTACCGGAAATGAACACTGACATGTAGGAAGACACAGACCATGGAGTTTAACTCAGATTCTATAGGGAAATTCAGAAAAGTGTTCTCATCAATGAAACACAGTCTGTTTTTACTCAAGAAGCATGCTCTTCTTTCCAGCATCTGCAATACAGCAAGAAACATGAGCATGGCCAGAAAAAAAGAACTGCTTTTCTGACCCAAACGGACCATATCTAGTTCAACTCTATTTATGACACTTATACAAGACACATCATCTCTTACACAGATGCTCTTTACTTCATAGTGAAAATCATATTGGTTTCATGAACTGTGTAAACTCATTTGAGCCGAAAAATAACTGGGTTTACCGGAATTGAACTCTTGCATGTAGGAGGACACAGACCATGGAGTTTAACTCCGATTCTATAGGGAGATTCAGAACAGTGTTCTCATCCATGAAACACAGTCTGTTTTAATGCAAGAATCATGCTCTTCTTTCCAGCATCTGAAATACAGCAAGAAATATGAGCATGGCCAGAAAAAAAGAACTGTTTTTCCTACTCATAGGTACCATATCTAGTTCACTCTGCTAATGAAACTGATATAAACCACAGCATCTCTTACATTGATGCTCTTTAGTTAATAGTAAAAAACGTGTTGGGTTTTTGAACTGGGTAAATTCATTTGAGCCAAAAATTCACTGCGTTTACAAGAAATGAACTCTTGCTTGTTGGAAGACATAGAGCATTTGGTTTAACTCCATTTCTGAAGGGAAATTCAGGCCAGTGTTCTCATCCATGAAACACACTCCGTTTTAATGGAAGAAGCATGCTCTTCTTTCCAGCTTCTTCAATACAGCAAGGAACATGAGCATGCCCAAAAAAAAGAACTGTATCTCCTACTCTTACGAAAAATATCTAGTTCAACTCTGCTTATGAAACTGATACAAACCACATCATCTCTTACACAGATGCTCTTTAGTTAATAGTGATAAACTTGTTGGGTTTGTGAACTGTGTAAATTCATTTGAGCCCAAAAAAAACTTGGTTTACTGGAAATGAACTCTTGCATGTAGGAAGACACAGACCATGGAGTTTAACTCAGATTCTATAGGGAAATTCAGAAAAGTGTTCTCATCAATGAAACACAGTCTGTTTTAACTCAAGAAGCATGCTCTTCTTTCCAGCCTCTGCAATACTGCAAGAAACATGAGCATGGCCAGAAAAAAAGAACAGTGTTTCTGACTCAAACGGACCTTATCTAGGTCAACTCTGCTTATGAAACTGATACAAACCACAGCATCTCTTACATAGACGCTCTTTAGTTAATAGTGATAAACTTGTTGGGTTTGTGAACTGTGTAAATTCATTTGAGCCGAAAATTCCCTTCCTTTACCAGAAATGAACTCTTGCTTGTTGTAAAACATAGAGCATTTGGTTTAACTCCATTTCTGAAGGGAAATTCAGACCTGTGTTTTCATCCATGAAACACACTCTGTTTTAACGCAAGAAGCATGCTCTTCTTTCCAGCTTCTGCAATACAGCAAGGAACATGAGCATGCCCAGAAAAAGAGAACTGTGTCTCGTAATCATACGGATCACATCTAGTTCAACTCTGCTAATGAACCTGATACAAACCACAGGATCAATTACATAGATGCTCTTTAGTTCATAGTGAAAATTGTGTTGGTTTCGTGAACTGTGTAAATTCATTTGAGCCCAAAAATTACTGGCTTTACCGGAAATGAACTCTTGCATGTAGGAAGACACAGACCATGGAGTTTAACTCAGATTCTATAGGGAAATTCAGAACAGTGTTCTCATCAATGAAACACAGTCTGTTTTAACTCAAGAAGCATGCTCTTCTTTCTAGCCTCTGCAATACTGCAAGAAACATGAGCATGGCCAGAAAAAAAGAACAGTGTTTCTGACTCAAACGGACCTTATCTAGGTCAACTCTGCTTATGAAACTGATACAAACCACAGCATCTCTTACATAGACGCTCTTTTGTTAATAGTGAAAAACGTGTTGGGTTATTGAACTGGGTAAATTCATTTGAGCCGAAAATTCACTGCTTTTACAAGAAATGAACTCTTGCTTGTTGGAAGACATAGAACATTTGGTTTAACTCCATTTATGAACGGAAATTCAGACCAGTGTTCTCATCCATGAAACACACCCCGTTTTAATGGAAGAAGCATGCTCTTCTTTCCAGCTTCTGCAATACAGCAAGGAACATTAGCATGCCCAGAAAAAAAGAATTGTGTCTCCTAATCATACAGACCATATCTACTTCAACTCTGCTAATGAAACTGATACAAACCACAGGATCAATTACATAGATGTTCTTTAGTTCATAGTGAAAAACTTGTTGGGGTTTGTGAACTGTGTAAATTCATTTGAGCCGAAAAATAACTGGGTTTGCCGGAAATGAACTCTTGCATGTAGGAGGACACAGACCATGGAGTTTAACTCAGATTCTATATGGAAATTCAGAAAAGTGTTCTCATCCATGAAACACAGTCTGTTTTAACGCAGGAAGCATGCTCTTCTTTCCAGCATCTGCAATAGAGAAAGAAACATGAGCATGGCCAGAAAAAAAGAACTGTGTTTCCTACTCATAGGTACCTTATCTAGTTCACTCTGCTTATGAAACTGATACAAACCACAGCATCTCTTACATTGATGCTCTTCAGTTAATAGTGAAAAACCTGTTGGGTTTGTGAACTGTGTAAATTCATTTGAACCGAAAATTCACTGTGTTTACAAGAAATGAATTCTTGCTTGTTGGAAGACACAGAGCATTTGGTTTAACTCCCTTTCTGAAGGGAAATTCAGACCAGTTTTCTCATCCATGAAACAGACTCTGTTTTAAAGCAAGAAGCATGCTCTTCTTTCCAGCTTCTTCAATACAGCAAGGAACATGAGCATGCCCAGAAAAAAAGAACTGTGTCTCCTAATCATACGGACCATATCTAGTTCAACTCTGCTATTGAAACTGATACAAAACACAGGACCAATTACATAGATGCTCTTTAGTTCATAGTGAATATTGTGTTGGTTTCGTGAACTGTGAATTCATTTGAGCCCAAAAATAACTGGGTTTACCGGAAATGAACTCTGGCATGTAGGAAGACACAGACCATGGAGTTTAACTCAGATTCTATAGGGAAAATCAGAAAAGTGTTCTCATCAATGAAACACAGTCTGTTTTTACTCAAGAAGCTTGCTCTTCTTTCCAGCATCTGCAATACAGCAAGAAACATGAGCATGGTCAGAAAAAAAGAACTGCTTTTCTGACTCAAACGGACCATATCTAGATCAACTCTATTTATGACACTTATACAAGACACATCATCTCTTACACAGATGCTCTTTACTTCATAGTGAAAATCGTATTGGTTTCATGAACTGTGTAAACTCATTTGAGCCGAAAAATAACTGGGTTTACCGGAATTGAACTCTTGCATGTAGGAGGACACAGACCATGGAGTTTAACTCCGATTCTATAGGGAAATTCAGAACAGTGTTCTCATCCATGAAACACAGTCTGTTTTAATGCAAGAATCATGCTTTTCTTTCCAGCATCTGCAATACAGCAAGAAATATGAGGATGGCTAGAAAAAAAGAATTGGGTTTCCTACTCATAGGTACCATATCTAGTTCACTCTGTTTAAGAAACTGATAAAAACCACAGCATCTCTTACATTGATGCTCTTTAGTTAATAGTGAAAAACGTGTTGGGTTATTGAACTGGGTAAATTCATTTGAGAAGAAAATTCACTGCGTTTACATAAATGAACTCTTGCTTGTTGGAAGACATAGAGCATTTGGTTTAAGTCCATTTCTGAAGGGAAATTCAGACCAGTGTTCTCATCCATGAAACACACTCCGTTTTAATGGAAGAAGCATGCTCTTCTTTCCAGCTTCTGCAATACAGCAAGGAACATGAGCATGCCCAAAAAAAAAAGAACTGTATCTCCTACTCATACGAAAAATATCTAGTTCAACTCTGCTTATGAAACTGATACAAACCACATCATCTCTTACACATATGCTCTTTAGTTAATAGTGATAAACTTGTTTGGTTTGTGAAATGTGTAAATTCATTTGAGCTGAAAATTCCTGCCTTTACCAGATGAGCACTTGCTTGTAGGAAGACACAGAGCATTTGGTTTAACTCCCTTTCTGAAGGGAAATTCAGACCAGTTTTCTCATCCATGAAACACACTCTGTTTTAACGCAAGAAGCATGCTCTTCTTTCCAGCTTCTTCAATACAGCAAGGAACATGAGCATGCCCAGAAAAAAAGAACTGTGTCTCCTAATCATACGGACCATATCTCGTTCAACTCTGCTATTGAAACTGATACAAAACACAGGACCAATTACATAGATGCTCTTTAGTTCATAGTGAATATTGTGTTGGTTTCATGAACTGTGAATTCATTTGAGCCCAAAAATAACTGGGTTTACCGGAAATGAACTCTGACATGTAGGAAGACACAGACCATGGAGTTTAACTCAGATTCTATAGGGAAAATCAGAAAAGTGTTCTCATCAATGAAACACAGTCTGTTTTTACTCAAGAAGCATGCTCTTCTTTCCAGCATCTGCAATACAGCAAGAAACATGAGCATGGCCAGAAAAAAAGAACTGCTTTTCTGACTCAAACGGACCATATCTAGTTCAACTCTATTTATGACACTTATACAAGACACATCATCTCTTACACAGATGCTCTTTACTTCATAGTGAAAATCATATTGGTTTCATGAACTGTGTAAACTCATTTGAGCCGAAAAATAACTGGGTTTACCGGAATTGAACTCTTGCATGTAGGAGGACACAGACCATGGAGTTTAACTCCGATTCTATAGGGAGATTCAGAACAGTGTTCTCATCCATGAAACACAGTCTGTTTTAATGCAAGAATCATGCTCTTCTTTCCAGCATCTGAAATACAGCAAGAAATATGAGCATGGCCAGAAAAAAAGAACTGTTTTTCCTACTCATAGGTACCATATCTAGTTCACTCTGCTAATGAAACTGATATAAACCACAGCATCTCTTACATTGATGCTCTTTAGTTAATAGTAAAAAACGTGTTGGGTTTTTGAACTGGGTAAATTCATTTGAGCCAAAAATTCACTGCGTTTACAAGAAATGAACTCTTGCTTGTTGGAAGACATAGAGCATTTGGTTTAACTCCATTTCTGAAGGGAAATTCAGGCCAGTGTTCTCATCCATGAAACACACTCCGTTTTAATGGAAGAAGCATGCTCTTCTTTCCAGCTTCTTCAATACAGCAAGGAACATGAGCATGCCCAAAAAAAAGAACTGTATCTCCTACTCTTACGAAAAATATCTAGTTCAACTCTGCTTATGAAACTGATACAAACCACATCATCTCTTACACAGATGCTCTTTAGTTAATAGTGATAAACTTGTTGGGTTTGTGAACTGTGTAAATTCATTTGAGCCCAAAAAAAACTTGGTTTACCGGAAATGAACTCTTGCATGTAGGAAGACACAGACCATGGAGTTTAACTCAGATTCTATAGGGAAATTCAGAAAAGTGTTCTCATCAATGAAACACAGTCTGTTTTAACTCAAGAAGCATGCTCTTCTTTCCAGCCTCTGCAATACTGCAAGAAACATGAGCATGGCCAGAAAAAAAGAACAGTGTTTCTGACTCAAACGGACCTTATCTAGGTCAACTCTGCTTATGAAACTGATACAAACCACAGCATCTCTTACATAGACGCTCTTTAGTTAATAGTGATAAACTTGTTGGGTTTGTGAACTGTGTAAATTCATTTGAGCCGAAAATTCCCTTCCTTTACCAGAAATGAACTCTTGCTTGTTGTAAAACATAGAGCATTTGGTTTAACTCCATTTCTGAAGGGAAATTCAGACCTGTGTTTTCATCCATGAAACACACTCTGTTTTAACGCAAGAAGCATGCTCTTCTTTCCAGCTTCTGCAATACAGCAAGGAACATGAGCATGCCCAGAAAAAGAGAACTGTGTCTCGTAATCATACGGATCACATCTAGTTCAACTCTGCTAATGAAACTGATACAAACCACAGGATCAATTACATAGATGCTCTTTAGTTCATAGTGAAAATTGTGTTGGTTTCGTGAACTGTGTAAATTCATTTGAGCCCAAAAATTACTGGCTTTACCGGAAATGAACTCTTGCATGTAGGAAGACACAGACCATGGAGTTTAACTCAGATTCTATAGGGAAATTCAGAACAGTGTTCTCATCAATGAAACACAGTCTGTTTTAACTCAAGAAGCATGCTCTTCTTTCTAGCCTCTGCAATACTGCAAGAAACATGAGCATGGCCAGAAAAAAAGAACAGTGTTTCTGACTCAAACGGACCTTATCTAGGTCAACTCTGCTTATGAAACTGATACAAACCACAGCATCTCTTACATAGACGCTCTTTTGTTAATAGTGAAAAACGTGTTGGGTTATTGAACTGGGTAAATTCATTTGAGCCGAAAATTCACTGCTTTTACAAGAAATGAACTCTTGCTTGTTGGAAGACATAGAACATTTGGTTTAACTCCATTTATGAACGGAAATTCAGACCAGTGTTCTCATCCATGAAACACACCCCGTTTTAATGGAAGAAGCATGCTCTTCTTTCCAGCTTCTGCAATACAGCAAGGAACATTAGCATGCCCAGAAAAAAAGAATTGTGTCTCCTAATCATACAGACCATATCTACTTCAACTCTGCTAATGAAACTGATACAAACCACAGGATCAATTACATAGATGTTCTTTAGTTCATAGTGAAAAACTTGTTGGGGTTTGTGAACTGTGTAAATTCATTTGAGCCGAAAAATAACTGGGTTTGCCGGAAATGAACTCTTGCATGTAGGAGGACACAGACCATGGAGTTTAACTCAGATTCTATATGGAAATTCAGAAAAGTGTTCTCATCCATGAAACACAGTCTGTTTTAACGCAGGAAGCATGCTCTTCTTTCCAGCATCTGCAATAGAGAAAGAAACATGAGCATGGCCAGAAAAAAAGAACTGTGTTTCCTACTCATAGGTACCTTATCTAGTTCACTCTGCTTATGAAACTGATACAAACCACAGCATCTCTTACATTGATGCTCTTCAGTTAATAGTGAAAAACCTGTTGGGTTTGTGAACTGTGTAAATTCATTTGAACCGAAAATTCACTGTGTTTACAAGAAATGAATTCTTGCTTGTTGGAAGACACAGAGCATTTGGTTTAACTCCCTTTCTGAAGGGAAATTCAGACCAGTTTTCTCATCCATGAAACAGACTCTGTTTTAAAGCAAGAAGCATGCTCTTCTTTCCAGCTTCTTCAATACAGCAAGGAACATGAGCATGCCCAGAAAAAAAGAACTGTGTCTCCTAATCATACGGACCATATCTAGTTCAACTCTGCTATTGAAACTGATACAAAACACAGGACCAATTACATAGATGCTCTTTAGTTCATAGTGAATATTGTGTTGGTTTCGTGAACTGTGAATTCATTTGAGCCCAAAAATAACTGGGTTTACCGGAAATGAACTCTGGCATGTAGGAAGACACAGACCATGGAGTTTAACTCAGATTCTATAGGGAAAATCAGAAAAGTGTTCTCATCAATGAAACACAGTCTGTTTTTACTCAAGAAGCTTGCTCTTCTTTCCAGCATCTGCAATACAGCAAGAAACATGAGCATGGTCAGAAAAAAAGAACTGCTTTTCTGACTCAAACGGACCATATCTAGATCAACTCTATTTATGACACTTATACAAGACACATCATCTCTTACACAGATGCTCTTTACTTCATAGTGAAAATCGTATTGGTTTCATGAACTGTGTAAACTCATTTGAGCCGAAAAATAACTGGGTTTACCGGAATTGAACTCTTGCATGTAGGAGGACACAGACCATGGAGTTTAACTCCGATTCTATAGGGAAATTCAGAACAGTGTTCTCATCCATGAAACACAGTCTGTTTTAATGCAAGAATCATGCTTTTCTTTCCAGCATCTGCAATACAGCAAGAAATATGAGGATGGCTAGAAAAAAAGAATTGGGTTTCCTACTCATAGGTACCATATCTAGTTCACTCTGTTTAAGAAACTGATAAAAACCACAGCATCTCTTACATTGATGCTCTTTAGTTAATAGTGAAAAACGTGTTGGGTTATTGAACTGGGTAAATTCATTTGAGAAGAAAATTCACTGCGTTTACATAAATGAACTCTTGCTTGTTGGAAGACATAGAGCATTTGGTTTAAGTCCATTTCTGAAGGGAAATTCAGACCAGTGTTCTCATCCATGAAACACACTCCGTTTTAATGGAAGAAGCATGCTCTTCTTTCCAGCTTCTGCAATACAGCAAGGAACATGAGCATGCCCAAAAAAAAAAGAACTGTATCTCCTACTCATACGAAAAATATCTAGTTCAACTCTGCTTATGAAACTGATACAAACCACATCATCTCTTACACATATGCTCTTTAGTTAATAGTGATAAACTTGTTTGGTTTGTGAAATGTGTAAATTCATTTGAGCTGAAAATTCCTGCCTTTACCAGATGAGCACTTGCTTGTAGGAAGACACAGAGCATTTGGTTTAACTCCCTTTCTGAAGGGAAATTCAGACCAGTTTTCTCATCCATGAAACACACTCTGTTTTAACGCAAGAAGCATGCTCTTCTTTCCAGCTTCTTCAATACAGCAAGGAACATGAGCATGCCCAGAAAAAAAGAACTGTGTCTCCTAATCATACGGACCATATCTCGTTCAACTCTGCTATTGAAACTGATACAAAACACAGGACCAATTACATAGATGCTCTTTAGTTCATAGTGAATATTGTGTTGGTTTCATGAACTGTGAATTCATTTGAGCCCAAAAATAACTGGGTTTACCGGAAATGAACTCTGACATGTAGGAAGACACAGACCATGGAGTTTAACTCAGATTCTATAGGGAAAATCAGAAAAGTGTTCTCATCAATGAAACACAGTCTGTTTTTACTCAAGAAGCATGCTCTTCTTTCCAGCATCTGCAATACAGCAAGAAACATGAGCATGGCCAGAAAAAAAGAACTGCTTTTCTGACTCAAACGGACCATATCTAGTTCAACTCTATTTATGACACTTATACAAGACACATCATCTCTTACACAGATGCTCTTTACTTCATAGTGAAAATCATATTGGTTTCATGAACTGTGTAAACTCATTTGAGCCGAAAAATAACTGGGTTTACCGGAATTGAACTCTTGCATGTAGGAGGACACAGACCATGGAGTTTAACTCCGATTCTATAGGGAGATTCAGAACAGTGTTCTCATCCATGAAACACAGTCTGTTTTAATGCAAGAATCATGCTCTTCTTTCCAGCATCTGAAATACAGCAAGAAATATGAGCATGGCCAGAAAAAAAGAACTGTTTTTCCTACTCATAGGTACCATATCTAGTTCACTCTGCTAATGAAACTGATATAAACCACAGCATCTCTTACATTGATGCTCTTTAGTTAATAGTAAAAAACGTGTTGGGTTTTTGAACTGGGTAAATTCATTTGAGCCAAAAATTCACTGCGTTTACAAGAAATGAACTCTTGCTTGTTGGAAGACATAGAGCATTTGGTTTAACTCCATTTCTGAAGGGAAATTCAGGCCAGTGTTCTCATCCATGAAACACACTCCGTTTTAATGGAAGAAGCATGCTCTTCTTTCCAGCTTCTTCAATACAGCAAGGAACATGAGCATGCCCAAAAAAAAGAACTGTATCTCCTACTCTTACGAAAAATATCTAGTTCAACTCTGCTTATGAAACTGATACAAACCACATCATCTCTTACACAGATGCTCTTTAGTTAATAGTGATAAACTTGTTGGGTTTGTGAACTGTGTAAATTCATTTGAGCCCAAAAAAAACTTGGTTTACCGGAAATGAACTCTTGCATGTAGGAAGACACAGACGATGGAGTTTAACTCAGATTCTATAGGGAAATTCAGAAAAGTGTTCTCATCAATGAAACACAGTCTGTTTTAACTCAAGAAGCATGCTCTTCTTTCCAGCCTCTGCAATACTGCAAGAAACATGAGCATGGCCAGAAAAAAAGAACAGTGTTTCTGACTCAAACGGACCTTATCTAGGTCAACTCTGCTTATGAAACTGATACAAACCACAGCATCTCTTACATAGACGCTCTTTAGTTAATAGTGATAAACTTGTTGGGTTTGTGAACTGTGTAAATTCATTTGAGCCGAAAATTCCCTTCCTTTACCAGAAATGAACTCTTGCTTGTTGTAAAACATAGAGCATTTGGTTTAACTCCATTTCTGAAGGGAAATTCAGACCTGTGTTTTCATCCATGAAACACACTCTGTTTTAACGCAAGAAGCATGCTCTTCTTTCCAGCTTCTGCAATACAGCAAGGAACATGAGCATGCCCAGAAAAAGAGAACTGTGTCTCGTAATCATACGGATCAAATCTAGTTCAACTCTGCTAATGAAACTGATACAAACCACAGGATCAATTACATAGATGCTCTTTAGTTCATAGTGAAAATAGTGTTGGTTTCGTGAACTGTGTAAATTCATTTGAGCCCAAAAATTACTGGCTTTACCGGAAATGAACTCTTGCATGTAGGAAGACACAGACCATGGAGTTTAACTCAGATTCTATAGGGAAATTCAGAACAGTGTTCTCATCAATGAAACACAGTCTGTTTTAACTCAAGAAGCATGCTCTTCTTTCTAGCCTCTGCAATACTGCAAGAAACATGAGCATGGCCAGAAAAAAAGAACAGTGTTTCTGACTCAAACGGACCTTATCTAGGTCAACTCTGCTTATGAAACTGATACAAACCACAGCATCTCTTACATAGACGCTCTTTAGTTAATAGTGAAAAACGTGTTGGGTTATTGAACTGGGTAAATTCATTTGAGCCGAAAATTCACTGCTTTTACAAGAAATGAACTCTTGCTTGTTGGAAGACATAGAACATTTGGTTTAACTCCATTTATGAACGGAAATTCAGACCAGTGTTCTCATCCATGAAACACACCCCGTTTTAATGGAAGAAGCATGCTCTTCTTTCCAGCTTCTGCAATACAGCAAGGAACATTAGCATGCCCAGAAAAAAAGAATTGTGTCTCCTAATCATACAGACCATATCTACTTCAACTCTGCTAATGAAACTGATACAAACCACAGGATCAATTACATAGATGTTCTTTAGTTCATAGTGAAAAACTTGTTGGGGTTTGTGAACTGTGTAAATTCATTTGAGCCGAAAAATAACTGGGTTTGCCGGAAATGAACTCTTGCATGTAGGAGGACACAGACCATGGAGTTTAACTCAGATTCTATATGGAAATTCAGAAAAGTGTTCTCATCCATGAAACACTGTCTGTTTTAACGCAGGAAGCATGCTCTTCTTTCCAGCATCTGCAATAGAGAAAGAAACATGAGCATGGCCAGAAAAAAAGAACTGTGTTTCCTACTCATAGGTACCTTATCTAGTTCACTCTGCTTATGAAACTGATACAAACCACAGCATCTCTTACATTGATGCTCTTCAGTTAATAGTGAAAAACCTGTTGGGTTTGTGAACTGTGTAAATTCATTTGAACCGAAAATTCACTGTGTTTACAAGAAATGAATTCTTGCTTGTTGGAAGACACAGAGCATTTGGTTTAACTCCCTTTCTGAAGGGAAATTCAGACCAGTTTTCTCATCCATGAAACAGACTCTGTTTTAAAGCAAGAAGCATGCTCTTCTTTCCAGCTTCTTCAATACAGCAAGGAACATGAGCATGCCCAGAAAAAAAGAACTGTGTCTCCTAATCATACGGACCATATCTAGTTCAACTCTGCTATTGAAACTGATACAAAACACAGGACCAATTACATAGATGCTCTTTAGTTCATAGTGAATATTGTGTTGGTTTCGTGAACTGTGAATTCATTTGAGCCCAAAAATAACTGGGTTTACCGGAAATGAACTCTGGCATGTAGGAAGACACAGACCATGGAGTTTAACTCAGATTCTATAGGGAAAATCAGAAAAGTGTTCTCATCAATGAAACACAGTCTGTTTTTACTCAAGAAGCTTGCTCTTCTTTCCAGCATCTGCAATACAGCAAGAAACATGAGCATGGTCAGAAAAAAAGAACTGCTTTTCTGACTCAAACGGACCATATCTAGATCAACTCTATTTATGACACTTATACAAGACACATCATCTCTTACACAGATGCTCTTTACTTCATAGTGAAAATCGTATTGGTTTCATGAACTGTGTAAACTCATTTGAGCCGAAAAATAACTGGGTTTACCGGAATTGAACTCTTGCATGTAGGAGGACACAGACCATGGAGTTTAACTCCGATTCTATAGGGAAATTCAGAACAGTGTTCTCATCCATGAAACACAGTCTGTTTTAATGCAAGAATCATGCTTTTCTTTCCAGCATCTGCAATACAGCAAGAAATATGAGGATGGCTAGAAAAAAAGAATTGGGTTTCCTACTCATAGGTAAAATATCTAGTTCACTCTGTTTAAGAAACTGATAAAAACCACAGCATCTCTTACATTGATGCTCTTTAGTTAATAGTGAAAAACGTGTTGGGTTATTGAACTGGGTAAATTCATTTGAGAAGAAAATTCACTGCGTTTACATAAATGAACTCTTGCTTGTTGGAAGACATAGAGCATTTGGTTTAAGTCCATTTCTGAAGGGAAATTCAGACCAGTGTTCTCATCCATGAAACACACTCCGTTTTAATGGAAGAAGCATGCTCTTCTTTCCAGCTTCTGCAATACAGCAAGGAACATGAGCATGCCCAAAAAAAAAAGAACTGTATCTCCTACTCATACGAAAAATATCTAGTTCAACTCTGCTTATGAAACTGATACAAACCACATCATCTCTTACACAGATGCTCTTTAGTTAATAGTGATAAACTTGTTGGGTTTGTGAACTGTGTAAATTCATTTGAGCCCAAAAAAAACTTGGTTTACCGGAAATGAACTCTTGCATGTAGGAAGACACAGACCATGGAGTTTAACTCAGATTCTATAGGGAAATTCAGAAAAGTGTTCTCATCAATGAAACACAGTCTGTTTTAACTCAAGAAGCATGCTCTTCTTTCCAGCCTCTGCAATACTGCAAGAAACATGAGCATGGCCAGAAAAAAAGAACAGTGTTTCTGACTCAAACGGACCTTATCTAGGTCAACTCTGCTTATGAAACTGATACAAACCACAGCATCTCTTACAGTGACGCTCTTTAGTTAATAGTGATAAACTTGTTGGGTTTGTGAACTGTGTAAATTCATTTGAGCCGAAAATTCCCTTCCTTTACCAGAAATGAACTCTTGCTTGTTGTAAAACATAGAGCATTTGGTTTAACTCCATTTCTGAAGGGAAATTCAGACCAGTGTTCTCATCCATGAAACACACTCCATTTTATTGGAAGATGCATGGTCTTCTTTTCAGCATCCGCAATATAGCAAGAAACATGAGCATGGCCACAAAAAAAGAACTGTGTTTCAAACTCATAGGGACCATATTTCGTTCAACTCTGCTTCTGAATCTGATACAAAACACAGCATCTCTTACATAGATGCTCTTTAGTTAATAGTGAAAAACGTGTTGGGTTTGGGAACTGTGTAAATTCATATGAGCCGAATATTACCTGCCTTTACCAGAAATGAACTCTTGGTTGTAGGAAGACATAGAGCATTTGGTTTAACTCCATTTCTGAAGGGAAATTCAGACTAGTGTTCTCATCCATGAAACACACTCCATTTTAATGGAAGAAGCATGCTCTTATTTCGAGCTTCTGCAATACCGCAAGGAACATGAGCATGCCCCCAAAAAAAGAACTGTCCTACTCATACGAAAAATATCTAGTTCAACTCTGCTTATGAAACTGATACAACCACATCATCTCTTACATAGATGCTCTTTAGTTAATAGTGATAAACTTCTTGGGTTTGTGAAATGTGTAAATTCATTTGAGCCGAAAATTCCTGCCTTTACCAGAAATGAACAGTTGCTTGTAGGAAGACACAGAGCATTTGGTTTAACTCCGTTTCTGAAGGGAAATTCAGACCAGTGTTCTCATCCATGAAACACAGTCTGTTTTAACAAAAGAAGCATGCTCTTCTTTCCAGCTTCTGCAATACAGCAAGGAACATAAGCATGCCTAGAAAAAAAGAACTGTGTCTCCTAATCATACGAACCATATCTAGTTCAACTCTTCTAATGAAACTGATACAAACCACAGGATCAATTACATAGATGCTCTTTAGTTCATAGTGAAAAACTTGTTGGGTTTGTGAACTGTGTAAATTCATTTGAGCCGCAAAATAACTGGGTTTACCGGAAATGAACTCTTGCATGTAGGAGGACACAGAACATGGAGTTTAACTCAGATTCTATAGGGAAATTCAGAAAAGTATTCTCATCCATGAAACACAATCTGTTTTAACGCAAGAAGCATGCTCTTCTTTCCAGCACCTGCAATACTGGAAGAAACATGAGCATGGCCATAAAAAAAGAACTGTGTTTCTGACTCAAACGGACCATATCTAGGTCAGCTCTGCTTATGAAAGTGATACAAACCACAGCATCTCCTACATAGACGCTCTTTAGTTAATAGTGATAAACTTGTTGGGTTTGTGAACTGTGTAAATTCATTTCAGCCGAAAATTCCCTGCCTTTACCAGAGATGAACTCTTGCTTATAAGAAGACACAGAGCATTTGGTTTAACTCCATTTCTGAGAGGAAATTCAGACCTGTGTTTTCATCCATGAAACACACTCTGTTTTAACGCAAGAAGCATGCGAATCTTTCCAGCTTCTGCAATACAGCAAGGAACATGAGCATGCCCAGAATAAAAGAACTGTATCTACTACTCATACTAACAATATCTAGTTCAGCTCTGCTTTTGAAACGGATACAAACCAGATCATCTCTTACATAGATTCTCTTTAGTTAATAGTGAAAATCGTGTTGGTTTCGTGAACTGTGTAAATTCATTTGAGCCCAAAAATAACTGGGTTTGCCGGCAATGAACTCTTGCTTGTAGGAAGACACAGAGCATGGCATTTAACTCCGATTCTAAAGGGAAATTCAGAAAACTGTTCTCATCAATGAAAAACAGTCTGTTTTAATGCAAGAAGCGTGCTCTTCTTTCCAGCATTCGCAATACAGCAAGAAACATGAGCAAGGCCACAAAAAAAGAACTGTGTTTCAAACTCATAGGGACCATATTTCGTTCAACTCTGCTTCTGAATCTGATACAAAACACAGCATCTCTTACATAGATGCTCTTTAGTTAATAGTGAAAAACGTGTTGGGTTTGGGAACTGTGTAAATTCATATGAGCCGAATATTACCTGCCTTTACCAGAAATGAACTCTTGCTTGTAGGAAGACACAGAGCATTTGGTTTAACTCCATTTCTGAATGTAAATTCAGACCTGTGTTCTCATCCATGAAACACAGTCTGTTTTAACGCAAGAAGCATGCTCTTTTTTTCCAGCATCTGCAATACAGCAAGAAACCTGAGCATAGCCAGAAAAAAAGAACTGATTTTCTGACTCAAACGGACCATATCTAGTTCAACTCTATTTATGACACTTATACAAGACACATCATCTCTTACACAGATGCTCTTTACTTCATAGTGAAAATCATATTGGTTTCATGAACTGTGTAAAATCATTTGATCCGAAAAATAACTGGGTTTACCGGAAATGAACTCTTGCATGTAGGAGGACACAGACCATGGAGTTTAACTCAGACTCTATAGGGAAATTCAGAAAAGTGTTCTCATCCATGAAACACAGTCTGTTTTAATGCAAGAATCATGCTCTTCTTTCCAGCATCTGTAATACAGCAAGAAACATGAGGATGGCTAGAAAAAAAGAACTGTGTTTCCTACTCATAGGTACCATATCTAGTTCACTCTGCTTATGAAACTGATATAAACCACAGCATCTCTTACATTGATGCTCTTTAGTTAATAGTGAAAAAAGTGTTGGGTTTTTGAACTGGGTAAATTCATTTGAGCCAAAAACTCACTGCGTTTACAAGAAATGAACTCTTGCTTGTTGGAAGACTAAGAGCATTTGGTTTAACTCCATTTCTGAAGGGAAATTCAGACCAGTGTTCTCATCCATGAAACACACTCAGTTTTAATGGAAGAAGCATGCTCTTCTTTCCAGCTTCTTCAATACAACAAGGAACATGAGCATGCACAAAAAAAAGAACTGTATCTCCTACTCATACGAAAAATATCTAGTTCAACTCTGCTTATGAAACTGATAGAAACCACATAATCTCTTACACAGATGCTCTTTAGATAATAGTGATAAACTTGTTTGGTTTGTGAAATGTGTAAATTCATTTGAGCCGAAAATTCCTGCCTTTACCAGATGAGCACTTGCTTGTAGGAAGACACAGAGCATTTGGTTTAACTCCCTTTCTGAAGGGAAATTCAGACCAGTGTGCTCATCCATGAAACACACTCTGTTTTAACGCAAGAAGCATGCTCTTCTTTCCAGCTTCTGCAATACAGCAAGGAACATGAGCATGCCCAGAAAAAAAGAACTGTGTCTCCTAATCATACGGACCATATCTAGTTCAACTCTGCTAATGAAACTGATACAAACCACAGGATCAATTACATAGATGCTCTTTAGTTCATAGTGAAAAACTTGTTGGGTTTGTGAACTGTGTAAATTCATTTGAGCCGCAAAATAACTGGATATACCGGAAATGAACTCTTGCATGTAGGAGTACACAGAACATGGAGTTTAACTCAGATTCTATAGGGAAATTCAGAAAAGTGTTCTCATCCATGAAACACAGTCTGTTTTAACGCAAGAAGCATGCTCTTCTTTCCAACATCTGCAATACAGCAAGAAACATTAGCATGCCCAGAAAAAAAGATCTGTGTCTCCTAAATATACGGGCCATATCTAGTTCAACTATGCTAATGAAAGTGGTACAAACCACAGGATCAATTACATAGATGCTCTTTAGTTCATAGTGAAAATTGTGTTGGTTTCGTGAACTGTGTAAATTCATTTGAGCCCAAAAATAACTGGGTTTACCGGAAATGAACTATTGCATGTAGGAAGACACAGAGCATGGATTTTAACTCAGATTCTATAGGGAAATTCAGAAAAGTGTTCTCATCAATGAAACACACTCTGTTTTAAAGCAAGAAGCATGCTCTTCTTTCCAGCTTCTGCAATAGAGCAAGGAACATGAGCATGCCCAGAAAAAAAGAACTGTGTCTCCTAATCATACGGACCATATCTAGTTCAACTCTGCTAATGAAACTGATACAAACCACAGGATCAATTACATAGATGCTCTTTAGTTCATAGTGAAAAACTTGTTGGGTTTGTGAACTGTGTAAATTCATTTGAGCCGCAAAATAACTGGGTATACCGGAAATGAACTCTTGCATGTAGGAGGACACAGAACATGGAGTTTAACTCAGATTCTATAGGGAAATTCAGAAAAGTGTTCTCACCAATGAAACACAGTCTGTTTTAATGCAAGAGGCGTGCTCTTCTTTCCAGCATCCGCAATACAGCCAGAAACATGGGAATGGCCACAAAAAAAGAACTGTGTTTCAAACTCATAGGGACCATATTTCGTTCAACTCTGCTTCTGAATCTGATACAAAACACAGCATCTCTTACATAGATGCTCTTTAGTTAATAGTGAAAAACGTGTTGGGTGTGGGAACTGTGTAAATTCATATGAGCCAAATATTACCTGCCTTTACCAGAAATGAACTCTTGCTTGTAGGAAGACACAGAGCATTTGGTTTAACTCCATTTCTGAATGTAAATTCAGACCTGTGTTCTCTTCCATGATACACAGTCTGTTTTAACGCAAGAAGCATGCTCTTTTTTCCAGCATCTGCAATACAGCAGGAAACATGAGCATGGCCAGAATAAAAGAACTGCTTTTCTGACTCAAACGGACCATATCTAGTTCAACTCTATTTATGACACTTATACAAGACACATCATCTCTTCCACAGATGCTCTTTACTTCATAGTGAAAATCATATTGGTTTCATGAACTGTGTAAAATCATTTGATCCGAAAAAAAACTGGGTTTACCGGAAATGAACTCTTGCATGTAGGAGGACACAGACCATGGAGTTTAACTCAGATTCTATAGGGAAATTCAGAAAAGTGTTCTCATCCATGAAACACAGTCTGTTTTAATGCAAGAATCATGCTCTTCTTTCCAGCATCTGCAATACAGCAAGAAACATGAGGATGGCCAGAAAAAAAGAACTGTGTTTCCTACTCATAGGTACCATATCTAGTTCACTCTGCTTATGAAACTGATATAAACTACAGCATCTCTTACATTGATGCTCTTTAGTTAATAGTGAAAAAAGTGTTGGGTTTTTGAACTGGGTAAATTCATTTGAGCCAAAAACTCACTGCGTTTACAAGAAATGAACTCTTGCTTGTTGGAAGACATAGAGCATTTGGTTTAACTCCATTTCTGAAGGGAAATTCAGGCCAGTGTTCTCATCCATGAAACACACTCCGTTTTAATGGAAGAAGCATGCTCTTCTTTCCAGCTTCTTCAATACAACAAGGAACATGAGCATGCCCAAAAAAAAGAACTGTATCTCCTACTCATACCAAAAATATCTAGTTCAACTCTGCTTATGAAACTGATAGAAACCACATAATCTCTTACACAGATGCTCTTTAGATAATAGTGATAAACTTGTTTGGTTTGTGAAATGTGTAAATTCATTTGAGCCGAAAATTCCTGCCTTTACCAGATGAGCACTTGCTTGTAGGAAGACACAGAGCATTTGGTTTAACTCCCTTTCTGAAGGGAAATTCAGACCAGTGTGCTCATCCATGAAACACACTCTGTTTTAACGCAAGAAGCATGCTCTTCTTTCCAGCTTCTGCAATACAGCAAGGAACATGAGCATGCCCAGAAAAAAAGAACTGTGTCTCCTAATCATACGGACCATATCTAGTTCAACTCTGCTAATGAAACTGATACAAACCACAGGATCAATTACATAGATGCTCTTTAGTTCATAGTGAAAAACTTGTTGGGTTTGTGAACTGTGTAAATTCATTTGAGCCGCAAAATAACTGGGTATACCGGAAATGAACTCTTGCATGTAGGAGGACACAGAACATGGAGTTTAACTCAGATTCTATAGGGAAATTCAGAAAAGTGTTCTCACCAATGAAACACAGTCTGTTTTAATGCAAGAGGCGTGCTCTTCTTTCCAGCATCCGCAATACAGCCAGAAACATGGGAATGGCCACAAAAAAAGAACTGTGTTTCAAACTCATAGGGACCATATTTCGTTCAACTCTGCTTCTGAATCTGATACAAAACACAGCATCTCTTACATAGATGCTCTTTAGTTAATAGTGAAAAACGTGTTGGGTGTGGGAACTGTGTAAATTCATATGAGCCAAATATTACCTGCCTTTACCAGAAATGAACTCTTGCTTGTAGGAAGACACAGAGCATTTGGTTTAACTCCATTTCTGAATGTAAATTCAGACCTGTGTTCTCTTCCATGATACACAGTCTGTTTTAACGCAAGAAGCATGCTCTTTTTTCCAGCATCTGCAATACAGCAGGAAACATGAGCATGGCCAGAATAAAAGAACTGCTTTTCTGACTCAAACGGACCATATCTAGTTCAACTCTATTTATGACACTTATACAAGACACATCATCTCTTCCACAGATGCTCTTTACTTCATAGTGAAAATCATATTGGTTTCATGAACTGTGTAAAATCATTTGATCCGAAAAAAAACTGGGTTTACCGGAAATGAACTCTTGCATGTAGGAGGACCCAGACCATGGAGTTTAACTCAGATTCTATAGGGAAATTCAGAAAAGTGTTCTCATCCATGAAACACAGTCTGTTTTAATGCAAGAATCATGCTCTTCTTTCCAGCATCTGCAATACAGCAAGAAACATGAGGATGGCCAGAAAAAAAGAACTGTGTTTCCTACTCATAGGTACCATATCTAGTTCACTCTGCTTATGAAACTGATATAAACTACAGCATCTCTTACATTGATGCTCTTTAGTTAATAGTGAAAAAAGTGTTGGGTTTTTGAACTGGGTAAATTCATTTGAGCCAAAAACTCACTGCGTTTACAAGAAATGAACTCTTGCTTGTTGGAAGACATAGAGCATTTGGTTTAACTCCATTTCTGAAGGGAAATTCAGGCCAGTGTTCTCATCCATGAAACACACTCCGTTTTAATGGAAGAAGCATGCTCTTCTTTCCAGCTTCTTCAATACAACAAGGAACATGAGCATGCCCAAAAAAAAGAACTGTATCTCCTACTCATACGAAAAATATCTAGTTCAACTCTGCTTATGAAACTGATAGAAACCACATAATCTCTTACACAGATGCTCTTTAGATAATAGTGATAAACTTGTTTGGTTTGTGAAATGTGTAAATTCATTTGAGCCGAAAATTCCTGCCTTTACCAGATGAGCACTTGCTTGTAGGAAGACACAGAGCATTTGGTTTAACTCCCTTTCTGAAGGGAAATTCAGACCAGTGTGCTCATCCATGAAACACACTCTGTTTTAACGCAAGAAGCATGCTCTTCTTTCCAGCTTCTGCAATACAGCAAGGAACATGAGCATGCCCAGAAAAAAAGAACTGTGTCTCCTAATCATACGGACCATATCTAGTTCAACTCTGCTAATGAAACTGATACAAACCACAGGATCAATTACATAGATGCTCTTTAGTTCATAGTGAAAAACTTGTTGGGTTTGTGAACTGTGTAAATTCATTTGAGCCGCAAAATAACTGGGTATACCGGAAATGAACTCTTGCATGTAGGAGTACACAGAACATGGAGTTTAACTCAGATTCTATAGGGAAATTCAGAAAAGTGTTCTCATCCATGAAACACAGTCTGTTTTAACGCAAGAAGCATGCTCTTCTTTCCAACATCTGCAATACAGCAAGAAACATTAGCATGGCCAGAAAAAAAGAACTGTGTTTCCTACTCATATGTACCATATCTAGTTCACTCTGCTTATGAAACTGATACAAACCACAGCATCTCTTACATTGATGCTCTTTAGTTAATAGTGAAAAACCTGTTGGATTTGTGAACTGTGTAAATTCATTTGAGCCGAAAATTCACTGTGTTTACAAGAAATGAATTCTTGCTTGTTGCAAGACACAGAGCATTTGGTTTAACTCCATTTCTTAAGGGAAATTCAGACCACTGTTCTCATGCATGAAACACACTCTGCTTTAATGCAAGAAGCATGCTCTTCTTTCCAGTTTCTGCAATACAGCAAGGAACATGAGCATGCCCAGAAAAAAAGAACTGTGTCTCCTAAATATACGGGCCATATCTAGTTCAACTATGCTAATGAAAGTGGTACAAACCACAGGATCAATTACATAGATGCTCTTTAGTTCATAGTGAAAATTGTGTTGGTTTCGTGAACTGTGTAAATTCATTTGAGCCCAAAAATAACTGGGTTTACCGGAAATGAACTCTTGCATGTAGGAAGACACAGAGCATGGATTTTAACTCAGATTCTATAGGGAAATTCAGACAAGTGTTCTCATCAATGAAACACACTCTGTTTTAAAGCAAGAAGCATGCTCTTCTTTCCAGCTTCTTCAATACAGCAAGGAACATGAGCATGCCCAGAAAAAAAGAACTGTGTCTCCTAATCATACGGATCATATCTAGTTCAACTCTGCTAATGAAACTGATACAAACCCCAGGATCAATTACATAGATGTTCTTTAGTTCATAGTGAAAATTGTGTTGGTTTCGTGAACTGTGTAAATTCATTTGAGCCCAAAAATTACTGGGTTTACCGGAAATGAACTCTTGCATGTAGGAAGACAGAGACCATGGATTTTAACTCAGATTCTATAGGGAAATTCAGAAAAGTGTTCTCATCCATGAAACACAGTCTGTTTTAACTCAAGAAGCATGCTCTTCTTTCCAGCATCTGCAATACTGCAAGAAACAAGAGCATGGACAGAAAAAAAGAACTGTGTTTCTGACTCAAACGGACCTTATCTAGGTCAACTCTGCTTAGGAAACTGATACATACCACAGCATCTCTTAATTAGACGCTCTTTAGTTAATAGTGATAAACTTGTTGGGTTTGTGAACTGTGTAAATTCATTTGAGCCGAAAATTCCCTTCCTTTACAAGAAATGAACTCTTGCTTCTAGGAAGACACAGAGCATTTGATTTAACTCCATTTCTGAGGGGAAATTCAGACCTGTGTTTTCATCCATGAAACACACTCTGTTTTAACGCAAGAAGCATGCGAATCTTTCCAGCTTCTGCAATACAGCAAGGAACATGAGCATGCCCAGAATAAAAGAACTGTATCTCCTACTCATACGAACAATATCTAGTTCAACTCTGCTTTTGAAACTGATACAAACCAGATCATCTCTTACATAGATGCTCTTTAGTTAATAGTGAAAATCGTGTTGGTTTCGTGAACTGTGTAAATTCATTTGAGCCCAAAAATAACTGGGTTTGCCGGCAATGAACTCTTGCTTGTAGGAAGACAGAGAGCGTGGCGTTTAACTCCGATTCTATAGGGAAATTCAGAAAAGTGTTCTCACCAATGAAACACAGTCTGTTTAATGCAAGAAGCGTGCTCTTTTTTCCAGCATCCGCAATACAGCAAGAAACATGGGAATGGCCACAAAAAAAGAACTGTGTTTCAAACTCATAGGGACCATATTTCGTTCAACTCTGCTTCTGAATCTGATACAAAACACAGCATCTCTTACATAGATGCTCTTTAGTTAATAGTGAAAAACGTGTTGGGTGTGGGAACTGTGTAAATTCATATGAGCCGAATATTACCTGCCTTTACCAGAAATGAACTCTTGCTTGTAGGAAGACACAGAGCATTTGGTTTAACTCCATTTCTGAATGTAAATTCAGACCTGTGTTCTCATCCATGAAACACAGTCTGTTTTAACGCAAGAAGCATGCTCTTTTTTCCAGCATCTGCAATACAGCAGGAAACATGAGCATGGCCAGAAAAAAAGAACTGCTTTTCTGACTCAAACGGACCATATCTAGTTCAACTCTATTTATGACACTTATACAAGACACATCATCTCTTCCACAGATGCTCTTTACTTCATAGTGAAAATCATATTGGTTTCATGAACTGTGTAAAATCATTTGATCCGAAAAAAAACTGGGTTTACCGGAAATGAACTCTTGCATGTAGGAGGACACAGACCATGGAGTTTAACTCAGATTCTATAGGGAAATTCAGAAAAGTGTTCTCATCCATGAAACACAGTCGGTTTTAATGCAAGAATCATGCTCTTCTTTCCAGCATCTGCAATACAGCAAGAAACATGAGGATGGCCAGAAAAAAAGAACTGTGTTTCCTACTCATAGGTACCATATCTAGTTCACTCTGTTTAAGAAACTGATAAAAACCACAGCATCTCTTACATTGATGCTCTTTATTTAATAGTGAAAAACGTGTTGGGTTATTGAACTGGGTAAATTCATTTGAGCCAAAAACTCACTGCGTTTACAAGAAATGAACTCTTGCTTGTTGGAAGACATAGAGCATTTGGTTTAACTTCATTTCTGAAGGGAAATTCAGACCAGTGTTCTCATCCATGAAACACACTCCGTTTTAATGGAAGAAGCATGCTCTTCTTTCCAGCTTCTTCAATACAACAAGGAACATGAGCATGCCCAAAAAAAAGAACTGTATCTCCTACTCATACGAAAAATATCTAGTTCAACTCTGCTTATGAAACTGATACAAACCACATCATCTCTTACACAGATGCTCTTTAGTTATTAGTGATAAACTTGTTTGGTTTGTGAAATGTGTAAATTCATTTGAGCCGAAAATTCCTGCCTTTACCAGATGAACTCTTGCTTGTAGGAAGACGCAGAGCATTTGGTTTAACTCCCTTTCTGAAGGGAAATTCAGACTAGTGTTCTCATCCATGAAACACACTCTGTTTTAACGCAAGAAGCATGCTCTTCTTTCCAGCTTCTGCAATACAGCGAGGAACATGAGCATGCCCAGAAAAAAAGAACTGTGTCTCCTAATCATACGGATCATATCTAGTTCAACTCTGCTAATGAAACTGATACAAACCACAGGATCAATTACATAGATGTTCTTTAGTTCATAGTGAAAATTGTGTTGGTTTCGTGAACTGTGTAAATTCATTTGAGGCCAATAATAACGGGGTTTACTGGAAATGAACTCTTGCATGTAGGAAGACACACCATGGAGTTTAACTCAGATTCTATAGGGAAATTCAGAAAAGTGTTCTCATCCATGAAACAGAGTCTGTTTTAACTCAAGAAGCATGCTCTTCTTTCCAGCATCTGCAATACTGCAAGAAACATGAGCATGGCCAGAAAAAAAGAACTGTGTTTCTGACTCAAACGGACCTTATCTAGGTCAACTCTGCTTAGGAAACTGATACATACCACAGCATCTCTTACTTAGACGCTCTTTAGTTAATAGTGATAAACTTGTTGGGTGTGTGAACTGTGTAAATTCATTTGAGCCGAAAATTCCCTTCCTTTACCAGAAATGAACTCTTGCTTCTAGGAAGACACAGAGCATTTGATTTAACTCCATTTCTGAGGGGAAATTCAGACCTGTGTTTTCATCCATGAAACATACTCTGTTTTAACGCAAGAAGCATGCTCTTCTTTCCAGCTTCTGCAATACAGCAAGGAACATGAGCATGCACAGAATAAAAGAACTGTATCTCCTACTCATACGAACAATATCTAGTTCAACTCTGCTTTTGAAACTGATACAAACCAGATCATCTCTTACATAGATGCTCTTTAGTTAATAGTGAAAAACCTGTTGGATTTGTGAACTGTGGAAATTCATTTGAGCCGAAAATTCACTGTGTTTACAATAAATGAATTCTTGCATGTTGGAAGACACAGAGCATTTGGTTTAACTCCATTTCTGAAGGGAAATTCAGACCAGTGTTCTCATCCATGAAACACACTCTGCTTTAACGCAAGAAGCATGCTCTTCTTTCCAGCTTCTACAAAACAGCAAGGAACATGAGCATGCCCAGAAAAAAAGAACTGTGTCTCCTAATCATACGGACCATATCTAGTTCAACTCTGCTAATGAAACTGATACAAACCACAGGATCAATTACATAGATGCTCATTAGTTCATAGTGAAAATTGTGTTGGTTTCGTGAACTGTGTAAATTCATTTGAGCCCAAAAATAACTGGGTTTACCGGAAATGAACTCTTGCATGTAGGAAGACACAGACCATGGAGTTTAACTCAGATTCTATAGGGAAATTCATAAAAGTGTTCTCATCCATGAAACACATTCTGTTTTATCTCAAGAAGCATGCTCTTCTTTCCAGCATCTGCAATACTGCAAGAAACATGAGCATGGCCATAAAAAAAGAACTGTGTTTCTGACTCAAACGGAACATATCTAGGTCAACTCTGCTTATGAAACTGATACAAACCACAGCATCTCTTACATAGATGCTCTTTAGTTCATAGTGAAAATAGTATTGGTTTGGTGAACTGTGTAAATTCATTTGAGGCGAAAAACAACTGGGTTAACCAGAAATGAACTCTTTCTTGTAGGACGACATAGAGCATGGAGTTTAACTCCGATTCTAAACAGAAGTTCAGACCAGTGTTCTCATCCATGAAACACAGTCTGTTTTAACACAAGAAGCATGTTCTTCTTTCCAGCCTCTGCAATACAGCAAGAAACATGAGCATGGCCAGAAAAAAAGAACTGTGTTTCCTACTCATATGTACCATATCTGGTTCACTCTGCTTATGAAACTGATACAAACCACACCATCTCTTACATTGATGCTCTTTAGTTAATAGTGAAAAACCTGTTGGGATTGTGATCTGTGTAAATTCATTTGAGCCGAAAATTCACTGTGTTTACAAGAAATGAATTCTTGCTTGTTGGAAGACTCAGAGCATTTGGTTTAACTCCATTTCTGAAGGGAAATTCAGACCAGTGTTCTCATCCATGAAACACACTCTGTTTTAACGCAAGAAGCATGCTCATCTTTCCCCCGTCTGCAATACAGCAAGGAACATGAGCATTTCCAGAAAAAAAATAACTATGTTTCCTACTTATACGGACCATATTTAGTTCAACTCGGCTTATGAAACTGATACAAACCACTGCATCTCTTACATAGATAGTCTTTACTTAATAGTGAAAATCGTATTGGTTTCGTGAACTGTGTAAATTCATTTGAGGCGACAAACAACTGGGTTTACCAGAAATGAACTCTTGCTTGTAGGACGACATAGAGCATGGAGTTTAAGTCTGATTCTAAACGGAAATTCAGAAGAGTGATCTCATCCATGAAACACAGTCTGTTTTAACGCAAGAAGCATGCTCTTCTTTCCAGCATCTGCAATACTGCAAGAACAAGAGCATGTCCAGAAAAAATTAACTTTGTTTCCTACTCATACGGACCATATCTAGTTCAATTCTGCTTATGAAACTGATACAAACCACAGCACCACTTACATAGATGCTCTTTAGTTAATAGTGAAAAACGTGTTGGGTTTGTGAACTGTGTAAATTGATATCAGCCGAAAATTCACTGACTTTACCAGAAATGAACTCTGGCTTGTAGGAAGACACAGAGCATTTGGTTTAACTCCATTTCTGAAGGGTAATTCAGAAGAGTGTTCTCATCCATGAAACACAGTCTGTTTTAATGCAAGAAGCATGCTCTTCTTTCCAGCATCTGCAATACAGCAAGAAACATGAGCACGGCCAGAAAAAAAGAACTGTGTTTCCTACTCATATGAACCATATCTAGTTCACTCTGCTTATGAAACTGATACAAACCACAGCATCTCTTACATTGATGCTCTTTAGTTAATAGTGAAAAACCTGTTGGGTTTTTGAACTGTGTACATCATTTGAGCCGATAATTCACTGTGTTTACAAGAAATGAATTCTTGCTTGTTGGAAGACACAGAGCATTTGGTTTAACTCATTTCTGAAGGGAAATTCAGACCAGTGTTCTCATGCAAGAAACACACTCTGTTTTAACGCAAGAAGCATGCTCTTCTTTCCTGCTTCTGCAATACAGCAAGGAACATGAGCAAGCCCAGAAAAAAAGAACTGTGTCTCCTAATCATACGGACCATATCTAGTTCAACTCTGCTAATGAAACTGATACAAACCACAGGATCAAATACATTGAAGCTCTTTAGTTCATAGTGAAAATTGTGTTGGTTTCGTGAACTGTGTAAATTCATTTGAGGCCAATAATAACGGGGTTTACTGGAAATGAACTCTTGCATGTAGGAAGACACACCATGGAGTTTAACTCAGATTCTATAGGGAAATTCAGAAAAGTGTTCTCATCCATGAAACACAGTCTGTTTTAACGCAAGAAGCATGCTCTTCTTTCCAGCCTCTGGAATACAGCAAGAAACATGAGCATGGCCAGAAAAAAAGAACTGTGTTTCCTACTCATATGTACCATATCTAGTTCACTCTGCTTATGAAACTGATACAAACCACAGCATCTCTTACATTGATGCTCTTTAGTTAATAGTGAAAAAACTGTTGGGTTTTTGAACTGTGTACATCATTTGAGCCGATAATTCACTGTGTTTACAAGAAATGAATTCTTGCTTGTTGGAAGACACAGAGCATTTGGTTTAACTCCATTTCTGAAGGGAAATTCAGACCAGTGTTCTCATGCAAGAAACACACTCTGTTTTAACGCAAGAAGCATGCTCTTCTTTCCTGCTTCTGCAATACAGCAAGGAACATGAGCATGCCCAGAAAAAAAGAACTGTGTCTCCTAATCATACGGACCATATCTAGTTCAACTCTGCTAATGAAACTGATACAAACCACAGGATCAAATACATTGATGCTCTTTAGTTCATAGTGAAAATTGTGTTGGTTTCGTGAACTGTGTAAATTCATTTGAGGCCAATAATAACGGGGTTTACTGGAAATGAACTCTTGCATGTAGGAAGACACACCATGGAGTTTAACTCAGATTCTATAGGGAAATTCAGAAAAGTGTTCTCATCCATGAAACACAGTCTGTTTTAACGCAAGAAGCATGCTCTTCTTTCCAGCCTCTGCAATACAGCAAGAAACATGAGCATGGCCAGAAAAAAAGAACTGTGTTTCCTACTCATATGTACCATGTCTAGTTCACTCTGCTTATGAAACTGATACAAACCACAGCATCTCTTACATTGATGCGCTTTAGTTAATAGTGAAAAACATGTTGGGTTTGTGATCTGTGTAAATTCATTTGAGCCGAAAATTCACTGTGTTTACAAGAAATGAATTCTTGCTTGTTGGAAGACACAGAGCATTTGGTTTAACTCCATTTCTGAAAGGAAATTCAGACCAGTGTTCTCATCCATGAAACACACTCTGTTTTAACGCAAGAAGCATGCTCTTCTTTCCAGCGTCTGCAATACAGCAAGGAACATGAGCATTTCCAGAAAAAAATAACTGTGTTTCCAACTCATACAGCCCATATCTAGTTCAACTCTGCTAATGAAACTGATACAAACCACATCATCTGTTACATAGATGCTGTTTAATTAATAGTGAAAATAGTATTGGTTTGGTGAACTGTGTAAATTCATTTGAGGCGAAAAACAACTGGGTTAACCAAAAATGAACTCTTTCTTGTAGGACGACATAGAGCATGGAGTTTAACTCCGATTCTAAACAGAAGTTCAGAAGAGTGATCTCATACATGAAACACAGTCTGTTTTAATGCAAGAAGCATGCTCTTCTTTCAAGCATCTGCAATACAGCAAGAAATATGAACATGGCCAGAAAAAAAGAACTGTGTTTCCTACTCATACGGATCATATCTAGTTCAATTCTGCTTATGAAACAGATACAAACCACAGCATATCTTACATAGACGCTCTTTAGTTATAGTGATAAACGCGTTGGGTTTGTGAACAGTGTAAATTGATTTGAGCCGAAAATTCACTGCTTTTACCAAAGTGAACTCTTGCTTATTGGAAGACACAGAGCATTTGGTTTAACTCCATTTGTGAAGGGAAATTCAGACCAGTGTTCTCATCCATGAAACACACTCTGTATTAACGCAAATAGCATGCTCTTCTTTCCAGCGTCTGCAATACAGCAAGGCACATGAGCATGTCCAGAAAAAAATAACTGTGTTTCCTATTCTTACGGACCATATCTAGTTCAACTCTGCTAATGAAAATGATACTAACCACATCATCTGTTCAATAGATGCTCTTTAATTAATAGTGAAAATCGTATTGGTTTCGTGAACTGTGTAAATTAATTTGAGGCGAAAAACAACTGCGTTTACCAGAAATGAACTCTTGCTTGTAGGACGACATAGAGCATGGAGTTTAACTCCGATTCTAAACGGAAATTCAGAAGAGTGATCTCATCCATGAAACACAATCTGTTTTAACTCAAGAAGCATGCTCTTCTTTAAGCATCTGCAATACAGCATGAAACATGAGCATGGCCAGAAAAAAAGAACTGTGTTTCCTACTCATACGGACCATATCTAGTTCAACTCTGCTTAGGAAACTGATACAAACCACAGCATCACTTATATAGGTGCTCTTTAGTTAATAGTGAAAAACGTGTTGGGTTTGTGAACAGTGTAAATTCATATCAGCCGAAAATTAACTGCCTTTACCAGAAATGAACTCTTGCTTGTAGGAAGACACAGAACATTTGGTTTAACTAAATTTCTGAAGGGAAATTCAGAAGAGTGCTCTCATCCATGAAACACAGTTTGTTTTAACTCAAGAATCATGCTCTTTTTTCCAGCATCTGCAATAGAGCAAGAAACATGAGCATAGCCAGAAAAAAAGAACTGTGTTTCTGACTCAAACGGACCATATCTAGTTCAACTCTGCTTATGAAACTGATACAAACCACAGCATCTCTTACATAGACTACTTTAGTTAATAGGGAAACTCTTATGGGTTTCGTGAACTGTGTAAATTCATTTGAGGCGAAAAACAACTGGGGTTACCAGAAATGAACTCTTGCTTGTATGATGACATAGAGCATGGAGTTTAGCTCCGATTCTAAATGGCAATTCAGAAGAGTGATCTCATCCATGAAACACAGTCTGTTTTAAGGCAAGAAGCATACTCTTCTTTCAAACATCTGTAATACAGCAAGAAACATGAGCATGGCCAGAAAAAAAGAACTGTGTTTCTGACTCAATCAGACCATACCTAGTTCAATCTGCTTATGAAACTGATACAAACCACAGCATCTTTTACATAGACTATCTTTAGTTAATAGTGATAAACGCGTTAGGGTTGTGAACTGTGTAAATTCATTTCAGCCGAAAATTCACTGCTTTAACCAAAAATGAACTCTTGCTTGTAGGAAGACACAGAGCATTTGGTTTAACTCCATTTGTGAAGGGAAATTCAGACCAGTGTTCTCATCCATGAAACACACGCTGTTTTAACGCAAATAGCATGCTCTTCTTTCCAGCGTCTGCAATACAGCAAGGAACATGAGCATATCCAGAAAAAAATAACTGTGTTTCCTACTCATACGGACCATATATAGTTCAACTCTGCTTAGGAAACTGATACAAACCACATCATCTGTTACATAGATGCTCTTTAGTTAATAGTGAAAATCGTATTGGATTCGTGAACTGTGTCAATTCATTTGAGGCGAAAAACAACTGGGTTTACCAGAAATGGACTCTTGCTTGTAGGAAGACATAGAGGATGGAGTTTAACTCCGATTCTAAATGGAAATTCAGAAGAGTGATCTCATCCATGAAACACTGTCAGTTTTAACGCAAGAAGCATGCTCTTCTTTCAAGCATCTGCAATACAGCAAGAAACATGAGCATGGCCAGAAAAAAAGAACTGTGTTTCCTACTCATACGGACCATATCTAGTTCAATTCTGCTTATGAAACTGATACAAACCACAGCATCACTTACATAGATGCTCTTTAGTTAATAGTGAAAAACGTGTTGGGTTTGTGAACTGTGTAAATTCATATAAGCCGAAAATTCACTGCCTTTACGAGAAATGAACTCTTGCTTGTAGGAAGACACAGAGCATTTGGTTTAACTAAATTTCTGAAGGGAAATTCAGAACAGTGTTCTCATCCATGAAACACAATCTGTTTTAACGCAAGAAGCATGCTCTTCTTTCCATCCTCTGCAATACAGCAAGAAACATGAGCATGGCCAGAAAAAAAGAACTGTGTTTCCTACTCATATGTGCCATATCTAGTTCACTCTGCTTATGAAACTGATACAAACCACAGCATCTCTTACATTGATGCTCTTTATTTAATAGTGAAAAAACTGTTGGGTTTTTAAACTGTGTACATCATTTGAGCCGATAATTCACTGTGTTTACAAGAAATGAATTCTTGCTTGTTGGAAGACACAGAGCATTTGGTTTAACTCCATTTCTGAAGGGAAATTCAGACCAGTGTTGTCATGCAAGAAACACACTCTGTTTTAACGCAAGAAGCATGCTCTTCTTCCTGCTTCTGCAATACAGCAAGGAACATGAGCATGCCCAGAAAAAAAGAACTGTGTCTCCTAATCATACGGACCATATCTAGTTCAACTCTGCTAATGAAACTGATACAAACCACAGGATCAAATACATTGATGCTCTTTAGTTCATAGTGAAAATTGTGTTTGTTTCGTGAACTGTGTAAATTCATTTGAGGCGAAAAACAACTGGGTTAACCAAAAATGAACTCTTTCTTGTAGGACGACATAGAGCATGGAGTTTAACTCCGATTCTAAACAGAAGTTCAGAAGAGTGATCTCATACATGAAACACAGTCTGTTTTAATGCAAGAAGCATGCTCTTCTTTCAAACATCTGCAATACAGCAAGAAATATGAGCATGGCCAGAAAAAAAGAACTGTGTTTCCTACTCATACGGATCATATCTAGTTCAATTCTGCTTATGAAACAGATACAAACCACAGCATATCTTACATAGACGCTCTTTAGTTATAGTGATAAACGCGTTGGGTTTGTGAACAGTGTAAATTGATTTGAGCCGAAAATTCACTGCTTTTACCAAAGTGAACTCTTGCTTATTGGAAGACACAGAGCATTTGGTTTAACTCCATTTGTGAAGGGAAATTCAGACCAGTGTTCTCATCCATGAAACACACTCTGTTTTAACGCAAGAAGCATGCTCTTCTTTCCAGCGTCTGCAATACAGCAAGGCACATGAGCATGTCCAGAAAAAAATAACTGTGTTTCCTATTCTTACGGACCATATCTAGTTCAACTCTGCTAATGAAAATGATACTAACCACATCATCTGTTCAATAGATGCTCTTTAATTAATAGTGAAAATCGTATTGGTTTCGTGAACTGTGTAAATTAATTTGAGGCGAAAAACAACTGCGTTTACCAGAAATGAACTCTTGCTTGTAGGACGACATAGAGCATGGAGTTTAACTCCGATTCTAAACGGAAATTCAGAAGAGTGATCTCATCCATGAAACACAATCTGTTTTAACTCAAGAAGCATGCTCTTCTTTAAGCATCTGCAATACAGCATGAAACATGAGCATGGCCAGAAAAAAAGAACTGTGTTTCCTACTCATACGGACCATATCTAGTTCAATTCTGCTTATGAAACTGATACAAACCACAGCATCACTTATATAGGTGCTCTTTAGTTAATAGTGAAAAACGTGTTGGGTTTGTGAACAGTGTAAATTCATATGAGCCGAAAATTCACTGCCTTTACCAGAAATGAACTCTTGCTTGTAGGAAGACACAGAGCATTTGGTTTAACTAAATTTCTGAAGGGAAATTCAGAAGAGTGCTCTCCTCCATGAAACACAGTTTGTTTTAACTCAAGAATCATGCTCTTTTTTCCAGCATCTGCAATAGAGTAAGAAACATGAGCATAGCCAGAAAAAAAGAACTGTGTTTCTGACTCAAACGGACCATATCTAGTTCAACTCTGCTTATGTAACTGATACAAACCACAGCATCTCTTGCATAGACGCTCTGTAGTTAATAGAGATAAACGCATTGGGTTTGTGAACTGTGAAAATTCATTTGAGCCGAAAATTCACTACTTTTACCAAAAATGAACTCTTGCTTGTAGGAAGACACAGAGCATTTGGTTTAACTCCATTTGTGAAGCGAAATTCAGACCAGTGTTCTCATCCATGAAACACACTTTGTTTTAACGCAAATAGCATGCTCTTCTTTACAGCGTCTGCAAAAAAAGCAAGGAACAAGAGCATGTCCAGAAAAAAATAACTGTGTTTCCTACTCATATGGACCATATCTAGTTCAACTCTGCTTATGAAACTGATACAAAACACATCATCTCCTACATAGACGCTCTTTAGTTAATAGTGAAAATCGTATTGGTTTCGTGAACTGTGTAAATTCATTTGAGGCGAAAAATAACTGGGTTTACAGGAAATGAACTCTTGCTTGTAGGAAGACACAGAGCATTTAGTTTTACTCGGATTATATAGGGAAATTCAGAAAAGTGTTCTCATCCATGAAACATAGTCTGTTTTAACGCAAGAAGCATGCTCTTCTTTCAAGCATCTGCAATACAGCAAGAAATATGAGCATGGCCAGAAAAAAAGAACTGTGTTTCCTACTCAAACGGAACATATCTAGTTCAATTCTGCTTATGAAACTGATACAAACCACCGCATCTCTTACAAAGACGCTCTTTAGTTAATAGTGAAAACGCGTTGGGTTTGTGAACTGTGTAAATTCATTTGAGCCAAAAATTCACTGCTTTTACCAAAAATGAACTCTTGCTTATAGGAAGACACAGAGCATTTGGTTTAACTCCATTTCTGAAGGGAAATTCAGACCAGTGTCCTCATCCATCAAACACAATCCGTTTTAACGCAAATAGCATGCTCTTCTTTCTAACGTCTGCAATACAGCAAAAAACATGAGCATGGCTAGAAAAAAAGAACTGTGTTTCTGACTCAATCGGACCATAACTAGTTCAACTCTGCTTATGAAACTGATACAAACCACAGCATCTCTTACATAGACTACTTTAGTTAATAGGGAAACTCTTATGGGTTTCGTGAACTGTATAAATTCATTTGAGGCGAAAAACAACTGGGGTTACCAGAAATGAACTCTTGCTTGTAGGATGACATAGAGCATGGAGTTTAGCTCCGATTCTAAATGGCAATTCAGAAGAGTCATCTCATCCATGAAACACAGTCTGTTTTAAGGCAAGAAGCATACTCTTCTTTCAAACATCTGTAATACAGCAAGAAACATGAGCATGGCCAGAAAAAAAGAACTGTGTTTCCTACTCATACGGACCATATCTAGTTCAATTTTGCTTAGGAAACTGATACAAACCACAGCATCACTTACATAGATGCTCTTTAGTTAATAGTGAAAAACGTGTTGGGTTTGTGAACTGTGTAAATTCATATGAACGGAAAATTCACTGCCTTTACCAGAAATGAACTCTTGGTTGTAGGAAGACACAGAGCATTTGGTTTAACTCCAATTCTGAAGAGAAATTCAGAAGAGTGTTCTCATCCATAAAACACAGTTAGTTTTAACGCAAGAAGCATGCTCTTTTTTCCAGCATCTGCAACACAGCAAGAAACATGAGCATGGCCAGAAAAAAATTACTGTGTTTCTGACTCAAACGGACCATATGTAGTTCAACTCTGCTTATGAAACTGTTACAAACCACAGCATCTCTTACATAGATGCTCTTTAGTTAATAGTGAAAATCGTATTGGTTTCGTGAACTGTGTAAATTCATTTGAGACGAAAAATAACTGGGTATACGGGAATTGAACACTTGCTTGTAGGAAGACACAGAGCATGGAGTTCAACTCAATTTTATAGGGAAATTCAGAAAAGTGTTCTCATCCACGAAACTCAGTCTGTTTTAATGCAAATAGCATGCTCTTCTTTACAGCATCTGCATTGCAGCAAGGAACATGAGCATGTCCCCAAAAATATAACTGTTTCCTACTCATACGGACCATATCTAGTTCAACTCTGCTTATGAAACTGATACAAACCACATCATCTGTTACATAGATGCTCTTTTGTTAATAGTGAAAATCGTATTGGTTTCGTGAACTGTGTCAATTCATTTGAGCCGAAATTATAACTGTGTTTACGGGAAATGAACTCCTGCTTGTAGGAAGACAGAGAGCATGGAGTTTAACTCCGATTCAATATTGAAATTCTAAAAGTGTTCTTATCCATGAATCACAGTCTGTTTTAACTCAAGAAGCATGCTCTTTTTTCCAGCTTTTGCAATACAGCAAGAAACATGAGAATGGCTAGAAAAAAAGAACTGTGTTTCTGACTCAATCAGACCATACGTAGTTCAATCTGCTTATGAAACTGATACAAACCAAAGCATCTCTCACATAGACGCTCTTTAGTTAATAGTGATAAACGCTTTGGGTTTGTGAAATGTGTAAATTCATTTGAGCCGAAAAATCACTGCTTTTACCAAAAATGAATTCTTGCTTGTAGGAAGACACAGAGCATTTGGTTGAACTCCATTTGTGAAGGGAAATTCAGACCAGTGTTCTCATCCATGAAACACACTCTGTTTTAACGCAAATAGCATGCTCTTCTTTCCAGCGTCTACAAAACAGCAAGGAACATGAACATGTCCAGAAAAAATTAACTGTGTTTCCTACTCATACGGACCATATCTAGTTCAACTCTGCTTATGAAACTGATACAAACCACATCATCTCTTACAGAGATGCTCTTTAGTTAATAGTGAAAATCGTATTGGTTTCGTCAACTGTGTAAATTCATTTGAGGCGAAAAATAACTGGGTTTACCGTAAATGAACTCTGGCTTGTAGGATGACATAGAGCATGGGGTTTAACCCGGATTCTAACTGGAAATTCAGAAGAGGGATCTCATCAATGAAACACAGTCTGTTTTAACACAAGAAGCATGCTCTTCTTTCAAGCATCTGCAATACAGCAAGGAACATGAGCATGGACAGAATAAAAGAACTGTGTTTCCTACTCATACGGACCATATCGAGTTCAATTCTGCTTATGAAACTGATACAAACCACATCATCTCTTACAGAGATGCTCTTTAGTTAATAGCGAAAATCGTATTGGTTTCGTCAACTGTGTAAATTCATTTGAGCCGAAAAATAACTGGGTTTACCGTAAATGAACTCTGGCTTGTAGGATGACATAGAGCATGGGGTTTAACCCGGATTCTAACTGGAAATTCAGAAGAGGGATCTCATCCATGAAACACAGTCTGTTTTAACACAAGAAGCATGCTCTTCTTTCAAGCATCTGCAATACAGCAAGGAACATGAGCATGGCCAGAAATAAAGAACTGTGTTTCCTACTCATACGGACCATATCTAGTTCAATTCTGCTTATGAAACTGATACAAACCACATCATCTGTTACGTAGATGCTCTTTAGTTAATAGTGAAAATCGTATTGGTTTTGTGAACTGTGTAAATTCATTTGAGCCGAAAAATAACTGTGTTTACGGGAAATGAACTCTTGCTTGTAGGAAGACACAGAGCATGGAGTTTAACTCCGATCTATAGTGAAATACAGAAAAGTGTTCTCATCCATGAAACACAGTCTGTTTTAACTCAAGAAGCATTCTCTTTTTTCCAGCTTCTGCAATACAGCAAGAAACATGTGCATGGCTAGAAAAAAAGAACAGTGTTTCTGACTCAATCGGACCATACCTAGTTTAACTCTGCTTATGAAACTGATACAAACCACAGCATCTCTTACAGAGACGCTCTTTAGTTAATAGTGATAAACGCGTTGGGGTTGTGAACTGTGTAAATTCATTTGAGCCGAAAATTCACTGCTTTTACCAAAAATGAACTCTTGCTTGTAGGAAGACACAGAGCATTTGGTTTAACTCCATTTCTGAAGGGAAATTCAGACCAGTGTTCTCATCCATGAAACACACTCTGTTTTAACGCAAATAGCATGCTCTTCTTTCCAGCGTCTGCAATACAGCAAGGAACATGAGCATGTAAAGAAAAAATTAACTGTGTTTCCTACTCATACGGACCATATCTAGTTCAACTCTGCTTATGAAACTGACACAAACCACATCATCTCTTACATAGATGCTCTTTAGTTAATAGTGAAAATCGTATTGGTTTCGTGAACTGTGTCAATTCATTTGAGGCGAAAAACAACTGGGTTTACCAGAAATGAACTCTTGCTTGTAGGACGACATAGGGCATGGAGTTTAACTCGATTCTTAATGGAAATTCAGAGGAGTGATCTCATCCATGAAACACATTCTGTTTTAACGCAAGAAGCATGCTCCTCTCTCAAGCATCTGCAATACAGCAAGAAACATGAGCATGGCCAGAAAAAACGAACTGTGTTTCCTACTCATACGGACCATATCTAGTTCAATTCTGCTTATGAAACTGATACAAACCACATCATCTGTTACGTAGATGCTCTTTAGTTAATAGTGAAGATCGTATTGGTTTCGTGAACTGCGTAAATTCATTTGAGCCGAAAAATAACTGTGTTTACGGGAAATGAACTCTTGCTTGTAGGAAGACACAGAGCATGGAGTTTAACTCCGATCTATAGTGAAATACAGAAAAGTGTTCTCATCCATGAAACACAGTCTGTTTTAACTGTATACATAATAAATAAATAAATCTTTAAAAAAAAAAGGGGGGGGCTGGAGAGATGGCTCAGAGGTTAAGAGCACTGACTATTCTTCCAGATGTCCTGAGTTCAATTCCCAGCACCCACATGGTGGCTCACAACCATCTGTGATGAGATCTGTTGCCCAACGTTCGTGGTACGAATTCATGAAATAGCCTCTTGCCTGTGGCCTTGTGGGCCCAGCTCAGGCCCGAGGTACACTCGGCCGGCTGTGGTGGCACATGCCGGTAGGATTTACTGAAGAAGGCAGAGGCAGGAGAATCCCGAGTTGAGGCCAGCCTAGGAGGTGCTACGGCCGTGGTAGAGACACAAACAGTATCGGTGGGACCATGGAGGCAGTGGCTGCTGCTTCGGGTTACCGGCTGCTTCTCATCATGTTGGTGACTGTGGTGATACTGCTACCTGGGACAAAGAATTTACTGCTGCTTGTTCAGAGAAGAATTGCCAGGACCAGCATGTTACAAGAAAGCATCAGCAAAGGTCAGTTTGGAAAAGGTTGGCAAGAGAAATGCTGGGGAGAAATTGCTGTGAAGATATTCTCTTCTAGGGAAGAACGTTCATGGTTCCGAGAGACAGACAGACATGAGATTGTGATTGCTCCAAACCAGAGGAGGAAAAAAAGAAAAAAAAATCTACAGGGAGCCATGATCATGTCTAACAGTGACTTTGAAATCTTCAAAAGGATGATGGGACTCCATAACGATGATGCCACATGGACTATGGTAAAGCCAATAACACCACGGAAAGATCGACTTTGGACTACAAACTGCTCAGGACAATTTCGAGATGACTGGCTGAGATGATCCAGCCTGACTGATTACTTGAACAAGAACTTGAAACAAGCCCTGCACTTTCTCACTATGCAGTGGCAGGACAAAGGATACAGGACTTGACAATTAACCCCAAAATTTTCTTTTCAGGATCCCCTAAAGATGGAAGTAATTTTAAGAAGACGACGCCTACATCCCCAAAAGGTGGGATGGGAGGTTTTCGGTCGTTTAATGAGTTTTGGATATTGTCATTGTTTATGATGATTGGTTACAAGTTGTTAATTGTTAATGTTCAGGAAAAGAGCTGAACATGGAGATTAGATTCAGAGGTTTTGCTTAAAAAGAAAAAAGGAGAATACAGATATGAGGTAGATCACTGAATCTACTCTGAGAAAAAAGATGAAGAAAAAATAGGATAAATGGGTAGATCACTGAATCTACTCTAAAAAGAAAAAGGAGAAGATATAAAAATGACAAAAGGTAGACTACTGAATCTATTATGAAAAGAAAAGATAGGATAAGTAATGAAAAATTTTTGTCTGAGTTTTATCAAATGTTACTGGACTGGACATAATTATAGATAATGGAGTTTTTCACCTGAATCTGTCAAATGTTAATGGACTAGACATCATTAATGTAATCTTGACTGTGTATATTGTATATACTTATTGGATATGATTTTTCTTGTATTAGTTATGACCTTTTTTTAATTTTAGACAAAAACAGGGGAAATGTGGTGGGTATTGTGTTCCCTGAAATATTGTGTGTTCCCCGAAATAAACATATCTGGGGTCAGAGAACAGACAGCCACTAGAACAGAGCCAGAAATGGTGGCTAGAAAATAGGAAGAGTAAGCCATAACAGAAGTTGGGCGGTGGTGGTACACACCTTTAATCCCAGCACTTGGGAGACAGAGCTAGCCAGATCTCTGAGTTCAAGGCCACTTTAGAAACAGCTAAGCATGGTGACCCATGCCTTTAATTCCAGGGAGTGGGGGCAGAAAGAAAAAGGTATATAAGGCGTGAGGACCAGGAACTAAGGAGGAAAAAGCATGTAGTTAGTTAAGCTTTGGAGCAACACAGTTCAGCTGAGATTCATGTGGAGGAGGACTCAGAAGCTTCCAGCCTGAGGAAACAGGATCACCTGAGGAACTAGCAAGGTGAGATAGCTGTGGCTTGTTCTGTGTCTCTGATCTTCCAGCATTCACCCCAATGACTGGCCTCGGGTTTGAGTTTCATTAATAAGAACTTTTAAGTTTCCTGTTACAAATAGTGAAAATCGTATTGGTTTCGTGAACTGTGTAAATTCATTTGAGGCGAAAAACAACTGGGTTTACCAGAAATGAACTCTTGATTGTAGGACGACATAGGGCATGGAGTTTAACTCGATTCTAAATGGAAATTCAGAGGAGTGATCTCATCCATGAAACACATTCTGTTTTAACGCAAGAAGCATGCTCCTCTCTCAAGCATCTGCAATACAGCAAGAAACATGAGCATGGCCAGAAAAAAAGAACTGTGTTTCCTACTCATACGGACCATATCTAGTTCAATTCTGCTTATGAAACTGATACAAACCACATCATCTGTTACGTAGATGCTCTTTAGTTAATAGTGAAAATCGTATTGGTTTCGTGAACTGTGTAAATTCATTTGAGCCGAAAAATAACTGTGTTTACAGGAAATGAACTCTTGCATGTAGGAAGACACAGAGCATGGAGTTTAACTAAGATTTATAGTGAAATACAGAAAAGTGTTCTCATCCATGAAACACAGTCTGTTTTAACTCAAGAAGCATTCTCTTTTTTCCAGCTTCTGCAATACAGCAAGAAACATGAGCATGGCTAGAAAAAAAGAACAGTGTTTCTGACTCAATCGGACCACACCTAGTTTAACTCTGCTTATGAAACTGATACAAACCACAGCATCTCTTACAGAGAAACTCTTTAGTTAATAGTGATAAACGCTTTGGGTTTGTGAAATGTGTAAATTCATTTGAGCCGAAAATTCACTGCTTTTACCAAAAATGAAATCTTGCTTGTAGGAAGACACAGAGCATTTGGTTTAACTACATTTGTGAAGGGAAATTAAGACCAGTGTTCTCATCCATGAAACACACTCTGTTTTAACGCAAATAGCATGCTCTTCTTTCCAGCGTCTACAAAACAGCAAGGAACATGAACATGTCCAGAAAAAATTAACTGTGTTTCCTACTCATACGGACCATATCTAGTTCAACTCTGCTTATGAAACTGATACAAACCACATCATCTCTTACAGAGATGCTCTTTAGTTAATAGTGAAAATCGTATTGGTTTCGTCAACTGTGTAAATTCATTTGAGCCGAAAAATAACTGGGTTTACCGTAAATGAACTCTGGCTTGTAGGATGACATAGAGCATGGGGTTTAACCCGGATTCTAACTGGAAATTCAGAAGAGGGATCTCATCCATGAAACACAGTCTGTTTTAACACAAGAAGCATGCTCTTCTTTCAAGCATCTGCAATACAGCAAGAAACATGAGCATGGCCAGAAAAAAAGAACTGTGTTTCCTAATCATACGGACCATATCTACTTCAATTCTGCTTATGAAACTGATACACACCACATCATCTGTTAAGTAGATGCTCTTTAGTTAATAGTGAAAATCATATTGGTTTCGTGAACTGTGTAAATTCATTTGAGCCGAAAAATAACTGTGTTTACGGGAAATGAACTCTTGCTTGTAGGAAGACACAGAGCATGGAGTTTAACTCCGATCTATAGTGAAATACAGAAAAGTGTTCTCATCCATGAAAAACAGTCTGTTTTAACTCAAGAAGCATTCTCTTTTTTCCAGCTTCTGCAATACAGCAAAAAACATGTGCATGGCTAGAAAAAAAGAACAGTGTTTCTGACTCAATCGGACCATACCTAGATTAACTCTGCTTATGAAACTGATACAAACCACAGCATCTCTTACAGAGACACTCTTTAGTTAATAGTGATAAACGCGTTGGGTTTGTGAACTGTGTAAATTGATATCAGCCGAAAATTCACTGACTTTACCAGAAATGAACTCTGGCTTGTTGGAAGACATAGAGCATTTGGTTTAACTCCATTTCTGAAGGGAAATTCAGACCAGTGTTCTCATCCATGAAACGCACTCTGCTTTAACGCAAGAAGCATGCTCTTCTTTCCAGCTTCTGCAATACAGCAAGGAACATGAGCATGCCCAGAAAAAAAGAACTGTGTCTCCTAATCATACGGACCATATCTAGTTCAACTCTGCTAATGAAACTGATACAAACAACAGGATCAATTACATAGATGCTCTTTAGTTCATAGTGAAAATTGTGTTGGTTTCGTGAACTGTGTAAATTCATTTGAGCCCAAAAATAACTGGGTTTACCGGAAAAGAACTCTTGCATGTAGGAAGACACAGACCATGGAGTTTAACTCAGATTCTATAGGGAAATTCAGAAAAGTGTTCTCATCCATGAAACACATTCCGTTTTATCTCAAGAAGCATGCTCTTCCTTCCAGCATCTGCAATACTGCAAGAAACATGAGCATGGCCATAAAAAAAGAACTGTGTTTCTGACTCAAACGGACCATATCTAGGTCAACTCTGCTTATGAAACTGATACAAACCACAGCATCTCTTACATAGATGCTGTTTAGTTCATAGTGAAAATAGTATTGGTTTGGTGAACTGTGTAAATTCATTTGAGGCGAAAAACAACTGGGTTAACCAGAAATGAACTCTTTCTTGTAGGACGACATAGAGCATGGAGTTTAACTCCGATTCTAAACAGAAGTTCAGACCAGTGTTCTCATCCATGAAACACAGTCTGTTTTAACGCAAGAAGCATGCTCTTCTTTCCAGCCTCTGCAATATAGCAAGAAACATGAGCATGGCCAGAAAAAAAGAACTGTGTTTCCTACTCATATGTACCATGTCTAGTTCACTCTGCTTATGAAACTGATACAAACCACAGCATCTCTTACATTGATGCTCTTTAGTTAATAGTGAAAAACATGTTGGGTTTGTGATCTGTGTAAATTCATTTGAGCCGAAAATTCACTGTGTTTACAAGAAACGAATTCTTGCTTGTTGGAAGACACAGAGCATTTGGTTTAACTCCATTTCTGAAGGGAAATTCAGACCAGTGTTCTCATCCATGAAACACAGTCTGTTTTAACACAAGAAGCATGCTCATCTTTCCAGCGTCTGAAATACAGCAAGGAACATGAGGATTTCCAGAAAAAAATAACTATGTTTCCTACTTATACAGACCATATCTAGTTCAACTCTGCTTATGAAACTGATACAAACCACAGCATCTCTTACATAGATACTCTTTACTTAATAGTGAAAATCGTATTGGTTTCGTGAACTGTGTAAATTCATTTGAGGCGAAAAACAACTGGGTTTACCAGAAATGAACTCTTGCTTATAGGAAGACACAGAGCATTTGGTTTAACTCCATTTCTGAAGGGAAATTCAGACCAGTGTCCTCATCCATCAAACACAATCCGTTTTAACGCAAATAGCATGCTCTTCTTTCTAACGTCTGCAATACAGCAAAAAACATGAGCATGGCTAGAAAAAAAGAACTGTGTTTCTGACTCAATCGGACCATAACTAGTTCAACTCTGCTTATGAAACTGATACAAACCACAGCATCTCTTACATAGACTACTTTAGTTAATAGGGAAACTCTTATGGGTTTCGTGAATTATGTAAATTCATTTGAGGCGAAAAACAACTGTGTTTACGGGAAATGAACTCTTGCTTGTAGGAAGACACAGAGCATGGAGTTTAACTCCGATCTATAGTGAAATACAGAAAAGTGTTCTCATCCATGAAACACAGTCTGTTTTAACTCAAGAAGCATTCTCTTTTTTCCAGCTTCTGCAATACAGCAAGAAACATGTGCATGGCTAGAAAAAAAGAACAGTGTTTCTGACTCAATCGGACCATACCTAGTTTAACTCTGCTTATGAAACTCATACAAACCACAGCATCTCTTACAGAGACGCTCTTTAGTTAATAGTGATAAACGCGTTGGGTTTGTGAACTGTGTAAATTGATATCAGCCGAAAATTCACTTACTTTACCAGAAATGAACTCTGGCTTGTTGGAAGACATAGAGCATTTGGTTTAACTCCATTTCTGAAGGGAAATTCAGACCAGTGTTCTCATCCATGAAACGCACTCTGCTTTAACGCAAGAAGCATGCTCTTCTTTCCAGCTTCTGCAATACAGCAAGGAACATGAGCATGCCCAGAAAAAAAGAACTGTGTCTCCTAATCATACGGACCATATCTAGTTCAACTCTGCTAATGAAACTGATACAAACCACAGCATCTCTTACATAGATACTCTTCACTTAATAGTGAAAATCGTATTGGTTTCGTGAACTGTGTAAATTCATTTGAGGCGAAAAACAACTGGGTTTACCAGAAATGAACTCTTGCTTGTAGGATGACATAGAGCATGGAGTTTAAGTCCGATTCTAAACGGAAATTCAGAAGAGTGATCTCATCCATGAAACACAGTCTGTTTTAACGCAAGAAGCATGCTCTTCTTTCCAGCATCTGCAATACTGCAAGAACAAGAGCATGTCCAGAAAAAATTAACTGTGTTTCCTACTCATTCGGACCATATCTAGTTCAATTCTGCTTATGAAACTGATACAAACCACAGCACCACTAACATAGATGCTCTTTAGTTAATAGTGAAAAACGTGTTGGGTTTGTGAACTGTGTAAATTGATATCAGGCGAAAATTCACTGACTTTACCAGAAATGAACTCTGGCTTGTAGGAAGACACAGAGCATTTGGTTTAACTCCATTTCTGAAGGGTAATTCAGAAGAGTGTTCTCATCAATGAAACACAGTCTGTTTTAATGCAAGAAGCATGCTCCTCTTTCCAGCATCTGCAATACAGCAAGAAACATGAGCACGGCCAGAAAAAAAGAACTGTGTTTCCTACTCATATGTACCATATCTAGTTCACTCTGCTTATGAAACTGATACAAACCACAGCATCTCTTACATTGATGCTCTTTAGTTAATAGTGAAAAACCTGTTGGGTTTTTGAACTGTGTACATTCATTTGAGCCGAAAATTCACTGTGTTTACAAGAAATGAATTCTTGCTTGTTGGAAGACTCAGAGCATTTGGTTTAACTACATTTCTGAAGGGAAATTCAGACCAGTGTTCTCATGCATGAAACACACTCTGTTTTAACGCAAGAAGCATGCTCTTCTTTCCAGCTTCTGCAATACAGCAAGGAACATGAGCATGCCCAGAAAAAAACAACTGTGTCTCCTAATCATACGGACCATATCTAGTTCAACTCTGCTAATGAAACTGATACAAACCACAGGATCAATTACATAGAAGCTCTTTAGTTCATAGAGAAAATTGTGTTGGTTTTGTGAACTGTGTAAATTCATTTGAGGCCAAAAATAACGGGGTTTACTGGAAATGAACTCTTGCATGTAGGAAGACACACCATGGAGTTTAACTCAGATTCTATAGGGAAATTCAGAAAAGTGTTCTCATCCATGACACACAGTCTGTTTTAACTCAAGAATCATGCTCTTTTTTCCAGCATCTGCAATAGAGCAAGAAACATGAGCATAGCCAGAAAAAAAGAACTGTGTTTCTGACTCAAACGGACCATATCTAGTTCAACTCTGCTTATGAAACTGATACAAACCACAGCATCTCTTGCATAGACGCTCTGTAGTTAATAGAGATAAACGCATTGGGTTTGTGAACTGTGTAAATTCATTTGAGCCGAAAATTCACTACTTTTACCAAAAATAAACTCTTGCTTGTAGGAAGACACAGAGCATTTGGTTTAACTCCATTTGTGAAGCGAAATTCAGACCAGTGTTCTCATCCATGAAACACACTTTGTTTTAACGCAAATAGCATGCTCTTCTTTACAGCGTCTGCAAAAAAAGCAAGGAACAAGAGCATGTCCAGAAAAAAAATAACTGTGTTTCCTACTCATATGGACCATATCTAGTTCAACTCAGCTTAAGAAACTGATACAAAACACATCATCTCTTACATAGACGCTCTTTAGTTAATAGTGAAAATCGTATTGGTTTCGTGAACTGTGTAAATTCATTTGAGGCGAAAAATAACTGGGTTTACAGGAAATGAACTCTTGCTTGTAGGAAGACACAGAGCATTTAGTTTTACTCGGATTATATAGGGAAATTCAGAAAAGTGTTCTCATCCATGAAACATAGTCTGTTTTAACGCAAGAAGCATGCTCTTCTTTCAAGCATCTGCAATACAGCAAGAAATATGAGCATGGCCAGAAAAAAAGAACTGTGTTTCCTACTCAAACGGAACATATCTAGTTCAATTCTGCTTATGAAACTGATACAAACCACCGCATCTCTTACAAAGACGCTCTTTAGTTAATAGTGAAAACGCGTTGGGTTTGTGAACTGTGTAAATTCATTTGAGCCGAAAATTTACTGCTTTTACCAAAAATGAACTCTTGCTTATAGGAAGACACAGAGCATTTGGTTTAACTCCATTTCTGAAGGGAAATTCAGACCAGTGTCCTCATCCATCAAACACAATCCGTTTTAACACAAATAGCATGCTCTTCTTTCTAACGTCTGCAATACAGCAAAAAACATGAGCATGGCTAGAAAAAAAGAACTGTGTTTCTGACTCAATCGGACCATAACTAGTTCAACTCTGCTTATGAAACTGATACAAACCACAGCATCTCTTACATAGACTACTTTAGTTAATAGGGAAACTCTTATGGGTTTCGTGAACTATGTAAATTCATATGAGGCGAAAAACAACTGTGTTTACGGGAAATGAACTCTTGCTTGTAGGAAGACACAGAGCATGGAGTTTAACTCCGATCTATAGTGAAATACAGAAAAGTGTTCTCATCCATGAAACACAGTCTGTTTTAACTCAAGAAGCATTCTCTTTTTTCCAGCTTCTGCAATACAGCAAGAAACATGTGCATGGCTAGAAAAAAAGAACAGTGTTTCTGACTCAATCGGACCATACCTAGTTTAACTCTGCTTATGAAACTGATACAAACCAAAGTATCTCTTACAGAGACGCTCTTTAGTTAATAGTGATAAACGCGTTGGGTTTGTGAACTGTGTAAATTGATATCAGCCGAAAATTCACTGACTTTACCAGAAATGAACTCTGGCTTGTTGGAAGACATAGAGCATTTGGTTTAACTCCATTTCTGAAGGGAAATTCAGACCAGTGTTCTCATCCATGAAACGCACTCTGCTTTAACGCAAGAAGCATGCTCTTCTTTCCAGCTTCTGCAATACAGCAAGGAACATGAGCATGCCCAGAAAAAAAGAACTGTGTCTCCTAATCATACGGACCATATCTAGTTCCACTCTGCTAATGAAACTGATACAAACCACAGGATCAATTACATAGATGCTTTTTAGTTCATAGTGAAAATTGTGTTGGTTTCGTGAACTGTGTAAATTCATTTGAGCCCAAAAATAACTGGGTTTACCGGAAATGAACTCTTGCATGTAGGAAGACACACCATGGAGTTTAACTCAGATTCTATAGGGAAATTCAGAAAAGTGTTCTCATCCATGAAACACATTCTGTTTTATCTCAAGAAGCATGCTCTTCTTTCCAGCATCTGCAATACTGCAAGAAACATGAGCATGGCCATAAAAAAAGAACTGTGTTTCTGACTCAAACGGACCATATCTAGGTCAACTCTGCTTATGAAACTGATACAAACCACAGCATCTCTTACATAGATGCTGTTTAGTTCATAGTGAAAATAGTATTGGTTTGGTGAACTGTGTAAATTCATTTGAGGCGAAAATTCCTGCCTTTACCAGATGAACTCTTGCTTGTAGGAAGACGCAGAGCATTTGGTTTAACTCCCTTTCTGAAGGGAAATTCAGACTAGTGTTCTCATCCATGAAACACACTCTGTTTTAACGCAAGAAGCATGCTCTTCTTTCCAGCTTCTGCAATACAGCGAGGAACATGAGCATGCCCAGAAAAAAAGAACTGTGTCTCCTAATCATACGGATCATATCTAGTTCAACTCTGCTAATGAAACTGATACAAACCACAGGATCAATTACATAGATGTTCTTTAGTTCATAGTGAAAATTGTGTTGGTTTCGTGAACTGTGTAAATTCATTTGAGGCCAATAATAACGGGGTTTACTGGAAATGAACTCTTGCATGTAGGAAGACACACCATGGAGTTTAACTCAGATTCTATAGGGAAATTCAGAAAAGTGTTCTCATCCATGAAACAGAGTCTGTTTTAACTCAAGAAGCATGCTCTTCTTTCCAGCATCTGCAATACTGCAAGAAACATGAGCATGGCCAGAAAAAAAGAACTGTGTTTCTGACTCAAACGGACCTTATCTAGGTCAACTCTGCTTAGGAAACTGATACATACCACAGCATCTCTTACTTAGACGCTCTTTAGTTAATAGTGATAAACTTGTTGGGTGTGTGAACTGTGTAAATTCATTTGAGCCGAAAATTCCCTTCCTTTACCAGAAATGAACTCTTGCTTCTAGGAAGACACAGAGCATTTGATTTAACTCCATTTCTGAGGGGAAATTCAGACCTGTGTTTTCATCCATGAAACATACTCTGTTTTAACGCAAGAAGCATGCTCTTCTTTCCAGCTTCTGCAATACAGCAAGGAACATGAGCATGCACAGAATAAAAGAACTGTATCTCCTACTCATACGAACAATATCTAGTTCAACTCTGCTTTTGAAACTGATACAAACCAGATCATCTCTTACATAGATGCTCTTTAGTTAATAGTGAAAAACCTGTTGGATTTGTGAACTGTGGAAATTCATTTGAGCCGAAAATTCACTGTGTTTACAATAAATGAATTCTTGCATGTTGGAAGACACAGAGCATTTGGTTTAACTCCATTTCTGAAGGGAAATTCAGACCAGTGTTCTCATCCATGAAACACACTCTGCTTTAACGCAAGAAGCATGCTCTTCTTTCCAGCTTCTACAAAACAGCAAGGAACATGAGCATGCCCAGAAAAAAAGAACTGTGTCTCCTAATCATACGGACCATATCTAGTTCAACTCTGCTAATGAAACTGATACAAACCACAGGATCAATTACATAGATGCTCATTAGTTCATAGTGAAAATTGTGTTGGTTTCGTGAACTGTGTAAATTCATTTGAGCCCAAAAATAACTGGGTTTACCGGAAATGAACTCTTGCATGTAGGAAGACACAGACCATGGAGTTTAACTCAGATTCTATAGGGAAATTCATAAAAGTGTTCTCATCCATGAAACACATTCTGTTTTACCTCAAGAAGCATGCTCTTCTTTCCAGCATCTGCAATACTGCAAGAAACATGAGCATGGCCATAAAAAAAGAACTGTGTTTCTGACTCAAACGGAACATATCTAGTTCAACTCTGCTTATGAAACTGATACAAACCACAGCATCTCTTGCATAGACGCTCTGTAGTTAATAGAGATAAACGCATTGGGTTTGTGAACTGTGTAAATTCATTTGAGCCGAAAATTCACTACTTTTACCAAAAATAAACTCTTGCTTGTAGGAAGACACAGAGCATTTGGTTTAACTCCATTTGTGAAGCGAAATTCAGACCAGTGTTCTCATCCATGAAACACACTTTGTTTTAACGCAAATAGCATGCTCTTCTTTACAGCGTCTGCAAAAAAAGCAAGGAACAAGAGCATGTCCAGAAAAAAAATAACTGTGTTTCCTACTCATATGGACCATATCTAGTTCAACTCAGCTTAAGAAACTGATACAAAACACATCATCTCTTACATAGACGCTCTTTAGTTAATAGTGAAAATCGTATTGGTTTCGTGAACTGTGTAAATTCATTTGAGGCGAAAAATAACTGGGTTTACAGGAAATGAACTCTTGCTTGTAGGAAGACACAGAGCATTTAGTTTTACTCGGATTATATAGGGAAATTCAGAAAAGTGTTCTCATCCATGAAACATAGTCTGTTTTAACGCAAGAAGCATGCTCTTCTTTCAAGCATCTGCAATACAGCAAGAAATATGAGCATGGCCAGAAAAAAAGAACTGTGTTTCCTACTCAAACGGAACATATCTAGTTCAATTCTGCTTATGAAACTGATACAAACCACCGCATCTCTTACAAAGACGCTCTTTAGTTAATAGTGAAAACGCGTTGGGTTTGTGAACTGTGTAAATTCATTTGAGCCGAAAATTTACTGCTTTTACCAAAAATGAACTCTTGCTTATAGGAAGACACAGAGCATTTGGTTTAACTCCATTTCTGAAGGGAAATTCAGACCAGTGTCCTCATCCATCAAACACAATCCGTTTTAACACAAATAGCATGCTCTTCTTTCTAACGTCTGCAATACAGCAAAAAACATGAGCATGGCTAGAAAAAAAGAACTGTGTTTCTGACTCAATCGGACCATAACTAGTTCAACTCTGCTTATGAAACTGATACAAACCACAGCATCTCTTACATAGACTACTTTAGTTAATAGGGAAACTCTTATGGGTTTCGTGAACTATGTAAATTCATATGAGGCGAAAAACAACTGTGTTTACGGGAAATGAACTCTTGCTTGTAGGAAGACACAGAGCATGGAGTTTAACTCCGATCTATAGTGAAATACAGAAAAGTGTTCTCATCCATGAAACACAGTCTGTTTTAACTCAAGAAGCATTCTCTTTTTTCCAGCTTCTGCAATACAGCAAGAAACATGTGCATGGCTAGAAAAAAAGAACAGTGTTTCTGACTCAATCGGACCATACCTAGTTTAACTCTGCTTATGAAACTGATACAAACCAAAGTATCTCTTACAGAGACGCTCTTTAGTTAATAGTGATAAACGCGTTGGGTTTGTGAACTGTGTAAATTGATATCAGCCGAAAATTCACTGACTTTACCAGAAATGAACTCTGGCTTGTTGGAAGACATAGAGCATTTGGTTTAACTCCATTTCTGAAGGGAAATTCAGACCAGTGTTCTCATCCATGAAACGCACTCTGCTTTAACGCAAGAAGCATGCTCTTCTTTCCAGCTTCTGCAATACAGCAAGGAACATGAGCATGCCCAGAAAAAAAGAACTGTGTCTCCTAATCATACGGACCATATCTAGTTCCACTCTGCTAATGAAACTGATACAAACCACAGGATCAATTACATAGATGCTTTTTAGTTCATAGTGAAAATTGTGTTGGTTTCGTGAACTGTGTAAATTCATTTGAGCCCAAAAATAACTGGGTTTACCGGAAATGAACTCTTGCATGTAGGAAGACACACCATGGAGTTTAACTCAGATTCTATAGGGAAATTCAGAAAAGTGTTCTCATCCATGAAACACATTCTGTTTTATCTCAAGAAGCATGCTCTTCTTTCCAGCATCTGCAATACTGCAAGAAACATGAGCATGGCCATAAAAAAAGAACTGTGTTTCTGACTCAAACGGACCATATCTAGGTCAACTCTGCTTATGAAACTGATACAAACCACAGCATCTCTTACATAGATGCTGTTTAGTTCATAGTGAAAATAGTATTGGTTTGGTGAACTGTGTAAATTCATTTGAGGCGAAAATTCCTGCCTTTACCAGATGAACTCTTGCTTGTAGGAAGACGCAGAGCATTTGGTTTAACTCCCTTTCTGAAGGGAAATTCAGACTAGTGTTCTCATCCATGAAACACACTCTGTTTTAACGCAAGAAGCATGCTCTTCTTTCCAGCTTCTGCAATACAGCGAGGAACATGAGCATGCCCAGAAAAAAAGAACTGTGTCTCCTAATCATACGGATCATATCTAGTTCAACTCTGCTAATGAAACTGATACAAACCACAGGATCAATTACATAGATGTTCTTTAGTTCATAGTGAAAATTGTGTTGGTTTCGTGAACTGTGTAAATTCATTTGAGGCCAATAATAACGGGGTTTACTGGAAATGAACTCTTGCATGTAGGAAGACACACCATGGAGTTTAACTCAGATTCTATAGGGAAATTCAGAAAAGTGTTCTCATCCATGAAACAGAGTCTGTTTTAACTCAAGAAGCATGCTCTTCTTTCCAGCATCTGCAATACTGCAAGAAACATGAGCATGGCCAGAAAAAAAGAACTGTGTTTCTGACTCAAACGGACCTTATCTAGGTCAACTCTGCTTAGGAAACTGATACATACCACAGCATCTCTTACTTAGACGCTCTTTAGTTAATAGTGATAAACTTGTTGGGTGTGTGAACTGTGTAAATTCATTTGAGCCGAAAATTCCCTTCCTTTACCAGAAATGAACTCTTGCTTCTAGGAAGACACAGAGCATTTGATTTAACTCCATTTCTGAGGGGAAATTCAGACCTGTGTTTTCATCCATGAAACATACTCTGTTTTAACGCAAGAAGCATGCTCTTCTTTCCAGCTTCTGCAATACAGCAAGGAACATGAGCATGCACAGAATAAAAGAACTGTATCTCCTACTCATACGAACAATATCTAGTTCAACTCTGCTTTTGAAACTGATACAAACCAGATCATCTCTTACATAGATGCTCTTTAGTTAATAGTGAAAAACCTGTTGGATTTGTGAACTGTGGAAATTCATTTGAGCCGAAAATTCACTGTGTTTACAATAAATGAATTCTTGCATGTTGGAAGACACAGAGCATTTGGTTTAACTCCATTTCTGAAGGGAAATTCAGACCAGTGTTCTCATCCATGAAACACACTCTGCTTTAACGCAAGAAGCATGCTCTTCTTTCCAGCTTCTACAAAACAGCAAGGAACATGAGCATGCCCAGAAAAAAAGAACTGTGTCTCCTAATCATACGGACCATATCTAGTTCAACTCTGCTAATGAAACTGATACAAACCACAGGATCAATTACATAGATGCTCATTAGTTCATAGTGAAAATTGTGTTGGTTTCGTGAACTGTGTAAATTCATTTGAGCCCAAAAATAACTGGGTTTACCGGAAATGAACTCTTGCATGTAGGAAGACACAGACCATGGAGTTTAACTCAGATTCTATAGGGAAATTCATAAAAGTGTTCTCATCCATGAAACACATTCTGTTTTACCTCAAGAAGCATGCTCTTCTTTCCAGCATCTGCAATACTGCAAGAAACATGAGCATGGCCATAAAAAAAGAACTGTGTTTCTGACTCAAACGGAACATATCTAGGTCAACTCTGCTTATGAAACTGATACAAACCACAGCATCTCTTACATAGATGCTCTTTAGTTCATAGTGAAAATAGTATTGGTTTGGTGAACTGTGTAAATTCATTTGAGGCGAAAAACAACTGGGTTAACCAGAAATGAACTCTTTCTTGTAGGACGACATAGAGCATGGAGTTTAACTCCGATTCTAAACAGAAGTTCAGACCAGTGTTCTCATCCATGAAACACAGTCTGTTTTAACACAAGAAGCATGTTCTTCTTTCCAGCCTCTGCAATACAGCAAGAAACATGAGCATGGCCAAAAAAAAAGAACTGTGTTTCCTACTCATATGTACCATATCTGGTTCACTCTGCTTATGAAACTGATACAAACCACACCATCTCTTACATTGATGCTCTTTAGTTAATAGTGAAAAACCTGTTGGGATTGTGATCTGTGTAAATTCATTTGAGCCGAAAATTCACTGTGTTTACAAGAAATGAATTCTTGCTTGTTGGAAGACTCAGAGCATTTGGTTTAACTCCATTTCTGAAGGGAAATTCAGACCAGTGTTCTCATCCATGAAACACACTCTGTTTTAACGCAAGAAGCATGCTCATCTTTCCCCCGTCTGCAATACAGCAAGGAACATGAGCATTTCCAGAAAAAAAATAACTATGTTTCCTACTTATACGGACCATATTTAGTTCAACTCGGCTTATGAAACTGATACAAACCACTGCATCTCTTACATAGATAGTCTTTACTTAATAGTGAAAATCGTATTGGTTTCGTGAACTGTGTAAATTCATTTGAGGCGACAAACAACTGGGTTTACCAGAAATGAACTCTTGCTTGTAGGACGACATAGAGCATGGAGTTTAAGTCTGATTCTAAACGGAAATTCAGAAGAGTGATCTCATCCATGAAACACAGTCTGTTTTAACGCAAGAAGCATGCTCTTCTTTCCAGCATCTGCAATACTGCAAGAACAAGAGCATGTCCAGAAAAAATTAACTTTGTTTCCTACTCATACGGACCATATCTAGTTCAATTCTGCTTATGAAACTGATACAAACCACAGCACCACTTACATAGATGCTCTTTAGTTAATAGTGAAAAACGTGTTGGGTTTGTGAACTGTGTAAATTGATATCAGCCGAAAATTCACTGACTTTACCAGAAATGAACTCTGGCTTGTAGGAAGACACAGAGCATTTGGTTTAACTCCATTTCTGAAGGGTAATTCAGAAGAGTGTTCTCATCCATGAAACACAGTCTGTTTTAATGCAAGAAGCATGCTCTTCTTTCCAGCATCTGCAATACAGCAAGAAACATGAGCACGGCCAGAAAAAAAGAACTGTGTTTCCTACTCATATGAACCATATCTAGTTCACTCTGCTTATGAAACTGATACAAACCACAGCATCTCTTACATTGATGCTCTTTAGTTAATAGTGAAAAACCTGTTGGGTTTTTGAACTGTGTACATCATTTGAGCCGATAATTCACTGTGTTTACAAGAAATGAATTCTTGCTTGTTGGAAGACACAGAGCATTTGGTTTAACTCATTTCTGAAGGGAAATTCAGACCAGTGTTCTCATGCAAGAAACACACTCTGTTTTAACGCAAGAAGCATGCTCTTCTTTCCTGCTTCTGCAATACAGCAAGGAACATGAGCAAGCCCAGAAAAAAAGAACTGTGTCTCCTAATCATACGGACCATATCTAGTTCAACTCTGCTAATGAAACTGATACAAACCACAGGATCAAATACATTGAAGCTCTTTAGTTCATAGTGAAAATTGTGTTGGTTTCGTGAACTGTGTAAATTCATTTGAGGCCAATAATAACGGGGTTTACTGGAAATGAACTCTTGCATGTAGGAAGACACACCATGGAGTTTAACTCAGATTCTATAGGGAAATTCAGAAAAGTGTTCTCATCCATGAAACACAGTCTGTTTTAACGCAAGAAGCATGCTCTTCTTTCCAGCCTCTGGAATACAGCAAGAAACATGAGCATGGCCAGAAAAAAAGAACTGTGTTTCCTACTCATATGTACCATATCTAGTTCACTCTGCTTATGAAACTGATACAAACCACAGCATCTCTTACATTGATGCTCTTTAGTTAATAGTGAAAAAACTGTTGGGTTTTTGAACTGTGTACATCATTTGAGCCGATAATTCACTGTGTTTACAAGAAATGAATTCTTGCTTGTTGGAAGACACAGAGCATTTGGTTTAACTCCATTTCTGAAGGGAAATTCAGACCAGTGTTCTCATGCAAGAAACACACTCTGTTTTAACGCAAGAAGCATGCTCTTCTTTCCTGCTTCTGCAATACAGCAAGGAACATGAGCATGCCCAGAAAAAAAGAACTGTGTCTCCTAATCATACGGACCATATCTAGTTCAACTCTGCTAATGAAACTGATACAAACCACAGGATCAAATACATTGATGCTCTTTAGTTCATAGTGAAAATTGTGTTGGTTTCGTGAACTGTGTAAATTCATTTGAGGCCAATAATAACGGGGTTTACTGGAAATGAACTCTTGCATGTAGGAAGACACACCATGGAGTTTAACTCAGATTCTATAGGGAAATTCAGAAAAGTGTTCTCATCCATGAAACACAGTCTGTTTTAACGCAAGAAGCATGCTCTTCTTTCCAGCCTCTGCAATACAGCAAGAAACATGAGCATGGCCAGAAAAAAAGAACTGTGTTTCCTACTCATATGTACCATGTCTAGTTCACTCTGCTTATGAAACTGATACAAACCACAGCATCTCTTACATTGATGCGCTTTAGTTAATAGTGAAAAACATGTTGGGTTTGTGATCTGTGTAAATTCATTTGAGCCGAAAATTCACTGTGTTTACAAGAAATGAATTCTTGCTTGTTGGAAGACACAGAGCATTTGGTTTAACTCCATTTCTGAAAGGAAATTCAGACCAGTGTTCTCATCCATGAAACACACTCTGTTTTAACGCAAGAAGCATGCTCTTCTTTCCAGCGTCTGCAATACAGCAAGGAACATGAGCATTTCCAGAAAAAAATAACTGTGTTTCCAACTCATACAGACCATATCTAGTTCAACTCTGCTAATGAAACTGATACAAACCACATCATCTGTTACATAGATGCTGTTTAATTAATAGTGAAAATAGTATTGGTTTGGTGAACTGTGTAAATTCATTTGAGGCGAAAAACAACTGGGTTAACCAAAAATGAACTCTTTCTTGTAGGACGACATAGAGCATGGAGTTTAACTCCGATTCTAAACAGAAGTTCAGAAGAGTGATCTCATACATGAAACACAGTCTGTTTTAATGCAAGAAGCATGCTCTTCTTTCAAGCATCTGCAATACAGCAAGAAATATGAACATGGCCAGAAAAAAAGAACTGTGTTTCCTACTCATACGGATCATATCTAGTTCAATTCTGCTTATGAAACAGATACAAACCACAGCATATCTTACATAGACGCTCTTTAGTTATAGTGATAAACGCGTTGGGTTTGTGAACAGTGTAAATTGATTTGAGCCGAAAATTCACTGCTTTTACCAAAGTGAACTCTTGCTTATTGGAAGACACAGAGCATTTGGTTTAACTCCATTTGTGAAGGGAAATTCAGACCAGTGTTCTCATCCATGAAACACACTCTGTATTAACGCAAATAGCATGCTCTTCTTTCCAGCGTCTGCAATACAGCAAGGCACATGAGCATGTCCAGAAAAAAATAACTGTGTTTCCTATTCTTACGGACCATATCTAGTTCAACTCTGCTAATGAAAATGATACTAACCACATCATCTGTTCAATAGATGCTCTTTAATTAATAGTGAAAATCGTATTGGTTTCGTGAACTGTGTAAATTAATTTGAGGCGAAAAACAACTGCGTTTACCAGAAATGAACTCTTGCTTGTAGGACGACATAGAGCATGGAGTTTAACTCCGATTCTAAACGGAAATTCAGAAGAGTGATCTCATCCATGAAACACAATCTGTTTTAACTCAAGAAGCATGCTCTTCTTTAAGCATCTGCAATACAGCATGAAACATGAGCATGGCCAGAAAAAAAGAACTGTGTTTCCTACTCATACGGACCATATCTAGTTCAACTCTGCTTAGGAAACTGATACAAACCACAGCATCACTTATATAGGTGCTCTTTAGTTAATAGTGAAAAACGTGTTGGGTTTGTGAACAGTGTAAATTCATATCAGCCGAAAATTAACTGCCTTTACCAGAAATGAACTCTTGCTTGTAGGAAGACACAGAACATTTGGTTTAACTAAATTTCTGAAGGGAAATTCAGAAGAGTGCTCTCATCCATGAAACACAGTTTGTTTTAACTCAAGAATCATGCTCTTTTTTCCAGCATCTGCAATAGAGCAAGAAACATGAGCATAGCCAGAAAAAAAGAACTGTGTTTCTGACTCAAACGGACCATATCTAGTTCAACTCTGCTTATGAAACTGATACAAACCACAGCATCTCTTACATAGACTACTTTAGTTAATAGGGAAACTCTTATGGGTTTCGTGAACTGTGTAAATTCATTTGAGGCGAAAAACAACTGGGGTTACCAGAAATGAACTCTTGCTTGTATGATGACATAGAGCATGGAGTTTAGCTCCGATTCTAAATGGCAATTCAGAAGAGTGATCTCATCCATGAAACACAGTCTGTTTTAAGGCAAGAAGCATACTCTTCTTTCAAACATCTGTAATACAGCAAGAAACATGAGCATGGCCAGAAAAAAAGAACTGTGTTTCTGACTCAATCAGACCATACCTAGTTCAATCTGCTTATGAAACTGATACAAACCACAGCATCTTTTACATAGACTATCTTTAGTTAATAGTGATAAACGCGTTAGGGTTGTGAACTGTGTAAATTCATTTCAGCCGAAAATTCACTGCTTTAACCAAAAATGAACTCTTGCTTGTAGGAAGACACAGAGCATTTGGTTTAACTCCATTTGTGAAGGGAAATTCAGACCAGTGTTCTCATCCATGAAACACACGCTGTTTTAACGCAAATAGCATGCTCTTCTTTCCAGCGTCTGCAATACAGCAAGGAACATGAGCATATCCAGAAAAAAATAACTGTGTTTCCTACTCATACGGACCATATATAGTTCAACTCTGCTTAGGAAACTGATACAAACCACATCATCTGTTACATAGATGCTCTTTAGTTAATAGTGAAAATCGTATTGGATTCGTGAACTGTGTCAATTCATTTGAGGCGAAAAACAACTGGGTTTACCAGAAATGGACTCTTGCTTGTAGGAAGACATAGAGGATGGAGTTTAACTCCGATTCTAAATGGAAATTCAGAAGAGTGATCTCATCCATGAAACACTGTCAGTTTTAACGCAAGAAGCATGCTCTTCTTTCAAGCATCTGCAATACAGCAAGAAACATGAGCATGGCCAGAAAAAAAGAACTGTGTTTCCTACTCATACGGACCATATCTAGTTCAATTCTGCTTATGAAACTGATACAAACCACAGCATCACTTACATAGATGCTCTTTAGTTAATAGTGAAAAACGTGTTGGGTTTGTGAACTGTGTAAATTCATATAAGCCGAAAATTCACTGCCTTTACGAGAAATGAACTCTTGCTTGTAGGAAGACACAGAGCATTTGGTTTAACTAAATTTCTGAAGGGAAATTCAGAACAGTGTTCTCATCCATGAAACACAATCTGTTTTAACGCAAGAAGCATGCTCTTCTTTCCATCCTCTGCAATACAGCAAGAAACATGAGCATGGCCAGAAAAAAAGAACTGTGTTTCCTACTCATATGTGCCATATCTAGTTCACTCTGCTTATGAAACTGATACAAACCACAGCATCTCTTACATTGATGCTCTTTATTTAATAGTGAAAAAACTGTTGGGTTTTTAAACTGTGTACATCATTTGAGCCGATAATTCACTGTGTTTACAAGAAATGAATTCTTGCTTGTTGGAAGACAGAGAGCATTTGGTTTAACTCCATTTCTGAAGGGAAATTCAGACCAGTGTTGTCATGCAAGAAACACACTCTGTTTTAACGCAAGAAGCATGCTCTTCTTCCTGCTTCTGCAATACAGCAAGGAACATGAGCATGCCCAGAAAAAAAGAACTGTGTCTCCTAATCATACGGACCATATCTAGTTCAACTCTGCTAATGAAACTGATACAAACCACAGGATCAAATACATTGATGCTCTTTAGTTCATAGTGAAAATTGTGTTTGTTTCGTGAACTGTGTAAATTCATTTGAGGCGAAAAACAACTGGGTTAACCAAAAATGAACTCTTTCTTGTAGGACGACATAGAGCATGGAGTTTAACTCCGATTCTAAACAGAAGTTCAGAAGAGTGATCTCATACATGAAACACAGTCTGTTTTAATGCAAGAAGCATGCTCTTCTTTCAAACATCTGCAATACAGCAAGAAATATGAGCATGGCCAGAAAAAAAGAACTGTGTTTCCTACTCATACGGATCATATCTAGTTCAATTCTGCTTATGAAACAGATACAAACCACAGCATATCTTACATAGACGCTCTTTAGTTATAGTGATAAACGCGTTGGGTTTGTGAACAGTGTAAATTGATTTGAGCCGAAAATTCACTGCTTTTACCAAAGTGAACTCTTGCTTATTGGAAGACACAGAGCATTTGGTTTAACTCCATTTGTGAAGGGAAATTCAGACCAGTGTTCTCATCCATGAAACACACTCTGTTTTAACGCAAGAAGCATGCTCTTCTTTCCAGCGTCTGCAATACAGCAAGGCACATGAGCATGTCCAGAAAAAAATAACTGTGTTTCCTATTCTTACGGACCATATCTAGTTCAACTCTGCTAATGAAAATGATACTAACCACATCATCTGTTCAATAGATGCTCTTTAATTAATAGTGAAAATCGTATTGGTTTCGTGAACTGTGTAAATTAATTTGAGGCGAAAAACAACTGCGTTTACCAGAAATGAACTCTTGCTTGTAGGACGACATAGAGCATGGAGTTTAACTCCGATTCTAAACGGAAATTCAGAAGAGTGATCTCATCCATGAAACACAATCTGTTTTAACTCAAGAAGCATGCTCTTCTTTAAGCATCTGCAATACAGCATGAAACATGAGCATGGCCAGAAAAAAAGAACTGTGTTTCCTACTCATACGGACCATATCTAGTTCAATTCTGCTTATGAAACTGATACAAACCACAGCATCACTTATATAGGTGCTCTTTAGTTAATAGTGAAAAACGTGTTGGGTTTGTGAACAGTGTAAATTCATATGAGCCGAAAATTCACTGCCTTTACCAGAAATGAACTCTTGCTTGTAGGAAGACACAGAGCATTTGGTTTAACTAAATTTCTGAAGGGAAATTCAGAAGAGTGCTCTCCTCCATGAAACACAGTTTGTTTTAACTCAAGAATCATGCTCTTTTTTCCAGCATCTGCAATAGAGTAAGAAACATGAGCATAGCCAGAAAAAAAGAACTGTGTTTCTGACTCAAACGGACCATATCTAGTTCAACTCTGCTTATGTAACTGATACAAACCACAGCATCTCTTGCATAGACGCTCTGTAGTTAATAGAGATAAACGCATTGGGTTTGTGAACTGTGAAAATTCATTTGAGCCGAAAATTCACTACTTTTACCAAAAATGAACTCTTGCTTGTAGGAAGACACAGAGCATTTGGTTTAACTCCATTTGTGAAGCGAAATTCAGACCAGTGTTCTCATCCATGAAACACACTTTGTTTTAACGCAAATAGCATGCTCTTCTTTACAGCGTCTGCAAAAAAAGCAAGGAACAAGAGCATGTCCAGAAAAAAATAACTGTGTTTCCTACTCATATGGACCATATCTAGTTCAACTCTGCTTATGAAACTGATACAAAACACATCATCTCCTACATAGACGCTCTTTAGTTAATAGTGAAAATCGTATTGGTTTCGTGAACTGTGTAAATTCATTTGAGGCGAAAAATAACTGGGTTTACAGGAAATGAACTCTTGCTTGTAGGAAGACACAGAGCATTTAGTTTTACTCGGATTATATAGGGAAATTCAGAAAAGTGTTCTCATCCATGAAACATAGTCTGTTTTAACGCAAGAAGCATGCTCTTCTTTCAAGCATCTGCAATACAGCAAGAAATATGAGCATGGCCAGAAAAAAAGAACTGTGTTTCCTACTCAAACGGAACATATCTAGTTCAATTCTGCTTATGAAACTGATACAAACCACCGCATCTCTTACAAAGACGCTCTTTAGTTAATAGTGAAAACGCGTTGGGTTTGTGAACTGTGTAAATTCATTTGAGCCAAAAATTCACTGCTTTTACCAAAAATGAACTCTTGCTTATAGGAAGACACAGAGCATTTGGTTTAACTCCATTTCTGAAGGGAAATTCAGACCAGTGTCCTCATCCATCAAACACAATCCGTTTTAACGCAAATAGCATGCTCTTCTTTCTAACGTCTGCAATACAGCAAAAAACATGAGCATGGCTAGAAAAAAAGAACTGTGTTTCTGACTCAATCGGACCATAACTAGTTCAACTCTGCTTATGAAACTGATACAAACCACAGCATCTCTTACATAGACTACTTTAGTTAATAGGGAAACTCTTATGGGTTTCGTGAACTGTATAAATTCATTTGAGGCGAAAAACAACTGGGGTTACCAGAAATGAACTCTTGCTTGTAGGATGACATAGAGCATGGAGTTTAGCTCCGATTCTAAATGGCAATTCAGAAGAGTCATCTCATCCATGAAACACAGTCTGTTTTAAGGCAAGAAGCATACTCTTCTTTCAAACATCTGTAATACAGCAAGAAACATGAGCATGGCCAGAAAAAAAGAACTGTGTTTCCTACTCATACGGACCATATCTAGTTCAATTTTGCTTAGGAAACTGATACAAACCACAGCATCACTTACATAGATGCTCTTTAGTTAATAGTGAAAAACGTGTTGGGTTTGTGAACTGTGTAAATTCATATGAACGGAAAATTCACTGCCTTTACCAGAAATGAACTCTTGGTTGTAGGAAGACACAGAGCATTTGGTTTAACTCCAATTCTGAAGAGAAATTCAGAAGAGTGTTCTCATCCATAAAACACAGTTAGTTTTAACGCAAGAAGCATGCTCTTTTTTCCAGCATCTGCAACACAGCAAGAAACATGAGCATGGCCAGAAAAAAATTACTGTGTTTCTGACTCAAACGGACCATATGTAGTTCAACTCTGCTTATGAAACTGTTACAAACCACAGCATCTCTTACATAGATGCTCTTTAGTTAATAGTGAAAATCGTATTGGTTTCGTGAACTGTGTAAATTCATTTGAGACGAAAAATAACTGGGTATACGGGAATTGAACACTTGCTTGTAGGAAGACACAGAGCATGGAGTTCAACTCAATTTTATAGGGAAATTCAGAAAAGTGTTCTCATCCACGAAACTCAGTCTGTTTTAATGCAAATAGCATGCTCTTCTTTACAGCATCTGCATTGCAGCAAGGAACATGAGCATGTCCCCAAAAATATAACTGTTTCCTACTCATACGGACCATATCTAGTTCAACTCTGCTTATGAAACTGATACAAACCACATCATCTGTTACATAGATGCTCTTTTGTTAATAGTGAAAATCGTATTGGTTTCGTGAACTGTGTCAATTCATTTGAGCCGAAATTATAACTGTGTTTACGGGAAATGAACTCCTGCTTGTAGGAAGACAGAGAGCATGGAGTTTAACTCCGATTCAATATTGAAATTCTAAAAGTGTTCTTATCCATGAATCACAGTCTGTTTTAACTCAAGAAGCATGCTCTTTTTTCCAGCTTTTGCAATACAGCAAGAAACATGAGAATGGCTAGAAAAAAAGAACTGTGTTTCTGACTCAATCAGACCATACGTAGTTCAATCTGCTTATGAAACTGATACAAACCAAAGCATCTCTCACATAGACGCTCTTTAGTTAATAGTGATAAACGCTTTGGGTTTGTGAAATGTGTAAATTCATTTGAGCCGAAAAATCACTGCTTTTACCAAAAATGAATTCTTGCTTGTAGGAAGACACAGAGCATTTGGTTGAACTCCATTTGTGAAGGGAAATTCAGACCAGTGTTCTCATCCATGAAACACACTCTGTTTTAACGCAAATAGCATGCTCTTCTTTCCAGCGTCTACAAAACAGCAAGGAACATGAACATGTCCAGAAAAAATTAACTGTGTTTCCTACTCATACGGACCATATCTAGTTCAACTCTGCTTATGAAACTGATACAAACCACATCATCTCTTACAGAGATGCTCTTTAGTTAATAGTGAAAATCGTATTGGTTTCGTCAACTGTGTAAATTCATTTGAGGCGAAAAATAACTGGGTTTACCGTAAATGAACTCTGGCTTGTAGGATGACATAGAGCATGGGGTTTAACCCGGATTCTAACTGGAAATTCAGAAGAGGGATCTCATCAATGAAACACAGTCTGTTTTAACACAAGAAGCATGCTCTTCTTTCAAGCATCTGCAATACAGCAAGGAACATGAGCATGGACAGAATAAAAGAACTGTGTTTCCTACTCATACGGACCATATCGAGTTCAATTCTGCTTATGAAACTGATACAAACCACATCATCTCTTACAGAGATGCTCTTTAGTTAATAGCGAAAATCGTATTGGTTTCGTCAACTGTGTAAATTCATTTGAGCCGAAAAATAACTGGGTTTACCGTAAATGAACTCTGGCTTGTAGGATGACATAGAGCATGGGGTTTAACCCGGATTCTAACTGGAAATTCAGAAGAGGGATCTCATCCATGAAACACAGTCTGTTTTAACACAAGAAGCATGCTCTTCTTTCAAGCATCTGCAATACAGCAAGGAACATGAGCATGGCCAGAAATAAAGAACTGTGTTTCCTACTCATACGGACCATATCTAGTTCAATTCTGCTTATGAAACTGATACAAACCACATCATCTGTTACGTAGATGCTCTTTAGTTAATAGTGAAAATCGTATTGGTTTTGTGAACTGTGTAAATTCATTTGAGCCGAAAAATAACTGTGTTTACGGGAAATGAACTCTTGCTTGTAGGAAGACACAGAGCATGGAGTTTAACTCCGATCTATAGTGAAATACAGAAAAGTGTTCTCATCCATGAAACACAGTCTGTTTTAACTCAAGAAGCATTCTCTTTTTTCCAGCTTCTGCAATACAGCAAGAAACATGTGCATGGCTAGAAAAAAAGAACAGTGTTTCTGACTCAATCGGACCATACCTAGTTTAACTCTGCTTATGAAACTGATACAAACCACAGCATCTCTTACAGAGACGCTCTTTAGTTAATAGTGATAAACGCGTTGGGGTTGTGAACTGTGTAAATTCATTTGAGCCGAAAATTCACTGCTTTTACCAAAAATGAACTCTTGCTTGTAGGAAGACACAGAGCATTTGGTTTAACTCCATTTCTGAAGGGAAATTCAGACCAGTGTTCTCATCCATGAAACACACTCTGTTTTAACGCAAATAGCATGCTCTTCTTTCCAGCGTCTGCAATACAGCAAGGAACATGAGCATGTAAAGAAAAAATTAACTGTGTTTCCTACTCATACGGACCATATCTAGTTCAACTCTGCTTATGAAACTGACACAAACCACATCATCTCTTACATAGATGCTCTTTAGTTAATAGTGAAAATCGTATTGGTTTCGTGAACTGTGTCAATTCATTTGAGGCGAAAAACAACTGGGTTTACCAGAAATGAACTCTTGCTTGTAGGACGACATAGGGCATGGAGTTTAACTCGATTCTTAATGGAAATTCAGAGGAGTGATCTCATCCATGAAACACATTCTGTTTTAACGCAAGAAGCATGCTCCTCTCTCAAGCATCTGCAATACAGCAAGAAACATGAGCATGGCCAGAAAAAACGAACTGTGTTTCCTACTCATACGGACCATATCTAGTTCAATTCTGCTTATGAAACTGATACAAACCACATCATCTGTTACGTAGATGCTCTTTAGTTAATAGTGAAGATCGTATTGGTTTCGTGAACTGCGTAAATTCATTTGAGCCGAAAAATAACTGTGTTTACGGGAAATGAACTCTTGCTTGTAGGAAGACACAGAGCATGGAGTTTAACTCCGATCTATAGTGAAATACAGAAAAGTGTTCTCATCCATGAAACACAGTCTGTTTTAACTGTATACATAATAAATAAATAAATCTTTAAAAAAAAAAGGGGGGGGCTGGAGAGATGGCTCAGAGGTTAAGAGCACTGACTATTCTTCCAGATGTCCTGAGTTCAATTCCCAGCACCCACATGGTGGCTCACAACCATCTGTGATGAGATCTGTTGCCCAACGTTCGTGGTACGAATTCATGAAATAGCCTCTTGCCTGTGGCCTTGTGGGCCCAGCTCAGGCCCGAGGTACACTCGGCCGGCTGTGGTGGCACATGCCGGTAGGATTTACTGAAGAAGGCAGAGGCAGGAGAATCCCGAGTTGAGGCCAGCCTAGGAGGTGCTACGGCCGTGGTAGAGACACAAACAGTATCGGTGGGACCATGGAGGCAGTGGCTGCTGCTTCGGGTTACCGGCTGCTTCTCATCATGTTGGTGACTGTGGTGATACTGCTACCTGGGACAAAGAATTTACTGCTGCTTGTTCAGAGAAGAATTGCCAGGACCAGCATGTTACAAGAAAGCATCAGCAAAGGTCAGTTTGGAAAAGGTTGGCAAGAGAAATGCTGGGGAGAAATTGCTGTGAAGATATTCTCTTCTAGGGAAGAACGTTCATGGTTCCGAGAGACAGACAGACATGAGATTGTGATTGCTCCAAACCAGAGGAGGAAAAAAAGAAAAAAAAATCTACAGGGAGCCATGATCATGTCTAACAGTGACTTTGAAATCTTCAAAAGGATGATGGGACTCCATAACGATGATGCCACATGGACTATGGTAAAGCCAATAACACCACGGAAAGATCGACTTTGGACTACAAACTGCTCAGGACAATTTCGAGATGACTGGCTGAGATGATCCAGCCTGACTGATTACTTGAACAAGAACTTGAAACAAGCCCTGCACTTTCTCACTATGCAGTGGCAGGACAAAGGATACAGGACTTGACAATTAACCCCAAAATTTTCTTTTCAGGATCCCCTAAAGATGGAAGTAATTTTAAGAAGACGACGCCTACATCCCCAAAAGGTGGGATGGGAGGTTTTCGGTCGTTTAATGAGTTTTGGATATTGTCATTGTTTATGATGATTGGTTACAAGTTGTTAATTGTTAATGTTCAGGAAAAGAGCTGAACATGGAGATTAGATTCAGAGGTTTTGCTTAAAAAGAAAAAAGGAGAATACAGATATGAGGTAGATCACTGAATCTACTCTGAGAAAAAAGATGAAGAAAAAATAGGATAAATGGGTAGATCACTGAATCTACTCTAAAAAGAAAAAGGAGAAGATATAAAAATGACAAAAGGTAGACTACTGAATCTATTATGAAAAGAAAAGATAGGATAAGTAATGAAAAATTTTTGTCTGAGTTTTATCAAATGTTACTGGACTGGACATAATTATAGATAATGGAGTTTTTCACCTGAATCTGTCAAATGTTAATGGACTAGACATCATTAATGTAATCTTGACTGTGTATATTGTATATACTTATTGGATATGATTTTTCTTGTATTAGTTATGACCTTTTTTTAATTTTAGACAAAAACAGGGGAAATGTGGTGGGTATTGTGTTCCCTGAAATATTGTGTGTTCCCCGAAATAAACATATCTGGGGTCAGAGAACAGACAGCCACTAGAACAGAGCCAGAAATGGTGGCTAGAAAATAGGAAGAGTAAGCCATAACAGAAGTTGGGCGGTGGTGGTACACACCTTTAATCCCAGCACTTGGGAGACAGAGCTAGCCAGATCTCTGAGTTCAAGGCCACTTTAGAAACAGCTAAGCATGGTGACCCATGCCTTTAATTCCAGGGAGTGGGGGCAGAAAGAAAAAGGTATATAAGGCGTGAGGACCAGGAACTAAGGAGGAAAAAGCATGTAGTTAGTTAAGCTTTGGAGCAACACAGTTCAGCTGAGATTCATGTGGAGGAGGACTCAGAAGCTTCCAGCCTGAGGAAACAGGATCACCTGAGGAACTAGCAAGGTGAGATAGCTGTGGCTTGTTCTGTGTCTCTGATCTTCCAGCATTCACCCCAATGACTGGCCTCGGGTTTGAGTTTCATTAATAAGAACTTTTAAGTTTCCTGTTACAAATAGTGAAAATCGTATTGGTTTCGTGAACTGTGTAAATTCATTTGAGGCGAAAAACAACTGGGTTTACCAGAAATGAACTCTTGATTGTAGGACGACATAGGGCATGGAGTTTAACTCGATTCTAAATGGAAATTCAGAGGAGTGATCTCATCCATGAAACACATTCTGTTTTAACGCAAGAAGCATGCTCCTCTCTCAAGCATCTGCAATACAGCAAGAAACATGAGCATGGCCAGAAAAAAAGAACTGTGTTTCCTACTCATACGGACCATATCTAGTTCAATTCTGCTTATGAAACTGATACAAACCACATCATCTGTTACGTAGATGCTCTTTAGTTAATAGTGAAAATCGTATTGGTTTCGTGAACTGTGTAAATTCATTTGAGCCGAAAAATAACTGTGTTTACAGGAAATGAACTCTTGCATGTAGGAAGACACAGAGCATGGAGTTTAACTAAGATTTATAGTGAAATACAGAAAAGTGTTCTCATCCATGAAACACAGTCTGTTTTAACTCAAGAAGCATTCTCTTTTTTCCAGCTTCTGCAATACAGCAAGAAACATGAGCATGGCTAGAAAAAAAGAACAGTGTTTCTGACTCAATCGGACCACACCTAGTTTAACTCTGCTTATGAAACTGATACAAACCACAGCATCTCTTACAGAGAAACTCTTTAGTTAATAGTGATAAACGCTTTGGGTTTGTGAAATGTGTAAATTCATTTGAGCCGAAAATTCACTGCTTTTACCAAAAATGAAATCTTGCTTGTAGGAAGACACAGAGCATTTGGTTTAACTACATTTGTGAAGGGAAATTAAGACCAGTGTTCTCATCCATGAAACACACTCTGTTTTAACGCAAATAGCATGCTCTTCTTTCCAGCGTCTACAAAACAGCAAGGAACATGAACATGTCCAGAAAAAATTAACTGTGTTTCCTACTCATACGGACCATATCTAGTTCAACTCTGCTTATGAAACTGATACAAACCACATCATCTCTTACAGAGATGCTCTTTAGTTAATAGTGAAAATCGTATTGGTTTCGTCAACTGTGTAAATTCATTTGAGCCGAAAAATAACTGGGTTTACCGTAAATGAACTCTGGCTTGTAGGATGACATAGAGCATGGGGTTTAACCCGGATTCTAACTGGAAATTCAGAAGAGGGATCTCATCCATGAAACACAGTCTGTTTTAACACAAGAAGCATGCTCTTCTTTCAAGCATCTGCAATACAGCAAGAAACATGAGCATGGCCAGAAAAAAAGAACTGTGTTTCCTAATCATACGGACCATATCTACTTCAATTCTGCTTATGAAACTGATACACACCACATCATCTGTTAAGTAGATGCTCTTTAGTTAATAGTGAAAATCATATTGGTTTCGTGAACTGTGTAAATTCATTTGAGCCGAAAAATAACTGTGTTTACGGGAAATGAACTCTTGCTTGTAGGAAGACACAGAGCATGGAGTTTAACTCCGATCTATAGTGAAATACAGAAAAGTGTTCTCATCCATGAAAAACAGTCTGTTTTAACTCAAGAAGCATTCTCTTTTTTCCAGCTTCTGCAAACAGCAAAAAACATGTGCATGGCTAGAAAAAAAGAACAGTGTTTCTGACTCAATCGGACCATACCTAGATTAACTCTGCTTATGAAACTGATACAAACCACAGCATCTCTTACAGAGACACTCTTTAGTTAATAGTGATAAACGCGTTGGGTTTGTGAACTGTGTAAATTGATATCAGCCGAAAATTCACTGACTTTACCAGAAATGAACTCTGGCTTGTTGGAAGACATAGAGCATTTGGTTTAACTCCATTTCTGAAGGGAAATTCAGACCAGTGTTCTCATCCATGAAACGCACTCTGCTTTAACGCAAGAAGCATGCTCTTCTTTCCAGCTTCTGCAATACAGCAAGGAACATGAGCATGCCCAGAAAAAAAGAACTGTGTCTCCTAATCATACGGACCATATCTAGTTCAACTCTGCTAATGAAACTGATACAAACAACAGGATCAATTACATAGATGCTCTTTAGTTCATAGTGAAAATTGTGTTGGTTTCGTGAACTGTGTAAATTCATTTGAGCCCAAAAATAACTGGGTTTACCGGAAAAGAACTCTTGCATGTAGGAAGACACAGACCATGGAGTTTAACTCAGATTCTATAGGGAAATTCAGAAAAGTGTTCTCATCCATGAAACACATTCCGTTTTATCTCAAGAAGCATGCTCTTCCTTCCAGCATCTGCAATACTGCAAGAAACATGAGCATGGCCATAAAAAAAGAACTGTGTTTCTGACTCAAACGGACCATATCTAGGTCAACTCTGCTTATGAAACTGATACAAACCACAGCATCTCTTACATAGATGCTGTTTAGTTCATAGTGAAAATAGTATTGGTTTGGTGAACTGTGTAAATTCATTTGAGGCGAAAAACAACTGGGTTAACCAGAAATGAACTCTTTCTTGTAGGACGACATAGAGCATGGAGTTTAACTCCGATTCTAAACAGAAGTTCAGACCAGTGTTCTCATCCATGAAACACAGTCTGTTTTAACGCAAGAAGCATGCTCTTCTTTCCAGCCTCTGCAATATAGCAAGAAACATGAGCATGGCCAGAAAAAAAGAACTGTGTTTCCTACTCATATGTACCATGTCTAGTTCACTCTGCTTATGAAACTGATACAAACCACAGCATCTCTTACATTGATGCTCTTTAGTTAATAGTGAAAAACATGTTGGGTTTGTGATCTGTGTAAATTCATTTGAGCCGAAAATTCACTGTGTTTACAAGAAACGAATTCTTGCTTGTTGGAAGACACAGAGCATTTGGTTTAACTCCATTTCTGAAGGGAAATTCAGACCAGTGTTCTCATCCATGAAACACAGTCTGTTTTAACACAAGAAGCATGCTCATCTTTCCAGCGTCTGAAATACAGCAAGGAACATGAGGATTTCCAGAAAAAAATAACTATGTTTCCTACTTATACAGACCATATCTAGTTCAACTCTGCTTATGAAACTGATACAAACCACAGCATCTCTTACATAGATACTCTTTACTTAATAGTGAAAATCGTATTGGTTTCGTGAACTGTGTAAATTCATTTGAGGCGAAAAACAACTGGGTTTACCAGAAATGAACTCTTGCTTATAGGAAGACACAGAGCATTTGGTTTAACTCCATTTCTGAAGGGAAATTCAGACCAGTGTCCTCATCCATCAAACACAATCCGTTTTAACGCAAATAGCATGCTCTTCTTTCTAACGTCTGCAATACAGCAAAAAACATGAGCATGGCTAGAAAAAAAGAACTGTGTTTCTGACTCAATCGGACCATAACTAGTTCAACTCTGCTTATGAAACTGATACAAACCACAGCATCTCTTACATAGACTACTTTAGTTAATAGGGAAACTCTTATGGGTTTCGTGAATTATGTAAATTCATTTGAGGCGAAAAACAACTGTGTTTACGGGAAATGAACTCTTGCTTGTAGGAAGACACAGAGCATGGAGTTTAACTCCGATCTATAGTGAAATACAGAAAAGTGTTCTCATCCATGAAACACAGTCTGTTTTAACTCAAGAAGCATTCTCTTTTTTCCAGCTTCTGCAATACAGCAAGAAACATGTGCATGGCTAGAAAAAAAGAACAGTGTTTCTGACTCAATCGGACCATACCTAGTTTAACTCTGCTTATGAAACTCATACAAACCACAGCATCTCTTACAGAGACGCTCTTTAGTTAATAGTGATAAACGCGTTGGGTTTGTGAACTGTGTAAATTGATATCAGCCGAAAATTCACTTACTTTACCAGAAATGAACTCTGGCTTGTTGGAAGACATAGAGCATTTGGTTTAACTCCATTTCTGAAGGGAAATTCAGACCAGTGTTCTCATCCATGAAACGCACTCTGCTTTAACGCAAGAAGCATGCTCTTCTTTCCAGCTTCTGCAATACAGCAAGGAACATGAGCATGCCCAGAAAAAAAGAACTGTGTCTCCTAATCATACGGACCATATCTAGTTCAACTCTGCTAATGAAACTGATACAAACCACAGCATCTCTTACATAGATACTCTTCACTTAATAGTGAAAATCGTATTGGTTTCGTGAACTGTGTAAATTCATTTGAGGCGAAAAACAACTGGGTTTACCAGAAATGAACTCTTGCTTGTAGGATGACATAGAGCATGGAGTTTAAGTCCGATTCTAAACGGAAATTCAGAAGAGTGATCTCATCCATGAAACACAGTCTGTTTTAATGCAAGAAGCATGCTCTTCTTTCCAGCATCTGCAATACTGCAAGAACAAGAGCATGTCCAGAAAAAATTAACTGTGTTTCCTACTCATTCGGACCATATCTAGTTCAATTCTGCTTATGAAACTGATACAAACCACAGCACCACTAACATAGATGCTCTTTAGTTAATAGTGAAAAACGTGTTGGGTTTGTGAACTGTGTAAATTGATATCAGGCGAAAATTCACTGACTTTACCAGAAATGAACTCTGGCTTGTAGGAAGACACAGAGCATTTGGTTTAACTCCATTTCTGAAGGGTAATTCAGAAGAGTGTTCTCATCAATGAAACACAGTCTGTTTTAATGCAAGAAGCATGCTCCTCTTTCCAGCATCTGCAATACAGCAAGAAACATGAGCACGGCCAGAAAAAAAGAACTGTGTTTCCTACTCATATGTACCATATCTAGTTCACTCTGCTTATGAAACTGATACAAACCACAGCATCTCTTACATTGATGCTCTTTAGTTAATAGTGAAAAACCTGTTGGGTTTTTGAACTGTGTACATTCATTTGAGCCGAAAATTCACTGTGTTTACAAGAAATGAATTCTTGCTTGTTGGAAGACTCAGAGCATTTGGTTTAACTACATTTCTGAAGGGAAATTCAGACCAGTGTTCTCATGCATGAAACACACTCTGTTTTAACGCAAGAAGCATGCTCTTCTTTCCAGCTTCTGCAATACAGCAAGGAACATGAGCATGCCCAGAAAAAAACAACTGTGTCTCCTAATCATACGGACCATATCTAGTTCAACTCTGCTAATGAAACTGATACAAACCACAGGATCAATTACATAGAAGCTCTTTAGTTCATAGAGAAAATTGTGTTGGTTTTGTGAACTGTGTAAATTCATTTGAGGCCAAAAATAACGGGGTTTACTGGAAATGAACTCTTGCATGTAGGAAGACACACCATGGAGTTTAACTCAGATTCTATAGGGAAATTCAGAAAAGTGTTCTCATCCATGACACACAGTCTGTTTTAACTCAAGAATCATGCTCTTTTTTCCAGCATCTGCAATAGAGCAAGAAACATGAGCATAGCCAGAAAAAAAGAACTGTGTTTCTGACTCAAACGGACCATATCTAGTTCAACTCTGCTTATGAAACTGATACAAACCACAGCATCTCTTGCATAGACGCTCTGTAGTTAATAGAGATAAACGCATTGGGTTTGTGAACTGTGTAAATTCATTTGAGCCGAAAATTCACTACTTTTACCAAAAATAAACTCTTGCTTGTAGGAAGACACAGAGCATTTGGTTTAACTCCATTTGTGAAGCGAAATTCAGACCAGTGTTCTCACCCATGAAACACACTTTGTTTTAACGCAAATAGCATGCTCTTCTTTACAGCGTCTGCAAAAAAAGCAAGGAACAAGAGCATGTCCAGAAAAAAATAACTGTGTTTCCTACTCATATGGACCATATCTAGTTCAACTCAGCTTATGAAACTGATACAAAACACATCATCTCTTACATAGACGCTCTTTAGTTAATAGTGAAAATCGTATTGGTTTCGTGAACTGTGTAAATTCATTTGAGGCGAAAAATAACTGGGTTTACAGGAAATGAACTCTTGCTTGTAGGAAGACACAGAGCATTTAGTTTTACTCGGATTATATAGGGAAATTCAGAAAAGTGTTCTCATCCATGAAACATAGTCTGTTTTAACGCAAGAAGCATGCTCTTCTTTCAAGCATCTGCAATACAGCAAGAAATATGAGCATGGCCAGAAAAAAAGAACTGTGTTTCCTACTCAAACGGAACATATCTAGTTCAATTCTGCTTATGAAACTGATACAAACCACCGCATCTCTTACAAAGACGCTCTTTAGTTAATAGTGAAAACGCGTTGGGTTTGTGAACTGTGTAAATTCATTTGAGCCGAAAATTTACTGCTTTTACCAAAAATGAACTCTTGCTTATAGGAAGACACAGAGCATTTGGTTTAACTCCATTTCTGAAGGGAAATTCAGACCAGTGTCCTCATCCATCAAACACAATCCGTTTTAACACAAATAGCATGCTCTTCTTTCTAACGTCTGCAATACAGCAAAAAACATGAGCATGGCTAGAAAAAAAGAACTGTGTTTCTGACTCAATCGGACCATAACTAGTTCAACTCTGCTTATGAAACTGATACAAACCACAGCATCTCTTACATAGACTACTTTAGTTAATAGGGAAACTCTTATGGGTTTCGTGAACTATGTAAATTCATATGAGGCGAAAAACAACTGTGTTTACGGGAAATGAACTCTTGCTTGTAGGAAGACACAGAGCATGGAGTTTAACTCCGATCTATAGTGAAATACAGAAAAGTGTTCTCATCCATGAAACACAGTCTGTTTTAACTCAAGAAGCATTCTCTTTTTTCCAGCTTCTGCAATACAGCAAGAAACATGTGCATGGCTAGAAAAAAAGAACAGTGTTTCTGACTCAATCGGACCATACCTAGTTTAACTCTGCTTATGAAACTGATACAAACCAAAGTATCTCTTACAGAGACGCTCTTTAGTTAATAGTGATAAACGCGTTGGGTTTGTGAACTGTGTAAATTGATATCAGCCGAAAATTCACTGACTTTACCAGAAATGAACTCTGGCTTGTTGGAAGACATAGAGCATTTGGTTTAACTCCATTTCTGAAGGGAAATTCAGACCAGTGTTCTCATCCATGAAACGCACTCTGCTTTAACGCAAGAAGCATGCTCTTCTTTCCAGCTTCTGCAATACAGCAAGGAACATGAGCATGCCCAGAAAAAAAGAACTGTGTCTCCTAATCATACGGACCATATCTAGTTCCACTCTGCTAATGAAACTGATACAAACCACAGGATCAATTACATAGATGCTTTTTAGTTCATAGTGAAAATTGTGTTGGTTTCGTGAACTGTGTAAATTCATTTGAGCCCAAAAATAACTGGGTTTACCGGAAATGAACTCTTGCATGTAGGAAGACACACCATGGAGTTTAACTCAGATTCTATAGGGAAATTCAGAAAAGTGTTCTCATCCATGAAACACATTCTGTTTTATCTCAAGAAGCATGCTCTTCTTTCCAGCATCTGCAATACTGCAAGAAACATGAGCATGGCCATAAAAAAAGAACTGTGTTTCTGACTCAAACGGACCATATCTAGGTCAACTCTGCTTATGAAACTGATACAAACCACAGCATCTCTTACATAGATGCTGTTTAGTTCATAGTGAAAATAGTATTGGTTTGGTGAACTGTGTAAATTCATTTGAGGCGAAAAACAACTGGGTTAACCAGAAATGAACTCTTTCTTGTAGGACGACATAGAGCATGGAGTTTAACTCCGAATCTAAACAGAAGTTCAGACCAGTGTTCTCATTCATGAAACACAGTCTGTTTTAACGCAAGAAGCATGTTCTTCTTTCCAGCCTCTGCAATATAGCAAGAAACATGAGCATGGCCAGAAAAAAAGAAATGTGTTTCCTACTCATATGTACCATATCTAGTTCACTCTGCTTAAGAAACTGATACAAACCACAGCATCTCTTACATTGATGCTCTTTAGTTAATAGTGAAAAACCTGTTGGGTTTGTGATCTGTGTAAATTCATTTGAGCCGTAAATTCAATGTGTTTACAAGAAATGAATTCTTGCTTGTTGGAAGACTCAGAGCATTTGGTTTAACTCCATTTCTGAAGGGAAATTCAGACCAGTGTTCTCATCCATGAAACACACTCTGTTTTAACGCAAGAAGCATGCTCATCTTTCCCCCGTCTGCAATACAGCAAGGAACATGAGCATTTCCAGAAAATAAATAACTATGTTTCCTACTTATACGGACCATATCTAGTTCATCTCTGCGTATGAAACTGATACAAACCACAGCATCTCTTACATAGATACTCTTTACTTAATAGTGAAAATCGTATTGGTTTCGTGAACTGTGTAAATTCATTTGAGGCGACAAACAACTGGGTTTACCAGAAATGAACTCTTGCTTGTAGGACGACATAGAGCATGGAGTTTAAGTCCGATTCTAAACGGAAATTCAGAAGAGTGATCTCATCCATGAAACACAGTCTGTTTTAACGCAAGAAGCATGCTCTTCTTTCCAGCATCTGCAATACTGCAAGAACAAGAGCATGTCCAGAAAAAATTAACTGTGTTTCCTACTCATACGGACCATATCTAGTTCAATTCTGCTTATGAAACTGATACAAAACACATCATCTCTTACATAGACGCTCTTTAGTTAATAGTGAAAATCGTATTGGTTTTGTGAACTGTGTAAATTCATTTGAGGCGAAAAATAACTGGGTTTACAGGAAATGAACTCTTGCTTGTAGGAAGACACAGAGCATTTAGTTTTACTCGGATTATATAGGGAAATTCAGAAAAGTGTTCTCATCCATGAAACATAGTCTGTTTTAACGCAAGAAGCATGCTCTTCTTTCCAGCATCTACAATACAGCAAGAAACATGAGCACGGCCAGAAAAAAGAACTGTGTTTCCTACTCATATGTACCATATCTAGTTCACTCTGCTTATGAAACTGATACAAACCACAGCATCTCTTACATTGATGCTCTTTAGTTAATAGTGATAAACCTGTTGGGTTTTTGAACTGTGTACATTCATTTGAGCCGATAATTCACTGTGTTTACAAGAAATGAATTCTTGCTTGTTGGAAGACACAGAGCATTTGGTTTAACTCCATTTCTGAAGGGAAATTCAGACCAGTGTTGTCATGCAAGAAACACACTCTGTTTTAACGCAAGAAGCATGCTCTTCTTTCCTGCTTCTGCAATACAGCAAGGAACATGAGCATGCCCAGAAAAAAAGAACTGTGTCTCCTAATCATACGGACCATATCTAGTTCAACTCTGCTAATGAAACTGATACAAACCACAGGATCAAATACATAGATGCTCTTTAGTTCATAGTGAAAATTGTGTTGGTTTCGTGAACTGTGTAAATTCATTTGAGGCCAATAATAACGGGGTTTACTGGAAATGAACTCTTGCATGTAGGAAGACACACCATGGAGTTTAACTCAGATTCTATAGGGAAATTCAGAAAAGTGTTCTCATCCATGAAACACAGTCTGTTTTAACGCAAGAAGCATGCTCTTCTTTCCAGCCTCTGCAATACAGCAAGAAACATGAGCATGGCCAGAAAAAAAGAACTGTGTTTCCTACTCATATGTACCATGTCTAGTTCACTCTGCTTATGAAACTGATACAAACCACAGCATCTCTTACATTGATGCTCTTTAGTTAATAGTGAAAAACCTGTTGGGTTTGTGATCTGTGTAAATTCATTTGAGCCGAAAATTCACTGTGTTTACAAGAAATGAATTCTTGCTTGTTGGAAGACACAGAGCATTTGGTTTAACTCCATTTCTGAAGGGAAATTCAGACCAGTGTTCTCATCCATGAAACACAGTCTGTTTTAACGCAAGAAGCATGCTCTTCTTTCCAGTGTCTGCAATACAGCAAGGAACATGAGCATTTCCAGAAAAAAAAAACTGTGTTTCCTACTCATATGGACCATATCTAGTTCAACTCTGCTTATGAAACTGATACAAACCACAGCATCTCTTACATAGATACTCTTTACTTAATAGTGAAAATCGTATTGGTTTCGTGAACTGTGTAAATTCATTTGAGGTGAAAAACAACTGGGTTTACCAGAAATGAACTCTTGCTTGTAGGATGACATAGAGCATGGAGTTTAAGTCCGATTCTAAACGGAAATTCAGAAGAGTGATCTCATCCATGAAACACAGTCTGTTTTAACGCAAGAAGCATGCTCTTCTTTCCAGCATCTGCAATACTGCAAGAACAAGAGCATGTCCGGAAAAAATTAACTGTGTTTCCTACTCATATGTACCATATCTAGTTGACTCTGCTTATGAAACTGATACAAACCACAGCATCTCTTACATTGATGCTCTTTAGTTAATAGTGATAAACCTGTTGGGTTTTTGAACTGTGTACATTCATTTGAGCCAATAATTCACTGTGTTTACAAGAAATGAATTCTTGCTTGTTGGAAGACACAGAGCATTTGGTTTAACTCCATTTCTGAAGGGAAATTCAGACCAGTGTTCTCATGCAAGAAACACACTCTGTTTTAACGCAAGAAGCATGCTCTTCTTTCCTGCTTCTGCAATACAGCAAGGAACATGAGCATGCCCAGAAAAAAAGAACTGTGTCTCCTAATCATACGGACCATATCTAGTTCAACTCTGCTAATGAAACTGATACAAACCACAGGATCAAATACATAGATGCTCTTTAGTTCATAGTGAAAATTGTGTTGGTTTCGTGAACTGTGTAAATTCATTTGAGGCCAATAATAACGGGGTTTACTGGAAATGAACTCTTGCATGTAGGAAGACACACCATGGAGTTTAACTCAGATTCTATAGGGAAATTCAGAAAAGAGTTCTCATCCATGAAACACAGTCTGTTTTAACGCAAGAAGCATGCTCTTCTTTCCAGCCTCTGCAATACAGCAAGAAACATGAGCATGGCCAGAAAAAAAGAACTGTGTTTCCTACTCATATGTACCATGTCTAGTTCACTCTGCTTATGAAACTGATACAAACCACAGCATCTCTTACATTGATGCTCTTTAGTTAATAGTGAAAAACCTGTTGGGTTTGTGATCTGTGTAAATTCATTTGAGCCGAAAATTCACTGTGTTTACAAGAAATGAATTCTTGCTTGTTGGAAGACACAGAGCATTTGGTTTAACTCCATTTCTGAAGGGAAATTCAGACCAGTGTTCTCATCCATGAAACACAGTCTGTTTTAACGCAAGAAGCATGCTCTTCTTTCCAGCGTCTGCAATACAGCAAGGAACATGAGCATTTCCAGAAAAAAATAACTATGTTTCCTACTTATACAGACCATATCTAGTTCAACTCTGCTTATGAAACTGATACAAACCACAGCATCTCTTACATAGATACTCTTTACTTAATAGTGAAAATCGTATTGGTTTCGTGAACTGTGTCAATTCATTTGAGGCGAAAAACAACTGGGTTTACCAGAAATGAACTCTTGCTTGTAGGATGACATAGAGCATGGAGTTTAAGTCCGATTCTAAACGGAAATTCAGAAGAGTGATCTCATCCATGAAACACAGTCTGTTTTAACGCAAGAAACATGCTCTTCTTTCCAGCATCTGCAATACTGCAAGAACAAGAGCATGTCCAGAAAAAATTAACTGTGTTTCCTACTCATACGGACCATATCTAGTTCAATTCTGCTTATGAAACTGATACAAACCACAGCACCACTTACATAGATGCTCTTTAGTTAATAGTGAAAAACGTGTTGGGTTTGTGAACTGTGTAAATTGATATCAGTCGAAAATTCACTGACTTTACCAGAAATGAACTCTGGCTTGTAGGAAGACACAGAGCATTTGGTTTAACTCCATTTCTGAAGGGTAATTCAGAAGAGTGTTCTCATCCATGAAACACAGTCTGTTTTAATGCAAGAAGCATGCTCCTCTTTCCAGCATCTGCAATACAGCAAGAAACATGAGCACGGCCAGAAAAAAAGAACTGTGTTTCCTAATCATATGTACCATATCTAGTTCAACTCTGCTTATGAAACTGATACAAACCACAGCATCTCTTACATTGATGCTCTTTAGTTAATAGTGATAAACCTGTTGGGTTTTTGAACTGTGTACATTCATTTGAGCCGATAATTCACTGTGTTTACAAGAAATGAATTCTTGCTTGTTGGAAGACACAGAGCATTTGGTTTAACTCCATTTCTGAAGGGAAATTCAGACCAGTGTTCTCATGCAAGAAACACACTCTGTTTTAACGCAAGAAGCATGCTCTTCTTTCCTGCTTCTGCAATACAGCAAGGAACATGAGCATGCCCAGAAAAAAAGAACTGTGTCTCCTAATCATACGGACCTTATCTAGTTCAACTCTGCTAATGAAACTGATACAAACCACAGGATCAAATACATAGATGCTCTTTAGTTCATAGTGAAAATTGTGTTGGTTTCGTGAACTGTGTAAATTCATTTGAGGCCAATAATAACGGGGTTTACTGGAAATGAACTCTTGCATGTAGGAAGACACACCATGGAGTTTAACTCAGATTCTATAGGGAAATTCAGAAAAGTGTTCTCATCCATGAAACACAGTCTGTTTTAACGCAAGAAGCATGCTCTTCTTTCCAGCCTCTGCAATACAGCAAGAAACATGAGCATGGCCAGAAAAAAAGAACTGTGTTTCCTACTCATATGTACCATGTCTAGTTCACTCTGCTTATGAAACTGATACAAACCACAGCATCTCTTACATTGATGCTCTTTAGTTAATAGTGAAAAACCTGTTGGGTTTGTGATCTGTGTAAATTCATTTGAGCCGAAAATTCACTGTGTTTACAAGAAATGAATTCTTGCTTGTTGGAAGACACAGAGCATTTGGTTTAACTCCATTTCTGAAGGGAAATTCAGACCAGTGTTCTCATCCATGAAACACAGTCGGTTTTAACGCAAGAAGCATGCTCTTCTTTCCAGCGTCTGCAATACAGCAAGGAACATGAGCATTTCCAGAAAAAAATAACTATGTTTCCTACTTATACAGACCATATCTAGTTCAACTCTGCTTATGAAACTGATACAAACCACAGCATCTCTTACATAGATACTCTTTACTTAATAGTGAAAATCGTATTGGTTTCGTGAACTGTGTCAATTCATTTGAGGCGAAAAACAACTGGGTTTACCAGAAATGAACTCTTGCTTGTAGGATGACATAGAGCATGGAGTTTAAGTCCGATTCTAAACGGAAATTCAGAAGAGTGATCTCATCCATGAAACACAGTCTGTTTTAACGCAAGAAGCATGCTCTTCTTTCCAGCATCTGCAATACTGCAATAACAAGAGCATGTCCAGAAAAAATTAACTGTGTTTCCTACTCATACGGACCATATCTAGTTCAATTCTGCTTATGAAACTGATACAAACCACAGCACCACTTACATAGATGCTCTTTAGTTAATAGTGAAAAACGTGTTGGGTTTGTGAACTGTGTAAATTGATATCAGTCGAAAATTCACTGACTTTACCAGAAATGAACTCTGGCTTGTAGGAAGACACAGAGCATTTGGTTTAACTCCATTTCTGAAGGGTAATTCAGAAGAGTGTTCTCATCCATGAAACACAGTCTGTTTTAATGCAAGAAGCATGCTCCTCTTTCCAGCATCTGCAATACAGCAAGAAACATGAGCACGGCCAGAAAAAAAGAACTGTGTTTCCTAATCATATGTACCATATCTAGTTCAACTCTGCTTATGAAACTGATACAAACCACAGCATCTCTTACATTGATGCTCTTTAGTTAATAGTGATAAACCTGTTGGGTTTTTGAACTGTGTACATTCATTTGAGCCGATAATTCACTGTGTTTACAAGAAATGAATTCTTGCTTGTTGGAAGACACAGAGCATTTGGTTTAACTCCATTTCTGAAGGGAAATTCAGACCAGTGTTCTCATGCAAGAAACACACTCTGTTTTAACGCAAGAAGCATGCTCTTCTTTCCTGCTTCTGCAATACAGCAAGGAACATGAGCATGCCCAGAAAAAAAGAACTGTGTCTCCTAATCATACGGACCATATCTAGTTCAACTCTGCTAATGAAACTGATACAAACCACTGGATCAAATACATAGATGCTCTTTAGGTCATAGTGAAAATTGTGTTGGTTTCGTGAACTGTGTAAATTCATTTGAGGCCAATAATAACGGGGTTTACTGGAAATGAACTCTTGCATGTAGGAAGACACACCATGGAGTTTAACTCAGATTCTATAGGGAAATTCAGAAAAGTGTTCTCATCCATGAAACACAGTCTGTTTTAATGCAAGAAGCATGCTCTTCTTTCCAGCCTCTGCAATACAGCAAGAAACATGAGCATGGCCAGAAAAAAAGAACTGTGTTTCCTACTCATATGTACCATGTCTAGTTCACTCTGCTTATGAAACTGATACAAACCACAGCATCTCTTACATTGATGCTCTTTAGTTAATAGTGAAAAACCTGTTGGGTTTGTGATCTGTGTAAATTCATTTGAGCCGAAAATTCACTGTGTTTACAAGAAATGAATTCTTGCTTGTTGGAAGACACAGAGCATTTGGTTTAACTCCATTTCTGAAGGGAAATTCAGACCAGTGTTCTCATCCATGAAACACACTCTGTTTTAACGCAAGAAGCATGCTCATCTTTCCCCCGTCTGCAATACAGCAAGGAACATGAGCATTTCCAGAAAAAAAATAACTATGTTTCCTACTTATACGGACCATATCTAGTTCAACTCTGCTTATGAAACTGATACAAACCACAGCATCTCTTACATAGATACTCTTTACTTAATAGTGAAAATCGTATTGGTTTCGTGAACTGTGTAAATTCATTTGAGGCGAAAAACAACTGGGTTTACCAGAAATGAACTCTTGCTTGTAGGACGACATAGAGCATGGAGTTTAAGTCAGATTCTAAACGGAAATTCAGAAGAGTGATCTCATCCATGAAACACAGTCTGTTTTAACGCAAGAAGCATGCTCTTCTTTCCAGCATCTGCAATACTGCAATAACAAGAGCATGTCCAGAAAAAATTAACTGTGTTTCCTACTCATACGGACCATATCTAGTTCAATTCTGCTTATGAAACTGATACAAACCACAGCACCACTTACATAGATGCTCTTTAGTTAATAGTGAAAAACGTGTTGGGTTTGTGAACTGTGTAAATTGATATCAGGCGAAAATTCACTGACTTTACCAGAAATGAACTCTGGCTTGTAGGAAGACACAGAGCATTTGGTTTAACTCCATTTCTGAAGGGTAATTCAGAAGAGTGTTCTCATCCATGAAACACAGTCTGTTTTAATGCAAGAAGCATGATCTTCTTTCCAGCATCTACAATACAGCAAGAAACATGAGCACGGCCAGAAAAAAAGAACTGTGTTTCCTACTCATATGTACCATATCTAGTTCACACTGCTTATGAAACCGATACAAACCACAGCATCTCTTACATTGATGCTCTTTAGTTAATAGTGATAAACCTGTTGGGTTTTTGAACTGTGTACATTCATTTGAGCCGATAATTCACTGTGTTTACAAGAAATGAATTCTTGCTTGTTGGAAGACACAGAGCATTTGGTTTAACTCCATTTCTGAAGGGAAATTCAGACCAGTGTTCTCATGCAAGAAACACACTCTGTTTTAACGCAAGAAGCATGCTCTTCTTTCCTGCTTCTGCAATACAGCAAGGAACATGAGCATGCCCAGAAAAAAAGAACTGTGTCTCCTAATCATACGGACCATATCTAGTTCAACTCTGCTAATGAAACTGATACAAACCACAGGATCAAATACATAGATGCTCTTTAGTTCATAGTGAAAATTGTGTTGGTTTCGTGAACTGTGTAAATTCATTTGAGGCCAATAATAACGGGGTTTACTGGAAATGAACTCTTGCATGTAGGAAGACACACCATGGAGTTTAACTCAGATTCTATAGGGAAATTCAGAAAAGTGTTCTCATCCATGAAACACAGTCTGTTTTAACGCAAGAAGCATGCTCTTCTTTCCAGCCTCTGCAATATAGCAAGAAACATGAGCATGGCCAGAAAAAAAGAACTGTGTTTCCTACTCATATGTACCATGTCTAGTTCACTCTGCTTATGAAACTGATACAAACCACAGCATCTCTTACATTGATGCTCTTTAGTTAATAGTGAAAAACCTGTTGGGTTTGTGATCTGTGTAAATTCATTTGAGCCGAAAATTCACTGTGTTTACAAGAAATGAATTCTTGCTTGTTGGAAGACACAGAGCATTTGGTTTAACTCCATTTCTGAAGGGAAATTCAGACCAGTGTTCTCATCCATGAAACACAGTCTGTTTTAACGCAAGAAGCATGCTCTTCTTTCCAGCGTCTGCAATACAGCAAGGAACATGAGCATTTCCAGAAAAAAATAACTATGTTTCCTACTTATACAGACCATATCTAGTTCAACTCTGCTTATGAAACTGATACAAACCACAGCATCTCTTACATAGATACTCTTTACTTAATAGTGAAAATCGTATTGGTTTCGTGAACTGTGTCAATTCATTTGAGGCGAAAAACAACTGGGTTTACCAGAAATGAACTCTTGCTTGTAGGATGACATAGAGCATGGAGTTTAAGTCCGATTCTAAACGGAAATTCAGAAGAGTGATCTCATCCATGAAACACAGTCTGTTTTAACGCAAGAAACATGCTCTTCTTTCCAGCATCTGCAATACTGCAAGAACAAGAGCATGTCCAGAAAAAATTAACTGTGTTTCCTACTCATACGGACCATATCTAGTTCAATTCTGCTTATGAAACTGATACAAACCACAGCACCACTTACATAGATGCTCTTTAGTTAATAGTGAAAAACGTGTTGGGTTTGTGAACTGTGTAAATTGATATCAGTCGAAAATTCACTGACTTTACCAGAAATGAACTCTGGCTTGTAGGAAGACACAGAGCATTTGGTTTAACTCCATTTCTGAAGGGTAATTCAGAAGAGTGTTCTCATCCATGAAACACAGTCTGTTTTAATGCAAGAAGCATGCTCCTCTTTCCAGCATCTGCAATACAGCAAGAAACATGAGCACGGCCAGAAAAAAAGAACTGTGTTTCCTAATCATATGTACCATATCTAGTTCAACTCTGCTTATGAAACTGATACAAACCACAGCATCTCTTACATTGATGCTCTTTAGTTAATAGTGATAAACCTGTTGGGTTTTTGAACTGTGTACATTCATTTGAGCCGATAATTCACTGTGTTTACAAGAAATGAATTCTTGCTTGTTGGAAGACACAGAGCATTTGGTTTAACTCCATTTCTGAAGGGAAATTCAGACCAGTGTTCTCATGCAAGAAACACACTCTGTTTTAACGCAAGAAGCATGCTCTTCTTTCCTGCTTCTGCAATACAGCAAGGAACATGAGCATGCCCAGAAAAAAAGAACTGTGTCTCCTAATCATACGGACCTTATCTAGTTCAACTCTGCTAATGAAACTGATACAAACCACAGGATCAAATACATAGATGCTCTTTAGTTCATAGTGAAAATTGTGTTGGTTTCGTGAACTGTGTAAATTCATTTGAGGCCAATAATAACGGGGTTTACTGGAAATGAACTCTTGCATGTAGGAAGACACACCATGGAGTTTAACTCAGATTCTATAGGGAAATTCAGAAAAGTGTTCTCATCCATGAAACACAGTCTGTTTTAACGCAAGAAGCATGCTCTTCTTTCCAGCCTCTGCAATACAGCAAGAAACATGAGCATGGCCAGAAAAAAAGAACTGTGTTTCCTACTCATATGTACCATGTCTAGTTCACTCTGCTTATGAAACTGATACAAACCACAGCATCTCTTACATTGATGCTCTTTAGTTAATAGTGAAAAACCTGTTGGGTTTGTGATCTGTGTAAATTCATTTGAGCCGAAAATTCACTGTGTTTACAAGAAATGAATTCTTGCTTGTTGGAAGACACAGAGCATTTGGTTTAACTCCATTTCTGAAGGGAAATTCAGACCAGTGTTCTCATCCATGAAACACAGTCGGTTTTAACGCAAGAAGCATGCTCTTCTTTCCAGCGTCTGCAATACAGCAAGGAACATGAGCATTTCCAGAAAAAAATAACTATGTTTCCTACTTATACAGACCATATCTAGTTCAACTCTGCTTATGAAACTGATACAAACCACAGCATCTCTTACATAGATACTCTTTACTTAATAGTGAAAATCGTATTGGTTTCGTGAACTGTGTCAATTCATTTGAGGCGAAAAACAACTGGGTTTACCAGAAATGAACTCTTGCTTGTAGGATGACATAGAGCATGGAGTTTAAGTCCGATTCTAAACGGAAATTCAGAAGAGTGATCTCATCCATGAAACACAGTCTGTTTTAACGCAAGAAGCATGCTCTTCTTTCCAGCATCTGCAATACTGCAATAACAAGAGCATGTCCAGAAAAAATTAACTGTGTTTCCTACTCATACGGACCATATCTAGTTCAATTCTGCTTATGAAACTGATACAAACCACAGCACCACTTACATAGATGCTCTTTAGTTAATAGTGAAAAACGTGTTGGGTTTGTGAACTGTGTAAATTGATATCAGTCGAAAATTCACTGACTTTACCAGAAATGAACTCTGGCTTGTAGGAAGACACAGAGCATTTGGTTTAACTCCATTTCTGAAGGGTAATTCAGAAGAGTGTTCTCATCCATGAAACACAGTCTGTTTTAATGCAAGAAGCATGCTCCTCTTTCCAGCATCTGCAATACAGCAAGAAACATGAGCACGGCCAGAAAAAAAGAACTGTGTTTCCTAATCATATGTACCATATCTAGTTCAACTCTGCTTATGAAACTGATACAAACCACAGCATCTCTTACATTGATGCTCTTTAGTTAATAGTGATAAACCTGTTGGGTTTTTGAACTGTGTACATTCATTTGAGCCGATAATTCACTGTGTTTACAAGAAATGAATTCTTGCTTGTTGGAAGACACAGAGCATTTGGTTTAACTCCATTTCTGAAGGGAAATTCAGACCAGTGTTCTCATGCAAGAAACACACTCTGTTTTAACGCAAGAAGCATGCTCTTCTTTCCTGCTTCTGCAATACAGCAAGGAACATGAGCATGCCCAGAAAAAAAGAACTGTGTCTCCTAATCATACGGACCATATCTAGTTCAACTCTGCTAATGAAACTGATACAAACCACTGGATCAAATACATAGATGCTCTTTAGGTCATAGTGAAAATTGTGTTGGTTTCGTGAACTGTGTAAATTCATTTGAGGCCAATAATAACGGGGTTTACTGGAAATGAACTCTTGCATGTAGGAAGACACACCATGGAGTTTAACTCAGATTCTATAGGGAAATTCAGAAAAGTGTTCTCATCCATGAAACACAGTCTGTTTTAATGCAAGAAGCATGCTCTTCTTTCCAGCCTCTGCAATACAGCAAGAAACATGAGCATGGCCAGAAAAAAAGAACTGTGTTTCCTACTCATATGTACCATGTCTAGTTCACTCTGCTTATGAAACTGATACAAACCACAGCATCTCTTACATTGATGCTCTTTAGTTAATAGTGAAAAACCTGTTGGGTTTGTGATCTGTGTAAATTCATTTGAGCCGAAAATTCACTGTGTTTACAAGAAATGAATTCTTGCTTGTTGGAAGACACAGAGCATTTGGTTTAACTCCATTTCTGAAGGGAAATTCAGACCAGTGTTCTCATCCATGAAACACACTCTGTTTTAACGCAAGAAGCATGCTCATCTTTCCCCCGTCTGCAATACAGCAAGGAACATGAGCATTTCCAGAAAAAAAATAACTATGTTTCCTACTTATACGGACCATATCTAGTTCAACTCTGCTTATGAAACTGATACAAACCACAGCATCTCTTACATAGATACTCTTTACTTAATAGTGAAAATCGTATTGGTTTCGTGAACTGTGTAAATTCATTTGAGGCGAAAAACAACTGGGTTTACCAGAAATGAACTCTTGCTTGTAGGACGACATAGAGCATGGAGTTTAAGTCAGATTCTAAACGGAAATTCAGAAGAGTGATCTCATCCATGAAACACAGTCTGTTTTAACGCAAGAAGCATGCTCTTCTTTCCAGCATCTGCAATACTGCAATAACAAGAGCATGTCCAGAAAAAATTAACTGTGTTTCCTACTCATACGGACCATATCTAGTTCAATTCTGCTTATGAAACTGATACAAACCACAGCACCACTTACATAGATGCTCTTTAGTTAATAGTGAAAAACGTGTTGGGTTTGTGAACTGTGTAAATTGATATCAGGCGAAAATTCACTGACTTTACCAGAAATGAACTCTGGCTTGTAGGAAGACACAGAGCATTTGGTTTAACTCCATTTCTGAAGGGTAATTCAGAAGAGTGTTCTCATCCATGAAACACAGTCTGTTTTAATGCAAGAAGCATGATCTTCTTTCCAGCATCTACAATACAGCAAGAAACATGAGCACGGCCAGAAAAAAAGAACTGTGTTTCCTACTCATATGTACCATATCTAGTTCACTCTGCTTATGAAACCGATACAAACCACAGCATCTCTTACATTGATGCTCTTTAGTTAATAGTGATAAACCTGTTGGGTTTTTGAACTGTGTACATTCATTTGAGCCGATAATTCACTGTGTTTACAAGAAATGAATTCTTGCTTGTTGGAAGACACAGAGCATTTGGTTTAACTCCATTTCTGAAGGGAAATTCAGACCAGTGTTCTCATGCAAGAAACACACTCTGTTTTAACGCAAGAAGCATGCTCTTCTTTCCTGCTTCTGCAATACAGCAAGGAACATGAGCATGCCCAGAAAAAAAGAACTGTGTCTCCTAATCATACGGACCATATCTAGTTCAACTCTGCTAATGAAACTGATACAAACCACAGGATCAAATACATAGATGCTCTTTAGTTCATAGTGAAAATTGTGTTGGTTTCGTGAACTGTGTAAATTCATTTGAGGCCAATAATAACGGGGTTTACTGGAAATGAACTCTTGCATGTAGGAAGACACACCATGGAGTTTAACTCAGATTCTATAGGGAAATTCAGAAAAGTGTTCTCATCCATGAAACACAGTCTGTTTTAACGCAAGAAGCATGCTCTTCTTTCCAGCCTCTGCAATATAGCAAGAAACATGAGCATGGCCAGAAAAAAAGAACTGTGTTTCCTACTCATATGTACCATGTCTAGTTCACTCTGCTTATGAAACTGATACAAACCACAGCATCTCTTACATTGATGCTCTTTAGTTAATAGTGAAAAACCTGTTGGGTTTGTGATCTGTGTAAATTCATTTGAGCCGAAAATTCACTGTGTTTACAAGAAATGAATTCTTGCTTGTTGGAAGACACAGAGCATTTGGTTTAACTCCATTTCTGAAGGGACATTCAGACCAGTGTTCTCATCCATTAAACACACTCTGTTTTAACGCAAGAAGCATGCTCTTCTTTCCAGCGTCTGCAATACAGCAAGGAACATGAGCATTTCCAGAAAAAAATAACTATGTTTCCTACTTATACAGACCATATCTAGTTCAACTCTGCTTATGAAACTGATACAAACCACAGCATCTCTTACATAGATACTCTTTACTTAATAGTGAAAATCGTATTGGTTTCATGAACTGTGTAAATTCATTTGAGGCGACAAACAACTGGGTTTACCAGAAATGAACTCTTGCTTGTAGGACGACATAGAGCATGGAGTTTAAGTCCGATTCTAAACGGAAATTCAGAAGAGTGATCTCATCCATGAAACACAGTCTGTTTTAACGCAAGAAGCATGCTCTTCTTTCCAGCATCTGCAATACTGCAATAACAAGAGCATGTCCAGAAAAAATTAACTGTGTTTCCTACTCATACGGACCATATCTAGTTCAATTCTGCTTATGAAACTGATGCAAACCACAGCACCACTTACATAGATGCTCTTTAGTTAATAGTGAAAAACGTGTTGGGTTTGTGAACTGTGTAAATTGATATCAGGCGAAAATTCACTGACTTTACCAGAAATGAACTCTGGCTTGTAGGAAGACACAGAGCATTTGGTTTAACTCCATTTCTGAAGGGTAATTCAGAAGAGTGTTCTCATCCATGAAACACAGTCTGTTTTAATGCAAGAAGCATGCTCTTCTTTCCAGCATCTACAATACAGAAAGAAACATGAGCACGGCCAGAAAAAAAGAACTGTGTTTCCTACTCATATGTACCATATCTAGTTCACTCTGCTTATGAAACTGATACAAACCACAGCATCTCTTACATTGATGCTCTTTAGTTAATAGTGATAAACCTGTTGGGTTTTTGAACTGTGTACATTCATTTGAGCCGATAATTCACTGTGTTTACAAGAAATGAATTCTTGCTTGTTGGAAGACACAGAGCATTTGGTTTAACTCCATTTCTGAAGGGAAATTCAGACCAGTGTTCTCATGCAAGAAACACACTCTGTTTTAACGCAAGAAGCATGCTCTTCTTTCCTGCTTCTGCAATACAGCAAGGAACATGAGCATGCCCAGAAAAAAAGAACTGTGTCTCCTAATCATACGGACCATATCTAGTTCAACTCTGCTAATGAAACTGATACAAACCACAGGATCAAATACATAGATGCTCTTTAGTTCATAGTGAAAATTGTGTTGGTTTCGTGAACTGTGTAAATTCATTTGAGGCCAATAATAACGGGGTTTACTGGAAATGAACTCTTGCATGTAGGAAGACACACCATGGAGTTTAACTCAGATTCTATAGGGAAATTCAGAAAAGTGTTCTCATCCATGAAACACAGTCTGTTTTAACGCAAGAAGCATGCTCTTCTTTCCAGCCTCTGCAATATAGCAAGAAACATGAGCATGGCCAGAAAAAAAGAACTGTGTTTCCTACTCATATGTACCATGTCTAGTTCACTCTGCTTATGAAACTGATACAAACCACAGCATCTCTTACATTGATGCTCTTTAGTTAATAGTGAAAAACCTGTTGGGTTTGTGATCTGTGTAAATTCATTTGAGCCGAAAATTCACTGTGTTTACAAGAAATGAATTCTTGCTTGTTGGAAGACACAGAGCATTTGGTTTAACTCCATTTCTGAAGGGAAATTCAGACCAGTGTTCTCATCCATGAAACACAGTCTGTTTTAACGCAAGAAGCATGCTCTTCTTTCCAGCGTCTGCAATACAGCAAGGAACATGAGCATTTCCAGAAAAAAATAACTATGTTTCCTACTTATACAGACCATATCTAGTTCAACTCTGCTTATGAAACTGATACAAACCACAGCATCTCTTACATAGATACTCTTTACTTAATAGTGAAAATCGTATTGGTTTCGTGAACTGTGTAAATTCATTTGAGGCGAAAAACAACTGGGTTTACCAGAAATGAACTCTTGCTTGTAGGATGACATAGAGCATGGAGTTTAAGTCCGATTCTAAACGGAAATTCAGAAGAGTGATCTCATCCATGAAACACAGTCTGTTTTAACGCAAGAAGCATGCTCTTCTTTCCAGCATCTGCAATACTGCAAGAACAAGAGCATGTCCAGAAAAAATTAACTGTGTTTCCTACTCATACGGACCATATCTAGTTCAATTCTGCTTATGAAACTGATACAAACCACAGCACCACTTACATAGATGCTCTTTAGTTAATAGTGAAAAACGTGTTGGGTTTGTGAACTGTGTAAATTGATATCAGGCGAAAATTCACTGACTTTACCAGAAATGAACTCTGGCTTGTAGGAAGACACAGAGCATTTGGTTTAACTCCATTTCTGAAGGGTAATTCAGAAGAGTGTTCTCATCCATGAAACACAGTCTGTTTTAATGCAAGAAGCATGCTCTTCTTTCCAGCATCTACAATACAGCAAGAAACATGAGCACGGCCAGAAAAAAAGAACTGTGTTTCCTACTCATATGTACCATATCTAGTTCACTCTGCTTATGAAACTGATACAAACCACAGCATCTCTTACATTGATGCTCTTTAGTTAATAGTGATAAACCTGTTGGGTTTTTGAACTGTGTACATTCATTTGAGCCGATAATTCACTGTGTTTACAAGAAATGAATTCTTGCTTGTTGGAAGACACAGAGCATTTGGTTTAACTCCATTTCTGAAGGGAAATTCAGACCAGTGTTCTCATGCAAGAAACACACTCTGTTTTAACGCAAGAAGCATGCTCTTCTTTCCTGCTTCTGCAATACAGCAAGGAACATGAGCATGCCCAGAAAAAAAGAACTGTGTCTCCTAATCATACGGACCATATCTAGTTCAACTCTGCTAATGAAACTGATACAAACCACAGGATCAAATACATAGATGGTCTTTAGTTCATAGTGAAAATTGTGTTGGTTTCGTGAACTGTGTAAATTCATTTGAGGCCAATAATAACGGGGTTTACTGGAAATGAACTCTTGCATGTAGGAAGACACACCATGGAGTTTAACTCAGATTCTATACGGAAATTCAGAAAAGTGTTCTCATCCATGAAACACAGTCTGTTTTACCGCAAGAAGCATGCTCTTCTTTCCAGCCTCTGCAATATAGCAAGAAACATGAGCATGGCCAGAAAAAAAGAACTGTGTTTCCTACTCATATGTACCATGTCTAGTTCACTCTGCTTATGAAACTGATACAAACCACAGCATCTCTTACATTGATGCTCTTTAGTTAATAGTGAAAAACCTGTTGGGTTTGTGATCTGTGTAAATTCATTTGAGCCGAAAATTCACTGTGTTTACAAGAAATGAATTCTTGCTTGTTGGAAGACACAGAGCATTTGGTTTAACTCCATTTCTGAAGGGAAATTCAGACCAGTGTTCTCATCCATGAAACACAGTCTGTTTTAACGCAAGAAGCATGCTCTTCTTTCCAGCGTCTGCAATACAGCAAGGAACATGAGCATTTCCAGAAAAAAATAACTATGTTTCCTACTTATACAGACCATATCTAGTTCAACTCTGCTTATGAAACTGATACAAACCACAGCATCTCTTACATAGATACTCTTTACTTAATAGTGAAAATCGTATTGGTTTCGTGAACTGTGTAAATTCATTTGAGGCGAAAAACAACTGGGTTTACCAGAAATGAACTCTTGCTTGTAGGATGACATAGAGCATGGAGTTTAAGTCCGATTCTAAACGGAAATTCAGAAGAGTGATCTCATCCATGAAACACAGTCTGTTTTAACGCAAGAAGCATGCTCTTCTTTCCAGCATCTGCAATACTGCAAGAACAAGAGCATGTCCAGAAAAAATTAACTGTGTTTCCTACTCATACGGACCATATCTAGTTCAATTCTGCTTATGAAACTGATACAAACCACAGCACCACTTACATAGATGCTCTTTAGTTAATAGTGAAAAACGTGTTGGGTTTGTGAACTGTGTAAATTGATATCAGTCGAAAATTCACTGACTTTACCAGAAATGAACTCTGGCTTGTAGGAAGACACAGAGCATTTGGTTTAACTCCATTTCTGAAGGGTAATTCAGAAGAGTGTTCTCATCCATGAAACACAGTCTGTTTTAATGCAAGAAGCATGCTCCTCTTTCCAGCATCTGCAATACAGCAAGAAACATGAGCACGGCCAGAAAAAAAGAACTGTGTTTCCTAATCATATGTACCATATCTAGTTCAACTCTGCTTATGAAACTGATACAAACCACAGCATCTCTTACATTGATGCTCTTTAGTTAATAGTGATAAACCTGTTGGGTTTTTGAACTGTGTACATTCATTTGAGCCGATAATTCACTGTGTTTACAAGAAATGAATTCTTGCTTGTTGGAAGACACAGAGCATTTGGTTTAACTCCATTTCTGAAGGGAAATTCAGACCAGTGTTCTCATGCAAGAAACACACTCTGTTTTAACGCAAGAAGCATGCTCTTCTTTCCTGCTTCTGCAATACAGCAAGGAACATGAGCATGCCCAGAAAAAAAGAACTGTGTCTCCTAATCATACGGACCATATCTAGTTCAACTCTGCTAATGAAACTGATACAAACCACTGGATCAAATACATAGATGCTCTTTAGGTCATAGTGAAAATTGTGTTGGTTTCGTGAACTGTGTAAATTCATTTGAGGCCAATAATAACGGGGTTTACTGGAAATGAACTCTTGCATGTAGGAAGACACACCATGGAGTTTAACTCAGATTCTATAGGGAAATTCAGAAAAGTGTTCTCATCCATGAAACACAGTCTGTTTTAATGCAAGAAGCATGCTCTTCTTTCCAGCCTCTGCAATACAGCAAGAAACATGAGCATGGCCAGAAAAAAAGAACTGTGTTTCCTACTCATATGTACCATGTCTATTTCACTCTGCTTATGAAACTGATACAAACCACAGCATCTCTTACATTGATGCTCTTTAGTTAATAGTGAAAAACCTGTTGGGTTTGTGATCTGTGTAAATTCATTTGAGCCGAAAATTCACTGTGTTTACAAGAAATGAATTCTTGCTTGTTGGAAGACACAGAGCATTTGGTTTAACTCCATTTCTGAAGGGAAATTCAGACCAGTGTTCTCATCCATGAAACACACTCTGTTTTAACGCAAGAAGCATGCTCATCTTTCCCCCGTCTGCAATACAGCAAGGAACATGAGCATTTCCAGAAAAAAAATAACTATGTTTCCTACTTATACGGACCATATCTAGTTCAACTCTGCTTATGAAACTGATACAAACCACAGCATCTCTTACATAGATACTCTTTACTTAATAGTGAAAATCGTATTGGTTTCGTGAACTGTGTAAATTCATTTGAGGCGAAAAACAACTGGGTTTACCAGAAATGAACTCTTGCTTGTAGGACGACATAGAGCATGGAGTTTAAGTCAGATTCTAAACGGAAATTCAGAAGAGTGATCTCATCCATGAAACACAGTCTGTTTTAACGCAAGAAGCATGCTCTTCTTTCCAGCATCTGCAATACTGCAATAACAAGAGCATGTCCAGAAAAAATTAACTGTGTTTCCTACTCATACGGACCATATCTAGTTCAATTCTGCTTATGAAACTGATACAAACCACAGCACCACTTACATAGATGCTCTTTAGTTAATAGTGAAAAACGTGTTGGGTTTGTGAACTGTGTAAATTGATATCAGGCGAAAATTCACTGACTTTACCAGAAATGAACTCTGGCTTGTAGGAAGACACAGAGCATTTGGTTTAACTCCATTTCTGAAGGGTAATTCAGAAGAGTGTTCTCATCCATGAAACACAGTCTGTTTTAATGCAAGAAGCATGATCTTCTTTCCAGCATCTACAATACAGCAAGAAACATGAGCACGGCCAGAAAAAAAGAACTGTGTTTCCTACTCATATGTACCATATCTAGTTCACTCTGCTTATGAAACCGATACAAACCACAGCATCTCTTACATTGATGCTCTTTAGTTAATAGTGATAAACCTGTTGGGTTTTTGAACTGTGTACATTCATTTGAGCCGATAATTCACTGTGTTTACAAGAAATGAATTCTTGCTTGTTGGAAGACACAGAGCATTTGGTTTAACTCCATTTCTGAAGGGAAATTCAGACCAGTGTTCTCATGCAAGAAACACACTCTGTTTTAACGCAAGAAGCATGCTCTTCTTTCCTGCTTCTGCAATACAGCAAGGAACATGAGCATGCCCAGAAAAAAAGAACTGTGTCTCCTAATCATACGGACCATATCTAGTTCAACTCTGCTAATGAAACTGATACAAACCACAGGATCAAATACATAGATGCTCTTTAGTTCATAGTGAAAATTGTGTTGGTTTCGTGAACTGTGTAAATTCATTTGAGGCCAATAATAACGGGGTTTACTGGAAATGAACTCTTGCATGTAGGAAGACACACCATGGAGTTTAACTCAGATTCTATAGGGAAATTCAGAAAAGTGTTCTCATCCATGAAACACAGTCTGTTTTAACGCAAGAAGCATGCTCTTCTTTCCAGCCTCTGCAATATAGCAAGAAACATGAGCATGGCCAGAAAAAAAGAACTGTGTTTCCTACTCATATGTACCATGTCTAGTTCACTCTGCTTATGAAACTGATACAAACCACAGCATCTCTTACATTGATGCTCTTTAGTTAATAGTGAAAAACCTGTTGGGTTTGTGATCTGTGTAAATTCATTTGAGCCGAAAATTCACTGTGTTTACAAGAAATGAATTCTTGCTTGTTGGAAGACACAGAGCATTTGGTTTAACTCCATTTCTGAAGGGACATTCAGACCAGTGTTCTCATCCATGAAACACACACTGTTTTAACGCAAGAAGCATGCTCTTCTTTCCAGCGTCTGCAATACAGCAAGGAACATGAGCATTTCCAGAAAAAAATAACTATGTTTCCTACTTATACAGACCATATCTAGTTCAACTCTGCTTATGAAACTGATACAAACCACAGCATCTCTTACATAGATACTCTTTACTTAATAGTGAAAATCGTATTGGTTTCGTGAACTGTGTCAATTCATTTGAGGCGAAAAACAACTGGGTTTACCAGAAATGAACTCTTGCTTGTAGGATGACATAGAGCATGGAGTTTAAGTCCGATTCTAAACGGAAATTCAGAAGAGTGATCTCATCCATGAAACACAGTCTGTTTTAACGCAAGAAGCATGCTCTTCTTTCCAGCATCTGCAATACTGCAATAACAAGAGCATGTCCAGAAAAAATTAACTGTGTTTCCTACTCATACGGACCATATCTAGTTCAATTCTGCTTATGAAACTGATACAAACCACAGCACCACTTACATAGATGCTCTTTAGTTAATAGTGAAAAACGTGTTGGGTTTGTGAACTGTGTAAATTGATATCAGTCGAAAATTCACTGACTTTACCAGAAATGAACTCTGGCTTGTAGGAAGACACAGAGCATTTGGTTTAACTCCATTTCTGAAGGGTAATTCAGAAGAGTGTTCTCATCCATGAAACACAGTCTGTTTTAATGCAAGAAGCATGCTCCTCTTTCCAGCATCTGCAATACAGCAAGAAACATGAGCACGGCCAGAAAAAAAGAACTGTGTTTCCTAATCATATGTACCATATCTAGTTCAACTCTGCTTATGAAACTGATACAAACCACAGCATCTCTTACATTGATGCTCTTTAGTTAATAGTGATAAACCTGTTGGGTTTTTGAACTGTGTACATTCATTTGAGCCGATAATTCACTGTGTTTACAAGAAATGAATTCTTGCTTGTTGGAAGACACAGAGCATTTGGTTTAACTCCATTTCTGAAGGGAAATTCAGACCAGTGTTCTCATGCAAGAAACACACTCTGTTTTAACGCAAGAAGCATGCTCTTCTTTCCTGCTTCTGCAATACAGCAAGGAACATGAGCATGCCCAGAAAAAAAGAACTGTGTCTCCTAATCATACGGACCATATCTAGTTCAACTCTGCTAATGAAACTGATACAAACCACTGGATCAAATACATAGATGCTCTTTAGGTCATAGTGAAAATTGTGTTGGTTTCGTGAACTGTGTAAATTCATTTGAGGCCAATAATAACGGGGTTTACTGGAAATGAACTCTTGCATGTAGGAAGACACACCATGGAGTTTAACTCAGATTCTATAGGGAAATTCAGAAAAGTGTTCTCATCCATGAAACACAGTCTGTTTTAATGCAAGAAGCATGCTCTTCTTTCCAGCCTCTGCAATACAGCAAGAAACATGAGCATGGCCAGAAAAAAAGAACTGTGTTTCCTACTCATATGTACCATGTCTAGTTCACTCTGCTTATGAAACTGATACAAACCACAGCATCTCTTACATTGATGCTCTTTAGTTAATAGTGAAAAACCTGTTGGGTTTGTGATCTGTGTAAATTCATTTGAGCCGAAAATTCACTGTGTTTACAAGAAATGAATTCTTGCTTGTTGGAAGACACAGAGCATTTGGTTTAACTCCATTTCTGAAGGGAAATTCAGACCAGTGTTCTCATCCATGAAACACACTCTGTTTTAACGCAAGAAGCATGCTCATCTTTCCCCCGTCTGCAATACAGCAAGGAACATGAGCATTTCCAGAAAAAAAATAACTATGTTTCCTACTTATACGGACCATATCTAGTTCAACTCTGCTTATGAAACTGATACAAACCACAGCATCTCTTACATAGATACTCTTTACTTAATAGTGAAAATCGTATTGGTTTCGTGAACTGTGTGAATTCATTTGAGGCGAAAAACAACTGGGTTTACCAGAAATGAACTCTTGCTTGTAGGACGACATAGAGCATGGAGTTTAAGTCAGATTCTAAACGGAAATTCAGAAGAGTGATCTCATCCATGAAACACAGTCTGTTTTAACGCAAGAAGCATGCTCTTCTTTCCAGCATCTGCAATACTGCAATAACAAGAGCATGTCCAGAAAAAATTAACTGTGTTTCCTACTCATACGGACCATATCTAGTTCAATTCTGCTTATGAAACTGATACAAACCACAGCACCACTTACATAGATGCTCTTTAGTTAATAGTGAAAAACGTGTTGGGTTTGTGAACTGTGTAAATTGATATCAGGCGAAAATTCACTGACTTTACCAGAAATGAACTCTGGCTTGTAGGAAGACACAGAGCATTTGGTTTAACTCCATTTCTGAAGGGTAATTCAGAAGAGTGTTCTCATCCATGAAACACAGTCTGTTTTAATGCAAGAAGCATGATCTTCTTTCCAGCATCTACAATACAGCAAGAAACATGAGCACGGCCAGAAAAAAAGAACTGTGTTTCCTACTCATATGTACCATATCTAGTTCACACTGCTTATGAAACCGATACAAACCACAGCATCTCTTACATTGATGCTCTTTAGTTAATAGTGATAAACCTGTTGGGTTTTTGAACTGTGTACATTCATTTGAGCCGATAATTCACTGTGTTTACAAGAAATGAATTCTTGCTTGTTGGAAGACACAGAGCATTTGGTTTAACTCCATTTCTGAAGGGAAATTCAGACCAGTGTTCTCATGCAAGAAACACACTCTGTTTTAACGCAAGAAGCATGCTCTTCTTTCCTGCTTCTGCAATACAGCAAGGAACATGAGCATGCCCAGAAAAAAAGAACTGTGTCTCCTAATCATACGGACCATATCTAGTTCAACTCTGCTAATGAAACTGATACAAACCACAGGATCAAATACATAGATGCTCTTTAGTTCATAGTGAAAATTGTGTTGGTTTCGTGAACTGTGTAAATTCATTTGAGGCCAATAATAACGGGGTTTACTGGAAATGAACTCTTGCATGTAGGAAGACACACCATGGAGTTTAACTCAGATTCTATAGGGAAATTCAGAAAAGTGTTCTCATCCATGAAACACAGTCTGTTTTAACGCAAGAAGCATGCTCTTCTTTCCAGCCTCTGCAATATAGCAAGAAACATGAGCATGGCCAGAAAAAAAGAACTGTGTTTCCTACTCATATGTACCATGTCTAGTTCACTCTGCTTATGAAACTGATACAAACCACAGCATCTCTTACATTGATGCTCTTTAGTTAATAGTGAAAAACCTGTTGGGTTTGTGATCTGTGTAAATTCATTTGAGCCGAAAATTCACTGTGTTTACAAGAAATGAATTCTTGCTTGTTGGAAGACACAGAGCATTTGGTTTAACTCCATTTCTGAAGGGAAATTCAGACCAGTGTTCTCATCCATGAAACACAGTCTGTTTTAACGCAAGAAGCATGCTCTTCTTTCCAGCGTCTGCAATACAGCAAGGAACATGAGCATTTCCAGAAAAAAATAACTATGTTTCCTACTTATACAGACCATATCTAGTTCAACTCTGCTTATGAAACTGATACAAACCACAGCATCTCTTACATAGATACTCTTTACTTAATAGTGAAAATCGTATTGGTTTCGTGAACTGTGTCAATTCATTTGAGGCGAAAAACAACTGGGTTTACCAGAAATGAACTCTTACTTGTAGGATGACATAGAGCATGGAGTTTAAGTCCGATTCTAAACGGAAATTCAGAAGAGTGATCTCATCCATGAAACACAGTCTGTTTTAACGCAAGAAACATGCTCTTCTTTCCAGCATCTGCAATACTGCAAGAACAAGAGCATGTCCAGAAAAAATTAACTGTGTTTCCTACTCATACGGACCATATCTAGTTCAATTCTGCTTATGAAACTGATACAAACCACAGCACCACTTACATAGATGCTCTTTAGTTAATAGTGAAAAACGTGTTGGGTTTGTGAACTGTGTAAATTGATATCAGTCGAAAATTCACTGACTTTACCAGAAATGAACTCTGGCTTGTAGGAAGACACAGAGCATTTGGTTTAACTCCATTTCTGAAGGGTAATTCAGAAGAGTGTTCTCATCCATGAAACACAGTCTGTTTTAATGCAAGAAGCATGCTCCTCTTTCCAGCATCTGCAATACAGCAAGAAACATGAGCACGGCCAGAAAAAAAGAACTGTGTTTCCTAATCATATGTACCATATCTAGTTCAACTCTGCTTATGAAACTGATACAAACCACAGCATCTCTTACATTGATGCTCTTTAGTTAATAGTGATAAACCTGTTGGGTTTTTGAACTGTGTACATTCATTTGAGCCGATAATTCACTGTGTTTACAAGAAATGAATTCTTGCTTGTTGGAAGACACAGAGCATTTGGTTTAACTCCATTTCTGAAGGGAAATTCAGACCAGTGTTCTCATGCAAGAAACACACTCTGTTTTAACGCAAGAAGCATGCTCTTCTTTCCTGCTTCTGCAATACAGCAAGGAACATGAGCATGCCCAGAAAAAAAGAACTGTGTCTCCTAATCATACGGACCTTATCTAGTTCAACTCTGCTAATGAAACTGATACAAACCACAGGATCAAATACATAGATGCTCTTTAGTTCATAGTGAAAATTGTGTTGGTTTCGTGAACTGTGTAAATTCATTTGAGGCCAATAATAACGGGGTTTACTGGAAATGAACTCTTGCATGTAGGAAGACACACCATGGAGTTTAACTCAGATTCTATAGGGAAATTCAGAAAAGTGTTCTCATCCATGAAACACAGTCTGTTTTAACGCAAGAAGCATGCTCTTCTTTCCAGCCTCTGCAATACAGCAAGAAACATGAGCATGGCCAGAAAAAAAGAACTGTGTTTCCTACTCATATGTACCATGTCTAGTTCACTCTGCTTATGAAACTGATACAAACCACAGCATCTCTTACATTGATGCTCTTTAGTTAATAGTGAAAAACCTGTTGGGTTTGTGATCTGTGTAAATTCATTTGAGCCGAAAATTCACTGTGTTTACAAGAAATGAATTCTTGCTTGTTGGAAGACACAGAGCATTTGGTTTAACTCCATTTCTGAAGGGAAATTCAGACCAGTGTTCTCATCCATGAAACACAGTCGGTTTTAACGCAAGAAGCATGCTCTTCTTTCCAGCGTCTGCAATACAGCAAGGAACATGAGCATTTCCAGAAAAAAATAACTATGTTTCCTACTTATACAGACCATATCTAGTTCAACTCTGCTTATGAAACTGATACAAACCACAGCATCTCTTACATAGATACTCTTTACTTAATAGTGAAAATCGTATTGGTTTCGTGAACTGTGTCAATTCATTTGAGGCGAAAAACAACTGGGTTTACCAGAAATGAACTCTTGCTTGTAGGATGACATAGAGCATGGAGTTTAAGTCCGATTCTAAACGGAAATTCAGAAGAGTGATCTCATCCATGAAACACAGTCTGTTTTAACGCAAGAAGCATGCTCTTCTTTCCAGCATCTGCAATACTGCAATAACAAGAGCATGTCCAGAAAAAATTAACTGTGTTTCCTACTCATACGGACCATATCTAGTTCAATTCTGCTTATGAAACTGATACAAACCACAGCACCACTTACATAGATGCTCTTTAGTTAATAGTGAAAAACGTGTTGGGTTTGTGAACTGTGTAAATTGATATCAGTCGAAAATTCACTGACTTTACCAGAAATGAACTCTGGCTTGTAGGAAGACACAGAGCATTTGGTTTAACTCCATTTCTGAAGGGTAATTCAGAAGAGTGTTCTCATCCATGAAACACAGTCTGTTTTAATGCAAGAAGCATGCTCCTCTTTCCAGCATCTGCAATACAGCAAGAAACATGAGCACGGCCAGAAAAAAAGAACTGTGTTTCCTAATCATATGTACCATATCTAGTTCAACTCTGCTTATGAAACTGATACAAACCACAGCATCTCTTACATTGATGCTCTTTAGTTAATAGTGATAAACCTGTTGGGTTTTTGAACTGTGTACATTCATTTGAGCCGATAATTCACTGTGTTTACAAGAAATGAATTCTTGCTTGTTGGAAGACACAGAGCATTTGGTTTAACTCCATTTCTGAAGGGAAATTCAGACCAGTGTTCTCATGCAAGAAACACACTCTGTTTTAACGCAAGAAGCATGCTCTTCTTTCCTGCTTCTGCAATACAGCAAGGAACATGAGCATGCCCAGAAAAAAAGAACTGTGTCTCCTAATCATACGGACCATATCTAGTTCAACTCTGCTAATGAAACTGATACAAACCACTGGATCAAATACATAGATGCTCTTTAGGTCATAGTGAAAATTGTGTTGGTTTCGTGAACTGTGTAAATTCATTTGAGGCCAATAATAACGGGGTTTACTGGAAATGAACTCTTGCATGTAGGAAGACACACCATGGAGTTTAACTCAGATTCTATAGGGAAATTCAGAAAAGTGTTCTCATCCATGAAACACAGTCTGTTTTAATGCAAGAAGCATGCTCTTCTTTCCAGCCTCTGCAATACAGCAAGAAACATGAGCATGGCCAGAAAAAAAGAACTGTGTTTCCTACTCATATGTACCATGTCTAGTTCACTCTGCTTATGAAACTGATACAAACCACAGCATCTCTTACATTGATGCTCTTTAGTTAATAGTGAAAAACCTGTTGGGTTTGTGATCTGTGTAAATTCATTTGAGCCGAAAATTCACTGTGTTTACAAGAAATGAATTCTTGCTTGTTGGAAGACACAGAGCATTTGGTTTAACTCCATTTCTGAAGGGAAATTCAGACCAGTGTTCTCATCCATGAAACACACTCTGTTTTAACGCAAGAAGCATGCTCATCTTTCCCCCGTCTGCAATACAGCAAGGAACATGAGCATTTCCAGAAAAAAAATAACTATGTTTCCTACTTATACGGACCATATCTAGTTCAACTCTGCTTATGAAACTGATACAAACCACAGCATCTCTTACATAGATACTCTTTACTTAATAGTGAAAATCGTATTGGTTTCGTGAACTGTGTAAATTCATTTGAGGCGAAAAACAACTGGGTTTACCAGAAATGAACTCTTGCTTGTAGGACGACATAGAGCATGGAGTTTAAGTCAGATTCTAAACGGAAATTCAGAAGAGTGATCTCATCCATGAAACACAGTCTGTTTTAACGCAAGAAGCATGCTCTTCTTTCCAGCATCTGCAATACTGCAATAACAAGAGCATGTCCAGAAAAAATTAACTGTGTTTCCTACTCATACGGACCATATCTAGTTCAATTCTGCTTATGAAACTGATACAAACCACAGCACCACTTACATAGATGCTCTTTAGTTAATAGTGAAAAACGTGTTGGGTTTGTGAACTGTGTAAATTGATATCAGGCGAAAATTCACTGACTTTACCAGAAATGAACTCTGGCTTGTAGGAAGACACAGAGCATTTGGTTTAACTCCATTTCTGAAGGGTAATTCAGAAGAGTGTTCTCATCCATGAAACACAGTCTGTTTTAATGCAAGAAGCATGATCTTCTTTCCAGCATCTACAATACAGCAAGAAACATGAGCACGGCCAGAAAAAAAGAACTGTGTTTCCTACTCATATGTACCATATCTAGTTCACTCTGCTTATGAAACCGATACAAACCACAGCATCTCTTACATTGATGCTCTTTAGTTAATAGTGATAAACCTGTTGGGTTTTTGAACTGTGTACATTCATTTGAGCCGATAATTCACTGTGTTTACAAGAAATGAATTCTTGCTTGTTGGAAGACACAGAGCATTTGGTTTAACTCCATTTCGGAAGGGAAATTCAGACCAGTGTTCTCATGCAAGAAACACACTCTGTTTTAACGCAAGAAGCATGCTCTTCTTTCCTGCTTCTGCAATACAGCAAGGAACATGAGCATGCCCAGAAAAAAAGAACTGTGTCTCCTAATCATACGGACCATATCTAGTTCAACTCTGCTAATGAAACTGATACAAACCACAGGATCAAATACATAGATGCTCTTTAGTTCATAGTGAAAATTGTGTTGGTTTCGTGAACTGTGTAAATTCATTTGAGGCCAATAATAACGGGGTTTACTGGAAATGAACTCTTGCATGTAGGAAGACACACCATGGAGTTTAACTCAGATTCTATAGGGAAATTCAGAAAAGTGTTCTCATCCATGAAACACAGTCTGTTTTAACGCAAGAAGCATGCTCTTCTTTCCAGCCTCTGCAATATAGCAAGAAACATGAGCATGGCCAGAAAAAAAGAACTGTGTTTCCTACTCATATGTACCATGTCTAGTTCACTCTGCTTATGAAACTGATACAAACCACAGCATCTCTTACATTGATGCTCTTTAGTTAATAGTGAAAAACCTGTTGGGTTTGTGATCTGTGTAAATTCATTTGAGCCGAAAATTCACTGTGTTTACAAGAAATGAATTCTTGCTTGTTGGAAGACACAGAGCATTTGGTTTAACTCCATTTCTGAAGGGACATTCAGACCAGTGTTCTCATCCATGAAACACACTCTGTTTTAACGCAAGAAGCATGCTCTTCTTTCCAGCGTCTGCAATACAGCAAGGAACATGAGCATTTCCAGAAAAAAATAACTATGTTTCCTACTTATACAGACCATATCTAGTTCAACTCTGCTTATGAAACTGATACAAACCACAGCATCTCTTACATAGATACTCTTTACTTAATAGTGAAAATCGTATTGGTTTCATGAACTGTGTAAATTCATTTGAGGCGACAAACAACTGGGTTTACCAGAAATGAACTCTTGCTTGTAGGACGACATAGAGCATGGAGTTTAAGTCCGATTCTAAACGGAAATTCAGAAGAGTGATCTCATCCATGAAACACAGTCTGTTTTAACGCAAGAAGCATGCTCTTCTTTCCAGCATCTGCAATACTGCAATAACAAGAGCATGTCCAGAAAAAATTAACTGTGTTTCCTACTCATACGGACCATATCTAGTTCAATTCTGCTTATGAAACTGATGCAAACCACAGCACCACTTACATAGATGCTCTTTAGTTAATAGTGAAAAACGTGTTGGGTTTGTGAACTGTGTAAATTGATATCAGGCGAAAATTCACTGACTTTACCAGAAATGAACTCTGGCTTGTAGGAAGACACAGAGCATTTGGTTTAACTCCATTTCTGAAGGGTAATTCAGAAGAGTGTTCTCATCCATGAAACACAGTCTGTTTTAATGCAAGAAGCATGCTCTTCTTTCCAGCATCTACAATACAGAAAGAAACATGAGCACGGCCAGAAAAAAAGAACTGTGTTTCCTACTCATATGTACCATATCTAGTTCACTCTGCTTATGAAACTGATACAAACCACAGCATCTCTTACATTGATGCTCTTTAGTTAATAGTGATAAACCTGTTGGGTTTTTGAACTGTGTACATTCATTTGAGCCGATAATTCACTGTGTTTACAAGAAATGAATTCTTGCTTGTTGGAAGACACAGAGCATTTGGTTTAACTCCATTTCTGAAGGGAAATTCAGACCAGTGTTCTCATGCAAGAAACACACTCTGTTTTAACGCAAGAAGCATGCTCTTCTTTCCTGCTTCTGCAATACAGCAAGGAACATGAGCATGCCCAGAAAAAAAGAACTGTGTCTCCTAATCATACGGACCATATCTAGTTCAACTCTGCTAATGAAACTGATACAAACCACAGGATCAAATACATAGATGCTCTTTAGTTCATAGTGAAAATTGTGTTGGTTTCGTGAACTGTGTAAATTCATTTGAGGCCAATAATAACGGGGTTTACTGGAAATGAACTCTTGCATGTAGGAAGACACACCATGGAGTTTAACTCAGATTCTATAGGGAAATTCAGAAAAGTGTTCTCATCCATGAAACACAGTCTGTTTTAACGCAAGAAGCATGCTCTTCTTTCCAGCCTCTGCAATATAGCAAGAAACATGAGCATGGCCAGAAAAAAAGAACTGTGTTTCCTACTCATATGTACCATGTCTAGTTCACTCTGCTTATGAAACTGATACAAACCACAGCATCTCTTACATTGATGCTCTTTAGTTAATAGTGAAAAACCTGTTGGGTTTGTGATCTGTGTAAATTCATTTGAGCCGAAAATTCACTGTGTTTACAAGAAATGAATTCTTGCTTGTTGGAAGACACAGAGCATTTGGTTTAACTCCATTTCTGAAGGGAAATTCAGACCAGTGTTCTCATCCATGAAACACAGTCTGTTTTAACGCAAGAAGCATGCTCTTCTTTCCAGCGTCTGCAATACAGCAAGGAACATGAGCATTTCCAGAAAAAAATAACTATGTTTCCTACTTATACAGACCATATCTAGTTCAACTCTGCTTATGAAACTGATACAAACCACAGCATCTCTTACATAGATACTCTTTACTTAATAGTGAAAATCGTATTGGTTTCGTGAACTGTGTAAATTCATTTGAGGCGAAAAACAACTGGGTTTACCAGAAATGAACTCTTGCTTGTAGGATGACATAGAGCATGGAGTTTAAGTCCGATTCTAAACGGAAATTCAGAAGAGTGATCTCATCCATGAAACACAGTCTGTTTTAACGCAAGAAGCATGCTCTTCTTTCCAGCATCTGCAATACTGCAAGAACAAGAGCATGTCCAGAAAAAATTAACTGTGTTTCCTACTCATACGGACCATATCTAGTTCAATTCTGCTTATGAAACTGATACAAACCACAGCACCACTTACATAGATGCTCTTTAGTTAATAGTGAAAAACGTGTTGGGTTTGTGAACTGTGTAAATTGATATCAGGCGAAAATTCACTGACTTTACCAGAAATGAACTCTGGCTTGTAGGAAGACACAGAGCATTTGGTTTAACTCCATTTCTGAAGGGTAATTCAGAAGAGTGTTCTCATCCATGAAACACAGTCTGTTTTAATGCAAGAAGCATGCTCTTCTTTCCAGCATCTACAATACAGCAAGAAACATGAGCACGGCCAGAAAAAAAGAACTGTGTTTCCTACTCATATGTACCATATCTAGTTCACTCTGCTTATGAAACTGATACAAACCACAGCATCTCTTACATTGATGCTCTTTAGTTAATAGTGATAAACCTGTTGGGTTTTTGAACTGTGTACATTCATTTGAGCCGATAATTCACTGTGTTTACAAGAAATGAATTCTTGCTTGTTGGAAGACACAGAGCATTTGGTTTAACTCCATTTCTGAAGGGAAATTCAGACCAGTGTTCTCATGCAAGAAACACACTCTGTTTTAACGCAAGAAGCATGCTCTTCTTTCCTGCTTCTGCAATACAGCAAGGAACATGAGCATGCCCAGAAAAAAAGAACTGTGTCTCCTAATCATACGGACCATATCTAGTTCAACTCTGCTAATGAAACTGATACAAACCACAGGATCAAATACATAGATGGTCTTTAGTTCATAGTGAAAATTGTGTTGGTTTCGTGAACTGTGTAAATTCATTTGAGGCCAATAATAACGGGGTTTACTGGAAATGAACTCTTGCATGTAGGAAGACACACCATGGAGTTTAACTCAGATTCTATACGGAAATTCAGAAAAGTGTTCTCATCCATGAAACACAGTCTGTTTTACCGCAAGAAGCATGCTCTTCTTTCCAGCCTCTGCAATATAGCAAGAAACATGAGCATGGCCAGAAAAAAAGAACTGTGTTTCCTACTCATATGTACCATGTCTAGTTCACTCTGCTTATGAAACTGATACAAACCACAGCATCTCTTACATTGATGCTCTTTAGTTAATAGTGAAAAACCTGTTGGGTTTGTGATCTGTGTAAATTCATTTGAGCCGAAAATTCACTGTGTTTACAAGAAATGAATTCTTGCTTGTTGGAAGACACAGAGCATTTGGTTTAACTCCATTTCTGAAGGGAAATTCAGACCAGTGTTCTCATCCATGAAACACAGTCTGTTTTAACGCAAGAAGCATGCTCTTCTTTCCAGCGTCTGCAATACAGCAAGGAACATGAGCATTTCCAGAAAAAAATAACTATGTTTCCTACTTATACAGACCATATCTAGTTCAACTCTGCTTATGAAACTGATACAAACCACAGCATCTCTTACATAGATACTCTTTACTTAATAGTGAAAATCGTATTGGTTTCGTGAACTGTGTAAATTCATTTGAGGCGAAAAACAACTGGGTTTACCAGAAATGAACTCTTGCTTGTAGGATGACATAGAGCATGGAGTTTAAGTCCGATTCTAAACGGAAATTCAGAAGAGTGATCTCATCCATGAAACACAGTCTGTTTTAACGCAAGAAGCATGCTCTTCTTTCCAGCATCTGCAATACTGCAAGAACAAGAGCATGTCCAGAAAAAATTAACTGTGTTTCCTACTCATACGGACCATATCTAGTTCAATTCTGCTTATGAAACTGATACAAACCACAGCACCACTTACATAGATGCTCTTTAGTTAATAGTGAAAAACGTGTTGGGTTTGTGAACTGTGTAAATTGATATCAGTCGAAAATTCACTGACTTTACCAGAAATGAACTCTGGCTTGTAGGAAGACACAGAGCATTTGGTTTAACTCCATTTCTGAAGGGTAATTCAGAAGAGTGTTCTCATCCATGAAACACAGTCTGTTTTAATGCAAGAAGCATGCTCCTCTTTCCAGCATCTGCAATACAGCAAGAAACATGAGCACGGCCAGAAAAAAAGAACTGTGTTTCCTAATCATATGTACCATATCTAGTTCAACTCTGCTTATGAAACTGATACAAACCACAGCATCTCTTACATTGATGCTCTTTAGTTAATAGTGATAAACCTGTTGGGTTTTTGAACTGTGTACATTCATTTGAGCCGATAATTCACTGTGTTTACAAGAAATGAATTCTTGCTTGTTGGAAGACACAGAGCATTTGGTTTAACTCCATTTCTGAAGGGAAATTCAGACCAGTGTTCTCATGCAAGAAACACACTCTGTTTTAACGCAAGAAGCATGCTCTTCTTTCCTGCTTCTGCAATACAGCAAGGAACATGAGCATGCCCAGAAAAAAAGAACTGTGTCTCCTAATCATACGGACCATATCTAGTTCAACTCTGCTAATGAAACTGATACAAACCACTGGATCAAATACATAGATGCTCTTTAGGTCATAGTGAAAATTGTGTTGGTTTCGTGAACTGTGTAAATTCATTTGAGGCCAATAATAACGGGGTTTACTGGAAATGAACTCTTGCATGTAGGAAGACACACCATGGAGTTTAACTCAGATTCTATAGGGAAATTCAGAAAAGTGTTCTCATCCATGAAACACAGTCTGTTTTAATGCAAGAAGCATGCTCTTCTTTCCAGCCTCTGCAATACAGCAAGAAACATGAGCATGGCCAGAAAAAAAGAACTGTGTTTCCTACTCATATGTACCATGTCTATTTCACTCTGCTTATGAAACTGATACAAACCACAGCATCTCTTACATTGATGCTCTTTAGTTAATAGTGAAAAACCTGTTGGGTTTGTGATCTGTGTAAATTCATTTGAGCCGAAAATTCACTGTGTTTACAAGAAATGAATTCTTGCTTGTTGGAAGACACAGAGCATTTGGTTTAACTCCATTTCTGAAGGGAAATTCAGACCAGTGTTCTCATCCATGAAACACACTCTGTTTTAACGCAAGAAGCATGCTCATCTTTCCCCCGTCTGCAATACAGCAAGGAACATGAGCATTTCCAGAAAAAAAATAACTATGTTTCCTACTTATACGGACCATATCTAGTTCAACTCTGCTTATGAAACTGATACAAACCACAGCATCTCTTACATAGATACTCTTTACTTAATTGTGAAAATCGTATTGGTTTCGTGAACTGTGTAAATTCATTTGAGGCGAAAAACAACTGGGTTTACCAGAAATGAACTCTTGCTTGTAGGACGACATAGAGCATGGAGTTTAAGTCAGATTCTAAACGGAAATTCAGAAGAGTGATCTCATCCATGAAACACAGTCTGTTTTAACGCAAGAAGCATGCTCTTCTTTCCAGCATCTGCAATACTGCAATAACAAGAGCATGTCCAGAAAAAATTAACTGTGTTTCCTACTCATACGGACCATATCTAGTTCAATTCTGCTTATGAAACTGATACAAACCACAGCACCACTTACATAGATGCTCTTTAGTTAATAGTGAAAAACGTGTTGGGTTTGTGAACTGTGTAAATTGATATCAGGCGAAAATTCACTGACTTTACCAGAAATGAACTCTGGCTTGTAGGAAGACACAGAGCATTTGGTTTAACTCCATTTCTGAAGGGTAATTCAGAAGAGTGTTCTCATCCATGAAACACAGTCTGTTTTAATGCAAGAAGCATGATCTTCTTTCCAGCATCTACAATACAGCAAGAAACATGAGCACGGCCAGAAAAAAAGAACTGTGTTTCCTACTCATATGTACCATATCTAGTTCACTCTGCTTATGAAACCGATACAAACCACAGCATCTCTTACATTGATGCTCTTTAGTTAATAGTGATAAACCTGTTGGGTTTTTGAACTGTGTACATTCATTTGAGCCGATAATTCACTGTGTTTACAAGAAATGAATTCTTGCTTGTTGGAAGACACAGAGCATTTGGTTTAACTCCATTTCTGAAGGGAAATTCAGACCAGTGTTCTCATGCAAGAAACACACTCTGTTTTAACGCAAGAAGCATGCTCTTCTTTCCTGCTTCTGCAATACAGCAAGGAACATGAGCATGCCCAGAAAAAAAGAACTGTGTCTCCTAATCATACGGACCATATCTAGTTCAACTCTGCTAATGAAACTGATACAAACCACAGGATCAAATACATAGATGCTCTTTAGTTCATAGTGAAAATTGTGTTGGTTTCGTGAACTGTGTAAATTCATTTGAGGCCAATAATAACGGGGTTTACTGGAAATGAACTCTTGCATGTAGGAAGACACACCATGGAGTTTAACTCAGATTCTATAGGGAAATTCAGAAAAGTGTTCTCATCCATGAAACACAGTCTGTTTTAACGCAAGAAGCATGCTCTTCTTTCCAGCCTCTGCAATATAGCAAGAAACATGAGCATGGCCAGAAAAAAAGAACTGTGTTTCCTACTCATATGTACCATGTCTAGTTCACTCTGCTTATGAAACTGATACAAACCACAGCATCTCTTACATTGATGCTCTTTAGTTAATAGTGAAAAACCTGTTGGGTTTGTGATCTGTGTAAATTCATTTGAGCCGAAAATTCACTGTGTTTACAAGAAATGAATTCTTGCTTGTTGGAAGACACAGAGCATTTGGTTTAACTCCATTTCTGAAGGGACATTCAGACCAGTGTTCTCATCCATGAAACACACACTGTTTTAACGCAAGAAGCATGCTCTTCTTTCCAGCGTCTGCAATACAGCAAGGAACATGAGCATTTCCAGAAAAAAATAACTATGTTTCCTACTTATACAGACCATATCTAGTTCAACTCTGCTTATGAAACTGATACAAACCACAGCATCTCTTACATAGATACTCTTTACTTAATAGTGAAAATCGTATTGGTTTCATGAACTGTGTAAATTCATTTGAGGCGACAAACAACTGGGTTTACCAGAAATGAACTCTTGCTTGTAGGACGACATAGAGCATGGAGTTTAAGTCCGATTCTAAACGGAAATTCAGAAGAGTGATCTCATCCATGAAACACAGTCTGTTTTAACGCAAGAAGCATGCTCTTCTTTCCAGCATCTGCAATACTGCAATAACAAGAGCATGTCCAGAAAAAATTAACTGTGTTTCCTACTCATACGGACCATATCTAGTTCAATTCTGCTTATGAAACTGATGCAAACCACAGCACCACTTACATAGATGCTCTTTAGTTAATAGTGAAAAACGTGTTGGGTTTGTGAACTGTGTAAATTGATATCAGGCGAAAATTCACTGACTTTACCAGAAATGAACTCTGGCTTGTAGGAAGACACAGAGCATTTGGTTTAACTCCATTTCTGAAGGGTAATTCAGAAGAGTGTTCTCATCCATGAAACACAGTCTGTTTTAATGCAAGAAGCATGCTCTTCTTTCCAGCATCTACAATACAGCAAGAAACATGAGCACGGCCAGAAAAAAAGAACTGTGTTTCCTACTCATATGTACCATATCTAGTTCACTCTGCTTATGAAACTGATACAAACCACAGCATCTCTTACATTGATGCTCTTTAGTTAATAGTGATAAACCTGTTGGGTTTTTGAACTGTGTACATTCATTTGAGCCGATAATTCACTGTGTTTACAAGAAATGAATTCTTGCTTGTTGGAAGACACAGAGCATTTGGTTTAACTCCATTTCTGAAGGGAAATTCAGACCAGTGTTCTCATGCAAGAAACACACTCTGTTTTAACGCAAGAAGCATGCTCTTCTTTCCTGCTTCTGCAATACAGCAAGGAACATGAGCATGCCCAGAAAAAAAGAACTGTGTCTCCTAATCATACGGACCATATCTAGTTCAACTCTGCTAATGAAACTGATACAAACCACAGGATCAAATACATAGATGGTCTTTAGTTCATAGTGAAAATTGTGTTGGTTTCGTGAACTGTGTAAATTCATTTGAGGCCAATAATAACGGGGTTTACTGGAAATGAACTCTTGCATGTAGGAAGACACACCATGGAGTTTAACTCAGATTCTATAGGGAAATTCAGAAAAGTGTTCTCATCCATGAAACACAGTCTGTTTTACCGCAAGAAGCATGCTCTTCTTTCCAGCCTCTGCAATATAGCAAGAAACATGAGCATGGCCAGAAAAAAAGAACTGTGTTTCCTACTCATATGTACCATGTCTAGTTCACTCTGCTTATGAAACTGATACAAACCACAGCATCTCTTACATTGATGCTCTTTAGTTAATAGTGAAAAACCTGTTGGGTTTGTGATCTGTGTAAATTCATTTGAGCCGAAAATTCACTGTGTTTACAAGAAATGAATTCTTGCTTGTTGGAAGACACAGAGCATTTGGTTTAACTCCATTTCTGAAGGGAAATTCAGACCAGTGTTCTCATCCATGAAACACAGTCTGTTTTAACGCAAGAAGCATGCTCTTCTTTCTGCGTCTGCAATACAGCAAGGAACATGAGCATTTCCAGAAAAAAATAACTATGTTTCCTACTTATACAGACCATATCTAGTTCAACTCTGCTTATGAAACTGATACAAACCACAGCATCTCTTACATAGATACTCTTTACTTAATAGTGAAAATCGTATTGGTTTCGTGAACTGTGTAAATTCATTTGAGGCGAAAAACAACTGGGTTTACCAGAAATGAACTCTTGCTTGTAGGATGACATAGAGCATGGAGTTTAAGTCCGATTCTAAATGGAAATTCAGAAGAGTGATCTCATCCATGAAACACAGTCTGTTTTAACGCAAGAAGCATGCTCTTCTTTCCAGCATCTGCAATACTGCAAGAACAAGAGCATGTCCAGAAAAAATTAACTGTGTTTCCTACTCATACGGACCATATCTAGTTCAATTCTGCTTATGAAACTGATACAAACCACAGCACCACTTACATAGATGCTCTTTAGTTAATAGTGAAAAACGTGTTGGGTTTGTGAACTGTGTAAATTGATATCAGGCGAAAATTCACTGACTTTACCAGAAATGAACTCTGGCTTGTAGGAAGACACAGAGCATTTGGTTTAACTCCATTTCTGAAGGGTAATTCAGAAGAGTGTTCTCATCCATGAAACACAGTCTGTTTTAATGCAAGAAGCATGCTCCTCTTTCCAGCATCTGCAATACAGCAAGAAACATGAGCACGGCCAGAAAAAAAGAACTGTGTTTCCTAATCATATGTACCATATCTAGTTCAACTCTGCTTATGAAACTGATACAAACCACAGCATCTCTTACATTGATGCTCTTTAGTTAATAGTGATAAACCTGTTGGGTTTTTGAACTGTGTACATTCATTTGAGCCGATAATTCACTGTGTTTACAAGAAATGAATTCTTGCTTGTTGGAAGACACAGAGCATTTGGTTTAACTCCATTTCTGAAGGGAAATTCAGACCAGTGTTCTCATGCAAGAAACACACTCTGTTTTAACGCAAGAAGCATGCTCTTCTTTCCTGCTTCTGCAATACAGCAAGGAACATGAGCATGCCCAGAAAAAAAGAACTGTGTCTCCTAATCATACGGACCATATCTAGTTCAACTCTGCTAATGAAACTGATACAAACCACAGGATCAAATACATAGATGCTCTTTAGTTCATAGTGAAAATTGTGTTGGTTTCGTGAACTGTGTAAATTCATTTGAGGCCAATAATAACGGGGTTTACTGGAAATGAACTCTTGCATGTAGGAAGACACACCATGGAGTTTAACTCAGATTCTATAGGGAAATTCAGAAAAGTGTTCTCATCCATGAAACACAGTCTGTTTTAATGCAAGAAGCATGCTCTTCTTTCCAGCCTCTGCAATACAGCAAGAAACATGAGCATGGCCAGAAAAAAAGAACTGTGTTTCCTACTCATATGTACCATGTCTAGTTCACTCTGCTTATGAAACTGATACAAACCACAGCATCTCTTACATTGATGCTCTTTAGTTAATAGTGATAAACCTGTTGGGTTTTTGAACTGTGTACATTCATTTGAGCCGATAATTCACTGTGTTTACAAGAAATGAATTCTTGCTTGTTGGAAGACACAGAGCATTTGGTTTAACTCCATTTCTGAAGGGAAATTCAGACCAGTGTTCTCATGCAAGAAACACACTCTGTTTTAACGCAAGAAGCATGCTCTTCTTTCCTGCTTCTGCAATACAGCAAGGAACATGAGCATGCCCAGAAAAAAAGAACTGTGTCTCCTAATCATACGGACCATATCTAGTTCAACTCTGCTAATGAAACTGATACAAACCACAGGATCAAATACATAGATGGTCTTTAGTTCATAGTGAAAATTGTGTTGGTTTCGTGAACTGTGTAAATTCATTTGAGGCCAATAATAACGGGGTTTACTGGAAATGAACTCTTGCATGTAGGAAGACACACCATGGAGTTTAACTCAGATTCTATAGGGAAATTCAGAAAAGTGTTCTCATCCATGAAACACAGTCTGTTTTACCGCAAGAAGCATGCTCTTCTTTCCAGCCTCTGCAATATAGCAAGAAACATGAGCATGGCCAGAAAAAAAGAACTGTGTTTCCTACTCATATGTACCATGTCTAGTTCACTCTGCTTATGAAACTGATACAAACCACAGCATCTCTTACATTGATGCTCTTTAGTTAATAGTGAAAAACCTGTTGGGTTTGTGATCTGTGTAAATTCATTTGAGCCGAAAATTCACTGTGTTTACAAGAAATGAATTCTTGCTTGTTGGAAGACACAGAGCATTTGGTTTAACTCCATTTCTGAAGGGAAATTCAGACCAGTGTTCTCATCCATGAAACACAGTCTGTTTTAACGCAAGAAGCATGCTCTTCTTTCTGCGTCTGCAATACAGCAAGGAACATGAGCATTTCCAGAAAAAAATAACTATGTTTCCTACTTATACAGACCATATCTAGTTCAACTCTGCTTATGAAACTGATACAAACCACAGCATCTCTTACATAGATACTCTTTACTTAATAGTGAAAATCGTATTGGTTTCGTGAACTGTGTAAATTCATTTGAGGCGAAAAACAACTGGGTTTACCAGAAATGAACTCTTGCTTGTAGGATGACATAGAGCATGGAGTTTAAGTCCGATTCTAAATGGAAATTCAGAAGAGTGATCTCATCCATGAAACACAGTCTGTTTTAACGCAAGAAGCATGCTCTTCTTTCCAGCATCTGCAATACTGCAAGAACAAGAGCATGTCCAGAAAAAATTAACTGTGTTTCCTACTCATACGGACCATATCTAGTTCAATTCTGCTTATGAAACTGATACAAACCACAGCACCACTTACATAGATGCTCTTTAGTTAATAGTGAAAAACGTGTTGGGTTTGTGAACTGTGTAAATTGATATCAGGCGAAAATTCACTGACTTTACCAGAAATGAACTCTGGCTTGTAGGAAGACACAGAGCATTTGGTTTAACTCCATTTCTGAAGGGTAATTCAGAAGAGTGTTCTCATCCATGAAACACAGTCTGTTTTAATGCAAGAAGCATGCTCCTCTTTCCAGCATCTGCAATACAGCAAGAAACATGAGCACGGCCAGAAAAAAAGAACTGTGTTTCCTAATCATATGTACCATATCTAGTTCAACTCTGCTTATGAAACTGATACAAACCACAGCATCTCTTACATTGATGCTCTTTAGTTAATAGTGATAAACCTGTTGGGTTTTTGAACTGTGTACATTCATTTGAGCCGATAATTCACTGTGTTTACAAGAAATGAATTCTTGCTTGTTGGAAGACACAGAGCATTTGGTTTAACTCCATTTCTGAAGGGAAATTCAGACCAGTGTTCTCATGCAAGAAACACACTCTGTTTTAACGCAAGAAGCATGCTCTTCTTTCCTGCTTCTGCAATACAGCAAGGAACATGAGCATGCCCAGAAAAAAAGAACTGTGTCTCCTAATCATACGGACCATATCTAGTTCAACTCTGCTAATGAAACTGATACAAACCACAGGATCAAATACATAGATGCTCTTTAGTTCATAGTGAAAATTGTGTTGGTTTCGTGAACTGTGTAAATTCATTTGAGGCCAATAATAACGGGGTTTACTGGAAATGAACTCTTGCATGTAGGAAGACACACCATGGAGTTTAACTCAGATTCTATAGGGAAATTCAGAAAAGTGTTCTCATCCATGAAACACAGTCTGTTTTAATGCAAGAAGCATGCTCTTCTTTCCAGCCTCTGCAATACAGCAAGAAACATGAGCATGGCCAGAAAAAAAGAACTGTGTTTCCTACTCATATGTACCATGTCTAGTTCACTCTGCTTATGAAACTGATACAAACCACAGCATCTCTTACATTGATGCTCTTTAGTTAATAGTGATAAACCTGTTGGGTTTTTGAACTGTGTACATTCATTTGAGCCGATAATTCACTGTGTTTACAAGAAATGAATTCTTGCTTGTTGGAAGACACAGAGCATTTGGTTTAACTCCATTTCTGAAGGGAAATTCAGACCAGTGTTCTCATGCAAGAAACACACTCTGTTTTAACGCAAGAAGCATGCTCTTCTTTCCTGCTTCTGCAATACAGCAAGGAACATGAGCATGCCCAGAAAAAAAGAACTGTGTCTCCTAATCATACGGACCATATCTAGTTCAACTCTGCTAATGAAACTGATACAAACCACAGGATCAAATACATAGATGCTCTTTAGTTCATAGTGAAAATTGTGTTGGTTTCGTGAACTGTGTAAATTCATTTGAGGCCAATAATAACGGGGTTTACTGGAAATGAACTCTTGCATGTAGGAAGACACACCATGGAGTTTAACTCAGATTCTATAGGGAAATTCAGAAAAGTGTTCTCATCCATGAAACACAGTCTGTTTTAACGCAAGAAGCATGCTCTTCTTTCCAGCCTCTGCAATATAGCAAGAAACATGAGCATGGCCAGAAAAAAAGAACTGTGTTTCCTACTCATATGTACCATGTCTAGTTCACTCTGCTTATGAAACTGATACAAACCACAGCATCTCTTACATTGATGCTCTTTAGTTAATAGTGAAAAACCTGTTGGGTTTGTGATCTGTGTAAATTCATTTGAGCCGAAAATTCACTGTGTTTACAAGAAATGAATTCTTGCTTGTTGGAAGACACAGAGCATTTGGTTTAACTCCATTTCTGAAGGGAAATTCAGACCAGTGTTCTCATCCATGAAACACAGTCTGTTTTAACGCAAGAAACATGCTCTTCTTTCCAGCGTCTGCAATACAGCAAGGAACATGAGCATTTCCAGAAAAAAATAACTATGTTTCCTACTTATACAGACCATATCTAGTTCAACTCTGCTTATGAAACTGATACAAACCACAGCATCTCTTACATAGATACTCTTTACTTAATAGTGAAAATCGTATTGGTTTCGTGAACTGTGTAAATTCATTTGAGGCGAAAAACAACTGGGTTTACCAGAAATGAACTCTTGCTTGTAGGATGACATAGAGCATGGAGTTTAAGTCCGATTCTAAACGGAAATTCAGAAGAGTGATCTCATCCATGAAACACAGTCTGTTTTAACGCAAGAAGCATGCTCTTCTTTCCAGCATCTGCAATACTGCAAGAACAAGAGCATGTCCAGAAAAAATTAACTATGTTTCCTACTCATACGGACCATATCTAGTTCAATTCTGCTTATGAAACTGATACAAACCACAGCACCACTTACATAGATGCTCTTTAGTTAATAGTGAAAAACGTGTTGGGTTTGTGAACTGTGTAAATTGATATCAGTCGAAAATTCACTGACTTTACCAGAAATGAACTCTGGCTTGTAGGAAGACACAGAGCATTTGGTTTAACTCCATTTCTGAAGGGTAATTCAGAAGAGTGTTCTCATCCATGAAACACAGTCTGTTTTAATGCAAGAAGCATGCTCCTCTTTCCAGCATCTGCAATACAGCAAGAAACATGAGCACGGCCAGAAAAAAAGAACTGTGTTTCCTACTCATATGTACCATATCTAGTTCAACTCTGCTTATGAAACTGATACAAACCACAGCATCTCTTACATTGATGCTCTTTAGTTAATAGTGAAAAACCTGTTGTGTTTTTGAACTGTGTACATTCATTTGAGCCGATAATTCACTGTGTTTACAAGAAATGAATTCTTGCTTGTTGGAAGACACAGAGCATTTGGTTTAACTCCATTTCTGAAGGGAAATTCAGACCAGTGTTCTCATGCAAGAAACACACTCTGTTTTAACGCAAGAAGCATGCTCTTCTTTCCTGCTTCTGCAATACAGCAAGGAACATGAGCATGCCCAGAAAAAAAGAACTGTGTCTCCTAATCATACGGACCATATCTAGTTCAACTCTGCTAATGAAACTGATACAAACCACAGGATCAAATACATAGATGCTCTTTAGTTCATAGTGAAAATTGTGTTGGTTTCGTGAACTGTGTAAATTCATTTGAGGCCAATAATAACGGGGTTTACTGGAAATGAACTCTTGCATGTAGGAAGACACACCATGGAGTTTAACTCAGATTCTATAGGAAAATTCAGAAAAGTGTTCTCATCCATGAAACACAGTCTGTTTTACCGCAAGAAGCATGCTCTTCTTTCCAGCCTCTGCAATATAGCAAGAAACATGAGCATGGCCAGAAAAAAAGAACTGTGTTTCCTACTCACATGTACCATGTCTAGTTCACTCTGCTTATGAAACTGATACAAACCACAGCATCTCTTACATTGATGCTCTTTAGTTAATAGTGAAAAACCTGTTGGGTTTGTGATCTGTGTAAATTCATTTGAGCCGAAAATTCACTGTGTTTACAAGAAATGAATTCTTGCTTGTTGGAAGACACAGAGCATTTGGTTTAACTCCATTTCTGAAGGGAAATTCAGACCAGTGTTCTCATCCATGAAACACAGTCTGTTTTAACGCAAGAAGCATGCTCTTCTTTCCAGCGTCTACAATACAGCAATGAACATGAGCATTTCCAGAAAAAAATAACTATGTTTCCTACTTATACAGACCATATCTAGTTCAACTCTGCTTATGAAACTGATACAAACCACAGCATCTCTTACATAGATACTCTTTACTTAATAGTGAAAATCGTATTGGTTTCGTGAACTGTGTAAATTCATTTGAGGCGAAAAACAACTGGGTTTACCAGAAATGAACTCTTGCTTGTAGGATGACATAGAGCATGGAGTTTAAGTCCGATTCTAAACGGAAATTCAGAAGAGTGATCTCATCCATGAAACACAGTCTGTTTTAACGCAAGAAGCATGCTCTTCTTTCCAGCATCTGCAATACTGCAAGAACAAGAGCATGTCCAGAAAAAAATTAACTGTGTTTCCTACTCATACGGACCATATCTAGTTCAATTCTGCTTAGGAAACTGATACAAACCACAGCACCACTTACATAGATGCTCCTTAGTTAATAGTGAAAAACGTGCTGGGTTTGTGAACTGTGTAAATTGATATCAGTCGAAAATTCACTGACTTTACCAGAAATGAACTCTGGCTTGTAGGAAGACACAGAGCATTTGGTTTAACTCCATTTCTGAAGGGTAATTCAGAAGAGTGTTCTCATCCATGAAACACAGTCTGTTTTAATGCAAGAAGCATGCTCCTCTTTCCAGCATCTGCAATACAGCAAGAAACATGAGCACGGCCAGAAAAAAAGAACTGTGTTTCCTACTCATATGTACCATATCTAGTTCACTCTGCTTATGAAACTGATACAAACCACAGCATCTCTTACATTGATGCTCTTTAGTTAATAGTGATAAACCTGTTGGGTTTTTGAACTGTGTACATTCATTTGAGCCGATAATTCACTGTGTTTACAAGAAATGAATTCTTGCTTGTTGGAAGACACAGAGCATTTGGTTTAACTCCATTTCTGAAGGGAAATTCAGACCAGTGTTCTCATGCAAGAAACACACTCTGTTTTAACGCAAGAAGCATGCTCTTCTTTCCTGCTTCTGCAATACAGCAAGGAACATGAGCATGCCCAGAAAAAAAGAACTGTGTCTCCTAATCATACGGACCATATCTAGTTCAACTCTGCTAATGAAACTGATACAAACCACAGGATCAAATACATAGATGCTCTTTAGTTCATAGTGAAAATTGTGTTGGTTTCGTGAACTGTGTAAATTCATTTGAGGCCAATAATAACGGGGTTTACTGGAAATGAACTCTTGCATGTAGGAAGACACACCATGGAGTTTAACTCAGATTCTATAGGGAAATTCAGAAAAGTGTTCTCATCCATGAAACACAGTCTGTTTTAATGCAAGAAGCATGCTCTTCATTCCAGCCTCTGCAATACAGCAAGAAACATGAGCATGGCCAGAAAAAAAGAACTGTGTTTCCTACTCATATGTACCATGTCTAGTTCACTCTGCTTATGAAACTGATACAAACCACAGCATCTCTTACATTGATGCTCTTTAGTTAATAGTGATAAACCTGTTGGGTTTTTGAACTGTGTACATTCATTTGAGCCGATAATTCACTGTGTTTACAAGAAATGAATTCTTGCTTGTTGGAAGACACAGAGCATTTGGTTTAACTCCATTTCTGAAGGGAAATTCAGACCAGTGTTCTCATGCAAGAAACACACTCTGTTTTAACGCAAGAAGCATGCTCTTCTTTCCTGCTTCTGCAATACAGCAAGGAACATGAGCATGCCCAGAAAAAAAGAACTGTGTCTCCTAATCATACGGACCATATCTAGTTCAACTCTGCTAATGAAACTGATACAAACCACAGGATCAAATACATAGATGCTCTTTAGTTCATAGTGAAAATTGTGTTGGTTTCGTGAACTGTGTAAATTCATTTGAGGCCAATAATAACGGGGTTTACTGGAAATGAACTCTTGCATGTAGGAAGACACACCATGGAGTTTAACTCAGATTCTATAGGGAAATTCAGAAAAGTGTTCTCATCCATGAAACACAGTCTGTTTTAACGCAAGAAGCATGCTCTTCTTTCCAGCCTCTGCAATATAGCAAGAAACATGAGCATGGCCAGAAAAAAAGAACTGTGTTTCCTACTCATATGTACCATGTCTAGTTCACTCTGCTTATGAAACTGATACAAACCACAGCATCTCTTACATTGATGCTCTTTAGTTAATAGTGAAAAACCTGTTGGGTTTGTGATCTGTGTAAATTCATTTGAGCCGAAAATTCACTGTGTTTACAAGAAATGAATTCTTGCTTGTTGGAAGACACAGAGCATTTGGTTTAACTCCATTTCTGAAGGGAAATTCAGACCAGTGTTCTCATCCATGAAACACAGTCTGTTTTAACGCAAGAAGCATGCTCTTCTTTCCAGCGTCTGCAATACAGCAAGGAACATGAGCATTTCCAGAAAAAAATAACTATGTTTCCTACTTATACAGACCATATCTAGTTCAACTCTGCTTATGAAACTGATACAAACCACAGCATCTCTTACATAGATACTCTTTACTTAATAGTGAAAATCGTATTGGTTTCGTGAACTGTGTAAATTCATTTGAGGCGAAAAACAACTGGGTTTACCAGAAATGAACTCTTGCTTGTAGGATGACATAGAGCATGGAGTTTAAGTCCGATTCTAAACGGAAATTCAGAAGAGTGATCTCATCCATGAAACACAGTCTGTTTTAACGCAAGAAGCATGCTCTTCTTTCCAGCATCTGCAATACTGCAAGAACAAGAGCATGTCCAGAAAAAATTAACTGTGTTTCCTACTCATACGGACCATATCTAGTTCAATTCTGCTTAGGAAACTGATACAAACCACAGCACCACTTACATAGATGCTCTTTAGTTAATAGTGAAAAACGTGTTGGGTTTGTGAACTGTGTAAATTGATATCAGTCGAAAATTCACTGACTTTACCAGAAATGAACTCTGGCTTGTAGGAAGACACAGAGCATTTGGTTTAACTCCATTTCTGAGGGGAAATTCAGACCTGTGTTTTCATCCATGAAACACAGTCTGTTTTAATGCAAGAAGCATGCTCCTCTTTCCAGCATCTGCAATACAGCAAGAAACATGAGCACGGCCAGAAAAAAAGAACTGTGTTTCCTACTCATATGTACCATATCTAGTTCACTCTGCTTATGAAACTGATACAAACCACAGCATCTCTTACATTGATGCTCTTTAGTTAATAGTGATAAACCTGTTGGGTTTTTGAACTGTGTACATTCATTTGAGCCGATAATTCACTGTGTTTACAAGAAATGAATTCTTGCTTGTTGGAAGACACAGAGCATTTGGTTTAACTCCATTTCTGAAGGGAAATTCAGACCAGTGTTGTCATGCAAGAAACACACTCTGTTTTAACGCAAGAAGCATGCTCTTCTTTCCTGCTTCTGCAATACAGCAAGGAACATGAGCATGCCCAGAAAAAAAGAACTGTGTCTCCTAATCATACGGACCATATCTAGTTCAACTCTGCTAATGAAACTGATACAAACCACAGGATCAAATACATAGATGCTCTTTAGTTCATAGTGAAAATTGTGTTGGTTTCGTGAACTGTGTAAATTCATTTGAGGCCAATAATAACGGGGTTTACTGGAAATGAACTCTTGCCTGTAGGAAGACACACCATGGAGTTTAACTCAGATTCTATAGGAAAATTCAGAAAAGTGTTCTCATCCATGAAACACAGTCTGTTTTACCGCAAGAAGCATGCTCTTCTTTCCAGCCTCTGCAATATAGCAAGAAACATGAGCATGGCCAGAAAAAAAGAACTGTGTTTCCTACTCATATGTACCATGTCTAGTTCACTCTGCTTATGAAACTGATACAAACCACAGCATCTCTTACATTGATGCTCTTTAGTTAATAGTGAAAAACCTGTTGGGTTTGTGATCTGTGTAAATTCATTTGAGCCGAAAATTCACTGTGTTTACAAGAAATGAATTCTTGCTTGTTGGAAGACACAGAGCATTTGGTTTAACTCCATTTCTGAAGGGAAATTCAGACCAGTGTTCTCATCCATGAAACACAGTCTGTTTTAACGCAAGAAGCATGCTCTTCTTTCCAGCGTCTGCAATACAGCAAGGAACATGAGCATTTCCAGAAAAAAATAACTATGTTTCCTACTTATACAGACCATATCTAGTTCAACTCTGCTTATGAAACTGATACAAACCACAGCATCTCTTACATAGATACTCTTTACTTAATAGTGATAATCGTATTGGTTTCGTGAACTGTGTAAATTCATTTGAGGCGAAAAACAACTGGGTTTACCAGAAATGAACTCTTGCTTGTAGGATGACATAGAGCATGGAGTTTAAGTCCGATTCTAAACGGAAATTCAGAAGAGTGATCTCATCCATGAAACACAGTCTGTTTTAACGCAAGAAGCATGCTCTTCTTTCCAGCATCTGCAATACTGCAAGAACAAGAGCATGTCCAGAAAAAATTAACTGTGTTTCCTACTCATACGGACCATATCTAGTTCAATTCTGCTTATGAAACTGATACAAACCACAGCACCACTTACATAGATGCTCTTTAGTTAATAGTGAAAAACGTGTTGGGTTTGTGAACTGTGTAAATTGATATCAGCCGAAAATTCACTGACTTTACTAGAAATGAACTCTGGCTTGTAGGAAGACACAGAGCATTTGGTTTGACTCCATTTCTGAAGGGTAATTCAGAAGAGTGTTCTCATCCATGAAACACAGTCTGTTTTAATGCAAGAAGCATGCTCCTCTTTCCAGCATCTGCAATACAGCAAGAAACATGAGCACGGCCAGAAAAAAAGAACTGTGTTTCCTACTCATATGTACCATATCTAGTTCAACTCTGCTTATGAAACTGATACAAACCACAGCATCTCTTACATTGATGCTCTTTAGTTAATAGTGATAAACCTGTTGGGTTTTTGAACTGTGTACATTCATTTGAGCCGATAATTCACTGTGTTTACAAGAAATGAATTCTTGCTTGTTGGAAGACACAGAGCATTTGGTTTAACTCCATTTCTGAAGGGAAATTCAGACCAGTGTTCTCATGCAAGAAACACACTCTGTTTTAACGCAAGAAGCATGCTCTTCTTTCCTGCTTCTGCAATACAGCAAGGAACATGAGCATGCCCAGAAAAAAAGAACTGTGTCTCCTAATCATACGGACCATATCTAGTTCAACTCTGCTAATGAAACTGATACAAACCACAGGATCAAATACATAGATGCTCTTTAGTTCATAGTGAAAATTGTGTTGGTTTCGTGAACTGTGTAAATTCATTTGAGGCCAATAATAACGGGGTTTACTGGAAATGAACTCTTGCATGTAGGAAGACACACCATGGAGTTTAACTCAGATTCTATAGGGAAATTCAGAAAAGTGTTCTCATCCATGAAACACAGTCTGTTTTAACGCAAGAAGCATGCTCTTCTTTCCAGCCTCTGCAATATAGCAATAAACATGAGCATGGCCAGAAAAAAAGAACTGTGTTTCCTACTCATATGTACCATGTCTAGTTCACTCGGCTTATGAAACTGATACAAACCACAGCATCTCTTACATTGATGCTCTTTAGTTAATAGTGAAAAACCTGTTGGGTTTGTGATCTGTGTAAATTCATTTGAGCCGAAAATTCACTGTGTTTACAAGAAATGAATTCTTGCTTGTTGGAAGACACAGAGCATTTGGTTTAACTCCATTTCTGAAGGGAAATTCAGACCAGTGTTCTCATCCATGAAACACACTTTGTTTTAACGCAAATATCATGCTCTTCTTTACAGCGTCTGCAATACAGCAAGGAACAAGAGCATGTCCAGAAAAAAATAACTGTGTTTCCTACTCATATGGACCATATCTAGTTCAACTCTGCTTATGAAAGTGATACAAAACACATCATCTCTTACATAGACGCTCTTTAGTTAATAGTGAAAATCGTATTGGTTTTGTGAACTGTGTAAATTCATTTGAGGCGAAAAATAACTGAGTTTACAGGAAATGAACTCTTGCTTGTAGGAAGACACAGAGCATTTAGTTTTACTCGGAATATATAGGGAAATTCAGAAAAGTGTTCTCATCCATGAAACATAGTCTGTTTTAACGCAAGAAGCATGCTCTTCTTTCAAGCATCTGCAATACAGCAAGAAATATGAGCATGGCCAGAAAAAAAGAACTGTGTTTCCTACTCAAACGGAACATATCTAGTTCAATTCTGCTTATGAAACTGATACAAACCACCGCATCTCTTACAAAGAGGCTCTTTAGTTAATAGTGAAAACGCGTTGGGTTTGTGAACTGTGTAAATACATTTGAGCCGAAAATTTACTGCTTTTACCAAAAATGAACTCTTGCTTATAGGAAGACACAGAGCATTTGGTTTAACTCCATTTCTGATGGGAAATTCAGACCAGTGTCCTCATCCATCAAACACAATCCGTTTTAACGCAAATAGCTTGCTCTTCTTTCTAACATCTGCAATACAGCAAAAAAAATGAGCATGGCTAGAAAAAAAGAACTGTGTTTCTGACTCAATCGGACCATAACTAGTTCAACTCTGCTTATGAAACTGATACAAACCACAGCATCTCTTACATAGACTACTTTAGTTAATAGGGAAACTCTTATGGGTTTCGTGAACTGTGTAAATTCATTTGAGGCGAAAAACAACTGTGTTTACGGGAAATGAACTCTTGCTTGTAGGAAGACACAGAGCATGGAGTTTAACTCCGATCTATAGTGAAATACAGAAAAGTGTTCTCATCCATGAAACACAGTCTGTTTTAACTCAAGAAGCATTCTCTTTTTTCCAGCTTCTGCAATACAGCAAGAAACATGTGCATGGCTAGAAAAAAAGAACAGTGTTTGTGACTCAATCGGACCATACCTAGATTAACTCTGCTTATGAAACTGATACAAACCACAGCATCTCTTACATAGATGCTGTTTAGTTCATAGTGAAAATAGTATTGGTTTGGTGAACTGTGTAAATTCATTTGAGGCGAAAAACAACTGGGTTAACCAGAAATGAACTCTTTCTTGTAGGACGACATAGAGCATGGAGTTTAACTCCGATTCTAAACAGAAGTTCAACCAGTGTTCTCATCCATGAAACACAGTCTGTTTTAACGCAAGAAGCATGTTCTTCTTTCCAGCCTCTGCAATACAGCAAGAAACATGAGCATGGCCAGAAAAAAAGAACTGTGTTTCCTACTCATATATACCATATCTAGTTCACTCTGCTTAAGAAACTGATACAAACCACACCATCTCTTACATTGATGCTCTTTAGTTAATAGTGATAAACCTGTTGGGTTTTTGAACTGTGTACATTCATTTGAGCCGATAATTCACTGTGTTTACAAGAAACGAATTCTTGCTTGTTGGAAGACACAGAGCATTTGGTTTAACTCCATTTCTGAAGGGAAATTCAGACCAGTGTTCTCATCCATGAAACACACTCTGTTTTAACGCAAGAAGCATGCTCATCTTTCCCCCGTATGCAATACAGCAAGGAACATGAGCATTTCCAGAAAAAAAATAACTATGTTTCCTACTTATACGGACCATATCTAGTTCAACTCTGCTTATGGAACTGATACAAACCACAGCATCTCTTACATAGATACTCTTTACTTAATAGTGAAAATCGTATTGGTTTCGTGAACTGTATAAATTCATTTGAGGCGACAAACAACTGGGATTACCAGAAATGAACTCTTGCTTGTAGGACGACATAGAGCATGGAGTTTAAGTCAGATTCTAAACGGAAATTCAGAAGAGTGATCTCATCCATGAAACACAGTCTGTTTTAACGCAAGAAGCATGCTCTTCTTTCCAGCATCTGCAATACTGCAAGAACAAGAGCATGTCCAGAAAAAATTAACTGTGTTTCCTACTCATACGGACCATATCTAGTTCAATTCTGCTTATGAAACTGATACAAACCACAGCACCACTTACATAGATGCTCTTTAGTTAATAGTGAAAAACGTGTTGGGTTTGTGAACTGTGTAAATTGATATCAGCCGAAAATTCACTGACTTTACCAGAAATGAAATCTGGCTTGTAGGAAGACACAGAGCATTTGGTTTAACTCCATTTCTGAAGGGTAATTCAGAAGAGTGTTCTCATCCATGAAACACAGTCTGTTTTAATGCAAGAAGCATGCTCTTCTTTCCAGCATCTACAATACAGCAAGAAACATGAGCACGGCCAGAAAAAAAGAACTGTGTTTCCTACTCATATGCACCATATCTAGTTCACTCTGCTTATGAAACTGATACAAACCACAGCATCTCTTACATTGATGCTCTTTAGTTAATAGTGATAAACCTGTTGGGTTTTTGAACTGTGTACATTCATTTGAGCCGATAATTCACTGTGTTTACAAGAAATGAATTCTTGCTTGTTGGAAGACACAGAGCATTTGGTTTAACTCCATTTCTGAAGGGAAATTCAGACCAGTGTTCTCATGCAAGAAACACACTCTGTTTTAACGCAAGAAGCATGCTCTTCTTTCCTGCTTCTGCAATACAGCAAGGAACATGAGCATGCCCAGAAAAAAAGAACTGTGTCTCCTAATCATACGGACCATATCTAGTTCAACTCTGCTAATGAAACTGATACAAACCACAGGATCAAATACATAGATGCTCTTTAGTTCATAGTGAAAATTGTGTTGGTTTCGTGAACTGTGTAAATTCATTTGAGGCCAATAATAACGGGGTTTACTGGAAATGAACTCTTGCATGTAGGAAGACACACCATGGAGTTTAACTCAGATTCTATAGGGAAATTCAGAAAAGTGTTCTCATCAATGAAACACAGTCTGTTTTAACGCAAGAAGCATGCTCTTCTTTCCAGCCTCTGCAATATAGCAATAAACATGAGCATGGCCAGAAAAAAAGAACTGTGTTTCCTACTCATATGTACCATGTCTAGTTCACTCTGCTTATGAAACTGATACAAACCACAGCATCTCTTACATTGATGCTCTTTAGTTAATAGTGAAAAACCTGTTGGGTTTGTGATCTGTGTAAATTCATTTGAGCCGAAAATTCACTGTGTTTACAAGAAATGAATTCTTGCTTGTTGGAAGACACAGAGCATTTGGTTTAACTCCATTTCTGAAGGGAAATTCAGACCAGTGTTCTCATCCATGAAACACAGTCTGTTTTAACGCAAGAAGCATGCTCTTCTTCCAGCGTCTGCAATACAGCAAGGAACATGAGCATTTCCAGAAAAAAATAACTATGTTTCCTACTTATACAGACCATATCTAGTTCAACTCTGCTTATGAAACTGATACAAACCACAGCATCTCTTACATAGATACTCTTTACTTAATAGTGAAAATCGTATTGGTTTCGTGAACTGTGTAAATTCATTTGGGGCGAAAAACAACTGGGTTTACCAGAAATGAACTCTTGCTTGTAGGATGACATAGAGCATGGAGTTTAAGTCCGATTCTAAACGGAAATTCAGAAGAGTGATCTCATCCATGAAACACAGTCTGTTTTAACGCAAGTAGCATGCTCTTCTTTGCACCATCTGCAATACTGCAAGAACAAGAGCATGTCCAGAAAAAATTAACTGTGTTTCCTACTCATACGGACCATATCTAGTTCAATTCTGCTTATGAAACTGATACAAACCACAGCACCACTTACATAGATGCTCTTTAGTTAATAGTGAAAAACATGTTGGGTTTGTGAACTGTGTAAATTGATATCAGTCGAAAATTCACTGACTTTACCAGAAATGAACTCTGGCTTGTAGGAAGACACAGAGCATTTGGTTTACCTCCATTTCTGAAGGGTAATTCAGAAGAGTGTTCTCATCCATGAAACACAGTCTGTTTTAATGCAAGAAGCATGCTCCTCTTTCCAGCATCTGCAATACAGCAAGAAACATGAGCATGGCCAGAAAAAAAGAACTGTGTTTCCTACTCATATGTACCATATCTAGTTCAACTCTGCTTATGAAACTGATACAAACCACAGCATCTCTTACATTGATGCTCTTTAGTTAATAGTGAAAAACCTGTTGGGTTTTTGAACTGTGTACATTCATTTGAGCCGAAAATTCACTGTGTTTACAAGAAATGAATTCTTGCTTGTTGGAAGACACAGAGCATTTGGTTTAACTCCATTTCTGAAGGGAAATTCAGACCAGTGTTCTCATGCATGAAACACACTCTGTTTTAACGCAAGAAGCATGTTCTTCTTTCCAGCTTCTGCAATACAGCAATGAACATGAGCATGCCCAGAAAAAAAGAACTGTGTCTCCTAATCATACGGACCATATCTAGTTCAACTCTGCTAATGAAACTGATACAAACCACAGGATCAATTACATAGATGCTCTTTAGTTCATAGAGAAAATTGTGTTGGTTTCGTGAACTGTGTAAATTCATTTGAGGCCAATAATAACGGTGTTTACTGGAAATGAACTCTTGCATGTAGGAAGACACACCATGGAGTTTAACTCAGATTCTATAGGGAAATTCAGAAAAGTGTTCTCATCCATGAAACACAGTCTGTTTTAACTCAAGAATCATGCTCTTTTTTCCAGCATCTGCAATAGAGCAAGAAACATGAGCATAGCCAGAAAAAAAGAACTGTGTTTCTGACTCAAACGTACCATATCTAGTTCAACTCTGCTTATGAAACTGATACAAACCACAGCATCTCTTGCATAGACGCTCTGTAGTTAATAGAGATAAACGCATTGGGTTTGTAAACTGTGTAAATTCATTTGAGCCGAAAATTCACTACTTTTACCAAAAATGAACTCTTGCTTGTAGGAAGACACAGAGCATTTGGTTTAACTCCATTTGTGAAGCGAAATTCAGACCAGTGTTCTCATCCATGAAACACACTTTGTTTTAACGCAAATATCATGCTCTTCTTTACAGCGTCTGCAATACAGCAAGGAACAAGAGCATGTCCAGAAAAAAATAACTGTGTTTCCTACTCATATGGACCATATCTAGTTCAACTCTGCTTATGAAAGTGATACAAAACACATCATCTCTTACATAGACGCTCTTTAGTTAATAGTGAAAATCGTATTGGTTTTGTGAACTGTGTAAATTCATTTGAGGCGAAAAATAACTGAGTTTACAGGAAATGAACTCTTGCTTGTAGGAAGACACAGAGCATTTAGTTTTACTCGGAATATATAGGGAAATTCAGAAAAGTGTTCTCATCCATGAAACATAGTCTGTTTTAACGCAAGAAGCATGCTCTTCTTTCAAGCATCTGCAATACAGCAAGAAATATGAGCATGGCCAGAAAAAAAGAACTGTGTTTCCTACTCAAACGGAACATATCTAGTTCAATTCTGCTTATGAAACTGATACAAACCACCGCATCTCTTACAAAGAGGCTCTTTAGTTAATAGTGAAAACGCGTTGGGTTTGTGAACTGTGTAAATACATTTGAGCCGAAAATTTACTGCTTTTACCAAAAATGAACTCTTGCTTATAGGAAGACACAGAGCATTTGGTTTAACTCCATTTCTGATGGGAAATTCAGACCAGTGTCCTCATCCATCAAACACAATCCGTTTTAACGCAAATAGCTTGCTCTTCTTTCTAACATCTGCAATACAGCAAAAAAAATGAGCATGGCTAGAAAAAAAGAACTGTGTTTCTGACTCAATCGGACCATAACTAGTTCAACTCTGCTTATGAAACTGATACAAACCACAGCATCTCTTACATAGACTACTTTAGTTAATAGGGAAACTCTTATGGGTTTCGTGAACTGTGTAAATTCATTTGAGGCGAAAAACAACTGTGTTTACGGGAAATGAACTCTTGCTTGTAGGAAGACACAGAGCATGGAGTTTAACTCCGATCTATAGTGAAATACAGAAAAGTGTTCTCATCCATGAAACACAGTCTGTTTTAACTCAAGAAGCATTCTCTTTTTTCCAGCTTCTGCAATACAGCAAGAAACATGTGCATGGCTAGAAAAAAAGAACAGTGTTTGTGACTCAATCGGACCATACCTAGATTAACTCTGCTTATGAAACTGATACAAACCACAGCATCTCTTACATAGATGCTGTTTAGTTCATAGTGAAAATAGTATTGGTTTGGTGAACTGTGTAAATTCATTTGAGGCGAAAAACAACTGGGTTAACCAGAAATGAACTCTTTCTTGTAGGACGACATAGAGCATGGAGTTTAACTCCGATTCTAAACAGAAGTTCAACCAGTGTTCTCATCCATGAAACACAGTCTGTTTTAACGCAAGAAGCATGTTCTTCTTTCCAGCCTCTGCAATACAGCAAGAAACATGAGCATGGCCAGAAAAAAAGAACTGTGTTTCCTACTCATATATACCATATCTAGTTCACTCTGCTTAAGAAACTGATACAAACCACACCATCTCTTACATTGATGCTCTTTAGTTAATAGTGATAAACCTGTTGGGTTTTTGAACTGTGTACATTCATTTGAGCCGATAATTCACTGTGTTTACAAGAAACGAATTCTTGCTTGTTGGAAGACACAGAGCATTTGGTTTAACTCCATTTCTGAAGGGAAATTCAGACCAGTGTTCTCATCCATGAAACACACTCTGTTTTAACGCAAGAAGCATGCTCATCTTTCCCCCGTATGCAATACAGCAAGGAACATGAGCATTTCCAGAAAAAAAATAACTATGTTTCCTACTTATACGGACCATATCTAGTTCAACTCTGCTTATGGAACTGATACAAACCACAGCATCTCTTACATAGATACTCTTTACTTAATAGTGAAAATCGTATTGGTTTCGTGAACTGTATAAATTCATTTGAGGCGACAAACAACTGGGATTACCAGAAATGAACTCTTGCTTGTAGGACGACATAGAGCATGGAGTTTAAGTCAGATTCTAAACGGAAATTCAGAAGAGTGATCTCATCCATGAAACACAGTCTGTTTTAACGCAAGAAGCATGCTCTTCTTTCCAGCATCTGCAATACTGCAAGAACAAGAGCATGTCCAGAAAAAATTAACTGTGTTTCCTACTCATACGGACCATATCTAGTTCAATTCTGCTTATGAAACTGATACAAACCACAGCACCACTTACATAGATGCTCTTTAGTTAATAGTGAAAAACGTGTTGGGTTTGTGAACTGTGTAAATTGATATCAGCCGAAAATTCACTGACTTTACCAGAAATGAAATCTGGCTTGTAGGAAGACACAGAGCATTTGGTTTAACTCCATTTCTGAAGGGTAATTCAGAAGAGTGTTCTCATCCATGAAACACAGTCTGTTTTAATGCAAGAAGCATGCTCTTCTTTCCAGCATCTACAATACAGCAAGAAACATGAGCACGGCCAGAAAAAAAGAACTGTGTTTCCTACTCATATGCACCATATCTAGTTCACTCTGCTTATGAAACTGATACAAACCACAGCATCTCTTACATTGATGCTCTTTAGTTAATAGTGATAAACCTGTTGGGTTTTTGAACTGTGTACATTCATTTGAGCCGATAATTCACTGTGTTTACAAGAAATGAATTCTTGCTTGTTGGAAGACACAGAGCATTTGGTTTAACTCCATTTCTGAAGGGAAATTCAGACCAGTGTTCTCATGCAAGAAACACACTCTGTTTTAACGCAAGAAGCATGCTCTTCTTTCCTGCTTCTGCAATACAGCAAGGAACATGAGCATGCCCAGAAAAAAAGAACTGTGTCTCCTAATCATACGGACCATATCTAGTTCAACTCTGCTAATGAAACTGATACAAACCACAGGATCAAATACATAGATGCTCTTTAGTTCATAGTGAAAATTGTGTTGGTTTCGTGAACTGTGTAAATTCATTTGAGGCCAATAATAACGGGGTTTACTGGAAATGAACTCTTGCATGTAGGAAGACACACCATGGAGTTTAACTCAGATTCTATAGGGAAATTCAGAAAAGTGTTCTCATCAATGAAACACAGTCTGTTTTAACGCAAGAAGCATGCTCTTCTTTCCAGCCTCTGCAATATAGCAATAAACATGAGCATGGCCAGAAAAAAAGAACTGTGTTTCCTACTCATATGTACCATGTCTAGTTCACTCGGCTTATGAAACTGATACAAACCACAGCATCTCTTACATTGATGCTCTTTAGTTAATAGTGAAAAACCTGTTGGGTTTGTGATCTGTGTAAATTCATTTGAGCCGAAAATTCACTGTGTTTACAAGAAATGAATTCTTGCTTGTTGGAAGACACAGAGCATTTGGTTTAACTCCATTTCTGAAGGGAAATTCAGACCAGTGTTCTCATCCATGAAACACAGTCTGTTTTAACGCAAGAAGCATGCTCTTCTTCCAGCGTCTGCAATACAGCAAGGAACATGAGCATTTCCAGAAAAAAATAACTATGTTTCCTACTTATACAGACCATATCTAGTTCAACTCTGCTTATGAAACTGATACAAACCACAGCATCTCTTACATAGATACTCTTTACTTAATAGTGAAAATCGTATTGGTTTCGTGAACTGTGTAAATTCATTTGGGGCGAAAAACAACTGGGTTTACCAGAAATGAACTCTTGCTTGTAGGATGACATAGAGCATGGAGTTTAAGTCCGATTCTAAACGGAAATTCAGAAGAGTGATCTCATCCATGAAACACAGTCTGTTTTAACGCAAGAAGCATGCTCTTCTTTGCAGCATCTGCAATACTGCAAGAACAAGAGCATGTCCAGAAAAAATTAACTGTGTTTCCTACTCATATGGACCATATCTAGTTCAATTCTGCTTATGAAACTGATACAAACCACAGCACCACTTACATAGATGCTCTTTAGTTAATAGTGAAAAACGTGTTGGGTTTGTGAACTGTGTAAATTGATATCAGTCGAAAATTCACTGACTTTACCAGAAATGAACTCTGGCTTGTAGGAAGACACAGAGCATTTGGTTTACCTCCATTTCTGAAGGGTAATTCAGAAGAGTGTTCTCATCCATGAAACACAGTCTGTTTTAATGCAAGAAGCATGCTCCTCTTTCCAGCATCTGCAATACAGCAAGAAACATGAGCACGGCCAGAAAAAAAGAACTGTGTTTCCTACTCATATGTACCATATCTAGTTCAACTCTGCTTATGAAACTGATACAAACCACAGCATCTCTTACATTGATGCTCTTTAGTTAATAGTGAAAAACCTGTTGGGTTTTTGAACTGTGTACATTCATTTGAGCCGAAAATTCACTGTGTTTACAAGAAATGAATTCTTGCTTGTTGGAAGACACAGAGCATTTGGTTTAACTCCATTTCTGAAGGGAAATTCAGACCAGTGTTCTCATGCATGAAACACACTCTGTTTTAACGCAAGAAGCATGTTCTTCTTTCCAGCTTCTGCAATACAGCAAGGAACATGAGCATGCCCAGAAAAAAAGAACTGTGTCTCCTAATCATACGGACCATATCTAGTTCAACTCTGCTAATGAAACTGATACAAACCACAGGATCAATTACATAGATGCTCTTTAGTTCATAGAGAAAATTGTGTTGGTTTCGTGAACTGTGTAAATTCATTTGAGGCCAATAATAACGGGGTTTACTGGAAATGAACTCTTGCATGTAGGAAGACACACCATGGAGTTTAACTCAGATTCTATAGGGAAATTCAGAAAAGTGTTCTCATCCATGAAACACAGTCTGTTTTAACTCAAGAATCATGCTCTTTTTTCCAGCATCTGCAATAGAGCAAGAAACATGAGCATAGCCAGAAAAAAAGAACTGTGTTTCTGACTCAAACGTACCATATCTAGTTCAACTCTGCTTATGAAACTGATACAAACCACAGCATCTCTTGCATAGACGCTCTGTAGTTAATAGAGATAAACGCATTGGGTTTGTAAACTGTGTAAATTCATTTGAGCCGAAAATTCACTACTTTTACCAAAAATGAACTCTTGCTTGTAGGAAGACACAGAGCATTTGGTTTAACTCCATTTGTGAAGCGAAATTCAGACCAGTGTTCTCATCCATGAAACACACTTTGTTTTAACGCAAATATCATGCTCTTCTTTACAGCGTCTGCAATACAGCAAGGAACAAGAGCATGTCCAGAAAAAAATAACTGTGTTTCCTACTCATATGGACCATATCTAGTTCAACTCTGCTTATGAAAGTGATACAAAACACATCATCTCTTACATAGACGCTCTTTAGTTAATAGTGAAAATCGTATTGGTTTTGTGAACTGTGTAAATTCATTTGAGGCGAAAAATAACTGAGTTTACAGGAAATGAACTCTTGCTTGTAGGAAGACACAGAGCATTTAGTTTTACTCGGAATATATAGGGAAATTCAGAAAAGTGTTCTCATCCATGAAACATAGTCTGTTTTAACGCAAGAAGCATGCTCTTCTTTCAAGCATCTGCAATACAGCAAGAAATATGAGCATGGCCAGAAAAAAAGAACTGTGTTTCCTACTCAAACGGAACATATCTAGTTCAATTCCGCTTATGAAACTGATACAAACCACCGCATCTCTTACAAAGAGGCTCTTTAGTTAATAGTGAAAACGCGTTGGGTTTGTGAACTGTGTAAATACATTTGAGCCGAAAATTTACTGCTTTTACCAAAAATGAACTCTTGCTTATAGGAAGACACAGAGCATTTGGTTTAACTCCATTTCTGAAGGGAAATTCAGACCAGTGTCCTCATCCATCAAACACAATCCGTTTTAACGCAAATAGCTTGCTCTTCTTTCTAACATCTGCAATACAGCAAAAAAAATGAGCATGGCTAGAAAAAAAGAACTGTGTTTCTGACTCAATCGGACCATAACTAGTTCAACTCTGCTTATGAAACTGATACAAACCACAGCATCTCTTACATAGACTACTTTAGTTAATAGGGAAACTCTTATGGGTTTCGTGAACTGTGTAAATTCATTTGAGGCGAAAAACAACTGTGTTTACGGGAAATGAACTCTTGCTTGTAGGAAGACACAGAGCATGGAGTTTAACTCCGATCTATAGTGAAATACAGAAAAGTGTTCTCATCCATGAAACACAGTCTGTTTTAACTCAAGAAGCATTCTCTTTTTTCCAGCTTCTGCAATACAGCAAGAAACATGTGCATGGCTAGAAAAAAAGAACAGTGTTTGTGACTCAATCGGACCATACCTAGATTAACTCTGCTTATGAAACTGATACAAACCACAGCATCTCTTACATAGATGCTGTTTAGTTCATAGTGAAAATAGTATTGGTTTGGTGAACTGTGTAAATTCATTTGAGGCGAAAAACAACTGGGTTAACCAGAAATGAACTCTTTCTTGTAGGACGACATAGAGCATGGAGTTTAACTCCGATTCTAAACAGAAGTTCAACCAGTGTTCTCATCCATGAAACACAGTCTGTTTTAACGCAAGAAGCATGTTCTTCTTTCCAGCCTCTGCAATACAGCAAGAAACATGAGCATGGCCAGAAAAAAAGAACTGTGTTTCCTACTCATATATACCATATCTAGTTCACTCTGCTTAAGAAACTGATACAAACCACACCATCTCTTACATTGATGCTCTTTAGTTAATAGTGATAAACCTGTTGGGTTTTTGAACTGTGTACATTCATTTGAGCCGATAATTCACTGTGTTTACAAGAAACGAATTCTTGCTTGTTGGAAGACACAGAGCATTTGGTTTAACTCCATTTCTGAAGGGAAATTCAGACCAGTGTTCTCATCCATGAAACACACTCTGTTTTAACGCAAGAAGCATGCTCATCTTTCCCCCGTATGCAATACAGCAAGGAACATGAGCATTTCCAGAAAAAAAATAACTATGTTTCCTACTTATACGGACCATATCTAGTTCAACTCTGCTTATGGAACTGATACAAACCACAGCATCTCTTACATAGATACTCTTTACTTAATAGTGAAAATCGTATTGGTTTCGTGAACTGTATAAATTCATTTGAGGCGACAAACAACTGGGATTACCAGAAATGAACTCTTGCTTGTAGGACGACATAGAGCATGGAGTTTAAGTCAGATTCTAAACGGAAATTCAGAAGAGTGATCTCATCCATGAAACACAGTCTGTTTTAACGCAAGAAGCATGCTCTTCTTTCCAGCATCTGCAATACTGCAAGAACAAGAGCATGTCCAGAAAAAATTAACTGTGTTTCCTACTCATACGGACCATATCTAGTTCAATTCTGCTTATGAAACTGATACAAACCACAGCACCACTTACATAGATGCTCTTTAGTTAATAGTGAAAAACGTGTTGGGTTTGTGAACTGTGTAAATTGATATCAGCCGAAAATTCACTGACTTTACCAGAAATGAAATCTGGCTTGTAGGAAGACACAGAGCATTTGGTTTAACTCCATTTCTGAAGGGTAATTCAGAAGAGTGTTCTCATCCATGAAACACAGTCTGTTTTAATGCAAGAAGCATGCTCTTCTTTCCAGCATCTACAATACAGCAAGAAACATGAGCACGGCCAGAAAAAAAGAACTGTGTTTCCTACTCATATGCACCATATCTAGTTCACTCTGCTTATGAAACTGATACAAACCACAGCATCTCTTACATTGATGCTCTTTAGTTAATAGTGATAAACCTGTTGGGTTTTTGAACTGTGTACATTCATTTGAGCCAATAATTCACTGTGTTTACAAGAAATGAATTCTTGCTTGTTGGAAGACACAGAGCATTTGGTTTAACTCCATTTCTGAAGGGAAATTCAGACCAGTGTTCTCATGCAAGAAACACACTCTGTTTTAACGCAAGAAGCATGCTCTTCTTTCCTGCTTCTGCAATACAGCAAGGAACATGAGCATGCCCAGAAAAAAAGAACTGTGTCTCCTAATCATACGGACCATATCTAGTTCAACTCTGCTAATGAAACTGATACAAACCACAGGATCAAATACATAGATGCTCTTTAGTTCATAGTGAAAATTGTGTTGGTTTCGTGAACTGTGTAAATTCATTTGAGGCCAATAATAACGGGGTTTACTGGAAATGAACTCTTGCATGTAGGAAGACACACCATGGAGTTTAATTCAGATTCTATAGGGAAATTCAGAAAAGTGTTCTCATCCATGAAACACAGTCTGTTTTAACGCAAGAAGCATGCTCTTCTTTCCAGCCTCTGCAATACAGCAAGAAACATGAGCATGGCCAGAAAAAAAGAACTGTGTTTCCTACTCATATGTACCATGTCTAGTTCACTCTGCTTATGAAACTGATACAAACCACAGCATCTCTTACATTGATGCTCTTTAGTTAATAGTGAAAAACCTGTTGGGTTGTGATCTGTGTAAATTCATTTGAGCCGAAAATTCACTGTGTTTACAAGAAATGAATTCTTGCTTGTTGGAAGACACAGAGCATTTGGTTTAACTCCATTTCTGAAGGGAAATTCAGACCAGTGTTCTCATCCATGAAACACAGTCTGTTTTAACGCAAGAAGCATGCTCTTCTTTCCAGCATCTGCAATACAGCAAGGAACATGAGCATTTCCAGAAAAAAATAACTATGTTTCCTACTTATACAGACCATATCTAGTTCAACTCTGCTTATGAAACTGATACAAACCACAGCATCTCTTACATAGATACTCTTTACTTAATAGTGAAAATCGTATTGGTTTCGTGAACTGTGTAAATTCATTTGGGGCGAAAAACAACTGGGTTTACCAGAAATGAACTCTTGCTTGTAGGATGACATAGAGCATGGAGTTTAAGTCCGATTCTAAACGGAAATTCAGAAGAGTGATCTCATCCATGAAACACAGTCTGTTTTAACGCAAGAAGCATGCTCTTCTTTGCAGCATCTGCAATACTGCAAGAACAAGAGCATGTCCAGAAAAAATTAACTGTGTTTCCTACTCATACGGACCATATCTAGTTCAATTCTGCTTATGAAACTGATACAAACCACAGCACCACTTACATAGATGCTCTTTAGTTAATAGTGAAAAACGTGTTGGGTTTGTGAACTGTGTAAATTGATATCAGTCGAAAATTCACTGACTTTACCAGAAATGAACTCTGGCTTGTAGGAAGACACAGAGCATTTGGTTTACCTCCATTTCTGAAGGGTAATTCAGAAGAGTGTTCTCATCCATGAAACACAGTCTGTTTTAATGCAAGAAGCATGCTCCTCTTTCCAGCATCTGCAATACAGCAAGAAACATGAGCACGGCCAGAAAAAAAGAACTGTGTTTCCTACTCATATGTACCATATCTAGTTCAACTCTGCTTATGAAACTGATACAAAGCACAGCATCTCTTACATTGATGCTCTTTAGTTAATAGTGAAAAACCTGTTGTGTTTTTGAACTGTGTACATTCATTTGAGCCGAAAATTCACTGTGTTTACAAGAAATGAATTCTTGCTTGTTGGAAGACACAGAGCATTTGGTTTAACTCCATTTCTGAAGGGAAATTCAGACCAGTGTTCTCATGCATGAAACACACTCTGTTTTAACGCAAGAAGCATGCTCTTCTTTCCAGCTTCTGCAATACAGCAAGGAACATGAGCATGCCCAGAAAAAAAGAACTGTGTCTCCTAATCATACGGACCATATCTAGTTCAACTCTGCTAATGAAACTGATACAAACCACAGGATCAATTACATAGATGCTCTTTAGTTCATAGAGAAAATTGTGTTGGTTTCGTGAACTGTGTAAATTCATTTGAGGCCAAAAATAACTGGGTTTACTGGAAATGAACTCTTGCATGTAGGAAGACACACCATGGAGTTTAACTCAGATTCTATAGGGAAATTCAGAAAAGTGTTCTCATCCATGGAACACATTCTGTTTTATCTCAAGAAGCATGCTCTTCTTTCCAGCATCTGCAATACTACAAGAAACATGAGCATGGCCATAAAAAAAGAACTGTGTTTCTGACTCAAACGGACCATATCTAGGTCAACTCTGCTTATGAAACTGATACAAACCATAGCATCTCTTACATAGACGCTCTTTAGTTAATAGAGATAAACGCGTTTTGTTTGTGAACTGTGTAAATTCATTTGAGCCGAAAATTCACTGCTTTTACCAAAAATGAACTCTTGCTTGTAGGAAGACACAGAGCATTTGGTTTAACTCCATTTGTGAAGGGAATTGCATACCAGTGTTCTCATCCATGAAACATTCTCAGTTTTAACGCAAATTGCATGCTCTTCTTTCCATTGTCTGCAAAACAGCAAGGAACATGAGCATGTCCAGAAAAAAATAACTGTGTTTCCTACTCATATGTACCATGTCTAGTTCACTCTGCTTATGAAACTGATACAAACCACAGCATCTCTTACATTGATGCTCTTTAGTTAATAGTGAAAATCGTATTGGTTTCGTGAACTGTGTAAATTCATTTGAGGCGAAAAACAACTGGGTTTACCAGAAATGAACTCTTGCTTGTAGGACGACATAGGGCATGGAGTTTAACTCCATTTCTGAAGGGAAATTCATACCAGTGTTCACATCCATCAAACACACTCTGTTTTAATGCAAATAGCATGCTCATCTTTCCAGCGTCTGCAATAAAGCAAGGAACATAAGCATTTCCAGAAAAAAATAACTGTGTTTCCTACTCATACTGACCATATCTAGTTCAACTCTGCTAATGAATCTGATAAAAACCACATCATCTGTTACATAGATGCTCTTTAATTAATAGTGAAAATAGTATTGGATTGGTGAACTGTGTAAATTCATTTGAGGCGAAAAACAACTGGGTTTACCAGAAATGAACTCTTTCTTGTAGCACGACATAGAGCATGGAGTTTAACTCCGATTCTAAACAGAAGTTTAGAAGAGAGATCTCATACATGAAACACAGTCTGTTTTAACGCAAGAAGCATGCTCGTCTTTCAAGCATCTGCAATACAGCAAGAAATATGAGCATGGCCAGAAAAAACGAACTGTGTTTCCTACTCATAGGAACCATATCTAGTTCAATTCTGCTTATGAAACAGATACAAACCATAGCATCTCTTACATAGATGCTCTTTAGTTAATAGAGATAAACGCGTTTTGTTTGTGAACTGTGTAAATTCATTTGAGCCGAAAATTCACTGCTTTTACCAAAAATGAACTCTTGCTTGTAGGAAGACACAGAGCATTTGGTTTAACTCCATTTGTGAAGGGAATTGCATACCAGTGTTCTCATCCATGAAACATTCTCAGTTTTAACGCAAATTGCATGCTCTTCTTTCCATTGTCTGCAAAACAGCAAGGAACATGAGCATGTCCAGAAAAAAATAACTGTGTTTCCTACTCATGCGGACCATATCTAGTTCAACTCTGCTTATGAAACTGATACAAACCACATCATCTCTTTCATAGATGCTCTTTAGTTAATAGTGAAAATCGTATTGGTTTCGTGAACTGTGTAAATTCATTTGAGGCGAAAAACAACTGGGTTTACCAGAAATGAACTCTTGCTTGTAGGACGACATAGGGCATGGAGTTTAACTCGATTCTAAATGGAAATTCAGAAGAGTGATCTCATCCATGAAACACATTCTGTTTTAACGCAAGAAGCATGCTCCTCTCTCAAGCATCTGCAATACAGCAAGAAACATGAGCATGGCCAGAAAAAAAGAACTGTGTTTCCTACTCATACAGATCATATCTAGTTCAATTCTGCTTATGAAACTGATACAAACCACAGCATCACTTATATAGATGCTCTTTAGTTAATATTGAAAAACGTGTTGGGTTTGTGAACTGTGTAAATTCATATGAATGGAAAATTCACTGCCTTTACCAGAAATGAACTCTTGGTTGCAGGAAGACACAGAGCATTTGGTTTATCTCCAATTCTGAAGAGAAATTCAGAAGAGTGTTCTCATCCATAAAACACACTCTGTTTTAATGCAAATAGCATGCTCATCTTTCCAGCGTCTGCAATAAAGCAAGGAACATAAGCATTTCCAGAAAAAAATAACTGTGATTCCTACTCATACTGACCATATCTAGTTCAACTCTGCTAATGAATCTGATAAAAACCACATCATCTGTTACATTGATGCTCTTTAATTAATAGTGAAAATAGTATTGGATTGGTGAACTGTGTAAATTCATTTGAGGCGAAAAACAACTGGGTTTACCAGAAATGAACTCTTTCTTGTAGGATGACATAGAGCATGGAGTTTAACTCCGATTCTAAACAGAAGTTTAGAAGAGAGATCTCATACATGAAACACAGTCTGTTTTAACGCAAGAAGCATGCTCGTCTTTCAAGCATCTGCAATACAGCAAGAAATATGAGCATGGCCAGAAAAAACGAACTGTGTTTCCTACTCATAGGGACCATATCTAGTTCAATTCTGCTTATGAAACAGATACAAACCATAGCATCTCTTACATAGACGCTCTTTAGTTAATAGAGATAAACGCGTTTTGTTTGTGAACTGTGTAAATTCATTTGAGCCGAAAATTCACTGCTTTTACCAAAAATGAACTCTTGCTTGTAGGAAGACACAGAGCATTTGGTTTAACTCCATTTGTGAAGGGAATTGCATACCAGTGTTCTCATCCATGAAACATTCTCAGTTTTAACGCAAATTGCATGCTCTTCTTTCCATTGTCTGCAAAACAGCAAGGAACATGAGCATGTCCAGAAAAAAATAACTGTGTTTCCTACTCATGCGGACCATATCTAGTTCAACTCTGCTTATGAAACTGATACAAACCACATCATCTCTTTCATAGATGCTCTTTAGTTAATAGTGAAAATCGTATTGGTTTCGTGAACTGTGTAAATTCATTTGAGGCGAAAAACAACTGAGTTTACCAGAAATGAACTCTTGCTTGTAGGACGACATAGGGCATGGAGTTTAACTCGATTCTAAATGGAAATTCAGAAGAGTGATCTCATCCATGAAACACAGTCTGTTTTAACGCAAGAAGCATGCTCCTCTCTCAAGCATCTGCAATACAGCAAGAAACATGAGCATGGCCAGAAAAAAAGAACTGTGTTTCCTACTCATACAGATCATATCTAGTTCAATTCTGCTTATGAAACTGATACAAACCACAGCATCACTTACATAGATGCTCTTTAGTTAATATTGAAAAACGTGTTGGGTTTGTGAACTGTGTAAATTCATATGAATGGAAAATTCACTGCCTTTACCAGAAATGAACTCTTGGTTGCAGGAAGACACAGAGCATTTGGTTTATCTCCAATTCTGAAAAGAAATTCAGAAGAGTGTTCTCATCCATAAAACCCAGTTTGTTTTAACGCGAAAATCATGCTCTTTTTTCCAGCATCTGCAATACAGCAAGAAACATGAGCATGGCCAGAAAAAAATAACTGTGTTTCCTACTGATATGGACCATATCTAGTTCAACTCTGCTTATGAAACTGATACAAAAAACATCATCTCTTACATAGATGCTCTTTAGTTAATAGTGAAAATCGTATTGGTTTTGTGAACTGTGTAAATTCATTTGAGGCGAAAAATATCTGGGTTTACAGGAAATGAACTCTTGCTTGTAGGAAGACACAGCATTTACTTTTACTCGGATTATATAGGTAACTTCAGAAAAGTGTTCTCATCCATGAAACATAGTCTGTTTTAACGCAAGAAGCATGCTCTTTTTTCTAGGTTCTGCAATACAGCAAGAAACATGAGCATGACTAGAAATTAGAACTGTGTTTCTGACTCAATCGGACCATACCTAGTTCAACTCTGCTTATGAAACTGATACAAACCACAGCATCTCTTACATACTACTTCAGTTAATAGTGATAAACGCGTTGGGTTTGTGAACTGTGTAAATTCATTTGAGCCGAAAATTCACTGCTTTTACCAAAAATGAACTCTTGCATGTAGGAAGACACAGAGCATTTGGTTTAACTCCATTTCTGAAGGGAAATTCATACCAGTGTTCACATCCATCAAACACACTCTGTTTTAATGCAAATAGCATGCTCATCTTTCCAGCGTCTGCAATAAAGCAAGGAACATAAGCATTTCCAGAAAAAAATAACTGTGTTTCCTACTCATACTGACCATATCTAGTTCAACTCTGCTAATGAATCTGATAAAAACCACATCATCTGTTACATAGATGCTCTTTAATTAATAGTGAAAATAGTATTGGATTGGTGAACTGTGTAAATTCATTTGAGGCGAAAAACAACTGGGTTTACCAGAAATGAACTCTTTCTTGTAGGACGACATAGAGCATGGAGTTTAACTCCGATTCTAAACAGAAGTTTAGAAGAGAGATCTCATACATGAAACACAGTCTGTTTTAACGCAAGAAGCATGCTCGTCTTTCAAGCATCTGCAATACAGCAAGAAATATGAGCATACCCAGAAAAAACGAACTGTGTTTCCTACTCATAGGGACCATATCTAGTTCAATTCTGCTTATGAAACAGATACAAACCTCAGCATCTCATACATAGACGCTCTTTAGTTATAGTGATATACGCGTTGGGTTTGTGAACTGTGTAAATTGATTTGAGCCGAAAATTCATTGCTTTTACCAAAGTGAACTCTTGCTTATTGGAAGACACAGAGCATTTGGTTTAAGTCCATTTGTGAAGGGAAATTCAGACCAGTGTACTCATCCATGAAACACACGCTGTTTTAACGCAAATAGCATGCTCTTCTTTCCAGCGTCTGCAATACAGCAAGGAACATGAGCATATCCAGAAAAAAATAACTGTGTTTCCTACTCATACGGACCATATCTAGTTCAACTCTGCTTAGGAAACTGATACAAACCACATCATCTGTTACATAGATGCTCTTTAGTTAATAGTGAAAATCGTATTGGTTTCGTGAACTGTGTCAATTCATTTGAGGCGAAAAACAACTGGGTTTACCAGAAATGGACTCTTGCTTGTAGGAAGACATAGAGGATGGAGTTTAACTGTGATTCTAAATGGAAATTCACAAGAGTGATCTCATCCATGAAACACTGTCAGTTTTAACGCAAGAAGCATGCTCTTCTTTCAAGCATCTGCAATACAGCAAGAAACATGAGCATGGCCAGAAAAAAAGAACTGTGTTTCCTACTCATACGGACCATATCTAGTTCAATTCTGCTTAGGAAACTGATACAAACCACAGCATCACTTACATAGATGCTCTTTAGTTAATAGTGAAAAACGTGTTGGGTTTGTGAACTGTGTAAATTCATATAAGCCGAAAATTCACTGCCTTTATGAGAAATGAACTCTTGCTTGTAGGAAGACACAGAGCATTTGGTTTAACTAAATTTCTGAAGGGAAATTCAGAAGAGTGTTCTCATCCATGAAACACAGTTTGTTTTAACGCCAGAAGTATGCTCTTTTTTCCAGCATCTACAATACAGCAAGAAACATCAGCATGGCTAGAAAAAATGAACTGTGTTTCTGACTCAAACGGACCATATCTAGTTCAACTCTGCTTATGAAACTGATACAAACCACAGCATCTCTTACATAGACGCTCTTTAGTTAATAGAGATAAACGCGTTTTGTTTGTGAACTGTGTAAATTCATTTGAGCCGAAAATTCACTGCTTTTACCAAAAATGAACTCTTGCTTGTAGGAAGACACAGAGCATTTGGTTTAACTCCATTTGTGAAGGGAATTGCATACCAGTGTTCTCATCCACGAAACATTCTCAGTTTTAACGCAAATTGCATGCTCTTCTTTCCATCGTCTGCAAAACAGCAAGGAACATGAGCATGTCCAGAAAAAAATAACTGTGTTTCCTACTCATGGGGACCATATCTAGTTCAACTCTGCTTATGAAACTGACACAAACCACATCATCTCTTTCATAGATGCTCTTTAGTTAATAGTGAAAATCGTATTGGTTTCGTGAACTGTGTAAATTCATTTGAGGCGAAAAACAACTGGGTTTACCAGAAATGAACTCTTGCTTGTAGGACGACATAGGGCATGGACTTTAACTCGATTCTAAATGGAAATTCAGAAGAGTGATCTCATCCATGAAACACATTCTGTTTTAACGCAAGAAGCATGCTCCTCTCTCAAGCATCTGCAATACAGCAAGAAACATGAGCATGGCCAGAAAAAAAGAACTGTGTTTCCTACTCATACAGATCATATCTAGTTCAATTCTGCTTATGAAACTGATACAAACCACAGCATCACTTACATAGATGCTCTTTAGTTAATATTGAAAAACGTGTTGGGTTTGTGAACTGTGTTAATTCATATGAGCGGAAAATTCACTGCCTTTACCAGAAATGAACTCTTGGTTGTAGGAAGACACAGAGCATTTGGTTTTACTCCAATTCTGATGAGAAATTCAGAAGAGCGTTTTCATCCATAAAACACAGTTTGTTTTAATGCAAGAAGCATGCTCATTTTTCCCGCATCTGCAATACAGCAAGAAACATGAGCATGGCCAGAAAAAAATAACTGTGTTTCCTACTCATATGGACCATATCTAGTTCAACTCTGCTTATGAAACTGATACAAAAAACATCATCTCTTACATAGATGCTCTTTAGTTAATAGTGAAAATCGTATTGGTTTTGTGAACTGTGTAAATTCATTTGAGGCGAAAAATATCTGGGTTTACAGGAAATGAACTCTTGCGTGTAGGAAGACACAGCATTTACTTTTACTCGGATTATATAGGTAACTTCAGAAAAGTGTTCTCATCCATGAAACATAGTCTGTTTTAACGCAAGAAGCATGCTCTTTTTTCTAGGTTCTGCAATACAGCAAGAAACATGAGCATGACTAGAAATTAGAACTGTGTTTCTGACTCAATCGGACCATACCTAGTTCAACTCTGCTTATGAAACTGATACAAACCACAGCATCTCTTACATACTACTTCAGTTAATAGTGATAAACGCGTTGGGTTTGTGAACTGTGTAAATTCATTTGAGCCGAAAATTCACTGCTTTTACCAAAAATGAACTCTTGCATGTAGGAAGACACAGAGCATTTGGTTTAACTCCATTTCTGAAGGGAAATTCATACCAGTGTTCACATCCATCAAACACACTCTGTTTTAATGCAAATGGCATGCTCATCTTTCCAGCGTCTGCAATAAAGCAAGGAACATAAGCATTTCCAGAAAAAAATAACTGTGTTTCCTACTCATACTGACCATATCTAGTTCAAGTCTGCTAATGAATCTGATAAAAACCACATCATCTGTTACATAGATGCTCTTTAATTAACAGTGAAAATAGTATTGGTTTGGTGAACTGTGTAAATTCATTTGAGGCGAAAAACAACTGGGTTTACCAGAAATGAACTCTTTCTTCTAGGACGACATAGAGCATGGAGTTTAACTCCGATTCTAAACAGAAGTTTAGAAGAGAGATCACATACATGAAACACAGTCTGTTTTAACGCAAGAAGCAAGCTCTTCTTTCAAGCATCTGCAATACAGCAAGAAATATGAGCATGGCCAGAAAAAACGAACTGTGTTTCCTACTCATACGGACCATATCTAGTTCAATTCTGCTTATGAAACAGATACAAACCACAGCATCTCATACATAGACGCTCTTTAGTTATAGTGATAAACGCGTTGGGTTTGTGAACTGTGTAAATTGATTTGAGCCAAAAATTCACTGCTTTTACCAAAGTGAACTCTTGCTTATTGGAAGACACAGAGCATTTCGTTTAAGTCCATTTGTGAAGGGAAATTCAGACCAGTGTTCTCATCCATGAAACACACTCTGTTTTAACGCAAATAGCATGCTCTTCTTTCCAGCGTCTGCAATACAGCAAGGAACATGAGCATGTCCAGAAAAAAATAACTGTGTTTCCTACTGATACGGACCATATCTAGTTCAAATCTGCTAATGAAACTGATACTAAACACATCATCTGTTAAATAGATGCTCTTTATTTAATAGTGATAATCATATTTGTTTCGTGAACTGTGTAAATTCATTTGAGGCGAAAAACAACTGGGTTTACCAGAAATGAACTCTTGCTTGTAGGACGACATAGAGCATGGAGTTTAACTCCGATTCTAAACGGAAATTCAGAAGAGTGATCTCATCCATGAAACACAATCTGTTTTAACTCAAGAAGCATGCTCTTCTTTCAAGCATCTGCAATACAGCAAGAAACATGAGCATGGCCAGAAAAAAAGAACTGTGTTTCCTACTCATACGGACCATATCTAGTTCAATTCTGCTTAGGAAACTGATACAAACCACACCATCACTTATATAGATGCTCTTTAGTTAATAGTGAAAAACGTGTTGGGTTTGTGAACTGTGTAAATTCATATGAGCCGAAAATTCACTGCCTTTACCAGAAATGAACTCTAGCTTGTAGGAAGACACAGAGCATTTGGTTTAACTAAATTTCTGAAGGGAAATTCAGAAGAGTGTTCTCATCCATGAAACACAGTTTGTTTTAACTCAAGAATCATGCTCTTTTTTCCAGCATCTACAATACAGCAAGAAACATCAGCATGGCTAGAAAAAATGAACTGTGTTTCTGACTCAAACGGACCATATCTAGTTCAACTCTGCTTATGAAACTGATACAAACCACAGCATCTCTTACATAGACGCTCTGCAGTTAATAGAGATAAACGCGTTGGATTTGTGAACTGTGTAAATTCATTTGAGCCGAAAATTCACTACTTTTACCAAAAATGAACTCTTGCTTATAGGAAGACACAGAGCATTTGGTTTAACTCCTTTTGTGAAGGGAAATTCAGACCAGTGTTCTCATCCATGAAACACACTCTGTTTTAACGCAAATAGCATGCTCTTCTTTACATCGTCTGTAATACAGCAAGGAACATGAGCATGTCCAGAAAAAAATAACTGTGTTTCCTACTTATACGGACCATATCTAGTTCAACTCTGCTTATTAAACTGATACAAACCACAGCATCTCTTACATAGATACTCTTTAGTTATTAGTGAAAATCGTATTGGTTTCGTAAACTGTGTAAATTCATTTGAGGCGAAAAACAGCTGGGGTTACCAGAAATGAACTCTTGCTTGTAAGACGAAATAGAGCATGGAGTTTAAGTCCGATTCAAAACGGAAATTCAGAAGTGTGATCTTATCCATGAAACACACTCTGTTTTAACGCAAATAGCATGCTCTTCTTTCCAGCGTCTGCAATACAGCAAGGAACATGAGCATATCCAGAAAAAAATAACTGTGTTTCCTACTCATACGGACCATATCTAGTTCAACTCTGCTTAGGAAACTGATACAAACCACATCATCTGTTACATAGATGCTCTTTAGTTAATAGTGAAAATCGTATTGGTTTCGTGAACTGTGTCAATTCATTTGAGGCGAAAAACAACTGGGTTTACCAGAAATGGACTCTTGCTTGTAGGAAGACATAGAGGATGGAGTTTAACTGTGATTCTAAATGGAAATTCACAAGAGTGATCTCATCCATGAAACACTGTCAGTTTTAACGCAAGAAGCATGCTCTTCTTTCAAGCATCTGCAATACAGCAAGAAACATGAGCATGGCCAGAAAAAAAGAACTGTGTTTCCTACTCATACGGACCATATCTAGTTCAATTCTGCTTAGGAAACTGATACAAACCACAGCATCACTTACATAGATGCTCTTTAGTTAATAGTGAAAAACGTGTTGGGTTTGTGAACTGTGTAAATTCATATAAGCCGAAAATTCACTGCCTTTACGAGAAATGAACTCTTGCTTGTAGGAAGACACAGAGCATTTGGTTTAACTAAATTTATGAAGGGAAATTCAGAAGAGTGTTCTCATCCATGAAACACAGTTTGTTTTAACGCCAGAAGTATGCTCTATTTCCAGCAACTACAATACAGCAAGAAACATCAGCATGGCTAGAAAAAAATAAACTGTGTTTCTGACTCAAACGGACCATATCTAGTTCAACTCTGCTTATGAAACTGATACAAACCACAGCATCTCTTACATAGACGCTCTTTAGTTAATAGAGATAAACGCGTTTTGTTTGTGAACTGTGTAAATTCATTTGAGCCGAAAATTCACTGCTTTTACCAAAAATGAACTCTTGCTTGTAGGAAGACACAGAGCATTTGGTTTAACTCCATTTGTGAAGGGAATTGCATACCAGTGTTCTCATCCACGAAACATTCTCAGTTTTAACGCAAATTGCATGCTCTTCTTTCCATCGTCTGCAAAACAGCAAGGAACATGAGCATGTCCAGAAAAAAATAACTGTGTTTCCTACTCATGCGGACCATATCTAGTTCAACTCTGCTTATTAAACTGATACAAACCACAGCATCTCTTACATAGATACGCTTTAGTTATTAGTGAAAATCGTATTGGTTTCGTGAACTGTGTAAATTCATTTGAGGCGAAAAACAGCTGGGGTTACCAGAAATGAACTCTTGCTTGTAAGACGAAATAGAGCATGGAGTTTAAGTCCGATTCTAAACGGAAATTCAGAAGTGTGATCTTATCCATGAAACACAGTCTGTTTTAACGCAAGAAGCATGCTCTTCTTTCAAGCATCTGCAATACAGCAAGGAACAAGCGCATGTCCAGAAAAAAAGAAATGTGTTTCCTACTCATATGGACCATATCTAGTTCAACTCTGCTTATGAAACTGATACAAAAAACATCATCTCTTACATAGATGCTCTTTAGTTAATAGTGAAAATCGTATTGGTTTCGTGAACTGTGTAAATTCATTTGAGGGGAAAAATATCTGGGTTTACAGGAAATGAACTCTTGCTTGTAGGAAGACACAGAGCATTTAATTTTACTCAGATTATATAGGGAAATTAAGAAAAATGTTCTCATCCATGAAACATAGTCTGTTTTAACGCAAGAAGCATGCTCTTCTTTCAAGCATCTGCAATACAGCAAGAAATATGAACATGGCCAGAAAAAAAGAACTGTGTTTCCTACTCAAACGGAACATATCTAAGTTAATTCTGCTTATGAAACTGATACAAACCACAGCATCTCTTACAAAGACGCTCTTTAGTTAATAGAGTAAACTCGTTGGGTTTGTGAACTGTGTAAATTCATTTGAGCCGAAAATTCACTGCTTTTACCAAAAATGAACTCTTGCTTATAGGAAGACACAGAGCATTTGGATTAACTCCATTTCTGAAGGGAAATTCAGCCCAGTGTCCTCATCCATCAAACACAATCCGTTTTAACGCAAATAGCATGCTCTTCTTTCTAACGTCTGCAATACAGCAAGAAACATGAGCATGGCTAGAAAAAAAGAACTGTGTTTCTGACTCAATCGGACCATAACTAGTTCAACTCTGCTTATGAAACTGATACAAACCACAGCATCTCTTACATAGACTACTTTAGTTAATTGTGATAAACGCGTTGGGTTTGTGAACTGTGTAAATTCATTTGAGCCGAAAATTCACTGCTTTTACCAAAAATGAATTCTTGCTTGTAGGAAGACACAGAGCATTTGGTTTTACTCCGATTCTATAGGGAAATTCAGAAAAGTGTTCTCATCCATGAAACATAGTCTGTTTTAACGCAAGAAGCATGCTCTTTTTTCCAGCATCTGTAAGGCAGCAAGAAACATGAGCATGGCCAGAAAAAAAGTACTGTGTTTCTGAATCAAAAGGTCCATACCTAGTTCAACTCTGCTTATGAAACTGATACAAACCACAGCATCTCTTACACAGACGTTCTTTAGTTAATAGTGATCAACGCGTTTTGTTTGTAAATGTGTAAATTCATTAGAGCCGAAAATTCACTGCTTTTACCAAAAATGAACTCTTGCTTGTAGGAAGACACAGAGTATTTGTTTTAACTCCATTTGTGAAGGGAAATTCAGACCAGTGTGCTCATCCATGAAACACACTCTGTTTTAACGCAAATAGCATGCTCTTCTTTCCAGCGTCTGCAATAGAGCAAGGAACATGAGCATGTTCAGAAAAAAATAACTGTGTTTCCTACTCATACGGACCATATCTAGTTCAACTCTGCATATGAAACTGATACAAACCACATCATCTCTTACATAGATGCTCTTTAGTTAATAGGGAAACTCGTATGGGTTTCGTGAACTGTGTAAATTCATTTGAGGCGAAAAACAGCTGGGGTTACCAGAAATGAACTCTTGCTTGTAGGATGACATAGAGCATGGAGTTTAGCTCCGATTCTAAATGGCAATTCAGAAGAGTGATCTCATCCATGAAACACAGTCCGTTTTAACGCAAGAAGCATACTCTTCTTTCAAACATCTGCAATACAGCAAGAAACATGAGCATGGCCAGAAAAAAAGAACTGTGTTTCCAACTCATATGGACCATATCTAGTTCAACTCTGCTTATGAAACTGATACAAAAAACATCATCTCTTACATAGATGCTCTTTAGTTAATAGTGAAAATCGTATTGGTTTTGTGAACTGTGTAAATTCATTTGAGGGGCAAAATAACTGGGTTTACAAGAAATGAACTCTTGCTTGTAGGAAGACACAGAGCATTTAGTTTTACTCGGATTATATAGGGAAATTCAGAAAAATGTTCTCATCCATGAAACATAGTCTGTTTTAACGCAAGAAGCATGCTCTTCTTTCAAGCATCTGCAATACAGCAAGAAATATGAACATGGCCAGAAAAAAAGAACTGTGTTTCCTACTCAAACGGAACATATCTCGGTTAATTCTGCTTATGAAACTGATACAAACCACAGCATCTCTTACAAACACGCTCTTTTGTTAATAGTGTAAACTCGTTGGGTTTGTGAACTGTGTAAATTCATTTGAGCCGAAAATTCACTGCTTTTACCAAAAATGAACTCTTGCTTATAGGAAGACACAGAGCATTTGGATTAACTCCATTTCTGAAGCGAAATTCAGCCCAGTGTCCTCATCCATCAAACACAATCCGTTTTAACGCAAATAGCATGCTCTTCTTTCTAACGTCTGCAATACAGCAAGAAACATGAGCATGGCTAGAAAAAAAGAACTGTGTTTCTGACTCAATCGGACCATAACTAGTTCAACTCTGCTTATGAAACTGATACAAACCACAACATCTCTTACATAGACTACTTTAGTTAATTGTGATAAACGCGTTGGGTTTGTGAACTGTGTAAATTCATTTGAGCCGAAAATTCACTGCTTTTACCAAAAATGAATTCTTGCTTGTAGGAAGACACAGAGCATTTGGTTTTACTCCGATTCTATAGGGAAATTCAGAAAAGTGTTCTCATCCATGAAACATAGTCTGTTTTAACGCAAGAAGCATGCTCTTTTTTCCAGCATCTGTAAGGCAGTAAGAAACATGAGCATGGCCAGAAAAAAAGTACGGTGTTTCTGAATCAAAAGGTCCATACCTAGTTCAACTCTGCTTATGAAACTGATACAAACCAGAGCATCTCTTACACAGACGTTCTTTAGTTAATAGTGATCAACGTGTTTTGTTTGTGAAATGTGTAAATTCATTAGAGCCGAAAATTCACTGCTTTTACCAAAAATGAACTCTTGCTTGTAGGAAGACACAGAGCATTTGGTTTAACTAAATTTCTGAAGGGAAATTCAGAAGAGTGTTCTCATCCATGAAACACAGTTTGTTTTATCGCCAGAAGCATGCTCTTTATTCCAGCATCTACAATACAGCAAGAAACATCAGCATGGCTAGAAAAAAAGAACTGTGTTTCTGACTCAAACGGGCCATATCTAGTTCAACTCTGCTTATGAAACTGATACAAACCACAGCATCTCTTACATAGACGCTGTTTAGTTAATAGAGATAAACGCGTTTTGTTTGTGAACTGTGTAAATTCATTTGAGCCGAAAATTCACTGCTTTTACCAAAAATGAACTCTTGCTTGTAGGAAGACACAGAGCATTTGGTTTAACTCCATTTGTGAAGGGAATTGCATACCAGTGTTCTCATCCACGAAACATTCTCAGTTTTAACTCAAATTGCATGCTCTTCTTTCCATCGTCTGCAAAACAGCAAGGAACATGGGCATGTCCAGAAAAAAATAACTGTGTTTCCTACTCATGCGGACCATATCTAGTTCAACTCTGCTTATGAAACTGATACAAACCACATCATCTCTTTCATAGATGCTCTTTAGTTAATAGTGAAAATCGTATTGGTTTCGTGATCTGTGTAAATTCATTTGAGGCGAAAAACTACTGGGTTTACCAGAAATGAACTCTTGCTTGTAGGACGACATAGGGCATGGAGTTTAACTCGATTCTAAATGGAAATTCAGAAGAGTGATCTCATCCATGAAACACATTCTGTTTTAACGCAAGAAGCATGCTCCTCTCTCAAGCATCTGCAATACAGCAAGAAACATGAGCATGGCCAGAAAAAAAGAACTGTGTTTCCTACTCATACGGATCATATCTAGTTCAATTCTGCTTATGAAACTGATACAAAACACAGCATCACTTACATAGATGCTCTTTAGTTAATATTGAAAAACGTGTTGGGTTTGTGAACTGTGTAAATTCATATGAACGGAAAATTCACTGCCTTTACCAGAAATGAACTCTTGCTTGTAGGAAGACACAGAGCATTTGGTTTAACTCGAATTCTGAAGAGAAATTCAGAAGAGTGTTCTCATCCATAAATCACAGTTTGTTTTAACACAAGAAGCATGCTCTTTTTTCCAGCATCTGCAATACAGCAAGAAACATGAGCATGGCCAGAAAAAAATTACTGTGTTTCTGACTCAAACGGACCATATGTACTTCAACTCTGCTTATGAAACTGTTACAAACCACAGCATCTCTTACATAGATGCTCTTTAGTTAATAGTGAAAATCGTATTGGTTTCGTGAACTGTGTAAATTCATTTGAGCCGAAAAATAACTGGGTATACGGGAATTGAACACTTGCTTGTAGGAAGACACAGAGCATGGAGTTCAACTCCAATTTTATAGGGAAATTCAGAAAAGTGTTCTCATCCACGAAACTCAGTCTGTTTTAATGCAAATAGCATGCTCTTCTTTCCAGCATCTGCAATGCAGCAAGGAACATGAGCATGTCCCCAAAAAAATAACTGTTTCCTACTCATACGGACCATATCTAGTTCAACTCTGCTTATGAAACTGATACAAACCACATCATCTGTTACATAGATGCTCTTTTGTTAATAGTGAAAATCGTATTGGTTTCGTGAACTGTGTCAATTCATTTGAGCCGAAAAAATAACTGTGTTTACGGGAAATGAACTCTTGCTTGTAGGAAGACACAGAGCATGGAGTTTAACTCCGATTCAATATTGAAATTCTAAAAGTGTTCTTATCCATGAATCACAGTCTGTTTTAACTCAAGAAGCATGCACTTTTTTTCAGCTTTTGCAATACAGCAAGAAACATGAGAATGGCTAGAAAAAAAGAACTGTGTTTCTGACTCAATCAGACCATACCTAGTTCAATCTGCTTATGAAACTGATACAAACCAAAGCATCTCTCACATAGACGCTCTTTAGTTAATAGTGATAAACGCTTTGGGTTTGTGAAATGTGTAAATTCATTTGAGGCAAAAATTCACTGCTTTTACCAAAAATGAATTCTTGCTTGTAGGAAGACACAGAGCATTTTGTTGAACTCCATTTGTGAAGGGAAATTCAGGCCAGTGTTCTCATCCATGAAACACACTCTGTTTTAACGCAAATAGCATGCTCTTCTTTCCAGCGTCTACAAACAGCAAGGAACATGAACATGTCCAGAAAAAATTAACTGTGCTTCCTACTCATACGGACCATATCTAGTTCAACTCTGCTTATGAAACTGATACAAACCACATCATCTCTTACAGAGATGCTCTTTAGTTAATAGTGAAAATCGTATTGGTTTCGTCAACTGTGTAAATTCATTTGAGCCGAAAAATAACTGGGTTTACCGTAAATGAACTCTGGCTTGTAGGATGACATAGAGCATGGGGTTTAACCCGCATTCTAACTGGAAATTCAGAAGAGGGATCTCATCCATGAAACACAGTCTGTTTTAACACAAGAAGCATGCTCTTTTTTCAAGCATCTGCAATACAGCAAGAAACATGAGCATGGCCAGAATAAAAGAACTGTGTTTCCTACTCATACGGACCATATCTAGTTCAATTCTGCTTATGAAACTGATACAAACCACATCATTTCTTACATAGATGCTCTTTAGTTAATAGTGAAAATCGTATTGGTTTCGTGAACTGTGTAAATTCATTTGAGCCGAAAAATAACTGTGTTTACGGGAAATGAACTCTTGCTTGTAGGAAGACACAGAGCATGGAGTTTAACTCCGATCTATAGTGAAATACAGAAAAGTGTTCTCATCCATGAAACACAGTCTGTTTTAACTCAAGAAGCATTCTCTTTTTTCCAGCTTCTGCAATACAGCAAGAAACATGTGCATGGCTAGAAAAAAAGAACAGTGTTTCTGACTCAATCGGACCATACCTAGTTTAACTCTGCTTATGAAACTGATACAAACCACAGCATCTCTTACAGAGACGCTCTTTAGTTAATAGTGATAAACGCGTTGGGGTTGTGAACTGTATAAATTCATTTGAGCCGAAAATTCACTGCTTTTACCAAAAATGAACTCTTGCTTGTAGGAAGACACAGAGCATTTGGTTTAACTCCATTTGTGAAGGGAAATTCAGACCAGTGTTCTCATCCATGAAACACACTCTGTTTTAACGCAAATAGCATGCTCTTCTTTCCAGCGTCTGCAATACAGCAAGGAACATGAGCATGTAAAGAAAAAATTAACTGTGTTTCCTACTCATACGGACCATATCTAGTTCAACTCTGCTTATGAAACTGACACAAACCACATCATCTCTTACATAGATGCTCTTTAGTTAATAGTGAAAATCGTATTGGTTTCGTGAACTGTGTAAATTCATTTGAGGCGAAAAACAACTGGGTTTACCAGAAATGAACTCTTGCTTGTAGGACGACATAGGGCATGGAGTTTAACTCGATTCTAAATGGAAATTCAGAGGAGTGATCTCATCCATGAAACACATTCTGTTTTAACGCAAGAAGCATGCTCCTCTCTCAAGCATCTGCAATACAGCAAGAAACATGAGCATGGCCAGAAAAAAAGAACTGTGTTTCCTACTCATACGGACCATATCTAGTTCAATTCTGCTTATGAAACTGATACAAACCACATCATCTGTTACGTAGATGCTCTTTAGTTAATAGTGAAAATCGTATTGGTTTCGTGAACTGCGTAAATTCATTTGAGCCGAAAAATAACTGTGTTTACGGGAAATGAACTCTTGCTTCTAGGAAGACATAGAGCATGGAGTTTAACTCCGATCTATAGTGAAATACAGAAAAGTGTTCTCATCCATGAAACACAGTCTGTTTTAACTGTATACCTAATAAATAAATAAATCTTTAAAAAAAAAAAGGGGGGGGGCTGGAGAGATGGCTCAGAGGTTAAGAGCACTGACTATTCTTCCAGATGTCCTGAGTTCAATTCCCAGCACCCACATGGTGGCTCACAACCATCTGTGATGAGATCTGGTGCCCAACGTTCGTGGTACGAATTCATGAAATAGCCTCTTGCCTGTGGCCTTGTGGGCCCAGCTCAGGCCCGAGGTACACTCGGCCGGCTGTGGTGGCACATGCCAGTAGGATTTACTGAAGAAGGCAGAGGCAGGAGAATCCCGAGTTGAGGCCAGCCTAGGAGGAGCTACGGCCGGGGTAGAGACACAAACAGTATCGGTGGGACCATGGAGGCAGTGGCTGCTGCTTCGAGTTACGGGCTGCTTCTCATCATGTTGTTGACTGTGGTGATACTGCTACCTGGGACAAAGAATTTACTGCTGCTTGTTCAGAGAAGAATTGCCAGGACCAGCATGTTACAAGTAAGCATCAGCAAAGGTCAGTTTGGAAAAGGTTGGCAAGAGAAATGCTGGGGAGAAATTGCTGTGAAGATATTCTCTTCTAGGGAAGAACGTTCATGGTTCCGAGAGATAGACAGACATGAGATTGTGATTGCTCCAAACCAGAGGAGGAAAAAAAGAAAAGAAAAAAAAATCTACAGGGAGCCATGATCATGTCTAACAGTGACTTTGAAATCTTCAAAAGGATGATGGGACTCCATAACGATGATGCCACATGGACTATGGTAAAGCCAATAACACCACGGAAAGATCGACTTTGGACTACAAACTGCTCAGGACAATTTCGAGATGACTGGCTGAGATGATCCAGCCTGACAGATTGCTTGAACAAGAACTTGAAACAAGCCCTGCACTTTCTCACTATGCAGTGGCAGGACAAAGGATACAGGACTTGACAATTAACCCCAAAATTTTCTTTTCAGGATCCCCTAAAGATGGAAGTAATTTTAAGAAGACGACGCCTACATCCCCAAAAGGTGGGATGGGAGGTTTTCGGTCGTTTAATGAGTTTTGGATATTGTCATTGTTTATGATGATTGGTTACAAGTTGTTAATTGTTAATGTTCAGGAAAAGAGCTGAACATGGAGATTAGATTCAGAGGTTTTGCTTAAAAAGAAAAAAGGAGAATATAGATATGAGGTAGATCACTGAATCTACTCTGAGAAAAAAGATGAAGAAAAAATAGGATAAATGGGTAGATCACTGAATCTACTCTAAAAAGAAAAAGGAGAAGATATAAAAATGACAAAAGGTAGACTACTGAATCTATTATGAAAAGAAAAGATAGGATAAGTATTGAAAAATTTTTGTCTGAGTTTTATCAAATGTTACTGGACTGGACATTATTATAGATAATGGAGTTTTTCACCTGAATCTGTCAAATGTTAATGGACTAGACATCATTAATGTAATCTTGACTGTGTATATTGTATATACTTATTGGATATGATTTTTCTTGTATTAGTTATGACCTTTTTTTAATTTTAGACAAAAACAGGGGAAATGTGGTGGGTATTGTGTTCCCTGAAATATTGTGTGTTCCCCGAAATAAACATATCTGGGGTCAGAGAACAGACAGCCACTAGAACAGAGCCAGAAATGGTGGCTAGAAAATAGGAAGAGTAAGCCATAACAGAAGTTGGGCGGTGGTGGTACACACCTTTAATCCCAGCACTTGGGAGACAGAGCTAGCCAGATCTCTGAGTTCAAGGCCACTTTAGAAACAGCTAAGCATGGTGACCCATGCCTTTAATTCCAGGGAGTGAGGGCAGAAAGAAAAAGGTATATAAGGCGTGAGGACCAGGAACTAAGGAGGAAAAAGCATGTAGTTAGTTAAGCTTTGGAGCAACACAGTTCAGCTGAGATTCATGTGGAGGAGGACTCAGAAGTTTCCAGCCTGAGGAAACAGGATCACCTGAGGAACTAGCAAGGTGAGATAGCTGTGGCTTGTTCTGTGTCTCTGATCTTCCAGCATTCACCCCAATGACTGGCCTCGGGTTTGAGTTTCATTAATAAGAACTTTTAAGTTTCCTGTTACAAATAGTGAAAATCGTATTGGTTTCGTGTACTGTGTAAATTCATTTGAGGCGAAAAACAACTGGGTTTACCAGAAATGAACTCTTGCTTGTAGGACGACATAGGGCATGGAGTTTAACTCGATTCTAAATGGAAATTCAGAGGAGTGATCTCATCCATGAAACACATTCTGTTTTAACGCAAGAAGCATGCTCCTCTCTCAAGCATCTGCAATACAGCAAGAAACATGAGCATGGCCAGAAAAAAAGAACTGTGTTTCCTACTCATACGGACCATATCTAGTTCAATTCTGCTTATGAAACTGATACAAACCACATCATCTGTTACGTAGATGCTCTTTAGTTAATAGTGAAAATCGTATTGGTTTCGTGAACTGTGTAAATTCATTTGAGCCGAAAAATAACTGTGTTTACGGGAAATGAACTCTTGCTTGTAGGAAGACACAGAGCATGGAGTTTAACTCCGATCTATAGTGAAATACAGAAAAGTGTTCTCATCCATGAAACACAGTCTGTTTTAACTCAATAAGCATTCTCTTTTTTCCAGCTTCTGCAATACAACAAGAAACATGAGCATGGCTAGAAAAAAAGAACAGTGTTTCTGACTCATTCGGACCATACCTAGTTTAACTCTGCTTATGAAACTGATACAAACCACAGCATCTCTTACAGAGACACTCTTTAGTTAATAATGATAAACGCTTTGGGTTTGTGAAATGTGTAAATTCATTTGAGCCGAAAATTCACTGCTTTTACCAAAAATGAACTCTTGCTTGTAGGAAGACACAGAGCATTTGGTTTAACTCCATTTGTGAAGGGAAATTCAGACCAGTGTTCTCATCCATGAAACACACTCTGTTTTAACGCAAATAGCATGCTCTTCTTTCCAGCGTCTGCAATACAGCAAGGAACATGAGCATGTAAAGAAAAAATTAACTGTGTTTCCTACTCATACGGACCATATCTAGTTCAACTCTGCTTATGAAACTGACACAAACCACATCATCACTTACATAGATGCGCTTTAGTTAATAGTGAAAATCGTATTGGTTTCGTCAACTGTGTAAATTCATTTGAGCCGAAAAATAACTGGGTTTACCAGAAATGAACTCTTGCTTGTAGGACGACATAGAGCTTGGAGTTTAAATCCGATTCTAAATGGAAATTCAGAAGAGTGATCTCATCCATGAAACACAGTTTGTTTTAAGGCAAGAAGCATGCTCTTTTTTCCAGCATCTGTAATGTAGCAAGAAACATGAGCATGGCCAGAAAAAAAGTACTGTGTTTCTGAATCAAAAGGTCCATACCTAGTTCAACTCTGCTTATGAAACTGATACAAACCACAGCATCTCTTACACAGACGCTCTTTAGTTAATAGTGATGAACGCGTTGGGTTTATGAACTGTGTAAATACATTAGAGCCGAAAATTCACTGCCTTTACCAAAAATGAACTCTTGCTTGTAGGAAGACACAGAGCATTTGGTTTAACTCAATTTCTGAAGAGAAATTCAGAAGAGTGTTCTCATCCCTGAAACACATTTTGTTTTAACGCAAGAAGCATGCTCTTTTTTCCAGCATGTGCAATACAGCAAGAAACATGAGCATGGCCAGAAAAAAAGAACTGTGTTTCTGACTCAAACGGACCATATCTAGTTCAACTCTGCTTATGAAAATGATACAAACCTCAGCATCTCTTACACAGACGCTCTTTAGTTAATAATGCTAAACGCTTTGGGTTTGGGAAATGTGTAAATTCATTAGAGCTGAAAATTCACTGCTTTTACCAAAAAGGAACTCTTGCTTGTAGGAAGACACAGAGCATTTGATTTAACTCCATTTGTGAAGGGAAATTCAGACCAGTGTTCTCATCCATGAAACACGCTCTGTTTTAATGCAAATAGCATGCTCTTCTTTCCAGCGTCTGCAATACAGCAAGGAACATGAGCATGTAAAGAAAAAATTAACTGTGTTTCCTACTCATACGGACCATATCTAGTTCAACTCTGCTTATGAAACTCATACAAACCACATCATCTCTTACATAGATTCTCTTTAATTAATAGTGAAAATCGTATTTGTTTCGTGAACTGTGTAAATTCATTTGATCCGAAAAATTACTGGGTTTACAGGAAATGAACTCTTGCATGTAGGAAGACACAGAGCATGGAGTTTAACTCTGATTTTATAGAGAAATTCAGAAAATTGTCCTCATCCATGAAACACAGTCTGTTTTAACACAAGAAGCATGCTCTTTTTTCCCGCTTCTGCAATGCAGCAAGAAACATGAGCATGGCTAGAAAAAAAGAACTGTGTTTCTGAGTCAATCGGACCGTACCTAGTTTAACTCTGCTTATGAAACTGATACAAACTACAGCATCTCTTACACAGACGCTCTTTCGTTAATAGTGATAAACGCGTTGGGTTTGTGAACTGTGTAAATTCATTAGAGCCGGAAATTCACTGCTTTTACTAAAAATGAACGCTTGCTTGTAGGAAGACACAGAGCATTTGGTTTAACTCCATTAGTGAAGGGAAATTCAGACCAGTGTTCTCATCCATGAAACACACTCTGCTTTAATGCAAATAGCATGCTCTTCTTTCCAGCGCCTGCAATACAGCAAGGAACATGAGCATGTCCAGAAAAAATTAACTGTGTTTCCTACTCATATGGACCATATCTAGTTCAACTCTGCTTATGAACCTGATACAAACCACATCATCTCTTACATAGATGCTCTTTAGTTAATAGAGAAAATCGTATTGTTTTCGTCATCTGTGTAAATTCATTTGAGCCGAAAAATTACTGGGTTTACGGGAAATGAACTCTTGCATGTAGGAAGACACAGAGCATGGAGTTTAACTCCGATTTTATAGAGAAATTGAGAAAATTGTCCTCATCCATGAAACACATTCTGTTTTAACACAAGAAGCATGCTCTTTTTTCCCGCTTCTGCAATGCAGCAAGAAACATGAGCATGGCTAGAAAAAAAGAACTGTGTTTCTGTGTCAATAGGACCACACCTAGTTTAACTCTGCTTATGAAACTGATACAAACTACAGCATCTCTTACACAGACGCTCTTTCGTTAATAGTGATAAACGCGTTGGGTTTGTGAACTGTGTAAATTCATTAGAGCCGGAAATTCACTGCTTTTAATAAAAAGGAACGCTTGCTTGTAGGAAGACACAGAGCATTTGGTTTAACTCCATTAGTGAAGGGAAATTCAGACCAGTGTTCTCATCCATGAAACACACTCTGCTTTAATGCAAATAGCATGCTCTTCTTTCCAGCGCCTGCAATACAGCAAGGAACATGAGCATGTCCAGAAAAAATTAACTGTGTTTCCTACTCATATGGACCATATCTAGTTCAACTCTGCTTATGAAACTGATACAAACAACATCATCTCTTACATAGATGCACTTTAGTTAATAGTGAAAATCGTATTGCTTTCGTCAACTGTGTAAATTCATTTGAGCCGAAAAATTACTGGGTTTACGGGAAATGAACTCTTGCATGTAGGAAGACACAGAGCAAGGAGTTTAACTCCGATTTTATAGAGAAATTGAGAAAATTGTCCTCATCCATGAAACACAGTCTGTTTTAACACAAGAAGCATGCTCTTTTTTCCCGCTTCTGCAATGCAGCAAGAAACATGAGCATGGCTAGAAAAAAAGAACTGTGTTTCTGACTCAATCGGACCATACCTAGTTTAACTCTGCTTATGAAACTGATACAAACTACAGCATCTCTTACACAGACGCTCTTTAGTTAATAGTGATCAACGCGTTGGGTTTGTGAACTGTGTAAATTCATTAGTGCCGGAAATTCACTGCTTTTAATAAAAATGAACGCTTGCTTGTAGGAAGACACAGAGCATTTGGTTTAACTCCATTAGTGAAGGGAAAATCAGACCAGTGTTCTCATCCATGAAACACACTCTGCTTTAACGCAAATAGCATTCTCTTCTTTCCAGCGTCTGCAATACAGCAAGGAACATGAGCATGTCCAGAAAAAATTAACTGTGTTTCCTACTCATATGGACCATATCTAGTTCAACTCTGCTTATGAAACTGATACAAACCACATCATCTCTTACATAGATGCTCTTTAGTTAATAGTGAAAATCGAATTGGTTTCCTCAACTGTGTAAATTCATTTGAGCCGAAAAATAACTGGGTTTACCAAAAATGAACTCTTGCTTGTAGCACGACATAGAGCATGGAGTTTAACTCTGATTCTAAATGGAAATTCAGAAGAGTGATCTCATCCTTGAAACACAGTCTGTTTTAACGCAAGAAGCATGCTCTTCTTTCAAGCATCTACAATACAGCAAGAAAAATGAGCATGGCCAGAAAAAAGAACTGTGTTTCCTACTGATACGGACCATACCTAGTTCAATTCTCCTTATGACACTGATACAAACCACAGCATCACTTACATAGATGCTCTTTAGTTAATAGTGAAAAACTTGTTGGGTTTGTGAACTGTGTAAATTCATTTGAGCCGAAAAATAACTGGGTTTACGGGAAATGAACTCTTGCTTGTAGGAAGACACAGAGCATGGAGTTCAACTCCGATTCTATAGGGAAATTCAGAAAAGTGTTCTCATCCATGAAACACAGTCTGTTTTAACGCAAAAACCATGCTCTTTTTTCCAGCTTCTGCAATACAGCAAGAAACATGAGCATGGCCAGAAAAAAGAACTGTGTTTCCTACTGATACGGACCATATCTAGTTCAATTCTCCTTATGACACTGATACAAACCACAGCATCACTTACATAGATGCTCTTTAGTTAATAGTGAAAAACTTGTTGGGTTTGTGAACTGTGTAAATTCATTTGAGCCGAAAAATAACTGGGTTTACGGGAAATGAACTCTTGCTTGTAGGAAGACACAGAGCATGGAGTTCAACTCCGATTCTATAGGGAAATTGAGAAAAGTGTTCTCATCCATGAAACACAGTCTGTTTTAACGCAAAAACCATGCTCTTTTTTCCAGCTTCTGCAATACAGCAAGAAACATGAGCATGGCCAGAGAAAAAGAACTGTGTTTCCTACTCATACGGACCATATCTAGTTCAACACTGCTTATGAAACTGATACAAACCACATCATCTCTTACATAGATGCTCTTTAGTTAATAGTGAAAATCGTATTGGTTTCGTGAACTGTGTAAATTCATTTGAGCCGAAAAATAACTGGGTTTACAGGAAATGAATTCTTGCTTGTAGGAAGATACAGAGCCTTTGGTTTAACGCACTTTCTGAAGGGAAATTCAGACCTGTGTTCTCATCCATGAAACACACTCTGTTTTAACGCAAGATCCATGCTCTTCTTTCCAGCTTTGCAAGACAGCAATTAACATGAGCATGCCCAGAAAAAAAGAACTGTCTCTCCTACTCATATGGACCATATCTAGTTCAACACTGCTTATGAAACTGCTGCAAACCACATCATCTCTTACATAGATGCTCTTTAGTTAATAGTGAAAATCGTGTTGTTTTCGTGTACTGTATAAATTCATTTGAGGCAAAAAATAACTGGGTTTACCGGAAATGAACTCTTGCTTGTAGGAAGACACAGAGCATGGCGTTAAACTCTGATTCTAAAGGGAAATTCAGAGGACTTTTCTCATCAAAGTAACACAGTCTGTTTTAATGCAAGAATATGCTCTTCTTTACAGCATCTGCAATAAAGGAAGAAAAATGAGCATGGCCAGAAAAAGAGAACTGTGTTTCCTACTCATACGGACCATATCTAGTTCAACTGTGCTTATGAAATTGATACACACAACATCATCTCTTACAAAGATGCTCTTTAGTTAATAGTGAAAATCGTATTGGTTTCGTGAACTGTGTAAATTCATTTGAGCCGAAAAATAACTGGGTTTACTGGAAATGAACTCTTGCTTGTAGGAAGACACAGATACTTTGGTTAAACTCAGTTTCTGAAGGGAAATTCCGACCAGTGTTCTCATCCATGAAACACACTCCATTTTAAGGGAAGAAGCATGCTCTTCTTTTCAGAGTCTGCAATACAGCAAGGAATGTAGATGTATCCTGCTTGTTAAATAAGAAACACAGAGCCAGTTGCTGTGTTAAAAACCACGAGGTCAGAGCCAAAGCAGAAAACCTTACCCTTCACTGCTTCTGTGGTTCCTCCTCTCCGCAAGAGACCTACTTCTGTGTGTCCTGTCTATTTAAAGACTTTCTGTTCTCCTCCCTCATTGGTTGTAACCCAGCCACATGACCTCCTCATCACTGCCTGTTTGTACAGACCTCCAGGTCTTCTATGGTTGGTATTGAAATTAAAGGCGTGTGTCTGCTATGCTGGCTATGTCCTTGAACACACAGAGATCCGCTTAGCTCTGCCTCCCAAGTGCTGGGATTAAGGCCGTGCCCCACTACTGCTCGGCTTCTGCTCTGGCTTGCTCTGACCTCAAGGCAACTTTATTGACATACAAATAAAATCACATTTCAATACAAATAAAATATCACTATATTTCCCCTTTTCTATTTTAATAAAAAGAAAAAAAAGGAAAAAGTTATAACTAATATAAGAAAAACTATATACAAAAGTATGATAACTATATATACCATATATACAAACAATAAATACCTAAACAATGTCTAGTCCATTTGTAATTGACAAATTCAGAGAAAATAATTCCATTATCTATCCTATTTTGGTAAGTCCAGAATGTACCTGATTTACTTTTTATCCTAACTTATAGCTAACGGAACTGTCTTATAACATCTTTCAAATTTATACACTTACAGCTCTTAGTGAGTTTTTCAGAAATCCTTAACAAAGATAATTATAACTATAACTAACTGATCTTCAACTCCCTCAGAGACCCAAGAAATAATACTACCTAATAAAAAATAAAAACAAGAAGTGCATGCAAGCAGCTTCAAAAAAAAAATGTGAGTTGACAGAAACAGCCAGCTGCCTGGACAGTCACCTGAGGTTTCTCCACAGTGTTGGGGCATCATCTTCAGCCTACAGGCTTAGCGTATCTGACAGACTCTTTTGTGAACTAAGATGTATACAAGGTCAACAGTTTGACCTCACATTTGGTGAGAGCAGTCCATGTACCAGAAACACCTGAATTCCATTAGTGTCATGTCATGGTTCAGGATTTTAAATTCTGGAAATTATTGATGTCATTTCAATTAAGCTGTCCATTTTTCTTGGCTGTGTATATGTGGCTTCATCTTGGCATCCTGTTCTTCTCCACATCTCTCTATTAAACGCCAGTCTACTATTGAGAGAGGTGAGCTTAGTTATTCCTCAAGAATAACTGTTTCATTTGCTGTTCCATTGCATATCAGAAGCCATTGGCCCACTCCCTGTTCAGCTGACTTCGAAGAAAAGGGTACGGTACCTTTTACAGATTGCAAAGGTCACTCACTTCAGGGATGGTGCCATATTGTCCTGGCTACAGAAGATGCCTTTTGTTAAAGCCACAACCACACTTGTTTTGGCAAGAATTGGTAGTCCTTGGTTTCATGTCCTGTCTGTCCTGTTTGTCAGCAGTTGATTCAAGGATACTTTGTTGTCCAGTGGCTGACTTTTGCAACAATGAAAGTTAGTTCCATATGCAGTTTCTTCAATGCTCATATTTTCTCTGAAGTAGATTGGTACTGCCAGGAGCCGTCATGTCTCATAGTCATAGCAAAAAAGAAAAATTCTTAAGTTATTAAAACATTTTAAATGCCATATTCTGTAGATCTCTGAAGGGTTTGAAGATGACCTGTCTATCTAAAATATATCTGTTTGATCTTGACAACACACCTAATATGACTACAAGTTCAATTGTAATGTCTAACCACTAATTTTCATTTCTATATATCCTAATAGTTGGTAATACTAACATTCAAGGATTAGCAAATTGCAATTACATTGTTAAATGAATGGTATAAATACAATATCTCGAACAAGATTAGAAATACGTATATGGTATATTCTAACAATCTCAATCTCAATAATAATAATTTGTATACAATATAAAACAATCCAATTGAATGTAAAGTATTTAAAACTAGTAATTGTCTTTTTCTTTTTTTCTTCTTTTTTTTTAAAAAAAAAAACAAGGACCTTTTGCCTAGCCCTTTACATACCCCTTAACAACAACTTGTAACCAACCCTCCTAAACAATGAAAAATATCCCAGACCCAATACCCATAAAAAGACCAAAAAACCACCCACCCCACACCACCCCTTTGTGAATGTGGGTGTCAAATTCTTAAAATTGCTTCCTGCTGGGTATGGGCGAAGTTATCTTTATTCTGAAAAGAAAAATTTTGGGTTAATTGACAAATTCTAGGAAAGATAACCATATTCTTTGTTATCCATAATGCCAAAGTTCAGGGTTTATCTCAAGTCCTTATTCAAGCAGTCTTTGAAACTGGATCATCTCAGCTAGCCATCTCAGAATTGCTCTAAGCACTTTGTAGTCCAAAGCTGATCTGTAGATGATGTTTGTCAGCTTAGTGATATTATTTTCCACGTGGAATTGTCGTTGTGGGGCCCCATCTTCTTCCTGGAGATTTCATTTGATGTTAGGCCTGGCCGTGATTTCCTGCAGAAAACTGAAAAGAGACTCGAACACAAAGACATGTATAGGCAGCTAATCGAAGCCTTTTCTCTAAATTAATTAGTACTCATATGACCATTATTATCTCAACAAAGTTTAAAATATATATATATATCTTGTGAATTCTGATATAAAATTCATACTTTAAGAAAAGTTTAAAGAATCAGAATAGAGTCAAAGAATTGAGATTAGTAATAGAATAGTCCCTTAATTTGTTTTTTCTCCTGTCCCATGTCAGAAGATGGCTCTTTCTTCTGGTATGATACAGGGAGTTTTCATTTTCTTTTTAACAACATGCTTGAGTTTAAAGGAGGAGAGAGCCATTCTCCAACTCCAAAATCAGCTTGAAGCTTTAATTGAACTGGGACTACAAGAAGACTAAGAGTATTAATTTCTTAGAGAAGAGCAGAAACAAACATTTAGAAAGATTTATGAAATTTTGTAGATGATATACCAATAGGCCATTTTACTCTTTTTCCTGGGACAGATGATTTGTCCTTTTTCTTCAGTTGTCTCATTTGTCCAGTGTTCTTCAGATTCCTTAGCCTTCATTCTCCTAAAAGACAAAAACAAAAACCCTTCCCCAAGACTAATTTTGGGGAGGTCCCCTTTTGGCAAGTTACATCTGATTAAATGAAAAGGCATGTATTAATGGTATAAGTGAGTTTAAACTGGATGGTCATGTTGGTTGATGAACTATCACCTCTTCTAATTAAGAGGTCTCTCTTGTTCAAATCGAACCTTTATCAGTTTTGATGGTACCCACAGCTTATCTTCTCCTGCAGAAACAAAAGCAAAACCTCGTCCCCAACGTAACACATGCCCTGGTTTCCATTCTGAGGTCAGCACATCCTTGAAGTATATAGGCTGATTTAATTCTGTTGTTTTTTCTATTAACCAATGTCTCTCTGCAGCTGTTGTTCCTTTCTCATTAGCATTGAGAAAATTCAAAGTTAATAGAGCATTGTGCAGTCTATTTCTGGGGGTTTTTGTTACCCCTTTTTGTTTATTTATCATGTCCTTTAGAGTTCTGTTGGATCTTTCTGTAACTGTTTGGCCTGTAGGATTATGTGGTATACCTGTGATATGCTTTATATTATAATAAGCAAAAAACTGTTTCATTTTAATAGAGACATATGCTGGAGCATTGTCAGTTTTAATTTGTGCAGGTATACCCATGATGGCCATAACTTCTAGCAAATGAGTGATTACAGAATCAGCTTTTTCAGAACTCAAAGCAGTTGCCCATTGAAATCCTGAATAAGTATCGATAGTATGGTGTACATATTTCAATTTTCCAAATTCTGCAAAGTGAAACACATCCATCTGCCAGATTTCATTCCTCTGAGTACCCTTTGGGTTACATCCTGCTGGTAATGGTGTCTGATTGTAGAAGGAACAAGTAGGACATTTCTTTACAATTTCCTTGGCTTGTTGCCAGGTTATGGAAAAATCCTTTTTTAAACCTTTACTATTGACATGATGTTTCTTATGAAATTCTGAGGCCTCCAGCACATTTCCTATCAATAATTTATCAATCTCATCATTACCTTGTGCTAGAGGGCCTGGCAGACCAGTATGAGATCGGATGTGAGTTATAAATAAAGGATGACTCCTTTCCCTGATTGTATCTTGTAATTGAATAAATAGTAAAGTTAATTCTGAAGCATCAGGGATAAATTCTGCAGTCTCAATATGTAATACCACTCTTTCAGCATACTGAGAGTCAGTAACTATATTGAGAGGTTCTGAAAAATCCATTAATACCAACAGAATAGCATACAATTCTGATTTTTGAACTGAATTATAAGGACTTTGAACCATTTTACTTAAATTTTCTGATTTGTAACCTGCCTTTCCTTGCTTGTTGGCATCGGTATAAAATGTCCGAACTCCAGATATGGGTTTTTCACGTACAATTCGAGGCAAGATCCAATCAGCTCTCTTTAAAAGATCAATTCTATTGCTTTTAGGATATTTGCTGTTAATTTCTCCTAAAAAATTACTGCAAGCTCTTTGCCAAGGTTCACTTTCTGTCCATAATTTTTCAATGTCCTCTTTAGTTAAAGGTACAACAATTTCTGCTGGGTCTATTCCTGATAATTGATGAAGTCTCAATATTCCTTTCAAAATTAAGTCAGAGATTTTTTCCACTTAAGTTTTTAATTTTTTATTTGGTTTATTTGGTAAAAATATCCATTCTAATATAATATCTTCTCTCTGCATTAATATTCCTGTAGGAGAATGCCTAGAAGGTAAAATAACCAAAATGCAATCCAGCTTTGGATCAATACGATCTACATGTCCTTCATGTACTTTTTTTTCTACCAAGGCCAATTCTTTCTCAGCTTCAGGTGATAATTCTCTTGGACTATTTAAGTCCTTGTCACCTTCTAAGGTTTTGAACAAATTATTCAGTTCATCATTTTTACCCCAACAATAGTTCGTAGATGAGAAATGTCCCCAAATAATCTTTGAAAGTCATTAAGAGTCTGTAGGCGATCTCTCCTAATTTGTACCTTTTGAGGTCTAATTTTTTGTAGCTCTATTTTATATCCTAAATAGTTAATAGAATCTCCTCTTTGTATCTTTTCAGGAGCAATTTGTAATCCCCAGCCAGGCAATATTTTCTTTACTTCTTCAAACATTCTTTCTAAAGTATCTGCACTTGAGTCAGCTAGTAAAATATCATCCATATAATGATAAATTATAGATTTAGGAAATTTTTTACGTATCACTTCCAAGGGCTGTTGTACAAAATATTGGCACAGGGTTGGACTATTCAACATTCCCTGTGGGAGGACTCTCCATTGAAATCTTCTAACCGGTTGAGAATTATTGTAAGTAGGCACCATGAAAGCAAATCTTTCTCTCTCTTTTTCTTGTAGGGGTATTGAAAAGAAAGAGTCTTTTAAATCAATAACTATGAGAGGCCATCCTTTAGGTAACAGAGTAGGCAAAGGAATTCCAGATTGTAGAGAGCCCATTGGCTGAATTACTTTGTTAATTGCTCTAAGGTCTGTTACCATTCTCCATTTACCAGATTTCTTTTTAATAACAAATACAGGAGAATTCCATGGGCTAGTAGATTCTTCAATATGCTGAGCATTTAACTGTTCTTCTACCAGCTCTTCTAAAGCCTGGAGTTTCTCTGTTGTTAAAGGCCATTGATGAACCCATACAGGCTTGTCTGTTAACCATTTTAAAGGTAGAGCTGTTGGTGCCTTTGGAAGATCATCAGTTTTTCTGCCCTGTTCTTCTATAATATGGATGACTGGTGACCACTCATTAGAATAATAACTTCTAATATTTCTCTCAGAAACATGTGCTAGTTTATTATTTATTTCTGAGGTTGGAGGGATGTTAATCTGAGTATTCCATTGTTGTAACAGGTCTCGACCCCACAGGTTCATGGCTATGTTAGCCCCACATGGTTTTAATCTGCCTCTCTGTCCTTCTGGGCCTATACATTCGAGCCATCTTGCACTCTGTTTAACTTGAGATAATGTTCCAATTCCTAACAGTTGAACATTTACCTCCTGAAGAGGCCAAGATGGATGCCAAAATTCTGGTGCAATTATGGTAACATCAGCACCTGTGTCTACCAGACCAGACAACAAAACACCATTTATTTTTATTGTTAATTGTGGTCTTTGATCATTTATATAAGTTTGCCAAAAAATTTTTTTTATGGTCTCTCCTGAATTTTCTGTTCTCTCTGTCTCAGTTTTTCCATTACTCTGAGTAGCCTGGTTTATTCCAATAGGCATTTGGTCATTTAACTGCTCTGAATAGGGGCCTCCTCTACGATTGCAGGAAAAGTCTGAACTGGATTCACTGTAGGGGTCTGCCTGAGGCCCCTCTGGGAGTTTCCCAAAGACTGAGGCAAAGTATTACCTTGTCTGTCCCTTGTTGATCTACATTCATTGGTCCAATGTCTTCCCTTACCACACCTTCTACATACTCCTGAAGGAAGGGGCATTCTGTTGCCATTGTTCCTTGAAGAAACATTGTTTCTAGAAGTGCCCTGTTTACAGTCCCTTTTCAAATGTCCTTGCTTTCCACATCCAAAACATCTAACATTCCTCAAACCTCTTGAAATTGCTTCTCCTACCCACATATTATCATGATCATGAGCCTCAACATTAACCGTGTCTCTAATCCAATCTTCCAAGGTTGCAGATCTCGCCTTTAACGGCCTGATTATTCTCTTGCATGCTTCATTTGCATTCTCAAAAGCCAAAGATTCAATTATTATCTGGCTAGCTTCTGAATTTGGGACCATTCTCTTTACTGCTGAAGTCAATCTTTGTAAGAAATCTGTGAAAGATTCTTTTGGGCCCTGTATAACCTTTGTAAATGACTCAGTTTTCTTCCCTGGTTCCTCAACTCTGTCCCATGCATTCATGGCTGCCATTCGACATAGAATTAGAGTTTGCATATCATATAAACATTGTGTTTGTACTGCAGCATATTGGCCTTCTCCAACAAGCTGATCCTGGAAGATTTGTATACCTCTATCACTACATTGTTTCGCTATGGTTTTAGCTTCCTGTTTGAACCACATTTGCCACTGGAGCTGCTGTCCGGGTTCTAGAACCGCCTGTGCCAGCTCCCGCCAGTCCTGTGGTATAATTCTATTATAAGTCGACCAGGAGTTTAACATTTGTTTTACATATGGAGAATGCATGCCATAAGATACTATTGCCTCCTTAAACCTTCGTAAGTCTAACATTTCAACTGGAGTCCAAATATTTTGTGTAGTCATTTGACCAGGCTGCTGTTGTATGGTTACCGGATAAATTAAGGGTGATTGTGTAAAAACAGGCTTTCTTTCTGTAACCTTATAATCCAATCCTGAAACAACTTCACTGTTAATTTCTTCTGTCTGAATCTGAATTTCTCTATAATTCATTTTAACAGGTTTAAAAAGTTTTTCTAAAATTTTCATCCTGGCACTTAAATTGACTGTCTTTTTAAAGTGTAAAATATGGATAAGAAGAATAACAATGTACATAATTCGATCAACATTAATCTTCTCATATAGTTGTTCCATTACCATACTGCCTAAAATTTCAAACAAAGCCCAATTTTCTTCCAATGTACATATCAAACCCATTTTTTTTAAATGTGGAAAAAAATCTCTTTTAAATAGTTTCCTTTAAAATATCTGATATAAATGACTTACCAATTCTGCACAGAACAGTAGAAATCCGAGGGAATTTCCAAACAGCTACCTAGCGTCCGAGGTGAGAATCCAGAGAGAGAGAGAGAAAGAGAGAAAGCGTAGCCACATTCTGGCTAAAATCTTGAATCCAGCCGCTTCAATGTTCAGGTCTGAGCGGAGTCGAGCCTGGGCTCTGGCCTCCTTAAGCTCCGACCGACCACGTGCGCTGGCATTTCAGCCAAAAGCAGCCTATCTGCAGTTGTGTGTAGCTACTGCAATTAGCGGTAGCTCCCGCAGGCCTGAGTTGTTTGTAGCACTGGCTTTTTAAGCAAGTAACTCCAGCTGGGGCGCCTGAGTCCTAAGCTGAGCTAGGCCTGGGTTAGACCAGGGCTAAGCCAGAGCTAGGGAGGCAGGCCCGCCCAGGCGGGAAGCCGGACCCACTGCCAAGGCAAGCGGTTTTAAATGAATTCGCCCCACGTTGGGCGCCAATTGTAGATGTATCCTGCTTGTTAAATAAGAAACGCAGAGCCAGTTGCAGAGTTAAAAACCACGAGGTCAGAGCCAAAGCAGAAAACCTTACCCTTCACTGCTTCTGCGGTTCCTCCTCTCCGCAAGAGACCTACTTCTGTGTGTCCTGTCTATTTAAAGACTTTCTGTTCTCCTCCCTCATTGGTTGTAACCCAGCCACATGACCTCCTCATCACTGCCTGTTTGTACAGACCTCCAGGTATTCTATGGTTGGTATTGAAATTAAAGTCGTGTGTCTGCTATGCTGGCTATGTCCTTGAACACACAGAGATCCGCCTAGCTCTGCCTCCCAAGTGCTGGAATTAAGGGCGTGCCCCACTACTGCTCTGCCTTGCTCTGACCTCAAGGCAACGTTATTGACATACAAATAAAATCACATTTCAATACAAATATAATATCACTATAAAGGAACATGAGCATTCCAAGAAAAAAAAATAACTGTGTGTCCTACTCATAGTGATAAACGCGTTGGGTTTGTGAACTGTGTAAATTCATTTGAGCCGAAATTTCACTGCTTTTACCAAAAATGAACTCTCGCTTGTAGGAAGACACAGAGCATTTGGTTTAACTCCATTTCTGAAGGGAAATTCAGACCAGTGTTCTCATCCATGAAACACACTCTGTTTTAACGCAAATTGCATGCTCTTCTTTCAAGCATCTGCAATGGGGCAAGGAACATGAGCATGTCCAGAAAAAAATAACTGTGTTTCCTACTCATACAGACCCTATCTAGTTCAACTCTGCTTATGAAACTGCTACAAACTACATCATCTCTCACATAGATGCTCTTTAGTTAATAGTGAAAATCGTATTGGTTTTGTGAACTGTGTAAATTCATTTGAGCCAAAAAACAACTGGGTTTACAAGAAATGAACTCTTGCTTGTAGAAAGACATAGAGCATGGAGTTTAACTCTGATTCTAAAGGGAAATTCAGAAGAGTGATCTCATCCATGAAACACAGTCTGTTTTAACGCAAGAGGCATGCTCTTCTTTCAAGCATCTGCAATAGAGCAAGAAACATGAGCATGGCCAGAAAAAAATAACTGTGTGTCCTACTCATACAGACCATATCTAGTTCAATTCTGCTTATGAAACTGATACAAACTACAGCATCAATTATATAGATGATCTTTAGTTAATAGTGAAAAACGTGTTGGGTTTGTGAACAGTGTAAAATCATATGAGCCGAAAATTCACTGCGTTTACCAGAAATGAACTCTTGCTTGTAGGAAGACACAGAGCATTTGTTTTAACTCCATTTCTAAAGGGAAATTCAGAAGAGTGTTCTCATCCATGAAACACAGTCTGTTTTAACGCAAGAAGCATGCTCTTTTTTCCAGCTTCTGCAATGCAGGAAGAAACATGAGCATGGCCAGAAAAAAAGAACTGTGTTTCCGAATCAAACGGTCCATACCTAGTTCAACTCTGCTTATGAAACTGATACAAACCACAGCATCTCTTACACAGACACTCTATAGTTAATAGTGATAAACGCGTTGGGTTTGTGAAGTGTGTAAATTCATTTGAGCCGAAAATTCACTGCTTTTACCAAAAATGAACTCTTGCTTGTAGAAAGACACAGACCATGTCGTTAAACCCCGATTCTAAAGCGAAATTCAGAAAAGTGTTCTCATCCATGAAACAGTCTGTTTTAATGCAAGAAGCATGCTCCTCTTTCCAGCATCTGTAATACAGCAAGGAACATGAGCATGCCCAGAAAAAAAGAACTGTGTTTCTGAATCAAACGGTCCATACCTAGTTCAACTCTGCTTATGAAACTGATACAAACCACATCATCTTTTACATAGATGCTCATTAGTTTATAGTGAAAAACGTGTTTGGTTTGTGAATTGTGTAAATTCATTTGAGCCAAAAATTCACTGTGTTTACCAGAAATGAACTCTTGCTTGTAGGAAGACACAGAGCATTTGGTTTAACTCCATTACTGAAGGGAAATTCAAACCTGTGTTCTCATCTATGAAACACAGTCTGTTTTAATGCTAGAAGCATTCTCTTCTTTCCAGCATCTGCAATACATCAAGGAACATGAGCATGTCCAGAAAAAAAGTACTGTGTTTCCTACTCATACAGACCATATCTAGTTCATCTTTGCTAATGAAACTGATAAAAACCACATCATCTTTTACATAGATGCTCTTTAGTTAATAGTGAAAATCGTATTGGTTTCGTGAATGTGTAAATTCTTTTGAGCCAAAAAATAACTGGGTTTACGGGAAATGAAATCTTGCTTGTAGGAAGACACAGAGCATGGAGTTTAACCCCGATTCTATAGGGAAATTCAGAAAAGTGTTCTCATCCATGGAACACAGTCTTTTTTACCGCAAGAAGCATTCTCTTCTTTCTAGCATCTGCAATAGAGCAGAGAATATGAGCATGCGCAAAAAAAAAGAACTGTGTTTCCTATTCATACGGACCATATCTACTTCAACTCTGCCTATGAAACTGATACAAACCACATCATCTTTTACATAGATGCTCATTAGTTAATAGTGAAAATCGGGTTGGTTTCGTGAACTGTATAAATTCATTTGAGCCGAAAAATAACTGGGTATAAGGGAAATGAACTCTTGCTTGTAGGAAGACACAGAGCATGGCGTTAAACTCCGATTCTAAAGGGAATTTCTGAAAAGGGTTCTCATCAATGAAACACAGTCTGTTTTAATGCAAGCAGCATGCTCTTCTTTACAGCATCTGCAATACAGCAAGAAACATGAGCATGGCCAGAAAATGTACTGTGTTTCCTACTCTTACGGACCATATCTAGTTCTACTCTGCTTATGAAACTGATACAAACCACAGCATCTCTTACATAGATGCTCTTTAGTTAATAGTGAAAAACGTGTTGGGTTTGAGAACTGTGTAAATTCATTTGAGCCGAAAATTCACTGCGTTTACGAGAAATGAACTCTTGCTTGGAGGAAGACACAGAGCCTTTGGTTTAACTCCTTTTCTGAAGGGAAATTCAGACCAGTGTTCTCATCCATGAAACACACCCTGTTTTATCGCATGAGCATGCTCTTCTTTCCAGCATCTGGAATACAGCAAGGAACGTGAGCATGCCCAGAAAATAAGAACTGTGTTTCCTACTCATACAGACCATATTTAGTTCAACTCTGCTTATGAAACTGATACAATCCATATCATCTTTCACGTAGATGCTGTTTAGCTAATAGTGAAAAACATGTTGGGTTCGTGACCTGTGTAAATTCATTTGAGCCGAAAAATAACTGGGTTTACCGCAAATGAACTCTTGCTTGTAGGAAGACACAGAACATGGAGTTTAACACATTTCTAAAGGGAAATTCAAAAAAGTGTTCTCATCAATGTAACACAGTCTGTTTTAACGCAAAAAGCATGCTCTTCTTTCCAGTGTCTGCAATACAGCAAGGAACATGAGCATGCCCAGAAAAAAAGACCTGTGTTTACTACTCATAAGGACCATATTTCGTGCAACTCTGCTTATGAAACTGATACAAACCAGATCATCTCTTACATAGATGCTCTTTAGTTAATAGTGAAAATCGTGTTGGTTTCGTGATCTGTGTAAATTCATTTGGCTCCGTAAATTCAATGCGTTTACCAGAAATGAACTCTTGCTTGTAGGACGACACAGAGCACAGAGTTTATCTCTAATTCTAAATGGAAATTCAGAAGAGTGTTCTCATCCATGAAACACATTCCGTTTTAACGCAAGAAGCATGCTCTTCTTTCCAGTATCTGCAATACAGCAAGGAACATGAGCATGCGCAAAAAAAAAGAACTGTGTTTCCTACTCATACGGACAATATCTAGTTCAACTGTGCTTATGAATCTGATAGAAACCACAGCATCTCTTACATAGATGCTCTTTAGTTAATAATGAAAAACGTGTTGGGTTTGTGAACTGTGTAAATTCATTTGAGCCAAAATTACACTCCCTTTACCAGAATGAACTCTTGCTTGTAGGAAAACACAGAGCATTTGGTTGAACTCCATTCCTGAAGGGAAATTCAGAAGAGTGTTCTCATCCATGAAACACAGTCTGTTTTAAAGCAAGAAGCATCCTTTTCATTCCAGCATCTGCAATACAGCAAGAAACATGAGCATGGCCAGAAAAAAAGAACTGTGTTTCCTACTCATACGGACCATATCTAGTTCAACTCTGCTTATGAAACTGATACAAACCACATCATCTCTTACATAGATGCTCGTTAGTTAATAGTGAAAATCGTATTGGTTTCCTGAACTATGTAAATTCATTTGAGCTGAAAAATAACTGGGTTTACCGGAAATGAACTGTTGCTTGTAGGAAGACACAGAGCATGGAGTTTAACTCCGATTCTAAAGGGAAATTCAGAAAAGTGTTCTCATCCATGAAACACAGTCTGTTTTAACGCAATTAGCATGCTCTTCTAACCAGGATGTGCAATACAGGAAGAAACATGAGCATGGCCAGAATAAAAGAACTGTGATTCCTACTCATACGGACCATATCTAGTTCAACTCTGCTTATGAAACTGGTACAAACCACAGCATCTCTTACATAGATGCTCTCTAATTAATAGTGAAAAACGTGTTGTGCTTGTGAACTCTGTAAATTCATTTGAGCCCAAATTTCACTGCCATTACTAGAAATGAACTCTTGCTTGTAGGAAGACACAGAGCCTTTGGTTTTCTTCTGTTTCTGAAGGGAAATTGAGACCAGTGTTCTCATCCATGAAACACATTCCGTTTTAACGCAAGAAGCATGCTCTTCTTTCCAGTATCTGCAATACAGCAAGGAACATGAGCATGCGCAAAAAAAAAAGAACTGTGTTTCCTACTCATACGGACAATATCTAGTTCAACTGTGCTTATGAATCTGATAGAAACCACAGCATCTCTTACATAGATGCTCTTTAGTTAATAATGAAAAACGTGTTGGGTTTGTGAACTGTGTAAATTCATTTGAGCCGAAATTACACTCCCTTTACCAGAATGAACTCTTGCTTGTAGGAAAACACAGAGCATTTGGTTGAACTCCATTCCCGAAGGGAAATTCAGAAGAGTGTTCTCATCCATGAAACACAGTCTGTTTTAAAGCAAGAAGCATCCTTTTCATTCCAGCATCTGCAATACAGCAAGAAACATGAGCATGGCCAGAAAAAAAGAACTGTGTTTCCTACTCATACGGACCATATCTAGTTCAACTCTGCTTATGAAACTGATACAAACCACATCATCTCTTACATAGATGCTCGTTAGTTAATAGTGAAAATCGTATTGGTTTCCTGAACTATGTAAATTCATTTGAGCTGAAAAATAACTGGGTTTACCGGAAATGAACTGTTGCTTGTAGGAAGACACAGAGCATGGAGTTTAACTCCGATTCTAAAGGGAAATTCAGAAAAGTGTTCTCATCCATGAAACACAGTCTGTTTTAACGCAATTAGCATGCTCTTCTAACCAGGATGTGCAATACAGGAAGAAACATGAGCATGGCCAGAATAAAAGAACTGTGATTCCTACTCATACGGACCATATCTAGTTCAACTCTGCTTATGAAACTGGTACAAACCACAGCATCTCTTACATAGATGCTCTCTAATTAATAGTGAAAAACGTGTTGTGCTTGTGAACTCTGTAAATTCATTTGAGCCCAAATTTCACTGCCATTACTAGAAATGAACTCTTGCTTGTAGGAAGACACAGAGCCTTTGGTTTTCTTCTGTTTCTGAAGGGAAATTGAGACCAGTGTTCTCATCCATGAAACACATTCCGTTTTAACGCAAGAAGCATGCTCTTCTTTCCAGTATCTGCAATACAGCAAGGAACATGAGCATGCGCAAAAAAAAAAGAACTGTGTTTCCTACTCATACGGACAATATCTAGTTCAACTGTGCTTATGAATCTGATAGAAACCACAGCATCTCTTACATAGATGCTCTTTAGTTAATAATGAAAAACGTGTTGGGTTTGTGAACTGTGTAAATTCATTTGAGCCGAAATTACACTCCCTTTACCAGAATGAACTCTTGCTTGTAGGAAAACACAGAGCATTTGGTTGAACTCCATTCCCGAAGGGAAATTCAGAAGAGTGTTCTCATCCATGAAACACAGTCTGTTTTAAAGCAAGAAGCATCCTTTTCATTCCAGCATCTGCAATACAGCAAGAAACATGAGCATGGCCAGAAAAAAAGAACTGTGTTTCCTACTCATACGGACCATATCTAGTTCAACTCTGCTTATGAAACTGATACAAACCACATCATCTCTTACATAGATGCTCGTTAGTTAATAGTGAAAATCGTATTGGTTTCCTGAACTATGTAAATTCATTTGAGCTGAAAAATAACTGGGTTTACCGGAAATGAACTGTTGCTTGTAGGAAGACACAGAGCATGGAGTTTAACTCCGATTCTAAAGGGAAATTCAGAAAAGTGTTCTCATCCATGAAACACAGTCTGTTTTAACGCAATTAGCATGCTCTTCTAACCAGGATGTGCAATACAGGAAGAAACATGAGCATGGCCAGAATAAAAGATCTGTGATTCCTACTCATACGGACCATATCTAGTTCAACTCTGCTTATGAAACTGGTACAAACCACAGCATCTCTTACATAGATGCTCTCTAATTAATAGTGAAAAACGTGTTGTGCTTGTGAACTCTGTAAATTCATTTGAGCCCAAATTTCACTGCCATTACTAGAAATGAACTCTTGCTTGTAGGAAGACACAGAGCCTTTGGTATACTTCTGTTTCTGAAGGGAAATTGAGACCAGTGTTCTCATCCATGAGACACACTCTGTTTTAACACAAGAAGTATGCTCTTCTTTCCAGCGTCTTCAATGCAGCAAGGAACATGAGCATGCGCAAAAAAAAAGAACTGTGTTTCCTATTCATACGGACCATATCTAGTTCAACTCTGCTTATGAAACTGATACAAACCACATCATCTTATATATAGATGGTCTTTAGTTAATAGTGAAAAAGGTGTTGGGTTTGTGAACTGTGTAAATTCATTTGAGCCAAAAATTCACTGCGTTTACCAGAAATGAACTATTGCTTGGAGGAAGACACATAGCCTTTGGTTTAACTCCGTTTCTGAAGGGAAATTCAGACCAGTGTTCTCATCCATGAAACACACTCTGTTTTATAGCATGAGCATGCTCTTCTTTCCAGCATCTGGAATACAGCAAGGAACGTGAGCATGCCCAGAAAACAAGAACTGTGTTTCCTACTCATACATACCATAATTAGTTCAAATCTGCTTATGAAACTGATACAACCCATATCATCTTTCACATAGATGTTCTTTAGTTAATAGTGAAAAACGTGTTGGGTTCGTGACCTGTGTAAATTCATTTGAGCCGAAAAAAAACTGTGTTTACCGGAAATGAACTCTTGCTTGTAGGAAGACACAGAGCATGGCGTTTAATTCCGATTCTAAAGGGAAATTCAGAAAAGTGTTCTCATCCATGAAACACAGTCTGTTTTAACGCAATTAGCATGCTCTTCTTTCCAGGATCTGCAATACAGGAAGAAACATGAGCATGGCCAGAATAAAAGAACTGTGTTTCCTACTCATACGGACCATATCTAGTTCAACTCTGCTTATGAAACTGATACAAACCACAGCATCTCTTACATAGATGCTCTCTAGTTAATAGTGAAAAACGTGTTGTGCTTGTGAACTCTGTAAAATCATTTGAGCCCAAATTTCACTGCCATTACTAGAAATGAACTCTTGCTTGTAGGAAGACACAGAGCCTTTGGTTTACTTCTGTTTCTGAATGGAAATTCAGACCAGTGTTCTCATCCATGAAATACACTCTGTTTTATCGCATGAGCATGCTCTTCTTTCCAGCATCTGGAATAGAGCAGGTAACGTGAGCATGCTCAGAAAAAAAGAACTGTGTTTCCTACTCATACAGACCATATTTAGTTCAACTCTGCTTATGAAACTGATACAACCCATATCATCTTTCACATAGATGCTCTTTAGTTAGTAGTGAAAAACGTGTTGGGTTCGTGACCTGTGTAATTCATTTGAGCCGAAAAATAACTGGGATTACCGGAAATGAACTCTTGCTTGTAGGAAGACACAGAGCATGGAGTTTAACTCCGATTCTATAGGGAAATTCAGAAAAGTGTTCTCAACCATGAAACACATTCTGTTTTAAAGCAAGAAGCATGCTCTTTTTTCTAGCTTCTGAAATACAGCAAGAAACATGAGCATGGCTAGAAAAAAAGAACTGTGTTTCTAACTCAATCAGACCATACCTAATTTTACTCTGCTTATGAAACTGATAAAAACCACAGCATCTCTTACATAGAATCTCTTTAGTTAATAGAGATAAACGCATTGCGTTTGTGAACTGTGTAAATTCATTTGAGCAGAAAATTCACTGCTTTTACCAAAAATGAACTCTTGCTTGTAGGAAGAAGCAGAGCATTTGGTTTAACTACATTTGTGAAGGGAAATTCAGACCAGTGTTCTCATCCATGAAACACACGCTGTTTTAACGCAAATAGCATGCTCTTCTTTCCAGCGTCTGCAATACAGCAAGGAACAAGAGCATGTCCAGAAAAAATTAACTGTGTTTCCTACTCATACGGACCATATCTATTTCAACTCTGCTTATGAAACTGATACAAAACACATCATCTCTTCCATAGATGCTCTTTAGTTAATAGTGAAAATCGGATTGGTTTCATGAACTGTGTAATTTCATTTGAGCCAAAAAACAACTGGGTTTACCAGAAATGAACTCTTGCTTGTAGGACGACATAGAGCATGGAGTTTAACTCCAATTCTAAATGGAAATTCAGAAGAGTGATCTCATCCATGAAACACAGTTTGTTTTAAAGCAAGAAGCATGCTCTTCTTTCCAGCATCTGCAATACAGCAAGAAACATGAGCATGGCCAGAAAAAAAGAACTGTGTTTCTGACTCAAACGGACAATATCTAGTTCAACGCTGCTTATGAAACTGATACAAACCACAGCATCTCATACATAGATGCTCTTTAGTTAATAGAGATAAACGCGTTGGGTTTGTGAATTGTGTAAATTCATTTTAGCCGAAAATTCACTGCTTTTACCAAAAATGAACTCTTGCCTGTTAGAAGACACAGAGCATTTGGTTTAACTCCATTTCTGAAGGGAAATTCACACCAGTGTTCTCTTCCATGAAACACACTCTGTTTTAACGCAAATAGCATGCTCTTCTTTCCAGCGTCTGCGATAGAGCAAGGAACATGAGCATGTCCTGAAAAAAATAACTGTGTTTCCTACTCATACGGACCATATCTAGTTCAACTCTGCTTATGAAACTGATACAAACCACATCATCTCTTACATAGATGCTCTTTAGTTAATAGTGAAAATCGTATTGGTTTCGTGAACTGTGTAAATTCATTTGAGCCGAAAAACAACTGGGTTTATAAGAAATGAACTCTTGCTTGTAGGACAACATAGAGCATGGAGTTTAACTCCGATTCTAAATGGAAATGCAGAAGAGTGATCTCATCCATGAAACACAGTCTGTTTCAACGAAGAAGCATTCTCTTCTTTCAAGCATCTTCAAACAGTAAGAAACATGAGCATGGCCAGAAAAAAAGAACTGTGTTTCCTACTCATACAGACCATATCTAGTTCAATTCTGTTTATGAAACAGATACAAACCACAGCATCAATTACATAGATACTCTTTAGTTAATAGTGAAAAACGTGTTGGGTTTGTGAACTGTGTAAATTCATATGAGCCAAAAATTCACTGCGTTTACCAGAAATGAACTCTTGTTTGTAGGAAGACACAAAGCATTTGGTTTAACTAAATTTCTGAAGGGAAATTCAGAAGAGTGTTCTCATCCATGAAACACAGTTTGTTTTAACGCAAGCAGCATGCTCTTTTTTCCAGCTTCTGCAATACAGCAAGGAACATGAGGATGGCCAGAAAAAACGAAGTGTGTTTCCGACTCATACGGAACATATCTAGTTCAACTCTGCTTATGAAACTGATACAAACCCCATCATCTGTCACATAGATGCTCTTTAGCTAATCGTGTAAATCGTGTTGGTTTCGTGAACTGTGTAAATTCATTTGAGCCAAAAAATAACGGGGTTTACCAGAAATGATCTCTTTCTTGTATGGTGACACAGAGCATGGAGTTTAACTCCATTTCTGAAGGGAAATTCAGAAGAGTGTTCTCATCCACGAAACACACTCCGTTTTAAAGGAAGAAGCATGCTTTTCTTTCCAGCGTCTGCTATACAGCAAGGAACATGAGAATGTCCAGAAAAAAAGAACTGGGTTTCCTACTCATACGGACCATATCTAGTTCAACAGTGCTTATGAAACTGATACAAACCACTTCATCTCTTACATAGATGCTCTTTAGTTAATATTGAAAATCGTATTGGTTTCCTTGAACTGTGTTAATTCATTTGAGCAAAAAATAACGGGGTTTACCGGAAATGAACCCTTGCTTGTAGGAAGACACAGAGCCTTTGGTTTAACTCACTTTCTGAAGGGAAATTCAGACCTGTGTTCTCATCCATGAAACACACTCTGTTCTAACTCAAGAAGCATGCTATTCTTTCCAGCTTTGCAATACAGCAAGGAACATGAGAATGTCCAGAAAAAAAGAACTGGGTTTCCTACTCATATGGACCATATCTATTTCAACTCTGCTTATGAAACTGATACAAACCACATCATCTCTTACATAGATGATCTTCAGTTACTAGTGAAAATCGTATTGGTATCATGAACTGTTTAAATTCATTTGAGCCGAAAAATAACTGGGTTTACCGGAAATGAACTCTTGCTTGTAGGAAGACACAGAGCATGGCGTTAAACTCCGATTCTAAAGGGAAATTCAGAAGAGTGTTCTCCTCAAAGAAACACAAACTGTTTTAATGCAAGAAGCATGCTCTTCTCTCTAGCATCTGCAATACAGCAAGAAACATGAGCATGGCCAGAAAAAGAGAACTGTGTTTCCTACTCATAGGGACCATATCTCGTTCAACACTGCTTATGAAACTGATACAAACCACAGCATCAGTTACATAGATGCTCTTTAGTTAATAGAGAAAATTGTTTTGGTTTCGTGAACTGTGTAAATTCATTTGGCACCGAAAATTCACTGCGTTTACCAGAAATGAACTCTTGCTTGTAGGACGACACAGAGCATGGAGTTTAACTCCGATTCTAAATGGAAATTAAGCAGAGTGTTCTCCTCCATGAAACACAGTCTGTTTTAACGCAAGAAGCATCCTCTTCATTCCAGCATCTGAAAAACAGCAAGAAACATGAACATCGCAAGAAAAAAAGAACTGTGTTTCTGAATCAAACGGACCGTATCTAGTTCAACTCTGCTTATGAAACTGATACAAACGACAGCATCTCTTACATAGATGCTCTTTAGTTAATAGAGATAAACGCGTTGGGTTTGTGAATTGTGTAAATTAATTTGAGCCGAAAATTCACTGCTTTTACCAAAAATGAACTCTTGTTGTAGGAAGACACAGAGCATTTGGTTTAACTCCATTATGGAAGGGAATTTCAGACCAGTGTTCTCATCCATGAAACACATTCTGTTTTAACGCAAATAGCATGCTCTTCTTTCCAGTGTCTGCCATACAGCAAGGAACATGAGCATGTCCAGAAAAAAATAACTGTGTTTCCTACTCCTACTGACCATATCTAGTTCAACTCTGCTTATGAAACTGATACAAACCACATCATCTGTTACATAGATGCTCTTTAGTTAATAGTGAAAATCATATTGGTTTCGTGAACTGTGTAAATTCATTTGAGCCGAAAAACACCTGGGTTTACCAGAAATGCACTCTTGCTTGTAAAGACACAGAGGATGGAGTTTAACTCCGATTCTATAGGGAAAATCACAAAAGTGTTCTCATTCATGAAACACAGTCTGTTTTAATGCAAGAAGCATGCTCTTTTTTCCAGCTTCTGCAATACAGCAAGAAACATGAGCATGACTAGAAAAAAAACTGTGTTTCTGACTCAATCGGACCATACCTAGTTTAACTCTGCTTATGAAACTGATACAAACCACAGCATCTCTTACATAGACGCTCTTTAGTTAATACAGAAAAACGTGTAGGGTTTGTGAACTGCGTAAATTCATATGAGCCGAAAATTCACTGCCTTTACCAGAAATGAACTCTTGCTTGAAGGAAGACACAGAGCATTTTGTTTAACTCCATTTCTGAAGGGAAATTCAGACCAGTGTTCTCATCCATGAAACACACTCTATTTTAACGCAAAAAGCATGCCCTTCTTTCCAGCATCTGCAATTCAGCAAGAAACATGAGCATGTACCCAAAAAAAGAACTGTGTTTCCTACTCATACGGACCATATCTAGTTCAACTCTGCATATGAAACTCATACAAACCACATCATCTCTTACATAGATGCTCTTTAGTTAATAGTGAAAATCGTATTGGTTTCGTGAACTGTGTAATTTTTTTCAGCCGAAAAACAACTGGGTTTACCAGATATGAACTCTTGCTTGTAGGACGACATAGAGCATGGAGTTTAACTCCGATTCTAAATGGAAATTCAGAAGAGTGATCTCATCCTTGAAACAGAGTCTGTTTTAACGAGGAAGCATGCTCTTCTTTGAAGCATCTGCAATACAGCAAGAAACATGAGCATGGCCAGAAAAAAAGAACTGTGTTTCCTACTCATATGGACCATATCTAGTTCAACTCTGCTTATGAAACTGATACAAACCACATCATCTCTTGCATAGATGCTCTTTAGTTAATAGTGAAAAACGAGTTGGTTTCGTGAACTGTGTAAATTAATTTGGCGCCAAAATTCAATGCCTTTACCAGAAATGAACTCTTGCTTGTAGGAAGACACAGAGCATTTGGTTTAACTAACTTTCTGAAGGGAAATTCAGAAGAGTGTTCTCATCCATGAAACACAGTTTGTTTTAACGCAAGAAGCATGCTCTTTTTTCCAGCATCTGCAATACAGCAAGAAACATGAGCATGACCAGAAAAAAAGAACTGTGTTTCTGAATCAAACGGACCATATCTAGTTCAACTCTGCTTATGAAACTGATACAAACCACAGCATCTCTTACATAGATGCTCTTTAGTTAATAGAGATAAACGCGTTGGGTTTGTGAATTGTGTAAATTCATTTGAGCCGAAAATTCACTGCTTTTACCAAAAATGAACTCTTGTTTTAGGAAGACACAGAGCATTTGGTTTAACTCCATTTCTGAAGGGAAATTCAGAAAAGTGTTCTCATCCATGAAACACACTCTGTTTTAATGCAAATAGCATGCTATTCTTTCCAGTGTCTGCCATACAGCAAGGAACATGAGCATGTCCAGAAAAAAAATAACTGTGTTTCCTACTCATACGGACCATATCTAGTTCAACTCTGCTTATGAAACTGATACAAACCACATCATCTGTTACATAGATGCTCTTTAGTTAATAGTGAAAATCATATTGGTTTCGTGAACTGTGTAAATTCATTTGAGCCGAAAAACACCTGGGTTCACCAGAAATGAACTCTTGCTTGTAGGAAGACACAGAGCATGGAGTTTAACTCCGATTCTATAGGGAAATTCAAAAAAGTGTTCTCATTCATGAAGCACAGTCTGTTTTAACTCAAGAAGCATGTTCTTTTTTCCAGCTTCTGCAATACAGCAAGACATGAGCATGGCTAGAAAAAAGAACTGTGTTTCTGACTCAATCGGACCATACCTAGTTTACCTCTGCTTATGAAACTGATACAAACCACAGCATCTCTTACATAGACACTCTTTAGTTAATACAGAAAAACGCGTTGAGTTTGTGAACTGTGTAAATTCATTTGAGCCGAAAATTCACTGCTTTTACCAAAAATGAACTCTTGCTTGTAGGAAGACACAGAGCATTTGGTTTAACTCCATTTCTGAAGGGAAATTAAGACCAGTGTTCTCATCCATGAAACATACTCTGTTTTAACGCAAAAAGCATGCCTTTCTTTCCAGCATCTGCAATACAGCAAGAAACATGAGCATGTACCCAAAAAAAGAACTGTGTTTCCTACTCATACGGACCATATCTAGTTCAACTCTGCTTATGAAACTCATACAAACCACATCATCTCTTACATAGATGCTCTTTAGTTAATAGTGAAAATCGTATTTGTTTCGTGAACTGTGTAAATTAATTTGAGCCGAAAAACAAATGGGTTTACCAGAAATGAACTCTTGCTTTTTGGACGACATAGAGCATGTTGTTTAACTCCGATTCAAAATGGAAATTCAGAAGAGTGATCTCATCCTTGAAACAGAGTCTGTTTTAACGCAAGAAGCATGCTCTTCTTTGAAGCATCTGCAATACAGCAAGAAACATGAGCATGGCCAGAAAAAAAGAACTGTGTTTCCTACTCATATGGACCATATCTAGTTCAACTCTGCTTATGAAACTGATACAAATACATCATCTCTTGCATAGATGCTCTTTAGTTAATAGTGAAAAACGAGTTGCTTTCGTGAACTGTGTAAATTAATTTGGTGCCGAAAATTCAATGCCTTTACCAGAAATGAACTCTTGCTTGTAGGAAGACACAGAACATTTGGTTTAACTAACTTTCTGAAGGGAAATTCAGAAGAGTGTTCTCATCCATGAAACACAGTTTGTTTTAACGCAAGAAGCTTGCTCTTTTTCCCATCATCTGCAATACAGCAAGAAACATGAACATGGCCAGAAAAAAAGAACTTTGTTTCCTACTCATATGGACCATATCTAGTTCAACTCTGCTTATGAAACTGATACAAATACATCATCTCTTGCATAGATGCTCTTTAGTTAATAGTGAAAAACGAGTTGGTTTCGTGAACTGTGTAAATTATTTTGGTGCCGAAAATTCAATGCCTTTACCAGAAATGAACTCTTGCTTGAAGGAAGACACAGAGCATTTGGTTTAACTAAATTTCAGAAGGGAAATTCAGAAGAGTGTTCTCATCCATGAAACACAGTTTGTTTTAACGCAGGAATCATGCTTTTTTCCCAGCATCTGCAATACAGCAAGAAACATGAGAATGGCCAGAAAAAAAGAACTGTGTTTCTGACACAAACGGACCATATCTAGTTCAACTCTGCTTATGAAACAGATACAAACCACAGCATCTCTTACATTGACGCTCTTTAGTTAATAGTGATAAACGCGTTGGGTTTGTGAACTGTGTAAATTCATTTGAGCCAAAAATTCACTGCTTTTACCAAAAAATCAACTCTTGCTTGTAGGAACACACAGAGCATTTTGTTTAACTCCATTTCTGAAGGGAAATTCAGACCAGTGTTCTCATCCATGAAATACACTCTATTTTAACGCAAAAAGCATGCCCTTCTTTCCAGCATCTGCAATACAGCAACAAACATGAGCATGTACCCAAAAAAAGAACTGTGTTTCCTACTCATACGGACCATATCTAGTTCAACTCTGCTTATGAAACTCATACAAACCACATCATCTCTTACATAGATGCTCTTTAGTTAATAGTGAAAATCGTATTTGTTTCATGAACTGTGTAAATTAATTTGAGCCGAAAAACAAATGGGTTTACCAGAAATGAACTCTTGCTTTTTGGACGACATAGAGCATGTCGTTTAACTCCGATTCTAAATGGAAATTCAGAAGAGTGATCTCATCCTTGAAACAGAGTCTGTTTTAACGCAAGAAGCATGCTCTTCTTTGAAGCATCTGCAATACAGCAAGAAACATGAGCATGGCCAGAAAAAAAGAACTGTGTTTCCTACTCATATGGACCATATCTAGTTCTACTCTGCTTATGAAACTGATACAAATACATCATCTCTTGCATAGATGCTCTTTAGTTAATAGTGAAAAATGAGTTGGTTTCGTGAACTGTGTAAATTAATTTGGTGCCGAAAATTCAATGCCTTTACCAGAAATGAACTCTTGCTTGTAGGAAGACACAGAACATTTGGTTTAACTAACTTTCTGAAGGGAAATTCAGAAGAGTGTTCTCATCCATGAAACACAGTTTGTTTTAACGCAAGAAGCTTGCTCTTTTTCCCATCATCTGCAATACAGCAAGAAACATGAGCATGGCCAGAAAAAAAGAACTGTGTTTCCAACTCATACGGAACATATCTAGTTCAACTCTGCTTATGAAACTGATACAAACCACATCATCTCTTACATAGATGCTCTTTAGTTAATAGTGAAAATCGTATTGGTTTCCTGAACTGTGTTAATTCATTTGAGCCGAAAAATAACTGGATTTACCTGAAATGTACTCTTGCTTGTAGGATGACACAGAGCATGGAGTTTAACTCCATTTCTGAAGGGAAATTCAGAAGAGTGTTCTCATCCATGAAACACACTCCGTTTTAACACAAATAGCATGCTCTTCTTTCCAGCGTCTTCAGTACAGCAAGGATCATGAGAATGTCCAGAAAAAAGGAACTGTGTGTCCTAGTCATACGGACCATGTCTAGTTCAACACTGCTTATGAAACTGATACAAACCACATCATCTCTTACATAGACGCTCTTTATTTAATAGTGAAAATAGTATTGGTTTCGTGAACTGTGTAAATTCATTTGTGCCGAAAAATAACTGCGTTTACCGGAAATGAACTCTTGCTTGTAGTATGACACAGAGCCTTTAGCTAAACTAAGTTTCTGAAGTGAAATTCAGACCAGTGTTCTCATCCATGAAACACACTCCATTTTAACCGAAGAAGCATGCTCTTCTTTTCAGCTTCTGCAATACAGCAAGGAACATGAGCATGCACAGAAAAAAAGAACTGTGTTTCCTACTCATATGGACCATATCTAGGTCAACTCTACTTATGAAACTGATACAAACCACATCATCTGTTACATAGATGCTCTTTAGTTAATAGTGAAAATCGTGATGGTTTCGTGAACTCTGTGAATTCATTTGAGCCGAAAAATAACTGGGTTTCCCAGATATTACCTCTTGCTTGTAGGAAGACACAGAGCCTTTGGTTTAACTCACTTTCTGAAGGGAAATTCAGAACTGTGTTCTCATCCATGAAACACACTGTGTTCTAACGCAAGAAGCATGCTCTTCTGTCCAGCTTTGCAATACAGCAAGGAACATGAGCATGCCCAGAAAAAAAGAACTGTGTCTCCTACTCATATGGACCATATCTATTTCAACTCTGCTTATGAAACTGATACAAACCACAGCATCTCTTACCTAGACGCTCTTTAGTTAATAGTGAAAATTGTGTGGGTTTCGTGAATTGTGTAAATTCATTTGAGCCTAAAAATAACTGGGTTTCCAGGAACTGTACTCTTGCTTGTAGGAAGACACAGAGCCTTTTTTTAACTCACTTTCTGAAGGGAAATTCAGAACTGTGTTCTCATCCATGAAACACACTGTGTTCTAACGCAAGAAGCATGCTCTTCTTTCCAGCTTTGAAATACAGCAAGGAACATGAGCATGCCCAGAAAAAAAGAACTGTGTCTCCTACTCATATGGACCATATCTATTTCAACTCTGCTTATGAAACTGATACAAACCACAGCATCTCTTACCTAGACGCTCTTTAGTTAATAGTGAAAATCTTGTTGGTTTCGTGAACTGTGTAAATTCATTTGGCACCGAAAATTCACTGCGTTTACCAGAAATGAACTCTTGCTTGTAGGACGACACAGATCATGGAGTTTAACTCCGATTCTAAATGGAAATTCAGCAGAGTGTTCTGCTAAATGAAACACAGTCTGTTTTAACGGAAGATGCATGCTCTTCTTTCAAGCATCTGCAATAAAGCCAGAAACATTAGCTTGGACAGAATAAAAGAAGTGTGTTTCCTACTCATACCGACCCTATCTAGTTCAGCTCTGCTTATTACACTTATACAAACCACATCATCTCTTACATAGATGCTCTTCAGTTAATAGTGAAAATCGTATTGGTTTCGTGAACCGTGTAAATTCATTTGAGCTGAAAAAAAAACTGGATTTACCGGAAATGAACTCTTGCTTGTAGGAAGACACAGAGCCTTTGGTTAAACTCAGTTTCAGAAGGGAAATTCAGACCAGTGTTCTCATCCATAAAACACACTCCGTATTATCCGAAGAAGCATGCTCTTCTTTTCAGCGTCTGCAATACAGCAAGGAACATGAGCATGCCCAGAAAAAAAGAACTGTGTTTCCGATTCATACAGACCATGTCTAGTTAAACTCCGCTAATGAAACTGATATAAACCACAGCATCGCTTACATACATGCTCTTTAGTTAATAGTGAAAATCGTGTTGGTTTCGTGAACTGTGTAAATTTATTTGCCCGAAAATTCACAGCTCTTACCAAAAATGTACTCTTGCTTGTAGGAAGACACAGAGCCTTTGGTTTAACTCACTTCCTGAAGGGAAATTCAGACCTGTGTTCTCATCCATGAAACACACTCTGTTCTAACGCAAGAAGCATGCTCTTCTTTCCAGCTTTGCAATACAGCAAGGAACATGAGCATGCCCAGAAAAAAAGAACTGTGTCTCCTACTCATATGGACCATATCTATTCCAACTCTTCTTATGAAACTGGTAGACACCACATCATCTCTTACATAGATGCTCTTTAGTTAGTAGTGAAAATCGTGGTGGATTCGTGAACTGTGTAAATTCATTTGAGCCGAAAAATAACTGGGTTTCCTGGAAATTACCTCTTGCTTGTAGGATGACACAGAGCATGGAGTTTAACTCCATTTCTGAAGGGAAAATCAGAAGAGTGTTCTCATCCATGAATCAAAGTCTGTTTTAACGCAAATAGCATGTTCTTCTTTCCAGCATCTGCAATACAGCAAGGAACATGAGAATGTCCAGAAAAGAAGAACTGTCTTTCCTACTCATACGGACCATATCTCGTTCAAATCTACCTATGAAACTGATATAAACCACAGCATCTCTTACCTAGATGCTCTTTAGTTAATAGTGAAAATCGTGTTGGTTTTGAGAACTTTGTAAATTCATTTGGCTGAAAATTCACTGCTTTTACCAGAAATGAACTCTTGCTTGTAGGACGACACAGAGCATGGAGTTTACCTCCGATTCTAAATGTAAATTCAGAAGTGTGTTCTCCTCCATGAAACACAGTCTGTTTTAACACAAGAAGCATCCTCTTCATTCCAGCTTCTGCAATACAGCAAGAAATATGATATAAACCACATCATCTCTTACATAGATGCTCTTTAGTTAATAGTGAAAACCGTATTGGTGTCCTTGAACTGTGTAAATTCATTTGAGCGAAAAATAACGGGCTTTACCGGAAATGAACTCTAGCTTGTAGGAAGACACAGAGCATGGCGTTAAACTCTGATTAAAGGGAAATTCAGAAAAGTGTTCTCATCCATGAAACACACACCTTTTTAATGGAAGAAGCATGCTTTTCTTTCCAGCATCTGCAATAAAGCAAGAAACATGAGCCTGGCCAGAAAAAATGAACTGTGTTTCCTACTCATACGGAAAATATCTAGTTCAACTCTGCTTATGAAACTGATGCAAACCACATCATCTCTTACATAGATGCTCTTTATTTAATAGTGAAAATCGTATTGGTTTCGTGAACTGTGTAAAATCATTTGAGCCAAAAAATAACTAGATTTACATGAAAATGAACTCTTGCTTGTAGGAACACAGAGCATTTGGTTTAACTCACTTTCTGAAGGGAAATTCAGACCTGTGTTCTCATCCATGAAACACACTCTGTTCTACTGCAAGAAGCATGCACTTCTTTCCAGCTTTGCAATACAGCAAGGAACATGAGAATGTCCAGAAAAAAAGAACTGTGTTTCCTACTCATACGGACCATATCTAGTTCACTCTGCTTATGAAACTGATATAAACCACATCATCTCTTAGCTAGACGCTCTTTAGTTAATAGTGAAAATCGTGTTGGTATCGTGAACTGTGTAAATTCATTTGAGCAAAAAATAACGGGGTTTACCGGAAATGAACTCTTGCTTGTAGGAAGACACAGAGCATGGAGTTTAACTCCGATTCTAAAGGGAAATTCAGAAAAGTGTTCTCATCCATGAAACACAGTCTGTTTTAACGCAAGTAGCATGCTCTCCTTTCCAGCATCTGCAATACAGCAAGGAACATAAGCATTTCCAGAAAACATGAACTGTGTTTCCTAATCATAGGGACCATATCTTGTTCAACTCTCCTCATGAAACTGATACACACCACATCATCTCTTACATAGATGCTCTTTAGTTAATAGTGAAAATCGTGATGGTTTCGTGAACTGTGTAAATTCATTTGAGCCGAAAAATACCTGGGTTTCCCGGAAATTACCTCTTGCTTGTAGGGTGACACAGAGCATGGAGTTTAACTCCATTTCTGAAGGGATATTCAGACCAGTGTTCTGATCCATGAAACACACTCCGTTTTATCGGAAGAAGCATGCTCTTCTTTCGAGCATCTGCAATAGACCAAGGAACATGAGCATGCCCAGAAAAAAAGAATTGTGTTTCGTACTCATACGGACCATATCTAGTTCAACTCTGCTTATGAAACTAATACAAACCACATCATCTCTTACATAGACGCTGTTTAGTTAATAGTGAAAATAGTATTGGTTTCATGAACTGTGTAAATTTATTTGAGCCGAAAAATAACTGGGTTTACCGGAAATGATCTCTTGCTTCTAGGAAGACAAAGATCCTTTGGTTAAACTCAGTTTCTGAAGGGAAATTCAGACCAGTGTTCTGATCCATGAAACACACTCCGTTCTATCGGAAGAAGCGTGCTCTTCTTTCCAACATCTGCAATAGAGCAAGGAACATGAGCATGCCCAGAAAAAAAGAATTGTGTTTCGTACTCATACGGACCATATCTAGTTCAACTCTGCTTATGAAACTGATACAAACCACATCATTTCTTACATAGATGCTCTTTAGTTAATAGTGTAAATCGTGTTGGTTTCGTGAACTGTGTAAATTCATTTGAGCCGAAAAATAATGGGGTTTACTGGAAATGAACTCTTGCTTGTAGGACTACACAGAGCATGGAGTTTAACTCCATTTCTGAAGGGCAATTCAGAAGAGTGTTCTCATCCCTGAAACACAGCCTGTTTTAACGCAAATAGCATGCTCTTCGTTCCAGCATCTGCAATAAAGCAAGAAACATGAGAATGTCCAGAAAAAAAGGACTGTGTTTCCTACTCATACAGACCATATCTAGTTCAACTCTGCTTATGAAACTGATATAAACCACAGCATCTCTTACCTAGACACTCTTTAGTTAATAGTGAAAATCGTGTTGGTTTAGTGAACTCTGTAAATTCATTTGGCTGAAAATTCACTGTTTTTACCATAAATGAACTCTTGCTTGTAGGACGACACAGAGCATGGAGTTTAACTCCATTTCTGAAGGGAAATTCAGAAGAGTGTTCTCATCCATGAAACACAGTCTGTTTTAACGCAAATAGCATGCTCTTCTTTCCAGCATCTGCAATACAGCAAGGAACATGAGCATGCCCAGAAAAAAAGAACTGTGTTTCCTACTCATACGGACCATATCCAGTTCAACTCTGCTTATGAAACTGATATAAACCACATCATCTCTTACATAGATGCTCTTTAGTTAATAGTGAAAATCGTATTGGTGTCCTTGAACTGTGTAAATTCATTTGAGCAAAAAATAACGGGGTTTACTGGAAATGAACTCTTGCTTGTAGGAAGACACAGAGCATGGAGTTTAACTCCGATTCTAAAGGGAAATTCAGAAAAGTGTTCTCATCCATGAAACACAACCTCTTTTATCGCAAGAAGCATGCTCTTCTTTCCAGCTTTGCAATACAGCAAGAAACATGAGCATGGCCAGAAAAAGAGAACTGTGTTTCCTACTCATAGGGACCATATCTCGTTCAACTCTGCTTATGAAACTGATACAAACCACAGCATCTCTTACATAGATGCTCTTTAGTTAATAGTGAAAATCGTGATGGTTTCGTGAACTGTGTAAATTCATTTGAGCCGAAAAATACCTGGGTTTCCCGGAAATTACCTCTTGCTTGTAGGGTGACACAGAGCATGGAGTTTAACTCCATTTCTGAAGGGATATTCAGACCAGTGTTCTGATCCATGAAACACACTCCGTTTTATCGGAAGAAGCATGCTCTTCTTTCCAGCATCTGCAATAGACCAAGGAACATGAGCATGCCCAGAAAAAAAGAATTGTGTTTCGTACTCATACGGACCATATCTAGTTCAACTCTGCTTATGAAACTAATACAAACCACATCATCTCTTACATAGACGCTGTTTAGTTAATAGTGAAATAGTATTGTTTTCATGAACTGTGTAAATTTATTTGAGCCGAAAAATAACTGGGTTTACCGGAAATGATCTCTTGCTTCTAGGAAGACAAAGATCCTTTGGTTAAACTCAGTTTCTGAAGGGAAATTCAGACCAGTGTTCTGATCCATGAAACACACTCCGTTTTATCGGAAGAAGCGTGCTCTTCTTTCCAGCATCTGCAATAGAGCAAGGAACATGAGCATGCCCAGAAAAAAAGAATTGTGTTTCGTACTCATACGGACCATATCTAGTTCAACTCTGCTTATGAAACTGATACAAACCACATCATTTCTTACATAGATGCTCTTTAGTTAATAGTGTAAATCGTGTTGGTTTCGTGAACTGTGTAAATTCATTTGAGCCGAAAAATAATGGGGTTTACTGGAAATGAACTCTTGCTTGTAGGACTACACAGAGCATGGAGTTTAACTCCATTTCTGAAGGGCAATTCAGAAGAGTGTTCTCATCCCTGAAACACAGCCTGTTTTAACGCAAATAGCATGCTCTTCGTTCCAGCATCTGCAATAAAGCAAGAAACATGAGAATGTCCAGAAAAAAAGAACTGTGTTTCCTACTCATACAGACCATATCTAGTTCAACTCTGCTTATGAAACTGATATAAACCACAGCATCTCTTACCTAGACACTCTTTAGTTAATAGTGAAAATCATGTTGGTTTAGTGAACTCTGTAAATTCATTTGGCTGAAAATTCACTGTTTTTACCATAAATGAACTCTTGCTTGTAGGACGACACAGAGCATGGAGTTTAACTCCATTTCTGAAGGGAAATTCAGAAGAGTGTTCTCATCCATGAAACACAGTCTGTTTTAACGCAAATAGCATGCTCTTCTTTCCAGCATCTGTAATACAGCAAGGAACATGAGCATGCCCAGAAAAAAAGAACTGTGTTTCCTACTCATACGGACCATATCCAGTTCAACTCTGCTTATGAAACTGATATAAACCACATCATCTCTTACATAGATGCTCTTTAGTTAATAGTGAAAATCGTATTGGTGTCCTTGAACTGTGTAAATTCATTTGAGCAAAAAATAACGGGGCTTACCGGAAATGAACTCTTGCTTGTAGGAAGACACAGAGCATGGAGTTTAACTCCGATTCTAAAGGGAAATTCAGAAAAGTGTTCTCATCCATGAAACACAACCTCTTTTATCGCAAGAAGCATGCTCTTCTTTCCAGCTTTGCAATACAGCAAGAAACATGAGCATGGCCAGAAAAAGAGAACTGTGTTTCCTACTCATAGGGACCATATCTCGTTCAACTCTGCTTATGAAACTGATACAAACCACAGCATCTCTTACATAGATGCTCTTTAGTTAATAGAGAAAATTGTGTTGGTTTTGTGAACTCTGTAAATTCATTTGGCACCGAAAAATCACTGCGTTTACCAGAAATGAACTCTTGCTTGTAGGACGACACAGAGCATGGTGTTTAACTCCAATTCTAAATGGAAATTCAGCAGAGTGTTCTCCTCCATGAAACACAGTCTGTTTTAACGCAAGAAGCATCCTCTTCATTCCAGCATCTGTAAAACAGCAAGAAACATGAGCATGGCCAGAAAAAAAGAACTGTGTTTCCGACTCATACAGACCATTTGTAGTTCAACTCCGCTTATGAAACTGATATAAACCACAGCATCGCTTACATACACGCTCTTTAGTTAATAGTGAAAATCGTGTTGGTTTCGTGAACTGTGTAAATTCATTTGGCCGAAAATTCACAGCTCTTACCAAAAACGTACTCTTGCTTGTAGGAAGACACACAGCATTTTGTTTAACTCCATTACTGGAGGGAATTTCAGACCAGTGTTCTCATCCATGAAACACACTCTGTTTTAACGCAAATAGCATGCTCTCATTTCCAGCGTCTGCAATACAGCAAGGAACATGAGCATGCCCAGAAAAAAAGAACTGTGTTTCCTACTCATACGGAACATATCTAGTTCAACTCTGCTTATGAAACTGATGCAAACCACATCATCTCTTACATAGGTGCTCTTTATTTAATAGTGAAAATCATATTGGTTTCGTGCACTGTGTAAAATCATTTGAGCTGAAAAATAACTGGGTTTACAGGAAATGAACTCTTGCTTGTAGAAAGACACAGAGCCTTTGGTTTAACTCACTTTCTGAAGGGAAATTCAGACCTGTGCTCTCATCCATGAAACACACTCTGTTCTAACGCAAGAAGCATGCTCTTCTTTCCAGCTTTGCAATACAGCAAGGAACATGAGCATGCCCAGAAAAAAAGAACTGTGTCTCCTACTCATATGTACCATATGTATTTGAACTCTTCTCATGAAACTGATACACACCCCATCGTCTGTTACATAGATGGTCTTTAGTTAATAGTGAAAATCGTGATGGTTTCGTGAACTGTGTAAATTCATTTGAGCCGAAAAATAACTGGGTTTCCCGGAAATTGCCTCTTGCTTGTAGGATGACACAGAGCATGGAGTTTAACTCAATTTCTGAGGGGAAATTCAGAAGAGTGTTCTCATCCATGAAACAAAGTCTTTTTTAACGCAAATAGCATGCTCTTCTTTCCAGCATCTGCAATAAAGCAAGAAACATGAGAATGTCCAGAAAAAAAGGACTGTGTTTCCTACTCATACAGACCATATCTAGTTCAACTCTGCTTATGAAACTGATATAAACCACAGCATCTCTTACCTAGACACTCTTTAGTTAATAGTGAAAATCGTGTTGGTTTAGTGAACTCTGTAAATTCATTTGGCTGAAAATTCACTGTTTTTACCATAAATGAACTCTTGCTTGTAGGACGACACAGAGCATGGAGTTTAACTCCATTTCTGAAGGGAAATTCAGAAGAGTGTTCTCATCCATGAAACACAGTCTGTTTTAACGCAAATAGCATGCTCTTCTTTCCAGCATCTGCAATACAGCAAGGAACATGAGCATGCCCAGAAAAAAAGAACTGTGTTTCCTACTCATACGGACCATATCCAGTTCAACTCTGCTTATGAAACTGATACAAACCACAGCATCTCTTACATAGATGCTCTTTAGTTAATAGAGAAAATTGTGTTGGTTTTGTGAACTCTGTAAATTCATTTGGCACCGAAAAATCACTGCGTTTACCAGAAATGAACTCTTGCTTGTAGGACGACACAGAGCATGGTGTTTAACTCCAATTCTAAATGGAAATTCAGCAGAGTGTTCTCCTCCATGAAACACAGTCTGTTTTAACGCAAGAAGCATCCTCTTCATTCCAGCATCTGTAAAACAGCAAGAAACATGAGCATGGCCAGAAAAAAAGAACTGTGTTTCCGACTCATACAGACCATTTGTAGTTCAACTCCGCTTATGAAACTGATATAAACCACAGCATCGCTTACATACACGCTCTTTAGTTAATAGTGAAAATCGTGTTGGTTTCGTGAACTGTGTAAATTCATTTGGCCGAAAATTCACAGCTCTTACCAAAAACGTACTCTTGCTTGTAGGAAGACACACAGCATTTTGTTTAACTCCATTACTGGAGGGAATTTCAGACCAGTGTTCTCATCCATGAAACACACTCTGTTTTAACGCAAATAGCATGCTCTCATTTCCAGCGTCTGCAATACAGCAAGGAACATGAGCATGCCCAGAAAAAAAGAACTGTGTTTCCTACTCATACGGAACATATCTAGTTCAACTCTGCTTATGAAACTGATGCAAACCACATCATCTCTTACATAGACGCTCTTTATTTAATAGTGAAAATCATATTGGTTTCGTGCACTGTGTAAAATCATTTGAGCTGAAAAATAACTGGGTTTACAGGAAATGAACTCTTGCTTGTAGAAAGACACAGAGCCTTTGGTTTAACTCACTTTCTGAAGGGAAATTCAGACCTGTGCTCTCATCCATGAAACACACTCTGTTCTAACGCAAGAAGCATGCTCTTCTTTCCAGCTTTGCAATACAGCAAGGAACATGAGCATGCCCAGAAAAAAAGAACTGTGTCTCCTACTCATATGTACCATATGTATTTGAACTCTTCTCATGAAACTGATACACACCCCATCGTCTGTTACATAGATGGTCTTTAGTTAATAGTGAAAATCGTGATGGTTTCGTGAACTGTGTAAATTCATTTGAGCCGAAAAATAACTGGGTTTCCCGGAAATTGCCTCTTGCTTGTAGGATGACACAGAGCATGGAGTTTAACTCAATTTCTGAGGGGAAATTCAGAAGAGTGTTCTCATCCATGAAACAAAGTCTTTTTTAACGCAAATAGCATGCTCTTCTTTCCAGCATCTGCAATAAAGCAAGAAACATGAGAATGTCCAGAAAAAAAGGACTGTGTTTCCTACTCATACAGACCATATCTAGTTCAACTCTGCTTATGAAACTGATATAAACCACAGCATCTCTTACCTAGACACTCTTTAGTTAATAGTGAAAATCGTGTTGGTTTAGTGAACTCTGTAAATTCATTTGGCTGAAAATTCACTGTTTTTACCATAAATGAACTCTTGCTTGTAGGACGACACAGAGCATGGAGTTTAACTCCATTTCTGAAGGGAAATTCAGAAGAGTGTTCTCATCCATGAAACACAGTCTGTTTTAACGCAAATAGCATGCTCTTCTTTCCAGCATCTGCAATACAGCAAGGAACATGAGCATGCCCAGAAAAAAAGAACTGTGTTTCCTACTCATACGGACCATATCCAGTTCAACTCTGCTTATGAAACTGATATAAACCACATCATCTCTTACATAGATGCTCTTTAGTTAATAGTGAAAATCGTATTGGTGTCCTTGAACTGTGTAAATTCATTTGAGCAAAAAATAACGGGGTTTACTGGAAATGAACTCTTGCTTGTAGGAAGACACAGAGCATGGAGTTTAACTCCGATTCTAAAGGGAAATTCAGAAAAGTGTTCTCATCCATGAAACACAACCTCTTTTATCGCAAGAAGCATGCTCTTCTTTCCAGCTTTGCAATACAGCAAGAAACATGAGCATGGCCAGAAAAAGAGAACTGTGTTTCCTACTCATAGGGACCATATCTCGTTCAACTCTGCTTATGAAACTGATACAAACCACAGCATCTCTTACATAGATGCTCTTTAGTTAATAGTGAAAATCGTGATGGTTTCGTGAACTGTGTAAATTCATTTGAGCCGAAAAATACCTGGGTTTCCCGGAAATTACCTCTTGCTTGTAGGGTGACACAGAGCATGGAGTTTAACTCCATTTCTGAAGGGATATTCAGACCAGTGTTCTGATCCATGAAACACACTCCGTTTTATCGGAAGAAGCATGCTCTTCTTTCCAGCATCTGCAATAGACCAAGGAACATGAGCATGCCCAGAAAAAAAGAATTGTGTTTCGTACTCATACGGACCATATCTAGTTCAACTCTGCTTATGAAACTAATACAAACCACATCATCTCTTACATAGACGCTGTTTAGTTAATAGTGAAAATAGTATTGGTTTCATGAACTGTGTAAATTTATTTGAGCCGAAAAATAACTGGGTTTACCGGAAATGATCTCTTGCTTCTAGGAAGACAAAGATCCTTTGGTTAAACTCAGTTTCTGAAGGGAAATTCAGACCAGTGTTCTGATCCATGAAACACACTCCGTTTTATCGGAAGAAGCGTGCTCTTCTTTCCAGCATCTGCAATAGAGCAAGGAACATGAGCATGCCCAGAAAAAAAGAATTGTGTTTCGTACTCATACGGACCATATCTAGTTCAACTCTGCTTATGAAACTGATACAAACCACATCATTTCTTACATAGATGCTCTTTAGTTAATAGTGTAAATCGTGTTGGTTTCGTGAACTGTGTAAATTCATTTGAGCCGAAAAATAATGGGGTTTACTGGAAATGAACTCTTGCTTGTAGGACTACACAGAGCATGGAGTTTAACTCCATTTCTGAAGGGCAATTCAGAAGAGTGTTCTCATCCCTGAAACACAGCCTGTTTTAACGCAAATAGCATGCTCTTCGTTCCAGCATCTGCAATAAAGCAAGAAACATGAGAATGTCCAGAAAAAAAGAACTGTGTTTCCTACTCATACAGACCATATCTAGTTCAACTCTGCTTATGAAACTGATATAAACCACAGCATCTCTTACCTAGACACTCTTTAGTTAATAGTGAAAATCGTGTTGGTTTAGTGAACTCTGTAAATTCATTTGGCTGAAAATTCACTGTTTTTACCATAAATGAACTCTTGCTTGTAGGACGACACAGAGCATGGAGTTTAACTCCATTTCTGAAGGGAAATTCAGAAGAGTGTTCTCATCCATGAAACACAGTCTGTTTTAACGCAAATAGCATGCTCTTCTTTCCAGCATCTGTAATACAGCAAGGAACATGAGCATGCCCAGAAAAAAAGAACTGTGTTTCCTACTCATACGGACCATATCCAGTTCAACTCTGCTTATGAAACTGATATAAACCACATCATCTCTTACATAGATGCTCTTTAGTTAATAGTGAAAATCGTATTGGTGTCCTTGAACTGTGTAAATTCATTTGAGCAAAAAATAACGGGGTTTACCGGAAATGAACTCTTGCTTGTAGGAAGACACAGAGCATGGAGTTTAACTCCGATTCTAAAGGGAAATTCAGAAAAGTGTTCTCATCCATGAAACACAACCTCTTTTATCGCAAGAAGCATGCTCTTCTTTCCAGCTTTGCAATACAGCAAGAAACATGAGCATGGCCAGAAAAAGAGAACTGTGTTTCCTACTCATAGGGACCATATCTCGTTCAACTCTGCTTATGAAACTGATACAAACCACAGCATCTCTTACATAGATGCTCTTTATTTAATAGAGAAAATTGTGTTGGTTTTGTGAACTCTGTAAATTCATTTGGCACCGAAAAATCACTGCGTTTACCAGAAATGAACTCTTGCTTGTAGGACGACACAGAGCATGGTGTTTAACTCCAATTCTAAATGGAAATTCAGCAGAGTGTTCTCCTCCATGAAACACAGTCTGTTTTAACGCAAGAAGCATCCTCTTCATTCCAGCATCTGTAAAACAGCAAGAAACATGAGCATGGCCAGAAAAAAAGAACTGTGTTTCCGACTCATACAGACCATTTGTAGTTCAACTCCGCTTATGAAACTGATATAAACCACAGCATCGCTTACATACACGCTCTTTAGTTAATAGTGAAAATCGTGTTGGTTTCGTGAACTGTGTAAATTCATTTGGCCGAAAATTCACAGCTCTTACCAAAAACGTACTCTTGCTTGTAGGAAGACACACAGCATTTTGTTTAACTCCATTACTGGAGGGAATTTCAGACCAGTGTTCTCATCCATGAAACACACTCTGTTTTAACGCAAATAGCATGCTCTCATTTCCAGCGTCTGCAATACAGCAAGGAACATGAGCATGCCCAGAAAAAAAGAACTGTGTTTCCTACTCATACGGAACATATCTAGTTCAACTCTGCTTATGAAACTGATGCAAACCACATCATCTCTTACATAGACGCTCTTTATTTAATAGTGAAAATCATATTGGTTTCGTGCACTGTGTAAAATCATTTGAGCTGAAAAATAACTGGGTTTACAGGAAATGAACTCTTGCTTGTAGAAAGACACAGAGCCTTTGGTTTAACTCACTTTCTGAAGGGAAATTCAGACCTGTGCTCTCATCCATGAAACACACTCTGTTCTAACGCAAGAAGCATGCTCTTCTTTCCAGCTTTGCAATACAGCAAGGAACATGAGCATGCCCAGAAAAATGAACTGTGTCTCCTACTCATATGTACCATATGTATTTGAACTCTTCTCATGAAACTGATACACACCCCATCGTCTGTTACATAGATGGTCTTTAGTTAATAGTGAAAATCGTGATGGTTTCGTGAACTGTGTAAATTCATTTGAGCCGAAAAATAACTGGGTTTCCCGGAAATTGCCTCTTGCTTGTAGGATGACACAGAGCATGGAGTTTAACTCAATTTCTGAGGGGAAATTCAGAAGAGTGTTCTCATCCATGAAACAAAGTCTTTTTTAACGCAAATAGCATGCTCTTCTTTCCAGCGTCTGCAATACAGCAAGGACATGAGAATGTCCAGAAAAGAAGAACTGTGTTTCCTACTCATACGGACCATATCCAGTTCAACTCTGCTTATGAAACTGATATAAACCACATCATCTCTTACATAGATGCTCTTTAGTTAATAGAGAAAATTGTGTTGGTTTTGTGAACTCTGTAAATTCATTTGGCACCGAAAATTCACTGCGTTTACCAGAAATGAACTCTTGCTTGTAGGACGATACAGAGCATGGAGTTTAACTCCAATTCTAAATGGAAATTCAGCAGAGTGTTCTCCTCCATGAAACACAGTCTGTTTTAACGCAAGAAGCATCCTCTTCATTCCAGCATCTGCAAAACAGCAAGAAACATGAGCATGGCCAGAAAAAAAGAACTGTGTTTCCGACTCATACAGACCATTTGTAGTTCAACCCCGCTTATGAAACTGATATAAACCACAGCATCGCTTACATACACGCTCTTTAGTTAATAGTGAAAATCGTGTTGGTTTCGTGAACTGTGTAAATTCATTTGGCCAAAAAATCACAGCTCTTACCAAAAACGTACTCTTGCTTGTAGGAAGACACACAGCATTTTGTTTAACTCCATTTCTGAAGGGAATTTCAGACCAGTATTCTCATCCATGAAACACACTCTGTTTTAACGCAAATTGCATGCTCTCATTTCCAGCGTCTGCAATACAGCAAGGAACATGAGCATGCCCAATAAAAAAGAACTGTGTTTCCTACTCATACGGAACATATCTAGTTCAACTCTGCTTATGAAACTGATGCAAACCACATCATCTCTTACATAGGTGCTCTTTATTTAATAGTGAAAATCATATTGGTTTCGTGCACTGTGTAAAATCATTTGAGCTGAAAAATAACTGGGTTTACAGGAAATGAACTCTTGCTTGTAGAAAGACACAGAGCCTTTGGTTTAACTCACTTTCTGAAGGGAAATTCAGACCTGTGCTCTCATCCATGAAACACACTCTGTTCTAACGCAAGAAGCATGCTCTTCTTTCCAGCTTTGCAATACAGCAAGGAACATGAGCATGCCCAGAAAAAAAGAACTGTGTCTCCTACTCATATGTACCATATGTATTTGAACTCTTCTCATGAAACTGATACACACCCCATCGTCTGTTACATAGATGGTCTTTAGTTAATAGTGAAAATCGTGATGGTTTCGTGAACTGTGTAAATTCATTTGAGCCGAAAAATAACTGGGTTTCCCGGAAATTGCCTCTTGCTTGTAGGATGACACAGAGCATGGAGTTTAACTCAATTTCTGAGGGGAAATTCAGAAGAGTGTTCTCATCCATGAAACAAAGTCTTTTTTAACGCAAATAGCATGCTCTTCTTTCCAGCGTCTGCAATACAGCAAGGACATGAGAATGTCCAGAAAAGAAGAACTGTGTTTCCTACTCATACGGACCATATCCAGTTCAACTCTGCTTATGAAACTGATATAAACCACATCATCTCTTACATAGATGCTCTTTAGTTAATAGAGAAAATTGTGTTGGTTTTGTGAACTCTGTAAATTCATTTGGCACCGAAAATTCACTGCGTTTACCAGAAATGAACTCTTGCTTGTAGGACGATACAGAGCATGGAGTTTAACTCCAATTCTAAATGGAAATTCAGCAGAGTGTTCTCCTCCATGAAACACAGTCTGTTTTAACGCAAGAAGCATCCTCTTCATTCCAGCATCTGCAAAACAGCAAGAAACATGAGCATGGCCAGAAAAAAAGAACTGTGTTTCCGACTCATACAGACCATTTGTAGTTCAACCCCGCTTATGAAACTGATATAAACCACAGCATCGCTTACATACACGCTCTTTAGTTAATAGTGAAAATCGTGTTGGTTTCGTGAACTGTGTAAATTCATTTGGCCGAAAATTCACAGCTCTTACCAAAAACGTACTCTTGCTTGTAGGAAGACACACAGCATTTTGTTTAACTCCATTTCTGAAGGGAATTTCAGACCAGTATTCTCATCCATGAAACACACTCTGTTTTAACGCAAATTGCATGCTCTCATTTCCAGCGTCTGCAATACAGCAAGGAACATGAGCATGCCCAAAAAAAAGAACTGTGTTTCCTACTCATACGGAACATATCTAGTTCAACTCTGCTTATGAAACTGATGCAAACCACATCATCTCTTACATAGGTGCTCTTTATTTAATAGTGAAAATCATATTGGTTTCGTGCACTGTGTAAAATCATTTGAGCTGAAAAATAACTGGGTTTACAGGAAATGAACTCTTGCTTGTAGAAAGACACAGAGCCTTTGGTTTAACTCACTTTCTGAAGGGAAATTCAGACCTGTGCTCTCATCCATGAAACACACTCTGTTCTAACGCAAGAAGCATGCTCTTCTTTCCAGCTTTGCAATACAGCAAGGAACATGAGCATGCCCAGAAAAAAAGAACTGTGTCTCCTACTCATATGTACCATATGTATTTGAACTCTTCTCATGAAACTGATACACACCCCATCGTCTGTTACATAGATGGTCTTTAGTTAATAGTGAAAATCGTGATGGTTTCGTGAACTGTGTAAATTCATTTGAGCCGAAAAATAACTGGGTTTCCCGGAAATTGCGTCTTGCTTGTAGGATGACACAGAGCATGGAGTTTAACTCAATTTCTGAGGGGAAATTCAGAAGAGTGTTCTCATCCATGAAACAAAGTCTTTTTTAACGCAAATAGCATGCTCTTCTTTCCAGCGTCTGCAATACAGCAAGGACATGTGAATGTCCAGAAAAGAAGAACTGTGTTTCCTACTCATACGGACCATATCCAGTTCAACTCTGCTTATGAAACTGATATAAACCACATCATCTCTTACATAGATGCTCTTTAGTTAATAGAGAAAATTGTGTTGGATTTGTGAACTCTGTAAATTCATTTGGCACCGAAAATTCACTGCGTTTACCAGAAATGAACTCTTGCTTGTAGGACGATACAGAGCATGGAGTTTAACTCCAATTCTAAATGGAAATTCAGCAGAGTGTTCTCCTCCATGAAACACAGTCTGTTTTAACGCAAGAAGCATCCTCTTCATTCCAGCATCTGCAAAACAGCAAGAAACATGAGCATGGCCAGAAAAAAAGAACTGTGTTTCCGACTCATACAGACCATTTGTAGTTCAACCCCGCTTATGAAACTGATATAAACCACAGCATCGCTTACATACACGCTCTTTAGTTAATAGTGAAAATCGTGTTGGTTTCGTGAACTGTGTAAATTCATTTGGCCGAAAAATCACAGCTCTTACCAAAAACGTACTCTTGCTTGTAGGAAGACACACAGTATTTTGTTTAACTCCATTTCTGAAGGGAATTTCAGACCAGTATTCTCATCCATGAAACACACTCTGTTTTAACGCAAATAGCATGCTCTCATTTCCAGCGTCTGCAATACCGCAAGGAACATGAGCATGCCCAGAAAAAAAGAACTGTGTCTCCTACTCATATGGACCATATCTATTTCAACTCTTCTCATGAAACTGATACACACCACGTCATCTGTTACATAGATGGTCTTTAGTTAATAGTGAAAATCGTGATGGTTTCATGAACTGTGTAAATTCATTTGAGCCAAAAATAACTGGGTTTCCCGGAAATTACCTCTTGCTTGTAGGATGACACAGAGCTTGGAGTTTAACTCCATTTCTGAAGGGAAATTCAGAAGAGTGTTCTCATCCATGAAACAAAGTCTGTTTTAACACAGATAGCATGCTCTTCTTTCCAGCGTCTCCAATACAGCAAGGAACATGAGCATGTCCAGAAAACAAGAACTGGGTTTCCTAATCATAGGGACCATATCGTGTTCAACTCTGCTCATGAAACTGATACAAACCACATCATCTCTTACATAGAGGATCTTCAGTTAATAGTGAAAATCGTATTGGTTTCGTGAACTATGTAAAATCATTTGAGCCGAAAAATAACTGGGTTTACAGGAAATGAACTCTTGCTTGTAGGAAGACACAGAACCTTTGGTTTAACTCACTTTCTGAAGGGAAATTCAGACCTGTGTTCTCATGCATGAAACACACTCTGTTCTAACTCAAGAAGCATGTTCTTCTTTACAGCTTTGCAATACAGCAAGAAACATGAGCATGGCCAGAAAAAGAGAACTGTGTTTCCTACTCATAGGGACCATATCTCGTTCAACTCTGCTTATGAAACTGATACAAACCACAGCATCACTTACATAGATGCTCCTTAGTTAATAGAGAAAATTGTGTTGGTTTTGTGAACTCTGTAAATTCATTTGGCACCGAAAAATCACTGCGTTTACCAGAAATGAACTCTTGCTTGTAGGACGACACAGAGCATGGAGTTTAACTCCAATTCTAAATGGAAATTCAGCAGAGTGTTCTCCTCCATGAAACACAGTCTGTTTTAACGCAAGAAGCATCCTCTTCATTCCAGCATCTGCAAAACAGCAAGAAACATGAGCATGGCCAGAAAAAAAGAACTGTGTTTCCGACTCATACAGACCATTTGTAGTTCAACTCCGCTTATGAAACTGATATAAACCACAGCATCGCTTACATACACGCTCTTTAGTTAATAGTGAAAATCGTGTTGCTTTCGTGAACTGTGTAAATTCATTTGGCCGAAAATTCACAGCTCTTACCAAAAACGTACTCTTGCTTGTAGGAAGACACACAGCATTTTGTTTAACTCCATTTCTGGAGGGAATTTCAGACCAGTGTTCTCATCCATGAAACACACTCCGTTTTAATGGAAGAAGCATGCTTTTCTTTCCAGCATCTGCAATAAAGCAAGAAACATGAGCCTGGCCAGAAAAAATGAACTGTGTTTCCTACTCATACAGAACATATCTAGTTCAACTCTGCTTATGAAACTGATGCAAACCACATCATCTCTTACATAGACACTCTTTATTTAATAGTGAAAATCGTATTGGTTTCGTGAACTGTGTAAAATCATTTGAGCCAAAAAATAACTAGATTTACATGAAAATGAACTCTTGCTTGTAGGAACACAGAGCATTTGGTATAACTCACTTTCTGAAGGAAATTCAGACCTGTGTTCTCATCCATGAAACACACTCTGTTCTACTGCAAGAAGCATGCACTTCTTTCCAGCTTTGCAATACAGCAAGGAACATGAGAATGTCCAGAATAAAAGAACTGTGTTTCCTACTCATACGGACCATATCTAGTTCACTCTGCTTATGAAACTGATATAAACCACATCATCTCTTAGCTAGACGCTCTTTAGTTAATAGTGAAAATCGTGTTGGTATCGTGAACTGTGTAAATTCATTTGAGCAAAAAATAACGGGGTTTACCGGAAATGAACTCTTGCTTGTAGGAAGACACAGAGCATGGAGTTTAACTCCGATTCTAAAGGGAAATTCAGAAAAGTGTTCTCATCCATGAAACACAGTCTGTTTTAACGCAAGTAGCATGCTCTCCTTTCCAGCATCTGCAACAGCAAGGAACATAAGCATTTCCAGAAAACATGAACTGTGTTTCCTAATCATAGGGACCATATCTTGTTCAACTCTCCTCATGAAACTGATACACACCACATCATCTCTTACATAGATGCTCTTTAGTTAATAGTGAAAATCGTGATGGTTTCGTGAACTGTGTAAATTCATTTGAGCCGAAAAATACCTGGGTTTCCCGGAAATTACCTCTTGCTTGTAGGGTGACACAGAGCATGGAGTTTAACTCCATTTCTGAAGGGATATTCAGACCAGTGTTCTGATCCATGAAACACACTCCGTTTTATCGGAAGAAGCATGCTCTTCTTTCCAGCATCTGCAATAGACCAAGGAACATGAGCATGCCCAGAAAAAAAGAATTGTGTTTCGTACTCATACGGACCATATCTAGTTCAACTCTGCTTATGAAACTAATACAAACCACATCATCTCTTACATAGACACTGTTTAGTTAATAGTGAAAATAGTATTGTTTTCATGAACTGTGTAAATTTATTTGAGCCGAAAAATAACTGGGTTTACCGGAAATGATCTCTTGCTTCTAGGAAGACAAAGATCCTTTGGTTAAACTCAGTTTCTGAAGGGAAATTCAGACCAGTGTTCTGATCCATGAACCACACTCCGTTTTATCGGAAGAAGCGTGCTCTTCTTTCCAGCATCTGCAATAGAGCAAGGAACATGAGCATGCCCAGAAAAAAAGAATTGTGTTTCGTACTCATACGGACCATATCTAGTTCAACTCTGCTTATGAAACTGATACAAACCACATCATTTCTTACATAGATGCTCTTTAGTTAATAGTGTAAATCGTGTTGGTTTCGTGAACTGTGTAAATTCATTTGAGCCGAAAAATAATGGGGTTTACTGGAAATGAACTCTTGCTTGTAGGACTACACAGAGCATGGAGTTTAACTCCATTTCTGAAGGGCAATTCAGAAGAGTGTTCTCATCCCTGAAACACAGCCTGTTTTAACGCAAATAGCATGCTCTTCGTTCCAGCATCTGCAATAAAGCAAGAAACATGAGAATGTCCAGAAAAAAAGAACTGTGTTTCCTACTCATACAGACCATATCTAGTTCAACTCTGCTTATGAAACTGATATAAACCACAGCATCTCTTACCTAGACACTCTTTAGTTAATAGTGAAAATCGTGTTGGTTTAGTGAACTCTGTAAATTCATTTGGCTGAAAATTCACTGTTTTTACCATAAATGAACTCTTGCTTGTAGGACGACACAGAGAATGGAGTTTAACTCCATTTCTGAAGGGAAATTCAGAAGAGTGTTCTCATCCATGAAACACAGTCTGTTTTAACGCAAATAGCATGCTCTTCTTTCCAGCATCTGCAATAAAGCAAGAAACATGAGCATGGCCAGAAAAAAAGAACTGTGTTTCCTACTCATACGGACCATATCCAGTTCAACTCTGCTTATGAAACTGATATAAACCACATCATCTCTTACATAGATGCTCTTTAGTTAATAGTGAAAATCGTATTGGTGTCCTTGAACTGTGTAAATTCATTTGAGCAAAAAATAACGGGGTTTACCGGAAATGAACTCTTGCTTGTAGGACGACACAGAGCATGGAGTTTAACTCCAATTCTAAATGGAAATTCAGCAGAGTGTTCTCCTCCATGAAACACAGTCTGTTTTAACGCAAGAAGCATCCTCTTCATTCCAGCATCTGCAAAACAGCAAGAAACATGAGCATGGCCAGAAAAAAAGAACTGTGTTTCCGACTCATACGGAACATATCTAGTTCAACTCTGCTTATGAAACTGATGCAAACCACATCATCTCTTACATAGGTGCTCTTTATTTAATAGTGAAAATCATATTGGTTTCGTGCACTGTGTAAAATCATTTGAGCTGAAAAATAACTGGGTTTACAGGAAATGAACTCTTGCTTGTAGAAAGACACAGAGCCTTTGGTTTAACTCACTTTCTGAAGGGAAATTCAGACCTGTGCTCTCATCCATGAAACACACTCTGTTCTAACGCAAGAAGCATGCTCTTCTTTCCAGCTTTGCAATACAGCAAGGAACATGAGCATGCCCAGAAAAAAAGAACTGTGTCTCCTACTCATATGTACCATATGTATTTGAACTCTTCTCATGAAACTGATACACACCCCATCGTCTGTTACATAGATGGTCTTTAGTTAATAGTGAAAATCGTGATGGTTTCGTGAACTGTGTAAATTCATTTGAGCCGAAAAATAACTGGGTTTCCCGGAAATTGCCTCTTGCTTGTAGGATGACACAGAGCATGGAGTTTAACTCAATTTCTGAGGGGAAATTCAGAAGAGTGTTCTCATCCATGAAACAAAGTCTTTTTTAACGCAAATAGCATGCTCTTCTTTCCAGCGTCTGCAATACAGCAAGGACATGAGAATGTCCAGAAAAGAAGAACTGTGTTTCCTACTCATACGGACCATATCCAGTTCAACTCTGCTTATGAAACTGATATAAACCACATCATCTCTTACATAGATGCTCTTTAGTTAATAGAGAAAATTGTGTTGGTTTTGTGAACTCTGTAAATTCATTTGGCACCGAAAATTCACTGCGTTTACCAGAAATGAACTCTTGCTTGTAGGACGATACAGAGCATGGAGTTTAACTCCAATTCTAAATGGAAATTCAGCAGAGTGTTCTCCTCCATGAAACACAGTCTGTTTTAACGCAAGAAGCATCCTCTTCATTCCAGCATCTGCAAAACAGCAAGAAACATGAGCATGGCCAGAAAAAAAGAACTGTGTTTCCGACTCATACAGACCATTTGTAGTTCAACCCCGCTTATGAAACTGATATAAACCACAGCATCGCTTACATACACGCTCTTTAGTTAATAGTGAAAATCGTGTTGGTTTCGTGAACTGTGTAAATTCATTTGGCCGAAAATTCACAGCTCTTACCAAAAACGTACTCTTGCTTGTAGGAAGACACACAGCATTTTGTTTAACTCCATTTCTGAAGGGAATTTCAGACCAGTATTCTCATCCATGAAACACACTCTGTTTTAACGCAAATTGCATGCTCTCATTTCCAGCGTCTGCAATACAGCAAGGAACATGAGCATGCCCAGAAAAAAAGAACTGTGTTTCCTACTCATACGGAACATATCTAGTTCAACTCTGCTTATGAAACTGATGCAAACCACATCATCTCTTACATAGGTGCTCTTTATTTAATAGTGAAAATCATATTGGTTTCGTGCACTGTGTAAAATCATTTGAGCTGAAAAATAACTGGGTTTACAGGAAATGAACTCTTGCTTGTAGAAAGACACAGAGCCTTTGGTTTAACTCACTTTCTGAAGGGAAATTCAGACCTGTGCTCTCATCCATGAAACACACTCTGTTCTAACGCAAGAAGCATGCTCTTCTTTCCAGCTTTGCAATACAGCAAGGAACATGAGCATGCCCAGAAAAAAAGAACTGTGTCTCCTACTCATATGTACCATATGTATTTGAACTCTTCTCATGAAACTGATACACACCCCATCGTCTGTTACATAGATGGTCTTTAGTTAATAGTGAAAATCGTGATGGTTTCGTGAACTGTGTAAATTCATTTGAGCCGAAAAATAACTGGGTTTCCCGGAAATTGCGTCTTGCTTGTAGGATGACACAGAGCATGGAGTTTAACTCAATTTCTGAGGGGAAATTCAGAAGAGTGTTCTCATCCATGAAACAAAGTCTTTTTTAACGCAAATAGCATGCTCTTCTTTCCAGCGTCTGCAATACAGCAAGGACATGTGAATGTCCAGAAAAGAAGAACTGTGTTTCCTACTCATACGGACCATATCCAGTTCAACTCTGCTTATGAAACTGATATAAACCACATCATCTCTTACATAGATGCTCTTTAGTTAATAGAGAAAATTGTGTTGGATTTGTGAACTCTGTAAATTCATTTGGCACCGAAAATTCACTGCGTTTACCAGAAATGAACTCTTGCTTGTAGGACGATACAGAGCATGGAGTTTAACTCCAATTCTAAATGGAAATTCAGCAGAGTGTTCTCCTCCATGAAACACAGTCTGTTTTAACGCAAGAAGCATCCTCTTCATTCCAGCATCTGCAAAACAGCAAGAAACATGAGCATGGCCAGAAAAAAAGAACTGTGTTTCCGACTCATACAGACCATTTGTAGTTCAACCCCGCTTATGAAACTGATATAAACCACAGCATCGCTTACATACACGCTCTTTAGTTAATAGTGAAAATCGTGTTGGTTTCGTGAACTGTGTAAATTCATTTGGCCGAAAAATCACAGCTCTTACCAAAAACGTACTCTTGCTTGTAGGAAGACACACAGTATTTTGTTTAACTCCATTTCTGAAGGGAATTTCAGACCAGTATTCTCATCCATGAAACACACTCTGTTTTAACGCAAATAGCATGCTCTCATTTCCAGCGTCTGCAATACCGCAAGGAACATGAGCATGCCCAGAAAAAAAGAACTGTGTCTCCTACTCATATGGACCATATCTATTTCAACTCTTCTCATGAAACTGATACACACCACGTCATCTGTTACATAGATGGTCTTTAGTTAATAGTGAAAATCGTGATGGTTTCATGAACTGTGTAAATTCATTTGAGCCAAAAATAACTGGGTTTCCCGGAAATTACCTCTTGCTTGTAGGATGACACAGAGCTTGGAGTTTAACTCCATTTCTGAAGGGAAATTCAGAAGAGTGTTCTCATCCATGAAACAAAGTCTGTTTTAACACAGATAGCATGCTCTTCTTTCCAGCGTCTGCAATACAGCAAGGAACATGAGCATGTCCAGAAAACAAGAACTGGGTTTCCTAATCATAGGGACCATATAGTGTTCAACTCTGCTCATGAAACTGATACAAACCACATCATCTCTTACATAGAGGATCTTCAGTTAATAGTGAAAATCGTATTGGTTTCGTGAACTATGTAAAATCATTTGAGCCGAAAAATAACTGGGTTTACAGGAAATGAACTCTTGCTTGTAGGAAGACACAGAACCTTTGGTTTAACTCACTTTCTGAAGGGAAATTCAGACCTGTGTTCTCATGCATGAAACACACTCTGTTCTAACTCAAGAAGCATGTTCTTCTTTACAGCTTTGCAATACAGCAAGAAACATGAGCATGGCCAGAAAAAGAGAACTGTGTTTCCTACTCATAGGGACCATATCTCGTTCAACTCTGCTTATGAAACTGATACAAACCACAGCATCACTTACATAGATGCTCCTTAGTTAATAGAGAAAATTGTGTTGGTTTTGTGAACTCTGTAAATTCATTTGGCACCGAAAAATCACTGCGTTTACCAGAAATGAACTCTTGCTTGTAGGACGACACAGAGCATGGAGTTTAACTCCAATTCTAAATGGAAATTCAGCAGAGTGTTCTCCTCCATGAAACACAGTCTGTTTTAACGCAAGAAGCATCCTCTTCATTCCAGCATCTGCAAAACAGCAAGAAACATGAGCATGGCCAGAAAAAAAGAACTGTGTTTCCGACTCATACAGACCATTTGTAGTTCAACTCCGCTTATGAAACTGATATAAACCACAGCATCGCTTACATACACGCTCTTTAGTTAATAGTGAAAATCGTGTTGCTTTCGTGAACTGTGTAAATTCATTTGGCCGAAAATTCACAGCTCTTACCAAAAACGTACTCTTGCTTGTAGGAAGACACACAGCATTTTGTTTAACTCCATTTCTGGAGGGAATTTCAGACCAGTGTTCTCATCCATGAAACACACTCCGTTTTAATGGAAGAAGCATGCTTTTCTTTCCAGCATCTGCAATAAAGCAAGAAACATGAGCCTGGCCAGAAAAAATGAACTGTGTTTCCGACTCATACAGAAAATATCTAGTTCAACTCTGCTTATGAAACTGATGCAAACCACATCATCTCTTACATAGACACTCTTTATTTAATAGTGAAAATCGTATTGGTTTCGTGAACTGTGTAAAATCATTTGAGCCAAAAAATAACTAGATTTACATGAAAATGAACTCTTGCTTGTAGGAACACAGAGCATTTGGTATAACTCACTTTCTGAAGGAAATTCAGACCTGTGTTCTCATCCATGAAACACACTCTGTTCTACTGCAAGAAGCATGCACTTCTTTCCAGCTTTGCAATACAGCAAGGAACATGAGAATGTCCAGAATAAAAGAACTGTGTTTCCTACTCATACGGACCATATCTAGTTCACTCTGCTTATGAAACTGATATAAACCACATCATCTCTTAGCTAGACGCTCTTTAGTTAATAGTGAAAATCGTGTTGGTATCGTGAACTGTGTAAATTCATTTGAGCAAAAAATAACGGGGTTTACCGGAAATGAACTCTTGCTTGTAGGAAGACACAGAGCATGGAGTTTAACTCCGATTCTAAAGGGAAATTCAGAAAAGTGTTCTCATCCATGAAACACAGTCTGTTTTAACGCAAGTAGCATGCTCTCCTTTCCAGCATCTGCAACAGCAAGGAACATAAGCATTTCCAGAAAACATGAACTGTGTTTCCTAATCATAGGGACCATATCTTGTTCAACTCTCCTCATGAAACTGATACACACCACATCATCTCTTACATAGATGCTCTTTAGTTAATAGTGAAAATCGTGATGGTTTCGTGAACTGTGTAAATTCATTTGAGCCGAAAAATACCTGGGTTTCCCGGAAATTACCTCTTGCTTGTAGGGTGACACAGAGCATGGAGTTTAACTCCATTTCTGAAGGGATATTCAGACCAGTGTTCTGATCCATGAAACACACTCCGTTTTATCGGAAGAAGCATGCTCTTCTTTCCAGCATCTGCAATAGACCAAGGAACATGAGCATGCCCAGAAAAAAAGAATTGTGTTTCGTACTCATACGGACCATATCTAGTTCAACTCTGCTTATGAAACTAATACAAACCACATCATCTCTTACATAGACACTGTTTAGTTAATAGTGAAAATAGTATTGTTTTCATGAACTGTGTAAATTTATTTGAGCCGAAAAATAACTGGGTTTACCGGAAATGATCTCTTGCTTCTAGGAAGACAAAGATCCTTTGGTTAAACTCAGTTTCTGAAGGGAAATTCAGACCAGTGTTCTGATCCATGAACCACACTCCGTTTTATCGGAAGAAGCGTGCTCTTCTTTCCAGCATCTGCAATAGAGCAAGGAACATGAGCATGCCCAGAAAAAAAGAATTGTGTTTCGTACTCATACGGACCATATCTAGTTCAACTCTGCTTATGAAACTGATACAAACCACATCATTTCTTACATAGATGCTCTTTAGTTAATAGTGTAAATCGTGTTGGTTTCGTGAACTGTGTAAATTCATTTGAGCCGAAAAATAATGGGGTTTACTGGAAATGAACTCTTGCTTGTAGGACTACACAGAGCATGGAGTTTAACTCCATTTCTGAAGGGCAATTCAGAAGAGTGTTCTCATCCCTGAAACACAGCCTGTTTTAACGCAAATAGCATGCTCTTCGTTCCAGCATCTGCAATAAAGCAAGAAACATGAGAATGTCCAGAAAAAAAGAACTGTGTTTCCTACTCATACAGACCATATCTAGTTCAACTCTGCTTATGAAACTGATATAAACCACAGCATCTCTTACCTAGACACTCTTTAGTTAATAGTGAAAATCGTGTTGGTTTAGTGAACTCTGTAAATTCATTTGGCTGAAAATTCACTGTTTTTACCATAAATGAACTCTTGCTTGTAGGACGACACAGAGAATGGAGTTTAACTCCATTTCTGAAGGGAAATTCAGAAGAGTGTTCTCATCCATGAAACACAGTCTGTTTTAACCCAAATAGCATGCTCTTCTTTCCAGCATCTGCAATAAAGCAAGAAACATGAGCATGGCCAGAAAAAAAGAACTGTGTTTCCTACTCATACGGACCATATCCAGTTCAACTCTGCTTATGAAACTGATATAAACCACATCATCTCTTACATAGATGCTCTTTAGTTAATAGTGAAAATCGTATTGGTGTCCTTGAACTGTGTAAATTCATTTGAGCAAAAAATAACGGGGTTTACCGGAAATGAACTCTTGCTTGTAGGACGACACAGAGCATGGAGTTTAACTCCAATTCTAAATGGAAATTCAGCAGAGTGTTCTCCTCCATGAAACACAGTCTGTTTTAACGCAAGAAGCATCCTCTTCATTCCAGCATCTGCAAAACAGCAAGAAACATGAGCATGGCCAGAAAAAAAGAACTGTGTTTCCGACTCATACAGACCATTTGTAGTTCAACTCCGCTTATGAAACTGATATAAACCACAGCATCGCTTACATACACGCTCTTTAGTTAATAGTGAAAATCGTGTTGGTTTCGTGAACTGTGTAAATTCATTTGGCCGAAAATTCACAGCTCTTACCAAAAACGTACTCTTGCTTGTAGGAAGACACACAGCATTTTGTTTAACTCCATTACTGGAGGGAATTTCAGACCAGTGTTCTCATCCATGAAACACACTCTGTTTTAACGCAAATAGCATGCTCTCATTTCCAGCGTCTGCAATACAGCAAGGAACATGAGCATGCCCAGAAAAAAAGAACTGTGTTTCCTACTCATACGGAACATATCTAGTTCAACTCTGCTTATGAAACTGATGCAAACCACATCATCTCTTACATAGACGCTCTTTATTTAATAGTGAAAATCATATTGGTTTCGTGCACTGTGTAAAATCATTTGAGCTGAAAAATAACTGGGTTTACAGGAAATGAACTCTTGCTTGTAGAAAGACACAGAGCCTTTGGTTTAACTCACTTTCTGAAGGGAAATTCAGACCTGTGCTCTCATCCATGAAACACACTCTGTTCTAACGCAAGAAGCATGCTCTTCTTTCCAGCTTTGCAATACAGCAAGGAACATGAGCATGCCCAGAAAAAAAGAACTGTGTCTCCTACTCATATGTACCATATGTATTTGAACTCTTCTCATGAAACTGATACACACCCCATCATCTGTTACATAGATGGTCTTTAGTTAATAGTGAAAATCGTGATGGTTTCGTGAACTGTGTAAATTCATTTGAGCCGAAAAATAACTGGGTTTCCCGGAAATTGCCTCTTGCTTGTAGGATGACACAGAGCATGGAGTTTAACTCAATTTCTGAGGGGAAATTCAGAAGAGTGTTCTCATCCATGAAACAAAGTCTTTTTTAACGCAAATAGCATGCTCTCATTTCCAGCGTCTACAATACAGCAAGGAACATGAGCATGGCCAGAAAAAAAGAACTGTGTTTCTGACTCATACAGACCATTTGTAGTTCAACTCCGCTTATGAAACTGATATAAACCACAGCATCGCTTACATACACGCTCTTTAGTTAATAGTGAAAATCGTGTTGGTTTCGTGAACTGTGTAAATTCATTTGGCCGAAAATTCACAGCTCTGACCAAAAACCTACTCTTGCTTGTAGGAAGACACACAGCATTTTGTTTAACTCCATTTCTGAAGGGAATTTCAGGCCAGTATTCTCATCCATGACACACACTCTGTTTTAACGCAAATAGCATGCTCTCATTTCCAGCGTCTGCAATACAGCAAGGAACATGAGCATGCCCAGAAAAAAAGAACTGTGTTTCCTACTCATACGGAACATATCTAGTTCAACTCTGCTTATGAAACTGATGCAAACCACATCATCTCTTACATAGACGCTCTTTATTTAATAGTGAAAATCATATTGGTTTCGTGAACTGTGTAAAATCATTTGAGCTGAAAAATAACTGGGTTTACAGGAAATGAACTCTTGCTTGTAGAAAGACACAGAGCCTTTGGTTTAACTCACTTTCTGAAGGGAAATTCAGACCTGTGCTCTCATCCATGAAACACACTCTGTTCTAAAGCAAGAAGCATGCTCTTCTTTCCAGCTTTGCAATACAGCAAGGAACATGAGCATGCCCAGAAAAAAGAACTGTGTCTCCTACTCATATGGACCATATCTATTTCAACTCTTCTCATGAAACTGATACACACCACATCATCTGTTACATAGGTGGTCTTTAGTTAATAGTGAAAATCGTGATGGTTTCGTGAACTGTGTAAATTCATTTGAGCCGAAAATAACTGGGTTTCCCGGAAATTACCTCTTGCTTGTAGGATGACACAGAGCATGGAGTTTAACTCCATTTCTGAAGGGAAATTCAGAAGAGTGTTCTCATCCATGAAACAAAGTCTGTTTTAACGCAAATCGCATGCTCTTCTTTCCAGCGTCTGCAATACAGCAAGGAACATGACCATGTCCAGAAAACAAGAACTGTGTTTCCTAATCATAGGGACCATATCGTGTTCAACTCTGCTCATGAAAGTGATACAAACCACATCATCTCTTACATAAAGGATCTTCAGTTAATAGTGAAAATCGTATTGGTTTCGTGAACTATGTAAAATCATTTGAGCCGAAAAATAACTGGGTTTACAGGAAATGAACTCTTGCTTGTAGGAAGGCACAGAACCTTTGGTTTAACTCACTTTCTGAAGGGAAATTCAGACCTGTGTTCTCATGCATGAAACACACTCTGTTCTAACTCAAGAAGCATGCTATTCTTTCCAGCTTTGCAATATAGCAAGAAACATGAGAATGGCCAGAAAAAGAGAACTGTGTTTCCTAGTCATAGGGACCATATCTCGTTCAACTCTGCTTATGAAACTGATACAAACCACAGCATCTCTTACATAGATGCTCTTTAGTTAATAGAGAAAATTGTGTTGGTTTTGTGAACTCTGTAAATTCATTTGGCACCGAAAATTCACTGCGTTTACCAGAAATGAACTCTTGCTTGTAGGACGACACAGAGCATGGAGATTAACTCCAATTCTAAATGGAAATTCAGCAGAGTGTTCTCCTCCATGAAACACAGTCTGTTTTAACGCAAGAAGCATCCTCTTCATTCCAGCATCTGCAAAACAGCAAGAAACATGAGCATGGCCAGAAAAAAAGAACTGTGTTTCCGACTCATACAGACCATTTGTAGTTCAACTCCGCTTATGAAACTGATATAAAACACAGCATCGCTTACATACACGCTCTTTAGTTAATAGTGAAAATAGTGTTGGTTTCGTGAACTGTGTAAATTCATTTGGCCGAAAGTTCACAACTCTTACCAAAAACGTACTCTTGCTTGTAGGAGGACGCACAACATTTTGTTTAACTCCATTTCTGAAGGGAATTTCAGACCAGTGTTCTCATCCATGAAACACACTCTGTTTTAACGCAAATAGCATGCTCTCATTTCCAGCGTCTACAATACAGCAAGGAACATGAGCATGCCCAGAAAAAAAGAACTGTGTTTCCTACTCATACGGAACATATCTAGTTCAACTCTGCTTATGAAACTGAAGCAAACCACATCATCTCTTGCATAGATGCTCTTTATTTAATAGTGAAAATCGTATTGGTGTCCTTGAACTGTGTAAATTCATTTGAGCAAAAAATAACGGGGTTTACCGGAAATGAACTCTTGCTTGTAGGAAGACACAGAGCATGGAGTTTAACTCCGATTCTAAAGGGAAATTCAGAAAAGTGTTCTCATCCATGAAACACAGTCTGTTTTAACGCAAGTAGCATGCTCTCCTTTCCAGCATCTGCAATACAGCAAGGAACATAAGCAATTCCAGAAAACATGAACTGTGTTTCCTAATCATAGGGACCATATCTTGTTCAACTCTCCTCATGAAACTGATACACACCACATCATCTCTTACATAGATGCTCTTTAGTTAATAGTGAAAATCGTGATGGTTTCGTGAACTGTGTAAATTCATTTGAGCCGAAAAATACCTGGGTTTCCCGGAAATTACCTCTTGCTTGTAGGGTGACACAGAGCATGGAGTTTAACTCCATTTCTGAAGGGATATTCAGACCAGTGTTCTGATCCATGAAACACACTCCGTTTTATCGGAAGAAGCATGCTCTTCTTTCCAGCATCTGCAATAGACCAAGGAACATGAGCATGCCCAGAAAAAAAGAATTGTGTTTCGTACTCATACGGACCATATCTAGTTCAACTCTGCTTATGAAACTAAAACAAACCACATCATCTCTTACATAGACGCTGTTTAGTTAATAGTGAAAATAGTATTGGTTTCATGAACTGTGTAAATTTATTTGAGCCGAAAAATAACTGGGTTTACCGGAAATGATCTCTTGCTTCTAGGAAGACAAAGATCCTTTGGTTAAACTCAGTTTCTGAAGGGAAATTCAGACCAGTGTTCTGATCCATGAAACACACTCCGTTTTATCGGAAGAAGCGTGCTCTTCTTTCCAGCATCTGCAATAGAGCAAGGAACATGAGCATGCCCAGAAAAAAAGAATTGTGTTTCGTACTCATACGGACCATATCTAGTTCAACTCTGCTTATGAAACTGATACAAACCACATCATTTCTTACATAGATGCTCTTTAGTTAATAGTGTAAATCGTGTTGGTTTCGTGAACTGTGTAAATTCATTTGAGCCGAAAAATAATGGGGTTTACTGGAAATGAACTCTTGCTTGTAGGACTACACAGAGCATGGAGTTTAACTCCAATTCTGAAGGGCAATTCAGAAGAGTGTTCTCATCCCTGAAACACAGCCTGTTTTAACGCAAATAGCATGCTCTTCTTTCCAGCATCTGCAATAAAGCAAGAAACATGAGAATGTCCAGAAAAAAAGAACTGTGTTTCCTACTCATACGGACCATATCTAGTTCAACTCTGCTTATGAAACTGATATAAACCACAGCATCTCTTACCTAGACACTCTTTAGTTAATAGTGAAAATCGTGTTGGTTTCGAGAACTCTGTAAATTCATTTGGCTGAAAAATCACTGTTTTTACCATAAATGAACTCTTGCTTGTAGGACGACACAGAGCATGGAGTTTAACTCCATTTCTGAAGGGCAATTCAGAAGAGTGTTCTCATCCATGAAACACAGTCTGTTTTAACGCAAATAGCATGCTCTTCTTTCCAGCATCTGCAATAAAGCAAGAAACATGAGCATGGCCAGAAAAAAAGAACTGTGTTTCCTACTCATACGGACCATATCCAGTTCAACTCTGCTTATGAAACTGATATAAACCACATCATCTCTTACATAGATGCTCTTTAGGTAATAGTGAAAATCGTATTGGTGTCCTTGAACTGTGTAAATTCATTTGAGCAAAAAATAACGGGGTTTACCGGAAATGAACTCTTGCTTGTAGGAAGACACAGAGCATGGAGTTTAACTCCGATTCTAAAGGGAAATTCAGAAAAGTGTTCTCATCCATGAAACACAACCTCTTTTATCGCAAGAAGCATGCTCTTCTTTCCAGCTTTGCAATACAGCAAGAAACATGAGCATGGCCAGAAAAAGAGAACTGTGTTTCCTACTCATAGGGACCATATCTCGTTCAACTCTGCTTATGAAACTGATACAAACCACAGCATCTCTTACATAGATGCTCTTTAGTTAATAGAGAAAATTGTGTTGGTTTTGTGAACTCTGTAAATTCATTTGGCACCGAAAAATCACTGCGTTTACCAGAAATGAACTCTTGCTTTTAGGACGACACAGAGCATGGAGTTTAACTCCAATTCTAAATGGAAATTCAGCAGAGTGTTCTCCTCCATGAAACACAGTCTGTTTTAATGCAAGAAGCATCCTCTTCATTCCAGCATCTGCAAAACAGCAAGAAACATGAGCATGGCCAGAAAAAAAGAACTGTGTTTCCGACTCATACAGACCATTTGTAGTTCAACTCCGCTTATGAAACTGATATAAACCACAGCATCGCTTACATACACGCTCTTTAGTTAATAGTGAAAATCGTGTTGGTTTCGTGAACTGTGTAAATTCATTTGGCCGAAAATTCACAGCTCTTACCAAAAACGTACTCTTGCTTGTAGGAAGACACACAGCATTTTGTTTAACTCCATTTCTGGAGGGAATTTCAGACCAGTGTTCTCATCCATGAAACACACTCTGTTTTAACGCAAATAGCATGCTCTCATTTCCAGCGTCTGCAATACAGCAAGGAACATGAGCATGCCCAGAAAAAAAGAACTGCGTTTCCTACTCATACGGACCATATCTAGTTCAACTCTGCTTATGAAACTGATGCAAACCACATCATCTCTTACATAGACGCTCTTTATTTAATAGTGAAAATCATATTGGTTTCGTGCACTGTGTAAAATCATTTGAGCTGAAAAATAACTGGGTTTACAGGAAATGAACTCTTGCTTGTAGAAAGACACAGAGCCTTTGGTTTAACTCACTTTCTGAAGGGAAATTCAGACCTGTGCTCTCATCCATGAAACACACTCTGTTCTAACGCAAGAAGCATGCTCTTCTTTCCAGCTTTGCAATACAGCAAGGAACATGAGCATGCCCAGAAAAAAAGAACTGTGTCTCCTACTCATATGTACCATATGTATTTGAACTCTTCTCATGAAACTGATACACACCCCATCGTCTGTTACATAGATGGTCTTTAGTTAATAGTGAAAATCGTGATGGTTTCGTGAACTGTGTAAATTCATTTGAGCCGAAAAATAACTGGGTTTCCCAGAAATTGCCTCTTGCTTGTAGGATGACACAGAGCATGGAGTTTAACTCAATTTCTGAGGGGAAATTCAGAAGAGTGTTCTCATCCATGAAACAAAGTCTGTTTTAACGCAAATAGCATGCTCTTCTTTCCAGCGTCTGCAATACAGCAAGGAACATGAGCATGTCCAGAAAACAAGAACTGTGTTTGCTAATCATAGGGACCATATCGTGTTCAACTCTGCTCATGAAACTGATACAAACCACATCATCTCTTACATAGAGGATCTTCAGTTAATAGTGAAAATCGTATTGGTTTCATGAACTATGTAAAATCATTTGAGCCGAAAAATAACTGGGTTTACAGGAAATGAACACTTGCTTGTAGGAAAACACAGAACCTTTGGTTTAACTCACTTTCTGAAGGGAAATTCAGACCTGTGTTCTCATGCATGAAACACACTCTGTTCTAACTCAAGAAGCATGCTCTTCTTTCCAGCTTTGCAATACAGCAAGGAACATGAGCATGCCCAGAAAAAAAGAACTGTGTTTCCTACTCATACGGAATATATCTAGTTCAACTCTGCTTATGAAACTGAAGCAAACCACATCATCTCTTACATAGATGCTCTTTATTTAATAGTGAAAATCATATTGGATTCGTGAACTGTGTAAAATCATTTCAGCTGAAAAATAACTGGGTTTACAGGAAATGAACTCTTGCTTGTAGAAAGACACAGAGCCTTTGGTTTAACTCACTTTCTGAAGCGAAATTCAGACCTGTGCTCTCATCCATGAAACACACTCTGTTCTAACGCAAGAAGCATGCTCTTCTTTCCAGCTTTGCAATACAGCAAGGAACATGAGCATGCCCAGAAAAAAAGAACTGTGTCTCCTACTCATATGGACCATGTCTATTTCAACTCTTCTCATGAATCTGATACACACCACATCATCTGTTACATAGATGGTCTTTAGTTAATAGTGAAAATCGTGATGGTTTCGTGAACTGTGTAAACTCATTTGAGCCGAAAAATAACTGGGAATCCAGGAAATTACCTCTTGCTTGTAGGATGACACAGAGCATGGAGTTTAACTCCATTTCTGAAGGGAAATTCAGAAGAGTGTTCTCATCCATGAAACCAAGTCTGTTTTAACGTAAATAACATGCTCTTCTTTCCAGCATCTGCAATACAGCAAGGAACATGAGAATGTCCATAAAAAAAGAACTGTGTTTCCTACTCATACGGACCATATATAGTTCAACTCTGCTTATGAAACTTATATAAACCACAGCATCTCTTACCTAGACGCTCTTTAGTTAATAGTGAAAATCGTGTTGGTTTCGAAAAATTTGTAATTTCATTTGGCTGTAAATTCACTGCATTTACTAGAAATGAACTCTTGCTTGTAGGACGACACAGAGCATGGAGTTTAACTCTGATTCTAAATGGAAATTCAGAAGAGTGTTCTCCTCCATGAAACACAGTCTGTTTTAACGCAAGAAGCATCCTCTTCATTCCAGCTTCTGAAATACAGCAAGAAACATGAGCATGCCCAGAAAAAAAGAACTGTGTTTCCGACTCATACGGAACATATCTAGTTCAACTCTGCTTATGAAACTGAAGCAAACCACATCATCTCTTACATAGATGCTCTTTATTTAATAGTGAAAATCGTAATGGCTTCCTGAACTCTATAAATTCATTTGAGCCGTAAATAACTGGGTTTATCGGAAATGTACTCTTGCTTGTAGGATGACACAGAGCATGGAGTTTAACTCCATTTCTGAAGGGAAATTCAGAAGAGTGTTCTCATCCATAAAATACACTCCGTTTTAACGCACATAGCATGCTCTTCTTTCCAGCGTCTTCAGTACAGCAAGAAACATGAGTATGTCCAGAAAAAAGGAACTGTGTGTCCTACTCATACGGACCATATATAGTTCAACACTGCTTATGAAAATGACACAAACCACATCATCTCTTACATAGACAGTCTTTAGTTAATAGTGAAAATAGTATTGGTTTCGTGAACTGTGTAAATTTATTTGATCCGAAAAATATCTTGGTTTACCAGAAATGATCTCTTGCTTCTAGGAAGACACAGATCCTTTGGTTAAACTCAGTTTCTGAAGGGAAATTCAGACCAGTGTTCTCATCCATTAAACACACTCCGTTTTAACGGAAGAAGCATGCTCTTCTTTCCAGCATCTGCAATAGAGCAAGGAACATGAGCATTCCCAGAGAAAAAGAACTGTGTTTCCTACTCATAGGGACCATATCTAGTTCAACTCTGCTTATGAAACTGATACAAACCACATCATCTCTTACATAGATGCTCTTTAGTTAATAGTGTAAATCGTGTTGGTTTCGTGAACTGTGTAAATTCTTTTGAGCCGAAAAATAACTGGGTTTACCGGAAATGATCTCTTGCTTGTAGGAAGACACAGATCCTTTGGTTTAAGTCACTTTCTGAAGGGAAATTCAGACCTGTGTTGTCATCAATGAAACACACTCTGTTCTAACGCAAGAAGCATGCTCTTCTTTCCAGCTTTGCAATACATCAAGAAACATGAGCAATCCCCCAAAAAAAGAACTGTGTCTCCTACTCATATGGACCATATCTATTTCAACTCTCCTCATGAAACTGATACACACCACATCATCTCTTACATAGACTCTCTTTAGTTAATACTGAAAATAGTATTGGTTTCGTGAACTGTATAAATCCATTTGATTCGAAAAATAACTGGGTTTACCGGAAATGATCTCTTGCTTGTAGGAAGACACAGATCCTTTGGTTAAACTCCATTTCTGAAGGAAAATTCAGAAGAGTGTTCTCATCCATGAAACACAGTCAGTTTTAACGCAAATAGCATGGTCTTCTTTCCAGCATCTGCAATAAAGCAAGAAACATGAGCATGGCCAGAAAAAAAGAACTGTGTTTCCTACTCATATGGACCATATCTAGTTCAACTCTGCTTATGAAACTGATATAAACTACATCATCTCTTCCATAGATGCACTTTAGTTAATAGTGAAAATCGTATTGGTTTCCTTGAACTGTGTAAATTCATTTGAGCAAAAAATAACGGGGTTTACCGGAAATGAACTCTTGCTTGTAGGAAGACACAGAGCATGGAGTTTAACTCCGATTCTAAAGGGAAATTCAGAAAAGTGTTCTCATCCATGAACCACAATCTGTTTTAACGCAAGAAGTATCCTCTTCATTCCAGCTTCTGCAATACAGCAAGAAACATGAGCATGCCCAGAAAAAAAGAACTGTGTTTCCGACTCATAAGGACCATATGTAGTCCACCTCTTCTTATGAAATGATACAGACAACAGCTCCTCTTACATAAATGCTCTTTAGTTTATAGTGATAATCGCGTTGGATTCTAGAACTGTGTAAATTGATTTGAGCCGAAAATTGACTTGGTGTAGCAGAAATGAACTCTTGCTGGCAGGAATACACAGATCATGGGGTTTAACTCCGATTGTGTATGAAATTCAGACCAGAGTTCTCATCCATGAAACAAACCCTGTTTTAATGCAAGAAGCAAGCTCCTCTTTCCAGCATCTCCAATAGAGCAAGTACTATGAGCATGCCCTGGAAAAGAGAACTGTGTTTCCTACTCATACGGACCATATGTAGTCCACCTAAGCTTATGAATCTGATACAGACCACAGCTCCTCTTACCAAAATGCTCTTTAGTTAATAGTGATAAGTGACTTGGGTTCTAGAACTGTGTAAAATCATTTGAGCCCAAAATTCACATCGTTACCAGAAATGAACACTTGCTTGTAGGAAGACACAGATCATGGGGTTTAACTCCATTTCTGAAGGGAAATTCAGACCAGAGTTCTCTTCCCTGAAACACACTCTGTTTTAACCCAAGAAGCAAGCTCTTCTTTGCAGAGTCAAAAATAAGCAAGAACCATGAGAATGCCCTGAAAAAAAGAACTGTGTTTGCAGCTCATACGGACCATATGTAGTTCAACTCTGCTAATGAAACTGATACAAACCACATCTCCTATTACATAAATGCTCTTTAGGTAATAGTGAGAATCATGTTTTGGTTCATGAACTGTGAAAAATCATTTCAGCCCGAAATTCACTGCGTTTACCAGAAATGAAGTTTTGCTTGTAGGAAGACACAGATCCTGGGGTTTAACTCCATTTCTGAAGGCACATTCAGAAAAGAGTTCTCATCCCTGGAGAAAACTCTGTTTTAAGGCAAGAATCATCCTCTTCTATCCAGCTTCTCCAATACAGTAAAAATATGAGCATTCCCAGAAAAAAAAAAACTGTGTTTCCTACTCATACAAACCATATGTAGTTAAACTCTGCTTATGAAACTGATTCAAACCACAGCTCCTCTTACATAAATCCTCTTTAATTAATAGTGAGAATCGCGTTGGGTTCGTGAACTGCGAAAAATCATTTCAGCCCAAAATTCACAAGATTTAGCAGAAATGATCTCTTGCTTTTAGGAAGACACAGATCCTGGGGATTAACCCCGTTTCTGAAGGCAAATTCAGACCAGAATTCTCAACCCTGAAAACACTCTGTTTTGAGGCAAGAATCATCCTCTTCTTTCCAGCTTTTCCTATACAGTAAGAACCATGAGCACGCCCAGAAGAAAAGAACTGTGCTTCCTACTCTTATGGACCATATGTAGTTAAACTCTGCTTATGAAATGATACAGACCACAGCCCCTCTTACATAAGTGCTCTTTAGTTAATAATGAGAATCGTGTTGGGTTCGAGAACTGCGAAAATCTTTAGAGCCCAAAATTCACTGGGTTAACCAGAAATGAACCCTTGCTTGTAGGAAGACACAGATGCTGGGGTGTAACTCCGTTTCTGAAGGGTAATTCAGACCAGAGTTCTCACCCCTGAAACACACTCTGTTTTAACGCAAGAAGCAAGCTCTTCTTTCCAGAGTCAAAAATACCGCAAGAACCATGAGCATGCCCTGAAAAAAAGAACTGTGTTTCCTACTCATATGGACCATATGTAGTTCAACTCTGGTTATGAAACTGATTCAAACCACAGCTCCTCTTACATAAATCCTTTTTAGTTAATAGTGAGAATCGCGTTGGGTTCGTGAACTGCGAAAAATCATTTCAGCCCAAAATTCAAAAGATTTAGCTGAAATGATCTCTTGCTTTTAGGAAGACACAGATCCTGGGTATTAACTCCGTTTCTGAAGGCAAATTCAGACCAGAATTCTCAACCCTGAAAAACACTCTGTTTTGAGGCAAGAATCATCCTCTTCTTTGCAGCTTCTTCAATACAGTAAGAACCTTGAGCACGCCTAGAAGAAAAGAACTGTGCTTCCTACTCATATGGACCATATGTAGTTCAACTCTGCTTATGAAACTGATACAAACCACAGCTCCTCTTACATAAATCCTCTTTAGATAATAGTGAGAATAGTGTTGGGTTCGTGAACTGCGAAAAATCATTTTAGCCCAAAATTCACTGGGTTTACCAGAAATGAAATCTTGCTTGTAGGAAGACACAGATCCTGGGGTTTAACTACGTTTCTGAAGGGAAATTCAGACCAGAATTCTCATCCCTGAAAAACGCTCTGTTTTAAGGCATGAATCATCCTCTTCTTTCCAGGGTCTCCAATACGGTAAGAACCATGAGCATGCCAAGAAAAAAACAACTGAGTTTCCTACTCATACAGACTATATGTACTCCACCTCTGCTTATGAAACTGATACAGACCACAGCTCCTCTTACATAAATCCTCTTTAATTAATAGTGAGAATCGCGTTGGGTTCGTGAACTGCGAAAAATCATTTCAGCCCAAAATTCAAAAGATTTAGCTGAAATGATCTCTTGCTTTTAGGAAGACACAGATCCTGGGTATTAACTCCGTTTCTGAAGGCAAATTCAGACCAGAATTCTCAACCCTGAAAAACACTCTGTTTTGAGGCAAGAATCATCCTCTTCTTTGCAGCTTCTTCAATACAGTAAGAACCTTGAGCACGCCTAGAAGAAAAGAACTGTGCTTCCTACTCATATGGACCATATGTAGTTCAACTCTGCTTATGAAACTGATACAAACCACAGCTCCTCTTACAGAAATCCTCTTTAGATAATAGTGAGAATAGTGTTGGGTTCGTGAACTGCGAAAAATCATTTTAGCCCAAAATTCACTGGGTTTACCAGAAATGAAATCTTGCTTGTAGGAAGACACAGATCCTGGGGTTTAACTACGTTTCTGAAGGGAAATTCAGACCAGAATTCTCATCCCTGAAAAACGCTCTGTTTTAAGGCATGAATCATCCTCTTCTTTCCAGGGTCTCCAATACGGTAAGAACCATGAGCATGCCAAGAAAAAAACAACTGAGTTTCCTACTCATACAGACTATATGTACTCCACCTCTGCTTATGAAACTGATACAGACCACAGCTCCTCTTACATAAATGCTCTTAAGTTAATAGTGAAAATCGCGCTGGGTTCTAGAACTGTGTAAAATCATTTGAGCCGAAAATTCACTTGGTTACCAGAAATGAACACTTGCTTGTAGGAAGACACAGAACATAGGGTTTAACTGCATTTCTGAAGGGAAATTCAGACCAGAGTTCTCCTCCATGAAACACACTCTGTTTTAATGCAAGAAGCAAGCTCATCTTTCCACCGTCTCCAATACAGTAAGAACCATGAGCATGCCCAGAACAAAAGAACTGTGTCTCCTACTCAAATGGACAATATGTAGTTCAACTCTGCTCATGAAACTGAAAGAAATGACAGTTCCTCTTACATAAATGCTCTTTAGTTAATAGTGAGAATCTGTTTGGGTTGGTGAACTGTGAAAAATCATTTGAGCCCAAAATTCACTTACTTTACCAGAAATGAACTCTTGCTTGTAGGAAGACACAGATCCTGGGGTTTAACTCCGTTTCTGAAGGGAAATTCAGAGCAGAGTTCTCATCCCTGAAACACACTCTGATTTAATGCAAGAAGCCAGCTCTTCTTTCCAGAGTCTAAAATACAGCAAGAACCTTGAGCATGCCCTGAAAAAAAGAACTGTGTTTCCTACTCATACGGACCATATGTAGTTCAACTCTGCTTATGAAACTGATACAAACCACAGCTCCAATTACATAAATGCTCTTGAGTTAATAGTGAGAATCACGTTGGGTTCGTGAACTGTGTAAAATCATTTGAGCCCAAAATTCACTTGGTTTACCAGAAATGAACTCTTGCTTCTAGGAACAGAGATCCTGGGCTTTAACTCCGTTTCCAAAGGGAAATTCAAAGCAGTGTTCTTATCCATGAAATACACGCTGTTTTAACGCAAGAAGCAAGCTCTTCTTTTGAGTGTCTCCAATACAGCAAGAAACATGAGCATGCCCAGAAAATTATCTGTGTTTCCTACTCATATGGTCCATACGTAGTTCAACTCTGCTTATGAAACTGATGCAAACCACAGCTCCACTTACATTAATGCTCCTTAGTTAATAGTGAGAATCGCGTTGGGTTCGGGAACTGTGTAAAATCATTTGATCCCAAAATTCACATGGTTTACCAGAAATTAACTCTTGCTTGTAGGAAGACACAGATCCTGTGGTTTAACTCCGTTTCTGAGGGCAAATTAAGACCAGTGTTCTCATCCATGGAAAACACTCTGTTTTAACTCAAGAAGCAAGCTCTTCATTCCAGCATCTCTAATACAGCAAGAACCATGAGCATGCCCAGAACAAAAGAACTGTGTTTCCTACTCATACGGACCATATGTAGTTCAACTCCACTTATGAAACTGATAAAAACAACAGCTCCAATTACATAAATGCTCTTTAGTTAATAGTGAGAATCGTGTTGGGTTCGTGAACTATGTAAAATCATTTGAGCCCAAAATTCACTTGGTTTACCAGAAATGAACTCTTGCTTGTAGCAAGACACAGATCCTGTGCATTAACTCCGTTTCTGAAGGTAAATTCAGAGCAGTGTTCTCATCCATGAAATACACTCTGTTTTAACGCAAGAATCAAGTTCTTCTTTCGAGCGTCTCCAATACAGCAAGAACCATGAGCATGCCCAGAAAAAAATAACTGTGTTTCCTACTCATACGGACCATATGTAGTTCAACACTGCTTATGAAACTGATACAAACCACAGCTCCAATTACATAAATGCTCTTGAGTTAATAGTGAGAAACACGTTGGGTTCGTGAACTGTGTAAAATAATTTGAGCCCAAAATTCACTTTGTTTACCAGAAATGAACTCTTGCTTGTAGGAACACAGATCCTTGGGGTTTAACTCCGTTTCTGAAGGGAAATTCAGAGCAGTGTTCTCATCCATGAAATACACTCTGTTTTAACGCAAGAAGCAAGCTCTTATTTTGAGTGTCTCCAATACAGCAAGAAACATGAGCATGCCCAGAAAATTAACCGTGTTTCCTACTCATATTGACCATATGTAGTTCAACTCTGCTTATGAAACTGATACAAACCACAGCTCCACTTACATAAATGGTCTTTAGTTAATTGTGAGAATCGCGTTGGGTTCAGGAACTGTTTAAAATCATTTCAGCCCAAAATTCACATAGTTTTCCAGAAATGAACTCTTGCTTGTAGGAAGACACAGATCCTGTGGTTTAACTCCGTTTCTGAAGGGAAATTCAGAGCAGTGTTCTCATTCATGGGACCCACTCTGTTTTAACGCAAGAAGCAAGCTCTTCTTTCCAGCATCTCTACCCCAATAACCATGAGCATGCCCAGAAAAAAAGAACTGTGTTTCCTACTCATACGGACCATATGTAGTTCAACTCTGCTTATGAAACTGATACAAACCACAGCTCCAATTACATAAATGCTCTTGAGTTAAAAGTGAGAAACACGTTGGGTTCGTGAACTGTGTAAAATCATTTGAGCCCAAAATTCACTTGGTTTACCAGAAATGAACTCTTGCTTGTAGCAAGACACAGATCCTGTGCATTAACTCCGTTTCTGAAGGTAAATTCAGAGCAGTGTTCTCATCCATGAAATACACTCTGTTTTAACACAAGAATCAAGTTCTTCTTTCGAGCGTCTCAAATACAGCAAGAACCATGAGCATGCCCAGAAAAAAATAACTGTGTTTCCTACTCATACGGACCATATGTAGTTCAACACTGCTTATGAAACTGATACAAACCACAGCTCCAATTACATAAATGCTCTTGAGTTAATAGTGAGAAACACGTTGGGTTCGTGAACTGTGTAAAATAATTTGAGCCCAAAATTCACTTTGTTTACCAGAAATGAACTCTTGCTTGTAGGAACACAGATCCTTGGGGTTTAACTCCGTTTCTGAAGGGAAATTCAGAGCAGTGTTCTCATCCATGAAATACACTCTGTTTTAACGCAAGAAGCAATCTCTTCTTTTGAGTGTCTCAATACAGCAAGAAACATGAGCATGCCCAGAAAATTAACCGTGTTTCCTACTCATATTGACCATATGTAGTTCAACTCTGCTTATGAAACTGATACAAACCACAGCTCCACTTATATAAATGGTCTTTAGTTAATTGTGAGAATCAAGATGGGTTCAGGAACTGTTTAAAATCATTTGAGCCCAAAATTCACATAGTTTTCCAGAAATGAACTCTTGCTTGTAGGAAGACACAGATCCTGTGGTTTAACTCCGTTTCTGAAGGGAAATTCAGAGCAGTGTTCTCATTCATGGGACACACTCTGTTTTAACGCAAGAAGCAAGCTCTTCTTTCCAGCATCTCTACCCCAATAACCATGAGCATGCCCAGAAAAAAAGAACTGTGTTTCCTACTCATATGGACCATATGTAGTTCAACTCTGCTTATGAAACTGATACAAACCACAGCTCCTCTTACAGAAATCCTCTTTAGATAATAGTGAGAATAGTGTTGGGTTCGTGAACTGCGAAAAATCATTTTAGCCCAAAATTCACTGGGTTTACCAGAAATGAAATCTTGCTTGTAGGAAGACACAGATCCTGGGGTTTAACTACGTTTCTGAAGGGAAATTCAGACCAGAATTCTCATCCCTGAAAAACGCTCTGTTTTAAGGCATGAATCATCCTCTTCTTTCCAGGGTCTCCAATACGGTAAGAACCATGAGCATGCCAAGAAAAAAACAACTGAGTTTCCTACTCATACAGACTATATGTACTCCACCTCTGCTTATGAAACTGATACAGACCACAGCTCCTCTTACATAAATCCTCTTTAGTTAATAGTGAGAATCGCGTTGGGTTCGTGAACTGCGAAAAATCATTTCAGCCCAAAATTCAAAAGATTTAGCTGAAATGATCTCTTGCTTTTAGGAAGACACAGATCCTGGGTATTAACTCCGTTTCTGAAGGCAAATTCAGACCAGAATTCTCAACCCTGAAAAACACTCTGTTTTGAGGCAAGAATCATCCTCTTCTTTGCAGCTTCTTCAATACAGTAAGAACCTTGAGCACGCCTAGAAGAAAAGAACTGTGCTTCCTACTCATATGGACCATATGTAGTTCAACTCTGCTTATGAAACTGATACAAACCACAGCTCCTCTTACAGAAATCCTCTTTAGATAATAGTGAGAATAGTGTTGGGTTCGTGAACTGCGAAAAAAACATTTTAGCCCAAAATTCACTGGGTTTACCAGAAATGAACACTTGCTTGTAGGAAGACACAGAACATAGGGTTTAACTGCATTTCTGAAGGGAAATTCAGACCAGAGTTCTCCTCCATGAAACACACTCTGTTTTAATGCAAGAAGCAAGCTCATCTTTCCACCGTCTCCAATACAGTAAGAACCATGAGCATGCCCAGAACAAAAGAACTGTGTCTCCTACTCAAATGGACAATATGTAGTTCAACTCTGCTCATGAAACTGAAAGAAATGACAGTTCCTCTTACAAAAATGCTCTTTAGTTAATAGTGAGAATCTGTTTGGGTTGGTGAACTGTGAAAAATCATTTGAGCCCAAAATTCACTTGCTTTACCAGAAATGAACTCTTGCTTGTAGGAAGACACAGATCCTGGGGTTTAACTCCGTTTCTGAAGGTAAATTCAGAGCAGTGTTCTCATCCATGAAATACACTCTGTTTTAACGCAAGAATCAAGTTCTTTTTTCGAGCGTCTCCAATACACCAAGAACCATGAGCATGCCCAGAAAAAAATAACTGTGTTTCCTACTCATACGGACCATATGTAGTTCAACACTGCTTATGAAACTGATACAAACCAGAGCTCCAATTACATAAATGCTCTTGAGTTAATAGTGAGAAACACGTTGGGTTCGTTAACTGTGTAAAATAATTTGAGCCCAAAATTCACTTTGTTTACCAGAAATGAACTCTTGCTTGTAGCAACACAGATCCTTGGGGTTTAACTCCGTTTCTGAAGGGAAATTCAGAGCAGTGTTCTCATCCATGAAATACACTCTGTTTTAACTCAAGAAGCAAGCTCTTATTTTGAGTGTCTCCAATACAGCAAGAAACATGAGCATGCCCAGAAAATTAACCGTGTTTCCTACTCATATTGACCATATGTAGTTCAACTCTGCTTATGAAACTGATACAAACCACAGCTCCACTTATATAAATGGTCTTTAGTTAATTGTGAGAATCGCGTTGGGTTCAGGAACTGTTTAAAATCATTTGAGCCCAAAATTCACATAGTTTTCCAGAAATGAACTCTTGCTTGTAGGAAGACACAGATCCTGTGGTTTAACTCCGTTTCTGAAGGGAAATTCAGAGCAGTGTTCTCATTCATGGGACACACTCTGTTTTAACGCAAGAAGCAAGCTCTTCTTTCCAGCATCTCTACCCCAATAACCATGAGCATGCCCAGAAAAAAAGAACTGTGTTTCCTACTCATACGGACCATATGTAGTTCAAATCTGCTTATGAAACTGATACAAACCACAGCTCCAATTACATAAATGCTCTTGAGTTAATAGTGAGAAACACGTTGGGTTCGTGAACTGTGTAAAATAATTTGAGCCCAAAATTCACTTTGTTTACCAGAAATGAACTCTTGCTTGTAGGAACACAGATCCTTGGGGTTTAACTCCGTTTCTGAAGGGAAATTCAGAGCAGTGTTCTCATCCATGAAATACACTCTGTTTTAACGCAAGAAGCAAGCTCTTATTTTGAGTGTCTCCAATACAGCAAGAAACATGAGCATGCCCAGAAAATTAACCGTGTTTCCTACTCATATTGACCATATGTAGTTCAACTCTGCTTATGAAACTGATACAAACCACAGCTCCACTTACATAAATGGTCTTTAGTTAATTGTGAGAATCGCGTTGGGTTCAGGAACTGTTTAAAATCATTTCAGCCCAAAATTCACATAGTTTTCCAGAAATGAACTCTTGCTTGTAGGAAGACACAGATCCTGTGGTTTAACTCCGTTTCTGAAGGGAAATTCAGAGCAGTGTTCTCATTCATGGGACCCACTCTGTTTTAACGCAAGAAGCAAGCTCTTCTTTCCAGCATCTCTACCCCAATAACCATGAGCATGCCCAGAAAAAATGAACTGTGTTTCCTACTCATACGGACCATATGTAGTTCAACTCTGCTTATGAAACTGATACAAACCACAGCTCCAATTACATAAATGCTCTTGAGTTAAAAGTGAGAAACACGTTGGGTTCGTGAACTGTGTAAAATCATTTGAGCCCAAAATTCACTTGGTTTACCAGAAATGAACTCTTGCTTGTAGCAAGACACAGATCCTGTGCATTAACTCCGTTTCTGAAGGTAAATTCAGAGCAGTGTTCTCATCCATGAAATACACTCTGTTTTAACACAAGAATCAAGTTCTTCTTTCGAGCGTCTCAAATACAGCAAGAACAATGAGCATGCCCAGAAAAAAATAACTGTGTTTCCTACTCATACGGACCATATGTAGTTCAACTCTGCTTATGAAACTGATACTAACCACAGCTCCAATTACATAAATGCTCTTGAGTTAATAGTGAGAAACACGTTGGGTTCGTGAACTGTGTAAAATAATTTGAGCCCAAAATTCACTTGGTTTACCAGAAATGAACTCTTGCTTGTAGGGACACAGATCCTGGGCTTTAACTCCGTTTCTGAAGGGAAATTCAGAGCAGTGTTGTCATCCATGAAATACACTCTGTTTTAACGCAAGAAGCAAGCTCTTCTTTTGAGTGTCTCCAATACAGCAAGAAACATGAGCATGCCCAGAAAATTAACCGTGTTTCCTACTCATAGGGACCATATGTAGTTCAACTCTGCTTATGAAAATGATACAAACCACAGCTCCAATTACTTAAATGCTCTTGAGTTAATAGTGAGAATCGCGTTGGGTTCATGAACTGTGTAAAGTAATTTGAGCCCAAATTTCACTTGGTTTACCAGAAATGAACTCTTGCTTGCAGGAACACAGATCCTGGGCTTTAACTCCGTTTCTGAAGGGAAATTCAGAGCAGTGTTCTCATCCATGAAATACACTCTGTTTTAAAGCAAGAAGCAAGCTCTTCTTTTGAGTGTCTCCAATACAGCAAGAAACATGAGCTTGCCCAGAAAATTAACCGTGTTTCCTACTCATATTGACCATATGTAGTTGAACTCTGCTTATGAAACTGATGCAAACCACAGCTCCAATTACATTAATGCTCCTTAGTTAATAGTGAGAATCACATTGGGTTCGGGAACTTTGTAAAATCATTTGAGCCCAAAATTCACATGGTTTACCAGAAATGAACTCTTGCTTGTAGGAAGACACAGATCCTGTGGTTTAACTCCGTTTCTGAGGGCAAATTAAGACCAGTGTTCTCATCCATGGAAAACACTCTGTTTTAACTCAAGAAGCAAGCTCTTCATTCCAGCATCTCTAATACAGCAAGAACCATGAGAATGCCCAGAGAAAAAGAACTGTGTTTCCTACTCATGCAGACCTTATGTAGCTCAACTCCACTTATGAAACTGATAAAAACCACAGCTCCAATTACATAAATGCTCTTTAGTTAATAGTGAGAATCGCGTTGGGTTCGTGAACTATGTAAAATCATTTGAGCCCAAAATTCACTTGGTTTACCAGAAATGAACTCTTGCTTGTATAAAGACCCAGATCCTGTGCATTAACTCCGTTTCTGAAGGGAAATTCAGAGCAGTGTTCTCATCCATGAAATACACTCTGTTTTAACGCAAGAATCAAGTTCTTCTTTCGAGCGTCTCCAATACAGCAAGAACCACGAGCATGCCCAGAAAAAAATAACTGTGATTCCTACTCATAGGGACCATATGTAGTTCAACACTGCTTATGAAACTGATACAAACCACAGCTCCAATTACATAAATGCTCTTGAGTTAATAGTGAGAATCACGTTGGGTTCGTGAACTGTGCAAAATAATTTGAGCCCAAAATTCACTTTGTTTACCAGAAATGAACTCTTGCTTGTAGTAACACTGATCCTGGGCTTTAACTCCGTTTCCATGGGAAATTCAGAGCAGTGTTCTCATCCATGAAATACATTCTGTTTTAACGCAAGAAGCAAGCTCTTCTTTTGAGTGTCTCCAATACAGCAAGAAACATGAGCATGCCCAGAAAATTAACCGTGTTTCCTACTCATATGGACCATATGTAGTTGAACTCTGCTTATGAAACTGATACAAACCACAGCTCCACTTACATAAATGGTCTTGAGTTAATTGTGAGAATCGCGTTGGTTTCAGGAACTGTGAAAAATCATTTGATCCCAAAATTCACAAGTTTTCCAGAAATGAACTCTTGCTTGTAGGAAGACACAGATCCTCTGGTTAACTCCGTTTCTGAGGGCAAATTAAGACCAGTGTTCTCATTCATGGGACACACTCTGTTTTAACGCAAGAAGCAAGCTCTTCTTTCCAGCATCTCTAATACCCCAATAACCATGAGCATGCCCAGAAAAAAAGAACTGTGTTTCCTACTCATACGGACCATATGTAGTTCAACTCTGCTTATGAAACTGATACAAACCACAGCTCCAATTACATAAATGCTCTTGAGTTAATAGTGAGAATCACGTTGGGTTCGTGAACTGTGAAAAATCATTTGATCCCAAAATTCACAAGTTTTCCAGAAATGAACTCTTGCTTGTAGGAAGACACAGATCCTCTGCTTTAACTCCGTTTCTGAGGGAAAATTAAGACCAGTGTTCTATTCCATGGAAAACACTCTGTTTTAACTCAAGAAGCAAGCTCTTCATTCCAGCATCTCTAATACAGCAAGAACCATGAGCATGCCCAGAACAAAAGAATTGTGTTTCCTACTCATACGGACCATAAGTAGTTCAACTCCACTTATGAAACTGATAAAAACCACAGCTCCAATTACATAAATGCTATTTAGTTAATAGTGAGAATCGCGTTGGGTTCGTGAACTATGTAAAATCATTTGAGCCCAAAATTCTCTTGGTTTACCAGAAATGAACTCTTGCTTGTAGCAAGACACAGATCCTGTGCATTAACTCCGTTTCCGAAGGGAAATTCACAGCAGTGGTCTCATCCATGAAATACACTCTGTTTTACCGCAAGAATCAAGTTCTTCTTTCGAGCGTCTCCAATACAGCAAGAACCATGAGCATGCCCAGAAAAAAAGAACTGTATTTCCTAATCATAAGGACCATATGTAGTTCAACTCTGCTTATGAAACTGATACAATCCACAGCTCCAATTACTTAAATGCTCTTGAGTTAATAGTGAGAATCGCGTTGGGTTCATGAACTGTGTAAAGTAATTTGAGCCCAAATTTCACTTGGTTTACCAGAAATGAACTCTTGCTTGCAGGAACACAGATCCTGGGCTTTAACTCCGTTTCTGAAGGGAAATTCAGAGCAGTGTTCTCATCCATGAAATACACTCTGTTTTAACGCAAGAAGCAAGCTCTTCTTTTGAGTGTCTCCAATACAGCAAGAAACATGAGCATGCCCAGAAAATTTACCGTGTTTCCTACTCATATGGACCATATGTAGTTGAACTCTGCTTAGGAAACTGATACAAACCACAGCTCCACTTACATAAATGGTCTTTAGTTAATTGTGAGAATCGCGTTGGGTTCAGGAACTGTGAAAAATCATTTGATCCCAAAATTCACAAGTTTTCCAGAAATGAACTCTTGCTTGTAGGAAGACACAGATCCTCTGGTTTAACTCCGTTTCTGAGGGCAAATTAAGACCAGTGTTCTCATTCATGGGACACACTCTGTTTTAACGCAAGAAGCAAGCTCTTCTTTCCAGCATCTCTAATACCCCAATAACCATGAGCATGCCAAGAAAAAAAGAACTGTGTTTCCTACTCATACGGACCATATGTAGTTCAACTCTGCTTATGAAACTGATACAAACCACAGCTCCACTTACATAAATGCTCTTGAGTTAATAGTGAGAATCACGTTGGTTTCGTGAACTGTGAAAAATCATTTGATCCCAAAATTCACAAGTTTTCCAGAAATGAACTCTTGCTTGTAGGAAGACACAGATCCTCTGGTTTAACTCCGTTTCTGAGGGAAAATTAAGACCAGTGTTCTATTCCATGGAAAACACTCTGTTTTAACTCAAGAAGCAAGCTCTTCATTCCAGCATCTCTAATACAGCAAGAACCATGAGCATGCCCAGAACAAAAGAATTGTGTTTCCTACTCATACGGACCATAAGTAGTTCAACTCCACTTATGAAACTGATAAAAACCACAGCTCCAATTACATAAATACTCTTTAGTTAATAGTGAGAATCGCGTTGGGTTCGTGAACTATGTAAAATCATTTGAGCCCAAAATTCACTTGGTTTACCAGAAATGAACTCTTGCTTGTATAAAGACCCAGATCCTGTGCATTAACTCCGTTTCTGAAGGGAAATTCAGAGCAGTGTTCTCATCCATGAAATACACTCTGTTTTAACGCAAGAATCAAGTTCTTCTTTCGAGCGTCTCCAATACAGCAAGAACCACGAGCATGCCCAGAAAAAAATAACTGTGTTTCCTACTCATACGGACCATATGTAGTTCAACACTGCTTATGAAACTGATACAAACCACAGCTCCAATTACATAAATGCTCTTGAGTTCATAGTGAGAAACACGTTGGGTTCGTGAACTGTGTAAAATAATTTGAGCCCAAAATTCACTTTGTTTACCAGAAATGAACTCTTGCTTGTAGGAACACAGATCCTTGGGGTGTAACTCCGTTTCTGAAGGGAAATTCAGAACAGTGTTCTCATCCATGAAATACACTCTGTTTTAACGCAAGAAGCAAGCACTTCTTTTGAGTGTCTCCAATACAGCAAGAAACATGAGCATGCCCAGAAAATTAACCGTGTTTCCTACTCATATGGACCATATGTAGTTCAACTCTGCTTATGAATCTGATACAAACCACAGCTCCACTTATATAAATGGTCTTTCTTTAGTTAATTGTGAGAATCGAGTTGGGTTCAGGAACTGTTTAAAATCATTTGAGCCCAAAATTCACATAGTTTTCCAGAAATGAACTCTTGCTTGTAGGAAGACACAGATCCTGTGGTTTAACTCCGTTTCTGAAGGGAAATTCTGAGCAGTGTTCTCATTCATGGGACACACTCTGTTTTAATGCAAGAAGCAAGGTCTTCTTTCCAGCATCTCTACCCCAATAACCATGAGCATGCCCAGAAAAAAAGAACTGTGTTTCCTACTCATACGGACCATATGTATTTCAACTCTGCTTATGAAACTGATACAAACCACAGCTCCAATTACATAAATGCTCTTGAGTTAATAGTGAGAATCACGTTGGGTTCGTGAACTGTGTAAAATAATTTGAGCCCAAAATTCACTTGGTTTACCAGAAATGAACTCTTGCTTGTAGTAACACTGATCCTGGGCTATAACTCCGTTTCCGTGGGAAATTCAGAGCAGTGTTCTCATCCATGAAATACACTCTGTTTTAACGCAAGAGGCTAGCTCTTCTTTTGATTGTCTCCAATTCAGCAAGAAACATGAGCATGCCCAGAAAAAAATAACTGTGTTTCCTACTCATACGGACCATATGTAGTTCAACTCTGCTTATGAAACTGATGCAAACCACAGCTCCAATTACATAAATGCTCTTGAGTTAATAGTGAGAAACACGTTGGGTTCGTGAACTGTGTAAAATAATTTGAGCCCAAAAATCACTTGGTTTACCAGAAATGAACTCTTGCTTGTAGGGACACAGATCCTGGTGTTTAACTCCGTTTCTGAAGGGAAATTCAGAGCAGTGTTCTCATCCATGAAATACACTTTGTTTTAAAGCAAGAAGCAAGCTCTTCTTTTGAGTGTCTCCAATACAGCAAGAAACATGAGCAGGCCCTGAAAAAAAGAACTGTGTTTCCTACTCATACGGATCATATGTAGTTCAACTCTGTTTATGAAACTGATACAAACCACAGCTCCACTTAAATAAATGCTCTTTAATTAAGTGTGAGAATTGCGTTGGGTTCGGGAACTCGGTAAAATCATTTGATCCCAAAATTCACATAGTTTTCCAGAAATGAACCCTTGCTTGTAGGAAGACACAGATCCTGTGGTTTAACTCCGTTTCTGAAGGGAAATTCAGAGCAGTTTTCTCATTCATGGAACCCACTGAGTTTTAACGCAAGAAGCTAGCTCTTCTTTCCAGCATCTCTAACACAGCAAGAACCATGAGCATGCCCAGAAAAAAAGAACTTTGTTTCCTACTCATACGGATCATATGTAGTTCAACTCTGCTTATGAAACTGATACAAACCACAGCTCCAATTATTTAAATGCTCTTGAGTTAATAGTGAGAATTGCGTTGGGTTCATGAACTATGTAAAGTAATTTGAGCCCAAAGTTCACTTGGTTTACCAGAAATGAACTCTTGCTTGTAGGAACACAGATCCTGGGCTTTAACTCCGTTTCTGAAGGGAAATTCAGAGCAGTCTTCTCATCATGAAATACACTCTGTTTTAACGCAAGAAGCAAGCTCTTCTTTTGAGTGTCTCCAATACAGCAAGAAACATGAGCAGGCCCTGAAAAAAAGAACTGTGTTTCCTACTCATACGAACTATATGTAGTTCAACTCTGTTTATGAAACTGATACAAACCACAGCTCCACTTAAATAAATTCTCTTTAATTAAGTGTGAGAATTGCGTTGCGTTCAGGAACTCTGTAAAATCATTTGATCCCAAAATTCACATAGTTTTCCAGAAATGAACCCTTGCTTGTAGGAAGACACAGATCCTGTGGTTTAACTCCGTTTCTGAAGGGAAATTCAGACCAGTGTTCTCATCCATGGGACACACTCTGTTTTAACTGAAGAAGCAAGCTCTTCGTTCCAGCATCTCTAATACAGCAAGAACCATGATCATGCCCAGAAAAAAAGAACTGTATTTCCTACTCATACGGACCATATGTAGTTCAACTCTGCTTATGAAACTGATACAAACCACAGCTCCACTTACATAAATGGTCTTTAGTTAATTGTGAGAATCGCGTTGTGTTCAGGAACTATGAAAAATCATTTGATCCCAACATTCACATAGTTTTCCAGAAATGAACTCTTGCTTGTAGGAAGACACAGATCCTCTGGTTTAACTCCGTTTCTGAGAGCAAATTAAGACCAGTGTTCTCATCCAAGCAAAAGACTCTGTTTTAACTCAAGAAGCAAGCTCCTCATTCCAGAATCTCTAATACAGCAAGAACCATGAGCATGCCCAGAACAAAAGAACTGTGTTTCCTACTCACACCGACCATATGTAGTTCAACTACACTTATGAAACTGATAAAAACCACAGCTCCAATTACATAAATGCTCTTTAGTTAATAGTGAGAATTGCGTTGGGTTCGTGAACTATGTAAAATCATTTGAGCCCAAAATTCACTTGGTTTACCAGAAATGAACTCTTGCTTGTAGCAAGACACAGATCCTGTGCATTAACTCCATTTCTGAAGGGATATTCAGAGCAGTGTTCTCATCCATGAAATACACTCTGTTTTAACGCAAGAATCAAGCTCTTCTTTCGAGCGTCTCTAATACAGCAAGAACCATGAGCATGCCCAGAAAAAAAGAACTGTATTTCCTACTCATACGGACCATATGTAGTTCAACTCTACTTATGAAACTGATACAAATCATAGCTCCACTTATGTAAATTCTCTTTAGTTAATTGTAAGAATCGGTTTGGGTTCTTGAACTGTGTAAAATCATTTGAGCCCAAAAATCACATAGTTTTCCAGAAATGAACTCTTGCATGTAGAAAGACCCAGATCCTGTGCATTAACTCCGTTTCGGAAGGGAAATTAAGACCAGTGTTCTCATCCAAGCAAAAGACTGTGTTTTAACTCAAGAAGCAAGCTCCTCATTCCAGAATCTCTAATACAGCAAGAACCATGAGCATGCCCAGAACAAAAGAACTGTGTTTCCTACTCACACGGACCATATGTAGTTCAACTCCACTTATGAAACTGATAAAAACCACAGCTCCAATTACATAAATGCTCTTTAGTTAATAGTGAGAATTGCGTTGGGTTCGTGAACTATGTAAAATCATTTGAGCCCAAAATTCACTTGGTTTACCAGAAATGAACTCTTGCTTGTAGCAAGACACAGATCCTGTGCATTAACTCTGTTTCTAAGGGATATTCAGAGCAGTGTTCTCATCCATGAAATACACTCTGTTTTAACGCAAGAATCAAGCTCTTCTTTCGAGCGTCTCTAATACAGCAAGAACCATGAGCATGCCCAGAATAAAAGAACTGTATTTCCTACTCATATGGACCATATGTAGTTCAACTCTACTTATGAAACTGATACAAAGCACAGCTCCACTTATGTAAATTCTCTTTAGTTAATTGTAAGAATCGGTTTGGGTTCTTGAACTGTGTAAAATCATTTGAGCCCAAAAATCACATAGTTTTCCAGAAATGAACTCTTGCATGTAGAAAAACCCAGATCCTGTGCATTAACTCCGTTTCTGAAGGGAAATTCAGAGCAGTGTTCTCATCCATGAAATACACTCTGTTTTAACGCAAGAATCAAGCTCTTCCTTTGTGTGTCTCCAATACAGCAAGAAACATGAGCAGGCCCTGAAAAAAAGAAGTGTGTTTCCTACTCATAAGGACCATATGTAGTTCAACTCTGCTTATGAAACTGATACAAACCACAGCTCCAATTACTTAAATGCTCTTGAGTTAATAGTGAGAATCGCATTCGGTTCGTGAACTGTGTAAAATAATTTGAGCCCAAAGTTCACTTGGTTTACCAGAAATGAACTCTTGCTTTTAGGAACACAGATCCTTGGCTTTAATTCCGTTTTTGAAGGGAAATTCAAAGCAGTGGTCTCATCATGAAATACACTATGTTTTAACGCAAGAAGCAAGCTCTTCTTTTGAGTGTCTCCAATACAGCAAGAAACATGAGCAGGCCCTGAAAAAAAGAACTGTGTTTCCTACTCATAAGGACCATATGTAGTTCAACTCTGTTTATGAAACTGATACAAACCGCAGCTCCACTTTAATAAATGCTCTTTAATTAAGTGTGAGAATTGCGTTGGGTTTGGGAACTCGGTAAAATCATTTGATCCCAAAATTCACATAGTTTTCCAGAAATGAACCCTTGCTTGTAGGAAGACACAGATCCTGTGGTTTAACTCCGTTTCTGAAGGGAAATTCAGAGCAGTGTTCTCATTCATGGAACACACTGAGTTTTAACGCAAGAAGCTAGCTCTTCTTTCCAGCATCTCTAATACAGCAAGAACCATGAGCATGCCCAGAAAAAAAGAACTGTGTTTCCTACTCATACGGACCATATATAGTTCAACTCTGCTTATGAAACTGATACAAACCACAGCTCCAATTACTTAAATGCTCTTGAGTTAATAGTGAGAATCGCGTTGGGTTCATGATCTGTGTAAAGTAATTTGAGCCCAAATTTCACTTGGTTTGCCAGAAATGAACTCTTGCTTGTAGGAACACAGATCCTGGGCTTTAACTCCGTTTCTGAAGGCAAATACAGAGCAGTGTTCTCATCCATGAAATACACTCTGTTTTAACGCAAGAAGCAAGCTCTTCTTTTGAGTGTCTGCAATACAGCAAGAAACATGAGCATGCCCAGAAAATTAACCGTGTTTCCTACTCATATGGACCATATGTAGTTGAACTCTGCTTAGGAAACTGATACAAACCACAGCTCCACTTACATAAATGGTCTTTAGTTAATTGTGAGAATCGCGTTGGGTTCAGGAACTGTGAAAAATCATTTGATCCCAAAATTCACAAGTTTTCCAGAAATTAACTCTTTCTTGTAGGAAGACACAGATCCTCTGGTTTAACTCCGTTTCTGAGGGCAAATTAAGACCAGTGTTCTCATCCATGGAAAACACTCTGTTTTAACTCAAGAAGCAAGCTCTTCATTCCAGCATCTCTAATACAGCAAGAACCATGAGCATGCACAGAAAAAAAGAACTGTGTTTCCTACTCTTACGGACCATAAGTAGTTCAACTCCACTTATGAAACTGATAAAAACCACAGCTCCAATTACATAAATGCTCTTTAGTTAATAGTGAGAATCGCGTTGGGTTCGTGAACTATGTAAAATCATTTGAGCCCAAAATTCACTTGGTTTACCAGAAATGAACTCTTGCTTGTAGCAAGCCACAGATCCTGTGCATTAACTCCGTTTCTGAAGTGATATTCAGAGCAGTGTTCTCATCCATGAAATACACTCTGTTTTAACGCAAGAATCAAGTTCTTCTTTCGAGCGTCTGTAATACTGCAAGAACCATGAGCATGCCCAGAAAAAAGAACTGTATTTCCTACTCAAACGGACCATATGTAGTTCAACTCTGCTTATGAAACTGATACAAAACACAGCTCCACTTACATAAATGGTCTTTAGTTAATTGTGAGAATCGCGTTGTGTTCAGGAACTATGAAAAATCATTTGATCCCAAAATTCACATAGTTTTCCAGAAATGAACTCTTGCTTGTAGGAAGACACAGATCCTCTTGTTTAACTCCGTTTCTGAGAGCAAATTAAGACCAGTGTTCTCATCCAAGCAAAAGACTCTGTTTTAACTCAAGAAGCAAGCTCCTCATTCCAGAATCTCTAATACAGCAAGAACCATGAGCATGCCCAGAACAAAAGAACTGTGTTTCCTACTCACACCGACCATATGTAGTTCAACTACACTTATGAAACTGATAAAAACCACAGCTCCAATTACATAAATGCTCTTTAGTTAATAGTGAGAATTGCGTTGGGTTCGTGAACTATGTAAAATCATTTGAGCCCAAAATTCACTTGGTTTACCAGAAATGAACTCTTGCTTGTAGCAAGACACAGATCCTGTGCATTAACTCCGTTTCTGAAGGGATATTCAGAGCAGTGTTCTCATCCATGAAATACACTCTGTTTTAACGCAAGAATCAAGCTCTTTTTCGAGCGTCTCTAATACAGCAAGAACCATGAGCATGCCCAGAATAAAAGAACTGTATTTCCTACTCATACGGACCATATGTAGTTCAACTCTACTTATGAAACTGATACAAATCACAGCTCCACTTATGAAAATTCTCTTTAGTTAATTGTAAGAATCGGTTTGGGTTCTTGAACTGTGTAAAATCATTTGAGCCCAAAAATCACATAGTTTTCCAGAAATGAACTCTTGCATGTAGAAAAACCCAGATCCTGTGCATTAACTCCGTTTCTGAAGGGAAATTCAGAGCAGTGTTCTCATCCATGAAATACACTCTGTTTTAACGCAAGAATCAAGCTCTTCCTTTGAGTGTCTCCAATACAGCAAGAAACATGAGCAGGCCCTGAAAAAAAGAAGTGTGTTTCCTACTCATACGGACCATATGTAGTTCAACTCTGCTTATGAAACTGATACAAACCACAGCTCCAATTACTTAAATGCTCTTGAGTTAATAGTGAGAATCGCGTTCGGTTCGTGAACTGTGTAAAATAATTTGAGCCCAAAGTTCACTTGGTTTACCAGAAATGAACTCTTGCTTTTAGGAACACAGATCCTTGGCTTTAATTCCGTTTTTGAAGGGAAATTCAAAGCAGTGGTCTCATCATGAAATACACTATGTTTTAACGCAAGAAGCAAGCTCTTCTTTTGAGTGTCTCCAATACAGCAAGAAACATGAGCAGGCCCTGAAAAAAAGAACTGTGTTTCCTACTCATAAGGACCATATGTAGTTCAACTCTGTTTATGAAACTGATACAAACCGCAGCTCCAATTTAATAAATGCTCTTTAATTAAGTGTGAGAATTGCGTTGGGTTTGGGAACTCGGTAAAATCATTTGATCCCAAAATTCACATAGTTTTCCAGAAATGAACCCTTGCTTGTAGGAAGACACAGATCCTGTGGTTTAACTCCGTTTCTGAAGGGAAATTCAGAGCAGTGTTCTCATTCATGGAACACACTGAGTTTTAACGCAAGAAGCTAGCTCTTCTTTCCAGCATCTCTAATACAGCAAGAACCATGAGCATGCCCAGAAAAAAAGAACTGTGTTTCCTACTCATACGGACCATATATAGTTCAACTCTGCTTATGAAACTGATACAAACCACAGCTCCAATTACTTAAATGCTCTTGAGTTAATAGTGAGAATCGCGTTGGGTTCATGATCTGTGTAAAGTAATTTGAGCCCAAATTTCACTTGGTTTGCCAGAAATGAACTCTTGCTTGTAGGAACACAGATCCTGGGCTTTAACTCCGTTTCTGAAGGCAAATACAGAGCAGTGTTCTCATCCATGAAATACACTCTGTTTTAACGCAAGAAGCAAGCTCTTCTTTTGAGTGTCTGCAATACAGCAAGAAACATGAGCATGCCCAGAAAATTAACCGTGTTTCCTACTCATATGGACCATATGTAGTTGAACTCTGCTTAGGAAACTGATACAAACCACAGCTCCACTTACATAAATGGTCTTTAGTTAATTGTGAGAATCGCGTTGGGTTCAGGAACTGTGAAAAATCATTTGATCCCAAAATTCACAAGTTTTCCAGAAATTAACTCTTTCTTGTAGGAAGACACAGATCCTCTGGTTTAACTCCATTTCTGAGGGCAAATTAAGACCAGTGTTCTCATCCATGGAAAATACTCTGTTTTAACTCAAGAAGCAAGCTCTTCATTCCAGCATCTCTAATACAGCAAGAACCATGAGCATGCACAGAAAAAAAGAACTGTGTTTCCTACTCTTACGGACCATAAGTAGTTCAACTCCACTTATGAAACTGATAAAAACCACAGCTCCAATTACATAAATGCTCTTTAGTTAATAGTGAGAATCGCGTTGGGTTCGTGAACTATGTAAAATCATTTGAGCCCAAAATTCACTTGGTTTACCAGAAATGAACTCTTGCTTGTAGCAAGCCACAGATCCTGTGCATTAACTCCGTTTCTGAAGTGATATTCAGAGCAGTGTTCTCATCCATGAAATACACTCTGTTTTAACGCAAGAATCAAGTTCTTCTTTCGAGCGTCTGTAATACTGCAAGAACCATGAGCATGCCCAGAAAAAAGAACTGTATTTCCTACTCAAACGGACCATATGTAGTTCAACTCTGCTTATGAAACTGATACAAAACACAGCTCCACTTACATAAATGGTCTTTAGTTAATTGTGAGAATCGCGTTGTGTTCAGGAACTATGAAAAATCATTTGATCCCAAAATTCACATAGTTTTCCAGAAATGAACTCTTGCTTGTAGGAAGACACAGATCCTCTTGTTTAACTCCGTTTCTGAGAGCAAATTAAGACCAGTGTTCTCATCCAAGCAAAAGACTCTGTTTTAACTCAAGAAGCAAGCTCCTCATTCCAGAATCTCTAATACAGCAAGAACCATGAGCATGCCCAGAACAAAAGAACTGTGTTTCCTTCTCACACCGACCATATGTAGTTCAACTACACTTATGAAACTGATAAAAACCACAGCTCCAATTACATAAATGCTCTTTAGTTAATAGTGAGAATTGCGTTGGGTTCGTGAACTATGTAAAATCATTTGAGCCCAAAATTCACTTGGTTTACCAGAAATGAACTCTTGCTTGTAGCAAGACACAGATCCTGTGCATTAACTCCGTTTCTGAAGGGATATTCAGAGCAGTGTTCTCATCCATGAAATACACTCTGTTTTAACGCAAGAATCAAGCTCTTTTTCGAGCGTCTCTAATACAGCAAGAACCATGAGCATGCCCAGAATAAAAGAACTGTATTTCCTACTCATACGGACCATATGTAGTTCAACTCTACTTATGAAACTGAAACAAATCACAGCTCCACTTATGAAAATTCTCTTTAGTTAATTGTAAGAATCGGTTTGGGTTCTTGAACTGTGTAAAATCATTTGAGCCCAAAAATCACATAGTTTTCCAGAAATGAACTCTTGCATGTAGAAAAACCCAGATCCTGTGCATTAACTCCGTTTCTGAAGGGAAATTCAGAGCAGTGTTCTCATCCATGAAATACACTCTGTTTTAACGCAAGAATCAAGCTCTTCCTTTGAGTGTCTCCAATACAGCAAGAAACATGAGCAGGCCCTGAAAAAAAGAAGTGTGTTTCCTACTCATACGGACCATATGTAGTTCAACTCTGCTTATGAAACTGATACAAACCACAGCTCCAATTACTTAAATGCTCTTGAGTTAATAGTGAGAATCGCGTTCGGTTCGTGAACTGTGTAAAATAATTTGAGCCCAAAGTTCACTTGGTTTACCAGAAATGAACTCTTGCTTTTAGGAACACAGATCCTTGGCTTTAATTCCGTTTTTGAAGGGAAATTCAAAGCAGTGGTCTCATCATGAAATACACTATGTTTTAACGCAAGAAGCAAGCTCTTCTTTTGAGTGTCTCCAATACAGCAAGAAACATGAGCAGGCCCTGAAAAAAAGAACTGTGTTTCCTACTCATAAGGACCATATGTAGTTCAACTCTGTTTATGAAACTGATACAAACCGCAGCTCCACTTTAATAAATGCTCTTTAATTAAGTGTGAGAATTGCGTTGGGTTTGGGAACTCGGTAAAATCATTTGATCCCAAAATTCACATAGTTTTCCAGAAATGAACCCTTGCTTGTAGGAAGACACAGATCCTGTGATTTAACTCCGTTTCTGAAGGGAAATTCAGAGCAGTGTTCTCATTCATGGAACACACTGAGTTTTAACGCAAGAAGCTAGCTCTTCTTTCCAGCATCTCTAATACAGCAAGAACCATGAGCATGCCCAGAAAAAAAGAACTGTGTTTCCTACTCATACGGACCATATATAGTTCAACTCTGCTTATGAAACTGATACAAACCACAGCTCCAATTACTTAAATGCTCTTGAGTTAATAGTGAGAATCGCGTTGGGTTCATGATCTGTGTAAAGTAATTTGAGCCCAAATTTCACTTGGTTTGCCAGAAATGAACTCTTGCTTGTAGGAACACAGATCCTGGGCTTTAACTCCGTTTCTGAAGGCAAATACAGAGCAGTGTTCTCATCCATGAAGTACACTCTGTTTTAACGCAAGAAGCAAGCTCTTCTTTTGAGTGTCTGCAATACAGCAAGAAACATGAGCATGCCCAGAAAATTAACCGTGTTTCCTACTCATATGGACCATATGTAGTTGAACTCTGCTTAGGAAACTGATACAAACCACAGCTCCACTTACATAAATGGTCTTTAGTTAATTGTGAGAATCGCGTTGGGTTCAGGAACTGTGAAAAATCATTTGATCCCAAAATTCACAAGTTTTCCAGAAATTAACTCTTTCTTGTAGGAAGACACAGATCCTCTGGTTTAACTCCATTTCTGAGGGCAAATTAAGACCAGTGTTCTCATCCATGGAAAATACTCTGTTTTAACTCAAGAAGCAAGCTCTTCATTCCAGCATCTCTAATACAGCAAGAACCATGAGCATGCACAGAAAAAAAGAACTGTGTTTCCTACTCTTACGGACCATAAGTAGTTCAACTCCACTTATGAAACTGATAAAAACCACAGCTCCAATTACATAAATGCTCTTTAGTTAATAGTGAGAATCGCGTTGGGTTCGTGAACTATGTAAAATCATTTGAGCCCAAAATTCACTTGGTTTACCAGAAATGAACTCTTGCTTGTAGCAAGCCACAGATCCTGTGCATTAACTCCGTTTCTGAAGTGATATTCAGAGCAGTGTTCTCATCCATGAAATACACTCTGTTTTAACGCAAGAATCAAGTTCTTCTTTCGAGCATCTGTAATACTGCAAGAACCATGAGCATGCCCAGAAAAAAGAACTGTATTTCCTACTCAAACGGACCATATGTAGTTCAACTCTGCTTATGAAACTGATACAAAACACAGCTCCACTTACATAAATGGTCTTTAGTTAATTGTGAGAATCGCGTTGTGTTCAGGAACTATGAAAAATCATTTGATCCCAAAATTCACATAGTTTTCCAGAAATGAACTCTTGCTTGTAGGAAGACACAGATCCTCTTGTTTAACTCCGTTTCTGAGAGCAAATTAAGACCAGTGTTCTCATCCAAGCAAAAGACTCTGTTTTAACTCAAGAAGCAAGCTCCTCATTCCAGAATCTCTAATACAGCAAGAACCATGAGCATGCCCAGAACAAAAGAACTGTGTTTCCTACTCACACCGACCATATGTAGTTCAACTACACTTATGAAACTGATAAAAACCACAGCTCCAATTACATAAATGCTCTTTAGTTAATAGTGAGAATTGCGTTGGGTTCGTGAACTATGTAAAATCATTTGAGCCCAAAATTCACTTGGTTTACCAGAAATGAACTCTTGCTTGTAGCAAGACACAGATCCTGTGCATTAACTCCGTTTCTGAAGGGATATTCAGAGCAGTGTTCTCATCCATGAAATACACTCTGTTTTAACGCAAGAATCAAGCTCTTTTTCGAGCGTCTCTAATACAGCAAGAACCATGAGCATGCCCAGAATAAAAGAACTGTATTTCCTACTCATACGGACCATATGTAGTTCAACTCTACTTATGAAACTGAAACAAATCACAGCTCCACTTATGAAAATTCTCTTTAGTTAATTGTAAGAATCGGTTTGGGTTCTTGAACTGTGTAAAATCATTTGAGCCCAAAAATCACATAGTTTTCCAGAAATGAACTCTTGCATGTAGAAAAACCCAGATCCTGTGCATTAACTCCGTTTCTGAAGGGAAATTCAGAGCAGTGTTCTCATCCATGAAATACACTCTGTTTTAACGCAAGAATCAAGCTCTTCCTTTGAGTGTCTCCAATACAGCAAGAACCATGATCATGCCCAGAAAAAAAGAACTGTATTTCCTACTCATACGGACCATATGTAGTTCAACTCTGCTTATGAAACTGATACAAACCACAGCTCCACTTATGTAAATTCTCTTTAGTTAATTGTGAGAATCGCGTTGGGTTCAGGAACTGTGTAAAATCATTTGAACCCAAAATTCACATAGTTTTCCAGAAATGAACTCTTGCTTGTAGGAAGACGCAGATCCTGTGCATTAACTACGTTTCTGAAGGGAAATTCAGAGCAGTGTTCTCATCCATGAAATACACTCTGTTTTAACGGAAGAATCAAGCTCTTCTTTCCAGCGTCTCTAATACAGCAAGAACCATGAGCATGCCCAGAAAAAAAGAACTGTATTTCCTACTCATACGGACCATATGTAGTTCAACTCTACTTATGAAACTGATACAAATCACAGCTCCACTTAGGAAAATTCTCTTTAGTTAATTGTAAGAATCGGTTTGGTTTCTTGAACTGTGTAAAATCATTTGAGCCCAAAATTCACATAGTTTTCCAGAAATGAACTCTTGCTTGTAGGAAGACACAGATCCTGTGGTTTAACTCCGTTTCTGAAGGGAAATTCAGAGCAGTGTTCTCATTCATGGAACACACTGAGTTTTAACGCAAGAAGCTAGCTCTTCTTTCCAGCATCTCTAATACAGCAAGAACCATGAGCATGCCCAGAAAAAAAGAACTGTGTTTCCTACTCATACGGACCATATATAGTTCAACTCTGCTTATGAAACTGATACAAACCACAGCTCCAATTACTTAAATGCTCTTGAGTTAATAGTGAGAATCGCGTTGGGTTCATGATCTGTGTAAAGTAATTTGAGCCCAAATTTCACTTGGTTTGCCAGAAATGAACTCTTGCTTGTAGGAACACAGATCCTGGGCTTTAACTCCGTTTCTGAAGGCAAATACAGAGCAGTGTTCTCATCCATGAAATACACTCTGTTTTAACGCAAGAAGCAAGCTCTTCTTTTGAGTGTCTGCAATACAGCAAGAAACATGAGCATGCCCAGAAAATTAACCGTGTTTCCTACTCATATGGACCATATGTAGTTGAACTCTGCTTAGGAAACTGATACAAACCACAGCTCCACTTACATAAATGGTCTTTAGTTAATTGTGAGAATCGCGTTGGGTTCAGGAACTGTGAAAAATCATTTGATCCCAAAATTCACAAGTTTTCCAGAAATTAACTCTTTCTTGTAGGAAGACACAGATCCTCTGGTTTAACTCCATTTCTGAGGGCAAATTAAGACCAGTGTTCTCATCCATGGAAAATACTCTGTTTTAACTCAAGAAGCAAGCTCTTCATTCCAGCATCTCTAATACAGCAAGAACCATGAGCATGCACAGAAAAAAAGAACTGTGTTTCCTACTCTTACGGACCATAAGTAGTTCAACTCCACTTATGAAACTGATAAAAACCACAGCTCCAATTACATAAATGCTCTTTAGTTAATAGTGAGAATCGCGTTGGGTTCGTGAACTATGTAAAATCATTTGAGCCCAAAATTCACTTGGTTTACCAGAAATGAACTCTTGCTTGTAGCAAGCCACAGATCCTGTGCATTAACTCCGTTTCTGAAGTGATATTCAGAGCAGTGTTCTCATCCATGAAATACACTCTGTTTTAACGCAAGAATCAAGTTCTTCTTTCGAGCGTCTGTAATACTGCAAGAACCATGAGCATGCCCAGAAAAAAGAACTGTATTTCCTACTCAAACGGACCATATGTAGTTCAACTCTGCTTATGAAACTGATACAAAACACAGCTCCACTTACATAAATGGTCTTTAGTTAATTGTGAGAATCGCGTTGTGTTCAGGAACTATGAAAAATCATTTGATCCCAAAATTCACATAGTTTTCCAGAAATGAACTCTTGCTTGTAGGAAGACACAGATCCTCTTGTTTAACTCCGTTTCTGAGAGCAAATTAAGACCAGTGTTCTCATCCAAGCAAAAGACTCTGTTTTAACTCAAGAAGCAAGCTCCTCATTCCAGAATCTCTAATACAGCAAGAACCATGAGCATGCCCAGAACAAAAGAACTGTGTTTCCTTCTCACACCGACCATATGTAGTTCAACTACACTTATGAAACTGATAAAAACCACAGCTCCAATTACATAAATGCTCTTTAGTTAATAGTGAGAATTGCGTTGGGTTCGTGAACTATGTAAAATCATTTGAGCCCAAAATTCACTTGGTTTACCAGAAATGAACTCTTGCTTGTAGCAAGACACAGATCCTGTGCATTAACTCCATTTCTGAAGGGATATTCAGAGCAGTGTTCTCATCCATGAAATACACTCTGTTTTAACGCAAGAATCAAGCTCTTTTTCGAGCGTCTCTAATACAGCAAGAACCATGAGCATGCCCAGAATAAAAGAACTGTATTTCCTACTCATACGGACCATATGTAGTTCAACTCTACTTATGAAACTGAAACAAATCACAGCTCCACTTATGAAAATTCTCTTTAGTTAATTGTAAGAATCGGTTTGGGTTCTTGAACTGTGTAAAATCATTTGAGCCCAAAAATCACATAGTTTTCCAGAAATGAACTCTTGCATGTAGAAAAACCCAGATCCTGTGCATTAACTCCGTTTCTGAAGGGAAATTCAGAGCAGTGTTCTCATCCATGAAATACACTCTGTTTTAACGCAAGAATCAAGCTCTTCCTTTGAGTGTCTCCAATACAGCAAGAAACATGAGCAGGCCCTGAAAAAAAGAAGTGTGTTTCCTACTCATACGGACCATATGTAGTTCAACTCTGCTTATGAAACTGATACAAACCACAGCTCCAATTACTTAAATGCTCTTGAGTTAATAGTGAGAATCGCGTTCGGTTCGTGAACTGTGTAAAATAATTTGAGCCCAAAGTTCACTTGGTTTACCAGAAATGAACTCTTGCTTTTAGGAACACAGATCCTTGGCTTTAATTCCGTTTTTGAAGGGAAATTCAAAGCAGTGGTCTCATCATGAAATACACTATGTTTTAACGCAAGAAGCAAGCTCTTCTTTTGAGTGTCTCCAATACAGCAAGAAACATGAGCAGGCCCTGAAAAAAAGAACTGTGTTTCCTACTCATAAGGACCATATGTAGTTCAACTCTGTTTATGAAACTGATACAAACCGCAGCTCCACTTTAATAAATGCTCTTTAATTAAGTGTGAGAATTGCGTTGGGTTTGGGAACTCGGTAAAATCATTTGATCCCAAAATTCACATAGTTTTCCAGAAATGAACCCTTGCTTGTAGGAAGACACAGATCCTGTGGTTTAACTCCGTTTCTGAAGGGAAATTCAGAGCAGTGTTCTCATTCATGGAACACACTGAGTTTTAACGCAAGAAGCTAGCTCTTCTTTCCAGCATCTCTAATACAGCAAGAACCATGAGCATGCCCAGAAAAAAAGAACTGTGTTTCCTACTCATACGGACCATATATAGTTCAACTCTGCTTATGAAACTGATACAAACCACAGCTCCAATTACTTAAATGCTCTTGAGTTAATAGTGAGAATCGCGTTGGGTTCATGATCTGTGTAAAGTAATTTGAGCCCAAATTTCACTTGGTTTGCCAGAAATGAACTCTTGCTTGTAGGAACACAGATCCTGGGCTTTAACTCCGTTTCTGAAGGCAAATACAGAGCAGTGTTCTCATCCATGAAGTACACTCTGTTTTAACGCAAGAAGCAAGCTCTTCTTTTGAGTGTCTGCAATACAGCAAGAAACATGAGCATGCCCAGAAAATTAACCGTGTTTCCTACTCATATGGACCATATGTAGTTGAACTCTGCTTAGGAAACTGATACAAACCACAGCTCCACTTACATAAATGGTCTTTAGTTAATTGTGAGAATCGCGTTGGGTTCAGGAACTGTGAAAAATCATTTGATCCCAAAATTCACAAGTTTTCCAGAAATTAACTCTTTCTTGTAGGAAGACACAGATCCTCTGGTTTAACTCCATTTCTGAGGGCAAATTAAGACCAGTGTTCTCATCCATGGAAAATACTCTGTTTTAACTCAAGAAGCAAGCTCTTCATTCCAGCATCTCTAATACAGCAAGAACCATGAGCATGCACAGAAAAAAAGAACTGTGTTTCCTACTCTTACGGACCATAAGTAGTTCAACTCCACTTATGAAACTGATAAAAACCACAGCTCCAATTACATAAATGCTCTTTAGTTAATAGTGAGAATCGCGTTGGGTTCGTGAACTATGTAAAATCATTTGAGCCCAAAATTCACTTGGTTTACCAGAAATGAACTCTTGCTTGTAGCAAGCCACAGATCCTGTGCATTAACTCCGTTTCTGAAGTGATATTCAGAGCAGTGTTCTCATCCATGAAATACACTCTGTTTTAACGCAAGAATCAAGTTCTTCTTTCGAGCGTCTGTAATACTGCAAGAACCATGAGCATGCCCAGAAAAAAGAACTGTATTTCCTACTCAAACGGACCATATGTAGTTCAACTCTGCTTATGAAACTGATACAAAACACAGCTCCACTTACATAAATGGTCTTTAGTTAATTGTGAGAATCGCGTTGTGTTCAGGAACTATGAAAAATCATTTGATCCCAAAATTCACATAGTTTTCCAGAAATGAACTCTTGCTTGTAGGAAGACACAGATCCTCTTGTTTAACTCCGTTTCTGAGAGCAAATTAAGACCAGTGTTCTCATCCAAGCAAAAGACTCTGTTTTAACTCAAGAAGCAAGCTCCTCATTCCAGAATCTCTAATACAGCAAGAACCATGAGCATGCCCAGAACAAAAGAACTGTGTTTCCTTCTCACACCGACCATATGTAGTTCAACTACACTTATGAAACTGATAAAAACCACAGCTCCAATTACATAAATGCTCTTTAGTTAATAGTGAGAATTGCGTTGGGTTCGTGAACTATGTAAAATCATTTGAGCCCAAAATTCACTTGGTTTACCAGAAATGAACTCTTGCTTGTAGCAAGACACAGATCCTGTGCATTAACTCCGTTTCTGAAGGGATATTCAGAGCAGTGTTCTCATCCATGAAATACACTCTGTTTTAACGCAAGAATCAAGCTCTTTTTCGAGCGTCTCTAATACAGCAAGAACCATGAGCATGCCCAGAATAAAAGAACTGTATTTCCTACTCATACGGACCATATGTAGTTCAACTCTACTTATGAAACTGAAACAAATCACAGCTCCACTTATGAAAATTCTCTTTAGTTAATTGTAAGAATCGGTTTGGGTTCTTGAACTGTGTAAAATCATTTGAGCCCAAAAATCACATAGTTTTCCAGAAATGAACTCTTGCATGTAGAAAAACCCAGATCCTGTGCATTAACTCCGTTTCTGAAGGGAAATTCAGAGCAGTGTTCTCATCCATGAAATACACTCTGTTTTAACGCAAGAATCAAGCTCTTCCTTTGAGTGTCTCCAATACAGCAAGAAACATGAGCAGGCCCTGAAAAAAAAGAAGTGTGTTTCCTACTCATACGGACCATATGTAGTTCAACTCTGCTTATGAAACTGATACAAACCACAGCTCCAATTACTTAAATGCTCTTGAGTTAATAGTGAGAATCGCGTTCGGTTCGTGAACTGTGTAAAATAATTTGAGCCCAAAGTTCACTTGGTTTACCAGAAATGAACTCTTGCTTTTAGGAACACAGATCCTTGGCTTTAATTCCGTTTTTGAAGGGAAATTCAAAGCAGTGGTCTCATCATGAAATACACTATGTTTTAACGCAAGAAGCAAGCTCTTCTTTTGAGTGTCTCCAATACAGCAAGAAACATGAGCAGGCCCTGAAAAAAAGAACTGTGTTTCCTACTCATAAGGACCATATGTAGTTCAACTCTGTTTATGAAACTGATACAAACCGCAGCTCCACTTTAATAAATGCTCTTTAATTAAGTGTGAGAATTGCGTTGGGTTTGGGAACTCGGTAAAATCATTTGATCCCAAAATTCACATAGTTTTCCAGAAATGAACCCTTGCTTGTAGGAAGACACAGATCCTGTGGTTTAACTCCGTTTCTGAAGGGAAATTCAGAGCAGTGTTCTCATTCATGGAACACACTGAGTTTTAACGCAAGAAGCTAGCTCTTCTTTCCAGCATCTCTAATACAGCAAGAACCATGAGCATGCCCAGAAAAAAAGAACTGTGTTTCCTACTCATACGGACCATATATAGTTCAACTCTGCTTATGAAACTGATACAAACCACAGCTCCAATTACTTAAATGCTCTTGAGTTAATAGTGAGAATCGCGTTGGGTTCATGATCTGTGTAAAGTAATTTGAGCCCAAATTTCACTTGGTTTGCCAGAAATGAACTCTTGCTTGTAGGAACACAGATCCTGGGCTTTAACTCCGTTTCTGAAGGCAAATACAGAGCAGTGTTCTCATCCATGAAGTACACTCTGTTTTAACGCAAGAAGCAAGCTCTTCTTTTGAGTGTCTGCAATACAGCAAGAAACATGAGCATGCCCAGAAAATTAACCGTGTTTCCTACTCATATGGACCATATGTAGTTGAACTCTGCTTAGGAAACTGATACAAACCACAGCTCCACTTACATAAATGGTCTTTAGTTAATTGTGAGAATCGCGTTGGGTTCAGGAACTGTGAAAAATCATTTGATCCCAAAATTCACAAGTTTTCCAGAAATTAACTCTTTCTTGTAGGAAGACACAGATCCTCTGGTTTAACTCCATTTCTGAGGGCAAATTAAGACCAGTGTTCTCATCCATGGAAAATACTCTGTTTTAACTCAAGAAGCAAGCTCTTCATTCCAGCATCTCTAATACAGCAAGAACCATGAGCATGCACAGAAAAAAAGAACTGTGTTTCCTACTCTTACGGACCATAAGTAGTTCAACTCCACTTATGAAACTGATAAAAACCACAGCTCCAATTACATAAATGCTCTTTAGTTAATAGTGAGAATCGCGTTGGGTTCGTGAACTATGTAAAATCATTTGAGCCCAAAATTCACTTGGTTTACCAGAAATGAACTCTTGCTTGTAGCAAGCCACAGATCCTGTGCATTAACTCCGTTTCTGAAGTGATATTCAGAGCAGTGTTCTCATCCATGAAATACACTCTGTTTTAACGCAAGAATCAAGTTCTTCTTTCGAGCATCTGTAATACTGCAAGAACCATGAGCATGCCCAGAAAAAAGAACTGTATTTCCTACTCAAACGGACCATATGTAGTTCAACTCTGCTTATGAAACTGATACAAAACACAGCTCCACTTACATAAATGGTCTTTAGTTAATTGTGAGAATCGCGTTGTGTTCAGGAACTATGAAAAATCATTTGATCCCAAAATTCACATAGTTTTCCAGAAATGAACTCTTGCTTGTAGGAAGACACAGATCCTCTTGTTTAACTCCGTTTCTGAGAGCAAATTAAGACCAGTGTTCTCATCCAAGCAAAAGACTCTGTTTTAACTCAAGAAGCAAGCTCCTCATTCCAGAATCTCTAATACAGCAAGAACCATGAGCATGCCCAGAACAAAAGAACTGTGTTTCCTACTCACACCGACCATATGTAGTTCAACTACACTTATGAAACTGATAAAAACCACAGCTCCAATTACATAAATGCTCTTTAGTTAATAGTGAGAATTGCGTTGGGTTCGTGAACTATGTAAAATCATTTGAGCCCAAAATTCACTTGGTTTACCAGAAATGAACTCTTGCTTGTAGCAAGACACAGATCCTGTGCATTAACTCCGTTTCTGAAGGGATATTCAGAGCAGTGTTCTCATCCATGAAATACACTCTGTTTTAACGCAAGAATCAAGCTCTTTTTCGAGCGTCTCTAATACAGCAAGAACCATGAGCATGCCCAGAATAAAAGAACTGTATTTCCTACTCATACGGACCATATGTAGTTCAACTCTACTTATGAAACTGAAAAAAATCACAGCTCCACTTATGAAAATTCTCTTTAGTTAATTGTAAGAATCGGTTTGGGTTCTTGAACTGTGTAAAATCATTTGAGCCCAAAAATCACATAGTTTTCCAGAAATGAACTCTTGCATGTAGAAAAACCCAGATCCTGTGCATTAACTCCGTTTCTGAAGGGAAATTCAGAGCAGTGTTCTCATCCATGAAATACACTCTGTTTTAACGCAAGAATCAAGCTCTTCCTTTGAGTGTCTCCAATACAGCAAGAACCATGATCATGCCCAGAAAAAAAGAACTGTATTTCCTACTCATACGGACCATATGTAGTTCAACTCTGCTTATGAAACTGATACAAACCACAGCTCCACTTATGTAAATTCTCTTTAGTTAATTGTGAGAATCGCGTTGGGTTCAGGAACTGTGTAAAATCATTTGAACCCAAAATTCACATAGTTTTCCAGAAATGAACTCTTGCTTGTAGGAAGACGCAGATCCTGTGCATTAACTACGTTTCTGAAGGGAAATTCAGAGCAGTGTTCTCATCCATGAAATACACTCTGTTTTAACGGAAGAATCAAGCTCTTCTTTCCAGCGTCTCTAATACAGCAAGAACCATGAGCATGCCCAGAAAAAAAGAACTGTATTTCCTACTCATACGGACCATATGTAGTTCAACTCTACTTATGAAACTGATACAAATCACAGCTCCACTTAGGAAAATTCTCTTTAGTTAATTGTAAGAATCGGTTTGGTTTCTTGAACTGTGTAAAATCATTTGAGCCCAAAATTCACATAGTTTTCCAGAAATGAACTCTTGCTTGTAGGAAGACACAGATCCTGTGGTTTAACTCCGTTTCTGAAGGAAAATTCAGACCAGTGTTCTCATCCCTGGAACACACTCTGTTTTAACGGAAGAAGCAAGCTCTTCTTTCCAGCATCTCTAATACAGCAAGATCCAAGAGCATGCCCAGAAAAAAAGAACTGTATTTCCTACTCATATGGACCATATGTAGTCCAACTCTGCTTATGAAACTGATACAAACCACAGCTCCAATTACTTAAATGCTCTTGAGTTAATAGTGAGAATCGCGTTGGGTTCGTCAACTGTGTAAAATAATTTGAGCCCAAAGTTCACTTGGTTTACCAGAAATGAACTCTTGCTTGTAGGAAGACACAGATACTGGGCTTTAACTCCGTTTCCGTGGGAAATTCAGAGCAATGTTCTCATCCATGAAATACATTCTGTTTTAACGCAAGAAGCAAGCTCTTCTTTTGAGTGTCTCCAATACAGCAAGAAACATGAGCACGCCCAGAAAAAAATAACTGTGTTTCCTACTCATATGGACCATAAGTAGTTCAACTCCACTTATGAAACTGATAAAAACCACAGCTCCAATTACATAAATGCTCTTTAGTTAATAGTGAGAATCGCGTTGGGTTCGTAAACTATGTAAAATCATTTGAGCCCAAAATTCACTTGGTTTACACGAAATGAACTCTTGCTTGTAGAACGACCCAGATCCTGTGCATTAACTCCGTTTCTGAAGGGAAATTCAGAGCAGTGTTCTCATCCATGAAATACACTCTGTTTTAACGCAAGAATCAAGCTCTTCTTTCGAGCGTCTCTAATACAGCAAGAACCATGAGCATGCCCAGAATAAAAGAACTGTGTTTCCTACTCATATGGACCATATGTAGTTCAACTCTGTTTCTTCAACTGATACAAACCACAGCTCCACTTACATAAATGGTCTTTAGTTAATTGTGAGAATCGCGTTGGGTTCAGGAACTGTGTAAAATCATTTGAGCCCAAAATTCACATAGTTTTCCAGAAATGAACTCTTGCTTGTAGGAAGACACAGATCCTGTGCATTAACTCCGTTTATGAAGGAAAATTAAGAGCAGTGTTCTCATCCATGAAATACACTCTGTTTTATCGCAAGAATCAAGCTCTTCTTTCGAGCGTCTCTAATACAGCAAGAACCATGAGCATGCCCAGAAAAAGAGAACTGTATTTCCTACTCATACGGACCATATGTAGTTCAACTATACTTATGAAACTGATACAAATCACAGCTCCACTTAGGAAAATTCTCTTTAGTTAATTGTAAGAATCGGTTTGGGTTCTTGAACTGTGTAAAATCATTTGAGCCCAAAATTCACATTGTTTTCCAGAAATGAACTATTGCTTGTAGGAAAACACAGATCCTGTGGTTTAACTCCGTTTCTGAAGGAAAATTCAGACCAGTGTTCTCATCCCTGGAACACACTCTATTTTAACGGAAGAAGCAAGCTCTTCTTTCCAGCATCTCTAATACAGCAAGAACCAAGAGCATGCCCAGAAAAAAAGAACTATATTTCCTACTCGTATGGACCATATGTAGTTCAACTCTGCTTATGAAACTGACACAAACCACAGCTCCAATTACTTAAATGCTCTTGAGTTAATAGTGAGAATCGCGTTGGGTTCGTCAACTGTGTAAAATCATTTGATCCCAAAATGCAATTGGATTACCAGAAATGAACTCTTGCTTGTAGCAAGACACAGATCCTGTCTTTAATTCCCTTTCTGAAGGGAAATTCAGAGCAGTGTTCTCATCCATGAAATACACTCTGTTTTAACGCAAGAATCAAGCTCTTCCTTTGAGTGTCTCCAATACAGCAAGAACCATGAGCATGCCCAGAAAAAAAGAACTGTATTTCCTACTCATACGGACCATATGTAGTTCAACTCTGCTTATGAAACTGATACAAACCACAGCTCCACTTACATAAATGGTCTTTAGTTAATTGTGAGAATCGCGTTGGGTTCAGGAACTGTGTAAAATCATTTGAACCCAAAATTCACATAGTTTTCCAGAAATGAACTCTTGCTTGTTAGGAAGACGCAGATCCTGTGGTTTAACACCGTTTCTGAAGGGAAATTCAGAGCAGTGTTCTCATCCATGAAATACACTCTGTTTTAACGGAAGAATCAAGCTCTTCTTTCGAGCGTCTCTAATACAGCAAGAACCATGAGCATGCCCAGAAAAAAAGAACTGTATTTCCTACTCATACGGACCATATGTAGTTCAACTCTACTTATGAAACTGATACAAATCACAGCTCCACTTAGGAAAATTCTCTTTAGTTAATTGTAAGAATCGGTTTGGTTTCTTGAACTGTGTAAAATCATTTGAGCCCAAAATTCACATAGTTTTCCAGAAATGAACTCTTGCTTGTAGGAAGACACAGATCCTGTGGTTTAACTCCGTTTCTGAAGGAAAATTCAGACCAGTGTTCTCATCCCTGGAACACACTCTGTTTTAACGGAAGAAGCAAGCTCTTCTTTCCAGCATCTCTAATACAGCAAGATCCAAGAGCATGCCCAGAAAAAAAGAACTGTATTTCCTACTCATATGGACCATATGTAGTCCAACTCTGCTTATGAAACTGATACAAACCACAGCTCCAATTACTTAAATGCTCTTGAGTTAATAGTGAGAATCGCGTTGGGTTCGTCAACTGTGTAAAATAATTTGAGCCCAAAGTTCACTTGGTTTACCAGAAATGAACTCTTGCTTTTAGGAACACAGATCCTGGGCTTTAATTCCGTTTTTGAAGGGAAATTCAGAGCAGTGGTCTCATCATGAAATACACTATGTTTTAACGCAAGAAGCAAGCTCTTCTTTTGAGTGTCTCCAATACAGCAAGAAACATGAGCAGGCCCTGAAAAAAAGAACTGTGTTTCCTACTCATAAGGACCATATGTAGTTCAACTCTGTTTATGAAACTGATACAAACCACAGCTCCACTTAAATAAATGCTCTTTAATTAAGTGTGAGAATTGCGTTGGGTTCGGGAACTCGGTAAAATCATTTGATCCCAAAATTCACATAGTTTTCCAGAAATGAACCCTTGCTTGTAGGAAGAACACAGATCCTGGGCTTTAACTCCGTTTCTGAAGGGAAATTCAGAGCAGTGTTATCATCCATGAAATACACTCTGTTTTAATGCAAGAAGCAAGCTCTTCTTTTGAGTGTCTCCAATACAGCAAGAAACATGAGCATGCCCAGAAAATTAACCGTGTTTCCTACTAATATGGACCATATGTAGTTGAACTCTGCTTATGAAACTGATACAAACCACAGCTCCACTTACATAAATGGTCTTTAGTTAATTGTGAGAATCGCGATGGGTTCAGGAACTGTGATAAATCATTTGATCCCAAAATTCACAAGTTTTCCAGAAACGAACTCTTCCTTGTAGGAAGACACAGATCCTCTGGTTTAACTCTGTTTCTGAGGGCAAATTAAGACCAGTGTTCTCATCCATGGAAAACACTCTGTTTTAACTCAAGAAGCAAGCTCTTCATTCCAGCATCTCTAATACAGCAAGAACCATGAGCATGCCCAGAAAAAAAGAACTGTGTTTCCTACTCTTACGGACCATAAGTAGTTCAACTCCACTTATGAAACTGATAAAAACCACAGCTCCAATTACATAAATGCTCTTTAGTTAATAGTGAGAATCGCGTTAGGTTCGTGAACTATGTAAAATCATTTGAGCCCAAAACTCAATTGGTTTACCAGAAATGAACTCTTGCTTGTAGCAAGCCACAGATCCTGTGCATTAACTCCGTTTCTGAAGGGAAATTCAGAGCAGTGTTCTCATCCATGAAATACACTCTGTTTTAACGCAAGTATCAAGTTCTTTCGAGCGTCTGTAGTACTGCGAGAACCATGAGCATGCCCAGAAAAAAAGAACTGTATTTCCTACTCATACGGACCATATGTAGTTCAACTATACTTATGAAACTGATAAAAATCACAGCTCCACTTTCGTAAATTCTCTTTAGTTAATTGAAGAATCGGTTTCGGTTCTTGAACTGTGTAAAATCATTTGAGCCCACAATTCACATAGTTTTCCAGAAATGAACTCTTGCTTGTTGGAAGACACAGATCCTGTGGTTTAAGTCCGTTTCTGAAGGGAAATTCAGACCAGTGTTCTCATCCATGGAACACGCTCTGTTTAAACGCAAGAAGCTAGCTCTTCTTTCCAGCATCTCTAATACAGCAAGAACCATGAGCATGCCCAGAACAAAAGAACTGTATTTCCTACTCATACGGACCATCTGTAGTTCAACTCTGCTTATGAAACTGATACAAACCTCAGCTCCAATTACTTAAATGCTCTTGAGTTAATAGTGAGAATCGCGTTCGATTTGTGAACTGTGTAAAGTAATTTGAGCCCAAAGTTCACTTGGTTTACCAGAAATGAACAATTGCTTGTAGGAACACAGATCCTGGGCTTTAACTCCGTTTTTGAAGGGAAATTCAGAGCAGTGTTCTGATCATGAAATACACTATGTTTTAACGCAAGAAGCAAGCTCTTCATTTGAGTGTCTCCAATACAGCAAGAAACATGAGCAGGCCCTGAAAAAAAGAACTGTGTTTCCTACTCATACGGACCATATGTAGTTCAACTCTGTTTATGAAACTGATACAAACCACAGGTCTACTTAAATAAATGCTCTTTAGTTAAGTGTGAGAATCGCGTTGGGTTCGGGAACTGTGTAAAATCATTTGATACCAAAATTCACATAGTTTTCCAGAAATGAACTCTTGCTTGTAGGAAGACACAGATCCTCTGGTTTAACTCCGTTTCTGAAGGGAAATTCAGAGCAGTGTTCTCATTCATGGAACACACTGAGTTTTAACGCAAGAAGCTAGCTCTTCATTCCAGCATCTCTAATACAGTAAGAACCATGAGCATGCCCAGAAAAAAAGAACTGTGTTTCCTACTCATACTGACCATATGTAGTTCAAATCTGCTTATGAAACTGATGAAAACCACAGCTCCAATTACATAAATGCTCTTTAGTTAATAGTGAGAATCGCGTTGGGTTCTTGAACTATGTAAAATCATTTGAGCCCAAAATTCACTTGGTTTACCAGAAATGAACTCTTGCTTGTAGCAAGACACAGATCCTGTGCATTAACTCCGTTTTTGAAGGGAAATTCAGAGCAGTGTTCTCATCCATGAAATACACTCTGTTTTAACGCAAGAATCAAGCTCTTCTTTCGAGCGTCTGTAATACAGCAAGAACCATGTGCATGCCCAGAAAAAAAGAACTGTATTTCCTACTCATACGGACCATATGTAGTTCAACTCTACTTATGAAACTGATACAAATCACAGCTCCACTTATGTAAATTCTCTTTAGTTAATTGTAAGAATCGGTTTGGGTTCTTGAACTGTGTAAAATCATTTGAGCCCAAAATTCACATTGTTTTCCAGAAATGAACTCTTGCTTGTAGGAAGACACAGATCCTGTGGTTTAACACCGTTTCTGAAGGGAAATTCAGACCAGTGTCCTCATCCATGGAACACACTCGGTTTTAACGGAAGAAGCAAGGTCTTCTTTCCAGCATCTCTAATACAGCAATAACCATGAGCATGCCCAGAAAAAAAGAACTGTATTTCCTACTCATAAGGACCATATGTAGTTCAACTCTGCTTATGAAACTGATACAAACCACAGCTCCAATTACTTAAATGCTCTTGATTTAATAGTGAGAATCAAGTTCGGTTCGTGAACAGTGTAAAGTAATTTGAGCCCAAAGTTCACTTGGTTTACCAGAAATGAACTCTTGCTTGTAGGAACACAGATCCTTGGCTTTAACTCCGTTTCTGAAGGGAAATTCAGAGCAGTGTTCTCATCATGAAATACACTCTGTTTTAACGCAAGAAGCAAGCTCTTCTTTTGAGTGTATCCAATACAGCAAGAAACATGAGCAGGCCCTGAAAAAAAGAACTGTGTTTCCTACTCATACAGAACTTATGTAGTTCAACTCTGTTTATGTAACTGATACAAAAGAAAAGCTCCACTTAAATAAATGCTCTTTAATTAAGTGTGAGAATTGCGTTGGGTTCTGGAACTCGGTAAAATCATTTGATCCCAAAATTCACATAGTTTTCCAGAAATGAACCCTTGCTTTTATGAAGACACAGATCCTGTGGTTTAACTCCGTTTCTGAAGGGAAATTCAGAGCAGTGTTCTCATTCATGGAACACACTGAGTTTTAACGCAAGAAGCTAGCTCTTCTTTCCAGCCTCTCTAATACAGCAAGAACCATGAGCATGCCCAGAAAAAAAGAACTGTGTTTCCTACTCATATGGACCATATGTAGTTCAACTCTGCTTATGAAACTGATACAAACCACAGCTCCAATTACATAAATGCTCTTGAGTTAATAGTGAGAATCACGTTGGGTTTGTGAACTGTGTAAAATAATTTGAGCCCAAATTTCACTTGGTTTACCAGAAATGAACTCTTGCTTGTAGGAACACAGATCCTGGGCTTCAACTCCGTTTCTGAAGGGAAATTCAGAGCAGTGTTCTGATCCATTAAATACACTCTCTTTTAACGCAAGAAGCAAGCTCTTCTTTTGAGTGTCTCCAATACAGCAAGGAACATGAGCATGCCCAGAAAATTAACCATGTTTCCTACTCATATGGACCATATGTAGTTCAACTCTGCTTATGAAACTGATACAAACCACAGCTCCACTTACATAAATGGTCTTTAGTTAATTGTGAGAATCGCGTTGTGTTCAGGAACTATGAAAAATCATTTGATCGCAAAATTCACATAGTTTTCCAGAAATGAACTCTTGCTTGTAGGAAGACACAGATCCTCTGGTTTAACTCCGTTTCTGAGGGCAAATTAAGACCAGTGTTCTCATCCATGGAAAACACTCTGTTTTAACTCAAGAAGCATGCTCCTCATTCCAGAATCTCTAATACAGCAAGAACCATGAGCATGCCCAGAACAAAAGAACTGTGTTTCCTACTCATGCGGACCATATGTAGTTCAACTCCACTTATGAAACTGATAAAAACCACAGCTCCAATTACATAAATGCTCTTTAGTTAATAGTGAGAATCGCGTTGGGTTCATGAACTATGTAAAATCATTTGATCCCAAAATGCAATTGGATTACCAGAAATGAACTCTTGCTTGTAGCAAGACACAGATCCTGTCATTAATTCCCTTTCTGAAGGGAAATTCAGAGCAGTGTTCTCATCCATGAAATACACTCTGTTTTAACGCAAGAATCAAGCTCTTCTTTCGAGCGTCTCTAATACAGCAAGAACCATGAGCATGCCCAGAATAAAAGAACTGTATTTCCTACTCATACGGACCATATGTAGTTCAACTCTACTTATGAAATTGATACAAATCACAGCTCCACTTATGTAAATTCTCTTTAGTTAATTGTAAGAATCGGTTTGGGTTCTTGAACTGTGTAAAATCATTTGAGCCCAAAATTCACATAGTTTTCCAGAAATGAACTCTTGCTTGTAGAAAGACCCAGATCCTGTGCATTAACTCCGTTTCTGAAGGGAAATTCAGAGCAGTGTTCTCATCCATGGAACACACTCGGTTTTAACGCAAGGATCAAGCTCTTCTTTCAAGCGTCTCTAATACAGCAAGAACCATGAGCATGCCCAGAATAAAAGAACTGTATTTCCTACTCATACGGACCATATGTAGTTCAACTCTGCTTATGAAACTGATACAAACCACAGCTCTAATTACTTAAATGCTCTTGAGTTAATAGTGAGAATGGCGTTCGGTTCTTGAACTGTGTAAAATAATTTGAGCCCAAAGTTCACTTGGTTTACCAGAAATGAACTCTTGCTTTTAGGAACACAGATCCTGGGCTTTAATTCCGTTTTTGAAGGGAAATTCAGAGCAGTGGTCTCATCATGAAATACACTATGTTTTAACGCAAGAAGCAAGCTCTTCTTTTGAGTGTCTCCAATACAGCAAGAAACATGAGCAGGCCCTGAAAAAAAGAACTGTGTTTCCTACTCATAAGGACCATATGTAGTTCAACTCTGTTTATGAAACTGATACAAACCACAGCTCCACTTAAATAAATGCTCTTTAATTAAGTGTGAGAATTGCGTTGGGTTCGGGAACTCGGTAAAATCATTTGATCCCAAAATTCACATAGTTTTCCAGAAATGAACCCTTGCTTGTAGGAAGAACACAGATCCTGGGCTTTAACTCCGTTTCTGAAGGGAAATTCAGAGCAGTGTTATCATCCATGAAATACACTCTGTTTTAATGCAAGAAGCAAGCTCTTCTTTTGAGTGTCTCCAATACAGCAAGAAACATGAGCATGCCCAGAAAATTAACCGTGTTTCCTACTAATATGGACCATATGTAGTTGAACTCTGCTTATGAAACTGATACAAACCACAGCTCCACTTACATAAATGGTCTTTAGTTAATTGTGAGAATCGCGATGGGTTCAGGAACTGTGATAAATCATTTGATCCCAAAATTCACAAGTTTTCCAGAAACGAACTCTTCCTTGTAGGAAGACACAGATCCTCTGGTTTAACTCTGTTTCTGAGGGCAAATTAAGACCAGTGTTCTCATCCATGGAAAACACTCTGTTTTAACTCAAGAAGCAAGCTCTTCATTCCAGCATCTCTAATACAGCAAGAACCATGAGCATGCCCAGAAAAAAAGAACTGTGTTTCCTACTCTTACGGACCATAAGTAGTTCAACTCCACTTATGAAACTGATAAAAACCACAGCTCCAATTACATAAATGCTCTTTAGTTAATAGTGAGAATCGCGTTAGGTTCGTGAACTATGTAAAATCATTTGAGCCCAAAACTCAATTGGTTTACCAGAAATGAACTCTTGCTTGTAGCAAGCCACAGATCCTGTGCATTAACTCCGTTTCTGAAGGGAAATTCAGAGCAGTGTTCTCATCCATGAAATACACTCTGTTTTAACGCAAGTATCAAGTTCTTTCGAGCGTCTGTAGTACTGCGAGAACCATGAGCATGCCCAGAAAAAAAGAACTGTATTTCCTACTCATACGGACCATATGTAGTTCAACTATACTTATGAAACTGATAAAAATCACAGCTCCACTTTCGTAAATTCTCTTTAGTTAATTGAAGAATCGGTTTCGGTTCTTGAACTGTGTAAAATCATTTGAGCCCACAATTCACATAGTTTTCCAGAAATGAACTCTTGCTTGTTGGAAGACACAGATCCTGTGGTTTAAGTCCGTTTCTGAAGGGAAATTCAGACCAGTGTTCTCATCCATGGAACACGCTCTGTTTAAACGCAAGAAGCTAGCTCTTCTTTCCAGCATCTCTAATACAGCAAGAACCATGAGCATGCCCAGAACAAAAGAACTGTATTTCCTACTCATACGGACCATCTGTAGTTCAACTCTGCTTATGAAACTGATACAAACCTCAGCTCCAATTACTTAAATGCTCTTGAGTTAATAGTGAGAATCGCGTTCGGTTTGTGAACTGTGTAAAGTAATTTGAGCCCAAAGTTCACTTGGTTTACCAGAAATGAACAATTGCTTGTAGGAACACAGATCCTGGGCTTTAACTCCGTTTTTGAAGGGAAATTCAGAGCAGTGTTCTGATCATGAAATACACTATGTTTTAACGCAAGAAGCAAGCTCTTCATTTGAGTGTCTCCAATACAGCAAGAAACATGAGCAGGCCCTGAAAAAAAGAACTGTGTTTCCTACTCATACGGACCATATGTAGTTCAACTCTGTTTATGAAACTGATACAAACCACAGGTCTACTTAAATAAATGCTCTTTAGTTAAGTGTGAGAATCGCGTTGGGTTCGGGAACTGTGTAAAATCATTTGATACCAAAATTCACATAGTTTTCCAGAAATGAACTCTTGCTTGTAGGAAGACACAGATCCTCTGGTTTAACTCCGTTTCTGAAGGGAAATTCAGAGCAGTGTTCTCATTCATGGAACACACTGAGTTTTAACGCAAGAAGCTAGCTCTTCATTCCAGCATCTCTAATACAGTAAGAACCATGAGCATGCCCAGAAAAAAAGAACTGTGTTTCCTACTCATACTGACCATATGTAGTTCAACTCTGCTTATGAAACTGATGAAAACCACAGCTCCAATTACATAAATGCTCTTTAGTTAATAGTGAGAATCGCGTTGGGTTCTTGAACTATGTAAAATCATTTGAGCCCAAAATTCACTTGGTTTACCAGAAATGAACTCTTGCTTGTAGCAAGACACAGATCCTGTGCATTAACTCCGTTTTTGAAGGGAAATTCAGAGCAGTGTTCTCATCCATGAAATACACTCTGTTTTAACGCAAGAATCAAGCTCTTCTTTCGAGCGTCTGTAATACAGCAAGAACCATGTGCATGCCCAGAAAAAAAGAACTGTATTTCCTACTCATACGGACCATATGTAGTTCAACTCTACTTATGAAACTGATACAAATCACAGCTCCACTTATGTAAATTCTCTTTAGTTAATTGTAAGAATCGGTTTGGGTTCTTGAACTGTGTAAAATCATTTGAGCCCAAAATTCACATTGTTTTCCAGAAATGAACTCTTGCTTGTAGGAAGACACAGATCCTGTGGTTTAACACCGTTTCTGAAGGGAAATTCAGACCAGTGTCCTCATCCATGGAACACACTCGGTTTTAACGGAAGAAGCAAGGTCTTCTTTCCAGCATCTCTAATACAGCAATAACCATGAGCATGCCCAGAAAAAAAGAACTGTATTTCCTACTCATAAGGACCATATGTAGTTCAACTCTGCTTATGAAACTGATACAAACCACAGCTCCAATTACTTAAATGCTCTTGATTTAATAGTGAGAATCGAGTTCGGTTCGTGAACAGTGTAAAGTAATTTGAGCCCAAAGTTCACTTGGTTTACCAGAAATGAACTCTTGCTTGTAGGAACACAGATCCTTGGCTTTAACTCCGTTTCTGAAGGGAAATTCAGAGCAGTGTTCTCATCATGAAATACACTCTGTTTTAACGCAAGAAGCAAGCTCTTCTTTTGAGTGTATCCAATACAGCAAGAAACATGAGCAGGCCCTGAAAAAAAGAACTGTGTTTCCTACTCATACAGAACTTATGTAGTTCAACTCTGTTTATGTAACTGATACAAAAGAAAAGCTCCACTTAAATAAATGCTCTTTAATTAAGTGTGAGAATTGCGTTGGGTTCTGGAACTCGGTAAAATCATTTGATCCCAAAATTCACATAGTTTTCCAGAAATGAACCCTTGCTTGTATGAAGACACAGATCCTGTGGTTTAACTCCGTTTCTGAAGGGAAATTCAGAGCAGTGTTCTCATTCATGGAACACACTGAGTTTTAACGCAAGAAGCTAGCTCTTCTTTCCAGCCTCTCTAATACAGCAAGAACCATGAGCATGCCCAGAAAAAAAGAACTGTGTTTCCTACTCATATGGACCATATGTAGTTCAACTCTGCTTATGAAACTGATACAAACCACAGCTCCAATTACATAAATGCTCTTGAGTTAATAGTGAGAATCACGTTGGGTTTGTGAACTGTGTAAAATAATTTGAGCCCAAATTTCACTTGGTTTACCAGAAATGAACTCTTGCTTGTAGGAACACAGATCCTGGGCTTCAACTCCGTTTCTGAAGGGAAATTCAGAGCAGTGTTCTGATCCATTAAATACACTCTCTTTTAACGCAAGAAGCAAGCTCTTCTTTTGAGTGTCTCCAATACAGCAAGGAACATGAGCATGCCCAGAAAATTAACCATGTTTCCTACTCATATGGACCATATGTAGTTCAACTCTGCTTATGAAACTGATACAAACCACAGCTCCACTTACATAAATGGTCTTTAGTTAATTGTGAGAATCGCGTTGTGTTCAGGAACTATGAAAAATCATTTGATCGCAAAATTCACATAGTTTTCCAGAAATGAACTCTTGCTTGTAGGAAGACACAGATCCTCTGGTTTAACTCCGTTTCTGAGGGCAAATTAAGACCAGTGTTCTCATCCATGGAAAACACTCTGTTTTAACTCAAGAAGCATGCTCCTCATTCCAGAATCTCTAATACAGCAAGAACCATGAGCATGCCCAGAACAAAAGAACTGTGTTTCCTACTCATGCGGACCATATGTAGTTCAACTCCACTTATGAAACTGATAAAAACCACAGCTCCAATTACATAAATGCTCTTTAGTTAATAGTGAGAATCGCGTTGGGTTCGTGAACTATGTAAAATCATTTCAGCCCAAAATGCACTTGGTTTACCAGAAATGAACTCTTGCTTGTAGCAAGACATAGATCCTGTGCATTAACTCCGTTTCTGAAGGGAAATTCAGAGCAGTGTTCTCATCCATGAAATACACTCTGTTTTAACGCAAGAATCAAGCTCTTCTTTCGAGCGTCTGTAATACAGCAAGAACCATGTGCATGCCCAGAAAAAAAGAACTGTATTTCCTACTTATACGGACCATATGTAGTTCAACTCTACTTATGAAACTGATACAAATCACAGCTCCACTTATGTAAATTCTCTTTAGTTAATTGTAAGAATCGGTTTGGGTTCTTGAACTGTGTAAAATCATTTGAGCCCAAAATTCACATTGTTTTCCAGAAATGAACTCTTGCTTGTAGGAAGACACAGATCCTCTGGTTTAACTCCGTTTCTGAGGGCAAATTAAGACAAATGTTCTCATCCATGAAAAACACTCTGTTTTAACTCAAGAAGCAAGCTCTTTATTCCAGCATCTATAATACAGCAAGAACCATGAGCATGCCCAGAACAAAAGAACTGTGTTTCCTACTCACACGGACCATATGTAGTTCAACTCCACTTATGAAACTGATAAAAACCACAGCTCCAATTACATAAATGCTCTTTAGTTAATAGTGAGAATCGCGTTGGGTTGGTGAACTATGTAAAATCATTTGAGCCGGAAATTCACTTGGTTTACCAGAAATGAACTGTTCCTTGTAGTAAGACACAGATCCTGTGGTTTAACTATGTTTCTGAAGGGAAATTCAGACCAGTGTTCTCATCCATGGAACACACTCTGTTTTAACGGAAGAAGCAAGCTCTTCTTTCGAGCGTCTCTAATACAGCAAGAACCATGAGCATGCCCAGAAAAAAAGAACTGTATTTCCTACTCATACGGACCATATGTAGTTCAACTCTGCTTATGAAACTGATACATACCACAGCTCCAATTACTTAAATGCTCTTGAGTTAATAGTGAGAATCGCGTTGGGTTCGTGAACTGTGTAAAGTAATTTGAGCCCAAAGTTCACTTGGTTTACCTGAAATGAACTCTTGCTTGTAGGAACACAGATCCTGGGCTTTAACTCCGTTAATGAAGGGAAATTCAGAGCAGTGTTCTCATCATGAAATACACTCTGTTTTAACGCAAGAAGCAAGCTCTTCTTTCGAGCGTCTCTAATACAGCAAGAACCATGAGCATGCCCAGCAAAAAAGAACTGTATTTCCTACTCATACAGACCATATGTAGTTCAACTCTGCTTATGAAACTGATACAAACCACAGCTCGAATTACTTAAATGCTCTTGAGTTAATAGTGAGAATCGCGTTGGGTTCTTGAACTGTGTAAAATAATTTGAGCCCAAAATTCACATAGGTTTCCAGAAATGAACTCTTCCTTGTAGGAAGACACAGATCCTGTGGTTTAACTCCGTTTCTGAAGGGAAATTCAGACCAGTGTTCTCATCATGAAATACACTCTGTTTTAACGCAAGAAGCAAGCTCTTCATTTGAGTGTCTCCAATACAGCAAGAAACATGAGCAGGCCCTGAAAAAAAGAACTGTGTTTCCTACTCATACGGACCATATGTAGTTCAACTCTGTTTATGAAACTGATACAAACCACAGGTCCACTTAAATAAATTCTCTTTAGTTAAGTGTGAGAATCGCGTTGGGTTCGGGAAATGTGTAAAATCATTTGATACCAAAATTCACATAGTTTTCCATAAATGAACTCTTGCTTGTAGGAAGACACAGATCCTGTGGTTTAACTCCGTTTCTGAAGGGAAATTCAGAGCAGTGTTATCATTCATGGAACACTGAGTTTTAACGCAAGAAGCTAGCTCTTCTTTCCAGCATCTCTAATACAGCAAGAACCATGAGCATGCCCAGAAAAAAAGAACTGTGTTTCCTACTCATACGGACTACATGTAGTTCAACTCTGCTTATGAAACTGATACAAACCACAGCTCCAATTACATAAATGCTCTTGAGTTAATAGTGAGAATCCCGTTGGGTTCGTGAACTGTGTAAAGTAATTTGAGCCCAAAGTTCACTTGGTTTACCAGAAATGAACTCTTGCTTGTAGGAACACAGATCCTGGCATTCAACTCCGTTTCTGAAGGGAAATTCAGAGCAGTGTTCTCATCCATGATATACACTATGTTTTAACGCAAGAAGCAAGCTCTTCTTTTTTAGCGTCTCCAATACATCAAGAAACATGAGCATGCCCAGAAAAAAAGAACTGTGTTTCCTATTCATACAGACCATATGTAGTTCAACTCTGCTTATGAAACTGATACAAACCACAGCTCCAATTACATAAATGCTCTTGAGTTAATAGTGAGAATCACGTTGAGTTCCTGAACTGTGTAAAATAATTTGAGCCCAAAATTCACTTGGTTTACCAGAAATGAACTCTTGCTTGTAGGAACACAGATCCTGGCCTTTAACTCCGTTTCCAAAGGGAAAATCAGAGCAGTGTTCTCATCCATGAAATACACTCTGTTTTAACGCAAGAAGCAAGCTCTTCTTTTGAGTGTCTCCAATACAGCAAGAAACATGAGCATGCCCAGAAAATTAACTGTGTTTCCTACTCATATTGACCATACGTAGTTCAACTCTGCTTATGAAATATACGCAAAACACAGCTCCACTTACATAACTGCTCCTTAGTTAATAGTGAAAATCGCGTTGGGTTCTGGAACTCTGTAAAATCATTTAAGCCCATAATTCACATGGTTTACCAGTAATGAACTCTTGCTTGCAGGAAGACACAGATCCTGTGGTTTAACTCCGTTTCTGAAGGGAAATTCAGAGCAGTGTTATCATTCATGGAACACACTGAGTTTTAACGCAAGAAGCTAGCTCTTCTTTCCAGCATCTCTAATACAGCAAGAACCATGAGCATGCCCAGAAAAAAAGAACTGTGTTTCCTACTCATACGGACTACATGTAGTTCAACTCTGCTTATGAAACTGATACAAACCACAGCTCCAATTACATAAATGCTCTTGAGTTAATAGTGAGAATCGCGTTGGGTTCAGGAACTGTTTAAAATCATTTGAGCCCAAAATTCACATAGTTTTCCAGAAATGAACTCTTGCTTGTAGGAAGACAGAGATCCTGTGCATTAAATCCGTTTCTGAAGGGAAATTCAGAGCAGTGTTCTCATCCATGAAATACACTCTGTTTTAACGCAAGTATCAAGTTCTTTCGAGCGTCTGTAGTACTGCGAGAACCATGAGCATGCCCAGAAAAAAAGAACTGTATTTCCTACTCATACGGACCATATGTAGTTCAACTATACTTATGAAACTGATAAAAATCACAGCTCCACTTTCGTAAATTCTCTTTAGTTAATTGAAGAATCGGTTTCGGTTCTTGAACTGTGTAAAATCATTTGAGCCCACAATTCACATAGTTTTCCAGAAATGAACTCTTGCTTGTTGGAAGACACAGATCCTGTGGTTTAAGTCCGTTTCTGAAGGGAAATTCAGACCAGTGTTCTCATCCATGGAACACGCTCTGTTTAAACGCAAGAAGCTAGCTCTTCTTTCCAGCATCTCTAATACAGCAAGAACCATGAGCATGCCCAGAACAAAAGAACTGTATTTCCTACTCATACGGACCATATGTAGTTCAACTCTGCTTATGAAACTGATACAAACCTCAGCTCCAATTACTTAAATGCTCTTGAGTTAATAGTGAGAATCGCGTTCGGTTTGTGAACTGTGTAAAGTAATTTGAGCCCAAAGTTCACTTGGTTTACCAGAAATGAACAATTGCTTGTAGGAACACAGATCCTGGGCTTTAACTCCGTTTTTGAAGGGAAATTCAGAGCAGTGTTCTGATCATGAAATACACTATGTTTTAACGCAAGAAGCAAGCTCTTCATTTGAGTGTCTCCAATACAGCAAGAAACATGAGCAGGCCCTGAAAAAAAGAACTGTGTTTCCTACTCATACGGACCATATGTAGTTCAACTCTGTTTATGAAACTGATACAAACCACAGCTCCACTTAAATAAATGCTCTTTAATTAAGTGTGAGAATTGCGTTGGGTTCGGGAACTCGGTAAAATCATTTGATCCCAAAATTCACATAGTTTTCCAGAAATGAATCCTTGCTTGTAGGAAGACACAGATCCTGTGGTTTAACTCCGTTTCTGAAGGGAAATTCAGAGCAGTGTTCTCATTCATGGAACACACTGAGTTTTAACGCAAGAAGCTAGCTCTTCATTCCAGCATCTCTAATACAGTAAGAACCATGAGCATGCCCAGAAAAAAAGAACTGTGTTTCCTACTCATACTGACCATATGTAGTTCAACTCTGCTTATGAAACTGATGAAAACCACAGCTCCAATTACATAAATGCTCTTTAGTTAATAGTGAGAATCGCGTTGGGTTCTTGAACTATGTAAAATCATTTGAGCCCAAAATTCACTTGGTTTACCAGAAATGAACTCTTGCTTGTAGCAAGACACAGATCCTGTGCATTAACTCCGTTTTTGAAGGGAAATTCAGAGCAGTGTTCTCATCCATGAAATACACTCTGTTTTAACGCAAGAATCAAGCTCTTCTTTCGAGCGTCTGTAATACAGCAAGAACCATGTGCATGCCCAGAAAAAAAGAACTGTATTTCCTACTCATACGGACCATATGTAGTTCAACTCTACTTATGAAACTGATACAAATCACAGCTCCACTTATGTAAATTCTCTTTAGTTAATTGTAAGAATCGGTTTGGGTTCTTGAACTGTGTAAAATCATTTGAGCCCAAAATTCACATTGTTTTCCAGAAATGAACTCTTACTTGTAGGAAGACACAGATCCTGTGGTTTAACACCGTTTCTGAAGGGAAATTCAGACCAGTGTTCTCATCCATGGAACACACTCGGTTTTAACGGAAGAAGCAAGGTCTTCTTTCCAGCATCTCTAATACAGCAATAACCATGAGCATGCCCAGAAAAAAAGAACTGTATTTCCTACTCATAAGGACCATATGTAGTTCAACTCTGCTTATGAAACTGATACAAACCACAGCTCCAATTACTTAAATGCTCTTGATTTAATAGTGAGAATCGAGTTCGGTTCGTGAACAGTGTAAAGTAATTTGAGCCCAAAGTTCACTTGGTTTACCAGAAATGAACTCTTGCTTGTAGGAACACAGATCCTTGGCTTTAACTCCGTTTCTGAAGGGAAATTCAGAGCAGTGTTCTCATCATGAAATACACTCTGTTTTAACGCAAGAAGCAAGCTCTTCTTTTGAGTGTATCCAATACAGCAAGAAACATGAGCAGGCCCTGAAAAAAAGAACTGTGTTTCCTACTCATACAGAACTTATGTAGTTCAACTCTGTTTATGTAACTGATACAAACCAAAGCTCCACTTAAATAAATGCTCTTTAATTAAGTGTGAGAATTGCGTTGGGTTCTGGAACTCGGTAAAATCATTTGATCCCAAAATTCACATAGTTTTCCAGAAATGAACCCTTGCTTGTATGAAGACACAGATCCTGTGGTTTAACTCCGTTTCTGAAGGGAAATTCAGAGCAGTGTTCTCATTCATGGAACACACTGAGTTTTAACGCAAGAAGCTAGCTCTTCTTTCCAGCCTCTCTAATACAGCAAGAACCATGAGCATGCCCAGAAAAAAAGAACTGTGTTTCCTACTCATATGGACCATATGTAGTTCAACTCTGCTTATGAAACTGATACAAACCACAGCTCCAATTACATAAATGCTCTTGAGTTAATAGTGAGAATCACGTTGTGTTTGTGAACTGTGTAAAATAATTTGAGCCCAAATTTCACTTGGTTTACCAGAAATGAACTCTTGCTTGTAGGAACACAGATCCTGGGCTTCAACTCCGTTTCTGAAGGGAAATTCAGAGCAGTGTTCTGATCCATTAAATACACTCTCTTTTAACGCAAGAAGCAAGCTCTTCTTTTGAGTGTCTCCAATACAGCAAGGAACATGAGCATGCCCAGAAAATTAACCATGTTTCCTACTCATATGGACCATATGTAGTTCAACTCTGCTTATGAAACTGATACAAACCACAGCTCCACTTACATAAATGGTCTTTAGTTAATTGTGAGAATCGCGTTGTGTTCAGGAACTATGAAAAATCATTTGATCGCAAAATTCACATAGTTTTCCAGAAATGAACTCTTGCTTGTAGGAAGACACAGATCCTCTGGTTTAACTCCGTTTCTGAGGGCAAATTAAGACTAGTGTTCTCATCCATGGAAAACACTCTGTTTTAACTCAAGAAGCATGCTCCTCATTCCAGAATCTCTAATACAGCAAGAACCATGAGCATGCCCAGAACAAAAGAACTGTGTTTCCTACTCATGCGGACCATATGTAGTTCAACTCCACTTATGAAACTGATAAAAACCACAGCTCCAATTATATAAATGCTCTTTAGTTAATAGTGAGAATCGCGTTGGGTTCGTGAACTATGTAAAATCATTTCAGCCCAAAATGCACTTGGTTTACCAGAAATGAACTCTTGCTTGTAGCAAGACATAGATCCTGTGCATTAACTCCGTTTCTGAAGGGAAATTCAGAGCAGTGTTCTCATCCATGAAATACACTCTGTTTTAACGCAAGAATCAAGCTCTTCTTTCGAGCGTCTGTAATACAGCAAGAACCATGAGCATGCCCAGAAAAAAAGAACTGTATTTCCTACTCATACGGACCATATGTAGTTCAACTCTGTTTATGAAACTGATGCAAACCACAGCTCCACTTAAATAAATGCTCTTTAATTAAGTGTGAGAATTGCGTTGGGTTCGGGAACTCTGTAAAATCATTTGATCCCAAAATTCACTTGGTTTACAAGAAATGAACTCTTGCTTGTAGGAAGACACAGATCCTGTGGTTTACTCCGTTTCTGAAGGGAAATTCAGAGCAGTGTTCTCATTCATTGAACACACTGAGTTTTAACGCAAGAAGCTAGCTCTTCTTTCCAGCATCTCTAATACAGCAAGAACCATGACCATGCCCAGAAAAAAAGAACTGTGTTTCCTACTCATACGGACCATATGTAGTTAAACTCTGCTTATGAAACTGATACAAACCACAGCTCCAATTACATAAATGCTCTTGAGTTAATAGTGAGAATCACGTTGGGTTCCTGAACTGTGTAAAATAATTTGAGCCCAAAATTCACTTGGTTTACCAGAAATGAACTCTTGCTTGTAGGAACACAGATCCTGGCCTTTAACTCCGTTTCCAAAGGGAAAATCAGAGCAGTGTTCTCATCCATGAAATACACTCTGTTTTAACGCAAGAAGCAAGCTCTTCTTTTGAGTGTCTACAATACAGCAAGAAACATGAGCATGCCCAGAAAATTAACTGTGTTTCCTACTCATATTGACCATACGTAGTTCAACTCTGCTTATGAAATTTACGCAAAACACAGCTCCACTTACATAACTGCTCCTTTTTAATAGTGAAAATCGCGTTGTGTTCTGGAACTGTGTAAAATCGTTTAAGCCCATAATTCACATGGTTTACCAGAAATGAACTCTTGCTTGCAGGAAGACTCAGATCCTGTGGTTTAACTCCGTTTCTGAAGGGAAATTCAGAGCAGTGTTCTCATCCATGATATACACTATGTTTTAACGCAAGAAGCAAGCTCTTCTTTTTTAGCGTCTCCAATACATCAAGAAACATGAGCATGCCCAGAAAAAAAGAACTGTGTTTCCTATTCATACAGACCATATGTAGTTCAACTCTGCTTATGAAACTGATACAAACCACAGCTCCAATTACATAAGTGCTCTTGAGTTAATAGTGAGAATCACGTTGGGTTCCTGAACTGTGTAAAATAATTTGAGCCCAAAATTCACTTGGTTTACCAGAAATGAACTCTTGCTTGTAGGAACACAGATCCTGGACTTTAACTCCGTTTCTGAAGGGAAAACCAGAGCAGTGTTCTCATCCATGAAATACACTCTGTTTTAACGCAAGAAGCAAGCTCTTCTTTTGAGTGTCTCCAATACAGCAAGAAACATGAGCATGCCCAGAAAATTAACTGTGTTTCCTACTCATATTGACCATACGTAGTTCAACTCTGCTTATGAAATATACGCAAAACACAGCTCCACTTACATAACTGCTCCTTAGTTAATAGTGAAAATCGCGTTGGGTTCTGGAACTGTGTAAAATCATTTAAGCCCATAATTCACATGGGTTACCAGTAATGAACTCTTGCTTGCAGGAAGACACAGATCCTGTGGTTTAACTCCGTTTCTGAAGGGAAATTCAGAGCACTGTTCTCATCCATGATATACACTATGTTTTAACGCAAGAAGCAAGCTCTTCTTTCGAGCGTCTGTAATACAGCAAGAACCATGAGCATGCCCAGAAAAAAAGAACTGTATTTCCTACTCATACGGACCATATGTAGTTCAACTCTGTTTATGAAACTGATGCAAACCACAGCTCCACTTAAATAAATGCTCTTTAATTAAGTGTGAGAATTGCGTTGGGTTCGGGAACTCTGTAAAATCATTTGATCCCAAAATTCACTTAGTTTACCAGAAATGAACTCTTGCTTGTAGGAAGACACAGATCCTGTGGTTTAACTCCGATTCTGAAGGGAAATTCAGAGCAGTGTTCTCATTCATTGAACACACTGAGTTATAACGCAAGAAGCTAGCTCTTCTTTCCAGCATCTCTAATACAGCAAGAACCATGACCATGCCCAGAAAAAAAGAACTGTGTTTCCTACTCATACGGACCATATGTAGTTAAACTCTCCTTATGAAATTGATACAAACCACAGCTCCAATTACATAAATGCTCTTGAGTTAATAGTGAGAATCACGTAGGGTTCCTGAACTGTGTAAAATAATTTGAGCCCAAAATTCACTTGGTTTACCAGAAATGAACTCTTGCTTGTAGGAACACAGATCCTGGCCTTTAACTCCGTTTCCAAAGGGAAAATCAGAGCAGTGTTCTCATCCATGAAATACACTCTGTTTTAACGCAAGAAGCAAGCTCTTCTTTTGAGTGTCTACAATACAGCAAGAAACATGAGCATGCCCAGAAAAAAAGAACTGTGTTTCCTATTCATACAGACCATATGTAGTTCAACTCTGCTTATGAAACAGATACAAACCACAGCTCCAATTACATAAGTGCTCTTGAGTTAATAGTGAGAATCACGTTGGGTTCCTGAACTGTGTAAAATAATTTGAGCCCAAAATTCACTTGGTTTACCAGAAATGAACTTTTGCTTGTAGGAACACAGATCCTGGCCTTTAACTCCGTTTCCAAAGGGAAATTCAGAGCAGGTTTCTCATCCATGAAATACACTCTGTTTTAACGCAAGAAGCAAGCTCTTCTTTTGAGTGTCTCCAATACAGCAAGAAACATGAGCATGCCCAGAAAATTCACCGTGTTTCCTACTCATATGGACCATATGTATTTCAACTCTGCTTTTGAAACTGATACAAACCACAGCTCCACTTATATATATGGTCTTTAGTTAATTGTGAGAATCGCGTTGGGTTCAGGAACTGTTTAAAATCATTTGAGCCCAAAATTCACATAGTTTTCCAGAAATGAACTCTTGCTTGTAGGAAGACAGAGATCCTGTGCATTAAATCCGTTTCTGAAGGGAAATTCAGACCAGTGTTCTCATCCATGAAATACACTCTATTTTAACGCAAAAATCAAGCTCTTCTTTCGAGCGTCTCTAATACAGCAAGAACCATGAGCATGCCCAGAAAAAAAGAACTGTATTTCCTACTCATACGGACCATATGTAGTTCAACTCTACTTATGAAACTGATACAAATCACAGCTCCAATTACGTAAATTCTCTTTAGTTAATTGGAAGAATCGGTTTGGGTTCTTGAACTGTGTAAAATCATTTGAGCCCAAAATTCACATAGTTTTCCAGAAATGAACTCTTGCTTGTAGGAAGACACAGATCCTGTGGTTTAACTCCGTTTCTGAAGGGAAATTCAGACCAGTGTTCTCATCCATGGAACACACTCTGTTTTAACGGAAGAAGCAAGCTCTTCTTTCCAACATCTCTAATACAGCAAGAACCATGAGCATGCCAAGAAAAAAAGAACTGCATTTCCTACTCATACGGACCATATGTAGTTCAACTCTGCTTATGAAACTGATACAAACCACAGCTCCAATTACTTAAATGCTCTTGAGTTAATAGTGAAAATCGCGTTGGGTTCGTGAACTGTGTAAAGTAATTTGAGCCCAAAGTTCACTTGCTTTACCTGAAATGAACTCTTGCTTGTAGGAACACAGATCCTGGGCTTTAACTCGGTTTCTGAAGGGAAATTCAGAGCAGTGTTCTCATCATGAAATACACTCTGTTTTAACGCAAGAAGCAAGCTCTTCTTTTGAGTGTCTCCAATACAGCAAGAAACATGAGCAGGCCCTGAAAAAAAGAACTGTGTTTCCTACTCATACGGACCATATGTAGTTCAACTCTGTTTATGAAACTGATACAAACCACAGGTCTACTTAAATAAATGCTCTTTAGTTAAGTGTGAGAATCGCGTTGGGTTCGGGAACTGTGTAAAATCATTTGATACCAAAATTCACATAGTTTTCCAGAAATGAACTCTTGCTTGTAGGAAGACACAGATCCTCTGGTTTAACTCCGTTTCTGAGGGCAAATTAAGACAAATGTTCTCATCCATGAAAAACACTCTGTTTTAACTCAAGAAGCAAGCTCTTTATTCCAGCATCTATAATACAGCAAGAACCATGAGCATGCCCAGAACAAAAGAACTGTGTTTCCTACTCACACGGACCATATGTAGTTCAACTCCACTTATGAAACTGATAAAAACCACAGCTCCAATTACATAAATGCTCTTTAGTTAATAGTGAGAATCGCGTTGGGTTGGTGAACTATGTAAAATCATTTGAGCCTGAAATTCACTTGGTTTACCAGAAATGAACTGTTCCTTGTAGTAAGACACAGATCCTGTGGTTTAACTATGTTTCTGAAGGGAAATTCAGACCAGTGTTCTCATCCATGGAACACACTCTGTTTTAACGGAAGAAGCAAGCTCTTCTTTCGAGCGTCTCTAATACAGCAAGAACCATGAGCATGCCCAGAAAAAAAGAACTGTATTTCCTACTCATACGGACCATATGTAGTTCAACTCTGCTTATGAAACTGATACATACCACAGCTCCAATTACTTAAATGCTCTTGAGTTAATAGTGAGAATCGCGTTGGGTTCGTGAACTGTGTAAAGTAATTTGAGCCCAAAGTTCACTTGGTTTACCTGAAATGAACTCTTGCTTGTAGGAACACAGATCCTGGGCTTTAACTCCGTTAATGAAGGGAAATTCAGAGCAGTGTTCTCATCATGAAATACACTCTGTTTTAACGCAAGAAGCAAGCTCTTCTTTCGAGCGTCTCTAATACAGCAAGAACCATGAGCATGCCAAGAAAAAAAGAACTGCATTTCCTACTCATACGGACCATATGTAGTTCAACTCTGCTTATGAAACTGATACAAACCACAGCTCCAATTACTTAAATGCTCTTGAGTTAATAGTGAAAATCGCGTTGGGTTCGTGAACTGTGTAAAGTAATTTGAGCCCAAAGTTCACTTGCTTTACCTGAAATGAACTCTTGCTTGTAGGAACACAGATCCTGGGCTTTAACTCGGTTTCTGAAGGGAAATTCAGAGCAGTGTTCTCATCATGAAATACACTCTGTTTTAACGCAAGAAGCAAGCTCTTCTTTTGAGTGTCTCCAATACAGCAAGAAACATGAGCAGGCCCTGAAAAAAAGAACTGTGTTTCCTACTCATACGGACCATATGTAGTTCAACTCTGTTTATGAAACTGATACAAACCACAGGTCCACTTAAATAAATGCTCTTTAGTTAAGTGTGAGAATCGCGTTGGGTTCGGGAAATGTGTAAAATCATTTGATACCAAAATTCACATAGTTTTCCATAAATGAACTCTTGCTTGTAGGAAGACACAGATCCTGTGGTTTAACTCCGTTTCTGAAGGGAAATTCAGAGCAGTGTTATCATTCATGGAACACTGAGTTTTAACGCAAGAAGCTAGCTCTTCTTTCCAGCATCTCTAATACAGCAAGAACCATGAGCATGCCCAGAAAAAAAGAACTGTGTTTCCTACTCATACGGACTACATGTAGTTCAACTCTGCTTATGAAACTGATACAAACCACAGCTCCAATTACATAAATGCTCTTGAGTTAATAGTGAGAATCCCGTTGGGTTCGTGAACTGTGTAAAGTAATTTGAGCCCAAAGTTCACTTGGTTTACCAGAAATGAACTCTTGCTTGTAGGAACACAGATCCTGGCATTCAACTCCGTTTCTGAAGGGAAATTCAGAGCAGTGTTCTCATCCATGATATACACTATGTTTTAACGCAAGAAGCAAGCTCTTCTTTTTTAGCGTCTCCAATACATCAAGAAACATGAGCATGCCCAGAAAAAAAGAACTGTGTTTCCTATTCATACAGACCATATGTAGTTCAACTCTGCTTATGAAACTGATACAAACCACAGCTCCAATTACATAAATGCTCTTGAGTTAATAGTGAGAATCACGTTGGGTTCCTGAACTGTGTAAAATAATTTGAGCCCAAAATTCACTTGGTTTACCAGAAATGAACTCTTGCTTGTAGGAACACAGATCCTGGCCTTTAACTCCGTTTCCAAAGGGAAAATCAGAGCAGTGTTCTCATCCATAAAATACACTCTGTTTTAACGCAAGAAGCAAGCTCTTCTTTTGAGTGTCTCCAATACAGCAAGAAACATGAGCATGCCCAGAAAATTAACTGTGTTTCCTACTCATATTGACCATACGTAGTTCAACTCTGCTTATGAAATATACGCAAAACACAGCTCCACTTACATAACTGCTCCTCAGTTAATAGTGAAAATCGCGTTGGGTTCTGGAACTCTGTAAAATCATTTAAGCCCATAATTCACATGGTTTACCAGTAATGAACTCTTGCTTGCAGGAAGACACAGATCCTGTGGTTTAACTCCGTTTCTGAAGGGAAATTCAGAGCAGTGTTATCATTCATGGAACACACTGAGTTTTAACGCAAGAAGCTAGCTCTTCTTTCCAGCATCTCTAATACAGCAAGAACCATGAGCATGCCCAGAAAAAAAGAACTGTGTTTCCTACTCATACGGACTACATGTAGTTCAACTCTGCTTATGAAACTGATACAAACCACAGCTCCAATTACATAAATGCTCTTGAGTTAATAGTGAGAATCGCGTTGGGTTCAGGAACTGTTTAAAATCATTTGAGCCCAAAATTCACATAGTTTTCCAGAAATGAACTCTTGCTTGTAGGAAGACAGAGATCCTGTGCATTAAATCCGTTTCTGAAGGGAAATTCAGACCAGTGTTCTCATCCATGAAATACACTCTATTTTAACGCAAAAATCAAGCTCTTCTTTCGAGCGTCTCTAATACAGCAAGAACCATGAGCATGCCCAGAAAAAAAGAACTGTATTTCCTACTCATACGGACCATATGTAGTTCAACTCTACTTATGAAACTGATACAAATCACAGCTCCAATTACGTAAATTCTCTTTAGTTAATTGGAAGAATCGGTTTGGGTTCTTGAACTGTGTAAAATCATTTGAGCCCAAAATTCACATAGTTTTCCAGAAATGAACTCTTGCTTGTAGGAAGACACAGATCCTGTGGTTTAACTCCGTTTCTGAAGGGAAATTCAGACCAGTGTTCTCATCCATGGAACACACTCTGTTTTAACGGAAGAAGCAAGCTCTTCTTTCCAACATCTCTAATACAGCAAGAACCATGAGCATGCCAAGAAAAAAAGAACTGCATTTCCTACTCATACGGACCATATGTAGTTCAACTCTGCTTATGAAACTGATACAAACCACAGCTCCAATTACTTAAATGCTCTTGAGTTAATAGTGAAAATCGCGTTGGGTTCGTGAACTGTGTAAAGTAATTTGAGCCCAAAGTTCACTTGCTTTACCTGAAATGAACTCTTGCTTGTAGGAACACAGATCCTGGGCTTTAACTCGGTTTCTGAAGGGAAATTCAGAGCAGTGTTCTCATCATGAAATACACTCTGTTTTAACGCAAGAAGCAAGCTCTTCTTTTGAGTGTCTCCAATACAGCAAGAAACATGAGCAGGCCCTGAAAAAAAGAACTGTGTTTCCTACTCATACGGACCATATGTAGTTCAACTCTGTTTATGAAACTGATACAAACCACAGGTCTACTTAAATAAATGCTCTTTAGTTAAGTGTGAGAATCGCGTTGGGTTCGGGAACTGTGTAAAATCATTTGATACCAAAATTCACATAGTTTTCCAGAAATGAACTCTTGCTTGTAGGAAGACACAGATCCTCTGGTTTAACTCCGTTTCTGAGGGCAAATTAAGACCAATGTTCTCATCCATGAAAAACACTCTGTTTTAACTCAAGAAGCAAGCTCTTTATTCCAGCATCTATAATACAGCAAGAACCATGAGCATGCCCAGAACAAAAGAACTGTGTTTCCTACTCACACGGACCATATGTAGTTCAACTCCACTTATGAAACTGATAAAAACCACAGCTCCAATTACATAAATGCTCTTTAGTTAATAGTGAGAATCGCGTTGGGTTGGTGAACTATGTAAAATCATTTGAGCCGGAAATTCACTTGGTTTACCAGAAATGAACTGTTCCTTGTAGTAAGACACAGATCCTGTGGTTTAACTATGTTTCTGAAGGGAAATTCAGACCAGTGTTCTCATCCATGGAACACACTCTGTTTTAACGGAAGAAGCAAGCTCTTCTTTCGAGCGTCTCTAATACAGCAAGAACCATGAGCATGCCCAGAAAAAAAGAACTGTATTTCCTACTCATACGGACCATATGTAGTTCAACTCTGCTTATGAAACTGATACAAACCACAGCTCGAATTACTTAAATGCTCTTGAGTTAATAGTGAGAATCGCGTTGGGTTCTTGAACTGTGTAAAATAATTTGAGCCCAAAATTCACATAGGTTTCCAGAAATGAACTCTTCCTTGTAGGAAGACACAGATCCTGTGGTTTAACTCCGTTTCTGAAGGGAAATTCAGACCAGTGTTCTCATCATGAAATACACTCTGTTTTAACGCAAGAAGCAAGCTCTTCATTTGAGTGTCTCCAATACAGCAAGAAACATGAGCAGGCCCTGAAAAAAAGAACTGTGTTTCCTACTCATACGGACCATATGTAGTTCAACTCTGTTTATGAAACTGATACAAACCACAGGTCCACTTAAATAAATGCTCTTTAGTTAAGTGTGAGAATCGCGTTGGGTTCGGGAAATGTGTAAAATCATTTGATACCAAAATTCACATAGTTTTCCATAAATGAACTCTTGCTTGTAGGAAGACACAGATCCTGTGGTTTAACTCCGTTTCTGAAGGGAAATTCAGAGCAGTGTTATCATTCATGGAACACTGAGTTTTAACGCAAGAAGCTAGCTCTTCTTTCCAGCATCTCTAATACAGCAAGAACCATGAGCATGCCCAGAAAAAAAGAACTGTGTTTCCTACTCATACGGACTACATGTAGTTCAACTCTGCTTATGAAACTGATACAAACCACAGCTCCAATTACATAAATGCTCTTGAGTTAATAGTGAGAATCCCGTTGGGTTCGTGAACTGTGTAAAGTAATTTGAGCCCAAAGTTCACTTGGTTTACCAGAAATGAACTCTTGCTTGTAGGAACACAGATCCTGGCATTCAACTCCGTTTCTGAAGGGAAATTCAGAGCAGTGTTCTCAACCATGAAATACACTCTGTTTTAATGCAAGAAGCAAGCTCTTCTTTTGAGTGTCTCCAATACAGCAAGAAACATTAGCATGCCCAGAAAATTAACTGTGTTTCCTACTCATACGGACCATACGTAGTTCAACTCTGCTTATGAAATTTATGCAAAACACAGCTCCACTTACATAAATGGTCTTTAGTTAATTGTGAGAATCGCGTTGGGTTCAGGAACTGTGAAAAATCATTTGAGCCCATAATTCACATGGTTTACCAGAAATGAACTCTTGCTTGCAGGAAGACACAGATCCTCTGGTTTAACTCCGTTTCTGAAGGGAAATTCAGAGCAGTGTTCTCATCCATGATATACACTATGTTTTAACGCAAGAAGCAAGCTCTTCTTTTTTAGCGTCTCCAATACATCAAGAAACATGAGCATGCCCAGAAAAAAAGAACTGTGTTTCCTATTCATACAGACCATATGTAGTTCAACTCTGCTTATGAAACTGATACAAACCACAGCTCCAATTACATAAATGCTCTTGAGTTAATAGTGAGAATCACGTTGGGTTCCTGAACTGTGTAAAATAATTTGAGCCCAAAATTCACTTGGTTTACCAGAAATGAACTCTTGCTTGTAGGAACATAGATCCTGGCCTTTAACTCCGTTTCCAAAGGGAAAATCAGAGCAGTGTTCTCATCCATGAAATACACTCTGTTTTAACGCAAGAAGCAAGCTCTTCTTTTGAGTGTCTCCAATACAGCAAGAAACATGAGCATGCCCAGAAAATTAACTGTGTTTCCTACTCATATTGACCATACGTAGTTCAACTCTGCTTATGAAATATACGCAAAACACAGCTCCACTTACATAACTGCTCCTTAGTTAATAGTGAAAATCGCGTTGGGTTCTGGAACTCTGTAAAATCATTTAAGCCCATAATTCACATGGTTTACCAGTAATGAACTCTTGCTTGCAGGAAGACACAGATCCTGTGGTATAACTCCGTTTCTGAAGGGAAATTCAGAGCAGTGTTATCATTCATGGAACACACTGAGTTTTAACGCAAGAAGCTAGCTCTTCTTTCCAGCATCTCTAATACAGCAAGAACCATGAGCATGCCCAGAAAAAAAGAACTGTGTTTCCTACTCATACGGACTACATGTAGTTCAACTCTGCTTATGAAACTGATACAAACCACAGCTCCAATTACATAAATGCTCTTGAGTTAATAGTGAGAATCGCGTTGGGTTCGTGAACTGTGTAAAGTAATTTGAGCCCAAAGTTCACTTGGTTTACCAGAAATGAACTCTTGCTTGTAGGAACACAGATCCTGGCATTCAACTCCGTTTCTGAAGGGAAATTCAGAGCAGTGTTCTCAACCATGAAATACACTCTGTTTTAATGCAAGAAGCAAGCTCTTCTTTTGAGTGTCTCCAATACAGCAAGAAACATCAGCATGCCCAGAAAATTAACTGTGTTTCCTACTCATACTGACCATACGTAGTTCAACTCTGCTTATGAAATTTATGCAAAACACAGCTCCACTTACATAAATGGTCTCTAGTTAATTGTGAGAATCGCGTTGGGTTCAGGAACTGTGAAAAATCATTTGAGCCCATAATACACATGGTTAACCAGAAATGAACTCTTGCTTGCAGGAAGACACAGATCCTCTGGTTTAACTCCGTTTCTGCAGGGAAATTCAGTGCAGTGTTCTCATCCATGATATACACTATGTTTTAACGCAAGAAGCAAGCTCTTCTTTTTTAGCGTCTCCAATACATCAAGAAACATGAGCATGCCCAGAAAAAAAGAACTGTGTTTCCTATTCATACAGACCATATGTAGTTCAACTCTGCTTATGAAACTGATACAAACCACAGCTCCAATTACATAAATGCTCTTGAGTTAATAGTGAGAATCACGTTGGGTTCCTGAACTGTGTAAAATAATTTGAGCCCAAAATTCACTTGGTTTACCAGAAATGAACTCTTGCTTGTAGGAACACAGATCCTGGCCTTTAACTCCGTTTCCAAAGGGAAAATCAGAGCAGTGTTCTCATCCATGAAATACACTCTGTTTTAACGCAAGAAGCAAGCTCTTCTTTTGAGTGTCTCCAATACAGCAAGAAACATGAGCATGCCCAGAAAATTAACTGTGTTTCCTACTCATATTGACCATACGTAGTTCAACTCTGCTTATGAAATATACGCAAAACACAGCTCCACTTACATAACTGCTCCTTAGTTAATAGTGAAAATCGCGTTGGGTTCTGGAACTCTGTAAAATCATTTAAGCCCATAATTCACATGGTTTACCAGTAATGAACTCTTGCTTGCAGGAAGACACAGATCCTGTGGTTTAACTCCGTTTCTGAAGGGAAATTCAGAGCACTGTTCTCATCCATGATATACACTATGTTTTAACGCCAGAAGCAAGCTCTTCTTTTTTAGCGTCTCCAATACAGCAAGAAACATGAGCATGCCCAGAAAAAAAGAACTGTGTTTCCTACTCATAGGGACCATATGTAGTTCAACTCTAATTATGAAACTGATACAAACCACAGCTCCAATTACATACATGCTCTTGAGTTAATAGTGAGAATCACGATGGGATCATGAACAGTGTAAAATAATTTGAACCCAAAATTCACTTGGTTTACCAGAAAAGAACTCTTGCTTGTAGGAACACAGATCCTGGGCTTTAACTCCGTTTCTGAAGGGAAATTCAGAGCAGGTTTCTCATCCATGAAATACACTCTGTTTTAACGCAAGAAGCAAGCTCTTCTTTTGAGTGTCTCCAATACAGCAAGAAACATGAGCATGCCCACAAAAAAAGAACTGTATTTCCTACTCATACGGACCATATGTAGTTCAACTCTACTTATGAAACTGATACAAATCACAGCTCCAATTACGTAAATTCTCTTTAGTTAATTGGAAGAATCGGATTGGGTTCTTGAACTGTGTAAAATCATTTGAGCCCAAAATTCACATAGTTTTCCAGAAATGAACTCTTGCTTGTAGGAAGACACAGATCCTGTGGTTAAACTCCGTTTCTGAAGGGAAATTCAGACCAGTGTTCTCATCCATGGAACACACTCTGTTTTAACGGAAGAAGCAAGCTCTTCTTTCCAGCATCTCTAATACAGCAAGAACCATGAGCATGCCAAGAAAAAAGAACTGTATTTCCTACTCATACGGACCATATGTAGTTCAACTCTGCTTATGAAACTGATACAAACCACAGCTCCAATTACTTAAATGCTCTTGAGTTAATAGTGAGAATCGCGTTGGGTTCGTGAACTGTGTAAAGTAATTTGAGCCCAAAGTTCACTTGGTTTACCTGAAATGAACTCTTGCTTGTAGGAACACAGATCCTGGGCTTTAACTCGGTTTCTGAAGGGAAATTCAGAGCAGTGTTCTCATCATGAAATACACTCTGTTTTAACGCAAGAAGCAAGCTCTTCTTTTGAGTGTCTCCAATACAGCAAGAAACATGAGCAGGCCCTGAAAAAAAGAACTGTGTTTCCTACTCATAAGGACCATATGTAGTTCAACTCTGTTTATGAAACTGATACAAACCACAGGTCTACTTAAATAAATGCTCTTTAGTTAAGTGTGAGAATCGCGTTGGGTTCGGGAACTGTGTAAAATCATTTGATACCAAAATTCACATAGTTTTCCAGAAATGAACTCTTGCTTGTAGGAAGACACAGATCCTTGGTTTAACTCCGTTTCTGAGGGCAAATTAAGAACAATGTTCTCATCCATGAAAAACACTCTGTTTTAACTCAAGAAGCAAGCTCTGTATTCCAGCATCTCTAATACAGCAAGAACCATGAGCATGCCCAGAACAAAAGAACTGTGTTTCCTACTCACACGGACCATATGTAGTTCAACTCCACTTATGAAACTGATAAAAACCACAGCTCCAATTACATAAATGCTCTTTAGTTAATAGTGAGAATCGCGTTGGGTTCGTGAACTATGTAAAATCATTTGAGCCCAAAATTCACTTGGTTTACCAGAAATGAACTGTTCCTTGTAGGAAGACACAGATCCTGTGGTTTAACTCCGTTTCTGAAGGGAAATTCAGACCAGTGTTCTCATCATGAAATACACTCTGTTTTAACGCAAGAAGCAAGCTCTTCGTTTGAGTGTCTCCAATACAGCAAGAAACATGAGCAGGCCCTGAAAAAAAGAACTGTGTTTCCTACTCATACGGACCATATGTAGTTCAACTCTGTTTATGAAACTGATACAAACCACAGGTCCACTTAAATAAATGCTCTTTAGTTAAGTGTGAGAATCGCGTTGGGTTCGGGAACTGTGTAAAATCATTTGATACCAAAATTCACATAGTTTTCCAGAAATGAACTCTTGCTTGTAGGAAGACACAGATCCTGTGGTTTAACTCCGTTTCTGAAGGGAAATTCAGAGCAGTGTTATCATTCATGGAACACACTGAGTTTTAACGCAAGAAGCTAGCTCTTCTTTCCAGCATCTCTAATACAGCAAGAACCATGAGCATGCCCAGAAAAAAAGAACTGTGTTTCCTACTCATACGGACTACATGTAGTTCAACTCTGCTTATGAAACTGATACAAACCACAGCTCCAATTACATAAATGCTCTTGAGTTAATAGTGAGAATCGCGTTGGGTTCGTGAACTGTGTAAAGTAATTTGAGCCCAAAGTTCACTTGGTTTACCAGAAATGAACTCTTGCTTGTAGGAACACAGATCCTGGGCTTTAACTCCGTTTCTGAAGGGAAATTCAGAGCAGTGTTCTCAACCATGAAATACACTCTGTTTTAATGCAAGAATCAAGCTCTTCTTTTGAGTGTCTCCAATACAGCAAGAAACATGAGCATGCCCAGAAAATTAACTGTGTTTCCTACTCATACGGACCATACGTAGTTCAACTCTGCTTATGAAATTTATGCAAAACACAGCTCCACTTACATAAATGGTCTTTAGTTAATTGTGAGAATCGCGTTGGGTTCAGGAACTGTGAAAAATCATTTGAGCCCATAATTCACATGGTTTACCAGAAATGAACTCTTGCTTGCAGGAAGACACAGATCCTGTGGTTTAACTCCGTTTCTGAAGGGAAATTCAGAGCACTGTTCTCATCCATGATATACACTATGTTTTAACGCAAGAAGCAAGCTCTTCTTTTTTAGCGTCTCCAATACATCCAGAAACATGATCATGACCAGAAAAAAATAACTGTGTTTCCTATTCATACAGACCATATGTAGTTCAACTCTGCTTATGAAACTGATACAAACCACAGCTCCAATTACATAAATGCTCTTGAGTTAAGAGTGAGAATCACGTTGGGTTCCTGAACTGTGTAAAATAATTTGAGCCCAAAATTCACCTGGTTTACCAGAAATGAACTCTTGCTTGTAGGAACACAGATCCTGGCCTTTAACTCCGTTTCCAAAGGGAAATTTAGAGCAGTGTTCTCATCCACGAAATACACTCTGTTTTAACGCAGGAAGCAAGCTCTTCTTTTGAGTGTCTCCAATACTGCAAGAAACATGAGCATGCCCAGTAAATTAACTGTGTTTCCTACTCATACGGACCATACGTAGTTCAACTCTGCTCATGAAATTTACGCAAAACACAGCTCCACTTACATAACTGCTCCTTAGTTCATAGTGAAAATCGCATTGGGTTCTGGAACTGTGTAAAATCATTTGAGCCCATAATTCTCATGGTTTACCAGAAATGAACTCTTGCTTGCAGGAAGACACAGATCCTGTGGTATAACTCCGTTTCTGAAGGGAAATTCAGAGCAGTGTTCTCATCCATGATATACACTATGTTTTAACGCAAGAAGCAAGCTCTTCTTTTTTAGCGTCTCCAATACAGCAAGAAACATGAGCATGCCCAGAAAAAAACAACTGTGTTTCCTACTCATAGGGACCATATGTAGTTCAACTCTAATTATGAAACTGATACAAACCACAGCTCCAATTACATACATGCTCTTGAGTTAATAGTGAGAATCACGATGGGATCATGAACAGTGTAAAATAATTTGAACCCAAAATTCACTTGGTTTACCAGAAAAGAACTCTTGCTTGTAGGAACACAGATCCTGGGCTTTAACTCCGTTTCTGAAGGGAAATTCAGAGCAGGTTTCTCATCCATGAAATACACTCTGTTTTAACGCAAGAAGCAAGCTCTTCTTTTGAGTGTCTCTAATACAGCAAGAAACATGAGCATGCCCAGAAAATTCACCGTGTTTCCTACTCATATGGACCATATGTAGTTCAACTCTGCTTTTGAAACTGATACAAACCACAGCTCCACTTATATATATGGTCTTTAGTTAATTGTGAGAATCGCGTTGGGTTCAGGAACTGTTTAAAATCATTTGAGCACAAAATTCACATAGTTTTCCAGAAATGAACTCTTGCTTGTAGGAAGACAGAGATCCTGTGCATTAAATCCGTTTCTGAAGGGAAATTCAGACCAGTGTTCTCATCCATGAAATACACTCTATTTTAACGCAAAAATCAAGCTCTTCTTTCGAGCGTCTCTAATACAGCAAGAACCATGAGCATGCCCACAAAAAAAGAACTGTATTTCCTACTCATACGGACCATATGTAGTTCAACTCTACTTATGAAACTGATACAAATCACAGCTCCAATTACGTAAATTCTCTTTAGTTAATTGGAAGAATCGGTTTGGGTTCTTGAACTGTGTAAAATCATTTGAGCCCAAAATTCACATAGTTTTCCAGAAATGAACTCTTGCTTGTAGGAAGACACAGATCCTGTGGTTTAACTCCGTTTCTGAAGGGAAATTCAGACCAGTGTTCTCATCCATGGAACACACTCTGTTTTAACGGAAGAAGCAAGCTCTTCTTTGCAGCATCTCTAATACAGCAAGAACCATGAGCATGCCAAGAAAAAAAGAACTGTGTTTCCTACTCATACGGACCATATGTAGTTCAACTCTGCTTATGAAACTGATACAAACCACAGCTCCAATTACTTAAATACTCTTGAGTTAATAGTGAGAATCGCGTTGGGTTCGTGAACTGTGTAAAGTAATTTGAGCCCAAAGTTCACTTGGTTTACCTGAAATGAGCTCTTGCTTGTAGGAACACAGATCCTGGGCTTTAACTCGGTTTCTGAAGGGAAATTCAGAGCAGTGTTCTCATCATGAAATACACTCTGTTTTAACGCAAGAAGCAAGCTCTTCTTTTGAGTGTCTCCAATACAGCAAGAAACATGATCAGGCCCTGAAAAAAAGAACTGTGTTTCCTACTCATACGGACCATATGTAGTTCAACTCTGTTTATGAAACTGATACAAACCACAGGTCTACTTAAATAAATGCTCTTTAGTTAAGTGTGAGAATCGTGTTGGGTTCGGGAACTGTGTAAAATCATTTGATACCAAAATTCACATAGTTTTCCAGAAATGAACTCTTACTTGTAGGAAGACTCAGATCCTCTGGTTTAACTCCGTTTCTGAGGGCAAATTAAGACCAATGTTCTCATCCATGAAAAACACTCTGTTTTAACTCAAGAAGCAAGCTCTTCATTCCAGCATCTCTAATACAGCAAGAACCATGAGCATGCCCAGAACAAAAGAACTGTGTTTCCTACTCACACGGACCATATGTAGTTCAACTCCACTTATGAAACTGATAAAAACCACAGCTCCAATTACATAAATGCTCTTTAGTTAATAGTGAGAATCGCGTTGGGTTCATGAACTATGTAAAATCATTTGAGCCCAAAATTCACTTGGTTTACCAGAAATGAACTCTTGCTTGTAGCAAGACACAGATCCTGTGCATTAACTCCATTTCTGAATGGAAATTCAGAGCAGTGTTCTCATCCATGAAATACACTCTGTTTTAACGCAAGAATCAAGCTCTTCTTTCGAGCGTCTATAATACAGCAAGAACCATGAGCATGCCCAGAAAAAAAGAACTGTATTTCCTACTCATACGGACCATATGTAGTTCAACTCTACTTATGAAACTGATACAAATCACAGCTCCACTTACATAAATTCTCTTTAGTTAATTGTAAGAATCGGTTTGGGTTCTTGAACTGTGTAAAATCATTTGAGCCCAAAATTCACATAGTTTTCCAGAAATGAACTCTTCCTTGTAGGAAGACACAGATCCTGTGGTTTAACTACGTTTCTGAAGGGAAATTCAGACCAGTGTTCTCATCCATGGAACACACTCTGTTTTAACGGAAGAAGCAAGCTCTTCTTTCCAGCATCTCTAATACAGCAAGAACCATGAGCATGCCCAGAAAAAAAGAACTGTATTTCCTACTCATACGGAAAATATGTAGTTCAACTCCGCTTATGAAACTGATACAAACCACAGCTCCAATTACTTAAATGCTCTTGAGTTAATAGTGAGAATCGCGTTGGGTTTGTGAACTGTGTAAAGTAATTTGAGCCCAAAGTTCACTTGGTTTACCTGAAATGAACTCTTGCTTGTAGGAACACAGATCCTGGGCTTTAACTCCGTTAATGAAGGGAAATTCAGAGCAGTGTTCTAATCATGAAATACACTCTGTTTTAACGCAAGAAGCAAGCTCTTCATTTGAGTGTCTCCAATACAGCAAGAAACATGAGCAGGCCCTGAAAAAAAGAACTGTGTTTCCTACTCATACGGACCATATGTAGTTCAACTCTGTTTATGAAACTGATACAAACCACAGCTCCACTTAAATAAATGCTCTTTAGTTAAGTGTGAGAATCGCGTTGGGTTCGGGAACTGTGTAAAATCATTTGATACCAAAATTCACATAGTTTTCCAGAAATGAACTCTTGCTTGTAGGAAGACACAGATCCTGTGGTATAACTCCGTTTCTGAAGGGAAATCAGAGCAGTGTTCTCATTCATGGAACACACTGAGTTTTAACGCAAGAAGCTAGCTCTTCTTTCCAGTATCTCTAATACAGCAAGAACCATGAGCATGCCCAGAAAAAAAGAACTGTGTTTCCTACTCATACGGACTATATGTAGTTCAACTCTGCTTATGACACTGATACAAACCACAGCTCCAATTACATAAATGCTCTTGAGTTAATAGTGAGAATCGCGTTGGGTTCGTGAACTGTGTAAAGTAATTTGAGCCCAAAGTTCACTTGGTTTACCAGAAATGAACTCTTGCTTGTAGGAACACAGATCCTGGGCTTTAACTCCGTTTCTGAAGGGAAATTCAGAGCAGTGATCTCATCCATGAAATACACTCTGTTTTAATGCAAGAAGCAAGCTCTTCTTTTGAGTGTCTCCAATACAGCAAGAAACATGAGCATGCCCAGAAAATTAACTGTGTTTCCTACTCATACGGACCATACGTAGTTCAACTCTGCTTATGAAATTTACGCAAAATCCAGCTCCACTTACATAAATGGTCTTTAGTTAATTGTGAGAATCGCGTTGGGTTCAGGAACTGTGAAAAATCATTTGAGCCCATAATTCACATGGATTACCAGAAATCAACTCTTGCTTGCAAGAAGACACAGATCCTGTGGTTTAACTCCGTTTCTGAAGGGAAATTCAGAGCAGTGTTCTCATCCATGATATACACTATGTTTTAACGCAAGAAGCAAGCTCTTCTTTTTTAGCGTCTCCAATACAGCAAGAAACATGAGCATGCCCAGAAAAAAAGAACTGTATTTCCTACTCATACGGACCATATGTAGTTCAACTCTACTTATGAAACTGATACAAACCACAGCTCCAATTACTGAAATACTCTTGAGTTAATAGTGAGAATCGCGTTGGGTTCGTGAACTGTGTAAAATAATTTGAGCCCAAAGTTCCCTTGGTTTACCAGAAATGAACTCTTGCTTGTAGGAAGACACAGATCCTGTGGTTTAACTCCGTTTCTGAAGGGAAATTCAGAGCAGTGTTCTCATCCATGATATACACTGTGTTTTAACGCAAGAAGCAAGCTGTTCTTTTGAGTGTCTCCAATACAGCAAGAAACATGAGTATGCCCAGAAAATTAACCGTGTTTCCTACTCATATGGACCATATGTAGTTCAACTGTGCTTATGAAACTGATACAAACCACAGCTCCACTTACATAAATGGTCTTTAGTTAATTGTGAGAATCGCTTGGGTTCAGGGACTGTGAAAAATCATTTGATCCCGAAATTCACATAGTTTTCCAGAAATGAACTCTTGCTTCTAGGAAGACACAGATCATCTGGTTTAACTCCGATTCTGAGGGCAAATTAAGACCAGTGTTCTCATCCATGGAAAACACTCTGTTTTAACTCAAGAAGCAAGCTCTTCATTCCAGCATCTCTAATACAGCAAGAACCATGAGCATGCCCATAAAAAAAGAACTGTATTTCCTACTCATACGGACCATATGTAGTTCAACTCTGCTTATGACACTGATACAAACCACAGCTCCAATTACATAAATGCTCTTGAGTTAATAGTGAGAATCGTGTTGGGTTCGTGAACTGTGTAAAGTAATTTGAGCCCAAAGTTCACTTGGTTTACCAGAAATGAACTCTTGCTTGTAGGAACGCAGATCCTGGGCTTCAACTCCGTTTCTGAAGGGAAATTCAGAGCAGTGTTCTCATCCATGAAATACACTCTGTTTTAATGCAAGAAGCAAGCTCTTCTTTTGAGTGTCTCCAATACAGCAAGAAACATGAGCATGCCCAGAAAATTAACTGTGTTTCCTACTCATACGGACCATACGTAGTCAACTCTGCTTATGAAATTTACACAAAACACAGCTCCACTTACATACATGGTCTTTAGTTAATTGTGAGAATCGCGTTGGGTTCAGGAACTGTGAAAAATCATTTGAGCCCATAATTCACATGGTTTACCAGAAATGAACTCTTGCTTGTAGCAAGACACAGATCCTGTGCATTACCTCCGTTTCTGAAGGGAAATTCAATGCAGTGTTCTCATCCATGGAACACACTCTGTTTTAACGGAAGAAGCAAGCTCTTCTTTCCAGCATCTCTAATACAGCAAGAACCATGAGCATGCCCAGAAAAAAAGAACTGTATTTCCTACTCATACGGACCATATGTAGTTCAACTCTGCTTATGAAACTGATACAAACCACAGCTCCAATTACTTAAATGCTCTTGAGTTAATAGTGAGAATCGCGTTGGGTTCGTGAACTGTGTAATGTAATTTGAGCCCAAAGTTCACTTGGTTTACCAGAAATGAACTCTTGCTTGTAGGAACACAGATCCTTGGCTTTAACTACATTTCTGAAGGGAAATTCAGAGCAGTGTTCTCATCATGAAATACACTCTGTTTTAACGCAAGAAGCAAGCTCTTCTTTTGAGTGTCTCCAATACAGCAAGAAACATGAGCAGGCCCTGAAAAAAATAACTGTGTTTCCTACTCATACGGACCTTAGGTAGTTCAACTCTGTTTATGTAACTGATACAAACCACAGCTCCACTTAAAAAAATGCTCTTTAATTAAGTGTGGGAATTGCGTTGGGTTCGGGAACTCTGTAAAATCATTTGATCCCAAAATTCACAGGGTTTTCCAGAAATTTACCCTTGCTTGTAGGAAGACACAATCCTGTGGTTTAACTCCGTTTCTGAAGGGAAATTCAGAGCAGTGTTCTCATCCTTGAAATACACACTGTTTTATCGCAAGAAGCAAGCTCTTCTTTTGAGTGTCTCCAATACAGCAAGAAACATGAGCATGACCAGAAAATTAACCGTGTTTCCTACTCATATGGACCATATGTAGTTCAACTCTGCTTATGAAACTGATACACACCACAGCTCCACTTACATAAATGGTCTTTAGTTAATTGTGAGAATCGCGTTGTGTTCAGGAACTATGAAAAATCATTTGATCCCAAAATTCACATAGTTTTCCAGAAATGAACTCTTGTTTGTAGGAAGACACAGATCCTCTGGTTTAACTCCGTTTCTGAGGGCAAATTAAGACCAGTGTTCTCATCCCTAGAACAAACTCTGTTTTAACGGAAGAAGCAAGCTCTTCTTTCCAGCATCTGTAATACAGCAAGAACCAAGAGCATGACCAGAAAAAAAGAACTGTATTTCCTACTCATATGGACCATATGTAGTTCAACTCTGCTTATGACACTGATACAAACCACAGCTTCAATTACTTAAATGCTCTTGAGTTAATAGTGAGAATCGCGATGGGTTCGTGAACTGTGTAAAGTAATTTGAGCCCAAAGTTCACTTGGTTTACCTGAAATGAACTCTTGCTTGTAGGAACACAGATCCTGGGCTTTAACTCCGTTAATGAAGGGAAATTCAGAGCAGTGTTCTCATCATGAAATACACTCTGTTTTAACGCAAGAAACAAGCTCTTGTTTTGAGTGTCTCCAATACAGCAAGAAACATGAGCAGGCCCTGAAAAAAAGAACTGTGTTTCCTACTCATACGGACCATATGTAGTTCAACTCTGTTTATGAAACTGATACAAACCACAGGTCTACTTAAATAAATGCTCTTTAGTTAAGTGTGAGAATCGCGTTGGGTTCGGGAACTGTGTAAAATCATTTGAGCCCAAAATTCACATAGTTTTCCAGAAATGAACTCTTGCTTGTAGGAAGACACAGATCCTGTGGTTAAACTCCGTTTCTGAAGGGAAATTCAGACCAGTGTTCTCATCCTTGGAACACACTCTGTTTTAACGGAAGTAGCAAGCTCTTCTTTCCAGCATCCCTAATACAGCAAGAACCAAGAGCATGCCCAGAAAAAAAGAACTGTATTTCCTACCAATACGGACCATATGTATTTCAACTCTGCTTATGAAACTGATACAAACCACAGCTCCAATTACTGAAATACTCTTGAGTTAATAGTGAGAATCGCGTTGGGTTCGTGAACTGTGTAAAATAATTTGAGCCCAAAGTTCCCTTGGTTTACCAGAAATGAACTCTTGCTTGTAGGAAGACAAAGATCCTGTGGTTTAACTCCGTTTCTGAAGGGAAATTCAGAGCAGTGTTCTCATCCATGATATACACTCTGTTTTAACGCAAGAAGCAAGCTGTTCTTTTGAGTGTCTCCAATACAGCAAGAAACATGAGTATGCCCAGAAAATTAACCGTGTTTCCTACTCATATGGACCATATGTAGTTCAACTGTGCTTATGAAACTGATACAAACCACAGCTCCACTTACATAAATGGTCTTTAGTTAATTGTGAGAATCGCTTGGGTTCAGGAACTGTGAAAAATCATTTGATCCCGAAATTCACATAGTTTTCCAGAAATGAACTCTTGCTTCTAGGAAGACACAGATCCTCTGGTTTAACTCCGTTTCTGAGGGCAAATTAAGACCAGTGTTCTCATCCATGGAAAACACTCTGTTTTAACTCAAGAAGCAAGCTCTTCATTCCAGCATCTCTAATACAGCAAGAACCATGAGCATGCCCAGAAAAAAAGAACTGTATTTCCTACTCATAGGGACCATATGTAGTTCAACTCTGCTTATGACACTGATACAAACCACAGCTCCAATTACATAAATGCTCTTGAGTTAATAGTGAGAATCGTGTTGGGTTCGTGAATTGTGTAAAGTAATTTGAGCCCAAAGTTCACTTGGTTTACCAGAAATGAACTCTTGCTTGTAGGAACACAGATCCTGGGCTTCAACTCCGTTTCTGAAGGGAAATTCAGAGCAGTGTTCTCATCCATGAAATACACTCTGTTTTAATGCAAGAAGCAAGCTCTTCTTTTGAGTGTCTCCAATACAGCAAGAAACATGAGCATGCCCAGAAAATTAACTGTGTTTCCTACTCATACGGAACATACGGAGTTCAACTCTGCTTATGAAATTTACGCAAAACACAGCTCCACTTACATACATGGTCTTTAGTTAATTGTGAGAATCGCGTTGGGTTCAGGAACTGTGAAAAATCATTTGAGCCCATAATTCACATGGTTTACCAGAAATGAACTCTTGCTTGTAGCAAGACACAGATCCTGTGCATTAACTCCGTTTCTGAAGGGAAATTCAATGCAGTGTTCTCATCCATGAAATACACTCTGTTTTAACGCAAGAATCAAGCTCTTCTTTCGAGCGTCTCTAATACAGCAAGAAACATGAGCAGGCCCTGAAAAAAAGAACTGTGTTTCCTACTCATACGGACCATATGTAGTTCAACTCTGCTTATGAAACTGATACAAACCACAGCTCCAATTACTGAAATGCTCTTGAGTTAATAGTGAGAATCGCCTTGGGTTCGTGAACTGTGTAAAATAATTTGAGCCCAAAGTTCACTTGGTTTACCAGAAATGACCTCTTGCTTGTAGGAAGACACAGATCCTGTGGTTTAACTCCGTTTCTGAAGGGAAATTCAGAGCAGTGTTCTCATCCATGATATACACTCTGTTTTAACGCAAGAAGCAATCTCTTCTTTTGAGTGTGTCCAATACAGCAAGAAACATGAGTATGCCCAGAAAATTAACCGTGTTTCCTACTCATATGGACCATATGTAGTTCAACTGTGTTTATGAAACTGATACAAACCACAGCTCCACTTACATAAATGGTCTTTAGTTAATTGTGAGAATCGCTTGGGTTCAGGAACTGTGAAAAATCATTTGATCCCGAAATTCACATAGTTTTCCAGAAATGAACTCTTGCTTGTAGGAAGACACAGATCCTCTGGTTTAACTCCGTTTCTGAGGGCAAATTAAGACCAGTGTGCTCATCCATGGAAAACACTCTGTTTTAACTCAAGAAGCAAGCTCTTCATTCCAGCATCTCTAATACAGCAAGAACCATGAGCATACCCAGAAAAAAAGAACTGTGTTTCTTACTCATACGGACCATATGTAGTTCAACTCCACTTATGAAACCGATAAAAATCACAGCTCCAATTACATAAATGCTCTTTAGGTAATAGTGAGAATCGCGTTGGGTTCGTGGACTATGTAAAATCATTTGAGCCCAAAATGCACTTGGTTAACCAGAAATGAACTCTTGCTTGTAGCAAGACACAGATCCTGTGCATTAACTCCGTTTCTGAAGGGAAATTCAGAGCAGTGTTCTCATCCATGAAATACACTCTGTTTTAACGCAAGAATCAAGCTCTTCTTTCGAGCGTCTGTAATACAGCAAGAACCATGAGCATGCCCAGAAAAAAAGAACTGTATTTCCTACTCATACGGACCATATGTAGTTCAACTCTGCTTATGAAACTGATACAAACCACAGCTCCAATTACTTAAATGCTCTTGAGTTAATAGTGAGAATCGCGTTGGGTTTGTGAACTGTGTAAAGTAATTTGAGCCCAAAGTTCACTTGGTTTACCTGAAATGAACTCTTGCTTGTAGGAACACAGATCCTGGGCTTTAACTCCGTTAATGAAGGGAAATTCAGAGCAGTGTTCTCATCATGAAATACACTCTGTTTTAACGCAAGAAGCAAGCTCTTCATTTGAGTGTCTCCAATACAGCAAGAAACATGAGCAGGCCCTGAAAAAAAGAACTGTGTTTCCTACTCATACGGACCATATGTAGTTCAACTCTGTTTATGAAACTGATACAAACCACAGCTTCACTTAAATAAATGCTCTTTAGTTAAGTGTGAGAATCGCGTTGGGTTCGGGAACTGTGTAAAATCATTTGATACCAAAATTCACATAGTTTTCCAGAAATGAACTCTTGCTTGTAGGAAGACACAGATCCTGTGGTATAACTCCGTTTCTGAAGGGAAATCAGAGCAGTGTTCTCATTCATGGAACACACTGAGTTTTAACGCAAGAAGCTAGCTCTTCTTTCCAGCATCTCTAATACAGCAAGAACCATGAGCATGCCCAGAAAAAAAGAACTGTGTTTCCTACTCATACGGACTATATGTAGTTCAACTCTGCTTATGACACTGATACAAACCACAGCTCCAATTACATAAATGCTCTTGAGTTAATAGTGAGAATCGCGTTGGGTTCGTGAACTGTGTAAAGTAATTTGAGCCCAAAGTTCACTTGGTTTACCAGAAATGAACTCTTGCTTGTAGGAACACAGATCCTGGGCTTTAACTCCGTTTCTGAAGGGAAATTCAGAGCAGTGATCTCATCCATGAAATACACTCTGTTTTAATGCAAGAAGCAAGCTCTTCTTTTGAGTGTCTCCAATACAGCAAGAAACATGAGCATGCCCAGAAAATTAACTGTGTTTCCTACTCATACGGACCATACGTAGTTCAACTCTGCTTATGAAATTTACGCAAAATCCAGCTCCACTTACATAAATGGTCTTTAGTTAATTGTGAGAATCGCGTTGGGTTCAGGAACTGTGAAAAATCATTTGAGCCCATAATTCACATGGATTACCAGAAATCAACTCTTGCTTGCAAGAAGACACAGATCCTGTGGTTTAACTCCGTTTCTGAAGGGAAATTCAGAGCAGTGTTCTCATCCATGATATACACTATGTTTTAACGCAAGAAGCAAGCTCTTCTTTTTTAGCGTCTCCAATACAGCAAGAAACATGAGCATGCCCAGAAAAAAAGAACTGTATTTCCTACTCATACGGACCATATGTAGTTCAACTCTACTTATGAAACTGATACAAACCACAGCTCCAATTACTGAAATACTCTTGAGTTAATAGTGAGAATCGCGTTGGGTTCGTGAACTGTGTAAAATAATTTGAGCCCAAAGTTCCCTTGGTTTACCAGAAATGAACTCTTGCTTGTAGGAAGACACAGATCCTGTGGTTTAACTCCGTTTCTGAAGGGAAATTCAGAGCAGTGTTCTCATCCATGATATACACTGTGTTTTAACGCAAGAAGCAAGCTGTTCTTTTGAGTGTCTCCAATACAGCAAGAAACATGAGTATGCCCAGAAAATTAACCGTGTTTCCTACTCATATGGACCATATGTAGTTCAACTGTGCTTATGAAACTGATACAAACCACAGCTCCACTTACATAAATGGTCTTTAGTTAATTGTGAGAATCGCTTGGGTTCAGGGACTGTGAAAAATCATTTGATCCCGAAATTCACATAGTTTTCCAGAAATGAACTCTTGCTTCTAGGAAGACACAGATCATCTGGTTTAACTCCGATTCTGAGGGCAAATTAAGACCAGTGTTCTCATCCATGGAAAACACTCTGTTTTAACTCAAGAAGCAAGCTCTTCATTCCAGCATCTCTAATACAGCAAGAACCATGAGCATGCCCATAAAAAAAGAACTGTATTTCCTACTCATACGGACCATATGTAGTTCAACTCTGCTTATGACACTGATACAAACCACAGCTCCAATTACATAAATGCTCTTGAGTTAATAGTGAGAATCGTGTTGGGTTCGTGAACTGTGTAAAGTAATTTGAGCCCAAAGTTCACTTGGTTTACCAGAAATGAACTCTTGCTTGTAGGAACGCAGATCCTGGGCTTCAACTCCGTTTCTGAAGGGAAATTCAGAGCAGTGTTCTCATCCATGAAATACACTCTGTTTTAATGCAAGAAGCAAGCTCTTCTTTTGAGTGTCTCCAATACAGCAAGAAACATGAGCATGCCCAGAAAATTAACTGTGTTTCCTACTCATACGGACCATACGTAGTCAACTCTGCTTATGAAATTTACACAAAACACAGCTCCACTTACATACATGGTCTTTAGTTAATTGTGAGAATCGCGTTGGGTTCAGGAACTGTGAAAAATCATTTGAGCCCATAATTCACATGGTTTACCAGAAATGAACTCTTGCTTGTAGCAAGACACAGATCCTGTGCATTACCTCCGTTTCTGAAGGGAAATTCAATGCAGTGTTCTCATCCATGGAACACACTCTGTTTTAACGGAAGAAGCAAGCTCTTCTTTCCAGCATCTCTAATACAGCAAGAACCATGAGCATGCCCAGAAAAAAAGAACTGTATTTCCTACTCATACGGACCATATGTAGTTCAACTCTGCTTATGAAACTGATACAAACCACAGCTCCAATTACTTAAATGCTCTTGAGTTAATAGTGAGAATCGCGTTGGGTTCGTGAACTGTGTAATGTAATTTGAGCCCAAAGTTCACTTGGTTTACCAGAAATGAACTCTTGCTTGTAGGAACACAGATCCTTGGCTTTAACTACATTTCTGAAGGGAAATTCAGAGCAGTGTTCTCATCATGAAATACACTCTGTTTTAACGCAAGAAGCAAGCTCTTCTTTTGAGTGTCTCCAATACAGCAAGAAACATGAGCAGGCCCTGAAAAAAATAACTGTGTTTCCTACTCATACGGACCTTAGGTAGTTCAACTCTGTTTATGTAACTGATACAAACCACAGCTCCACTTAAAAAAATGCTCTTTAATTAAGTGTGGGAATTGCGTTGGGTTCGGGAACTCTGTAAAATCATTTGATCCCAAAATTCACAGGGTTTTCCAGAAATTTACCCTTGCTTGTAGGAAGACACAGATCCTGTGGTTTAACTCCGTTTCTGAAGGGAAATTCAGAGCAGTGTTCTCATCCTTGAAATACACACTGTTTTATCGCAAGAAGCAAGCTCTTCTTTTGAGTGTCTCCAATACAGCAAGAAACATGAGCATGACCAGAAAATTAACCGTGTTTCCTACTCATATGGACCATATGTAGTTCAACTCTGCTTATGAAACTGATACACACCACAGCTCCACTTACATAAATGGTCTTTAGTTAATTGTGAGAATCGCGTTGTGTTCAGGAACTATGAAAAATCATTTGATCCCAAAATTCACATAGTTTTCCAGAAATGAACTCTTGTTTGTAGGAAGACACAGATCCTCTGGTTTAACTCCGTTTCTGAGGGCAAATTAAGACCAGTGTTCTCATCCCTGGAACAAACTCTGTTTTAACGGAAGAAGCAAGCTCTTCTTTCCAGCATCTGTAATACAGCAAGAACCAAGAGCATGACCAGAAAAAAAGAACTGTATTTCCTACTCATACGGACCATATGTAGTTCAACTCTGCTTATGACACTGATACAAACCACAGCTTCAATTACTTAAATGCTCTTGAGTTAATAGTGAGAATCGCGATGGGTTCGTGAACTGTGTAAAGTAATTTGAGCCCAAAGTTCACTTGGTTTACCTGAAATGAACTCTTGCTTGTAGGAACACAGATCCTGGGCTTTAACTCCGTTAATGAAGGGAAATTCAGAGCAGTGTTCTCATCATGAAATACACTCTGTTTTAACGCAAGAAACAAGCTCTTGTTTTGAGTGTCTCCAATACAGCAAGAAACATGAGCAGGCCCTGAAAAAAAGAACTGTGTTTCCTACTCATACGGACCATATGTAGTTCAACTCTGTTTATGAAACTGATACAAACCACAGGTCTACTTAAATAAATGCTCTTTAGTTAAGTGTGAGAATCGCGTTGAGTTCGGGAACTGTGTAAAATCATTTGAGCCCAAAATTCACATAGTTTTCCAGAAATGAACTCTTGCTTGTAGGAAGACACAGATCCTGTGGTTAAACTCCGTTTCTGAAGGGAAATTCAGACCAGTGTTCTCATCCTTGGAACACACTCTGTTTTAACGGAAGTAGCAAGCTCTTCTTTCCAGCATCCCTAATACAGCAAGAACCAAGAGCATGCCCAGAAAAAAAGAACTGTATTTCCTACCAATACGGACCATATGTATTTCAACTCTGCTTATGAAACTGATACAAACCACAGCTCCAATTACTGAAATACTCTTGAGTTAATAGTGAGAATCGCGTTGGGTTCGTGAACTGTGTAAAATAATTTGAGCCCAAAGTTCCCTTGGTTTACCAGAAATGAACTCTTGCTTGTAGGAAGACACAGATCCTGTGGTTTAACTCCGTTTCTGAAGGGAAATTCAGAGCAGTGTTCTCATCCATGATATACACTCTGTTTTAACGCAAGAAGCAAGCTGTTCTTTTGAGTGTCTCCAATACAGCAAGAAACATGAGTATGCCCAGAAAATTAACCGTGTTTCCTACTCATATGGACCATATGTAGTTCAACTGTGCTTATGAAACTGATACAAACCACAGCTCCACTTACATAAATGGTCTTTAGTTAATTGTGAGAATCGCTTGGGTTCAGGAACTGTGAAAAATCATTTGATCCCGAAATTCACATAGTTTTCCAGAAATGAACTCTTGCTTCTAGGAAGACACAGATCCTCTGGTTTAACTCCGTTTCTGAGGGCAAATTAAGACCAGTGTTCTCATCCATGGAAAACACTCTGTTTTAACTCAAGAAGCAAGCTCTTCATTCCAGCATCTCTAATACAGCAAGAACCATGAGCATGCCCAGAAAAAAAGAACTGTATTTCCTACTCATACGGACCATATGTAGTTCAAGTCTGCTTATGAAACTGATACAAACCACAGCTCCAATTACTTAAATGCTCTTGAGTTAATAGTGAGAATCGCGTTGGGTTCGTGAACTGTTTAAAGTAATTTGAGCCCAAAGTTCACTTGGTTTACCAGAAATGAACTCTTGCTTGTAGGAACACAGATCCTGGGCTTTAACTCCGTTTCTGAAGGGAAATTCAGACCAGTGTTCTCATCATGAAATACACTCTGTTTTAACGCAAGAAGCAAGCTCTTCTTTTGAGTGTCTCCAATACAGCAAGAAACATGAGCAGGCCCTGAAAAAAAGAACTGTGTTTCCTACTCATACGGACCATATGTAGTTCAACTCTGTTTATGAAACTGATACAAACCACAGGTCCACTTAAATAAATGCTCTTTAGTTAAGTGAGAGAATCGCGTTGGGTTCGGGAACTGTGTAAAATCATTTGATACCAAAATTCACATAGTTTTCCAGAAATGTACTCTTGCTTGTAGGAAGACACAGATCCTGTGGTTTAACTCCGTTTCTGAAGGGAAATTCAGAGCAGTGTTCTCATTCATGGAACACACTGAGTTTTAATGCAAGAAGCTAGCTCTTCTTTCCAGCATCTCTAATACAGCAAGAACCGTAAGCATGCCCAGAAAAAAAGAACTGTGTTTCCTACTCATACGGACTATATGTAGTTCAACTCTGCTTATGACACTGATACAAACCACAGCTCCAATTACATAAATGCTCTTGAGTTAATAGTGAGAATCGCGTTGGGTTCGTGAACTGTGTAAAGTAATTTGAGCCCAAAGTTCACTTGGTTTACCAGAAATGAACTCTTGCTTGTAGGAACACAGATCCTGGGCTTTAACTCCGTTTCTGAAGGGAAATTCAGAGCAGTGTTCTCATCCATGAAATACACTCTGTTTTAATGCAAGAAGCAATCTCTTCTTTTGAGTGTCTCCAATACAGCAAGAAACATGAGTATGCCCAGAAAATTAACCGTGTTTCCTACTCATATGGACCATATGTAGTTCAACTGTGCTTATGAAACTGATACAAACCACAGCTCCACTTACATAAATGGTCTTTAGTTAATTGTGAGAATCGCTTGGGTTCAGGAACTGTGAAAAATCATTTGATCCCGAAATTCACATAGTTTTCCAGAAATGAACTCTTGCTTGTAGGAAGACACAGATCCTCTGGTTTAACTCCGTTTCTGAGGGCAAATTAAGACCAGTGTTCTCATCCATGGAAAACACTCTGTTTTAACTCAAGAAGCAAGCTCTTCATTCCAGCATCTCTAATACAGCAAGAACCATGAGCATGCCCAGAAAAAAAGAACTGTGTTTCTTACTCATATGGACCATATGTAGTTCAACTCCACTTATGAAACCGATAAAAATCACAGCTCCAATTACATAAATGCTCTTTAGGTAATAGTGAGAATCGCGTTGGGTTCGTGGACTATGTAAAATCATTTGAGCCCAAAATGCACTTGGTTAACCAGAAATGAACTCTTGCTTGTAGCAAGACACAGATCCTGTGCATTAACTCCGTTTCTGAAGGGAAATTCAGAGCAGTGTTCTCATCCATGAAATACACTCTGTTTTAACGCAAGAATCAAGCTCTTCTTTCGAGCGTCTGTAATACAGCAAGAACCATGAGCATGCCCAGAAAAAAAGAACTGTATTTCCTACTCATACGGACCATATGTAGTTCAACTCTGCTTATGAAACTGATACAAACCACAGCTCCAATTACTTAAATGCTCTTGAGTTAATAGTGAGAATCGCGTTGGGTTCGTGAACTGTTTAAAGTAATTTGAGCCCAAAGTTCACTTGGTTTACCAGAAATGAACTCTTGCTTGTAGGAACACAGATCCTGGGCTTTAACTCCGTTTCTGAAGGGAAATTCAGAGCAGTGTTCTCATCATGAAATACACTCTGTTTTAACGCAAGAAGCAAGCTCTTCTTTTGAGTGTCTCCAATACAGCAAGAAACATGAGCATGCCAAGAAAAAAAGAACTGTGTTTCCTACTCATACGGACCATATGTAGTTCAACTCTGTTTATGAAACTGATACAAACCACAGGTCCACTTAAATAAATGCTCTTTAGTTAAGTGAGAGAATCGCGTTGGGTTCGGGAACTGTGTAAAATCATTTGATACCAAAATTCACATAGTTTTCCAGAAATGTACTCTTGCTTGTAGGAAGACACAGATCCTGTGGTTTAACTCCGTTTCTGAAGGGAAATTCAGAGCAGTGTTCTCATTCATGGAACACACTGAGTTTTAACGCAAGAAGCTAGCTCTTCTTTCCAGCATCTCTAATATAGCAAGAACCGTAAGCATGCCCAGAAAAGAAGAACTGTGTTTCCTACTCATACGGACTATATGTAGTTCAACTCTGCTTATGACACTGATACAAACCACAGCTCCAATTACATAAATGCTCTTGAGTTAATAGTGAGAATCGCGTTGGGTTCGTGAACTGTGTAAAGTAATTTGAGCCCAAAGTTCACTTGGTTTACCAGAAATGAACTCTTGCTTGTAGGAACACAGATCCTGGGCTTTAACTCCGTTTCTGAAGGGAAATTCAGAGCAGTGTTCTCATCCATGAAATACACTCTGTTTTAATGCAAGAAGCAAGCTCTTCTTTTGAGTGTCTCCAATACAGCAAGGAACATGAGCATGCCCAGAAAATTAACTGTGTTTCCTACTCATACGGACCATACGTAGTTCAACTCTGCTTATGAAATTTACGCAAAACACAGATCCACTTACATAAATGGTCTTTAGTTAATTGTGAGAATCGCGTTGGGTTCAGGAACTGTGAAAAATCATTTGAGCCCATCATTCACATGGTTTACCAGAAATGAACTCTTGCTTGCAGGAAGACACAGATCCTGTGGTTTAACTCCGTTTCTGAAGGGAAATTCAGAGCAGTGTTCTCATCCATGATATACACTATGTTTTAACGCAAGAAGCAAGCTCTTCTTTTTTAGCGTCTCCAATACAGCAAGAAACATGAGCATGCCCAGAAAAAAAGAACTGTATTTCCTACCCCTACGGACCATATGTAGTTCAACTCTACTTATGAAACTGATACAAACCACAGCTCCAATTACATAAATGGTCTTTAGTTAATTGTGAGAATCGCGTTGGGTTCGTGAACTATGTAAAATCACTTGAGCCCAAAATGCACTTGGTTTACCAGAAATGAACTCTTGCTTGTAGCAAGACACAGATCCTGTGCATTAACTCCGTTTCTGAAGGGAAATTCAGAGCAGTGTTCTCATCCATGAAATACACTCTGTTTTAATGCAAGAATCAAGCTCTTCTTTCGAGCGTCTGTAATACAGCAAGAACCATGAGCATGTCCAGAAAAAAAGAACTGTATTTTCTACTCATACGGACCATATGTAGTTCAACTCTGCTTATGACACTGATACAAACCACAGCTCCAATTACATAAATGCTCTTGAGTTAATAGTGAGAATTGCGTTGGGTTCGTGAACTGTGTAAAGTAATTTGAGCCCAAAGTTCACTTGGTTTACCAGAAATGAACTCTTGCTTGTAGGAACACAGATCCTCGGCTTCAACTCCGTTTCTGAAGGGAAATTCAGAGCAGTGTTCTCATCCATGAAATACACTCTGTTTTAATGCAAGAATCAAGCTCTTCTTTTGAGTGTCTCCAATACAGCAAGAAACATGAGCATGCCCAGAAAATTAACTGTGTTTCCTACTCATACGGAACATACGTAGTTCAACTCTGCTTATGAAATTTACGCAAAACACAGCTCCACTTACATACATGGTCTTTAGTTAATTGTGAGAATCGCGTTGGGTTCAGGAAATGTGAAAAATCATTTGAGCCCATAATTCACATGGTTTACCAGAAATGAACTCTTGCTTGTAGCAAGACACAGATCCTGTGCATTAACTCCGTTTCCGAAGGGAAATTCAATGCAGTGTTCTCATCCATGAAATACACTCTGTTTTAACGCAAGAATCAAGCTCTTCTTTCGAGCGTCTCTAATACAGCAAGAACCATGAGCATGCCCAGAAAAAAAGAACTGTATTTCCTACTCATACGGACCATATGTAGTTCAACTCTACTTATGAAACTGATACAAATCACAGCTCCACTTACATAAATTCTCTTTAGTTAATTGTAAGAATTGGTTTGTGTTCTTGTACTTTGTAAAATCATTTGAGCCCAAAATTCACATGGTTTTCCAGAAATGAACTCTTGCTTGTAGGAAGACACAGATCCTGTGGTTAAACTCCGTTTCTGAAGGGAAATTCAGACCAGTGTTCTCATCCATGGAACACACTCTGTTTTAACGGAAGAAGCAAGCTCTTCTTTCAAGCATCTCTAATACGGCAAGAACCATGAGCATGCCCAGAAAAAAAGAACTGTATTTCCTACTCATACGGACCATATGTAGTTCAACTCTGCTTATGAAACTGATACAAACCACAGCTCCAATTACTTAAATGCTCTTGAGTTAATAGTGAGAATCGCGTTGGGTTCGTGAACTGGGTAATGTAATTTGAGCCCAAAGTTCACTTGGTTTACCAGAAATGAACTCTTGCTTGTAGGAACACAGATCCTTGGCTTTAACTCCATTTCTGAAGGGAAATTCAGAGCAGTGTTCTCATCATGAAATACACTCTGTTTTAACGCAAGAAGCAAGCTCTTCTTTTGAGTGTATCCAATACAGCAAGAAACATGAGCAGGCCCTGAAAAAAAAAAACTGTGTTTCCTACTCATACGGACCTTAGGTAGTTCAACTCTGTTTATGTAACTGATACAAACCACAGCTCCACTTAAATAAATGCTCTTTAATTAAGTGTGGGAATTGCGTTGGGTTCAGGAACTCTGTAAAATCATTTGATCCCAAAATTCACAGGGTTTTCCAGAAATTAACCCTTGCTTGTAGGAAGACACAGATCCTGTGGTTTAACTCCGTTTCTGAAGGGAAATTCAGAGCAGTGTTCTCATCCTTGAAATACACACTGTTTTATCGCAAGAAGCAAGCTCTTCTTTTGAGTGTCTCCAATACAGCAAGAAACATGAGCATGACCAGAAAATTAACCGTGTTTCCTACTCATATGGACCATATTTAATTCAACTCTGCTTATGAAACTGATACACACCACAGCTCCACTTACATAAATGGTATTTAGTTAATTGTGAGAATCGCGTTGTGTTCAGGAACTATGAAAAATCATTTGATCCCAAAATTCACATAGTTTTCCAGAAATGAACTCTTGCTTGTAGGAAGACACAGATCCTCTGGTTTAACTCCGTTTCTGAGGGCAAATTAAGACCAGTGTTCTCATCCCTGGAACACACTCTGTTTTAACGGAAGAAGCAAGCTCTTCTTTCCAGCATCTGTAATACAACAAGAACCAAGAGCATGACCAGAAAAAAAGAACTGCATTTCCTACCAATACGGACCATATGTAGTTCAACTCTGCTTATGAAACTGATACAAACCACAGCTCCAATTACTGAAATGCTCTTGAGTTAATAGTGAGAATCGCGTTGGGTTCGTGAACTGAGTAAAATAATTTGAGCCCAAAGTTCACTTGGTTTACCAGAAATGAACTCTTGCTTGTAGGAAGACACAGATCCTGTGGTTTAACTCCGTTTCTAAAGGGAAATTCAGAGCAGTGTTCTCATCCATGATATACACTCTGTTTTAACGCAAGAAGCAAGCTCTTCTTTTGAGTGTCTCCAATACAGCAAGAAACATGAGTATGCCCAGAAAATTAACCGGGTTTCCTACTCATATGGACCATATGTAGTTCTACTCTGCTTATGAAACTGATACAAACCACAGCTCCACTTACATAAATGGTCTTTAGTTAATTGTGAGAATCGCTTGCGTTCAGGAACTGTGAAAAATCATTTGATCCCGAAATTCACATAGTTTTCCAGAAATGAACTCTTGCTTGTAGGAAGACACAGATCCTCTGGTTTAACTCCGTTGTTGAGGGCAAATTAAGACCAGTGTTCTCATCCATGGAAGACACTCTGTTTTAACTCAAGAAGCAAGCTCCTCATTCCAGCATCTCTAATAAAGCAAGAACCATGAGCATGATCAGAACAAAAGAACTGTGTTTCCTACTCATATGGACCATATGTACTTCAACTCCACTTATGAAACTGATAAAAACCACAGCTCAAATTACATAAATGCTCTTTAGTTAATAGTGAGAATCGCGTTGGGTTCGTGAACTATGTAAAATCATTTGAGCCCAAAATCCACTTGGTTTACCAGAAATGAACTCTTGCTTGTAGCAAGACACAGATCCTGTGCATTAACTCCGTTTCTGAAGGGAAATTCAGAGCAGTGTTCTCATCCATGAAATACACTCTGTTTTAACGCAAGAATCAAGCTCTTCTTTCGAGCGTCTGTAATACAACAAGAACCTTGAGCATGCCCAGAAAAAAAGTACTGTATTTCCTACTCATAGGGACAATATGTAGTTCAACTCCACTTATGAAACTGATACAAATCACAGCTCCACTTACGTAAATTCTCTTTAGTTAATTGTAAGAATCGGTTTGGGTTCTTGAACTGTGTAAAATCATTTGAGCCAAAAATTCACATAGTTTTCCAGAAATGAACTCTTGCTTGTAGGAAGACACAGATCGTGTGGTTTAACTCCGTTTCTGAAGGGAAATTCACACCAGTGTTCTCATCCATGGAACACACTCTGTTTTAACGGAAGAAGCAAGCTCTTCTTTCCAGCATCTCTAATACAGGAAGAACCATGAGCATGCGCATAAAAAAAAGAACTGTATTTCCTACTCATACAGACCATATGTAGTTCAACTCTGCTTATGAAACTGATACAAACCACAGCTCCAATTACATAAATGCTCTTGAGTTAATAGTCAGAATCACGTTGGGATCCTGAATTGTGTAAAATAATTTGAGCCCAAAATTCACTTGGTTTACCAGAAATGAACTCTTGCTTGTAGGAACAGAGATCCTGGCCTTTAACTCCGTTTCCAAAGGGAAATTCAGAGCAGTGTTCTCATCCATGAAATACACTCTGTTTTAACGCAAGAAGCAAGCTCTTCTTTTGAGTGTCTCCAATACAGCAAGAAACATGAGCATGCCCAGAAAATTAACCGTGTTTCCTACTCATATTGACCATATGTAGTTCAACTCTGCTTATGAAATTTACACAAAACACAGCTCCACTTACATAACTGCTCCTTAGTTAATAGTGAAAATCGCGTTGGGTTCTGGAACTGTGTAAAATCATTTGAGCCCATAATTCACATGGTTTACCAGAAATGAACTCTTGCTTGCAGGAAGACACAGATCCTGTGGTTTAACCCCATTTCTGATGGGTAATTCAGAGCAGTGTTCTCATCCATGATATACACTATGTTTTAACGCAAGAAGCAAGCTCTTCTTTTTTAGCGTCTCCAATACATCAAGAAACATGAGCATGCCCAGAAAAAAATAACTGTGTTTCCTATTCATACAGACCATATGTAGTTAAACTCTGCTTATGAAACTGATACAAACCTCAGCTCCAATTACATAAATGCTCTTGAGTTAATAGTGAGAATCGCGGTGGGTTCGTGAACTGTGTAAAGTAATTTGAGACCAAAGTTCACTTGGTTTACCAGAAATGAACTCTTGCTTGTAGGAACACAGATCCTGAGTTTCAACTCCGTTTCTGAAGGGAAATTCAGAGCAGTGTTCTCATCCATGAAATACACTCTGTTTTAACGCAAGAATCAAGCTCTTCTTTCGAGGGTCTGTAATACAGCAAGAACCATGAGCATGCCCAGAAAAAAAGGAATGTATTTCCTACTCATATGGACCATATGTAGTTCAACTCTGCTTATGAAACTGATACAAACCACAGCTCCAATTACTTAAATGCTCTTGAGTTAATAGTGAGAATCGCGTTGGGTTCGTGAACTGTTTAAAGTAATTTGAGCCCAAAGTTCACTTGGTTTACCAGAAATGAACTCTTGCTTGTAGGAACACAGATCCTGGGATTCAACTCCGTTTCTGAAGGGAAATTCAGAGCAGTGTTCTCATCCATGAAATACACTCTGTTTTAACGCAAGAAGCAAGCTCTTCTTTTGAGTGTCTCCAATACAGCAAGAAACATGAGCATGACCAGAAAATTAACCGTGTTTCCTACTCATATGGACCATATGTAGTTCAACTCTGCTTATGAAACTGATACACACCACAGCTCCACTTACATAAATGGTCTTTAGTTAATTGTGAGAATCGCGTTGGGTTCAGGAACTGTGTAAAATCATTTGAGCCCAAAATTCACATAGTTTTCCAGAAATGGACTCTTGCTTGTAGGAAGACAGAGATCCTGTGCATTAACTCCGTTTCTGAAGGGAAATTCAGAGCAGTGTTCTCATCCATGAAATACACTCTATTTTAACGCAAAAATCAAGCTCTTCTTTCGAGCGTCTCTAATACAACAAGAACCATGAGCATGCCCAGAAAAAAAGAACTGTATTTCCTACTCATATTGACCATATGTAGTTCAACTCTACTTATGAAACTGATACAAAACACAGCTCAACTTAAGAAAATTCTCTTTAGTTAATTGGAAGAATCGGTTTGGGTTCTGAACTGTGTAAAATCATTTGAGCCCAAAATTCACATAGTTTTCCAGAAATGAACTCTTGCTTGTAGGAACAAAGATCCTGGCCTTTAACTCCGTTTCCAAAAGGAAATTCAGAGCAGTGTTCTCATCCATGAAATACACTCTGTTTTAACGCAAGAAGCAAGGTCTTCTTTTGAATGTCTCTAATACAGCAAGAAACATGAGCATGCCCAGAAAATTAACCGTGTTTCCTACTCATATGGACCATATGTAGTTCAACTCTGCTTATGAAACTGATACAAACCACAGCTCCACTTACATAAATGGTCTTTAGTTAATTGTGAGTATCGCGTTGGGTTCAGGAACTGTGTAAAATCATTTGAGCCCAAAATTCACATAGTTTTCCAGAAATGAACTCTTGCTTGTAGGAAGACACAGATCCTGTGGGTAAACTCCGTTTCTGAAGGGAAATTCACACCAGTGTTCTCATCCATGGAACACACTCTGTTTTAACGGAAGAAGCAAGCTCTTCTTTCCAGCATCCCTAATACAGCAAGAACCAAGAGCATGCCCAGAAAAAAAGAACTATATTTCCTACTCATATGGACCATATGTAGTTCAACTCTGCTTATGAAACTGATACAAACCACAGCTCCAATTACTTAAATGCTCTTGAGTTAATAGTGAGAATCGCGTTGGGTTCGTGAACTGTGTAAAATAATTTGAGCCCAAAGTTCACTTGGTTTACCAGAAATGAACTCTTGCTTGTAGGAAGACACAGATCCTGTGGTTTAACTCCGTTTCTGAAGGGAAATTCAGAGCAGTGTTCTCATCATGAAATACACTCTGTTTAAACGCAAGAAGCAAGCTCTTCTTTTTAGTGTCTCCAATACAGCAAGAAACATGAGCATGCCAAGAAAAAAAGAACTGTGTTTCCTACTCATATGGACCATATGTAGTTCAACTCTGTTTATGAAACTGATACAAACCACAGCTCCACTTAAATAAATGCTCTTAAGTTAAGTGTGAGAATCGCGTTGGGATCGGGAACTGTGTAAAATCATTTGATCCAAAAATTCACATAGTTTTCCAAAAATGAACCCTTGCTTGTAGGAAGACACAGATCCTGTGGTTTAACTCCGTTTCTGAAGGGAAATTCAGAGCAGTGTTCTCATTAATGGAACACACTTAGTTTTAATGCAAGAAGCTAGGTCTTCATTCCAGCATCTCTAATACAGCAAGAACCATGAGCGTGCCCAGAAAAAAAGAACTGTGTTTCCTACTCAGAGGGACCATATGTAGTTCAACTCTGCTTATGAAACTGATACAAACCACAGCTCCAATTACATAAATGCTCTTGAGTTAATAGTGAGAATCACGTTGGGTTCATGAACTGTGTAAAATAATTTGAGCCCAACATTCACTTGGTTTACCATAAATGAACTCTTGCTTGTAGGAACACAGATCCTGGGCTTTAACTCCGTTTCTGAAGGGAAATTCAGAGCAGTGTTCTCATCCATGAAATACACTCTGTTTTAACGCAAGAAGCAAGCTCTTCTTTTGAATGTCTCCAATACAGCAAGAAACATGAGCATGCCCAGAAAATTAACCGTGTTTCCTACTCATATGGACAATATGTAGTTCAACTCTGCTTATGAAACTGATACAAACCACAGCTCCACTTACATAAATGGTCTTTAGTTAATTGTGAGTATCGCGTTGGGTTCAGGAACTGTGTAAAATCATTTGAGCCCAAAATTCACATAGTTTTCCAGAAATAAACTCTTGCTTGTAGGAAGACAGAGATCCTGTGCATTAACTCCGTTTCTGAAGGGAAATTCAGAGCAGTGTTCTCATCCATGAAATACACTCTGTTTTAACGCAAGAATCAAGCTCTTCTTTCGAGCATCTCTAATACAGCAAGAACCATGAGCATGCCCAGAAAAAAAGAACTGTATTTCCTACTCATACGGACCATATGCAGTTCAACTCTACTTATGAAACTGATACACATCAAAGCTCCACTTACGAAAATTCTCTTTAGTTAATTGTAAGAATCGGTTTGGGTTCTTGAACTGTGTAAAATCATTTGAGCCCAAAATTCACATAGTTTTCCAGAAATGAACTCTTGCTTGTAGGAAGACAGAGATCGTGTGCATTAACTCCGTTTCTGAAGGGAAATTCAGAGCAGTGTTCTCATCATGAAATACACTCTGTTTAAACGCAAGAAGCAAGCTCTTCTTTCCAGCGTCTCTAATACAGCAAGAACCATGAGCATGCCCAGAAAAAAAGAACTGTATTTCCTACTCATACAGACCATATGTAGTTCAACTCTACTTATGAAACTGATACAAACCACAGCTCCACTTAAATAAATGGTCTTTAGTTAATTGTGAGAATCGCGTTGGGGTCAGGAACTGTGAAAAATAATTGTATTCCAAAATTCACATAGTTTTCCAGAAATGAACTCTTGCTTCTAGGAAGACACAGATCATCTGGTTTAACTCCGTTTCTGAGGGCAATTTAAGACCAGTGTTCTCATCCATGGAACACACTCTATTTTAACTCAAGAAGCAAGCTCTTTATTCCAGCATCTCTAATACAGCAAGAACCATGAGCATGCCCAGAACAAAAGAACTGTGTTTCCTACTCATACGTACCATATGTAGTTCAACTCCACTTATGAAACTGATAAAAAACACAGCTCAAATTACTTAAATGCTCTTTAGTTAATAGTGAGAATCGCGTTGGGTTCGTGAACTATGTAAAATCATTTGAGCCCAAAATTCACTTGGTTTACCAGAAATGAACTCTTGCTTGTAGCAAGACACAGATCCTGTGCATTAACTCCCTTTCTGAAGGGAAATTCAGAGCATTGTTCTCATCCATGAATACACTCTGTTTTAACGCAAGATTCAAGCTCTTCTTTCGAGTGTCTAAATACAGCAAGAACCATGAGCCTGCCCAGAAAAAAAGAACTGTATTTCCTACTCATACGGACCATATGTAGTTCAACTCAACTTATGAAACTGATACAAATCACAGCTTCACTTACATAAATTCTCTTTAGTTAATTGTTAAAATCGGTTTGGGTTTTTGAACTGTTTAAAATCATTTGAGCCCAAAATTCACATAGTTTTCCAGAAATGAACTCTTGCTTGTAGGAAGACACAGATCCTGTGGTTTAACTCCGTTTCTGAAGGGAAATTCAGACCAGTGTTCTCATCCATGGAACACACTCTGTTTTAACGGAAGAAGCAAGCTCTTCTTTCCAGCATCTCTAATACAGCAAGAACCATGAGCATGCCCAGAAAAAAAGAACTGTATTTCCTACTCATACGGACCATATGTAGTTCAACTCTGCTTATGAAACTGATACACACCACAGCTCCACTTACATAAATGGTCTTTAGTTAATTGTAAGAATCGGTTTGGGTTCTTGAACTGTGTAAAATCATTTGAGCCCAAAATTCACATAGTTTTCCAGAAATGAACTCTTGCTTGTAGGAAGACACAGATCCTGTGGTTAAACTCCGTTTCTGAAGGGAAATTCACACCAGTGTTGTCATCCATGGAACACACTCTGTTTTAACGGAAGAAGCAAGCTCTTCTTTCCAGCATCCCTAATACAGCAAGAACCAAGAGCATGCCCAGAAAAAAAGAACTATATTTCCTACTCATATGGACCATATGTAGTTCAACTCTGCTTATGAAACTGATGCAAACCACAGCTCCAATTACTTAAATGCTCTTGAGTTAATAGTGAGAATCGCGTTGGGTTCGTGAACTGTGTAAAATAATTTGAGCCCAAAGTTCACTTGGTTTACCAGAAATGAACTCTTGCTTGTAGGAAGACACATATCCCTGTGGTTTAACTCCGTTTCTGAATGGAAATTCAGAGCAGTGTTCTCATCATGAAATACACTCTGTTTAAACGCAAGAAGCAAGCTCTTCTTTTTAGTGTCCCCAATACAGCAAGAAACATGAGCATGCCAAGAAAAAAAGAACTGTGTTTCCTACTCATATGGACCATATGTAGTTCAACTCTGTTTATGAAACTGATACAAACCACAGCTGCACTTAAATAAATGCTCTTTAGTTAAGTGTGAGAATCGCGTTGGGATCGGGAACTGTGTAAAATCATTTGAGCCCAAAATTCACATAGTTTTCCAGAAATGAACTCTTGCTTGTAGGAAGACAGAGATCCTGTGCATTAACTCCGTTTCTGAAGGGAAATTCAGAGCAGTGTTCTCATCCATGAAATACACTCTGTTTTAACGCAAGATTCAAGCTCTTCTTTCGAGCATCTCTAATACAGCAAGAACCATGAGCATGCCCAGAAAAAAAGAACTGTATTTCCTACTCATACGGACCATATGTAGTTCAACTCTACTTATGAAACTGATACAAATCACAGCTCCACTTACGAAAATTCTCTTTAGTTAATTGTAAGAATCGGTTTGGGTTCTTGAAGTGCTTAAAATCATTTGAGCCCAAAATTCACATAGTTTTCCAGAAATGAACTCTTGCTTGTAGGAAGACACAGATCCTGTGGTTTAACTCCGTTTCTGAAGGGAAATGCAGACCAGGGTTCTCATCCCTGGAACACACTCTGTTTTAACGGAAGAAGCAAGCTCTTCTTTCCAGCATCCCTAATACAGCAAGAACCATGAGCATGCCCAGAATAAAAGAACTGTATTTCCTACTCATACGGATCATATGTAGTCAACTCTGCTTATGAAAGTGATACAAACCACAGCTCCAATTACTTAAATGCTCTTGAGTTAATAGTGAGAATCGCGTTGGGTTCGTGAACTGTGTAAAATAATTTGAGCCCAAAGTTCACATAGTTTTCCAGAAATGAACTCTTGCTTGTAGGAAGACACAGATCCTTGTCTTTAACTCCGTTTCCGTGGGAAATTCAGAGCAGTGTTCTCATCCATGAAATACATTCTGTTTAACGCAAGAAGCAAGCTCTTCTTTTGAGTGTCTCCAATACAGCAAGAAACATGAGCATGCCCAGAAAATTAACCGTGTTTCCTACTCATATGGACCATATGTAGTTCAACTCTGCTTATGAAACTGATACAAACCACAGCTCCACTTACATAAATGGTCTTTAGTTAATTGTGAGAATCGCGTTCGGTTCAGGAACTGTGTAAAATCATTTGAGCCCAAAATTCACATAGTTTTCCAGAAATGAACTCTTGCTTGTAGGAAGACACAGATCCTGTGCATTAACTCCGTTTCTGAAGGGAAATTCAGAGCAGTGTTCTCATCCATGAAATACACTCTATATTTACGCAAGAATCAAGCTCTTCTTTCCAGCGTCTCTAATACAGCAAGAACCATGAGCATGCCCAGAAAAAAAGAACTGTATTTCCTACTCATACAGACCATATGTAGTTCAACTCTACTTATGAAACTGATACAAATCACAGCTCCACTTACGAAAATTCTCTTTAGTTAATTGTAAGAATCGGTTTGGGTTCTTGAACTGTGTAAAATCATTTGAGCCCAAAATTCACATAGTTTTCCAGAAATGAACTCTTGCTTGTAGGAAGACACAGATCCTGTGGTTTAACTCCGTTTCTGAAGGGAAATGCAGACCAGGGTTCTCATCCCTGGAACACACTCTGTTTTAACGGAAGAAGCAAGCTCTTCTTTCCAGCATCCCTAATACAGCAAGAACCAAGAGCATGCCCAGAATAAAAGAACTGTATTTCCTACTCGTACGGATCATATGTAGTCAACTCTGCTTATGAAACTGATACAAACCACAGCTCCAATTACTTAAATGCTCTTGAGTTAATAGTGAGAATCGCGTTGGGTTCGTGAACTGTGTAAAATAATTTGAGCCCAAAAGTTCACTTGGTTTACCAGAAATGAACTCTTGCTTGTAGGAAGACACAGATCCTTGTCTTTAACTCCGTTTCCGTGGGAAATTCAGAGCAGTGTTCTCATCCATGAAATACATTCTGTTTAACGCAAGAAGCAAGCTCTTCTTTTGAGTGTCTCCAATACAGCAAGAAACATGAGCATGCCCAGAAAATTAACCGTGTTTCCTACTCATATGGACCATATGTAGTTCAACTCTGCTTATGAAACTGATACAAACCACAGCTCCACATACATAAATGGTCTTTAGTTAATTGTGAGAATCGCGTTGGGTTCAGGAACTGTGTAAAATCATTTGAGCCCAAAATTCACTGGGTTTACCAGAAATGAACTCTTGCTTGTAGGAAGACACAGATCCTTGTCTTTAACTCCATTTCCATGGGCTATTCAGAGCAGTGTTCTCATCCATGAAATACATTCTGTGTTAACGGAAGAAGCTAGCTCTTCTTTCCAGCATCTCTAATACAGCAAGAACCATGAGCATGCCCAGAAAAAAAGAACTGTGTTTCCTACTCATACGGACCATATGTAGTTCAACTCTGCTTATGAAACTGATACAAACCACAGCTCCAATTACATAAATGCTCTTGAGTTAATAGTCAGAATCACGTTGGGTTTGTGAACTGTGTAAAATAATTTGAGCCCAAAATTCACTTGGTTTACCAGAAATGAACTCTTGCTTGTAGGAACACAGATCCTGGGCTTTAACTCCGTTTCTCAAGGGAAATACAGAGCAGTGTTCTCATCCATGAAATACACTCTGTTTTAACGCAAGAAGCAAGCTCTTCTTTTGAGTGTCTCCAATACAGCAAGAAATATGAGCATGCCCAGAAAATTAACCCTGTTTCCTACTCATATGGACCATATGTAGTTCTACTCTGCTTATGAAACTGATACAAACCACAGCTCCACTTACATAAATGGTCTTTAGTTAATTGTGAGAATCGCGTTGGGTTCAGGAACTGTGAAAAATCATTTGATCCCAAAATTCACATAGTTTTCCAGAAATGAACTCTTGCTTGTAGGAAGACACAGATCCTCTGGTTTAACTCCGTTTCTGATGGTAATTTAAGACCAGTGTTCTCATCCATGGAAAACACTCTGTTTTAACTCAAGAAGCAAGGTCTTCATTCCAGCATCTCTAATACAGCAAGAACCATGAGCATGCCCAGAACAAAAGAACTGTGTTTCCTACTCATATGGACCATATGTAGTTCAACTCCACTTATGTAACTGATAAAAACCACAGCTCCAATTACATAAATGCTCTTTAGTTAATAGTGAGAATCGCGTTGGGTTCGAGAACTATGTAAAATCATTTGAGCCCAAAATGCAATTGGATTACCAGAAATGAACTCTTGCTTGTAGCAAGACACAAATCCTGTGCATTAACTCCGTTTCTGAAGGGAAATTCAGAGCAGTGTTCTCATCCATGAAATACACACTGTTTTAACACAAAAATCAAGCTCTTCTTTCCAGTGTATCTAATACAGCAGGAACCATGAGAATGCCCAGAAAAAAAGAACTGTATTTCCTACTCATACGGACCATATGTAGTTCAACTCTACTTATGAAACTGATACAAATCACAGCTGCACTTACGTAAATTCTCTATAGTTAATTGTATGAATCGGTTTGGGTTCTTGAACTGTGTAAAATCATTTGAGCCAGAAATTGACATAGTTTTCCAAAAATGAACTCTTGCTTGTAGGAAGACACAGATCCTGTGGATTAACTCCGTTTCTGAAGGGAAATTCAGATCAGTGCTCTCATCCATGAAATACACTCTGTTTTAACGCAAGAATCTTGCTCTTCTTTCGAGCGTCTGTAATACAGCAAGAACCATGAGCATGCCCAGAAAAAAAGAACTGTATTTCCTACTCATACGGACCATATGTAGTTCAACTCTGTTTATGAAACTGATACAAACCACAGCTCCACTTAAATAAATGCTCTTTAATTAAGTGTGAGAATTGCGTTGGGTTCGGGAACTCTGTAAAATCATTTGATCCCAAAATTCACATAATTTTCCAGAAATGAACCCTTGCTTGTAGGAAACACAGATCCTGTGGTTTAACTCCGTTTCTGAAGGGAAATTGAGAGCAGTGTTCTCATTCATGGAACACACTGAGTTTTAACGCAATAAGCTTGCTCTTCTTTCCAGCATCTCTAATACAGCAAGAACCATGAGCATGCCCAGAAAAAAAGAACTGTATTTCCTACTCATACAGACCATATGTAGTTCAACTCTACTTATGAAACTGATACAAATCACAGCTCCACTTACGAAAATTCTCTTTAGTTAATTGTAAGAATCGGTTTGGGATCTTGAACTGTGTAAAATCAGTTGAGCCCAAAATTCACATAGTTTTCCAGAAATGAACTCTTGCTTGTAGGAAGACACAGATCCTGTGGTTTAACTCCGTTTCTGAAGGGAAATGCAGACCAGGGTTCTCATCCCTGGAACACACTCTGTTTTAACGGAAGAAGCAAGCTCTTCTTTCCAGCATCCCTAATACAGCAAGAACCAAGAGCATGCCCAGAATTAAAGAGCTGTATTTCCTACTCATACGGACCATATGTAGTCAACTCTGCTTATGAAACTGATACAAACCACAGCTCCAATTACTTAAATGCTCTTGAGTTAATAGTGAGAATCGCGTTGGGTTCGTGAACTGTGTAAAATAATTTGAGCCCAAAAGTTCACTTGGTTTACCAGAAATGAACTATTGCTTGTAGGAAGACACAGATCCTTGTCTTTAACTCCGTTTCCGTGGGAAATTCAGAGCAGTGTTCTCATCCATGAAATACATTCTGTTTAACACAAGAAGCAAGCTCTTCTTTTGAGTGTCTCCAATACAGCAAGAAACATGAGCATGCACAGAAAAAAATAACTGTGTTTCCTACTCATATGGACCATATGTAGTTCAACTCTGTTTATGAAACTGATACAAACCACAGCTCCACTTAAATAAATGCTCTTTAGTTAAATGTGAGAATCGCGTTGGGGTCAGGAACTGTGAAAAATCATTTGATACCAAAATTCACATAGTTTTCCAGAAATGAACTCTTGCTTGTAGGAAGACACAGATCCTCTGGTTTAACTCCGTTTCTGAGGGCAAATTAAGACCAGTGTTCTCATCCATGGAAAACACTCTGTTTTAACTCAAGAAGCAAGCTCGTCATTCCAGCAACTCTAATACAGCAAGAACCATGAGCATGCCCAGAACAAAAGAACTGTGTTTCTTACTCATACGGACCATATGTAGTTCAACTCTGCTTATGAAACTGATAAAAATCAAAGCTCCAATTACATAAATGCTCTTGAGTTAATAGTCAGAATCACGTTGGGTTTGTGAACTGTGTAAAATAATTTGAGCCCAAAGTTAACTTGGTTTACCAGAAATGAACTCTTGCTTGTAGGAATACACATCCTGGGCTTTAACTCCGTTTTTGAAGGGAAATTCAGAGCAGTGTTCTCATCCATGAAATACACTCTGTTTTAACGCAAGAAGCAAGTTCTTCTTTTGAGTGTCTCCAATACAGCAAGAAACATGAGCATGCCCAGAAAAAAATAACTGTGTTTCCTACTCATATGGACCATACGTAGTTCAACTCTGTTTATGAAACTGATACAAACCACAGCTCCACTTAAATAAAAGCTCTTTAGTTAAGTGTGAGAATCGCGTTGGGTTCGGGAACTGTGTAAAATCATTTGATCCCAAAATTCACAGAGTTTTCCAGAAATGAACCCTTGCTTGTAGGTACACAGATCCTGGGCTTTAACTCCGTTTCTGAAGGGAAATTCAGAGCAGTGTTCTCATCCATGAAATACACTCTGTTTTAACGCAAGAAGCAAGCTCTTCTTTTGAGTGTCTCCAATACAGCAAGAAACATGAGTATGCCCAGAAAATTAACCGTGTTTCCTACTCATATGGACCATATGTAGTTCAACTGTGCTTATGAAACTGATGCAAACCACAGCTCCACTTACATAAATGGTCTTTAGTTAATTGTGAGAATCGCGTTGGGTTCAGGAACTGTGAAAAATCATTTGATCCCAAAATTCACATAGTTTTCCAGAAATGAACTCTTGCTTGTAGGAAGACACAGATCCTGTGGTTTAACTCCGTTTCTGAAGGGAAATGCAGACCAGGGTTCTCATCCCTGGAACACACTCTGTTTTAACGGAAGAAGCAAGCTCTTCTTTCCAGCATCCCTAATACAGCAAGAACCAAGAGCATGCCCAGAATAAAAGAACTGTATTTCCTACTCGTACGGATCATATGTAGTCAACTCTGCTTATGAAACTGATACAAACCACAGCTCCAATTACTTAAATGCTCTTGAGTTAATAGTGAGAATCGCGTTGGGTTCGTGAACTGTGTAAAATAATTTGAGCCCAAAAGTTCACTTGGTTTACCAGAAATGAACTCTTGCTTGTAGGAAGACACAGATCCTTGTCTTTAACTCCGTTTCCGTGGGAAATTCAGAGCAGTGTTCTCATCCATGAAATACATTCTGTTTAACGCAAGAAGCAAGCTCTTCTTTTGAGTGTCTCCAATACAGCAAGAAACATGAGCATGCCCAGAAAATTAACCGTGTTTCCTACTCATATGGACCATATGTAGTTCAACTCTGCTTATGAAACTGATACAAACCACAGCTCCACATACATAAATGGTCTTTAGTTAATTGTGAGAATCGCGTTGGGTTCAGGAACTGTGTAAAATCATTTGAGCCCAAAATTCACTGGGTTTACCAGAAATGAACTCTTGCTTGTAGGAAGACACAGATCCTTGTCTTTAACTCCATTTCCGTGGGCTATTCAGAGCAGTGTTCTCATCCATGAAATACATTCTGTGTTAACGGAAGAAGCTAGCTCTTCTTTCCAGCATCTCTAATACAGCAAGAACCATGAGCATGCCCAGAAAAAAAGAACTGTGTTTCCTACTCATACGGACCATATGTAGTTCAACTCTGCTTATGAAACTGATACAAACCACAGCTCCAATTACATAAATGCTCTTGAGTTAATAGTCAGAATCACGTTGGGTTTGTGAACTGTGTAAAATAATTTGAGCCCAAAATTCACTTGGTTTACCAGAAATGAACTCTTGCTTGTAGGAACACAGATCCTGGGCTTTAACTCCGTTTCTGAAGGGAAATACAGAGCAGTGTTCTCATCCATGAAATACACTCTGTTTTAACGCAAGAAGCAAGCTCTTCTTTTGAGTGTCTCCAATACAGCAAGAAATATGAGCATGCCCAGAAAATTAACCCTGTTTCCTACTCATATGGACCATATGTAGTTCTACTCTGCTTATGAAACTGATACAAACCACAGCTCCACTTACATAAATGGTCTTTAGTTAATTGTGAGAATCGCGTTGGGTTCAGGAACTGTGAAAAATCATTTGATCCCAAAATTCACATAGTTTTCCAGAAATGAACTCTTGCTTGTAGGAAGACACAGATCCTCTGGTTTAACTCCGTTTCTGAGGGCAATTTAAGACCAGTGTTCTCATCCATGGAAAACACTCTGTTTTAACTCAAGAAGCAAGGTCTTCATTCCAGCATCTCTAATACAGCAAGAACCATGAGCATGCCCAGAACAAAAGAACTGTGTTTCCTACTCATATGGACCATATGTAGTTCAACTCCACTTATGTAACTGATAAAAGCCACAGCTCCAATTACATAAATGCTCTTTAGTTAATAGTGAGAATCGCGTTGGGTTCGAGAACTATGTAAAATCATTTGAGCCCAAAATGCAATTGGATTACCAGAAATGAACTCTTGCTTGTAGCAAGACACAAATCCTGTGCATTAACTCCGTTTCTGAAGGGAAATTCAGAGCAGTGTTCTCATCCATGAAATACACACTGTTTTAACACAAAAATCAAGCTCTTCTTTCCAGTGTATCTAATACAGCAGGAACCATGAGAATGCCCAGAAAAAAAGAACTGTATTTCCTACTCATACGGACCATATGTAGTTCAACTCTACTTATGAAACTGATACAAATCACAGCTACACTTACGTAAATTCTCTATAGTTAATTGTATGAATCGGTTTGGGTTCTTGAACTGTGTAAAATCATTTGAGCCAGAAATTGACATAGTTTTCCAAAAATGAACTCTTGCTTGTAGGAAGACACAGATCCTGTGGATTAACTCCGTTTCTGAAGGGAAATTCAGATCAGTGCTCTCATCCATGAAATACACTCTGTTTTAACGCAAGAATCTTGCTCTTCTTTCGAGCGTCTGTAATACAGCAAGAACCATGAGCATGCCCAGAAAAAAAGAACTGTATTTCCTACTCATACGGACCATATGTAGTTCAACTCTGTTTATGAAACTGATACAAACCACAGCTCCACTTAAATAAATGCTCTTTAATTAAGTGTGAGAATTGCGTTGGGTTCGGGAACTCTGTAAAATCATTTGATCCCAAAATTCACATAATTTTCCAGAAATGAACCCTTGCTTGTAGGAAACACAGATCCTGTGGTTTAACTCCGTTTCTGAAGGGAAATTGAGAGCAGTGTTCTCATTCATGGAACACACTGAGTTTTAACGCAATAAGCTTGCTCTTCTTTCCAGCATCTCTAATACAGCAAGAACCATGAGCATGCCCAGAAAAAAAGAACTGTATTTCCTACTCATACAGACCATATGTAGTTCAACTCTACTTATGAAACTGATACAAATCACAGCTCCACTTACGAAAATTCTCTTTAGTTAATTGTAAGAATCGGTTTGGGATCTTGAACTGTGTAAAATCATTTGAGCCCAAAATTCACATAGTTTTCCAGAAATGAACTCTTGCTTGTAGGAAGACACAGATCCTGTGGTTTAACTCCGTTTCTGAAGGGAAATGCAGACCAGGGTTCTCATCCCTGGAACACACTCTGTTTTAACGGAAGAAGCAAGCTCTTCTTTCCAGCATCCCTAATACAGCAAGAACCAAGAGCATGCCCAGAATTAAAGAGCTGTATTTCCTACTCATACGGACCATATGTAGTCAACTCTGCTTATGAAACTGATACAAACCACAGCTCCAATTACTTAAATGCTCTTGAGTTAATAGTGAGAATCGCGTTGGGTTCGTGAACTGTGTAAAATAATTTGAGCCCAAAAGTTCACTTGGTTTACCAGAAATGAACTATTGCTTGTAGGAAGACACAGATCCTTGTCTTTAACTCCGTTTCCGTGGGAAATTCAGAGCAGTGTTCTCATCCATGAAATACATTCTGTTTAACACAAGAAGCAAGCTCTTCTTTTGAGTGTCTCCAATACAGCAAGAAACATGAGCATGCACAGAAAAAAATAACTGTGTTTCCTACTCATATGGACCATATGTAGTTCAACTCTGTTTATGAAACTGATACAAACCACAGCTCCACTTAAATAAATGCTCTTTAGTTAAATGTGAGAATCGCGTTGGGGTCAGGAACTGTGAAAAATCATTTGATACCAAAATTCACATAGTTTTCCAGAAATGAACTCTTGCTTGTAGGAAGACACAGATCCTCTGGTTTAACTCCGTTTCTGAGGGCAAATTAAGACCAGTGTTCTCATCCATGGAAAACACTCTGTTTTAACTCAAGAAGCAAGCTCGTCATTCCAGCAACTCTAATACAGCAAGAACCATGAGCATGCCCAGAACAAAAGAACTGTGTTTCTTACTCATACGGACCATATGTAGTTCAACTCTGCTTATGAAACTGATAAAAATCAAAGCTCCAATTACATAAATGCTCTTGAGTTAATAGTCAGAATCACGTTGGGTTTGTGAACTGTGTAAAATAATTTGAGCCCAAAGTTAACTTGGTTTACCAGAAATGAACTCTTGCTTGTAGGAATACACATCCTGGGCTTTAACTCCGTTTCTGAAGGGAAATTCAGAGCAGTGTTCTCATCCATGAAATACACTCTGTTTTAACGCAAGAAGCAAGCTCTTCTTTTGAGTGTCTCCAATACAGCAAGAAACATGAGTATGCCCAGAAAATTAACCGTGTTTCCTACTCATATGGACCATATGTAGTTCAACTGTGCTTATGAAACTGATGCAAACAACAGCTCCACTTACATAAATGGTCTTTAGTTAATTGTGAGAATCGCGTTGGGTTCAGGAACTGTGAAAAATCATTTGATCCCAAAATTCACATAGTTTTCCAGAAATGAACTCTTGCTTGTAGGAAGACACAGATCCTCTGGTTTAACTCCGTTTCTGAGGGCAAATTAAGACCAGTGTTCTCATCCATGGAAAACACTCTGTTTTAACTCAAGAAGCAAGCTCTTCATTCCAGCATCTCTAATACAGCAAGAACCATGAGCATGCCCAGAACAAAAGAACTGTGTTTCTAACTCATACGGACCATAGGTAGTTCAACTCTGCTTATGAAACTGATAAAAATCACAGCTCCAATTACATAAATGCTCTTGAGTTAATAGTCAGAATCACGTTGGGTTTGTGAACTGTGTAAAATAATTTGAGCCCAAAGTTAACTTGGTTTACCAGAAATGAACTCTTGCTTGTAGGAATACACATCATGGGCTTTAACTCCGTTTTTGAAGGGAAATTCAGAGCAGTGTTCTCATCCATGAAATACACTCTGTTTTAACGCAAGAAGCAAGCTCTTCTTTTGAGTGTCTCCAATACAGCAAGAAACATGAGCATGCCCAGAAAATTAACCGTGTTTCCTATTCATATGGACCATATGTAGTTCAACTCTGCTTATGAAACTGATACAAACCACAGCTCCACTTACATAAATGGTCTTTAGTTAATTGTGAGAATCGCGTTGGGTTCAGTAACTGTGTAAAATCATTTGAGCCCAAAATTCCCATAGTTTTCCAGAAATGAACTCTTGATTGTAGGAAGACACAGATCCTGTGGTTTAACTCCGTTTCTGAAGGGAAATTCAGACCAGGGTTCTCATCCATGGAACACACTCTGTTTTAACGGAAGAAGCAAGCTCTTCTTTCCAGCATCCCTAATACAGCAAGAAACAAGAGCATGCCCAGAAAAAAAGAACTGAGTTTCCTACTCATACGGACCATATGTAGTTCAACTCTGCTTATGAAACTGATACAAACCACAGCTCCAATTACTTAAATGCTCTTGAGTTAATAGTGAGAATCGCGTTGGGTTCGTGAACTGTGTAAAATAATTTGAGCCCAAAGTTCACTTGGTTTACCAGAAATGAACTCTTGCTTGTAGGAAGACACAGATCCTTGTCTTTAACTCCATTTCCGTGGGCTATTCAGAGCAGTGTTCTCATCCATGAAATACATTCTGTGTTAACGGAAGAAGCAAGCTCTTCTTTCCAGCATCTCTAATACAGCAAGAACCATGAGCATGCCCAGAAAAAAAGAACTGTGTTTCCTACTCATACGGACCATATGTAGTTCAACTCTGCTTATGAAACTGATACAAACCCCAGCTCCAATTACCTAAATGCTATTGAGTTAATAGTCAGAATTACGTTGGGTTTGTGAACTGTGTAAAATAATTTGAGCCCAAAATTCACTTGGATTACCAGAAATGAAATCTTTCTTGTAGGAACACAGATCCTGGGCTTTAACTCCATTTCTGAAGGGAAATTCAGAGCAGTGTTCTCATCCATGAAATACACTCCGTTTTAACGCAAGAATCACGCTCTTCTTTCGAGCGTCTTAATACAGCAAGAACCATGAGCATGCCCAGAAAAAAAGAACTGTATTTCCTACTCATACGGACCATATGTAGTTCAACTCTACTTATGAAACTGATACAAATCGCAGCTCCACTTACGTAAATTCTCTTTAGTTAATTGTAAGAATCGGTTTGGGTTCCTGAACTGTGTAAAATCATTTGATCCCAAAATTCACATAGTTTTCCAGAAATGAACTCTTGCTTGTAGGAACACAGATCCTGGGCTTTAACTCCGATTCTGAAGGGAAATTCGGAGCAGTGTTCTCATCCATGAAATACACTCTGTTTTAACCCAAGAAGCAAGCTCTTCTTTTGAGTGTCTCCAATACAGCAAGAAACATGAGCATGCCCAGAAAATTAACCGTGTTTCCTACTCATATGGACCATATGTAGTTCTACTCTGCTTATGAAACTGATACAAACCACAGCTCCACTTACATAAATGGTCTTTAGTTAATTGTGAGAATCGCGTTGGGTTCAGGAACTGTGAAAAATCATTTGATCCCAAAATTCACATAGTTTTCCAGAAATGAACTCTTGCTTGTAGGAAGACACAGATCCTCTGGTTTAACTCCGTTTCTGAGGGCAATTGAAGACCAGTGTTCTCATCCATGGAAAACACTCTGTTTTAACTCAAGAAGCAAGCTCTTCATTCCAGCATCTCTAATACAGCAAGAACCATGAGCATGCCCAGAACAAAAGAACTGTGTTTCCTACTCATATGGACCATATGTAGTTCAACTCCACTTATGAACCTGATAAAAACCACAGCTCCAATTACATAAATGCTCTTTAGTTAATAGTGAGAATCGCGTTGGGTTCGTGAACTATGTAAAATCATTTGAGCCCAAAATGCAATTGGATTACCAGAAATGAACTCTTGCTTGTAGCAAGACACAGATCCTGTGCATTAACTCCGTTTCTGAAGGTAAATTCAGAGCAGTGTTCTCATCCATGAAATACACTCTGTTTTAACGCAAGAATCAAGCTCTTCTTTCTAGCGTCTCTAATACAGCAAGAACCATGAGAATGCCCAGAAAAAAAGAACTGTATTTCCTACTCATACGGACCATATGTAGTTCAACTCTACTTATGAAACTGATACAAATCACAGCTCCACTTATGTAAATTCTCTTTAGATAATTGTAAGAATCGGTTTGGGTTCTTGAACTGTGTAAAATCATTTGAGCCAGAAATTCACATAGTTTTCCAGAAATGAACCCTTGCTTGTAGGTACACAGATCCTGGGCTTTAACTCCGTTTCTGAAGGGAAATTCAGAGCAGTGTTCTCATCCATGAAATACACTCTGTTTTAACGCAAGAAGCAAGCTCTTCTTTTGAGTGTCTCCAATACAGCAAGAAACATGAGTATGCCCAGAAAATTAACCGTGTTTCCTACTCATATGGACCATATGTAGTTCAACTGTGCTTATGAAACTGATACAAACCACAGCTCCACGTACATAAATGGTCTTTAGTTAATTGTGAGAATCGCGTTGGTTTCAGGAACTGTGAAAAATCATTTGATCCCAAAATTCACATAGTTTTCCAGAAATGAACTCTTGGTTGTAGGAAGACACAGATCCTCTGGTTTAACTCCGTTTCTGAGGGCAAATTAAGACCAGTGTTCTCATCCATGGAAAACACTCTGTTTTAACTCAAGAAGCAAGCTCTTCATTCTAGCAACTCTAATACAGCAAGAACCATGAGCATGCCCAGAACAAAAGAACTGTGTTTCTTACTCATACGGACCATATGTAGTTCAACTCTGCTTATGAAACTGATAAAAATCAAAGCTCCAATTACATAAATGCTCTTGAGTTAATAGTCAGAATCACATTGGGTTTGTGAACTGTGTAAAATAATTTGAGCCCAAAGTTAACTTGGTTTACCAGAAATGAACTCTTGCTTGTAGGAATACACATCCTGGGCTTTAACTCCGTTTTTGAAGGGAAATTCAGAGCAGTGTTCTCATCCATGAAATACACTCTGTTTTAACGCAAGAAGCAAGTTCTTCTTTTGAGTGTCTCCAATACAGCAAGAAACATGAGCATGCCCAGAAAAAAATAACTGTGTTTCCTACTCATATGGACCATATGTAGTTCAACTCTGCTTATGAAACTGATACAAACCACAGCTCCACTTACATAAATGGTCTTTAGTTAATTGTGAGAATCGCGTTGGGTTCAGGAACTGTGTAAAATCATTTGAGCCCAAAATTCCCATAGTTTTCCAGAAATGAACTCTTGATTGTAGGAAGACACAGATCCTGTGGTTTAACTCCGTTTCTGAAGCAAAATTCAGACCAGGGTTCTCATCCATGGAACACACTCTGTTTTAACGGAAGAAGCAAGCTCTTCTTTCCAGCATCCCTAATACAGCAAGAACCATGAGCATGCCCAGAATAAAAGAACTGTATTTCCTACTCATACAGACCATATGTAGTTCAACTCTACTTATGAAACTGATACAAATCACAGCTCCACTTATGAAAATTCTCTTTAGTTAATTATAGGAATCGGTTTGGGTTCTTGAACTGTGTAAAATCATTTGAGCCCAAAATTCACATAGTTTTCCAGAAATGAACTCTTGCTTGTAGGAAGACACAGATCCTGTGGTTTAACTCCGTTTCTGAAGGGAAATGCAGACCATGGTTCTCATCCCTGGAACACACTCTGTTTTAACGGAAGAAGCAAGCTCTTCTTTCCAGCATCCCTAATACAGCAAGAACCAAGAGCATGCCCAGAATAAAAGAACTGTATTTCCTACTCATACGGACCATATGTAGTCAACTCTGCTTATGAAACTGATAGAAACCACAGCTCCAATTACTTAAATGCTCTTGAGTTAATAGTGAGAATCGCGTTGGGTTCGTGAACTGTGTAAAATAATTTGAGCCCAAAAGTTCACTTGGTTTACCAGAAATGAACTCTTGCTTGTAGGAAGACACAGATCCTTGTCTTTAACTCCGTTTCCGTGGGAAATTCAGAGCAGTGTTCTCTTCCATGAAATACATTCTGTTTAACGCAAGAAGCAAGCTCTTCTTTTGAGTGTCTCCAATACAGCAAGAAACATGAGCAGGCCCTGAAAAAAAGAACTGTGTTTCATACTCATACGGACCATATGTAGTTCAACTCTGTTTATGAAACTGATACAAACCACAGCTCCACTTAAATAAATGCTCTTTAATTAAGTGTGAGAATTGCGTTTGGTTCGGGAACTCTGTAAAATCATTTCATACCAAAATTCAAATACTTTTCTAGAAATGAACCCTTGCTTGTAGGAAGATTCAGATCTTGTGGTTTAACTCCGTTTCTGAAGGGAAATTCAGAGCAGTGTTCTCATTCATGGAACACACTGAGTTTTAACGCAGGAAGCTAGCTTTTCTTTCCAGCATCTCTTATACAGCAAGAACCATGAGCATGCCCAGAAAAAAAGAACTGTGTTTCCTACTCATAAGGACCATATGTAGTTCAACTCTGCTTATGAAACTGATACAAACCACAGCTCCAATTACATAAATGCTCTTGAGTTAATAGTCAGAATCACGTTGGGTTTGTGAACTGTGTAAAATAATTTGAGCCCAAAATTCACTTGGTTTACCAGAAATGAACTCTTGCTTGTAGGAACACAGATCCTGGGCTTTAACTCCGTTTCCGTGGGAAATACAGAGCAGTGTTCTCATCCATGAAATACACTCTGTTCTAACGCAAGAAGCAAGCTCTTCTTTTGAGTGTCTTCAATACAGCAAGAAATATGAGCATGCCCAGAAAATTAACCGTGTTTCCTACTCATATGGACCATATGTAGTTCTACTCTGCTTATGAAACTGATACAAACCACAGCTCCACTTACATAAATGGTCTTTAGTTAATTGTGAGAATCGCGTTGGGTTCAGGAACTGTGAAAAATCATTTGATCCCAAAATTCACATAGTTTTCCAGAAATGAACTCTTGCTTGTAGGAAGACACAGATCCTCTGGTTTAACTCCGTTTCTGAGGGCAATTTAAGACCAGTGTTCTCATCCATGGAAAACACTCTGTTTTAACTCAAGAAGCAAGCTCTTCATTCCAGCATCTCTAATACAGCAAGAACCATGAGCATGCCCAGAACAAAAGAACTGTGTTTCCTACTCATATGGACCATATGTAGTTCAACTCCACTTATGAAACTGATAAAAACCACAGCTCCAATTACATAAATGCTCTTTAGTTAATAGTGAGAATCGCGTTGGGTTCGAGAACTATGTAAAATCATTTGAGCCCAAAATGCAATTGGATTACCAGAAATGAACTCTTGCTTGTAGCAAGACACAAATCCTGTGCATTAACTCCGTTTCTGAAGGGAAATTCAGAGCAGTGTTCTCATCCATGAAATACACACTGTTTTAACACAAAAATCAAGCTCTTCTTTCCAGTGTATCTAATACAGCAGGAACCATGAGAATGCCCAGGAAAAAAGAACTGTATTTCCTACTCATACGGACCATATGTAGTTCAACTCTACTTATGAAACTGATACAAATCACAGCTGCACTTACGTAAATTCTCTATAGTTAATTGTATGAATCGGTTTGGGTTCTTGAACTGTGTAAAATCATTTGAGCCAGAAATTCACATAGTTTTCCAGAAATGAACTCTTGCTTGTAGGAAGACACAGATCCTGTGGTTTAACTCCGTTTCTGAAGGGAAATTCAGACCAGTGCTCTCATCCATGAAATACACTCTGTTTTAACGCAAGAATCTTGCTCTTCTTTCGAGCGTCTGTAATACAGCAAGAACCATGAGCATGCCCAGAAAAAAAGAACTGTATTTCCTACTCATACGGACCATATGTAGTTCAACTCTGTTTATGAAACTGATACAAACCACAGCTCCACTTAAATAAATGCTCTTTAATTAAGTGTGAGAATTGCGTTGGGTTCGGGAACTCTGTAAAATCATTTGATCCCAAAATTCACATAGTTTTCCAGAAATGAACCCTTGCTTGTAGGAAACACAGATCCTGTGGTTTAACTCCGTTTCTGAAGGGAAATTGAGAGCAGTGTTCTCATTCATGGAACACACTGAGTTTTAACGCAATAAGCTTGCTCTTCTTTCCAGCATCTCTAATACAGCAATAACCAAGAGCATGCCCAGAAAAAAAGAACTGTATTTCCTACTCATACAGACCATATGTAGTTCAACTCTGCTTATGAAACTGATACAAACCACAGCTCCAATTACTTAAATGCTCTTGAGTTAATAGTGAGAATCACGTTGGGTTCGTGAACTGTGTAAAATAATTTGAGCCCAAAGTTCACTTGGTTTACCAGAAATGAACTCTTGCTTGTAGGAAGACACAGATCCTGGGCTTTAACTCCGTTTCCGTGGGATATTCAGAGCAGTGTTCTCATCCATGAAATACATTCTGTTTTAACGCAAGAAGCAAGCTCTTCTTTTGAGTGTCTCCAATACAGCAAGAAACATGAGCATGACCAGAAAAAAAATAACTGTATTTCCTACTCATATGGACCATATGTAGTTCAACTCTGTTTATGAAACTGATACAAACCACAGCTCCACTTAAATAAAAGCTCTTTAGTTAAGTGTGAGAATCGCGTTGGGTTCAGGAACTGTGTAAAATCATTTGAGCCCAAAATTCACATAGTTTTCCAGAAATGAACTCTTGCTTGTAGGAAGACAGAGATCCTGTGCATTAACTCCGTTTCTGAAGGGAAATTCAGAGCAGTGTTCTCATCAATGAAATACACTCTATATTTACGCAAGAATCAAGCTCTTCTTTCCAGCGTCTCTAATACAGCAAGAACCATGAGCATGCCCAGAAAAAAAGAACTGTATTTCCTACTCATATAGACCATATGTAGTTCAACTCTGCTTATGAAACTGATACAAACCACAGCTCCAATTACTTAAATGCTTTGAGTTAATAGTGAGAATCGCGTTGGGTTCGTGAACTGTGTAAAATAATTTGAGCCCAAAGTTCACTTGGTTTTCCAGAAATGAACTCTTGCTTGTAGGAAGACACAGATCCTTTTCTTTAACTCCATTTCCGTGGGCTATTCAGAGCAGTGTTCTCATCCATGAAATACATTCTGTGTTAACGGAAGAAGCAAGCTCTTCTTTCCAGCATCTCTAATACAGCAAGAATCATGAGCATGCCCAGAAAATAAGAACTGTATTTCCTACTCATACGGACCATATGTAGTTCAACTCTGTTTATGAAACTGATACAAACCACAGCTCCACTTAAATAAATGCTCTTTAATTAAGTGTGAGAATTGCATTGGGTTCGGGAACTCTGTAAAATCATTTGATCCCAAAATTCACATAGTTTTCCAGAAATGAACCCTTGCTTGTAGGAAGATTCAGATCCTGTGGTATAACTCCGTTTCTGAAGGGAAATTCAGAGCAGTGTTCTCATTCATGGAACACACTGAGTTTTAACGCAGGAAGCTCGCTCTTCTTTCCAGCATCTCTAATACAGCAAGAACCATGAGCATGCCCAGAAAAAAAGAACTGTGTTTCCTACTCATACGGACCATATGTAGTTCAACTCTGCTTATGAAACTGATACAAACCACAGCTCCAATTACCTAAATGCTATTGAGTTAATAGTCAGAATCACGTTGGGTTTGTGAACTGTGTAAAATAATTTGAGCCCAAAATTCACTTGGATTACCAGAAATGAAATCTTTCTTGTAGGAACACAGATCCTGGGCTTTAACTCCATTTCTGAAGGGAAATTCAGAGCAGTGTTCTCATCCATGAAATACACTCCGTTTTAACGCAAGAATCAAGCTCTTCTTTCGAGCGTCTTAATACAGCAAGAACCATGAGCATGCCCAGAAAAAAAGAACTGTATTTCCTACTCATACGGACCATATGTAGTTCAACTCTACTTATGAAACTGATACAAATCGCAGCTCCACTTATGTAAATTCTCTTTAGTTAATTGTAAGAATCGGTTTGGGTTCTTGAACTGTGTAAAATCATTTGATCCCAAAATTCACATAGTTTTCCAGAAATGAACTCTTGCTTGTAGGAACACAGATCCTGGGCTTTAACTCCGATTCTGAAGGAAAATTCAGAGCAGTGTTCTCATCCATGAAATACACTCTGTTTTATCGCAAGAAGCAAGCTCTTCTTTTGAGTGTCTCCAATACAGCAAGAAACATGAGCATGCCCAGAAAATTAACCGTGTTTCCTACTCATATGGACCATATGTAGTTCTACTCTGCTTATGAAACTGATACAAACCACAGCTCCACTTAAATAAACGCTCTTTAGTTAAATGTGAGAATCGCGTTGGGTTCAGGAACTGTGAAAAATCATTTGATCCCAAAATTCACATAGTTTTCCAGAAATGAACGCTTGCTTGTAGGAAGACACAGATCCTCTGGTTTAACTCCGTTTCTGAGGGCAAATTAAGACCAGTGTTCTCATCCATGGAAAACACTCTGTTTTAACTCAAGAAGCAAGCTCTTCATTCCAGCAACTCTAATACAGCAAGAACCATGAGCATGCCCAGAACAAAAGAACTGTGTTTCTTACTCATACGGACCATATGTAGTTCAACTCTGCTTATGAAACTGATAAAAATCAAAGCTCCAATTACATAAATGCTCTTGAGTTAATAGTCAGAATCACGTTGGGTTTGTGAACTGTGTAAAATAATTTGAGCCCAAAGTTAACTTGGTTTACCAGAAATGAACTCTTGCTTGTAGGAATACACATCCTGGGCTTTAACTCCGTTTTTGAAGGGAAATTCAGAGCAGTGTTCTCATCCATGAAATACACTCTGTTTTAACGCAAGAAGCAAGTTCTTCTTTTGAGTGTCTCCAATACAGCAAGAAACATGAGCATGCCCAGAAAAAAATAACTGTGTTTCCTACTCATATGGACCATACGTAGTTCAACTCTGTTTATGAAACTGATACAAACCACAGCTCCACTTAAATAAAAGCTCTTTAGTTAAGTGTGAGAATCGCGTTGGGTTCGGGAACTGTGTAAAATCATTTGATCCCAAAATTCACAGAGTTTTCCAGAAATGAACCCTTGCTTGTAGGTACACAGATCCTGGGCTTTAACTCCGTTTCTGAAGGGAAATTCAGAGCAGTGTTCTCATCCATGAAATACACTCTGTTTTAACGCAAGAAGCAAGCTCTTCTTTTGAGTGTCTCCAATACAGCAAGAAACATGAGTATGCCCAGAAAATTAACCGTGTTTCCTACTCATATGGACCATATGTAGTTCAACTGTGCTTATGAAACTGATACAAACCACAGCTCCACTTACATAAATGGTCTTTAGTTAATTGTGAGAATCGCGTTGGGTTCAGGAACTGTGAAAAATCATTTGATCCCAAAATTCACATAGTTTTCCAGAAATGAACTCTTGCTTGTAGGAAGACACAGATCCTCTGGTTTAACTCCGTTTCTGAGGGCAAATTAACACCAGTGTTCTCATCCATGGAAAACACTCTGTTTTAACTCAAGAAGCAAGCTCTTCATTCCAGCATCTCTAATACAGCAAGAACCATGAGCATGCCCAGAACAAAAGAACTGTGTTTCTTACTCATACGGACCATAGGTAGTTCAACTCTGCTTATGAAACTGATAAAAATCACAGCTCCAATTACATAAATGCTCTTGAGTTAATAGTCAGAATCACGTTGGGTTTGTGAACTGTGTAAAATAATTTGAGCCCAAAGTTAACTTGGTTTACCAGAAATGAACTCTTGCTTGTAGGAATACACATCCTGGGCTTTAACTCCGTTTTTGAAGGGAAATTCAGAGCAGTGTTCTCATCCATGAAATACACTCTGTTTTAACGCAAGAAGCAAGCTCTTCTTTGTAGTGTCTCCAATACAGCAAGAAACATGAGCATGCCCAGAAAATTAACCGTGTTTCCTACTCATATGGACCATATGTAGTTCAACTCTGCTTAAGAAACTGATACAAACCACAGCTCCACTTACATAAATGGTCTTTAGTTAATTGTGAGAATCGCGTTGGGTTCAGGAACTGTGTAAAATCATTTGAGCCCAAAATTCCCATAGTTTTCCAGAAATGAACTCTTGATTGTAGGAAGACACAGATCCTGTGGTTTAACTCCGTTTCTGAAGGGAAATTCAGACCAGGGTTCTCATCCATGGAACACACTCTGTTTTAACGGAAGAAGCAAGCTCTTCTTTCCAGCATCCCTAATACAGCAAGAAACAAGAGCATGCCCAGAAAAAAAGAACTGTATTTCCTACTCATACGGACCATATGTAGTTCAACTCTGCTTATGAAACTGATACAAACCACAGCTCCAATTACTTAAATGCTCTTGAGTTAATAGTGAGAATCGCGTTGGGTTCGTGAACTGTGTAAAATAATTTGAGCCCAAAGTTCACTTGGTTTACCAGAAATGAACTCTTGCTTGTAGGAAGACACAGAACCTTGTCTTTAACTCCATTTCCGTGGGCTATTCAGAGCAGTGTTCTCATCCATGAAATACATTCTGTGTTAACGGAAGAAGCAAGCTCTTCTTTCCAGCATCTCTAATACAGCAAGAATCATGAGCATGCCCAGAAAATAAGAACTGTATTTCCTACTCATACGGACCATATGTAGTTCAACTCTGTTTATGAAACTGATACAAACCACAGCTCCACTTAAATAAATGCTCTTTAATTAAGTGTGAGAATTGCATTGGGTTCGGGAACTCTGTAAAATCATTTGATCCCAAAATTCACATAGTTTTCCAGAAATGAACCCTTGCTTGTAGGAAGATTCAGATCCTGTGGTATAACTCCGTTTCTGAAGGGAAATTCAGAGCAGTGTTCTCATTCATGGAACACACTGAGTTTTAACGCAGGAAGCTCGCTCTTCTTTCCAGCATCTCTAATACAGCAAGAACCATGAGCATGCCCAGAAAAAAAGAACTGTGTTTCCTACTCATACGGACCATATGTAGTTCAACTCTGCTTATGAAACTGATACAAACCACAGCTCCAATTACCTAAATGCTATTGAGTTAATAGTCAGAATCACGTTGGGTTTGTGAACTGTGTAAAATAATTTGAGCCCAAAATTCACTTGGATTACCAGAAATGAAATCTTTCTTGTAGGAACACAGATCCTGGGCTTTAACTCCATTTCTGAAGGGAAATTCAGAGCAGTGTTCTCATCCATGAAATACACTCCGTTTTAACTCAAGAATCAAGCTCTTCTTTCGAGCGTCTTAATACAGCAAGAACCATGAGCATGCCCAGAAAAAAAGAACTGTATTTCCTACTCATACGGACCATATGTAGTTCAACTCTACTTATGAAACTGATACAAATCGCAGCTCCACTTACGTAAATTCTCTTTAGTTAATTGTAAGAATCGGTTTGGGTTCTTGAACTGTGTAAAATCATTTGATCCCAAAATTCACATAGTTTTCCAGAAATGAACTCTTGCTTGTAGGAACACAGATCCTGGGCTTTAACTCCGATTCTGAAGGGAAATTCAGAGCAGTGTTCTCATCCATGAAATACACTCTGTTTTAACGCAAGAAGCAAGCTCTTCTTTTGAGTGTCTCCAATACAGCAAGAAACATGAGCATGCCCAGAAAATTAACCGTGTTTCCTACTCATATGGACCATATGTAGTTCTACTCTGCTTATGAAACTGATACAAACCACAGCTCCACGTACATAAATGTTCTTTAGTTAATTGTGAGAAACGCGTTGGGTTCAGGAACTGTGAAAAATCATTTGATCCCAAAATTCACATAGTTTTCCAGAAATGAACTCTTGCTTGTAGGAAGACACAGATCCTCTGGTTTAACTCCGTTTCTGAGGGCAAATTAAGACCAGTGTTCTCATCCATGGAAAACACTCTGTTTTAACTCAAGAAGCAATCTCTTCATTCCAGCATCTCTAATACAGCAAGAACCATGAGCATGCCCAGAACAAAAGAACTGTGTTTCTTACTCATGCGGACCATAGGTAGTTCAACTCTGCTTATGAAACTGAAAAAAATCACAGCTCCAATTACATAAATGCTCTTGAGTTAATAGTCAGAATCACGTTGGGTTTGTGAACTGTGTAAAATAATTTGAGCCCAAAATTCACTTGGTTTACCAGAAATGAACTCTTGCTTGTAGGAATACACATCCTGGGCTTTAACTCCGTTTTTGAAGGGAAATTCAGAGCAGTGTTCTCATCCATGAAATACACTCTGTTTTAACGCAAGAAGCAAGCTCTTCTTTTGAGTGTCTCCAATACAGCAAGAAACATGAGCATGCCCAGAAAATTAACTGTGTTTCCTACTCATATGGACCATATGTAGTTCAACTCTGCTTATGAAACTGATACAAACCACAGCTCCACTTACATAAATGGTCTTTAGTTAATTGTGAGAATCGCGTTGGGTTCAGGAACTGTGTAAAATCATTTGAGCCCAAAATTCCCATAGTTTTCCAGAAATGAACTCTTGATTGTAGGAAGACACAGATCCTGTGGTTTAACTCCGTTTCTGAAGCGAAATTCAGACCAGGGTTCTCATCCATGGAACACACTCTGTTTTAACGGAAGAAGCAAGCTCTTCTTTCCAGCATCCCTAATACAGCAAGAAACAAGAGCATGCCCAGAAAAAAAGAACTGTATTTCCTACTCATACGGACCATATGTAGTTCAACTCTGCTTATGAAACTGATACAAACCACAGCTCCAATTACTTAAATGCTCTTGAGTTAATAGTGAGAATCGCGTTGGGTTCGTGAACTGTGTAAAATAATTTGAGCCCAAAGTTCACTTGGTTTACCAGAAATGAACTCTTGCTTGTAGGAACACAGATCCTGGACTTTAACTCCGTTTCTGAAGGGAAATTCAGAGCAGTGTTCTCATTCATGGAACACACTGAGTTTTAACGCAAGAAGCAAGCTCTTCTTTTGAGTGTCTCCAATACAGCAAGAAACATGAGCATGCCCAGAAAATTAACCGTGTTTCCTACTCATATGGACCATATGTAGTTCAACTCTGCTTATGAAACTGATACAAACCACAGCTCCACTTACATAAATGGTCTTTAGTTAATTGTGAGAATCGCGTTGGGTTCAGGAACTGTGAAAAATCATTTGATCCCAAAATTCACATAGTTTTCCAGAAATGAACTCTTGCTTGTAGGAAGACACAGATCCTCTGGTTTAACTCCGTTTCTGAGGGCAATTTAAGACCAGTGTTCTCATCCATGGAAAACACTCTGTTTTAACTCAAGAAGCAAGCTCTTCATTCCAGCATCTCTAATACAGCAAGAACAATGAGCATGCCCAGAACAAAAGAACTGTGTTTCCTACTCATATGGACCATATGTAGTTCAACTCCACTTATGAAACTGATAAAAACCACAGCTCCAATTACATAAATGCTCTTTAGTTAATAGTGAGAATCGCGTTGGGTTCGTGAACTATGTAAAATCATTTGAGCCCAAAATGCAATTGGATTACCAGAAATGAACTCTTGCTTGTAGCAAGACACAGATCCTGTGCATTAACTCCGTTTCTGAAGGGAAATTCAGAGCAGTGTTCTCATCCATGAAATACACTCTGTTTTAACGCAAGAATCAAGCTCTTCTTTCTAGCGTCTCTAATACAGCAGGAACCATGAGAATGCCCAGAAAAAAAAGAACTGTATTTCCTACTCATACGGACCATATGTAGTTCACTCTGCTTATGAAACTGATACAAACCACAGCTCCAATTACTTAAATGCTCTTGAGTTAATACTGAGAATCAAGTTGGGTTCGTGAACTGTGTAAAATAATTTGAGCCCAAAGTTCACTTGGTTTACCAGAAATGAACTCTTGCTTGTAGGAAGACACAGATCCTGGGCTTTAACTCCGTTTCCGTGGGATATTCAGAGCAGTGTTCTCATCCATGAAATACATTCTGTTTTAACGCAAGAAGCAAGCTCTTCTTTTGAGTGTCTCCAATACAGCAAGAAACATGAGTATGCCCAGAAAATTAACCGTGTTTCCTACTCATATGGACCATATGTAGTTCAACTCTGCTTATGAAACTGATACAAACCACAGCTCCACTTACATAAATGGTCTTTAGTTAATTGTGAGAATCGCGTTGGGTTCAGGAACTGTGTAAAATCATTTGAGCCCAAAATTCCCATAGTTTTCCAGAAATGAACTCTTGCTTGTAGGAAGACACAGATCCTGTGGTTTAACTCCGTTTCTGAAGGGAAATTCAGACCAGTGTTCTCATCCATGGAACACACTCTTTTTTAACGGAAGAAGCAAGCTCTTCTTTCCAGCATCCCTAACACTGCAAGAACCAAGAGCATGCCCAGAAAAAAAGAACTGTATTTCCTACTCATATGGACCATACGTAGTTCAACTCTGCTTATGAAACTGATACAAACCACATCTCCAATAACTTAAATGCTCTTGAGTTAATAGTGAGTATCGCGTTGGGTTCGTGAACTGTGCACAATAATTTGAGCCCAAAGTTCACTTGGTTTACCAGAAATGAACTCTTGCTTGTAGGAAGACAGAGATCCTTGTCTTTAACTCCATTTCCATGGGAAATTCAGAGCAGTGTTCTCATTCATGGAACACACTGAGTTTTAATGCAAGAAGCTAGCTCTTCTTTCCAGCATCTCTAATACAGCAAGAACCATGAGCAAGCCCAGAAAAAAGAACTGTGTTTCCTACTCATACGGACCATATGTAGTACAACTCTGCTTGTGAAACTGATACAAACCACAGCTCCAATTACATAAATGCTCTTGAGTTAATAGTCAGAATCACGTTGGGTTTGTGAACTGTGTAAAATAATTTGAGCCCAAAATTCACTTGGTTTACTAGAAATGAACTCTTGCTTGTAGGAACAAAGATCCTGGCCTTTAACTCCGTTTCCAAAGGGAAATTCAGAGCAGTGTTCTCATCCATGAAATACACTCTGTTTTAACGCAAGAAGCAAGCTCTTCTTTTGAGTGTCTCCAATACAGCAAGAAACATGAGCATGCCCAGAAAATTAACCGTGTTTCCTACTCATATGGACCATATGTAGTTCAACTCTGCTTATGAAACTGATACAAACCACAGCTCCACTTACATAAATGGTCTTTAGTTAATTGTGAGAATCGCGTTGGGTTCAGGAACTGTGAAAAATCATTTGATCCCAAAACTCACATAGTTTTCCAGAAATGAACTCTAGCATGTAGGAAGACACAGATCCTGTGGTTTATCTCCGTTTCTGAAGGGAAATTGAGAGCAGTGTTCTCATTCATGGAACACACTGAGTTTTAACGCAAGAAGCTAGCTCTTCTTTCCAGCATCTCTAATACAACAAGAACCATGAGCATGCCCAGAAAAAAAGAACTGTGTTTCCTACTGATACGGACCATATGTAGTTCAACTCTGCTTATGAAACTGATACAAACCATAGCTCCAATTACATAAATGCTCTTGAGTTAATAGTAAGAATCACGTTGGGTTTGTGAACTGTGTAAAATAATTTGAGCCCAAAATTCACTTGGTTTACCAGAAATGAACTCTTGCTTGTAGGAAGACACAGATCCTGGGCTTTAACTCCGTTTCCCTGGGATATTCAGAGCAGTGTTCTCATCCATGAAATATATTCTGTTTTAACGCAAGAAGCAAGCTCTTCTTTTGAGTGTCTCCAATACAGCAAGAAACATGAGCATGACCAGAAAAAAAATAACTGTATTTCCTACTCATATGGACCATACGTAGTTCAACTCTGTTTATGAAACTGATACAAACCACAGCTCCACTTAAATAAAAGCTCCTTAGTTAAGTGTGAGATTCGCGTTGGGTTCAAGAAATGTGTAAAATCATTTGATCCCAAAATTCACATAGTTTTCCAGAAATGAACCCTTGCTTGTAGGAACACAGATCCTGGGCTTTAACTCCGTTTCTGAAGGGAAATTCAGAGCAGTGTTCTCATCCATGAAATACACTCTGTTTTAACACAACAAGCAAGCTCTTCTTTTGAGTGTCTCCAATACAGCAAGAAACATGAGTATGCCCAGAAAATTAACCGTGTTTCCTACTCATATGGACCATATGTAGTTCAACTCTGCTTATGAAACTGATACAAACCACAGCTCCACTTACATAAATGGTCTTTAGTTAATTGTGAGAATCGCGTTGGGTTCAGGAACTGTGTAAAATCATTTGAGCCCAAAATTCCCATAGTTTTCCAGAAATGAACTCTTGCTTGTAGGAAGACAGAGATCATGTGCATTAACTCCGTTTCTGAAGGGAAATTCAGAGCAGTGTTCTCATCCATGAAACACACTCTATTTTTACGCAAGAATCAAGCTCTTCTTTCGAGCGTCTCTAATACAGCAAGAACCATAAGCATGCCCAGAAAAAAAGAACTGTATTTCCTACTCATACGGACCATATGTAGTTCAACTCTACATATGAAACTGATACAAATCACAGCTCCACTTATGAAAATTCTCTTTAGTTAATTGTAACAATCGGTTGGGTTCTTGAACTGTGTAAAATCATTTGAGCCCAAAATTCACATAGTTTTCCAGAAATGAACTCTTGCTTGTAGGAAGACACAGATCCTGTGGTTTAACTCCGTTTCTGAAGGGAAATTCAGACCAGTGTTCTCATCCATGGAACACAATCTTTTTTAACGGAAGAAGCAAGCTCTTCTTTCCAGCATCCCTAACACTGCAAGAACCAAGAGCATGCCCAGAAAAAAAGAACTGTATTTCCTACTCATACGGACCATACGTAGTTCAACTCTGCTTATGAAACTGATACAAACCACATCTCCAATAACTTAAATGCTCTTGAGTTAATAGTGAGAATCGCGTTGGGTTCGTGAACTGTGTAAAATAATTTGAGCCCAAAGTTCACTTGGTTTACCAGAAATGAACTCTTGCTTGTAGGAAGACAGAGATCCTTGTCTTTAACTCCATTTCCGTGGGAAATTCAGAGCAGTGTTCTCATTCATGGAACACACTGAGTTTTAATGCAAGAAGCTAGCTCTTCTTTCCAGCATCTCTAATACAGCAAGAACCATGAGCATGCCCAGAAAATTAACCGTGTTTCCTACTCATATGGACCATATGTAGTTCTACTCTGCTTATGAAACTGATACAAACCACAGCTCCACTTACATAAATGGTCTTTAGTTATTTGTGAGAATCGCGTTGGGTTCAGGAACTGTGAAAAATCATTTGATCCCAAAATTCACATAGTTTTCCAGAAATGAACTCTTGCTTGTAGGAAGACACAGATCCTCTGGTTTAACTCCGTTTCTGAGGGCAATTTAAGACAAGTGTTCTCATCCATGGAAAACACTCTGTTTTAACTCAAGAAGCAAGCTCTTCATTCCAGCATCTCTAATACAGCAAGAACCATGAGCATGCCCAGAACAAAAGAACTGTGTTTCCTACTCATATGGACCATAAGTAGTTCAACTCCACTTATGAAACTGATAAAAACCACAGCTCCAATTACATAAATGCATTTTAGTTAATAGTGAGAATCGCGTTGGGTTTGTGAACTATGTAAAATCATTTGAGCCCAAAATGCAATTGGATTACCAGAAATGAACTCTTGCTTGTAGCAAGACACAGATCCTGTGCATTAATTCCCTTTCTGAAGAGAAATTCAGAGCAGTGTTCTCATCCATGAAATACACTCTGTTTTAACGCAAGAATCAAGCTCTTCTTTCGAGCGTCTGTAATACAGCAAGAACCATGAGCATGCCCAGAAAAAAAGAACTGTATTTCCTACTCATACGGACCATATGTAGTTCAACTCTACTTATGAAACTGATACAAATCACAGCTCCACTTATGTAAATTCTCTTTAGTTAATTGTAAGAATCGGTTTGGGTTCTTGAACTGTGTAAAATCATTTGAGCCAGAAATTCACATAGTTTTCCAGAAATGAACTCTTGCTTGTAGGAAGACACAGATCCTGTGGTTTAACTCCGTTTCTGAAGGGAAATTCAGACCAGTGTTTTCTTCCATGGAACACACTCTGTTTTAACGGAAGAAGCAAGCTCTTCTTTCCAGCATCTCTAATACAGCAAGAACAATGAGCATGCCCAAAACAAAAGAACTGTATTTCTTACTCATACGGACCATATGTAGTTCAACTCTGCTTATGAAACTGATAAAAACCACAGCTCCACGTACATAAATGGTCATTAGTTAATTGTGAGAATCGCGTTGGGTTCAGGAACCGTGTAAAATCATTTGAGCCCAAAGTTAACTTGGTTTACCAGAAATGAACTCTTGCTTGTAGGAATACACATCCTGGGCTTTAACTCCGTTTTTGAAGCGAAATTCAGAGCAGTGTTCTCATCCATGAAATACACTCTGTTTTAACGCAAGAAGCAAGTTCTTCTTTTGAGTGTCTCCAATACAGCAAGAAACATGAGCATGCCCAGAAAAAAATAACTGTGTTTCCTACTCATATGGACCATACGTAGTTCAACTCTGTTTATGAAACTGATACAAACCACAGCTCCACTTAAATAAAAGCTCTTTAGTTAAGTGTGAGAATCGCGTTGGGTTCGGGAACTGTGTAAAATCATTTGATCCCAAAATTCACAGAGTTTTCCAGAAATGAACCCTTGCTTGAAGGTACACAGATCCTGGGCTTTAACTCCGTTTCTGAAGGGAAATTCAGAGCAGTGTTCTCATCCATGAAATACACTCTGTTTTAACGCAAGAAGCAAGCTCTTCTTTTGAGTGTGTCCAATACAGCAAGAAACATGACTATGCCCAGAAAATTAACCGTGTTTCCTACTCATATGGACCATATGTAGTTCAACTGTGCTTATGAAACAGATACAAACCACAGCTCCACGTACATAAATGGTCTTTAGTTAATTGTGAGAATCGCGTTGGGTTCAGGAACTGTGAAAAATCATTTGATCCCAAAATTCACATAGTTTTCCAGAAATGAACTCTTGATTGTAGGAAGACACAGATCCTGTGGTTTAACTCCGTTTCTGAAGCGAAATTCAGACCAGGGTTCTCATCCATGGAACACACTCTGTTTTAACGGAAGAAGCAAGCTCTTCTTTCCAGCATCCCTAATACAGCAAGAAACAAGAGCATGCCCAGAAAAAAAAGAACTGTATTTCCTACTCATACGGACCATATGTAGTTCAACTCTGCTTATGAAACTGATACAAACCACAGCTCCAATTACTTAAATGCTCTTGAGTTAATAGTGAGAATCGCGTTAGGTTCGTGAACTGTGTAAAATAATTTGAGCCCAAAGTTCACTTGGTTTACCAGAAATGAACTCTTGCTTGTAGGAACACAGATCCTGGACTTTAACTCCGTTTCTGAAGGGAAATTCAGAGCAGTGTTCTCATCATGAAATACACTCTGTTTTAACGCAAGAAGCAAGCTCTTCTTTTGAGTGTCTCCAATACAGCAAGAAACATGAGCAGGCCCTGAAAAAAAGAACTGTGTTTCATACTCATACGGACCATATGTAGTTCAACTCTGTTTATGAAACTGATACAAACCACAGCTCCACTTAAATAAATGCTCTTTAATTAAGTGTGAGAATTGCGTTGGGTTCGGGAACTCTGTAAAATCATTTGATCCCAAAATTCACATAGTTTTCCAGAAATGAACCCTTGCTTGTAGGAAGATTCAGATCCTGTGGTTTAACTCCGTTTCCGAAGGGAAATTCAGAGCAGTGTTCTCATTCATGGAACACACTGAGTTTTAACGCAGGAAGCTAGCTCTTCTTTCCAGCATCTCTAATACAGCAAGAACCATGAGCATGCGCAGAAAAAAAGAACTGTGTTTCCTACTCATACGGACCATATGTAGTTCAACTCTGCTTATGAAACTGATACAAACCACAGCTCCAATTACCTAAATGCTCTTGAGTTAATAGTCAGAATCACGTTGGGTTTGTGAACTGTGTAAAATAATGAGCCCAAAATTCACTTGGTTTACCAGAAATGAACTCTTGCTTGTAGGAACACAGATCCTGGGCTTTAACTCCGTTTCTGAAGGGAAATTCAGAGCAGTGTTCTCATCCATGAAATACACTCTGTTTTAACGCAAGAAGCAAGCTCTTCTTTTGAGTGTCTCCAATACAGCAAGAAACATGAGCATGCCCAGAAAATTAACCGTGTTTCCTACTCATATGGACCATATGTAGTTCTACTCTGCTTATGAAACTGATACAAACCACAGCTCCACTTACATAAATGGTCTTTAGTTAATTGTGAGAATCGCGTTGGGTTCAGGAACTGTGAAAAATCATTTGATCCCAAAATTCACATAGTTTTCCAGAAATGAACTCTTGCTTGTAGGAAGACACAGATCCTCTGGTTTAACTCCGTTTCTGAGGGCAATTTAAGACCAGTGTTCTCATCCATGGAAAACACTCTGTTTTAACTCAAGAAGCAAGCTCTTCATTCCAGCATCTCTAATACAGCAAGAACCATGAGCATGCCCAGAACAAAAGAACTGTGTTTCCTACTCATATGGACCATATGCAGTTCAACTCCACTTATGAAACTGATAAAAACCACAGCTCCAATTACATAAATGCTCTTTAGTTAATAGTGAGAATCGCGTTGGGTTCGTGAACTATGTAAAATCATTTGAGCCCAAAATGCAATTGGATTACCAGAAATGAACTCTTGCTTGTAGCAAGACACAGATCCTGTGCATTAATTCCGTTTCTGAAGGGAAATTCAGAGCAGTGTTCTCATCCATGAAATACACTCTGTTTTAACGCAAGAATCAAGCTCTTCTTTCTAGCGTCTCTAATACAGCAGGAACCATGAGAATGCCCAGAAAAAAAGAACTGTATTTCCTACTCATACGGACCATATGTAGTTCAACTCTGCTTATGAAACTGATACAAACCACAGCTCCAATTACCTAAATGCTATTGAGTTAATAGTCAGAATCACGTTGGGTTTGTGAACTGTGTAAAATAATTTGAGCCCAAAATTCACTTGGATTACCAGAAATGAAATCTTTCTTGTAGGAACACAGATCCTGGGCTTTAACTCCATTTCTGAAGGGAAATTCAGAGCAGTGTTCTCATCCATGAAATACACTCCGTTTTAACTCAAGAATCAAGCTCTTCTTTCGAGCGTCTTAATACAGCAAGAACCATGAGCATGCCCAGAAAAAAAGAACTGTATTTCCTACTCATACGGACCATATGTAGTTCAACTCTACTTATGAAACTGATACAAATCGCAGCTCCACTTACGTAAATTCTCTTTAGTTAATTGTAAGAATCGGTTTGGGTTCTTGAACTGTGTAAAATCATTTGATCCCAAAATTCACATAGTTTTCCAGAAATGAACTCTTGCTTGTAGGAACACAGATCCTGGGCTTTAACTCCGATTCTGAAGGGAAATTCAGAGCAGTGTTCTCATCCATGAAATACACTCTGTTTTAACGCAAGAAGCAAGCTCTTCTTTTGAGTGTCTCCAATACAGCAAGAAACATGAGCATGCCCAGAAAATTAACCGTGTTTCCTACTCATATGGACCATATGTAGTTCTACTCTGCTTATGAAACTGATACAAACCACAGCTCCACGTACATAAATGTTCTTTAGTTAATTGTGAGAAACGCGTTGGGTTCAGGAACTGTGAAAAATCATTTGATCCCAAAATTCACATAGTTTTCCAGAAATGAACTCTTGCTTGTAGGAAGACACAGATCCTCTGGTTTAACTCCGTTTCTGAGGGCAAATTAAGACCAGTGTTCTCATCCATGGAAAACACTCTGTTTTAACTCAAGAAGCAATCTCTTCATTCCAGCATCTCTAATACAGCAAGAACCATGAGCATGCCCAGAACAAAAGAACTGTGTTTCTTACTCATGCGGACCATAGGTAGTTCAACTCTGCTTATGAAACTGAAAAAAATCACAGCTCCAATTACATAAATGCTCTTGAGTTAATAGTCAGAATCACGTTGGGTTTGTGAACTGTGTAAAATAATTTGAGCCCAAAATTCACTTGGTTTACCAGAAATGAACTCTTGCTTGTAGGAATACACATCCTGGGCTTTAACTCCGTTTTTGAAGGGAAATTCAGAGCAGTGTTCTCATCCATGAAATACACTCTGTTTTAACGCAAGAAGCAAGCTCTTCTTTTGAGTGTCTCCAATACAGCAAGAAACATGAGCATGCCCAGAAAATTAACCGTGTTTCCTACTCATATGGACCATATGTAGTTCAACTCTGCTTATGAAACTGATACAAACCACAGCTCCACTTACATAAATGGTCTTTAGTTAATTGTGAGAATCGCGTTGGGTTCAGGAACTGTGTAAAATCATTTGAGCCCAAAATTCCCATAGTTTTCCAGAAATGAACTCTTGATTGTAGGAAGACACAGATCCTGTGGTTTAACTCCGTTTCTGAAGCGAAATTCAGACCAGGGTTCTCATCCATGGAACACACTCTGTTTTAACGGAAGAAGCAAGCTCTTCTTTCCAGCATCCCTAATACAGCAAGAAACAAGAGCATGCCCAGAAAAAAAGAACTGTATTTCCTACTCATACGGACCATATGTAGTTCAACTCTGCTTATGAAACTGATACAAACCACAGCTCCAATTACTTAAATGCTCTTGAGTTAATAGTGAGAATCGCGTTGGGTTCGTGAACTGTGTAAAATAATTTGAGCCCAAAGTTCACTTGGTTTACCAGAAATGAACTCTTGCTTGTAGGAACACAGATCCTGGACTTTAACTCCGTTTCTGAAGGGAAATTCAGAGCAGTGTTCTCATTCATGGAACACACTGAGTTTTAACGCAAGAAGCAAGCTCTTCTTTTGAGTGTCTCCAATACAGCAAGAAACATGAGCATGCCCAGAAAATTAACCGTGTTTCCTACTCATATGGACCATATGTAGTTCAACTCTGCTTATGAAACTGATACAAACCACAGCTCCACTTACATAAATGGTCTTTAGTTAATTGTGAGAATCGCGTTGGGTTCAGGAACTGTGAAAAATCATTTGATCCCAAAATTCACATAGTTTTCCAGAAATGAACTCTTGCTTGTAGGAAGACACAGATCCTCTGGTTTAACTCCGTTTCTGAGGGCAATTTAAGACCAGTGTTCTCATCCATGGAAAACACTCTGTTTTAACTCAAGAAGCAAGCTCTTCATTCCAGCATCTCTAATACAGCAAGAACAATGAGCATGCCCAGAACAAAAGAACTGTGTTTCCTACTCATATGGACCATATGTAGTTCAACTCCACTTATGAAACTGATAAAAACCACAGCTCCAATTACATAAATGCTCTTTAGTTAATAGTGAGAATCGCGTTGGGTTCGTGAACTATGTAAAATCATTTGAGCCCAAAATGCAATTGGATTACCAGAAATGAACTCTTGCTTGTAGCAAGACACAGATCCTGTGCATTAACTCCGTTTCTGAAGGGAAATTCAGAGCAGTGTTCTCATCCATGAAATACACTCTGTTTTAACGCAAGAATCAAGCTCTTCTTTCTAGCGTCTCTAATACAGCAGGAACCATGAGAATGCCCAGAAAAAAAAGAACTGTATTTCCTACTCATACGGACCATATGTAGTTCAACTCTGCTTATGAAACTGATACAAACCACAGCTCCAATTACTTAAATGCTCTTGAGTTAATACTGAGAATCAAGTTGGGTTCGTGAACTGTGTAAAATAATTTGAGCCCAAAGTTCACTTGGTTTACCAGAAATGAACTCTTGCTTGTAGGAAGACACTGATCCTGGGCTTTAACTCCGTTTCCATGGGATATTCAGAGCAGTGTTCTCATCCATGAAATACATTCTGTTTTAACGCAAGAAGCAAGCTCTTCTTTTGAGTGTCTCCAATACAGCAAGAAACATGAGTATGCCCAGAAAATTAACCGTGTTTCCTACTCATATGGACCATATGTAGTTCAACTCTGCTTATGAAACTGATACAAACCACAGCTCCACTTACATAAATGGTCTTTAGTTAATTGTGAGAATCGCGTTGGGTTCAGGAACTGTGTAAAATCATTTGAGCCCAAAATTCCCATAGTTTTCCAGAAATGAACTCTTGCTTGTAGGAAGACAGAGATCATGTGCATTAACTCCGTTTCTGAAGGGAAATTCAGAGCAGTGTTCTCATCCATGAAACACACTCTATTTTTACGCAAGAATCAAGCTCTTCTTTCGAGCGTCTCTAATACAGCAAGAACCATAAGCATGCCCAGAAAAAAAGAACTGTATTTCCTACTCATACGGACCATATGTAGTTCAACTCTGTTTATGAAACTGATACAAACCACAGCTCCACTTAAATAAAAGCTCCTTAGTTAAGTGTGAGATTCGCGTTGGGTTCAAGAAATGTGTAAAATCATTTGATCCCAAAATTCACATAGTTTTCCAGAAATGAACCCTTGCTTGTAGGAACACAGATCCTGGGCTTTAACTCCGTTTCTGAAGGGAAATTCAGAGCAGTGTTCTCATCCATGAAATACACTCTGTTTTAACACAACAAGCAAGCTCTTCTTTTGAGTGTCTCCAATACAGCAAGAAACATGAGTATGCCCAGAAAATTAACCGTGTTTCCTACTCATATGGACCATATGTAGTTCAACTCTGCTTATGAAACTGATACAAACCACAGCTCCACTTACATAAATGGTCTTTAGTTAATTGTGAGAATCGCGTTGGGTTCAGGAACTGTGTAAAATCATTTGAGCCCAAAATTCCCATAGTTTTCCAGAAATGAACTCTTGCTTGTAGGAAGACAGAGATCATGTGCATTAACTCCGTTTCTGAAGGGAAATTCAGAGCAGTGTTCTCATCCATGAAACACACTCTATTTTTACGCAAGAATCAAGCTCTTCTTTCGAGCGTCTCTAATACAGCAAGAACCATAAGCATGCCCAGAAAAAAAGAACTGTATTTCCTACTCATACGGACCATATGTAGTTCAACTCTACATATGAAACTGATACAAATCACAGCTCCACTTATGAAAATTCTCTTTAGTTAATTGTAACAATCGGTTGGGTTCTTGAACTGTGTAAAATCATTTGAGCCCAAAATTCACATAGTTTTCCAGAAATGAACTCTTGCTTGTAGGAAGACACAGATCCTGTGGTTTAACTCCGTTTCTGAAGGGAAATTCAGACCAGTGTTCTCATCCATGGAACACAATCTTTTTTAACGGAAGAAGCAAGCTCTTCTTTCCAGCATCCCTAACACTGCAAGAACCAAGAGCATGCCCAGAAAAAAAGAACTGTATTTCCTACTCATACGGACCATACGTAGTTCAACTCTGCTTATGAAACTGATACAAACCACATCTCCAATAACTTAAATGCTCTTGAGTTAATAGTGAGAATCGCGTTGGGTTCGTGAACTGTGTAAAATAATTTGAGCCCAAAGTTCACTTGGTTTACCAGAAATGAACTCTTGCTTGTAGGAAGACAGAGATCCTTGTCTTTAACTCCATTTCCGTGGGAAATTCAGAGCAGTGTTCTCATTCATGGAACACACTGAGTTTTAATGCAAGAAGCTAGCTCTTCTTTCCAGCATCTCTAATACAGCAAGAACCATGAGCATGCCCAGAAAATTAACCGTGTTTCCTACTCATATGGACCATATGTAGTTCTACTCTGCTTATGAAACTGATACAAACCACAGCTCCACTTACATAAATGGTCTTTAGTTATTTGTGAGAATCGCGTTGGGTTCAGGAACTGTGAAAAATCATTTGATCCCAAAATTCACATAGTTTTCCAGAAATGAACTCTTGCTTGTAGGAAGACACAGATCCTCTGGTTTAACTCCGTTTCTGAGGGCAATTTAAGACAAGTGTTCTCATCCATGGAAAACACTCTGTTTTAACTCAAGAAGCAAGCTCTTCATTCCAGCATCTCTAATACAGCAAGAACCATGAGCATGCCCAGAACAAAAGAACTGTGTTTCCTACTCATATGGACCATAAGTAGTTCAACTCCACTTATGAAACTGATAAAAACCACAGCTCCAATTACATAAATGCATTTTAGTTAATAGTGAGAATTGCGTTGGGTTTGTGAACTATGTAAAATCATTTGAGCCCAAAATGCAATTGGATTACCAGAAATGAACTCTTGCTTGTAGCAAGACACAGATCCTGTGCATTAATTCCCTTTCTGAAGAGAAATTCAGAGCAGTGTTCTCATCCATGAAATACACTCTGTTTTAACGCAAGAATCAAGCTCTTCTTTCGAGCGTCTGTAATACAGCAAGAACCATGAGCATGCCCAGAAAAAAAGAACTGTATTTCCTAGTCATACGGACCATATGTAGTTCAACTCTACTTATGAAACTGATACAAATCACAGCTCCACTTATGTAAATTCTCTTTAGTTAATTGTAAGAATCGGTTTGGGTTCTTGAACTGTGTAAAATCATTTGAGCCAGAAATTCACATAGTTTTCCAGAAATGAACTCTTGCTTGTAGGAAGACACAGATCCTGTGGTTTAACTCCGTTTCTGAAGGGAAATTCAGACCAGTGTTTTCTTCCATGGAACACACTCTGTTTTAACGGAAGAAGCAAGCTCTTCTTTCCAGCATCTCTAATACAGCAAGAACAATGAGCATGCCCAAAACAAAAGAACTGTATTTCTTACTCATACGGACCATATGTAGTTCAACTCTGCTTATGAAACTGATAAAAACCACAGCTCCACGTACATAAATGGTCATTAGTTAATTGTGAGAATCGCGTTGGGTTCAGGAACCGTGTAAAATCATTTGAGCCCAAAGTTAACTTGGTTTACCAGAAATGAACTCTTGCTTGTAGGAATACACATCCTGGGCTTTAACTCCGTTTTTGAAGCGAAATTCAGAGCAGTGTTCTCATCCATGAAATACACTCTGTTTTAACGCAAGAAGCAAGTTCTTCTTTTGAGTGTCTCCAATACAGCAAGAAACATGAGCATGCCCAGAAAAAAATAACTGTGTTTCCTACTCATATGGACCATACGTAGTTCAACTCTGTTTATGAAACTGATACAAACCACAGCTCCACTTAAATAAAAGCTCTTTAGTTAAGTGTGAGAATCGCGTTGGGTTCGGGAACTGTGTAAAATCATTTGATCCCAAAATTCACAGAGTTTTCCAGAAATGAACCCTTGCTTGAAGGTACACAGATCCTGGGCTTTAACTCCGTTTCTGAAGGGAAATTCAGAGCAGTGTTCTCATCCATGAAATACACTCTGTTTTAACGCAAGAAGCAAGCTCTTCTTTTGAGTGTCTCCAATACAGCAAGAAACATGACTATGCCCAGAAAATTAACCGTGTTTCCTACTCATATGGACCATATGTAGTTCAACTGTGCTTATGAAACAGATACAAACCACAGCTCCACGTACATAAATGGTCTTTAGTTAATTGTGAGAATCGCGTTGGGTTCAGGAACTGTGAAAAATCATTTGATCCCAAAATTCACATAGTTTTCCAGAAATGAACTCTTGATTGTAGGAAGACACAGATCCTGTGGTTTAACTCCGTTTCTGAAGCGAAATTCAGACCAGGGTTCTCATCCATGGAACACACTCTGTTTTAACGGAAGAAGCAAGCTCTTCTTTCCAGCATCCCTAATACAGCAAGAAACAAGAGCATGCCCAGAAAAAAAAGAACTGTATTTCCTACTCATACGGACCATATGTAGTTCAACTCTGCTTATGAAACTGATACAAACCACAGCTCCAATTACTTAAATGCTCTTGAGTTAATAGTGAGAATCGCGTTAGGTTCGTGAACTGTGTAAAATAATTTGAGCCCAAAGTTCACTTGGTTTACCAGAAATGAACTCTTGCTTGTAGGAACACAGATCCTGGACTTTAACTCCGTTTCTGAAGGGAAATTCAGAGCAGTGTTCTCATCATGAAATACACTCTGTTTTAACGCAAGAAGCAAGCTCTTCTTTTGAGTGTCTCCAATACAGCAAGAAACATGAGCAGGCCCTGAAAAAAAGAACTGTGTTTCATACTCATACGGACCATATGTAGTTCAACTCTGTTTATGAAACTGATACAAACCACAGCTCCACTTAAATAAATGCTCTTTAATTAAGTGTGAGAATTGCGTTGGGTTCGGGAACTCTGTAAAATCATTTGATCCCAAAATTCACATAGTTTTCCAGAAATGAACCCTTGCTTGTAGGAAGATTCAGATCCTGTGGTTTAACTCCGTTTCCGAAGGGAAATTCAGAGCAGTGTTCTCATTCATGGAACACACTGAGTTTTAACGCAGGAAGCTAGCTCTTCTTTCCAGCATCTCTAATACAGCAAGAACCATGAGCATGCGCAGAAAAAAAGAACTGTGTTTCCTACTCATACGGACCATATGTAGTTCAACTCTGCTTATGAAACTGATACAAACCACAGCTCCAATTACCTAAATGCTCTTGAGTTAATAGTCAGAATCACGTTGGGTTTGTGAACTGTGTAAAATAATGAGCCCAAAATTCACTTGGTTTACCAGAAATGAACTCTTGCTTGTAGGAACACAGATCCTGGGCTTTAACTCCGTTTCTGAAGGGAAATTCAGAGCAGTGTTCTCATCCATGAAATACACTCTGTTTTAACGCAAGAAGCAAGCTCTTCTTTTGAGTGTCTCCAATACAGCAAGAAACATGAGCATGCCCAGAAAATTAACCGTGTTTCCTACTCATATGGACCATATGTAGTTCTACTCTGCTTATGAAACTGATACAAACCACAGCTCCACTTACATAAATGGTCTTTAGTTAATTGTGAGAATCGCGTTGGGTTCAGGAACTGTGAAAAATCATTTGATCCCAAAATTCACATAGTTTTCCAGAAATGAACTCTTGCTTGTAGGAAGACACAGATCCTCTGGTTTAACTCCGTTTCTGAGGGCAATTTAAGACCAGTGTTCTCATCCATGGAAAACACTCTGTTTTAACTCAAGAAGCAAGCTCTTCATTCCAGCATCTCTAATACAGCAAGAACCATGAGCATGCCCAGAACAAAAGAACTGTGTTTCCTACTCATATGGACCATATGTAGTTCAACTCCACTTATGAAACTGATAAAAACCACAGCTCCAATTACATAAATGCTCTTTAGTTAATAGTGAGAATCGCGTTGGGTTCGTGAACTATGTAAAATCATTTGAGCCCAAAATGCAATTGGATTACCAGAAATGAACTCTTGCTTGTAGCAAGACACAGATCCTGTGCATTAATTCCGTTTCTGAAGGGAAATTCAGAGCAGTGTTCTCATCCATGAAATACACTCTGTTTTAACGCAAGAATCAAGCTCTTCTTTCTAGCGTCTCTAATACAGCAGGAACCATGAGAATGCCCAGAAAAAAAGAACTGTATTTCCTACTCATACGGACCATATGTAGTTCAACTCTACTTATGAATCTGATACAAATCACAGCTCCACTTACGTAAATTCTCTTTAGTTAATTGTAAGAATCGGTTTGGGTTCTTGAACTGTGTAAAATCATTTGAGCCAGAAATTCACATAGTTTTCCAGAAATGAACTCTTGCTTGTAGGAAGACACAGATCCTGTGGTTTAACTCCGTTTCTGAAGGGAAATTCAGACCTGTGTTCTCATCCATGGAACACACTCTGTTTTAACGGAAGAAGCAAGCTCTTCTTTCCAGCATCTCTAATACAGCAAGAAAAATGAGCATGCCCAAAACAAAAGAACTGTATTTCCTACTCATACGGACCATATGTAGTTCAACTCTGCTTATGAAACTGATAAAAACCACAGCTCCACTTACATAAAGGGTCTTTAGTTAATTGTGAGAATCACGTTGGGTTCAGGAACTGTGTAAAATCATTTGAGCCCAAAATTCACAAAGTTTTCCAGAAATGAACCCTTGCTTGTAGGAAACACAGATCCTGTGGTTTAACTCCATTTCTGAAGGGAAATTGAGAGCAGTGTTCTCATTCATGGAACACACTGAGTTTTAACGCAAGAGGCTTGCTCTTCTTTCCAGCATCTCTAATACAGCAATAACCAAGAGCATGCCCAGAAAAAAAGAACTGTATTTCCTACTCATACGGACCATATGTAGTTCAACTCTGCTTATGAAACTGATACAAACCACAGCTCCAATTACTTAAATGCTCTTGAGTTAATAGTGAGAATCAAGTTGGGTTCGTGAACTGTGTAAAATAATTTGAGCCCAAAGTTCACTTGGTTTACCAGAAATGAACTCTTGCTTGTAGGAAGACACAGATCCTGGGCTTTAACTCCGTTTCCGTGGGATATTCAGAGCAGTGTTCACATCCATGAAATACATGCTGTTTTAACGCAAGAAGCAAGCTCTTCTTTTGAGTGTCTCCAATACAGCAAGAAACATGAGCATGACCAGAAAAAAAATAACTGTATTTCCTACTCATATGGACCATACGTAGTTCAACTCTGTTTATGAAACTGATACAAACCACAGCTCCACTTAAATAAAAGCTCCTTAGTTAAGTGTGAGATTCGCGTTGGGTTCGAGAACTGTGTTAAATCATTTGATCCCAAAATTCACAAAGTTTTCCAGAAATGAACCCTTGCTTGTAGGAACACAGATCCTGGGCTTTAACTCCGTTTCTGAAGGGAAATTCAGAGCAGTGTTCTCATCCATGAAATACACTCTGTTTTAATGCAACAAGCAAGCTCTTCTTTTGAGTGTCTCCAATACAGCAAGAAACATGAGTATGCCCAGAAAATTAACCGTGTTTCCTACTCATATGGACCATATGTAGTTCAACTCTGCTTATGAAACTGATACAAACCACATCTCCAATAACTTAAATGCTCTTGAGTTAATAGTGAGAATCGCGTTGGGTTCGTGAACTGTGTAAAATAATTTGAGCCCAAAGTTCACTTGGTTTACCAGAAATGAACTCTTGCTTGTAGGAAGACACAGATCCTTGTCTTTAACTCCATTTCCGTGGGAAATTCAGAGCAGTGTTCTCATTCATGGAACACACTGAGTTTTAATGCAAGCATCTAGCTCTTCTTTCCAGCATCTCTAATACAGCAAGAACCATGAGCAAGCCCAAAAAAAGAACTGAGTTTCCTACTCATACGGACCATATGTAGTACAACTCTGCTTATGAAACTGATACAAACCACAGCTCCAATTACATAAATGCTCTTGAGTTAATAGTCAGAATCACGTTGGGTTTGTGAACTGTGTAAAATAATTTGAGCCCAAAATTCACTTGGTTTACTAGAAATGAACTCTTGCTTGTAGGAACAAAGATCCTGGCCTTTAACTCCGTTTCCAAAGGGAAATTCAGAGCAGTGTTCTCATCCATGAAATACACTCTGTTTTAACGCAAGAAGCAAGCTCTTCTTTTGAGTGTCTCCAATACAGCAAGAAACATGAGCATACCCAGAAAATTAACCGTGTTTCCTACTCATATGGACCATATGTAGTTCAACTCTGCTTATGAAACTGATACAAACCACAGCTCCACTTACATAAATGGTCTTTAGTTAATTGTGAGAATCGCGTTGGGTTCAGGAACTGTGAAAAATCATTTGATCCCAAAATTCACATAGTTTTCCAGAAATGAACCCTAGCATGTAGGAAGACACAGATCCTGTGGTTTATCTCCGTTTCTGAAGGGAAATTGAGAGCAGTGTTCTCATTCATGGAACACACTGAGTATTAACGCAAGAAGCTAGCTCTTCTTTCCAGCATCTCTAATACAGCAAGAACCATGAGCATGCCCAGAAAAAAGAACTGTGTTTCCTACTCATACGGACCATATGTAGTTCAACTCTGCTTATGAAACTGATACAAACCACAGCTCCAATTACATAAATGCTCTTGAGTTAATAGTCAGAATCACGCTGGGTTTGTGAACTGTGTAAAATAATTTGAGCCCAACATTCACTTGGTTTACCAGAAATGAACTGTTGCGTGTAGGAACACAGATCCTGGGCTTTAACTCCGTTTCCAAAGGGAAATTCAGAGCAGTGTTCTCATCCATGAAATACACTCTGTTTTAACGCAAGAAGCAAGCTCTTCTTTTGAGTGTCTCCAATACAGCAAGAAACATGAGCATGCCCAGAAAATTAACCGTGTTTCCTACTCATATGGACCATATGTAGTTCAACTCTGCTTATGAAACTGATACAAACCACAGCTCCACGTACATAAATGGTCTTTAGTTAATTGTGAGAATCGCGTTGGGTTCAGGAACTGTGAAAAATCATTTGATCCCAAAATTCACATAGTTTTCCAGAAATGAACTCTTGCTTGTAGGAAGACACAGATCCTCTGGTTTAACTCCGTTTCTGAGGGCAATTTAAGACCAGTGTTCTCATCCATGGAAAACACTCTGTTTTAACTCAAGAAGCAAGCTCTTCATTCCAGCATCTCTAATACAGCAAGAACCATGAGCAGGCCCTGAAAAAAAGAACTGTGTTTCCTACTCATACGGACCATATGTAGTTCAACTCTGTTTATGAAACTGATACAAACCACAGCTCCATTTAAATAAATGCTCGTTAATTAAGTGTGAGAATTGCGTTGGGTTCGGGAACTCTGTAAAATCATTTGATCCCAAAATTCACATAGTTTTCCAGAAATGAACCCTTGCTTGTAGGAAGACACAGATCCTGTGGTTTAACTCCGTTTCTGAAGGGAAATTCAGAGCAGTGCTCTCATTCATGGAACACACTGAGTTTTAACGCAAGAAGCTAGCTCTTCTTTCCAGCATCTCTAATACAGCAAGAACCATGAGCATGCCCAGAAAAAAAGAAATGTGTTTCCTACTCATACGGACCATATGCAGTTCAACTCTGCTTATGAAACTGATACAAACCACAGCTCCAATTACATAAATGCTCTTGAGTTAATAGTCAGAATCACGTTGGGTTTGTGAACTGTGTAAAATAATTTGAGCCCAAAATGCACTTGGTTTGCCAGAAATGAACTCTTGCTTGTAGGAACACAGATCCTGGGCTTTAACTCCGTTTTTGAAGGGAAATTCAGAGCAGTGTTCTCATCCATGAAATACACTCCGTTTTAACGCAAGAATCAAGCTCTTCTTTCGAGTGTCTTAATACAGCAAGAACCATGAGCTTGCCCAGAAAAAAAGAACTGTATTTCCTACTCATATGGACCATATATAGTTCAACTCTACTTATGAAACTGATACAAATCACAGCTCCACTTACGTAAATTCTGTTTAGTTAATTGTAAGAATCGGTTTGGGTTCTTGAACTGTGTAAAATCATTTGATCCCAAAATTCACATAGTTTTCCAGAAATGAACTCTTGCTTGTAGGAAGACACAGATCCTGGGCTTTAACTCCGTTTCTGAAGGGAAATTCAGAGCAGTGTTCTCATCCATGAAATACACTCTGTTTTAACGCAAGAAGCAAGCTCTTCTTTTGAGTGTCTCCAATACAGCAAGAAACATGAGCATGCCCAGAAAATTAACCGTGTTGCCTACTCATATGGACTATATGTAGTTCAACTCTGCTTATGAAACTGATACAAACCACAGCTCCACGTACATAAATGGTCTTTAGTTAATTGTGAGAATCGCGTTGGGTTCAGGAACTGTGAAAAATCATTTGATCCCAAAATTCACATAGTTTTCCAGAAATGAACTCTTGCTTGTAGGAAGACACAGATCCTCTGGTTTAACTCCGTTTCTGAGGGCAATTTAAGACCAGTGTTCTCATCCATGGAAAACACTCTGTTTTAACTCAAGAAGCAAGCTCTTCATTCCAGCATCTCTAATACAGCAAGAACCATGAGCAGGCCCTGAAAAAAAGAACTGTGTTTCCTACTCATACGGACCATATGTAGTTCAACTCTGTTTATGAAACTGATACAAACCACAGCTCCATTTAAATAAATGCTCGTTAATTAAGTGTGAGAATTGCGTTGGGTTCGGGAACTCTGTAAAATCATTTGATCCCAAAATTCACATAGTTTTCCCGAAATGAACTCTTGCTTGTAGGAAGACACAGATCCTCTGGTGTAACTCCGTTTCTCAGGGCAATTTAAGACCAGTGTTCTCATCCATGGAAAACAGTCTATTTTAACTCAAGAAGCAAGCTCTTCATTCCAGCATCTCTAATACAGCAAGAACCATGAGCATGCCCAGAACAAAAGAACTGTGTTTCTTACTCATACGCATCATATGTAGTTCAACTCTGCTTATGAAACTGATAAAAATCACAGCTCCAATTACATAAATGCTCTTGAGTTAATAGTCAGAATCACGTTGGGTTTGTAAACTGTGTAAAATAATTTGAGCCCAAAATTCACTTGGTTTACTAAAAATGAACTCTTGCTTGTAGGAACAAAGATCCTGGCCTTTAACTCCGTTTCCAAAGGGAAATTCAGAGCAGTGTTCTCATCCATGAAATACACTCTGTTTTAACGCAAGAAGCAAGTTCTTCTTTTGAGTGTCTCCAATACAGCAAGAAACATGAGCATGCCCAGAAAAAAATAACTGTGTTTCCTACTCATATGGACCATACGTAGTTCAACTCTGTTTATGAAACTGATACGAACCACAGCTCCACTTAAATAAAAGCTCTTTAGTTAAGTGTGAGAATCGCGTTGGGTTCGGGAACTGTGTAAAATCATTTGATCCCAAAATTCACATAGTTTTCCAGAAATGAACCCTTGCTTGAAGGTACACAGATCCTGGGCTTTAACTCGGTTTCTGAAGGGAAATTCAGAGCAGTGTTCTCATCCATGAAATACACTCTGTTTTAACGCAAGAAGCAAGCTCTTCTTTTGAGTGTCTCCAATACAGCAAGAAACATGAGTATGCCCAGAAAATTAACCGTGTTTCCTACTCATATGGACCATATGTAGTTCAACTGTGCTTATGAAACTGATACAAACCACAGCTCCACGTACATAAATGGTCTTTAGTTAATTGTGAGAATCGCGTTGGGTTCAGGAACTGTGAAAAATCATTTGATCCCAAAATTCACATAGTACTCCAGAAATGAACTCTTGCTTGTAGGAAGACACAGATCCTCTGGTTTAACTCCGTTTCTGAGGGCAAATTAAGACCAGTGTTCTCATCCATGGAAAACACTCTGTTTTAACTCAAGAAGCAAGATCTTCATTCCAGCATCTCTAATACAGCAAGAACCATGAGCATGCCCAGAACAAAAGAACTGTGTTTCTTACTCATACGGACCATATGTAGTTCAACTCTGCTTATGAAACTGATAAAAATCACAGCTCCAATTACATAAATGCTCTTGAGTTAATAGTCAGAATCACGTTGGGTTTGTGAACTGTGTAAAATAATTTGAGCCCAAAATTCACTTGGTTTACCAGAAATGAACTCTTGCTTGTAGGAATACACATCCTGGGCTTTAACTCCGTTTTTGAAGGGAAATTCAGAGCAGTGTTCTCATCCATGAAATACACTCTGTTTTAACGCAAGAAGCAAGCTCTTCCTTTGAGTGTCTCCAATACAGCAAGAAACATGAGCATGCCCAGAAAATTAACCGTGTTTCCTACTCATAAGGACCATATGTAGTTCAACTCTGCTTATGAAACTGATACAAACCACAGCTCCACTTAAATAAAAGCTCCTTAGTTAAGTGTGAGAATCGCGTTGGGTTCGGGAACTGTGTAAAATCATTTGACCCCAAAATTCACATAGTTTTCCAGAAATGAACCCTTGCTTGTAGGAACCCAGATCCTGGGCTTTAACTCGGTTTCTGAAGGGAAATTCAGAGCAGTGTTCTCATCCATGAAATACACTCTATTTTTACGCAAGAATCAAGCTCTTCTTTCGAGCGTCTCTAATACAGCTAGAACCATGAGCATGCCCAGAAAAAAAGAACTCTATTTCCTACTCATACGGACCATATGTAGTTCAACTCTACTTATGAAACTGATACAAATCACAGCTCCACTTATGAAAATTCTCTTTATTTAATTGTAACAATCGGTTTGGGTTCTTGAACTGTGTAAAATCATTTGAGCCCAAAATTCACATAGTTTTCCAGAAATGAACTCTTGCTTGTAGGAAGACATAGATCCTGTGGTTTAACTCCGTTTCTGAAGGGAAATTCAGACCAGTGTTCTCATCCATGGAACACACTCTGTTTTAACGGAAGAATCAAGCTCTTCTTTCCAGCATCTCTAATACTGCCAGAACAATGAGCATGCCCAAAACAAAAGAACTGTATTTCCTACTCATACGTACCATATGTAGTTCAACTCTGCTTATTAAACTGATAAAAACCACAGATCCACGTACATAAATGGTCTTTAGTTAATTGTGAGAATTGCGTTGGGTTCAGGAACTGTGTAAAATCATTTGAGCCCAAAATTCACATAGTTTTCCAGAAATGAACTCTTGCTTGTAGGAAGACACTGATCCTGTGCATTAACTCCGTTTCTGAAGGGAAATTCAGAGCAGTGTTCTCATTAATGGAACACACTGAGTTTTAACGCAAGAAGCTAGCTCTTCTTTCCAGCATCTCTAATACAGCAAGTACCATGAGCATGCCCAGAAAAAAGAACTGTGTTTCCTACTCATACGGACCATATGTAGTTCAACTCTGCTTATGAAACTGATACAAACCACAGCTCCAATTACATAAATGCTCTTGAGTTAATAGTCAGAATCACGTTGGGTTTGTGAACTGTGTAAAATACTTTGAGCCCAAAATTCACTTGGTTTACCAGAAATGAACTCTTGCTTGTAGGAACACAGATCCTGGGCTTTAACTCCGTTTCTGAAGGGAAATTCAGAGCAGTGTTCTCATCATGAAATACACTCTGTTTTAACGCAAGAAGCAAGCTCTTCTTTTGAGTGTCTCCAATACAGCAAGAAACATGAGCATGCCCAGAAAATTAACCGTGTTTCCTACTCATTTGGACCATATGTAGTTCAACTCTGCTTATGAAACTGATACAAACCACAGCTCCACGTACATAAATGGTCTTTAGTTAATTGTGAGAATCGCGTTGGGTTCAGGAACTGTGAAAAATCATTTGAACCCAAAATTCACATAGTTTTCCAGAAAAGAACTCTTGCTTGTAGGAAGACACAGATCCTCTGGTTTAACTCTGTTTCTGAGGGCAATTTAAGACCAGTGTTCTCATCCATGGAAAACACTCTGTTTTAACTCAAGAAGCAAGCTCTTCATTCCAGCATCTCTAATACAGCAAGAACCAAGAGCATGCCCAGAACAAAAGAACTGTGTTTCCTACTCATATGGACCATATGTAGTTCAACTCTGCTTATGAAACTGATAAAAACCACAGCTCCAATTACATAAATGCTCTTTAGTTAATAGTGAGAATCGCGTTGGGTTCGTGAACTATGTAAAATCATTTGAGCCCAAAATGCACTTGGTTTACCAGAAAAGAACTCTTGCTTGTAGCAAGACACAGATCCTGTGCATTAACTTTTTCTGAAGGGAAATTCAGAGCAGTGTTCTCATCCATGAAATACACTCTGTTTTAACGCAAGAATCAAGCTCTTCTTACGAGCGTCTGTAATACAGCAAGAACCATGAGCATGCCCAGTAAAAAAGAACTGTATTTCCTACTCATATGGACCATATGTAGTTCAACACTACTTATGAAACTGATACAAATCACAGCTCTACTTACGTAAATTCTCTTTAGTTAATTGTAAGAATCGGTTTGGTTTCTTGAACTGTGTAAAATAATTTGAGCCCAAAATTCACATAGTTTTCCAGAAATGAACTCTTGCTTGTAGGAAGACACAGATCCTGTGGTTTAACTCCGTTTCTGAAGGGAAATTCAGACCAGTGTTTTCATCCATGGAACACACTCTGTTTTAACGGAAGAAGCAAGCTCTTCTTTCCAGCATCTCTAATAGAGCAAGAACCATGAGCATGCCCAGAAAAAAAGAACTGTATTTCCTACTCATACAGACCATATGTAGTTCAACTCAGCTTATGAAACTGATACAAACCACGGCTCCAATTACTTAAATGCTCTTGAGTTAATAGTGAGAATCGCGTTGGGTTCGTGAACTGTGTAAAGTAATTTGAGACCAAAGTTCACTTGGTTTACCAGAAATGAACTCTTGCTTGTAGGAACACAGATCCTGGGCTTTAACTCCGTTTCTGAAGGGAAATTCAGAGCAGTGTTCTCATCATGAAATACACTCTGTTTTAACGCAAGAAGCAAGCACTTCGTTTGAGTGTCTCCAATACAGCAAGAAACATGAGCAGGCCCTGAAAAAAAGAACTGTGTTTCCTACTCATACGGACCATATGTAGTTCAACTGTGTTTATGAAACTGATACAAACCACAGCTCCACTTACATAAATGGTCTTTAGTTAATTGTGAGAATCGCGTTGGGTACAGGAACTGTGTAAAATCATTTGAGCCCAAAATTCCCATAGTTTTCCAGAAATGAACTCTTGCTTGTAGGAAGACACAGATCCTGTGGTTTAACTCCGTTTCTGAAGGGAAATTCAGACCAGTGTTCTCATCCATGGAACACACTCTGTTGTAACCCAAGAAGCATGCTCTTCATTCCAGCATCTCTAATACAGCAAGAACCATGAGCATGCCCAGAAAATAAGAACTGTGTTTCCTACTCATACTGACCATATGTAGTTCACCTCTACTTATGAAAGTGATACAGACCACAGCATCACTTACATAAGTGCTCTTTAGATAATAGTGAGAATCTCTTTGGGTTCGGGAACTGTGTAAAATCATTTGAGCCCAAAATTCAATTGGTTTACCAGAAATGAACTATTGCTTGTAGCAATACACAGATCCTGGGCTTTAACTCTTTTTCTGAAGGGAAATTCAGAGCAGTGTTCTCATCAATGAAACACACTCTGTTTTAACGCAAGAATCAAGGTATTCTTTCCAGCATGTCTAATACATCAAGAACCATGAGCATCACCAGAAAAAAAGAACTGTGTTTCCTACTCATACGGAACTTTTGTACTTCAACTCTACTTATGAAACTGATACAAACCACAGCTCCACTTACCTAAATGCTCTTTAGTTAATTGTGAGAATCGCTTTGGGTTCCTGAACTGTGTAAAATCATTTGAGCCCAAAATTCACAAAGTTTCCCAGAAATGAACTCTTGCTTGTTGGAAGACACAGATCATGTGGTTTAACTCCGTTTCTGAAGAGAAATTAAGACCAGTGTTCTCATCCATGGAACACACTCTGTTTTAACGCAAGAAGCAAGCTCTTATTTCCAAAATCTCTAATACAACAAGAACCATGAGCATGCCCAGAAAAAAAGAACTGTGTTTCCTACTCATACGGACAATATGTAGTTCAACTCTGCTTATGAAACTGATACAAACCACAGCTCCACTTACATAAATGATCTTTAGTTAATAGTGAGAATCGCGTTGGGTTCGTGAACTGTGTAAAATCATTTGAGCCCAAAATTCACTTGGTTTACCAGAATTGAACTCTTGCTTGGAGGAAGACACATATTCTGTGGATTAACTCCGTTTCTGAAGGGAAATTCAGAGCAGTTTTCTCATTCTTGAAAAACACTCTGTTTTAACGCAAGAAGCAAGCTCTTCTTTCGAGCGTCTCTAATACAGCAAGAAACATGAGCATGCCCAGAAAAAAAGAACTGTTTTTCCTACTCATACAGACCACACGTAGTTCAACTCTGCTTATGAAACTGATACAGACCAAAGCTCCACTTACATAAATGCTCTTTAGTTAATAGTGAGAATCGCGTTGGATTCGTGAACTGTGTAAAATATTTGAGCTCAAAATTCACTTGGTTTACCAGAAATGAATTCTTGATGTAGGAAGACACAGATCCTGTGGTTTAACTCCATTTATGAAGGGAAATTCAGACCAGTGTTCTCATCCATGGAAAACACTCTGTTTTAACTCAAGAAGCAAGCTCTTCTTTCTAGCATCTCTAATACAGCAAGAACCATGAGCATGCCCAGAAAAAAAGAACTGTGTTTCCTGCTCATACAGACCATATGTAGTTCAACTCTGCTTATGAAACTGATACAAACCACAGCTCCAATTACATGAATGCGGTTTAGTTCATGGTGAGAATGGCGTTGGTTTCATGAACTATGTAAGATCATTTGAGCCCAAAATTCACTTGATTTACCAGAAATGATCTCTTGCTTGTAGGAAGACACATGTCATGTGGATTAACTTCGTTTCTGAAGGGAAATTCAGACCAGTGTTCTCATCCTTGAAATACACTCTGTTTTAACGCAAGAAGCAAGCTCTTCTTTCGAGCGTCTCTAATACAACAAGAAACATGAGCATGCCCAGAAAAAAAGAACTGTGTTTCCTACTCATACGGACCATATGCAGTTCAACTCTACTTATGAAACTGATACAAACCACAGCTCCACTTACATAAATGCTCTTTAGATAATAGTGAGAATCGCGTTGGGTTCATGAACTGTGTAAAATCATTTGACCCCAAAATTCACATAGTTTTCCAGAAATGAACTCTTGCTTGTAGGAAGACACAGATCATGGGCTTTAACTCCGTTTCTGAATGGAAATTCAGACAAGTGTTCTCATCCATGGAACACACTCTGTTTTAATGCAAGAAGCAATCTCTTCTTTCGAGCATATCTAATACATCAAGAACCATGAGCATGACCAGAAAAAAAGAACTGTGTTTCCTACTCATAGGGACCATACATTGTTCAACTCTTCTTATGAAACTGGTAGAAACCACAGCACCACTTACATAAATGTTCTTGAGTTAATAGTTAGAAATGAGTTTGGTTCGTGAACTGTGTAAAATCATTTGAACCCAAAATTCACATGGTTTCACAGAAATGAATTTTTGCTTGTAGGAAGAAACAGATCCTGGGATTTAACTCCGTTTCTGAAGGGAAATTCAGACAAGTGTTCTCATCCATGGAAGACACTCTGTTTTAATGCAAGAAGCAATCTCTTCTTTCGAGCGTATCTAATACATCAAGAACCATGAGCATGACCAGAAAAAAAGAACTGTGTTTCATACTCATAGGGACCATACATTGTTCAACTCTTCTTATGAAACTGATACAAACCACAGCACCACTTACATAAATGTTCTTTAGTTACAATGAGAATCGCGTTGGGTTCGTGAACTGTGTAAAATCATTTGAGCTCAAAATTCTCTTGGTTTACCAGAAATGAACTTTTGCTTGTAGGAAGACACAGATGCTGTGGTTGAACTCCGTTTCTGAAGGGAAACTCAGAGCAGTGTTCTCATCCATGAAACACACTGTGTTTTAACGCAAGAAGCAAGCTATTCTTTTAAGCATCTCTAATACAGCAAGAACAATGAGCATGAGGAGAAAAAAAGAACTGTATTTCCTTCTCATAGGGACCATATATATTTCAGTTCTACTGATGAAACTGATACAAACCACAGCTCCACTTACATAAATGCTCTTTAATTAATAGTGATAATCGCGTTGGATTCGTGAACTGTGTAATATAATTTGAGCCCAAAAATTACTTGGTTTACCAGAAATGAACTCTTGCTTGTAAGAAGACACAGATCCTGGGCTTTAACTCCGTTTCTGAAGGGAAATTCAGAGCAGTGTTCTAATCCATGAAACACACTCTGTTTTAACGCAAAAAGCAAGCATTTCTTTCGAGCATCTCAAATACAGCAAGAACCATGAGCATGCCCTGAAAAAAAGAACTGTATTTCCTACTCATATGGACCATATGTAGTTCAACTTTACTTATGAAACTGATACAAACCACAACTCTACTTACATAAATGCTCTTTAGTTAATTGTGAGAATCGCGTTGGGTTCGTGAACTGTGTAAAATCATTTGAGACCATAATTCACTTGGTTTACCAGAAATGAACTCTTGCTTGGAGGAAGACACATATCCTGTGGATTAACTTCGTTTCTGAAGAGAAATTCAGAGCAGTGTTCTCATTCTTGAAATACACTCTGTTTTAATGCAAGAAGCAAGCTCTTCTTTTGAGCATCTCTAATACAGCAAGAACCATGAGCATGCCCTGAAAAAAAGAACTGTATTTCCTACTCATATGGACCACATGTAGTTCAACTTTACTTATGAAACTGATACAAACCACAACTCTACTTACATAAATGCTCTTTAGTTAATTGTGAGAATCGCGTTGGGTTCGTGAACTGTGTAAAATCATTTGAGCCCATAATTCACTTGGTTTACCAGAAATGAACTCTTGCTTGGAGGAAGACACATATCCTGTGGATTAACTTCGTTTCAGAAGAGAAATTCAGAGCAGTGTTCTCATTCTTGAAATACACTCTGTTTTAATGCAAGAAGCAAGCTCTTCTTTTGAGCATCTCTAATACAGCAAGAACCATGAGCATGCCCAGAAAAAAAGAACTGTATTTCTTAATCATATGGACCATATGTAGTTCAACTCTACTTATGAAAGTGATACAGACCACAGCTCCACTTACATAAGTGCTCTTTAGTTAATAGTGAGAATCTCTTTGGGTTCGGGAACTGTGTAAAATCATTTCAGCCCAAAATTCAATTGGTTTACCAGAAATGAACTATTGCTTGTAGCAATACACAGATCCTGGGCTTTAACTCTTTTTCTGAAGGGAAATTCAGAGCAGTGTTCTCATCAATGAAACACACTCTGTTTTAACGCAAGAATCAAGGTATTCTTTCCAGCATCTCTAATACATCAAGAACCCTTGCATGCCCAGAAAAAAAGAACTGTGTTTCCTAATCATACGGAACATTTGTACTTCAACTCTACTTATGAAACTGATACAAACCACAGCTCCACTTACCTAAATGCTCTTTAGTTAATTGTGAGAATCGCTTTGGGTTCCTGAACTGTGTAAAATCTTTTGAGCCCAAAATTCACATAGTTTTCCAGAAATGAACTCTTGCTTGTAGGAAGACACAGATCATGTGGTTTAACTCCGTTTCTGAAGGGAAATAAAGACGAGTGTTCTCATCCATGGAACACACTCTGTTTTAACGCAAGAAGCAAGCTCTTCTTTCCAAAATCTCTAATACAGCAAGAACCATGAGCATGCCCAGAAAAAAAGAACTGTGTTTCCTACTCATACGGACAATACGTAGTTCAACTCTGCTTATAAAACTGATACAAACCACAGCTCCACTTACATAAATGATCTTTAGTTAATAGTGAGAATCGCGTTGAGTTCGTGAACTGTATAAAATCATTTGAGCCCAAAATTCACTTGGTTTACCAGAATTGAACTCTTGCTTGGAGGAAGACACATATCCTGTGGATTAACTCCGTTTTTAGAGGGAAATTCAGAGCAGTGTTCTCATTCTTGAAAAACACTCTGTTTTAACACAAGAAACAAGCTCTTCTTTCAAGCATCTCTAATTCAGCAAGAACCATGAGCATGCCAAGAACAAAAGAACTGTATTTCCTACTCATATGGACCATATGTAGTTCAACTTTACTTATGAAACTGATACAAACAACAGCTCTACTTACACAAATGATCTTTAGTTAATTGTGAGAATCGCGATGGGTTCTTGAACTGTGTAAAATCATTTGAGCCCAAAATTCACATAGTTTTCCAGAAATGAACTCTTGCTTGCAGAAAGACACAGATCCTTTGGTTTAACTCCGTTTCTGAATGGAAATTCAGACCAGTGTTCTCACCCATGGAACACACTCTGTTGTAATGCAAGAAGCATGCTCTTCTTTCCAGCATCTCTAATACAGCAAGAACCACGAGCATGACCAGAAAAAAAGAACTGTGTTTCCTACTCTTAGGGACCATAGGTAGTTTAGCTCTGCTTATGAAACTGATACAAACCACAGCTCCACTTACATAAACGCTACTTAGTTAATAGTGATAATCATGATGGGTTCGTGAACTGTGTAATATAATTTGAGCCCAAAAATTACTTGGTTTACCAGAAATGAACTCTTGCTTGTAAGAAGACACAGATACTGGGCTTTAACTCCGTTTCTGAAGGGAAATTCAGAGCAGTGTTCTAATCCATGAAACACACTCTGTTTTAACGCAAAAAGCAAGCTCTTCTTTCGAGCATCTCAAATACAGCAAGAAACATGAGCATGCCCAGAAAAAAAGAACTGTGTTTCCTACTCATACGGACCATATGTAGTTCAACTCTACTTATGAAACTGATACAAACCACAGCTCCACTTATATAAATGCTCTTTAGTTAATTGTGAGAATCTCGGGTTCTTGAACTGTGTAAAATATTTGAGCTCAAAATTCACTTGGTTTACCAGAAATGAATTCTTGATGTAGGAAGACACAGATCCTGTGGTTTAACTCCATTTATGAAGGGAAATTCAGAGCAGTGTTCTCATCCATGGAAAACACTCTGTTTTAACTCAAGAAGGAAGCTCTTCTTTCGAGCATCTCAAATACAGCAAGAAACATGAGCATGCCCAGAAAAAAAGAACTGTGTTTCCTATTCATACGAACCATATGTAGTTCAGCTCTACTTATGAAACTGATACAAACCACAGCTTCACTTATATAAATGCTGTGTAGTTAATTGTGAGAATCTCTTTGGGTTCTTGAACTGTGTAAAATCATTTGAGCCCAAAATTCACATAGTTTTCCAGAAATGAACTCTTGCTTGTAGGAAGACACAGATCATGTGGTTTAACTCCGTATCTGAAGGGAAATAAAGACGAGTGTTCTCATCCATGGAACACACTCTGTTTTAACGCAAGAAGCAAGCTCTTCTTTCCAAAATCTCTAATACAGCAAGAACCATGAGCATGCCCAGAAAAAAAGAACTGTGTTTCCTACTCATACGGACAATACGTAGTTCAACTCTGCTTATAAAACTGATACAAACCACAGCTCCACTTACGTAAATGATCTTTAGTTAATAGTGAGAATCGCGTTGAGTTCGTGAACTGTGTAAAATCATTTGAGCCCAAAATTCACTTGGTTTACCAGAATTGAATTCTTGCTTGGAGGAAGACACATATCCTGTGGATTAACTCCGTTTCTAGAGGGAAATTCAGAGCAGTGTTCTCATTCTTAAAAAACACTCTGTTTTAACGCAAGAAGCAAGCTCTTCTTTCGAGCATCTCTAATACAGCAAGAAACATGAGCATGCCCAGAAAAAAAGAACTGTTTTTCCTACTCATACAGACCACACGTAGTTCAACTCTGCTTATGAAACTGATACAGACCACAGCTCCACTTACATAAATTCTCTTTAGTTAATAGTGAGAATCGCGTTGGATTCGTGAACTGTGTAAAATATTTGAGCTCAAAATTCACTTGGTTTACCAGAAATGAATTCTTGATGTAGGAAGACACAGATCCTGTGGTTTAACTCCATTTATGAAGGGAAATTCAGACCAGTGTTCTCATCCATGGAAAACACTCTGTTTTAACTCAAGAAGGTAGCTCTTCTTTCCAGCCTTTCTAATACAGCAAGAACCATGAGCATGCCCAGAAAAAAAGAACTGTGTTTCCTACTCTTAGTGACAATAGGTAGTTTAGCTCTGCTTATGAAACTGATACAAACCACAGCTCCACTTACATAAATGCTACTTAGTTAATAGTGAGAATCATGTTGGGTTCGTGAACTGTGTAAAATCATTTGAGCCCCAAATTCACTTGGTTTACCAGAAATGAACTCTTGCTTGTAGGAAGACACAGATCCTGGGCTTTAACTCCGTTTCTGAAGGGAAATTCAGAGCAGTATTCTCATCCATGAAACACACTCTGTTTTAATGCAAGAAGCAAGCTCTTCTTTTGAATGTCTCTAATACAGTAAGAAACATGATCATGCCCAGAAAAAAGAACTGTGTTTCCTACTCATACGGACCACACATAGTTCAACTCTGTTTATGAAACTGATACAAACCACAGCTCCACTTACATAAATGCTCTTTAGTTAATAGTGATAATCGCGTTGGATTCGTGAACTGTGTAATATAATTTGAGCCCAAAAATTACTTGGTTTACCAGAAATGAACTCTTGCTTGTAAGAAGACACAGATACTGGGCTTTAACACCATTTCGGAAGGGAAATTCAGAGCAGTGTGCTAATCCATGAAACACACTCTGTTTTAACGCAAAAAGCAAGCTCTTCTTTCGAGCATCTCAAATACAGCAAGAAACATGAGCATGCCCAGAAAAAAAGAACTGTGTTTCCTACTCATACGAACCATATGTAGTTCAGCTCTACTTATGAAACTGATACAAACCACAGCTTCACTTATATAAATGTGTGTAGTTAATTGTGAGAATCTCTTTGGGTTCTTGAACTGTGTAAAATCATTTGAGCCCAAAATTCACATAGTTTTCCAGAAATGAACTCTTGCTTGTAGGAAGACACAGATCATGTGGTTTAACTCCGTTTCTGAAGGGAAATAAAGACGAGTGTTCTCATCCATGGAACACACTCTGTTTTAACGCAAGAAGCAAGCTCTTCTTTCCAAAATCTCTAATACAGCAAGAACCATGAGCATGCCCAGAAAAAAAGAACTGTGTTTCCTACTCATACGGACAATACGTAGTTCAACTCTGCTTATAAAACTGATACAAACCACAGCTCCACTTACATAAATGATCTTTAGTTAATAGTGAGAATCGCGTTGAGTTCGTGAACTGTGTAAAATCATTTGAGCCAAAATTCACTTGGTTTACCAGAATTGAATTCTTGCTTGGAGGAAGACACATATCCTGTGGATTAACTCCGTTTCTAGAGGGAAATTCAGAGCAGTGTTCTCATTCTTGAAAAACACTCTGTTTTAACACAAGTAACAAGCTCTTCTTTCAAGCATCTCTAACTCAGCAAGAACCATGAGCATGCCCAGAACAAAAGAACTGTATTTCCTACTCATATGGACCATATGTAGTTCAACTTTACTTATGAAACTGATACAAACAACAGCTCTACTTACACAAATGATCTTTAGTTAATTGTGAGAATCGCGATGGGTTCTTGAACTGTGTAAAATCATTTGAGCCCAAAATTCACTTCGTTTACCAGAAAGGACCTTTTGCTTGCAGAAAGACACAGATCCTTTGGTTTAACTCCGTTTCTGAATGGAAATTCAGACCAGTGTTCTCATCCATGGAACACACTCTGTTTTAACTCAAGAAAAAAGCTCTTCTTTCCAGCATCTCTAATACAGCAAGAACCATGAGCATGCCCAGAAAAAAAGAACTGTGTTTCCTACTCTTAGGGACAATAGGTAGTTTAGCTCTGCTTATGAAACTGATACAAACCACAGCTCCACTTACATAAATGCTACTTAGTTAATAGTGAGAATCATGTTGGGTTCGTGAACTGTGTAAAATCATTTGAGCCCAAAAATCACATAGTTTTCCAGAAATGAACTCTTGCTTGTAGGAAGACACCGATCATGTGGTTTAACTCCGTTTCTGAAGGGAAATTAAGACGAGTGTTCTCATCCATGGAACACACTCTGTCTTAACGCAAGAAGCAAGCTCTTCTTTCCAAAATCTCTAATACAGCAAGAACCATGAGCATGCCCAGAAAAAAAGAACTGTGTTTCCTGCTCATACGGACAATATGTAGTTCAATTCTGCTTATGAAACTGATACAAACCAAGCTCCAATTACATGAATGCGGTTTAGTTAATGGTGAGAATGGCGTTGGGTTCATGAACTATGTAAAATCATTTGAGCCCCAAATTCACTTGGTTTACCAGAAATGAACTCTTGCTTGTAGGAAGACACAGATCCTGGGCTTTAACTACGTTTCTGAAGGGAAATTCAGAGCAGTGTTCTCATCCATGAAACACACTCTGTTTTAATGCAAGAAGCAAGCTCTTCTTTTGAATGTCTCTAATAAAGTAAGAAACATGAGCATGCCCAGAAAAAAAACTGTGTTTCCTACTCATACTGACCACACGTAGTTCAACTCTGTTTATGAAACTGATACAAACCACAGCTCCACTTACATAAATGCTCTTTAGTTAATTGTGAGAATCTCGTTGGGTTCTTGAACTGTGTAAAATCATTTGAGCCCAAAATTAACATAGTTTTCCAGAAATGAACTCTTGCTTGTAGGAAGACAACGATCATGTGGTTTAACTCCGTTTCTGAAGGGAAATTCAGAGCAGTGTTCTAATCCATGAAACACACTCTGTTTTAACGCAAAAAGCAAGCTCTTCTTTCGAGCATCTCAAATACAGCAAGAAACATGAGCATGCCCAGAAAAAAAGAACTGTGTTTCCTGCTCATACGGACAATATGTAGTTCAACTCTGCTTATAAAACTGATACAAACCACAGCGCCACTTACATAAATGATCTTTAGTTAATAGTGAGAATCGCGTTGAGTTCGTGAACTGTGTAAAATCATTTGAGCCCAAAATTCACATAGTTTTCCAGAAATGAACTCTTGCTTGGAGGAAGACACATATCCTGTGGATTAACTCCCTTTCTGAAGGGAAATTCAGAGCAGTGTTCTCATTCTTGAAAAACACTCTGTTTTAACGCAAGAAGCAAGCTCTTCTTTCAAGCGTCTCTAATACAGCAAGAAACATGAGCATGCCCAGAAAAAAAGAACTGTGTTTCCTACTCATACGAACCATATGTAGTTCAACTCTACTTATGAAACTGATACAAACCACAGCTTCACTTATATAAATGCTCTGAGGTTAATTGTGAGAATCTCTTTGGGTTCTTGAACTGTGTAAAATCATTTGAGCCCAAAATTCACATAGTTTTCCAGAAATGAACTCTTGCTTGTAGGAAGACACAGATCATGTGGTTTAACTCCGTTTCTGAAGGGAAATAAAGACGAGTGTTCTCATCCATGGAACACACTCTGTTTTAACGCAAGAAGCAAGCTCTTCTTTCCAAAATCTCTAATACAGCAAGAACCATGAGCATGCCCAGATAAAAAGAACTGTGTTTCCTACTCATACGGACAATACGTAGTTCAACTCTGCTTATAAAACTGATACAAACCACAGCTCCACTTACATAAATGATCTTTAGTTAATAGTGAGAATCGCGTTGAGTTCGTGAACTGTGTAAAATCAATTGAGCCCAAAATTCACTTGGTTTACCAGAATTGAACTCTTGCTTGGAGGAAGACACATATCCTGTGGATTAACTCACTTTCTAGAGGGAAATTCAGAGCAGTGTTCTCATTCTTGAAAAAGACTCTGTTTTAACACAAGAAACAAGCTCTTCTTTCAAGCATCTCTAATTCAGCAAGAACCATGAGCATGCCCAGAACAAAAGAACTGTATTTCCTACTCATATGGACCATATGTAGTTCAACTTTACTTATGAAACTGATACAAACCACAGCTCCACTTATATAAATGCTCTGTAGTTAATTGTGAGAATCTCGTTGCGTTCTTGAACTGTGTAAAATCATTTGAGCCCAAAATTCACATAGTTTTCCAGAAATGAACTCTTGCTTGTAGGAAGACACCGATCATGTGGTTTAATTCCGTTTCTGAAGGTAAATTAAGACGAGTGTTCTCATCCATGAAACACACTCTGTTTTAACGCAAGAAGCAAGCTCTTCTTTCCAAAATCTCTAATACAGCAAGAACCATGAGCATGCCCAGAAAAAAAGAACTGTGTTTCCTACTCATACGAACCATATGTAGTTCAACTCTACTTATGAAACTGATACAAACAACAGCTCCACTTATATAAATGCTATGTAGTTAATTGTGAGAATCTCTTTGGGTTCTTGAACTGTGTAAAATCATTTGAGCCCAAAATTCACATAGTTTTCCAGAAATGAACTCTTGCTTGTAGGAAGACACAGATCATGTGGTTTAACTCCGTTTCTGAAGGGAAATAAAGACGAGTGTTCTCATCCATGGAACACACTCTGTTTTAACGGAAGAAGCAAGCTCTTCTTTCCAAAATCTCTAATACATCTAGAACCATGAGCATGCCCAGAAAAAAAGAACTGTGTTTCCTACTCATACGGACAATACGTAGTTCAACTCTGCTTATAAAACTGATACAAACCACAGCTCCACTTACATAAATGATCTTTAGTTAATAGTGAGAATCGCGTTGAGTTCGTGAACTGTGTAAAATCATTTGAGCCCAAAATTCACTTGGTTTACCAGAATTGAACTCTTGCTTGGAGGAAGACACATATCCTGTGGATTAACTCCGTTTCTGAAGGGAAATTCAGAGCAGTGTTCTCATTCTTGAAAAACATTCTGTTTTAACGCAAGAAGCAAGCTCTTCTTTCGAGCGTCTCTAATACAGCAAGAAACATGAGCATGCCCAGAAAAAAAGAACTGTTTTTCCTACTCATACAGACCACACGTAGTTCAACTCTGCTTATGAAACTGATACAGACCACAGCTCCACTTCCATAAATTCTCTTTAGTTAATAGTGAGAATCGCGTTGGATTCGTGAACTGTGTAAAATATTTGAGCTCAAAATTCACTTGGTTTACCAGAAATGAATTCTTGATGTAGGAAGACACAGATCCTGTGGTTTAACTCCATTTATGAAGGGAAATTCAGACCAGTGTTCTCATCCATGGAAAACACTCTGTTTTAACTCAAGAAGGAAGCTCTTCTTTCCAGCATCTGTAATACAGCAAGAACCATGAGCATGCCCAGAAAAAAAGAACTGTGTTTCCTGCTCATACGGACAATATGTAGTTCAATTCTGCTTATGAAACTGATACAAACCAAGCTCCAATTGCATGAATGCGGTTTAGTTAATGGTGAGAATGGCGTTGGGTTCGTGAACTGTGTAAAATCATTTGAGCCCCAAATTCACTTGGTTTACCAGAAATGAACTCTTGCTTGTAGGAAGACACAGATCCTGGGCTTTAACTCCGTTTCTGAAGGGAAATTCAGAGCAGTATTCTCATCCATGAAACACACTCTGTTTTAATGTAAGAAGCAAGCTCTTCTTTTCAATGTCTCTAAAACAGTAAGAACCATGAGCATGCCCAGAAAAAAGAACTGTGTTTCCTACTCATACAGACCACACGTAGTTCAACTCTACTTATGAAACTCATACTAACCACAGCTCCACTTATATAAATGCTCTGTAGTTAATTGTGAGAATCTCGTTGGGTTCTTGAACTGTGTAAAATCATTTGAGCCCAAAATTCACATAGTTTTCCAGAAATGAACTCTTGCTTGTAGGAAGACACCGATCATGTGGTTTAACTCCGTTTCTGAAGGGAAATTAAGACGAGTGTTCTCATCCATGGAACACACTCTGTTTTAACGCAAGAAGCAAGCTCTTCTTTCCAAAATCTCTAATACAGCAAGAACCATGAGCATGCCCAGAAAAAAGAACTATGTTTCCTACTCATACGGACAATACGTAGTTCAACTCTGCTTATAAAACTGATACAAACCACAACTCCACTTACATAAATGATCTTTAGTTAATAGTGAGAATCGCGTTGAGTTCGTGAACTGTGTAAAATCATTTGAGCCCAAAATTCACTTGGTTTACCAGAATTGAACTCTTGCTTGGAGGAAGACACATATCCTGTGGATTAACTCCGTTTCTGAAGGGAAATTCAGAGCAGTGTTCTCATTCTTGAAAAACATTCTGTTTTAACTCAAGGAGCAAGCTCTTCTTTCGAGCGTCTCTAATACAGCAAGAAACATGAGCATGCCCAGAAAAAAAGAACTGTTTTTCCTACTCATACAGACCACACGTAGTTCAACTCTGCTTATGAAACTGATACAGACCACAGCTCCACTTACATAAATTCTCTTTAGTTAATAGTGAGAATCGCGTTGGATTCGTGAACTGTGTAAAATATTTGAGCTCAAAATTCACTTGGTTTACCAGAAATGAATTCTTGATGTAGGAAGACACAGATCCTGTGGTTTAACTCCATTTATGAAGGGAAATTCAGACCAGTGTTCTCATCCATGGAAAACACTCTGTTTTAACTCAAGAAGGAAGCTCTTCTTTCCAGCATCTCTAATACAGCAAGAACCATGAGCATGCCCAGAAAAAAAGAACTGTGTTTCCTGCTCATACGGACAATATGTAGTTCAATTCTGCTTATGAAACTGATACAAACCAAGCTCCAATTACATGAATGCGGTTTAGTTAATGGTGAGAATGGCGTTGGGTTCATGAACTATGTAAAATCATTTGAGCCCCAAATTCACTTGGTTTACCAGAAATGAACTCTTGCTTGTAGGAAGACACAGATCCTGGGCTTTAACTCCGTTTCTGAAGGGAAATTCAGAGCAGTATTCTCATCCATGAAACACACTCTGTTTTAATGCAAGAAGCAAGCTCTTCTTTTGAATGTCTCTAATACAGTAAGAAACATGAGCATGCCCAGAAAAAAGAACTGTGTTTCCTACTCATACTGACCACACGTAGTTCAACTCTGTTTATGAAACTGATACAAACCACAGCTCCACTTACATAAATGCTCTTTAGTTAATAGTGATAATCACGTTGGATTCGTGAACGGTGTAATATAATTTGAGCCCAAAAATTACTTGGTTTACCAGAAATGAACTCTTGCTTGTAAGAAGACACAGATACTGGGCTTTAACTCCGTTTCTGAAGGGAAATTCAGAGCAGTGTTCTAATCCATGAAACACACTCTGTTTTAACGCAAAAAGCAAGCTCTTCTTTCGAGCATCTCAAATACAGCAAGAAACATGAGCATGCCCAGAAAAAAAGAACTGTGTTTCCTACTCATACGAACCATATGTAGTTCAACTCTACTTATGAAACTGGTACAAACCACAGCTCCACTTATATAAATGCTCTGTAGTTAATTGTGAGAATCTCTTTGGGTTCTTGAACTGTGTAAAATTATTTGAGCCCAAAATTCACATAGTTTTCCAGAAATGAACTCTTGCTTGTAGGAAGACACAGATCATGTGGTTTAACTCCGTTTCTGAAGGGAAATAAAGACGAGTGCTCTCATCCATGGAACACACTCTGTTTTAACGCAAGAAGCAAGCTCTTCTTTCCAAAATCTCTAATACAGCAAGAACCATGAGCATGCCCAGAAAAAAAGGACTGTGTTTCCTACTCATATGGACAATACGTAGTTCAACTCTGCTTATAAAACTGATACAAACCACAGCTCCACTTACATAAATGATCTTTAGTTAATTGTGAGAATCGCGATGGGTTCTTGAACTGTGTAAAATCAATTGAGCCCAAAATTCACTTGGTTTACCAGAATTGAACTCTTGCTTGGAGGAAGACACATATCCTGTGGATTAACTCCGTTTCTGAAGGGAAATTCAGAGCAGTGTTCTCATTCTTGAAAAACACTCTGTTTTAACACAAGAAACAAGCTCTTCTTTCAAGCATCTCTAATTCAGCAAGAACCATGAGCATGCCCAGAAAAAAAGAACTGTATTTCCTACTCATATGGACCATATGTAGTTCAACTTTACTTATGAAACTGATACAAACAACAGCTCTACTTACACAAATGATCTTTAGTTAATTGTGAGAATCGCGATGGGTTCTTGAACTGTGTAAAATCATTTGAGCCCCAAATTCACTTGGTTTACCAGAAATGAACTCTTGCTTGTAGGAAGACACATATCCTGGGCTTTAACTACGTTTCTGAAGGGAATTTCAGAGCAGTATTCTCATCCATGAAACACACTCTGTTTTAATGCAAGAAGCAAGCTCTTCTTTTGAATGTCTCTAATACAGTAAGAAACATGAGCATGCCCAGAAAAAAGAACTGTGTTTCCTACTCATACGGACCATATGTAGTTCAACTCTACTTATGAAACTGATACAAACCACAGCTCCACTTATATAAATGCTCTGTAGTTAATTGTGAGAATCTCTTTGGGTTCTTGAACTGTGTAAAATCATTTGAGCCCAAAATTCACATAGTTTTCCAGAAATGAACTCTTGCTTGTAGGAAGACACAGATCATGTGGTTTAACTCCGTTTCTGAAGGGAAATTAAGACGAGTGTTCTCATCCATGGAACACACTCTGTTTTAACGCAAGAAGCAAGCTCTTCTTTCCAAAATCTCTAATACAGCAAGAACCATGAGCATGCCCAGAAAAAAAGAACTGTGTTTCCTACTCATACGGACAATACGTAGTTCAACTCTGCTTATAAAACTGATACAAACCACAGCTCCACTTACATAAATGATCTTTAGTTAATAGTGAGAATCGCGTTGAGTTCGTGAACTGTGTAAAATCATTTGAGCCCAAAATTCACTTGGTTTACCAGAATTGAACTCTTGCTTGGAGGAAGACACATATCCTGGGCTTTACCTCCGTTTCTGAAGGGAAATTCAGAGCAGTATTCTCATCCATGAAACACACTCTGTTTTAATGTAAGAAGCAAGCTCTTCTTTTCAATGTCTCTAAAACAGTAAGAACCATGAGCATGCCCAGAAAAAAGAACTGTGTTTCCTACTCATACAGACCACACGTAGTTCAACTCTACTTATGAAACTCATACTAACCACAGCTCCACTTATATAAATGCTCTGTAGTTAATTGTGAGAATCTCGTTGGGTTCTTGAACTGTGTAAAATCATTTGAGCCCAAAATTCACATAGTTTTCCAGAAATGAACTCTTGCTTGTAGGAAGACACCGATCATGTGGTTTAACTCCGTTTCTGAAGGGAAATTAAGACGAGTGTTCTCATCCATGGAACACACTCTGTTTTAACGCAAGAAGCAAGCTCTTCTTTCCAAAATCTCTAATACAGCAAGAACCATGAGCATGCCCAGAAAAAAGAACTATGTTTCCTACTCATACGGACAATACGTAGTTCAACTCTGCTTATAAAACTGATACAAACCACAACTCCACTTACATAAATGATCTTTAGTTAATAGTGAGAATCGCGTTGAGTTCGTGAACTGTGTAAAATCATTTGAGCCCAAAATTCACTTGGTTTACCAGAATTGAACTCTTGCTTGGAGGAAGACACATATCCTGTGGATTAACTCCGTTTCTGAAGGGAAATTCAGAGCAGTGTTCTCATTCTTGAAAAACATTCTGTTTTAACTCAAGAAGCAAGCTCTTCTTTCGAGCGTCTCTAATACAGCAAGAAACATGAGCATGCCCAGAAAAAAAGAACTGTTTTTCCTACTCATACAGACCACACGTAGTTCAACTCTGCTTATGAAACTGATACAGACCACAGCTCCACTTACATAAATTCTCTTTAGTTAATAGTGAGAATCGCGTTGGATTCGTGAACTGTGTAAAATATTTGAGCTCAAAATTCACTTGGTTTACCAGAAATGAATTCTTGATGTAGGAAGACACAGATCCTGTGGTTTAACTCCATTTATGAAGGGAAATTCAGACCAGTGTTCTCATCCATGGAAAACACTCTGTTTTAACTCAAGAAGGAAGCTCTTCTTTCCAGCATCTCTAATACAGCAAGAACCATGAGCGTGCCCAGAAAAAAAGAACTGTGTTTCCTGCTCATACGGACAATATGTAGTTCAATTCTGCTTATGAAACTGATACAAACCAAGCTCCAATTACATGAATGCGGTTTAGTTAATGGTGAGAATGGCGTTGGGTTCATGAACTATGTAAAATCATTTGAGCCCCAAATTCACTTGGTTTACCAGAAATGAACTCTTGCTTGTAGGAAGACACAGATCCTGGGCTTTAACTCCGTTTCTGAAGGGAAATTCAGAGCAGTATTCTCATCCATGAAACACACTCTGTTTTAATGCAAGAAGCAAGCTCTTCTTTTGAATGTCTCTAATACAGTAAGAAACATGAGCATGCCCAGAAAAAAGAACTGTGTTTCCTACTCATACTGACCACACGTAGTTCAACTCTGTTTATGAAACTGATACAAACCACAGCTCCACTTACATAAATGCTCTTTAGTTAATAGTGATAATCACGTTGGATTCGTGAACGGTGTAATATAATTTGAGCCCAAAAATTACTTGGTTTACCAGAAATGAACTCTTGCTTGTAAGAAGACACAGATACTGGGCTTTAACTCCGTTTCTGAAGGGAAATTCAGAGCAGTGTTCTAATCCATGAAACACACTCTGTTTTAACGCAAAAAGCAAGCTCTTCTTTCGAGCATCTCAAATACAGCAAGAAACATGAGCATGCCCAGAAAAAAAGAACTGTGTTTCCTACTCATACGAACCATATGTAGTTCAACTCTACTTATGAAACTGGTACAAACCACAGCTCCACTTATATAAATGCTCTGTAGTTAATTGTGAGAATCTCTTTGGGTTCTTGAACTGTGTAAAATTATTTGAGCCCAAAATTCACATAGTTTTCCAGAAATGAACTCTTGCTTGTAGGAAGACACAGATCATGTGGTTTAACTCCGTTTCTGAAGGGAAATAAAGACGAGTGCTCTCATCCATGGAACACACTCTGTTTTAACGCAAGAAGCAAGCTCTTCTTTCCAAAATCTCTAATACAGCAAGAACCATGAGCATGCCCAGAAAAAAAGGACTGTGTTTCCTACTCATATGGACAATACGTAGTTCAACTCTGCTTATAAAACTGATACAAACCACAGCTCCACTTACATAAATGATCTTTAGTTAATTGTGAGAATCGCGATGGGTTCTTGAACTGTGTAAAATCAATTGAGCCCAAAATTCACTTGGTTTACCAGAATTGAACTCTTGCTTGGAGGAAGACACATATCCTGTGGATTAACTCCGTTTCTGAAGGGAAATTCAGAGCAGTGTTCTCATTCTTGAAAAACACTCTGTTTTAACACAAGAAACAAGCTCTTCTTTCAAGCATCTCTAATTCAGCAAGAACCATGAGCATGCCCAGAAAAAAAGAACTGTATTTCCTACTCATATGGACCATATGTAGTTCAACTTTACTTATGAAACTGATACAAACAACAGCTCTACTTACACAAATGATCTTTAGTTAATTGTGAGAATCGCGATGGGTTCTTGAACTGTGTAAAATCATTTGAGCCCCAAATTCACTTGGTTTACCAGAAATGAACTCTTGCTTGTAGGAAGACACATATCCTGGGCTTTAACTACGTTTCTGAAGGGAATTTCAGAGCAGTATTCTCATCCATGAAACACACTCTGTTTTAATGCAAGAAGCAAGCTCTTCTTTTGAATGTCTCTAATACAGTAAGAAACATGAGCATGCCCAGAAAAAAGAACTGTGTTTCCTACTCATACGGACCATATGTAGTTCAACTCTACTTATGAAACTGATACAAACCACAGCTCCACTTATATAAATGCTCTGTAGTTAATTGTGAGAATCTCTTTGGGTTCTTGAACTGTGTAAAATCATTTGAGCCCAAAATTCACATAGTTTTCCAGAAATGAACTCTTGCTTGTAGGAAGACACAGATCATGTGGTTTAACTCCGTTTCTGAAGGGAAATTAAGACGAGTGTTCTCATCCATGGAACACACTCTGTTTTAACGCAAGAAGCAAGCTCTTCTTTCCAAAATCTCTAATACAGCAAGAACCATGAGCATGCCCAGAAAAAAAGAACTGTGTTTCCTACTCATACGGACAATACGTAGTTCAACTCTGCTTATAAAACTGATACAAACCACAGCTCCACTTACATAAATGATCTTTAGTTAATAGTGAGAATCGCGTTGAGTTCGTGAACTGTGTAAAATCATTTGAGCCCAAAATTCACTTGGTTTACCAGAATTGAACTCTTGCTTGGAGGAAGACACATATCCTGGGCTTTACCTCCGTTTCTGAAGGGAAATTCAGAGCAGTATTCTCATCCATGAAACACACTCTGTTTTAATGTAAGAAGCAAGCTCTTCTTTTCAATGTCTCTAAAACAGTAAGAACCATGAGCATGCCCAGAAAAAAGAACTGTGTTTCCTACTCATACAGACCACACGTAGTTCAACTCTACTTATGAAACTCATACTAACCACAGCTCCACTTATATAAATGCTCTGTAGTTAATTGTGAGAATCTCGTTGGGTTCTTGAACTGTGTAAAATCATTTGAGCCCAAAATTCACATAGTTTTCCAGAAATGAACTCTTGCTTGTAGGAAGACACCGATCATGTGGTTTAACTCCGTTTCTGAAGGGAAATTAAGACGAGTGTTCTCATCCATGGAACACACTCTGTTTTAACGCAAGAAGCAAGCTCTTCTTTCCAAAATCTCTAATACAGCAAGAACCATGAGCATGCCCAGAAAAAAGAACTATGTTTCCTACTCATACGGACAATACGTAGTTCAACTCTGCTTATAAAACTGATACAAACCACAACTCCACTTACATAAATGATCTTTAGTTAATAGTGAGAATCGCGTTGAGTTCGTGAACTGTGTAAAATCATTTGAGCCCAAAATTCACTTGGTTTACCAGAATTGAACTCTTGCTTGGAGGAAGACACATATCCTGTGGATTAACTCCGTTTCTGAAGGGAAATTCAGAGCAGTGTTCTCATTCTTGAAAAACATTCTGTTTTAACTCAAGAAGCAAGCTCTTCTTTCGAGCGTCTCTAATACAGCAAGAAACATGAGCATGCCCAGAAAAAAAGAACTGTTTTTCCTACTCATACAGACCACACGTAGTTCAACTCTGCTTATGAAACTGATACAGACCACAGCTCCACTTACATAAATTCTCTTTAGTTAATAGTGAGAATCGCGTTGGATTCGTGAACTGTGTAAAATATTTGAGCTCAAAATTCACTTGGTTTACCAGAAATGAATTCTTGATGTAGGAAGACACAGATCCTGTGGTTTAACTCCATTTATGAAGGGAAATTCAGACCAGTGTTCTCATCCATGGAAAACACTCTGTTTTAACTCAAGAAGGAAGCTCTTCTTTCCAGCATCTCTAATACAGCAAGAACCATGAGCGTGCCCAGAAAAAAAGAACTGTGTTTCCTGCTCATACGGACAATATGTAGTTCAATTCTGCTTATGAAACTGATACAAACCAAGCTCCAATTACATGAATGCGGTTTAGTTAATGGTGAGAATGGCGTTGGGTTCATGAACTATGTAAAATCATTTGAGCCCCAAATTCACTTGGTTTACCAGAAATGAACTCTTGCTTGTAGGAAGACACAGATCCTGGGCTTTAACTCCGTTTCTGAAGGGAAATTCAGAGCAGTATTCTCATCCATGAAACACACTCTGTTTTAATGCAAGAAGCAAGCTCTTCTTTTGAATGTCTCTAATACAGTAAGAAACATGAGCATGCCCAGAAAAAAGAACTGTGTTTCCTACTCATACTGACCACACGTAGTTCAACTCTGTTTATGAAACTGATACAAACCACAGCTCCACTTACATAAATGCTCTTTAGTTAATAGTGATAATCACGTTGGATTCGTGAACGGTGTAATATAATTTGAGCCCAAAAATTACTTGGTTTACCAGAAATGAACTCTTGCTTGTAAGAAGACACAGATACTGGGCTTTAACTCCGTTTCTGAAGGGAAATTCAGAGCAGTGTTCTAATCCATGAAACACACTCTGTTTTAACGCAAAAAGCAAGCTCTTCTTTCGAGCATCTCAAATACAGCAAGAAACATGAGCATGCCCAGAAAAAAAGAACTGTGTTTCCTACTCATACGAACCATATGTAGTTCAACTCTACTTATGAAACTGGTACAAACCACAGCTCCACTTATATAAATGCTCTGTAGTTAATTGTGAGAATCTCTTTGGGTTCTTGAACTGTGTAAAATTATTTGAGCCCAAAATTCACATAGTTTTCCAGAAATGAACTCTTGCTTGTAGGAAGACACAGATCATGTGGTTTAACTCCGTTTCTGAAGGGAAATAAAGACGAGTGCTCTCATCCATGGAACACACTCTGTTTTAACGCAAGAAGCAAGCTCTTCTTTCCAAAATCTCTAATACAGCAAGAACCATGAGCATGCCCAGAAAAAAAGAACTGTGTTTCCTACTCATATGGACAATACGTAGTTCAACTCTGCTTATAAAACTGATACAAACCACAGCTCCACTTACATAAATGATCTTTAGTTAATTGTGAGAATCGCGATGGGTTCTTGAACTGTGTAAAATCAATTGAGCCCAAAATTCACTTGGTTTACCAGAATTGAACTCTTGCTTGGAGGAAGACACATATCCTGTGGATTAACTCCGTTTCTGAAGGGAAATTCAGAGCAGTATTCTCATTCTTGAAAAACACTCTGTTTTAACACAAGAAACAAGCTCTTCTTTCAAGCATCTCTAATTCAGCAAGAACCATGAGCATGCCCAGAAAAAAAGAACTGTATTTCCTACTCATATGGACCATATGTAGTTCAACTTTACTTATGAAACTGATACAAACAACAGCTCTACTTACACAAATGATCTTTAGTTAATTGTGAGAATCGCGATGGGTTCTTGAACTGTGTAAAATCATTTGAGCCCCAAATTCACTTGGTTTACCAGAAATGAACTCTTGCTTGTAGGAAGACACATATCCTGGGCTTTAACTACGTTTCTGAAGGGAATTTCAGAGCAGTATTCTCATCCATGAAACACACTCTGTTTTAATGCAAGAAGCAAGCTCTTCTTTTGAATGTCTCTAATACAGTAAGAAACATGAGCATGCCCAGAAAAAAGAACTGTGTTTCCTACTCATAGGGACCATATGTAGTTCAACTCTACTTATGAAACTGCTACAAACCACAGCTCCACTTATATAAATGCTCTTTAGTTAATTGTGAGAATCTCGGGTTCTTGAACTGTGTAAAATCATTTGAGCCCAAAATTCACATAGTTTTCCAGAAATGAACTCTTGCTTGTAGGAAGACACAGATCATGTGGTTTAACTCCGTTTCTGAAGGGAAATTAAGACGAGTGTTCTCATCCATGGAACACACTCTGTTTTAACGCAAGAAGCAAGCTCTTCTTTCCAAAATCTCTAATACAGCAAGAACCATGAGCATGCCCAGAAAAAAAGAACTGTGTTTCCTACTCATACGGACAATACGTAGTTCAACTCTGCTTATAAAACTGATACAAACCACAGCTCCACTTACATAAATGATCTTTAGTTAATAGTGAGAATCGCGTTGAGTTCGTGAACTGTGTAAAATCATTTGAGCCCAAAATTCACTTGGTTTACCAGAATTGAACTCTTGCTTGGAGGAAGACACATATCCTGTGGATTAACTCCGTTTCTGAAGGGAAATTCAGAGCAGTGTTCTCATTCTTAAAAAACACTCTGTTTTAACGCAAGAAGCAAGCTCTTCTTTCGAGCATCTCTAATACAGCAAGAAACATGAGCATGCCCAGAAAAAAAGAACTGTTTTTCCTACTCATACAGACCACACGTAGTTCAACTCTGCTTATGAAACTGATACAGACCACAGCTCCACTTACATAAATTCTCTTTAGTTAATAGTGAGAATCGCGTTGGATTCGTGAACTGTGTAAAATATTTGAGCTCAAAATTCACTTGGTTTACCAGAAATGAATTCTTGATGTAGGAAGACACAGATCCTGTGGTTTAACTCCATTTATGAAGGGAAATTCAGACCAGTGTTCTCATCCATGGAAAACACTCTGTTTTAACTCAAGAAGGAAGCTCTTCTTTCCAGCCTCTCTAATACAGCAAGAACCATGAGCATGCCCAGAAAAAAAGAACTGTGTTTCCTACTCTTAGGGACAATAGGTAGTTTAGCTCTGCTTATGAAACTGATACAAACCACAGCTCCACTTACATAAATGCTACTTAGTTAATAGTGAGAATCATGTTGGGTTCGTGAACTGTGTAAAATCATTTGAGCCCCAAATTCACTTGGTTTACCAGAAATGAACTCTTGCTTGTAGGAAGACACAGATCCTGGGCTTTAACTCCGTTTCTGAAGGGAAATTCAGAGCAGTATTCTCATCCATGAAACACACTCTGTTTTAATGCAAGAAGCAAGCTCTTCTTTTGAATGTCTCTAATACAGTAAGAAACATGATCATGCCCAGAAAAAAGAACTGTGTTTCCTACTCATACGGACCACACATAGTTCAACTCTGTTTATGAAACTGATACAAACCACAGCTCCACTTACATAAATGCTCTTTAGTTAATAGTGATAATCGCGTTGGATTCGTGAACTGTGTAATATATTTTGAGCCCCAAAATTACTTGGTTTACCAGAAATGAACTCTTGCTTGTAAGAAGACACAGATACTGGGCTTTAACTCCATTTCTGAAGGGAAATTCAGAGCAGTGTTCTAATCCATGAAACACACTCTGTTTTAACGCAAAAAGCAAGCTCTTCTTTCGAGCATCTGAAATACAGCAAGAAACATGAGCATGCCCAGAAAAAAAGAACTGTGTTTCCTACTCATACGAACCATATGTAGTTCAGCTCTACTTATGAAACTGATACAAACCACAGATTCACTTATATAAATGCTGTGTAGTTAATTGTGAGAATCTCTTTGGGTTCTTGAACTGTGTAAAATCATTTGAGCCCAAAATTCACATAGTTTTCCAGAAATGAACTCTTGCTTGTAGGAAGACACAGATCATGTGGTTTAACTCCGTTTCTGAAGGGAAATAAAGACGAGTGTTCTCATCCATGGAACACACTCTGTTTTAACGCAAGAAGCAAGCTCTTCTTTCCAAAATCTCTAATACAGCAAGAACCATGAGCATGCCCAGAAAAAAAGAACTGTGTTTCCTACTCATACGGACAATACGTAGTTCAACTCTGCTTATAAAACTGATACAAACCACAGCTCCACTTACATAAATGATCTTTAGTTAATAGTGAGAATCGCGTTGAGTTCGTGAACTGTGTAAAATCATTTGAGCCCAAAATTCACTTGGTTTACCAGAATTGAACTCTTGCTTGGAGGAAGACACATATCCTGTGGATTAACTCCGTTTCTAGAGGGAAATTCAGAGCAGTGTTCTCATTCTTGAAAAACACTCTGTTTTAACACAAGTAACAAGCTCTTCTTTCAAGCATCTCTAATTCAGCAAGAACCATGAGCATGCCCAGAACAAAAGAACTGTGTTTCCTACTCATATGGACCATATGTAGTTCAACTTTACTTATGAAACTGATACAAACAACAGCTCTACTTACACAAATGATCTTTAGTTAATTGTGAGAATCGCGATGGGTTCTTGAACTGTGTAAAATCATTTGAGCCCAAAATTGACTTCGTTTACCAGAAAGGACCTTTTGCTTGCAGAAAGACACAGATCCTTTGGTTTAACTCCGTTTCTGAATGGAAATTCAGACCAGTGTTCTCATCCATGGAACACACTCTGTTTTAACTCAAGAAGGAAGCTCTTCTTTCCAGCATCTCTAATACAGCAAGAACCATGAGCATGCCCAGAAAAAAAGAACTGTGTTTCCTACTCTTAGGGACAATAGGTAGTTTAGCTCTGCTTATGAAACTGATACAAACCACAGCTCCACTTACATAAATGCTACTTATTTAATAGTGAGAATCATGTTGGGTTCGTGAACTGTGTAAAATCATTTGAGCCCCAAATTCACTTGGTTTACCAGAAATGAACTCTTGCTTGTAGGAAGACACAGATCCTGGGCTTTAACTACGTTTCTGAAGGGAAATTCAGAGCAGTATTCTCATCCATGAAACACACTCTGTTTTAATGCAAGAAGCAAGCTCTTCTTTTGAATGTCTCTAATACAGTAAGAAACATGAGCATGCCCAGAAAAAAGAACTGTGTTTCCTACTCATACGAACCATATGTAGTTCAACTCTACTTATGAAACTGATACAAACCACAGCTCCACTTATATAAATGCTCTTTAGTTAATTGTGAGAATCGCGATGGGTTCTTGAACTGTGTAAAATCATTTGAGCCCAAAAATCACATAGATTTCCAGAAATGAACTCTTGCTTGTAGGAAGACACAGATCCTGGGCTTTAACTACGTTTCTGAAGGGAAATTGAGAGCAGTATTCTCATCCATGAAACACACTCTGTTTTAATGCAAGAAGCAAGCTCTTCTTTTGAATGTCTCTAATACAGTAAGAAACATGAGCATGCCCAGAAAAAAGAACTGTGTTTCCTACTCATAGGGACCACACGTAGTTCAACTCTACTTATGAAACTGATACAAACCACAGCTCCACTTATATAAATGCTCTTTAGTTAATTGTGAGAATCTCGTTGGGGTCTTGAACTGTGTAAAATCATTTGAGCCCAAAATTAACATAGTTTTCCAGAAATGAACTCTTGCTTGTAGGAAGACACCGATCATGTGGTTTAACTCCGTTTCTGAAGGGAAATTAAGACGAGTGTTCTCATCCATGGAACACACTCTGTCTTAACGCAAGAAGCAAGCTCTTCTTTCCAAAATCTCTAATACAGCAAGAACCATGAGCATGCCCAGAAAAAAAGAACTGTGTTTCCTACTCATACGGACAATACGTAGTTCAACTCTGCTTATAAAACTGATACAAACCACAGCTCCACTTACATAAATGATCTTTAGTTAATAGTGAGAATCGCGTTGGATTCGTGAACTGTGTAATATAATTTGAGCCCAAAAATTACTTGGTTTACCAGAAATGAACTCTTGCTTGTAAGAAGACACAGATACTGGGCTTTAACTCCGTTTCTGAAGGGAAATTCAGAGCAGTGTTCTAATCCATGGAAAACACTCTGTTTTAACTCAAGAAGGAAGCTCTTCTTTCCAGCATCTGTAATACAGCAAGAACCATGAGCATGCCCAGAAAAAAAGAACTGTGTTTCCTGCTCATACGGACAATATGTAGTTCAATTCTGCTTATGAAACTGATACAAACCAAGCTCCAATTACATGAATGCGGTTTAGTTAATTGTGAGAATCTCGTTGGCTTCTTGAACTGTGTAAAATCATTTGAGCCCAAAATTCACATCATTTTCCAGAAATGAACTCTTGCTTGTAGGAAGACACAGATCCTGGGCTTTAACGCCGTTTCTGAAGGGAAATTCAGAGCAGTATTCTCATCCATGAAACACACTCTGTTTTAATGCAAGAAGCAAGCTCTTCTTTTGAATGTTTCTAATATAGTAAGAAACATGAGCATGCCCAGAAAAAAGAACTGTGTTTCCTACTCATACGGACCACACGTAGTTCAACTCTACTTATGAAACTGATACAAACCACAGCTCCACTTATATAAATGCTCTTTAGTTAATTGTGAGAATCTCGTTGGGTTCTTGAACTGTGTAAAATCATTTGAGCCCAAAATTCACATAGTTTTCCAGAAATGAACTCTTGCTTGTAGGAAGACACCGATCATGTGGTTTAACTCCGTTTCTGAAGGGAAATTCAGACGAGTGTTCTCATCCATGGAACACACTCTGTTTTAACGCAAGAAGCAAGCTCTTCTTTCCAAAATCTCTAATACAGCAAGAACCATGAGCATGCCCAGAAAAAAAGAACTGTGTTTCCTACTCATACGGACAATACGTAGTTCAACTCTGCTTATAAAACTGATACAAACCACAGCTCCGCTTACATAAATGATCTTTAGTTAATAGTGAGAATCGTGTTGAGTTCGTGAACTGTGTAAAATCATTTAAGCCCAAAATTCACTTGGTTTACCAGAAATGATCTCTTGCTTGTAGGAAGACACATGTCATGTGGATTAATTCCGTTTCTGAAGGGAAATTCAGACCAGTGTTCTTATCCTTGAAATACACTCTGTTTTAACGCAAGAAGCAAGCTCTTCTTTGAGCGTCTCTAATACAGCAAGAACCATGAGGATGCCGAGAAAAAAAGAACTGTATTTCCTACTCATATGAACCATATGTAGTTCAACTCTACTTATGAAACTGATACTAACCACAGCTCCACTTACATATGTGATCTTTAGTTAATAGTGAGAATCGCGTTGGGTTTGGGAACTGTGTAAAATCATTTGAGCCCATAAATCACTTGGTTTACCAGCAATGAACTCTTGCTTGTAGCAATACACAGATCCTGGGCTTTAACTCCGTTTCTGAATGGAAATTCAGAGCAGTGTTCTCATCCATGAAACACACTCTGTTTTAACGCAAAAAGCAAGCTCTTCTTTCGAGCATCTCAAATACAGCAAGAAACATGAGCATGCCCAGAAAAAAAGAACTGTGTTTCCTACTCATACGAACCATATGTAGTTCAACTCTACTTATGAAACTGGTACAAACCACAGCTCCACTTATATAAATGCTCTGTAGTTAATTGTGAGAATCTCTTTGGGTTCTTGAACTGTGTAAAATTATTTGAGCCCAAAATTCACATAGTTTTCCAGAAATGAACTCTTGCTTGTAGGAAGACACAGATCATGTGGTTTAACTCCGTTTCTGAAGGGAAATAAAGACGAGTGCTCTCATCCATGGAACACACTCTGTTTTAACGCAAGAAGCAAGCTCTTCTTTCCAAAATCTCTAATACAGCAAGAACCATGAGCATGCCCAGAAAAAAAGAACTGTGTTTCCTACTCATATGGACAATACGTAGTTCAACTCTGCTTATAAAACTGATACAAACCACAGCTCCACTTACATAAATGATCTTTAGTTAATTGTGAGAATCGCGATGGGTTCTTGAACTGTGTAAAATCAATTGAGCCCAAAATTCACTTGGTTTACCAGAATTGAACTCTTGCTTGGAGGAAGACACATATCCTGTGGATTAACTCCGTTTCTGAAGGGAAATTCAGAGCAGTGTTCTCATTCTTGAAAAACACTCTGTTTTAACACAAGAAACAAGCTCTTCTTTCAAGCATCTCTAATTCAGCAAGAACCATGAGCATGCCCAGAAAAAAAGAACTGTATTTCCTACTCATATGGACCATATGTAGTTCAACTTTACTTATGAAACTGATACAAACAACAGCTCTACTTACACAAATGATCTTTAGTTAATTGTGAGAATCGCGATGGGTTCTTGAACTGTGTAAAATCATTTGAGCCCCAAATTCACTTGGTTTACCAGAAATGAACTCTTGCTTGTAGGAAGACACATATCCTGGGCTTTAACTACGTTTCTGAAGGGAATTTCAGAGCAGTATTCTCATCCATGAAACACACTCTGTTTTAATGCAAGAAGCAAGCTCTTCTTTTGAATGTCTCTAATACAGTAAGAAACATGAGCATGCCCAGAAAAAAGAACTGTGTTTCCTACTCATACGGACCATATGTAGTTCAACTCTACTTATGAAACTGATACAAACCACAGCTCCACTTATATAAATGCTCTTTATTTAATTGTGAGAATCTCGGGTTCTTGAACTGTGTAAAATCATTTGAGCCCAAAATTCACATAGTTTTCCAGAAATGAACTCTTGCTTGTAGGAAGACACAGATCATGTGGTTTAACTCCGTTTCTGAAGGGAAATTAAGACGAGTGTTCTCATCCATGGAACACACTCTGTTTTAACGCAAGAAGCAAGCTCTTCTTTCCAAAATCTCTAATACAGCAAGAACCATGAGCATGCCCAGAAAAAAAGAACTGTGTTTCCTACTCATACGGACAATACGTAGTTCAACTCTGCTTATAAAACTGATACAAACCACAGCTCCACTTACATAAATGATCTTTAGTTAATAGTGAGAATCGCGTTGAGTTCGTGAACTGTGTAAAATCATTTGAGCCCAAAATTCACTTGGTTTACCAGAATTGAACTCTTGCTTGGAGGAAGACACATATCCTGTGGATTAACTCCGTTTCTGAAGGGAAATTCAGAGCAGTGTTCTCATTCTTAAAAAACACTCTGTTTTAACGCAAGAAGCAAGCTCTTCTTTCGAGCATCTCTAATACAGCAAGAAACATGAGCATGCCCAGAAAAAAAGAACTGTTTTTCCTACTCATACAGACCACACGTAGTTCAACTCTGCTTATGAAACTGATACAGACCACAGCTCCACTTACATAAATTCTCTTTAGTTAATAGTGAGAATCGCGTTGGATTCGTGAACTGTGTAAAATATTTGAGCTCAAAATTCACTTGGTTTACCAGAAATGAATTCTTGATGTAGGAAGACACAGATCCTGTGGTTTAACTCCATTTATGAAGGGAAATTCAGACCAGTGTTCTCATCCATGGAAAACACTCTGTTTTAACTCAAGAAGGAAGCTCTTCTTTCCAGCCTCTCTAATACAGCAAGAACCATGAGCATGCCCAGAAAAAAAGAACTGTGTTTCCTACTCTTAGGGACAATAGGTAGTTTAGCTCTGCTTATGAAACTGATACAAACCACAGCTCCACTTACATAAATGCTACTTAGTTAATAGTGAGAATCATGTTGGGTTCGTGAACTGTGTAAAATCATTTGAGCCCCAAATTCACATTGGTTTACCAGAAATGAACTCTTGCTTGTAGGAAGACACAGATCCTGGGCTTTAACTCCGTTTCTGAAGGGAAATTCAGAGCAGTATTCTCATCCATGAAACACACTCTGTTTTAATGCAAGAAGCAAGCTCTTCTTTTGAATGTCTCTAATACAGTAAGAAACATGATCATGCCCAGAAAAAAGAACTGTGTTTCCTACTCATACGGACCACACATAGTTCAACTCTGTTTATGAAACTGATACAAACCACAGCTCCACTTACATAAATGCTCTTTAGTTAATAGTGATAATCGCGTTGGATTCGTGAACTGTGTAATATATTTTGAGCCCCAAAATTACTTGGTTTACCAGAAATGAACTCTTGCTTGTAAGAAGACACAGATACTGGGCTTTAACTCCATTTCTGAAGGGAAATTCAGAGCAGTGTTCTAATCCATGAAACACACTCTGTTTTAACGCAAAAAGCAAGCTCTTCTTTCGAGCATCTGAAATACAGCAAGAAACATGAGCATGCCCAGAAAAAAAGAACTGTGTTTCCTACTCATACGAACCATATGTAGTTCAGCTCTACTTATGAAACTGATACAAACCACAGATTCACTTATATAAATGCTGTGTAGTTAATTGTGAGAATCTCTTTGGGTTCTTGAACTGTGTAAAATCATTTGAGCCCAAAATTCACATAGTTTTCCAGAAATGAACTCTTGCTTGTAGGAAGACACAGATCATGTGGTTTAACTCCGTTTCTGAAGGGAAATAAAGACGAGTGTTCTCATCCATGGAACACACTCTGTTTTAACGCAAGAAGCAAGCTCTTCTTTCCAAAATCTCTAATACAGCAAGAACCATGAGCATGCCCAGAAAAAAAGAACTGTGTTTCCTACTCATACGGACAATACGTAGTTCAACTCTGCTTATAAAACTGATACAAACCACAGCTCCACTTACATAAATGATCTTTAGTTAATAGTGAGAATCGCGTTGAGTTCGTGAACTGTGTAAAATCATTTGAGCCCAAAATTCACTTGGTTTACCAGAATTGAACTCTTGCTTGGAGGAAGACACATATCCTGTGGATTAACTCCGTTTCTAGAGGGAAATTCAGAGCAGTGTTCTCATTCTTGAAAAACACTCTGTTTTAACACAAGTAACAAGCTCTTCTTTCAAGCATCTCTAATTCAGCAAGAACCATGAGCATGCCCAGAACAAAAGAACTGTGTTTCCTACTCATATGGACCATATGTAGTTCAACTTTACTTATGAAACTGATACAAACAACAGCTCTACTTACACAAATGATCTTTAGTTAATTGTGAGAATCGCGATGGGTTCTTGAACTGTGTAAAATCATTTGAGCCCAAAATTGACTTCGTTTACCAGAAAGGACCTTTTGCTTGCAGAAAGACACAGATCCTTTGGTTTAACTCCGTTTCTGAATGGAAATTCAGACCAGTGTTCTCATCCATGGAACACACTCTGTTTTAACTCAAGAAGGAAGCTCTTCTTTCCAGCATCTCTAATACAGCAAGAACCATGAGCATGCCCAGAAAAAAAGAACTGTGTTTCCTACTCTTAGGGACAATAGGTAGTTTAGCTCTGCTTATGAAACTGATACAAACCACAGCTCCACTTACATAAATGCTACTTATTTAATAGTGAGAATCATGTTGGGTTCGTGAACTGTGTAAAATCATTTGAGCCCCAAATTCACTTGGTTTACCAGAAATGAACTCTTGCTTGTAGGAAGACACAGATCCTGGGCTTTAACTACGTTTCTGAAGGGAAATTCAGAGCAGTATTCTCATCCATGAAACACACTCTGTTTTAATGCAAGAAGCAAGCTCTTCTTTTGAATGTCTCTAATACAGTAAGAAACATGAGCATGCCCAGAAAAAAGAACTGTGTTTCCTACTCATACGAACCATATGTAGTTCAACTCTACTTATGAAACTGATACAAACCACAGCTCCACTTATATAAATGCTCTTTAGTAAATTGTGAGAATCGCGATGGGTTCTTGAACTGTGTAAAATCATTTGAGCCCAAAAATCACATAGATTTCCAGAAATGAACTCTTGCTTGTAGGAAGACACAGATCCTGGGCTTTAACTACGTTTCTGAAGGGAAATTGAGAGCAGTATTCTCATCCATGAAACACACTCTGTTTTAATGCAAGAAGCAAGCTCTTCTTTTGAATGTCTCTAATACAGTAAGAAACATGAGCATGCCCAGAAAAAAGAACTGTGTTTCCTACTCATAGGGACCACACGTAGTTCAACTCTACTTATGAAACTGATACAAACCACAGCTCCACTTATATAAATGCTCTTTAGTTAATTGTGAGAATCTCGTTGGGGTCTTGAACTGTGTAAAATCATTTGAGCCCAAAATTAACATAGTTTTCCAGAAATGAACTCTTGCTTGTAGGAAGACACCGATCATGTGGTTTAACTCCGTTTCTGAAGGGAAATTAAGACGAGTGTTCTCATCCATGGAACACACTCTGTCTTAACGCAAGAAGCAAGCTCTTCTTTCCAAAATCTCTAATACAGCAAGAACCATGAGCATGCCCAGAAAAAAAGAACTGTGTTTCCTACTCATACGGACAATACGTAGTTCAACTCTGCTTATAAAACTGATACAAACCACAGCTCCACTTACATAAATGATCTTTAGTTAATAGTGAGAATCGCGTTGGATTCGTGAACTGTGTAATATAATTTGAGCCCAAAAATTACTTGGTTTACCAGAAATGAACTCTTGCTTGTAAGAAGACACAGATACTGGGCTTTAACTCCGTTTCTGAAGGGAAATTCAGAGCAGTGTTCTAATCCATGAAACACACTCTGTTTTAACGCAAAAAGCAAGCTCTTCTTTCGAGCATCTCAAATACAGCAAGAAACATGAGCATGCCCAGAAAAAAAGAACTGTGTTTCCTACTCATACGGACAATACGTAGTTCAACTCTGCTTATAAAACTGATACAAACCACAGCTCCACTTACATAAATGATCTTTAGTTAATAGTGAGAATCGCGTTGAGTTCGTGAACTGTGTAAAATCATTTGAGCCCAAAATTCACTTGGTTTACCAGAATTGAACTCTTGCTTGGAGGAAGACACATATCCTGTGGATTAACTCCGTTTCTGAAGGGAAATTCAGAGCAGTGTTCTCATTCTTGAAAAACACTCTGTTTTAACGCAAGAAGCAAGCTCTTCTTTCAAGCGTCTCTAATACAGCAAGAACCATGAGCATGCCCAGAAAAAAAGAACTGTTTTTCCTACTCATACAGACCACACGTAGTTCAACTCTGCTTATGAAACTGATACAGACCACAGCTCCACTTACATAAATTCTCTTTAGTTAATAGTGAGAATCGCGTTGGATTCGTGAACTGTGTAAAATATTTGAGCTCAAAATTCACTTGGTTTACCAGAAATGAATTCTTGATGTAGGAAGACACAGATCCTGTGGTTTAACTCCATTTATGAAGGGAAATTCAGACCAGTGTTCTCATCCATGGAAAACACTCTGTTTTAACTCAAGAAGGAAGCTCTTCTTTCCAGCATCTGTAATACAGCAAGAACCATGAGCATGCCCAGAAAAAAAGAACTGTGTTTCCTGCTCATACGGACAATATGTAGTTCAATTCTGCTTATGAAACTGATACAAACCAAGCTCCAATTACATGAATGCGGTTTAGTTAATTGTGAGAATCTCGTTGGCTTCTTGAACTGTGTAAAATCATTTGAGCCCAAAATTCACATAGTTTTCCAGAAATGAACTCTTGCTTGTAGGAAGACACAGATCCTGGGCTTTAACGCCGTTTCTGAAGGGAAATTCAGAGCAGTATTCTCATCCATGAAACACACTCTGTTTTAATGCAAGAAGCAAGCTCTTCTTTTGAATGTTTCTAATATAGTAAGAAACATGAGCATGCCCAGAAAAAAGAACTGTGTTTCCTACTCATACGGACCACACGTAGTTCAACTCTACTTATGAAACTGATACAAACCACAGCTCCACTTATATAAATGCTCTTTAGTTAATTGTGAGAATCTCGTTGGGTTCTTGAACTGTGTAAAATCATTTGAGCCCAAAATTCACATAGTTTTCCAGAAATGAACTCTTGCTTGTAGGAAGACACCGATCATGTGGTTTAACTCCGTTTCTGAAGGGAAATTCAGACGAGTGTTCTCATCCATGGAACACACTCTGTTTTAACGCAAGAAGCAAGCTCTTCTTTCCAAAATCTCTAATACAGCAAGAACCATGAGCATGCCCAGAAAAAAAGAACTGTGTTTCCTACTCATACGGACAATACGTAGTTCAACTCTGCTTATAAAACTGATACAAACCACAGCTCCACTTACATAAATGATCTTTAGTTAATAGTGAGAATCGTGTTGAGTTCGTGAACTGTGTAAAATCATTTAAGCCCAAAATTCCCTTGGTTTACCAGAAATGATCTCTTGCTTGTAGGAAGACACATGTCATGTGGATTAATTCCGTTTCTGAAGGGAAATTCAGACCAGTGTTCTTATCCTTGAAATACACTCTGTTTTAACGCAAGAAGCAAGCTCTTCTTTGAGCGTCTCTAATACAGCAAGAACCATGAGGATGCCGAGAAAAAAAGAACTGTATTTCCTACTCATATGAACCATATGTAGTTCAACTCTACTTATGAAACTGATACTAACCACAGCTCCACTTACATATGTGATCTTTAGTTAATAGTGAGAATCGCGTTGGGTTTGGGAACTGTGTAAAATCATTTGAGCCCATAAATCACTTGGTTTACCAGCAATGAACTCTTGCTTGTAGCAATACACAGATCCTGGGCTTTAACTCCGTTTCTGAATGGAAATTCAGAGCAGTGTTCTCATCCATGAAACACACTCTGTTTTAACACAAGAAACAAGCTCTTCTTTCGAGCGTCTCTAATTCAGCAAGAACCCTGAGCATGCCCAGAACAAAAGAACTGTATTTCATACTCATATGTACCATATGTAGTTCAACTTTACTTATGAAACTGATACAAACAACAGCTCTACTTACACAAATGATCTTTAGTTAATTGTGAGAATCGCAATGGGTTCTTGAACTGTGTAAAATCATTTGAGCCCAAAATTCACTTGGTTTACCAGAAAGGACCTTTTGCTAGCAGAAAGACACAGATCCTTTGGTTTAACTCCGTTTCTGAATGGAAATTCACACCAGTGTTCTCATCCATGGAACACACTCTGTTGTAATGCAAGAAGCATGCTCTTCTTTCAAGCATCTCTAATACAGCAAGAACCACGAGCATGCCCAGAAAAAAAGAACTGTGTTTCCTACTCATAGGGACCATATGTAGTTTAGCTCTGCTTATGAAACTGATACAAACCACATCTCCACTTAAATAAATACTACTTAGTTAATAGTGAGAATCACGTTGGGTTCGTGAACTGTGTAAAATCATGTGAGCCCAAAATTCACTTGGTTTACCAGAAATGAACTCTTGCTTGTAGCAAGACACAGATCCTGTGGATTAACTCCGTTTCTGAAGGGAAATTCAGAGCAGTGTTCTCATCCATGAAATACAATCTGTTTTAAAGCAAGAAGCAAGCACATCTTTCAAGTGTCTCTAATAGAGCAAGAACCATGAGCATGCCGAGAAAAAAAGAACTGTATTTCCCACTACTACGGACCATATGTAGTTCAAGTCTACTTATGAAACTGATACAAAGCACAGCTCCATTTAACTAACTGCTCTTTAGTTAATAGTTAGAATTGCGTTGGGTTCGTGAACTGTGTAAAATCATTTGAGCCCAAAATTCACATGGTTTACCAGAAATGAATTTTTGTTGTAAGAAGACACAAATCCTGGCTTTAACTCCGTTTCTGAAGGGAAATTCAGACCAGTGTTCTCATCCATGGAACACACTCTGTTGTAACTCAAGAAGCATGCTCTTCTTTCCAGCATCTCTAATAAAGCAATAACCATGAGCTTGCCCAGAAAAAAAGAACTGTGTTTCCTACTCTTAGGGACCATAGGTAGTTTAGCTCTGCTTATGAAACTGATACAAACCACAGCTCCACTTACATAAATGCTACTTAGATAATAGTGAGAATCACGTTGGGTTCGTGAACTGTGTAAAATCATTTGAGCCCCAAATTCACTTGGTTTATCAGAAATGAACTCTTGCTTGTAGGAAGACACAGATCCTGGGCTTTAACTCCGTTTCTGAAGGGAAATTCAGAGCAGTATTCTCATCCATGAAACACACTCTGTTTTAATGCAAGAAGCAAGCTCTTCTTTTGAATGTCTCTAATACAGTAAGAAACATGAGCATGCCCAGAAAAAAAGAACTGTGTTTCCTACTCATACGAACCATATGTAGTTCAACTCTACTTATGAAACAGATACAAACCACAGCTTCACTTATATAAATGCTCTGTAGTTAATTGTGAGAATCTCTTTGGGTTCTTGAACTGTGTAAAACCATTTGAGCCCAAAATTCGCATAGTTTTCCAGAAATGAACTCTTGCTTGTAGGAAGACACAGATCATGTGGTTTAACTCCGTTTCTGAATGGAAATAAAGACGAGTGTTCTCATCCATGGAACACACTCTGTTTTAACGCAAGAAGCAAGCTCTTCTTTCCAAAATCTCTAATACAGCAAGAACCATGAGCATGCCCAGAAAAAAAGAACTGTGTTTCCTACTCATATGGACCATATGTAGTTCAACTTTACTTATGAAACTGATACAAACAACAGCTCTACTTACACAAATGATCTTTAGTTAATTGTGAGAATCGCGATGGGTTCTTGAACTGTGTAAAATCATTTGAGCCCAAAATTCGCATAGTTTTCCAGAAATGAACTCTTGCTTGTAGGAAGACACAGATCATGTGGTTTAACTCCGTTTCTGAAGGGAAATTAAGACGAGTGTTCTCATCCATGGAACACACTCTGTCTTAACGCAAGAAGCAAGCTCTTCTTTCCAAAATCTCTAATACAGCAAGAACCATGAGCATGCCCAGAAAAAAAGAACTGTGTTTCCTACTCATACGGACAATACGTAGTTCAACTCTGCTTATAAAACTGATACAAACCACAGCTCCACTTACATAAATGATCTTTAGTTAATAGTGAGAATCGTGTTGAGTTCGTGAACTGTGTAAAATCATTTAAGCCCAAAATTCCCTTGGTTTACCAGAAATGATCTCTTGCTTGTAGGAAGACACATGTCATGTGGATTAATTCCGTTTCTGAAGGGAAATTCAGACCAGTGTTCTTATCCTTGAAATACACTCTGTTTTAACGCAAGAAGCAAGCTCTTCTTTGAGCGTCTCTAATACAGCAAGAACCATGAGGATGCCGAGAAAAAAAGAACTGTATTTCCTACTCATATGAACCATATGTAGTTCAACTCTACTTATGAAACTGATACTAACCACAGCTCCACTTACATATGTGATCTTTAGTTAATAGTGAGAATCGCGTTGGGTTTGGGAACTGTGTAAAATCATTTGAGCCCATAAATCACTTGGTTTACCAGCAATGAACTCTTGCTTGTAGCAATACACAGATCCTGGGCTTTAACTCCGTTTCTGAATGGAAATTCAGAGCAGTGTTCTCATCCATGAAACACACTCTGTTTTAACACAAGAAACAAGCTCTTCTTTCGAGCGTCTCTAATTCAGCAAGAACCCTGAGCATGCCCAGAACAAAAGAACTGTATTTCATACTCATATGTACCATATGTAGTTCAACTTTACTTATGAAACTGATACAAACAACAGCTCTACTTACACAAATGATCTTTAGTTAATTGTGAGAATCGCAATGGGTTCTTGAACTGTGTAAAATCATTTGAGCCCAAAATTCACTTGGTTTACCAGAAAGGACCTTTTGCTAGCAGAAAGACACAGATCCTTTGGTTTAACTCCGTTTCTGAATGGAAATTCACACCAGTGTTCTCATCCATGGAACACACTCTGTTGTAATGCAAGAAGCATGCTCTTCTTTCAAGCATCTCTAATACAGCAAGAACCACGAGCATGCCCAGAAAAAAAGAACTGTGTTTCCTACTCATAGGGACCATATGTAGTTTAGCTCTGCTTATGAAACTGATACAAACCACATCTCCACTTAAATAAATACTACTTAGTTAATAGTGAGAATCACGTTGGGTTCGTGAACTGTGTAAAATCATGTGAGCCCAAAATTCACTTGGTTTACCAGAAATGAACTCTTGCTTGTAGCAAGACACAGATCCTGTGGATTAACTCCGTTTCTGAAGGGAAATTCAGAGCAGTGTTCTCATCCATGAAATACAATCTGTTTTAAAGCAAGAAGCAAGCACATCTTTCAAGTGTCTCTAATAGAGCAAGAACCATGAGCATGCCGAGAAAAAAAGAACTGTATTTCCCACTACTACGGACCATATGTAGTTCAAGTCTACTTATGAAACTGATACAAAGCACAGCTCCATTTAACTAACTGCTCTTTAGTTAATAGTTAGAATTGCGTTGGGTTCGTGAACTGTGTAAAATCATTTGAGCCCAAAATTCACATGGTTTACCAGAAATGAATTTTTGTTGTAAGAAGACACAAATCCTGGCTTTAACTCCGTTTCTGAAGGGAAATTCAGACCAGTGTTCTCATCCATGGAACACACTCTGTTGTAACTCAAGAAGCATGCTCTTCTTTCCAGCATCTCTAATAAAGCAATAACCATGAGCTTGCCCAGAAAAAAAGAACTGTGTTTCCTACTCTTAGGGACCATAGGTAGTTTAGCTCTGCTTATGAAACTGATACAAACCACAGCTCCACTTACATAAATGCTACTTAGATAATAGTGAGAATCACGTTGGGTTCGTGAACTGTGTAAAATCATTTGAGCCCCAAATTCACTTGGTTTATCAGAAATGAACTCTTGCTTGTAGGAAGACACAGATCCTGGGCTTTAACTCCGTTTCTGAAGGGAAATTCAGAGCAGTATTCTCATCCATGAAACACACTCTGTTTTAATGCAAGAAGCAAGCTCTTCTTTTGAATGTCTCTAATACAGTAAGAAACATGAGCATGCCCAGAAAAAAAGAACTGTGTTTCCTACTCATACGAACCATATGTAGTTCAACTCTACTTATGAAACAGATACAAACCACAGCTTCACTTATATAAATGCTCTGTAGTTAATTGTGAGAATCTCTTTGGGTTCTTGAACTGTGTAAAACCATTTGAGCCCAAAATTCGCATAGTTTTCCAGAAATGAACTCTTGCTTGTAGGAAGACACAGATCATGTGGTTTAACTCCGTTTCTGAATGGAAATAAAGACGAGTGTTCTCATCCATGGAACACACTCTGTTTTAACGCAAGAAGCAAGCTCTTCTTTCCAAAATCTCTAATACAGCAAGAACCATGAGCATGCCCAGAAAAAAAGAACTGTGTTTCCTACTCATATGGACCATATGTAGTTCAACTTTACTTATGAAACTGATACAAACAACAGCTCTACTTACACAAATGATCTTTAGTTAATTGTGAGAATCGCGATGGGTTCTTGAACTGTGTAAAATCATTTGAGCCCAAAATTCGCATAGTTTTCCAGAAATGAACTCTTGCTTGTAGGAAGACACAGATCATGTGGTTTAACTCCGTTTCTGAAGGGAAATTAAGACGAGTGTTCTCATCCATGGAACACACTCTGTCTTAACGCAAGAAGCAAGCTCTTCTTTCCAAAATCTCTAATACAGCAAGAACCATGAGCATGCCCAGAAAAAAAGAACTGTGTTTCCTACTCATAGGGACAATACGTAGTTCAACTCTGCTTATAAAACTGATACAAACCACAGCTCCACTTACATAAATGATCTTTAGTTAATAGTGATAATCGCGTTGGATTCGTGAACTGTGTAATATAATTTGAGCCCAAAAATTACTTGGTTTACCAGAAATGAACTCTTGCTTGTAAGAAGACACAGATACTGGGCTTTAACTCCGTTTCTGAAGGGAAATTCAGAGCAGTGTTCTAATCCAGGAAACACACTCTGTTTTAACGCAAAAAGCAAGCTCTTCTTTCGAGCATCTCAAATACAGCAAGAAACATGAGCATGCCCAGAAAAAAAGAACTGTGTTTCCTACTCATACGGACAATACGTAGTTCAACTCTGCTTATAAAACTGATACAAACCACAGCTCCACTTACATAAATGATCTTTAGTTAATAGTGAGAATCGCGTTGAGTTCGTGAACTGTGTAAAATCATTTGAGCCCAAAATTCACTTGGTTTACCAGAATTGAACTCTTGCTTGGAGGAAGACACATATCCTGTGGATTAACTCCGTTTCTGAAGGGAAATTCAGAGCAGTGTTCTCATTCTTGAAAAACACTCTGTTTTAACGCAAGAAGCAAGCTCTTCTTTCAAGCGTCTCTAATACAGCAAGAAACATGAGCATGCCCAGAAAAAAAGAACTGTTTTTCCTACTCATACAGACCACACGTAGTTCAACTCTGCTTATGAAACTGATACAGACCACAGCTCCACTTACATAAATTCTCTTTAGTTAATAGTGAGAATCGCGTTGGATTCGTGAACTGTGTAAAATATTTGAGCTCAAAATTCACTTGGTTTACCAGAAATGAATTCTTGATGTAGGAAGACACAGATCCTGTGGTTTAACTCCATTTATGAAGGGAAATTCAGACCAGTGTTCTCATCCATGGAAAACACTCTGTTTTAACTCAAGAAGGAAGCTCTTCTTTCCAGCATCTCTAATACAGCAAGAACCATGAGCATGCCCAGAAAAAAAGAACTGTGTTTTCTGCTCATACGGACCATATGTAGTTCAATTCTGCTTATGAAACTGATACAAACCAAGCTCCAATTACATGAATGCGGTTTAGTTAATGGTGAGAATGGCGTTGGGTTCATGAACTATGTAAAATCATTTGAGCCCCAAATTCACTTGGTTTACCAGAAATGAACTCTTGCTTGTAGGAAGACACAGATCCTGGGCTTTAACTCCGTTTCTGAAGGGAAATTCAGAGCAGTATTCTCATCCATGAAACACACTCTGTTTTAATGCAAGAAGCAAGCTCTTCTTTTGAATGTCTCTAATACAGTAAGAAACATGATCATGTCCAGAAAAAAGAACTGTGTTTCCTACTCATACGGACCACACATAGTTCAACTCTGTTTATGAAACTGATACAAACCACAGCTCCACTTACATAAATGCTCTTTAGTTAATAGTGATAATCGCGTTGGATTCGTGAACTGTGTAATATATTTTGAGCCCCAAAATTACTTGGTTTACCAGAAATGAACTCTTGCTTGTAAGAAGACACAGATACTGGGCTTTAACTCCATTTCTGAAGGGAAATTCAGAGCAGTGTTCTAATCCATGAAACACACTCTGTTTTAACGCAAAAAGCAAGCTCTTCTTTCGAGCATCTCAAATACAGCAAGAAACATGAGCATGCCCAGAAAAAAAGAACTGTGTTTCCTACTCATACGAACCATATGTAGTTCAGCTCTACTTATGAAACTGATACAAACCACAGATTCACTTATATAAATGCTGTGTAGTTAATTGTGAGAATCTCTTTGGGTTCTTGAACTGTGTAAAATCATTTGAGCCCAAAATTCACATAGTTTTCCAGAAATGAACTCTTGCTTGTAGGAAGACACAGATCATGTGGTTTAACTCCGTTTCTGAAGGGAAATAAAGACGAGTGTTCTCATCCATGGAACACACTCTGTTTTAACGCAAGAAGCAAGCTCTTCTTTCCAAAATCTCTAATACAGCAAGAACCATGAGCATGCCCAGAAAAAAAGAACTGTGTTTCCTACTCATACGGACAATACATAGTTCAACTCTGCTTATAAAACTGATACAAACCACAGCTCCATTTACATAAATGATCTTTAGTTAATAGTGAGAATCGCGTTGAGTTCGTGAACTGTGTAAAATCATTTGAGCCCAAAATTCACTTGGTTTACCAGAATTGAACTCTTGCTTGGAGGAAGACACATATCCTTTGGATTAACTCCGTTTCTAGAGGGAAATTCAGAGCAGTGTTCTCATTCTTGAAAAACACTCTGTTTTAACACAAGTAACAAGCTCTTCTTTCAAGCATCTCTAATTCAGCAAGAACCATGAGCATGCCCAGAACAAAAGAACTGTATTTCCTACTCATATGGACCATATGTAGTTCAACTTTACTTATGAAACTGATACAAACAACAGCTCTACTTACACAAATGATCTTTAGTTAATTGTGAGAATCGCGATGGGTTCTTGAACTGTGTAAAATCATTTGAGCCCAAAATTCACTTCGTTTACCAGAAAGGACCTTTTGATTGCAGAAAGACACACATCCTTTGGTTTAACTCCGTTTCTGAATGGAAATTCAGACCAGTGTTCTCATCCATGGAACACACTCTGTTTTAACTCAAGAAGGAAGCTCTTCTTTCCAGCATCTCTAATACAGCAAGAACCATGAGCATGCCCAGAAAAAAAGAACTGTGTTTCCTACTCTTAGGGACAATAGGTAGTTTAGCTCTGCTTATGAAACTGATACAAACCACAGCTCCACTTACATAAATGCTACTTAGTTAATAGTGAGAATCATGTTGGGTTCGTGAACTGTGTAAAATCATTTGAGCCCCAAATTCACTTGGTTTACCAGAAATGAACTCTTGCTTGTAGACACAGATCCTGGGCTTTAACTCCGTTTCTGAAGGGAAATTCAGAGCAGTATTCTCATCCATGAAACACACTCTGTTTTAATGCAAGAAGCAAGCTCTTCTTTTGAATGTCTCTAATACAGTAAGAAACATGAGCATGCCCAGAAAAATAACTGTGTTTCCTACTCATACGGACCACACGTAGTTCAACTCTACTTATGAAACTGATACAAACCACAGCTCCACTTATATAAATGCTCTTTAATTAATTGTGAGAATCTCGTTGGGTTCTTGAACTGTGTAAAATCATTTGAGCCCAAAATTCACATAGTTTTCCAGAAATGAACTCTTGCTTGTAGGAAGACACCGATCATGTGGTTTAACTCCGTTTCTGAAGGGAAATTCAGACGAGTGTTCTCATCCATGGAACACACTCTGTTTTAACGCAAGAAGCAAGCTCTTCTTTCCAAAATCTCTAATACAGCAAGAACCATGAGCATGCCCAGAAAAAAAGAACTGTGTTTCCTACTCATACGGACAATATGTAGTTCAACTCTGCTTATAAAACTGATACAAACCACAGCTCCACTTACATAAATGATCTTTAGTTAATAGTGAGAATCGTGTTGAGTTCGTGAACTGTGTAAAATCATTTAAGCCCAAAATTCACTTGGTTTACCAGAAATGATCTCTTGCTTGTAGGAAGACACATGTCATGTGGATTAATTCCGTTTCTGAAGGGAAATTCAGACCAGTGTTCTTATCCTTGAAATACACTCTGTTTTAACGCAAGAAGCAAGCTCTTCTTTCCAGTGTCTCTAATACAGCAAGAACCATGAGGATGCCGAGAAAAAAAGAACTGTATTTCCTACTCATATGAACCATATGTAGTTCAACTCTACTTATGAAACTGATACTAACCACAGCTCCACTTACATATGTGATCTTTAGTTAATAGTGAGAATCGCGTTGGGTTTGGGAACTGTGTAAAATCATTTGAGCCCATAAATCACTTGGTTTACCAGTAATGAACTCTTGCTTGTAGCAATACACAGATCCTGGGCTTTAACTCCGTTTCTGAATGGAAATTCAGAGCAGTGTTCTCATCCATGAAACACACTCTGTTTTAACACAAGAAACAAGCTCTTCTTTCGTGCATCTCTAATTCAGCAAGAACCCTGAGCATGCCCAGAACAAAAGAACTGTATTTCCTACTCATATGGACCATATGTAGTTCAACTTTACTTATGAAACTGATACAAACAACAGCTCTACTTACACAAATGATCTTTAGTTAATTGTGAGAATTGCAATGGGTTCTTGAACTGTGTAAAATCATTTGAGCCCAAAATTCACTTGGTTTACCAGAAAGGACCTTTTGCTAGCAGAAAGACACAGATCCTTTGGTTTAACTCCGTTTCTGAATGGAAATTCAGAACAGTGTTCTCATCCATGGAACACACTCTGTTGTAATGCAAGAAGCATGCTCTTCTTTCAAGCATCTCTAATACAGCAAGAACCACGAGCATGCCCAGAAAAAAAGAACTGTTTTTTTCTACTCATAGGGACCATATGTAGTTTAGCTCTGCTTATGAAACTGATACAAACCACATCTCCACTTAAATAAATACTACTTAGTTAATAGTGAGAATCACGTTGGGTTCGTGAACTGTGTAAAATCCTGTGAGCCCAAAATTCACTTGGTTTACCAGAAATGAACTCTTGCTTGTAGCAAGACACAGATCCTGTGGATTAACTCCGTTTCTGAAGGGAAATTCAGAGCAGTGTTCTCATCCATGAAATACAATCTGTTTTAAAGCAAGAAGCAAGCACATCTTTCAAGCGTCTCTAATAGAGCAAGAACCATGAGCATGCCGAGAAAAAAAGAACTGTATTTCCCACTACTACGGACCATATGTAGTTCAAGTCTACTTATGAAACTGATACAAAGCACAGCTCCATTTAACTAACTGCTCTTTAGTTAATAGTTAGAATTGCGTTGGGTTCGTGAACTGTGTAAAATCATTTGAGCCCAAAATTCACATGGTTTACCAGAAATGAATTTTTGTTGTAAGAAGACACAAATCCTGGCTTTAACTCCGTTTCTGAAGGGAAATTCAGACCAGTGTTCTCATCCATGGAACACACTCTGTTGTAACTCAAGAAGCATGCTCTTCTTTCCAGCATCTCTAATACAGCAATAACCATGAGCTTGCCCAGAAAAAAAGAACTGTGTTTCCTACTCTTAGGGACCATAGGTAGTTTAGCTCTGCTTATGAAACTGATACAAACCACAGCTCCACTTACATAAATGCTACTTAGATAATAGTGAGAATCACGTTGGGTTCGTGAACTGTGTAAAATCATTTGAGCCCCAAATTCACTTGGTTTATCAGAAATGAACTCTTGCTTGTAGGAAGACACAGATCCTGGGCTTTAACTCCGTTTCTGAAGGGAAATTCAGAGCAGTATTCTCATCCATGAAACACACTCTGTTTTAATGCAAGAAGCAAGCTCTTCTTTTGAATGTCTCTAATACAGTAAGAAACATGAGCATGCCCAGAAAAAAAGAACTGTGTTTCCTACTCATACGAACCATATGTAGTTCAACTCTACTTATGAAACAGATACAAACCTCAGCTTCACTTATATAAATGCTCTGTAGTTAATTGTGAGAATCTCTTTGGGTTCTTGAACTGTGTAAAACCATTTGAGCCCAAAATTCGCATAGTTTTCCAGAAATGAACTCTTGCTTGTAGGAAGACACAGATCATGTGGTTTAACTCCGTTTCTGAAGGGAAATAAAGACGAGTGTTCTCATCCATGGAACACACTCTGTTTTAACGCAAGAAGCAAGCTCTTCTTTCCAAAATCTCTAATACAGCAAGAACCATGAGCATGCCCAGAAAAAAAGAACTGTGTTTCCTACTCATATGGACCATATGTAGTTCAACTTTACTTATGAAACTGATACAAACAACAGCTCTACTTACACAAATGATCTTTAGTTAATTGTGAGAATCGCGATGGGTTCTTGAACTGTGTAAAATCATTTGAGCCCAAAATTCACTTGGTTTACCAGAAAGGACCTTTTGCTTGCAGAAAGACACAGATCCTTTGGTTTAACTCCGTTTCTGAATGGAAATTCAGACCAGTGTTCTCATCCATGGAACACACTCTGTTGTAATGCAAGAAGCATGCTATTCTTTCCAGCATCTCTAATACAGCAAGAACCACGAGCATGACCAGAAAAAAAGAACTGTGTTTCCTACTCTTAGGGACCATAGGTAGTTTAGCTCTGCTTATGAAACTGATATAAACCACAGCTCCACTTACATAAACGCTACTTAGTTAATAGTGAGAATCATGTTGGGGTCGTGAACTGTGTAAAATCATGTGAGCCCCAAATTCACTTGGTTTACCAGAAATGAACTCTTGCTGGTAGGAAGACACAGATCCTGGGCTTTAACTACGTTTGTGAAGGGAAATTCAGAGCAGTATTCTCATCCATGAAACACACTCTGTTTTAATGCAAGAAGCAAGCTCTTCTTTTGAATGTCTCTAATACAGTAAGAACCATGAGCATGCCCAGAAAAAAGAACTGTGTTTCCTACTCATGCAGACCACACGTAGTTCAACTCTACTTATGAAACTGATACAAACCTCAGCTCCACTTATATAAATGCTCTTTAGTTAATTGTGAGAATCTCGTTGGGTTCTTGAACTGTGTAAAATCATTTGAGCCCAAAATTCACATAGTTTTCCAGAAATGAACTCTTGCTTGTAGGAAGACACAGATCATGTGGTTTAACTCCGTTTCTGAAGGGAAATTAAGACGAGTGTTCTCATCCATGGAACACACTCTGTTTTAACGCAAGAAGCAAGCTCTTCTTTCCAAAATCTCTAATACAGCAAGAACCATGAGCATGCCCAGAAAAAAGAACTGTGTTTCCTACTCATACGGACAATACGTAGTTCAACTCTGCTTATAAAACTGATACAAACCACAGCTCCACTTACATAAATGATCTTTAGTTAATAGTGAGAATCGCGTTGAGTTCGTGAACTGTGTAAAATCATTTGAGCCCAAAATTCACTTGGTTTACCAGAATTGAACTCTTGCTTGGAGGAAGACACAAATCTGTGGATTAACTCCGTTTCTGAAGGGAAATTCAGAGCAGTGTTCTCATTCTTGAAAAACACTCTGTTCTAACGCAAGATGCAAGCTCTACTTTCGAGCGTCTCTAATACAGCAAGAAACATGAGCATGCCCAGAAAAAAAGAACTGTTTTTCCTACTCATACAGACCACACGTAGTTCAACTCTGCTTATGAAACTGATACAGACCACAGCTCCACTTACATAAATTCTCTTTAGTTAATAGTGAGAATCGCGTTGGATTCGTGAACTGTGTAAAATATTTGAGCTCAAAATTCACTTGGTTTACCAGAAATGAATTCTTGATGTAGGAAGACACAGATCGTGTGGTTTAACTCCATTTATGAAGGGAAATTCAGACCAGTGTTCTCATCCATGGAAAACACTCTGTTTTAACTCAAGAAGGAAGCTCTTCTTTCCAGCATCTCTAATACAGCAAGAACCATGAGCATGCCCAGAAAAAAAGAACTGTGTTTCCTGCTCATACGGACAATATGTAGTTCAATTCTGCTTATGAATCGGATACAGACCAAGCTCCAATTACATGAATGCAGTTTAGTTAATGGTGAGAATGGCGTTGGGTTCATGAACTATGTAAAATCATTTGAGCCCCAAATTCACTTGGTTTACCAGAAATGAACTCTTGCTTGTAGGAAGACACAGATCCTGGGCTTTAACTCCGTTTCTGAAGGGAAATTCAGAGCAGTATTCTCATCCATGAAACACACTCTGTTTTAACGCAAGAAGCAAGCTCTTCTTTTGAGCATCTCTAATACAGCAAGAACCATGAGGATGCCGAGAAAAAAAGAACTGTATTTCCTACTCATATGAACCATATGTAGTTCAACTCTACTTATGAAACTGATACTAACCGCAGCTCCACTTACATATGTGATCTTTAGTTAATAGTGAGAATCGCGTTGGGTTTGGGAACTGTGTAAAATCATTTGAGCCCATAAATCACTTGGTTTACCAGTAATGAACTCTTGCTTGTAGCAATACACAGATCCTGGGCTTTAACTCCGTTTCTGAATGGAAATTCAGAACAGTGTTCTCATCCATGAAACACACTCTGTTTTAACACAAGAAACAAGCTCTTCTTTCGACTGTCTCTAATTCAGCAAGAACCCTGAGCATGCCCAGAACAAAAGAACTGTATTTCCTACTCATATGGACCATATGTAGTTCAACTTTACTTATGAAACTGATACAAACAACAGCCCTACTTACACAAATGATCTTTAGTTAATTGTGAGAATCGCGATGGGTTCTTGAACTGTGTAAAATCATTTGAGCCCAAAATTCACTTGGTTTACCAGAAAGGACCTTTTGCTAGCAGAAAGACACAGATCCTTTGGTTTAACTCCGTTTCTGAATGGAAATTCAGACCAGTGTTCTCATCCATGGAACACACTCTGTTGTAATGCAAGAAGCATGCTCTTCTTTCAAGCATCTCTAATACAGCAAGAACCACGAGCATGCCCAGAAAAAAAGAACTGTGTTTCCTACTCATAGGGACCATATGTAGTTTAGCTCTGCTTATGAAACTGATACAAACCACATCTCCACTTAAATAAATACTACTTAGTTAATAGTGAGAATCACGTTGGGTTCGTGAACTGTGTAAAATAATTTGAGCCCAAAATTCACTTGGTTTACCAGAAATGAACTCTTGCTTGTAGCAAGACACAGATCCTGTGGATTAACTCCATTTCTGAAGGGAAATTCAGAGCAGTGTTCTCATCCATGAAATACAATCTGTTTTAAAGCAAGAAGCAAGCACATCTTTCGAGCGTCTCTAATAGAGCAAGAACCATGAGCATGCCGAGAAAAAAAGAACTGTATTTCCCACTACTACGGACCATATGTAGTTCAAGTCTACTTATGAAACTGATACAAAGCACAGCTCCATTTAACTAACTGCTCTTTAGTTAATAGTTAGAATTGCGTTGGGTTCGTGAACTGTGTAAAATCATTTGAGCCCAAAATTCACATGGTTTACCAGAAATGAATTTTTGTTGTAGGAAGACACAAATCCTGGCTTTAACTCCGTTTCTGAAGGGAAATTCAGACCAGTGTTCTCATCCATGGAACACAATCTGTTGTAACTCAAGAAGCATGCTCTTCTTTCCAGCATCTCTAATACAGCAATAACCATGAGCTTGCCCAGAAAAAAAGAACTGTGTTTCCTACTCTTAGGGACCATAGGTAGTTTAGCTCTGCTTATGAAACTGATACAAACCACAGCTCCACTTACATAAATGCTACTTAGTTAATAGTGAGAATCACGTTGGGTTCGTGAACTGTGTAAAATCATTTGAGCCCCAAATTCACTTGGTTTATCAGAAATGAACTCTTGCTTGTAGGAAGACACAGATCCTGGGCTTTAACTACGTTTCTGAAGGGAAATTCAGAGCAGTATTCTCATCCATGAAACACACTCTGTTTTAATGCAAGAAGCAAGCTCTTCTTTTGAATGTCTCTAATACAGTAAGAAACATGAGCATGCCCAGAAAAAAGAACTGTGTTTCCTACTCATAAGGACCACACGTAGTTCAACTCTACTTATGAAACTGATACAAACCACAGCTCCACTTATATAAATGCTCTTTAGTTAATTGTGAGAATCTCGTTGGGTTCTTGAACTGTGTAAAATCATTTGAGCCCAAAATTAACATAGTTTTCCAGAAATGAACTCTTGCTTGTAGGAAGACACCGATCATGTGGTTTAAGTCCGTTTCTGAAGGGAAATTAAGACGAGTGTTCTCATCCATGGAACACACTCTGTTTTAACGCAAGAAGCAAGCTCTTCTTTCCAAAATCTCTAATACAGCAAGAACCATGACCATGCCCAGAAAAAAAGAACTGTGTTTCCTACTCATACGAACAATACGTAGTTCAACTCTGCTTATAAAACTGATACAAACCACAGCTCCACTTACATATATGATCTTTAGTTAATAGTGAGAATCGCGTTGAGTTCGTGAACTGTGTAAAATCATTTGAGCCCAAAATTCACTTGGTTTACCAGAATTGAACTCTTGCTTGGAGGAAGACACATATCCTGTGGATTAACTCCGTTTCTGAAGGGAAATTCAGAGCAGTGTTCTCATTCTTGAAAAACACTCTGTTTTAACGCAAGAAGCAAGCTCTTCTTTCCAGCATCTCTAATACAGCAAGAAACATGAGCATGCCCAGAAAAAAAGAACTGTTTTTCCTACTCATACAGACCACACGTAGTTCAACTCTGCTTATGAAACTGATACAGACCACAGCTCCACTTACATAAATTCTCTTTAGTTAATAGTGAGAATCGCGTTGGATTCGTGAACTGTGTAAAATATTTGAGCTCAAAATTCACTTGGTTTACCAGAAATGAATTCTTGATGTAGGAAGACACAGATCCTGTGGTTTAACTCCATTTATGAAGGGAAATTCAGACCAGTGTTCTCATCCATGGAAAACACTCTGTTTTAACTCAAGAAGGAAGCTCTTCTTTCCAGCATCTCTAATACAGCAAGAACCATGAGCATGCCCAGAAAAAAAGAACTGTGTTTCCTGCTCATACGGACCATATGTAGTTCAATTCTGCTTTTGAAACTGATACAAACCACAGCTCCAATTACATGAATGCGGTTTAGTTAATGGTGAGAATGGCGTTGGGTTCATGAACTATGTAAAATCATTTGAGCCCAAAATTCACTTGGTTTACCAGAAATGATCTCTTGCTTGTAGGAAGACACATGTCATGTGGATTAATTCCGTTTCTGAAGGGAAATTCAGACCAGTGTTCTTATCCTTGAAATACACTCTGTTTTAACGCAAGAAGCAAGCTCTTCTTTCGAGAGTCTCTAATACAGCAAGAACCATGAGGATGCCGAGAAAAAAAGAACTGTATTTCCTACTCATATGAACCATATGTAGTTCAACTCTACTTATGAAACTGATACTAACCACAGCTCCACTTACATATGTGATCTTTAGTTAATAGTGAGAATCGCGTTGGGTTTGGGAACTGTGTAAAATCATGTGAGCCAAAAATTCACTTGTTTTACCAGAAATGAACTCTTGCTTGTAGCAAGACACAGATCCTGTGGATTAACTCCGTTTCTGAAGGGAAATTCAGAGCAGTGTTCTCAGCCATGAAATACAATCTGTTTTAAAGCAAGAAGCAAGCATTTCTTTCGAGCGTCTCTAATAGAGCAAGAACCATGAGCATGCCAAGAAAAAAAGAACTGTATTTCCCACTACTACGGACCATATGTAGTTCAACTCTACTTATGAAACTGATACAAAGCACAGCTCCATTTAACTAACTGCTCTTTAGTTAATAGTTAGAATCGCGTTGGGTTCGTGAACTGTGTAAAATTATTTGAGCCCAAAATTCACATGGTTTACCAGAAATGAATTTTTGCTTGTAGGAAGACACAGATCCTGGGCTTTAACTCCGTTTCTGAATGGAAATTCAGACCAGTGTTCTCATCCATGGAACACACTCTGTTGTAACTCAAGAAGCATGCTCTTCTTTCCAGCATCTCTAATACAGCAAGAACCATGAGCATGCCCAGAAAAAAAGAACTGTGTTTCCTACTCTTAGGGACCATAGGTAGTTTAGCTCTGCTTATGAAACTGATACAAACCACAGCTCCACTTACATAAATGCTACTTAGTTAATAGTGAGAATCACGTTGGGTTCGTGAACTGTGTAAAATCATTTGAGCCCATAAATCACTTGGTTTACCAGAAATGAACTCTTGCTTGTAGCAATACACAGATCATGTGCTTTAACTCTGTTACTGAATGGAAATTCAGAGCAGTGTTCTCATCCATGAAACACACACTGTTTTAACACAAGAAACAAGCTCTTCTTTCGAGCGTCTCTAATTCAGCAAGAACCATGAGCATGCCCAGAACAAAAGAACTGTATTTCCTACTCATATGGACCATATGTAGTTCAACTTTACTTATGAAACTGATACAAACAACAGCCCTACTTACACAAATGATCTTTAGTTAATTGTGAGAATCGCGATGGGTTCTTGAACTGTGTAAAATCATTTGAGCCCAAAATTCACTTGGTTTACCAGAAAGGACCTTTTGCTAGCAGAAAGACACAGATCCTTTGGTTTAACTCCGTTTCTGAATGGAAATTCAGGCCAGTGTTCTCATCCATGGAACACACTCTGTTGTAATGCAAGAAGCATGCTCTTCTTTCAAGCATCTCTAATACAGCAAGAACCACGAGCATGCCCAGAAAAAAAGAACTGTGTTTCCTACTCATAGGGACCATATGTAGTTTAGCTCTGCTTATGAAACTGATACAAACCACATCTCCACTTAAATAAATACTACTTAGTTAATAGTGAGAATCACGTTGGGTTCGTGAACTGTGTAAAATCATGTGAGCCCAAAATTCACTTGGTTTACCAGAAATGAACTCTTGCTTGTAGCAAGACACAGATCCTGTGGATTAACTCCATTTCTGAAGGGAAATTCAGAGCAGTGTTCTCATCCATGAAATACAATCTGTTTTAAAGCAAGAAGCAAGCACATCTTTCGAGCGTCTCTAATAGAGCAAGAACCATGAGCATGCCGAGAAAAAAAGAACTGAATTTCCCACTACTACGGACCATATGTAGTTCAAGTCTACTTATGAAACTGATACAAAGCACAGCTCCATTTAACTAACTGCTCTTTAGTTAATAGTTAGAATTGCGTTGGGTTCGTGAACTGTGTAAAATCATTTGAGCCCAAAATTCACATGGTTTACCAGAAATGAATTTTTGTTGTAGGAAGACACAAATCCTGGCTTTAACTCCGTTTCTGAAGGGAAATTCAGACCAGTGTTCTCATCCATGGAACACACTCTGTTGTAACTCAAGAAGCATGCTCTTCTTTCCAGCATCTCTAATACAGCAATAACCATGAGCTTGCCCAGAAAAAAAGAACTGTGTTTCCTACTCTTAGGGACCATAGGTAGTTTAGCTCTGCTTATGAAACTGATACAAACCACAGCTCCACTTACATAAATGCTACTTAGATAATAGTGAGAATCACGTTGGGTTCGTGAACTGTGTAAAATCATTTGAGCCCCAAATTCACATGGTTTATCAGAAATGAACTCTTGCTTGTAGGAAGACACAGATCCTGGGCTTTAACTACGTTTCTGAAGGGAAATTCAGAGCAGTATTCTCATCCATGAAACACACTCTGTTTTAATGCAAGAAGCAAGCTCTTCTTTTGAATGTCTCTAATACAGTAAGAAACATGAGCATGCCCAGAAAAAAGAACTGTGTTTCCTACTCATACGGACCACACGTAGTTCAACTCTACTTATGAAACTGATACAAACCACAGCTCCACTTATATAAATGCTCTTTAGTTAATAGTGAGAATCTCGTTGAGTTCGTGAACTGTGTAAAATCATTTGAGCCCAAAATTCACTTGGTTTACCAGAATTGAACTCTTGCTTGGAGGAAGACACATATCCTGTGGATTAACTCCGTTTCTGAAGGGAAATTCACAGCAGTGTTCTCATTCTTGAAAAACACTCTGTTTTAACGCAAGAAGCAAGCTCTTCTTTCCAGCATCTCTAATACAGCAAGAAACATGAGCATGCCCAGAAAAAAAGAACTGTTTTTCCTACTCATACAGACCACACGTAGTTCAACTCTGCTTATGAAACTGATACAGACCACAGCTCCACTTACATAAATTCTCTTTAGTTAATAGTGAGAATCGCGTTGGATTCGTGAACTGTGTAAAATATTTGAGCTCAAAATTCACTTGGTTTACCAGAAATGAATTCTTGATGTAGGAAGACACAGATCCTGTGGTTTAACTCCATTTATGAAGGGAAATTCAGACCAGTGTTCTCATCCATGGAAAACACTCTGTTTTAACTCAAGAAGGAAGCTCTTCTTTCCAGCATCTCTAATACAGCAAGAACCATGAGCATGCCCAGAAAAAAAGAACTGTGTTTCCTGCTCATACAGACCATATGTAGTTCAATTCTGCTTTTGAAACTGATACAAACCACAGCTCCAATTACATGAATGCGGTTTAGTTAATGGTGAGAATGGCGTTGGGTTCATGAACTATGTAAAATCATTTGAGCCCAAAATTCACTTGGTTTACCAGAAATGATCTCTTGCTTGTAGGAAGACACATGTCATGTGGATTAATTCCGTTTCTGAAGGGAAATTCAGACCAGTGTTCTTATCCTTGAAATACACTCTGTTTTAACGCAAGAAGCAAGCTCTTCTTTCGAGAGTCTCTAATACAGCAAGAACCATGAGGATGCCGAGAAAAAAAGAACTGTATTTCCTACTCATATGAACCATATGTAGTTCAACTCTACTTATGAAACTGATACTAACCACAGCTCCACTTACATATGTGATCTTTAGTTAATAGTGAGAATCGCGTTGGGTTTGGGAACTGTGTAAAATCATGTGAGCCAAAAATTCACTTGTTTTACCAGAAATGAACTCTTGCTTGTAGCAAGACACAGATCCTGTGGATTAACTCCGTTTCTGAAGGGAAATTCAGAGCAGTGTTCTCATTCATGAAATACAATCTGTTTTAAAGCAAGAAGCAAGCACTTCTTTTGATCGTCTCTAATAGAGCAAGAACCATGAGCATGCCAAGAAAAAAAGAACTGTATTTCCCACTACTACGGACCATATGTAGTTCAACTCTACTTATGAAACTGATACAAAGCACAGCTCCCTTTAACTAACTGCTCTTTAGTTAATAGTTAGAATCGCGTTGGGTTCGTGAACTGTGTAAAATCATTTGAGCCCAAAATTCACATGGTTTACCAGAAATGAATTTTTGCTTGTAGGAAGACACAGATCCTGGGCTTTAACTCCGTTTCTGAAGGGAAATTCAGACCAGTGTTCTCATCCATGGAACACACTCTGTTGTAACTCAAGAAGCATGCTCTTCTTTCCAGCATCTCTAATACAGCAAGAACCATGAGCATGCCCAGAAAAAAAGAACTGTGTTTCCTACTCTTAGGGACCATAGGTAGTTTAGCTCTGCTTATGAAACTGATACAAACCACAGCTCCACTTACATAAATGCTACTTAGTTAATAGTGAGAATCACGTTGGGTTCGTGAACTGTGTAAAATCATTTGAGCCCATAAATCACTTGGTTTACCAGAAATGAACTCTTGCTTGTAGCAATACACAGATCATGTGCTTTAACTCTGTTACTGAATGGAAATTCAGAGCAGTGTTCTCATCCATGAAACACACTCTGTTTTAACACAAGAAACAAGCTCTTCTTTCGAGCGTCTCTAATTCAGCAAGAACCATGAGCATGCCCAGAACAAAAGAACTGTATTTTCTACTCATATGGACCATATGTAGTTCAACTTTACTTATGAAACTGATACAAACAACAGCTCTACTTACACAAATGCTCTTTAGTTAATTGTGAGAATCGCGATGGGTTCTTAAACTGTGTAAAATCATTTGAGCCCAAAATTCACTTGGTTTACCAGAAAGGACCTTTTGCTAGCAGAAAGACACAGATCCTTTGGTTTAACTCCGTTTCTGAATGGAAATTCAGACCAGTGTTCTCATCCATGGAACACACTCTGTTGTAATGCAAGAAGCATGCTCTTCTTTCCAGCATCTCTAATACAGCAAGAACCAGGAGCATGCCCAGAAAAAAAGAACTGTGTTTCCTACTCATAGGGACCATATGTAGTTTAGCTCTGCTTATGAAACTGATACAAACCACATCTCTACTTAAATAAATACTACTTAGTTAATAGTGAGAATCACGTTGGGTTCGTGAAATGTGTAAAATCATGTGAGCCCAAAATTCACTTGGTTTACCAGAAATGAACTCTTGCTTGTAGCAAGACACAGATCCTGTGGATTAACTCCGTTTCTGAAGGGAAATTCAGAGCAGTGTTCTCAGCCATGAAATACAATCTGTTTTAAAGCAAGAAGCAAGCATTTCTTTCGAGCGTCTCTAATAGAGCAAGAACCATGATCATGCTGAGAAAAAAAGAACTGTATTTCCCACTACTACGGACCATATGTAGTTCAACTCTACTTATGAAACTGATACAAAGCACAGCTCCCTTTAACTAACTGCTCTTTAGTTAATAGTTAGAATCGCGTTGGGTTCGTGAACAGTGTAAAATCATTTGAGCCCAAAATTCACATGGTTTACCAGAAATGAATTTTTGCTTGTAGGAAGACACAGATCCTGGGCTTTAACTCTGTTTCTGAAGGGAAATTCAGACCAGTGTTCTCATCCATGGAACACACTCTGTTGTAACTCAAGAAGCATGCTCTTCTTTCCAGCATCTCTAATACAGCAAGTACCATGAGCATGCCCAGAAAAAAAGAACTGTGTTTCCTACTCTTAGGGACCATAGGTAGTTTAGCTCTGCTTATGAACTGATACAAACCACAGCTCCACTTACATAAATGCTACTTAGTTAATAGTGAGAATCACGTTGGGTTCGTGAACTGTGTAAAATCATTTGAGCCCCAAATTCACTTGGTTTACCAGAAATGAACTCTTGCTTGTAGGAAGACACAGATCCTGGGCTGTAACTCCGTTTCTGAAGGGAAATTCAGAGCAGTATTCTCATCCATGAAACACACTCTGTTTTAATGCAAGAAGCAAGCTCTTCTTTTGAATGTCTCTAATACAGTAAGAAACATGAGCATGCCCAGAAAAAAGAACTGTGTTTCCTACTCATACGGAAAACACGTAGTTCAACTCTACTTATGAAACTGATACAAACCACAGCTCCACTTATATAAATGCTCTTTAGTTAATTGTGAGAATCTCGTTGGGTTCTTGAACTGTGTAAAATCATTTGAGCCCAAAATTAACATAGTTTTCCAGAAATGAACTCTTGCTTGTAGGAAGACACCGATCATGTGGTTTAACTCTGTTTCTGAAGGGAAATTAAGACGAGTGTTCTCATCCACGGAACACACTCTGTTTTAACGCAAGAAGCAAGCTCTTCTTTCCAAAATCTCTAATACAGCAAGAACCAGGAGCATGCCCAGAAAAAAAGAACTGTGTTTCCTACTCATACGAACCATATGTAGTTCAACTCTACTTATGAAACTGATACAAACCACAGCTCCACTTATATAAATGCTCTTTAGTTAATTGTGAGAATCTCGTTGGGTTCTTGAACTGTGTAAAATCATTTGAGCCCAAAATTCACATAGTTTTCCAGAAATGAACTCTTGCTTGTAGGAAGACACAGATCATGTGGTTTAACTCCGTTTCTGAAGGGAAATTAAGACGAGTGTTCTCATCCATGGAACACACTCTGTTTTAACGCAAGAAGCAAGCTCTTCTTTCCAAAATCTCTAATACAGCAAGAACCATGAGCATGCCCAGAAAAAAAGAACTGTGTTTCCTACTCATACGGACAATACGTAGTTCAACTCTGCTTATAAAACTGATACAAACCACAGCTCCACTTACATAAATGATCTTTAGTTAATAGTGAGAATCGCGTTGAGTTCGTGAACTTTGTAAAATCATTTGAGCCCAAAATTCACTTGGTTTACCAGAATTGAACTCTTGCTTGGAGGAAGACACATATCCTGTGGATTAACTCCGTTTCTGAAGAGAAATTCAGAGCAGTGTTCTCATTCTTGAAAAACACTCTTTTAACGTAAGAAGCAAGCTCTTCTTTCGAGCGTCTCTAATACAGCAAGAAACATGAGCATGCCCAGAAAAAAAGAACTGTTTTTCCTACTCATACAGACCACACGTAGTTCAACTCTGCTTATGAAACTGATACAGACCACAGCTCCACTTACATAAATTCTCTTTAGTTAATAGTGAGAATCGCGTTGGATTCGTGAACTGTGTAAAATATTTGAGCTCAAAATTCACTTGGTTTACCAGAAATGAATTCTTGATGTAGGAAGACACAGATCCTGTGGTTTAACTCCATTTATGAAGGGAAATTCAGGCCAGTTTTCTCATCCAGGAAAACACTCTGTTTTAACTCAAGAAGGAAGCTCTTCTTTCCAGCATCTCTAATACAGCAAGAACCATGAGCATGCCCAGAAAAAAAGAACTGTGTTTCCTGCTCATACGGACAATATGTAGTTCAATTCTGCTTGTGAAACTGATACAAACCACAGCTCCAATTACATGAATGCGGTTTAGTTAATGGTGAGAATGGCGTTGGGTTCATGAACTATGTAAAATCATTTGAGCCCAAAATTCACTTGGTTTACCAGAAATGATCTCTTGCTTGTAGGAAGACACATGTCATGTGGATTAATTCCGTTTCTGAAGGGAAATTCAGACCAGTGTTCTCATCCTTGAAATACACTCTGTTTTAACGCAAGAAGCAAGCTCTTCTTTCGAGCGTCTCTAATAGAGCAAGAACCATGAGCATGCCGAGAAAAAAAGAACTGTATTTCCTACTCATATGAACCATATGTAGTTCAACTCTACTTATGAAACTGATACTAACCACAGCTCCACTTACATATGTGATCTTTAGTTAATAGTGAGAATCGCGTTGGGTTTGGGAACTGTGTAAAATCATTTGAGCCCATAAATCACTTGGTTTACCAGAAATGAACTCTTGCTTGTAGCAATACACAGATCCTGGGCTTTAACTCCGTTACTGAATGGAAATTCAGAGCAGTGTTCTCATCCATGAAACACACTCTGTTTTAACACAAGAAACAAGCTCTTCTTTCGAGCGTCTCTAATTCAGCAAGAACCATGAGCATGCCCAGAACAAAAGAACTGTATTTTCTACTCATATGGACCATATGTAGTTCAACTTTACTTATGAAACTGATACAAACAACAGCTCTACTTACACAAATGATCTTTAGTTAATTGTGACAATCGCGATGGGTTCTTGAACTGTGTAAAATCATTTGAGCCCAAAATTCACTTGGTTTACCAGAAAGGACCTTTTGCTGGCAGAAAGACACAGATCCTTTGGTTTAACTCCGTTTCTGAATGGAAATTCAGACCAGTGTTCTCATCCATGGAACACACTCTGTTGTAATGCAAGAAGCATGCTCTTCTTTCCAGCATCTCTAATACAGCAAGAACCAGGAGCATGCCCAGAAAAAAAGAACTGTGTTTCCTACTCATAGGGACCATATGTAGTTTAGCTCTGCTTATGAAACTGATACAAACCACATCTCCACTTAAATAAATACTACTTAGTTAATAGTGAGAATCACGTTGGGTTCGTGAACTGTGTAAAATCATGTGAGCCCAAAATTCACTTTGTTTACCAGAAATGAACTCTTGCTTGGATCAAGACACAGATCCTGTGGATTAACGCCGTTTCTGAAGGGAAATTCAGAGCAGTGTTCTCAGCCATGAAATACAATCTGTTTTAAAGCAAGAAGCAAGCATTTCTTTCGAGCGTCTCTAATAGAGCAAGAACCATGAGCATGCCGAGAAAAAAAGAACTGTATTTCCCACTACTGCGGACCATATGTAGTTCAACTCTACTTATGAAACTGATACAAAGCACAGCTCCATTTAACTAACTGCTCTTTAGTTAATAGTTAGAATCGCGTTGGGTTCGTGAACTGTGTAAAATCATTTGAGCCCAAAATTCACATGGTTTACCAGAAATGAATTTTTGCTTGTAGGAAGACACAGATCCTGGGCTTTAACTCCGTTTCTGAAGGGAAATTCAGACCAGTGTTCTCATCCATGGAACACACTCTGTTGTAACTCAAGAAGCATGCTCTTCTTTCCAGCATCTCTAATACAGCAAGAACCATGAGCATGCCCAGAAAAAAAGAACTGTGTTTCCTACTCTTAGGGACCATAGGTAGTTTAGCTCTGCTTATGAAACTGATACAAACCACAGCTCCACTTACATAAATGCTACTTAGTTAATAGTGAGAATCACGTTGGGTTCGTGAACTGTGTAAAATCATTTGAGCCCCAAATTCACTTGGTTTACCAGAAATGAACTCTTGCTTGTAGGAAGACACAGATCCTGGGCTTTAACTCCGTTTCTGAAGGGAAATTCAGAGCAGTATTCTCATCCATGAAACACACTCTGTTTTAATGCAAGAAGCAAGCTCTTCTTTTGAATGTCTCTAATACAGTAAGAAACATGAGCATGCCCAGAAAAAAGAACTGTGTTTCCTACTCCTACGGACCACACGTAGTTCAACTATACTTATGAAACTGATACAAACCACAGCTCCACTTATATAAATGCTCTTTAGTTAATTGTGAGAATCTCGTTGGGTTCTTGAACTGTGTAAAATCATTTGAGCCCAAAATTAACATAGTTTTCCAGAAATGAACTCTTGCTTATAGGAAGACACCGATCATGTGGTTTAACTCCGTTTCTGAAGGGAAATTAAGACGAGTGTTCTCATCCACGGAACACACTCTGTTTTAACGCAAGAAGCAAGGTCTTCTTTCCAAAATCTCTAATACAGCAAGAACCAGGAACATGCCCAGAAAAAAAGAACTGTGTTTCCTACTCATACGAACCATATGTAGTTCAACTCTACTTATGAAACTGATACAAACCACAGCTCCACTTATATAAATGCTCTTTAGTTAATTGTGAGAATCTCGTTGGGTTCTTGAACTGTGTAAAATCATTTGAGCCCAAAATTCACATAGTTTTCCAGAAATGAACTCTTGCTTGTAGGAAGACACAGATCATGTGGTTTAACTCCGTTTCTGAAGGGAAATTAAGACGAGTGTTCTCATCCATGGAACACACTCGGTTTTAACGCAAGAAGCAAGCTCTTCTTTCCAAATTCTCTAATACAGCAAGAACCATGAGCATGCCCAGAAAAAAAGAACTGTGTTTCCTACTCATACGGACAATACGTAGTTCAACTCTGCTTATAAAACTGATACAAACCACAGCTCCACTTACATAAATGATCTTTAGTTAATAGTGAGAATCGCGTTGAGTTCGTGAACTGTGTAAAATCATTTGAGCCCAAAATTCACTTGGTTTACCAGAATTGAACTCTTGCTTGGAGGAAGACACATATCCTGTGGATTAACTCCGTTTCTGAAGGGAAATTCAGAGCAGTGTTCTCATTCTTGAAAAACACTCTTTTAACACAAGAAGCAAGCTCTTCTTTCGAGCGTCTCTAATACAGCAAGAAACATGAGCATGCCCTGAAAAAAAGAACTGTTTTTCCTACTCATACAGACCACACGTAGTTCAACTCTGCTTATGAAACTGATACAGACCACAGCTCCACTTACATAAATTCTCTTTAGTTAATAGTGAGAATCGCGTTGGATTCGTGAACTGTGTAAAATATTTGAGCTCAAAATTCACTTGGTTTACCAGAAATGAATTCTTGATGTAGGAAGACACAGATCCTGTGGTTTAACTCCATTTATGAAGGGAAATTCAGGCCAGTGTTCTCATCCAGGAAAACACTCTGTTTTAACTCAAGAAGGAAGCTCTTCTTTCCAGCATCTCTAATACAGCAAGAACCATGAGCATGCCCAGAAAAAAAGAACTGTGTTTCCTGCTCATACGGACAATATGTAGTTCAATTCTGCTTGTGAAACTGATACAAACCACAGCTCCAATTACATGAATGCGGTTTAGTTAATGGTGAGAATGGCGTTGGGTTCATGAACTATGTAAAAACATTTGAGACCAAAATTCACTTGGTTTACCTGAAGTGATCTCTTGCTTGTAGGAAGACACATGTCATGTGGATTAATTCCGTTTCTGAAGGGAAATTCAGACCAGTGTTCTCATCCTTGAAATACACTCTGTTTTAACGCAAGAAGCAAGCTCTTCTTTCGAGCGTCTCTAATAGAGCAAGAAGCATGAGCATGCCGAGAAAAAAAGAACTGTATTTCCTACTCATATAAACCATATGTAGTTCAACTCTACTTATGAAACTGATACTAACCACAGCTCCACTAACATATGTGATCTTTAGTTAATAGTGAGAATCGCGTTGGGTTTGGGAACTGTGTAAAATCATTTGAGCCCATAAATCACTTGGTTTACCAGAAATGAACTCTTGCTTGTAGCAATACACAGATCCTGGGCTTTAACTCCGTTACTGAATGGAAATTCAGAGCAGTGTTCTCATCCATGAAACACACTCTGTTTTAACACAAGAAACAAGCTCTTCTTTCGAGCGTCTCTAATTCAGCAAGAACCATGAGCATGCCCAGAACAAAAGAACTGTATTTTCTACTCATATGGACCATATGTAGTTCAACTTTACTTATGAAACTGATACAAACAACAGCTCTACTTACACAAATGATCTTTGGTTAATTGTGACAATCGCGATGGGTTCTTGAACTGTGTAAAATCATTTGAGCCCAAAATTCACTTGGTTTACCAGAAAGGACCTTTTGCTAGCAGAAAGACACAGATCCTTTGGTTTAACTCCGTTTCTGAATGGAAATTCAGACCAGTGTTCTCATCCATGGAACACACTCTGTTGTAATGCAAGAAGCATGCTCTTCTTTCCAGCATCTCTAATACAGCAAGAACCAGGAGCATGCCCAGAAAAAAAGAACTGTGTTTCCTACTCATAGGGACCATATGTAGTTTAGCTCTGCTTATGAAACTGATACAAACCACATCTCCACTTAAATAAATACTACTTAGTTAATAGTGAGAATCACGTTGGGTTCGTGAACTGTGTAAAATCATATGAGCCCAAAATTCACTTGGTTTACCAGAAATGAACTCTTGCTTGTAGCAAGACACAGATCCTGTGGATTAACTCCGTTTCTGAAGGGAAATTCAGAGCAGTGTTCTCAGCCATGAAATACAATCTGTTTTAAAGCAAGAAGCAAGCATTTCTTTCGAGCGTCTCTATTAGAGCAAGAACCATGAGCATGCCGAGAAAAAAAGAACTGTATTTCCCACTACTACGGACCATATGTAGTTCAACTCTACTTATGAAACTGATACAAAGCACAGCTCCATTTAACTAACTGCTCTTTAGTTAATAGTTAGAATCGCGTTGGGTTCGTGAACTGTGTAAAATCATTTGAGCCCAAAATTCACATGGTTTACCAGAAATGAATTTTTGCTTGTAGGAAGACACAGATCCTGGGATTTAACTCCGTTTCTGAAGGGAAATTCAGACCAGTGTTCTCATCCATGGAACACACTCTGTTGTAACTCAAGAAGCATGCTCTTCTTTCCAGCATCTCTAATACAGCAAGAACCATGAGCATGCCCAGAAAAAAAGAACTGTGTTTCCTACTCTTAGGGACCATAGGTAGTTTAGCTCTGCTTATGAAACTGATACAAACCACAGCTCCACTTACATAAATGCTACTTAGTTAATAGTGAGAATCACGTTGGGTTCATGAACTGTGTAAAATCATTTGAGCCCCAAATTCACTTGGTTTACCAGAAATGAACTCTTGCTTGTAGGAAGACACAGATCCTGGGCTTTAACTCCGTTTCTGAAGGGAAATTCAGAGCAGTATTCTCATCCATGAAACACACTCTGTTTTAATGCAAGAAGCAAGCTCTTCTTTTGAATGTCTCTAATACAGTAAGAAACATGAGCATGCCCAGAAAAAAGAACTGTGTTTCCTACTCATAGGGACCACACGTAGTTCAACTCTACTTATGAAACTGATACAAACCACAGCTCCACTTATATAAATGCTCTTTAGTTAATTGTGAGAATCTCGTTGGGTTCTTGAACTGTGTAAAATCATTTGAGCCCAAAATTAACATAGTTTTCCAGAAATGAACTCTTGCTTGTAGGAAGACACTGATCATGTGGTTTAACTCCGTTTCTGAAGGGAAATTAAGACGAGTGTTCTCATCCATGGAACACACTCTGTTTTAACGCAAGAAGCAAGCTCTTCTTTCCAAAATCTCTAATACAGCAAGAACCATGAGCATGCCCAGAAAAAAAGAACTGTGTTTCCTACTCAACGGACAATACGTAGTTCAACTCTGCTTATAAAACTGAAACAAACCACAGCTCCACTTACATAAATGATCTTTAGTTAATAGTGAGAATCGCGTTGAGTTCGTGAACTGTGTAAAATCATTTGAGCCCAAAATTCACTTGGTTTACCAGAATTGAACTCTTGCTTGGAGGAAGACACATATCCTGTGGATTAACTCCGTTTCTGAAGGGAAATTCAGAGCAGTGTCCTCATTCTTGTAAAACACTCTTTTAACGCAAGAAGCAAGCTCTTCTTTCGAGCGTCTCTAATACAGCAAGAAACATGAGCATGCCCAGAAAAAAAGAACTGTATTTCCTACTCATACGGACCATTTGTAGTTCAACTCTACTTATGGAAAAGGTACAAACCACAGCTCCACTTACGTAAATGCTCTTTAGTTAATTGTGAGAATCGCTTTGGATTCCTGAACTGTGTAAAATTATTTGAGCCCCAAAATCACAAAGTTTTGCAGAAATGAACTGTTGCTTGTAGGAAGACACAGATACTGTGGTTTAACTCCATTTCTGAAGGGAAATTCAGACCAGTGTTCTCATCCCTGAAACACACTCTGTTTTAACGCAAGAATCAAGGTATTCTTTCCAGCAACTCTAATACAGCAAGAACATAGAGCATGCCCAGATAAAAAGAACTGTGTTTCCTACTCATACGGAACATTTGTAGTTCAACTCTGCTTATGTAACTGATACAAAAGACAGCTCCACTTACATATATGCTCTTTAGTTAATAGTGAGAATCACGTTGGGTTCGTGAACTGTGTGAAATCATTTGAGTCCAAAATTCACTTGGTTTACCAGAAATGAACTCTTGCTTGTAGGAACACAGATCCTGGGCTTTAACTCTGTTTCTGAAGGGAAATTCAGAGCAGTGTTCTCATCCATGAAACACACTCTTTTTTAATGCAAGAAGCAAGCTCGTCTTTTGAGAGTCTCTAATACAGGAAGAAATTTGAGCATGCCCAGAAAAAAAGAACAGTGTTTCCTACTCATACGGACCACACGTACTTCAACTCTGCTTATGAAACTGATACAAACCACAGCTCCACTTACATAAATGCTCTTTAGTTAATAGTAAGAATCACGTTGGGTCGGGAACTGTTTAAAATCATTTGAGCCCAAAATTCACTTGGTTTACCAGAAATGAACTGTTGCTTGTAGGAAGACACAGATCCTGTGGTTTAACTCCGTTTCTCAAGGGAAATTAACACCAGTGTTCTCATCCATGGAACACACTCTGTTTTAACGCAAGAAGCAAGCTCTTCTTTCGAGGGTCTCTAATAGAGCAAGAACCATGTGAATGCCCAGAAAAAAAGAACTGTGTTTCCTACTCATACAGACCATATGTAGTTCAACTTTACTTATGAAAGTGATACAAAACACAGCTCTACTTACTTAAATGCTCATTAGCTAATTGTGAGAATTGCGTTGGGTTCCTGAACTGTTTAAAATCCTATGAGCCCAAAATTCACTTTGTTTACCAGAAATGAACTCTTGCTTGTAGGAATACACATATCCTGTGGATTAACTCCGTTTCTGAAGGGAAATTCAGAAGAGTGTTCTCATTCTTGAAATACACTCTGTTTTAACGCAAGAAGCAAGCTCTTCTTTCGAGCGTCTCTAATGCAGCAAAAACCATGAGCATGCCGAGAAAATAAGAACTGTATTTCCTACTCATATGAACCATATGTAGTTCAACTCTACTTATGAAACTGGTACAAACCACAGCTCCACTTACATAAATGCTCTTTAGTTAATAGTGAGATTCGCGTTGGATTCGTGAACTGTGTAAAATCATTTGAGTCAAAAATTCACTTGGTTTACCAGAAATGAACTCTTGCTTGTAGGAAGACACAGATCCTGGGCTTTAACTCTGTTTCTGAAAGGAAATTCAGACCAGTGTTCTCATCCATGGAACACACTCTGTTGTAAAGCAAGAAGCATGCTCTTCTTTCAAGCATCTCTAATACAACAAGAAACATGAACATGCCCAGAAAAAAATAACTGTGTTTCCTACTCATAGGGACCATAGGTAGTTTAGCCCTGCTTATGAAACTGATACAAACCACAGCTCCACTTACATAAATGCTCTTTAGTTAATAGTGAGATTCACGTCGGATTCGTGAACTGTGTAAAATCTTTTGATACCCAAATTCACTTGGTTTACCAGAAATGAACTCTTGCTTGTAGGAAGACACAGATCCTGTGGATTAACTCCGTTTCTGAATGGAAATTCAGAGCAGTGTTCTCATCCTTGAAACACACTCTGTTTTAACGCAAGAAGCAACCTCTTCTTTCGAGCATCTCTAATACAGCAAGAACCATATGCATGCCCAGAAAAAAAGAACTGTATTTCCTACTCAGACGGACCATATGTAGTTCAACTTTACATATGAAACTGATACAAACCACAGCTCTACTTACATAAATGCTCTTTAGTTAATTGGAAGAATCGCTTTGGGTTCCTGAACTGTGTAAAATGATTTGAGCCCAAAATTCACTTGGTTTACAAGAAATGCACTCTTTCTGTAGGAAGACACAGATCTTGGGCTTCAACTCCGTTTCTGAAGGGAAATTCAGAGCAGTGCTCTCATCCATGAAACACACTCTGTTTTAATGCTAGAAGCGTGCTCTTCTTTCGAGCGTCTCTAATACAGCAAGAACCAAGAGCATGCCCAGAAAAAACGAACTGTGTTTCCTACTCATACGGACTATATGTAGTTTAATTCTACTTATGGAACTGATACTAACCACAGCTCCACTTACATAAATGCTCTTTAGTTAATAGTGAGATTTGCGTTGGGTTCGGGAACAGTGCAAAAACATTAGAGCCCAAAATTCATTTGGTTTACCAGAAATGAACTCTTGCTTGTAGGAAGACACAAATCCTGTGGTTTAACTCCGTTTCTGAAAGGAAATTCAGACCAGTGTTCTCATCCATGGAACACACTCTGTTGTAACACAAGAAGCATGCTCTTCTGTCAAGCATCTCTAATACAGCAAGAACCATGAACATGCCCAGAAAAAAAAAAAACTGTGTTTCCTACTCATAGGGACCATATGTAGTTCAAATCTGCTTATGAAACTGATACTAACCACAGCTCCACTTACATAAATGCTCTTTAGTTAATTGTGAGAATCGCGTTGTGGTCGTGAACTGTGTAAAATCATTTGAGCCCAAAATTGACTTGGTTTAGCAGAAATGCACTCTTGCTGTAGGAAGACACAGATCCTGTGGAATAACTCCGTTTCTGAAGGGAAATTCAGACCAGTGTTCTCATCCTTGAAATACACTCTGTTTTAACTCAAGTAGCAAGCTCTTCTTTCCAGCATCGCTAATACAGCAAGAACCATGAGCATGCCGAGAAAAAAAGAACTGTATTTCCTGCTCATATGGACCATATATAGTTCAACTCTACTTATGAACCTGATACAAACCTCAGCTCCACTTACATAAATGCTCTTTAGTTAATTGTGTGAATCGCTTTGGGTTCCTGAATTGTGTAAAATCATTTGTGACCCAAATTCACATAGTTTTCCAGAAATAAACTCTTGCTTGTAGGAAGACACAGATCCTGTGGTTTAACTCCGTTTCTGAAGGGAAATTCAGACCAGTGTTCTCATCCATGGAAAACACTCTGTTTTAACTCAAGAAGCAAGCTCTTCTTTCCAGCATCTCTAATACAGAAGGAACCATGAGTATGCCCAGAGTAAAAGAACTTTGTTTCCTGCTCATACAGACCATATGTAGTTCAACTCTGCTTATGAAATTGATACAAAACACAGCTCCAATTACATATATGCTGTTTAGTTACTTGTGAGAATGGCGTTGGGTTCGTGAACTATGTAAAATATTTGAGCCCAAAATTCACTTGGTTTACCAGAAATGAACTCTTGCTTGTAGGAAGACACAGATCCTTGGGATTAACTCCGTTTCTGAATGGAAATTCAGAGCAGTGTTCTCATCCATGAAACACACTCTGTTTTAACGCAAGAAGCAAGCTCTTCTTTTGAGCGTCTCTAATACAGCAAGAACAATGAGAATGCCCAGAAAAAAAGAACTGTGTTTCCTACTCATACGGACCACACGTAGTTCAACTCTGCTTATGAAACTGATACAAACCACAGCTCCACTTACATGAATGCTCTTTAGTTAATAGTGAGATTCACGTCGGATTCGTGAACTGTGTAAAATCTTTTGATACCCAAATTCACTTGGTTTACCAGAAATGAACTCTTGCTTGTAGGAAGACACAGATCCTGTGGATTAACTCCGTTTCTGAATGGAAATTCAGAGCAGTGTTCTCATCCTTGAAACACACTCTGTTTAACGCAAGAAGCAACCTCTTCTTTCGAGCGTCTCTAATACAGCAAGAACCATATGCATGCCCAGAAAAAAAGAACTGTATTTCCTACTCATACGGACCATATGTAGTTCAACTTTACTTATGAAATTGATACAAACCACAGCTCTACTTACATAAATGCTCTTTAGTTAATTGTAAGAATCGCTTTGAGTTCCTGAACTGTGTAAAATAATTTGAGCCCAAAATTCCCTTGGTTTACCAGAAATGAACGCTTGTTTGTAGGAAGACACAGATCCTGGGCTTTAACTCCGTTTCTGAGGGAAATTCAGAGCAGTGTTCTCATCCATGAAAAACACTCTGTTTTAACGCAAGAAGCAAGCTCTTCCTTCGAGCGTCTCTTATACACCAAGAAACATGAGCATGCCAAGAAATAATGAACTGTTTTTCCTACTCATACAGACCACACGTAGTTCAACTCTGCTTATGAAACTGATACAAACCACAGCTCCACTTACATAAATGCTCTTTAGTTAACAGTGAGATTCGCGTTGGATTCGTGAACTGTGTAAAATCATTTGAGCCAAAAATTCACTTGGTTTACCAGAAATGAACTCTTGCTTGTAGGAAGACACAGATCCTGGGCTTTAACTCTGTTTCTGAAGGGCAATTCAGAGCAGTGTTCTCATCCATGAAACACACTCTGTTTTAATGCTAGAAGCATGCTCTTCTTTTGAGCGTCTCTAATACAGCAAGAACCATGAGCATGCCCAGATAAAAAGAACTGTGTTTCCTACTCATACGGACCATATGTAGTTCAACTCTACTTACGAAACTTATACTAAACACAACTCCACTTACACAAATTCTCTTTAGTTAATAGTGAGAATCGCGTTGGGTTCGGGAATTGTGTAACATCATTTGAGCCCAAAATTCTCCTGGTTTACCAGAAATGAACTCTTGCTTGTATCAAGACACAGATCCTGTGGTTTAACTACGTTTCTGATGGGAAATTAAGACCAGTGTTCTCATCCATGGAACATACTCTGTTTTAACGCAGGAAGCAAGCTCTTCTTTCCGGCATTTCTAATACAGAAGGAACCTAGAGCATGCCCAGAAAAAAAGAACTGTATTTCCTACTCATACGGACCACATGTAGTTCAACTCTATTTATGAAACTGATACAAACCACAGCTCCACTTACATAAATTCTCTTTAGTTAATTGTAAGAATCGCCTTGGATTCTTGAACTGTGTAAAATCATTTGAGCCCAAAATTCACACAGTTTTCCTGAAATGAACTCTTGCTTGTAGCAAGACACAGATCCTGGGGAATAACTCCGTTTCTGAAGGGAAATTCAGAGCAGTGTTCTCATCCATGAAATACACTCTGTTTTATCTCAAGAAGCAAGCTCTTCTTTCCAGCATCGCAAATACAGCAAGAACCATGAGCATGCCGAGAAAAAAAGAACTGTATTTCCTGCTCATATGGACCATGTATAGTTCAACTCTACTTATGAAACTGATACAAACCTCAGCTACACTTACATAAATGCTCTTTAGTTAATTGTGAGAATCGCTTTGGGTTCCTGAACCTGTAAAATCATTTGAGACCCAAATTCACATAGTTTTCCAGAAATAAACTCTTGCTTGTAGGAAGACACAGATCCTGTGGTTTAACTCCGTTTCTGAAGGGAAATTCAGACCAGTGTTCTCATCCATGGAAAACACTCTGTTTTAACTCAAGAAGCAAGCTCTTCTTTCCAGCATCTCTAATACAGCATTAACCATGAGTATGCCCAGAGTAAAAGAACTGTGTTTCCTGCTCATATGGACCATATATAGTTCAACTGTACTTATGAAACTGATACAAACCACAGCTCCACTTACATAAATGGTCTTTAGTTAATAGTGAGATTTGCGTTGGGTTCGGGAACTGTGCAAAATCATTAGAGCCCAAAATTCATTTGGTTTACCAGAAATGAACTCTTGCTTGTAGGAAGACACAAATCCTGTGGTTTAACTCCGTTTCTGAAAGGAAATTCAGACCAGTGTTATCATCCATGGAACACACTCTGTTGTAACGCAAGAATCATGCTCTTCTTTCAAGCATCTCTAATACAGCAAGAACCATGAACATGCCCAGAAAAAAATAACTGTGTTTCCTAGTCATAGGGACCATATGTAGTTCAAATCTGCTTATGAAACTGATACTAACCACAGCTCCACTTACATAAATGCTCTTTAGTTAATTGTGAGAATCGCGTTGGGTTCGTGAACTGTGTAAAATCATTTGAGCCCAAAATTCACTTGGTTTACCAGAAATGAACTCTTGCTTGGAGGAAGACACATATCCTGTGGATTAACTCCGTTTCTGAAGGGAAATTCAGAGCAGTGTTCTCATCCATGAAAAACACTCTGTTTTAACGCAAGAAGCAAGCTCTTCTTTCGAGCGTCTCTAATACACCAAGAACCATGAGAATGCCCAGAAAAAAAGAACTGTGTTTCCTACTCATACGGACCACACATAGTTCAACTATGCTTATGAAACTGATACAAACCACAGCTCCACTTACATTAATGCTCTTTAGTTAATAGTAAGAATCGCGTTGGGTTCCGGAACTGTTTAAAATCATTTGAGCACAAAATTCACTTGGTTTACCAGAAATGAACTATTGCTTGTAGGAAGACACAGATCCTGTGGTTCAACTCCGTTTCTGAAGGGAAATTCAGGCCAGTGTTCTCATCCATGGAAAACACTCTGTTTTAACTCAAGAAGCAAGCTCTTCTTTCCAGCATCTCTAATACAGCATTAACCATGAGTATGCCCAGAGTAAAAGAACTTTGTTTCCTGCTCATACAGACCATATGTAGTTCAACTCTGCTTATGAAATTGATACAAAACACAGCTCCAATTACATATATGATGTTTAGATACTTGTGAGAATGGCGTTGGGTTCGTGAACTATGTAAAATATTTGAGCCCAAAATTCACTTGGTTTACCAGAAATGAACACTTGCTTGTAGGAAGACACAGATCCTGGGCTTTAACTCCGTTTCTGAATGGACATTCAGAGCAGTGTTCTCCTCCATGAAACACACTCTGTTTTAACGCAAGAAGCAAGCTCTTCTTTTGAGCGTCTCTAATACAGCAAGAACCATGAGAATGGTCAGAAAAAAAGAACTGTGTTTCCTACTCATACGGACCACACGTATTTAACTCTGCTTATGAAACTGATGCAAACCACAGCTCCACTTACAAAAATGCACTTTAGTTAATAGTGAGAGTCGCCTTTGATTCGGGAACTGTGTAAAATCATTTGAGCCCAAAATTCACTTGGTTTACCAGAAATGAACTCTTGCTGTAGGAAGACACAGATCTTGGGCTTCAACTCCGTCTCTGAAGGGAAATTCAGAGCAGTGATCTCATCTATGAAACACACTCTGTTTTAATGCTAGAAGCATGCTCTTCTTTCGAGCGTCTCTAATACAGAAAGAACCATGAGCATGCCCAGAAAAAAAGAACTGTGTTTCCTACTCATACGGACCATATGTAGTTCAATTCTACTTATGGAACTGATACTAACCACAGCTCCACTTATATAAATGCTCTTTAGTTAATAGTGAGATTTGCGTGGGTTCGGGAACTGTGCAAAATCATTAGAGCCCAAAATTCATTTGGTTTACCAGAAATGAACTCTTGCTTGTAGAAAGACACAAATCCTGTGGTTTAACTCCGTTTCTGAAAGGAAATTCAGACCAGTGTTCTCATCCATGGAACACACTCTGTTGTAACACAAGAATCATGCTCTTCTTTCAAGCATCTCTAATACAGCAAGAACCATGAACATGCCCAGAAAAAAATAACTCTGTTTCCTACTCATACGGACCACACTTACTTCAACTCTGCTTATGAAACTGATACAAAAAACAGCTCCACTTACATAAATGCTCTTTAGTTAATAGTGAGATTTGCGTTGGATTCGTGAACTGTGTAAAATCATTTGAGCCAAAACTTCACTTGGTTTACCAGAAATGAACTCTTGCTTGTGGAAGACACAGATCCTGGGATTTAACTATGGTTCTGAAGGGAAATTCAGAGCAGTATTCTGATCCATGAAACACACTCTGTTTTAATGCAAGAAGCAAGCTCTGCTTTTGAGAGTCTCTAATACAGGAAGAAACATGAGCATGCCCAGAAAAAAAGAACTGTGTTTCCTACTCATACGGACCACACGTAGTTCAACTCTGCTTATGAAACTGATACAAACCACAGCTCCACTTACATAAATGCTCTTTAGTTAATAGTGAGAATCACGTTGGATTCGTGAACTGTGTAAAATAATTTGAGCCCAAAATTCACTTGTTTTACCAGAAATGAACTCTTGACTGTAGGAAGACACAGATCTTGGGCTTTAACTCTGTTTCTGAAGGGCAATTCAGAGCAGTGTTCTTCTCCATGAAACACGCTCTGTTTTAATGCTAGAAGCATGCTTTTTTTTTCGAGCGTCTCTAATATAGAAAGAATCATGATCATGCCCAGAAAAAAAGAACTGTGTTTCCTTCTCATACGGACCATATGTAGTTCAACTCTACTCATGAAACTGATACTAACCACAGCTCCACTTACATAAATTCTCTTTAGTTAATAGTGAGAATCGCGTTGGGTTCGGGAATTGTGTAACATCATTTGAGCCCAAAATTCACTTGGGTTCCCAGAAATGAACTCTTGCTTGTATCAAGACATAGATCCTGTGGTTTAACTCCGTTTCTGATGGGAAATTAAGACAAGTGTTCTCATCCATGGAACATACTCTGTTTTAACGCAAGAAGCAAGCTCTTCTTTCCAGCATCTCTAATACAGAAGGAACCATGAATATGTCCAGAGTAAAAGAACTGTGTTTCCTGCTCATAGGGACCATATGTAGTTCATGTCTGCTTATGAAATTGATACAAAACACAGCTCCAATTACATATATGCTGTTTAGTTACTGGTGAGAATCTCGTTGGGTTCTTGAACTATGTAAAATATTTGAGCCCAAAATTCACTTGGTTTACCAGAAACGAACTCTTGCTTTTAGGAAGACACAGATCCTTTGGATTAACTCCGTTTCTGAATGGAAATTCAGACCAGTGTTCTCATCTATGGAACACACTCTGTTGTAACGCAAGAAGCATGCTCTTCTTTCAAGCATTTCTAATACAGCAAGAACCATGAACATGCCCAGAAAAAAAGAACTGTGTTTCCTACTCATAGGGACCATATGTAGTTCAAATCTGCTTATGAAACTGATACTAACCACAGCTCCACGTAAATAAATGCTCTTTAGTTAATTGTGAGAATCGCGTTGGGGTCGTGAACTGTGTAAAATCATTTGAGCGCAAAATTCACTTGGTTTACCAGAAATGCACTCTTGCTTGTAGGAAGACACAGATCTTGGGCTTCAACTCCGTTTCTGGAGGGAAATTCAGAGCAGTGTTCTCATCCATGAAACACACTCTGTTTTAATGCTAGAAGCAAGCTCGTCTTTTGAGCGTCTCTAATACAGCAAGAACCATGAGCATGCCCAGAAAAAAAGAACTGTGTTTCCTACTCATACGGACCATATGTAGTTCAACTCTACTTTTGAAACTTATACTAACCACAGCTTCACTTACATAAGTGCTCTTTAGTTAATAGTGAGAATCACGTTTGGTTCGGGAACTGTGTAAAATCATTTGAGCTCAAAATTCACTTGATTTACCAGAATTGAACTCTTGCTTGTAGGAAGACACAGATCCTGTGTTTTAACTCCGTTTCTGAATGGACATTCAGAGCAGTGTTCTCATCCATGAATCACACTCTGTTTTATCGCAAGAAGCAAGCTCTTCTTTTGAGCCTCTCTAATACAGGAAGAACCATGAAATGGCCAGAAAAAAAGAACTGTGTTTCCTACTCATACGGACTACAAGTAGTTCAACTCTGCTTATGAAACTGAAACAAACCACAGCTCCACTTACATAAGTGCTCTTTAGTTAATAGTGAGATTCGCCTTTTATTCTTGAAATGTGTAAAATCATTTGACCCAACACTTCACTTTTTTTACCAGAAAAGAACTCTTGCTTGTAGGTAGACACAGAGCATTTGGTTTAACACCATTTCTGAAGGGAAATTCAGACCAGTGTTCTCATCCCTGAAACACACTCTTTTTTAATGCAAGAAGCATGCTCTTTTTTCCAGCATCTGCAATACAGCAAGAAACATGAGCATGGCCAGAAAAAAAGAACAGTGTTTCTGACTCAAACGGACCATATCTAGTTCAACTCTGGTATGAAACTGATACAAACCTCAGCCTCTCTTACATAGATGCTCTTTAGTTAATAGTGATAATCTTGTTCGGTTTCTGAACTGTGTAAATTCATTTGAGCCGAAAAATAAATGGGTTTACCGGAAATGAACTCTTGCTTGTAGGAAGACAGAGAGCATGGCGATTAACTTGATTCGAAAGGGAAATTCAGAAAAGTGTTCTCATTAAGAATCACAGTGTGTTTTAATGCAAGAAGCATGCTCTTCTTTCCATCATCTGCAATACAGCAAGAAACATGAGCATGGTCAGAAAAAAAGGACTTTGTTTCCTACTCATACGGACCATATCTAGTTCTACTCTGCTTATGAAACTGATACAAACCACAGCATCCCTTACATAGATGCTCTTTACTTAATAGTGAAAAACTTTTTGGGTTTGTGAACTGTATAAATTCATTTGAGGAGAAAAATCCCTGCCTTTACCAGAAATGAACTCTTGCTTATAGGAAGACACAGAGCATGGCGTTTAACTCCATTTCTGAAGGGAAATTCAGACCAGAGTTCTCATCCATGAAACACACTCTGTATTAACGCAAGAAGCAAGCTCCTCTTTCCAGCTTCTGCAATACAGCAAGGAATTTGAGCATGGCCAGAAAAAAAGAACTGTGTCTCCTACTCATACGAACAGTATCTAGTTCAAATCTGCTTATGAAACTGATACAAACCAGATCATCTCTTACATCGAGGCTCTTTAGTTAATAGTGAAAATCGTGTTGGTTTCGTGAGCTGTGTAAATTCATGTGAGCCGAAAAATAACTGGGTTTACCGGAAATGAACAATTGCATGTAGGAAGACACAGACCATGGAGTTTAACTCAGATTCTATAGGGAAATTCAGAAAAGTGTTTTCATCCATGAAACACAGTCTGTTTTAACTCAAGAAGCATGCGCTTCTTTCCAGTGTCTGCAATACAGCAAGGAACATGAGCATGCCCAGAAACAACGAACTGTGTTTCCTACTCATACGGACCATATCTAGTTCAATTCTGCTTATGAAACTGATACAAACCACAGCATCTCTTACACAGACGCTCTTTAGTTTATAGTTATAAACTTGTTGGGTTGGTGAACTGTGTAAAATCATTTGAGCCGAAAATTCACTGCTTTTACCAAAAATGAACTCTTGCTTGTAGGAAGACACAGACCCTTTGGATAAACTCAGTTTCTGAAGGCAAATTCAGACCAGTGTTCTCATCCATGAAATACACACCGTTTTAACGGAAGAAGCATGCTCTTCATTCCAGCTTCTGCAATACAGCAAGGAAAATGAGCATGCCCAGAAAAAAAGAACTGTGTTTCCTACTCATAGGTACCATATCTAGTTCCACTCTGCTTATGAAACTGATGCATAACACAGCATATCTTACATAGATGCTCTTTAGTTATTATTGAAAAACGTGTTGGGTTTGTGAACTGTGTAAATTCATTTGAGCCGAAAATTCCCTGGTTTACCAGAAATGAACTCTTGCTTGAGGGAAGACACAGAGCTTTTGGTTTAACACCATTTCTGAAGGGAAATTCCTACCAGTGTTCTCATCCCTGAAACACACTCTGTTTTAACGCAAGAAGCATGCTCTTTTTTCCGGCATCTGCAATACAGCAAGAAACATGAGCATGGCCAGAAAAAAAGAACAGTGTTTCTGACTCAAACGGACCATATCTAGTTCAACTCTGCTTATGAAACTGATACAAACCACAGCATCTCTTACACAGACGCTCTTAAGTTTATAGTTATAAACTTGTTGGGTTGGTGAACTGTGTAAATTCATTTGAGCCGAAAATTCACTGCTTTTACCAAAAATGAACTCTGGCTTGTAGGAAGACACAGACCCTTTGGATAAACTCAGTTTCTGAAGGCAAATTCACACCAGTGTTCTCATCCATGAAATACACTCCGTTTTAACGGAAGAAGCATGCTCTTCATTCCAGCGTCTGCAATACAGCAAGGAAAATGAGCATGCCCAGAAAAAAAGAACTGTGTTTCCTACTCATAGGTACCATATCTAGTTCCACTCTGCTTATGAAACTGATACAAAACACAGCATCTCTTACATTGTTGCTCTTTAGTTAATAGTCTAAATACTATAGGGTTCGTGAAATGTATAAATTCATTTTAGCCGAAAAATAACTGGGTTTACCGGAAATGATCTCTTTCTTGTAGGAAGACACAGAGCATGGCGTTTAACTCTGATTCTAAAGGGAAATTCAGAAAAGTGTTCTCATACATGAAACACAGTCTGTTTTAATGCAAGAAGCATGCTCTTCTTTCCAGCATCTGCAATACAGCAAGAAACATGAGCATGGCCAGAAAAGAAGAACTGTGTTTTCTACTCATAGGGACCATATCTAGTTCCACTCTGCTTATGAAACTGATACAAAACACAGCATCTCTTACATAGATGCTCTTTAGTTATTATTGAAAAACGTGTTAGGTTTGTGAACTGTGTAAATTCATTTGAGCCGAAAATTCCCTGGTTTACCAGAAATGAACTCTTGCTTGAGGGAAGACACAGAGCTTTTGGATTAACACCATTTCTGAAGGGAAATTCATACCAGTGTTCTCATCCCTGAAACACACTCTGATTTAACGTAAGAAGCATGCTCTTTTTTCCGGCATCTGCAATACAGCAAGAAACATGAGCATGGCCAGAAAAAAAGAACAGTGTTTCTGACTCAAACGGACCATATCTAGTTCAACTCTGCTTATGAAACTGATACAAACCTCAGCCTCTCTTACATAGACGCTCTTTAGTTAATAGTGATAATCTTGTTCGGTTTCTGAACTGTGTGAATTCATTTGAGACGAAAAATAACTGGGATTACCGGAAATGAACTCTTGCTTGTAGGAAGACACAGCGCATTTGGTTTAACTCCATTTCTGAAAGGAAATTCAGAAGAGTGTTCTCATCCATGAAACACAGTCTGTTTTAACGCAAGAAGCATTCTCTTTTTTCCAGCATCTGCAATACAGCAAGAAACATGAGCATGGCCAGAATAAAAGAACTGTGTTTCTGACTCAAACCGACCATATCTAGTTCAACTCTGCTTCTGATACTGATAAAAACCACAGCATCTCTTACATAGATGCTCTTAAGTTAATAGTGATAAACCTGTTGGGATTGTGAACTGTGTAAATTCATTTGACCCGAAAATTCACTGCGTTTACCAGAAATGAACTCTTGCTTGAAGGAAGACACAGAGCATTTGGTTTAACTCCATTTCTGAAGGGAAATTCAGACCTGTGTTCTCATCCATGAAACACACTCTGTTTTAACGCAAGAAGCATACACTTCGTTCCAGCTTTTGCAATACAGCATGGAACATGAGCATGCCCAGAAAAAAAGAACTGTATCTCCTACTCATACGAACACTATCTAGTTCAACTTTGCTTCGGAAACTGATACAAACCAGATCATCTCTTACATAGATGCTCTTTAGTTAATAGTGAAAATCGTGTTGGTTTCGTGAACTGTGTAAATTCATGTGAGCAGAAAAATCTCTGGGTTTATCGGAAATGAACTCTTGTTGTAGTAAGACACAGAGCATTTGGTTAAACACCATTTCTGAAGGGAAATTCAGACCAGTGTTCTCATCCATGAAACACACTCTGTTTTAACGCAAGAAGCATACTCTTTTTTCCGGCATCTGCAATACCGCAAGAATCATGAGCATGGCCAGAAAAAAAGAACAGTGTTTCTGACTCAAATGGATCATATCTAGTTCAACTCTGCTTATGAAACTGATACAGACCTCAGCCTCTCTTACATAGACGCTCTTTAGTTAATAGTGATAAACTTGTTCAGTTTCTGAACTGTGTAAATTCATTTGAGCCGAAAATTCACTGCTTTTACCAAAAATGAACTCTTGCATGTAGGAAGACACAGACCCTTTGGATAAACTCAGTTTCTCAAGGGAAATTCAGACCAGTGTTCTCGTCTATCAAATACACTCCGTTTTAATGGAAGAAGCATGCTCTTCATTCCAGTGTCTGCAATACAACAAGGAATATGAGCATGCCCAGAAAAAAAGAACTGTGTTTCCTACTCATAGGGAACATATCTAGTTCACCTCTGCTTATGAAACTGATACAAACCACATCATCTCTTACATTGTTGCTCTTTAGTTAATAGTCTAAATACTATAGGGTTCGTGAAATGTATAAATTCATTTTAGCCGAAAAATAACTGGGTTTACCGGAAATGAACTCTTTCTTGTAGGAAGACACAGAGCATGGCGATTAACTCTGATTCTAAAGGGAAATTCAGAAAAGTGTTCTCATACATGAAACACAGTCTGTTTTAATGCAAGAAGCATGCTCTTCTTTCCAGCCTCTGCAATACAGCAAGAAACATGAGCATGGCCAGAAAAAAAGAACTGTGTTTTCTACTCATAGGGACCATATCTAGTTCCACTCTGCTTATGAAACTGATACAAAACACAGCATCTCTTACATAGATGCTCTTTAGTTATTATTGAAAAACGTGTTGGGTTTGTGAACTGTGTAAATTCATTTGAGCCGAAAATTCCCTGGTTTACCAGAAATGAACTCTTGCTTGTAGGAAGACACAGAGCTTTTGGTTTAACACCATTTGTGAAGGGAAATTCAGACCAGTGTTCTCATCCCTGAAACACAGTCTGTTTTCACGCAAGAAGCATGCTCTTTTTTCCGGCATCTGCAATACAGCAAGAAACATGAGCATGGCCAGAAAAAAAGAACAGTGTTTCTGACTCAAACGGACCATATCTAGTTCAACTCTGCTTATGAAACTGATACAAACCTCAGCCTCTCTTACATAGACGCTCTTTAGTTAATAGTGATAATCTTGTTCGGTTTCTGAACTGTGTAAATTCATTTGAGAGGAAAAATAACTGGGATTACCGGAAATGAACACTTGCTTGTAGGAAGACACAGAGCATTTGGTTTAACTCCATTTCTGAAGGGAAATTCAGAAGAGTGTTCTCATCCATGAAACACAGAATGTTTTAACACAAGAAGCATGCTCTTTTTTCCAGCATCTGCAATACAACAAGAAAAATGAGCATGGCCAGAAAAAAAGAACTGTGTTTCTGACTCTAACCGACCATATCTAGTTCAACTCTGCTTCTGATACTGATACAAACCACAGCATCTCTTACATAGATGCTCTTAAGTTAATAGTAATAAACCTGTTGGGATTGTGAACTGTGTAAATTCATTTGAGCCGAAAATTCACTGCGTTTACCAGAAATGAACTCTTGCTTGTAGGAAGACACAGAGCATTTGGTTTAACTCCATTTCTGAAGGGAAATTCAGACCTGTGTTCTCATCCATGAAACACACTCTGTTTTAACGCAAGAAGCATACTCTTCGTTCCAGCTTTTGCAATACAGCATGGAACATGAGCATGCCCAGAAAAAAAGAACTGTATCTCCTACTCATACGAACACTATCTAGTTCAACTTTGCTTCTGAAACTGATACAAACCAGATCATCTCTTACATAGATGCTCTTTAGTTAATAGTGAAAATCGTGTTGGTTTCGTGAACTGTGTAAATTCATGTGAGCCGAAAAATCTCTGGGTTTATCGGAAATGAACTCTTGCTTGTAGGAAGACACAGAGCATTTGGTTTAACACCATTTCTGAAGGGAAATTCAGACCAGTGTTCTCATCCATGAAACACACTCTGTTTTAACGCAAGAAGCATACTCTTTTTTCCGGCATCTGCAATACCGCAAGAATCATGAGGATGGCCAGAAAAAAAGAACAGTGTTTCTGACTCAAATGGACCATATCTAGTTCAACTCTGCTTATGAAACTGATACAAACCACAGCATCTCTTACACAGACGCTCTTTAGTTTATAGTTATAAACTTGTTGGCTTGGTGAACTGTGTAAATTCATTTGAGCCGAAAATTCACTGCTTTTACCAAAAATGAACTCTTGCTTGTAGGAAGACACAGACCCTTTGGATAAACTCAGTTTCTGAAGGGAAATTCAGACCAGTGTTCTCATCCATCAAATACACTCCGTTTTAATGGAAGAAGCATGCTCTTCATTCCAGTGTCTGCAATACAACAAGGAATATGAGCATGCCCAGAAAAAAAGAACTGTGTTTCCTACTCATAGAGAACATATCTAGTTCAACTCTGCTTATGAAACTGAAACAAACCACATCATCTCTTACATTGTTGCTCTTTAGTTAATAGTCTAAATACTATAGGGTTTGTGAAATGTATAAATTCAATTTAGCCGAAAAATAACTGGGTTTACCGGAAATGAACTCTTTCTTGTAGGAAGACACAGAGCATGGCGATTAACTCTGATTCTAAAGGGAAATTCAGAAAAGTGTTCTCATACATGAAACACAGTCTGTTTTAATTCAAGAAGCATGCTCTTCTTTCCAGCATCTGCAATACAGCAAGAAACATGAGCATGGCCAGAAAAAAAGAACTGTGTTTTCTACTCATAGGGACCATATCTAGTTCCACTCTGCTTATGAAACTGATACAAAACACAGCATCTCTTACATAGATGCTCTTTAGTTATTATTGAAAAACGTGTTGGGTTTGTGAACTGTGTAAATTCATTGGGACCGAAAATTCCCTGGTTTACCAGAAATGAACTCTTTCTTGTAGGAAGACACAGAGCTTTTGGTTTAACACCATTTGTGAAGGGAAATTCAGACCAGTTTTCTCATCCCTGAAACACAGTCTGTTTTCACGCAAGAAGCATGCTTTTTTTTCCGGCATCTGCAATACAGCAAGAAACATGAGCATGGCCAGAAAAAAAGAACAGTGTTTCTGACTCAAACGGACCATATCTAGTTCAACTCTGCTTATGAAACTGATACAAACCTCAGCCTCTCTTACATAGACGCTCTTTAGTTAATAGTGATAATCTTGTTCGGTTTCTGAACTGTGTAAATATATTTCAGACGAAAAATAACTGGGATTACCGGAAATGAACTCTTTCTTGTAGGAAGACACAGAGCATTTGGTTTAACTCCATTTCTGAAAGGAAATTCAGAAGAGTGTTCTCATCCATGAAACACAGAATGTTTTAACGCAAGAAGCATGCTCTTTTTTCCAGCATCTGCAATACAACAAGAAAAATGAGCATGGCCAAAAAAAAGAACTGTGTTTCTGACTCAAACCGACCATATCTAGTTCAACTGTGCTTCTGATACTGATACAAACCACAGCATCTCTTACATAGATGCTCTTAAGTTAATAGTAATAAACCTGTTGGGATTGTGAACTGTGTAAATTCATTTGAGCTGAAAATTCACTGCGTTTACCAGAAATGAACTCTTGCTTGTAGGAAGACACAGAGCATTTGGTTTAACTCCATTTCTGAAGGGAAATTCAGTCCTGTGTTCTCATCCATGAAACACACTCTGTTTTAACGCACGAAGCATACTCTTCGTTCCAGCTTTTGCAATACAGCATGGAACATGAGCATGCCCAGAAAAAAAGAACTGTATCTCCTACTCATACGAACTATAAATAGTTCACCTATGCTTCTGAAACTGATACAAACCACATCATCTCTTACATTGTTGCTCTTTAGTTAATAGTCTAAATACTATAGGGTTCGTGAAATGTATAAATTCATTTTAGCCGAAAAATAACTGGGTTTACCGGAAATGAACTCTTTCTTGTAGGAAGACACAGAGCATGGCGTTTAACTCTGATTCTAAAGGGAAATTCAGAAAAGTGTTCTCATAAAAGAAACACAGTCTGTTTTAATGCAAGAAGCATATTCTTCTTTCCAGCATCTGTAATACAGCAAGAAACATGAGCATGGCCAGAAAAAAAGAACTGTGTTTCCTACTCATAGGGACCATATCTAGTTCCACTCTGCTTACGAAACTGATACAAAACACAGCATCTCTTACATAGTTGCTCTTTAGTTATTATTAAAAAACGTGTTGGGTTTGTGAACTGTGTAAATTCATTTGAGCCGAAAAATAACTGGTTTATCAGAAATGAACTCTTGCTTGTAGGAAGACACAGAGCTTTTGTTTTAACACCATTTCTGAAGGGAAATTCAGACCAGTGTTCTTATCCCTGAAACACACTCTGTTTTAACGCAAGAAGCATACTCTTTTTTCCGGCATCTGCAATACCGCAAGAATCATGAGGATGGCCAGAAAAAAAGAACAGTGTTTCTGACTCAAACGGACCATATCTAGTTCAACTCTGCTAATGAAACTGATACAAACCACAGCATCTCTTACATAGATGCTCTTAAGTTAATAGTGATAAACCTGTTGGGATTGTGAACTGTGTAAATTCATTTGAGCCGAAAATTCACTGTGTTTACCAGAAATGAAATCTTGCTTGTAGGAAGACACAGAGCATTTGGTTTAACTCCATTTCTGAAGGGAAATTTAGACCTGTGTTCTCATCCATGAAACCCACTCTCTTTTAACGCAAGAAGAATACTCTTCGTTCCAGCTTTTGGAATACAGCATGGAACATGAGCATGCCCAGAAAAAAAGAACTGTATCTCCTACTCATACGAACACTATCTAGTTCAACTTTGCTTCTGGAACAGATACAAACCAGATCATCTCTTACATAGATGCTCTTTAGTTAATAGTGAAAATCCTGTTGGTTTCGTGAACTGTGTAAATTCATGTGAGCCGAAAAATCTCTGGGTTTATCAGAAATGAACTCTTGCTTGTAGGAAGACACAGAGCATTTGGTTTAACACCATTTCTGAAGGGAAATTCAGACCAGTGTTCTCATCCATGAAACACACTCTGTTTTAACTCAAGAAGCATACTCTTTTTTCCGGCAGCTGCAATACCGCAAGAATCATGAGCATGGACAGAAAAAAAGAACAGTGTTTCTGACTCAAATGGACCATATCTAGTTCAACTCTACTTATGAAACTGAAACAGACCTCAGCCTCTCTTACATAGACGCTCTTTAGTTAATAGTGATAAACTTGTTCGGTTTCTGAACTGTGTAAATTCATTTGAACCGAAAATTCACTGCTTTTACCAAAAATGAACTCTTGCTTGTAGGAAGACACAGACCCTTTGGATAAACTCAGTTTCTCAAGGGAAATTGAGACCAGTGTTCTCATCGATGAAATAAACTCCGTTTTAACGGAAGAAGCATGCTCTTCTTTCCAGCGTCTGCAATACAGCAAGGAACATGAGCATGCCAAGAAAAAAAGAACTGTGTTTCCTACTTATAGGGAACATATCTAGTTCAACTCTGCTTATGAAATTGATACAAACCACATCATCTCTTACATTGTTGCTCTTTAGTTAATAGTCTAAATACTATAGGGTTCGTGAAATGTATAAATTCATTTTAGCCGAAAAATAACTGGGTTTACCGGAAATGAACTCTTTCTTGTAGGAAGACACAGAGCATGGCGTTTAACTCTGATTCTAAAGGGAAATTCAGAAAAGTGTTCTCATAAAAGAAACACAGTCTGTTTTAATGCAAGAAGCATATTCTTCTTTCCAGCATCTGTAATACAGCAAGAAACATGAGCATGGCCAGAAAAAAAGAACTGTGTTTCCTACTCATAGGGACCATATCTAGTTCCACTCTGCTTACGAAACTGATACAAAACACAGCATCTCTTACATAGTTGCTCTTTAGTTATTATTAAAAAACGTGTTGGGTTTGTGAACTGTGTAAATTCATTTGAGCCGAAAAATAACTGGTTTATCAGAAATGAACTCTTGCTTGTAGGAAGACACAGAGCTTTTGTTTTAACACCATTTCTGAAGGGAAATTCAGACCAGTGTTCTTATCCCTGAAACACAGTCTGTTTTAACGCAAGAAGCATGCTCTTTTTTCCGGCATCTGCAATATAGCAAGAAAAATGAGCATGGCCAGAAAAAAAGAACGGTGTTTCTGACTCAAACCGACCATATCTAGTTCAACTCTGCTTCTGATACTGATAAAAACCACAGCATCTCTTACATAGATGCTCTTAAGTTAATAGTGATAAACCTGTTGGGATTGTGAACTGTGTAAATTCATTTGAGCCGAAAATTCACTGCGTTTACCAGAAATGAACTCTTGCTTGCAGGAAGACACAGAGCATTTGGTTTAACTCCATTTGTGAAGGGAAATTCAGACCTGTGTTCTCATCCATGAAACACACACTGTTTTAACGCAAGAAGCATACTCTTCGTTCCAGCTTTTGCAAAACAGCATGGAACATGAGCATGCCCAGAAAAAAAGAACTGTATCTCCTACTCATACGAACATTATCTACTTCAACTATGCTTCTGAAACTGATACAAACCAGATCATCTCTTACATAGATGCTCTTTAGTTAATAGTGAAAATCGTGTTGGTTTCGTGAACTGTGTAAATTCATGTGAGCCGAAAAATCTCTGGGTTTATCGGAAATGAACTCTTGCTTGTAGGAAGACACAGAGCATTTGGTTTAACACCATTTCTGAAGGGAAATTCAGACCAGTGTTCTCATCCATGAAACACAGTCTATGTTAACACAAGAAGCATTCTCTTTTTTCCAGCATCTGCAATACAGCAAGAAACATGAGCATGGCCAGAAAAAAAGAACTGTGTTTCTGACTCAAACCGACCATATCTAGTTCAACTCTGCTTCTGATACTGATAAAAACCACAGCATCTCTTACATAGATGCTCTTAAGTTAATAGTGATAAACCTGTTGGGATTGTGAACTGTGTAAATTCATTTGAGCCGAAAATTCACTGCATTTACCAGAAATGAACTCTTGCTTGTAGGAAGACACAGAGCATTTGGTTTAACTCCATTTCTGAAGGGAAATTCAGAAGAGTGTTCTCATCCATGAAACACAGTCTGTTTTAACACAAGAAGCATTCTCTTTTTTCCAGCATCTGCAATACAGCAAGAAACATGAGCATGGCCAGAAAAAAAGAACTGTGTTTCTGACTCAAACCGACCATATCTAGTTCAACTCTGCTTCTGATACTGATACAAACCACAGCATCTCTTACATAGATGCTCTTAAGTTAATAGTGATAAACCTGTTGGGATTGTGAACTGTGTAAATTCATTTGAGCCGAAAATTCACTGCGTTTACCAGAAATGAACTCTTGCTTGTAGGAAGACACAGAGCATTTGGTTTAACTCCATTTCTGAAGGGAAATTCAGACCTGTGTTCTCATCCTTGAAACACACTCTGTTTTAACGCAAGAAGCATACTCTTCGTTCCAGCTTTTGCAATACAGCATGGAACATGAGCATGCCCAGAAAAAAAGAACTGTATCTCCTACTCATACGAACACTATCTAGTTCAACTTTGCTTCTGAAACTGATACAAACCAGATCATCTCTTACATAGATGCTCTTTAGTTAATAGTGAAAATCGTGTTGGATTCGTGAACTGTGTAAATTCATGTGAGCCGAAAAATCTCTGGGTTTATCGGAAATGAACTCTTGCTTGTAGGAAGACACAGAGTATTTGGTTTAACACCATTTCTGAAGGGAAATTCAGACCAGTGTTCTCATCCATGAAACACACTCTGTTTTAACGCAAGAAGCATACTCTTTTTTCCGGCATCTGCAATACCGCAAGAATCATGAGGATGGCCAGAAAAAAAGAACAGTGTTTCTGACTCAAATGGACCATATCTAGTTCAACTCTCCTTATGAAACTGATACAGACCTCAGCCTCTCTTACATAGACGCTCTTTAGTTAATAGTGATAAACTTGTTCAGTTTCTGAACTGTGTAAATTCATTTGAGCCGAAAATTCACTGCTTTTACCAAAAATGAACTCTTGCATGTAGGAAGACACAGACCCTTTGGATAAACTCAGTTTCTCAAGGGAAATTCAGACCAGTGTTCTCGTCCATCAAATACACTCCGTTTTAATGGAAGAAGCATGCTCTTCATTCCAGTGTCTGCAATACAACAAGGAATATGAGCATGCCCAGAAAAAAAGAACTGTGTTTCCTACTCATAGGGAACATATCTAGTTCACCTCTGCTTATGAAACTGATACAAACCACATCATCTCTTACATTGTTGCTCTTTAGTTAATAGTCTAAATACTATAGGGTTCGTGAAATGTATAAATTCATTTTAGCCGAAAAATAACTGGGTTTACCGGAAATGAACTCTTTCTTGTAGGAAGACACAGAGCATGGCGATTAACTCTGATTCTAAAGGGAAATTCAGAAAAGTGTTCTCATACATGAAACACAGTCTGTTTTAATGCAAGAAGCATGCTCTTCTTTCCAGCCTCTGCAATACAGCAAGAAACATGAGCATGGCCAGAAAAAAAGAACTGTGTTTTCTACTCATAGGGACCATATCTAGTTCCACTCTGCTTATGAAACTGATACAAAACACAGCATCTCTTACATAGATGCTCTTTAGTTATTATTGAAAAACGTGTTGGGTTTGTGAACTGTGTAAATTCATTTGAGCCGAAAATTCCCTGGTTTACCAGAAATGAACTCTTGCTTGTAGGAAGACACAGAGCTTTTGGTTTAACACCATTTGTGAAGGGAAATTCAGACCAGTGTTCTCATCCCTGAAACACAGTCTGTTTTCACGCAAGAAGCATGCTCTTTTTTCCGGCATCTGCAATACAGCAAGAAACATGAGCATGGCCAGAAAAAAAGAACAGTGTTTCTGACTCAAACGGACCATATCTAGTTCAACTCTGCTTATGAAACTGATACAAACCTCAGCCTCTCTTACATAGACGCTCTTTAGTTAATAGTGATAATCTTGTTCGGTTTCTGAACTGTGTAAATTCATTTGAGAGGAAAAATAACTGGGATTACCGGAAATGAACACTTGCTTGTAGGAAGACACAGAGCATTTGGTTTAACTCCATTTCTGAAGGGAAATTCAGAAGAGTGTTCTCATCCATGAAACACAGAATGTTTTAACACAAGAAGCATGCTCTTTTTTCCAGCATCTGCAATACAACAAGAAAAATGAGCATGGCCAGAAAAAAAGAACTGTGTTTCTGACTCTAACCGACCATATCTAGTTCAACTCTGCTTCTGATACTGATACAAACCACAGCATCTCTTACATAGATGCTCTTAAGTTAATAGTAATAAACCTGTTGGGATTGTGAACTGTGTAAATTCATTTGAGCCGAAAATTCACTGCGTTTACCAGAAATGAACTCTTGCTTGTAGGAAGACACAGAGCATTTGGTTTAACTCCATTTCTGAAGGGAAATTCAGACCTGTGTTCTCATCCATGAAACACACTCTGTTTTAACGCAAGAAGCATACTCTTCGTTCCAGCTTTTGCAATACAGCATGGAACATGAGCATGCCCAGAAAAAAAGAACTGTATCTCCTACTCATACGAACACTATCTAGTTCAACTTTGCTTCTGAAACTGATACAAACCAGATCATCTCTTACATAGATGCTCTTTAGTTAATAGTGAAAATCGTGTTGGTTTCGTGAACTGTGTAAATTCATGTGAGCCGAAAAATCTCTGGGTTTATCGGAAATGAACTCTTGCTTGTAGGAAGACACAGAGCATTTGGTTTAACACCATTTCTGAAGGGAAATTCAGACCAGTGTTCTCATCCATGAAACACACTCTGTTTTAACGCAAGAAGCATACTCTTTTTTCCGGCATCTGCAATACCGCAAGAATCATGAGGATGGCCAGAAAAAAAGAACAGTGTTTCTGACTCAAATGGACCATATCTAGTTCAACTCTGCTTATGAAACTGATACAAACCACAGCATCTCTTACACAGACGCTCTTTAGTTTATAGTTATAAACTTGTTGGCTTGGTGAACTGTGTAAATTCATTTGAGCCGAAAATTCACTGCTTTTACCAAAAATGAACTCTTGCTTGTAGGAAGACACAGACCCTTTGGATAAACTCAGTTTCTGAAGGGAAATTCAGACCAGTGTTCTCATCCATCAAATACACTCCGTTTTAATGGAAGAAGCATGCTCTTCATTCCAGTGTCTGCAATACAACAAGGAATATGAGCATGCCCAGAAAAAAAGAACTGTGTTTCCTACTCATAGAGAACATATCTAGTTCAACTCTGCTTATGAAACTGAAACAAACCACATCATCTCTTACATTGTTGCTCTTTAGTTAATAGTCTAAATACTATAGGGTTTGTGAAATGTATAAATTCAATTTAGCCGAAAAATAACTGGGTTTACCGGAAATGAACTCTTTCTTGTAGGAAGACACAGAGCATGGCGATTAACTCTGATTCTAAAGGGAAATTCAGAAAAGTGTTCTCATACATGAAACACAGTCTGTTTTAATTCAAGAAGCATGCTCTTCTTTCCAGCATCTGCAATACAGCAAGAAACATGAGCATGGCCAGAAAAAAAGAACTGTGTTTTCTACTCATAGGGACCATATCTAGTTCCACTCTGCTTATGAAACTGATACAAAACACAGCATCTCTTACATAGATGCTCTTTAGTTATTATTGAAAAACGTGTTGGGTTTGTGAACTGTGTAAATTCATTGGGACCGAAAATTCCCTGGTTTACCAGAAATGAACTCTTTCTTGTAGGAAGACACAGAGCTTTTGGTTTAACACCATTTGTGAAGGGAAATTCAGACCAGTTTTCTCATCCCTGAAACACAGTCTGTTTTCACGCAAGAAGCATGCTTTTTTTTCCGGCATCTGCAATACAGCAAGAAACATGAGCATGGCCAGAAAAAAAGAACAGTGTTTCTGACTCAAACGGACCATATCTAGTTCAACTCTGCTTATGAAACTGATACAAACCTCAGCCTCTCTTACATAGACGCTCTTTAGTTAATAGTGATAATCTTGTTCGGTTTCTGAACTGTGTGAAATCATTTGAGACGAAAAATAACTGGGATTACCGGAAATGAACTCTTGCTTGTAGGAAGACACAGTGCATTTCGTTTAACTCCATTTCTGAAAGGAAATTCAGAAGAGTGTTCTCATCCATGAAACACAGAATGTTTTAACGCAAGAAGCATGCTCTTTTTTCCAGCATCTGCAATACAACAAGAAAAATGAGCATGGCCAAAAAAAAGAACTGTGTTTCTGACTCAAACCGACCATATCTAGTTCAACTGTGCTTCTGATACTGATACAAACCACAGCATCTCTTACATAGATGCTCTTAAGTTAATAGTAATAAACCTGTTGGGATTGTGAACTGTGTAAATTCATTTGAGCTGAAAATTCACTGCGTTTACCAGAAATGAACTCTTGCTTGTAGGAAGACACAGAGCATTTGGTTTAACTCCATTTCTGAAGGGAAATTCAGTCCTGTGTTCTCATCCATGAAACACACTCTGTTTTAACGCAAGAAGCATACTCTTCGTTCCAGCTTTTGCAATACAGCATGGAACATGAGCATGCCCAGAAAAAAAGAACTGTATCTCCTACTCATACGAACTATAAATAGTTCACCTATGCTTCTGAAACTGATACAAACCACATCATCTCTTACATTGTTGCTCTTTAGTTAATAGTCTAAATACTATAGGGTTCGTGAAATGTATAAATTCATTTTAGCCGAAAAATAACTGGGTTTACCGGAAATGAACTCTTTCTTGTAGGAAGACACAGAGCATGGCGTTTAACTCTGATTCTAAAGGGAAATTCAGAAAAGTGTTCTCATAAAAGAAACACAGTCTGTTTTAATGCAAGAAGCATATTCTTCTTTCCAGCATCTGTAATACAGCAAGAAACATGAGCATGGCCAGAAAAAAAGAACTGTGTTTCCTACTCATAGGGACCATATCTAGTTCCACTCTGCTTACGAAACTGATACAAAACACAGCATCTCTTACATAGTTGCTCTTTAGTTATTATTAAAAAACGTGTTGGGTTTGTGAACTGTGTAAATTCATTTGAGCCGAAAAATAACTGGTTTATCAGAAATGAACTCTTGCTTGTAGGAAGACACAGAGCTTTTGTTTTAACACCATTTCTGAAGGGAAATTCAGACCAGTGTTCTTATCCCTGAAACACACTCTGTTTTAACGCAAGAAGCATACTCTTTTTTCCGGCATCTGCAATACCGCAAGAATCATGAGGATGGCCAGAAAAAAAGAACAGTGTTTCTGACTCAAATGGACCATATCTAGTTCAACTCTGCTTATGAAACTGATACAAACCACAGCATCTCTTACACAGACGCTCTTTAGTTTATAGTTATAAACTTGTTGGCTTGGTGAACTGTGTAAATTCATTTGAGCCGAAAATTCACTGCTTTTACCAAAAATGAACTCTTGCTTGTAGGAAGACACAGACCCTTTGGATAAACTCAGTTTCTTAAGGGAAATTCAGACCAGTGTTCTCATCCATCAAATACACTCCGTTTTAATGGAAGAAGCATGCTCTTCATTCCAGTGTCTGCAATACAACAAGGAACATGAGCATGCCCAGAAAAAAAGAACTGTGTTTCCTACTCATAGGGAACATATCTAGTTCACCTCTGCTTATGATACTAATACAAACCACATCATCTCTTACATTGTTGCTCTTTAGTTAATAGTCTAAATACTATAGGGTTCGTGAAATGTATAAATTCATTTTAGCCGAAAAATAACTGGGTTTACCGGAAATGAACTCTTTCTTGTAGGAAGACACAGAGCATGTCGTTTAACTCTGATTCTAAAGGGAAATTCAGAAAAGTGTTCTCATCCATGAAACACAGAATATTTTTACGCAAGAAGCATGCTCTTTTTTCCAGCATCTGCAATACAACAAGAAAAATGAGCATGGCCAGAAAAAAAGCACAGTGTTTCTGACTCAAACGGACCATATCTAGTTCAACTCTGCTAATGAAACTGATACAAACCACAGCATCTCTTACATAGATGCTCTTAAGTTAATAGTGATAAACCTGTTGGGATTGTGAACTGTGTAAATTCATTTGAGCCGAAAATTCACTGTGTTTACCAGAAATGAAATCTTGCTTGTAGGAAGACACAGAGCATTTGGTTTAACTCCATTTCTGAAGGGAAATTTAGACCTGTGTTCTCATCCATGAAACCCACTCTCTTTTAACGCAAGAAGAATACTCTTCGTTCCAGCTTTTGGAATACAGCATGGAACATGAGCATGCCCAGAAAAAAAGAACTGTATCTCCTACTCATACGAACACTATCTAGTTCAACTTTGCTTCTGGAACAGATACAAACCAGATCATCTCTTACATAGATGCTCTTTAGTTAATAGTGAAAATCCTGTTGGTTTCGTGAACTGTGTAAATTCATGTGAGCCGAAAAATCTCTGGGTTTATCAGAAATGAACTCTTGCTTGTAGGAAGACACAGAGCATTTGGTTTAACACCATTTCTGAAGGGAAATTCAGACCAGTGTTCTCATCCATGAAACACACTCTGTTTTAACTCAAGAAGCATACTCTTTTTTCCGGCAGCTGCAATACCACAAGAATCATGAGCATGGACAGAAAAAAAGAACAGTGTTTCTGACTCAAATGGACCATATCTAGTTCAACTCTACTTATGAAACTGAAACAGACCTCAGCCTCTCTTACATAGACGCTCTTTAGTTAATAGTGATAAACTTGTTCGGTTTCTGAACTGTGTAAATTCATTTGAACCGAAAATTCACTGCTTTTACCAAAAATGAACTCTTGCTTGTAGGAAGACACAGACCCTTTGGATAAACTCAGTTTCTCAAGGGAAATTGAGACCAGTGTTCTCATCGATGAAATAAACTCCGTTTTAACGGAAGAAGCATGCTCTTCTTTCCAGCGTCTGCAATACAGCAAGGAACATGAGCATGCCAAGAAAAAAAGAACTGTGTTTCCTACTTATAGGGAACATATCTAGTTCAACTCTGCTTATGAAATTGATACAAACCACATCATCTCTTACATTGTTGCTCTTTAGTTAATAGTCTAAATACTATAGGGTTCGTGAAATGTATAAATTCATTTTAGCCGAAAAATAACTGGGTTTACCGGAAATGAACTCTTTCTTGTAGGAAGACACAGAGCATGGCGTTTAACTCTGATTCTAAAGGGAAATTCAGAAAAGTGTTCTCATAAAAGAAACACAGTCTGTTTTAATGCAAGAAGCATATTCTTCTTTCCAGCATCTGTAATACAGCAAGAAACATGAGCATGGCCAGAAAAAAAGAACTGTGTTTCCTACTCATAGGGACCATATCTAGTTCCACTCTGCTTACGAAACTGATACAAAACACAGCATCTCTTACATAGTTGCTCTTTAGTTATTATTAAAAAACGTGTTGGGTTTGTGAACTGTGTAAATTCATTTGAGCCGAAAAATAACTGGTTTATCAGAAATGAACTCTTGCTTGTAGGAAGACACAGAGCTTTTGTTTTAACACCATTTCTGAAGGGAAATTCAGACCAGTGTTCTTATCCCTGAAACACAGTCTGTTTTAACGCAAGAAGCATGCTCTTTTTTCCGGCATCTGCAATACAGCAAGAAAAATGAGCATGGCCAGAAAAAAAGAACGGTGTTTCTGACTCAAACCGACCATATCTAGTTCAACTCTGCTTCTGATACTGATAAAAACCACAGCATCTCTTACATAGATGCTCTTAAGTTAATAGTGATAAACCTGTTGGGATTGTGAACTGTGTAAATTCATTTGAGCCGAAAATTCACTGCGTTTACCAGAAATGAACTCTTGCTTGCAGGAAGACACAGAGCATTTGGTTTAACTCCATTTGTGAAGGGAAATTCAGACCTGTGTTCTCATCCATGAAACACACACTGTTTTAACGCAAGAAGCATACTCTTCGTTCCAGCTTTTGCAAAACAGCATGGAACATGAGCATGCCCAGAAAAAAAGAACTGTATCTCCTACTCATACGAACATTATCTACTTCAACTATGCTTCTGAAACTGATACAAACCAGATCATCTCTTACATAGATGCTCTTTAGTTAATAGTGAAAATCGTGTTGGTTTCGTGAACTGTGTAAATTCATGTGAGCCGAAAAATCTCTGGGTTTATCGGAAATGAACTCTTGCTTGTAGGAAGACACAGAGCATTTGGTTTAACACCATTTCTGAAGGGAAATTCAGACCAGTGTTCTCATCCATGAAACACAGTCTATGTTAACACAAGAAGCATTCTCTTTTTTCCAGCATCTGCAATACAGCAAGAAACATGAGCATGGCCAGAAAAAAAGAACTGTGTTTCTGACTCAAACCGACCATATCTAGTTCAACTCTGCTTCTGATACTGATAAAAACCACAGCATCTCTTACATAGATGCTCTTAAGTTAATAGTGATAAACCTGTTGGGATTGTGAACTGTGTAAATTCATTTGAGCCGAAAATTCACTGCATTTACCAGAAATGAACTCTTGCTTGTAGGAAGACACAGAGCATTTGGTTTAACTCCATTTCTGAAGGGAAATTCAGAAGAGTGTTCTCATCCATGAAACACAGTCTGTTTTAACACAAGAAGCATTCTCTTTTTTCCAGCATCTGCAATACAGCAAGAAACATGAGCATGGCCAGAAAAAAAGAACTGTGTTTCTGACTCAAACCGACCATATCTAGTTCAACTCTGCTTCTGATACTGATACAAACCACAGCATCTCTTACATAGATGCTCTTAAGTTAATAGTGATAAACCTGTTGGGATTGTGAACTGTGTAAATTCATTTGAGCCGAAAATTCACTGCGTTTACCAGAAATGAACTCTTGCTTGTAGGAAGACACAGAGCATTTGGTTTAACTCCATTTCTGAAGGGAAATTCAGACCTGTGTTCTCATCCTTGAAACACACTCTGTTTTAACGCAAGAAGCATACTCTTCGTTCCAGCTTTTGCAATACAGCATGGAACATGAGCATGCCCAGAAAAAAAGAACTGTATCTCCTACTCATACGAACACTATCTAGTTCAACTTTGCTTCTGAAACTGATACAAACCAGATCATCTCTTACATAGATGCTCTTTAGTTAATAGTGAAAATCGTGTTGGATTCGTGAACTGTGTAAATTCATGTGAGCCGAAAAATCTCTGGGTTTATCGGAAATGAACTCTTGCTTGTAGGAAGACACAGAGTATTTGGTTTAACACCATTTCTGAAGGGAAATTCAGACCAGTGTTCTCATCCATGAAACACACTCTGTTTTAACGCAAGAAGCATACTCTTTTTTCCGGCATCTGCAATACCGCAAGAATCATGAGGATGGCCAGAAAAAAACAACAGTGTTTCTGACTCAAATGGACCATATCTAGTTCAACTCTCCTTATGAAACTGATACAGACCTCAGCCTCTCTTACATAGATGCTCTTTAGTTAATAGTGATAAACTTGTTCAGTTTCTGAACTGTGAATTCATTTGAGCCGAAAACTCACTGCTTTTACCAAAAATGAACTCTTGCTTGTAGGAAAACACAGACCCTTTGGATAAACTCAGTCTCTCAAGGGAAATTCAGACCAGTGTTCTCATCCATGAAATAAACTCCGTTTTAACGGAAGAAGCATGCTCTTCTTTCCAGCGTCTGCAATACAGCAAGGAACATGAGCATGCCCAGAAAAAAAGAACTGTGTTTCCTACTCATAGGGACCATATCTAGTTCCACTTTGTTTATGAAACTGATACAAAACACAGCATCTCTTACATAGATGCTCTTTAGTTATTATTGAAAAACGTGTTGGGTTTGTGAACTGTGTAAATTCATTTGAGCCGAAAATTCCCTGGTTTACCAGAAATGAACTCTTGCTTGTAGGAAGACACAGAGCTTTTGGTTTAACTCCATTTCAGAAAGGGAAATTCAGAAGAGTGTTCTCATCCATGAAACACAGAATATTTTAACGCAAGAAGCATGCTCTTTTTTCCGGCATCTGCAATACAGCAAGAAACATGAGCATGGCCAGAAAAAAAGAACAGTGTTTCTGACTCAAACGGACCATATCTAGTTCAACTCTGCTTATGAAACTGATACAAACCTCAGCCTCTCTTACATAGACGCTCTTTGTTAATAGTGATAATCTTGTTCTGTTTCTGAACTGTATAAACTCATTTGAGACGAAAAATAACTGGGTTTACCGGAAATGAACTCTTGCTTGTAGGAAGACACAGAGCATTTGGTTTAACTCAATTTCAGAAAGGGAAATTCAGAAGAGTGTTCTCATCCATGAAACACAGAATATTTTAACGCAAGAAGCATGCTCTTTTTTCCAGCATCTGCAATACAGCAAGAAAAATGAGCATTGCCAGAAAAAAAGAACAGTGTTTCTGACTCAAACGGACCATATCTAGTTCAACTCTGCTTATGAAACTGATACAAACCTCAGCCTCTCTTACATAGATGCTCTTTAGTTAATAGTGATAATCTTGTTCGGTTTCTGAACTGTGTAAATTCATTTGAGACGAAAAAAAACTGGGATTACCGGAAATGATCTCTTGCTTGTAGGAAGACACAGAGCATTTGGTTTAACTCCATTTCTGAAGGGAAATTCAGAAGAGTGTTCTCATCCATGAAACACAGAATGTTTTAACGCAAGAAGCATGCTCTTTTTTCCAGCATCTGCAATACAACAAGAAAAATGAGCATGGCCAGAAAAAAAGCACAGTGTTTCTGACTCAAACGGACCATATCTAGTTCAACTCTGCTAATGAAACTGATACAAACCACAGCATCTCTTACATAGACTCTTAAGTTAATAGTGATAAACCTGTTGGGATTGTGAACTGTGTAAATTCATTTGAGCCGAAAATTCACTGTGTTTACCAGAAATGAACTCTTGCTTGTAGGAAGACACAGAGCATTTGGTTTAACTCCATTTCTGAAGGGAAATTTAGACCTGTGTTCTCATCCATGAAACCCACTCTGTTTTAACGCAAGAAGAATACTCTTCGTTCCAGCTTTTGCAATACAGCATGGAACATGAGCATGCCCAGAAAAAAAGAACTGTATCTCCTACTCATACGAACACTGTCTAGTTCAACTTTGCTTCTGGAACAGATACAAACCAGATCATCTCTTACATAGATGCTCTTTAGTTAATAGTGAAAATCCTGTTGGTTTCGTGAACTGTGTAAATTCATGTGAGACGAAAAATCTCTGGGTTTATCGGAAATGAACTCTTGCTTGTAGGAGGACACAGAGCATTTGGTTTAACACCATTTCTGAAGGGAAATTCAGACCAGTGTTCTCATCCATGAAACACACTCTGTTTTAACTCAAGAAGCATACTCTTTTTTCCGGCAGCTGCAATACCGCAAGAATCATGAGCATGGACAGAAAAAAAGAACACTGTTTCTGACTCAAATGGACCATATCTAGTTCAACTCTGCTTATGAAACTGATACAGACCTCAGCCTCTCTTACATAGACGCTCTTTAGTTAATAGTGATAAACTTGTTCGGTTTCTGAACTGTGTAAATTCATTTGAACCGAAAATTCACTGCTTTTACCAAAAATGAACTCTTGCTTGTAGGAAGACACAGACCCTTTGGATAAACTCAGTTTCTCAAGGGAAATTGAGACCAGTGTTCTCATCGATGAAATAAACTCCGTTTTAACGGAAGAAGCATGCTCTTCTTTCCAGCGTCTGCAATACAGCAAGGAACATGAGCATGCCAAGAAAAAAAGAACTGTGTTTCCTACTTATAGGGAACATATCTAGTTCAACTCTGCTTATGAAATTGATACAAACCACATCATCTCTTACATTGTTGCTCTTTAGTTAATAGTCTAAATACTATAGGGTTCGTGAAATGTATAAATTCATTTTAGCCGAAAAATAACTGGGTTTACCGGAAATGAACTCTTTCTTGTAGGAAGACACAGAGCATGGCGTTTAACTCTGATTCTAAAGGGAAATTCAGAAAAGTGTTCTCATAAAAGAAACACAGTCTGTTTTAATGCAAGAAGCATATTCTTCTTTCCAGCATCTGTAATACAGCAAGAAACATGAGCATGGCCAGAAAAAAAGAACTGTGTTTCCTACTCATAGGGACCATATCTAGTTCCACTCTGCTTACGAAACTGATACAAAACACAGCATCTCTTACATAGTTGCTCTTTAGTTATTATTAAAAAACGTGTTGGGTTTGTGAACTGTGTAAATTCATTTGAGCCGAAAAATAACTGGTTTATCAGAAATGAACTCTTGCTTGTAGGAAGACACAGAGCTTTTGTTTTAACACCATTTCTGAAGGGAAATTCAGACCAGTGTTCTTATCCCTGAAACACAGTCTGTTTTAACGCAAGAAGCATGCTCTTTTTTCCGGCATCTGCAATACAGCAAGAAAAATGAGCATGGCCAGAAAAAAAGAACGGTGTTTCTGACTCAAACCGACCATATCTAGTTCAACTCTGCTTCTGATACTGATAAAAACCACAGCATCTCTTACATAGATGCTCTTAAGTTAATAGTGATAAACCTGTTGGGATTGTGAACTGTGTAAATTCATTTGAGCCGAAAATTCACTGCGTTTACCAGAAATGAACTCTTGCTTGCAGGAAGACACAGAGCATTTGGTTTAACTCCATTTGTGAAGGGAAATTCAGACCTGTGTTCTCATCCATGAAACACACACTGTTTTAACGCAAGAAGCATACTCTTCGTTCCAGCTTTTGCAAAACAGCATGGAACATGAGCATGCCCAGAAAAAAAGAACTGTATCTCCTACTCATACGAACATTATCTACTTCAACTATGCTTCTGAAACTGATACAAACCAGATCATCTCTTACATAGATGCTCTTTAGTTAATAGTGAAAATCGTGTTGGTTTCGTGAACTGTGTAAATTCATGTGAGCCGAAAAATCTCTGGGTTTATCGGAAATGAACTCTTGCTTGTAGGAAGACACAGAGCATTTGGTTTAACACCATTTCTGAAGGGAAATTCAGACCAGTGTTCTCATCCATGAAACACAGTCTATGTTAACACAAGAAGCATTCTCTTTTTTCCAGCATCTGCAATACAGCAAGAAACATGAGCATGGCCAGAAAAAAAGAACTGTGTTTCTGACTCAAACCGACCATATCTAGTTCAACTCTGCTTCTGATACTGATAAAAACCACAGCATCTCTTACATAGATGCTCTTAAGTTAATAGTGATAAACCTGTTGGGATTGTGAACTGTGTAAATTCATTTGAGCCGAAAATTCACTGCATTTACCAGAAATGAACTCTTGCTTGTAGGAAGACACAGAGCATTTGGTTTAACTCCATTTCTGAAGGGAAATTCAGAAGAGTGTTCTCATCCATGAAACACAGTCTGTTTTAACACAAGAAGCATTCTCTTTTTTCCAGCATCTGCAATACAGCAAGAAACATGAGCATGGCCAGAAAAAAAGAACTGTGTTTCTGACTCAAACCGACCATATCTAGTTCAACTCTGCTTCTGATACTGATACAAACCACAGCATCTCTTACATAGATGCTCTTAAGTTAATAGTGATAAACCTGTTGGGATTGTGAACTGTGTAAATTCATTTGAGCCGAAAATTCACTGCGTTTACCAGAAATGAACTCTTGCTTGTAGGAAGACACAGAGCATTTGGTTTAACTCCATTTCTGAAGGGAAATTCAGACCTGTGTTCTCATCCTTGAAACACACTCTGTTTTAACGCAAGAAGCATACTCTTCGTTCCAGCTTTTGCAATACAGCATGGAACATGAGCATGCCCAGAAAAAAAGAACTGTATCTCCTACTCATACGAACACTATCTAGTTCAACTTTGCTTCTGAAACTGATACAAACCAGATCATCTCTTACATAGATGCTCTTTAGTTAATAGTGAAAATCGTGTTGGATTCGTGAACTGTGTAAATTCATGTGAGCCGAAAAATCTCTGGGTTTATCGGAAATGAACTCTTGCTTGTAGGAAGACACAGAGTATTTGGTTTAACACCATTTCTGAAGGGAAATTCAGACCAGTGTTCTCATCCATGAAACACACTCTGTTTTAACGCAAGAAGCATACTCTTTTTTCCGGCATCTGCAATACCGCAAGAATCATGAGGATGGCCAGAAAAAAACAACAGTGTTTCTGACTCAAATGGACCATATCTAGTTCAACTCTCCTTATGAAACTGATACAGACCTCAGCCTCTCTTACATAGATGCTCTTTAGTTAATAGTGATAAACTTGTTCAGTTTCTGAACTGTGAATTCATTTGAGCCGAAAACTCACTGCTTTTACCAAAAATGAACTCTTGCTTGTAGGAAAACACAGACCCTTTGGATAAACTCAGTCTCTCAAGGGAAATTCAGACCAGTGTTCTCATCCATGAAATAAACTCCGTTTTAACGGAAGAAGCATGCTCTTCTTTCCAGCGTCTGCAATACAGCAAGGAACATGAGCATGCCCAGAAAAAAAGAACTGTGTTTCCTACTCATAGGGACCATATCTAGTTCCACTTTGTTTATGAAACTGATACAAAACACAGCATCTCTTACATAGATGCTCTTTAGTTATTATTGAAAAACGTGTTGGGTTTGTGAACTGTGTAAATTCATTTGAGCCGAAAATTCCCTGGTTTACCAGAAATGAACTCTTGCTTGTAGGAAGACACAGAGCTTTTGGTTTAACTCCATTTCAGAAAGGGAAATTCAGAAGAGTGTTCTCATCCATGAAACACAGAATATTTTAACGCAAGAAGCATGCTCTTTTTTCCGGCATCTGCAATACAGCAAGAAACATGAGCATGGCCAGAAAAAAAGAACAGTGTTTCTGACTCAAACGGACCATATCTAGTTCAACTCTGCTTATGAAACTGATACAAACCTCAGCCTCTCTTACATAGACGCTCTTTGTTAATAGTGATAATCTTGTTCTGTTTCTGAACTGTATAAACTCATTTGAGACGAAAAATAACTGGGTTTACCGGAAATGAACTCTTGCTTGTAGGAAGACACAGAGCATTTGGTTTAACTCAATTTCAGAAAGGGAAATTCAGAAGAGTGTTCTCATCCATGAAACACAGAATATTTTAACGCAAGAAGCATGCTCTTTTTTCCAGCATCTGCAATACAGCAAGAAAAATGAGCATTGCCAGAAAAAAAGAACAGTGTTTCTGACTCAAACGGACCATATCTAGTTCAACTCTGCTTATGAAACTGATACAAACCTCAGCCTCTCTTACATAGATGCTCTTTAGTTAATAGTGATAATCTTGTTCGGTTTCTGAACTGTGTAAATTCATTTGAGACGAAAAAAAACTGGGATTACCGGAAATGATCTCTTGCTTGTAGGAAGACACAGAGCATTTGGTTTAACTCCATTTCTGAAGGGAAATTCAGAAGAGTGTTCTCATCCATGAAACACAGAATGTTTTAACGCAAGAAGCATGCTCTTTTTTCCAGCATCTGCAATACAACAAGAAAAATGAGCATGGCCAGAAAAAAAGCACAGTGTTTCTGACTCAAACGGACCATATCTAGTTCAACTCTGCTAATGAAACTGATACAAACCACAGCATCTCTTACATAGACTCTTAAGTTAATAGTGATAAACCTGTTGGGATTGTGAACTGTGTAAATTCATTTGAGCCGAAAATTCACTGTGTTTACCAGAAATGAACTCTTGCTTGTAGGAAGACACAGAGCATTTGGTTTAACTCCATTTCTGAAGGGAAATTTAGACCTGTGTTCTCATCCATGAAACCCACTCTGTTTTAACGCAAGAAGAATACTCTTCGTTCCAGCTTTTGCAATACAGCATGGAACATGAGCATGCCCAGAAAAAAAGAACTGTATCTCCTACTCATACGAACACTGTCTAGTTCAACTTTGCTTCTGGAACAGATACAAACCAGATCATCTCTTACATAGATGCTCTTTAGTTAATAGTGAAAATCCTGTTGGTTTCGTGAACTGTGTAAATTCATGTGAGACGAAAAATCTCTGGGTTTATCGGAAATGAACTCTTGCTTGTAGGAGGACACAGAGCATTTGGTTTAACACCATTTCTGAAGGGAAATTCAGACCAGTGTTCTCATCCATGAAACACACTCTGTTTTAACTCAAGAAGCATACTCTTTTTTCCGGCAGCTGCAATACCGCAAGAATCATGAGCATGGACAGAAAAAAAGAACACTGTTTCTGACTCAAATGGACCATATCTAGTTCAACTCTGCTTATGAAACTGATACAGACCTCAGCCTCTCTTACATAGACGCTCTTTAGTTAATAGTGATAAACTTGTTCGGTTTCTGAACTGTGTAAATTCATTTGAACCGAAAATTCACTGCTTTTACCAAAAATGAACTCTTGCTTGTAGGAAGACACAGACCCTTTGGATAAACTCAGTTTCTCAAGGGAAATTGAGACCAGTGTTCTCATCGATGAAATAAACTCCGTTTTAACGGAAGAAGCATGCTCTTCTTTCCAGCGTCTGCAATACAGCAAGGAACATGAGCATGCCAAGAAAAAAAGAACTGTGTTTCCTACTTATAGGGAACATATCTAGTTCAACTCTGCTTATGAAATTGATACAAACCACATCATCTCTTACATTGTTGCTCTTTAGTTAATAGTCTAAATACTATAGGGTTCGTGAAATGTATAAATTCATTTTAGCCGAAAAATAACTGGGTTTACCGGAAATGAACTCTTTCTTGTAGGAAGACACAGAGCATGGCGTTTAACTCTGATTCTAAAGGGAAATTCAGAAAAGTGTTCTCATAAAAGAAACACAGTCTGTTTTAATGCAAGAAGCATATTCTTCTTTCCAGCATCTGTAATACAGCAAGAAACATGAGCATGGCCAGAAAAAAAGAACTGTGTTTCCTACTCATAGGGACCATATCTAGTTCCACTCTGCTTACGAAACTGATACAAAACACAGCATCTCTTACATAGTTGCTCTTTAGTTATTATTAAAAAACGTGTTGGGTTTGTGAACTGTGTAAATTCATTTGAGCCGAAAAATAACTGGTTTATCAGAAATGAACTCTTGCTTGTAGGAAGACACAGAGCTTTTGTTTTAACACCATTTCTGAAGGGAAATTCAGACCAGTGTTCTTATCCCTGAAACACAGTCTGTTTTAACGCAAGAAGCATGCTCTTTTTTCCGGCATCTGCAATACAGCAAGAAAAATGAGCATGGCCAGAAAAAAAGAACGGTGTTTCTGACTCAAACCGACCATATCTAGTTCAACTCTGCTTCTGATACTGATAAAAACCACAGCATCTCTTACATAGATGCTCTTAAGTTAATAGTGATAAACCTGTTGGGATTGTGAACTGTGTAAATTCATTTGAGCCGAAAATTCACTGCGTTTACCAGAAATGAACTCTTGCTTGCAGGAAGACACAGAGCATTTGGTTTAACTCCATTTGTGAAGGGAAATTCAGACCTGTGTTCTCATCCATGAAACACACACTGTTTTAACGCAAGAAGCATACTCTTCGTTCCAGCTTTTGCAAAACAGCATGGAACATGAGCATGCCCAGAAAAAAAGAACTGTATCTCCTACTCATACGAACATTATCTACTTCAACTATGCTTCTGAAACTGATACAAACCAGATCATCTCTTACATAGATGCTCTTTAGTTAATAGTGAAAATCGTGTTGGTTTCGTGAACTGTGTAAATTCATGTGAGCCGAAAAATCTCTGGGTTTATCGGAAATGAACTCTTGCTTGTAGGAAGACACAGAGCATTTGGTTTAACACCATTTCTGAAGGGAAATTCAGACCAGTGTTCTCATCCATGAAACACAGTCTATGTTAACACAAGAAGCATTCTCTTTTTTCCAGCATCTGCAATACAGCAAGAAACATGAGCATGGCCAGAAAAAAAGAACTGTGTTTCTGACTCAAACCGACCATATCTAGTTCAACTCTGCTTCTGATACTGATAAAAACCACAGCATCTCTTACATAGATGCTCTTAAGTTAATAGTGATAAACCTGTTGGGATTGTGAACTGTGTAAATTCATTTGAGCCGAAAATTCACTGCATTTACCAGAAATGAACTCTTGCTTGTAGGAAGACACAGAGCATTTGGTTTAACTCCATTTCTGAAGGGAAATTCAGAAGAGTGTTCTCATCCATGAAACACAGTCTGTTTTAACACAAGAAGCATTCTCTTTTTTCCAGCATCTGCAATACAGCAAGAAACATGAGCATGGCCAGAAAAAAAGAACTGTGTTTCTGACTCAAACCGACCATATCTAGTTCAACTCTGCTTCTGATACTGATACAAACCACAGCATCTCTTACATAGATGCTCTTAAGTTAATAGTGATAAACCTGTTGGGATTGTGAACTGTGTAAATTCATTTGAGCCGAAAATTCACTGCGTTTACCAGAAATGAACTCTTGCTTGTAGGAAGACACAGAGCATTTGGTTTAACTCCATTTCTGAAGGGAAATTCAGACCTGTGTTCTCATCCTTGAAACACACTCTGTTTTAACGCAAGAAGCATACTCTTCGTTCCAGCTTTTGCAATACAGCATGGAACATGAGCATGCCCAGAAAAAAAGAACTGTATCTCCTACTCATACGAACACTATCTAGTTCAACTTTGCTTCTGAAACTGATACAAACCAGATCATCTCTTACATAGATGCTCTTTAGTTAATAGTGAAAATCGTGTTGGATTCGTGAACTGTGTAAATTCATGTGAGCCGAAAAATCTCTGGGTTTATCGGAAATGAACTCTTGCTTGTAGGAAGACACAGAGTATTTGGTTTAACACCATTTCTGAAGGGAAATTCAGACCAGTGTTCTCATCCATGAAACACACTCTGTTTTAACGCAAGAAGCATACTCTTTTTTCCGGCATCTGCAATACCGCAAGAATCATGAGGATGGCCAGAAAAAAACAACAGTGTTTCTGACTCAAATGGACCATATCTAGTTCAACTCTCCTTATGAAACTGATACAGACCTCAGCCTCTCTTACATAGATGCTCTTTAGTTAATAGTGATAAACTTGTTCAGTTTCTGAACTGTGAATTCATTTGAGCCGAAAACTCACTGCTTTTACCAAAAATGAACTCTTGCTTGTAGGAAAACACAGACCCTTTGGATAAACTCAGTCTCTCAAGGGAAATTCAGACCAGTGTTCTCATCCATGAAATAAACTCCGTTTTAACGGAAGAAGCATGCTCTTCTTTCCAGCGTCTGCAATACAGCAAGGAACATGAGCATGCCCAGAAAAAAAGAACTGTGTTTCCTACTCATAGGGACCATATCTAGTTCCACTTTGTTTATGAAACTGATACAAAACACAGCATCTCTTACATAGATGCTCTTTAGTTATTATTGAAAAACGTGTTGGGTTTGTGAACTGTGTAAATTCATTTGAGCCGAAAATTCCCTGGTTTACCAGAAATGAACTCTTGCTTGTAGGAAGACACAGAGCTTTTGGTTTAACTCCATTTCAGAAAGGGAAATTCAGAAGAGTGTTCTCATCCATGAAACACAGAATATTTTAACGCAAGAAGCATGCTCTTTTTTCCGGCATCTGCAATACAGCAAGAAACATGAGCATGGCCAGAAAAAAAGAACAGTGTTTCTGACTCAAACGGACCATATCTAGTTCAACTCTGCTTATGAAACTGATACAAACCTCAGCCTCTCTTACATAGACGCTCTTTGTTAATAGTGATAATCTTGTTCTGTTTCTGAACTGTATAAACTCATTTGAGACGAAAAATAACTGGGTTTACCGGAAATGAACTCTTGCTTGTAGGAAGACACAGAGCATTTGGTTTAACTCAATTTCAGAAAGGGAAATTCAGAAGAGTGTTCTCATCCATGAAACACAGAATATTTTAACGCAAGAAGCATGCTCTTTTTTCCAGCATCTGCAATACAGCAAGAAAAATGAGCATTGCCAGAAAAAAAGAACAGTGTTTCTGACTCAAACGGACCATATCTAGTTCAACTCTGCTTATGAAACTGATACAAACCTCAGCCTCTCTTACATAGATGCTCTTTAGTTAATAGTGATAATCTTGTTCGGTTTCTGAACTGTGTAAATTCATTTGAGACGAAAAAAAACTGGGATTACCGGAAATGATCTCTTGCTTGTAGGAAGACACAGAGCATTTGGTTTAACTCCATTTCTGAAGGGAAATTCAGAAGAGTGTTCTCATCCATGAAACACAGAATGTTTTAACGCAAGAAGCATGCTCTTTTTTCCAGCATCTGCAATACAACAAGAAAAATGAGCATGGCCAGAAAAAAAGCACAGTGTTTCTGACTCAAACGGACCATATCTAGTTCAACTCTGCTAATGAAACTGATACAAACCACAGCATCTCTTACATAGACTCTTAAGTTAATAGTGATAAACCTGTTGGGATTGTGAACTGTGTAAATTCATTTGAGCCGAAAATTCACTGTGTTTACCAGAAATGAACTCTTGCTTGTAGGAAGACACAGAGCATTTGGTTTAACTCCATTTCTGAAGGGAAATTTAGACCTGTGTTCTCATCCATGAAACCCACTCTGTTTTAACGCAAGAAGAATACTCTTCGTTCCAGCTTTTGCAATACAGCATGGAACATGAGCATGCCCAGAAAAAAAGAACTGTATCTCCTACTCATACGAACACTATCTAGTTCAACTTTGCTTCTGGAACAGATACAAACCAGATCATCTCTTACATAGATGCTCTTTAGTTAATAGTGAAAATCCTGTTGGTTTCGTGAACTGTGTAAATTCATGTGAGACGAAAAATCTCTGGGTTTATCGGAAATGAACTCTTGCTTGTAGGAGGACACAGAGCATTTGGTTTAACACCATTTCTGAAGGGAAATTCAGACCAGTGTTCTCATCCATGAAACACACTCTGTTTTAACTCAAGAAGCATACTCTTTTTTCCGGCAGCTGCAATACCGCAAGAATCATGAGCATGGACAGAAAAAAAGAACACTGTTTCTGACTCAAATGGACCATATCTAGTTCAACTCTGCTTATGAAACTGATACAGACCTCAGCCTCTCTTACATAGACGCTCTTTAGTTAATAGTGATAAACTTGTTCGGTTTCTGAACTGTGTAAATTCATTTGAACCGAAAATTCACTGCTTTTACCAAAAATGAACTCTTGCTTGTAGGAAGACACAGACCCTTTGGATAAACTCAGTTTCTCAAGGGAAATTGAGACCAGTGTTCTCATCGATGAAATAAACTCCGTTTTAACGGAAGAAGCATGCTCTTCTTTCCAGCGTCTGCAATACAGCAAGGAACATGAGCATGCCAAGAAAAAAAGAACTGTGTTTCCTACTTATAGGGAACATATCTAGTTCAACTCTGCTTATGAAACTGATACAAACCACATCATCTCTTACATTGTTGCTCTTTAGTTAATAGTCTAAATACTATAGGGTTCGTGAAATGTATAAATTCATTTTAGCCGAAAAATAACTGGGTTTACCGGAAATGAACTCTTTCTTGTAGGAAGACACAGAGCATGGCGATTAACTCTGATTCTAAAGGGAAATTCAGAAAAGTGTTCTCATACATGAAACACAGTCTGTTTTAATGCAAGAAGCATGCTCTTCTTTCCAGCCTCTGCAATACAGCAAGAAACATGAGCATGGCCAGAAAAAAAGAACTGTGTTTTCTACTCATAGGGACCATATCTAGTTCCACTCTGCTTATGAAACTGATACAAAACACAGCATCTCTTACATAGATGCTCTTTAGTTATTATTGAAAAACGTGTTGGGTTTGTGAACTGTGTAAATTCATTTGAGCCGAAAATTCCCTGGTTTACCAGAAATGAACTCTTGCTTGTAGGAAGACACAGAGCTTTTGGTTTAACACCATTTGTGAAGGGAAATTCAGACCAGTGTTCTCATCCCTGAAACACAGTCTGTTTTCACGCAAGAAGCATGCTCTTTTTTCCGGCATCTGCAATACAGCAAGAAACATGAGCATGGCCAGAAAAAAAGAACAGTGTTTCTGACTCAAACGGACCATATCTAGTTCAACTCTGCTTATGAAACTGATACAAACCTCAGCCTCTCTTACATAGACGCTCTTTAGTTAATAGTGATAATCTTGTTCGGTTTCTGAACTGTGTAAATTCATTTGAGAGGAAAAATAACTGGGATTACCGGAAATGAACACTTGCTTGTAGGAAGACACAGAGCATTTGGTTTAACTCCATTTCTGAAGGGAAATTCAGAAGAGTGTTCTCATCCATGAAACACAGAATGTTTTAACACAAGAAGCATGCTCTTTTTTCCAGCATCTGCAATACAACAAGAAAAATGAGCATGGCCAGAAAAAAAGAACTGTGTTTCTGACTCTAACCGACCATATCTAGTTCAACTCTGCTTCTGATACTGATACAAACCACAGCATCTCTTACATAGATGCTCTTAAGTTAATAGTAATAAACCTGTTGGGATTGTGAACTGTGTAAATTCATTTGAGCCGAAAATTCACTGCGTTTACCAGAAATGAACTCTTGCTTGTAGGAAGACACAGAGCATTTGGTTTAACTCCATTTCTGAAGGGAAATTCAGACCTGTGTTCTCATCCATGAAACACACTCTGTTTTAACGCAAGAAGCATACTCTTCGTTCCAGCTTTTGCAATACAGCATGGAACATGAGCATGCCCAGAAAAAAAGAACTGTATCTCCTACTCATACGAACACTATCTAGTTCAACTTTGCTTCTGAAACTGATACAAACCAGATCATCTCTTACATAGATGCTCTTTAGTTAATAGTGAAAATCGTGTTGGTTTCGTGAACTGTGTAAATTCATGTGAGCCGAAAAATCTCTGGGTTTATCGGAAATGAACTCTTGCTTGTAGGAAGACACAGAGCATTTGGTTTAACACCATTTCTGAAGGGAAATTCAGACCAGTGTTCTCATCCATGAAACACACTCTGTTTTAACGCAAGAAGCATACTCTTTTTTCCGGCATCTGCAATACCGCAAGAATCATGAGGATGGCCAGAAAAAAAGAACAGTGTTTCTGACTCAAATGGACCATATCTAGTTCAACTCTGCTTATGAAACTGATACAAACCACAGCATCTCTTACACAGACGCTCTTTAGTTTATAGTTATAAACTTGTTGGCTTGGTGAACTGTGTAAATTCATTTGAGCCGAAAATTCACTGCTTTTACCAAAAATGAACTCTTGCTTGTAGGAAGACACAGACCCTTTGGATAAACTCAGTTTCTGAAGGGAAATTCAGACCAGTGTTCTCATCCATCAAATACACTCCGTTTTAATGGAAGAAGCATGCTCTTCATTCCAGTGTCTGCAATACAACAAGGAATATGAGCATGCCCAGAAAAAAAGAACTGTGTTTCCTACTCATAGAGAACATATCTAGTTCAACTCTGCTTATGAAACTGAAACAAACCACATCATCTCTTACATTGTTGCTCTTTAGTTAATAGTCTAAATACTATAGGGTTTGTGAAATGTATAAATTCAATTTAGCCGAAAAATAACTGGGTTTACCGGAAATGAACTCTTTCTTGTAGGAAGACACAGAGCATGGCGATTAACTCTGATTCTAAAGGGAAATTCAGAAAAGTGTTCTCATACATGAAACACAGTCTGTTTTAATTCAAGAAGCATGCTCTTCTTTCCAGCATCTGCAATACAGCAAGAAACATGAGCATGGCCAGAAAAAAAGAACTGTGTTTTCTACTCATAGGGACCATATCTAGTTCCACTCTGCTTATGAAACTGATACAAAACACAGCATCTCTTACATAGATGCTCTTTAGTTATTATTGAAAAACGTGTTGGGTTTGTGAACTGTGTAAATTCATTGGGACCGAAAATTCCCTGGTTTACCAGAAATGAACTCTTTCTTGTAGGAAGACACAGAGCTTTTGGTTTAACACCATTTGTGAAGGGAAATTCAGACCAGTTTTCTCATCCCTGAAACACAGTCTGTTTTCACGCAAGAAGCATGCTTTTTTTTCCGGCATCTGCAATACAGCAAGAAACATGAGCATGGCCAGAAAAAAAGAACAGTGTTTCTGACTCAAACGGACCATATCTAGTTCAACTCTGCTTATGAAACTGATACAAACCTCAGCCTCTCTTACATAGACGCTCTTTAGTTAATAGTGATAATCTTGTTCGGTTTCTGAACTGTGTGAAATCATTTGAGACGAAAAATAACTGGGATTACCGGAAATGAACTCTTGCTTGTAGGAAGACACAGTGCATTTCGTTTAACTCCATTTCTGAAAGGAAATTCAGAAGAGTGTTCTCATCCATGAAACACAGAATGTTTTAACGCAAGAAGCATGCTCTTTTTTCCAGCATCTGCAATACAACAAGAAAAATGAGCATGGCCAAAAAAAAGAACTGTGTTTCTGACTCAAACCGACCATATCTAGTTCAACTGTGCTTCTGATACTGATACAAACCACAGCATCTCTTACATAGATGCTCTTAAGTTAATAGTAATAAACCTGTTGGGATTGTGAACTGTGTAAATTCATTTGAGCTGAAAATTCACTGCGTTTACCAGAAATGAACTCTTGCTTGTAGGAAGACACAGAGCATTTGGTTTAACTCCATTTCTGAAGGGAAATTCAGTCCTGTGTTCTCATCCATGAAACACACTCTGTTTTAACGCAAGAAGCATACTCTTCGTTCCAGCTTTTGCAATACAGCATGGAACATGAGCATGCCCAGAAAAAAAGAACTGTATCTCCTACTCATACGAACTATAAATAGTTCACCTATGCTTCTGAAACTGATACAAACCACATCATCTCTTACATTGTTGCTCTTTAGTTAATAGTCTAAATACTATAGGGTTCGTGAAATGTATAAATTCATTTTAGCCGAAAAATAACTGGGTTTACCGGAAATGAACTCTTTCTTGTAGGAAGACACAGAGCATGGCGTTTAACTCTGATTCTAAAGGGAAATTCAGAAAAGTGTTCTCATAAAAGAAACACAGTCTGTTTTAATGCAAGAAGCATATTCTTCTTTCCAGCATCTGTAATACAGCAAGAAACATGAGCATGGCCAGAAAAAAAGAACTGTGTTTCCTACTCATAGGGACCATATCTAGTTCCACTCTGCTTACGAAACTGATACAAAACACAGCATCTCTTACATAGTTGCTCTTTAGTTATTATTAAAAAACGTGTTGGGTTTGTGAACTGTGTAAATTCATTTGAGCCGAAAAATAACTGGTTTATCAGAAATGAACTCTTGCTTGTAGGAAGACACAGAGCTTTTGTTTTAACACCATTTCTGAAGGGAAATTCAGACCAGTGTTCTTATCCCTGAAACACACTCTGTTTTAACGCAAGAAGCATACTCTTTTTTCCGGCATCTGCAATACCGCAAGAATCATGAGGATGGCCAGAAAAAAAGAACAGTGTTTCTGACTCAAATGGACCATATCTAGTTCAACTCTGCTTATGAAACTGATACAAACCACAGCATCTCTTACACAGACGCTCTTTAGTTTATAGTTATAAACTTGTTGGCTTGGTGAACTGTGTAAATTCATTTGAGCCGAAAATTCACTGCTTTTACCAAAAATGAACTCTTGCTTGTAGGAAGACACAGACCCTTTGGATAAACTCAGTTTCTTAAGGGAAATTCAGACCAGTGTTCTCATCCATCAAATACACTCCGTTTTAATGGAAGAAGCATGCTCTTCATTCCAGTGTCTGCAATACAACAAGGAACATGAGCATGCCCAGAAAAAAAGAACTGTGTTTCCTACTCATAGGGAACATATCTAGTTCACCTCTGCTTATGATACTAATACAAACCACATCATCTCTTACATTGTTGCTCTTTAGTTAATAGTCTAAATACTATAGGGTTCGTGAAATGTATAAATTCATTTTAGCCGAAAAATAACTGGGTTTACCGGAAATGAACTCTTTCTTGTAGGAAGACACAGAGCATGTCGTTTAACTCTGATTCTAAAGGGAAATTCAGAAAAGTGTTCTCATCCATGAAACACAGAATATTTTTACGCAAGAAGCATGCTCTTTTTTCCAGCATCTGCAATACAACAAGAAAAATGAGCATGGCCAGAAAAAAAGCACAGTGTTTCTGACTCAAACGGACCATATCTAGTTCAACTCTGCTAATGAAACTGATACAAACCACAGCATCTCTTACATAGATGCTCTTAAGTTAATAGTGATAAACCTGTTGGGATTGTGAACTGTGTAAATTCATTTGAGCCGAAAATTCACTGTGTTTACCAGAAATGAAATCTTGCTTGTAGGAAGACACAGAGCATTTGGTTTAACTCCATTTCTGAAGGGAAATTTAGACCTGTGTTCTCATCCATGAAACCCACTCTCTTTTAACGCAAGAAGAATACTCTTCGTTCCAGCTTTTGGAATACAGCATGGAACATGAGCATGCCCAGAAAAAAAGAACTGTATCTCCTACTCATACGAACACTATCTAGTTCAACTTTGCTTCTGGAACAGATACAAACCAGATCATCTCTTACATAGATGCTCTTTAGTTAATAGTGAAAATCCTGTTGGTTTCGTGAACTGTGTAAATTCATGTGAGCCGAAAAATCTCTGGGTTTATCAGAAATGAACTCTTGCTTGTAGGAAGACACAGAGCATTTGGTTTAACACCATTTCTGAAGGGAAATTCAGACCAGTGTTCTCATCCATGAAACACACTCTGTTTTAACTCAAGAAGCATACTCTTTTTTCCGGCAGCTGCAATACCACAAGAATCATGAGCATGGACAGAAAAAAAGAACAGTGTTTCTGACTCAAATGGACCATATCTAGTTCAACTCTACTTATGAAACTGAAACAGACCTCAGCCTCTCTTACATAGACGCTCTTTAGTTAATAGTGATAAACTTGTTCGGTTTCTGAACTGTGTAAATTCATTTGAACCGAAAATTCACTGCTTTTACCAAAAATGAACTCTTGCTTGTAGGAAGACACAGACCCTTTGGATAAACTCAGTTTCTCAAGGGAAATTGAGACCAGTGTTCTCATCGATGAAATAAACTCCGTTTTAACGGAAGAAGCATGCTCTTCTTTCCAGCGTCTGCAATACAGCAAGGAACATGAGCATGCCAAGAAAAAAAGAACTGTGTTTCCTACTTATAGGGAACATATCTAGTTCAACTCTGCTTATGAAATTGATACAAACCACATCATCTCTTACATTGTTGCTCTTTAGTTAATAGTCTAAATACTATAGGGTTCGTGAAATGTATAAATTCATTTTAGCCGAAAAATAACTGGGTTTACCGGAAATGAACTCTTTCTTGTAGGAAGACACAGAGCATGGCGTTTAACTCTGATTCTAAAGGGAAATTCAGAAAAGTGTTCTCATAAAAGAAACACAGTCTGTTTTAATGCAAGAAGCATATTCTTCTTTCCAGCATCTGTAATACAGCAAGAAACATGAGCATGGCCAGAAAAAAAGAACTGTGTTTCCTACTCATAGGGACCATATCTAGTTCCACTCTGCTTACGAAACTGATACAAAACACAGCATCTCTTACATAGTTGCTCTTTAGTTATTATTAAAAAACGTGTTGGGTTTGTGAACTGTGTAAATTCATTTGAGCCGAAAAATAACTGGTTTATCAGAAATGAACTCTTGCTTGTAGGAAGACACAGAGCTTTTGTTTTAACACCATTTCTGAAGGGAAATTCAGACCAGTGTTCTTATCCCTGAAACACAGTCTGTTTTAACGCAAGAAGCATGCTCTTTTTTCCGGCATCTGCAATACAGCAAGAAAAATGAGCATGGCCAGAAAAAAAGAACGGTGTTTCTGACTCAAACCGACCATATCTAGTTCAACTCTGCTTCTGATACTGATAAAAACCACAGCATCTCTTACATAGATGCTCTTAAGTTAATAGTGATAAACCTGTTGGGATTGTGAACTGTGTAAATTCATTTGAGCCGAAAATTCACTGCGTTTACCAGAAATGAACTCTTGCTTGCAGGAAGACACAGAGCATTTGGTTTAACTCCATTTGTGAAGGGAAATTCAGACCTGTGTTCTCATCCATGAAACACACACTGTTTTAACGCAAGAAGCATACTCTTCGTTCCAGCTTTTGCAAAACAGCATGGAACATGAGCATGCCCAGAAAAAAAGAACTGTATCTCCTACTCATACGAACATTATCTACTTCAACTATGCTTCTGAAACTGATACAAACCAGATCATCTCTTACATAGATGCTCTTTAGTTAATAGTGAAAATCGTGTTGGTTTCGTGAACTGTGTAAATTCATGTGAGCCGAAAAATCTCTGGGTTTATCGGAAATGAACTCTTGCTTGTAGGAAGACACAGAGCATTTGGTTTAACACCATTTCTGAAGGGAAATTCAGACCAGTGTTCTCATCCATGAAACACAGTCTATGTTAACACAAGAAGCATTCTCTTTTTTCCAGCATCTGCAATACAGCAAGAAACATGAGCATGGCCAGAAAAAAAGAACTGTGTTTCTGACTCAAACCGACCATATCTAGTTCAACTCTGCTTCTGATACTGATAAAAACCACAGCATCTCTTACATAGATGCTCTTAAGTTAATAGTGATAAACCTGTTGGGATTGTGAACTGTGTAAATTCATTTGAGCCGAAAATTCACTGCATTTACCAGAAATGAACTCTTGCTTGTAGGAAGACACAGAGCATTTGGTTTAACTCCATTTCTGAAGGGAAATTCAGAAGAGTGTTCTCATCCATGAAACACAGTCTGTTTTAACACAAGAAGCATTCTCTTTTTTCCAGCATCTGCAATACAGCAAGAAACATGAGCATGGCCAGAAAAAAAGAACTGTGTTTCTGACTCAAACCGACCATATCTAGTTCAACTCTGCTTCTGATACTGATACAAACCACAGCATCTCTTACATAGATGCTCTTAAGTTAATAGTGATAAACCTGTTGGGATTGTGAACTGTGTAAATTCATTTGAGCCGAAAATTCACTGCGTTTACCAGAAATGAACTCTTGCTTGTAGGAAGACACAGAGCATTTGGTTTAACTCCATTTCTGAAGGGAAATTCAGACCTGTGTTCTCATCCTTGAAACACACTCTGTTTTAACGCAAGAAGCATACTCTTCGTTCCAGCTTTTGCAATACAGCATGGAACATGAGCATGCCCAGAAAAAAAGAACTGTATCTCCTACTCATACGAACACTATCTAGTTCAACTTTGCTTCTGAAACTGATACAAACCAGATCATCTCTTACATAGATGCTCTTTAGTTAATAGTGAAAATCGTGTTGGATTCGTGAACTGTGTAAATTCATGTGAGCCGAAAAATCTCTGGGTTTATCGGAAATGAACTCTTGCTTGTAGGAAGACACAGAGTATTTGGTTTAACACCATTTCTGAAGGGAAATTCAGACCAGTGTTCTCATCCATGAAACACACTCTGTTTTAACGCAAGAAGCATACTCTTTTTTCCGGCATCTGCAATACCGCAAGAATCATGAGGATGGCCAGAAAAAAACAACAGTGTTTCTGACTCAAATGGACCATATCTAGTTCAACTCTCCTTATGAAACTGATACAGACCTCAGCCTCTCTTACATAGATGCTCTTTAGTTAATAGTGATAAACTTGTTCAGTTTCTGAACTGTGAATTCATTTGAGCCGAAAACTCACTGCTTTTACCAAAAATGAACTCTTGCTTGTAGGAAAACACAGACCCTTTGGATAAACTCAGTCTCTCAAGGGAAATTCAGACCAGTGTTCTCATCCATGAAATAAACTCCGTTTTAACGGAAGAAGCATGCTCTTCTTTCCAGCGTCTGCAATACAGCAAGGAACATGAGCATGCCCAGAAAAAAAGAACTGTGTTTCCTACTCATAGGGACCATATCTAGTTCCACTTTGTTTATGAAACTGATACAAAACACAGCATCTCTTACATAGATGCTCTTTAGTTATTATTGAAAAACGTGTTGGGTTTGTGAACTGTGTAAATTCATTTGAGCCGAAAATTCCCTGGTTTACCAGAAATGAACTCTTGCTTGTAGGAAGACACAGAGCTTTTGGTTTAACTCCATTTCAGAAAGGGAAATTCAGAAGAGTGTTCTCATCCATGAAACACAGAATATTTTAACGCAAGAAGCATGCTCTTTTTTCCGGCATCTGCAATACAGCAAGAAACATGAGCATGGCCAGAAAAAAAGAACAGTGTTTCTGACTCAAACGGACCATATCTAGTTCAACTCTGCTTATGAAACTGATACAAACCTCAGCCTCTCTTACATAGACGCTCTTTGTTAATAGTGATAATCTTGTTCTGTTTCTGAACTGTATAAACTCATTTGAGACGAAAAATAACTGGGTTTACCGGAAATGAACTCTTGCTTGTAGGAAGACACAGAGCATTTGGTTTAACTCAATTTCAGAAAGGGAAATTCAGAAGAGTGTTCTCATCCATGAAACACAGAATATTTTAACGCAAGAAGCATGCTCTTTTTTCCAGCATCTGCAATATAGCAAGAAAAATGAGCATTGCCAGAAAAAAAGAACAGTGTTTCTGACTCAAACGGACCATATCTAGTTCAACTCTGCTTATGAAACTGATACAAACCTCAGCCTCTCTTACATAGATGCTCTTTAGTTAATAGTGATAATCTTGTTCGGTTTCTGAACTGTGTAAATTCATTTGAGACGAAAAAAAACAGGGATTACCGGAAATGATCTCTTGCTTGTAGGAAGACACAGAGCATTTGGTTTAACTCCATTTCTGAAGGGAAATTCAGAAGAGTGTTCTCATCCATGAAACACAGAATGTTTTAACGCAAGAAGCATGCTCTTTTTTCCAGCATCTGCAATACAACAAGAAAAATGAGCATGGCCAGAAAAAAAGCACAGTGTTTCTGACTCAAACGGACCATATCTAGTTCAACTCTGCTAATGAAACTGATACAAACCACAGCATCTCTTACATAGACTCTTAAGTTAATAGTGATAAACCTGTTGGGATTGTGAACTGTGTAAATTCATTTGAGCCGAAAATTCACTGTGTTTACCAGAAATGAACTCTTGCTTGTAGGAAGACACAGAGCATTTGGTTTAACTCCATTTCTGAAGGGAAATTTAGACCTGTGTTCTCATCCATGAAACCCACTCTGTTTTAACGCAAGAAGAATACTCTTCGTTCCAGCTTTTGCAATACAGCATGGAACATGAGCATGCCCAGAAAAAAAGAACTGTATCTCCTACTCATACGAACACTATCTAGTTCAACTTTGCTTCTGGAACAGATACAAACCAGATCATCTCTTACATAGATGCTCTTTAGTTAATAGTGAAAATCCTGTTGGTTTCGTGAACTGTGTAAATTCATGTGAGACGAAAAATCTCTGGGTTTATCGGAAATGAACTCTTGCTTGTAGGAGGACACAGAGCATTTGGTTTAACACCATTTCTGAAGGGAAATTCAGACCAGTGTTCTCATCCATGAAACACACTCTGTTTTAACTCAAGAAGCATACTCTTTTTTCCGGCAGCTGCAATACCGCAAGAATCATGAGCATGGACAGAAAAAAAGAACACTGTTTCTGACTCAAATGGACCATATCTAGTTCAACTCTGCTTATGAAACTGATACAGACCTCAGCCTCTCTTACATAGACGCTCTTTAGTTAATAGTGATAAACTTGTTCGGTTTCTGAACTGTGTAAATTCATTTGAACCGAAAATTCACTGCTTTTACCAAAAATGAACTCTTGCTTGTAGGAAGACACAGACCCTTTGGATAAACTCAGTTTCTCAAGGGAAATTGAGACCAGTGTTCTCATCGATGAAATAAACTCCGTTTTAACGGAAGAAGCATGCTCTTCTTTCCAGCGTCTGCAATACAGCAAGGAACATGAGCATGCCAAGAAAAAAAGAACTGTGTTTCCTACTTATAGGGAACATATCTAGTTCAACTCTGCTTATGAAATTGATACAAACCACATCATCTCTTACATTGTTGCTCTTTAGTTAATAGTCTAAATACTATAGGGTTCGTGAAATGTATAAATTCATTTTAGCCGAAAAATAACTGGGTTTACCGGAAATGAACTCTTTCTTGTAGGAAGACACAGAGCATGGCGTTTAACTCTGATTCTAAAGGGAAATTCAGAAAAGTGTTCTCATAAAAGAAACACAGTCTGTTTTAATGCAAGAAGCATATTCTTCTTTCCAGCATCTGTAATACAGCAAGAAACATGAGCATGGCCAGAAAAAAAGAACTGTGTTTCCTACTCATAGGGACCATATCTAGTTCCACTCTGCTTACGAAACTGATACAAAACACAGCATCTCTTACATAGTTGCTCTTTAGTTATTATTAAAAAACGTGTTGGGTTTGTGAACTGTGTAAATTCATTTGAGCCGAAAAATAACTGGTTTATCAGAAATGAACTCTTGCTTGTAGGAAGACACAGAGCTTTTGTTTTAACACCATTTCTGAAGGGAAATTCAGACCAGTGTTCTTATCCCTGAAACACAGTCTGTTTTAACGCAAGAAGCATGCTCTTTTTTCCGGCATCTGCAATACAGCAAGAAAAATGAGCATGGCCAGAAAAAAAGAACGGTGTTTCTGACTCAAACCGACCATATCTAGTTCAACTCTGCTTCTGATACTGATAAAAACCACAGCATCTCTTACATAGATGCTCTTAAGTTAATAGTGATAAACCTGTTGGGATTGTGAACTGTGTAAATTCATTTGAGCCGAAAATTCACTGCGTTTACCAGAAATGAACTCTTGCTTGCAGGAAGACACAGAGCATTTGGTTTAACTCCATTTGTGAAGGGAAATTCAGACCTGTGTTCTCATCCATGAAACACACACTGTTTTAACGCAAGAAGCATACTCTTCGTTCCAGCTTTTGCAAAACAGCATGGAACATGAGCATGCCCAGAAAAAAAGAACTGTATCTCCTACTCATACGAACATTATCTACTTCAACTATGCTTCTGAAACTGATACAAACCAGATCATCTCTTACATAGATGCTCTTTAGTTAATAGTGAAAATCGTGTTGGTTTCGTGAACTGTGTAAATTCATGTGAGCCGAAAAATCTCTGGGTTTATCGGAAATGAACTCTTGCTTGTAGGAAGACACAGAGCATTTGGTTTAACACCATTTCTGAAGGGAAATTCAGACCAGTGTTCTCATCCATGAAACACAGTCTATGTTAACACAAGAAGCATTCTCTTTTTTCCAGCATCTGCAATACAGCAAGAAACATGAGCATGGCCAGAAAAAAAGAACTGTGTTTCTGACTCAAACCGACCATATCTAGTTCAACTCTGCTTCTGATACTGATAAAAACCACAGCATCTCTTACATAGATGCTCTTAAGTTAATAGTGATAAACCTGTTGGGATTGTGAACTGTGTAAATTCATTTGAGCCGAAAATTCACTGCATTTACCAGAAATGAACTCTTGCTTGTAGGAAGACACAGAGCATTTGGTTTAACTCCATTTCTGAAGGGAAATTCAGAAGAGTGTTCTCATCCATGAAACACAGTCTGTTTTAACACAAGAAGCATTCTCTTTTTTCCAGCATCTGCAATACAGCAAGAAACATGAGCATGGCCAGAAAAAAAGAACTGTGTTTCTGACTCAAACCGACCATATCTAGTTCAACTCTGCTTCTGATACTGATACAAACCACAGCATCTCTTACATAGATGCTCTTAAGTTAATAGTGATAAACCTGTTGGGATTGTGAACTGTGTAAATTCATTTGAGCCGAAAATTCACTGCGTTTACCAGAAATGAACTCTTGCTTGTAGGAAGACACAGAGCATTTGGTTTAACTCCATTTCTGAAGGGAAATTCAGACCTGTGTTCTCATCCTTGAAACACACTCTGTTTTAACGCAAGAAGCATACTCTTCGTTCCAGCTTTTGCAATACAGCATGGAACATGAGCATGCCCAGAAAAAAAGAACTGTATCTCCTACTCATACGAACACTATCTAGTTCAACTTTGCTTCTGAAACTGATACAAACCAGATCATCTCTTACATAGATGCTCTTTAGTTAATAGTGAAAATCGTGTTGGATTCGTGAACTGTGTAAATTCATGTGAGCCGAAAAATCTCTGGGTTTATCGGAAATGAACTCTTGCTTGTAGGAAGACACAGAGTATTTGGTTTAACACCATTTCTGAAGGGAAATTCAGACCAGTGTTCTCATCCATGAAACACACTCTGTTTTAACGCAAGAAGCATACTCTTTTTTCCGGCATCTGCAATACCGCAAGAATCATGAGGATGGCCAGAAAAAAACAACAGTGTTTCTGACTCAAATGGACCATATCTAGTTCAACTCTCCTTATGAAACTGATACAGACCTCAGCCTCTCTTACATAGATGCTCTTTAGTTAATAGTGATAAACTTGTTCAGTTTCTGAACTGTGAATTCATTTGAGCCGAAAACTCACTGCTTTTACCAAAAATGAACTCTTGCTTGTAGGAAAACACAGACCCTTTGGATAAACTCAGTCTCTCAAGGGAAATTCAGACCAGTGTTCTCATCCATGAAATAAACTCCGTTTTAACGGAAGAAGCATGCTCTTCTTTCCAGCGTCTGCAATACAGCAAGGAACATGAGCATGCCCAGAAAAAAAGAACTGTGTTTCCTACTCATAGGGACCATATCTAGTTCCACTTTGTTTATGAAACTGATACAAAACACAGCATCTCTTACATAGATGCTCTTTAGTTATTATTGAAAAACGTGTTGGGTTTGTGAACTGTGTAAATTCATTTGAGCCGAAAATTCCCTGGTTTACCAGAAATGAACTCTTGCTTGTAGGAAGACACAGAGCTTTTGGTTTAACTCCATTTCAGAAAGGGAAATTCAGAAGAGTGTTCTCATCCATGAAACACAGAATATTTTAACGCAAGAAGCATGCTCTTTTTTCCGGCATCTGCAATACAGCAAGAAACATGAGCATGGCCAGAAAAAAAGAACAGTGTTTCTGACTCAAACGGACCATATCTAGTTCAACTCTGCTTATGAAACTGATACAAACCTCAGCCTCTCTTACATAGACGCTCTTTGTTAATAGTGATAATCTTGTTCTGTTTCTGAACTGTATAAACTCATTTGAGACGAAAAATAACTGGGTTTACCGGAAATGAACTCTTGCTTGTAGGAAGACACAGAGCATTTGGTTTAACTCAATTTCAGAAAGGGAAATTCAGAAGAGTGTTCTCATCCATGAAACACAGAATATTTTAACGCAAGAAGCATGCTCTTTTTTCCAGCATCTGCAATACAGCAAGAAAAATGAGCATTGCCAGAAAAAAAGAACAGTGTTTCTGACTCAAACGGACCATATCTAGTTCAACTCTGCTTATGAAACTGATACAAACCTCAGCCTCTCTTACATAGATGCTCTTTAGTTAATAGTGATAATCTTGTTCGGTTTCTGAACTGTGTAAATTCATTTGAGACGAAAAAAAACTGGGATTACCGGAAATGATCTCTTGCTTGTAGGAAGACACAGAGCATTTGGTTTAACTCCATTTCTGAAGGGAAATTCAGAAGAGTGTTCTCATCCATGAAACACAGAATGTTTTAACGCAAGAAGCATGCTCTTTTTTCCAGCATCTGCAATACAACAAGAAAAATGAGCATGGCCAGAAAAAAAGCACAGTGTTTCTGACTCAAACGGACCATATCTAGTTCAACTCTGCTAATGAAACTGATACAAACCACAGCATCTCTTACATAGACTCTTAAGTTAATAGTGATAAACCTGTTGGGATTGTGAACTGTGTAAATTCATTTGAGCCGAAAATTCACTGTGTTTACCAGAAATGAACTCTTGCTTGTAGGAAGACACAGAGCATTTGGTTTAACTCCATTTCTGAAGGGAAATTTAGACCTGTGTTCTCATCCATGAAACCCACTCTGTTTTAACGCAAGAAGAATACTCTTCGTTCCAGCTTTTGCAATACAGCATGGAACATGAGCATGCCCAGAAAAAAAGAACTGTATCTCCTACTCATACGAACACTATCTAGTTCAACTTTGCTTCTGGAACAGATACAAACCAGATCATCTCTTACATAGATGCTCTTTAGTTAATAGTGAAAATCCTGTTGGTTTCGTGAACTGTGTAAATTCATGTGAGACGAAAAATCTCTGGGTTTATCGGAAATGAACTCTTGCTTGTAGGAGGACACAGAGCATTTGGTTTAACACCATTTCTGAAGGGAAATTCAGACCAGTGTTCTCATCCATGAAACACACTCTGTTTTAACTCAAGAAGCATACTCTTTTTTCCGGCAGCTGCAATACCGCAAGAATCATGAGCATGGACAGAAAAAAAGAACACTGTTTCTGACTCAAATGGACCATATCTAGTTCAACTCTGCTTATGAAACTGATACAGACCTCAGCCTCTCTTACATAGACGCTCTTTAGTTAATAGTGATAAACTTGTTCGGTTTCTGAACTGTGTAAATTCATTTGAACCGAAAATTCACTGCTTTTACCAAAAATGAACTCTTGCTTGTAGGAAGACACAGACCCTTTGGATAAACTCAGTTTCTCAAGGGAAATTGAGACCAGTGTTCTCATCGATGAAATAAACTCCGTTTTAACGGAAGAAGCATGCTCTTCTTTCCAGCGTCTGCAATACAGCAAGGAACATGAGCATGCCAAGAAAAAAAGAACTGTGTTTCCTACTTATAGGGAACATATCTAGTTCAACTCTGCTTATGAAATTGATACAAACCACATCATCTCTTACATTGTTGCTCTTTAGTTAATAGTCTAAATACTATAGGGTTCGTGAAATGTATAAATTCATTTTAGCCGAAAAATAACTGGGTTTACCGGAAATGAACTCTTTCTTGTAGGAAGACACAGAGCATGGCGTTTAACTCTGATTCTAAAGGGAAATTCAGAAAAGTGTTCTCATAAAAGAAACACAGTCTGTTTTAATGCAAGAAGCATATTCTTCTTTCCAGCATCTGTAATACAGCAAGAAACATGAGCATGGCCAGAAAAAAAGAACTGTGTTTCCTACTCATAGGGACCATATCTAGTTCCACTCTGCTTACGAAACTGATACAAAACACAGCATCTCTTACATAGTTGCTCTTTAGTTATTATTAAAAAACGTGTTGGGTTTGTGAACTGTGTAAATTCATTTGAGCCGAAAAATAACTGGTTTATCAGAAATGAACTCTTGCTTGTAGGAAGACACAGAGCTTTTGTTTTAACACCATTTCTGAAGGGAAATTCAGACCAGTGTTCTTATCCCTGAAACACAGTCTGTTTTAACGCAAGAAGCATGCTCTTTTTTCCGGCATCTGCAATACAGCAAGAAAAATGAGCATGGCCAGAAAAAAAGAACGGTGTTTCTGACTCAAACCGACCATATCTAGTTCAACTCTGCTTCTGATACTGATAAAAACCACAGCATCTCTTACATAGATGCTCTTAAGTTAATAGTGATAAACCTGTTGGGATTGTGAACTGTGTAAATTCATTTGAGCCGAAAATTCACTGCGTTTACCAGAAATGAACTCTTGCTTGCAGGAAGACACAGAGCATTTGGTTTAACTCCATTTGTGAAGGGAAATTCAGACCTGTGTTCTCATCCATGAAACACACACTGTTTTAACGCAAGAAGCATACTCTTCGTTCCAGCTTTTGCAAAACAGCATGGAACATGAGCATGCCCAGAAAAAAAGAACTGTATCTCCTACTCATACGAACATTATCTACTTCAACTATGCTTCTGAAACTGATACAAACCAGATCATCTCTTACATAGATGCTCTTTAGTTAATAGTGAAAATCGTGTTGGTTTCGTGAACTGTGTAAATTCATGTGAGCCGAAAAATCTCTGGGTTTATCGGAAATGAACTCTTGCTTGTAGGAAGACACAGAGCATTTGGTTTAACACCATTTCTGAAGGGAAATTCAGACCAGTGTTCTCATCCATGAAACACAGTCTATGTTAACACAAGAAGCATTCTCTTTTTTCCAGCATCTGCAATACAGCAAGAAACATGAGCATGGCCAGAAAAAAAGAACTGTGTTTCTGACTCAAACCGACCATATCTAGTTCAACTCTGCTTCTGATACTGATAAAAACCACAGCATCTCTTACATAGATGCTCTTAAGTTAATAGTGATAAACCTGTTGGGATTGTGAACTGTGTAAATTCATTTGAGCCGAAAATTCACTGCATTTACCAGAAATGAACTCTTGCTTGTAGGAAGACACAGAGCATTTGGTTTAACTCCATTTCTGAAGGGAAATTCAGAAGAGTGTTCTCATCCATGAAACACAGTCTGTTTTAACACAAGAAGCATTCTCTTTTTTCCAGCATCTGCAATACAGCAAGAAACATGAGCATGGCCAGAAAAAAAGAACTGTGTTTCTGACTCAAACCGACCATATCTAGTTCAACTCTGCTTCTGATACTGATACAAACCACAGCATCTCTTACATAGATGCTCTTAAGTTAATAGTGATAAACCTGTTGGGATTGTGAACTGTGTAAATTCATTTGAGCCGAAAATTCACTGCGTTTACCAGAAATGAACTCTTGCTTGTAGGAAGACACAGAGCATTTGGTTTAACTCCATTTCTGAAGGGAAATTCAGACCTGTGTTCTCATCCTTGAAACACACTCTGTTTTAACGCAAGAAGCATACTCTTCGTTCCAGCTTTTGCAATACAGCATGGAACATGAGCATGCCCAGAAAAAAAGAACTGTATCTCCTACTCATACGAACACTATCTAGTTCAACTTTGCTTCTGAAACTGATACAAACCAGATCATCTCTTACATAGATGCTCTTTAGTTAATAGTGAAAATCGTGTTGGATTCGTGAACTGTGTAAATTCATGTGAGCCGAAAAATCTCTGGGTTTATCGGAAATGAACTCTTGCTTGTAGGAAGACACAGAGTATTTGGTTTAACACCATTTCTGAAGGGAAATTCAGACCAGTGTTCTCATCCATGAAACACACTCTGTTTTAACGCAAGAAGCATACTCTTTTTTCCGGCATCTGCAATACCGCAAGAATCATGAGGATGGCCAGAAAAAAACAACAGTGTTTCTGACTCAAATGGACCATATCTAGTTCAACTCTCCTTATGAAACTGATACAGACCTCAGCCTCTCTTACATAGATGCTCTTTAGTTAATAGTGATAAACTTGTTCAGTTTCTGAACTGTGAATTCATTTGAGCCGAAAACTCACTGCTTTTACCAAAAATGAACTCTTGCTTGTAGGAAAACACAGACCCTTTGGATAAACTCAGTTTCTCAAGGGAAATTCAGACCAGTGTTCTCATCCATGAAATAAACTCCGTTTTAACGGAAGAAGCATGCTCTTCTTTCCAGCGTCTGCAATACAGCAAGGAACATGAGCATGCCCAGAAAAAAAGAACTGTGTTTCCTACTCATAGGGACCATATCTAGTTCCACTTTGTTTATGAAACTGATACAAAACACAGCATCTCTTACATAGATGCTCTTTAGTTATTATTGAAAAACGTGTTGGGTTTGTGAACTGTGTAAATTCATTTGAGCCGAAAATTCCCTGGTTTACCAGAAATGAACTCTTGCTTGTAGGAAGACACAGAGCTTTTGGTTTAACTCCATTTCAGAAAGGGAAATTCAGAAGAGTGTTCTCATCCATGAAACACAGAATATTTTAACGCAAGAAGCATGCTCTTTTTTCCGGCATCTGCAATACAGCAAGAAACATGAGCATGGCCAGAAAAAAAGAACAGTGTTTCTGACTCAAACGGACCATATCTAGTTCAACTCTGCTTATGAAACTGATACAAACCTCAGCCTCTCTTACATAGACGCTCTTTGTTAATAGTGATAATCTTGTTCTGTTTCTGAACTGTATAAACTCATTTGAGACGAAAAATAACTGGGTTTACCGGAAATGAACTCTTGCTTGTAGGAAGACACAGAGCATTTGGTTTAACTCAATTTCAGAAAGGGAAATTCAGAAGAGTGTTCTCATCCATGAAACACAGAATATTTTAACGCAAGAAGCATGCTCTTTTTTCCAGCATCTGCAATACAGCAAGAAAAATGAGCATTGCCAGAAAAAAAGAACAGTGTTTCTGACTCAAACGGACCATATCTAGTTCAACTCTGCTTATGAAACTGATACAAACCTCAGCCTCTCTTACATAGATGCTCTTTAGTTAATAGTGATAATCTTGTTCGGTTTCTGAACTGTGTAAATTCATTTGAGACGAAAAAAAACTGGGATTACCGGAAATGATCTCTTGCTTGTAGGAAGACACAGAGCATTTGGTTTAACTCCATTTCTGAAGGGAAATTCAGAAGAGTGTTCTCATCCATGAAACACAGAATGTTTTAACGCAAGAAGCATGCTCTTTTTTCCAGCATCTGCAATACAACAAGAAAAATGAGCATGGCCAGAAAAAAAGCACAGTGTTTCTGACTCAAACGGACCATATCTAGTTCAACTCTGCTAATGAAACTGATACAAACCACAGCATCTCTTACATAGACTCTTAAGTTAATAGTGATAAACCTGTTGGGATTGTGAACTGTGTAAATTCATTTGAGCCGAAAATTCACTGTGTTTACCAGAAATGAACTCTTGCTTGTAGGAAGACACAGAGCATTTGGTTTAACTCCATTTCTGAAGGGAAATTTAGACCTGTGTTCTCATCCATGAAACCCACTCTGTTTTAACGCAAGAAGAATACTCTTCGTTCCAGCTTTTGCAATACAGCATGGAACATGAGCATGCCCAGAAAAAAAGAACTGTATCTCCTACTCATACGAACACTATCTAGTTCAACTTTGCTTCTGGAACAGATACAAACCAGATCATCTCTTACATAGATGCTCTTTAGTTAATAGTGAAAATCGTGTTGGTTTCGTGAACTGTGTAAATTCATGTGAGCCGAAAAATCTCTGGGTTTATCGGAAATGAACTCTTGCTTGTAGGAGGACACAGAGCATTTGGTTTAACACCATTTCTGAAGGGAAATTCAGACCAGTGTTCTCATCCATGAAACACACTCTGTTTTAACTCAAGAAGCATACTCTTTTTTCCGGCAGCTGCAATACCGCAAGAATCATGAGCATGGACAGAAAAAAAGAACACTGTTTCTGACTCAAATGGACCATATCTAGTTCAACTCTGCTTATGAAACTGATACAGACCTCAGCCTCTCTTACATAGACGCTCTTTAGTTAATAGTGATAAACTTGTTCGGTTTCTGAACTGTGTAAATTCATTTGAACCGAAAATTCACTGCTTTTACCAAAAATGAACTCTTGCTTGTAGGAAGACACAGACCCTTTGGATAAACTCAGTTTCTCAAGGGAAATTGAGACCAGTGTTCTCATCGATGAAATAAACTCCGTTTTAACGGAAGAAGCATGCTCTTCTTTCCAGCGTCTGCAATACAGCAAGGAACATGAGCATGCCAAGAAAAAAAGAACTGTGTTTCCTACTTATAGGGAACATATCTAGTTCAACTCTGCTTATGAAATTGATACAAACCACATCATCTCTTACATTGTTGCTCTTTAGTTAATAGTCTAAATACTATAGGGTTCGTGAAATGTATAAATTCATTTTAGCCGAAAAATAACTGGGTTTACCGGAAATGAACTCTTTCTTGTAGGAAGACACAGAGCATGGCGTTTAACTCTGATTCTAAAGGGAAATTCAGAAAAGTGTTCTCATAAAAGAAACACAGTCTGTTTTAATGCAAGAAGCATATTCTTCTTTCCAGCATCTGTAATACAGCAAGAAACATGAGCATGGCCAGAAAAAAAGAACTGTGTTTCCTACTCATAGGGACCATATCTAGTTCCACTCTGCTTACGAAACTGATACAAAACACAGCATCTCTTACATAGTTGCTCTTTAGTTATTATTAAAAAACGTGTTGGGTTTGTGAACTGTGTAAATTCATTTGAGCCGAAAAATAACTGGTTTATCAGACATGAACTCTTGCTTGTAGGAAGACACAGAGCTTTTGTTTTAACACCATTTCTGAAGGGAAATTCAGACCAGTGTTCTTATCCCTGAAACACAGTCTGTTTTAACGCAAGAAGCATGCTCTTTTTTCGGGCATCTGCAATACAGCAAGAAAAATGAGCATGGCCAGAAAAAAAGAACGGTGTTTCTGACTCAAACCGACCATATCTAGTTCAACTCTGCTTCTGATACTGATAAAAACCACAGCATCTCTTACATAGATGCTCTTAAGTTAATAGTGATAAACCTGTTGGGATTGTGAACTGTGTAAATTCATTTGAGCCGAAAATTCACTGCGTTTACCAGAAATGAACTCTTGCTTGCAGGAAGACACAGAGCATTTGGTTTAACTCCATTTGTGAAGGGAAATTCAGACCTGTGTTCTCATCCATGAAACACACACTGTTTTAACGCAAGAAGCATACTCTTCGTTCCAGCTTTTGCAAAACAGCATGGAACATGAGCATGCCCAGAAAAAAAGAACTGTATCTCCTACTCATACGAACATTATCTACTTCAACTATGCTTCTGAAACTGATACAAACCAGATCATCTCTTACATAGATGCTCTTTAGTTAATAGTGAAAATCGTGTTGGTTTCGTGAACTGTGTAAATTCATGTGAGCCGAAAAATCTCTGGGTTTATCGGAAATGAACTCTTGCTTGTAGGAAGACACAGAGCATTTGGTTTAACACCATTTCTGAAGGGAAATTCAGACCAGTGTTCTCATCCATGAAACACAGTCTATGTTAACACAAGAAGCATTCTCTTTTTTCCAGCATCTGCAATACAGCAAGAAACATGAGCATGGCCAGAAAAAAAGAACTGTGTTTCTGACTCAAACCGACCATATCTAGTTCAACTCTGCTTCTGATACTGATAAAAACCACAGCATCTCTTACATAGATGCTCTTAAGTTAATAGTGATAAACCTGTTGGGATTGTGAACTGTGTAAATTCATTTGAGCCGAAAATTCACTGCATTTACCAGAAATGAACTCTTGCTTGTAGGAAGACACAGAGCATTTGGTTTAACTCCATTTCTGAAGGGAAATTCAGAAGAGTGTTCTCATCCATGAAACACAGTCTGTTTTAACACAAGAAGCATTCTCTTTTTTCCAGCATCTGCAATACAGCAAGAAACATGAGCATGGCCAGAAAAAAAGAACTGTGTTTCTGACTCAAACCGACCATATCTAGTTCAACTCTGCTTCTGATACTGATACAAACCACAGCATCTCTTACATAGATGCTCTTAAGTTAATAGTGATAAACCTGTTGGGATTGTGAACTGTGTAAATTCATTTGAGCCGAAAATTCACTGCGTTTACCAGAAATGAACTCTTGCTTGTAGGAAGACACAGAGCATTTGGTTTAACTCCATTTCTGAAGGGAAATTCAGACCTGTGTTCTCATCCTTGAAACACACTCTGTTTTAACGCAAGAAGCATACTCTTCGTTCCAGCTTTTGCAAAACAGCATGGAACATGAGCATGCCCAGAAAAAAAGAACTGTATCTCCTACTCATACGAACACTATCTAGTTCAACTTTGCTTCTGAAACTGATACAAACCAGATCATCTCTTACATAGATGCTCTTTAGTTAATAGTGAAAATCGTGTTGGATTCGTGAACTGTGTAAATTCATGTGAGCCGAAAAATCTCTGGGTTTATCGGAAATGAACTCTTGCTTGTAGGAAGACACAGAGTATTTGGTTTAACACCATTTCTGAAGGGAAATTCAGACCAGTGTTCTCATCCATGAAACACACTCTGTTTTAACGCAAGAAGCATACTCTTTTTTCCGGCATCTGCAATACCGCAAGAATCATGAGGATGGCCAGAAAAAAACAACAGTGTTTCTGACTCAAATGGACCATATCTAGTTCAACTCTCCTTATGAAACTGATACAGACCTCAGCCTCTCTTACATAGATGCTCTTTAGTTAATAGTGATAAACTTGTTCAGTTTCTGAACTGTGAATTCATTTGAGCCGAAAACTCACTGCTTTTACCAAAAATGAACTCTTGCTTGTAGGAAAACACAGACCCTTTGGATAAACTCAGTTTCTCAAGGGAAATTCAGACCAGTGTTCTCATCCATGAAATAAACTCCGTTTTAACGGAAGAAGCATGCTCTTCTTTCCAGCGTCTGCAATACAGCAAGGAACATGAGCATGCCCAGAAAAAAAGAACTGTGTTTCCTACTCATAGGGACCATATCTAGTTCCACTTTGTTTATGAAACTGATACAAAACACAGCATCTCTTACATAGATGCTCTTTAGTTATTATTGAAAAACGTGTTGGGTTTGTGAACTGTGTAAATTCATTTGAGCCGAAAATTCCCTGGTTTACCAGAAATGAACTCTTGCTTGTAGGAAGACACAGAGCTTTTGGTTTAACTCCATTTCAGAAAGGGAAATTCAGAAGAGTGTTCTCATCCATGAAACACAGAATATTTTAACGCAAGAAGCATGCTCTTTTTTCCGGCATCTGCAATACAGCAAGAAACATGAGCATGGCCAGAAAAAAAGAACAGTGTTTCTGACTCAAACGGACCATATCTAGTTCAACTCTGCTTATGAAACTGATACAAACCTCAGCCTCTCTTACATAGACGCTCTTTGTTAATAGTGATAATCTTGTTCTGTTTCTGAACTGTATAAACTCATTTGAGACGAAAAATAACTGGGTTTACCGGAAATGAACTCTTGCTTGTAGGAAGACACAGAGCATTTGGTTTAACTCAATTTCAGAAAGGGAAATTCAGAAGAGTGTTCTCATCCATGAAACACAGAATATTTTAACGCAAGAAGCATGCTCTTTTTTCCAGCATCTGCAATACAGCAAGAAAAATGAGCATTGCCAGAAAAAAAGAACAGTGTTTCTGACTCAAACGGACCATATCTAGTTCAACTCTGCTTATGAAACTGATACAAACCTCAGCCTCTCTTACATAGATGCTCTTTAGTTAATAGTGATAATCTTGTTCGGTTTCTGAACTGTGTAAATTCATTTGAGACGAAAAAAAACTGGGATTACCGGAAATGATCTCTTGCTTGTAGGAAGACACAGAGCATTTGGTTTAACTCCATTTCTGAAGGGAAATTCAGAAGAGTGTTCTCATCCATGAAACACAGAATGTTTTAACGCAAGAAGCATGCTCTTTTTTCCAGCATCTGCAATACAACAAGAAAAATGAGCATGGCCAGAAAAAAAGCACAGTGTTTCTGACTCAAACGGACCATATCTAGTTCAACTCTGCTAATGAAACTGATACAAACCACAGCATCTCTTACATAGACTCTTAAGTTAATAGTGATAAACCTGTTGGGATTGTGAACTGTGTAAATTCATTTGAGCCGAAAATTCACTGTGTTTACCAGAAATGAACTCTTGCTTGTAGGAAGACACAGAGCATTTGGTTTAACTCCATTTCTGAAGGGAAATTTAGACCTGTGTTCTCATCCATGAAACCCACTCTGTTTTAACGCAAGAAGAATACTCTTCGTTCCAGCTTTTGCAATACAGCATGGAACATGAGCATGCCCAGAAAAAAAGAACTGTATCTCCTACTCATACGAACACTATCTAGTTCAACTTTGCTTCTGGAACAGATACAAACCAGATCATCTCTTACATAGATGCTCTTTAGTTAATAGTGAAAATCCTGTTGGTTTCGTGAACTGTGTAAATTCATGTGAGACGAAAAATCTCTGGGTTTATCGGAAATGAACTCTTGCTTGTAGGAGGACACAGAGCATTTGGTTTAACACCATTTCTGAAGGGAAATTCAGACCAGTGTTCTCATCCATGAAACACACTCTGTTTTAACTCAAGAAGCATACTCTTTTTTCCGGCAGCTGCAATACCGCAAGAATCATGAGCATGGACAGAAAAAAAGAACACTGTTTCTGACTCAAATGGACCATATCTAGTTCAACTCTGCTTATGAAACTGATACAGACCTCAGCCTCTCTTACATAGACGCTCTTTAGTTAATAGTGATAAACTTGTTCGGTTTCTGAACTGTGTAAATTCATTTGAACCGAAAATTCACTGCTTTTACCAAAAATGAACTCTTGCTTGTAGGAAGACACAGACCCTTTGGATAAACTCAGTTTCTGAAGGGAAATTCAGACCAGTGTTCTCATCCATGAAATAAACTCCGTTTTAATGGAAGAAGCATGCTCTTCTTTCCAGCGTCTGCAATACAGCAAGGAACATGAGCATGCCCAGAAAAAAAGAACTGTGTTTCCTACTCATAGGGAACATATCTAGTTCAACTCTGCTTATGAAATTGATACAAACCACATCATCTCTTACATTGTTGCTCTTTAGTTAATAGTCTAAATACTATAGGGTTCGTGAAATGTATAAATTCATTTTAGCCGAAAAATAACTGGGTTTACCGGAAATGAACTCTTTCATGTAGGAAGACACAGAGCATGGCGTTTAACTCTGATTCTAAAGGGAAATTCAGAAAAGTGTTCTCATAAAAGAAACACAGTCTGTTTTAATGCAAGAAGCATATTCTTCTTTCCAGCATCTGTAATACAGCAAGAAACATGAGCATGGCCAGAAAAAAAGAACTGTGTTTCCTACTCATAGGGACCATATCTAGTTCCACTCTGCTTACGAAACTGATACAAAACACAGCATCTCTTACATAGATGCTCTTTAGTTATTATTGAAAAACGTGTTGGGTTTGTGAACTGTGTAAATTCATTTGAGTCGAAAATTCCCTGGTTTATCAGAAATGAACTCTTGCTTGTAGGAAGACACAGAGCTTTTGGTTTAACACCATTTGTGAAGGGAAATTCAGACCAGTGTTCTCATCCCTGAAACACATTCTGTTTTAACGCAAGAAGCATGCTCTTTTTTCCGGCATCTGCAATACAGCAAGAAAAATGAGCATGGCCAGAAAAAAAGAACGGTGTTTCTGACTCAAACGGACCATATCTAGTTCAACTCTGCTTATGAAACTGATACAAACCACAGCATCTCTTACTTAGACGCTCTTTAGTTAATAGTGATAAACTTATTGCGTTTGTGAACTGTGTAAATTCATATGAGCCGAAAATTCCCTACCTTTACCAGAAAGGAACTCTTGCTTGTAGGAAGACACAGAGCATTTGGATTAACTCCATTTCGGAAAGGAAATTCAGAAGAGTGTTCTCTTCCATGAAACACAGTCTGTTTTAGCACAAGAAGCATTCTCTTCTTTCCAGCATCTGCAATACAGCAAGAAACATGAGCATGGCCAGAAAAAAAGAACTGTGTTTCTGACTCAAACCGACCATATCTAGTTCAACTCTGCTTCTGATACTGATAAAAACCACAGCATCTCTTACATAGATGCTCTTAAGTTAATAGTGATAAACCTGTTGGGATTGTGAACTGTGTAAATTCATTTGAGCCGAAAATTCACTGCGTTTACCAGAAATGAACTCTTGCTTGTAGGAAGACACAGAGCATTTGGTTTAACTCCATTTCTGAAGGGAAATTCAGACCTGTGTTCTCATCCATGAAACACACACTGTTTTAACGCAAGAAGCATACTCTTCGTTCCAGCTTTTGCAATACAGCATGGAACATGAGCATGCCCAGAAAAACAGAACTGTATCTCCTACTCATAGGAACACTATCTACTTCAACTTTGCTTCTGAAACTGATACAAACCAGATCATCTCTTACATAGATGCTCTTTAGTTAATAGTGAAAATCGTGTTGGTTTCGTGAACTGTGTAAATTCATGTGAGCCGAAAAATCTCTGGGTTTATCGGAAATGAACTCTTGCTTGTAGGAAGAGACAGAGCATTTGGTTTAACACCATTTCTGAAGGGAAATTCAGACCAGTGTTCTCATCCATGAAACACAGTCTATTTAACACAAGAAGCATTCTCTTTTTTCCAGCATCTGCAATACAGCAAGAAACATGAGCATGGCCAGAAAAAAAGAACTGTGTTTCCTACACATAGGGACCATATCTAGTTCCACTTTGTTTATGAAACTGATACAAAACACAGCATCTCTTACATAGATGCTCTTTAGTTATTATTGAAAAACGTGTTGGGTTTGTGAACTGTGTAAATTCATTTGAGCCGAAAATTCCCTGGTTTACCAGAAATGAACTCTTGCTTGTAGGAAGACACAGAGCTTTTGGTTTAACTCCATTTCAGAAAGGAAAATTCTGAAGAGTGTTCTCATCCATGAAACACAGAATATTTTAACGCAAGAAGCATGCTCTTTTTTCCGGCATCTGCAATACAGCAAGAAACATGAGCATGGCTAGAAAAAAAGAACAGTGTTTCTGACTCAAACAGACCATATCTAGTTCAACTCTGCTTATGAAACTGATACAAACCTCAGCCTCTCTTACATAGATGCTCTTTAGTTAATAGTGATAATCTTGTTCTGTTTCTGAACTGTATAAATTCATTTGAGACGAAAAATAACTGGGTTTACCGGAAATGAACTCTTGCTTGTAGGAAGACACAGAGCATTTGGTTTAACTCCATTTCTGAAGGGAAATTCAGAAGAGTGTTCTCATCCATGAAACACAGAATATTTTAACGCAAGAAGCATGCTCTTTTTTTCCAGCATCAGCAATACAGCAAGAAAAATGAGCATTGCCAGAAAAAAAGAACGGTGTTTCTGACTCAAACGGACCATATCTAGTTCAACTCTGCTTATGAAACTGATACAAACCACAGCATCTCTTACATAGACGCTCTTTAGTTAATAGTGATAATCTTGTTCGGTTTCAGAACTGTGTAAATTCATTTGAGACGAAAAATAACTGGGTTTACCTGAAATGAACTCTTGCTTGTAGGAGGATACAGAGCATTTGGTTTAACTGCATTTCTGAAGGGAAATTCAGAAGAGTGTTCTCATCCATGAAACACAGGCTGTTTTAATGCAAGAAGCATGCCCTTCTTTCCAGCATCTGCAATACAGTAAGAAACATGAGCATGGCCAGAAAAAAAGAACGGTGTTTCTGACTCAAACGGACCATATCTAGTTCAACTCTGCTTATGAAACTGATACAAAGCACAGCATCTATTACATAGATGCTCTTTAGTTTATAGTGATAAACTTGTTGGGTTTGTGAATTGTGTAAATTCATTGGAGCCAAAAATTCACTGCTTTTACCAATAAATAACACTGGCTTGTAGGAATACACAGAGCCTTTGCTTAAACTCAGTTTCTGAAGGGAAATTCAGACCAGTGTTCTCTTCCATGAAACACACTCCTTTTTAACGGAAGAAGCATGCTCTTCTTTCCAGCTTCTGCAATACGGCAAGGAACATGTGCATGCCCAGAAAAAAAGAACTGTATCTCCTACTCATACGGACCATATCTAGTTCAACTCTGCTTATGAAACTGATACAAACCACATCATTTCTTACATAGATGCTCTTTAGTTAATAGTCTAAATACTATAGGGTTCGTGAACGGTGTAAATTCATTTGAGCAAAAAAATAACTGGGTTTACCGGAAATGAACTCTTTCTTGTAGGAAGACACAGAGCTTTTGGTTTAACACCATTTCTGAAGGGAAATTCAGACCAGTGTTCTCATCCCTGAAACACAGTCTGTTTTCACGCAAGAAGCATACTCTTTTTTCCAGCATCTGCAATACAGCAAGAAACATGAGCATGGCCAGAAAAAAAGCACAGTGTTTCTGACTCAAACGGACCATATCTAGTTCAACTCTGCTTATGAAACTGATACAAACCTCAGCCTCTCTTACATAGACGCTCTTTAGTTAATAGTGATAATCTTGTTCGGTTTCTGAACTGTGTGAAATCATTTGAGACGAAAAATAACTGGGATTACCGGAAATGAACTCTTGCTTGTAGGAAGACACAGAGCATTTGGTTTAACTCCATTTCTGAAAGGAAATTCAGAAGAGTGTTCTCATCCATGAAACACAGAATGTTTTAACGCAAGAAGCATGCTCTTTTTTCCAGCATCTGCAATACAACAAGAAAAATGAGCATGGCCAGAAAAAAAGCACAGTGTTTCTGACTCAAACGGACCATATCTAGTTCAACTCTGCTTCTGATCCTGATACAAACCACAGCATCTCTTACATAGATGCTCTTAAGTTAATAGTAATAAACCTGTTGGGATTGTGAACTGTGTAAATTCATTTGAGCCGAAAATTCACTGCGTTTACCAGAAATGAACTCTTGCTTGTAGGAAGACACAGAGCATTTGGTTTAACACCCTTTCTGAAGGGAAATTCAGAAGAGTGTTCTCATCCATGAAACACACTCTGTTTTAACGCAAGAAGCATACTCTTCGTTCCAGCTTTTGCAATACAGCATGGAACATGAGCATGCCCAGAAAAAAAGAACTGTATCTCCTACTCATACGAACAATAAATAGTTCAACTATGCTTCTGAAACTGATACAAACCAGATCATCTCTTACATAGATGCTCTTTAGTTAATAGTGAAAATCGTGTTGGTTTCGTGAACTGTGTAAATTCATGTGAGCCAAAAAATCTCTGGGTTAATCGGAAATGAACTCTTGTTTGTAGGAAGACACAGAGCATTTGTTTTAACACCATTTCTGAAGGGAAATTCAGACCAGTGTTCTCATCCATGAAACACACTCTGTTTATCGCAAGAAGCATACTCTTTTTTCCGGCATCTGCAATACCGCAAGAATCATGCGGATGGCCAGAAAAAAAGAACAGTGTTTCTGACTCAAATGGACCATATCTAGTTCAACTCTGCTTATGAAACTGATACGAACCACAGCATCTCTTACACAGACGCTCTTTAGTTTATAGTTATAAACTTGTTGGGTTGGTGAACTGTGTAAATTCATTTGAGCCGAAAATTCACTGCTTTTACCAAAAATGAACTCTTGCTTGTAGGAAGACACAGACCCTTTGGATAAACTCAGTTTCTGAAGGGAAATTCAGACCAGTGTTCTCATCCATCAAATACACTCCGTTTTAATGGAAGAAGCATGCTCTTCATTCCAGTGTCTGCAATACAACAAGGAATATGAGCATGCCCAGAAAAAAAGAACTGTGTTTCCTACTCATAGGGAACATATCTAGTTCACCTCTGCTTATGAAACTAATACAAACCACATCATCTCTTACATTGTTGCTCTTTAGTTAATAGTCTAAATACTATTGGGTTCGTGAAATGTATAAATTCATTTTAGCCGAAAAATAACTGGGTTTACCGGAAATGAACTCTTTCTTGTAGGAAGACACAGAGCATGGCGATTAACTCTGATTCTGAAGGGAAATTCAGAAAAGTGTTCTCATACATGAAACACAGTCTGTTTTAATGCAAGAAGCATGCTCTTCTTTCCAGCATCTGCAATACAGCAAGAAACATGAGCATGGCCAGAAAAAAAGAACTGTGTTTTCTACTCATAGGGACCATATCTAGTTCCACTCTGCTTATGAAACTGATACAAAACACAGCATCTCTTACAAAGATGATCTTTAGTTATTATTGAAAAACGTGTTGGGTTTGTGAACTGTGTAAATTCATTTGAGCCGAAAATTCCCTGGTTTACCAGAAATGAACTCTTGCTTGTAGGAAGACACAGAGCTTTTGGTTTAACTCCATTTCAGAAAGGGAAATTCTGAAGAGTGTTCTCATCCATGAAACACAGAATATTTTAACGCAAGAAGCATGCTCTTTTTTCCGGGATTTGCAATACAGCAAGAAACATGAGCATGGCTAGAAAAAAAGAACAGTGTTTCTGACTCAAACAGACCATATCTAGTTCAACTCTGCTTATGAAACTGATACAAACCTCAGCCTCTCTTACATAGATGCTCTTTAGTTAATAGTGATAATCTTGTTCTGTTTCTGAACTGTATAAATTCATTTGAGACGAAAAATAACTGGGTTTACCGGAAATGAACTCTTACTTGTAGGAAGACACAGAGCATTTGGTTTAACTCCATTTCTGAAGGGAAATTCAGAAGAGTGTTCTCATCCATGAAACACAGAATATTTTAACGCAAGAAGCATGCTCTTTTTTTCCAGCATCAGCAATACAGCAAGAAAAATGAGCATTGCCAGAAAAAAAGAACGGTGTTTCTGACTCAAACGGACCATATCTAGTTCAACTCTGCTTATGAAACTGATACAAACCACAGCATCTCTTACATAGACGCTCTTTAGTTAATAGTGATAATCTTGTTCGGTTTCAGAACTGTGTAAATTCATTTGAGACGGAAAATAACTGGGTTTACCTGAAATGAACTCTTGCTTGTAGGAGGATACAGAGCATTTGGTTTAACTGCATTTCTGAAGGGAAATTCAGAAGAGTGTTCTCATCCATGAAACACAGGCTGTTTTAATGCAAGAAGCATGCCCTTCTTTCCAGCATCTGCAATACAGCAAGAAACATGAGCATGCCCAGAAAAAAAGAACTGTCTCTCCTACTCATATGGACCATATCTAGTTCAACTCTGCTTATGAAACTGATACGAACCACAGCATCTCTTACACAGACGCTCTTTAGTTTATAGTTATAAACTTGTTGGGTTGGTGAACTGTGTAAATTCATTTGAGCCGAAAATTCACTGCTTTTACCAAAAATGAACTCTTGCTTGTAGGAAGACACAGACCCTTTGGATAAACTCAGTTTCTGAAGGGAAATTCAGACCAGTGTTCTCATCCATCAAATACACTCCGTTTTAATGGAAGAAGCATGCTCTTCATTCCAGTGTCTGCAATACAACAAGGAATATGAGCATGCCCAGAAAAAAAGAACTGTGTTTCCTACTCATAGGGAACATATCTAGTTCACCTCTGCTTATGAAACTAATACAAACCACATCATCTCTTACATTGTTGCTCTTTAGTTAATAGTCTAAATACTATTGGGTTCGTGAAATGTATAAATTCATTTTAGCCGAAAAATAACTGGGTTTACCGGAAATGAACTCTTTCTTGTAGGAAGACACAGAGCATGGCGATTAACTCTGATTCTAAAGGGAAATTCAGAAAAGTGTTCTCATACATGAAACACAGTCTGTTTTAATGCAAGAAGCATGCTCTTCTTTCCAGCATCTGCAATACAGCAAGAAACATGAGCATGGCCAGAAAAAAAGAACTGTGTTTTCTACTCATAGGGACCATATCTAGTTCCACTCTGCTTATGAAACTGATACAAAACACAGCATCTCTTACAAAGATGATCTTTAGTTATTATTGAAAAACGTGTTGGGTTTGTGAACTGTGTAAATTCATTTGAGCCGAAAATTCCCTGGTTTACCAGAAATGAACTCTTGCTTGTAGGAAGACACAGAGCTTTTGGTTTAACTCCATTTCAGAAAGGGAAATTCTGAAGAGTGTTCTCATCCATGAAACACAGAATATTTTAACGCAAGAAGCATGCTCTTTTTTCCGGGATTTGCAATACAGCAAGAAACATGAGCATGGCTAGAAAAAAAGAACAGTGTTTCTGACTCAAACAGACCATATCTAGTTCAACTCTGCTTATGAAACTGATACAAACCTCAGCCTCTCTTACATAGATGCTCTTTAGTTAATAGTGATAATCTTGTTCTGTTTCTGAACTGTATAAATTCATTTGAGACGAAAAATAACTGGGTTTACCGGAAATGAACTCTTGCTTGTAGGAAGACACAGAGCATTTGGTTTAACTCCATTTCTGAAGGGAAATTCAGAAGAGTGTTCTCATCCATGAAACACAGAATATTTTAACGCAAGAAGCATGCTCTTTTTTTCCAGCATCAGCAATACAGCAAGAAAAATGAGCATTGCCAGAAAAAAAGAACGGTGTTTCTGACTCAAACGGACCATATCTAGTTCAACTCTGCTTATGAAACTGATACAAACCACAGCATCTCTTACATAGACGCTCTTTAGTTAATAGTGATAATCTTGTTCGGTTTCAGAACTGTGTAAATTCATTTGAGACGAAAAATAACTGGGTTTACCTGAAATGAACTCTTGCTTGTAGGAGGATACAGAGCATTTGGTTTAACTGCATTTCTGAAGGGAAATTCAAAAGAGTGTTCTCATCCATGAAACACAGGCTGTTTTAATGCAAGAAGCATGCCCTTCTTTCCAGCATCTGCAATACAGCAAGAAACATGAAGATGGCCAGAAAAAAAGAACGGTGTTTCTGACTCAAACGGACCATATCTAGTTCAACTCTGCTTATGAAACTGATACAAACCACAGCATCTATTACATAGACGCTCTTTAGTTTATAGTGATAAACTTGTTGGGTTTGTGAATTGTGTAAATTCATTGGAGCCAAAAATTCACTGCTTTTACCAATAAAGAACACTGGCTTGTAGGAATACACAGAGCCTTTGCTTAAACTCAGTTTCTGAAGGGAAATTCAGACCAGTGTTCTCTTCCATGAAACACACTCCTTTTTAACGGAAGAAGCATGCTCTTCTTTCCAGCTTCTGCAATACGGCAAGGAACATGTGCATGCCCAGAAAAAAAGAACTGTATCTCCTACTCATACGGACCATATCTAGTTCAACTCTGCTTATGAAACTGATACAAACCACATCATTTCTTACATAGATGCTCTTTAGTTAATAGTCTAAATACTATAGGGTTCGTGAACGGTGTAAATTCATTTGAGCAAAAAAATAACTGGGTTTACCGGAAATGAACTCTTTCTTGTAGGAAGACACAGAGCTTTTGGTTTAACACCATTTCTGAAGGGAAATTCAGACCAGTGTTCTCATCCCTGAAACACAGTCTGTTTTCACGCAAGAAGCATACTCTTTTTTTCCAGCATCTGCAATACAGCAAGAAACATGAGCATGGCCAGAAAAAAAGCACAGTGTTTCTGACTCAAACGGACCATATCTAGTTCAACTCTGCTTATGAAACTGATACAAACCTCAGCCTCTCTTACATAGACGCTCTTTAGTTAATAGTGATAATCTTGTTCGGTTTCTGAACTGTGTGAAATCATTTGAGACGAAAAATAACTGGGATTACCGGAAATGAACTCTTGCTTGTAGGAAGACACAGTGCATTTCGTTTAACTCCATTTCTGAAAGGAAATTCAGAAGAGTGTTCTCATCCATGAAACACAGTCTGTTTTAACACAAGAAGCATTCCCTTATTTCCAGCATCTGCAATACAGCAAGAAACATGAGCATGGCCAGAAAAAAAGAACTGTGTTTCTGACTCAAACCGACCATATCTAGTTCAACTCTGCTTCTGATACTGATAAAAACCACAGCATCTCTTACATAGATGCTCTTAAGTTAATAGTGATAAAACTGTTGGGATTGTGAACTGTGTAAATTCATTTGAGCCGAAAATTCACTGCGTTTACCAGAAATGAACTCTTGCTTGTAGGAAGACACAGAGCATTTGGTTTAACTCCATTTCTGAAGGGAAATTTAGACCTGTGTTCTCATCCATGAAACCCACTCCGTTTTAAAGCAAGAAGCATACTCTTCGTTCCAGCTTTTGCAATACAGCATGGAACATGAGCATGCCCAGAAAAAAAGAACTGTATCTCCTACTCATACAAACACTATCTAGTTCAACTTTGCTTCTGAAACTGATACAAACCAGATCATCTCTTACATAGATGCTCTTTAGTTAATTGTGAAAATCGTGTTGGTTTCGTGAACTGTGTAAATTCATGTGAGCCGAAAAATCTCTGGGTTTATCGGAAATGAACTCTTGCTTGTAGGAAGACACAGAGCATTTGGTTTAACACCATTTCTGAAGGGAAATTCAGACCAGTGTTCTCATCCATGAAACACACTCTGTTTTAACGCAAGAAGCATACTCTTTTTTCCGGCATCTGCAATACCGCAAGAAACATGAGCATGGCCAGAAAAAAAGAACTGTGTTTCCTACTCATAGGGACCATATCTAGTTCCACTCTGCTTATGAAACTGATACAAAACACAGCATCTCTTACATAGATGCTCTTTAGTTATTATTGAAAAACGTGTTGGGTTTGTGAACTGTGTAAATTCATTTGAGCCGAAAATTCACTGCGTTTACCAGAAATGAACTCTTGCTTGTAGGAAGACACAGAGCATTTGGTTTAACTCCATTTCTGAAGGGAAATTCAGACCTGTGTTCTCATCAATGAAACACACACTGTTTTAACGCAAGAAGCATACTCTTCGTTCCAGCTTTTGCAATACAGCATGGAACATGAGCATGCCCAGAAAAACAGAACTGTATCTCCTACTCATAGGAACACTATCTACTTCAACTTTGCTTCTGAAACTGATACAAACCAGATCATCTCTTACATAGATGCTCTTTAGTTAATAGTGAAAATCGTGTTGGTTTCGTGAACTGTGTAAATTCATGTGAGCCGAAAAATCTCTGGGTTTATCGGAAATGAACTCTTGCTTGTAGGAAGACACAGAGCATTTGGTTTAACACCATTTCTGAAGGGAAATTCAGACCAGTGTTCTCATCCATGAAACACAGTCTATTTAACACAAGAAGCATTCTCTTTTTTCCAGCATCTGCAATACAGCAAGAAACATGAGCATGGCCAGAAAAAAAGAACTGTGTTTCCTACACATAGGGACCATATCTAGTTCCACTTTGTTTATGAAACTGATACAAAACACAGCATCTCTTACATAGATGCTCTTTAGTTATTATTGAAAAACGTGTTGGGTTTGTGAACTGTGTAAATTCATTTGAGCCGAAAATTCCCTGGTTTACCAGAAATGAACTCTTGCTTGTAGGAAGACACAGAGCTTTTGGTTTAAATCCATTTCAGAAAGGGAAATTCTGAAGAGTGTTCTCATCCATGAAACACAGAATAATTTAACGCAAGAAGCATGCTCTTTTTTCCGGCATCTGCAATACAGCAAGAAACATGAGCATGGCTAGAAAAAAAGAACAGTGTTTCTGACTCAAACAGACCATATCTAGTTCAACTCTGCTTATGAAACTGATACAAACCTCAGCCTCTCTTACATAGATGCTCTTTAGTTAATAGTGATAATCTTGTTCTGTTTCTGAACTGTATAAATTCATTTGAGACGAAAAATAACTGGGTTTACCGGAAATGAACTCTTGCTTGTAGGAAGACACAGAGCATTTGGTTTAACTCCATTTCTGAAGGGAAATTCAGAAGAGTGTTCTCATCCATGAAACACAGAATATTTTAACGCAAGAAGCATGCTCTTTTTTTCCAGCATCAGCAATACAGCAAGAAAAATGAGCATTGCCAGAAAAAAAGAACGGTGTTTCTGACTCAAACGGACCATATCTAGTTCAACTCTGCTTATGAAACTGATACAAACCACAGCATCTCTTACATAGACGCTCTTTAGTTAATAGTGATAATCTTGTTCGGTTTCAGAACTGTGTAAATTCATTTGAGACGAAAAATAACTGGGTTTACCTGAAATGAACTCTTGCTTGTAGGAGGATACAGAGCATTTGGTTTAACTCCATTTCTGAAGGGAAATTCAGAAGAGTGTTCTCATCCATGAAACACAGGCTGTTTTAATGCAAGAAGCATGCCCTTCTTTCCAGCATCTGCAATACAGTAAGAAACATGAGCATGGCCAGAAAAAAAGAACGGTGTTTCTGACTCAAACGGACCATATCTAGTTCAACTCTGCTTATGAAACTGATACAAAGCACAGCATCTATTACATAGACGCTCTTTAGTTTATAGTGATAAACTTGTTGGGTTTGTGAATTGTGTAAATTCATTGGAGCCAAAAATTCACTGCTTTTACCAATAAAGAACACTGGCTTGTAGGAATACACAGAGCCTTTGCTTAAACTCAGTTTCTGAAGGGAAATTCAGACCAGTGTTCTCTTCCATGAAACACACTCCTTTTTAACGGAAGAAGCATGCTCTTCTTTCCAGCTTCTGCAATACGGCAAGGAACATGTGCATGCCCAGAAAAAAAGAACTGTATCTCCTACTCATACGGACCATATCTAGTTCAACTCTGCTTATGAAACTGATACAAACCACATCATTTCTTACATAGATGCTCTTTAGTTAATAGTCTAAATACTATAGGGTTCGTGAACGGTGTAAATTCATTTGAGCAAAAAAATAACTGGGTTTACCGGAAATGAACTCTTTCTTGTAGGAAGACACAGAGCTTTTGGTTTAACACCATTTCTGAAGGGAAATTCAGACCAGTGTTCTCATCCCTGAAACACAGTCTGTTTTCACGCAAGAAGCATACTCTTTTTTCCAGCATCTGCAATACAGCAAGAAACATGAGCATGGCCAGAAAAAAAGCACAGTGTTTCTGACTCAAACGGACCATATCTAGTTCAACTCTGCTTATGAAACTGATACAAACCTCAGCCTCTCTTACATAGACGCTCTTTAGTTAATAGTGATAATCTTGTTCGGTTTCTGAACTGTGTGAAATCATTTGAGACGAAAAATAACTGGGATTACCGGAAATGAACTCTTGCTTGTAGGAAGACACAGAGCATTTGGTTTAACTCCATTTCTGAAAGGAAATTCAGAAGAGTGTTCTCATCCATGAAACACAGAATGTTTTAACGCAAGAAGCATGCTCTTTTTTCCAGCATCTGCAATACAACAAGAAAAATGAGCATGGCCAGAAAAAAAGCACAGTGTTTCTGACTCAAACGGACCATATCTAGTTCAACTCTGCTTCTGATCCTGATACAAACCACAGCATCTCTTACATAGATGCTCTTAAGTTAATAGTAATAAACCTGTTGGGATTGTGAACTGTGTAAATTCATTTGAGCCGAAAATTCACTGCGTTTACCAGAAATGAACTCTTGCTTGTAGGAAGACACAGAGCATTTGGTTTAACACCCTTTCTGAAGGGAAATTCAGAAGAGTGTTCTCATCCATGAAACACACTCTGTTTTAACGCAAGAAGCATACTCTTCGTTCCAGCTTTTGCAATACAGCATGGAACATGAGCATGCCCAGAAAAAAAGAACTGTATCTCCTACTCATACGAACAATAAATAGTTCAACTATGCTTCTGAAACTGATACAAACCAGATCATCTCTTACATAGATGCTCTTTAGTTAATAGTGAAAATCGTGTTGGTTTCGTGAACTGTGTAAATTCATGTGAGCCAAAACATCTCTGGGTTTATCGGAAATGAACTCTTGTTTGTAGGAAGACACAGAGCATTTGTTTTAACACCATTTCTGAAGGGAAATTCAGACCAGTGTTCTCATCCATGAAACACACTCTGTTTATCGCAAGAAGCATACTCTTTTTTCCGGCATCTGCAATACCGCAAGAATCATGCGGATGGCCAGAAAAAAAGAACAGTGTTTCTGACTCAAATGGACCATATCTAGTTCAACTCTGCTTATGAAACTGATACGAACCACAGCATCTCTTACACAGACGCTCTTTAGTTTATAGTTATAAACTTGTTGGGTTGGTGAACTGTGTAAATTCATTTGAGCCGAAAATTCACTGCTTTTACCAAAAATGAACTCTTGCTTGTAGGAAGACACAGACCCTTTGGATAAACTCAGTTTCTGAAGGGAAATTCAGACCAGTGTTCTCATCCATCAAATACACTCCGTTTTAATGGAAGAAGCATGCTCTTCATTCCAGTGTCTGCAATACAACAAGGAATATGAGCATGCCCAGAAAAAAAGAACTGTGTTTCCTACTCATAGGGAACATATCTAGTTCACCTCTGCTTATGAAACTAATACAAACCACATCATCTCTTACATTGTTGCTCTTTAGTTAATAGTCTAAATACTATTGGGTTCGTGAAATGTATAAATTCATTTTAGCCGAAAAATAACTGGGTTTACCGGAAATGAACTCTTTCTTGTAGGAAGACACAGAGCATGGCGATTAACTCTGATTCTAAAGGGAAATTCAGAAAAGTGTTCTCATACATGAAACACAGTCTGTTTTAATGCAAGAAGCATGCTCTTCTTTCCAGCATCTGCAATACAGCAAGAAACATGAGCATGGCCAGAAAAAAAGAACTGTGTTTTCTACTCATAGGGACCATATCTAGTTCCACTCTGCTTATGAAACTGATACAAAACACAGCATCTCTTACAAAGATGATCTTTAGTTATTATTGAAAAACGTGTTGGGTTTGTGAACTGTGTAAATTCATTTGAGCCGAAAATTCCCTGGTTTACCAGAAATGAACTCTTGCTTGTAGGAAGACACAGAGCTTTTGGTTTAACTCCATTTCAGAAAGGGAAATTCTGAAGAGTGTTCTCATCCATGAAACACAGAATATTTTAACGCAAGAAGCATGCTCTTTTTTCCGGGATTTGCAATACAGCAAGAAACATGAGCATGGCTAGAAAAAAAGAACAGTGTTTCTGACTCAAACAGACCATATCTAGTTCAACTCTGCTTATGAAACTGATACAAACCTCAGCCTCTCTTACATAGATGCTCTTTAGTTAATAGTGATAATCTTGTTCTGTTTCTGAACTGTATAAATTCATTTGAGACGAAAAATAACTGGGTTTACCGGAAATGAACTCTTGCTTGTAGGAAGACACAGAGCATTTGGTTTAACTCCATTTCTGAAGGGAAATTCAGAAGAGTGTTCTCATCCATGAAACACAGAATATTTTAACGCAAGAAGCATGCTCTTTTTTTCCAGCATCAGCAATACAGCAAGAAAAATGAGCATTGCCAGAAAAAAAGAACGGTGTTTCTGACTCAAACGGACCATATCTAGTTCAACTCTGCTTATGAAACTGATACAAACCACAGCATCTCTTACATAGACGCTCTTTAGTTAATAGTGATAATCTTGTTCGGTTTCAGAACTGTGTAAATTCATTTGAGACGAAAAATAACTGGGTTTACCTGAAATGAACTCTTGCTTGTAGGAGGATACAGAGCATTTGGTTTAACTGCATTTCTGAAGGGAAATTCAGAAGAGTGTTCTCATCCATGAAACACAGGCTGTTTTAATGCAAGAAGCATGCCCTTCTTTCCAGCATCTGCAATACAGCAAGAAACATGAACATGGCCAGAAAAAAAGAACGGTGTTTCTGACTCAAACGGACCATATCTAGTTCAACTCTGCTTATGAAACTGATACAAACCACAGCATCTATTACATAGACGCTCTTTAGTTTATAGTGATAAACTTGTTGGGTTTGTGAATTGTGTAAATTCATTGGAGCCAAAAATTCACTGCTTTTACCAATAAAGAACACTGGCTTGTAGGAATACACAGAGCCTTTGCTTAAACTCAGTTTCTGAAGGGAAATTCAGACCAGTGTTCTCTTCCATGAAACACACTCCTTTTTAACGGAAGAAGCATGCTCTTCTTTCCAGCTTCTGCAATACGGCAAGGAACATGTGCATGCCCAGAAAAAAAGAACTGTATCTCCTACTCATACGGACCATATCTAGTTCAACTCTGCTTATGAAACTGATACAAACCACATCATTTCTTACATAGATGCTCTTTAGTTAATAGTCTAAATACTATAGGGTTCGTGAACGGTGTAAATTCATTTGAGCAAAAAAATAACTGGGTTTACCGGAAATGAACTCTTTCTTGTAGGAAGACACAGAGCTTTTGGTTTAACACCATTTCTGAAGGGAAATTCAGACCAGTGTTCTCATCCCTGAAACACAGTCTGTTTTCACGCAAGAAGCATACTCTTTTTTCCAGCATCTGCAATACAGCAAGAAACATGAGCATGGCCAGAAAAAAAGCACAGTGTTTCTGACTCAAACGGACCATATCTAGTTCAACTCTGCTTATGAAACTGATACAAACCTCAGCCTCTCTTACATAGACGCTCTTTAGTTAATAGTGATAATCTTGTTCGGTTTCTGAACTGTGTGAAATCATTTGAGACGAAAAATAACTGGGATTACCGGAAATGAACTCTTGCTTGTAGGAAGACACAGTGCATTTCGTTTAACTCCATTTCTGAAAGGAAATTCAGAAGAGTGTTCTCATCCATGAAACACAGTCTGTTTTAACACAAGAAGCATTCCCTTATTTCCAGCATCTGCAATACAGCAAGAAACATGAGCATGGCCAGAAAAAAAGAACTGTGTTTCTGACTCAAACCGACCATATCTAGTTCAACTCTGCTTCTGATACTGATAAAAACCACAGCATCTCTTACATAGATGCTCTTAAGTTAATAGTGATAAAACTGTTGGGATTGTGAACTGTGTAAATTCATTTGAGCCGAAAATTCACTGCGTTTACCAGAAATGAACTCTTGCTTGTAGGAAGACACAGAGCATTTGGTTTAACTCCATTTCTTAAGGGAAATTCAGACCAGTGTTCTCATCCATGAAACACACTCTGTTTTAACGCAAGAAGCAAACTCTTTTTTCTGGCATCTGCATTACCGCAAGAATCATGCGGATGGCCAGAAAAAAAGAACAGTGTTTCTGACTCAAATGGACCATATCTAGTTCAACTCTGCTTATGAAACTGATACAAACCACAGCATCTCTTACACAGACGCTCTTTAGTTTATAGTTATGAACTTGTTGGGTTGGTGAACTGTGTAAATTCATTTGAGCCGAAAATTCACTGCTTTTACCAAAAATGAACTCTTGCTTGTAGGAAGACACAGACCCTTTGGATAAACTCAGTTTCTCAAGGGAAATTCAGACCAGTGTTCTCATCCACGAAATACACTCTGTTTTAATGGAAGAAGCATGCTCTTCATTCCAGTGTCTGCAATACAACAAGGAATATGAGCATGCCCAGGAAAAAAGAACTGTGTTTCCTACTCATAGGGAACATATCTAGTTCAACTCTGCTTATGAAACTGATACAAACCACATCATCTCTTACATTTTTGCACTTTAGTTAATAGTCTAAATACTATAGGGTTCGTGAAATGTATAAATTCATTTTAGACGAAAAATAACTGGGTTTACCGGAAATGAACTCTTTCTTGTAGGAAGAAACAGAGCATGGCGTTTAACTCTGATTCTAAAGGGAAATTCAGAAAAGTGTTCTCATACATGAAACACAGTCTGTTTTAATGCAAGAAGCATGCTCTTCTTTCCAGCATCTGCAATACAGCAAGAAACATGAGCATGGCCAGAAAAAAAGAACTGTGTTTTCTACTCATAGGGACCATATCTAGTTCCACTCTGCTTATGAAACTGATACAAAACACAGCATCTCTTACATAGATACTCTTTAGTTATTATTGAAAAACGTGTTGGGTTTGTGAACTGTGTAAATTCATTTGAGCCGAAAATACCCTGGTTTACCAGAAATGAACTCTTGCTTGTAGGAAGACACAGAGCATTTGGTTTAACTCCATTTCTGAAAGGAAATTCAGAAGAGTGTTCTCATCCATGAAACACAGTCTGTTTTAACTCAAGAAGCATGCTCTTCTTTCCAGCATCTGCAATACTGCAAGAAACATGAGCATGGCCAGAAAAAAAGAACTGTGTTTCTGACTCAAACCGACCATATCTAGTTCAACTCTGCTTCTGATACTGATAAAAACCACAGCATCTCTTACATAGATGCTCTTAAGTTAACAGTGATAAACATTTTGGGATTGTGAACTGTGTAAATTCATTTGAGCCAAAAATTCACTGCGTTTACCAGAAATGAACTCTTGCTTGTAGGAAGACACAGAGCATTTGGTTTAACTCCTTTTCTGAAGGGAAATTCAGACCTGTGTTCTCATCCATGAAACACACTCTGTTTTAACGCAAGAAGCATACTCTTCGTTCCAGCTTTTGCAATACAGCATGGAACATGAGCATGCCCAGAAAAAAAGAACTGTATCTCCTACTCATACGAACACTATCTAGTTCAACTTTGCTTCTGAAACTGATACAAACCAGATCATCTCTTACATAGATGCTCTTTAGTTAATAGTGAAAATCGTGTTGGTTTCGTGAACTGTGTAAATTCATGTGAGCCGAAAAATCTCTGGGTTTATCGGAAATGAACTCTTGCTTGTAGGAAGACACAGAGCATTTGGTTTAACACCATTTCTGAAGGGAAATTCAGACCAGTGTTCTCATCCATGAAACACACTCTGTTTTAACGCAAGAAGCATACTCTTTTTTCCGGCATCTGCAATACCGCAAGAATCACGAGCATGGCTAGAAAAAAAGAACAGTGTTTCTGACTCAAATGGACCATATCTAGTTCAACTCTGCTTATGAAACTGATACAGACCTCAGCCTCTCTTACATAGACGCTCTTTAGTTTATAGTTATAAACTTGTTGGGTTGGTGAACTGTGTAAATTCATTTGAGCTGAAAATTCACTGCTTTTACCAAAAATGAACTCTTGCTTGTAGGAAGACACAGACCCTTTGGATAAACTCAGTTTCTCAAGGGAAATTCAGACCAGTGTTCTCATCCATCAAATACACTCCGTTTTAATGGAAGAAGCATGCTCTTCATTCCAGTGTCTGCAATACAACAAGGAATATGAGCATGCCCAGAAAAAAAGAACTGTGTTTCCTACTCATAGGGAACATATCTAGTTCACCTCTGCTTATGAAACTAATACAAACCACATCATCTCTTACATTGTTGCTCTTTAGTTAATAGTCTAAATACTATAGGGTTCGTGAAATGTATAAATTCATTTTAGCCGAAAAATAACTGGGTTTACCGGAAATGAACTCTTGCTTGTAGGAAGACACAGAGCATGGCGATTAACTCTGATTCTAAAGGGAAATTCAGAAAAGTGTTCTCATACATGAAACACAGTCTGTTTTAATGCAAGAAGCATGCTCTTCTTTCCAGCATCTGCAATACAGCAAGAAACATGAGCATGGCCAGAAAAAAAGAACTGTGTTTTCTACTCATAGGGACCATATCTAGTTCCACTCTGCTTATGAAACTGATACAAAACACAGCATCTCTTACATAGATGCTCTTTAGTTAACAGTGATAATCTTGTTCTGTTTCTGAACTGTATAAATTCATTTGAGACGAAAAATAACTGGGTTTACCGGAAATGAACTCTTGCTTGTAGGAAGACACAGAGCATTTGGTTTAACTCCATTTCAGAAAGGGAAATTCAGAAGAGTGTTCTCATCCATGAAACACAGAATATTTTAACGCAAGAATCATGCTCTTTTTTCCAGCATCTGCAATACAGCAAGAAAAATGAGCATTGCCAGAAAAAAAGAACGGTGTTTCTGACTCAAACGGACCATATCTAGTTCAACTCTGCTTATGAAACTGATACAAACCTCAGCCTCTCTTACATAGACGCTCTTTAGTTAATAGTGATAATCTTGTTCGGTTTCTGAACTGTGTAAATTCATTTGAGACGAAAAATAACTGGGATTACCGGAAATGACCTCTTGCTTGTAGGAAGACACAGAGCATTTGGTTTAACTCCATTTCTGAAGGGAAATTCAGAAGAGTGTTCTCATCCATGAAACACAGAATGTTTTAACGCAAGAAGCATGCTCTTTTTTCCAGCATCTGCAATACAACAAGAAAAAAGAGCATGGCCAGAAAAAAAAGCACAGTGTTTCTGACTCAAACGGACAATATCTAGTTCAACTCTGCTTATGAAACTGATACAAACCACAGCATCTCTTACATAGACGCTCTTTATTTAATAGTGAAAAACTTATTGGGTTTGTGAACTGTGTAAATTCATATGAGCTGAAAATTCCCTGCCTTTACCAGAAATGAACTCTTGCTTGTAGGAAGACACAGAGCATTTGGTTTAACTCCATTTCTGAAAGGAAATTCAGAAGAGTGTTCTCATCCATGAAACACAGTCTGTTTTAACACAAGAAGCATTCTCTTTTTTCCAGCATCTGCAATATAGCAAGAAACATGAGCATAGCCAGAAAAAAAGAACTGCTTTTCTGACTCAAACGGACCATATCTAGTTCAACTCTATTTATGACACTTATACAAGACACATCATCTCTTACACAGATGCTCTTTACTTCATAGTGAAAATCATATTGGTTTCATGAACTGTGTAAACTCATTTGAGCCGAAAAGTAACTGGGTTTACCGGAAATGAACTCTTGCATGTAGGAGGACACAGACCACGGAGTTTAACTCAGATTCTATAGGGAATTTCAGAAAAGTGTTCTCATCCATGAAACACAGTCTGTTTTAATGCAAGAATCATGCTCTTCTTTCCAGCATCTGCAATACAGCAAGAAACATGAGGATGGCCAGAAAAAAAGAACTGTGTTTCCTACTCATAGGTACCATATCTAGTTCACTCTGCTTATGAAACTGATACAAACCACAGCATCTCTTACATTGATGCTCTTTAGTTAATAGTGATAAACCTGTTGGGATTGTGAACTGTGTAAATTCATTTGAGCCGAAAATTCACTGCGTTTACCAGAAATGAACTCTTGCTTGTAGGAAGACACAGAGCATTTGGTTTAACTCCATTTCTGAAGGGAAATTCAGACTTGTGTTCTCATCCATGAAACACACTCTGTTTTAACGCAAGAAGCATACTCTTCGTTCCAGCTTTTGCAATACAGCATGGAACATGAGCATGCCCAGAAAAAAAGAACTGTATCTCCTACTCATACGAACACTATCTAGTTCAACTTTGCTTCTGAAACTGATACAAACCAGATCATCTCTTTCATAGATGCTCTTTAGTTAATAGTGAAAATCGTTTTGGTTTCGTGAACTGTGTAAATTCATGTGAGCCGAAAAATCTCTGGGTTTATCGGAAATGAACTCTTGCTTGTAGGAAGACACAGAGCATTTGGTTTAACACCATTTCTGAAGGGAAATTCAGACCAGTGTTCTCATTCATGAAACACACTCCTTTTTAACGGAAGAAGCATGCTCTTCTTTCCAGCTTCTGCAATACAGCAAGGAACATGTGCATGCCCAGAAAAAAAGAACTGTATCTCCTACTCATACGGACCGTATCTAGTTCAACTCTGCTTATGAAACTGATACAAACCACATCATTTCTTACATAGATGCTCTTTAGTTAATAGTCTAAATACTATAGGGTTCGTAAACGGTGTAAATTCATTTGAGCAGAAAAATAACTGGGTTTACCGGAAATGAACTCTTTCTTGTAGGAAGACACAGAGCATGGCGTTTAACTCTGATTCTAAAGGGAAATTCAGAAAAGTGTTCTCATAAATGAAACACAGTCTGTTTTAATGCAAGAAGCATGCTCTTCTTTCCAGCATCTGCAATACAGCAAGAAACATGAGCATGGCCAGAAAAAAAGGACTTTGTAGCCTACTCATACGGACCATATCTAGTTCTACTATGCTTATGGAACTGATACAAACCACAGCATCCCTTAAATAGATGCTCTTTAGTTAATATTGAAAAACGTGTTGGGTTTGTGAACTGTGTAAATTCATTTGAGCCGAAAAATCCCTGCCTTTACCAGAAATGAACTCTTGCTTATAGGAAGACACAGAGCATGGCGTTTAACTCCATTTCTGAAGGGAAATTCAGAGCAGTGTTCTCATCCATGAAAAACACTCTGTTTTAACGCAAGAAGCATGCTCTTCTTTCCAGCTTCTGCAATACAGGAAGGAACATTAGCATGCCCAGAAAAAAAGAACTGTGTCTCCTAATCATACGGACCATATCTAGTTCAACTCTGCTTATGAAACTGATACAAACCAGATCATCTCTTACATAGATGCTCTTTAGTTAATAGTGAAAATCGTGTTGGTTTCGTGAACTGTGTAAATTCATTTGAGCCCAAAAATAACTGGGTTTACCGGCAATGAACTCTTGCTTGTAGGAAGACAGAGAGCATGGCGTTTAACTCCGATTCTAAAGGGAAATTCAGAAAAGTGTCCTCATCAATGAAACACAGTCTGTTTTAATGCCAGAAGCGTGCTCTTCTTTCCAGCATCCGCAATACAGCAAGAAACATGAGGATGGCCAGAAAAAAAGAACTGTGTTTCCTACTCATAGGTACCATATCTAGTTCACTCTGCTAATGAAACTGATATAAACCACAGCATCTCTTACATTGATGCTCTTTAGTTAATAGTGAAAAACTTGTTGGGTTTAGGAACTGGGTAATTTCATTTGAGCCAAAAATTCACTGCGTTTACAAGAAATGAACTCTTGCTTGTTGGAAGACATACAGCATTTGGTTTAAGTCCATTTCTGAAGGGAAATTCAGGCCAGTGTTCTCATCCATGAAAAAAACTCCGTTTTAATGGAAGAAGCATGCTCTTCTTTCCAGCTTCTTCAATACAGCAAGGAACATGAGCATGCCCAAAAAAAAGAACTGTATCTCCTACTCATACGAAAAATATCTAGTTCAACTGTGCTCATGAAACTGATACAAACCACATCATCTCTTACACAGATGCTCTTTAGTTAATAGTGATAAACTTGTTGGGTTTGTGAAATGTGTAAATTCATTTGAGCCGAAAATTCATGCCTTTACGAGATGAACTCTTGCTTGTAGGAAGACACAGAGCATTTGGTTTAACTCCCTTTCTGAAGGGAAATTCAGACCAGTGTTCTCATCCATGAAACACACTCTGTTTTAACGCAAGAAGCATGCTCTTCTTTCCAGCTTCTGCAATACAGCAAGGAACATGAGCATGCCCAGAAAAAGAGAACTGTGTCTCCTAATCATACGGACCATATATAGTTGAACTCTGCTAATGAAACTGATACAAACCACAGGATCAATTACATAGATGCTCTTTAGTTCATAGTGAAAATTGTGTTGGTTTCGTGAACTGTGTAAATTCATTTGAGCCCAAAAATAACTTGGTTTACCGGAAATGAACTCTTGCATGTAGGAAGACACAGACCATGGAGTTTAACTCAGATTCTATAGGGAAATTCAGAAAAGTGTTCTCATCCATGAAACACAGTCTGTTTTAACTCAAGAAGCATGCTCTTCTTTCCAGCATCTGCAATACTGCAAGAAACATGAGCATGGCCAGAAAAAAAAAATGTGTTTCTAACTCAAACTGACCTTATCTAGGTCAACTCTGCTTATGAAACTGATACAAACCACAGCATCTCTTACATAGACGCTCTTTAGTTAATAGTGATAAACTTGTTGTGTTTGTGAACTGTGTAAATTCATTTGAGCAGAAAATTCCCTTCCTTTACCAGAAATGAACTCTTGCTTGTAGGAAGACACAGAGCATTTGGTTTAACTCCATTTCTGAGGGGAAATTCAGACCTGTGTTTTCTTCCATGAAACACACTCTGTTTTAACGCAAGAAGCATGCTCTTCTTTCCAGCTTCTGCAATACAGCAAGGAACATGAGCATGCACAGAATAAAAGAACTGTATCTCCTACTCATACGAACAATATCTAGTTCAACTCTGCTTTTGAAACTGATACAAGCCAGATCATCTCTTACATAGATGCTCTTTAGTTAATAGTGAAAATCGTGTTGGTTTCGTGAACTGTGTAAATTCATTTGAGCCCAAATATAACTGGGTTTGCCAGCAATGAACTCTTGCTTGTAGGAAGACAGAGAGCATGGCGTTTAACTCCGATTCTAAAGGGAAATTCAGAAAAGTGTTCTCATCAATGAAGCACAGTCTGTTTTAATGCTAGAAGCGTGCTCTTCTTTCCAGCATCCGCAATACAGCAAGAAACATGAGCATGGCCACAAAAAATGAACTGTGTTTCCTACTCATAGGTACCATATCTAGTTCACTCTGCTAATGAAACTGATATAAACCACAGCATCTCTTAAATTGATGCTCTTTAGTTAATTGTGAAAAACGTTTTGGGTTTGGGAACTGTGTAAATTCATATGAGCCGAATATTACCTGCATTTACCAGAAATGAACTCTTGCTTGTAGGAAGACACAGAGCATTTGGTTTAACTCCATTTCTGAATGTAAATTCAGACCTGTGTTCTCATCCATGAAACACAGTCTGTTTTAACTCAAGAAGCATGCCCTTTTTTCCAGCATCTGCAATACAGCAAGAAACATGAGCATGGCCAGAAAAAAAGAACTGCTTTTCTGACTCAAACGGACCATATCTAGTTCAACTCTATTTATGACACTTATACAAGACACATCATCTCTTACACAGGTGCTCTTTACTTCATAGTGAAAATCATATTGATTTCATGAACTGTGTAAACTCATTTGAGCCGAAAAATAACTGGGTTTACCGGAAATGAACTCTTGCATGTAGGAGGACACAGACCATGGAGTTTAACTCAGATTCTATAGGGAAATTCAGAAAAGTGTTCTCATCCATGAAACACAGTCTGTTTTAATGCAAGAATCATGCTCTTCTTTCCATCTTCTGCAATACAGCAAGAAACATGAGGATGGCTAGAAAAAAAGAACTGTGTTTCCTACTCATAGGTACCATATCTAGTTCACTCTGCTTATGAAACTGATACAAACCACAGCATCTCTTATATTGATGCTCTTTAGTTAATAGTGAAAAACTTGTTGGGTTATTGAACTGGGTAAATTCATTTGAGCCGAAAATTCACTGCTTTTACAAGAAATGAACTCTTGCTTGTTGGAAGACATAGAACATTTGGTTTAACTCCATTTATGAACGGAAATTCAGACCAGTGTTCTCATCCATGAAACACACTCCGTTTTAATGGAAGAAGCATGCTCTTCTTTCCAGCTTCTGCAATACAGCAAGGAACATTAGCATGCCAAGAAAAAAAGAATTGTGTCTCCTAATCATACAGACCATATCTACTTCAACTCTGCTTATGAAACTGATACAAACCACAGGATCAATTACATAGATGTTCTTTAGTTCATAGTGAAAAACTTGTTGGGGTTTGTGAACTGTGTAAATACATTTGAGCCGAAAAATAACTGGGTTTACCGGAAATGAACTCTTGCATTTAGGAGGACACAGACCATGGAGTTTAACTATGATTCTAAACAGAAGTTCAGACCAGTGTTCTCATCCATGAAACACAGTCTGTTTTAACGCAAGAAGCATGTTCTTCTTTCCAGCCTCTGCAATACAGCAAGAAACATGAGCATGGCCAGAAAAAAAGAACAGTGTTTCCTACTCATATGTACCATATCTAGTTCACTCTGCTTATGAAACTGCTACAAACCACACCATCTCTTACATTGATGCTCTTTAGTTAATAGTGAAAAACCTGTTGGGTTTGTGATCTGTGTAAATTCATTTGAGCCGAAAATTCACTGTGTTTACAAGAAATGAATTCTTGCTTGTTGGACGACTCAGAGCATTTGGTTTAACTCCATTTCTGAAGGGAAATTCAGACCAGTGTTCTCATCCATGAAACACACTCTGTTTTAACGCAAGAAGCATGCTTATCTTTCTCCCGTCTGCAGTACAGCAAGGAACATGAGCATTTCCAGAAAAAAAATAACTATGTTTCCTACTTATACGGACCATATCTAGTTCAACTCTGCTTATGAAACTGATACAAACCACAGCATCTCTTACATAGATACTCTTTACTTAATAGTGAAAATCGTATTGGTTTCGTGAACTGTGTAAATTCATTTGAGGCGAAAAACAACTGGGTTTACCAGAAATGAACTCTTGCTTGTAGGACGACATAGAGCATGGAGTTTAAGTCCGATTCTAAACGGAAATTCAGAAGAGTGATCTCATCCATGAAACACAGTCTGTTTTAATGCAAGAAGCATGCTCTTCTTTCCAGCATCTGCAATACTGCAAGAACAAGAGCATGTCCAGAAAAAATTAACTGTGTTTCCTACTCATACGGACCATATCTAGTTCAATTCTGCTTATGAAACTGATACAAACCACAGCACCACTTACATAGATGCTCTTTAGTTAATAGTGAAAAACGTGTTGGGTTTGTGAACTGTGTAAATTGATATCAGCCGAAAATTGACTTACTTTACCAGAAATGAACTCTGGTTGTAGGAAGACACAGAGCATTTGGTTTAACTTCATTTCTGAAGGGTAATTCAGAAGAGTGTTCTCATCCATGAAACACAATCCGTTTTAACGCAAATAGCATGTTCTTCTTTCTAACGTCTGCAATACAGCAAAAAACATGAGCATGGCTAGAAAAAAAGAACTGTGTTTCTGACTCAATCGGACCATAACTAGTTCAACTCTGCTTATGAAACTGATACAAACCACAGCATCTGTTACATAGACTACTTTAGTTAATAGGGAAACTCTTATGGGTTTCGTGAACTGTGTAAATTCATTTGAGGCGAAAAACAACTGGGGTTACCAGAAATGAACTCTTGCTTGTAGGATGACATAGAGCATGGAGTTTAGCTCCGATTCTAAATGGCAATTCAGAAGAGTGATCTCATCCAAGAAACACAGTCTGTTTTAACGCAAGAAGCATATTCTTCTTTCAAACATCTGCAATACAGCAAGAAACATGAGCATGGCCAGAAAAAAAGAACTGTGTTTCTGACTCAATCAGACCATACCTAGTTCAATCTGCTTATGAAACTGATACAAACCACAGCATCTCTTACATAGACTATCTTTAGTTAATAGTGATAAACGCGTTAGGTTTGTGAACTGTGTAAATTCATTTCAGCCGAAAATTCACTGCTTTAACCAAAAATGAACTCTTGCTTGTAGGAAGACACAGAGCATTTGGTTAAACTCCATTTGTGAAGGGAAAATCAGACCAGTGTTCTCATCCATGAAACACACGCTGTTATAACGCAAATAGCATGCTCTTCTTTCCAGCGTCTGCAATACAGCAAGGAACATGAGCATATCCAGAAAAAAATAACTGTGTTTCCTACTCATACGGACCATATCTAGTTCAACTCTGCTTAGGAAACTGATACAAACCACATCATCTGTTACATAGATGCTCTTTAGTTAATAGTGAAAATCGTATTGGTTTCGTGAACTGTGTCAATTCATTTGAGGCAAAAAACAACTGGGTTTACCAGAAATGGACTCTTGCTTGTAGGAAGACATAGAGGATGGAGTTTAACTCCGATTCTAAATGGAAATTCAGAAGAGTGATCTCATCCATGAAACACTGTCAGTTTTAACGCAAGAAGCATGCTCTTCTTTCAAGCATCTGCAATACAGCAAGAAACATGAGCATGGCCAGAAAAAAAGAACTGTGTTTCCTACTCATACGGACCATATCTAGTTCAATTCTGCTTATGAAACTGATACAAACCACAGCATCACTTACATAGATGCTCTTTAGTTAATAGTGAAAAACGTGTTGGGTTTGTGAACTGTGTAAATTCATATAAGCCGATAATTCACTGCCTTTACCAGAAATGAACTCTTTTTGTAGGAAGACACAGAGCATTTGGTTTAACTAAATTTCTGAAGGGAAATTCAGAAGAGTGTTCTCATCCATGAAACACAGTTTGTTTTAATGCCAGAAGCATGCTCTTTTTTCCAGCATCTACAATACAGCAAGAAACATCAGCATGGCTAGAAAAAAAGAACTGTGTTTCTGACTCAAACGGACCATATCTAGTTCAACTCTGCTTATGAAACTGATACAAACCACAGCATCTCTTGCATAGACGCTCTGTAGTTAATAGAGATAAACGCATTGGGTTTGTGATCTGTGTAAATTCACTTGAGCCGAAAATTCACTACTTTTACCAAAAATGAACTCTTGCTTGTAGGAAGACACAGAGCATTTGGTTTAACTCCATTTGTGAAGGGAAATTCAGACCAGTGTTCTCATCCATGAAACACACTTTGTTTTAACGCAAATAGCATGCTCTTCTTTACAGCGTCTGCAATACAGCAAGGAACAAGAGCATGTCCAGAAAAAAATAACTGTGTTTCCTACTCATATGGACCATATCTAGTTCAACTCTGCTTATGAAACTGATACAAAACACATCATCTCTTACATAGACGCTCTTTAGTTAATAGTGAAAATCGTATTGGTTTCGTGAACTGTGTAAATTCATTTGAGGCGAAAAATAACTGGGTTTACAGGAAATGAACTCTTGCTTGTAGGAAGACACAGAGCATTTAGTTTTACTTGGATTATATAGGGAAATTCAGAAAAGTGTTCTCATCCATGAAACATAGTCTGTTTTAACGCAAGAAGCATGCTCTTCTTTCAAGCATCTGCAATACAGCAAGAAATATGAGCATGGCCAGAAAAAAAGAACTGTGTTTCCTACTCAATCAGAACATATCTAGTTCAATTCTGCTTATGAAACTGATACAAAACACCGCATCTCTTACAAATACGCTCTTTAGTTAATAGTGAAAACGCGTTGGGTTTGTGAACTGTGTAAATTCATTTGAGCCGAAAATTCACTGCTTTTACCAAAAATGAACTCTTGCTTATAGGAAGACACAGAGCATTTGGTTTAACTCCATTTCTGAAGGGAAATTCAGACCAGTGTCCTCATCCATCAAACACAATCCGTTTTAACGCAAATAGCATGTTCTTCTTTCTAACGTCTGCAATACAGCAAAAAACATGAGCATGGCTAGAAAAAAAGAACTGTGTTTCTGACTCAATCGGACCATAACTAGTTCAACTCTGCTTATGAAACTGATACAAACCACAGCATCTGTTACATAGACTACTTTAGTTAATAGGGAAACTCTTATGGGTTTCGTGAACTGTGTAAATTCATTTGAGGCGAAAAACAACTGGGGTTACCAGAAATGAACTCTTGCTTGTAGGATGACATAGAGCATGGAGTTTATCTCCGATTCTAAATGGCAATTCAGAAGAGTGATCTCATCCAAGAAACACAGTCTGTTTTAACGCAAGAAGCATATTCTTCTTTCAAACATCTGCAATACAGCAAGAAACATGAGCATGGCCAGAAAAAAAGAACTGTGTTTCTGACTCAATCGGACCATACCTAGTTCAATCTGCTTATGAAACTGATACAAACCACAGCATCTTTTACATAGACTATCTTTAGTTAATAGTGATAAACGCGTTAGGTTTGTGAACTGTGTAAATTCATTTCAGCCGAAAATTCACTGCTTTAACCAAAAATGAACTCTTGCTTGTAGGAAGACACAGAGCATTTGGTTAAACTCCATTTGTGAAGGGAAATTCAGACCAGTGTTCTCATCCATGAAACACACGCTGTTTTAACGCAAATAGCATGCTCTTCTTTCCAGCGTCTGCAATACAGCAAGGAACATGAGCATATCCAGAAAAAATAACTGTGTTTCCTACTCATACGGACCATATCTAGTTCAACTCTGCTTAGGAAACTGATACAAACCACATCATCTGTTACATAGATGCTCTTTAGTTAATAGTGAAAATCGTATTGGTTTCGTGAACTGTGTCAATTCATTTGAGGCCAAAAACAACTGGGTTTACCAGAAATGGACTCTTGCTTGTAGGAAGACATAGAGGATGGAGTTTAACTCCGATTCTAAATGGAAATTCAGAAGAGTGATCTCATCCATGAAACACTGTCAGTTTTAACGCAAGAAGCATGCTCTTCTTTCAAGCATCTGCAATACAGCAAGAAAGATGAGCATGGCCAGAAAAAAAGAACTGTGTTTCCTACTCATACGGATCATATCTAGTTCAATTCTGCTTATGAAACTGACACAAACCACAGCGTCACTTACATAGATGCTCTTTAGTTAATATTGAAAAACGTGTTGGGTGTGTGAACTGTGTAAATTCATATGAACGGAAAATTCACTGCCTTTACCAGAAATGAACTCTTGGTTGTAGGAAGACACAGAGCATTTGGTTTAACTCCAATTCTGAAGAGAAATTCAGAAGAGTGTTCTCATCCATAAAACACAGTTTGTTTTAACGCAAGAAGCATGCTCTTTTTTTTCCAGCATCTGCAATACAGCAAGAAACATGAGCATGGCCAGAAAAAAATTACTGTGTTTCTGACTCAAACGGACCATATGTAGTTCAACTCTGCTTATGAAACTGTTACAAACCACAGCATCTCTTACATAGATGCTCTTTAGTTAATAGTAAAAATCGTATTGGTTTCGTGAACTGTGTAAATTCATTTGAGGTGAAAAACAACTGGGTTTACCAGAAATGAACTCTTGCTGGTAGGACGACATAGGGCATGGAGTTTAACTCGATTCTAAATGGAAATTCAGAGGAGTGATCTCATCCATGAAACACATTCTGTTTTAACGCAAGAAGCATGCTCCTGTCTCAAGCATCTGCAATACAGCAAGAAACATGAGCATGGCCAGAAAAAAAGAACTGTGTTTCCTACTCATACGGACCATATCCAGTTCAATTCTGCTTATGAAACTGATACAAACCACATCATCTGTTACGTAGATGCTCTTTAGTTAATAGTGAAAATCGTATTGGTTTCGTGAACTGCGTAAATTCATTTGAGCCGAAAAATAACTGTGTTTACGGGAAATGAACTCTTGCTTGTAGGAAGACACAGAGCATGGAGTTTAACTCCGATCTATAGTGAAATACAGAAAAGTGTTCTCATCCATGAAACACAGTCTGTTTTTACTGTATACATAATAAATAAATAAATCTTTAAAAAAAAAGGGGGAGGCTGGAGAGATGGCTCAGAGGTTAAGAGCACTGACTATTCTTTCAGAGGTCCTGAGTTCAATTCCCAGCACCCACATGGTGGCTCACAACCATCTGTGATGAGATCTGGTGCCCAACGTTCGTGGTACGAATTCATGAAATAGCCTCTTGCCTGTGGCCTTGTGGGCCCAGCTCAGGCCTGAGGTACACTCGGCCGGCTGTGGTGGCACATGCCGGTAGGATTTACTGAAGAAGGCAGAGGCAGGAGAATCCCGAGTTGAGGCCAGCCTAGGAGGAGCTACGGCCGGGGTAGAGACACAAACAGTATCGGTGGGACCATGGAGGCAGTGGCTGCTGCTTCGAGTTACCGGCTGCTTCTCATCATGTTGGTGACTGTGGTGATACTGCTACCTGGGACAAAGAATTTACTGCTGCTTGTTCAGAGAAGAATTGCCAGGACCAGCATGTTACAAGAAAGCATCAGCAAAAGTCAGTTTGGAAAAGGTTGGCAAGAGAAATGCTGGGGAGAAATTGCTGTGAAGATATTCTCTTCTAGGGAAGAACGTTCATGGTTCCGAGAGACAGACAGACATGAGATTGTGATTGCTCCAAACCAGAGGAGGAAAAAAAGAAAAGAAAAAAAATCTACATGGAGCCATGATCATGTCTAACAGTGACTTTGAAATCTTCAAAAGGATGATGGGACTCCATAACGATGATGCCACATGGACTATGGTAAAGCCAATAACACCACGGAAAGATCGCCTTTGGACTACAAACTGCTCAGGACAATTTCGAGATGACTGGCTGAGATGATCCAGCCAGACAGATTACTTGAACAAGAACTTGAAACAAGCCCTGCACTTTCTCACTATGCAGTGGCAGGACAAATGATACAGGACTTGACAATTAACCCCAAAATTTTCTTTTCAGGATCCCCTAAAGATGGAAGTAATTTTAAGAAGACGACGCCTACATCCCCAAAAGGTGGGATGGGAGGTTTTCGGTCGTTTAATGAGTTTTGGATACTGTCATTGTTTATGATGATTGGTTACAAGTTGTTAATTGTTAATGTTCAGGAAAAGAGCTGAACATGGAGATTAGATTCAGAGGTTTTGCTTAAAAAGAAAAAAGGAGAATATAGATATGAGGTAGATCACTGAATCTACTCTGAGAAAAAAGATGAAGAAAAAATAGGATAAATGGGTAGATCACTGAATCTACTCTAAAAAGAAAAACGAGAAGATATAAAAATGACAAAAGGTAGACTACTGAATCTATTATGAAAAGAAAAGATAGGATAAGTAATGAAAAATTTTTGTCTGAGTTTTATCAAATGTTACTGGACTGGACATTATTATAGATAATGGAGTTTTTCACCTGAATCTGTCAAATGTTAATGGACTAGACATCATTAATGTAATCTTGACTGTGTATATTGTATATACTTATTGGATATGATTTTTCTTGTATTAGTTATGACCTTTTTTTAATTTTAGACAAAAACAGAGGAAATGTGGTGGGTATTGTGTTCCCTGAAATATTGTGTGTTCCCCGAAATAAACATTCCTGGGGTCAGAGAACAGACAGCCACTAGAACAGAGCCAGAAATGGTGGCTAGAAAATAGGAAGAGTAAGCCATAACAGAAGTTGGGCGGTGGTGGTACACACCTTTAATCCCAGCACTTGGGAGACAGAGCTAGCCAGATCTCTGAGTTCAAGGCCACTTTAGAAACAGCTAAGCATGGTGACCCATGCCTTTAATTCCAGGGAGTGGGGGCAGAAAGAAAAAGGTATATAAGGCGTGAGGACCAGGAACTAAGGAGGAAAAAGCATGTAGTTAGTTAAGCTTTGGAGCAACACAGTTCAGCTGAGATTCATGTGGAGGAGGACTCAGAAGCTTCCAGCCTGAGGAAACAGGATCACCTGAGGAACTAGCAAGGTGAGATAGCTGTGGCTTGTTCTGTGTCTCTGATCTTCCAGCATTCACCCCAATGACTGGCCTCGGGTTTGAGTTTCATTAATAAGAACTTTTAAGTTTCCTGTTACAAATAGTGAAAATCGTATTGGTTTCGTGAACTGTGTAAATTCATTTGAGGCGAAAAACAACTGGGTTTACCAGAAATGAACTCTTGCTTGTAGGACGACATAGGGCATGGAGTTTAACTCGATTCTAAATGGAAATTCAGAGGAGTGATCTCATCCATGAAACACATTCTGTTTTAACGCAAGAAGCATGCTCCTGTCTCAAGCATCTGCAATACAGCAAGAAACATGAGCATGGCCAGAAAAAAAGAACTGTGTTTCCTACTCATACGGACCATATCTAGTTCAATTCTGCTTATGAAACTGATACAAACCACATCATCTGTTACGTAGATGCTCTTTAGTTAATAGTGAAAATCGTATTGGTTTCGTGAACTGTGTAAATTCATTTGAGCCGAAAAATAACTGTGTTTACGGGAAATGAACTCTTGCTTGTAGGAAGACACAGAGCATGGAGTTTAACTCCGATCTATAGTGAAATACAGAAAAGTGTTCTCATCCATGAAACACAGTCTGTTTTAACTCAAGAAGCATTCTCTTTTTTCCAGCTTCTGCAATACAGGAAGAAACATGAGCATGGCTAGAAAAAAAGAACAGTGTTTCTGACTCAATCGGACCATACCTAGTTTAACTCTGCTTATGAAACTGATACAAACCACAGCATCTCTTACAGAGACGCTCTTTAGTTAATAGTGATAAACGCGTTGGGTTTGTGAACTGTGTAAATTCATTTGAGCCGAAAATTCACTGCTTTTACCAAAAATGAACTCTTGCTTGTAGGAAGACACAGAGCATGGAGTTTAACTCCGATCTATAGTGAAAAACAGAAAAGTGTTCTCATCCATGAAACACAGTCTGTTTTAACTCAAGAAGCATTCTCTTTTTTCCAGCTTCTGCAATACAGCAAGAAACATGTGCATGGCTAGAAAAAAAGAACAGTGTTTCTGACTCAATCGGACCATACCTAGTTTAACTCTGCTTATGAAACTGATACAAACCACAGCATCTCTTACAGAGACGCTCTTTAGTTAATAGTGATAAACGCGTTGGTGTTGTGAACTGTGTAAATTCATTTGAGCCGAAAATTCACTGCTTTTACCAAAAATGAACTCTTGCTTGTAGGAAGACACAGAGCATTTGGTTTAACTCCATTTGTGAAGGGAAATTCAGACCAGTGTTCTCATCCATGAAACACACTCTTTTTTAACGCAAATAGCATGCTCTTCTTTCCAGCGTCTGCAATACAGCAAGGAACATGAGCATGTAAAGAAAAAATTAACTGTGTTTCCTACTCATACGGACCATATCTAGTTCAACTCTGCTTATGAAACTGACACAAACCACATCATCTCTTACATAGATGCTCTTTAGTTAATAGTGAAAATCGTATTGGTTTCGTGAACTGTGTAAATTCATTTGAGGCGAAAAACAACTGGGTTTACCAGAAATGAACTCTTGCTTGTAGGACGACATAGGGCATGGAGTTTAACTCGATTCTAAATGGAAATTCAGAGGAGTGATCTCATCCATGAAACACATTCTGTTTTAACGCAAGAAGCATGCTCCTCTCTCAAGCATCTGCAATACAGCAAGAAACATGAGCATGGCCAGAAAAAAAGAACTGTGTTTCCTACTCATACGGACCATATCTAGTTCAATTCTGCTTATGAAACTGATACAAACCACATCATCTGTTACGTAGATGCTCTTTAGTTAATAGTGAAAATCGTATTGGTTTCGTGAACTGTGTAAATTCATTTGAGCCGAAAAATAACTGTGTTTACGGGAAATGAACTCTTGCTTGTAGGAAGACACAGAGCATGGAGTTTAACTCCGATCTATAGTGAAATACAGAAAAGTGTTCTCATCCATGAAACACAGTCTGTTTTAACTGTATACCTAATAAATAAATAAATCTTTAAAAAAAAGGGGGGGGGGCTGGAGAGATGGCTCAGAGGTTAAGAGCACTGACTATTCTTCCAGATGTCCTGAGTTCAATTCCCAGCACCCACATGGTGGCTCACAACCATCTGTGATGAGATCTGGTGCCCAACGTTCGTGGTACGAATTCATGAAATAGCCTCTTGCCTGTGGCCTTGTGGGCCCAGCTCAGGCCCGAGGTACACTCGGCCGGCTGTGGTGGCACATGCCGGTAGGATTTACTGAAGAAGGCAGAGGCAGGAGAATCCCGAGTTGAGGCCAGCCTAGGAGGAGCTACGGCCGGGGTAGAGACACAAACAGTATCGGTGGGACCATGGAGGCAGTGGCTGCTGCTTCGAGTTACCGGCTGCTTCTCATCATGTTGGTGACTGTGGTGATACTGCTACCTGGGACAAAGAATTTACTGCTGCTTGTTCAGAGAAGAATTGCCAGGACCAGCATGTTACAAGAAAGCATCAGCAAAGGTCAGTTTGGAAAAGGTTGGCAAGAGAAATGCTGGGGAGAAATTGCTGTGAAGATATTCTCTTCTAGGGAAGAACGTTCATGGTTCCGAGAGACAGACAGACATGAGATTGTGATTGCTCCAAACCAGAGGAGGAAAAAAAGAAAAGAAAAAAAAATCTACAGGGAGCCATGATCATGTCTAACAGTGACTTTGAAATCTTCAAAAGGATGATGGGACTCCATAACGATGATGCCACATGGACTATGGTAAAGCCAATAACACCACGGAAAGATCGCCTTTGGACTACAAACTGCTCAGGACAATTTCGAGATGACTGGCTGAGATGATCCAGCCTGACAGATTACTTGAACAAGAACTTGAAACAAGCCCTGCACTTTCTCACTATGCAGTGGCAGGACAAATGATACAGGACTTGACAATTAACCCCAAAATTTTCTTTTCAGGATCCCCTAAAGATGGAAGTAATTTTAAGAAGACGACGCCTACATCCCCAAAAGGTGGGATGGGAGGTTTTCGGTCGTTTAATGAGTTTTGGATACTGTCATTGTTTATGATGATTGGTTACAAGTTGTTAATTGTTAATGTTCAGGAAAAGAGCTGAACATGGAGATTAGATTCAGAGGTTTTGCTTAAAAAGAAAAAAGGAGAATATAGATATGAGGTAGATCACTGAATCTACTCTGAGAAAAAAGATGAAGAAAAAATAGGATAAATGGGTAGATCACTGAATCTACTCTAAAAAGAAAAACGAGAAGATATAAAAATGACAAAAGGTAGACTACTGAATCTATTATGAAAAGAAAAGATAGGATAAGTAATGAAAAATTTTTGTCTGAGTTTTATCAAATGTTACTGGACTGGACATTATTATAGATAATGGAGTTTTCACCTGAATCTGTCAAATGTTAATGAACTAGACATCATTAATGTAATCTTGACTGTGTATATTGTATATACTTATTGGATATGATTTTTCTTGTATTAGTTATGACCTTTTTTTAATTTTAGACAAAAACAGGGGAAATGTGGTGGGTATTGTGTTCCCTGAAATATTGTGTGTTCCCCGAAATAAACATATCTGGGGTCAGAGAACAGACAGCCACTAGAACAGAGCCAGAAATGGTGGCTAGAAAATAGGAAGAGTAAGCCATAACAGAAGTTGGGCGGTGGTGGTACACACCTTTAATCCCAGCACTTGGGAGACAGAGCTAGCCAGATCTCTGAGTTCAAGGCCACTTTAGAAACAGCTAAGCATGGTGACCCATGCCTTTAATTCCAGGGAGTGGGGGCAGAAAGAAAAAGGTATATAAGGCGTGAGGACCAGGAACTAAGGAGGAAAAAGCATGTAGTTAGTTAAGCTTTGGAGCAACACAGTTCAGCTGAGATTCATGTGGAGGAGGACTCAGAAGCTTCCAGCCTGAGGAAACAGGATCACCTGAGGAACTAGCAAGGTGAGATAGCTGTGGCTTGTTCTGTGTCTCTGATCTTCCAGCATTCACCCCAATGACTGGCCTCGGGTTTGAGTTTCATTAATAAGAACTTTTAAGTTTCCTGTTACAAATAGTGAAAATCGTATTGGTTTCGTGAACTGTGTAAATTCATTTGAGGCGAAAAACAACTGGGTTTACCAGAAATGAACTCTTGCTTGTAGGACGACATAGGGCATGGAGTTTAACTCGATTCTAAATGGAAATTCAGAGGAGTGATCTCATCCATGAAACACATTCTGTTTTAAAGCAAGAAGCATGCTCCTCTCTCAAGCATCTGCAATACAGCAAGAAACATGAGCATGGCCAGAAAAAAAGAACTGTGTTTCCTACTCATACGGACCATATCTAGTTCAATTCTGCTTATGAAACTGATACAAACCACATCATCTGTTACGTAGATGCTCTTTAGTTAATAGTGAAAATCGTATTGGTTTCGTGAACTGTGTAAATTCATTTGAGCCGAAAAATAACTGTGTTTACGGGAAATGAACTCTTGCTTGTAGGAAGACACAGAGCATGGAGTTTAACTCCGATCTATAGTGAAATACAGAAAAGTGTTCTCATCCATGAAACACAGTCTGTTTTAACTCAAGAAGCATTCTCTTTTTTCCAGCTTCTGCAATACAGGAAGAAACATGAGCATGGCTAGAAAAAAAGAACAGTGTTTCTGACTCAATCGGACCATACCTAGTTTAACTCTGCTTATGAAACTGATACAAACCACAGCATCTCTTACAGAGACGCTCTTTAGTTAATAGTGATAAACGCGTTGGGTTTGTGAACTGTGTAAATTCATTTGAGCCGAAAATTCACTGCTTTTACCAAAAATGAACTCTTGCTTGTAGGAAGACACAGAGCATTTGGTTTAACTCCATTTGTGAAGGGAAATTCAGACCAGTGTTCTCATCCATGAAACACACTCTGTTTTAACTCAAATATCATGCTCTTCTTTCCAGCGTCTGCAATACAGCAAGGAACATGAGCATGTAAAGAAAAAATTAACTGTGTTTCCTACTCATACGGACCATATCTAGTTCAACTCTGCTTATGAAACTGACACAAACCACATCATCTCTTACATAGATGCTCTTTAGTTAATAGTGAAAATCGTATTGGTTTCGTCAACTGTGTAAATTCATTTGAGCCAAAAAATAACTGGGTTTACCAGAAATGAACTCTTGCTTGTAGGACGACATAGAGCTTGGAGTTTAACTCCGATTCTAAATGGAAATTCAGAAGAGTGATCTGATCCATGAAACACAGTCTGTTTTAACTCAAGAAGCATGCTCTTTTTTCCCGCTTCGGCAATACAGGAAGAAACATGAGCATGGCTAGAAAAAAAGAACAGTGTTTCTGACTCATTCGGACCATACCTAGTTTTACTCTGCTTATGAAACTGATACAAACCACAGCATCTCTTACAGAGACGCTCTGTAGTTAATAGTGATAAACGCGTTGGTTTGTGAACTGTGTAAATTCATTTGAGCCGAAAATTCACTGCTTTTACCAAAAAAGATCTCTGGCTTGTAGGAAGACACAGAGCATTTGGTTTAACTCCATCTGTGAAGGGAAATTCACACCAGTGTTCTCATCCATGAAACACACTCTGTTTTAACGCAAATAGCATGCTCTTCTTTCCAGCGTCTGCAATACAGCAAGGAACATGAGCATGTCCCGAAAAAATTAACTGTGTTTCCTACTCATACGGACAATATCTAGTGGAACTCTGCTTATGAAACTGATAAAAACCACATCATGTCTTACATAGATGCTCTTTAGTTAATAGTGAAAATCATATTGGTTTCGTGAATTGTGTAAATGCATTTGAGCCGAAAAACAACTGGGTTTACCAGAAATGAACTCTTGGTTGTAGGAAGACACAGAGCATTTGGTTTAACTCCATTTCTGAAGGGAAATTCAGAAGAGTGTTCTCATCCATGAAACACAGTTTGTTTTAAGGCAAGAAGCATGCTCTTTTTTCCAGCATCTGTAATGTAGCAAGAAACATGAGCATGGCCAGAAAAAAAGTACTGTGTTTCTGAATCAAAAGGTCCATACCTAGTTCAACTCTGCTTATGAAACTGATACAAACCACAGCATCTCTTACACAGACGCTCTTTAGTTAATAGTGATAAACGCGTTGGTTTTTGAACTGTGTAAATTCATTTGAGCCGAAAATTCACTGCTTTTACCAAAAAAGATCTCTGGCTTGTAGGAAGACACAGAGCATTTGGTTTAACTCCATTTGTGAAGGGAAATTCACACCAGTGTTCTCATCCATGAAACACACTAGTTTTAATGCAAATAGCATGCTCTTCTTTCCAGCGTCTGCAATACAGCAAGGAACATGAGCATGTCCAGAAAAAATTAACTGTGTTTCCTACTAATACGGATAATATCTAGTTGAACTCTGCTGATGAAACTGATAAAAACCACATCATGTCTTACATAGATGCTCTTTAGTTAATAGTGAAAATCATATTGGTTTCGTGAATTGTGTAAATGAATTTGAGCCGAAAAACAACTGGGTTTACCAGAAATGAACTCTTGGTTGTAGGAAGACACAGAGCATTTGGTTTAACTCCATTTCTGAAGGGAAATTCAGAAGAGTGTTCTCAACCATGAAACACAGTTTGTTTTAAGGCAAGAAGCATGCTCTTTTTTCCTGCATCTGTAATGTAGCAAGAAACATGAGCATGGCCAGAAAAAAAGTACTGTGTTTCTGAATCAAAAGGTCCATACCTAGTTCAACTCTGCTTATGAAACTGATACAAACCACAGCATCTCTTACACAGATGCTCTTTAGTTAATAGTGATCAACGTGTTGGGTTTATGAACTGTGTAAATACATTAGAGCCGAAAATTTACTGCCTTTATCAAAAATGAACTCTTGCTTGTAGGAAGACACAGAGCATTTGGTTTAACTCAATTTCTGAAGAGAAATTCAGAAGAGTGTTCTCATCCCTGAAACACAGTCTGTTTTCACGCAAGAAGCATGCTCTTTTTTCCGGCATCTGCAATACAGCAAGAAACATGAGCATGGCCAGAAAAAAAGAACTGTGTTTCTGACTCAAACGGATCATATCTAGTTCAACTCTGCTTATGAAAATGATACAAACCTCAGCATCTCTTACACAGACGCTCTTTAGTTAATAGTGATAAACGCTTTGGGTTTGAGAAATGTGTAAATTCATTAGAGCTGAAAATTCACTGCTTTTACCAAAAAGGAACTCTTTCTTGTAGGAAGACACAGAGCATTTGGTTTAACTCCATTTGTGAAGGGAAATTCACACCAGTGTTCTCATCCATAAAACACAGTTTGTTTTAACGCAAGAAGCATGCTCTTTTTTCCAGCATCTTCAATACAGCAAGAAACATGAGCATGGCCAGAAAAAAATTACTGTGTTTCTGACTCAAACGGACCATATGTAGCTCAACTCTGCTTATGAAACTGTTACAAACCACAGCATCTCTTACATAGATGCTCTTTAGTTAATAGTGAAAATCGTATTGGTTTCGTCAACTGTGTAAATTCATTTGAGCCGAAAAATAACTGGGTTTACCAGAACTGAACTCTTGCTTGTAGGACGACATAGAGCTTGGAGTTTAACTCCGATTCTAAATGGAAATTCAGAAGAGTGTTCTCATCCATGAAACACAGTCTGTTTTAACGCAAGAAGCATGCTCTTCTTTCCAGCATCTGCAATACAGCAGGAAACATGAGCATGGCCAGAAAAAAAGAACTGTTTTTCCTACTCATACGGACCATATCTAGTTCAATTCTGCTTATGAAACTGATACAAACCACATCATCTGTTACATAGATGCTCTTTAGTTAATAATGAAAATCGTATTGGTTTCGTGAACTGTGTAAATTCATTTGTGCCGAAAAATAACTGTGTATACCGTAAATGAACTCTTGCTTGTAGGAAGACACAGAGCATGGAGTTTAACTCCGATTCTACAGTGAAATTCAGAAAAGTGTTCTCATTCATGAAACACAGTCTGTTTTAACTCAAGAAGCATGCTCTTTTTTCTAGCTTCTGCAATACAGCAAGAAACATGAGCATGGCTAGAAAAAAAGAAAAGTGTTTCTGACTCAATCGGACCATACCTAGTTTAACTCTGCTTATGAAACTGATACAAACCACAGCATCTCTTACACAGACACTCTTTAGTTAATAGTGATAAACGCATTGGGTTTGTGAACTGTGTAAATTCATTTGAGCCGAAAATTCACTGCTTTTACCAAAAATGACCCCTTGCATGTAGGAAGACACAGAGCATTTGGTTTAACTCCATTTGTGAAGGGAAATTCATACCAGTGTTCTTATCCATGAAACACACTCTGTTTTAACGCAAACAGCATGCTCTTCTTTCCAGCGTCTGCAATACAGCAAGGAACATGAGCATATCCAGAAAAAATTAACTGTGTTTCCTACACATATGGACCATATCTAGTTCAACTCTGCTTATGAAAATGATACAAACCTCAGCATCTCTTACACAGACGCTCTTTAGTTAATAGTGATAAACGCTTTGGGTTTGGGAAATGTGTAAATTCATTAGAGCTGAAAATTCACTGCTTTTACCAAAAAGGAACTCTTTCTTGTAGGAAGACACAGAGCATTTGGTTTAACTCCATTTGTGAAGGGAAATTCACACCAGTGTTCTCATCCATAAAACACAGTTTGTTTTAACGCAAGAAGCATGCTCTTTTTTCCAGCATCTTCAATACAGCAAGAAACATGAGCATGGCCAGAAAAAAATTACTGTGTTTCTGACTCAAACGGACCATATGTAGCTCAACTCTGCTTATGAAACTGTTACAAACCACAGCATCTCTTACATAGATGCTCTTTAGTTAATAGTGAAAATCGTATTGGTTTCGTCAACTGTGTAAATTCATTTGAGCCGAAAAATAACTGGGTTTACCAGAAATGAACTCTTGCTTGTAGGACGACATAGAGCTTGGAGTTTAACTCCGATTCTAAATGGAAATTCAGAAGAGTGTTCTCATCCATGAAACACAGTCTGTTTTAACGCAAGAAGCATGCTCTTCTTTCCAGCATCTGCAATACAGCAGGAAACATGAGCATGGCCAGAAAAAAATTACTGTGTTTCTGACTCAAACGGACCATATGTAGTTCAACTCTGCTTATGAAACTGTTACAAACCACAGCATCTCTTACATAGATGCTCTTTAGTTAATAGTGAAAATCGTATTGGTTTCGTCAACTGTGTAAATTCATTTGAGCCGAAAAATAACTGGGTTTACCAGAAATGAACTCTTGCTTGTAGGACGACATAGAGCTTGGAGTTTAACTCCGATTCTAAATGGAAATTCAGAAGAGTGTTCTCATCCATGAAATACAGTCTGTTTTAACGCAAGAAGCATGCTCTTCTTTCCAGCACCTGCAATACAGCAGGAAACATGAGCATGGCCAGAAAAAAAGAACTGTTTTTCCTACTCATACGGACCATATCTAGTTCAATTCGGCTTATGAAACTGATACAAACCACATCATCTGTTACATAGATGCTCTTTAGTTAATAGTGAAAATCGTATTGATTTCGTGAACTGTGTAAATTCATTTGGCCGAAAAATAACTGTGTATACCGTAAATGAACTCTTGCTTGTAGGAAGACACAGAGCATGGAGTTTAACTCCGATTCTACAGTGAAATTCAGAAAAGTGTTCTCATTCATGAAACACAGTCTGTTTTAACTCAAGAAGCATGCTCTTTTTTCTAGCTTCTGCAATACAGCAAGAAACATGAGCATGGCTAGAAAAAAAGAAAAGTGTTTCTGACTCAATCGGACCATACCTAGTTTAACTCTGCTTATGAAACTGATACAAACCACAGCATCTCTTACACAGACGCTCTTTAGTTAATAGTGATAAACGCATTGGGTTTGTGAACTGTGTAAATTCATTTGAGCCGAAAATTCACTGCTTTTACCAAAAATGACCCCTTGCATGTAGGAAGACACAGAGCATTTGGTTTAACTCCATTTGTGAAGGGAAATTCATACCAGTGTTCTTATCCATGAAACACACTCTGTTTTAACGCAAACAGCATGCTCTTCTTTCCAGCGTCTGCAATACAGCAAGGAACATGAGCATGTCCAGAAAAAATTAACTGTGTTTCCTACACATATGGACCATATGTAGTTCAACTCTGCTTATGAAACTGATACAAACCAAATCATCTCTTACATAGATGCTCTTTAGTTAATAGTGAAAATCGTATTGGTTTCCTCAACTGTGTAAATTCATTTGAGCCGAAAAACAACTGGGTTTACCAAAAATGAACTCTTGCTTGTAGGACGACATAGAGCATGCAGTTTAACTCTGATTCTAAATGGAAATTCAGAAGAGTGATCTCATCCTTGAAACACAGTCTGTTTTAACGCAAGAAGCATGCTCTTCTTTCAAGCATCTACAATACAGCAAGAAACATGAGCATGGCCAGAAAAAAGAACTGTGTTTCCTACTCATACGGACCATATCTAGTTCAATTCTCCTTATGACACTGATACAAACCACAGCATCAATTACATAGATGCTCTTTAGTTAATAGTGAAAAACGTGTTGGGATTGTGAACAGTGTAAAAATCATATGAGCCGAAAATTCACTGCCTTTACCAGAAATGAACTCTTGCTTGCAGGAAGACACAGAGCATTTGTTTTAACTCCATTTCTAAAGGGAAATTCAGAAGAGTGTTCTCATCCATGAAACACAGTTTGTTTTCACACAAGAAGCATGCTCTTTTTTCCAGCATCTGCAATACAGCAAGAAACATGAGCATGTCCAGAAAAAATTAACTATGTTTCCTACTCATACGGACCTTATCTAGTTCAACTCTGCTTATGAAACTGATACAAACCACATCATCTCTTACATAGATGCTCTTTAGTTAATAGTGAAAATCGTATTGGTTTCGTCAACTGTGTAAATTCATTTGAGGCAAAAAACAACTGGGTTTAAAGGAAATGAGCTCTTGCTTGTAGGACGACATAGAGCTTGGAGTTTAACTCCAATTCTAAATGGAAATTCAGAAGAGTGATCTCATCCATGAAACACAGTCTGATTTAACGCAAGAAGCATGCTCTGCTTTCCAGCATCTGCAATAGAGCAAGAAACATGAGAATGACCAGAAAAAAAGAACTGTGTTTCCTACTCATACGGATCATATCTAATTCAATTCTGCTTATGAAACTGATACAAACCACAGCATCACTTACATAGACGCTCTTTAGTTAATAGTGAAAAACGTGTTGGGTTTGTGAACTGTGTAAATTCAAATGAGCCGAAAATTCACTGCCTTTACCAGAAATGAACTCTTGCTTGTAGGAAGCCACAGAGCATTTGGTTTAACTCAATTTCTGAAGAGAAATTCAGAAGCGTGTTCTCATCCATGAAACACATTTTGTTTTAATGCAAGAAGCATGCTCTTTTTTCCAGCATCTGCAATATAGCAAGAAACATGAGCATGGCCAGAAAAAAAGATCTGTGTTTCTGACTCAAACAGACCATATCTAGTTCAACTCTGCTTATGAAGCTGATACAAACACCAGCATCTCTTACATAGAAGCACTTTAGTTAATAGAGATAAACGCGTTGGGTTTGTGAACTGTGTAAATTCATTTGAGCTGTAAATTCACTGCTTTTACCAAAAATGAACTCTTGCTTGTAGGAAGACACAGAGCATTTGTTTTACCTCCATTTGTGAAGGGAAATTCAGACCAGTGTTCTCATCCATGAAACACACTCTATTTTAACGCAAAAGGCATGCTCTTCTTACCAGCGTCTGCAATACAGCAAGGAACATGAGCATGTCCAGAAAAAAATAACTGTGTTTCCTACTCATACGGACCATATCTAGTTCAACTCTGCTTATGAAACTGATACAAACCACATCATCTCTTACATAGATTCTCTTTAGTTAATAGTGAAAATTGTATTTTTTTCGTGAACTGTGTACATTCATTTGATCCGAAATATTACTGGGTTTACAGGAAATGAACTCTTGCATGTAGGAAGACACAGAGCATGGAGTTTAACTCCGATTTTATAGAGAAATTCAGAAAATTGTCCTCATCCATAAAACACAGTCTGTTTTAACACAAGAAGCATGCTCTTTTTTCCAGCTTCTGCAATGCAGCAAGAAACATGAGCATGGCTAGAAAAAAAGAACTGTGTTTCTGAGTCAATCGGACCATACCTCGTTTAACTCTGCTTATGAAACTGATACAAACTACAGCATCTCTTACACAGATGCTCTTTAGTTAATAGTGATAAACGCGTTGGGTTTGTGAACTGTGTAAATTCATTTGAGCCGAAAATTCACTGCTTTTACCAAAAATGAACTCTTGCTTGTAGGAAGACACAGAGCATTTGGTTTAACTCCATTTGTGAAGGGAAATTCAGACCAGTGTTCGCATCCATGAAAAACACTCTGTTTTAACGCAAATAGCATGCTCTTCTTTCCAGCATCTGCAATACAGCAAGGAACATGAGCATGTCAAGAAAAAATTAACTGTGTTTCCTACTCATACGGACCATATCTAGTTCAACTCTGCTTATGAAACTGACACAATCCACATCTACTCTTACATAGATGCTCTTTAGTTAATAGTGAAAATTGTATTGGTTTCGTGAATTGTGTAAATTTATTTGAGGCGAAAAACAACTGGGTTTACCAGAAATGAACTCTTGCTTGTAGGACGACATAGGGCATGGAGTTTAACTCGATTCTAAATGGAAATTCAGAAGAGTGATCTCATCCATGAAACACATTCTGTTTTAACGCAAGAAGCATGCTCCTCTCTCAAGCATCTGCAATACAGCAAGAAACATGAGCATGGCCAGAAAAAAAGAACTGTGTTTCCTACTCATACGGATCATATCTAGTTCAATTCTGCTTAGGAAACTGATACAAACAACAGCATCACTTACATAGATTCTCTTTAGTTAATATTGAAAAACGTGTTGGGTTTGTGAACTGTGTAAATTCATATGAGCAGAAAATTCACTGCCTTTACCAGAAATGAACTCTTGGTTGTAGGAAGACACAGAGCATTTGGTTTAACTCCAATTCTGAAGAGAAATTCAGAAGAGTGTTCTCATCCATAAAACACAGTTTGTTTTAACGCAAGAAGCATGCTCTTTTTTCCAGCTTCTGCAATACAGCTAGAAACATGAGCATGGCCAGAAAAAAATTACTGTGTTTCTGACTCAAACGGACCATATGTAGTTCAACTCTGCTTATGAAACTGTTACAAACCACAGCATCTCTTACATAGATGCTCTTTAGTTAATAGTGAAAATCGTATTGGTTTCGTCAACTGTGTAAATTCATTTGAGCCGAAAAATAACTGGGTTTACCAGAAATGAACTCTTGCTTGTAGGACGACATAGAGCTTGGAGTTTAACTCCGATTCTAAATGGAAATTCAGAAGAGTGTTCTCATCCATGAAATACAGTCTGTTTTAACGCAAGAAGCATGCTCTTCTTTCCAGCACCTGCAATACAGCAGGAAACATGAGCATGGCCAGAAAAAAAGAACTGTTTTTCCTACTCATACGGACCATATCTAGTTCAATTCGGCTTATGAAACTGATACAAACCACATCATCTGTTACATAGATGCTCTTTAGTTAATAGTGAAAATCGTATTGGTTTCGTGAACTGTGTAAATTCATTTGGCCGAAAAATAACTGTGTATACCGTAAATGAACTCTTGCTTGTAGGAAGACACAGAGCATGGAGTTTAACTCCGATTCTACAGTGAAATTCAGAAAAGTGTTCTCATTCATGAAACACAGTCTGTTTTAACTCAAGAAGCATGCTCTTTTTTCTAGCTTCTGCAATACAGCAAGAAACATGAGCATGGCTAGAAAAAAAGAAAAGTGTTTCTGACTCAATCGGACCATACCTAGTTTAACTCTGCTTATGAAACTGATACAAACCACAGCATCTCTTACACAGACGCTCTTTAGTTAATAGTGATAAACGCATTGGGTTTGTGAACTGTGTAAATTCATTTGAGCCGAAAATTCACTGCTTTTACCAAAAATGACCCCTTGCATGTAGGAAGACACAGAGCATTTGGTTTAACTCCATTTGTGAAGGGAAATTCATACCAGTGTTCTTATCCATGAAACACACTCTGTTTTAACGCAAACAGCATGCTCTTCTTTCCAGCGTCTGCAATACAGCAAGGAACATGAGCATGTCCAGAAAAAATTAACTGTGTTTCCTACACATATGGACCATATCTAGTTCAACTCTGCTTATGAAACTGATACAAACCAAATCATCTCTTACATAGATGCTCTTTAGTTAATAGTGAAAATCGTATTGGTTTCCTCAACTGTGTAAATTCATTTGAGCCGAAAAACAACTGGGTTTACCAAAAATGAACTCTTGCTTGTAGGACGACATAGAGCATGCAGTTTAACTCTGATTCTAAATGGAAATTCAGAAGAGTGATCTCATCCTTGAAACACAGTCTGTTTTAACGCAAGAAGCATGCTCTTCTTTCAAGCATCTACAATACAGCAAGAAACATGAGCATGGCCAGAAAAAAGAACTGTGTTTCCTACTCATACGGACCATATCTAGTTCAATTCTCCTTATGACACTGATACAAACCACAGCATCAATTACATAGATGCTCTTTAGTTAATAGTGAAAAACGTGTTGGGATTGTGAACAGTGTAAAAATCATATGAGCCGAAAATTCACTGCCTTTACCAGAAATGAACTCTTGCTTGCAGGAAGACACAGAGCATTTGTTTTAACTCCATTTCTAAAGGGAAATTCAGAAGAGTGTTCTCATCCATGAAACACAGTTTGTTTTCACACAAGAAGCATGCTCTTTTTTCCAGCATCTGCAATACAGCAAGAAACATGAGCATGTCCAGAAAAAATTAACTATGTTTCCTACTCATACGGACCTTATCTAGTTCAACTCTGCTTATGAAACTGATACAAACCACATCATCTCTTACATAGATGCTCTTTAGTTAATAGTGAAAATCGTATTGGTTTCGTCAACTGTGTAAATTCATTTGAGGCAAAAAACAACTGGGTTTAAAGGAAATGAGCTCTTGCTTGTAGGACGACATAGAGCTTGGAGTTTAACTCCAATTCTAAATGGAAATTCAGAAGAGTGATCTCATCCATGAAACACAGTCTGATTTAACGCAAGAAGCATGCTCTGCTTTCCAGCATCTGCAATAGAGCAAGAAACATGAGAATGACCAGAAAAAAAGAACTGTGTTTCCTACTCATACGGATCATATCTAATTCAATTCTGCTTATGAAACTGATACAAACCACAGCATCACTTACATAGACGCTCTTTAGTTAATAGTGAAAAACGTGTTGGGTTTGTGAACTGTGTAAATTCAAATGAGCCGAAAATTCACTGCCTTTACCAGAAATGAACTCTTGCTTGTAGGAAGCCACAGAGCATTTGGTTTAACTCAATTTCTGAAGAGAAATTCAGAAGCGTGTTCTCATCCATGAAACACATTTTGTTTTAATGCAAGAAGCATGCTCTTTTTTCCAGCATCTGCAATATAGCAAGAAACATGAGCATGACCAGAAAAAAAGATCTGTGTTTCTGACTCAAACGGACCATATCTAGTTCAACTCTGCTTATGAAGCTGATACAAACACCAGCATCTCTTACATAGAAGCACTTTAGTTAATAGAGATAAACGCGTTGGGTTTGTGAACTGTGTAAATTCATTTGAGCTGTAAATTCACTGCTTTTACCAAAAATGAACTCTTGCTTGTAGGAAGACACAGAGCATTTGTTTTACCTCCATTTGTGAAGGGAAATTCAGACCAGTGTTCTCATCCATGAAACACACTCTATTTTAACGCAAAAGGCATGCTCTTCTTACCAGCGTCTGCAATACAGCAAGGAACATGAGCATGTCCAGAAAAAAATAACTGTGTTTCCTACTCATACGGACCATATCTAGTTCAACTCTGCTTATGAAACTGATACAAACCACATCATCTCTTACATAGATTCTCTTTAGTTAATAGTGAAAATTGTATTTTTTTCGTGAACTGTGTACATTCATTTGATCCGAAATATTACTGGGTTTACAGGAAATGAACTCTTGCATGTAGGAAGACACAGAGCATGGAGTTTAACTCCGATTTTATAGAGAAATTCAGAAAATTGTCCTCATCCATAAAACACAGTCTGTTTTAACACAAGAAGCATGCTCTTTTTTCCAGCTTCTGCAATGCAGCAAGAAACATGAGCATGGCTAGAAAAAAAGAACTGTGTTTCTGAGTCAATCGGACCATACCTCGTTTAACTCTGCTTATGAAACTGATACAAACTACAGCATCTCTTACACAGATGCTCTTTAGTTAATAGTGATAAACGCGTTGGGTTTGTGAACTGTGTAAATTCATTTGAGCCGAAAATTCACTGCTTTTACCAAAAATGAACTCTTGCTTGTAGGAAGACACAGAGCATTTGGTTTAACTCCATTTGTGAAGGGAAATTCAGACCAGTGTTCGCATCCATGAAAAACACTCTGTTTTAACGCAAATAGCATGCTCTTCTTTCCAGCATCTGCAATACAGCAAGGAACATGAGCATGTCAAGAAAAAATTAACTGTGTTTCCTACTCATACGGACCATATCTAGTTCAACTCTGCTTATGAAACTGACACAATCCACATCAACTCTTACATAGATGCTCTTTAGTTAATAGTGAAAATTGTATTGGTTTCGTGAATTGTGTAAATTTATTTGAGGCGAAAAACAACTGGGTTTACCAGAAATGAACTCTTGCTTGTAGGACGACATAGGGCATGGAGTTTAACTCGATTCTAAATGGAAATTCAGAAGAGTGATCTCATCCATGAAACACATTCTGTTTTAACGCAAGAAGCATGCTCCTCTCTCAAGCATCTGCAATACAGCAAGAAACATGAGCATGGCCAGAAAAAAAGAACTGTGTTTCCTACTCATACGGATCATATCTAGTTCAATTCTGCTTAGGAAACTGATACAAACAACAGCATCACTTACATAGATTCTCTTTAGTTAATATTGAAAAACGTGTTGGGTTTGTGAACTGTGTAAATTCATATGAGCAGAAAATTCACTGCCTTTACCAGAAATGAACTCTTGGTTGTAGGAAGACACAGAGCATTTGGTTTAACTCCAATTCTGAAGAGAAATTCAGAAGAGTGTTCTCATCCATAAAACACAGTTTGTTTTAACGCAAGAAGCATGCTCTTTTTTCCAGCTTCTGCAATACAGCTAGAAACATGAGCATGGCCAGAAAAAAATTACTGTGTTTCTGACTCAAACGGACCATATGTAGTTCAACTCTGCTTATGAAACTGTTACAAACCACAGCATCTCTTACATAGATGCTCTTTAGTTAATAGTGAAAATCGTATTGGTTTCGTCAACTGTGTAAATTCATTTGAGCCGAAAAATAACTGGGTTTACCAGAAATGAACTCTTGCTTGTAGGACGACATAGAGCTTGGAGTTTAACTCCGATTCTAAATGGAAATTCAGAAGAGTGTTCTCATCCATGAAATACAGTCTGTTTTAACGCAAGAAGCATGCTCTTCTTTCCAGCACCTGCAATACAGCAGGAAACATGAGCATGGCCAGAAAAAAAGAACTGTTTTTCCTACTCATACGGACCATATCTAGTTCAATTCGGCTTATGAAACTGATACAAACCACATCATCTGTTACATAGATGCTCTTTAGTTAATAGTGAAAATCGTATTGGTTTCGTGAACTGTGTAAATTCATTTGGCCGAAAAATAACTGTGTATACCGTAAATGAACTCTTGCTTGTAGGAAGACACAGAGCATGGAGTTTAACTCCGATTCTACAGTGAAATTCAGAAAAGTGTTCTCATTCATGAAACACAGTCTGTTTTAACTCAAGAAGCATGCTCTTTTTTCTAGCTTCTGCAATACAGCAAGAAACATGAGCATGGCTAGAAAAAAAGAAAAGTGTTTCTGACTCAATCGGACCATACCTAGTTTAACTCTGCTTATGAAACTGATACAAACCACAGCATCTCTTACACAGACGCTCTTTAGTTAATAGTGATAAACGCATTGGGTTTGTGAACTGTGTAAATTCATTTGAGCCGAAAATTCACTGCTTTTACCAAAAATGACCCCTTGCATGTAGGAAGACACAGAGCATTTGGTTTAACTCCATTTGTGAAGGGAAATTCATACCAGTGTTCTTATCCATGAAACACACTCTGTTTTAACGCAAACAGCATGCTCTTCTTTCCAGCGTCTGCAATACAGCAAGGAACATGAGCATGTCCAGAAAAAATTAACTGTGTTTCCTACACATATGGACCATATCTAGTTCAACTCTGCTTATGAAACTGATACAAACCAAATCATCTCTTACATAGATGCTCTTTAGTTAATAGTGAAAATCGTATTGGTTTCCTCAACTGTGTAAATTCATTTGAGCCGAAAAACAACTGGGTTTACCAAAAATGAACTCTTGCTTGTAGGACGACATAGAGCATGCAGTTTAACTCTGATTCTAAATGGAAATTCAGAAGAGTGATCTCATCCTTGAAACACAGTCTGTTTTAACGCAAGAAGCATGCTCTTCTTTCAAGCATCTACAATACAGCAAGAAACATGAGCATGGCCAGAAAAAAGAACTGTGTTTCCTACTCATACGGACCATATCTAGTTCAATTCTCCTTATGACACTGATACAAACCACAGCATCAATTACATAGATGCTCTTTAGTTAATAGTGAAAAACGTGTTGGGATTGTGAACAGTGTAAAAATCATATGAGCCGAAAATTCACTGCCTTTACCAGAAATGAACTCTTGCTTGCAGGAAGACACAGAGCATTTGTTTTAACTCCATTTCTAAAGGGAAATTCAGAAGAGTGTTCTCATCCATGAAACACAGTTTGTTTTCACACAAGAAGCATGCTCTTTTTTCCAGCATCTGCAATACAGCAAGAAACATGAGCATGTCCAGAAAAAATTAACTATGTTTCCTACTCATACGGACCTTATCTAGTTCAACTCTGCTTATGAAACTGATACAAACCACATCATCTCTTACATAGATGCTCTTTAGTTAATAGTGAAAATCGTATTGGTTTCGTCAACTGTGTAAATTCATTTGAGGCAAAAAACAACTGGGTTTAAAGGAAATGAGCTCTTGCTTGTAGGACGACATAGAGCTTGGAGTTTAACTCCAATTCTAAATGGAAATTCAGAAGAGTGATCTCATCCATGAAACACAGTCTGATTTAACGCAAGAAGCATGCTCTGCTTTCCAGCATCTGCAATAGAGCAAGAAACATGAGAATGACCAGAAAAAAAGAACTGTGTTTCCTACTCATACGGATCATATCTAATTCAATTCTGCTTATGAAACTGATACAAACCACAGCATCACTTACATAGACGCTCTTTAGTTAATAGTGAAAAACGTGTTGGGTTTGTGAACTGTGTAAATTCAAATGAGCCGAAAATTCACTGCCTTTACCAGAAATGAACTCTTGCTTGTAGGAAGCCACAGAGCATTTGGTTTAACTCAATTTCTGAAGAGAAATTCAGAAGCGTGTTCTCATCCATGAAACACATTTTGTTTTAATGCAAGAAGCATGCTCTTTTTTCCAGCATCTGCAATATAGCAAGAAACATGAGCATGACCAGAAAAAAAGATCTGTGTTTCTGACTCAAACGGACCATATCTAGTTCAACTCTGCTTATGAAGCTGATACAAACACCAGCATCTCTTACATAGAAGCACTTTAGTTAATAGAGATAAACGCGTTGGGTTTGTGAACTGTGTAAATTCATTTGAGCTGTAAATTCACTGCTTTTACCAAAAATGAACTCTTGCTTGTAGGAAGACACAGAGCATTTGTTTTACCTCCATTTGTGAAGGGAAATTCAGACCAGTGTTCTCATCCATGAAACACACTCTATTTTAACGCAAAAGGCATGCTCTTCTTACCAGCGTCTGCAATACAGCAAGGAACATGAGCATGTCCAGAAAAAAATAACTGTGTTTCCTACTCATACGGACCATATCTAGTTCAACTCTGCTTATGAAACTGATACAAACCACATCATCTCTTACATAGATTCTCTTTAGTTAATAGTGAAAATTGTATTTTTTTCGTGAACTGTGTACATTCATTTGATCCGAAATATTACTGGGTTTACAGGAAATGAACTCTTGCATGTAGGAAGACACAGAGCATGGAGTTTAACTCCGATTTTATAGAGAAATTCAGAAAATTGTCCTCATCCATAAAACACAGTCTGTTTTAACACAAGAAGCATGCTCTTTTTTCCAGCTTCTGCAATGCAGCAAGAAACATGAGCATGGCTAGAAAAAAAGAACTGTGTTTCTGAGTCAATCGGACCATACCTCGTTTAACTCTGCTTATGAAACTGATACAAACTACAGCATCTCTTACACAGATGCTCTTTAGTTAATAGTGATAAACGCGTTGGGTTTGTGAACTGTGTAAATTCATTTGAGCCGAAAATTCACTGCTTTTACCAAAAATGAACTCTTGCTTGTAGGAAGACACAGAGCATTTGGTTTAACTCCATTTGTGAAGGGAAATTCAGACCAGTGTTCGCATCCATGAAAAACACTCTGTTTTAACGCAAATAGCATGCTCTTCTTTCCAGCATCTGCAATACAGCAAGGAACATGAGCATGTCAAGAAAAAATTAACTGTGTTTCCTACTCATACGGACCATATCTAGTTCAACTCTGCTTATGAAACTGACACAATCCACATCAACTCTTACATAGATGCTCTTTAGTTAATAGTGAAAATTGTATTGGTTTCGTGAATTGTGTAAATTTATTTGAGGCGAAAAACAACTGGGTTTACCAGAAATGAACTCTTGCTTGTAGGACGACATAGGGCATGGAGTTTAACTCGATTCTAAATGGAAATTCAGAAGAGTGATCTCATCCATGAAACACATTCTGTTTTAACGCAAGAAGCATGCTCCTCTCTCAAGCATCTACAATACAGCAAGAAACATGAGCATGGCCAGAAAAAAAGAACTGTGTTTCCTACTCATACGGATCATATCTAGTTCAATTCTGCTTAGGAAACTGATACAAACAACAGCATCACTTACATAGATTCTCTTTAGTTAATATTGAAAAACGTGTTGGGTTTGTGAACTGTGTAAATTCATATGAGCAGAAAATTCACTGCCTTTACCAGAAATGAACTCTTGGTTGTAGGAAGACACAGAGCATTTGGTTTAACTCCAATTCTGAAGAGAAATTCAGAAGAGTGTTCTCATCCATAAAACACAGTTTGTTTTAACGCAAGAAGCATGCTCTTTTTTCCAGCTTCTGCAATACAGCTAGAAACATGAGCATGGCCAGAAAAAAATTACTGTGTTTCTGACTCAAACGGACCATATGTAGTTCAACTCTGCTTATGAAACTGTTACAAACCACAGCATCTCTTACATAGATGCTCTTTAGTTAATAGTGAAAATCGTATTGGTTTCGTCAACTGTGTAAATTCATTTGAGCCGAAAAATAACTGGGTTTACCAGAAATGAACTCTTGCTTGTAGGACGACATAGAGCTTGGAGTTTAACTCCGATTCTAAATGGAAATTCAGAAGAGTGTTCTCATCCATGAAATACAGTCTGTTTTAACGCAAGAAGCATGCTCTTCTTTCCAGCACCTGCAATACAGCAGGAAACATGAGCATGGCCAGAAAAAAAGAACTGTTTTTCCTACTCATACGGACCATATCTAGTTCAATTCGGCTTATGAAACTGATACAAACCACATCATCTGTTACATAGATGCTCTTTAGTTAATAGTGAAAATCGTATTGGTTTCGTGAACTGTGTAAATTCATTTGGCCGAAAAATAACTGTGTATACCGTAAATGAACTCTTGCTTGTAGGAAGACACAGAGCATGGAGTTTAACTCCGATTCTACAGTGAAATTCAGAAAAGTGTTCTCATTCATGAAACACAGTCTGTTTTAACGCAAAAACCATGCTCTTTTTTCCAGCTTCTCCATTACAGCAAGAAACATGAGCATGGCCAGAAAAAAAGAACTGTGTTTCCTACTCATATGGACCATATCTAGTTCAACACTGCTTATGAAACTGATACAAACCACAGCATCTCTTACATAGATGCTCTTTAGTTAATAGTGAAAATCGTATTGGTTTCGTCAACTGTGTAAATTCATTTGAGCCGAAAAATAACTGGGTTTACCAGAAATGAACTCTTGCTTGTAGGACGACATAGAGCTTGGAGTTTAACTCCGATTCTAAATGGAAATTCAGAAGAGTGTTCTCATCCATGAAATACAGTCTGCTTTAACGCAAGAAGCATGCTCTTCTTTCCAGCATCTGCAATACAGCAGGAAACATGAGCATGGCCAGAAAAAAAGAACTGTTTTTCCTACTCATACGGACCATATCTAGTTCAATTCTGCTTATGAAACTGATACAAACCACATCATCTGTTACGTAGATGCTCTTTAGTTAATAGTGAAAATTGTATTGGTTTCGTGAACTGTGTAAATTCATTTGAGCCGAAAAATAACTGTGTTTACGGGAAATGAACTCTTGCTTGTAGGGAGACACAGAGCATGGAGTTTAACTCCGATCTATAGTGAAATACAGAAAAGTGTTCTCATCCATGAAACACAGTCTGTTTTAACTCAAGAAGCATTCTCTTTTTTTCCAGCTTCTGCAATACAGGAAGAAACATGAGCATGGCTAGAAAAAAAGAACAGTGTTTCTGACTCAATGGGACCATACCTAGTTTAACTCTGCTTATGAAACTGATACAAACCACAGCATCTCTTACAGAGACGCTCTTTAGTTAATAGTGATAAACGCGTTGGGTTTGTGAACTGTGTAAATTCATTTGAGCCGAAAATTCACTGCTTTTACCAAAAATGAACTCTTGCTTGTAGGAAGACACAGAGCATTTGGTTTAACTCCATTTGTGAAGGGAAATTCATACCAGTGTTCTCATCCATGAAACACACTCTGTTTTAACTCAAATATCATGCTCTTCTTTCCAGCGTCTGCAATACAGCAAGGAACATGAGCATGTAAAGAAAAAATTAACTGTGTTTCCTACTCATACGGACCATATCTAGTTCAACTCTGCTTATGAAACTGACACAAACCACATCATCTCTTACATAGATGCTCTTTAGTTAATAGTGAAAATCGTATTGGTTTCGTGAACTGTGTAAATTCATTTGAGCCGAAAAATAACTGGGTTTACAGGAAATGAATTCTTGCTTGTAGGAAGATACAGAGCCTTTGGTTTAACGCACTTTATGAAGGGAAATTCAGACCTGTGTTCTCATCCATGAAACACACTCTATTTTAACGCAAGATGCATGCTCTTCTTTCCAGCTTTGCAAGATAGCAATTAACATGAGCATGCCCAGAAAAAAAGAACTGTCTCTCCTACTCATATGGACCATATCTAGTTCAACACTGCTTAGGAAACTGCTGCAAACCACATCATCTCTTACATAGATGCTCTTTAGTTAATAGTGAAAATCCTGTTGTTTTCGTGTACTGTATAAATTCATTTGAGGCAAAAAATAACTGGGTTTACCGGAAATGAACTCTTGCTTGTAGGAAGACACAGAGTATGGCGTTAAACTCTGATTCTAAAGGGAAATTCAGAGGACTTTTCTCATCAAAGAAACACAGTCTGTTTTAATGCAAAAAGCATGCTCTTCTTTACAGCATCTGCAATAAAGGAAGAAAAATGAGCATGGCCAGAAAAAGAGAACTGTGTTTCCTACTCATACGGACCATATCTAGTTCAACTGTGCTTATGAAATTGATACACACAACATCATCTCTTACAAAGATGCTCTTTAGTTAATAGTGAAAATCGTATTGGTTTCGTGAACTGTGTAAATTCATTTGAGCCGAAAAATAACTGGGTTTACTGGAAATGAACTCTTGCTTGTAGGAAGACACAGATACTTTGGTTAAACTCAGTTTCTGAAGGGAAATTCCGACCAGTGTTCTCATCCATGAAACACACTCCATTTTAAGGGAAGAAGCATGCTCTTCTTTTCAGAGTCTGCAATACAGCAAGGAATGTAGATGTATCCTGCTTGTTAAATAAGTAACACAGAGCCAGTTGCTGAGTTAAAAAACGAGGTCAGAGCCAAAGCAGAAAACCTTACCCTTCACTGCTTCTGTGGTTCCTCCTCTCCACAAGAGACCTACTTCTGTGTGTCCTGTCTATTTAAAGGCTTTCTGTTCTCCTCCCTCATTGGTTGTAACCCAGCCACATGACCTCCTCATCACTGCATGTTTGTACAGACCTCCAGGTTCTCTATGTTTGGTATTGAAATTAAAGGCGTGTGTCTGCTATGCTGGCTATGTCCTTGAACACACAGAGATCCGCCTAGCTCTGCCTCCCAATTGCTGGGATTAAGGGCGTGCCCCACTACTGCTCGGCTTCTGCTCTGGCTTGCTCTGACCTCAAGGCAACTTTATTGACATACAAATAAAATCACATTTCAATACAAATAAAATATCACTATATTTCTCCTTTTCTATTTTAATAAAAAGAAAAAAAGGAAAAAGTTATAACTAATATAAGAAAAACTATATACAAAAGTACAATAACTATATATACCATATATACAAACAATAAATACCTAAACAATGTCTAGTCCATTTGTAATTGACAAATTCAGAGAAAATAATTCCATTATCTATCCTATTTTGGTAAGTCCAGAATGTACCTGATTTACTTTTTATCCTAACTTATAGCTAACGGAACTGTCTTATAACATCTTTCAAATTTATACACTTACAGCTCTTAGTGAGTTTTTCTGAAATCCTTAACAAAGATAATTATAACTATAACTAACTGATCTTCAACTCCCTCAGAGACCCAAGAAGGAAATAATACTACCTAATAAAAAATAAAAACAAGAAGTGCATGCAAGCAGCTTCAAAAAAAAAATGTGAGTTGACAGAAACAGCCAGCTGCCTGGACATTCACCTGAGGTTTCTCCACAGTGTTGGGGCATCATCTTCAGCCTACAGGCTTAGCGTATCTGACAGACTCTTTTGTGAACTAAGATGTATACAAGGTCAACAGTTTGACCTCACATTTGGTGAGAGCAGTCCATGTACCAGAAACACCTGAATTCCATTAGTGTCATGTCATGGTTCAGGATTTTAAATTCTGGAAATTATTGATGTCATTTCAATTAAGCTGTCCATTTTTCTTGGCTGTGTATATGTGGCTTCATCTTGGCATCCTGTTCTTCTCCACATCTCTCTATTAAACGCCAGTCTACTATTGAGAGAGGTGAGCTTAGTTATTCCTCAAGAATAACTGTTTCATTTGCTGTTCCATTGCATATCAGAAGCCATTGGCCCACTCCCTGTTCAGCTGCCTTCGAAGAAAAGGGTACGGTACCTTTTACAGATTGCAAAGGTCACTCACTTCAGGGATGGTGCCATATTGTCCTGGCTTCAGAAGATGCCTTTTGTTAAAGCCACAACCACACTTGTTTTGGCAAGAATTGGTAGTCCTTGGTTTCATGTCCTGTCTGTCCTGTTTGTCAGCAGTTGATTCAAGGATACTTTGTTGTCCAGTGGCTGACTTTTGCAACAATGAAAGTTAGTTCCATATGCAGTTTCTTCAATGCCCATATTTTCTCTGAAGTAGATTGGTACTGCCAGGAGCCGTCATGTCTCATAGTCATAGCAAAAAAGAAAAATTCTTAAGTTATTAAAACATTTTAAATGCCATATTCTGTAGATCTCTGAAGGGTTTGAAGATGACCTGTCTATCTAAAATATATCTGTTTGATCTTGACTACACACCTAATATGACTACAAGTTCAATTGTAATGTCTAACCACTAATTTTCATTTCTATATATCCTAATAGTTGGTAATACTAACATTCAAGGATTAGCAAATTGCAATTACATTGTTAAATGAATGGTATAAATACAATATCTCGAACAAGATTAGAAATACGTATATGGTATATTCTAACAATCTCAATCTCAATAATAATAATTTGTATACAATATAAAACAATCCAATTGAATGTAAAGTATTTAAAACTAGTAATTGTCTTTTTCTTTTTTTCTTCTTTTTTTTAAAAAAAAAAAACAAGCACCTTTTGCCTAGCCCTTTACCTAACCCTTAACAACAACTTGTAACCAACCCTCCTAAACAATGAAAACTATCCCAGACCCAATACCCATAAAAAGACCAAAAAACCACCCACCCCACACCACCCCTTTGGGAATGTGGGTGTCAAATTCTTAAAATTGCTTCCTGCTGGGTATGGGCGAAGTTATCTTTATTCTGAAAAGAAAAATTTTGGGTTAATTGACAAATTCTAGGAAAGATAACCATATTCTTTGTTATCCATAATGCCAAAGTTCAGGGTTTATCTCAAGTCCTTATTCAAGCAGTCTTTGAAACTGGATCATCTCAGCTAGCCATCTCAGAATTGCTCTAAGCACTTTGTAGTCCAAAGCTGATCTGTAGATGATGTTTGTCAGCTTAGTGATATTATTTTCCACGTGGAATTGTCGTTGTGGGGCCCCATCTTCTTCCTGGAGATTTCATTTGATGTTAGGCCTGGCCGTGATTTCCTGCAGAAAACTGAAAAGAGACTCGAACACAAAGACATGTATAGGCAGCTAATCGAAGCCTTTTCGCTAAATTAATTAGTACTCATATGACCATTATTATCTCAACAAAGTTTAAAATATATATATATATATCTTGTGAATTCTGATATAAAATTCATACTTTAAGAAAAGTTTAAAGAATCAGAATAGAGTCAAAGAATTGAGATTAGTAATAGAATAGTCCCTTAATTTGTTTTTTCTCCTGTCCCATGTCAGAAGATGGCTCTTTCTTCTGGTATGATACAGGGAGTTTTCATTTTCTTTTTAACAACATGCTTGAGTTTAAAGGAGGAGAGAGCCATTCTCCAACTCCAAAATCAGCTTGAAGCTTTAATTGAACTGGGACTACAAGAAGACTAAGAGTATTAATTTCTTAGAGAAGAGCAGAAACAAACATTTAGAAAGATTTATGAAATTTTGTAGATGATATACCAATAGGCCATTTTACTCTTTTTCCTGGGACAGATGATTTGTCCTTTTTCTTCAGTTGTCTCATTTGTCCAGTGTTCTTCAGATTCCTTAGCTTTCATTCTCCTAAAAGACAAAAACAAAAACCCTTCCCCAAGACTAATTTTGGGGAGGTCCCCTTTTGGCAAGTTACATCTGATTAAATGAAAAGGCATGTATTAATGGTATAAGTGAGTTTAAACTGGATGGTCATGTTGGTTGATGAACTATCACCTCTTCTAATTAAGAGGTCTCTCTTGTTCAAATCGAACCTGTATCAGTTTTGATGGTACCCACAGCTTATCTTCTCCTGCAGAAACAAAAGCAAAACCTCGTCCCCAACGTAACACATGTCCTGGTTTCCATTCTGAGGTCAGCACATCCTGGAAGTATATAGGCTGATTTAATTCTGTTGTTTTTTCTATTAACCAATGTCTCTCTGCAGCTGTTGTTCCTTTCTCATTAGCATTGAGAAAATTCAAAGTTAATAGAGCATTGTGCAGTCTATTTCTGGGGGTTTTTGTTACCCCTTTTTGTTTATTTATCATGTCCTTTAGAGTTCTGTTGGATCTTTCTATAACTGTTTGGCCTGTAGGATTATGTGGTATACCTGTGATATGCTTTATATTATAATAAGCAAAAAACTGTTTCATTTTAATAGAGACATATGCTGGAGCATTGTCAGTTTTAATTTGTGCAGGTATACCCATGATGGCCATAACTTCTAGCAAATGAGTGATTACAGAATCAGCTTTTTCAGAACTCAAAGCAGTTGCCCATTGAAATCCTGAATAAGTATCGATAGTATGGTGTACATATTTCAATTTTCCAAATTCTGCAAAGTGAAACACATCCATCTGCCAGATTTCATTCCTCTGAGTACCCTTTGGGTTACATCCTGCTGGTAATGGTGTCTGATTGTAGAAGGAACAAGTAGGACATTTCTTTACAATTTCCTTGGCTTGTTGCCAGGTTATGGAAAAATCCTTTTTTAAACCTTTACTATTGACATGATGTTTCTTATGAAATTCTGAGGCCTCCAGCACATTTCCTATCAATAATTTATCAATCTCATCATTACCTTGTGCTAGAGGGCCTGGCAGACCAGTATGAGATCGGATGTGAGTTATAAATAAAGGATGACTCCTTTCCCTGATTGTATCTTGTAATTGAATAAATAGTGAAGTTAATTCTGAAGCATCAGGGATAAATTCTGCAGTCTCAATATGTAATACCACTCTTTCAGCATACTGAGAGTCAGTAACTATATTGAGAGGTTCTGAAAAATCCATTAATACCAACAGAATAGCATACAATTCTGATTTTTGAACTGAATTATAAGGACTTTGAACCATTTTACTTAAATTTTCTGATTTGTAACCTGCCTTTCCTTGCTTGTTGGCATCGGTATAAAATGTCCGAACTCCAGATATGGGTTTTTCACGTACAATTCGAGGCAAGATCCAATCAGCTCTCTTTAAAAGATCAATTCTATTGCTTTTAGGATATTTGCTGTTAATTTCTCCTAAAAAATTACTGCAAGCTCTTTGCCAAGGTTCACTTTCTGTCCATAATTTTTCAATGTCCTCTTTAGTTAAAGGTACAACAATTTCTGCTGGGTCTATTCCTGCTAATTGATGAAGTCTCAATTTTCCTTTCAAAATTAAGTCAGAGATTTTTTCCACTTAAGTTTTTAATTTTTTATTTGGTTTATTTGGTAAAAATATCCATTCTAATATAATATCTTCTCTCTGCATTAATATTCCTGTAGGAGAATGCCTAGAAGGTAAAATAACCAAAATGCAATCCAGCTTTGGATCAATACGATCTACATGTCCTTCATGTACTTTTTTTTCTACCAAGGCCAATTCTTTCTCAGCTTCAGGTGATAATTCTCTTGGACTATTTAAGTCCTTGTCACCTTCTAAGGTTTTGAACAAATTATTCAGTTCATCATTTTTTACCCCAACAATAGTTCGTAGATGAGAAATGTCCCCAAATAATCTTTGAAAGTCATTAAGAGTCTGTAGGCGATCTCTCCTAATTTGTACCTTTTGAGGTCTAATTTTTTGTAGCTCTATTTTATATCCTAAATAATTAATAGAATCTCCTCTTTGTATCTTTTCAGGGGCAATTTGTAATCCCCAGCCAGGCAATATTTTCTTTACTTCTTCAAACATTCTTTCTAAAGTATCTGCACTTGAGTCAGCTAGTAAAATATCATCCATATAATGATAAATTATAGATTTAGGAAATTTTTTACGTATCACTTCCAAGGGCTGTTGTACAAAATATTGGCACAGGGTTGGACTATTCAACATTCCCTGTGGGAGGACTCTCCATTGAAATCTTCTAACCGGTTGAGAATTATTGTAAGTAGGCACCATGAAAGCAAATCTTTCTCTCTCTTTTTCTTGTAGGGGTATTGAAAAGAAAGAGTCTTTTAAATCAATAACTATGAGAGGCCATCCTTTAGGTAACAGAGTAGGCAAAGGAATTCCAGATTGTAGAGAGCCCATTGGCTGAATTACTTTGTTAATTGCTCTAAGGTCTGTTACCATTCTCCATTTACCAGATTTCTTTTTAATAACAAATACAGGAGAATTCCATGGGCTAGTAGATTCTTCAATATGCTGAGCATTTAACTGTTCTTCTACCAGCTCTTCTAAAGCCTGGAGTTTCTCTGTTGTTAAAGGCCATTGATGAACCCATACAGGCTTGTCTGTTAACCATTTTAAAGGTAGAGCTGTTGGTGCCTTTGGAAGATCATCAGTTTTTCTGCCCTGTTCTTCTATAATATGGATGACTGGTGACCACTCATTAGAATAATAACTTCTAATATTTCTCTCAGAAACATGTGCTAGTTTATTATTTATTTCTGAGGTTGGAGGGATGTTAATCTGAGTATTCCATTGTTGTAACAGGTCTTGACCCCACAGGTTCATGGCTATGTTAGCCCCACATGGTTTTAATCTGCCTCTCTGTCCTTCTGGGCCTATACATTCGAGCCATCTTGCACTCTGTTTAACTTGAGATAATGTTCCAATTCCTAACAGTTGAACATTTACCTCCTGAAGAGGCCAAGATGGATGCCAAAATTCTGGTGCAATTATGGTAACATCAGCACCTGTGTCTACCAGACCAGACAACAAAACACCATTTATTTTTATTGTTAATTGGGGTCTTTGATCATTTATATAAGTTTGCCAAAAAATTTTCTTTATGGTCTCTCCTGAATTTTCTGTTCTCTCTGTCTCAGTTGTTCCATTACTCTGAGTAGCCTGGTTTATTCCAATAGGCATTTGGTCATTTAACTGCTCTGAATAGGGGCCTCCTCTACGATTGCAGGAAAAGTCTGAACTGGATTCACTGTAGGGGTCTGCCTGAGGCCCCTCTGGGAGTTTCCCAAAGACTGAGGCAAAGTATTACCTTGTCTGTCCCTTGTTGATCTACATTCATTGGTCCAATGTCTTCCCTTACCACACCTTCTACATACTCCTGAAGGAAGGGGCATTCTGTTGCCATTGTTCCTTGAAGAAACATTGTTTCTAGAAGTGCCCTGTTTACAGTCCCTTTTCAAATGTCCTTGCTTTCCACATCCAAAACATCTAACATTCCTCAAACCTCTTGAAATTGCTTCTCCTACCCACATATTATCATGATCATGAGCCTCAACATTAACCGTGTCTCTAATCCAATCTTCCAAGGTTGCAGATCTCGCCTTTAACGGCCTGATTATTCTCTTGCATGCTTCATTTGCATTCTCAAAAGCCAAAGATTCAATTATTATCTGGCTAGCTTCTGAATTTGGGACCATTCTCTTTACTGCTGAAGTCAATCTTTGTAAGAAATCTGTGAAAGATTCTTTTGGGCCCTGTATAACCTTTGTAAATGACTCAGTTTTTTTCCCTGGTTCCTCAACTCTGTCCCATGCATTCATGGCTGCCATTCGACATAGAATTAGAGTTTGCATATCATATAAACATTGTGTTTGTACTGCAGCATATTGGCCTTCTCCAACAAGCTGATCCTGGAAGATTTGTATACCTCTATCACTACATTGTTTTGCTATGGTTTTAGCTTCCTGTTTGAACCACATTTGCCACTGGAGCTGCTGTCTGGGTTCTAGAACCGCCTGTGCCAGCTCCCGCCAGTCCTGTGGTATAATTCTATTATAAGTCGACCAGGAGTTTAACATTTGTTTTACATATGGAGAATGCATGCCATAAGATACTATTGCCTCCTTAAACCTTCGTAAGTCTAACATTTCAACTGGAGTCCAAATATTTTGCGTAGTCATTTGACCAGGCTGCTGTTGTATGGTTACCGGATAAATTAAGGGTGATTGTGTAAAAACAGGCTTTCTTTCTGTAACCTTATAATCCAATCCTGAAACAACTTCACTGTTAATTTCTTCTGTCTGAATCTGAATTTCTCTATAATTCATTTTAACAGGTTTAAAAAGTTTTTCTAAAATTTTCATCCTGGCACTTAAATTGACTGTCTTTTTAAAGTGTAAAATATGGATAAGAAGAATAACAATGTACATAATTCGATCAACATTAATCTTCTCATATAGTTGTTCCATTACCATACTGCCTAAAATTTCAAACAAAGCCCAATTTTCTTCCAATGTACACATCAAACCCATTTTTTTTTAAATGTGGAAAAAAATCTCTTTTAAATAGTTTCCTTTAAAATATCTGATATAAATGACTTACCAATTCTGCACAGAACAGTAGAAATCCGAGGGAATTTCCAAACAGCTACCTAGCGTCCGAGGTGGGAATCCAGAGAGAGAGAGAGAAAGAGAGAAAGCATAGCCACGTTCTGGCTAAAATCTTGAATCCAGCCGCTTCAATGTTCAGGTCTGAGCGGAGTCGAGCCTGGGCTCTGGCTTCCTTAAGCTCCGACCGACCACATGCGCTGGCATTTCAGCCAAAAGCAGCCTATCTGCAGTTGTGTGTAGCTACTGCAATCAGCGGTAGCTCCCGCAGGCCTGAGTTGTTTGTAGCACTGGCTTTTTAAGCAAGTAACTCCAGCTGGGGCGCCTGAGTCCTAAGCTGAGCTAGGCCTGGGTTAGACCAGGGCTAAGCCAGAGCTAGGGAGGCAGGCCCGCCCAGGCGGGAAGCCGGACCCACTGCCAAGGCAAGCGGTTTTAAATGAATTCGCCCCACGTTGGGCGCCAATTGTAGATGTATCCTGCTTGTTAAATAAGAAACACAGAGCCAGTTGCAGAGTTAAAAACCACGAGGTCAGAGCCAAAGCAGAAAACCTTACCCTTCACTGCTTCTGCGGTTCCTCCTCTCCGCAAGAGACCTACTTCTGTGTGTCCTGTCTATTTAAAGACTTTCTGTTCTCCTCCCTCATTGGTTGTAACCCAGCCACATGACCTCCTCATCACTGCCTGTTTGTACAGACCTCCAGGTCTTCTATGGTTGGTATTGAAATTAAAGGCGTGTGTCTGCTATGCTGGCTATGTCCTTGAACACACAGAGATCCGCCTAGCTCTGCCTCCCAAGTGCTGGGATTAAGAGCGTGCCCCACTACTGCTCGGCTTCTGCTCTGGCTTGCTCTGACCTCAAGGCAACTTTATTGACATACAAATAAAATCACATTTCAATACAAATATAATATCACTATAAAGGAACATGAGCATGCCAAGAAAAAAAATAACTGTGTTTCCTACTCATATGGACCATATCTAGTTCAACTCTGCTTATGAAACTGATACAAACCACAGCATCTCTTACATAGACGCTCATTAGTTTATAGTGATAAACGCGTTGGGTTTGTGAACTGTGTAAATTCATTTGAGCCGAAAATTCACTGCTTTTACCAAAAATGAACTCTCGCTTGTAGGAAGACACAGAGCATTTGGTTTAACTCCATTTCTGAAGGGAAATTCAGACCAGTGTTCTCATCCATGAAACACACTCTGTTTTAACGCAAATTGCATGCTCTTCTTTCAAGCATCTGCAATAGAGCAAGGAACATGAGCATGTCCAGAAAAAAATAACTGTGTTTCCTACTCATACAGACCCTATCTAGTTCAACTCTGCTTATGAAACTGCTACAAACCACATCATCTCTCACATAGATGCTCTTTAGTTAATAGTGAAAATCCTATTGGTTTTGTGAACTGTGTAAATTCATTTGAGCCGAAAAACAACTGGGTTTACAAGAAATGAACTCTTGCTTGTAGAAAGACATAGAGCATGGAGTTTAACTCTGATTCTAAAGGGAAATTCAGAAGAGTGATCTCATCCATGAAACACAGTCTGTTTTAACGCAAGAAGCATGCTCTTCTTTCAAGCATCTGCAATAGAGCAAGAAACATGAGCATGGCCAGAAAAAAATAACGGTGTGTCCTACTCATACAGACCATATCTAGTTCAATTCTGCTTATGAAACTGATACAAACTACAGCATCAATTATATAGATGATCTTTAGTTAATAGTGAAAAACGTGTTGGGTTTGTGAACAGTGTAAAATCATATGAGCCGAAAATTCACTGCGTTTACCAGAAATGAACTCTTGCTTGTAGGAAGACACAGAGCATTTGTTTTAACTCCATTTCTAAAGGGAAATTCAGAAGAGTGTTCTCATCCATAAAACACAGTATGTTTTAACGCAAGAAGCATGCTCTTTTTTCCAGCTTCTGCAATACAGCAAGAAACACGAGCATGGCTAGAAAAAAAGAACTGTGTTTCTGACTCAAACGGACCATATCTAGTTCAACTCTGCTCATGCAACTGATACAAACCACAGCATCTCTTACATAGACGCTCTTTAGTTAATAGAGATAAACGCGTTGGGTTTGTGAACTGTGTTAATTCATTCGAGCCAAAAATTCACTGCTTTTACCAAAAATGAACTCTTGCTTGTAGGAAGACACAGAGCATTTGGTTTAACTCCATTTGTGAAGGGAAATTCAGACCAGTGTTCTCATCCTTGAAACACACTCTGTTTTAACGCAAATAGCATGCTCTTCTTTACAGTGTCTGCAATACAGCAAGGAACATGAGCATGTCCAGAATAAAATAACTGTGTTTCCTACTCATAAGGACCATATCTAGTTCAATACTGATTATGAAACTGATACAAACCACATCATCTCTTACATAGATGCTCTTTAGTTAATACTGAAAATCGTATTGGTTTCGTGAACTGTATAAATTCATTTGAGCCGTAAAATAACTGGGTTTACAGGAAATGAACTCTAGCTTGTAGGAAGACACAGAGAATGGTGTTAAACTCCGATTCAAAAGGGAAATTCAGAAGACTGTTCTCATCAAAGAAACACAGTCTGTTTTAATGCAAGAAGCATGCTCTTCTTTCCAGCATCTGCAATACAGCAAGAAACATGAGCATGGCCAGAAAAAAATAACTGTGTTTCCTACTCATACGGACCATATCTAGCTCAACTGTGCTTATGAAATTGATACACACCACATCATCTCTTACATAGATTCTCTTTAGTTAATAGTGAAAATCTTATTGTTTCTTGAACTGTGTAAATTCTTTTGAGGCGAAAAATAACTGGGTTTACTAGAAATGAACTCTTGCTTGTAGTACGACATAGAGCATGGAGTTTAACTCCGATTATAAATGGAAATTCAGAAGAGTGATATCATCCATGAAACACAGTCTGTTTTAACGCAAGAAGCATGCTCTTCTTTCCAGCATCTGCAATACAGCAAGAAACATGAGAATGTCCAGAAAAAAAGAACTGTGTTTCCTACTCATACAGACCATATCTAGTTCAACACTGCTTATGAATCTGATACAAACCACATCATCTCTTACATAGATGCTCTTTAGTTAATAGTGCAAATCGTATTGGTTTCGTGAACTGTGTAAATTCATTTGAGCCGAAAAATACCTGTGTTTACAGGAAATGAAGTCTTGCTTGTAGGAAGACACAGAGCCTTTGGTTTAACTCACTTTCTGAAGGAAAATTCAGACCTGTGTTCTCATCCATGAAACACACTCTGTTTTAACGCAAGATGCATGCTCTTCTTTCCAGCTTTGCAATACAGCAATTAACATGAGCATGCCCAGAAAAAAAGAACTGTCTCTCCTACTCATATGGACCATATCTAGTTCAACTCTGCTTATGAAACTGCTAAAAACCACATCATCTCTTACATAGATGCTCTTTAGTTAATAGTTAAAATCGTGTTGGTTTATGAACTGTATAAATTCATTTGAGGCGAAAAATAACAGGGTTTACCAGAAATAAACTCTTGCTTGTAGGAAGACCCAGGGCATGGCGTTAAACTCCGATTCTAAAGGGAATTTCAGAAGACTGTTCTCATCAAAGAAACACAGTCTGTTTTAATGCAAGAAGCATGCTCTTCTTTCCAACATCTGCAATACAGCAAGAAACATGAGCATGGCCAGAAAAGGAGAACTGTGTTTCCTACTCATACGGATCATATCTAGTTCCACTCTGCTTATGCAACTGATACAAACCACAGCATCTCTTACATAGACGCTCTTTAGTTAATAGAGATAAACGCGTTGGGTTTGTGAACTGTGTAAATTCCTTTGAGTCGAAAATTCACTGCTTTTACCAAAAATGAACTCTTGCTTGTAGGAAGACACAGAGCATTTGGTTAAACTCAGTTTCTGAAGGGAAATTCAGACCAGTGTTCTCATCCATGAAACACACTCTGATTTAACCGAAGAAGCATGCTCTTCTTTCCAGCGTCTGCTATACTGTAAGGAACATGAGAATGTCCAGAACAAAAGAACTTTGTTTTCCTACTCATACGGACCATATCTAGTTCAATACTGATTATGAAACTGATACAAACCACATCATCTCTTACATAGATGCTCTTTAGTTAATACTGAAAATCGTATTGGTTTCGTGAACTGTGTAAATTCATTTGAGCCGAAAAATACCTGGGTTTACAGGAAATGAACTCTTGCTTGTAGGAAGACACAGATCCTTTGGTTTAACTCAGTTTCTGAAGGGAAATTCAGACCAGTGTTCTCATCCATGAAACACACTCCGTTTTATCGGAAGAAGCATGCTCTTCTTTCCAGAGTCTGCTATATAGCAAGGAACATGAGCATGCCCAGAAAAAAAGAACTGTGTTTCCTACTCATTCGGACCATATCTAGTTCCACTCTGCTTATGAAACTGATACAAACCCCATCATCTCTTACATAGTTGCTCTTTAGTTAATAGTGTAAATAGTGTTGGTTTCATGAACTGTGTAAATTCATTTGAGCCGAAAAATAACTGGGTTTACCGGAAATGAACTCTTGCTTGTAGGACGTCACAGAGCATAGATTTTAACTCCATTTCTGAAGGGAAATTCAGAAGAGTGTTCTCATCCATGAAAGACACTCCGTTTTAACGGAAGAAGCAGGCTCTTCTTTCCAGCGTCTGCTATACAGCAAGGAACATGAGAATGTCCAGACAAAAAGAACTGTGTTTCCTACTCATATGGACCATATCTAGTTCAATATTGTTTATGAACCTGATACAAACCACAGCATCTCTTACATAGATGCACTTTAGTTAATAGAGATAAACACCTTGGGTTTGTGAACTGTGTAAATTCATTTGAGCCGAAAAACAACTGGGTTTACCAGAAATGAACTCCTGCTTGTAGGAAGACACAGAGCCTTTGGTTTAACTCACTTTCTGAAGGGAAATTCAGACCTGTGTTCTCATCCATGAAACACACACTGTTTTAACACAAGATGCATGCTCTTCTTTCCAGCTTTGCAATACAGCAATTAACATGAGCATGCCCAGAAAAAAAGAACTGTCTCTCCTACTCATAAGGATCATAACTAGTTCAATTCTCCTTATGAAACTGATACAAACCACAGCATCACATACATAGATGCTCTTTAGTTAATAGTGAAAACCGTGTTGGGTTTGTGAACTGTGTAAATTCATTTGAGCCAAAAAATAACTGGGTATACGGGAAATGAAATCTTGCTAGTAGGAAGACACAGAGCCTGGAGTTTAACTCTGATTCTATAGGGAAATTCAGAAAAGTGTTCTCATGCATAAAACACAGTCTGTTTTATCGCAAGAAGCATGCTCTTTTTTCCAGCTTCTGCAATACTGCAAGAAACATGAGCATGGCTAGAAAAAAAGAACTGTGTTTCTGACTCAGTCGGACCATACCTAGTTTAACTCTGCTTATGAAACTGATACAAACCACAGCATCTCTTACATAGAAGCTCTTTTGTTAATAGTGATAAACGTGTTGGGTTTCAGAACTGTGTAAATTCATTTGAGCCGAAAATTCACTGCTTTTACCAAAAATGAACTCTCGCTTGTAGGAAGACACAGAGCATTTGGTTTAACTCCATTTCTGAAGGGAAATTCAGACCAGTGTTCTCATCCATGAAACACACTCTGTTTTAACGCAAATTGCATGCTCTCCTTTCGAGCGTCTGCAATACAGCAAGGAACATGAGCAAGTCCAGAATAAAATAACTGTGTTTCCTACTCATATGGACCATGCCTAGTTCAACTCTACTTATTAAACTTATACAAACCACATCATCTCTTACATAGATGCTCTTTAGTTATTAGTGAAAATCGTATTGGTTTCGTGAACTGTGTAAATTCATTTGAGCCGAAAAACAACTGGGTTTACCAGAAATGAACTCTTGCTTGTAGGACGACATAGAGCATGGAGTTTAACTCTGATTCTAAATGAAAATTCAGAAGAGTGTTCTCATCCATGAAACACAGTCTGTTTTAACGCAAGAAGCATGCTCTTTTTTCCACCGTCTGCTATACAGCAAGGAACATGAGAATGTCCAGAAAAAAAGAACTGTGTTTCCTACTCATACGGACCATATCTAGTTACACTCTGCTTATGAAACTGATACAAACCCCATCATCTCTTACATAGATGCTCTTTAGTTAATAGTGAAAATCGTGTTGGTTTCGTGAACTGTGTTATTTCATTTGAGCCGAAAAATAACTGGGTTTACCAGAAATGAACTCTTGCTTGTAGGACGACATAGAGAATGGAGTTTAACTCAGATTCTAAATGGAAATTCAGAAGAGTGATCTCATCCATGAAACACAGTCTGTTTTAACGCAAGAAGCATGCTCTACTTTCCAGCATCTGCAATACAGCAAGAAACATGAGCATGGCCAGAAAAAAAGAACTGTGCTTCCTACTCATACGGATCATATCTACTTCAATTCTGCTTAGGAAACTTATACAAACCACGCATCACTTACAAAGATTCTCTTTAGTAAATAATGAAAAACGTGTTGGGTTTGTGAACTGTGTAAATTCATTTGAGCCGAAAAATACCTGGGTTTACGGGAAATGAACTCTTGATTATATGAAGACACAGAGCATGGAGTTTAACTCTGATTCTAAATGGAAATTCAGAAGACTGTTCTCATCCATGAAACACAGTCTGTTTTAACGCAAGTAGCATGCTCTTCTTTCCAGCATCTGCAATACAGCAAGAAACATGAGCATGGCCAGAAAAAAAGAACTGTGTTTCCTACTCATAGGGACCATATCTAGTTCAACTGTGCTTATGAAATTGATACAAACCAGATCATCCCTTACACAGATGCTCATTAGTTAATAGTGAAAATCGTATTGGTTTCGTGAACTGTGTAAATTCATTTGAGCCAAAAAATAACTGGATATACTGGAAATGAACTCTTGCTTGTAGGAAGACACAGATCCTTTGGTTTAACTCAGTTTCTGAAGGGAAATTCAGACCAGTGTTCTCATCCATTAAACACACTCCGATATAACGGAAGAAGCATGCTCTTCTTTCCAGCATCTGCTATACAGTAAGGAACATGAGAATGTCCAGAAAAAAAGAACTTTGTTTTCCTACTCATTCGGACCATATCTAGTTCAATACTGGTTATGAAACTGATACAAACCACATGATCTCTTACATAGATGCTCTTTAGTTAATAGTGAAAATCGTATTGGTTTCCTGAACTGTGTAAATTCATTTCAGCCGAAAAATACCTGGGTTTACAGGAAATGAACTCTTGCTTGTAGGAAGACACGGATCCTTTGGTTTAACTCAGTTTTGAAGGGAAATTCAGACCAGTGTTCTCATCCATGAAAGACACTCCGTTTTATCAGAAGAAGCATGTTCTTCTTTCCAGCGTCTGCAATAGAGCAAGGAACTTGAGCATGTCCAGAAAAAAAGAATTGTGTTTCGTACTCATACGGACCATATCTAGTTCCACTCTGCTTATGAAACTGACACAAACCCCATCATCTCTTACATAGGTGTTCTTTAGTTAATAGTGTAAATCGTGTTGGTTTCGTGAACTGTGTAAATTCATTTGAGCCGAAAAATAACTGGGTTTAACGGAAATGAACTCTTGCTTGGAGGAAAAAAAAAGAGCATTTGGTTTAACTAAATTTCTGAAGGGATATTCAGAAGACTGTTCTCATCCATGAAACACAGTTTGTTTTAACGCAAGTAGCATGCTCTTTTTTCCAGCATCTCTAATACAGCAAGAAACATGAGCGTGTCCCGAAAAACAGAACTGTGTTTCTGACTCAAACGGACAATATCTAGTTCAACTCTGCTTATGCAACTGATACAAACCACAGCATCTCTTACATAGACGCTCTTTAGTTAATAGAGATAAACGCGTTGGGTTTGTCAACTGTGTAAATTCCTTTGAGCCGAAAATTCACTGCTTTTACCAAAAATGAACTCTTGCTTGTAGGAAGACACAGAGCATTTGGTTTAACTCCATTTGTGAAGGGAAATTCAGACCAGTGTTCTCATCCATGAAACACACTCTGTTTTAACGAAAATAGCATGCTCTTCTTTCCAGCATCTGCAATACAGCAAGGAACATGAGCATGTCCAGAATAAAATAACTGTGTTTCCTACTCATACGGACCATATCTAGTTCAACTCTGCTTATTAAACTGATACAAACCACATCATCTCTTACATAGATGTTCTTTAGTTAATAATGAAAATCATATTGGTTTCGTGAACTATGTAAATTCATTTGAGCCGAAAAACAACTGGGTTCACCAGAAATGAACTCTTGCTTGTAGGACGACATAGAGCATGGAGTTTATCTCTGATTCTAAATGGAAATTCAGAAGAGTGTTATCATCTATGAAACACAGTCTGTTTTAACGCAAGTAGCATGCTCTTCTTTCCAGCATCTGCAATACAGCAAGAAACATGAGCATGGCCAGAAAAAAAGAACTGTGTTTCCTACTCATAGGGACCATATCTAGTTCAACACTGCTTATGAATCTGATACAAACCACATCATCTCTTACATAGCTGCTCTTTAGTTAATAGTGAAAATCGTATTGGTTTCGTGAACTGTGTAAATTCATTTGAGCCGAAAAATACCTGTGTTTACAGGAAGTCTTGCTTGTAGGAAGACACAGAGCCTTTGGTTTAACTCACTTTCTGAAGGAAAATTCAGATCTGTGTTCTCATCCATGAAACACACTCTGTTTTAACGCAAGATGCATGCTCTTCTTTCCAGCTTTGCAATACAGCAATTAACATGAGCATGCCCATAAATAAAGAACTGTCTCTCCTACTCATATGGACCATACCCAGTTCAACTCTGCTTATGAAACTGCTAAAAACCACATCATCTCTTACATAGATGCTCTTTAGTTAATAGTTAAAATCGTGTTGGTTTCATGAACTGTATAAATTCATTTGAGGCGAAAAATAACTGGGTTTACCAGAAATAAACTCTTGCTTGTAGGAAGACCCAGGGCATGGCGTTAAACTCCGATTCTAAAGGGAATTTCAGAAGACTGTTCTCATCAAAGAAACACAGTCTGTTTTAATGCAAGAAGCATGCTCTTCTTTGCAGCATCTGCAATACAGCAAGAAACATGAGCATGGCCAGAAAAAAAGAACTGTGTTTCCTACTCATACGGATCATATCTAGTTCCACTCTGCTTATGTAACTGATACAAACCCCATCTTCTCTTACATAGTTGCTCTTTAGTTAATATTGTAAATAGTGTTGGTTTCATGAACTGTGTAAATTCATTTGAGCCGAAAAATAACTGGGTTTACCGGAAATGAACTCTTGCTTGTAGGACGTCACAGAACATGGATTTTAACTCCATTTCTGAAGGGAAATTCAGAAGAGTGTTCTCATCCATGAAAGACACTCCGATTTAACGGAAGAAGCAGGCTCTTCTTTCTAGCGTCTGCTATACAGCAAGGAACATGAGAATGTCCAGAAAAAAAGAACTATGTTTCCTACTCATATGGACCATATCTAGTTCAATACTGTTTATGAACCTGATACGAACCACATCATCTCTTACATAGATGCTCTTTAGTTAATAGTGAAATTCGTATTGTTTTCATGAACTGTGTAAATTCATTTGAACCGAAAAATAACTGGGTTTACAGGAAATGAACTCTTGCTTGTAGGAAGACACAGATCCTTTGGTTTAACTTAGTTTCTGAAGGGAAATTCAGACCAGTGTTTTCATCCATGAAACCCACTCCGTTTTATCAGAAGAAGCATGTTCTTCTTTCCAGCGTCTGCAATAGAGCAAGGAACTTGAGCATGTCTAGAAAAAAAGAACTGTGTTTCGAAATCATACGGACCATATCTAGTTCCACTCTGCTTATGAAACTGATACAAACACCATCATCTCTTACATAGATGCTCTTTAGTTAATAGTGTAAATCGTGTTGGTTTTGTGAACTGTGTAAATTCATTTGAGCCGAAAAATAACTGGGTTTAACGGAAATGAACTCTTGCTTGTAGGAAAAAAAAGAGCATTTGGTTTAACTAAATTTCTGAAGGGAAATTCAGAAGAGTGTTCTCATCCATGAAACACAGTTTGTTTTAAAGCAAGTAGCATGCTCTTTTTTCCAGCATTTCTAATACAGCAAGAAACATGAGCATGGCAAGAAAAAAAGAACTGTGTTTCTGACTCAAATCGGACCCAACGTAGTTTAACTCAGCTTATGAAACTGATACAAACCACATCATCTCTTACATAGACGCTCTTTTGTTAATAGTGATAAACGCATTGGGTTTGTGAACTGTGTAAATTCATTTGAGACGAAATTCCCTGCTTTTACCAAAAATGAACTCTTGCTTGTGGGAAGACATAGAGCATTTGGTTTAACTCCACTTCTGAAGGGAAATTCAGACCAGTGTTCTCATCCATGAAACACACTCTGTTTTAACGCAAATAGCATGCTCTTCTTTCCAGCGCCTGCAATACAGCAAGGAACATGAGCATGTCCAGAATAAAATAACTGTGTTTCCTACTCAAACGGACCATATCTAGTTCAACTCTGCTTATTAAACTGATACAAACCACATCATCTCTTATATAGATGCTCTTTAGTTAATAGTGAAAATCGTATTGGTTTTGTGAACTGTGTAAATTCATTTGAGCCGAAAAACAACTGGGTTTACCAGAAGTGAACTCTTGCTTGAAGGACGACATAGAGCATGGAGTTTAACTCTGATTCTAAATGGAAATTCAGAAGAGTGTTCTCATCCATGAAACACAGTCTGTTTTAACGCAAGAAGCATGCTCTTCTTTCCAGCATCTGCAATACAGCAAGAAACATGAGTATGGCCAGAAAAAAAGAACTGTGTTTCCTACTCATAAGGACCATATGTAGTTCAACTGTGCTTATGAAATTCATACAAACCACATCATCTCTTACACAGATGCTCTTTAGTTAATAGTGAAAATCGTATTGGTTTCGTGAACTGTGTAAATTCATTTGAGCCAAAAAATAACTGGATTTACAGGAAATGAACTCTTGCTTGTAGGAAGACACAGATCCTTTTTTTTTAACTCAGTTTCTGAAGGGAAATTCAGACAAGTGTTCTCATCCATGAAACACACTCCGTTTTATCGGAAGAAGCATGCTCTTCTTTCCAGCGTCTGCAATATAGCAAGGAACATGAGCATGCCCAGAAAAAAAGAACAGTGTTTCTGACTCAAACAGACCATATCTCGTTCAACTCTGTTTATGAAACTGATACAAACCAGATCATCTCTTACATAGATGCTCTTTAGTTAATAGTGAAATTCGTATTGGTTTCATGAACTGTGTAAATTCATTTGAGCAGAAATTCAGTGCTTTTACCAAAAATGAACTCTTGCTTGTAGGAAGACACAGAGCATTTGGTTTAACTCCACTTCTGAAGGGAAATTCAGACCAGTGTTCTCATCCATGAAACACAGTTTGTTTTAACGCAAGAAGCATGCTCTTTTTTCCAGCATCTGCAATACAGCAAGAAACATGAGCATGCCCAGAAAAAAAGAACTGTGTTTCCTACTCATACGGACCATATCTACTTCCACTCTGCTTATGAAACTGATACAAACCCCATCATCTCTTACATAGATGCTCTTTAGTTAATAGTGTAAATCGTGTTGGTTTTGTGAACTGTGTAAATTCATTTGAGCCGAAAAATAACTGTGTTTACCGGAAATGAACTCTTGCTTGTAGGACGTCACAGAGCATGGATTTTAACTCCATTTATGAAGGGAAATTCAGAAGAGTGTTCTCATCCATGAAAGACACTCCGTTTTAACGTAAGAAGCAGGCTCTTCTTTCCAGCGTCTGCTATACAGCAAGGAACATGAGAATGTCCAGACAAAAAGAACTGTGTTTCCTACTCATATGGACCATATCTAGTTCAATATTGTTTATGAACCTGATAGAAACCACATCATCTCTTACATAGATGCTCTTTAGTTAATAGTGAAATTCGTATTGGTTTCATGAACTGTGTAAATTCATTTGAGCAGAAATTCAGTGCTTTTACCAAAAATGAACTCTTGCTTGTAGGAAGACACAGAGCATTTGGTTTAACTCCACTTCTGAAGGGAAATTCAGACCAGTGTTTTCATCCATGAAACACAGTTTGTTTTAACGCAAGAAGCATGCTCTTTTTTCCAGCATCTGCAATACAGCAAGAAACATGAGCATGGCCAGAATAAAAGAACTGTGTTTCTGACTCAAACGGACCATATCTAGTTCAACTCTGCTTATGAAACTGATACAAACCACAGCATCTCTTACATAGATGCACTTTAGTTAATAGAGATAAACACGTTGGGCTTGTGAACTGTGTAAATTCATTTGAGCCGAAAAACAACTGGGTTTACCAGAAATGAACTCCTGCTTGTAGGAAGACACAGAGCCTTTGGTTTAACTCACTTTCTGAAGGGAAATTCAGACCTGTGTTCTCATCCATGAAACACACACTGTTTTAACGCAAGGTGCATGCTCTTCTTTCCAGCTTTGCAATACAGCAATTAACATGAGCATGCCCAGAAAAAAAGAACTGTGTTTCCTACTCATATGGACCATGTCTAGTTCAACTCTGCTTATTAAACTGATACAAACCACATCATCTCTTACATAGATGCTCTTTAGTTATTAGTGAAAATCGTATTGGTTTCGTGAACTGTGTAAATTCATTTTAGCCGAAAAACAACTGGGTTTACCAGAAATGAACTCTTGCTTGTAGGACGACATAGAGCATGAGGTTTAACTCTGATTATAATTGAAAATTTAGAAGAGTGTTCTCATCCATGAAACACAGTCTGTTTTAATGCAAGAAGCATGCTTTTTTTCCACCGTCTGCTATACAGCAAGGAACATGAGAATGTCCAGAAAAAAAGAACTGTTTTCCTACTCATACAGACCATATCTGGTTTCACTCTGCTTATGAAATTGATACAAACCCCATCATCTCTTACACAGATGCTCTTTTGTTAATAGTGAAAATCGTATTGGTTTCGTGAACTGTGTAAATTCATTTGAGCCGAAAAATACCTGGGTTTACAGGAAATGAACTCTTACTAGTAGGAAGACACAGATCCTTTGGTTTAACTCGGTTTCTGAAGGGAAATTCAGACCAGTGTTCTCATCCATGAAACACACTCCGTTTTATCAGAAGAAGCATGCTCTTCTTTCCAGAGTCTGCAATATAGCAAGGAACATGAGCATGCCCAGAAAAAAAGAACTGTGTTTCCTACTCATTCGGACCATATCTAGTTCCACTCTGCTTATGAAACTGATACAAACCCCATCATCTCTTACATAGTTGCTCTTTAGTTAATAGTGTAAATAGTGTTGGTTTCATGAACTGTGTAAATTCATTTGAGCCGAAAAATAACTGGGTTTACCGGAAATGAACTCTTGCTTGTAGGACGTCACAGAGCATAGATTTTAACTCCATTTCTGAAGGGAAATTCAGAAGAGTGTTCTCATCCATGAAAGACACTCTGTTTTAACGGAAGAAGCAGGCTCTTCTTTCCAGCGTCTGCTATACAGCAAGGAACATGAGAATGTCCAGACAAAAAGAACTGTGTTTCCTACTCATATGGACCATATCTAGTTCAATATTGTTTATGAACCTGATACAAACCACATCATCTCTTACATAGATGCTCTTTAGTTATTAGTGAAAATCGTATTGGTTTCGTGAACTGTGTAAATTCATTTTAGCCGAAAAACAACTGGGTTTACCAGAAATGAACTCTTGCTTGTAGGACGACATAGAGCATGAGGTTTAACTCTGATTATAATTGAAAATTTAGAAGAGTGTTCTCATCCATGAAACACAGTCTGTTTTAATGCAAGAAGCATGCTTTTTTTCCACCGTCTGCTATACAGCAAGGTACATGAGAATGTCCAGAAAAAAAGAACTGTTTTCCTACTCATACAGACCATATCTGGTTTCACTCTGCTTATGAAATTGATACAAACCCCATCATCTCTTACACAGATGCTCTTTTGTTAATAGTGAAAATCGTATTGGTTTCGTGAACTGTGTAAATTCATTTGAGCCGAAAAATACCTGGGTTTACAGGAAATGAACTCTTGCTTGTAGGAAGACACAGATCCTTTGGTTTAACTCGGTTTCTGAAGGGAAATTCAGACCAGTGTTCTCATCCATGAAACACACTCCGTTTTATCAGAAGAAGCATGCTCTTCTTTCCAGAGTCTGCAATATAGCAAGGAACATGAGCATGCCCAGAAAAAAAGAACTGTGTTTCCTACTCATTCGGACCATATCTAGTTCCACTCTGCTTATGAAACTGATACTAACCCCATCATCTCTTACATAGATGCTCTTTAGTTAATAGTGTAAATAGTGTTGGTTTCATGAACTGTGTAAATTCATTTGAGGCGAAAAATAACTGGGTTTACCAGAAATAAACTCTTGCTTGTAGGAAGACCCAGGGCATGGCGTTAAACTCCGATTCTAAAGGGAATTTCAGAAGACTGTTCTCATCAAAGAAACACAGTCTGTTTTAATGCAAGAAGCATGCTCTTCTTTGCAGCATCTGCAATACAGCAAGAAACATGAGCATGGCCAGAAAAAAAGAACTGTGTTTCCTACTCATACGGATCATATCTAGTTCCACTCTGCTTATGTAACTGATACAAACCCCATCTTCTCTTACATAGTTGCTCTTTAGTTAATATTGTAAATAGTGTTGGTTTCATGAACTGTGTAAATTCATTTGAGCCGAAAAATAACTGGGTTTACCGGAAATGAACTCTTGCTTGTAGGACGTCACAGAACATGGATTTTAACTCCATTTCTGAAGGGAAATTCAGAAGAGTGTTCTCATCCATGAAAGACACTCCGATTTAACGGAAGAAGCAGGCTCTTCTTTCTAGCGTCTGCTATACAGCAAGGAACATGAGAATGTCCAGAAAAAAAGAACTATGTTTCCTACTCATATGGACCATATCTAGTTCAATACTGTTTATGAACCTGATACGAACCACATCATCTCTTACATAGATGCTCTTTAGTTAATAGTGAAATTCGTATTGTTTTCATGAACTGTGTAAATTCATTTGAACCGAAAAATAACTGGGTTTACAGGAAATGAACTCTTGCTTGTAGGAAGACACAGATCCTTTGGTTTAACTTAGTTTCTGAAGGGAAATTCAGACCAGTGTTTTCATCCATGAAACCCACTCCGTTTTATCAGAAGAAGCATGTTCTTCTTTCCAGCGTCTGCAATAGAGCAAGGAACTTGAGCATGTCTAGAAAAAAAGAACTGTGTTTCGAAATCATACGGACCATATCTAGTTCCACTCTGCTTATGAAACTGATACAAACACCATCATCTCTTACATAGATGCTCTTTAGTTAATAGTGTAAATCGTGTTGGTTTTGTGAACTGTGTAAATTCATTTGAGCCGAAAAATAACTGGGTTTAACGGAAATGAACTCTTGCTTGTAGGAAAAAAAAGAGCATTTGGTTTAACTAAATTTCTGAAGGGAAATTCAGAAGAGTGTTCTCATCCATGAAACACAGTTTGTTTTAAAGCAAGTAGCATGCTCTTTTTTCCAGCATTTCTAATACAGCAAGAAACATGAGCATGGCAAGAAAAAAAGAACTGTGTTTCTGACTCAAATCGGACCCAACGTAGTTTAACTCAGCTTATGAAACTGATACAAACCACATCATCTCTTACATAGACGCTCTTTTGTTAATAGTGATAAACGCATTGGGTTTGTGAACTGTGTAAATTCATTTGAGACGAAATTCCCTGCTTTTACCAAAAATGAACTCTTGCTTGTGGGAAGACATAGAGCATTTGGTTTAACTCCACTTCTGAAGGGAAATTCAGACCAGTGTTCTCATCCATGAAACACACTCTGTTTTAACGCAAATAGCATGCTCTTCTTTCCAGCGCCTGCAATACAGCAAGGAACATGAGCATGTCCAGAATAAAATAACTGTGTTTCCTACTCAAACGGACCATATCTAGTTCAACTCTGCTTATTAAACTGATACAAACCACATCATCTCTTATATAGATGCTCTTTAGTTAATAGTGAAAATCGTATTGGTTTTGTGAACTGTGTAAATTCATTTGAGCCGAAAAACAACTGGGTTTACCAGAAGTGAACTCTTGCTTGAAGGACGACATAGAGCATGGAGTTTAACTCTGATTCTAAATGGAAATTCAGAAGAGTGTTCTCATCCATGAAACACAGTCTGTTTTAACGCAAGAAGCATGCTCTTCTTTCCAGCATCTGCAATACAGCAAGAAACATGAGTATGGCCAGAAAAAAAGAACTGTGTTTCCTACTCATAAGGACCATATGTAGTTCAACTGTGCTTATGAAATTCATACAAACCACATCATCTCTTACACAGATGCTCTTTAGTTAATAGTGAAAATCGTATTGGTTTCGTGAACTGTGTAAATTCATTTGAGCCAAAAAATAACTGGATTTACAGGAAATGAACTCTTGCTTGTAGGAAGACACAGATCCTTTTTTTTTAACTCAGTTTCTGAAGGGAAATTCAGACAAGTGTTCTCATCCATGAAACACACTCCGTTTTATCGGAAGAAGCATGCTCTTCTTTCCAGCGTCTGCAATATAGCAAGGAACATGAGCATGCCCAGAAAAAAAGAACAGTGTTTCTGACTCAAACAGACCATATCTCGTTCAACTCTGTTTATGAAACTGATACAAACCAGATCATCTCTTACATAGATGCTCTTTAGTTAATAGTGAAATTCGTATTGGTTTCATGAACTGTGTAAATTCATTTGAGCAGAAATTCAGTGCTTTTACCAAAAATGAACTCTTGCTTGTAGGAAGACACAGAGCATTTGGTTTAACTCCACTTCTGAAGGGAAATTCAGACCAGTGTTCTCATCCATGAAACACAGTTTGTTTTAACGCAAGAAGCATGCTCTTTTTTCCAGCATCTGCAATACAGCAAGAAACATGAGCATGCCCAGAAAAAAAGAACTGTGTTTCCTACTCATACGGACCATATCTACTTCCACTCTGCTTATGAAACTGATACAAACCCCATCATCTCTTACATAGATGCTCTTTAGTTAATAGTGTAAATCGTGTTGGTTTTGTGAACTGTGTAAATTCATTTGAGCCGAAAAATAACTGTGTTTACCGGAAATGAACTCTTGCTTGTAGGACGTCACAGAGCATGGATTTTAACTCCATTTATGAAGGGAAATTCAGAAGAGTGTTCTCATCCATGAAAGACACTCCGTTTTAACGTAAGAAGCAGGCTCTTCTTTCCAGCGTCTGCTATACAGCAAGGAACATGAGAATGTCCAGACAAAAAGAACTGTGTTTCCTACTCATATGGACCATATCTAGTTCAATATTGTTTATGAACCTGATAGAAACCACATCATCTCTTACATAGATGCTCTTTAGTTAATAGTGAAATTCGTATTGGTTTCATGAACTGTGTAAATTCATTTGAGCAGAAATTCAGTGCTTTTACCAAAAATGAACTCTTGCTTGTAGGAAGACACAGAGCATTTGGTTTAACTCCACTTCTGAAGGGAAATTCAGACCAGTGTTTTCATCCATGAAACACAGTTTGTTTTAACGCAAGAAGCATGCTCTTTTTTCCAGCATCTGCAATACAGCAAGAAACATGAGCATGGCCAGAATAAAAGAACTGTGTTTCTGACTCAAACGGACCATATCTAGTTCAACTCTGCTTATGAAACTGATACAAACCACAGCATCTCTTACATAGATGCACTTTAGTTAATAGAGATAAACACGTTGGGCTTGTGAACTGTGTAAATTCATTTGAGCCGAAAAACAACTGGGTTTACCAGAAATGAACTCCTGCTTGTAGGAAGACACAGAGCCTTTGGTTTAACTCACTTTCTGAAGGGAAATTCAGACCTGTGTTCTCATCCATGAAACACACACTGTTTTAACGCAAGGTGCATGCTCTTCTTTCCAGCTTTGCAATACAGCAATTAACATGAGCATGCCCAGAAAAAAAGAACTGTGTTTCCTACTCATATGGACCATGTCTAGTTCAACTCTGCTTATTAAACTGATACAAACCACATCATCTCTTACATAGATGCTCTTTAGTTATTAGTGAAAATCGTATTGGTTTCGTGAACTGTGTAAATTCATTTTAGCCGAAAAACAACTGGGTTTACCAGAAATGAACTCTTGCTTGTAGGACGACATAGAGCATGAGGTTTAACTCTGATTATAATTGAAAATTTAGAAGAGTGTTCTCATCCATGAAACACAGTCTGTTTTAATGCAAGAAGCATGCTTTTTTTCCACCGTCTGCTATACAGCAAGGAACATGAGAATGTCCAGAAAAAAAGAACTGTTTTCCTACTCATACAGACCATATCTGGTTTCACTCTGCTTATGAAATTGATACAAACCCCATCATCTCTTACACAGATGCTCTTTTGTTAATAGTGAAAATCGTATTGGTTTCGTGAACTGTGTAAATTCATTTGAGCCGAAAAATACCTGGGTTTACAGGAAATGAACTCTTACTAGTAGGAAGACACAGATCCTTTGGTTTAACTCGGTTTCTGAAGGGAAATTCAGACCAGTGTTCTCATCCATGAAACACACTCCGTTTTATCAGAAGAAGCATGCTCTTCTTTCCAGAGTCTGCAATATAGCAAGGAACATGAGCATGCCCAGAAAAAAAGAACTGTGTTTCCTACTCATTCGGACCATATCTAGTTCCACTCTGCTTATGAAACTGATACAAACCCCATCATCTCTTACATAGTTGCTCTTTAGTTAATAGTGTAAATAGTGTTGGTTTCATGAACTGTGTAAATTCATTTGAGCCGAAAAATAACTGGGTTTACCGGAAATGAACTCTTGCTTGTAGGACGTCACAGAGCATAGATTTTAACTCCATTTCTGAAGGGAAATTCAGAAGAGTGTTCTCATCCATGAAAGACACTCTGTTTTAACGGAAGAAGCAGGCTCTTCTTTCCAGCGTCTGCTATACAGCAAGGAACATGAGAATGTCCAGACAAAAAGAACTGTGTTTCCTACTCATATGGACCATATCTAGTTCAATATTGTTTATGAACCTGATACAAACCACATCATCTCTTACATAGATGCTCTTTAGTTATTAGTGAAAATCGTATTGGTTTCGTGAACTGTGTAAATTCATTTTAGCCGAAAAACAACTGGGTTTACCAGAAATGAACTCTTGCTTGTAGGACGACATAGAGCATGAGGTTTAACTCTGATTATAATTGAAAATTTAGAAGAGTGTTCTCATCCATGAAACACAGTCTGTTTTAATGCAAGAAGCATGCTTTTTTTCCACCGTCTGCTATACAGCAAGGTACATGAGAATGTCCAGAAAAAAAGAACTGTTTTCCTACTCATACAGACCATATCTGGTTTCACTCTGCTTATGAAATTGATACAAACCCCATCATCTCTTACACAGATGCTCTTTTGTTAATAGTGAAAATCGTATTGGTTTCGTGAACTGTGTAAATTCATTTGAGCCGAAAAATACCTGGGTTTACAGGAAATGAACTCTTGCTTGTAGGAAGACACAGATCCTTTGGTTTAACTCGGTTTCTGAAGGGAAATTCAGACCAGTGTTCTCATCCATGAAACACACTCCGTTTTATCAGAAGAAGCATGCTCTTCTTTCCAGAGTCTGCAATATAGCAAGGAACATGAGCATGCCCAGAAAAAAAGAACTGTGTTTCCTACTCATTCGGACCATATCTAGTTCCACTCTGCTTATGAAACTGATACTAACCCCATCATCTCTTACATAGATGCTCTTTAGTTAATAGTGTAAATAGTGTTGGTTTCATGAACTGTGTAAATTCATTTGAGCCGAAAAATAACTGGGTTTACCGGAAATGAACTCTTGCTTGTAGGACGTCACAGAGCATAGATTTTAACTCCATTTCTGAAGGGAAATTCAGAAGAGTGTTCTCATCCATGAAAGACACTCTGTTTTAACGGAAGAAGCAGGCTCTTCTTTCCAGCGTCTGCTATACAGCAAGGAACATGAGAATGTCCAGACAAAAAGAACTGTGTTTCCTACTCATATGGACCATATCTAGTTCAATATTGTTTATGAACCTGATACAAACCACAGCATCTCTTACATAGATGCACTTTAGTTAATAGAGATAAACACGTTGGGTTTGTGAACTGTGTAAATCATTTGAGCCGGAAAACAATTGGGTTTACCAGAAATGAACTCCTGCTTGTAGGAAGACACAGAGCCTTTGGTTTAACTCACTTTCTGAAGGGAAATACAGACCTGTGTTCTCATCCATGAAACACACACTGTTTTAACACAAGATGCATGCTCTTCTTTCCAGCTTTGCAATACAGCAATTAACATGAGCATGCCCAGAAAAAAAGAACTGTCTCTCCTACTCATAAGGATCATATCTAGCTCAATTCTCCTTATGAAACTGATACAAACCACAGCATCACATACATAGATGCTCTTTAGTTAATAGTGAAAACCGTGTTGGGTTTGTGAACTGTGTAAATTCATTTGAGCCAAAAAATAACTGGGTATACGGGAAATGAAATCTTGCTTGTAGGAAGACACAGAGCCTGGAGTTTAACTCTGATTCTATAGGGAAATTCAGAAAAGTGTTCTCATGCATAGAACACAGTCTGTTTTATCGCAAGAAGCATGTTCTTTTTTCCAGCTTCTGCAATACAGCAAGAAACATGAGCATGGCTAGAAAAAAAGAACTGTGTTTCTGACTCAGTCGGACCATACCTAGTTTAACTCTGCTTATGAAACTGATACAAACCACAGCATCTCTTACATAGACGCTCTTTTGTTAATAGTGATAAAGGTGTTGGGTTTCAGAACTGTGTAAATTCATTTGAGCCGAAAATTCACTGCTTTTACCAAAAATGAATTCTTGCTTGTAGGAAGACACAGAGCATTTGGTTTAACCCCATTTCTGAAGGGAAATTCAGACCAGTGTTCTAATCCATGAAACACACTCTGTTTTAACGCATATAGCATGCTCTCCTTTCGAGCGTCTGCAATACAGTAAGGAACATGAGCAAGTCCAGAATAAAATAACTGTGTTTCCTACTCATATGGACCATGCCTAGTTCAACTCTACTTATTAAACTTATACATACCACATCATCTCTTACATAGATGCTCTTTAGTTATTAGTGAAAATCGTATTGGTTTCGTGAACTGTGTAAATTCATTTGAGCCGAAAAACAACGGGGTTTACCAGAAATGAACTTTTGCTTGTAGGACGACATAGAGCATGGAGTTTAACTCTGATTCTAAATGAAAATTCAGAAGAGTGTTCTCATCCATGAAACACAGTCTGTTTTAACGCAAGAAGCATGCTCTTTTTTCCACCGTCTGCTATACAGCAAGAAACATGAGCATGGCCAGAAAAAAAGAACTGTGTTTCCTACTCATACAGATCATATCTACTTCAATTCTGCTTAGGAAACTTATACAAACCACGCATCACTTACAAAGATTCTCTTTAGTAAATAATGAAAAACGTGTTGGGTTTGTGAACTGTGTAAATTCATTTGAGCCGAAAAATACCTGGGTTTACGGGAAATGAACTCTTGATTATATGAAGACACAGAGCATGGAGTTTAACTCTGATTCTAAATGGAAATTCAGAAGACTGTTCTCATCCATGAAACACAGTCTGTTTTAATGCAAGTAGCATGCTCTTCTTTCCAGCATCTGCAATACAGCAAGAAACATGAGCATGGCCAGAAAAAAAGAACTGTGTTTCCTACTCATAGGGACCATATCTAGTTCAACTGTGCTTATGAAATTGATACAAACCACATCATCCCTTACACAGATGCTCATTAGTTAATATTGAAAATCGTATTGGTTTCGTGAACTGTGTAAATTCATTTGAGCCGAAAAATACCTGGGTTTACAGGAAATGAACTCTTACTTGTAGGAAGACACAGATCCTTTGGTTTAACTCGGTTTCTGAAGGGAAATTCAGACCAGTGTTCTCATCCATGAAACACACTCCGTTTTATCAGAAGAAGCATGCTCTTCTTTCCAGAGTCTGCAATATAGCAAGGAACATGAGCATGCCCAGAAAAAAAGAACTGTGTTTCCTACTCATTCGGACCATATCTAGTTCCACTCTGCTTATGAAACTGATACAAACCCCATCATCTCTTACATAGTTGCTCTTTAGTTAATAGTGTAAATAGTGTTGGTTTCATGAACTGTGTAAATTCATTTGAGCCGAAAAATAACTGGGTTTACCGGAAATGAACTCTTGCTTGTAGGACGTCACAGAGCATAGATTTTACCTCCATTTCTGAAGGGAAATTCAGAAGAGTGTTCTCATCCATGAAAGACACTCTGTTTTAACGGAAGAAGCAGGCTCTTCTTTCCAGCGTCTGCTATACAGCAAGGAACATGAGAATGTCCAGACAAAAAGAACTGTGTTTCCTACTCATATGGACCATATCTAGTTCAATATTGTTTATGAACCTGATACAAAACATATCATCTCTTACATAGATGCTCTTTAGTTATTAGTGAAAATCGTATTGGTTTCGTGAACTGTGTAAATTCATTTTAGCCGAAAAACAACTGGGTTTACCAGAAATGAACTCTTGCTTGTAGGACGACATAGAGCATGAGGTTTAACTCTGATTATAATTGAAAATTTAGAAGAGTGTTCTCATCCATGAAACACAGTCTGTTTTAATGCAAGAAGCATGCTTTTTTTCCACCGTCTGCTATACAGCAAGGAACATGAGAATGTCCAGAAAAAAAGAACTGTTTTCCTACTCATACAGACCATATCTGGTTTCACTCTGCTTATGAAATTGATACAAACCCCATCATCTCTTACACAGATGCTCTTTTGTTAATAGTGAAAATCGTATTGGTTTCGTGAACTGTGTAAATTCATTTGAGCCGAAAAATACCTGGGTTTACAGGAAATGAACTCTTGCTTGTAGGAAGACACAGATCCTTTGGTTTAACTCGGTTTCTGAAGGGAAATTCAGACCAGTGTTCTCATCCATGAAACACACTCCGTTTTATCAGAAGAAGCATGCTCTTCTTTCCAGAGTCTGCAACATAGCAAGGAACATGAGCATGCCCAGAAAAAAAGAACTGTGTTTCCTACTCATTCGGACCATATCTAGTTCCACTCTGCTTATGAAACTGATACTAACCCCATCATCTCTTACATAGTTGCTCTTTAGTTAATAGTGTAAATAGTGTTGGTTTCATGAACTGTGTAAATTCATTTGAGCCGAAAAATAACTGGGTTTACCGGAAATGAACTCTTGCTTGTAGGACGTCACAGAGCATAGATTTTAACTCCATTTCTGCAATACAGCAAGGAACATGAGCATGTCCAGAATAAAATAACTGTGTTTCCTACTCATACGGACCATATCTAGTTCAACTCTGCTTATTAAACTGATACAAACCACATCATCTCTTACATAGATGCTCTTTAGTTAATAATGAAAATCATATTGGTTTCGTGAACTGTGTAAATTCATTTGAGCCGAAAAACAACTGGGTTTACCAGAAATGAACTCTTGCATGTAGGACGACATAGAGCATGGAGTTTAACTCTGATTCTAAATGAAAATTCAGAAGAGTGTTCTCATCCATGAAACACAGTCTGTTTTAACGCAAGAAGCATGCTCTTTTTTCCACCGTCTGCTATATAGCAAGGAACATGACAATGTCCAGAAAAAAAGAACTGTGTTTCCTACTCATACGGACCATATCTAGTTACACTCTGCTTATGAAACTGATACAAACCCCATCATCTCTTACATAGATGCTCTTTAGTTAATAGTGAAAATCGTGTTGGTTTCGTGAACTGTGTTATTTCATTTGAGCCGAAAAATAACTGGGTTTACCAGAAATGAACTCTTGCTTGTAGGACGACATCGAGAATGGAGTTTAACTCAGATTCTAAATGGAAATTCAGAAGAGTGATCTCATCCATGAAACACAGTCTGTTTTAACGCAAGAAGCATTCTCTACTTTCCAGCATCTGCAATACAGCAAGAAACATGAGCATGGCCAGAAAAAAAGAACTGTGTTTCCTACTCTTACGGATCTTATCTAGTTCAATTCTGCTTAGGAAACTTATACAAACCACGCAGCACTTACAAAGATTCTCTTTAGTAAATAATGAAAAACGTGTTGGGTTTGTGAACTGTGTAAATTCATTTGAGCCGAAAAATACCTGGGTTTTCGGGAAATGAACTCTTGATTATATGAAGACACAGAGCATGGAGTTTAACTCTGATTCTAAATGGAAATTCAGAAGAGTGTTCTCATCCATGAAACACAGTCTGTTTTAACGCAAGTAGCATGCTCTTCTTTCCAGCATCTGCAATACAGCAAGAAACATGAGCATGGCCAGAAAAAAAGAACTGTGTATCCTACTCATAGGGACCATATCTAGTTCAACTGTGCTTATGAAATTGATACAAACCACATCATCCCTTACACAGATGCTCATTAGTTAATAGTGAAAATCGTATTGGTTTCGTGAACTGTGTAAATTCATTTGAGCCAAAAAATAACTGGATATACTGAAAATGAACTCTTGCTTGAAGGAAGACACAGATCCTTTGGTTTAACTCAGTTTCTGAAGGGAAATTCAGACCAGTGTTCTCATCCATTAAACACACTCCGATATAACGGAAGAAGCATGCTCTTTTTTTCCAGCATCTGCAATACAGCAAGAAACATGAGCATGGCCAGAAAAAAGAACTGTGTTTCTGACTCAAACGGACCATATCTAGTTCAACTCTGCTTATGAATCTGATACAAATCACAGCATCTCTTATATAGATGCTCTTTAGTTAATAGTGAAATTCGTATTGGTTTCGTGAACTGTGTAAATTCATTTCAGCTGAAAAACAACTGGGTTTACCAGAAATGAACTCTTGCTTGTAGGACGACATAGAGCATGGAGTTTAACTCTGATTCTAAATGGAAATTCAGAAGAGTGATCTCATCCATGAAACACAGTCTGTTTTAACACAAGAAGCATGCTCTTTTTTCCAGCGTCTGCTATACTGCAAGAACATGAGAAAGTCCAGAAAAAAAGAACTGTGTTTCCTACTCATAGGGACCATATCTAGTTCAACTCTGCTTATGAAACTCATAGAAACCACATCATCTCTTACATAGATACTCTTTATTTAATAGTGAAAATCGTGTTGGTTTCCTGAACTGTTGAAATTCATTTGAGCCGACAAATAACTGTGTCTACAGGAAATGAACTCTTGCTTGTAGGAAGACACAGAGCATGGCGTTAAACTCCGATTCTAAAGGGAAATTCAGAAGACTGTTCTCATCAAAGAAACACAGTCTGTTTTAATGCAAGAAGCATGCTCTTCTTTCCAGCATCTGCAATTCAGCAAGAAACATGAGCATGGCCAGAAAAAAATAACTGTGTTTCCTACTCATACGGACCATATCTAGTTCAACTGTGCTTATGAAATTGATACACACCACATCATCTCTTACATAGATTCTCTTTAGTTAATAGTGAAAATCGTGTTGGTTTCGTGAACCGTGTAAATTCATCTGAGCCGAAAAATAACTGGGTTTACCGGAAATGAACTCTTGCTTGTAGGAGAAAAAAGAGCATTTGGTTTAACTAAATTTCTGAAGTGAAATTCAGAAGAGTGTTGTCATCCATGAAACACAGTTTGTTTTAACGCAAGAAGCATGCTCTTTTTTCCAGCATCTGCAATACAGCAAGAAACATGAGCATGGCCAGAAAAAAGAACTGTGTTTCTGACTCAAACGGACCATATCTAGTTCAACTCTGCTTATGAATCTGATACAAATCACAGCATCTCTTATATAGATGCTCTTTAGTTAATAGTGAAATTCGTATTGGTTTCGTGAACTGTGTAAATTCATTTGAGCTGAAAAACAACTGGGTTTACCAGAAATGAACTCTTGCTTGTAGGACGACATAGAGCATGGAGTTTAACTCTGATTCTAAATGGAAATTCAGAAGAGTGATCTCATCCATGAAACACAGTCTGTTTTAACGCAAGAAGCATGCTCTTTTTTCCAGCGTCTGCTATACAGCAAGGAACATGAGAATGTCCAGAAAAAAAGAACTGTGTTTCCTACTCATACGGACCATATCTAGTTCAACACTGCTTATGAAACTGATACAAACCACCTCATCTCTTACATAGATGCTCTTTAGTTAATAGTGAAAATCGTATTGGTTTTGTGAACTGTGTAAATTCATTTGAGCTGAAAATTAACTGGGTTTACAGGAAATGAACTCTTTCTTGTAGGAAGACACAGAGCCTTTGGTTTAACTCACTTTCTGAAGGAAAATTTAGACCTGTATTCTCATCCATGAAACACACTCTGTTTTAACGCAAGATGCATGCTCTTCTTTCCAGCTTTGCAATACAGCAATTAACATGAGCATGCCCAGAAAAAAATAACTGTCTCCCCTACTCATATGGACCATATCTAGTTCAACTCTGCTTATGAAACTGCTACAAACGACATCATCTCTTACATAGATGCTCTTTAGTTAATTGTGAAAATCGTGTTGGTTACGTGAACTGTATAAATTCATTTGAGGCGAAAAATACCTGGGTTTACTGGAAATGAACTCTTGCTTGCAGGAAGACACAGAGCATTTGGTTTAACACCATTTCTGAAGGGAAATTCAGACCAGTGTTCTCATCCATGAAACACACTCTGTTTTAACGCAAGAAGCATACTCTTTTTTCCGGCATCTGCAATACCGCAAGAATCATGAGCATGGCCAGAAAAAAAGAACAGTGTTTCTGACTCAAATGGACCATATCTAGTTCAACTCTGCTTATGAAACTGATACAGACCTCAGCCTCTCTTACATAGACGCTCTTTAGTTAATAGTGATAAACTTGTTCGGTTTCTGAACTGTGTAAATTCATTTGAGCCGAAAACTCACTGCTTTTACCAAAAATGAACTCTTGCTTGTAGGAAAACACAGACCCTTTGGATAAACTCAGTTTCTGAAGGGAAATTCAGACCAGTGTTCTCATCCATGAAATAAACTCCGTTTTAACGGAAGAAGCATGCTCTTCTTTCCAGCGTCTGCAATACAGCAAGGAACATGAGCATGCCCAGAAAAAAAGAACTGTGTTTCCTACTCATAGGGAACATATCTAGTTCAACTCTGCTTATGAAATTGATACAAACAACATCATCTCTTACATTGTTGCTCTTTAGTTAATAGTCTAAATACTATAGGGTTCGTGAACTGTGTAAATTCATTTTAGCCGAAAAATAACTGGGTTTACTGGAAATGAACTCTTTCTTGTAGGAAGACACAGAGCATGGCGTTTAACTCTGATTCTAAAGGGAAATTCAGAAAAGTGTTCTCATCAATGAAACACAGTCTGTTTTAATGCAAGAAGCATATTCTTCTTTCCAGCATCTGCAATACAGCAAGAAACATGAGCATGGCCAGAAAAAAAGAACTGTGTTTCCTACTCATAGGGACCATATCTAGTTCCACTTTGCTTATGAAACTGATACAAAACACAGCATCTCTTACATAGATGCTCTTTAGTTATTATTGAAAAACGTGTTGGGTTTGTGAATTGTGTAAATTCATTTGAGCCGAAAATTCCCTTGTTTATCAGAAATGAACTCTTGCTTGTAGGAAGACACAGAGCTTTTAGTTTAATTCCAGTTCTGAAGGGAAATTCAGAAGAGTGTTCTCATCCGTGAAACACAGAATGTTTTAACGCAAGAAGCATGCTCTTTTTTCAGGCATCTGCAATACAGCAAGAAACATGAGCATGGCCAGAAAAAAAGAACAGTGTTTCTGACTCAAACAGACCATATCTAGTTCAACTCTGCTTATGAAACTGGTACAAACCACAGCATCTCTTACATAGACGCTCTTTAGTTAATAGTGATAAACTTATTGGGTTTGTGAACTGTGAAAATTCATATGAGCCGAAAATTCCCTGCCTTTACCAGAAATGAACTCTTGCTTGTAGGAAGACACAGAGCATTTGGTTTAACTCCATTTCTGAAAGGAAATTCAGAAGAGTGTTCTCATCCATGAAACACAGTCTGTGTTAACACAAGAAGCATTCTCTTTTTTCCAGCATCTGCAATACAGCAAGAAACATGAGCATGGCCAGAAAAAAAGAACTGTGTTTCTGACTCAAACCGACCATATCTAGTTCAACTCTGCTTCTGATACTGATAAAAACCACAGCATCTCTTACATAGATGCTCTTAAGTTAATAGTGATAAACCTGTTGGGATTGTGAACTGTGTAAATTCATTTGAGCTGAAAATTCACTGCGTTTACCAGAAATGAACTCTTGCTTGTAGGAAGACACAGAGCATTTGGTTTAACTCCATTTCTGAAGGGAAATTCAGACCTGTGTTCTCATCCATGAAACACACTCTGTTTTAACGCAAGAAGCATACTCTTCGTTCCAGCTTTTGCAATACAGCATGGAACATGAGCATGCCCAGAAAAAAAGAACTGTATCTCCTACTCATACGAACACTATCTAGTTCAACTTTGCTTCTGAAACTGATACAAACCAGATCATTTCTTACATAGATGCTCTTTAGTTAATAGTGAAAATCGTGTTGGTTTCGTGAACTGTGTAAATTCATGTGAGCCGAAAATTCTCTGGGTTTATCGGAAATGAACTCTTGCTTGTAAGAAGACACAGAGCATTTGGTTTAACACCATTTCTGAAGGGAAATTCAGACCAGTGTTCTCATCCATGAAATAAACTCCGTTTTAATGGAAGAAGCATGCTCTTCTTTCCAGCGTCTGCAATACAGCAAGGAACATGAGCATGCGCAGAAAAAAAGAACTGTGTTTCCTACTCATAGGGAACATATCTAGTTCAACTCTGCTTATGAAATTGATACAAACCACATCATCTCTTACATTGTTGCTCTTTAGTTAATAGTCTAAATACTATAGGGTTCGTGAACTGTGTAAATTCATTTTAGCCGAAAAATAACTGGGTTTACTGGAAATGAACACTTTCTTGTAGGAAGACACAGAGCATGGCGTTTAACTCTGATTCTAACGGGAAATTCAGAAAAGTGATCTCATAAATGAAACACAGTCTGTTTTAATGCAAGAAGCACATTCTTCTTTCCAGCATCTGCAATACAGCAAGAAACATGAGCATGGCCAGAAAAAAAGAACTGTGTTTCCTACTCATAGGGACCATATCTAGTTCCACTCTGCTTATGAAACTGATACAAAACACAGCATCTCTTACATAGATGCTCTTTAGTTATTATTGAAAAACGTGTTGTGTTTGTGAACTGCGTAAATTCATTTGAGCCGAAAATTCCCTGGTTTATCAGAAATGAACTCTTGCTTGTAGGAAGACACAGAGCTTTTGGTTTAACTCCATTTCTGAAGCGAAATTCAGAAGAGTGTTCTCATCCATGAAACACAGAATATTTTAACGCAAGAAGCATACTCTTTTTTCCAGCATCTGCAATACAGCAAGAAAAATGAGCATTGCCAGAAAAAAAGAACGGTGTTTCTGAATCAAACGGACCATATCTAGTTCAACTCTGTTTATGAAACTGATACAAACCACAGCATCTCTTACATAGACGCTCTTTAGTTAATAGTGATAATTTTGTTCGGTTTCTGAACTGTGTAAATTCATTTGAGACGAAAAATAACTGGGTTTACCTGAAATGAACTCTTGCTTGTAGGAAGATACAGAGCATTTGGTTTAACTCCATTTGTGAAGGGAAATTCAGAAGAGTGTTCTCATCCATGAAACACAGGCTGTTTTAATGCAAGAAGCATGCCCTTCTTTACAGCATCTGCAATACAGCAAGAAACATGAGCATGGCCAGAAAAAAAGAACGGTATTTCTGACTCAAACGGACCATATCTAGTTCAACTCTGCTTATGAAACTGATACAAACCACAGCATCTATTACATAGACGCTCTTTAGTTTATAGTGATAAACTTGTTGGGTTTGGGAACTGTGTAAATTCATTGGAGCCAAAAAATCACTGCTTTTACCAAGAAAGAACACTGGCTTGTAGGAATACACAGAGCCTTTGCTTAAACTCAGTTTCTGAAGGGAAATTCAGACCAGTGTTCTCTTCCATGAAACACACTCCTTTTTAACGGAAGAAGCATGCTCTTCTTTCCAGCTTCTGCAATACAGCAAGGAACATGTGCATGCCCAGAAAAAAAGAACTGTATCTCCTACTCATATGGACCATATCTAGTTCAACTCTTCTTATGAAACTGATACAAACCACATCATTTCTTACATAGATGCTCTTTAGTTAATAGTCTAAATACTATAGGGTTCGTGAACGGTGTAAATTCATTTGAGCAGAAAAATAACTGGGTTTACCGGAAATGAACTCTTTCTTGTAGGAAGACACAGAGCATGGCGTTTAACTCTGATTCTAAAGGGAAATTCAGAAAAGTGTTCTTATAAATGAAACACAGTCTGTTTTAATGCAAGAAGCATGCTCTTCTTTCCAGCATCTGCAATACAGCAAGAAATATGAGCATGGCCAGAAAAAAAGGACTTTGTAGCCTACTCATACGGACCATATCTTGTTCTACTATGCTTATGAAACTGATACAAACCACAGCATCCCTTAAATAGATGCTCTTTAGTTAATAGTGAAAAACGTGTTGGGTTTGTGAACTGTGTAAATTCATTTGAGCAGAAAATTCCCTTCCTTTACCAGAAATGAACTCTTGCTTGTAGGAAGACTTAGAGCATTTGGTTTAACTCCAGTTCTGAGGGGAAATTCAGACCTGTGTTTTCATCCATGAAACACACTCTGTTTTAACGCAAGAAGCATGCTCTTCTTTCCAGCTTCTGCAATACAGCAAGGAACATGAGCATGCCCAGAATAAAAGAACTGTATCTCCTACTCATACGAACAATATCTAGTTCAACTCTGCTTTTGAAAATGATACAACCCAGATCATCTCTTACATAGATGCTCTTTAGTTAAAAGTGAAAATCGTGTTGGTTTCGTGAACTGTGTAAATTCATTTGAGCCCAAATATCACTGGGTTTGCCGGCAATGAACTCTTGCTTGTAGGAAGACAGAGAGCATGGCGTTTAACTCCGATTCTAAAGGGAAATTCAGAAAAGTGTTCTCATCAATGAAACACAGTCTGTTTTAATGCAAGAAGCGTGCTCTTCTTTCCAGCATACGCAATACAGCAAGAAACATGAGCATGGCCACAAAAAATGAACTGTGTTTCAAACTCATAGGGACCATATTTCGTTCAACTCTGCTTCTGAATCTGATACAAAACACAGCATCTCTTACATAGATGCTCTTTAGTTAATAGTGAAAAACGTGTTGGGTTTGGGAACTGTGTAAATTCATATGAGCCGAATATTACCTGCATTTACCAGAAATGAACTCTTGCTTGTAGGAAGACACAGAGCATTTGGTTTAACTCCATTTCTGAATGTAAATTCAGACCTGTGTTCTCATCCATGAAACACAGTCTGTTTTAACGCAAGAAGCATGCTCTTTTTTCCAGCATCTGCAATACAGCAAGAAACATGAGCATAGCCAGAAAAAAAGAACTGCTTTTCTGACTCAAACGGACCATATCTAGTTCAACTCTATTTATGACACTTATACAAGACACATCATCTCTTACACAGGTGCTCTTTACTTCATAGTGAAAATCATATTGGTTTCATGAACTGTGTAAACTCTTTTGAGCCGAAAAGTAACTGGGTTTACCGGAAATGAACTCTTACATGTAGGAGGACACAGACCACGGAGTTTAACTCAGATTCTATAGGGAAATTCAGAAAAGTGTTCTCATCCATGAAACACAGTCTGTTTTAATGCAAGAATCATGCTCTTCTTTCCAGCATCTGCAATACAGCAAGAAACATGAGGATGGCCAGAAAAAAAGAACTGTGTTTCCTACTCATAGGTACCATATCTAGTTCACTCTGCTAATGAAACTGATATAAACCACAGCATCTCTTACATTGATGCTCTTTAGTTAATAGTGAAAAACTTGTTGGGTTTAGGAACTGGGTAATTTCATTTGAGCCAAAAATTCACTGCGTTTACAAGAAATGAACTCTTGCTTGTTGGAAGACATAGAGCATTTGGTTTAAGTCCATTTCTGAAGGGAAATTCAGGCCAGTGTTCTCATCCATGAAAAAAACTCCGTTTTAATGGAAGAAGCATGCTCTTCTTTCCAGCTTCTTCAATACAGCAAGGAACATGAGCATGCCCAAAAAAAAGAACTGTATCTCCTACTCATATGAAAAATATCTAGTTCAACTCTGCTTATGAAACTGATACAAACCACATCATCTCTTACACAGATGCTCTTTAGTTAATAGTGATAAACTTGTTGGGTTTGTGAAATGTGTAAATTCATTTGAGCCGAAAATTCATGCCTTTACCAGATGAACTCTTGCTTGTAGGAAGACACAGAGCATTTGGTTTAACTCCCTTTCTGAAGGGAAATTCAGACCAGTGTTCTCATCCATGAAACACACTCTGTTTTAATGCAAGAAGCATGCTCTTCTTTCCAGCTTCTGCAATATAGCAAGGAACATGAGCATGCCCAGAAAAAGAGAACTGTGTCTCCTAATCATACGGATAACATCTAGTTCAACTCTGCTAATGAAACTGATACAAACCACAGGATCAATTACATAGATGCTCTTTAGTTCATAGTGAAAATTGTGTTGGTTTCGTGAATTGTGAAAATTCATTTGAGCCCAAAAATAACTGGGTTTACCGGAAATGAACTCTTGCATGTAGGAAGACACAGACCATGGAGTTTAACTCAGATTCTATAGGGAAACTCAGAAAAGTGTTCTCATCAATGAAACACAGTCTGTTTTAACTCAAGAAGCATGCTCTTCTTTCCAGCCTCTGCAATACTGCAAGAAACATGAGCATGGCCAGAAAAAAAGAACAGTGTTTCTGACTCAAACAGACCTTACCTAGGTCAACTATGCTTATGAAACTGATACAAACCACAACATCTCTTACATAGACGCTCTTAAGTTAATAGTGATAAACTTGTTGGGTTTGTGAACTGTGTAAATTCATTTGAGCCGAAAATTCCCTTCCTTTACCAGAAATGAACTCTTGCTTGTTGGAAGACATAGAGCATTTGGTTTAACTCCATTTCTGAAGGGAAATTCAGACCAGTGTTCTCATCCATGAAACACACTCCGTTTTATTGGAAGATGCATGCTCTTCTTATCAGCATCCCCAATACAGGAAGAATCATGAGCATGGCCACAAAAAAAGAACTGTGTTTCAAACTCATAGGGACCATATTTCGTTCAACTCTGCTTCTGAATCTGATACAAAACACAGCATCTCTTACATAGATGCTCTTTAGTTAATAGTGAAAAACGTGTTGGGTTTGGGAACTGTGTAAATTCATATGAGCCGAATATTACCTGCATTTACCAGAAATGAACTCTTGCTTGTAGGAAGACACAGAGCATTTGGTTTAACTCCATTTCTGAATGTAAATTCAGACCTGTGTTCTCATCCATGAAACACAGTCTGTTTTAACGCAAGAAGCATGCCCTTTTTTCCAGCATCTGCAATACAGCAAGAAACATGAGCATAGCCAGAAAAAAAGAACTGCTTTTCTGACTCAAACGGACCATATCTAGTTCAACTCTATTTATGACACTTATACAAGACACATCATCTCTTACACAGGTGCTCTTTACTTCATAGTGAAAATCATATTGGTTTCATGAACTGTGTAAACTCATTTGAGCCGAAAAGTAACTGGGTTTACCGGAAATGAACTCTTACATGTAGGAGGACACAGACCACGGAGTTTAACTCAGATTCTATAGGGAAATTCAGAAAAGTGTTCTCATCCATGAAACACAGTCTGTTTTAATGCAAGAATCATGCTCTTCTTTCCAGCATCTGCAATACAGCAAGAAACATGAGGATGGCCAGAAAAAAAGAACTGTGTTTCCTACTCATAGGTACCATATCTAGTTCACTCTGCTAATGAAACTGATATAAACCACAGCATCTCTTACATTGATGCTCTTTAGTTAATAGTGAAAAACTTGTTGGGTTTAGGAACTGGGTAATTTCATTTGAGCCAAAAATTCACTGCGTTTACAAGAAATGAACTCTTGCTTGTTGGAAGACATAGAGCATTTGGTTTAAGTCCATTTCTGAAGGGAAATTCAGGCCAGTGTTCTCATCCATGAAAAAAACTCCGTTTTAATGGAAGAAGCATGCTCTTCTTTCCAGCTTCTTCAATACAGCAAGGAACATGAGCATGCCCAAAAAAAAGAACTGTATCTCCTACTCATACGAAAAATATCTAGTTCAACTCTGCTTATGAAACTGATACAAACCACATCATCTCTTACACAGATGCTCTTCAGTTAATAGTGATAAACTTGTTGGGTTTGTGAAATGTGTAAATTCATTTGAGCCGAAAATTCATGCCTTTACCAGATGAACTCTTGCTTGTAGGAAGACACAGAGCATTTGGTTTAACTCCCTTTCTGAAGGGAAATTCAGACCAGTGTTCTCATCCATGAAACACACTCTGTTTTAATGCAAGAAGCATGCTCTTCTTTCCAGCTTCTGCAATATAGCAAGGAACATGAGCATGCCCAGAAAAAGAGAACTGTGTCTCCTAATCATACGGATAACATCTAGTTCAACTCTGCTAATGAAACTGATACAAACCACAGGATCAATTACATAGATGTTCTTTAGTTCATAGTGAAAATTGTGTTGGTTTCGTGAATTGTGTAAATTCATTTGAGCCCAAAAATAACTGGGTTTACCGGAAATGAACTCTTGCTTGTAGGAAGACACAGAGCATTTGGTTTAACACCATTTCTGAAGGGAAATTCAGACCATTGTTCTCATTCATGAAACACACTCTGTTTTAACGTAAGAAGCATACTCTTTTTTCCGGCATCTGCAATACCGCAAGAATCATGAGCATGGCCAGAAAAAAAGAACAGTGTTTCAGACTCAAATGGACCATATCTAGTTCAACTGTGCTTATGAAAATAATACAGACCTCAGCCTCTCTTACATAGACGCTCTTTAGTTAATAGGGATAAACTTGTTCGGTTTCTGAACTGTGTAAATTCATTTGAGCCGAAAATTCACTGCTTTTACCAAAAATGAACTCTTGCTTGTAGGAAGACACAGACCCTTTGGATAAACTCAGTTTCTCAAGGGAAATTCAGACCAGTGTTCTCATCCATGAAACAAACTCCGTTTTAACGGAAGAAGCATGCTCTTCTTTCCAGCGTCTGCAATACAGCAAGGAACATGAGCATGCGCAGAAAAAAAGAACTGTGTTTCCTACTCATAGGGAACATATCTAGTTCAACTCTGCTTATGAAATTGATACAAACAACATCATCTCTTACATTGTTGCTCTTTAGTTAATAGTCTAAATACTATAGGGTTTGTGAACTGTGTAAATTCATTTTAGCCGAAAAATAACTGGGTTTACTGGAAATGAACTCTTTCTTGTAGGAAGACACAGAGCATGGCGTTTAACTCTGATTCTAAAGGGAAATTCAGAAAAGTGTTCTCATAAATGAAACACAGTCTGTTTTAATGCAAGAAGCATATTCTTCTTTCCAGCATCTGCAATACAGCAAGAAACATGAGCATGGCCAGAAAAAAAGAACTGTGTTTCCTACTCATAGGGACCATATCTAGTTCCACTCTGCTTATGAAACTGATACAAAACACAGCATCTCTTACATAGATGCTCTTTAGTTATTATTGAAAAACGTGTTGGGTTTGTGAACTGTGTAAATTCATTTGAGCCGAAAATTCCCTGGTTTATCAGAAATGAACTCTTGCTTGTAGGAAGACACAGAGCTTTTGGTTTAACACCATTTCTGAAGGGAAATTCAGACCAGTGTTCTCATCCCTGAAACACAGTCTGTTTTAACGCAAGAAGCATGCTCTTTTTTCAGGCATCTGCAATACAGCAAGAAACATGAGCATGGCTAGAAAAAAAGAACAGTGTTTCTGACTCAAACAGACCATATCAAGTTCAACTCTGCTTATGAAACTGATACAAACCACAGCATCTCTTACATAGACGCTCTTTAGTTAATAGTGATAATCTTGTTCGGTTTCTGAACTGTGTAAATTCATTTGAGACGAAAAATAACTGGGTTTACCTGAAATGAACTCTTGCTTGTAGGAAGATACAGAGCATTTGGTTTAACTCCATTTCTGAAGGGAAATTCAGAAGAATGTTCTCATCCATGAAACACAGGCTGTTTTAATGCAAGAAGCATGCCCTTCTTTCCAGCATCTGCAATACAGCAAGAAACATGAGCATGGCCAGAAAAAAAGAACGGTGTTTCTGACTCAAACGGACCATATCTAGTTCAACTCTGCTTATGAAACTGATACAAACCACAGCATCTATTACATAGACGCTCTTTAGTTTATAGTGATAAACTTGTTGGGTTTGTGAACTGTGTAAATTCATTGGAGCCAAAAATTCACTGCTTTTACCAATAAAGAACTCTTGCTTGTAGGAATACACAGAGCCTTTGCTTAAACTCAGTTTCTGAAGGGAAATTCAGACCAGTGTTCCCTTCCATGAAACACACTCCTTTTTAACGGAAGAAGCATGCTCTTCTTTCCAGCTTCTGCAATACAGCAAGGAACATGTGCATGCCCAGAAAAAAATAACTGTATCTCCTACTCATACGGACCATATCTAGTTCAACTCTGCTTATGAAACTGATACAAACCACATCATTTCTTACATAGATGCTCTTTAGTTAATAGTCTAAATACTATAGGGTTCGTGAACGGTGTAAATTCATTTGAGCCGAAAAATCCCTGCCTTTACCAGAAATGAACTCTTGCTTATAGGAAGACACAGATCATGGCGTTTAACTCCATTTCTGAAGGGAAATTCAGAGCAGTGTTCTCATCCATGAAAAACACTCTGTTTTAACGCAAGAAGCATGCTCTTCTTTCCAGCTTCTGCAATACAGCAAGGAACATTAGCATGCCCAGAAAAAAAGAACTGTGTCTCCTAATCATACGGACCATATCTAGTTCAACTCTGCTTATGAAACTCATACAAACCAGATCATCTCTTACATAGATGCTCTTTAGTTAATAGTGAAAATCGTGTTGGTTTCGTGAACTGTGTAAATTCATTTGAGCCCAAAAATAACTGGGTTTACCGGCAATGAACTCTTGCTTGTAGGAAGACAGAGAGCATGGCGTTTAACTCCGATTCTAAAGGGAAATTCAGAAAAGTGTCCTCATCAATGAAACACAGTCTGTTTTAATGCCAGAAGCGTGCTCTTCTTTCCAGCATCCGCAATACAGCAAGAAACATGAGGATGGCCAAAAAAAAAAGAATTGTGTTTCCTACTCATAGGTACCATATCTAGTTCACTCTGCTAATGAAACTGATATAAACCACAGCATCTCTTACATTGATGCTCTTTAGTTAATAGTGAAAAACTTGTTGGGTTTAGGACCTGGGTAATTTCATTTGAGCCAAAAATTCACTGCGTTTACAAGAAATGAACTCTTGCTTCTTGGAAGACATAGAGCATTTGGTTTAAGTCCATTTCTGAAGGGAAATTCAGGCCAGTGTTCTCATCCATGAAAAAAACTCCGTTTTAATGGAAGAAGCATGCTCTTCTTTCCAGCTTCTTCAATACAGCAAGGAACATGAGCATGCCCAAAAAAAAGAACTGTATCTCCTACTCATACAAAAAATATCTAGTTCAACTCTGCTTATGAAACTGATACAAACCACATCATCTCTTACACAGATGCTCTTTAGTTAATAGTGATAAACTTGTTGGGTTTGTGAAATGTGTAAATTCATTTGAGCCGAAAATTCATGCCTTTACCAGATGAACTCTTGCTTGTAGGAAGACACAGAGCATTTGGTTTAACTCCCTTTCTGAAGGGAAATTGAGACCAGTGTTCTCATCCATGAAACACACTCTGTTTTAACGCAAGAAGCATGCTCTTCTTTCCAGCTTCTGCAATACAGCAAGGAACATGAGCATGCCCAGAAAAAGAGAACTGTGTCTCCTAATCATACGGACCATATCTAGTTGAACTCTGCTAATGAAACTGATACAAACCACAGGATCAATTACATAGATGCTCTTTAGTTCATAGTGAAAATTGTGTTGGTTTCGTGAACTGTGTAAATTCATTTGATCCCAATAATAACTGGGTTTACCGGAAATGAACTCTTGCATGTAGGAAGACACAGACCATGGAGTTTAACTCAGATTCTATAGGGAAATTCAGAAAAGTGTTCTCATCCATGAAACACAGTCTGTTTTAACTCAAGAAGCATGCTCTTCTTTCCAGCCTCTGCAATACTGCAAGAAACATGAGCATGGCCAGAAAAAAAGAACTGTGTTTCTGACTCAAACTGACCTTATCTAGGTCAACTCTGCTTATGAAACTGATACAAACCACAGCATCTCTTACATAGACGCTCTTTAGTTAATAGTGATAAACTTGTTGGGTTTATGAACTGTGTAAATTCATTTGAGCAGAAAATTCCATTCCTTTACCAGAAATGAACTCTTGCTTGTAGGAAGACACAGAGCATTTGGTTTAACTCCAGTTCTGAGGGGAAATTCAGACCTGTGTTTTCATCCATGAAACACACTCTGTTTTAACGCAAGAAGCATGCTCTTCTTTCCAGCTTCTGCAATACAGCAAGGAACATGAGCATGCCCAAAATAAAAGAACTGTATCTCCTACTCATACGAACAATATCTAGTTCAACTCTGCTTTTGAAAATGATACAACCCAGATCATCTCTTACATAGATGCTCTTTAGTTAAAATTGAAAATCGTGTTGGTTTCGTGAACTGTGTAAATTCATTTGAGCCCAAATATAACTGGGTTTGCCGGCAATGAACTCTTGCTTGTAGGAAGACAGAGAGCATGGCGTTTAACTCCGATTCTAAAGGGAAATTCAGAAAAGTGTTCTCATCCATGAAACACAGTCTGTTTTAATGCAAGAATCATGCTCTTCTTTCCAGCATCTGCAATACAGCAAGAAACATGAGGATGGCCAGAAAAAAAGAACTGTGTTTCCTACTCATAGGTACCATATCTAGTTCACTCTGCTTATGAAACTGCTACAAACCACAGCATCTCTTACATTGATGCTCTTTAGTTAATAGTGATAAACCTGTTGGGATTGTGAACTGTGTAAATTCATTTGAGCAGAAAATTCCCTTCCTTTACCAGAAATGAACTCTTGCTTGTAGGAAGACACAGAGCATTTGGTTTAACTCCAGTTCTGAGGGGAAATTCAGACCTGTGTTTTCATCCATGAAACACACTCTGTTTTAACGCAAGAAGCATGCTCTTCTTTCCAGCTTCTGCAATACAGCAAGGAACATGAGCATGCCCAAAATGAAAGAACTGTATCTCCTACTCATACGAACAATATCTAGTTCAACTCTGCTTTTGAAAATGATACAACCCAGATCATCTCTTACATAGATGCTCTTTAGTTAAAAGTGAAAATCGTGTTGGTTTCGTGAACTGTGTAAATTCATTTGAGCCCAAATATAACTGGGTTTGCCGGCAATGAACTCTTGCTTGTAGGAAGACAGAGAGTATGGCGTTTAACTCCGATTCTAAAGGGAAATTCAGAAAAGTGTTCTCATCAATGAAACACAGTCTGTTTTAATGCTAGAAGCGTGCTCTTCTTTCCAGCATCCGCCATACAGCAAGAAACATGAGCATGGCCACCAAAAATGAACTGTGTTTCAAACTCATAGGGACCATATTTCGTTCAACTCTGCTTCTGAATCTGATACAAAACACAGCATCTCTTACATAGATGCTCTTTAGTTAATAGTGAAAAACGTGTAGGGTTTGGGAACTGTGTAAATTCATATGAGCCGAATATTACCTGCCTTTACCAGAAATGAACTCTTGCTTGTAGGAAGACACAGAGCATTTGGTTTAACTCCATTTCGGAATGTAAATTCAGCCCTGTGTTCTCATCCATGAAACACAGTCTGTTTTAACGCAAGAAGCATGCTCTTTTTTCCAGCATCTGCAATACAGCAAGAAACATGAGCATAGCCAGAAAAAAAGAACTGCTTTTCTGACTCAAACGGACCATATCTAGTTCAACTCTATTTATGACACTTATACAAGACACATCATCTCTTACACAGATGCTCTTTACTTCATAGTGAAAATCATATTGGTTTCATGAACTGTGTAAAATCATTTGAGCCGAAAAGTAACTGGGTTTACCGGAAATGAACTCTTGCATGTAGGAGGACACAGACCATGGAGTTTAACTCAGATTCTATAGGGAAATTCAGAAAAGTGTTCTCATCCATGAAACACAGTCTGTTTTAATGCAAGAATCATGCTCTTCTTTCCAGCATCTGCAATACAGCAAGAAACATGACGATGGCCAGAAAAAAAGTACTGTGTTTCCTACTCATAGGTACCATATCTAGTTCACTCTGCTAATGAAACTTATATAAACCACAGCATCTCTTAAATTGATGCTCTTTAGTTAATAGTAAAAAACGTGTTGTGTTTTTGAACTGGGTAAATTCATTTGAGCCAAAAATTCACTGCGTTTACAAGAAATGAACTCTTGCTTCTTGGAAGACATAGAGCATTTGGTTTAACTCCATTTCTGAAGGGAAATTCAGGCCAGTGTTCTCATCCATGAAACACACTCCGTTTTAAAGGAAGAAGCATGCTCTTCTTTCCAGCTTCTTCAATACAGCAAGGAACATGAGCATGCCCAAAAAAAAGTACTGTATCTCCTACTCATACGAAAAATATCTAGTTCAACTCTGCTTATGAAACTGATACAAACCACATCATCACTTACACAGATGCTCTTTAGTTAATAGTGATAAACTTGTTGGGTTTGTGAAATGTGTAAATTCATTTGAGCCGAAAATTCCTGCCTTTACCAGATGAACTCTTGCTTGTAGGAAGACACAGAACATTTGGATTAACTCCCTTTCTGAAGGGAAATTCTGACCAGTGTTCTCATCCATGAAACACACTCTGTTTTAACGCAAGAAGCGTGCTCTTCTTTCCAGCTTCTGCAATACAGCAAGGAACATGAGCATGCCCAGAAAAAGAGAACTGTGTCTCCTAATCATACGGATAACATCTAGTTCAACTCTGCTAATGAAACTGATACAAACCACAGGATCAATTACATAGATGCTCTTTAGTTCATAGTGAAAATTGTGTTGGTTTCGTGAATTGTGTAAATTCATTTGAGCACAAAAATAACTGGGTTTACCGGAAATGAACTCTTGCATGTAGGAAGACACAGACCATGGAGTTTAACTCAGATTCTATAGGGAAATTCAGAAAAGTGTTCTCATCAATGAAACACAGTCTGTTTTAACTCAAGAAGCATGCTCTTCTTTCCAGCCTCTGCAATACTGCAAGAAACATGAGCATGGCCAGAAAAAAAGAACAGTGTTTCTGACTCAAACGGACCTTACGTAGGTCAACTCTGCTTATGAAACTGATACAAACCACAACATCTCTTACATAGACGCTCTTAAGTTAATAGTGATAAACTTGTTGGGTTTGTGAACTGTGTAAATTCATTTGAGCCGAAAAATTCCCTTCCTTTACCAGAAATGAACTCTTGCTTGTTGGAAGACATAGAGCATTTGGTTTAACTCCATTTCTGAAGGGAAATTCAGACCAGTGTTCTCATCCATGAACCACACTCCGGTTTATTGGAAGATGCATGCTCTTCTTTTCAGCATCCGCAATACAGCAAGAAACATGAGCATGGCCACAAAAAAGAACTGTGTTTCAAACTCATAGGACCATATTTCGTTCAACTCTGCTTCTGAATCTGATACAAAACACAGCATCTCTTACATAGATGCTCTTTAGTTAATTGTGACAAACGTGTTGGGTTTGGGAACTGTGTAAATTCATATGAGCCGAATATTACCTGCATTTACCAGAAATGAAATCTTGCTTGTAGGAAGACACAGAGCATTTGGTTTAACTCCATTTCTGAATGTAAATTCAGACCTGTGTTCTCATCCATGAAACACAGTCTGTTTTAACGCAAGAAGCATGCCCTTTTTTCCAGCATCTGCAATACAGCAAGAAACATGAGCATGGCCAGAAAAAAAGAACTGCTTTTCTGACTCAAACGGACCATATCTAGTTCAACTCTATTTATGACACTTATACAAGACACATCATCTCTTACACAGGTGCTCTTTACTTCATAGTGAAAATCATATTGGTTTCATGAACTGTGTAAACTCATTTGAGCCGAAAAATAACTGGGTTTACCGGAAATGAACTCTTGCATGTAGGAGGACACAGACCATGGAGTTTAACTCAGATTCTATAGGGAAATTCAGAAAAGTGTTCTCATCCATGAAACACAGTCTATTTTAATGCAAGAATCATGCTCTTCTTTCCATCTTCTGCAATACAGCAAGAAACATGAGGATGGCTAGAAAAAAAGAACTGTGTTTCCTACTCATAGGTACCATATCTAGTTCACTCTGCTTATGAAACTGATACAAACCACAGCATCTCTTACATTGATGCTCTTTAGTTAATAGTGAAAAATGTGTTGGGTTATTGAACTGGGTAAATTCATTTGAGCCGAAAATTCACTGCTTTTACAAGAAATGAACTCTTGCTTGTTGGAAGACATAGAACATTTGGTTTAACTCCATTTATGAACGGAAATTCAGACCAGTGTTCTCATCCATGAAACACACTCCGTTTTAATGGAAGAAGCATGCTCTTCTTTCCAGCTTCTGCAATACAGCAAGGAACATTAGCATGCCCAGAAAAAAAGAATTGTGTCTCCTAATCATACAGACCATATCTACTTCAACTCTGCTAATGAAACTGATACAAACCACAGGATCAATTACATATATGTTCTTTAGTTCATAGTGAAAAACTTGTTGTGGTTTGTGAACTGTGTAAATTCATTTAGGCCGAAAAATAACTGGGTTTACCGGAAATGAACTCTTGCATGTAGGAGGACACAGACCATGGAGTTTAACTCAGATTCTATAGGGAAATTCAGAAAAGTGTTCTCATCCATGAAACACAGTCTGTTTTAACGCAGGAAGCATGCTCTTCTTTCCAGCATCTGCAATACAGAAAGAAAATGAGCATGGCCAGAAAAAAAGAACTGTGTTTCCTACTCATAGGAACCTTATCCAGTTCACTCTGCTTATGAAACTGATACAAATCACAGCATCCCTTACATTGATGCTCTTCAGTTAATAGTGAAAAACCTGTTGGGTTTGTGAACTGTGTAAATTCATTTGAACCGAAAATTTACTGTGTTTACAAGAAATGAATTCTTGCTTGTTGGAAGACACAGAGCATTTGGTTTAACTCCATTTCTGAAGGGAAATTCAGACCAGTTTTCTCATCCATGAAACACACTCTGTTTTAACGCAAGAAGCGTGCTCTTCTTTCCAGCATCCGCAATACAGCAAGAAACATGGGAATGGCCACAAAAAAAGAACTGTGTTTCAAACTCATAGGGACCATATTTCGTTCAACTCTCCTTCTGAATCTGATACAAAACACAGCATCTCTTACATAGATGCTCTTTAGTTAATAGTGAAAAACGTGTTGGGTTTGGGAACTGTGTAAATTCATATGAGCCGAATAATATCTGCCTTTACCAGAAATGAACTCTTGCTTGTAGGAAGACACAGAGCATTTGGTTTAACTCCATTTCTGAATGTAAATTCAGACCTGTGTTCTCATCCATGAAACACAGTCTGTTTTAACGCAAGAAGCATGCTCTTTTTTCCAGCATCTGCAATACAGCAGGAAACATGAGCATGGCCAGAAAAAAAGAACTGCTTTTCTGACTCAAACGGACCATATCTAGTTCAACTCTATTTATGACACTTATACAACACATCATCTCTTACACAGATGCTCTTTACTTCAATATGAAAATCATATTGGTTTCATGAACTGTGTAAAATCATTTGATCCAAAAAAAAACTGGGTTTACCGGAAATGAACTCTTGCATGTAGGAGGACACAGACCATGGAGTTTAACTCAGATTCTATAGGGAAATTCAGAAAAGTGTTCTCATCCATGAAACACAGTCTGTTTTAATGCAAGAATCATGCTCTTCTTTCCAGCATCTGCAATACAGCAAGAAATATGAGGATGGCTAGAAAAAAAGAACTGTGTTTCCTACTCATAGGTACCATATCTAGTTCACTCTGCTTATGAAACTGATACAAACCACAGCATCTCTTACATTGATGCTCTTTAGTTAATAGTGAAAAACGTGTTGGGTTATTGAACTGGGTAAATTCATTTGAGCCGAAAATTCCCTGCTTTTACAAGAAATGTACTCTTGCTTGTTGGAAGACATAGAGCATTTGGTTTAACTCCATTTCTGAAGGGAAATTCAGACCAGTGTTCTCATCCATGAAACACACTCCGTTTTAATGGAAGAAGCATGCTCTTCTTTCCAGCTTCTTCAATACAACAAGGAACATGAGCATGCCCAAAAAAAAGAACTGTATCTCCTACTCATACGAAAAATATCTAGTTCAACTCTGCTTATGAAACTGATACAAACCACATTATCTCTTACACAGATGCTCTTTAGATATTAGTGATAAACTTGTTTGGTTTGTGAAATGTGTAAATTCATTTGAGCCGAAAATTCCTGCCTTTACCAGATGAACTCTTGCTTGTAGGAAGACGCAGATCATTTGGTTTAACTCCCTTTCTGAAGGGAAATTCAGACTAGTGTTCTCATCCATGAAACACACTCTGTTTTAACGCAAGAAGCATGCTCTTCTTTCCAGCTTCTGCAATACAGCAAGGAACATGAGCATGCCCAGAAAAAAAGAACTGTGTCTCCTAATCATACGGATCATATCTAGTTCAACTCTGCTAATGAAACTGATACAAACCACAGGATCAATTACATAGATGTTCTTTAGTTCATAGTGAAAATTGTGTTGGTTTCGTGAACTGTGTAAATTCATTTGAGCCCAAAAATTACTGGGTTTACCGGAAATGAACTCTTGCATGTAGGAAGACACAGACCATGGATTTTAACTCAGATTCTATAGGGAAATTCAGAAAAGTGTTCTCATCCATGAAACACAGTCTGTTTTAACTCAAGAAGCCTGCTCTTCTTTCCAGCATCTGCAATACTGCAAGAAACATGAGCATGGCCAGAAAAAAAGAACTGTGTTTCTGACACAAACGGACCTTATCTAGGTCAACTCTGCTTAGGAAACTGATACATACCACAGCATCTCTTACTTAGACGCTCTTTTGTTAATAGTGATAAACTTGTTGGGTTTGTGAACTGTGTAAATTCATTTGAGCCAAAAATTCCCTTCCTTTACCAGAAATGATCTTTTGCTTCTAGGAAGACACAGAGCATTTGATTTAACTCCATTTCTGAGGGGAAATTCAGACCTGTGTTTTCATCCATGAAACACACTCTGTTTTAACGCAAGAAGCATGCTCTTCTTTCCAGCTTCTGCAATACAGCAAGGAACATGAGCAGGTCCAGAATAAAAGAACTGTATCTCCTACTCATACGAACAATATCTAGTTCAACTCTGCTTTTGAAACTGATACAAACCAGTTCATCTCTTACATAGATGCTCTTTAGTTAATAGTGAAAATCGTGTTGGTTTCATGAACTGTGTAAATTCATTTGAGCCCAAAAATAACTGGGTTTGCCGGCAATGGACTCTTGCTTGTAGGAAGACAGAGAGCATGGCGTTTTACTCCGATTCTAAAGGGAAGTTCAGAAAAGTGTTCTCATCAATGAAACACAGTCTGTTTTAATGCTAGAAGCGTGCTCTTCTTTCCAGCATCTGCAATACAGCAAGAAACATGAGCATGGCCACAAAAAATGAACTGTGTTTCAAACTCATAGGGACCATATTTCGTTCAACTCTACTTCTGAATCTGATACAAAACACAGCATCTCTCACATAGATGTTCTTTAGTTAATTGTGAAAAACGTGTTGGGTTTGGGAACTGTGCAAATTCATATGAGCTGAATATTACCTGCATTTACCAGAAATGAACTCTTGCTTGTAGGAAGACACAGACCATTTGGTTTAACTCCATTTCTGAATGTAAATTCAGACCTGTGTTCTCATCCATGAAACACAGTCTGTTTTAACGCAAGAAGCATGCTCTTTTTTCCAGCATCTGCAATACAGCAAGAAACATGAGCATGGCCAGAAAAAAAGAACTGCTTTTCTGACGCAAACGGACCATATCTAGTTCAACTCTATTTATGACACTTATACAAGACACATCATCTCTTACACAGATGCTCTTTACTTCAATATGAAAATCATATTGGTTTCATGAACTGTGTAAAATCATTTGATCCAAAAAAAAAACTGGGTTTACCGGAAATGAACTCTTGCATGTAGGAGGACACAGACCATGGAGTTTAACTCAGATTCTATAGGGAAATTCAGAAAAGTGTTCTCATCCATGAAACACAGTCTGTTTTAATGCAAGAATCATGCTCTTCTTTCCAGCATCTGCAATACAGCAAGAAATATGAGGATGGCTAGAAAAAAGAACTGTGTTTCCTACTCATAGGTACCATATCTAGTTCACTCTGCTTATGAAACTGATACAAACCACAGCATCTCTTACATTGATGCTCTTTAGTTAATAGTGAAAAACGTGTTGGGTTATTGAACTGGGTAAATTCATTTGAACCGAAAATTCCCTGCTTTTACAAGAAATGAACTCTTGCTTGTTGGAAGACATAGAGCATTTGATTTAACTCCATTTCTGAAGGGAAATTCAGACCAGTGTTCTCATCCATGAAACACACTCCGTTTTAATGGAGGAATCATGCTCTTCTTTCCAGCTTCTTCAATACAACAAGGAACATGAGCATGCCCAAAAAAAAGAACTGTATCTCCTACTCATACGAAAAATATCTAGTTCAACTCTGCTTATGAAACTGATACAAACCACATCATCTCTTACACAGATGCTCTTTACTTCATAGTGAAAATCATATTGGTTTCATGAACTGTGTAAACTCATTTGATCCGAAAAATAGCTGGGTTTACCGGAAATGAACTCTTGCATGTAGGAGGACACAGACCATGCCGTTTTACTCAGATTCTATAGGGAAATTCAGAAAAGTGTTCTCATCCATGAAACACAGTCTGTTTTAATGCAAGAATCATGCTCTTCTTTCCAGCATCTGCAATACAGCAAGAAATATGAGGATGGCTAGAAAAAAGAACTGTGTTTCCTACTCATAGGTACCATATCTAGTTCACTCTGCTTATGAAACTGATACAAACCACAGCATCTCTTACATTGATGCTCTTTAGTTAATAGTGAAAAACGTGTTGGGTTATTGAACTGGGTAATTTCATTTGAGCCGAACATTCACTGCTTTTACAAGAAATGAACTCTTGCTTGTTGGAAGACATAGAGCATTTGGTTTAACTCCATTTCTGAAGGGAAATTCAGACCAGTGTTCTCATCCATGAAACACAGTCTGTTTTAACGCAAGAAGCATGCTCTTCTTTCCAGCCTATGCAATACAGCAAGAAACATGAGCATGGCCAGAAAAAATTAACTGTGTTTCCTACTCATATGTACCATATCTAGTTCACTCTGCTTATGAAACTGACACAAACCACAGCATCTCTTACATTGATGCTCTTTAGTTAATAGTGAAAAACCTGTTGGATTTGTGAACTGTTGAAATTCATTTGGCCGAAAATTCACTGTGTTTACAAGAAATTATTTCTTGCTTGTTGGAAGACACAGAGCATTTGGTTTAACTCCATTTCTGAAGGGAAATTCAAACCAGTGTTCTCATCCATGAAACACACTCTGCTTTAACGCAAGAAGCATGCTCTTCTTACCAGCTTCTGCAATACAGCAAGGAACAAGAGCATGCCCAGAAAAAAAGAACTGTGTCTCCTAATCATACGGACCATATCTAGTTCAACTCTGCTAATGAAACTGATACAAACCACAGGATCAATTACATAGATGCTCTTTAGTTCATAGTGAAAATTGTGTTGGTTACGTGAACTGTGTAAATTCATTTGAGCCCAAAAATATCTGGGTTTACCGGAAATGAACTCTTGCCTGTAGGAAGACACAGACCATGGAGTTTAACTCAGATTCTATAGGGAAATTCAGAAAAGTGTTCTCATCCATGAAACACATTCTGTTTTAACGCAAGAAGCATGCTCTTCTTTCCAGCGTCTGCAATACAGCAAGGAACATGAGCATTTCCAGAAAAAAATAACTATGTTTCCTACTTATACGGACCATATATAGTTCAACTCTGCTTATGAAACTGATACAAACCACAGCATCTCTTACATAGATACTCTTTACTTAATAGTTAAAATCGTAGTGGTTTCGTGAACTGTGTAAATTCATTTGAGGCGAAAAACAACTGGGTTTACCAGAAATGAACTCTTGCTTATAGGATGACATAGAGCATGGAGTTTAAGTCCGATTCTAAACGGAAATTCAGAAGAGTGATCTCATCCGTGAAACACAGTCTGTTTTAACGCAAGAAGCATGCTCTTCTTTCCAGCATCTGCAATACAGCAAGAAACATGAGCATGGCCAGAAAAAAAGAACTGTGTTTCCTACTCATGTGTACCATATCTAGTTCACTCTGCTTATGAAACTGATACAAACCACAGCATCTCTTACATTGATTCTCTTTAGTTTATAGTGAAAAACGTGTTTGGTTTTTGAACTGTGTACATTCATTTGAGCCTAAAATTCACTGTGTTTACAAGCAATGAATTCTTGCTTGTTGGAAGACACAGAGCATTTGGTTTAACTTCATTTCTGAAGGGAAATTCAGACCAGTGTTCTCATGCATGAAACACACTCTGTTTTAACTCAAGAAGCATGCTCTTCTTTCCAGCTTCTGCAATACAGCAAGGAACATGAGCATGCCCAGAAAAAAAGAACTGTGTCTCCTAATCATACGGACCATATCTAGTTCAACTCTGCTAATGAAACTGATACAAACCACAGGATCAATTACATAGATGCTCTTTAGTTCATAGTGAAAATTGTGTTGGTTTCGTGAACTGTGTAAATTCATTTGAGGCCAAAAATAACGGGGTTTACTGGAAATGAACTCTTGCATGTAGGAAGACACACCATGGAGTTTAACTCAGATTCTATAGGGAAATTCAGAAAAGTGTTCTCATCCATGAAACACAGTCTGTTTTAACGCAAGAAGCATGCTCTTCTTTCCAGCCTCTGCAATACAGCAAGAAACATGAGCATGGCCAGAAAAAAAGAACTGTGTTTCCTACTCATATGTACTATATCTAGTTCACTCTGCTTATGAAACTGATACAAACCACAGCATCTCTTACATAGACGCTCTTTAGTTAATAGTGATAAACGCGTTGGGTTTGTGAACTGTGTAAATTCATTTGAGCCGAAAATTCAATGCTTTTACCAAAAATGAACCCTTCATGTAGGAAGACACAGAGCATTTGGTTTAACTCCATTTCTGAAGGGAAATTCAGACCAGTGTTCTCATCCATCAAACACACTCTGTTTTAATGCAAACAGCATGCTCATCTTTCCAGCGTCTGCAATAAAGCAAGGAACATAAGCATTTCCAGAAAAAAATAAGTGTGTTACCTACTCATACTGACCATATCTAGTTCAACTCTGCTAATGAAACTGATACAAACCACATCATCTGTTACATAGATGCTCTTTAATTAATAGTGAAAATAGTATTGGTTTGGTGAACTGTGTAAATTCATTTGAGGCGAAAAACAACTGGGTTAACCAGAAATGAACTCTTTCTTGTAGGACGACATAGAGCATGGAGTTTAACTCCGATTCTAAACAGAAGTTCAGAAGAGTGATCTCATACATGAAACACAGTCTGTTTTAATGCAAGAAGCATGCTCTTCTTTCAAGCATCTGCAATACAGCAAGAAATATGAGCATGGCCAGAAAAAAAGAACTGTGTTTCCTACTCATACGGATCATATCTAGTTCAATTCTGCTTATGAAACAGATACAAACCACAGCATCTCTTACATAGACGCTCTTTAGTTATAGTGATATACGCGTTGGGTTTGTGAACAGTGTAAATTGATTTGAGCCGAAAATTCACTGCTTTTACCAAAGTGAACTCTTGCTTATTGGAAGACACAGAGCACTTGGTTTAACTCCATTTGTGAAGGGAAATTCAGACCAGTGTTCTCATCCATGAAACACACTCTGTTTTAACGCAAATAGCATGCTCGTCTTTCCAGCGTCTGCAATACAGCAAGGCACATGAGCATGTCCAGAAAAAAATAACTGTGTTTCCTATTCATACGGACCATATCTAGTTCAACTCTGCTAATGAAAATGATACTAACCACATCATCTGTTAAACAGATGCTCCTTAATTAATAGTGAAAATCGTATTGTTTTCGTGAACTGTGTAAATTAATTTGAGGCAAAAAATAACTGCATTTACCAGAAATGAACTCTTGCATGTAGGACGACATAGAGCATGGAGTTTAACTCCGATTCTAAACGGAAATTCAGAAGAGTGATCTCATCCATGAAACACAATCTGTTTTAACTCAAGAAGCATGCTCTTCTTTAAGCATCTGCAATACAGCATGAAACATGAGCATAGCCAGAAAAAAAGAACTGTGTTTCTGACTCAAACGGACCATATCTAGTTCAACTCTGCTTATGAAACTGATACAAACCACAGCAGCTCTTGCATAGACGCTCTGTAGTTAATAGAGATAAACGCATTGGGTTTGTGATCTGTGTAAATTCATTTGAGCCGAAAATTCACTACTTTTACCAAAAATGAACTCTTGCTTGTAGGAAGACACAGAGCATTTGGTTTAACTCCATTTGTGAAGGGAAATTCAGACCAGTGTTCTCATCCATGAAACACACTTTGTTTTAACGCAAATAGCATGCTCTTCTTTACAGCGTCTGCAATACAGCAAGGAACAAGAGCATGTCCAGAAAAAAATAACTGTGTTTCCTACTCATATGGACCATATCTAGTTCAACTCTGCTTATGAAACTGATACAAAACACATCATCTCTTACATAGACGCTCTTTAGTTACTAGTGAAAATCGTATTGGTTTCGTGAACTGTGTAAATTCATTTGAGGCGAAAAATAACTGGGTTTACAGGAAATGAACTCTTGCTTGTAGGAAGACACAGAGCATTTAGTTTTACTTGGATTATATAGGGAAATTCAGAAAAGTGTTCTCATCCATGAAACATAGTCTGTTTTAACGCAAGAAGCATGCTCTTCTTTCAAGCATCTGCAATATAGCAAGAAATATGAGCATGGCCAGAAAAAAAGAACTGTGTTTCCTACTCAAACGGAACATATCTAGTTCAATTCTGCTTATGAAACTGATACAAACCACCTCATCTCTTACAAAGTCGCTCTTTAGTTAATAGAGATAAACGCGTTGGGTTTGTGAACTGTGTAAATTCATTTGAGCCGAAAATTCACTGCTTTTACCAAAAATGAACTCTTGCTTATAGGAAGACACAGAGCATTTGGTTTAACTCCATTTCTGAAGGGAAATTCAGACCAGTGTCCTCATCCATCAAACACAATCCGTTTTAACGCAAATAGCATGGTCTTCTTTCTAACGTCTGCAATACAGCAAAAAACATGAGCATGGCTAGAAAAAACGAACTGTGTTTCTGACTCAATCGGACCATAACTAGTTCAACTCTGCTTATGAAACTGATACAAACAACAGAATCTGTTACATAGACTACTTTAGTTAATAGGGAAACTCTTATGGGTTTCGTGAACTGTGTAAATTCATTTGAGGCGAAAAACAACTGGGGTTACCAGAAATGAACTCTTGCTTGTAGGATGACATAGAGCATGGAGTTTAGCTCCGATTCTAAATGGCAATTCAGAAGAGTGATCTCATCCATGAAACACAGTCTGTTTTAACGCAAGAAGCATACTCTTCTTTCAAACATCTGCAATACAGGAAGAAACATGAGCATGGCCAGAAAAAAAGAACTGTGTTTCTGACTCAATCAGACCATACCTAGTTCAATCTGCTTATGAAACTGATACAAACCACAGCATCTTTTACATAGACTATCTTTAGTTAATAGTGATAAACGCGTTAGGTTTTTGAACTGTGTAAATTCATTTCAGCCGAAAATTCACAGCTTTAACCAAAAATGAACGCTTGCTTGTAGGAAGACACAGAGCATTTGGTTAAACTCCATTTGTGAAGGGAAATTCAGACCAGTGTTCTCATCCATGAAACACACGCTGTTTTAACGCAAATAGCATGCTCTTCTTTCCAGCGTCTGCAATACAGCAAGGAACATGAGCATATCCAGAAAAAAATAACTGTGTTTCCTACTCATACGGACCATATCTAGTTCAACTCTGCCTAGGAAACTGATACAAACCACATCATCTGTTACATAGATGCTCTTTAGTTAATAGTGAAAATCGTATTGGTTTCGTGAACTGTGTAAATTCATTTGAGGCGAAAAACAACGGGGTTTACCAGAAATGGACTCTTGCTTGTAGGAAGACATAGAGGATGGAGTTTAACTCCGATTCTAAATGGAAATTCAGAAGAGTGATCTCATCCATGAAACACTGTCAGTTTTAACGCAAGAAGCATGCTCTTCTTTCAAGCATCTGCAATACAGCAAGAAACATGAGCATGGCCAGAAAAAAAGAACTGTGTTTCCTACTCATACGGACCATATCTAGTTCAATTCTGCTTATGAAACTGATACAAACCACAGCATCACTTACATAGATGCTCTTTAGTTAATAGTGAAAAACGTGTTGGGTTTGTGAACTGTGTAAATTCATATAAGCCGAAAATTCACTGCATTTACGAGAAATGAACTCTTTTTGTAGGAAGACACAGAGCATTTGGTTTAACTAAATTTCTGAAGGGAAATTCAGAAGAGTGTTCTCATCCATAAAACACAGTTTGTTTTAATGCCAGAAGCATGCTCTTTTTCCCAGCATCTACAATACAGCAAGAAACATCAGCATGGTTAGAAAAAAAGAACTGTGTTTCTGACTCAAACGGACCATATCTAGTTCAACTCTGCTTATGAAACTGATACAAACCACAGCATCTCTTACATAGACGCCCTTTAGTTAATAGAGATAAACGCGTTTTGTTTGTGAACTGTGTAAATTCATTTGAGCCAAAAATTCACTGCTTTTACCAAAAATGAACTCTTGCTTGTAGGAAGACACAGAGCATTTGGTTTAACTCCATTTGTGAAGGGAATTGCATACCAGTGTTCTCATCCACGAAACATTCTCAGTTTTAACGCAAATTACATGCTCTTCTTTCCATCGTCTGCAAAACAGCAAGGAACATGAGCATGTCCAGAAAAAAAGAACTGTGTTTCCTACTCAAACGGAACATATCTAGTTCAATTCTGCTTATGAAACTGATACAAACCACCGCATCTCTTACAAAGTCGCTCTTTAGTTAATAGTGAAAACGCGTTGGGTTTGTGAACTGTGTAAATTCATTTGAGCCGAAAATTCACTGCTTTTACCAAAAATGAACTCTTGCTTATAGGAAGACACAGAGCATTTGGTTTAACTCCATTTCTGAAGGGAAATTCAGACCAGTGTCCTCATCCATCAAACACAATCCGTTTTAACGCAAATAGCATGGTCTTCTTTCTAACGTCTGCAATACAGCAAAAAACATGAGCATGGCTAGAAAAAACGAACTGTGTTTCTGACTCAATCGGACCATAACTAGTTCAACTCTGCTTATGAAACTGATACAAACAACAGAATCTGTTACATAGACTACTTTAGTTAATAGGGAAACTCTTATGGGTTTCGTGAACTGTGTAAATTCATTTGAGGCGAAAAACAACTGGGGTTACCAGAAATGAACTCTTGCTTGTAGGATGACATAGAGCATGGAGTTTAGCTCCGATTCTAAATGGCAATTCAGAAGAGTGATCTCATCCATGAAACACAGTCTGTTTTAACGCAAGAAGCATACTCTTCTTTCAAACATCTGCAATACAGGAAGAAACATGAGCATGGCCAGAAAAAAAGAACTGTGTTTCTGACTCAATCAGACCATACCTAGTTCAATCTGCTTATGAAACTGATACAAACCACAGCATCTTTTACATAGACTATCTTTAGTTAATAGTGATAAACGCGTTAGGTTTTTGAACTGTGTAAATTCATTTCAGCCGAAAATTCACAGCTTTAACCAAAAATGAACGCTTGCTTGTAGGAAGACACAGAGCATTTGGTTAAACTCCATTTGTGAAGGGAAATTCAGACCAGTGTTCTCATCCATGAAACACACGCTGTTTTAACGCAAATAGCATGCTCTTCTTTCCAGCGTCTGCAATACAGCAAGGAACATGAGCATATCCAGAAAAAAATAACTGTGTTTCCTACTCATACGGACCATATCTAGTTCAACTCTGCCTAGGAAACTGATACAAACCACATCATCTGTTACATAGATGCTCTTTAGTTAATAGTGAAAATCGTATTGGTTTCGTGAACTGTGTAAATTCATTTGAGGCGAAAAACAACGGGGTTTACCAGAAATGGACTCTTGCTTGTAGGAAGACATAGAGGATGGAGTTTAACTCCGATTCTAAATGGAAATTCAGAAGAGTGATCTCATCCATGAAACACTGTCAGTTTTAACGCAAGAAGCATGCTCTTCTTTCAAGCATCTGCAATACAGCAAGAAACATGAGCATGGCCAGAAAAAAAGAACTGTGTTTCCTACTCATACGGACCATATCTAGTTCAATTCTGCTTATGAAACTGATACAAACCACAGCATCACTTACATAGATGCTCTTTAGTTAATAGTGAAAAACGTGTTGGGTTTGTGAACTGTGTAAATTCATATAAGCCGAAAATTCACTGCATTTACGAGAAATGAACTCTTTTTGTAGGAAGACACAGAGCATTTGGTTTAACTAAATTTCTGAAGGGAAATTCAGAAGAGTGTTCTCATCCATAAAACACAGTTTGTTTTAATGCCAGAAGCATGCTCTTTTTCCCAGCATCTACAATACAGCAAGAAACATCAGCATGGTTAGAAAAAAAGAACTGTGTTTCTGACTCAAACGGACCATATCTAGTTCAACTCTGCTTATGAAACTGATACAAACCACAGCATCTCTTACATAGACGCCCTTTAGTTAATAGAGATAAACGCGTTTTGTTTGTGAACTGTGTAAATTCATTTGAGCCAAAAATTCACTGCTTTTACCAAAAATGAACTCTTGCTTGTAGGAAGACACAGAGCATTTGGTTTAACTCCATTTGTGAAGGGAATTGCATACCAGTGTTCTCATCCACGAAACATTCTCAGTTTTAACGCAAATTACATGCTCTTCTTTCCATCGTCTGCAAAACAGCAAGGAACATGAGCATGTCCAGAAAAAAAGAACTGTGTTTCCTACTCAAACGGAACATATCTAGTTCAATTCTGCTTATGAAACTGATACAAACCACCGCATCTCTTACAAAGTCGCTCTTTAGTTAATAGTGAAAACGCGTTGGGTTTGTGAACTGTGTAAATTCATTTGAGCCGAAAATTCACTGCTTTTACCAAAAATGAACTCTTGCTTATAGGAAGACACAGAGCATTTGGTTTAACTCCATTTCTGAAGGGAAATTCAGACCAGTGTCCTCATCCATCAAACACAATCCGTTTTAACGCAAATAGCATGGTCTTCTTTCTAACGTCTGCAATACAGCAAAAAACATGAGCATGGCTAGAAAAAACGAACTGTGTTTCTGACTCAATCGGACCATAACTAGTTCAACTCTGCTTATGAAACTGATACAAACAACAGAATCTGTTACATAGACTACTTTAGTTAATAGGGAAACTCTTATGGGTTTCGTGAACTGTGTAAATTCATTTGAGGCGAAAAACAACTGGGGTTACCAGAAATGAACTCTTGCTTGTAGGATGACATAGAGCATGGAGTTTAGCTCCGATTCTAAATGGCAATTCAGAAGAGTGATCTCATCCATGAAACACAGTCTGTTTTAACGCAAGAAGCATACTCTTCTTTCAAACATCTGCAATACAGGAAGAAACATGAGCATGGCCAGAAAAAAAGAACTGTGTTTCTGACTCAATCAGACCATACCTAGTTCAATCTGCTTATGAAACTGATACAAACCACAGCATCTTTTACATAGACTATCTTTAGTTAATAGTGATAAACGCGTTAGGTTTTTGAACTGTGTAAATTCATTTCAGCCGAAAATTCACAGCTTTAACCAAAAATGAACGCTTGCTTGTAGGAAGACACAGAGCATTTGGTTAAACTCCATTTGTGAAGGGAAATTCAGACCAGTGTTCTCATCCATGAAACACACGCTGTTTTAACGCAAATAGCATGCTCTTCTTTCCAGCGTCTGCAATACAGCAAGGAACATGAGCATATCCAGAAAAAAATAACTGTGTTTCCTACTCATACGGACCATATCTAGTTCAACTCTGCCTAGGAAACTGATACAAACCACATCATCTGTTACATAGATGCTCTTTAGTTAATAGTGAAAATCGTATTGGTTTCGTGAACTGTGTAAATTCATTTGAGGCGAAAAACAACGGGGTTTACCAGAAATGGACTCTTGCTTGTAGGAAGACATAGAGGATGGAGTTTAACTCCGATTCTAAATGGAAATTCAGAAGAGTGATCTCATCCATGAAACACTGTCAGTTTTAACGCAAGAAGCATGCTCTTCTTTCAAGCATCTGCAATACAGCAAGAAACATGAGCATGGCCAGAAAAAAAGAACTGTGTTTCCTACTCATACGGACCATATCTAGTTCAATTCTGCTTATGAAACTGATACAAACCACAGCATCACTTACATAGATGCTCTTTAGTTAATAGTGAAAAACGTGTTGGGTTTGTGAACTGTGTAAATTCATATAAGCCGAAAATTCACTGCATTTACGAGAAATGAACTCTTTTTGTAGGAAGACACAGAGCATTTGGTTTAACTAAATTTCTGAAGGGAAATTCAGAAGAGTGTTCTCATCCATAAAACACAGTTTGTTTTAATGCCAGAAGCATGCTCTTTTTCCCAGCATCTACAATACAGCAAGAAACATCAGCATGGTTAGAAAAAAAGAACTGTGTTTCTGACTCAAACGGACCATATCTAGTTCAACTCTGCTTATGAAACTGATACAAACCACAGCATCTCTTACATAGACGCCCTTTAGTTAATAGAGATAAACGCGTTTTGTTTGTGAACTGTGTAAATTCATTTGAGCCAAAAATTCACTGCTTTTACCAAAAATGAACTCTTGCTTGTAGGAAGACACAGAGCATTTGGTTTAACTCCATTTGTGAAGGGAATTGCATACCAGTGTTCTCATCCACGAAACATTCTCAGTTTTAACGCAAATTACATGCTCTTCTTTCCATCGTCTGCAAAACAGCAAGGAACATGAGCATGTCCAGAAAAAAATAACTGTGTTTCCTACTCATGCCGACCATATCTAGTTCAACTCTGCTTATGAAACTGATACAAACCACATCATCTCTTTCATAGATGCTCTTTAGTTAATAGTGAAAATCGTATTGGTTTCGTGAACTGTGTAAATTCATTTGAGGCGAAAAACAACTGGGTTTACCAGAAATGAACTCTTGCATGTAGGACGACATAGAGCATGGAGTTTAACTCCGATTCTAAACGGAAATTCAGAAGAGTGATCTCATCCATGAAACACAATCTGTTTTAACTCAAGAAGCATGCTCTTCTTTAAGCATCTGCAATACAGCATGAAACATGAGCATAGCCAGAAAAAAAGAACTGTGTTTCTGACTCAAACGGACCATATCTAGTTCAACTCTGCTTATGAAACTGATACAAACCACAGCAGCTCTTGCATAGACGCTCTGTAGTTAATAGAGATAAACGCATTGGGTTTGTGATCTGTGTAAATTCATTTGAGCCGAAAATTCACTACTTTTACCAAAAATGAACTCTTGCTTGTAGGAAGACACAGAGCATTTGGTTTAACTCCATTTGTGAAGGGAAATTCAGACCAGTGTTCTCATCCATGAAACACACTTTGTTTTAACGCAAATAGCATGCTCTTCTTTACAGCGTCTGCAATACAGCAAGGAACAAGAGCATGTCCAGAAAAAAATAACTGTGTTTCCTACTCATATGGACCATATCTAGTTCAACTCTGCTTATGAAACTGATACAAAACACATCATCTCTTACATAGACGCTCTTTAGTTAATATTGAAAATCGTATTGGTTTCGTGAACTGTGTAAATTCATTTGAGGCGAAAAATAACTGGGTTTACAGGAAATGAACTCTTGCTTGTAGGAAGACACAGAGCATTTAGTTTTACTTGGATTATATAGGGAAATTCAGAAAAGTGTTCTCATCCATGAAACATAGTCTGTTTTAACGCAAGAAGCATGCTCTTCTTTCAAGCATCTGCAATACAGCAAGAAATATGAGCATGGCCAGAAAAAAAGAACTGTGTTTCCTACTCAAACGGAACATATCTAGTTCAATTCTGCTTATGAAACTGATACAAACCACCGCATCTCTTACAAAGTCGCTCTTTAGTTAATAGTGAAAACGCGTTGGGTTTGTGAACTGTGTAAATTCATTTGAGCCGAAAATTCACAGCTTTAACCAAAAATGAACGCTTGCTTGTAGGAAGACACAGAGCATTTGGTTTAACTCCATTTCTGAAGGGAAATTCAGACCAGTGTCCTCATCCATCAAACACAATCCGTTTTAACGCAAATAGCATGGTCTTCTTTCTAACGTCTGCAATACAGCAAAAAACATGAGCATGGCTAGAAAAAACGAACTGTGTTTCTGACTCAATCGGACCATAACTAGTTCAACTCTGCTTATGAAACTGATACAAACAACAGAATCTGTTACATAGACTACTTTAGTTAATAGGGAAACTCTTATGGGTTTCGTGAACTGTGTAAATTCATTTGAGGCGAAAAACAACTGGGGTTACCAGAAATGAACTCTTGCTTGTAGGATGACATAGAGCATGGAGTTTAGCTCCGATTCTAAATGGCAATTCAGAAGAGTGATCTCATCCATGAAACACAGTCTGTTTTAACGCAAGAAGCATACTCTTCTTTCAAACATCTGCAATACAGGAAGAAACATGAGCATGGCCAGAAAAAAAGAACTGTGTTTCTGACTCAATCAGACCATACCTAGTTCAATCTGCTTATGAAACTGATACAAACCACAGCATCTTTTACATAGACTATCTTTAGTTAATAGTGATAAACGCGTTAGGTTTTTGAACTGTGTAAATTCATTTCAGCCGAAAATTCACAGCTTTAACCAAAAATGAACGCTTGCTTGTAGGAAGACACAGAGCATTTGGTTAAACTCCATTTGTGAAGGGAAATTCAGACCAGTGTTCTCATCCATGAAACACACGCTGTTTTAACGCAAATAGCATGCTCTTCTTTCCAGCGTCTGCAATACAGCAAGGAACATGAGCATATCCAGAAAAAAATAACTGTGTTTCCTACTCATACGGACCATATCTAGTTCAACTCTGCCTAGGAAACTGATACAAACCACATCATCTGTTACATAGATGCTCTTTAGTTAATAGTGAAAATCGTATTGGTTTCGTGAACTGTGTAAATTCATTTGAGGCGAAAAACAACGGGGTTTACCAGAAATGGACTCTTGCTTGTAGGAAGACATAGAGGATGGAGTTTAACTCCGATTCTAAATGGAAATTCAGAAGAGTGATCTCATCCATGAAACACTGTCAGTTTTAACGCAAGAAGCATGCTCTTCTTTCAAGCATCTGCAATACAGCAAGAAACATGAGCATGGCCAGAAAAAAAGAACTGTGTTTCCTACTCATACGGACCATATCTAGTTCAATTCTGCTTATGAAACTGATACAAACCACAGCATCACTTACATAGATGCTCTTTAGTTAATAGTGAAAAACGTGTTGGGTTTGTGAACTGTGTAAATTCATATAAGCCGAAAATTCACTGCATTTACGAGAAATGAACTCTTTTTGTAGGAAGACACAGAGCATTTGGTTTAACTAAATTTCTGAAGGGAAATTCAGAAGAGTGTTCTCATCCATAAAACACAGTTTGTTTTAATGCCAGAAGCATGCTCTTTTTCCCAGCATCTACAATACAGCAAGAAACATCAGCATGGTTAGAAAAAAAGAACTGTGTTTCTGACTCAAACGGACCATATCTAGTTCAACTCTGCTTATGAAACTGATACAAACCACAGCATCTCTTACATAGACGCCCTTTAGTTAATAGAGATAAACGCGTTTTGTTTGTGAACTGTGTAAATTCATTTGAGCCAAAAATTCACTGCTTTTACCAAAAATGAACTCTTGCTTGTAGGAAGACACAGAGCATTTGGTTTAACTCCATTTGTGAAGGGAATTGCATACCAGTGTTCTCATCCACGAAACATTCTCAGTTTTAACGCAAATTACATGCTCTTCTTTCCATCGTCTGCAAAACAGCAAGGAACATGAGCATGTCCAGAAAAAAAGAACTGTGTTTCCTACTCAAACGGAACATATCTAGTTCAATTCTGCTTATGAAACTGATACAAACCACCGCATCTCTTACAAAGTCGCTCTTTAGTTAATAGTGAAAACGCGTTGGGTTTGTGAACTGTGTAAATTCATTTGAGCCGAAAATTCACTGCTTTTACCAAAAATGAACTCTTGCTTATAGGAAGACACAGAGCATTTGGTTTAACTCCATTTCTGAAGGGAAATTCAGACCAGTGTCCTCATCCATCAAACACAATCCGTTTTAACGCAAATAGCATGGTCTTCTTTCTAACGTCTGCAATACAGCAAAAAACATGAGCATGGCTAGAAAAAACGAACTGTGTTTCTGACTCAATCGGACCATAACTAGTTCAACTCTGCTTATGAAACTGATACAAACAACAGAATCTGTTACATAGACTACTTTAGTTAATAGGGAAACTCTTATGGGTTTCGTGAACTGTGTAAATTCATTTGAGGCGAAAAACAACTGGGGTTACCAGAAATGAACTCTTGCTTGTAGGATGACATAGAGCATGGAGTTTAGCTCCGATTCTAAATGGCAATTCAGAAGAGTGATCTCATCCATGAAACACAGTCTGTTTTAACGCAAGAAGCATACTCTTCTTTCAAACATCTGCAATACAGGAAGAAACATGAGCATGGCCAGAAAAAAAGAACTGTGTTTCTGACTCAATCAGACCATACCTAGTTCAATCTGCTTATGAAACTGATACAAACCACAGCATCTTTTACATAGACTATCTTTAGTTAATAGTGATAAACGCGTTAGGTTTTTGAACTGTGTAAATTCATTTCAGCCGAAAATTCACAGCTTTAACCAAAAATGAACGCTTGCTTGTAGGAAGACACAGAGCATTTGGTTAAACTCCATTTGTGAAGGGAAATTCAGACCAGTGTTCTCATCCATGAAACACACGCTGTTTTAACGCAAATAGCATGCTCTTCTTTCCAGCGTCTGCAATACAGCAAGGAACATGAGCATATCCAGAAAAAAATAACTGTGTTTCCTACTCATAGGGACCATATCTAGTTCAACTCTGCCTAGGAAACTGATACAAACCACATCATCTGTTACATAGATGCTCTTTAGTTAATAGTGAAAATCGTATTGGTTTCGTGAACTGTGTAAATTCATTTGAGGCGAAAAACAACGGGGTTTACCAGAAATGGACTCTTGCTTGTAGGAAGACATAGAGGATGGAGTTTAACTCCGATTCTAAATGGAAATTCAGAAGAGTGATCTCATCCATGAAACACTGTCAGTTTTAACGCAAGAAGCATGCTCTTCTTTCAAGCATCTGCAATACAGCAAGAAACATGAGCATGGCCAGAAAAAAAGAACTGTGTTTCCTACTCATACGGACCATATCTAGTTCAATTCTGCTTATGAAACTGATACAAACCACAGCATCACTTACATAGATGCTCTTTAGTTAATAGTGAAAAACGTGTTGGGTTTGTGAACTGTGTAAATTCATATAAGCCGAAAATTCACTGCATTTACGAGAAATGAACTCTTTTTGTAGGAAGACACAGAGCATTTGGTTTAACTAAATTTCTGAAGGGAAATTCAGAAGAGTGTTCTCATCCATAAAACACAGTTTGTTTTAATGCCAGAAGCATGCTCTTTTTCCCAGCATCTACAATACAGCAAGAAACATCAGCATGGTTAGAAAAAAAGAACTGTGTTTCTGACTCAAACGGACCATATCTAGTTCAACTCTGCTTATGAAACTGATACAAACCACAGCATCTCTTACATAGACGCCCTTTAGTTAATAGAGATAAACGCGTTTTGTTTGTGAACTGTGTAAATTCATTTGAGCCGAAAATTCACTGCTTTTACCAAAAATGAACTCTTGCTTGTAGGAAGACACAGAGCATTTGGTTTAACTCCATTTGTGAAGGGAATTGCATACCAGTGTTCTCATCCACGAAACATTCTCAGTTTTAACGCAAATTACATGCTCTTCTTTCCATCGTCTGCAAAACAGCAAGGAACATGAGCATGTCCAGAAAAAAATAACTGTGTTTCCTACTCATGCCGACCATATCTAGTTCAACTCTGCTTATGAAACTGATACAAACCACATCATCTCTTTCATAGATGCTCTTTAGTTAATAGTGAAAATCGTATTGGTTTCGTGAACTGTGTAAATTCATTTGAGGCGAAAAACAACTTGGTTTACCAGAAATGAACTCTTGCATGTAGGACGACATAGAGCATGGAGTTTAACTCCGATTCTAAACGGAAATTCAGAAGAGTGATCTCATCCATGAAACACAATCTGTTTTAACTCAAGAAGCATGCTCTTCTTTAAGCATCTGCAATACAGCATGAAACATGAGCATAGCCAGAAAAAAAGAACTGTGTTTCTGACTCAAACGTACCATATCTAGTTCAACTCTGCTTATGAAACTGATACAAACCACAGCAGCTCTTGCATAGACGCTCTGTAGTTAATAGAGATAAACGCATTGGGTTTGTGATCTGTGTAAATTCATTTGAGCCGAAAATTCACTACTTTTACCAAAAATGAACTCTTGCTTGTAGGAAGACACAGAGCATTTGGTTTAACTCCATTTGTGAAGGGAAATTCAGACCAGTGTTCTCATCCATGAAACACACTTTGTTTTAACGCAAATAGCATGCTCTTCTTTACAGCGTCTGCAATACAGCAAGGAACAAGAGCATGTCCAGAAAAAAATAACTGTGTTTCCTACTCATATGGACCATATCTAGTTCAACTCTGCTTATGAAACTGATACAAAACACATCATCTCTTACATAGACGCTCTTTAGTTAATAGTGAAAATCGTATTGGTTTCGTGAACTGTGTAAATTCATTTGAGGCGAAAAATAACTGGGTTTACAGGAAATGAACTCTTGCTTGTAGGAAGACACAGAGCATTTAGTTTTACTTGGATTATATAGGGAAATTCAGAAAAGTGTTCTCATCCATGAAACATAGTCTGTTTTAACGCAAGAAGCATGCTCTTCTTTCAAGCATCTGCAATACAGCAAGAAATATGAGCATGGCCAGAAAAAAAGAACTGTGTTTCCTACTCAAACGGAACATATCTAGTTCAATTCTGCTTATGAAACTGATACAAACCACCGCATCTCTTACAAAGTCGCTCTTTAGTTAATAGTGAAAACGCGTTGGGTTTGTGAACTGTGTAAATTCATTTGAGCCGAAAATTCACTGCTTTTACCAAAAATGAACTCTTGCTTATAGGAAGACACAGAGCATTTGGTTTAACTCCATTTCTGAAGGGAAATTCAGACCAGTGTCCTCATCCATCAAACACAATCCGTTTTAACGCAAATAGCATGGTCTTCTTTCTAACGTCTGCAATACAGCAAAAAACATGAGCATGGCTAGAAAAAACGAACTGTGTTTCTGACTCAATCGGACCATAACTAGTTCAACTCTGCTTATGAAACTGATACAAACAACAGAATCTGTTACATAGACTACTTTAGTTAATAGGGAAACTCTTATGGGTTTCGTGAACTGTGTAAATTCATTTGAGGCGAAAAACAACTGGGGTTACCAGAAATGAACTCTTGCTTGTAGGATGACATAGAGCATGGAGTTTAGCTCCGATTCTAAATGGCAATTCAGAAGAGTGATCTCATCCATGAAACACAGTCTGTTTTAACGCAAGAAGCATACTCTTCTTTCAAACATCTGCAATACAGGAAGAAACATGAGCATGGCCAGAAAATAGAACTGTGTTTCTGACTCAATCAGACCATACCTAGTTCAATCTGCTTATGAAACTGATACAAACCACAGCATCTTTTACATAGACTATCTTTAGTTAATAGTGATAAACGCGTTAGGTTTTTGAACTGTGTAAATTCATTTCAGCCGAAAATTCACAGCTTTAACCAAAAATGAACGCTTGCTTGTAGGAAGACACAGAGCATTTGGTTAAACTCCATTTGTGAAGGGAAATTCAGACCAGTGTTCTCATCCATGAAACACACGCTGTTTTAACGCAAATAGCATGCTCTTCTTTCCAGCGTCTGCAATACAGCAAGGAACATGAGCATATCCAGAAAAAAATAACTGTGTTTCCTACTCATACGGACCATATCTAGTTCAACTCTGCCTAGGAAACTGATACAAACCACATCATCTGTTACATAGATGCTCTTTAGTTAATAGTGAAAATCGTATTGGTTTCGTGAACTGTGTAAATTCATTTGAGGCGAAAAACAACGGGGTTTACCAGAAATGGACTCTTGCTTGTAGGAAGACATAGAGGATGGAGTTTAACTCCGATTCTAAATGGAAATTCAGAAGAGTGATCTCATCCATGAAACACTGTCAGTTTTAACGCAAGAAGCATGCTCTTCTTTCAAGCATCTGCAATACAGCAAGAAACATGAGCATGGCCAGAAAAAAAGAACTGTGTTTCCTACTCATACGGACCATATCTAGTTCAATTCTGCTTATGAAACTGATACAAACCACAGCATCACTTACATAGATGCTCTTTAGTTAATAGTGAAAAACGTGTTGGGTTTGTGAACTGTGTAAATTCTTATAAGCCGAAAATTCACTGCATTTACGAGAAATGAACTCTTTTTGTAGGAAGACACAGAGCATTTGGTTTAACTAAATTTCTGAAGGGAAATTCAGAAGAGTGTTCTCATCCATAAAACACAGTTTGTTTTAATGCCAGAAGCATGCTCTTTTTCCCAGCATCTACAATACAGCAAGAAACATCAGCATGGTTAGAAAAAAAGAACTGTGTTTCTGACTCAAACGGACCATATCTAGTTCAACTCTGCTTATGAAACTGATACAAACCACAGCATCTCTTACATAGACGCCCTTTAGTTAATAGAGATAAACGCGTTTTGTTTGTGAACTGTGTAAATTCATTTGAGCCGAAAATTCACTGCTTTTACCAAAAATGAACTCTTGCTTGTAGGAAGACACAGAGCATTTGGTTTAACTCCATTTGTGAAGGGAATTGCATACCAGTGTTCTCATCCACAAAACATTCTCAGTTTTAACGCAAATTACATGCTCTTCTTTCCATCGTCTGCAAAACAGCAAGGAACATGAGCATGTCCAGAAAAAAATAACTGTGTTTCCTACTCATGCCGACCATATCTAGTTCAACTCTGCTTATGAAACTGATACAAACCACATCATCTCTTTCATAGATGCTCTTTAGTTAATAGTGAAAATCGTATTGGTTTCGTGAACTGTGTAAATTCATTTGAGGCGAAAAACAACTGGGTTTACCAGAAATGAACTCTTGCTTGTAGGACGACATAGGGCATGGAGTTTAACTCGATTCTAAATGGAAATTCAGAAGAGTGATCTCATCCATGAAACACATTCTGTTTTAACGCAAGAAGCATGCTCCTCTCTCAAACATCTGCAATACAGCAAGAAAGATGAGCATGGCCAGAAAAAAAGAACTGTGTTTCTGACTCAAACGGACCATATGTAGTTCAACTCTGCTTATGAAACTGTTACAAACCACAGCATCTCTTACATAGATGCTCTTTAGTTAATAGTGAAAATCGTATTGGTTTCGTGAACTGTGTAAATTCATTTGAGCCGAAAAATAACTGGGTATACGGGAATTGAACACTTGCTTGTAGGAAGACACAGAGCATGGAGTTCAACTCCAATTTTATAGGGAAATTCAGAAAAGTGTTCTCATCCACGAAACTCAGTCTGTTTTAATGCAAATAGCATGCTCTTCTTTCCAGCATCTGCAATGCAGCAAGGAACATGAGCATGTCCCCAAAAAAATAACTGTTTCCTACTCATACGGACCATATCTAGTTCAACTCTGCTTATGAAACTGATACAAACCACATCATCTGTTACATAGATGCTCTTTTGTTAATAGTGAATATCGTATTGGTTTCGTGAACTGTGTCAATTCATTTGAGCCGAAAAAATAACTGTGTTTACGGGAAATGAACTCTTGCTTGTAGGAAGACACAGAGCATGGAGTTTAACTCCGATTCAATATTGAAATTCTAAAAGTGTTCTTATCCATGAATCACAGTCTGTTTTAACTCAAGAAGCATGCTCTTTTTTCCAGCTTTTGCAATACAGCAAGAAACATGAGAATGGCTAGAAAAAAAGAACTGTGTTTCTGACTCAATCAGACCATACCTAGTTCAATCTGCTTATGAAACTGATACAAACCAAAGCATCTCTCACATAGACGCTCTTTAGTTAATAGTGATAAACGCTTGGGTTTGTGAAATTCATTTGAGGCGAAAATTCACTGCTTTTACCAAAAATGAATTCTTGCTTGTAGGAAGACACAGAGCATTTGGTTGAACTCCATTTGTGAAGGGAAATTCAGACCCGTGTTCTCATCCATGAAACACACTCTGTTTTAACGCAAATAGCATGCTCTTCTTTCCAGCGTCTACAAAACAGCAAGGAACATGAACATGTCCAGAAAAAATTACCTGTGTTTCCTACTCATACGGACCATATCTAGTTCAACTCTGCTTATGAAACTGATACAAACCACATCATCTCTTACAGAGATGCTCTTTAGTTAATAGTGAAAATCGTATTGGTTTCGTCAACTGTGTAAATTCATTTGAGCCGAAAAATAACTGGGTTTACCGTAAATGAACTCTGGCTTGTAGGATGACATAGAGCTTAGGGTTTAACCAGGATTCTAACTGGAAATTCAGAAGAGGGATCTCATCCATGAAACACAGTCTGTTTTAACACAAGAAGCATGCTCTTCTTTCAAGCATCTGCAATACAGCAAGAAACATGAGCATGGCCAGAAAAAAAGAACTGTGTTTCCTACTCATACGGACCATATCTAGTTCAATTCTGCTTATGAAACTGATACAAACCACATCATCTGTTACGTAGATGCTCTTTAGTTAATAGTGAAAATCGTATTGGTTTCGTGAACTGTGTAAATTCATTTGAGCCGAAAAATAACTGTGTTTACGGGAAATGAACTCTTGCTTGTAGGAAGACACAGAGCATGGTGTTTAACTCCGATCTATAGTGAAATACAGAAAAGTGTTCTCATCCATGAAACACAGTCTGTTTTAACTCAAGAAGCATTCTCTTTTTTCCAGCTTCTGCAATACAGCAAGAAACATGTGCATGGCTAGAAAAAAAGAACAGTGTTTCTGACTCAATCGGACCATACCTAGTTTAACTCTGCTTATGAAACTGATACAAACCACAGCATCTCTTACAGAGACGCTCTTTAGTTAATAGTGATAAACGCGTTGGGTTTGTGAACTGTGTAAATTCATTTGAGCCGAAAATTCACTGCTTTTACCAAAAATGAACTCTTGCTTGTAGGAAGACACAGAGCATTTGGTTTAACTCCATTTGTGAAGGGAAATTCAGACCAGTGTTCTCATCCATGAAACACACTCTGTTTTAACTCAAATAGCATGCTCTTCTTTCCAGCGTCTGCAATACAGCAAGGAACATGAGCATGTAAAGAAAAAATTAACTGTGTTTCCAACTCATACGGACCATATCTAGTTCAACTCTGCTTATGAAACTGACACAAACCACATCATCTCTTACATAGATTCTCTTTAGTTAATAGTGAAAATCGTATTGGTTTCGTGAACTGTGTAAATTCATTTGAGGCGAAAAACAACTGGGTTTACCAGAATTGAACTCTTGCTTGTAGGACGACATAGGGCATGGAGTTTAACTCGATTCTAAATGGAAATTCAGAGGAGTGATCTCATCCATGAAACACATTCTGTTTTAACGCAAGAAGCATGCTCCTGTCTCAAGCATCTGCAATACAGCAAGAAACATGAGGATGGCCAGAAAAAATGAACTGTGTTTCCTACTCATACGGACCATATCTAGTTCAATTCTGCTTATGAAACTGATACAAACCACATCATCTGTTACGTAGATGCTCTTTAGTTAATAGTGAAAATCGTATTGGTTTCGTGAACTGTGTAAATTCATTTGAGCCGAAAAATAACTGTGTTTACGGGAAATGAACTCTTGCTTGTAGGAAGACACAGAGCATGGAGTTTAACTCCGATCTATAGTGAAATACAGAAAAGTGTTCTCATCCATGAAACACAGTCTGTTTTAACTCAAGAAGCATTCTCTTTTTTCCAGCTTCTGCAATACAGGAAGAAACATGAGCATGGCTAGAAAAAAAGAACAGTGTTTCTGACTCAATCGGAACATACCTAGTTTAACTCTGCTTATGAAACTGATACAAACCACAGCATCTCTTACAGAGACGCTCTTTAGTTAATAGTGATAAACGCGTTGGGTTTGTGAACTGTGTAAATTCATTTGAGCCGAAAATTCACTGCTTTTACCAAAAATGAACTCTTGCTTGTAGGAAGACACAGAGCATTTGGTTTAACTCCATTTGTGAAGGGAAATTCAGACCAGTGTTCTCATCCATGAAACACACTCTGTTTTAACTCAAATAGCATGCTCTTCTTTCCAGCGTCAGCAATACAGCAAGGAACATGAGCATGTAAAGAAAAAATTAAATGTGTTTCCTACTCATACGGACCATATCTAGTTCAACTCTGCTTATGAAACTGACACAAACCACATCATCTCTTACATAGATGCTCTTTAGTTAATAGTGAAAATCGTATTGGTTTCGTCAACTGTGTAAATTCATTTGAGCCAAAAAATAACTGGGTTTACCAGAAATGAACTCTTGCTTGTAGGACGACATAGAGCTTGGAGTTTAACTCCGATTCTAAATGGAAATTCAGAAGAGTGATCTCATCCATGAAACACAGTCTGTTTTAACTCAAGAAGCATGCTCTTTTTTCCCACTTCGGCAATACAGCAAGAAACATGAGCATGGCTAGAAAAAAAGAACAGTGTTTCTGACTCATTTGGACCATACCTAGTTTAACTCTGCTTATGAAACTGTTACAAACCACAGCATCTCTTACACAGACGCTCTTTAGTAAATAGTGATAAACGCGTTGGTTTGTGAACTGTGTAAATTCATTTGAGCCGAAAATTCACTGCTTTTACCAAAAAAGATCTCTGGCTTGTAGGAAGACACAGAGCATTTGGTTTAACTCCATCTGTGAAGGGAAATTCAGACCAGTGTTCTCATCCATGAAACACACTCTGTTTTATCGCAAATAGCATGCTCTTCTTTCCAGCGTCTGCAATACAGCAAGGAACATGAGCATGTCCAGAAAAAATTAACTGTGTTTCCTACTCATACGGACAATATCTAGTGGAACCCTGCTTATGAAACTGATAAAAACCACATCATGTCTTACATAGATGCTCTTTAGTTAATAGTGAAAATCATATTGGTTTCGTGAATTGTGTAAATGCATTTGAGCCGAAAAACAACTGGGTTTACCAGAAATGAACTCTTGGTTGTAGGAAGACACAGAGCATTTGGTTTAACACCATTTCTGGAGGGAAATTCAGACCAGTGTTCTCATCCATGAAACACACTCTGTTTTAACGCAAATAGCATGCTCTCCTTGCTAGCTTCTGCAATACAGCAAGGAACATGAGCAAGTCCACAATAAAATAACTGTGTTTCCTACTCATATGGACCATGTCTAGTTCAACTCTGCTTATTAAACTGATACAAACCACATCATCTCTTACATAGATGCTCTTTAGTTATTAGTGACAATCGTATTGGTTTCGTGAACTGTGTAAATTCATTTTAACCGAAAAACAACTGGGTTTACCAGAAATGAACTCTTGCTTGTAGGACGACATAGAGCATGGAGTTTAACTCTGATTCTAAATGAAAATTCAGAAGAGTGTTCTCATCCATGAAACACAGTCTGTTTTAACGCAAGAAGCATGCTTTTTTTCCACCGTCTGCTATACAGCAAGGAACATGAGAATGTCCAGAAAAAAAGAACTGTTTTCCTACTCATACGGACCATATCTAGTTCCACTCTGCTTATGAAATTGATACAAACCCCATCATCTCTTACACAGATGCTCTTTTGTTAATAGTGAAAATCGTATTGGTTTCGAAAACTGTGTAAATTCATTTGAGCCAAAAAATAACTGGATTTACTGGAAATGAACTCTTTCTTGTAGGAAGACACAGATCCTTTGGTTAAACAGAGTTTCTGAAGGGAAATTCAGACCAGTGTTCTCATCAATGAAACACACTCCGTTTTATCGGAAGAAGCATGCTCTTCTTTCCAGCGTCTGCAATATAGCAAGGAACATGAGCCTGCCCAGAAAAAAAGAACTGTGTTTCCTACTCATTCGGACCATATCTAGTTCCACCCTGCTTATGAAACTGATACAAACCCCATCATCTCTTACATAGTTGCTCTTTAGTTAATAGTGTAAATAGTGTTGGTTTCATGAACTGTGTAAATTCATTTGAGCCGAAAAATAACTGGGTTTACCGGAAATGAACTCTTGCTTGTAGGACATCACAGAGCATGGATTTTAACTCCATTTCTGAAGGGAAATTCAGAAGAGTGTTCTCATCCATGAAAGACACTCCGTTTTAACGGAAGAAGCAGGCTCTTCTTTCCAGCGTCTGCTATACAGCAAGGAACATGAGAATGTCCAGACAAAAATAACTGTGTTTCCTACTCATATGGACCATATCTAGTTCAATATAGTTTATGAACCTGATACAAACCACATCATCTATTACATAGATGCTCTTTAGTTAATAGTGAAATTCGTATTGGTTTCATGAACTGTGTAAATTCATTTGAGCCGAAATTCACTGCTTTTACCAAAAATGAACTCTTGCTTGTAGGAAGACACAGAGCATTTGGTTTAACTCCACTTCTGAAGGGAAATTCAGCAGAGTGTTCTCCTCTATGAAACACAGTCTGTTTTAACGCAAGAAGCATCCTCTTCATTCCAACATCTGCAATACAGCAAGAAACATGAGCATGGCCAGAAAAAGAGAACTGTGTTTCCTACTCATACGGATCATATCTAGTTCCACTCTGCTTATGAAACTGATACAAACCCCATCATCTCTTACATAGTTGCTCTTTAGTTAATAGTGTAAATAGTGTTGGTTTCATGAACTGTGTAAATTCATTTGAGCCAAAAAATAACTGGGTTTACCGGAAATGAACTCTTGCTTGTAGGACGTCACAGAGCATGGATTTTAACTCCATTTCTGAAGGGAAATTCAGAAGAGTGTTCTCATCCATGAAAGACACTCCGTTTTAACGGAAGAAGCAGGCTCTTCTTTCCAGCGTCTGCTATACAGCAAGGAACATGAGAATGTCCAGAAAAAAAGAACTATGTTTCCTACTCATATGGACCATATCTAGTTCAATACTGTTTATGAACCTGATACGAATCACATCATCTCTTACATAGATGCTCTTTAGTTAATAGTGAAATTCCTATTGTTTTCATGAACTGTGTAAATTCATTTGAACCGAAAAATAACTGGGTTTACAGGAAATGAAATCTTGCTTGTAGGAAGACACAGATCCTTTGGTTTAACTTAGTTTATGAAGGGAAATTCAGACCAGTGTTTTCATCCATGAAACCCACTCCGTTTTATCAGAAGAAGCATGTTCTTCTTTCCAGGGTCTGCAATAGAGCAAGGAACTTGAGCATGTCTAGAAAAAAAGAACTGTGTTTCGTACTCATACGGACCATATCTAGTTCAATTCTGCTTATGAAACTGATACAAACCACAGCATCACTTACATAGATGCTCTTTAGTTAATAGTGAAAAACGTGTTGGGTTTGTGAACTGTGTAAATTCATATAAGCCGAAAATTCACTGCATTTACGAGAAATGAACTCTTTTTGTAGGAAGACACAGAGCATTTGGTTTAACTAAATTTCTGAAGGGAAATTCAGAAGAGTGTTCTCATCCATAAAACACAGTTTGTTTTAATGCCAGAAGCATGCTCTTTTTCCCAGCATCTACAATACAGCAAGAAACATCAGCATGGTTAGAAAAAAAGAACTGTGTTTCTGACTCAAACGGACCATATCTAGTTCAACTCTGCTTATGAAACTGATACAAACCACAGCATCTCTTACATAGACGCCCTTTAGTTAATAGAGATAAACGCGTTTTGTTTGTGAACTGTGTAAATTCATTTGAGCCGAAAATTCACTGCTTTTACCAAAAATGAACTCTTGCTTGTAGGAAGACACAGAGCATTTGGTTTAACTCCATTTGTGAAGGGAATTGCATACCAGTGTTCTCATCCACGAAACATTCTCAGTTTTAACGCAAATTACATGCTCTTCTTTCCATCGTCTGCAAAACAGCAAGGAACATGAGCATGTCCAGAAAAAAATAACTGTGTTTCCTACTCATGCCGACCATATCTAGTTCAACTCTGCTTATGAAACTGATACAAACCACATCATCTCTTTCATAGATGCTCTTTAGTTAATAGTGAAAATCGTATTGGTTTCGTGAACTGTGTAAATTCATTTGAGGCGAAAAACAACTGGGTTTACCAGAAATGAACTCTTGCATGTAGGACGACATAGAGCATGGAGTTTAACTCCGATTCTAAACGGAAATTCAGAAGAGTGATCTCATCCATGAAACACAATCTGTTTTAACTCAAGAAGCATGCTCTTCTTTAAGCATCTGCAATACAGCATGAAACATGAGCATAGCCAGAAAAAAAGAACTGTGTTTCTGACTCAAACGTACCATATCTAGTTCAACTCTGCTTATGAAACTGATACAAACCACAGCAGCTCTTGCATAGACGCTCTGTAGTTAATAGAGATAAACGCATTGGGTTTGTGATCTGTGTAAATTCATTTGAGCCGAAAATTCACTACTTTTACCAAAAATGAACTCTTGCTTGTAGGAAGACACAGAGCATTTGGTTTAACTCCATTTGTGAAGGGAAATTCAGACCAGTGTTCTCATCCATGAAACACACTTTGTTTTAACGCAAATAGCATGCTCTTCTTTACAGCGTCTGCAATACAGCAAGGAACAAGAGCATGTCCAGAAAAAAATAACTGTGTTTCCTACTCATATGGACCATATCTAGTTCAACTCTGCTTATGAAACTGATACAAAACACATCATCTCTTACATAGACGCTCTTTAGTTAATAGTGAAAATCGTATTGGTTTCGTGAACTGTGTAAATTCATTTGAGGCGAAAAATAACTGGGTTTACAGGAAATGAACTCTTGCTTGTAGGAAGACACAGAGCATTTAGTTTTACTTGGATTATATAGGGAAATTCAGAAAAGTGTTCTCATCCATGAAACATAGTCTGTTTTAACGCAAGAAGCATGCTCTTCTTTCAAGCATCTGCAATACAGCAAGAAATATGAGCATGGCCAGAAAAAAAGAACTGTGTTTCCTACTCAAACGGAACATATCTAGTTCAATTCTGCTTATGAAACTGATACAAACCACCGCATCTCTTACAAAGTCGCTCTTTAGTTAATAGTGAAAACGCGTTGGGTTTGTGAACTGTGTAAATTCATTTGAGCCGAAAATTCACTGCTTTTACCAAAAATGAACTCTTGCTTATAGGAAGACACAGAGCATTTGGTTTAACTCCATTTCTGAAGGGAAATTCAGACCAGTGTCCTCATCCATCAAACACAATCCGTTTTAACGCAAATAGCATGGTCTTCTTTCTAACGTCTGCAATACAGCAAAAAACATGAGCATGGCTAGAAAAAACGAACTGTGTTTCTGACTCAATCGGACCATAACTAGTTCAACTCTGCTTATGAAACTGATACAAACAACAGAATCTGTTACATAGACTACTTTAGTTAATAGGGAAACTCTTATGGGTTTCGTGAACTGTGTAAATTCATTTGAGGCGAAAAACAACTGGGGTTACCAGAAATGAACTCTTGCTTGTAGGATGACATAGAGCATGGAGTTTAGCTCCGATTCTAAATGGCAATTCAGAAGAGTGATCTCATCCATGAAACACAGTCTGTTTTAACGCAAGAAGCATACTCTTCTTTCAAACATCTGCAATACAGGAAGAAACATGAGCATGGCCAGAAAATAGAACTGTGTTTCTGACTCAATCAGACCATACCTAGTTCAATCTGCTTATGAAACTGATACAAACCACAGCATCTTTTACATAGACTATCTTTAGTTAATAGTGATAAACGCGTTAGGTTTTTGAACTGTGTAAATTCATTTCAGCCGAAAATTCACAGCTTTAACCAAAAATGAACGCTTGCTTGTAGGAAGACACAGAGCATTTGGTTAAACTCCATTTGTGAAGGGAAATTCAGACCAGTGTTCTCATCCATGAAACACACGCTGTTTTAACGCAAATAGCATGCTCTTCTTTCCAGCGTCTGCAATACAGCAAGGAACATGAGCATATCCAGAAAAAAATAACTGTGTTTCCTACTCATACGGACCATATCTAGTTCAACTCTGCCTAGGAAACTGATACAAACCACATCATCTGTTACATAGATGCTCTTTAGTTAATAGTGAAAATCGTATTGGTTTCGTGAACTGTGTAAATTCATTTGAGGCGAAAAACAACGGGGTTTACCAGAAATGGACTCTTGCTTGTAGGAAGACATAGAGGATGGAGTTTAACTCCGATTCTAAATGGAAATTCAGAAGAGTGATCTCATCCATGAAACACTGTCAGTTTTAACGCAAGAAGCATGCTCTTCTTTCAAGCATCTGCAATACAGCAAGAAACATGAGCATGGCCAGAAAAAAAGAACTGTGTTTCCTACTCATACGGACCATATCTAGTTCAATTCTGCTTATGAAACTGATACAAACCACAGCATCACTTACATAGATGCTCTTTAGTTAATAGTGAAAAACGTGTTGGGTTTGTGAACTGTGTAAATTCTTATAAGCCGAAAATTCACTGCATTTACGAGAAATGAACTCTTTTTGTAGGAAGACACAGAGCATTTGGTTTAACTAAATTTCTGAAGGGAAATTCAGAAGAGTGTTCTCATCCATAAAACACAGTTTGTTTTAATGCCAGAAGCATGCTCTTTTTCCCAGCATCTACAATACAGCAAGAAACATCAGCATGGTTAGAAAAAAAGAACTGTGTTTCTGACTCAAACGGACCATATCTAGTTCAACTCTGCTTATGAAACTGATACAAACCACAGCATCTCTTACATAGACGCCCTTTAGTTAATAGAGATAAACGCGTTTTGTTTGTGAACTGTGTAAATTCATTTGAGCCGAAAATTCACTGCTTTTACCAAAAATGAACTCTTGCTTGTAGGAAGACACAGAGCATTTGGTTTAACTCCATTTGTGAAGGGAATTGCATACCAGTGTTCTCATCCACGAAACATTCTCAGTTTTAACGCAAATTACATGCTCTTCTTTCCATCGTCTGCAAAACAGCAAGGAACATGAGCATGTCCAGAAAAAAATAACTGTGTTTCCTACTCATGCCGACCATATCTAGTTCAACTCTGCTTATGAAACTGATACAAACCACATCATCTCTTTCATAGATGCTCTTTAGTTAATAGTGAAAATCGTATTGGTTTCGTGAACTGTGTAAATTCATTTGAGGCGAAAAACAACTGGGTTTACCAGAAATGAACTCTTGCTTGTAGGACGACATAGGGCATGGAGTTTAACTCGATTCTAAATGGAAATTCAGAAGAGTGATCTCATCCATGAAACACATTCTGTTTTAACGCAAGAAGCATGCTCCTCTCTCAAACATCTGCAATACAGCAAGAAAGATGAGCATGGCCAGAAAAAAAGAACTGTGTTTCTGACTCAAACGGACCATATGTAGTTCAACTCTGCTTATGAAACTGTTACAAACCACAGCATCTCTTACATAGATGCTCTTTAGTTAATAGTGAAAATCGTATTGGTTTCGTGAACTGTGTAAATTCATTTTAGCCGAAAAATAACTGGGTATACGGGAATTGAACACTTGCTTGTAGGAAGACACAGAGCATGGAGTTCAACTCCAATTTTATAGGGAAATTCAGAAAAGTGTTCTCATCCACGAAACTCAGTCTGTTTTAATGCAAATAGCATGCTCTTCTTTCCAGCATCTGCAATGCAGCAAGGAACATGAGCATGTCCCCAAAAAAATAACTGTTTCCTACTCATACGGACCATATCTAGTTCAACTCTGCTTATGAAACTGATACAAACCACATCATCTGTTACATAGATGCTCTTTTGTTAATAGTGAATATCGTATTGGTTTCGTGAACTGTGTCAATTCATTTGAGCCGAAAAAATAACTGTGTTTACGGGAAATGAACTCTTGCTTGTAGGAAGACACAGAGCATGGAGTTTAACTCCGATTCAATATTGAAATTCTAAAAGTGTTCTTATCCATGAATCACAGTCTGTTTTAACTCAAGAAGCATGCTCTTTTTTCCAGCTTTTGCAATACAGCAAGAAACATGAGAATGGCTAGAAAAAAAGAACTGTGTTTCTGACTCAATCAGACCATACCTAGTTCAATCTGCTTATGAAACTGATACAAACCAAAGCATCTCTCACATAGACGCTCTTTAGTTAATAGTGATAAACGCTTGGGTTTGTGAAATTCATTTGAGGCGAAAATTCACTGCTTTTACCAAAAATGAATTCTTGCTTGTAGGAAGACACAGAGCATTTGGTTGAACTCCATTTGTGAAGGGAAATTCAGACCCGTGTTCTCATCCATGAAACACACTCTGTTTTAACGCAAATAGCATGCTCTTCTTTCCAGCGTCTACAAAACAGCAAGGAACATGAACATGTCCAGAAAAAATTACCTGTGTTTCCTACTCATACGGACCATATCTAGTTCAACTCTGCTTATGAAACTGATACAAACCACATCATCTCTTACAGAGATGCTCTTTAGTTAATAGTGAAAATCGTATTGGTTTCGTCAACTGTGTAAATTCATTTGAGCCGAAAAATAACTGGGTTTACCGTAAATGAACTCTGGCTTGTAGGATGACATAGAGCTTAGGGTTTAACCAGGATTCTAACTGGAAATTCAGAAGAGGGATCTCATCCATGAAACACAGTCTGTTTTAACACAAGAAGCATGCTCTTCTTTCAAGCATCTGCAATACAGCAAGAAACATGAGCATGGCCAGAAAAAAAGAACTGTGTTTCCTACTCATACGGACCATATCTAGTTCAATTCTGCTTATGAAACTGATACAAACCACATCATCTGTTACGTAGATGCTCTTTAGTTAATAGTGAAAATCGTATTGGTTTCGTGAACTGTGTAAATTCATTTGAGCCGAAAAATAACTGTGTTTACGGGAAATGAACTCTTGCTTGTAGGAAGACACAGAGCATGGAGTTTAACTCCGATCTATAGTGAAATACAGAAAAGTGTTCTCATCCATGAAACACAGTCTGTTTTAACTCAAGAAGCATTCTCTTTTTTCCAGCTTCTGCAATACAGCAAGAAACATGTGCATGGCTAGAAAAAAAGAACAGTGTTTCTGACTCAATCGGACCATACCTAGTTTAACTCTGCTTATGAAACTGATACAAACCACAGCATCTCTTACAGAGACGCTCTTTAGTTAATAGTGATAAACGCGTTGGGTTTGTGAACTGTGTAAATTCATTTGAGCCGAAAATTCACTGCTTTTACCAAAAATGAACTCTTGCTTGTAGGAAGACACAGAGCATTTGGTTTAACTCCATTTGTGAAGGGAAATTCAGACCAGTGTTCTCATCCATGAAACACACTCTGTTTTAACTCAAATAGCATGCTCTTCTTTCCAGCGTCTGCAATACAGCAAGGAACATGAGCATGTAAAGAAAAAATTAACTGTGTTTCCAACTCATACGGACCATATCTAGTTCAACTCTGCTTATGAAACTGACACAAACCACATCATCTCTTACATAGATTCTCTTTAGTTAATAGTGAAAATCGTATTGGTTTCGTGAACTGTGTAAATTCATTTGAGGCGAAAAACAACTGGGTTTACCAGAATTGAACTCTTGCTTGTAGGACGACATAGGGCATGGAGTTTAACTCGATTCTAAATGGAAATTCAGAGGAGTGATCTCATCCATGAAACACATTCTGTTTTAACGCAAGAAGCATGCTCCTGTCTCAAGCATCTGCAATACAGCAAGAAACATGAGGATGGCCAGAAAAAAAGAACTGTGTTTCCTACTCATACGGACCATATCTAGTTCAATTCTGCTTATGAAACTGATACAAACCACATCATCTGTTACGTAGATGCTCTTTAGTTAATAGTGAAAATCGTATTGGTTTCGTGAACTGTGTAAATTCATTTGAGCCGAAAAATAACTGTGTTTACGGGAAATGAACTCTTGCTTGTAGGAAGACACAGAGCATGGAGTTTAACTCCGATCTATAGTGAAATACAGAAAAGTGTTCTCATCCATGAAACACAGTCTGTTTTAACTCAAGAAGCATTCTCTTTTTTCCAGCTTCTGCAATACAGGAAGAAACATGAGCATGGCTAGAAAAAAAGAACAGTGTTTCTGACTCAATCGGAACATACCTAGTTTAACTCTGCTTATGAAACTGATACAAACCACAGCATCTCTTACAGAGACGCTCTTTAGTTAATAGTGATAAACGCGTTGGGTTTGTGAACTGTGTAAATTCATTTGAGCCGAAAATTCACTGCTTTTACCAAAAATGAACTCTTGCTTGTAGGAAGACACAGAGCATTTGGTTTAACTCCATTTGTGAAGGGAAATTCAGACCAGTGTTCTCATCCATGAAACACACTCTGTTTTAACTCAAATAGCATGCTCTTCTTTCCAGCGTCAGCAATACAGCAAGGAACATGAGCATGTAAAGAAAAAATTAAATGTGTTTCCTACTCATACGGACCATATCTAGTTCAACTCTGCTTATGAAACTGACACAAACCACATCATCTCTTACATAGATGCTCTTTAGTTAATAGTGAAAATCGTATTGGTTTCGTCAACTGTGTAAATTCATTTGAGCCAAAAAATAACTGGGTTTACCAGAAATGAACTCTTGCTTGTAGGACGACATAGAGCTTGGAGTTTAACTCCGATTCTAAATGGAAATTCAGAAGAGTGATCTCATCCATGAAACACAGTCTGTTTTAACTCAAGAAGCATGCTCTTTTTTCCCACTTCGGCAATACAGCAAGAAACATGAGCATGGCTAGAAAAAAAGAACAGTGTTTCTGACTCATTTGGACCATACCTAGTTTAACTCTGCTTATGAAACTGTTACAAACCACAGCATCTCTTACACAGACGCTCTTTAGTAAATAGTGATAAACGCGTTGGTTTGTGAACTGTGTAAATTCATTTGAGCCGAAAATTCACTGCTTTTACCAAAAAAGATCTCTGGCTTGTAGGAAGACACAGAGCATTTGGTTTAACTCCATCTGTGAAGGGAAATTCAGACCAGTGTTCTCATCCATGAAACACACTCTGTTTTATCGCAAATAGCATGCTCTTCTTTCCAGCGTCTGCAATACAGCAAGGAACATGAGCATGTCCAGAAAAAATTAACTGTGTTTCCTACTCATACGGACAATATCTAGTGGAACCCTGCTTATGAAACTGATAAAAACCACATCATGTCTTACATAGATGCTCTTTAGTTAATAGTGAAAATCATATTGGTTTCGTGAATTGTGTAAATGCATTTGAGCCGAAAAACAACTGGGTTTACCAGAAATGAACTCTTGGTTGTAGGAAGACACAGAGCATTTGGTTTAACACCATTTCTGGAGGGAAATTCAGACCAGTGTTCTCATCCATGAAACACACTCTGTTTTAACGCAAATAGCATGCTCTCCTTGCTAGCTTCTGCAATACAGCAAGGAACATGAGCAAGTCCACAATAAAATAACTGTGTTTCCTACTCATATGGACCATGTCTAGTTCAACTCTGCTTATTAAACTGATACAAACCACATCATCTCTTACATAGATGCTCTTTAGTTATTAGTGACAATCGTATTGGTTTCGTGAACTGTGTAAATTCATTTTAACCGAAAAACAACTGGGTTTACCAGAAATGAACTCTTGCTTGTAGGACGACATAGAGCATGGAGTTTAACTCTGATTCTAAATGAAAATTCAGAAGAGTGTTCTCATCCATGAAACACAGTCTGTTTTAACGCAAGAAGCATGCTTTTTTTCCACCGTCTGCTATACAGCAAGGAACATGAGAATGTCCAGAAAAAAAGAACTGTTTTCCTACTCATACGGACCATATCTAGTTCCACTCTGCTTATGAAATTGATACAAACCCCATCATCTCTTACACAGATGCTCTTTTGTTAATAGTGAAAATCGTATTGGTTTCGAAAACTGTGTAAATTCATTTGAGCCAAAAAATAACTGGATTTACTGGAAATGAACTCTTTCTTGTAGGAAGACACAGATCCTTTGGTTAAACAGAGTTTCTGAAGGGAAATTCAGACCAGTGTTCTCATCAATGAAACACACTCCGTTTTATCGGAAGAAGCATGCTCTTCTTTCCAGCGTCTGCAATATAGCAAGGAACATGAGCCTGCCCAGAAAAAAAGAACTGTGTTTCCTACTCATTCGGACCATATCTAGTTCCACCCTGCTTATGAAACTGATACAAACCCCATCATCTCTTACATAGTTGCTCTTTAGTTAATAGTGTAAATAGTGTTGGTTTCATGAACTGTGTAAATTCATTTGAGCCGAAAAATAACTGGGTTTACCGGAAATGAACTCTTGCTTGTAGGACATCACAGAGCATGGATTTTAACTCCATTTCTGAAGGGAAATTCAGAAGAGTGTTCTCATCCATGAAAGACACTCCGTTTTAACGGAAGAAGCAGGCTCTTCTTTCCAGCGTCTGCTATACAGCAAGGAACATGAGAATGTCCAGACAAAAATAACTGTGTTTCCTACTCATATGGACCATATCTAGTTCAATATAGTTTATGAACCTGATACAAACCACATCATCTATTACATAGATGCTCTTTAGTTAATAGTGAAATTCGTATTGGTTTCATGAACTGTGTAAATTCATTTGAGCCGAAATTCACTGCTTTTACCAAAAATGAACTCTTGCTTGTAGGAAGACACAGAGCATTTGGTTTAACTCCACTTCTGAAGGGAAATTCAGCAGAGTGTTCTCCTCTATGAAACACAGTCTGTTTTAACGCAAGAAGCATCCTCTTCATTCCAACATCTGCAATACAGCAAGAAACATGAGCATGGCCAGAAAAAGAGAACTGTGTTTCCTACTCATACGGATCATATCTAGTTCCACTCTGCTTATGAAACTGATACAAACCCCATCATCTCTTACATAGTTGCTCTTTAGTTAATAGTGTAAATAGTGTTGGTTTCATGAACTGTGTAAATTCATTTGAGCCAAAAAATAACTGGGTTTACCGGAAATGAACTCTTGCTTGTAGGACGTCACAGAGCATGGATTTTAACTCCATTTCTGAAGGGAAATTCAGAAGAGTGTTCTCATCCATGAAAGACACTCCGTTTTAACGGAAGAAGCAGGCTCTTCTTTCCAGCGTCTGCCATACAGCAAGGAACATGAGAATGTCCAGAAAAAAAGAACTATGTTTCCTACTCATATGGACCATATCTAGTTCAATACTGTTTATGAACCTGATACGAATCACATCATCTCTTACATAGATGCTCTTTAGTTAATAGTGAAATTCCTATTGTTTTCATGAACTGTGTAAATTCATTTGAACCGAAAAATAACTGGGTTTACAGGAAATGAAATCTTGCTTGTAGGAAGACACAGATCCTTTGGTTTAACTTAGTTTATGAAGGGAAATTCAGACCAGTGTTTTCATCCATGAAACCCACTCCGTTTTATCAGAAGAAGCATGTTCTTCTTTCCAGGGTCTGCAATAGAGCAAGGAACTTGAGCATGTCTAGAAAAAAAGAACTGTGTTTCGTACTCATACGGACCATATCTAGTTCCACTCTGCTTATGAAACTGATACAAACCCCATCATCTCTTACATAGATGCTCTTTAGTTAATAGTGTAAATCGTGTTGGTTTCGTGAACTGTGTAAATTCATTTGAGCCGAAAAATAACTGGGTTTACCGGAAATGAACTCTTGCTTGGAGGAAAAAAAAGAGCATTTGGTTTAACTAAATTTCTGAAGGGAAATTCAGAAGAGTGTTCTCATCAATGAAACACAGTTTGTTTTAAAGCAAGTAGCATGCTCTTTTTTCCAGCATTTCTAATACAGCAAGAAACATGAGCATGGCAAGAAAAAAAGAACTGTGTTTCTGACTCAATCAGACCCAACCTAGTTTAACTCAGCTTATGCAACTGATACAAACCACAGCATCTCTTACATAGACGCTCTTTAGTTAATAGAGATAAACGCGTTGGGTTTGTGAACTGTGTAAATTCCTTTGAGTCGAAAATTCACTGCTTTTACCAAAAATGAACTCTTGCTTGTAGGAAGACACAGAGCATTTGGTTTAACTCGATTTGTGAAGGGAAATTCAGAAGAGTGTTCTCATCCATGAAACACACTCTGTTTTAACGAAAATAGCATGCTCTTCTTTCCAGCATCTGCAATACAGCAAGGAACATGAGCATGTCCAGAATAAAATAACTGTGTTTCCTACTCATACGGACCATATCTAGTTCCACTCTGCTCATGAAACTGATACAAACCCCATCATCTCTTACATAGATGCTCTTTAGTTAATAGTGTAAATCGTGTTGGTTTCGTGAACTGTGTAAATTCATTTGAGCCGAAAAACAACTGGGTTTACCAGAAGTGAACTCTTGCTTGTAGGACGACATAGAGCATGGAGTTTATCTCTGATTCTAAATGGAAATTCAGAAGAGTGTTCTCGTCCATGAAATACAGTCTGTTTTAACGCAAAAAGCATGCTCTTCTTTCCAGCATCTGCAATACAGCAAGAAACATGAGCATGGCCAGAAAAAAAGAACTGTGTGTCCTACTCATAGGGACCATATCTAGTTCAACTGTGCTTATGAAATTGATACAAACCACATCATCCCTTACACAGATGCTCTTTAGATAATAGTGAAAATCGTATTGGTTTCGTGAACTGTGTAAATTCATTTGAGCCAAAAAATAACTGGATTTACTGGAAATGAACTCTTGCTTGTAGGAAGACACGGATCCTTTTTTTTAACTCAGTTTCTGAAGGGAAATTCAGACCAGTGTTCTCATCCATGAAACACACTCCGTTTTATCGGAGGAAGCATGCTCTTCTTTCCAGCATCTGCTATACATGAGAATGTCCAGAAAAAAAGAACTGTGTTTCCTACTCATACGGACCATATCTACTTCCATTCTGCTTATGAAACTGATACAAACCCCATCATCTCTTACATAGATGCTCTTTAGTTAATAGTGTAAATCGTGTTGGTTTCCTGAACTGTGTAAATTCATTTGAGCCGAAAAATAACTGGGTTTACCGGAAATGAACTCTTGCTTGTAGGAGAAAAAATAGCATTTGGTTTAACTAAATTTCGGAAGGGAAATTCAGAAGAGTGTTCTCATCCATGAAACACAGTTTCTTTTAATGCAAAAGCATGCTCTTTTTTCCAGAGTCTGATATACTGCAAGGAACATGAGAATGTCCAGAAAAAAAGAACTGTGTTTCCTACTCATACGGACCATATCTAGTTCAACTCTGCTTATGAAACTGATAGAAACAACATCAACTCTTACATAGATGCTCTTTAGTTAATAATGAAAATGGTGTTGGTTTCGAGAACTGTATAAATTCATTTCAGCCGAAAAATAACTGGGTTTACAGGCAATGAACTCTTGCTTGTAGGAAGACACAGAGCATGGCATTAAACTCCGATTCTAAAGGGAAATTCAGAAGACTGTTCTCATCAAAGAAACACAGTCTGTTTTAATGCAAGAAGCATGCTCTTCTTTCCAGCATCTGCAAAAGAGCAAGAAACATGAGCATGGCCAGAAAAAAATAACTGTGTTTCCTACTCATATGGACCATATCTAGTTCAACTGTGCTTATGAAATTGATACACACCACATCATCTCTTACATAGATGCTCTTTAGTTAATAGTAAAAATCGTATTGGTTTCTTGAACTGTGTAAATTCTTTTGAGCCGAAAAATAACTGGGTTTACCAGAAATGAACTCTTGCTTGTAGGAGGACATAGAGCATGGAGTTTAACTCTGAATATAAATGTAAATTCAGAAGAGTGAACTCATCCATGAAACACAGTCTGTTTTAACGCAAGAAGCATGCTCTTCTTTCCAGCATCTGCAATACAGCAAGAAACATGAGCATGGCTAGAAAAAAAGTACTGTGTTTCTGACTCAAACGGACCATATCTAGTTCAACTCTGCTTATGCAACTGATACAAACCACAGCATCTCTTACATAGACGCTCTTTAGTTAATAGAGATAAACGCGTTGGGTTTGTCAACTGTGTAAATTCCTTTGAGTCGAAAATTCACTGCTTTTACCAAAAATGAACTCTTGCTTGTAGGAAGACACAGTGCATTTGGTTTAACTCCATTTGTGAAGGGAAATACAGACCAGTGTTGTCATCCATGAAAAACACTCTGTTTTAACGCAAATATCATGCTCTTCTTTCCAGCATCTACAATACAGCAAGGAACATGAGCATGTCCAGAATAAAATAACTGTGTTTCCTACTCATACGGACCATATCTAGTTCAACTCTGCTTATGAAACTGATACACACCACATCATCTCTTACATAGATGCTCTTTAGTTAATAGTGTAAATCGTGTTGGATTAGTGAACTGTATAAATTCATTTGAGCCGAAAAATAACTGGGTTTACAGGAAATGAACTCTTGCTTGTAGGAAGACACAGAGCATGGAGTTTAACTCCGATTCTAAATGGAAATTCAGAAGAGTGTTCTCATCCATGAAACACAGTCTGTTTTAACGCAAGAAGCATGCTCTTCTTTCCAGCATCTGCAATACAGCAAGAAACATGAGCATGGGTAGAGAAAAAGAACTGTGTTTCTGACTCAATCGGACCCTACCTAGTTCAACACTGCTTATGAATCTGATACAAACCACATCATCTCTTACATAGATGCTCTTTAGTTAATAGTGAAAATCGTATTGGTTTCGTGAACTGTGTAAATTCATTTCAGCCGAAAAATAACTGGGTTTACAGGAAATGAGCTCTTGCTTGTAGGAAGACACAGAGCCTTTGGTTTAACTCACTTTCTGAAGGAAAATTCAGACCTGTGTTCTCATCCATGAAAGACACTCTGTTTTAACGCAAATAGCATGTTCTTCTTTCCAGCTTTGTAATACAGCAATTAACATGAGCATGCCCAGAAAAAAAGAACTGTCTCTCCTATTCATATGGACCATATCTAGTTCAACTCTGCTTATGAAACTGCTACAAACGACATCATCTCTTCCATGGATGCTCTTTAGTTAATAGTTAAAATCGTGTTGGTTTCGTGGACTGTAAAATTCATTTGAGGCGAAAAATAACTGGGTTAACAGGAAATGAACTCTTGCTTGTAGGAAGACTCAGAGCATGGCGTTAAACTCCGATTCTAAAGGGAATTTCAGAAGACTGTTCTCATCAAAGAAACACAGTCTGTTTTAATGCAAGAAGCATGCTCTTCTTTCCAGCATCTGCAATACAGCAAGAAACATGAGCATGGCCAGAAAAAGAGAACTGTGTTTCCTACTCATAAGGATCATATCTAGTTCCACTCTGCTTATGAAACTGATTCAAACCCCATCATCTCTTACATAGATGCTCTTTAGTTAATAGTGAAAATCGTATTGGTTTCGGGAACTGTGTAAATTCATTTGAGCCGAAAAACAACTGGGTTTACCAGAAATGAACTCTTGCTTGTAGGACGACATAGAGCATGGAGTTTAACTCTGATTCTAAATGGAAATTCAGAAGAGTGATCTCATCCATGAAACACAGTCTGTTTTAACACAAGAAGCATGCTCTTCTTTCCAGCATCTGCAATACAGCAAGAAACATGAGCATGGCTAGAAAAAAAGAACTGTGTTTCTGACTCAATCGGACCCTACCTAGTTTAACTCTGCTTATGATACTGATACAAACCACATCATCTCTTACATAGACGCTCTTTTGTTAATAGTGATAAACGCGTTGGGTTTGTGAACTGTGTAAATTCATTTGAGCCGAAATTCCCTGCTTTTACCAAAAATGAACTCTTGCTTGTAGGAAGACACAGAGCATTTGGTTTATCTCCCCTTCTGAAGGGAAATTCAGACCTGTGTTCTCATCCATGAAACATCTTGTTTTAACGCAAGATGCATGCTCTTCTTTCCAGCTTTGCAATACAGCAATTAACATGAGCATGCCCAGAAAAAAAGAACTGTCTCTCCTACTCATATGGACCATATCTAGTTCAACTCTGCTTATGAAACTGCTACAAACCACATCATTTCTTACACAGATGCTCCTAAGTTAATAGTAAAAATCGTATTGGTTTCGTCAACTGTGTAAATTCATTTGAGCCGAAAAATAACTGGGTTTACCAGAAGTGAACTCTTGCTTGTAGGACGACATAGAGCTTGGAGTTTAACTCTGATTCTAAATGGAAATTCAGAAGAGTGATCTCATCCATGAAACTCAGTCTGTTTTAACGCAAGAAGCATGCTCTTCTTTCCAGCATCTGCTATACAGTAAGGAACATGAGCATGCCCAGAAAAAAAGAACTGTTTATCCTACTCATACGGACCGTATCTAGTTCCACTCTGCTTATGAAACTGATACAAACCCCATCATCTATTACATAATTGCTCTTTAGTTAATAGTGTAAATAGTGTTGGTTTCATGAACTGTGTAAATTCATTTGAGCCGAAAAATAACTGGGTTTTCCAGAAATGAACTCTTGCTTGTAGGACGTCACAGAGCATGGTGTTTAACTCCATTTCTGAAGGGAAATTCAGAAGAGTGTTCTCATCCATGAAACACAGTCTGTTTTAACGCAAGAAGCATGCTCTTATTTCCAGCATCTGCAATACAGCAAGAAACATGAGCATGGCTAGAAAAAAAGAACTTTGTTTTCCTACACATACGGACCATATCTTGTTCAACACTGCTTATGAAATTGATACAAACCACATCATCTCATACACAGATGCTCTTTAGTTAATAGTGAAAATCGTATTGGTTTCGTGAACTGTGTAAATTCATTTGAGCCAAAAAATAACTGGATTTACTGGAAATGAACTCTTGCTTGTAGGAAGACACAGATCCTTTGGTTAAACTCAGTCCCTGAAGGGAAATTCAGACCAGTGTTCTCATCCATTAAACACACTCCGATATAACGGAAGCAGCATGCTCTTCTTTGCAGCATCTGCTATACAGTAAGGAACATGTGAATGTCCAGAAAAAAAGAACTTTGTTTTCCTACTCATACGGACCATATCTAGTTCAATACTGGTAATGAATCTGATACAAACCACATCATCTCTTACATCGATGCTCTTTAGTTAATAGTGAAAATCGTGTTGGTTTCGTTAACTGTATGAATTCATTTGAGCCGAAAATTAACTGGGTTTACAGGAAATGAACTCTTGCTTGTAGGAAGACACAGAGCATGGCGTTAAACTCCGATTCTAAAGGGAAATTCAGAAGACTGTTCTCATCAAAGAAACAGAGTGTGTTTTAATGCAAGAAGCACGCTCTTCTATCCAGCATCTGCAATACAGCAAGAAATATGAGCATGGAAAGAAAAAAATAACTGTGTTTCCTACTCATATGGACCATATCTAGTTCAACTGTGCTTAAGAAATTGATACACACAACATCATCTCTTACATAGATGCTCTTTAGTTAATAGTGAAAATCGTATTGGTTTCTTGAACTGTGTAAATTCTTTTGAGCCGAAAAATAACTGGGTTTACCAGAAATGAACTCTTGCTTGTAGGAGGACATAGAGCATGGAGTTTAACTCCGATTCTAAATGGAAATTCAGAAGAGTGAACTCATCCATGAAACACAGTCTGTTTTAACGCAAGAAGCATGCTCTTCTTTCCAGCATCTGCAATACAGCAAGAAACATGAGCATGGCTAGAAAAAAAGAACTGTGTTTCTGACTCAATCGGACCCTACCTAGTTTAACTCTGCTTATGATGCTGATACAAACCAAATCATCTCTTACATAGACGCTCTTTTGTTAACAGTGATAAACGCGTTGGGTTTGTGAACTGTTTAAATTCATTTGAGCCGAAATTCCCTGCTTTTACCAAAAATGAACTCTTGCTTGTAGGAAGACACAGAGCATTTGGTTTAACTCCCCTTCTGAAGGGAAATTCAGACCTGTGTTCTCATCCATGAAACATCTTGTTTTAACGCAAGATGCATGCTCTTCTTTCCAGCTTTGCAATACAGCAATTAACATGAGCATGCCCAGAAAAAAAGAACTGTCTCTCCTACTCATATGGACCATATCTAGTTCAACTCTGCTTATGAAACTGCTACAAACCACATCATCTCTTACATAGATGCTCCTAAGTTAATAGTAAAAATCGTATTGGTTTCGTCAACTGTGTAAATTCATTTGAGCCGAAAAAAACTGGGTTTACCAGAAGTGAACTCTTGCTTGTAGGACGACATAGAGCTTGGAGTTTAACTCTGATTCTAAATGGAAATTCAGAAGAGTGATCTCATCCATGAAACACAGTCTGTTTTAACGCAAGAAGCATGCTCTTCTTTCCAGCATCTTCAATACAGCAAGAAACATGAGTATGTCCAGAAAAAAAGAACTGTGCTTCCTACTCATAATGATCACATCTAGTTCAATTCTCCTTATGAAACTGATACAAACCACATCATCTCTTACATAGATGCTCTTTAGTTAATAGTGAAAATCGTATTGGTTTCCTGAACGGTGTAAATTCATTTGAGCCGAAAAATACCTGGGTTTACAGGAAATGAACTCTTGCTTGTAGGAAGACACAGATCCTTTGGTTTAACTCAGTTTCTGAAGGGAAATTCAGACCAGAGTTCTCATCCATGAAACACAATCTGTTTTATCGGAAGAAGCATGCTCTTCTTTCCAGCGTCTGCAATATAGCAAGGAACATGAGCATGCCCATAAAAAAAGAACTGTGTATCCTACTCATACAGACCGTATCTAGTTCCACTCTGCTTATGAAACTGATACAAACCCCATCAACTCTTACATAGATGCTCTTTAGTTAATAGTGTAAATCGTGTTGGTTTCGTGAACTGTGTAAATTCATTTGAGCGAAAAATAAGTCGGTTTACCGGAAATGAACTCTTGCTTGAGGAAAAAAATGAGCATTTGGTTTAACTAAATTTCTGAAGGGAAATTCAGAAGAGTGTTCTCATCCATGAAACACAGTTTGTTTTAAGGCAAGAAGCATGCTCTTTTTTCCTGCATCTGCAATACAGCAAGAAAAATGAGCATGGCCAGAAAAAAGAACTGTGTTTCTGACTCAAACGTACCATATCTAGTTCAACTCTGATTATGAATCTGATACAAATCACAGCATCTCTTATATAGATGCTCTTTAGTTAATAGTGAAATTCATATTGGTTTCGTGAACTGTGTAAATACATTTGAGCCAAAAAACATCTGGGTTTACCAGAAATGAACTCTTGCTTGTAGGACGACATAGAGCATGGAGTTTAACTCTGATTCTAAATGGAAATTCAGAAGAGTGTTCTCATCCATGAAACACAGTCTGTTTTAACGCAAGAAGCATGCTCTTTTTTCCAGCGTCTGCTATACAGCAACGAACATGAGAATGTCCAGAAAAAAAGAACTGTGTTTCCTACACATACGGACCATATCTTGTTCAACACTGCTTATGAAACTGATACAAACCACATCATCTCTTGCATAGTTGCTCTTTAGTTAATAGTGAAAATCGTATTGGTTTTGTGAACTGTGTAAATTCATTTGAGCCGAAAAATAACTGGGTTTACAGGAAATGAACTCTTTCTTGTAGGAAGACACAGAGCCTTTGGTTTAACTCACTTTCTGAAGGAAAATTCAGACCTGTGTTCTCATCCATGAAACACACTCTGTTTTAACGCAAGATGTATGCTCTTCTTTCCAGCTTTGCAATACAGCAATTAACATGAGCATGCCCAGAAAAAAAGAACTGTCTCTCCTACTCATATGGACCATATCTAGTTCATCTCTGCTTATGAAACTGCTACAAACGACATCATCTCTTACATAGACGCTCTTTAGTTAATAGAGAAAATCGTGTTGGTTTCGTGAACTGTATAAATTCATTTGAGGCGAAAAATACCTGGGTTTACCGGAAATGAACTCTTGCTTGTAGGAAGACACAGAGCTTGACGTTAAACTCCATTTCTGAAGGGAATTTCAGAAGAGTGTTCTCATCAAAGAAACACTGTCTGTTTTAAAGCGAGAAGAATGCTCTTCTTTCCAGCATCTGCAATACAGCAAGAAACATGAGCATGGCGAGAAAAAAGGAACTGTGTTTCCTACTCATAGGGACCATATCTAGTTCAACTGTGCTTATGAAATTGATACAAACCACATCATCTCTTACATAGATGCTCTTTAGTTAATAGTGAAAATCCTATTCGTTTCGTGAACTGTGTAAATTCATTTGAGCCAAAAAATAACTGGATTTACTGGAAATGAACTCTTGCTTGTAGGAAGACACAGATCCTTTGGTTTAACTCAGTTTCTGAAGGGAAATTCAGACCAGTGTTGTCATCCATGAAACACACTCCGTTTTATCGGAAGAAGCATGCTCTTCTTTCCAGAGTCTGCAATATAGCAAGGAACATGAGCATGCCCAGAAAAAAAGTACTGTGTTTCATACACATACGGACCTTATCTAGTTCCACTCTGCTTATGAAACTGATACAAACCCCATCACTCTTACATAGATGCTCTTTAGTTAATAGTGTAAATCGTGTTGGTTTCGTGAACTGTGTAAATTCATTTGAGCCGAAAAACCTGGGTTTACCGGAAATGAACTCTTGCTTGTAGGAGAAAAAAGAGCATTTGGTTTAACTAAATTTCTGAAGGGAAATTCAGAAGAGTGTTCTCATCCATGAAACACAGTTTGTTTTAACGCAAGAAGCATGCTCTTTTTTCCAGCATCTGCAATACAGGATGAAACATGAGCATGGCCAGAAAAAAGAACTGTGTTTCTGACTCAAACGGACCATATCTAGTTCAACTCTGCTTATGAATCTGATACAAATCACAGCATTTCTTATATAGATGCTCTTTAGTTAATAGTGAAATTCATATTGGTTTCGTGAACTGTGTAAATACATTTGAGCCGAAAAACAACTGGGTTTACCAGAAATGAACTCTTGCATGCAGGACAACATAGAGCATGGAGTTTAACTCTGATTCTAAATGGAAATTATGAAGACTGATCTAATCCATGAAACACAGTCTGTTTTAATGCAAGAAGCATGCTCTTCTTTCCAGCATCTGCAATACAGCAAGAAACATGAGCATGGCCAGACAAAGAGAACTGTGTTTCCTACTCATACGGATCATATCTAGTTCCACTCAGCTTATGAAACTGATACAAACCCCATCATCTATTACATAATTGCTCTTTAGTTAATAGTGTAAATAGTGTTGGATTCATGAACTGTGTAAATTCATTTGAGCCGAAAAATAACTGGGTTTACCGGAAATGAACTCTTGCTTGTAGGACGTCACAGAGCATGGTGTTTAACTCCATTTCTGAAGGGAAATTCAGAAGAGTGTTCTCATCCATGAAACATAGTCTGTTTTAACGCAAGAAGCATGCTCTTCTTTCCAGCATCTGCAATACAGCAAGAAACATGAGCATGGCCAGAAAAAAAGAACTGTGTTTCCTACTCATACGGACCATATCTAGTTCAACTGTGCTTATGAAATTGATACAAACCACATCATCTCTTACAGAGATGCTCTTTAGTTAATAGTGAAAATCGTATTGGTTTCCTGAACTGTGTAAATTCATTTGAGCCGAAAAATACCTGGGTTTACAGGAAATGAACTCTTGCTTGTAGGAAGACACAGATCCTTTGGTTTAACTCAGTTTCTGAAGGGAAATTCAGACCAGTGTTCTCATCCATTAAACACACTCTGATATAACGGAAGAAGCATGCTCTTCTTTCCAGCATCTGCTATACAGTACAGAACATGAGAATGTCCAGAAAAAAAGAACTTTGTTTTCCTACTCATACGGACCATATCTAGTTCAATACTGGTTATGAAACTGATACAAACCACATCATCTCTTCCATAGATGCTCTTTAGTTAATAGTGAAAATCGTATTGGTTTCCTGAACTGTGTAAATTCATTTGAGCCGAAAAATACCTGTGTTTACAGGAAATGAACTATTGCTTGTCGGAAGACACAGATCCTTTGGATTAACTCAGTTTCTGAAGGATAATTCAGACCAGTGTTGTCATCCATGAAACACACTCCGTTTTATCAGAAGAAGCGTGCTCTTCTTTCCAGAGTCTGCAATATAGCAAGGAACATGAGCATGCCCAGAAAAAAAGAACTGTGTTTCCTACACATACGGACCATATCTAGTTCCACTCTGCTTATGAAACTGATACAAACACCATCATCTCTTACATAGATGCTCTTTAGTTAATAGTGTAAATCGTGTTGGTTTCGTGAACTGTGTAAATTCATTTGAGCCGAAAAATAACTGGGTTTACCGGAAATGAACTCTTGCTTGTAGGAGAAAAAAGAGCATTTGGTTTAACTAAATTTCTGAAGGGAAATTCAGAAGAGTGTTCTCATCCATGAAACATAGTTTGTTTTAACGCAAGAAGCATGCTCTTTTTTCCAGCATCTACAATACAGCAAGAAACATGAGCATGGCCAGAAAAAAAGAATTGTGTTTCTGACTCAAACAGACCATATCTAGTTTAACTCTGCTTATGAATCTGAGACAAACCACAGCAACTCTTATATAAATGCTCTTTAGTTAATAGTGAAAATCGTATTGGTTTCGTGAACTGTGTAAAAACACTTGAGCCGAAAAACAACTGGGTTTACCAGAAATGAACTCTTGCTTTTAGGACGACATAGAGCATGGAGTTTAATCTGATTCTAAATGGAAATTCAGAAGAGTGATATCATCCATGAAACACAGTCTGTTTTAACGCAAGAAACATGCTCTTTTTTCCAGCGTCTGTTATACAGCAAGGAACATGAGAATGTCCAGAATAAAAGAACTGTATTTCCTACTCATACGGACCATATCTAGTTCAACACTGCTTATGAATCTGATACAAACCACATCATCTCTTACATAGATGCTCTTTAGTTAATAGTGAAAATCGTATTCGTTTCGTGAACTGTTTAAATTCATTTGAGCCAAAAAATAACTGTATTTACTGGAAATGAACTCTTGCTTGTAGGAAGACACAGATCCTTTGGTTAAACTCAGTTCCTGAAGGGAAATTCAGACCAGCGTTCTCATCCATTAAACACACTCCGATATAACGGAAGAAGCATGCTCTTCTTTCCAGCATCTGCTATACAGTAAGGAACATGAGAATGTCCAGAAAAAAAGAACTTTGTTTTCCTACTCATACGGACCATATCTAGTTCAATACTGGTTTGAAACTGATACAAACCACATCATCTCTTACATAGATGCTCTTTAGTTAATAGTGTAAATCGTGTTGGTTTCGTGAACTGTGTAAATTCATTTGAGCCGAAAAATAACTGGGTTTACCGGAAATGAACTCTTGCTTGTAGGAGAAAAAAGAGCATTTGGTTTAACTAAATTTCTGAAGGGAAATTCAGAAGAGTGTTCTCATCCATGAAACATAGTTTGTTTTAACGCAAGAAGCATGCTCTTTTTTCCAGCATCTACAATACAGCAAGAAACATGAGCATGGCCAGAAAAAAAGAATTGTGTTTCTGACTCAAACAGACCATATCTAGTTTAACTCTGCTTATGAATCTGAGACAAACCACAGCAACTCTTATATAAATGCTCTTTAGTTAATAGTGAAAATCGTATTGGTTTCGTGAACTGTGTAAAAACACTTGAGCCGAAAAACAACTGGGTTTACCAGAAATGAACTCTTGCTTTTAGGACGACATAGAGCATGGAGTTTAATCTGATTCTAAATGGAAATTCAGAAGAGTGATATCATCCATGAAACACAGTCTGTTTTAACGCAAGAAACATGCTCTTTTTTCCAGCGTCTGTTATACAGCAAGGAACATGAGAATGTCCAGAATAAAAGAACTGTATTTCCTACTCATACGGACCATATCTAGTTCAACACTGCTTATGAATCTGATACAAACCACATCATCTCTTACATAGATGCTCTTTAGTTAATAGTGAAAATCGTATTCGTTTCGTGAACTGTTTAAATTCATTTGAGCCAAAAAATAACTGTATTTACTGGAAATGAACTCTTGCTTGTAGGAAGACACAGATCCTTTGGTTAAACTCAGTTCCTGAAGGGAAATTCAGACCAGCGTTCTCATCCATTAAACACACTCCGATATAACGGAAGAAGCATGCTCTTCTTTCCAGCATCTGCTATACAGTTAGGAACATGAGAATGTCCAGAAAAAAAGAACTTTGTTTTCCTACTCGTACGGACCATATCTAGTTCAATACTGGTTATGAAACTGATACAAACCACATCATCTCTTACATAGATGCTCTTTAGTTAATAGTGAAAATCATATTGGTTTCCTGAACAGTGTAAATTCATTTGAGCCGAAAAATACCTGGGTTTACAGGAAATGAACTCTTGCTTGTAGGAAGACACAGATCCTTTGGTTCAACTCAGTTTCTGAAGGGAAATTCAGACCAGTGTTCTCATCCATTAAACACACTCCGATATAACGGAAGAAGCATGCTCTTCTTTCCAGCATCTGCTATACAGTACAGAACATGAGAATGTCCAGAAAAAAAGAACTTTGTTTTCCTACTCATACGGACCATATCTAGTTCAATACTGGTCATGAAACTGATACAAACCACATCATCTCTTCCATAGATGCTCTTTAGTTAATAGTGAAAATCGTATTGGTTTCCTGAACTGTGTAAATTCATTTGAGCCGAAAAATACCTGTGTTTACAGGAAATGAACTCTTGCTTGTAGGAAGACACAGATCCTTTGGTTTAACTCAGTTTCTGAAGGGAAATTCAGACCAGTGTTGTCATCCATGAAACACACTCCGTTTTATCGGAAGAAGCATGCTCTTCTTTCCAGAGTCTGCAATATAGCAAGGAACATGAGCATGCCCAGAAAAAAGAACTGTGTTTCCTACACATACGGACCATATCTAGTTCCACTCTGCTTATGAAACTGATACAAACACCATCATCTCTTACATAGATGCTCTTTAGTTAATAGTGTAAATCGTGTTGGTTTCGTGAACTGTGTAAATTCATTTGAGCCGAAAAATAACTGGGTTTACCAGAAGTGAACTCTTGCTTGTAGGACGTCACAGAGCATGGTGTTTAACTCCATTTCTGAAGGGAAATTCAGAAGAGTGTTCTCATCCATGAAACATAGTCTGTTTTAACGCAAGAAGCATGCTCTTCTTTCCAGCATCTGCAATACAGCAAGAAACATGAGCATGGCCAGAAAAAAAGAACTGTGTTTCCTACTCATACGGACCATATCTAGTTCAACTGTGCTTATGAAATTGATACAAACCACATCATCTCTTACAGAGATGCTCTTTAGTTAATAGTGAAAATCGTATTGGTTTCCTGAACTGTGTAAATTCATTTGAGCCGAAAAATACCTGGGTTTACAGGAAATGAACTCTTGCTTGTAGGAAGACACAGATCCTTTGGTTTAACTCAGTTTCTGAAGGGAAATTCAGACCAGTGTTCTCATCCATTAAACACACTCTGATATAACGGAAGAAGCATGCTCTTCTTTCCAGCATCTGCTATACAGTACAGAACATGAGAATGTCCAGAAAAAAAGAACTTTGTTTTCCTACTCATACGGACCATATCTAGTTCAATACTGGTTATGAAACTGATACAAACCACATCATCTCTTCCATAGATGCTCTTTAGTTAATAGTGAAAATCGTATTGGTTTCCTGAACTGTGTAAATTCATTTGAGCCGAAAAATACCTGTGTTTACAGGAAATGAACTATTGCTTGTCGGAAGACACAGATCCTTTGGATTAACTCAGTTTCTGAAGGATAATTCAGACCAGTGTTGTCATCCATGAAACACACTCCGTTTTATCAGAAGAAGCGTGCTCTTCTTTCCAGAGTCTGCAATATAGCAAGGAACATGAGCATGCCCAGAAAAAAAGAACTGTGTTTCCTACACATACGGACCATATCTAGTTCCACTCTGCTTATGAAACTGATACAAACACCATCATCTCTTACATAGATGCTCTTTAGTTAATAGTGTAAATCGTGTTGGTTTCGTGAACTGTGTAAATTCATTTGAGCCGAAAAATAACTGGGTTTACCGGAAATGAACTCTTGCTTGTAGGAGAAAAAAGAGCATTTGGTTTAACTAAATTTCTGAAGGGAAATTCAGAAGAGTGTTCTCATCCATGAAACATAGTTTGTTTTAACGCAAGAAGCATGCTCTTTTTTCCAGCATCTACAATACAGCAAGAAACATGAGCATGGCCAGAAAAAAAGAATTGTGTTTCTGACTCAAACAGACCATATCTAGTTTAACTCTGCTTATGAATCTGAGACAAACCACAGCAACTCTTATATAAATGCTCTTTAGTTAATAGTGAAAATCGTATTGGTTTCGTGAACTGTGTAAAAACACTTGAGCCGAAAAACAACTGGGTTTACCAGAAATGAACTCTTGCTTTTAGGACGACATAGAGCATGGAGTTTAATCTGATTCTAAATGGAAATTCAGAAGAGTGATATCATCCATGAAACACAGTCTGTTTTAACGCAAGAAACATGCTCTTTTTTCCAGCGTCTGTTATACAGCAAGGAACATGAGAATGTCCAGAATAAAAGAACTGTATTTCCTACTCATACGGACCATATCTAGTTCAACACTGCTTATGAATCTGATACAAACCACATCATCTCTTACATAGATGCTCTTTAGTTAATAGTGAAAATCGTATTCGTTTCGTGAACTGTTTAAATTCATTTGAGCCAAAAAATAACTGTATTTACTGGAAATGAACTCTTGCTTGTAGGAAGACACAGATCCTTTGGTTAAACTCAGTTCCTGAAGGGAAATTCAGACCAGCGTTCTCATCCATTAAACACACTCCGATATAACGGAAGAAGCATGCTCTTCTTTCCAGCATCTGCTATACAGTAAGGAACATGAGAATGTCCAGAAAAAAAGAACTTTGTTTTCCTACTCATACGGACCATATCTAGTTCAATACTGGTTTGAAACTGATACAAACCACATCATCTCTTACATAGATGCTCTTTAGTTAATAGTGTAAATCGTGTTGGTTTCGTGAACTGTGTAAATTCATTTGAGCCGAAAAATAACTGGGTTTACCGGAAATGAACTCTTGCTTGTAGGAGAAAAAAGAGCATTTGGTTTAACTAAATTTCTGAAGGGAAATTCAGAAGAGTGTTCTCATCCATGAAACATAGTTTGTTTTAACGCAAGAAGCATGCTCTTTTTTCCAGCATCTACAATACAGCAAGAAACATGAGCATGGCCAGAAAAAAAGAATTGTGTTTCTGACTCAAACAGACCATATCTAGTTTAACTCTGCTTATGAATCTGAGACAAACCACAGCAACTCTTATATAAATGCTCTTTAGTTAATAGTGAAAATCGTATTGGTTTCGTGAACTGTGTAAAAACACTTGAGCCGAAAAACAACTGGGTTTACCAGAAATGAACTCTTGCTTTTAGGACGACATAGAGCATGGAGTTTAATCTGATTCTAAATGGAAATTCAGAAGAGTGATATCATCCATGAAACACAGTCTGTTTTAACGCAAGAAACATGCTCTTTTTTCCAGCGTCTGTTATACAGCAAGGAACATGAGAATGTCCAGAATAAAAGAACTGTATTTCCTACTCATACGGACCATATCTAGTTCAACACTGCTTATGAATCTGATACAAACCACATCATCTCTTACATAGATGCTCTTTAGTTAATAGTGAAAATCGTATTCGTTTCGTGAACTGTTTAAATTCATTTGAGCCAAAAAATAACTGTATTTACTGGAAATGAACTCTTGCTTGTAGGAAGACACAGATCCTTTGGTTAAACTCAGTTCCTGAAGGGAAATTCAGACCAGCGTTCTCATCCATTAAACACACTCCGATATAACGGAAGAAGCATACTCTTCTTTCCAGCATCTGCTATACAGTTAGGAACATGAGAATGTCCAGAAAAAAAGAACTTTGTTTTCCTACTCGTACGGACCATATCTAGTTCAATACTGGTTATGAAACTGATACAAACCACATCATCTCTTACATAGATGCTCTTTAGTTAATAGTGAAAATCATATTGGTTTCCTGAACAGTGTAAATTCATTTGAGCCGAAAAATACCTGGGTTTACAGGAAATGAACTCTTGCTTGTAGGAAGACACAGATCCTTTGGTTCAACTCAGTTTCTGAAGGGAAATTCAGACCAGTGTTCTCATCCATTAAACACACTCCGATATAACGGAAGAAGCATGCTCTTCTTTCCAGCATCTGCTATACAGTACAGAACATGAGAATGTCCAGAAAAAAAGAACTTTGTTTTCCTACTCATACGGACCATATCTAGTTCAATACTGGTCATGAAACTGATACAAACCACATCATCTCTTCCATAGATGCTCTTTAGTTAATAGTGAAAATCGTATTGGTTTCCTGAACTGTGTAAATTCATTTGAGCCGAAAAATACCTGTGTTTACAGGAAATGAACTCTTGCTTGTAGGAAGACACAGATCCTTTGGTTTAACTCAGTTTCTGAAGGGAAATTCAGACCAGTGTTGTCATCCATGAAACACACTCCGTTTTATCGGAAGAAGCATGCTCTTCTTTCCAGAGTCTGCAATATAGCAAGGAACATGAGCATGCCCAGAAAAAAGAACTGTGTTTCCTACACATACGGACCATATCTAGTTCCACTCTGCTTATGAAACTGATACAAACACCATCATCTCTTACATAGATGCTCTTTAGTTAATAGTGTAAATCGTGTTGGTTTCGTGAACTGTGTAAATTCATTTGAGCCGAAAAATAACTGGGTTTACCAGAAGTGAACTCTTGCTTGTAGGATGACATAGAGCTTGGAGTTTAACTCCGATTCTAAATGGAAATACAGAAGAGTGATCTCATCCATGAAACACAGTCTGTTCTAACGCAAGAAGCGTGCTTTTCTTTCCAGCATCTGCAATACAGCAAGAAACATGAGAATGTCCAGAAAAAAAGAACTGTGCTTCCTACTCATAAGGATCATATCTAGTTCAATTCTCCTTATGATACTGATACAAACCACAGCATCACTTACATAGATGCTCTTTAGTAAATAGTGAAAATCGTATTGGTTTCGTAAACTGTGTAAATTCATTTGAGCCAAATAATAACTGGATTTACTGGAAATGAAATCTTGCTTGTAGGAAGACACAGATCCTTTGGTTATACTCAGTTTCTGAACGGAAATTCAGATCAGTGTTCTCATCCATTAAACACACTCCGATATAACGGAAGAAGCATGCTCTTCTTTCCAGCATCTGCTATACAGTAAGGAACATGAGAATGTCCAGAAAAAAAGAACTTTGTTTTCCTACTCATACGGACCATATCTAGTTCAATACTGGTTTGAAACTGATACAAAACACATCATCTCTTACATAGATGCTCTTTAGTTAATAGTGAAAATCGTATTGGTTTCCTGAACTGTGTAAATTCATTTGAGCCGAAAAATACCTGGGTTTACAGGAAATGAACTCTTGCTTGTCAGAAGACACAGATCCTTTGGTTTAACTCAGTTTCTGAAGGGAAATTCAGACCAGTGTTCTCATCCATGAAACACGCTCCGTTTTATCGGAAGAAGCATGCTCTTCTTTCCAGAGTCTGCAATATAGCAAGGAACATGAGCATGCCCAGAAAAAAAGAACTGTGTTTCCTACTCATACGGACCATATCAAGTTCCACTCTGCTTATGAAACTGATACAAACCACATCATCTCTTACATAGATGCTCTTTAGTTAAAAGTGAAAATCGTGTTGGTTTCGTTAACTGTATAAATTCATTTGAGGCGAAAAATAACTGGGTTTACCGGAAATTAACTCTTGCTTGTAGGAAGACACAGATCATGGCGTTAAACTCCGATTCTAAAGGGAATTTCAGAAGACTGTTCTCATCAAAGAAACACAGTCTGTTTTAATGCAAGAATCATGCTCTTCTTTCCAGCATCTGCAATACAGCAAGAAACATGAGCATGGCCACAAAAAGAGAACTGTGTTTCCTACTCATACGGACCATATCTAGTTCAACACTGCTTATGAAACTGATACAAACCACATCATCTCTTACATAGATGCTCTTTAGTTAATAGTGAAAATCGTATTGTTTTTGTGAACTGTGTAAATTCATTTGAGCCGAAAAATAACTTGGTTTACAGGAAATGATCTCTTTCTTGTAGGGAGACACAGAGCCTTTGGTTTAACTCACTTTCTGAAGGAAAATTCAGACCTGTGTTCTCATCCATGAAACACACTCTGTTTTAACGCAAGATGGATGCTCTTCTTTCCAGCTTTGCAATACAGCAATTAACATGAGCATGCCCAGGAAAAAAGAACTATCATTCCTACTCATATGGACCATATCTAGTTCAACTCTGCTTATGAAACTGCTACAAACGACATCATCTCTTCAATAGACGCTCTTTAGTTAATAGAGAAAATCGTGTTGGTTTCGTGAACTGTATAAATTCATTTGAGGCCAAAAATACCTGGGTTTACTGGAAATGAACTCTTGCTTGTAGGAAGACACAGAGCATGGCGTTAAACTCCGATTCTAAAGGGACTTTCAGAAGACTGTTCTCATCAAAGAAACACAGTCTGTATTAATGCAAGAAGCATGCTCTTCTTTCCAGAATCTGCAATACAGCAAGAAACATGAGCATGGCCAGAAAAAGAGAACTGTGTTTCTGACTCAATCGGTCCCTACCTAGTTTAACTCTGCTTATGAAACTGATACAAACCACATCATCTCTTACATAGACGCTCTTTTGTTAATAGTGATAAACGCGCTGGGTTTGTGAACTGTGTAAATTCATTTGACCCGAAATTCCCTGATTTTACCAAAAATGAACTCTTCCTTGTAGGAGGACACAGAGCATTTGGTTAAACTCCACTTCTGAAGGGAAATTCAGACCAGTGTTCTCATCCAGGAATGTCAGTTTGTTTTAACGCAAGAAGCATGCTCTTTTCTCCAGCACCTGCAACACAGCAAGAAACATGAGCATGGCAGAATAAAAGAACTGTGTTTCTCACTCAAACGGACCATATCTAGTTCCACTCTGCTTATGAAACTGATACAAACCCCATCATCTCTTACATAGTTGTTTTTAGTTAATAGTGTAAATAGTGTTGGTTTCATGCACTGTGTAAATTCATTTGAGCCGAAAAATAACTGGGTTTACCGGAAATGAACTCTTGCTTGTATGACGTCACAGAGCATGGATTTTAACTCCATTTCTGAAGGGAAATTCAAGATGTTCTCATCCATGAAAGACACTCTGTTTTAACGGAAAAGCAGGCTCTTCTTTCCAGCGTCTGCTATACAGCAAGGAACATAAGAATGTCCAGAAAAAAAGAACTGTGTTTCCTACTCATATGGACCATATCTAGTTCAACTCTGCTTATGAACCTGATACGAACCATATCATCTCTTACATAGATGCTCCTTAGTTAATAGTGAAAATCGTATTGGTTTCGTCAACTGTGTAAATTCATTTGAGCCGAAAAATAACTGGGTTTACCAGAAGTGAACTCTTGCTTGTAGGACAACATAGAGCTTGGAGTTTAACTCCGATTCTAAATGGAAATTCAGAAGAGTGATCTCATCCATGAAACACAGTCTGTTTTAACGCAAGAAGCATGCTCTTCTTACAGCCTCTGCAATACAGCAAGAAACATGAGAATGTCCAGAAAAAAAGAACTGTGCTTCCTACTCATAAGGATCATATCTAGTTCAATTCTCCTTATGAAACTGATACAAACCACAGCATCACTTACATAGATGCTCTTTAGTAAATAGTGAAAATCATATTGGTTTCGCGAACTGTGTAAATTCATTTGAGCCAAATAATAACTGGAGTTACTGGAAATGAAATCTTGCTTGTAGGAAGACACAGATCCTTTGGTTACACTCAGTTTCTGACGGGAAATTCAGACCAGTGTTCTCATCCATGAAACATACTCCGATTTAACGGAAGAAGCATGCTCTTCTTTCCATCGTCTGCTGTACAGTAAGGAGCATGAGAATGTCCAGAAAAAAAGAACTGTTTCCTACTCATATGGACCATATCTAGTTCAATACTGGTTATGAAACTGATCCAAACCACATCATCTCTTACATAGATGCTCTTTAGTTAATAGTGAATATCATATTGGTTTCCTGAACTGTGTAAATTCATTTGAGCTGAAAAATTCCTGGGTTTACAGGAAATGAACTCTTGCTTCTAGGAAGACACAGATCGTTTGGTTTAACTCAGTTTCTGAAGGGAAATTCAGACCAGAGTTCTCATCCATGAAACACAATCTTTTTTATCGGAAGAAGCATGCTCTTCTTTCCAGCGTCTGCAATATAGCAAGGAACATGAGCATGCCCAGAAAAAAAGAACTGTGTTTCCTATTCATACGGACCATATCTAGTTCCACTCTGCTTATGAAACTGATACAAACCCCATCATCTCTTACATAGATGCTCTTTAGTTAATAGTGTAAACCGTGTTGGTTTCATGAACTGTGTAAATTCATTTGAGCTGAAAAATAAGTGGGTTTACCGGAAATGAACTCTTGCTTGTAGGAAAAAAAAGAGCATTTGGTTTAACCAAATTTCAGAAGGGAAATTCAGAAGAGTGATCTCATCCATGAAACACAGTCTGTTTTAACACAAGAAGCATGCTCTTTTTTCCAGCGTCTGCTATACTGCAAGAACATGAGAAAGTCCAGAAAAAAAGAACTGTGTTTCCTACTCATAGGGACCATATCTAGTTCAACTCTGCTTATGAAACTCATAGAAACCACATCATCTCTTACATAGATACTCTTTATTTAATAGTGAAAATCGTGTTGGTTTCCTGAACTGTTGAAATTCATTTGAGCCGACAAATAACTGTGTCTACAGGAAATGAACTCTTGCTTGTAGGAAGACACAGAGCATGGCGTTAAACTCCGATTCTAAAGGGAAATTCAGAAGACTGTTCTCATCAAAGAAACACAGTCTGTTTTAATGCAAGAAGCATGCTCTTCTTTCCAGCATCTGCAATTCAGCAAGAAACATGAGCATGGCCAGAAAAAAATAACTGTGTTTCCTACTCATACGGACCATATTTAGTTCAACTGTGCTTATGAAATTGATACACACCACATCATCTCTTACATAGATTCTCTTTAGTTAATAGTGAAAATCGTGTTGGTTTCGTGAACCGTGTAAATTCATCTGAGCCGAAAAATAACTGGGTTTACCGGAAATGAACTCTTGCTTGTAGGAGAAAAAAGAGCATTTGGTTTAACTAAATTTCTGAAGTGAAATTCAGAAGAGTGTTGTCATCCATGAAACACAGTTTGTTTTAACGCAAGAAGCATGCTCTTTTTTCCAGCATCTGCAATACAGCAAGAAACATGAGCATGGCCAGAAAAAAGAACTGTGTTTCTGACTCAAACGGACCATATCTAGTTCAACTCTGCTTATGAATCTGATACAAATCACAGCATCTCTTATATAGATGCTCTTTAGTTAATAGTGAAATTCGTATTGGTTTCGTGAACTGTGTAAATTCATTTGAGCTGAAAAACAACTGGGTTTACCAGAAATGAACTCTTGCTTGTAGGACGACATAGAGCATGGAGTTTAACTCTGATTCTAAATGGAAATTCAGAAGAGTGATCTCATCCATGAAACACAGTCTGTTTTAACGCAAGAAGCATGCTCTTTTTTCCAGCGTCTGCTATACAGCAAGGAACATGAGAATGTCTAGAAAAAAAGAACAGTGTTTCCTACTCATACGGACCATATCTAGTTCAACTGTGCTTATGAAATTGATACACACCACATCATCTCTTACATAGATTCTCTTTAGTTAATAGTGAAAATCGTGTTGGTTTCGTGAACCGTGTAAATTCATCTGATCCGAAAAATAACTGGGTTTACCGGAAATGAACTCTTGCTTGTAGGAGAAAAAAGACCATTTGGCTTAACTAAATTTCTGAAGTGAAATTCAGAAGAGTGTTGTCATTCATGAAACACAGTTTGTTTTAACGCAAGAAGCATGCTCTTTTTTCCAGCATCTGCAATACAGCAAGAAACATGAGCATGGCCAGAAAAAAGAACTGTGTTTCTGACTCAAACGGACCATATCTAGTTCAACTCTGCTTATGCAACTGATACAAACCACATCATCTCTTACATAGACGCTCTTTAGTTAATAGAGATAAACGTGTTGGGTTTGTGTACTGTGTAAATTCATTTGAGCCGAAATTCACTGCTTTTACCAAAAATGAACTCTTTCTTGTAGGAAGACACAGAGAATTTGGTTTAACTCCATTTGTGAAGGGAAATTCAGTACAGAGTTCACATCCATGAAACACACTCTGTTTTAACGCAAGAAGCATGCTCTTCTTTACAGCGTCTGCAATACAGCAAGGAACATGTGCATGTCCAGAATAAAATAACTGTGTTTCCTACTCATACGGACCATATCTAGTTCAACTCTGCTTATGAAACTGTTACAAACCACATCATCTCTTACATAGATGCTCTTTAGTTAATAGTGAAATTCGTATTGGTTTCGTGAACTGTGTAAATTCATTTGAGCTGAAAAACAACTGGGTTTACCAGAAATGAACTCTTGCTTGTAGGACGACATAGAGCATGGAGTTTAACTCTGATTCTAAATGGAAATTCAGAAGAGTGATCTCATCCATGAAACACAGTCTGTTTTAACGCAAGAAGCATGCTCTTTATTCCAGCGTCTGCTATACAGCAAGGAACATGAGAATGTCCAGAAAAAAAGAACTGTGTTTCCTACTCATACGGACCATATCTAGTTCAACACTGCTTATGAAACTGATACAAACCACCTCATCTCTTACATAGATGCTCTTTAGTTAATAGTGAAAATCGTATTGGTTTTGTGAACTGTGTAAATTCATTTGAGCTGAAAATTAACTGGGTTTACAGGAAATGAACTCTTTCTTGTAGGAAGACACAGAGCCTTTGGTTTAACTCACTTTCTGAAGGAAAATTTAGACCTGTATTCTCATCCATGAAACACACTCTGTTTTAACGCAAGATGCATGCTCTTCTTTCCAGCTTTGCAATACAGCAATTAACATGAGCATGCCCAGAAAAAAATAACTGTCTCCCCTACTCATATGGACCATATCTAGTTCAACTCTGCTTATGAAACTGCTACAAACGACATCATCTCTTACATAGATGCTCTTTAGTTAATTGTGAAAATCGTGTTGGTTACGTGAACTGTATAAATTCATTTGAGGCGAAAAATACCTGGGTTTACTGGAAATGAACTCTTGCTTGTAGGAAGACACAGAGCATGGCGTTAAACTCCGATTCTAAAGGGAAATTCAGAAGACTGTTCTCATCAAAGAAACACAGTCTGTTTTAATGCAAGAAGCATGCTCTTCTTTCCAGCATCTGCAATTCAGCAAGAAACATGAGCATGGCCAGAAAAAAATAACTGTGTTTCCTACTCATACGGACCATATCTAGTTCAACTGTGCTTATGAAATTGATACACACCACATCATCTCTTACATAGATTCTCTTTAGTTAATAGTGAAAATCGTGTTGGTTTCGTGAACCGTGTAAATTCATCTGAGCCGAAAAATAACTGGGTTTACCGGAAATGAACTCTTGCTTGTAGGAGAAAAAAGAGCATTTCGATTAACTAAATTTCTGAAGTGAAATTCAGAAGAGTGTTGTCATCCATGAAACACAGTTTGTTTTAACGCAAGAAGCATGCTCTTTTTTCCAGCATCTGCAATACAGCAAGAAACATGAGCATGGCCAGAAAAAAGAACTGTGTTTCTGACTCAAACGGACCATATCTAGTTCAACTCTGCTTATGAATCTGATACAAATCACAGCATCTCTTATATAGATGCTCTTTAGTTAATAGTGAAATTCGTATTGGTTTCGTGAACTGTGTAAATTCATTTGAGCTGAAAAACAACTGGGTTTACCAGAAATGAACTCTTGCTTGTAGGACGACATAGAGCATGGAGTTTAACTCTGATTCTAAATGGAAATTCAGAAGAGTGATCTCATCCATGAAACACAGTCTGTTTTAACGCAAGAAGCATGCTCTTTATTCCTGCGTCTGCTATACAGCAAGGAACATGAGAATGTCCAGAAAAAAAGAACTGTGTTTCCTACTCATACGGACCATATCTAGTTCAACACTGCTTATGAAACTGATACAAACCACCTCATCTCTTACATAGATGCTCTTTAGTTAATAGTGAAAATCGTATTGGTTTTGTGAACTGTGTAAATTCATTTGAGCTGAAAATTAACTGGGTTTACAGGAAATGAACTCTTTCTTGTAGGAAGACACAGAGCCTTTGGTTTAACTCACTTTCTGAAGGAAAATTTAGACCTGTATTCTCATCCATGAAACACACTCTGTTTTAACGCAAGATGCATGCTCTTCTTTCCAGCTTTGCAATACAGCAATTAACATGAGCATGCCCAGAAAAAAATAACTGTCTCCCCTACTCATATGGACCATATCTAGTTCAACTCTGCTTATGAAACTGCTACAAACGACATCATCTCTTACATAGATGCTCTTTAGTTAATTGTGAAAATCGTGTTGGTTACGTGAACTGTATAAATTCATTTGAGGCGAAAAATACCTGGGTTTACTGGAAATGAACTCTTGCTTGCAGGAAGACACAGAGCATGGCGTTAAACTCCGATTCTAAGGGGAAATTCAGAAGACTGTTCTCATCAAAGAAACACAGTCTGTTTTAATGTACGAAGCATGCTCTTCTTTCCAGCATCTGCAATACAGCAAGAAACATGAGCATGGCCAGAAAAAGAGAACTGTGTTTCCTACTCATACGGTTCATATCTAGTTCCACTCTGCTTATGAAACTGATACAAACCCCATCACCTCTTTCATAGATGCTCTTTAGTTAATAGTGAAAATCGTACTGGTTTCGTGAACTGTGTAAATTCATTTGAGCCGAAAAATAATTGGGTTTACCGGAAATGAACTCTTGCTTGTAGGAAAAAAAAGAGCATTTGGTTTAACTAAATTTCTGAAGGGAAATTAAGACGAGTGTTCTCATGCATGAAACACAGTTTGTTTTAACGCAAGTAGCATGCTCTTTTTTCCAGCATCTCTAATACAACAAGAGACATGAGCATGGCCAGAAAAAAAGAACTGTGTTTCTGACTCAATCGGACCTTATCTAGTTCAACTCTGCTTATGCAACTGATACAAACCACATCATCTCTTACATAGACGCTCTTTAGTTAATAGAGATAAACGTGTTGGGTTTGTGTACTGTGTAAATTCATTTGAGCCGAAATTCACTGCTTTTACCAAAAATGAACTCTTTCTTGTAGGAAGACACAGAGAATTTGGTTTAACTCCATTTGTGAAGGGAAATTCAGACCAGAGTTCACATCCATGAAACACACTCTGTTTTAACGCAAGAAGCATGCTCTTCTTTACAGCGTCTGCAATACAGCAAGGAACATGAGCATGTCCAGAATAAAATAACTGTGTTTCCTACTCATACGGACCATATCTAGTTCAACTCTGCTTAAGAAACTGTTACAAACCACATCACCTCTTACATAGATGCTCTTTAGTTAATAGTGAAAATCGTATTGGTTTCGTGAACTGTGTAAATTCATTTGAGCAGAAAAACAACTGGGATTACCAGAAATGAACTCTTGCTTGTAGGACGACATAGAGCATGGAGTTTAACGCTGATTCTAAATGGAAATTCAGAAGAGTGATCTCATCCATGAAACACAGTCTGTTTTAATGCAAGAAGCATGCTCTTCTTTCCAGCATCTGCAATACATCAAGAAACATGAGCAGGACCAGAAAAAAATAACTGTGTTTCCTACTCATAGGGACCATATCTAGTTCAACTGTGCTTATGAAATTGATACACACCACATCATCTCTTACACAGATGCTCTTATTTAATAGTGAAAATCGTATTGGTTTCGTGAACTGTGTAAATTCCTTTGAGCCGAATAGTAACTGGGTTTACAGGAAATGAAATCTTGCTTGTAGGAATACACAGAGCATGGCGTTAAACTCTGAATGTAAACGGAAATTCAGATAAATGTTCTCATCCATGAAACACAGTCTGTTTTAACGCAAGAAGCATGCTCTTCTTTCTAGCATCTGAAATACAGCAAGAAACATGAGCATGGCCAAAAAAAAAGAACTGTGTTTCCTACTCATACCTACCATATCTAGTTCAACTCTGATTATGAAACTGATACAAACCACAGCATCTCTTACATAGATGCTCTTTAGTTAATAGTGAAAAATGTGTTGTGTTTCTGAACTGCATAAATTCATTTGAGCCGAAAATTCACTGCCTCTACCAGAAATACACTCTTGCTTGTAGGAAAACACAGATCATGTGGTTTAACTCAATTTCTGAAGGAAAATTCAGAAGAGTGTTCTCCGACATGAAACACAGTCTGTTTTAACGCTAGAAGCATGCTCTTCTTTCCAACATCTGCAATACAGCAAGAAACATTCGCATGGCATGAAAAAAAGAACTCTGTTTCCTACTCATTCGGACCATATCTAGTTCAACTCTGCTTATGAAACTGATACAAACCACAGCATCTCTTACATAGATGTTCTTTAGTTAGTAGTGAAAAACGTGTTGGGTTTGTCAACTTTGTAAATTCATTTGAGACGAAAATTCACTCTGTTTACCACGAATGAACACTTGCTTGTAGGAAGACAAAGAGCCTTTGGTTTACTTCTGTTTCTGAAGGGAAATTCAGACCAGTGTTGTGATCCATGAAACACACTCTCTTTTAACGCAAGAAGCATGATCTTCTTTCCAGAGTCTGCAATACAGCAAAGAACATGAGCATGCCCAGAAAAAAAGAACTGTACCTCCTACTCAAACGAACAATATCTAGTTCAACTCTGCTTATGAAACTGATACAAACCACATCATCTCTTACATAGATGCTCTAAAGTTAATAGTGAAAATCGTGTTGGTTTCGTGAACTGTGTAAATTAATTTGAGCCCAAAAATAACTGTGTTTACCGGAAATGAACTCTTGCATGAAGGACGACACAGAGCATGTAGTTTAACTCCATTTCTGAAGGGAAATTCAGAAGATGTTCTCATCCATGAAACACAGTCTTCTTTAATGGAAATATCATGCTCTTCTTTCCAATGTCTGCAATACAGCAAGGAACATGAGAATATCCAGAAAAAAAGAACTGTGTTTCCTATGCATATGGACCATATCTAGTTCAGTACTGTTTATGAACCTGATACGAACCACATCATCTCTTACATAGATGCTCTTTAGTTAATAGTGAAATTCGTATTGGTTTCATGAACTGTGTAAATTCATTTGAGCCAAAAAATAACTGGGTTTACAGGTAATGAACTCTTTCTTGTAGGAAGACACAGATCATTTGGTTTAACTCCATTTGTGAAGGGAAATTCAGACCAGTGTTCTCATCCATGAAACACACTCTGTTTTAACGAAAATAGCATGCTCTTCTTTCCAGCGTCTGCAATACAGCAAGGAACCTGAGCATGTCCAGAATAAAATAACTGTGTTTCCTACTCATACAGACCATATCTAGTTCAACTCTGCTTATTAAACTGATACAAACCACATCATCTCTTACATAGATGCTCTTTAGTTAATAGTGAAAATTGTGTTGGTTTCGTGAACTGTGTAAATTCATTTGAGCCGAAAAACAACTGGGTTTACCAGAAATGAACTCTTGCTTGTAGGACGACATAGAGCATGGAGTTTAACTCTTATTCTAAACGGAAATTCAGAAGAGTGATCTCATCCATGAAACACAGTCTGTTTTAACACAAGAAGCATGCTCTTATTTCCAGCGTCTGCTATTCAGCAAGGAACATGAGAATGTCCAAAAAAAAAGAACTGTGTTTCCTAATCATACGGACCATATCTAGTTCAACTCTGCTTATGAAACTGATAGAAACCACATCATCTCTTACATAGATGATCTTTAGTTAATAGTGAAAATTGTGTTGGTTTCGTGAACTGTATAAATTCATTTGAGCCGAAAAATTACTGTGTTTACAGGAAATGATCTCTTGCTTGTAGGAAGACACTGAGCATGGCGTTAAACTCCGATTTTAAAGGGAAATTCAGAAGACTGTTCTCATCAAAGAAACACAGTCTGTTTTAATGCAAGAAGCATGCTCTTCTTTCCAGCATCTGCAATACAGCAAGAAACATGAGCATGGCCAGAAAAAAAGAACTGTGTTTCCTACTCATACGGACCATATCTAGTTCAACTGTGCTTATAAAATTGATACACACCACATCATCTCTTACATAGATGCTCTTTAGTTAATAGTGAAAATCGTATTGGTTTCTTGAACTGTGTAAATTCTTTTGAGCCGAAAAATAACTGGGTTTACCAGAAATGAACTCTTGCTTGTAGGAGGACATAGAGCATGGAGTTTAACTCTGATTCTAAATGGAAATTCAGAAGAGTGATCTCATCCATGAAACACAGTCTGTTTTAACGCAAGAAGCATGCTCTTCTTTCCAGCCTCTGCAATACAGCAAGAAACATGAGCATGGCCAGAAAAAAAGAACTGTGTTTCCTACTCATAGGGACCATATCTAGTTTGACTCTGCTTATGAAAATGATACAAACCACATCATCTCTTACAAAGACGCTCTTTTGTTAATATTGATAAACGCGTTGGGTTTGTGAACTGTAAATTCATTTGAGCCGAAATTCCCTGCTTTTACCAAAAATGAACTCTTGCTTGTAGGAAGACACAGAGCATTTTGTTTTACGCCACTTCTGAAGGGAAATTCAGACCAGTGTTCTCATCCATGAAACACAGTTTGTTTTAACGCAAAAAGAATGCTCTTTTTTCCAGCATCTGCAATACAGCAAGAATCATGAGCATGGCCAGAATAAAAGAACTGTGTTTCTGACTCAAACGGACCATATCTAGTTCAACTCTGCTTATGAAACTGATACAAACCACAGCATCTCTTACATAGATGCACTTTAGTTAATAGAGATAAACACGTTGGGTTTGTGAACTGTGTAAATTCATTTGAGCCGAAAAACAACTGGGTTTACCAGAAATGACCTCCTGCTTGTAGGAAGACACAGAGCCTTTGGTTTAACTCACATTCTGAAAGGAAATTCAGACCTGTGTTCTCATCCATGAAACACACACTGTTTTAACGCAAGATGCATGCTCTTCTTTCCAGCTTTGCAATACAGCAATTAACATGAGCATGCCCAGAAAAAAAGAACTGTCTCTCCTACTCATATGGACCATATCTAGTTCAACTCTGCTTATGAAACTGCTACAAACCACATCATCTCTTACATAGATGCTCCTTAGTTAATAGTGAAAATCGTATTGGTTTCGTCAACTGTGTAAATTCATTTGAGCCGAAAAATAACTGGGTTTACCAGAAGAGAACTCTTGCTTGTAGGACGACATAGAGCTTGGAGTTTCACTTCGATTCTAAATGGAAATTCAGAAGAGTGATCTCATCCATGAAACACAGTCTGTTTTAACGCAAGAAGCATGCTCTTCTTTCCAGCATCTGCAATACAGCAAGAAACATGAGAATGTCCAGAAAAAAAGAACTGTGTTTCCTACTCATAAGGATCTTATCTAGTTCAATTCTCCTTATGAAACAGATACAAACCAGAGCATCACTTACATAGATGCTCTTTAGTAAATAGTGAAAATAGTATTGGTTTCGTGAACTGTGTAAATTCATTTGAGCCAAATAGTAACTGGATTTACTGGAAATGAAATCTTGCTTGTAGGAAGACACAGATCCTTTGGTTATACTCAGTTTCTGAAGGGAAATTCAGAAAAGTGTTCTCATCCATGAAACACACTCCGATTTAACGGAAGAAGCATGCTCTTCTTTCCAGCGTCTGCTATGCAGTAAGGAACATGAGAATGTCCAGAAAAAAAGAACTGTTTCATACTCATACGGACCATATATAGTTCAATACTGGTTATGAAACTGATCCAAACCACATCATCTCTTACACAGATGCTCTTTAGTTAATAGTGAAAATCGTATTGGTTTCCTGAACTGTGTAAATTCATTTGAGCCGAAAAATACCTGGGTTTACAGGATATGTAATAGTGAAATCGTATTGGTTTCCTGAACTGTGTAAATTCATTTGAGCCGAAAAATACCTGGGTTTACAGGATATGAACTCTTGCTTCTAGGAAGACACAGATCGTTTGGTTTAACTCAGTTTATGAAGGAAAATTCAGACCAGAGTTCTCATCCATGAAACACAATCCGTTTTATTGGAAGAAGCATGCTCTTCTTTCCAGCGTCTGCAATATAGCAAGGAACATGAGCATGCCCAGAAAAAAGAACTGTGTTTCCTACTCATATGGACCATATCTAGTTCCACTCTGCTTATGAAACTGATACAAATCCCATCATCTCTTACATAGATGCTCTTTAGTTAATAGTGTAAATCGTGTTGGTTTCGTGAACTGTGTAAATTCATTTGAGCCGAAAAATAACTGGGTTTACCGGAAATGAACTCTTTCTTGTAGGAAGACACAGAGCATGGCGTTAAACTCCGATTCTAAAGGGAATTTCAGAAGACTGTTCTCATCAAAGAAACACAGTCTGTTTTAATGCAAGAATCATGCTCTTCTTTCCAGCATCTGCAATACAGCAAGAAACATGAGCAGGGCCAGAAAAAGAGAACTGTGTTCCTATTCATACGGATCATATCTAGTTCCACTCTGCTTATGAAACTGATACAAACCCCATCATCTCTTACATAGTTGCTCTTTAGTTAATAGTGTAAATAGTGTTGGTTTCATGAACTGTGTAAATTCATTTGAGCCGAAAAATAACTGGGTTTACCGGAAACGAACTCTTGCTTGTATGACGTCACAGAGCATGGATTTTAACTCCATTTCTGAAGGGAAATTCAGAAGATGTTCTCATCCATGAAAGACACTCTGTTTTAACGGAAGAAGCAGGCTCTTCTTTCCAGCGTCTGCTATACAGCAAGGAACATGAGAATGTCCAGAAAAAAGAACTGTGTTTCCTACTCATATGGACCATATCTAGTTCAACTCTGCTTATGAACCTGATACGAACCACATCATCTCTTACATAGATGCTCCTTAGTTAATAGTGAAAATCGTATTGGTTCGTCAACTGTGTAAATTCATTTGAGCCGAAAAATAACTGGGTTTACCAGAAGTGAACTCTTGCATGTAGGACGACATAGAGCTTGGAGTTTAACTCCGATTCTAAATGGAAATTCAGAAGAGTGATCTCATCCATGAAACACATCTGTTTTAACGCAAGAAGCATGCTCTTCTTTCTAGCATCTGCAATACAGCAAGAAACATGAGAATGTCCAGAAAAAAAGAACTGTGTTTCCTATTCATACGGACCATATCTAGTTCCACTCTGCTTATGAAACTGATACAAACCCCATCATCTCTTACATAGATTCTCTTTAGTTAATAGTGTAAATCGTGTTGGTTTCATGAAGTGTGTAAATTCATTTCAGCCGAAAAATAAGTGGGTTTACCGGAAATGAACTCTTGCTTGTAGGAAGACACAGAGCCTTTGGTTTAACTCACATTCTGAAGGGAAATTCAGACCTGTGTTCTCATCCATGAAACACACACTGTTTTAACGCAAGATGCATGCTCTTCTTTCCAGCTTTGCAATACAGCAATTAACATGAGCATGCCCAGAAAAAAAGAACTGTCTCTCCTACTCATATGGACCATATCTAGTTCAACTCTGCTCATGAACCTGATACGAACCACATCATCTCTTACATAGATTCTCTTTAGTTAATAGTGAAAAACGTGTTGGTTTCGTGAACTGTATAAATTCATTTGAGCCGAAAAATAACTGGGTTTACCAGAAATGAACTCTTGCTTGTAGGAGGACATAGAGCATGGAGTTTAACTCTGATTCTAAATGGAAATTCAGAAGAGTGATTACATCCATGAAACACAGTCTGTTTTAACGCGAGAAGCATGCTCTTCTTTCCAGCATCTGCAATACAGCAAGAAACATGAGCATGGCTAGAAAAAAAGAACTGTGTTTCTGACTCAATCGGACCCTACCTAGTTTAACTCTGCTTATGAAACTGATACAAACCACATCATCTCTTAAAAAGATGCTCTTTGGTTAATAGTGATAAATGCGTTGGGTTTGTGAACTGTGTAAATTCATTTGAGCCGAAATTCCCTGCTTTTACCAAAAATGAACTCTTGCTTGTAGGAAGACACAGAGCATTTGGTTAAACTCCACTTCTGAGGGAAATTCAGGCCAGTGTTCTCATCCATGAAACACAGTTTGTTTTAACGCAAGAAGCATGCTCTTTTTTCCAGCACCTGCAATACAGCAAGAAACATGAGCATGGCAGAATAAAAGAACTGTGTTTCTGACTCAAACGGACCATATCTAGTTCAACTCTGCTTATGAAACTGATACAAACCACATCATCTCTTACATAGACGCTCTTTTGTTAATAGTGATAAACGCGATGGGTTTGTGAACTGTGTAAATTCATTTGAGCCGAAATTCCCTGCTTTTACCAAAAATGAACTCTTGCTTGTAGAAGACACAGAACATTTGGTTTAACTCCACTTCTGAAGGGAAATTCAGACCAGTGTTCTCATCCATGAAACACACTCTGTTTTAACTCAAATAGCATGCTCTTCTTTCCAGCATCTACAATACAGCAAGGAACATGAGCATGTCCAGAATAAAATAACTGTGTTTCCTACTCATATGGACAATATCTAGTTCCACTCGGCTTATGAAACTGATACAAACCCCATCATCTCTTATATAGATGCTCTTTAGTTAATAGTGTAAATCGTGTTGGTTTCGTGAACTGTGTAAATTCATTTGAGCCGAAAAATAACTGGGTTTACCGGAAATGATCTCTTGCTTGTAGGAAGACACAGAGGATGGCGTTAAACTCCGATTCTAAAGGGAATTTCAGAAGACTGTTCTCATCAAAGAAACACAGTCTGTTTTAATGCAAGAATCATGCTCTTCTTTCCAGCATCTGCAATACAGCAAGAAACATGAGCAGGGCCAGAAAAAGAGAACTGTGTTCCTATTCATACGGATCATATCTAGTTCCACTCTGCTTATGAAACTGATACAAACCCCATCATCTCTTACATAGTTGCTCTTTAGTTAATAGTGTAAATAGTGTTGGTTTCATGAACTGTGTAAATTCATTTGAGCCGAAAAATAACTGGGTTTACCGGAAACGAACTCTTGCTTGTAGGAAGACACAGATCCTTTGGTTATACTCAGTTTCTGAAGGGAAATTCAGAAAAGTGTTCTCATCCATGAAACACACTCCGATTTAACGGAAGAAGCATGCTCTTCTTTCCAGCGTCTGCTATGCAGTAAGGAACATGAGAATGTCCAGAAAAAAAGAACTGTTTCATACTCATACGGACCATATATAGTTCAATACTCGTTATGAAACTGATCCAAACCACATCATCTCTTACACAGATGCTCTTTAGTTAATAGTGAAAATCGTATTGGTTTCCTGAACTGTGTAAATTCATTTGAGCCGAAAAATACCTGGGTTTACAGGATATGTAATAGTGAAATCGTATTGGTTTCCTGAACTGTGTAAATTCATTTGAGCCGAAAAGTACCTGGGTTTACAGGATATGAACTCTTGCTTCTAGGAAGACACAGATCGTTTGGTTTAACTCAGTTTATGAAGGAAAATTCAGACCAGAGTTCTCATCCATGAAACACAATCCGTTTTATTGGAAGAAGCATGATCTTCTTTCCAGCGTCTGCAATATAGCAAGGAACATGAGCATGCCCAGAAAAAAGAACTGTGTTTCCTACTCATATGGACCATATCTAGTTCCACTCTGCTTATGAAACTGATACAAACCCCATCATCTCTTACATAGATGCTCTTTAGTTAATAGTGTAAATCGTGTTGGTTTCGTGAACTGTGTAAATTCATTTGAGCCGAAAAATAACTGGGTTTACCGGAATTGAACTCTTGCTTGTAGGAAGACACAGAGCATGGCGTTAAACTCCGATTCTAAAGGGAATTTCAGAAGACTGTTCTCATCAAAGAAACACAGTCTGTTTTAATGCAAGAATCATGCTCTTCTTTCCAGCATCTGCAATACAGCAAGAAACATGAGCAGGGCCAGAAAAAGAGAACTGTGTTCCTATTCATACGGATCATATCTAGTTCCACTCTGCTTATGAAACTGATACAAACCCCATCATCTCTTACATAGTTGCTCTTTAGTTAATAGTGTAAATAGTGTTGGTTTCATGAACTGTGTAAATTCATTTGAGCCGAAAAATAACTGGGTTTACCGGAAACGAACTCTTGCTTGTATGACGTCACAGAGCATGGATTTTAACTCCATTTCTGAAGGGAAATTCAGAAGATGTTCTCATCCATGAAAGACACTCTGTTTTAACGGAAGAAGCAGGCTCTTCTTTCCAGCGTCTGCTATACAGCAAGGAACATGAGAATGTCCAGAAAAAAAGAACTGTGTTTCCTACTCATATGGACCATATCTAGTTCAACTCTGCTTATGAACCTGATACGAACCACATCATCTCTTACATAGATGCTCCTTAGTTAATAGTGAAAATCGTATTGGTTCGTCAACTGTGTAAATTCATTTGAGCCGAAAAATAACTGGGTTTACCAGAAGTGAACTCTTGCATGTAGGACGACATAGAGCTTGGAGTTTAACTCCGATTCTAAATGGAAATTCAGAAGAGTGATCTCATCCATGAAACACATCTGTTTTAACGCAAGAAGCATGCTCTTCTTTCTAGCATCTGCAATACAGCAAGAAACATGAGAATGTCCAGAAAAAAAGAACTGTGTTTCCTATTCATACGGACCATATCTAGTTCCACTCTGCTTATGAAACTGATACAAACCCCATCATCTCTTACATAGATTCTCTTTAGTTAATAGTGTAAATCGTGTTGGTTTCATGAACTGTGTAAATTCATTTCAGCCGAAAAATAAGTGGGTTTACCGGAAATGAACTCTTGCTTGTAGGAAGACACAGAGCCTTTGGTTTAACTCACATTCTGAAGGGAAATTCAGACCTGTGTTCTCATCCATGAAACACACACTGTTTTAACGCAAGATGCATGCTCTTCTTTCCAGCTTTGCAATACAGCAATTAACATGAGCATGCCCAGAAAAAAAGAACTGTCTCTCCTACTCATATGAACCATATCTAGTTCAACTCTGCTTATGAACCTGATACGAACCACATCATCTCTTACATAGATTCTCTTTAGTTAATAGTGAAAAACGTGTTGGTTTCGTGAACTGTATAAATTCATTTGAGCCGAAAAATAACTGGGTTTACCAGAAATGAACTCTTGCTTGTAGGAGGACATAGAGCATGGAGTTTAACTCTGATTCTAAATGGAAATTCAGAAGAGTGATTACATCCATGAAACACAGTCTGTTTTAACGCAAGAAGCATGCTCTTCTTTCCAGCATCTGCAATACAGCAAGAAACATGAGCATGGCTAGAAAAAAAGAACTGTGTTTCTGACTCAATCGGACCCTACCTAGTTTAACTCTGCTTATGAAACTGATACAAACCACATCATCTCTTAAAAAGATGCTCTTTGGTTAATAGTGATAAATGCGTTGGGTTTGTGAACTGTGTAAATTCATTTGAGCCGAAATTCCCTGCTTTTACCAAAAATGAACTCTTGCTTGTAGGAAGACACAGAGCATTTGGTTAAACTCCACTTCTGAGGGAAATTCAGGCCAGTGTTCTCATCCATGAAACACAGTTTGTTTTAACGCAAGAAGCATGCTCTTTTTTCCAGCACCTGCAATACAGCAAGAAACATGAGCATGGCAGAATAAAAGAACTGTGTTTCTGACTCAAACGGACCATATCTAGTTCAACTCTGCTTATGAAACTGATACAAACCACATCATCTCTTACATAGACGCTCTTTTGTTAATAGTGATAAACGCGATGGGTTTGTGAACTGTGTAAATTCATTTGAGCCGAAATTCCCTGCTTTTACCAAAAATGAACTCTTGCTTGTAGAAGACACAGAACATTTGGTTTAACTCCACTTCTGAAGGGAAATTCAGACCAGTGTTCTCATCCATGAAACACACTCTGTTTTAACTCAAATAGCATGCTCTTCTTTCCAGCATCTACAATACAGCAAGGAACATGAGCATGTCCAGAATAAAATAACTGTGTTTCCTACTCATATGGACAATATCTAGTTCCACTCGGCTTATGAAACTGATACAAACCCCATCATCTCTTACATAGATGCTCTTTAGTTAATAGTGTAAATCGTGTTGGTTTCGTGAACTGTGTAAATTCATTTGAGCCGAAAAATAACTGGGTTTACCGGAAATGATCTCTTGCTTGTAGGAAGACACAGAGGATGGCGTTAAACTCCGATTCTAAAGGGAATTTCAGAAGACTGTTCTCATCAAAGAAACACAGTCTGTTTTAATGCAAGAATCATGCTCTTCTTTCCAGCATCTGCAATACAGCAAGAAACATGAGCAGGGCCAGAAAAAGAGAACTGTGTTCCTATTCATACGGATCATATCTAGTTCCACTCTGCTTATGAAACTGATACAAACCCCATCATCTCTTACATAGTTGCTCTTTAGTTAATAGTGTAAATAGTGTTGGTTTCATGAACTGTGTAAATTCATTTGAGCCGAAAAATAACTGGGTTTACTGGAAACGAACTCTTGCTTGTAGGAAGACACAGATCCTTTGGTTATACTCAGTTTCTGAAGGGAAATTCAGAAAAGTGTTCTCATCCATGAAACACACTCCGATTTAACGGAAGAAGCATGCTCTTCTTTCCAGCGTCTGCTATGCAGTAAGGAACATGAGAATGTCCAGAAAAAAAGAACTGTTTCATACTCATACGGACCATATATAGTTCAATACTCGTTATGAAACTGATCCAAACCACATCATCTCTTACACAGATGCTCTTTAGTTAATAGTGAAAATCGTATTGGTTTCCTGAACTGTGTAAATTCATTTGAGCCGAAAAATACCTGGGTTTACAGGATATGTAATAGTGAAATCGTATTGGTTTCCTGAACTGTGTAAATTCATTTGAGCCGAAAAGTACCTGGGTTTACAGGATATGAACTCTTGCTTCTAGGAAGACACAGATCATTTGGTTTAACTCAGTTTATGAAGGAAAATTCAGACCAGAGTTCTCATCCATGAAACACAATCCGTTTTATTGGAAGAAGCATGCTCTTCTTTCCAGCGTCTGCAATATAGCAAGGAACATGAGCATGCCCAGAAAAAAGAACTGTGTTTCCTACTCATATGGACCATATCTAGTTCCACTCTGCTTATGAAACTGATACAAACCCCATCATCTCTTACATAGATGCTCTTTAGTTAATAGTGTAAATCGTGTTGGTTTCGTGAACTGTGTAAATTCATTTGAGCCGAAAAATAACTGGGTTTACCGGAAATGAACTCTTGCTTGTAGGAAGACACAGAGCATGGCGTTAAACTCCGATTCTAAAGGGAATTTCAGAAGACTGTTCTCATCAAAGAAACACAGTCTGTTTTAATGCAAGAATCATGCTCTTCTTTCCAGCATCTGCAATACAGCAAGAAACATGAGCAGGGCCAGAAAAAGAGAACTGTGTTCCTATTCATACGGATCATATCTAGTTCCACTCTGCTTATGAAACTGATACAAACCCCATCATCTCTTACATAGTTGCTCTTTAGTTAATAGTGTAAATAGTGTTGGTTTCATGAACTGTGTAAATTCATTTGAGCCGAAAAATAACTGGGTTTACCGGAAACGAACTCTTGCTTGTATGACGTCACAGAGCATGGATTTTAACTCCATTTCTGAAGGGAAATTCAGAAGATGTTCTCATCCATGAAAGACACTCTGTTTTAACGGAAGAAGCAGGCTCTTCTTTCCAGCGTCTGCAATACAGCAAGGAACATGAGAATATCCAGAAAAAAAGAACTGTGTTTCCTATGCATATGGACCATATCTAGTTCAGTACCCTTTATGAACCTGATACGAACCACATCATCTCTTACATAGATGCTCTTTAGTTAATAGTGAAAATCGTATTGGTTTCATGAACTGTGTAAATTCATTTGAGCCAAAAAATAACTGGGTTTACAGGAAATGAACTCTTTCTTGTAGGAAGACACAGAGCATTTGGTTTAACTCCATTTGTGAAGGGAAATTCAGACCAGTGTTCTCATCCATGAAACACACTCTGTTTTAACGAAAATAGCATGCTCTTCTTTCCAGCGTCTGCAATACAGCAAGGACCCTGAGCATGTCCAGAATAAAATAACTGTGTTTCCTACTCATACGGACCATATCTAGTTCCACTCTGCTTATGAAACTGATACAAACACCATCATCTCTTACATAGATTCTCTTTAGTTAATAGTGTAAATCGTGTTGGTTTCATGAACTGTGTAAATTCATTTCACCCGAAAAATAAGTGGGTTTACCGGAAATGAACTCTTGCTTGTAGGAAAAAAAAGAGCATTTGGTTTAACTAAATTTCAGAAGGGAAATTCAGAAGAGTGATCTCATCCATGAAACACAGTCTGTTTTAACACAAGAAGCGTGCTCTTTTTTCCAGCGTCTGCTATACAGCAAGGAACATGAGAATGTCCAGAAAAAAAGAACTGTGTTTCCTACTCATACGGACCATATCTCATTCAACTCTGCTTATGAAACTGATACAAACCACATCCTCTCATACATAGATGCTCTTTAGTTAATAGTGAAAATTGTGTTGGTTTCGTGAACTGTATAAATTCATTTGAGCAGAAAAATTACTGGGTTTACAGGAATTGAACTCTTGCTTGTAGGAAGACACAGAGCATGGCGTTAAACTCCGATTTTAAAGGCAAATTCAGAAGACTGTTCTCATCAAAGAAACACAGTCCGTTTTAATGCAAGAAGCATGCTCTTCTTTCCAGCATCTGCAATACAGCAAGAAACATGAGCATGGCCAGAAAAAAAGAACTGTGTTTCCTACTCATACGGACCATATCTAGTTCAACTGTGCTTATAAAATTGATACACACCACATCATCTCTTACATAGATGCTCTTTAGTTAATAGTGAAAATCGTATTGGTTTCTTGAACTGTGTAAATTCTTTTGAGCCGAAAAATAAATGGGTTTACCAGAAATGAACTCCTGCTTGTAGGAGGACATAGAGCATGGAGTTTAACTCCGATTCTAAATGGAAATTCAGAAGAGTGATCTCATCCATGAAACACAGTCTGTTTTAACGCAAGAAGCATGCTCTTCTTTCCAGCCTCTGCAATACAGCAAGAAACATGAGCATGGCCAGAAAAAAAGAACTGTGTTTCCTACTCATAGGGTCCATATCTAGTTTAACTCTGCTTATGAAAATGATACAAACCACATCATCTCTTACAAAGACGCTCTTTTGTTAATATTGATAAACGCGTTGGGTTTGTGAACTGTGTAAATTCATTTGAGCCGAAATTCCCTACTTTTACCAAAAATGAACTCTTGCTTGTAGGAAGACACAGAGCATTTGGTTTAATGCCACTTCTGAAGGGAAATTCAGACCAGTGTTCTCATCCATGAAACACAGTTTGTTTTAACGCAAAAAGCATGCTATTTTTTCCAGCATCTGCAATACAGCAAGAATCATGAGCAGGGCCAGAATAAAAGAACTGTGTTTCTGAGTCAAACGGACCATATCTAGTTCAACTCTGTTTATGAAACTGATACAAACCACAGCATCTCTTACATAAATGCACTTTAGTTAATATTGATAAACGCGTTGGGTTTGTGAACTGTGTAAATTCATTTGAGCCGAAATTCCCTACTTTTACCAAAAATGAACTCTTGCTTGTAGGAAGACACAGAGCATTTGGTTTAATGCCACTTCTGAAGGGAAATTCAGACCTGTGTTCTCATCCATGAAACACACACTGTTTTAACGCAAGATGCATGCTATTCTTTCCAGATTTGCAATACAGCAATTAACATGAGCATGCCCAGAAAAAAAGAACTGTCTCTCCTACTCATATGGACCATATCTAGTTCAACTCTGCTTATGAAACTGCTACAAACCACATCATCTCTTACATAGATGCTCCTTAGTTAATAGTGAAAATCGTATTGGTTTCGTCAACTGTGTAAATTCATTTGAGCCGAAAAATAACTGGGATTACCAGAAGTGAACTCTTGCTTGTAGGACGACATAGAGCTTGGAGTTTCACTTCGATTCTAAATGGAAATTCAGAAGAGTGATCTCATCCATGAAACACAGTCTGTTTTAACGCAAGAAGCATGCTCTTCTTTCCAGCATCTGCAATACACCAAGAAACATGAGAATGTCCAGAAAAAAAGAACTGTGTTTCCTACTCATAAGGATCATATCTAGTTCAATTCTCCTTATGAAACTGATACAAACCACAGCATCACTTACATAGACGCTCTTTAGTAAATAGTGAAAATCGTATTGGTTTCGTGAACTGTGTAAATTCATTTGAGCCAAATAATAACTGGATTTACTGGAAATGAAATCTTGCTTATAGGAAGGCACAGATCCTTTGGTTATAATCAGTTTCTGAAGGGAAATTCAGACCAGTGTTCTCATCCATGAAACACACTCCGATTTAACGGAAGAAGCATGCTCTTCTTTCCAGCGTCTGCTATACAGTAAGGAACATGAGAATGTCCAGAAAAAAAGAACTGTTTCATACTCATACGGACCATATATAGGTCAATACTGGTTATGAAACTGATCCAAAGCACATCATCTCTTACATAGATGCTCTTTAGTTAATAGTGAAAATCGTATTGGTTTCCTGAACTGTGTAAATTCATTTGAGCCGAAAAATACCTGGGTTTACAGGAAATGAACTCTTGCTTCTAGGAAGACACAGATCATTTGGTTTAACTCAGTTGAGGAAGGGAAATTCAGACCAGAGTTCTCATCCATGAAACACAATCCGTTTTATCGGAAGAAGCATGCTCTTCTTTCCAGCGTCTGCAATATAGCAAGGAACATGAGCATGCCCAGAAAAAAAGAACTGTGTTTCCTAATCATACGGACCATATCTAGTTCCACTCTGCTTATGAAACTGATACAAACCCCATCATCTCTTACATAGATGCTCTTTAGTTAATAGTGTAAATCGTGTTGGTTTCATGAACTGTGTAAATTAATTTGAGCCGAAAAATAAGTGGGATTACCGGAAATGAACTCTTGCTTGTAGGAAAAAAAAGAGCATTTGGTTTAACTAAATTTCTGAAGGGAAATTCAGAAGAGTGATGTCATCCATGGAACACAGTCTGTTTTAACACAAGAAGCATGCCCTTTTTTCCAGCATCTGCTATACAGCAAGGAACATGAGAATGTCCAGAAAAAAAGAACTGTGTTTCCTACTCATACGGACCATATCTCGTTCAACTCTGCTTATGAAACTGATACAAACCACATATTCTCTTAAATAGATACTCTTTAGTTAATAGTGAAAATCGTGTTGGTTTCGTGAACTGTATAAATTCATTTGAGCCGAAAAATAACTGGGTTTACAGGAAATGATCTCTTGCTTGTAGGAAGACACAGAGCATGGCGTTAAACTCCGATTTTAAAGGGAAATTCAGAAGACTGTTCTCATCCAAGAAACACAGTCTGTTTTAATGCAAGAAGCATGCTCATCTTTCCAGCATCTACAATACAGCAAGAAACATGAGCATGGCCAGAAAAAAAGTACTGTGTTTCCTACTCATATGGACCACATCATCTCTTACAGAGATGCCCTTTAGTTAATAGTGAAAATCGTATTGGTTTCGTGAACTGTGCAAATTCATTTGAGCCGAAAAATAACTGGGTTTTCTCGGAAATGAACTCTTGCTTGTAGGATGATACAGAGCATGGAGTTTAATTCCATTTATGAAGGTAAATTCAGAAGAGTGTTCTCATCCTTGAAATACACTCCCTTTTAACGCAAATAGCATGCTCTTCTTTCCAGCGTCTGAAAATGAAATATTGCTTGTAGGAAGACACAGATCCTTTGGTTAAACTCAGTTTCTAAAGGGAAATTCAGACCAGTGTTCTAATCCATGAAACACACTCCATTTTTACGGAAGAAGCATGCTCTTCTTTTCAGCGTCTGCAATACAGCAACGAACATGAGCATGCACAGACAAAAAGAACTGTGTTTCCTACTCATACGTACCATATCTAGTTCAACTCTGCTTATGAAACTGATACAAAACACATCATCTCTTACATAGATGCTCTTTAATTAATAGTGAAAATTGTATTGGTTTCGTGAACTGTGTAAATTCATTTGAGCCGAAAAATAACTGGGTTTTCGGGAAATGAACTCTTGCTTGAAGGAAGACAGAGAGCATGGAGTTTAACTACGATTCTATAGGGAAATTCAGAAGAGTGTTCTCATCCATGATACACAGTCTGTTTTAATGCAAGAAGCATGCTCTTCTTTACATCATCTTCAATACTGCAAGAAACATGAGCATGGCCAGAAAAAAAGAACTGTGTTTCCTACTCATATGGACCATATCTAGTTCAACTCTGCTTATGAAACTGATACAAACCACATCATCTCTTACATAGATGCTCTTTAGTTAATAGTGAAAATCGTATTGGTTTCCTGAACTGTGTAAATTCATTTGAGCAAAAAAATAACTGGGTTTACCGGAAATGAACTCTTACTTCTCGGAAGACACAAATCCTTTGGTTAAACTCAGTTTCTGATGGAAATTCAGACCAGTGTTCTCATCCATGAAAGACCCTCTGTTTTATTGGAAGAAGCTTGCTCTTCTTTTCAGCGTCTGCAATACAGCAAGGAACATGAGCATGCCCAGAAAAGAAGAACTGTGTTTCCTACTTAAGGACCATATCAAGTTCAATTCTGCTTATGAAACTGATTCAAACCACATCATCTGTTACATAGATGCTCATTAGTTAATAGTGTAAATCTTGTTGGTTTCGTGAACTGTGTAAATTAATTTATCCGAAAAATAACTGGGTTCACCGGAAATGAGCTCTTGCTTGTAGGATGACACAGAGCATGGAGTTTAACTCCATTTCTGAAGGGAAATTCAGAAGAGTGTTCTCATTCATGAAACACAGTCTGTTTTAACGGAAATAGAATGCTCTTCTTTCCAGCGTCTGCAATAGAGCAAGGAACATGAGAATGTCCAGAAAAAAAGAACTGTGTTTCCTACTCATACGGACCATATCTAGTACAACACTGCTTATGAAACTGATACAAACCACATCATCTCTTACATAGATGCTCTTAAATAAATAGTGTAAATCGTATTGGTTTCGTGAACTGTGTCAAATCATTTGAGCCGAAAAATAACTGGGTTTACCGGAAATGAACTCTGTCTTGTCGGAAGACACAGAGCATTTGGTTTAACTCCATTTCTGAAGGGAAATTAAGACCTGTGTTCTCATCCATGAAACACTCTCTGTTTTAACGCATGATGCATGCTCTTCTTTCCAGCTTTGTAATACTGCAAGGAACATGAGCATGCCCAGAAAAAAAGAACTGTGTCTGCTACTCATATGGACCATATCTAGTTCAACTCTGCCTATGAAACTGATACAAACCACATCATCTCCTACTTAGATGCTCTTTAGTTAATAGTGAAAATCGTATTGGTTTCGTGAACTGTGTAATTTCATTTGAACCAAAAAATAACTGGGTTTACCGGAAATGAACTCTTGCTTGTAGGATGACACAGAGCATGAAGTTTAACTCCATTTCTGAGCGGAAATTCAGAAGAGTGTTCTCATCCATGAAACACACTCCATTTTAACGCAAATAGCATGCTCTTCTTTCCAAAATCTGCAATACAGCAAGGAACATGAGAATGTCCAGAATAAAAGAACTGTGTTTCCTACTCATATGGACCATATCTAATTCAACTCTGCTTTTGAAACTGATACAAACCACATCATCACTTACTTAGATGCTCTTTAGTTAATAGTGAAAATCGTATTGGTTTCGTGAACGGTGTAAATTCATTTTAGCCAAAAAATAACTGGGTTTACTGAAAATGAAATATTGCTTGTAGGAACACACAGATCCTTTGGTTAAACTCAGTTTCTAAAGGGAAATTCAGACCAGTGTTCTCATCCATGAAACACACTCCATTTTTATGGAAGAAGCATGCTCTTCTTTTCAGCGTCTGCAATACAGCAACGAACATGAGCATGGCCCGAAAAAAAGAACTGTGTTTCCTACTCATATGGACCATATCTAGTTCAACTCTGCTTATGAAACTGATACAAACCACATCATCTCTTACAAAGATGCTCTTTAGTTAATAGTGAAAATCATATTGGTTTCCTGAACTGTGTAAATTCATTTGAGCCGAAAAATAACTGGGTTTCTCGGAAATGAATTCTTGCTTGTAGGATGATACAGAGCATGGAGTATTATTCCATTTATGAAGGTAAATTCAGAAGAGTGTTCTCATCCATGAAACACACTCCCTTTTAACACAAATAGCATGCTCTTCTTTCCAGCGTCTGCAATACAGTAAGGAACATGAGAATGTCCAGAATAAAAGAACTGTGTTTCCTACTCATACGGACCATATCTAGTTCAACTCTGCTTATGAAACTGATACAAACCACATCATCTCTTACATAGATGCTCTTTAGTTAATAGTGAAAATCGTATTGGTTTCCTGAACTGTGTAAATTCATTTGAGCCAAAAAATAACTGGGTTTACTGGAAATGAACTCTTACTTGTAGGAAGACACAAATCTTTGGTTAAACTCAGTCTCTGAAGGGAAATTCAGACCAGTGTTCTCATCCATGAAAGACCCTCTGTTTTAACGGAAGAAGCTTGCTCTTCTTTTCAGCGTCTGCAATACAGCAAGGAACATGACCATGCCCAGAAAAAAGAACTGTGTTTCCTACTCATAAGGACTATATCAAGTTCAATTCTGCTTATGAAACTGATTCAAACCACATCATCTGTTACATAGATGCTCATTAGTTAATAGTGTAAATCTTGTTGGTTTCGGAACTGTGTAAATTAATTTATCCGAAAAACAACTGGGTTCACCGGAAATGAACGCTTGCTTGTAGGATGACACAGAGCATGGAGTTTAACTCCAATTCTGAAGGGAAATTCAGAAGAGAGTTCTCATTCATGAAACACAGTCTGTTTTAATTGAAATAGCATGCTCATCTTTCCAGCGTCTGCAATACAGCAAGGAACATGAGAATGTCCAGAAAAAAAGAACTGTGTTTCCTACTCATAGGGACCATATCTAGTACAACACTGCTTATGAAACTGATACAAACCACATCATCTCTTACATAGATGCTCTTAAGTAAATAGTGTAAATCGTATTGGTTTCGTGAACTGTGTAAATTCATTTGAGCCGAAAAATAACTGGGTTTACCGGAAATGAATTCTGTCTTGTCGGAAGACACAGAGCATTTGGTTTAACTCCATTTCTGAAGGGAAATTCAGACCTGTGTTCTCATCCATGAAACACTCTCTGTTTTAACGCAAGATGTATGCTCTTCTTTCCAGCTTTGCAATACAGCAAGGAACATGAGCATGCCCAGAAAAAAAGAACTGTGTCTGCTACTCGTATGGACCATATCTAGTTCAACTCTGCCTATGAAACTGATACAAACCACATTATCTCTTACTTAGATGCTCTTTAGTTAATAGTGACAATCGTATTGGTTTCGTGAACTGTGTAAATTCATTTGAACCAAAAAATAACTGGGTTTACCGGAAATGAACTCTTGCTTGTAGGACGACACAGAGCATGAAGTTTAACTCCATTTCTGAGCGGAAATTCAAAAGACTGTTCTCATCCATGAAACACACTCCCTTTTAACGCAAATAGCATGCTCTTCTTTCCAGCGTCTGCAATACAGCAAGGAACATGAGAATGTCCAGAATAAAAGAACTGTGTTTCCTACTCATACGGACCATATCTAGTTCAACTCTGCTTATGAAACTGATACAAACCACATCGTCTCTTACATAGATGCTCTTTAGTTAATAGTGAAAATCGTATTAGTTTCATGAACTGTGTAAATTCATTTGACCCGAAAAATAACTGGGTTTACCGGAAATGAACTCTTGCTTGTAGGGAGACACAGATCCATGGTTAAACTCAGTTTCTGAAGGGAAATTCAGACCAGTGTTCTCATACATGAAACACACTCCGTTTTACCGGAAGAGGCATGCTCTTTTTCAGTGTCTGTAATACAGCAGGAACATGAGCATGCCAAGAAAAAAAAAACAAACTGTGTTTGCTACTCAAACGGACCTTGTCTAGATCAACTCTGCTTATAAAACTGATACAAAGCACATCATCTCTTACATAGATGCTCTTTAGTTAATAGTGAACATCGTATTGGTTTCGTGAACGGTGTAAATTCATTTTAGCCGAAAAATAACTGGGTTTACTGAACATGAAATATTGCTTGTAGGAAGACACAGATTCTTTGGTTAAACTCAGTTTCTAAAGGGAAATTCAGACCAGTGTTCTCATCCATGAAACACACACCATTTTAACGGAAGAAGCATGCTCTTCTTTTCAGCGTCTGCAATACAGCAACGACATTGAGCATGCACAGACAAAAAGAACTGTGTTTCCTACTCATACGGACCATATCTAGTTCAACTCTGCTTATGAAGCTGATACAAAACACATCATCTCTTACATAGATGCTCTTTAATTAATAGTGAAAATTGTATTGGTTTCGTGAACTGTGTAAATTCATTTGAGCCGAAAAAAAACTGGGTTTTCGGGAAATGAACTCTTGCTTGAAGGAAGACAGAGAGCATGGAATTTAACTCCGATTCTAAAGGGAAATTCAGAAAAGTTTTCTCATCAATGAAACACATTCTGTTTTAACGCAAGAAGCATGCCCTTTTTCCAGCATCTGCAATACAGCAAGAAACAAGAGCATGGCCAGAAAAAAAGAACTGTGTTTCTTACTCATACAGACCATATCTAGTTCAACTCTGCTTTGAAAGTGATACATACCACATCATCTCTAACATAGATGCTGTTTAGTTAATAGTGAAAATCGTATTGTTTTCGTGAACTGTGTCAATTCATTTGAGCCCCAAAATTCTTGGGTTTATCGGAAATGAACTCTTGCTTGTAGGAAGACACAGAGAATGGCCTTAAACTCCACTTCTAAAGCGAAATTCAGAAAAGTGTTCTCATCCATGAAACACAGTCTGTTTTAATGCAAGAGCATGCGCTTCTTTCCAGCATCTGCAATACAGCACGAAACATGAGCATTGCCATAAAAAAAGAACTGTGTTTCATACTCATACGGACCATATCTAGTTCTACTATGCTTATGAAACTGATACAATCCACAGCATCTCTTACATTGATGCTCTTTAGTTAATAGTGAAAAACGTGTTGGGTTTGTGAACTGTGAAAATTCATTTGAGCCAAAATTCACATTGTTTACCAGAAATGAACTCTTGCTTGTAGGAAGACACAGAGCGTTTGGTTTAACTCCATTTCTGAAGGGAAATTCAGACCTGTGTTCTCATCTATGAAACACAGTCTGTTTTAACGCAGGAAGCATGCACTTCTTTCCAGGTTCTGCAATAGAGCAAGGAAAATGAACATACCCAGAAAAAAATAACTGTATCTACTACTCATATGACCAATATCCTCTTCAAATCTGCTTATGAAACGAATACAAACCTGATCATCTCTTTCATAGATGCTCTTTAGTTAATAGTGAAAATCGTATTGGTTTTGTGAACTGTGTAAATTCATTTGAGACGAAAAATAACTGGGTTAACCGGAAATGAACGATTGCTTGTAGGGAGACACAGAGCATGGCGTTAAACTCCGATTCTAAAGGGAAATTCAGAAAAGTTTTCTCATCAATGAAACACAGTCTGTTTTATTGCAAGATGCATTCTCTTCTTTCCAGCATCTGCCATATAGCAAGAAACATGAGCATGGCCAGAAAAAAAGCACTGTGTTTCCTACTCATATGGACCATATCTCGTTCAACTCTGATTATGAAACTGATACAAACCACAGCATCTCTTACATAGATGCGCTTTAGTTAATAGTGAAAATAGTGTTGATTTAGTGAACTGTGTAAATTCATTTGGCGCCGAAAATTCACTGCGTTTACCAGAAATGAACTCTTGCTTGTAGGAAGACATAGAGCATGGAGTTTAACTCCGATTATAAATGGAAATTCAGAAGAGTGTTCTCATCCATGAAAAATAGTCGTTTTTAATGCAAGAAGCATTCTCTTCTTTCCAGCATCTGCAATACAGCAAGAAACATGAGCATTGCCATAAAAAAAGAACTGTGTTTCTTACTCATACGGACCATATCTAGTTCTACTCTGCTTATGAAACTGATACAAACCACAGCATCTCTTACGTAGATGCTCTTTAGTTAATAGTGAAAAACGTGTTGGGTTTGTGAACTGTGTAAATTCATTTGAGCCAAAAAATAACCAGGTTTACCGGAAATGAACCCTTGCTTGTAGGAAGACACAGCGCATGTCGTTTAACTCCGATTCTAAATGGAAATTCAGAAGCATGTTCTCATACATGAAAAATAGTTGGTTTTAACGCAAGAAGCATTCTCTTCTTTTCAACATCTGCAATACAGCAAGAAACATGAGCATGGCCAGAAAAAAAGAACAGTGTTTCCTACTCATACAGACCATATCTAGTTCAACTCTGCTTATGAAACTGATACAAACCACATCATCTCTTACATAGATGCACTTTAGTTAATAGTGAAACCCGTATTGGTTTCGTGAACTGTGTAAATTCATTTGAGCCAAAAAATAACTGGGTTTACCGCAAATGAACTGTTGCTTGTAGGAAGACACAGAGCATGGAGTTTAACTCCGATTCTAAAGGGAAATTCAGACCTGTGTTCTCATCTATGAAATACGGTTTGTTTTAACACAAGAATCATGCTCTTCATTCCAGGTTCCGCAATAGATCAAGGAACATGAGCATACCCAGAAAAAAAGAACTGTATCTCCTACTCATATGAACAATATCTACTTCAAATCTGCTTATGAAACGGATACAAACCAGATCATCTCTTACATAGATGCTCTTTAGTTAATAGTGAAAATCATATTGGTTTTGTGAACTGTGTAAGTTCATTTGAGGCGAAAAATAACTGGGTTTACCAGAAATGAACGCTTGCTTGTAGGGAGACACAGAGCATGGTCTTAAACTCCGATTCTAAAGGGAAATTCAGAAAAGTGATCTCATCAATGAAACACAGTCTGCTTTAATGCAAGAAGCATGCTCTTCTTTCCAGAATCTGCAATACAGCACGAAACATGAGCATTGCCATAAAAAAAAGAACTGTGTTTCTTACTCATACGGACCATATCTAGTTCTACTCTGCTTATGAAACTGATACAAACCACAGCATCTCTTACGTAGATGCTCTTTAGTTAATAGTGAAAAACGTGTGGGTTTGTGAACTGTGTAAATTCATTTGAGACAAAAATTCACTGGGTTTAACAGAAATGAACTCTTGCTTGTAGGAAGACACAGAGCATTTGGTTTAACTCCATTTCTGAAGGGTAATTCAGAAGATTGTTCTCATCCATGAAACACTCTCTGTTTTAACGCAAATAACATGATCTTCTTTCTAGCGTCTGCAATACAGCAAGGAACATGAGCATGTCCAGAAAAAAAGAAATGTGTTTCCTAATCATACAGAGCCTATCTAGTTTAAGTCTGCTTATGAAACTGATATGAACCACAGCATCTCTTACATAGACGCTCTTTAGTTAATAGTGAAAATCGTATTGGTTTCGTGAACTGCGTAAATTCATTTGAGCCAAAATATAACTGGGTTTACCGGAAATGAACCCTTGCCTGTAGGAAGACACAGCACATGGCGTTTAACTCCGATTCTAAAGGGAAATTCAGAAAAGTGTTCTCATCCATGAAACACAGTCTGTTTTAATGCAAGAAGCATGCTCTTCTTTCCAGCATCTGTAATACAGCAAGGAACATGAGCATGCCCAGAAAAAAAGAACTGTGTTTCCTACTCATGCGGACCATATCTAGTTCAACACTGCTCATGAAACTGATACAAACCACATCATCTCTTACATAGATGCTCTTTAGTTAATAGTGAAAAACGTGTTGGGTTTGTGAACTGTGTAAATTCATTTGAGCAAAAAATTCACTGTCTTTACCAGAAATGAACTCTTGCTTGTAGGAAGACACAGAGCATTTGGTTTAACTCCATTTCTGAAGGGAAATTCAGACCTGTGTTCTCATCTATGAAACACAGTCTGTTTTAACACAAGAAGCATGCTCTTCTTTCCAGGTTCTGCAATAGAGCAAGGAACATGAGCATACCCAGAAAAAAAGAACTGTATCTCCTACTCACACGAACAATACCTAGTTCAAATCTGCTTATGAAACTGATACAAACCAGATCATCTCTTGCATAGATGCTGTTTAGTTAATAGTGAAAATCGTGTTTCGTGAACTGTGTAAATTCATTTGAGACCCAAAATATCTGGGTTTCCCGGAAATGAACTCTTGCTTGTAGGAAGACACAGAGCATGGCGTTAAACTCCGATTCTAAAGGGAAATTCAGAAAAGTGTTCTTATCAATGAAACACAGTCTGCTTTAATGCAAGAAGCATGCTCTTCTTTCCAGTGTCTGTAATACAGGACAAAACATGAGCATGGCCATAAAAAAAGCACTGTGTTTCCTACTCATACGGACCATATCTAGTGCAACTCTGCTTATGAAACTGTTACAAACAACATTATCTGTTACCTAGATGCTCTTTAGTTAATTGTGAAAACGTGTTGGTTTTGTGAACTGTGTAATTTCATTTGAGACGAAAATTGACTGCCTTTACCAGAAATGAACTCTTGCTTGTAGAAAGACATAGATCATTTGGTTTAACTCAATATCTGAAGGGTAATTCAAGAGATTGTTCTCATCCATGAAACAAACTCTGGTTTAACGCAAATAGCATGCTCTTCTTTCTAGCGTCTGCAATACATCAAGGACCATGAGCATGTCCAGAAAAAACGAAATGTGTTTCCTACTCATACGGACCATATGTAGTTTAACTCTGCTTATGAAACTGCTACAAACCACAGCATCTCTTACATAGACGCTCTTTAGTTAATAATGAAAATCATATTTGTTTCGTGAACTGCGTAAATTCATTTGAGCCTAAAAATAACGGGGTTTACCGGAAATGAAGTCTTGCTTGTAGGAAGACACAGAGCATGGCGTTAAACTCCGATTCTAAAGGGAATTTCACTAAAGTGTTCTCATCAATGAAACACAGTCTGTTTTAATGCAAGAAGCATGAGCTTCTTTCCAGCATCTGCAATACAGCAAGAACATGAGCATTGCCAGAAAAGAACTGTGTTTCTTACTCATACGGACCATATCTAGTTCTACTCTGCTTATGAAACTGATACAAACCACAGCATCTTTTACATAGATGCTCTTTAGTTAATAGTGAAAAACGTGCTAGGTTTGTGAACTGTGTAAATTCATTTCAGCCAAAAATTCACTGTGTTTACCAGAAATGAATTCTTGCTTGTAGGAAGACACAGAGCATTTGGTTTAACTCTATTTCTGAAGGGAAATTCAGAACTGTGTTCTCATCTAAAAAACACAGTCTGTTGTAGAGCAAGAAGCATGCTCTTCTTTCCAGGTTCTGCAATAGAGCAAGGAACATGAGCATACCCAGAAAAAAAGAACTGTATCTCCTACTCACACGAACAATACCTAGTTCAAATCTGCTTATGAAACTGATACAAACCAGATCATCTCTTGCATAGATGCTGTTTAGTTAATAGTGAAAATCGTGTTTCGTGAACTGTGTAAATTCATTTGAGACCCAAAATATCTGGGTTTCCCGGAAATGAACTCTTGCTTGTAGGAAGACACAGAGCATGGCGTTAAACTCCGATTCTAAAGGGAAATTCAGAAAAGTGTTCTTATCAATGAAACACAGTCTGCTTTAATGCAAGAAGCATGCTCTTCTTTCCAGTGTCTGTAATACAGGACAAAACATGAGCATGGCCATAAAAAAAGCACTGTGTTTCCTACTCATACGGACCATATCTAGTGCAACTCTGCTTATGAAACTGTTACAAACAACATTATCTGTTACCTAGATGCTCTTTAGTTAATTGTGAAAACGTGTTGGTTTTGTGAACTGTGTAATTTCATTTGAGACGAAAATTGACTGCCTTTACCAGAAATGAACTCTTGCTTGTAGAAAGACATAGATCATTTGGTTTAACTCAATATCTGAAGGGTAATTCAAGAGATTGTTCTCATCCATGAAACAAACTCTGGTTTAACGCAAATAGCATGCTCTTCTTTCTAGCGTCTGCAATACATCAAGGACCATGAGCATGTCCAGAAAAAACGAAATGTGTTTCCTACTCATACGGACCATATGTAGTTTAACTCTGCTTATGAAACTGCTACAAACCACAGCATCTCTTACATAGACGCTCTTTAGTTAATAATGAAAATCATATTTGTTTCGTGAACTGCGTAAATTCATTTGAGCCTAAAAATAACGGGGTTTACCGGAAATGAAGTCTTGCTTGTAGGAAGACACAGAGCATGGCGTTAAACTCCGATTCTAAAGGGAATTTCACTAAAGTGTTCTCATCAATGAAACACAGTCTGTTTTAATGCAAGAAGCATGAGCTTCTTTCCAGCATCTGCAATACAGCAAGAACATGAGCATTGCCAGAAAAGAACTGTGTTTCTTACTCATACGGACCATATCTAGTTCTACTCTGCTTATGAAACTGATACAAACCACAGCATCTTTTACATAGATGCTCTTTAGTTAATAGTGAAAAACGTGCTAGGTTTGTGAACTGTGTAAATTCATTTCAGCCAAAAATTCACTGTGTTTACCAGAAATGAATTCTTGCTTGTAGGAAGACACAGAGCATTTGGTTTAACTCTATTTCTGAAGGGAAATTCAGAACTGTGTTCTCATCTAAAAAACACAGTCTGTTGTAGAGCAAGAAGCATGCTCTTCTTTCCAGGTTCTGCAATAGAGCAAGGAACATGAGCATACCCAGAAAAAAAGAACTGTATCTCCTACTCATACAAACAATATCTAGTTCAAATCTGCTTATGATACTGATACAAACCAGATCATCTCTTACATATATGCTCTTTAGTTAATAGTAAAAATCGTGTTGGTTTCGTGAACTGTGTAAATTCATTTGAGCCCCAAAATACCTGGGTTTCCCGGAAATGAACTCTTGCTTGTAGGAAGACACAGAGCATGGAGTTTAACTCCTATTCTAAATGGAAATTCAGAAAAGTGTTCTCATCCATGAAACACAGTATGTTTTAACGCAAGAAGCACGCTCTTCTTTCCAGCCTCTGCAATACAGCAAGAAACATGAGCATGGCAAAAAAAAAGAACTGGGTTTCCTACTCATACGGACAATATCTCGTTCAACTCTGCTTATGAAACTGATACAAACCATGGCATCTCTTACATAGATGCTCTTTAGTTAATAGTGAAAATCGTGTTGGTTTTGTGAACTGTGTAAATTCATTTGGAGCAGGAAATTCACTGCGTTTACCAAAAAAGAACTCTTGCTTGTAGGACGACATAGAGCATGGAGTTTAACTCTGATTCTAAATGGAAATTCAGAAGAGTGCTCTCATCCATGAAACACAGTCGGTTTTAAAGCAAGAAGCATGCTCTTCTTTCCAGCATCTGCAATACAGCAAGAAACATGAGCATGGCCTGCTAAAAAGAAAAGTGTTTCCTACTCATACGGACCATATCTAGTTCAATTCTGCTTATGAAACTGATACAAACCACATCATCTCTTAAATAGATGCACTTTAGTTAATAGTGAAAACCGTATTGGTTTTGTGAACTGTGTAAATTCATTTGAGCCAAAAAATATCGGGGTTTACTGGAAATGAACTCTTGCTTGTAGGAACACACAGAGCATGGAGTTTAACTCTGATTCTAAAGGGAAATTCAGAAAAGTGTTCTAATCAATGAAACACAGTCTGTTTTAACGCAAGAAGCATGCTCTTTTTCCAGCATCTGCAATACAGCAAAAAACATGAGCATGGCCAGAAAAAAAGAACTGTGTTTCCTACTCATTCGGACCATATCAAGTTCAACTCAGCTTATGAAACTGATACAATCCATATCATCTCTTACATAGATGCTCTTTAGTTAATAGTGAAAATCGTTATGGTTTCGTGAACTGTACAAATTCATTTGAGCCGAAAAATAACTGGGTATACCGGAAATGATCGCTTACTTGTAGAAGACAAGGAGCATGGCGTTAAACTCCGATTCTTAAGGGAAACTCAGAAAAGTGTTCTCATCAAGGAAACACAGTCTGGATTAATGCAAGAAGCATGCTCTTCTTTCCAACCTCTGCAATACAGCAAGAAATATGCGCATGGCCAGAAAAAAAGAACTGTGTTTCCTACTCAAACGGACCATATCTCATTCAACTCTGCTTATGAAACTGATAAAAACCACAGCATCTCTTACATAGTTGCTCTTTAGTTAGTATTGAAAATCGTGTTGGTTTCATGAACTGTGGAAATTCATTTGGCGCTAAAAATTCACTGCGTTTACCAGAAAAGAACTCTTGCTTGTAGGACGACATGGAGCATGGAGTTTATCTCCGATTCTAAATGGAAATTCAGAAGAGTGTTCTCATCCATGAAACACAGTCTCTTTTAACGCAAGAAGCATGCTCTTCTTTCCAGCATCTGCAATACAGCATGAAACATGAGCATGCCCATAAAAAGAGAACTGTGTTTCCTACTCATACGGACCATATCTAGTTCAACTCTGCTTATGAAACTGATACAAACCAGAGCATCTCTTACATAGATGCTCTTTAGTTAATAGTGAAAATCGTATTGGTTTCGTGAACTGTGTAAATTCATTTGAGCCGAAAAATAACTGGGTTTACCGGAAATGAACTCTTGCTTGTAGGAAGACACAGATCCTTTGGTTAAACTCAGATTCTGAAGGGAAATTCAGAGCAGTGTTCTCGTCCATGAAACACACTCCGTTTTATTGGCAGAAGCATGCTCTTCTTTTCAGCGTCTGCAATACAGCAAGTAACATGAGCATGCCAGGAAGAAAAGAACTGTGTTTACTACTCATACTTACCATATCTAGTTCAACACTGCTTATGAAACTGATACAAACCACATCATCTCTTCCATAGATGCTCTTTAGTTAATAGTGAAAATCGTATTGGATCCGTGAACTGTGTAAATTCATTTGAGCCAAAAAATAAGTGGGATTAACGGAAATGAACTCTTGCTTGTAGGACGACACAGACTATGGAGTTTAACTGTTATTCTAAAGGGAAATTCAGAAAAGTGTTCTCATCAGGGAAACACAGTCTCTTTTAATGAAAGAAGCATACTCTTCTTTCCAGCATCTGCAATACAGCAAGGAACATGAGATGTCCACAAAAAAAGAACTGTGTTTCCTACTCATACGGAGAATATCTAGTTCAAAACTGCTTATGAAACTGATACAAACCACATCATCTCTTACATAGATGCTCTTTAGTTAATAGTGAAAATCGTGTTGGTTTCATGAACTGTCTAAATTCATTTGGCGCTGAAAATTCACTGCGTTTACCAGATATGAACTCTTGCTTGTAGGACAACATGGAGCATGGAGTTAACCCCGATTCGAAATGGAAATTCAGAAGAGTGTTCTCATTCTTGAAACACAGTCTGTTTTAACACAAGAAGCATGCTCCTCTTTCCAGCATCTGCAATAGAGCAAGAACCATGAGCATGCCCAGAAAAAAAGAACTGTGTTTCGTACTCATATGGATCATATCTAGTTCAACACTGCTTATGAAACTGATACAAACCACATCATCTCTTCCATAGATGCTCTTTAGTTAATAGTGAAAATCGTATTGGTTTCGTGAACTGTGTAAATTCATTTGAGCCGAAAAATAACTGGGTTTACCGGAAATGAAGTCTTGCTTGTAGGAAGACACAGAGCATGGCGTTAAACTCCGATTGCAAAGGGAAACTCAGAAAAGTGTTCTCATCAAGGAAACACAGTCTGGTTTAATGCAAGAAGCATGCTCTTCTTTTCAGCATCTGCAATACAGCAAGAAACATGAGCATGGCCAGAAAAAAAGAACTGTGTTTCCTACTCATACGGACCATATCTAGTTCAACTCTGCTTATGAAACTGATACAAACCCCACCATCTATTACATAGATGAACTTTAGTTAATATTGAAAATTGTGTTGGGTTTTTGAACTGTGTAAATTCATTTGAGCCGAAAATTCACTGGCTTTACCAAAAATGAACTCCTGCTTGTAGGACGACATGGAGCATGGAGTTAACCCCGATTCAAATTGGAAATTCAGAAGTGTGTTCTCATCCATGAAACACAGTCTGTTTAACGCAAGAAGCATGCTCTTCTTTCCAGCATCTGCAATACAACAAGGAACATGAGCATGCCCAGAAAAAAAGAACTGTGTTTCCTACTCATACGGACCATATCTAGTTCAACACTGCTTATGAAACTGATACAAACCACAGCATCTCTTACATAGATGCTCTTTAGTTAATAATGAAAATCGTATTGGTTTCGTGAACTGTGTAAATTCATTTGAGCCGAAAAATAACTGAGTTTACAGGAAATGAACTCTTGCTTGTAGGAAGACACAGATCCTTTGCTTTAATTCAGTTTATCAAGGGAAATTCAGCGGAGTGTTCTCATGCATGAAACACACTCCTTTTTATTGGAAGAAGCATGCTCTTCTTTTCAGCATCTGCAATACAGCAAGGAACATGAGCATGCCAGGAAGAAATGAACTGTGTTTCCTACTCATACGGACCATATATAGTTCAACACTGCTTATGAAACTGATACAAACCACATCATCTCTTCCATAGATGCTCTTTAGTTAATCGTGAAAATCGTATTTGTTTCGTGAACTGTGTAAATTCATTTGAGCCTAAAAATAACGGGGTTTACTGGAAATGAAGTCTTGCCTGTAGGAAGACACAGGGCATTGCGTTAAACTCCGATTCTAATGGGAAACTCAGAAAAGTGTTCTCAACCATGAAACACATTCTGTTTTAATGCAAGAAGCATGCTCTTCTTTCCACTTTCTGCAATGCAGCAAGGAACATGAGCATGCCCAGAACAAAAGAACTGTGTTTCATACTCATACGGACCATATCTCATTCAACTCTGCTTATGAAACTGATACAATCCACAGCATCTCTTACATAGATGCTCTTTAGTTAGTAGTGAAAATCGTGTTGGTTTCCTGAACAATGGGAAATCATTTTGCGCCTAAAAGTCACTGCGTTTACCAGAAATGAACTGTTGCTTGTAGGACGACATAGAGCATGGAGTTTATATCCGAATCTAAATGGAAATTCAGAAGAGTGTTCTCATCAGTGAAACACAGTCTGTTTTAACGCTAGAAGCATGCACTTCTTTCCAGCATTGGCAATACAGCTAGAAACATGAGCATGGCAAGAAAAAAAGAACTGTGTTTCCGACTCATACGTACCATATCTAGTTCAACTCTGCTAATGAAACTGATACAAACCACAGCATCCCTTACTTAGATGCTCTTTAGTTAATAGTGAAAATCGTATTGGTTTCGTGAACTGTGTAAATTCATTTGTGCCGAAAAATAACTGAGTTTACCGGATATGAACTCTTGCTTGTAGGAAGACACAGATCCTTTGGTTAAACTCAGTTTCTGAAGGGAAATTCAGAGCAGTGTTCTCATCCATTAAACTCACTCCATTCTATTGGAAGAAGCATGCTCTTCTTTTCAGCGTCTGCAATACAGCAAGGTTCATGAGCATGCCAGGAAGAAAAGAACTGTGTTTTCTACTAATACGGACCATATATAGTTCAACACTGCTTATGAAACTGAGACAAACCACATCATCTCTTCCATAGATGCTCTTTAGTTAATAGTGAAAATCGTATTGGTTTCGTGAACTGTGTAAATTCATTTGAGCCTAAAAATAACGGGGTTAACCGGATATGAAGTCTTGCTTGTTGGAAGACACAGAGCATGGCGTTAAACTCCGAGTCCAAAGGGAAACTCAGAAAAGTGTTCTCATCTAGGAAACACAGTCTGGTTTAATGCAAGAAGCATGCTCTTCTTTTCAGCATCTACAATACAACAAGAAACATGAGCATGGCCAGAAAAAAAGAACTGAGTTTCCTACTCATACGGACCATATCTAGTTCAACTCTGCTTATGAAACTGATGCAAACCACAGCATCTCTTACATAGATGCTCTTTAGTTAATAGGGAAAATCGTGTTGGTTTCGTGAAGTGTGTAAATTCATGTGGTGGTAAAAATTCACTGCGTTTACCAGAAATGAACTCTTGCTTTTAAGATGACATGGAGCATGGAGTTAACTCCGTTTCTAAATGGAAATTCAGAAGAGTGTTTTCATCCATGACACACATCTGTTTTATTGGAAGAAGCATGCTCTTCTTTTCAGCGTCTGCAATACAGCAAGGAACATGAGCATGCCAGGATGAAAAGAAGTGTGTTTCCTACTCATACGCACCATATCCAGTTCAACTGTGCTTATGAAACTTATAAAAACCACACCATCTCTTCCATAGATGCTCTTTAGTTAATAGTGAAAATCGTGTTGGTTTCGTGAACTGTGTAAATTCATTTGGCACGGAAAATTCACTGCGTTTACCAGAAATGAACTCTTGCTTGTAGGATGACATAGAGCATGGAGTTTAACTCTGATTCTAAAAGGAAATTCAGAAGAGTGTTCTCATCCATGAAACACAGTCTATTTTAACGCAATAAGCATGCTATTATTTCCAGCATCTGCAATACAGCAAGAAACATGAGCATTGCCAGAAAAAAAGAACTTTGTTTCCTACTCATACGGACCATATCTAGTTCAACTCTGCTTATGAAACTGATACAAACCACATCATCTCTTACATAGATGCACTTTAGTTAATATTGAAAACCTTATTGGTTTCGTGAAATGTGTAAATTCATTTGAGCCAAAAAATAACGGGGTTTACTGGAAATGAACACTTGCTTGTAGGAAGACACAGATCCTTTGGTTAAACTCAGTTTCTGAAGGGAAATTCAGAGCAGTTTTCTCATCCATGAAACACACTCCGTTTTATTGGAAGAAGCATGCCCTTCTTTTCAGCGTCTGCAATACAGCAAGGTTCATGAGCATGCCAGGAAGAAAAGAACTGTGTTTCCTCCTCATACGGACCATATCTAGTTCAACACTGCTTATGAAACTGATACAATCCACATCATCTCGTCCATAGATGCTCTTTAGTTAATAGTGAAAATCGTGATGGTTTCGTGAACTGTGTAAATTCATTTGGTGCTAAAAATTCACTGCGTTTACCAGAAATGAACTCTTGCTTGTAGGAGGACATAGAGCATGGAGTTTAACTCCAATTCTAAATGAAAATTCAGAAGTGTGTTCTCATCCATGAAACACAGTCTGTTTTAATGCAAGAAGCATGCTCTTCTTTCCAGCATCTGCAATACAGCAAGAAACATAAGCATGCCCAGAAAAAAAGAACTGTGTTTAATACTCATACGGACCATATCTAGTTCAACTCTGCTTATGAAACTGATACAAACCACAGCATCTCTTACATAGATGCTCTTTAGTTAATAGTGAAAATCGTATTGGTTTCGTGAACTTTGTAAATTCATTTGAGCCGAAAAATAACTGGGTTTACCGGAAATGAACTCTTGCTTGTAGGAAGACACAGATCCTTTGGTTAATCTCAGTTTCTGAAGGGAAATTCAGAGCAGTGTTCTCATCCATGAAACACACTCCGTTTTATTGGAAGAAGCATGCTCTTCTTTTCAGCGTCTGCAATACAGCAAGGTTCATGAGCATGCCAAGAAGAAAAGAACTGTGTTTCCTACTCATATGGACCATATCTAGTTCAACATTGCTTATGAAACTGATACAATCCACATCATCTCGTCTATAGATGCTCTTTAGTTAATAGTGAAAATCGTATTGGTTTCGTGAACTGTGTAAATTCATTTGAACCGAAAAATAACTGGGTTTACCGGAAATGAACTCTTGATTGTAGGACGACATAGAGCATCGAGTTTATATCCGATTCTTAATGGAAATTCAGAAGAGTGTTCTCATCCATAAAACACAGTCTGTTTATATGCAAGAAGCATGCTCCTCTTTCCAGCATCTGCAATACTGCAAGGATCATGAGCATGCCCAGAAAATAAGAACTGTGTTTCCTACTCATACGGACCATATCTCGTTCAAATCTGCTTATGAAACTGATACAAACCACAGCATCTCTTACACAGATGCTCTTTAGTTAATAGTGAAAATCTTGTTGGTTTCTTGAACTGTGTAAATTCATTTGGCGCCGAAAATTCACTGCGTTTACCAGAAATGAACTCTTGCTTGTAGGACGACATAGAGCATGGAGTTTAACTCCAATTCTAAATGGAAATTCAGAAGAGTGTTCTCATCCAAGAAACACAGTCTGTTTTAACGCAAGAAGCATGCTCCTTTTTCCAGCATCTGCAATACAGCAAGAAACATGAGCATGGCCAGAAAAAAAGAACTGTGTTTCCTACTCGTACGGACCATATCTAGTTCAACTCTGCTTATGAAACTGATACAAATCACAGCATCTCTTACATAGATGCACTTTAGTTAATAGTGAGAAACGTGTTGCGTTTGTCAACTGTGTAAATTCATTTGAGCCGAAAATTCACTGCGTTTACCAGAAATGAACTCTTGCTTGTAGGAAAACAAAGATCATTAGGTTTAACTCAATTCCAGAAAGGAAATTCAAAAGAGTGTTCTCATCCATGAAACACAGTCTGTTTTAACGCTAGAAGCATGCTCTTCTTTCCAGCATGTGCAATACAGCTAGAAACATGAGCATGGCAAGAAAAAAAGAACTGTGTTTCCTACTCATACGGACCATATCTACTTCAACTCTGCTTATGAAACTGATACAAACCACAGCATCTCTTACATAGATGCTCTTTAGTTAATAGTGAAAATCGTATTGGTTTCGTGAACTGTGGAAATTCTTTTGAGCCGAAAAATAACTGCGATTACTGGAAATGAACTCTTGCTTGTAGGAAGACACAGATCCTTTGGTTAAACTCAGTTTCTGAAGGGAAATTCAGAGCCGTGTTCTCATCCATGAAACACACTCCGTTTTATTGGAAGAAGCATGCTCTTCATTTAAGCATCTGCAATACAGCAAGGAACATGAGCATGCCCAGAAAAAAAGAACTGTGTTTCCTACTCATACGGACCATATCTCATTCAACTCTGCTTATGAAACTTATACAAACCACAGCATCTCTTACACAGATGCTCTTTAGTTAATAGTGAAAATCGTGTTGGTTTCGTGAACTGTGTAAATTCATTTGGCGCCGAAAATTCACTGTGTTTACCAGAAATTAACTCTTGCTTGTAGGACGACATAGAGCATGGAGTTTAACTCCAATTCTAAATGGAAATTCAGAAGTGTGTTCTCATCCATGAAACACAGTCTGTTTTAACGCAAGAAGCATGCTCCTCTTTCCAGCATCTGCAATACAGCTAGAAACATGAGCATGGCAAGAAAAAAAGAACTGTGTTTCCTACTTATACGGACCATATTTAGTGCAACTCTGCTTATGAAACTGATACAAACCACAGCATCTCTTACATACATGCTCTTTAGTTAATAGTGAAAATCGTATTGGTTTCATGAACTTTGTAAATTCATTTGAGCCGAAAAATAACTGGGATTACCGGAAATGAACTATTGCTTGTAGGAAGACACAGATCCTTTGGTTAAACTCAGTTTCTGAAGGGAAATTCAGAGCAGTGTTCTCATCCATGAAACACACTCCTTTTTATTGGAAGAGGCATGCTCTTCTTTTCAGCGTCTGCAATACAGCAAAGTTCATGAGCATGCCAGGAAGAAAAGAACTGTGTTTCCTACTCATACAGACCATATCTAGTTCAACACTGCTTATGAAAATGATACAATCCACATCATCTCGTCTATAGATGCTCTTTAGTTAATAGTGAAAATCGTATTGGTTTCGTGAACTGTGTAAATTCATTTGAGCCCAAAAATATCTGGGTTTCCCGGAAATGAACTCTTGCATGTAGGAAGACACAGAGCATGGAGTTTAACTCCGATTCTAAAGGGAAATTCAGAAAAGTGTTCTCATCCATGAAACACATTCTGTTTTAATGCAAGAAGCCTGCTCTTCTTTCCAGCATCTGCAATGCAGCAAGGAACATGAGCATGTCCAGAAAAAAAGAACTGTGTTTCCTACTCTTGGGGACCATATCTCATTCAACTCTGCTTATGAAACTGATACAAACCACAGCATCTCTTTCACAGATGCTCTTTAGTTAATAGTAAAAATCCTGTTGGATTCGTGAACTGTGTAAATTCATTTGGTGCTAAAAATTCACTGCGTTTACCAGAAATGAACACTTGCTTGTAGGACGACATAGAGCATGGAGTTTAACTCCATTCTAAATGAAAATTCAGAAGTGTGTTCTCATCCATGAAACACAGTCTGTTTTAATGCAAGAAGCATGCTCTTCTTTCCAGCATCTGCAATACAGCAAGAAACATAAGCATGCCCAGAAAAAAAGAACTGTGTTTAATTCTCATACGGACCATATCTAGTTCAACTCTGCTTATGAAACTGATACAAACCACAGCATCTCTTACATAGATGCTCTTTAGTTAATAGTGAAAATCGTATTGGTTTCGTGAACTTTGTAAATTCATTTGAGCCGAAAAATAACTGGGTTTACCGGAAATGAACTCTTGCTTGTAGGAAGACACAGATCCTTTGGTTAATCTCAGTTTCTGAAGGGAAATTCAGAGCAATGTTCTCATCCATGAAACACACTCCGTTTTATTGGAAGAAGCATGCTCTTCTTTTCAGCGTCTGCAATACAGCAAAGTTCATGAGCATGCCAGGAAATAAAGAACTGTGTTTCCTACTCATATGGACCATATCTAGTTCAACACTGCTTATGAAACTGATACAATCAACATCATCTCGTCTATAGATGCTCTTTAGTTAATAGTGAAAATCGTATTGGTTTCGTGAACTGTGTAAATTCATTTGAACCGAAAAATAAGTGGGTTTACCGGAAATGAACTCTTGATTGTAGGACGACATAGAGCATCGAGTTTATATCCGATTCTAAATGGAAATTCAGAAGAGTGTTCTCATCCATAAAACACAGTCTGTTTATATGCAAGAAGCATGCTCCTCTTTCCAGCATCTGCAATACTGCAAGAAACATGAGCATGACCAGAAAAAAAGAACTGTGTTTCCTACTCATATGGACCATATCTAGTTCAACTCTTCTTATGAAACTGATACAAAGCACAGCAACTCTTACAAAGATGCACTTTAGTTAAAAGTGAAAATCGTATTGGTTTCGTGAACTGTGGAAATTCTTTTGAGCCGAAAAATAACTGCGATTACTGGAAATGAACTCTTGCTTGTAGGAAGACACAGATCCTTTGGTTAAACTCAGTTTCTGAAGGGAAATTCAGAGCCGTGTTCTCATCCATGAAACACACTCCGTTTTATTGGAAGAAGCATGCTCTTCATTTAAGCATCTGCAATACAGCAAGGAACATGAGCATGCCCAGAAAAAAAGAACTGTGTTTCCTACTCATACGGACCATATCTCATTCAACTCTGCTTATGAAACTTATACAAACCACAGCATCTCTTACACAGATGCTCTTTAGTTAATAGTGAAAATCGTGTTGGTTTCGTGAACTGTGTAAATTCATTTGGCGCCGAACATTCACTGTGTTTACCAGAAATTAACTCTTGCTTGTAGGACGACATAGAGCATGGAGTTTAACTCCAATTCTAAATGGAAATTCAGAAGTGTGTTCTCATCCATGAAACACAGTCTGTTTTAACGCAAGAAGCATGCTCCTCTTTCCAGCATCTGCAATACAGCTAGAAACATGAGCATGGCAAGAAAAAAAGAACTGTGTTTCCTACTTATACGGACCATATTTAGTGCAACTCTGCTTATGAAACTGATACAAACCACAGCATCTCTTACATACATGCTCTTTAGTTAATAGTGAAAATCGTATTGGTTTCATGAACTTTGTAAATTCATTTGAGCCGAAAAATAACTGGGATTACCGGAAATGAACTCTTGCTTGCAGGAAGACACAGATCCTTTGGTTAAACTCAGTTTCTGAAGGGAAATTCAGAGCAGTGTTCTCATCCATGAAACACACTCCTTTTTATTGGAAGAGGCATGCTCTTCTTTTCAGCGTCTGCAATACAGCAAAGTTCATGAGCATGCCAGGAAGAAAAGAACTGTGTTTCCTACTCATACAGACCATATCTAGTTCAACACTGCTTATGAAAATGATACAATCCACATCATCTCGTCCATAGATGCTCTTTAGTTAATAGTGAAAATAGTATTGGTTTCGTGAACTGTGTAAATTCATTTGAGCCCAAAAATATCTGGGTTTACCGGAAATGAACTCTTGCTTGTAGGAAGACACAGAGTATGGAGTTTAACTCCGATTCTAAAGGGAAATTCAGAAAAGTGTTCTCATCCATGAAACACATTCTGTTTTAATGCAAGAAGCCTGCTCTTCTTTCCAGCATCTGCAATACAGCAAGGAACATGAGCATGTCCAGAAAAAAAGAACTGTGTTTCCTACTCATACGGACCATATCTCATTCAACTCTGCTTATGAAACTGATACAAACCACAGCATCTCTTTCACAGATGCTCTTTAGTTAATAGTAAAAATCCTGTTGGTTTCGTGAACTGTGTAAATTCATTTGGCACCGAAAATTCACTGTGTTTACCAGAAATGAACTCTTGATTGTAGGACGACATAGAGAATGAACTTTAACTCCCATTCTAAATGAAAATTCAGAAGTGTGTTCTCATCCATGAAACAAAGTCTGTTTTAATGCAAAAAGCATGCTCTTCTTTCCAGCATCTGCAATACAGCAAGAAACATAAGCATGCCCAGAAAAAAAGAACTGTGTTTAATATTCATACGGACCATACCTAGTTCAACACTGCTTATGAAACTGATACAATCCACATCATCTCGTCCATAGATGCTCTTTAGTTAATAGTGAAAATCGTATTGGTTTCGGGAACTGTGTTAATTCATTTGTGCCCAATAATATCTGGGTATACCGGAAATGAACTCTTGCTTGTAGGAAGACACAGAGCATGGAGTTTAACTCCAATTCTAAAGGGAAATTCAGAAAAGTGTTCTCATCAAGGAAACACAGTCTGGTTTAATGCAAGAAGCATGCTCTTCTCTCCAGACTCTGCAATACAGCAAGAAACATGAGCATGGCCAGAAAAAATGAACTGTGTTTCCTGCTCATACAGACCATATCTCGTTCAACTCTGGTTATGAAACTGATACAAAGCACAGCATCTCTTACATAGATGCACTTTAGTTAATAGTGAAAAACGTGTTGGGTTTGTGAACTGTGTAAATTTATTTGAACCGAAAATTCACTGCATTTACCAGAAATGAACTCTTGCTTGTAGGAAAACACAGATCATTGGTTTAACTCAATTTCTGAAGGGAAATTCAGAAGAGTGTTCTCATCCATGAAACACAGTCTGTTTTAACGCTAGAAGCATGCTGTTCTTTCCAGCATCTGCAATACAGCTAGAAACATGAGCATGGCAAGAAAAAAAGAACTGTGTTTCCTACTCATACAGACCATATCTAGTTCAACTCTGCTTATGAAACTGATACAAACCACACCATCTCTTCCATAGATGCTCTTTAATTAATAGTGAAAATCGTGTTGGTTTCGTGAACTGTGTAAATTCATTTGGCACGGAATATTCACTGCGTTTACCAGAAATGAACTCTTGCTTGAGGGACGACATGGAGCATGGAGTTAACAACGTTTCTAAATGGAAATTCAGAAGAGTGTTCTCATCCATGAAACACAGTCTGTTTTAAAGCAAGAAGCATGCTCCTCTTTCCAACGTCTGCATTAAAGCAAGAAACATGAGCAAGGCCAGAAAAAAAGAACTGTGTTTCCTACTCATACGGACCATATCTAGTTCAACTCTGCTTATGAAACTGATACAAAGCACTGCATCTCTTACATAGATGCACTTTAGTTAATAGTGAAAAACCTGTTTCATTTGTGTACTGTGTAAATTCATTTGAGCCGAAAATTCACTGCGTTTACCAGAAATGAACTCTTGCTTGTAGGAAGACACAGATCTTTTGTTTAAACTCAGTTTCTGAAGGGAAATTCAGAGCAGTGTTCTCATCCATGAAACACACTCCGTTTTATTGGAAGAAGCATGCTCTTCTTTTCAGCGTCTGCAATACTGCAAGGAACATGAGCATGCCAGGAAGAAAAGAACTATGTTTCCTACTCATAAGGACCATATCTAGTTCAACACTTTCTAATGAAACTGATACAATACACATCATCTCGTCCATAGATGCTCTTTAGTTAATAGTGAAAATCGTATTGGCTTCGTGAACTGTGTAAATTCATTTGAGACCAAAAATAACTGGGTTTACCCGAAATGTACTCTTTCTTGTAGGAAGACACAGAGCATGGAGTTTAACTCCGATTCTAAAGGGAAATTCAGAAAAGTGTTCTCATCCATGAAACACATTCTGTTTTAATGCAAGGAACATGCTTTTCTTTCCAGCATCTGCAATACATCAAGGATCATGAGCATGCCCAGAAAATAAGAACTGTGTTTCCTACTCATACGGACCATATCTCGTTCAAATCTGCTTATGAAACTGATACAAACCACAGCATCTCTTACACAGATGCTCTTTAGTTAATAGTGAAAATCTTGTTGGTTTCTTGAACTGTGTAAATTCATTTGGCGCCGAAAATTCACTGCGATTACCAGAAATGAACTCTTGCTTGTAGGACGACATAGAGCATGGAGTTTAACTCCAATTCTAAATGGAAATTCAGAAGAGTGTTCTCATCCAAGAAACACAGTCTGTTTTAACGCAAGAAGCATGCTCCTTTTTCCAGCATCTGCAATACAGCAAGAAACATGAGCATGGCCAGAAAAAAAGAACTGTGTTTCCTACTCCTACGGACCATATCTAGTTCAACTCTGCTTATGAAACTGATACAAAGCACAGCATCTCTTACATAGATGCACTTTAGTTAATAGTGAAAAACGTGTTGCGTTTGTCAACTGTGTAAATTCATTTGAGCCGAAAATTCACTGCGTTTACCAGAAATGAACTCTTGCTTGTAGGAAAACAAAGATCATTAGGTTTAACTCAATTCCAGAAAGGAAATTCAAAAGAGTGTTCTCATCCATGAAACACAGTCTGTTTTAACGCTAGAAGCATGCTCTTCTTTCCAGCATCTGCAATACAGCTAGAAACATGAGCATGGCAAGAAAAAAAGAACTGTATTTCCTACTCATACGGACCATATCTACTTCAACTCTGCTTATGAAAGTGATACAAACCACAGCATCTCTTAAATAGATGCTCTTTAGTTAATAGTGAAAATCGTATTGGTTTCCAAAACTGTGTAAATTCATTTGAGCCGAAAAATAACTGGGTTTACCGAAAATGAACTCTTGCTTGTAGGAAGATACAGATCCTTTTGGTTAAACTCAGTTTCTGAAGGGATATACAGAGCAGTGTTCTCATCCATGAAACCCATCTGTTTTATTGGAAGAAGCATGCTCTTCTTTTTTCAGCGTCTGCAATACAGCAAGGAAAATGGGCATGCCAGGAAGAAAAGAACTGTGTTTCCTACTCATAAGGACCATATCTAGTTCAACACTTTCTAATGAAACTGATACAATCCACATCATCTCGTCCATAGATGCTCTTTATTTAATAGTGAAAATCATATTGGTTTTGTGAACTGTGTAAATTCATTTGAGACCAAAAATAACTGGGTTTACCCGAAATGAACTCTTTTTTGTAGGAAGACACAGAGCATGGAGTTTAACTCCGATTCTAAAGGGAAATTCAGAAAAGTGTTCTCATCCATGAAACACATTCTGTTTTAATGCAAGGAACATGCTTTTCTTTCCAGCATCTGCAATACAGCAAGGAACATGAGCATGCCCAGAAAATAATAACTGTGTTTCCTACTCATACGGACCATATCTCGTTCAACTCTGCTTATGAAACTGATACAAACCACAGCGTCTCTTACACAGATGCTCTTTAGTTAATAGTGAAAATCTTGTTGGTTTCATGAACTGTGTAAATTCATTTGGCGCCGAAAATTCACTGCGTTTACCAGAAATGAACTCTTGCTTGTAGGACGACATAGAGCATGGAGTTTAACTCCAATTCTAAATGGAAATTCAGAAGAGTGTTCTCATCCAAGAAACACAGTCTGTTTTAACGCAAGAAGCATGCTCCTCTTTCCAGCATCTGCAATACAGCAAGAAACATGAGCATGGCCTGAAAAAAAGAACTGTGTTTCCTACTCATACGGACCATATCTAGTTCAACTCTGCTTATGAAACTGATACAACGCACAGCATCTCTTACATAGATGCACTTTAGTTAATAGTGAAAAACGTGTTGGGTTTGTGAACTGTGTAAATTCATTTGAGCCGAAAATTCACTGCATTTACCAGAAATGAACTCTTGCTTGTAGGAAAAAACAGATCATTTGGTTAAACTCTGTTCCTATAGGGAAATTCAAAAGAGTGTTCTCATCCATGAAACACAGTCTGTTTTAACGCTAGAAGCATGCTCTTCTTTCCAGCATCTGCAATACAGCTAGAAACATGAGCATGGCAAGAAAAAATAGAACTGTGTTTCCTACTCATATGGACCGTATCTACTTCAACTTTGCTTATGAAACTGATACAAACCACAGCATCTCTTACATAGATGCTCTTTAGTTAATAGTGAAAATCGTATTGGTGTCCAAAACTGTGTAAATTCATTTGAGCCGAAAAATAACTGGGTTTACCGGAATTGAACTCTTGCTTGTAGGAAGACACATATCCTTTGGTTAAAGTCCGTTTCTGAAGGGAAATACAGAGCAGTGTTCTCATCCATGAAACCCATCTGTTTTATTGGAAGAAGCATGCTCTTCTTTTTTCAGCGTCTGCAATACAGCAAGGAAAATGGGCATGCCAGGATGAAAAGAACTGTGTTTCCTACTCATACGGACCATATCTAGTTCAACACTGCTTATGAAACTGATACAAACCACATCATCTCTTCCATAGATGCACTTTAGTTAATAGTGAAAACCGTATTTGTTTCGTGAACTGTGTAAATTCATTTGAGCCAAAAAATAACGGGGTGTACCGGAAATGTACACTTGCATGTAGGAAGACACAGAGCATTGAGTGTAACTCCAATTCTAAAGGGAAATTAAAAAAGGGTTCTCAGGACTGAAACACAGTCTGTTTTAATGCAAGAAGCATGCTCTTTTTCCAGCATCTACAATACAGCAGGAAACATGAGCATGGCCAGAAAAAAAGAACTGTGTTTCTGACTCAAACGGACCATATCTAGTTCAACTCTGCTTATGAAACTGATACAAAGCACAGCATCTCTTACATAGATGCACTTTACTTAATAGTGAAAAACGTGTTGCGTTTGCGAACTGTGTAAATTCATTTGAGCAGAAAATTCACTGCCTTTACGAGAAATGTACTCTTGCCTGTAGGAAAACACAGATCATTTAGTATAACTCAATTCCTGAAGGGAAATTCAGAAGAGTGTTCTCATCCATGAAACACAGTCTGTTTTAATGCTAGAAGCATGCTCTTCTTTCCAGCATCTGTAATACAGCTAGAAACATGAGCATGGCAAGAAAAAAAGAACTGTGTTTCCTACTCATACGGAACATATCTCATTCAACCCTGTTTATGAAACTGATACAAAGCACAGCATCTCTTACACAGATGCTCTTTAGATAATAGTGAAAATCGTGTTGGTTTCGTGAACTGTGTAAATTCATTTGGCGCCGAAAATTCAATGCGTTTACCTGAAATTAACTCTTGCTTGTAGGAAGACATAGAGCATGGAGTTTAACTCCAATTCTAAATGGAAATTCAGAAGAGTGTTCTCATCCATGAAACACAGTCTGTTTTATCGCAAGAAGCATGCTCTTCTTTCCAGCATCTGCAATACAGCAAGAAAAATGAGCATGGCCAGAAAAAAAGAACTGTGTTTCCTACTCATACTGACCATATCTAGTTCAACTATGCTTATGAAACTGATACATACCACATCATCTCTTACATAGATGCTGTTTAGTTAATAGTGAAAATCGTATTGGTTTAGTGAAGTATGTCAATTCATTTGAGCCCAAAATAACTGGGTTTATCAGAAATGAACTCTTGCTTGTAGGAAGACACAGAGCATGGCGTTAAACTCTGATTCTAAAGCGAAATTCAGAAAAGTGTTCTCATCCATGAAACACACTCCGTTTTATTGGAAGAGGCATGCTCTTCTTTTCAGCGTCTGCAATACTGCAAGGAACATGAGCATGCCAGGAAGAAAAGAACTGTGTTTCCTACTCATAAGGACCATATCTAGTTCAACACTTTCTAATGAAACTGATACAATCCACATCATCTCGTCCATAGATGCTCTTTAGTTAATAGTGAAAATCATATTGGTTTTGTGAACTGTGTATATTCATTTGAGACCAAAAATAACTGGGTTTACCCGAAATGAACTCTTTCTTGTAGGAAGACACAGAGCATGGAGTTTAACTCCGATTCTAAAGGGAAATTCAGAAAAGTGTTCTCATCCATGAAACACATTCTGTTTTAATGCAAGGAACATGCTTTTCTTTCCAGCATCTGCAATACAGCAAGGAACATGAGCATGGCCAGAAAAAAAGAACTGTGTTTCCTACTCATACGGACCATATCTAGTTCAACTCTGCTTATGAAACTGATACAACGCACAGCATCTCTTACATAGATGCACTTTAGTTAATAGTGAAAAACGTGTTGGGTTTGTGAACTGTGTAAATTCATTTGAGCCGAAAATTCACTGCATTTACCAGAAATGAACTCTTGCTTGTAGGAAAAAACAGATCATTTGGTTAAACTCTGTTCCTAAAGGGAAATTCAAAAGAGTGTTCTCATCCATGAAACACAGTCTGTTTTAACGCTAGAAGCATGCTCTTCTTTCCAGCATCTGCAATACAGCTAGAAACATGAGCATGGCAAGAAAAAATAGAACTGTGTTTCCTACTCATATGGACCGTATCTACTTCAACTTTGCTTATGAAACTGATACAAACCACAGCATCTCTTACATAGATGCTCTTTAGTTAATAGTGAAAATCGTATTGGTGTCCAAAACTGTGTAAATTCATTTGAGCCGAAAAATAACTGGGTTTACCGGAATTGAACTCTTGCTTGTAGGAAGACACATATCCTTTGGTTAAAGTCCGTTTCTGAAGGGAAATACAGAGCAGTGTTCTCATCCATGAAACCCATCTGTTTTATTGGAAGAAGCATGCTCTTCTTTTTTCAGCATCTGCAATACAGCAAGGAAAATGGGCATGCCAGGATGAAAAGAACTGTGTTTCCTACTCATACGGACCATATCTAGTTCAACACTGCTTATGAAACTGATACAAACCACATCATCTCTTCCATAGATGCACTTTAGTTAATAGTGAAAACCGTATTTGTTTCGTGAACTGTGTAAATTCATTTGAGCCAAAAAATAACGGGGTTTACCGGAAATGTACACTTGCATGTAGGAAGACACAGAGCATTGAGTGTAACTCCAATTCTAAAGGGAAATTAAAAAAGGGTTCTCAGGACTGAAACACAGTCTGTTTTAATGCAAGAAGCATGCTCTTTTTCCAGCATCTACAATACAGCAGGAAACATGAGCATGGCCAGAAAAAAAGAACTGTGTTTCTGACTCAAACGGACCATATCTAGTTCAACTCTGCTTATGAAACTGATACAAAGCACAGCATCTCTTACATAGATGCACTTTACTTAATAGTGAAAAACGTGTTGCGTTTGCGAACTGTGTAAATTCATTTGAGCAGAAAATTCACTGCCTTTACGAGAAATGTACTCTTGCCTGTAGGAAAACACAGATCATTTAGTATAACTCAATTCCTGAAGGGAAATTCAGAAGAGTGTTCTCATCCATGAAACACAGTCTGTTTTAATGCTAGAAGCATGCTCTTCTTTCCAGCATCTGCAATACAGCTAGAAACATGAGCATGGCAAGAAAAAAAGAACTGTGTTTCCTACTCATACGGAACATATCTCATTCAACTCTGTTTATGAAACTGATACAAAGCACAGCATCTCTTACACAGATGCTCTTTAGTTAATAGTGAAAATCGTGTTGGTTTCGTGAACTGTGTAAATTCATTTGGCGCCGAAAATTCAATGCGTTTACCTGAAATTAACTCTTGCTTGTAGGACGACATAGAGCATGGAGTTTAACTCCAATTCTAAATGGAAATTCAGAAGAGTGTTCTCATCCATGAAACACAGTCTGTTTTATCGCAAGAAGCATGCTCTTCTTTCCAGCATCTGCAATACAGCAAGAAAAATGAGCATGGCCAGAAAAAAAGAACTGTGTTTCCTACTCATACTGACCATATCTAGTTCAACTATGCTTATGAAACTGATACATACCACATCATCTCTTACATAGATGCTGTTTAGTTAATAGTGAAAATCGTATTGGTTTCGTGAAGTATGTCAATTCATTTGAGCCCAAAATAACTGGGTTTATCAGAAATGAACTCTTGCTTGTAGGAAGACACAGAGCATGGCGTTAAACTCTGATTCTAAAGCGAAATTCAGAAAAGTGTTCTCATCCATGAAACACACTCCGTTTTATTGGAAGAGGCATGCTCTTCTTTTCAGCGTCTGCAATACTGCAAGGAACATGAGCATGCCAGGAAGAAAAGAACTGTGTTTCCTACTCATAAGGACCATATCTAGTTCAACACTTTCTAATGAAACTGATACAATCCACATCATCTCGTCCATAGATGCTCTTTAGTTAATACTGAAAATCATATTGGTTTTGTGAACTGTGTAAATTCATTTGAGACCAAAAATAACTGGGTTTACCCGAAATGAACTCTTTCTTGTAGGAAGACACAGAGCATGGAGTTTAACTCCGATTCTAAAGGGAAATTCAGAAAAGTGTTCTCATCCATGAAACACATTCTGTTTTAATGCAAGGAACATGCTTTTCTTTCCAGCATCTGCAATACAGCAAGGAACAAGAGCATGCCCAGAAAATAAGAACTGTGTTTCCTACTCATACGGACCATATCTCGTTCAACTCTGCTTATGAAACTGATACAAACCACAGCGTCTCTTACACAGATGCTCTTTAGTTAATAGTGAAAATCTTGTTGGTTTCATGAACTGTGTAAATTCATTTGGCGCCGAAAATTCACTGCGTTTACCAGAAATGAACTCTTGCTTGTAGGACGACATAGAGCATGGAGTTTAACTCCAATTCTAAATGGAAATTCAGAAGAGTGTTCTCATCCAAGAAACACAGTCTGTTTTAACACAAGAAGCATGCTCCTCTTTCCAGCATCTGCAATACAGCAAGAAACATGAGCATGGCCAGAAAAAAAGAACTGTGTTTCCTACTCATACGGACCATATCTAGTTCAACTCTGCTTATGAAACTGATACAACGCACAGCATCTCTTACATAGATGCACTTTAGTTAATAGTGAAAAACGTGTTGGGTTTGTGAACTGTGTAAATTCATTTGAGCCGAAAATTCACTGCATTTACCAGAAATGAACTCTTGCTTGTAGGAAAAAACAGATCATTTGGTTAAACTCTGTTCCTAAAGGGAAATTCAAAAGAGTGTTCTCATCCATGAAACACAGTCTGTTTTAACGCTAGAAGCATGCTCTTCTTTCCAGCATCTGCAATACAGCTAGAAACATGAGCATGGCAAGAAAAAATAGAACTGTGTTTCCTACTCATATGGACCGTATCTACTTCAACTTTGCTTATGAAACTGATACAAACCACAGCATCTCTTACATAGATGCTCTTTAGTTAATAGTGAAAATCGTATTGGTGTCCAAAACTGTGTAAATTCATTTGAGCCGAAAAATAACTGGGTTTACCGGAATTGAACTCTTGCTTGTAGGAAGACACATATCCTTTGGTTAAAGTCCGTTTCTGAAGGGAAATACAAAGCAGTGGTCTCATCCATGAAACCCATCTGTTTTATTGGAAGAAGCATGCGCTTCTTTTCAGCGTCTGCAATACAGCAAGGAAAATGAGCATGCCAGGATGAAAAGAAGTGTGTTTCCTACACATACGGACCTTATCTAGTTCAACACTGCTTATGAAACTGATACAAACCACATCATCTCTTCCATAGATGCACTTTAGTTAATAGTGAAAACCATATTGGTTTCGTGAACTGTGTAAATTCATTTGAGCCAAAAAATAATGGGGTTTACCGGAAATGAACTCTTGCTTGTAGGGAGACACAGATCTTTGGTTAAACTCAGTTACTGAAGGGAAATTCAGTCCAGTGTTCTCATCCATGAAACACACTCCGTTTTAAGGGAAGAAGCATGCTCTTCTTTTCAGTGTCTGTAACACAGCAAGAACATGAGCATGCCCAGAAAAAATGAACTGTGTTTCCTACTCATACGGACCATGTCTAGTTCAACTCTGCTTATGAAACTGATACAAACCACATCATCTCTTACATAGATGCTCTTTAGTTAATAGTGAATATCGTATTGGTTTCGTGAACGGTGTAATTTCATTTTAGTCGAAAAATAACTGGGTTTACTGAAAATGAAATATTGCTTGTAGGAAGACACAGATCCGTTGGTTAAACTCAGTTTCTAATGGGAAATTCAGAACAGTGTTCTCATCCATGAAACACACTCCATTTTTACGGAAGAAGCATGCTCTTCTTTTCAGCGCCTGCAATACAGCAACGAACATGAACATGCACAGACAAAAAGAACTGTGTTTCCTACTCATACGGACCATATCTAGTTCAACTCTGCTTATGAAGCTGATACAAAACACATCATCTCTTACATAGATGCTCTTTAATTAATAGTGAAAATTGTATTGGTTTCGTGAACTGTGTAAATTCATTTGAGCCGAAAAAAACTGGGTTTTCGGGAAATGAACTCTTGCTTGAAGGAAGACAGAGAGCATGGAGTTTAACTACGATTCTATAGGGAAATTCAGAAGAGTGTTCTCATCCATAATACACAGTCTGTTTTAACGCAAGAAGCATGCTCTTGTTTACAGCATCTGCAATACTGCAAGAAACATGAGCATGGCCAGAAAAAAAGAACTGTGTTTCCTACTCATATGGACCATATCTAGTTCAACTCTGCTTATGAAACTGATACAAACCACATCATCTCTTACATAGATGGTCTTTAGTTAATAGTGAAAATCGTATTGGTTTCGTGAACTGTGTAATTTCATTTGAACCAAAAAATAACTGGGTTTACCAGAAATGAACTCTTGCTTGTATGACGACACAGAGCATGAAGTTTAACTCCATTTCTGAGCAGAAATTCAGAAGAGTGTTCTCATCTATGAAACACACTTCCTTTTAACGCAAATAGCATGCTCTTCTCTCTAGCATCTGTAATACAGCAAGGAACATGAGCATGCCAGGAAGAAAATAACTGTGTTTCCTACTCATAAGGACCATATCTAGTTCAACACTGCTAATGAAACTGATACAATCCACATCATCTCGTCCATAGATGCTCTTTAGTTAATAGTGAAAATCATATTGGTTTCGTCAACTGTGTAAGATCATTTGAGACCAAAAATAACTTGGTTTATCCGAAATGAACTCTTTCTTGTAGGAAGACACAGAGCATGGAGTTTAACTCCGATTCTAAAGCGAAATTCAGAAAAGTGTTCTCATCCATGAAACACAGTCTGTTTTAACGCTAGACGCATGCTCTTCTTTCCAGCATCTGCAATACAGCTAGAAACATGTGCATGGCAAGAAAAAAAGAACTGTGTTTCCTACTCATACAGACCATATCTCGTTCAACTCTCGTTATGAAACTCATACAAACCACAGCATCTCTTCCATAGATGCTCTTTAGTTAATAGTGAAAATCGTGATGGTTTCGTGAACTGTGTAAATTCATTTGGCGCTAAAAATTCACTGCATTTACCAGAAATGAACTCTTGCTTAAGGGACAACATGGAGCATGGAGTTAACTCCGTTTCTAAATGGAAATTCAGAAGAGTGTTCTCATCCATGAAACACAGTCTGTTTTAATGCATGAAGCATGCTCCTCTTTCCAACATCTTCAATAAAGCAAGAAACATGAGCAAGGCCAGAAAAAAAGAACTGTGTTTCCTACTCACACGGACCATATCTAGTTCAACTCTGCTTATGAAACTGATACAATCCACAGCATCTCTTACATAGATGCACTTTAGTTAATAGTGAATACGTGTTTCGTTTGTGAACTGTGTAAATTCATTTGAGCCGAAAAATACACTGCGTTTACCAGAAATGAACTCTTGCTTGTAGGAAGACACAGATCTTTTGGTTAAACTCAGTTTCTGATGGGAAATTCAGAGCAGTGTTCTCATCCATGAAACACACTCCGTTTTATTGGAAGAAGCATGCTCTTCTTTTCAGCGTTTGCAATACTGCAAGGAACATGAGCATGCCAGGAAGAAAAGAACTGTGTTTCCTACTCATAAGGACCATATCTAGTTCAACACTGCTTATGAAACTGATACAAACCACATCATCTCTTCCATAGATGCACTTTAGTTAATAGTGAAAACCGTATTGGTTTCGTGAACTGTGTAAATTCATTTGAGCCAAAAAATAACGGGGTTAACCGGAAATGAACTCTTGCTTGTAGGAAGACACAGAGCATTGAGTGTAATTCCGATTTTAAAGGGAAATTCAAAAAAGGGTTCTCAGGAATGAAACACAGTCTGTTATAATGCATGAAGCATGCTCTTTTTCCTGCATCTACAATACAGCAAGAAACATGAGCATGGCCAGAAAAAAAGAACTGTGTTTCTGACTCAAACGGACCATATCTAGTTCAACTATGCTTATGAAACTGATAAATACCACATCATCTATTACATAGATGCTGTTTAGTTAATAGTGAAAATCGTATTGGTTTCGTGAACTATGTCAATTCATTTGAGCCCAAAAATAACTGGGTTTACCAGAAATGAACTCTTGCTTGTAGGAAGACACAGAGCATGGCGTTAAACTCTGATTCTAAAGCGAAATTCAGAAAAGTGTTCTCATCCATGAAACACAGTCTGTTTTAAAGCAAGAAGCATGCTCCTCTTTCCAACATCTGCAATAAAGCAAGAAACATGAGCAAGGCCAGAAAAAAAGAACTGTGTTTCCTACTCATACGGACCATATCTAGTTCAAATCTGCTTATGAAACTCATACAAAGCTCAGCATCTCTTACATAGATGCACTTTAGTTAATAGTGAAAAACGTGTTGCGTTTGTGAACTGTGTAAATTCATTTGAGCCGAAAATTCACTGCGTTTACCAGAAATGAACTCTTGCTTGTAGGAAGACACAGATCTTTTGGTTAAACTCAGTTTCTGATTGGAAATTCAGAGCAGTGTTCTCATCCATGAAACACACTCCGTTTTATTGGAAGAATCATGCTCTTCTTTTCAGCGTCTGCAATACTGCAAGGAACATGAGCATGCCAGGAAGAAAAGAACTGTGTTTCCTACTCATAAGGACCATATCTAGTTCAACACTGCTTATGAAACTGATACAAACCACATCATCTCTTCCATAGATGCTCTTTAGTTAATAGTGAAAATCGTATTGGTTTCGTGAACTGTGTAATTTCATTTGAACCAAAAAATAACTGGGTTTACCAGAAATGAACTCTTGCTTGTAGGACGACACAGAGCATGAAGTTTAACTCCATTTCTGAGCAGAAATTCAGAAGAGTGTTCTCATCTATGAAACACACTCCCTTTTAACGCAAATAGCATGCTCTTCTCTCTAGCATCTGTAATACAGCAAGGAACATGAGAATGTCCAGAATAAAAGAACTGTGTTTCCTACTCATACGGACCATATCTAGTTCAACTCTGCTTATGAAACTGATACAAACCACATCATCTCTTACTTAGATGCTCTTTAGTTAATAGTGAAAATCGTATTGGTTTCGTGAACTGTGTAAATTCATTTGAGCCGAAAAATAACTGGGTTTTCAGGAAACTAACTCTTGCTTGAAGGAAGACAGAGAGCATGGAGTTTAACTCCGATTCTATAGGGAAAATCAGAAGAGTGTTCTCATCCATGATACACAGTCTGTTTTAACATAAGAAGCATGCTATTCTTTATATCATCTTCAATACTGCAGGAAACATGAGCATGGCCAGAAAAAAAGTACTGTGTTTCCTACTCATATGGACCATATCTAGTTCAACTCTGCTTATGAAACTGATACAAACCACATCATCTCTTACAGAGATGCTCTTTAGTTAATAGTGAAAATCGTATTGGTTTCGTGAACTGTGCAAATTCATTTGACCCGAAAAATAACTGGGTTTTCTCGGAAATGAACTCTTGCTTGTAGGATGATACAGAGCATGGAGTTTAATTCCATTTATGAAGGTAAATTCAGAAGAGTGTTCTCATCCATGAAATACACTCCCTTTTAACGCAAATAGCATCCTCTTCTTTCCAGCGTCTGCAATACAGTAAGGAACATGAGAATGTCCAGAATAAAAGAACTGTGTTTCCTACTTAAGGAACATATCAAGTTCAATTCTGCTTATGAAACTGATTCAAACCACATCATCTGTTACATAGATGCTCATTAGTTAATAGTGTAAATCTTGTTGGTTTCGTGAACTGTGTAAATTAATTTATCCGAAAAATAACTGGGTTCACCGGAAATGAGCTCTTGCTTGTAGGAAGACACAGAGCATGGAATTTAACTCCGATTCTAAAGCGAAATTCAGAAAAGTGTTCTCATCCATGAAACACAGTCTGTTTTAACGCTAGAAGCATGCTCTTCTTTCCAGCATCTGCAATACAGCTAGAAACATGTGCATGGCAAGAAAAAAAGAACTGTGTTTCCTACTCATACAGACCATATCTCGTTCAACTCTCGTTATGAAACTCATACAAACCACAGCATCTCTTCCATAGATGCTCTTTAGTTAATAGTGAAAATCGTGATGGTTTCGTGAACTGTGTAAATTCATTTGGCGCTAAAAATTCACTGCATTTACCAGAAATGAACTCTTGCTTGAGGGACAACATGGAGCATGGAGTTAACTCCGTTTCTAAATGGAAATTCTTAAGAGTGTTCTCATCCATGAAACACAGTCTGTTTTAATGCATGAAGCATGCTCCTCTTTCCAACATCTGCAATAAAGCAAGAAACATGAGCAGGGCCAGAAAAAAAGAACTGTGTTTCCTACTCACACGGACCATATCTAGGTCAACTCTGCTTATGAAACTGATACAATCCACAGCATCTCTTACATAGATGCACTTTAGTTAATAGTGAATACGTGTTTCGTTTGTGAACTGTGTAAATTCATTTGAGCCGAAAATTCACTGCGTTTACCAGAAATGAACTCTTGCTTGTAGGAAGACACAGATCTTTTGGTTAAACTCAGTTTCTGATGGGAAATTCAGAGCAGTGTTCTCATCCATGAAACACACTCCGTTTTATTGGAAGAAGCATGCTCTTCTTTTCAGCGTCTGCAATACTGCAAGGAACATGAGCATGCCAGGAAGAAAAGAACTGTGTTTCCTACTCATAAGGACCATATCTAGTTCAACACTGCTTATGAAACTGATACAAACCACATCATCTCTTCCATAGATGCACTTTAGTTAATAGTGAAAACCGTATTGGTTTCGTGAACTGTGTAAATTCATTTGAGCCAAAAAATAACGGGGTTAACCGGAAATGAACTCTTGCTTGTAGGAAGACACAGAGCATTGAGTGTAACTCCGATTCTAAAGGGAAATTCAAAAAAGGGTTCACAGGAATGAAACACAGTCTGTTATAATGCATGAAGCATGCTCTTTTTCCTGCATCTACAATACAGCAAGAAACATGAGCATGGCCAGAAAAAAAGAACTGTGTTTCTGACTCAAACGGACCATATCTAGTTCAACTCTGCTTATGAAACTGATACAAAGCACAGCATCTCTTACATAGATGCACTTTACTTAATAGTGAAAAACGTGTTGTGTTTGTGAACTGTGTAAATTCATTTGAGCCGAAATTCACTGCCTTTACCAGAAATGTACTCTTGCCTGTAGGTAAACACAGATCATTTAGTATAACTCAATTCCTGAAGGGAAATTCAGAAGAGTGTTCTCATCCATGAAACACAGTCTGTTTTAACGCATAAGCATGCTCTTCTTTCTAGCATCTGCAATACAGCAAGAAACATGAGCATGGCCAGAAAAAAAGAACTGTGTTTCCTACTCATACTGACCATATCTAGTTCAACTATGCTTATGAAACTGATACATACCACATCATCTCTTACATAGATGCTGTTTAGTTAATAGTGAAAATCGTATTGGTTTCGTGAACTATGTCAATTCATTTGAGCCCCAAAATAACTGGGTTTACCAGAAATGAACTCTTGCTTGTAGGAAGACACAGAGCATGGCGTTAAACTCTGATTCTAAAGCGAAATTCAGAAAAGTGTTCTCATCCATGAAACACAGTCTGTTTCAACGCTAGAAGCATGCTCTTCTTTCCAGCATCTGCAATACACCCAGAAACATGAGCATGGAAAGAAAAAAAGAACTGTGTTTCCTACTCATACAGACCATATCTCGTTCAACTCTCGTTATGAAACTCATACAAACCAAAGCATCTCTTACATAGATGCTCTTTAGTTAATAGTGAAAATCGTGTTGGTTTCGTGAACTGTGTAAATTCATTTGAGCCGAAAATTCACTGCGTTTACCAGAAATGAACTCTTGCTTGTAGGAAGACACAGATCTTTTGGTTAAACTCAGTTTCTGATTGGAAATTCAGAGCAGTGTTCTCATCCATGAAACACACTCCGTTTTATTGGAAGAAGCATGCTCTTCTTTTCAGCGTCTGCAAAACTGCAAGGAACATGAGCATGCCAGGAAGAAAAGAACTGTGTTTCCTACTCATAAGGACCATATCTAGTTCAACACTGCTAATGAAACTGATACAATCCACATCATCTCATCCATAGATGCTTTTTAGTTAATAGTGAAAATCGTATTGGTTTCGTGAACTGTGTAAATTCATTTGAGACCAAAAATAACTGGGTTTACCCGAAATGAACTCTTTCTTGTAGGAAGGCACAGAGCATGGAGTTTTACTCCGATTCTAAAGGGAAATTCAGAAAAGTGTTCTCATCTATGAAACACATTCTGTTTTAATGCAAGGAACATGCTTTTCTTTCCAGGATCTGAAATACAGCAAGGATCATGAGCATGCCCAGAAAATAAGAACTGTGTTTCCTACTCATACGGACCATATCTCATTCAACTCCGCTTATGAAACTGATACAAACCACAGCATCTCTTACACAGATGCTCTTTAGTTAATAGTGAAAATCGTGTTGGTTTCGTGAACTGTGTTAATTCATTTGGTGCCGAAAATTCACTGCCTTTACCAGAAATGAACTCTTGCTTGTAGGATGACATAGAGCATGGAGTTTAACTCCAATTCTAAATGGAAATTCAGAAGAGTGTTCTCATCCATGAAACACAGTCTGTTTTAACGCAAGAAGCATGCTCCTCTTTCCAGCATCTGCAATACAGCAAGAAACATGAGCATGGCCAGAAAAAAAGAACTGTGTTTCCTACTCTTACGGACCATTTCTAGTTCAACTCTGGTTATTAAACTGATACAAAGCTCAGCATCTCTTACATAGATGCACTTTAGTTAATAGTGAAAAACGTGTTGCGTTTGTGAACTGTGTAAATTCATTTGAGCCGAAAATTCACTGCGTTTACCAGAAATGAACTCTTGCTTGTAGGAAGACACAGATCTTTTGGTTAAACTCAGTTTCTGATTGGAAATTCAGAGCAGTGTTCTCATCCATGAAACACACTCCGTTTTATTGGAAGAAGCATGCTCTTCTTTTCAGCGTCTGCAAAACTGCAAGGAACATGAGCATGCCAGGAAGAAAAGAACTGTGTTTCCTACTCATAAGGACCATATCTAGTTCAACACTGCTAATGAAACTGATACAATCCACATCATCTCATCCATAGATGCTTTTTAGTTAATAGTGAAAATCGTATTGGTTTCGTGAACTGTGAAAATTCATTTGAGACCAAAAATAACTGGGTTTACCCGAAATGAACTCTTTCTTGTAGGAAGGCACAGAGCATGGAGTTTTACTCCGATTCTAAAGGGAAATTCAGAAAAGTGTTCTCATCTATGAAACACATTCTGTTTTAATGCAAGGAACATGCTTTTCTTTCCAGGATCTGAAATACAGCAAGGATCATGAGCATGCCCAGAAAATAAGAACTGTGTTTCCTACTCATACGGACCATATCTCATTCAACTCCGCTTATGAAACTGATACAAACCACAGCATCTCTTACACAGATGCTCTTTAGTTAATAGTGAAAATCGTGTTGGTTTCGTGAACTGTGTTAATTCATTTGGTGCCGAAAATTCACTGCCTTTACCAGAAATGAACTCTTGCTTGTAGGATGACATAGAGCATGGAGTTTAACTCCAATTCTAAATGGAAATTCAGAAGAGTGTTCTCATCCATGAAACACAGTCTGTTTTAACGCAAGAAGCATGCTCCTCTTTCCAGCATCTGCAATACAGCAAGAAACGTGAGCATGGCCAGAAAAAAAGAACTGTGTTTCCTACTCTTACGGACCATTTCTAGTTCAACTCTGGTTATTAAACTGATACAAAGCTCAGCATCTCTTACATAGATGCACTTTAGTTAATAGTGAAAAACGTGTTGCGTTTGTGAACTGTTTAAATTCATTTGAGCCGAAAATTCACTGCGTTTACCAGAAATGAACTCTTGCTTGTAGGAAGACACAGATCTTTTGGTTAAACTCAGTTTCTGATTGGAAATTCAGAGCAGTGTTCTCATCCATGAAACACAGTCTGTTTTAACGCTAGAAGCATGCTCTTCTTTCCAGCATCTGCAATACAGCTAGAAACATGAGCATGGCAATAAAAAAAGAACTGTGTCTCCTAATCATATGGACCATATCTAGTTCAACTCTGCTTATGAAACTGATACAAACCACAGCATCTCTTACATAGATGCTCTTTAGTTAATAGTGAAAATCGTATTGGTTTCCAAAACTGTGTAAATTCATCTGAGCCAAAAAATACTGTGTTTACCGGAAATGAACTCTTGCTTGTAGGAAGACACAGATCCTTTGGTTAAACTCAGTTTCTGAAGGGAAATTCAGAGCACTGTTCTCATCCCTGAAACACCTCTGTTTTATTGGAAAAAGCATGCTCTTCTTTTCTGTGTCTGCAATACAGCAAGGAACATGAGCATGCCAGGAAGAAAAGAATTGTGTTTCCTACTCATAAGGACCATATCTAGTTCAACACTGCTTATGAAACTGATACAATCCACATCATCTCGTCCATAGATGCTCTTTAGTTAATAGTGAAAATTGTATTGGTTTCGTGAACTGTGTAAATTCATTTGAGACCAAAAATAACTGGGTTTACCGGAAATGAACTCTTGGTTGTAGGAAGACACAGAGCATAGAGTTTAACTCCGATTCTAAAGGGAATTTCAGAAAAGTGTTCTCATCCATGAAACACATTCTGTTTTAATGCAAGAAATATGCTCTTCTTTCCAGCATCTGCAATAAAGCAAGGATCATGAGCATGCCCAGAAAAAAAGAACTGTGTTTCCTACTCATAGGGACCATATCTCATTCAACTCTGCTTATGAACCTGATACAAAGCACAGCATCTCTTACACAGATGCTCTTTAGTTAATAGAGAAAATCGGGTTGGTTGTGTGAACTGTGTAAATTCATATGGCGCCGAAAATTCACTGCGTTTACCAGAAATGAACTCTTGCTTGTAGGACGACATAGAGCATGGAGTTTAACTCTGATTCTAAAAAGAAATTCAGAAGAGTGTTCTCATCCATGAAACACAGTCTGTTTTAATGCGAGAAGCATGCTCTTCTTTCCAGCATCTGCAATACAGCAAGAAACATGAGCATGCCCTGAAAAAAAGAACTGTGTGTCCTACTCATACGGACCATATCTAGTTCAACTCTGCATATGAAACTGATACAATCCATATCATCCTTAGATAGATGCTCTTTAGTTAGTAGTGAAAATCGTATTGGTTTCGTGAACTGTGTAAATTCATTTGAGCCCAAAAATAACTGGGTTTACCGGAAATGAATGCTTGCTTGTAGGAGGACACAGAGCCTGGCGTTAAACTCCAATTCTAAAGCGAAACTCAGAAAAGTGTTCTCCTCAAGGAAACACAGTCTGGTTTAATGCAAGAAGCATGCTCTTCTTTCCAGCCTCTGCAATACAGCAAGAAACATGAGCATGGCCAGAAAAAAAGAACTGTGTTTCCTACTCATACAGACCATATCTCGTTCAACTCTGGTTATGAAACTGATACAAACCACAGCAACTCTTACATAGATCCTCTTTAGTTAATAGTGAAAATCGTGTTGGTTTCGTGAACTGTGTAAATTCATTTGGCGATAAAAATTCACTGTGTTTACCAGAAATGAACTCTTGCTTGTAGGACGACATGGAGCATGGAGTTAACTCCGTTTCTAAATGGAAATTCAGAAGAGTGTTCTCATCCATGAAACACAGTCTGTTTTAATGCATGAAGCATGCTCCTCTTTCCAACATCTGCAATAAAGCAAGAAACATGAGCAAGGCCAGAAAAAAAGAACTGTGTTTCCTACTCACACGGACCATATCTAGGTCAACTCTGCTTATGAAACTGATACAATCCACAGCATCTCTTACATAGATGCACTTTAGTTAATAGTGAATACGTGTTTCGTTTGTGAACTGTGTAAATTCATTTGAGCCGAAAATTCACTGCGTTTACCAGAAATGAACTCTTGCTTGTAGGAAGACACAGATCTTTTGGTTAAACTCAGTTTCTGATGGGAAATTCAGAGCAGTGTTCTCATCCATGAAACACACTCCGTTTTATTGGAAGAAGCATGCTCTTCTTTTCAGCGTCTGCAATACTGCAAGGAACATGAGCATGCCAGGAAGAAAAGAACTGTGTTTCCTACTCATAAGGACCATATCTAGTTCAACACTGCTTATGAAACTGATACAAACCACATCATCTCTTCCATAGATGCTCTTTAGTTAATAGTGAAAATCGTATTGGTTTCGTGAACTGTGTAATTTCATTTGAACCAAAAAATAACTGGGTTTACCAGAAATGAACTCTTGCTTGTAGGACGACACAGAGCATGAAGTTTAACTCCATTTCTGAGCAGAAATTCAGAAGAGTGTTCTCATCTATGAAACACACTCCCTTTTAACGCAAATAGCACGCTCTTCTCTCTAGCATCTGTAATACAGCAAGGAACATGAGAATGTCCAGAATAAAAGAACTGTGTTTCCTACTCATACGGACCATATCTAGTTCAACTCTGCTTATGAAACTGATACAAACCACATCATCTCTTACTTAGATGCTCTTTAGTTAATAGTGAAAATCGTATTGGTTTCGTGAACTGTGCAAATTCATTTGAGCCGAAAAATAACTGGGTTTTCTCGGAAATGAACTCTTGCTTGTAGGATGATACAGAGCATGGAGTTTAATTCCATTTATGAAGGTAAATTCAGAAGAGTGTTCTCATCCATGAAATACACTCCCTTTTAACGCAAATAGCATCCTCTTCTTTCCAGCGTCTGCAATACAGTAAGGAACATGAGAATGTCCAGAATAAAAGAACTGTGTTTCCTACTTAAGGAACATATCAAGTTCAATTCTGCTTATGAAACTGATTCAAACCACATCATCTGTTGCATAGATGCTCATTAGTTAATAGTGTAAATCTTGTTGGTTTCGTGAACTGTGTAAATTAATTTATCCGAAAAATAACTGGGTTCACCGGAAATGAGCTCTTGCTTGTAGGAAGACACAGAGCATGGAATTTAACTCCGATTCTAAAGCGAAATTCAGAAAAGTGTTCTCATCCATGAAACACAGTCTGTTTTAACGCTAGAAGCATGCTCTTCTTTCCAGCATCTGCAATACAGCTAGAAACATGTGCATGGCAAGAAAAAAAGAACTGTGTTTCCTACTCATACAGACCATATCTCGTTCAACTCTCGTTATGAAACTCATACAAACCACAGCATCTCTTCCATAGATGCTCTTTAGTTAATAGTGAAAATCGTGATGGTTTCGTGAACTGTGTAAATTCATTTGGCGCTAAAAATTCACTGCATTTACCAGAAATGAACTCTTGCTTGAGGGACAACATGGAGCATGGAGTTAACTCCGTTTCTAAATGGAAATTCTTAAGAGTGTTCTCATCCATGAAACACAGTCTGTTTTAATGCATGAAGCATGCTCCTCTTTCCAACATCTGCAATAAAGCAAGAAACATGAGCAAGGCCAGAAAAAAAGAACTGTGTTTCCTACTCACACGGACCATATCTAGGTCAACTCTGCTTATGAAACTGATACAATCCACAGCATCTCTTACATAGATGCACTTTAGTTAATAGTGAATACGTGTTTCGTTTGTGAACTGTGTAAATTCATTTGAGCCGAAAATTCACTGCGTTTACCAGAAATGAACTCTTGCTTGTAGGAAGACACAGATCTTTTGGTTAAACTCAGTTTCTGATGGGAAATTCAGAGCAGTGTTCTCATCCATGAAACACACTCCGTTTTATTGGAAGAAGCATGCTCTTCTTTTCAGCGTCTGCAATACTGCAAGGAACATGAGCATGCCAGGAAGAAAAGAACTGTGTTTCCTACTCATAAGGACCATATCTAGTTCAACACTGCTTATGAAACTGATACAAACCACATCATCTCTTCCATAGATGCACTTTAGTTAATAGTGAAAACCGTATTGGTTTCGTGAACTGTGTAAATTCATTTGAGCCAAAAAATAACGGGGTTAACCGGAAATGAACTCTTGCTTGTAGGAAGACACAGAGCATTGAGTGTAACTCCGATTCTAAAGGGAAATTCAAAAAAGGGTTCACAGGAATGAAACACAGTCTGTTATAATGCATGAAGCATGCTCTTTTTCCTGCATCTACAATACAGCAAGAAACATGAGCATGGCCAGAAAAAAAGAACTGTGTTTCTGACTCAAACGGACCATATCTAGTTCAACTCTGCTTATGAAACTGATACAAAGCAAAGCATCTCTTACATAGATGCACTTCACTTAATAGTGAAAAACGTGTTGTGTTTGTGAACTGTGTAAATTCATTTGAGCCGAAATTCACTGCCTTTACCAGAAATGTACTCTTGCCTGTAGGTAAACACAGATCATTTAGTATAACTCAATTCCTGAAGGGAAATTCAGAAGAGTGTTCTCATCCATGAAACACAGTCTGTTTTAACGCATAAGCATGCTCTTCTTTCTAGCATCTGCAATACAGCAAGAAACATGAGCATGGCCAGAAAAAAAGAACTGTGTTTCCTACTCATACTGACCATATCTAGTTCAACTATGCTTATGAAACTGATACATACCACATCATCTCTTACATAGATGCTGTTTAGTTAATAGTGAAAATCGTATTGGTTTCGTGAACTATGTCAATTCATTTGAGCCCCAAAATAACTGGGTTTACCAGAAATGAACTCTTGCTTGTAGGAAGACACAGAGCATGGCGTTAAACTCTGATTCTAAAGCGAAATTCAGAAAAGTGTTCTCATCCATGAAACACAGTCTGTTTCAACGCTAGAAGCATGCTCTTCTTTCCAGCATCTGCAATACACCCAGAAACATGACCATGGAAAGAAAAAAAGAACTGTGTTTCCTACTCATACAGACCATATCTCGTTCAACTCTCGTTATGAAACTCATACAAACCAAAGCATCTCTTACATAGATGCTCTTTAGTTAATAGTGAAAATCGTGTTGGTTTCGTGAACTGTGTAAATTCATTTGGCGCTAAAAATTCACTGCGTTTACCAGAAATGAACTCTTGCTTGAGGGAAGACATGGAGCATGGAGTTAACTCCGTTTCTAAATGGAAATTCAGAAGAGTGTTCTCATCCATGAAACACAGTCTGTTTTAAAGCAAGAAGCATGCTCCTCTTTCCAACATCTGCAATAAAGCAAGAAACATGAGCAAGGCCAGAAAAAAAGAACTGTGTTTCCTACTCATACGGACCATATCTAGTTCAAATCTGCTTGTGAAACTCATACAAAGCTCAGCATCTCTTACATAGATGCACTTTAGTTAATAGTGAAAAACGTGTTGCGTTTGTGAACTGTGTAAATTCATTTGAGCCGAAAATTCACTGCGTTTACCAGAAATGAACTCTTGCTTGTAGGAAGACACAGATCTTTTGGTTAAACTCAGTTTCTGATTGGAAATTCAGAGCAGTGTTCTCATCCATGAAACACACTCCGTTTTATTGGAAGAAGCATGCTCTTCTTTTCAGCGTCTGCAAAACTGCAAGGAACATGAGCATGCCAGGAAGAAAAGAACTGTGTTTCCTACTCATAAGGACCATATCTAGTTCAACACTGCTAATGAAACTGATACAATCCACATCATCTCATCCATAGATGCTTTTTAGTTAATAGTGAAAATCGTATTGGTTTCGTGAACTGTGTAAATTCATTTGAGACCAAAAATAACTGGGTTTACCCGAAATGAACTCTTTCTTGTAGGAAGGCACAGAGCATGGAGTTTAACTCCGATTCTAAAGGGAAATTCAGAAAAGTGTTCTCATCTATGAAACACATTCTGTTTTAATGCAAGGAACATGCTTTTCTTTCCAGCATCTGAAATACAGCAAGGATCATGAGCATGCCCAGAAAATAAGAACTGTGTTTCCTACTCATACGGACCATATCTCATTCAACTCCGCTTATGAAACTGATACAAACCACAGCATCTCTTACACAGATGCTCTTTAGTTAATAGTGAAAATCGTGTTGGTTTCGTGAACTGTGTTAATACATTTGGTGCCGAAAATTCACTGCCTTTACCAGAAATGAACTCTTGCTTGTAGGATGATATAGAGCATGGAGTTTAACTCCAATTCTAAATGGAAATTCAGAAGAGTGTTCTCATCCATGAAACACAGTCTGTTTTAACGCAAGAAGCATGCTCCTCTTTCCAGCATCTGCAATACAGCAAGAAACATGAGCATGGCCAGAAAAAAAGAACTGTGTTTCCTACTCTTACGGACCATTTCTAGTTCAACTCTGGTTATTAAACTGATACAAAGCTCAGCATCTCTTACATAGATGCACTTTAGTTAATAGTGAAAAACGTGTTGCGTTTGTGAACTGTGTAAATTCATTTGAGCCGAAAATTCACTGCGTTTACCAGAAATGAACTCTTGCTTGTAGGAAGACACAGATCTTTTGGTTAAACTCAGTTTCTGATTGGAAATTCAGAGCAGTGTTCTCATCCATGAAACACAGTCTGTTTTAACGCTAGAAGCATGCTCTTCTTTCCAGCATCTGCAATACAGCTAGAAACATGAGCATGGCAATAAAAAAAGAACTGTGTCTCCTAATCATATGGACCATATCTAGTTCAACTCTGCTTATGAAACTGATACAAACCACAGCATCTCTTACATAGATGCTCTTTAGTTAATAGTGAAAATCGTATTGGTTTCCAAAACTGTGTAAATTCATCTGAGCCAAAAAATACTGTGTTTACCGGAAATGAACTCTTGCTTGTAGGAAGACACAGATCCTTTGGTTAAACTCAGTTTCTGAAGGGAAATTCAGAGCACTGTTCTCATCCCTGAAACACCTCTGTTTTATTGGAAAAAGCATGCTCTTCTTTTCTGTGTCTGCAATACAGCAAGGAACATGAGCATGCCAGGAAGAAAAGAATTGTGTTTCCTACTCATAAGGACCATATCTAGTTCAACACTGCTTATGAAACTGATACAATCCACATCATCTCGTCCATAGATGCTCTTTAGTTAATAGTGAAAATTGTATTGGTTTCGTGAACTGTGTAAATTCATTTGAGACCAAAAATAACTGGGTTTACCGGAAATGAACTCTTGGTTGTAGGAAGACACAGAGCATAGAGTTTAACTCCGATTCTAAAGGGAATTTCAGAAAAGTGTTCTCATCCATGAAACACATTCTGTTTTAATGCAAGAAATATGCTCTTCTTTCCAGCATCTGCAATAAAGCAAGGATCATGAGCATGCCCAGAAAAAAAGAACTGTGTTTCCTACTCATAGGGACCATATCTCATTCAACTCTGCTTATGAACCTGATACAAAGCACAGCATCTCTTACACAGATGCTCTTTAGTTAATAGAGAAAATCGGGTTGGTTGTGTGAACTGTGTAAATTCATATGGCGCCGAAAATTCACTGCGTTTACCAGAAATGAACTCTTGCTTGTAGGACGACATAGAGCATGGAGTTTAACTCTGATTCTAAAAAGAAATTCAGAAGAGTGTTCTCATCCATGAAACACAGTCTGTTTTAATGCGAGAAGCATGCTCTTCTTTCCAGCATCTGCAATACAGCAAGAAACATGAGCATGCCCTGAAAAAAAGAACTGTGTGTCCTACTCATACGGACCATATCTAGTTCAACTCTGCATATGAAACTGATACAATCCATATCATCCTTAGATAGATGCTCTTTAGTTAATAGTGAAAATCGTATTGGTTTCGTGAACTGTGTAAATTCATTTGAGCCCAAAAATAACTGGGTTTACCGGAAATGAATGCTTGCTTGTAGGAGGACACAGAGCCTGGCGTTAAACTCCAATTCTAAAGCGAAACTCAGAAAAGTGTTCTCCTCAAGGAAACACAGTCTGGTTTAATGCAAGAAGCATGCTCTTCTTTCCAGCCTCTGCAATACAGCAAGAAACATGAGCATGGCCAGAAAAAAAGAACTGTGTTTCCTACTCATACAGACCATATCTCGTTCAACTCTGGTTATGAAACTGATACAAACCACAGCAACTCTTACATAGATCCTCTTTAATTAATAGTGAAAATCGTGTTGGTTTCGTGAACTGTGTAAATTCATTTGGCGATAAAAATTCACTGCGTTTACCAGAAATGAACTCTTGCTTGTAGGACGACATGGAGCATGGAGTTAACTCCGTTTCTAAATGGAAATTCAGAAGAGTGTTCTCATCCATGAAACACAGTCTGTTTTAATGCATGAAGCATGCTCCTCTTTCCAACATCTGCAATAAAGCAAGAAACATGAGCAAGGCCAGAAAAAAAGAACTGTGTTTCCTACTCACACGGACCATATCTAGGTCAACTCTGCTTATGAAACTGATACAATCCACAGCATCTCTTACATAGATGCACTTTAGTTAATAGTGAATACGTGTTTCGTTTGTGAACTGTGTAAATTCATTTGAGCCGAAAATTCACTGCGTTTACCAGAAATGAACTCTTGCTTGTAGGAAGACACAGATCTTTTGGTTAAACTCAGTTTCTGATGGGAAATTCAGAGCAGTGTTCTCATCCATGAAACACACTCCGTTTTATTGGAAGAAGCATGCTCTTCTTTTCAGCGTCTGCAATACTGCAAGGAACATGAGCATGCCAGGAAGAAAAGAACTGTGTTTCCTACTCATAAGGACCATATCTAGTTCAACACTGCTTATGAAACTGATACAAACCACATCATCTCTTCCATAGATGCTCTTTAGTTAATAGTGAAAATCGTATTGGTTTCGTGAACTGTGTAATTTCATTTGAACCAAAAAATAACTGGGTTTACCAGAAATGAACTCTTGCTTGTAGGACGACACAGAGCATGAAGTTTAACTCCATTTCTGAGCAGAAATTCAGAAGAGTGTTCTCATCTATGAAACACACTCCCTTTTAACGCAAATAGCATGCTCTTCTCTCTAGCATCTGTAATACAGCAAGGAACATGAGAATGTCCAGAATAAAAGAACTGTGTTTCCTACTCATACGGACCATATCTAGTTCAACTCTGCTTATGAAACTGATACAAACCACATCATCTCTTACTTAGATGCTCTTTAGTTAATAGTGAAAATCGTATTGGTTTCGTGAACTGTGTAAATTCATTTGAGCCGAAAAATAACTGGGTTTTCGGGAAATTAACTCTTGCTTGAAGGAAGACAGAGAGCATGGAGTTTAACTCCGATTCTATAGGGAAAATCAGAAGAGTGTTCTCATCCATGATACACAGTCTGTTTTAACATAAGAAGCATGCTATTCTTTATATCATCTTCAATACTGCAGGAAACATGAGCATGGCCAGAAAAAAAGTACTGCGTTTCCTACTCATATGGACCATATCTAGTTCAACTCTGCTTATGAAACTGATACAAACCACATCATCTCTTACAGAGATGCTCTTTAGTTAATAGTGAAAATCGTATTGGTTTCGTGAACTGTGCAAATTCATTTGAGCTGAAAAATAACTGGGTTTTCTCGGAAATGAACTCTTGCTTGTAGGATGATACAGAGCATGGAGTTTAATTCCATTTATGAAGGTAAATTCAGAAGAGTGTTCTCATCCATGAAATACACTCCCTTTTAACGCAAATAGCATCCTCTTCTTTCCAGCGTCTGCAATACAGTAAGGAACATGAGAATGTCCAGAATAAAAGAACTGTGTTTCCTACTTAAGGAACATATCAAGTTCAATTCTGCTTATGAAACTGATTCAAACCACATCATCTGTTACATAGATGCTCATTAGTTAATAGTGTAAATCTTGTTGGTTTCGTGAACTGTGTAAATTAATTTATCCGAAAAATAACTGGGTTCACCGGAAATGAGCTCTTGCTTGTAGGAAGACACAGAGCATGGAATTTAACTCCGATTCTAAAGCGAAATTCAGAAAAGTGTTCTCATCCATGAAACACAGTCTGTTTTAACGCTAGAAGCATGCTCTTCTTTCCAGCATCTGCAATACAGCTAGAAACATGTGCATGGCAAGAAAAAAAGAACTGTGTTTCCTACTCATACAGACCATATCTCGTTCAACTCTCGTTATGAAACTCATACAAACCACAGCATCTCTTCCATAGATGCTCTTTAGTTAATAGTGAAAATCGTGATGGTTTCGTGAACTGTGTAAATTCATTTGGCGCTAAAAATTCACTGCATTTACCAGAAATGAACTCTTGCTTGAGGGACAACATGGAGCATGGAGTTAACTCCGTTTCTAAATGGAAATTCTTAAGAGTGTTCTCATCCATGAAACACAGTCTGTTTTAATGCATGAAGCATGCTCCTCTTTCCAACATCTGCAATAAAGCAAGAAACATGAGCAAGGCCAGAAAAAAAGAACTGTGTTTCCTACTCACACGGACCATATCTAGGTCAACTCTGCTTATGAAACTGATACAATCCACAGCATCTCTTACATAGATGCACTTTAGTTAATAGTGAATACGTGTTTCGTTTGTGAACTGTGTAAATTCATTTGAGCCGAAAATTCACTGCGTTTATCAGAAATGAACTCTTGCTTATAGGAAGACACAGATCTTTTGGTTAAACTCAGTTTCTGATGGGAAATTCAGAGCAGTGTTCTCATCCATGAAACACACTCCGTTTTATTGGAAGAAGCATGCTCTTCTTTTCAGCGTCTGCAATACTGCAAGGAACATGAGCATGCCAGGAAGAAAAGAACTGTGTTTCCTACTCATAAGGACCATATCTAGTTCAACACTGCTTATGAAACTGATACAAACCACATCATCTCTTCCATAGATGCACTTTAGTTAATAGTGAAAACCGTATTGGTTTCGTGAATTGTGTAAATTCATTTGAGCCAAAAAATAACGGGGTTAACCGGAAATGAACTCTTGCTTGTAGGAAGACACAGAGCATTGAGTGTAACTCCGATTCTAAAGGGAAATTCAAAAAAGGGTTCACAGGAATGAAACACAGTCTGTTATAATGCATGAAGCATGCTCTTTTTCCTGCATCTACAATACAGCAAGAAACATGAGCATGGCCAGAAAAAAAGAACTGTGTTTCTGACTCAAACGGACCATATCTAGTTCAACTCTGCTTATGAAACTGATACAAAGCACAGCATCTCTTACATAGATGCACTTCACTTAATAGTGAAAAACGTGTTGTGTTTGTGAACTGTGTAAATTCATTTGAGCCGAAATTCACTGCCTTTACCAGAAATGTACTCTTGCCTGTAGGTAAACACAGATCATTTAGTATAACTCAATTCCTGAAGGGAAATTCAGAAGAGTGTTCTCATCCATGAAACACAGTCTGTTTTAACGCATAAGCATGCTCTTCTTTCTAGCATCTGCAATACAGCAAGAAACATGAGCATGGCCAGAAAAAAAGAACTGTGTTTCCTACTCATACTGACCATATCTAGTTCAACTATGCTTATGAAACTGATACATACCACATCATCTCTTACATAGATGCTGTTTAGTTAATAGTGAAAATCGTATTGGTTTCGTGAACTATGTCAATTCATTTGAGCCCCAAAATAACTGGGTTTACCAGAAATGAACTCTTGCTTGTAGGAAGACACAGAGCATGGCGTTAAACTCTGATTCTAAAGCGAAATTCAGAAAAGTGTTCTCATCCATGAAACACAGTCTGTTTCAACGCTAGAAGCATGCTCTTCTTTCCAGCATCTGCAATACACCCAGAAACATGACCATGGAAAGAAAAAAAGAACTGTGTTTCCTACTCATACAGACCATATCTCGTTCAACTCTCGTTATGAAACTCATACAAACCAAAGCATCTCTTACATAGATGCTCTTTAGTTAATAGTGAAAATCGTGTTGGTTTCGTGAACTGTGTAAATTCATTTGGCGCTAAAAATTCACTGCGTTTACCAGAAATGAACTCTTGCTTGAGGGAAGACATGGAGCATGGAGTTAACTCCGTTTCTAAATGGAAATTCAGAAGAGTGTTCTCATCCATGAAACACAGTCTGTTTTAAAGCAAGAAGCATGCTCCTCTTTCCAACATCTGCAATAAAGCAAGAAACATGAGCAAGGCCAGAAAAAAAGAACTGTGTTTCCTACTCATACGGACCATATCTAGTTCAAATCTGCTTGTGAAACTCATACAAAGCTCAGCATCTCTTACATAGATGCACTTTAGTTAATAGTGAAAAACGTGTTGCGTTTGTGAACTGTGTAAATTCATTTGAGCCGAAAATTCACTGCGTTTACCAGAAATGAACTCTTGCTTGTAGGAAGACACAGATCTTTTGGTTAAACTCAGTTTCTGATTGGAAATTCAGAGCAGTGTTCTCATCCATGAAACACACTCCGTTTTATTGGAAGAAGCATGCTCTTCTTTTCAGCGTCTGCAAAACTGCAAGGAACATGAGCATGCCAGGAAGAAAAGAACTGTGTTTCCTACTCATAAGGACCATATCTAGTTCAACACTGCTAATGAAACTGATACAATCCACATCATCTCATCCATAGATGCTTTTTAGTTAATAGTGAAAATCGTATTGGTTTCGTGAACTGTGTAAATTCATTTGAGACCAAAAATAACTGGGTTTACCCGAAATGAACTCTTTCTTGTAGGAAGGCACAGAGCATGGAGTTTAACTCCGATTCTAAAGGGAAATTCAGAAAAGTGTTCTCATCTAAGAAACACATTCTGTTTTAATGCAAGGAACATGCTTTTCTTTCCAGCATCTGAAATACAGCAAGGATCATGAGCATGCCCAGAAAATAAGAACTGTGTTTCCTACTCATACGGACCATATCTCATTCAACTCCGCTTATGAAACTGATACAAACCACAGCATCTCTTACACAGATGCTCTTTAGTTAATAGTGAAAATCGTGTTGGTTTCGTGAACTGTGTTAATTCATTTGGTGCCGAAAATTCACTGCCTTTACCAGAAATGAACTCTTGCTTGTAGGATGACATAGAGCATGGAGTTTAACTCCAATTCTAAATGGAAATTCAGAAGAGTGTTCTCATCCATGAAACACAGTCTGTTTTAACGCAAGAAGCATGCTCCTCTTTCCAGCATCTGCAATACAGCAAGAAACATGAGCATGGCCAGAAAAAAAGAACTGTGTTTCCTACTCTTACGGACCATTTCTAGTTCAACTCTGGTTATTAAACTGATACAAAGCTCAGCATCTCTTACATAGATGCACTTTAGTTAATAGTGAAAAACGTGTTGCGTTTGTGAACTGTGTAAATTCATTTGAGCCGAAAATTCACTGCGTTTACCAGAAATGAACTCTTGCTTGTAGGAAGACACAGATCTTTTGGTTAAACTCAGTTTCTGATTGGAAATTCAGAGCAGTGTTCTCATCCATGAAACACAGTCTGTTTTAACGCTAGAAGCATGCTCTTCTTTCCATCATCTGCAATACAGCTAGAAACATGTGCATGGCAAGAAAAAAAGAACTGTGTTTCCTACTCATACAGACCATATCTCGTTCAACTCTCGTTATGAAACTCATACAAACCACAGCATCTCTTCCATAGATGCTCTTTAGTTAATAGTGAAAATCGTGATGGTTTCGTGAACTGTGTAAATTCATTTGGCGCTAAAAATTCACTGCATTTACCAGAAATGAACTCTTGCTTGAGGGACAACATGGAGCATGGAGTTAACTCCGTTTCTAAATGGAAATTCTTAAGAGTGTTCTCATCCATGAAACACAGTCTGTTTTAATGCATGAAGCATGCTCCTCTTTCCAACATCTGCAATAAAGCAAGAAACATGAGCAAGGCCAGAAAAAAAGAACTGTGTTTCCTACTCACACGGACCATATCTAGGTCAACTCTGCTTATGAAACTGATACAATCCACAGCATCTCTTACATAGATGCACTTTAGTTAATAGTGAATACGTGTTTCGTTTGTGAACTGTGTAAATTCATTTGAGCCGAAAATTCACTGCGTTTACCAGAAATGAACTCTTGCTTATAGGAAGACACAGATCTTTTGGTTAAACTCAGTTTCTGATGGGAAATTCAGAGCAGTGTTCTCATCCATGAAACACACTCCGTTTTATTGGAAGAAGCATGCTCTTCTTTTCAGCGTCTGCAATACTGCAAGGAACATGAGCATGCCAGGAAGAAAAGAACTGTGTTTCCTACTCATAAGGACCATATCTAGTTCAACACTGCTTATGAAACTGATACAAACCACATCATCTCTTCCATAGATGCACTTTAGTTAATAGTGAAAACCGTATTGGTTTCGTGAATTGTGTAAATTCATTTGAGCCAAAAAATAACGGGGTTAACCGGAAATGAACTCTTGCTTGTAGGAAGACACAGAGCATTGAGTGTAACTCCGATTCTAAAGGGAAATTCAAAAAAGGGTTCACAGGAATGAAACACAGTCTGTTATAATGCATGAAGCATGCTCTTTTTCCTGCATCTACAATACAGCAAGAAACATGAGCATGGCCAGAAAAAAAGAACTGTGTTTCTGACTCAAACGGACCATATCTAGTTCAACTCTGCTTATGAAACTGATACAAAGCACAGCATCTCTTACATAGATGCACTTCACTTAATAGTGAAAAACGTGTTGTGTTTGTGAACTGTGTAAATTCATTTGAGCCGAAATTCACTGCCTTTACCAGAAATGTACTCTTGCCTGTAGGTAAACACAGATCATTTAGTATAACTCAATTCCTGAAGGGAAATTCAGAAGAGTGTTCTCATCCATGAAACACAGTCTGTTTTAACGCATAAGCATGCTCTTCTTTCTAGCATCTGCAATACAGCAAGAAACATGAGCATGGCCAGAAAAAAAGAACTGTGTTTCCTACTCATACTGACCATATCTAGTTCAACTATGCTTATGAAACTGATACATACCACATCATCTCTTACATAGATGCTGTTTAGTTAATAGTGAAAATCGTATTGGTTTCGTGAACTATGTCAATTCATTTGAGCCCCAAAATAACTGGGTTTACCAGAAATGAACTCTTGCTTGTAGGAAGACACAGAGCATGGCGTTAAACTCTGATTCTAAACCGAAATTCAGAAAAGTGTTCTCATCCATGAAACACAGTCTGTTTCAACGCTAGAAGCATGCTCTTCTTTCCAGCATCTGCAATACACCCAGAAACATGAGCATGGAAAGAAAAAAAGAACTGTGTTTCCTACTCATACAGACCATATCTCGTTCAACTCTCGTTATGAAACTCATACAAACCAAAGCATCTCTTACATAGATGCTCTTTAGTTAATAGTGAAAATCGTGTTGGTTTCGTGAACTGTGTAAATTCATTTGGCGCTAAAAATTCACTGCGTTTACCAGAAATGAACTCTTGCTTGAGGGAAGACATGGAGCATGGAGTTAACTCCGTTTCTAAATGGAAATTCAGAAGAGTGTTCTCATCCATGAAACACAGTCTGTTTTAAAGCAAGAAGCATGCTCCTCTTTCCAACATCTGCAATAAAGCAAGAAACATGAGCAAGGCCAGAAAAAAAGAACTGTGTTTCCTACTCATACGGACCATATCTAGTTCAAATCTGCTTGTGAAACTCATACAAAGCTCAGCATCTCTTACATAGATGCACTTTAGTTAATAGTGAAAAACGTGTTGCGTTTGTGAACTGTGTAAATTCATTTGAGCCGAAAATTCACTGCGTTTACCAGAAATGAACTCTTGCTTGTAGGAAGACACAGATCTTTTGGTTAAACTCAGTTTCTGATTGGAAATTCAGAGCAGTGTTCTCATCCATGAAACACACTCCGTTTTATTGGAAGAAGCATGCTCTTCTTTTCAGCGTCTGCAAAACTGCAAGGAACATGAGCATGCCAGGAAGAAAAGAACTGTGTTTCCTACTCATAAGGACCATATCTAGTTCAACACTGCTAATGAAACTGATACAATCCACATCATCTCATCCATAGATGCTTTTTAGTTAATAGTGAAAATCGTATTGGTTTCGTGAACTGTGTAAATTCATTTGAGACCAAAAATAACTGGGTTTACCCGAAATGAACTCTTTCTTGTAGGAAGGCACAGAGCATGGAGTTTAACTCCGATTCTAAAGGGAAATTCAGAAAAGTGTTCTCATCTATGAAACACATTCTGTTTTAATGCAAGGAACATGCTTTTCTTTCCAGCATCTGAAATACAGCAAGGATCATGAGCATGCCCAGAAAATAAGAACTGTGTTTCCTACTCATACGGACCATATCTCATTCAAATCCGCTTATGAAACTGATACAAACCACAGCATCTCTTACACAGATGCTCTTTAGTTAATAGTGAAAATCGTGTTGGTTTCGTGAACTGTGTTAATTCATTTGGTGCCGAAAATTCACTGCCTTTACCAGAAATGAACTCTTGCTTGTAGGATGACATAGAGCATGGAGTTTAACTCCAATTCTAAATGGAAATTCAGAAGAGTGTTCTCATCCATGAAACACAGTCTGTTTTAACGCAAGAAGCATGCTCCTCTTTCCAGCATCTGCAATACAGCAAGAAACATGAGCATGGCCAGAAAAAAAGAACTGTGTTTCCTACTCTTACGGACCATTTCTAGTTCAACTCTGGTTATTAAACTGATACAAAGCTCAGCATCTCTTACATAGATGCACTTTAGTTAATAGTGAAAAACGTGTTGCGTTTGTGAACTGTGTAAATTCATTTGAGCCGAAAATTCACTGCGTTTACCAGAAATGAACTCTTGCTTGTAGGAAGACACAGATCTTTTGGTTAAACTCAGTTTCTGATTGGAAATTCAGAGCAGTGTTCTCATCCATGAAACACAGTCTGTTTTAACGCTAGAAGCATGCTCTTCTTTCCAGCATCTGCAATACAGCTAGAAACATGAGCATGGCAATAAAAAAAGAACTGTGTCTCCTAATCATATGGACCATATCTAGTTCAACTCTGCTTATGAAACTGATACAAACCACAGCATCTCTTACATAGATGCTCTTTAGTTAATAGTGAAAATCGTATTGGTTTCCAAAACTGTGTAAATTCATCTGAGCCAAAAAATACTGTGTTTACCGGAAATGAACTCTTGCTTGTAGGAAGACACAGATCCTTTGGTTAAACTCAGTTTCTGAAGGGAAATTCAGAGCACTGTTCTCATCCCTGAAACACCTCTGTTTTATTGGAAAAAGCATGCTCTTCTTTTCTGTGTCTGCAATACAGCAAGGAACATGAGCATGCCAGGAAGAAAAGAATTGTGTTTCCTACTCATAAGGACCATATCTAGTTCAACACTGCTTATGAAACTGATACAATCCACATCATCTCGTCCATAGATGCTCTTTAGTTAATAGTGAAAATTGTATTGGTTTCGTGAACTGTGTAAATTCATTTGAGACCAAAAATAACTGGGTTTACCGGAAATGAACTCTTGGTTGTAGGAAGACACAGAGCATAGAGTTTAACTCCGATTCTAAAGGGAATTTCAGAAAAGTGTTCTCATCCATGAAACATATTCTGTTTTAATGCAAGAAATATGCTCTTCTTTCCAGCATCTGCAATAAAGCAAGGATCATGAGCATGCCCAGAAAAAAAGAACTGTGTTTCCTACTCATAGGGACCATATCTCATTCAACTCTGCTTATGAACCTGATACAAAGCACAGCATCTCTTACACAGATGCTCTTTAGTTAATAGAGAAAATCGGGTTGGTTGTGTGAACTGTGTAAATTCATATGGCGCCGAAAATTCACTGCGTTTACCAGAAATGAACTCTTGCTTGTAGGACGACATAGAGCATGGAGTTTAACTCTGATTCTAAAAAGAAATTCAGAAGAGTGTTCTCATCCATGAAACACAGTCTGTTTTAATGCGAGAAGCATGCTCTTCTTTCCAGCATCTGCAATACAGCAAGAAACATGAGCATGCCCTGAAAAAAAGAACTGTGTGTCCTACTCATACGGACCATATCTAGTTCAACTCTGCATATGAAACTGATACAATCCATATCATCCTTAGATAGATGCTCTTTAGTTAATAGTGAAAATCGTATTGGTTTCGTGAACTGTGTAAATTCATTTGAGCCCAAAAATAACTGGGTTTACCGGAAATGAATGCTTGCTTGTAGGAGGACACAGAGCCTGGCGTTAAACTCCAATTCTAAAGCGAAACTCAGAAAAGTGTTCTCCTCAAGGAAACACAGTCTGGTTTAATGCAAGAAGCATGCTCGTCTTTCCAGCCTCTGCAATACAGCAAGAAACATGAGCATGGCCAGAAAAAAAGAACTGTGTTTCCTACTCATACAGACCATATCTCGTTCAACTCTGGTTATGAAACTGATACAAACCACAGCAACTCTTACATAGATCCTCTTTAGTTAATAGTGAAAATCGTGTTGGTTTCGTGAACTGTGTAAATTCATTTGGCGATAAAAATTCACTGCGTTTACCAGAAATGAACTCTTGCTTGTAGGACGACATGGAGCATGGAGTTAACTCCGTTTCTAAATGGAAATTCAGAAGAGTGTTCTCATCCATGAAACACAGTCTGTTTTAAAGCAAGAAGCATGCTCCTCTTTCCAGCATCTGCAATACAGCAAGAAACATGAGCATGGCCAGAAAAAAGAACTGTGTTTCCTACTCATACAGACAATATCTAGTTCAACTCTGCTTATGAAACTGATACAAAGCCCAGCATCTCTTACATAGATGCACTTTAGTTAATAGTGAAAAACGTGTTGGGTTTGTGAACTGTGTATATTCATTTGAGCCCAAAATTCACAGCGTTTACCAGAAATGTACTCTTACATGTAGGAAAACACAGGTTATTTGCTTTAACTCAATTCCTGAAGGGAAATTCAGAAGAGTGTTCAAATCCATGAAACACAGTCTGTTTTAACGCTAGAAGCATGCTCTTGTTTCCAGCATCTGCAATACAGCCTGAAACATGAGCATGGCAAGAAAAAAAGAACTGTGTTTCCTACTTATACGGACCATATCTAGTTCAACTCTGCTTATGAAACTGATACAATCCACAGCATCTCTTACACAGATGCTCTTCAGTTAATAGTGAAAATCGTGTTGGTTTCGTGAACTGTGTAAATTCATTTGGCGCCGAAAATTCACTGCGTTTACCAGAAATGAATTCTTGCTTGTAGGACGACATAAGGCATGGAGTTTAACTCCAATTCTAAATGGTAATTCAGAAGATTGTTCTCATCCATGAAACACAGTCTGTTTTAACGCAAGAAGCATGCTCTTCTTTCCAGCATCTGCAATACAGCAAGAAACATGAGCATGCCCAGAAAAAAAGAACTGTGTGTCCTACTCATACGGACCATATCTAGTTTAACTCTGCTTATGAAACTGATACAATCCATATCATCTCTTACATAGATGCACTTTAGTTATTAGTGAAAAACGTGTTGGGTTTGTGAACTGTGGATATTCATTTGAGCCGAAAATTCACTGCGTTTACCAGAAATGAACTCTTACTTGTAGGAAGACACAGAGCATGGCGTTTAATTCCAATTGTAGAGGGAAATTCAGAAAAGTGTTCTCATCAATGTAACACAGTCTGTTTTAACGCAAAAAGCATGCTCTTCTTTACAGCGTCTGCAATACAGCAAGGAACATGAGCATGCCCAGAAAAAATAACTGTGTTTAGTACTCATACGGACAATATCTCGTTCAACTCTGCTTATGAGACTGATACAAACCACAGCATCTCTTACATAGATGCTCTTTAGTTAATAGAGATAAATGCGTTGGGTTTGTGAATTGTGTAAATTCATTTGAGCCGAAAATTCACTGCTTTTACCAAAAATGAACTCTTGTTGTAAGAAGACACAGAGCTTTTGGTTTAACTCCATTTCTGAAGGGAAATTCAGACCAGAGTTCTCATCCATGAAACACACTCAGTTTTAACACAAGAAGCATGCTCTTCTTTCCTGCGTCTGCAATACAGCAAGAAACATGAGCATGGCCAAAAAAAAAGAACTGTGTTTCCTACTCATAGGGACAATATGTAGTTCAACTCTGCTTATGAAACTGATACAAACCACAGCATCTCTTACACAGATGCTCTCTAGTTAATACTGAAAAACGTGTTGAGTTGGTGAACTGTGTAAATTCATTTGAGCCGAAATTTCACTGCCTTTACCCGAAAAGAACTCTTGCTTGTAGGAAGACACAGTGCTTTTGGTTTACTTCTGCTTCTGAAGGGAAATTCAGACCAGTGTTCTCATCCATGAAACACACTCTGTTTTAATGCAAGAAGTATGCTCTTCTTTCCTGCGTCTGCAATACAGCAAGAAACATGAGCATGGCCAGAAAAAAAGAACTGTGTTTCCTACTCATAGGGACCATATCTAGTTCAACTCTGCTTATGAAACTGATACAAACCACAGCATCTCTTACACAGATGCTCTCTAGTTAATAGTGAAAAACGTGTTGAGTTTGTGAACTGTGTAAATTCATTTGAGCCGAAATTTCACTGCCTTTACCCGAAATGAACTCTTGCTTGTAGCAAGACACAGTGCATTTGGTTTACTTCTGTTTCTGAAGGGAAATTCAGACCAGTGTTCTCATCCATGAAACACACTCTGTTTTAATGCAAGAAGTATGCTCTTCTTTCCAGCGTCTGCAATACAGCAAGGAACATGAGCATGCGCAAAAAAAAAAAAAAAAAAAAGAACTGTGTTTCTTATTCATACGGACCATATCTAGTTCAACTCTGCTTATGAAACTGATACAAACCACATCAACTGTTTCTTAGATTCTCGTTAGTTAATAGTGAAAATCGTATTGGTTTCATGAACTGTGTAAATACATTTGAGCCGAAAAATAACTGGGTTTACCGGAAATGAACTCTTGCTTGTAGGAAGACAAAGAGCATGGCGTTTAATTCCGATTGTAAATGGAAATTCAGAAAAGTGTTCTCATCAATTTAACACAGTGTATTTTAACGCAAAAAGCACGCTCTTCTTTAAAGCGTCTGCAATACAGCAAGGAACATGAGCATGCCCAGAAAAAAATAACTGAGTTTACTACTCATACGGACCATATCTCATTCAACTCTGCTTATGAAACTGATACAAACCCCAGCAACTCTTACATGGATGCTCTTTAGTTAATAGTGAAAATCGTGTTGGTTGCGTGAACTGTGTAAATTCATTTGGGGCCGAAATTTCAATGCGTTTACCAGAAATGAACTCTTGCTGATAGGACGACACAGAGCAAGGAGTTTAACTCTGATTCAAAATGGAAATTCAGTAGAGTGTTCTCATCCATGAAACACATTCCGTTTTAACGCAAGAAGCATGCTCATCTTTCCTTGAACTGCGATACAGCAAGAAACATGAGCATGGCCAGACAAAAAGAACTGTGTTTCATACTCATACGGACCATATCTAGTTCAACTCTGCTTATGAAACTGATACAAACCACAGCATCTCTTACACAGATGCTCTCTAGTTAATAGTGAAAAACGTGTTGGGTTGGTGAACTGTGTAAATTCATTTGAGCCGAAATTTCACTGCCTTTACCAGAAATGAACTCTTGCTTGTAGGAAGACACAGTGCATTTGGTTTACTACTGTTTCTGAAGGGAAATTCAGACCCGTGTTCTCATCCATGAAACACACACTGTTTTAACACAAGAAGTATGCTCTTCTTTCCAGAATCTTCAAAACAGCAACGAACATGAGCATTTGCAAAAAAAAAGAACTGTGTTTCCTATTCATACGGACCATATCTAGTTCAACTCTGCTTATGAAACTGATACAAACCACAGCAACTCTTACATGGATGCTCTTTAGTTAATAGTGAAAATAGTGTTGGTTTTGTGAACTGTGTAAATTCATTTGGCGCCGAAAACTCAATGCGTTTACCAGAAATGAACTCTTGCTTATAGGCGACACAGAGCATGGAGTTTAACTCTGATTCTAAATGGAAATTCAGAATAGTGTTCTCATCCATTAAACACACTCTATTTTAATGCAAGAAGTATGCTCTTCTTTCCAGCGTCTGCAATACAGCAAGGAACATGAGCATGCGCACAAAAAAAAAGAACTGTGTTTCCTATTCTTACGGACAATATCTAGTTCAACTCTGCTTATAAAACTGATACAAACCACATCATCTGTTACATAGATTCTCGTTAGTTAATAGTGAAAATCGTATTGGTTTCGTGGACTGTGTAAATTCATTTAGGCCGAAAAATAACTGGGTTTACCGGAAACGAACTCTTGCTTTTAGGAAGACACAGAGCATTGCGTTTAATTCCGATTGTAAAGGGAAATTCAGAAATGTGTTCTCATCAATGTAACACAGTCTGTTTTAACGCAAAAAGCATGCTCTTCTTTCCAGCGTCTGCAATACAGCAAGGAACATGAGCATACCCAGAAAAAAATAACTGTGTTTACTACTCAAACGGACCATATCTCATTCACCTCTGCTTATGAGACTGATACAAATCACAGCATGTCTTACATAGATGCTCTTTATTTAATAGAGATAAACGCGTTGGGTTTGTGAATTGTGTAAATTCATTTGAGCCGAAAATTCACTGCTTTTACAAAAAAATGAACTCTTGTTGTAGGAAGACACAGAGCTTTTTGTTTAACTCCATTTCTCAAGGGAAATTCAGACCAGAGTTCTCATCCATGAAACACACTCTGTTTTAACGCAAGAAGCATGCTCTTCTTTCCAGCGTCTGCCATACAGCAAGGAACATGAGCATGCCCAGAAAAAAAGAACTGTGTTTACTACTCATACGGACCATAGCTCGTTCAACTCTGCTTATGAAACTGATACAAACCCCAGCAACTCTTACATGGATGCTCTTTAGTTAATAGTGAAAATCGTGTTGGTTTCGTGAACTGTGTAAATTCATTTGGGGCCGAAAATTCAATGCGTTTACCAGAAATGAACTCTTGCTTATAGGACGACACAGAGCATGGAGTTTAACTCTGATTCTAAATGGAAATTCAGAAGAGTGTTCTCATCCATGAAACACATTCCGTTTTAACGCAAGAAGCATGCTCTTCTTTCCTGCAACTGCGATACAGCAAGAAACATGAGCATGGCCAGAAAAAAAGAACTGTGTTTCCTATTCATACGGTCCATATCTAGTTCAACTCTGCTTATGAAACTGACACAAACCACAGCAACTCTTACATGGATGCTCTTTAGTTAATAGTGAAAATCGTGTTGGTTTTGTGAACTGTGTAAATTCATTTGGCGCCGAAAACTCAATGCGTTTACCAGAAATGAACTCTTGCTTATAGGCGACACAGAGCATGGAGTTTAACTCTGATTCTAAATGGAAATTCAGAATAGTGTTCTCATCCATTAAACACACTCTATTTTAATGCAAGAAGTATGCTCTTCTTTCCAGCGTCTGCAATACAGCAAGGAACATAAGCATGCGCAAAAAAAAAAGAACTGTGTTTCCTATTCTTACGGACAATATCTAGTTCAACTGTGCTTATAAAACTGATAAAAAACCACATCATCTGTTACATAGATTCTCGTTAGTTAATAGTGAAAATCGTATTGGTTTCGTGGACTGTGTAAATTCATTTGAGCCGAAAAATAACTGGGTTTACCGGAAATGAACTCTTGCTTGTAGGAAGACAAAGAGCATGGCGTTTAATTCCGATTATAAATGGCAATTCAGAAAAGTGTTCTCATCAATTTAACACAGTGTATTTTAACGCAAAAAGCACGCTCTTCTTTAAAGCGTCTGCAATACAGCAAGGAACATGAGCATGCCCAGAAAAAAATAACTGTGTTTACTACTCATACGGACCATATCTCATTCAACTCTGCTTATGAGACTGATACAAATCACAGCATGTCTTACATAGATGCTCTTTATTTAATAGAGATAAACGCGTTGGGTTTGTGAATTGTGTAAATTCATTTGAGCCAAAAATTCACTGCTTTTACAAAAATGAACTCCTGTTGTAGGAAGACACAGAGCTTTTGGTTTAACTCCATTTCTGAAGGGAAATTCAGACCAGAGTTCTCATCCATGAAACACACTGTGTTTTAAAGAAAGAAGCATGCTCTTCTTTCCAGCGTCTGCAATACAGCAAGGAACATGAGCATGTCCAGAAAAAAAGAACTGTGTTTACTACTCATACGGATCATATCTCGTTCAACTCTGCTTATGAAACTGATACAAACCACAGCAACTCTTACATGGATGCTCTTTAGTTAATAGTGAAAAACATGTTGGTTTCGTGAACTGTGTAAATTCATTTCCCGCCGAAAATTCAATGCGTTTACCAGAAATGAACTCTTGCTTATAGGCGACACAGAGCATGGAGTTTAACTCTGATTCTAAATGGAAATTCAGAAGAGTGTTCTCATCCATGAAACACAGTCTGTTTTAATGCGAGAAGCATGCTCTTCTTTCCAGCATCTGCAATACAGCAAGAAACATGAGCATGCCCTGAAAAAAAGAACTGTGTGTCCTACTCATACGGACCATATCTAGTTCAACTCTGCATATGAAACTGATACAATCCATATCATCCTTAGATAGATGCTCTTTAGTTAATAGTGAAAATCGTATTGGTTTCGTGAACTGTGTAAATTCATTTGAGCCCAAAAATAACTGGGTTTACCGGAAATGAATGCTTGCTTGTAGGAGGACACAGAGCCTGGCGTTAAACTCCAATTCTAAAGCGAAACTCAGAAAAGTGTTCTCCTCAAGGAAACACAGTCTGGTTTAATGCAAGAAGCATGCTCGTCTTTCCAGCCTCTGCAATACAGCAAGAAACATGAGCATGGCCAGAAAAAAAGAACTGTGTTTCCTACTCATACAGACCATATCTCGTTCAACTCTGGTTATGAAACTGATACAAACCACAGCAACTCTTACATAGATCCTCTTTAGTTAATAGTGAAAATCGTGTTGGTTTCGTGAACTGTGTAAATTCATTTGGCGATAAAAATTCACTGCGTTTACCAGAAATGAACTCTTGCTTGTAGGACGACATGGAGCATGGAGTTAACTCCGTTTCTAAATGGAAATTCAGAAGAGTGTTCTCATCCATGAAACACAGTCTGTTTTAAAGCAAGAAGCATGCTCCTCTTTCCAGCATCTGCAATACAGCAAGAAACATGAGCATGGCCAGAAAAAAGAACTGTGTTTCCTACTCATACAGACAATATCTAGTTCAACTCTGCTTATGAAACTGATACAAAGCCCAGCATCTCTTACATAGATGCACTTTAGTTAATAGTGAAAAACGTGTTGGGTTTGTGAACTGTGTATATTCATTTGAGCCCAAAATTCACAGCGTTTACCAGAAATGTACTCTTACATGTAGGAAAACACAGGTTATTTGCTTTAACTCAATTCCTGAAGGGAAATTCAGAAGAGTGTTCAAATCCATGAAACACAGTCTGTTTTAACGCTAGAAGCATGCTCTTGTTTCCAGCATCTGCAATACAGCCTGAAACATGAGCATGGCAAGAAAAAAAGAACTGTGTTTCCTACTTATACGGACCATATCTAGTTCAACTCTGCTTATGAAACTGATACAATCCACAGCATCTCTTACACAGATGCTCTTCAGTTAATAGTGAAAATCGTGTTGGTTTCGTGAACTGTGTAAATTCATTTGGCGCCGAAAATTCACTGCGTTTACCAGAAATGAATTCTTGCTTGTAGGACGACATAAGGCATGGAGTTTAACTCCAATTCTAAATGGTAATTCAGAAGATTGTTCTCATCCATGAAACACAGTCTGTTTTAACGCAAGAAGCATGCTCTTCTTTCCAGCATCTGCAATACAGCAAGAAACATGAGCATGCCCAGAAAAAAAGAACTGTGTGTCCTACTCATACGGACCATATCTAGTTTAACTCTGCTTATGAAACTGATACAATCCATATCATCTCTTACATAGATGCACTTTAGTTAATAGTGAAAAACGTGTTGGGTTTGTGAACTGTGGATATTCATTTGAGCCGAAAATTCACTGCGTTTACCAGAAATGAACTCTTACTTGTAGGAAGACACAGAGCATGGCGTTTAATTCCAATTGTAGAGGGAAATTCAGAAAAGTGTTCTCATCAATGTAACACAGTCTGTTTTAACGCAAAAAGCATGCTCTTCTTTACAGCGTCTGCAATACAGCAAGGAACATGAGCATGCCCAGAAAAAATAACTGTGTTTAGTACTCATACGGACAATATCTCGTTCAACTCTGCTTATGAGACTGATACAAACCACAGCATCTCTTACATAGATGCTCTTTAGTTAATAGAGATAAATGCGTTGGGTTTGTGAATTGTGTAAATTCATTTGAGCCGAAAATTCACTGCTTTTACCAAAAATGAACTCTTGTTGTAAGAAGACACAGAGCTTTTGGTTTAACTCCATTTCTGAAGGGAAATTCAGACCAGAGTTCTCATCCATGAAACACACTCAGTTTTAACACAAGAAGCATGCTCTTCTTTCCTGCGTCTGCAATACAGCAAGAAACATGAGCATGGCCAAAAAAAAAGAACTGTGTTTCCTACTCATAGGGACAATATCTAGTTCAACTCTGCTTATGAAACTGATACAAACCACAGCATCTCTTACACAGATGCTCTCTAGTTAATACTGAAAAACGTGTTGAGTTGGTGAACTGTGTAAATTCATTTGAGCCGAAATTTCACTGCCTTTACCCGAAAAGAACTCTTGCTTGTAGGAAGACACAGTGCTTTTGGTTTACTTCTGCTTCTGAAGGGAAATTCAGACCAGTGTTCTCATCCATGAAACACACTCTGTTTTAATGCAAGAAGTATGCTCTTCTTTCCTGCGTCTGCAATACAGCAAGAAACATGAGCATGGCCAGAAAAAAAGAACTGTGTTTCCTACTCATAGGGACCATATCTAGTTCAACTCTGCTTATGAAACTGATACAAACCACAGCATCTCTTACACAGATGCTCTCTAGTTAATAGTGAAAAACGTGTTGAGTTTGTGAACTGTGTAAATTCATTTGAGCCGAAATTTCACTGCCTTTACCCGAAATGAACTCTTGCTTGTAGCAAGACACAGTGCATTTGGTTTACTTCTGTTTCTGAAGGGAAATTCAGACCAGTGTTCTCATCCATGAAACACACTCTGTTTTAATGCAAGAAGTATGCTCTTCTTTCCAGCGTCTGCAATACAGCAAGGAACATGAGCATGCGCAAAAAAAAAAAAAAAAAGAACTGTGTTTCTTATTCATACGGACCATATCTAGTTCAACTCTGCTTATGAAACTGATACAAACCACATCAACTGTTTCTTAGATTCTCGTTAGTTAATAGTGAAAATCGTATTGGTTTCATGAACTGTGTAAATACATTTGAGCCGAAAAATAACTGGGTTTACCGGAAATGAACTCTTGCTTGTAGGAAGACAAAGAGCATGGCGTTTAATTCCGATTGTAAATGGAAATTCAGAAAAGTGTTCTCATCAATTTAACACAGTGTATTTTAACGCAAAAAGCACGCTCTTCTTTAAAGCGTCTGCAATACAGCAAGGAACATGAGCATGCCCAGAAAAAAATAACTGAGTTTACTACTCATACGGACCATATCTCATTCAACTCTGCTTATGAAACTGATACAAACCCCAGCAACTCTTACATGGATGCTCTTTAGTTAATAGTGAAAATCGTGTTGGTTGCGTGAACTGTGTAAATTCATTTGGGGCCGAAATTTCAATGCGTTTACCAGAAATGAACTCTTGCTGATAGGACGACACAGAGCAAGGAGTTTAACTCTGATTCAAAATGGAAATTCAGTAGAGTGTTCTCATCCATGAAACACATTCCGTTTTAACGCAAGAAGCATGCTCATCTTTCCTTGAACTGCGATACAGCAAGAAACATGAGCATGGCCAGACAAAAAGAACTGTGTTTCATACTCATACGGACCATATCTAGTTCAACTCTGCTTATGAAACTGATACAAACCACAGCATCTCTTACACAGATGCTCTCTAGTTAATAGTGAAAAACGTGTTGGGTTGGTGAACTGTGTAAATTCATTTGAGCCGAAATTTCACTGCCTTTACCAGAAATGAACTCTTGCTTGTAGGAAGACACAGTGCATTTGGTTTACTACTGTTTCTGAAGGGAAATTCAGACCCGTGTTCTCATCCATGAAACACACACTGTTTTAACACAAGAAGTATGCTCTTCTTTCCAGAATCTTCAAAACAGCAACGAACATGAGCATTTGCAAAAAAAAAGAACTGTGTTTCCTATTCATACGGACCATATCTAGTTCAACTCTGCTTATGAAACTGATACAAACCACAGCAACTCTTACATGGATGCTCTTTAGTTAATAGTGAAAATAGTGTTGGTTTTGTGAACTGTGTAAATTCATTTGGCGCCGAAAACTCAATGCGTTTACCAGAAATGAACTCTTGCTTATAGGCGACACAGAGCATGGAGTTTAACTCTGATTCTAAATGGAAATTCAGAATAGTGTTCTCATCCATTAAACACACTCTATTTTAATGCAAGAAGTATGCTCTTCTTTCCAGCGTCTGCAATACAGCAAGGAACATGAGCATGCGCACAAAAAAAAAGAACTGTGTTTCCTATTCTTACGGACAATATCTAGTTCAACTCTGCTTATAAAACTGATACAAACCACATCATCTGTTACATAGATTCTCGTTAGTTAATAGTGAAAATCGTATTGGTTTCGTGGACTGTGTAAATTCATTTAGGCCGAAAAATAACTGGGTTTACCGGAAACGAACTCTTGCTTTTAGGAAGACACAGAGCATTGCGTTTAATTCCGATTGTAAAGGGAAATTCAGAAATGTGTTCTCATCAATGTAACACAGTCTGTTTTAACGCAAAAAGCATGCTCTTCTTTCCAGCGTCTGCAATACAGCAAGGAACATGAGCATACCCAGAAAAAAATAACTGTGTTTACTACTCAAACGGACCATATCTCATTCACCTCTGCTTATGAGACTGATACAAATCACAGCATGTCTTACATAGATGCTCTTTATTTAATAGAGATAAACGCGTTGGGTTTGTGAATTGTGTAAATTCATTTGAGCCGAAAATTCACTGCTTTTACAAAAAAATGAACTCTTGTTGTAGGAAGACACAGAGCTTTTTGTTTAACTCCATTTCTCAAGGGAAATTCAGACCAGAGTTCTCATCCATGAAACACACTCTGTTTTAACGCAAGAAGCATGCTCTTCTTTCCAGCGTCTGCCATACAGCAAGGAACATGAGCATGCCCAGAAAAAAAGAACTGTGTTTACTACTCATACGGACCATAGCTCGTTCAACTCTGCTTATGAAACTGATACAAACCCCAGCAACTCTTACATGGATGCTCTTTAGTTAATAGTGAAAATCGTGTTGGTTTCGTGAACTGTGTAAATTCATTTGGGGCCGAAAATTCAATGCGTTTACCAGAAATGAACTCTTGCTTATAGGACGACACAGAGCATGGAGTTTAACTCTGATTCTAAATGGAAATTCAGAAGAGTGTTCTCATCCATGAAACACATTCCGTTTTAACGCAAGAAGCATGCTCTTCTTTCCTGCAACTGCGATACAGCAAGAAACATGAGCATGGCCAGAATAAAAGAACTGTGTTTCATACTATTATGGACCATATCTAGTTCAACTCTGCTTATGAAACTGACACAAACCACAGCAACTCTTACATGGATGCTCTTTAGTTAATAGTGAAAATCGTGTTGGTTTTGTGAACTGTGTAAATTCATTTGGCGCCGAAAACTCAATGCGTTTACCAGAAATGAACTCTTGCTTATAGGCGACACAGAGCATGGAGTTTAACTCTGATTCTAAATGGAAATTCAGAATAGTGTTCTCATCCATTAAACACACTCTATTTTAATGCAAGAAGTATGCTCTTCTTTCCAGCGTCTGCAATACAGCAAGGAACATGAGCATGCGCAAAAAAAAAAGAACTGTGTTTCCTATTCTTACGGACCAGATCTAGTTCAACTGTGCTTATAAAACTGATAAAAAACCACATCATCTGTTACATAGATTCTCGTTAGTTAATAGTGAAAATCGTATTGGTTTCATGGATTGTGTAAATTCATTTGAGCCGAAAAATAACTGGGTTTACCGGAAATGAACTCTTGCTTGTAGGAAGACACAGAGCATGGCGTTTAATTCCGATTGCAAAGGGAAATTCAGAAAAGTGTTCTAATCAATGTAACACAGTCTGTTTTAACGCAAAAAGCACGCTCTTCTTTAAAGCGTCTGCAATACAGCAAGGAACATGAGCATGCCCAGAAAAAAATAACTGTGTTTACTACTCATACGGACCATATCTCATTCAACTCTGCTTATGAGACTGATACAAATCACAGCATGTCTTACATAGATGCTCTTTATTTAATAGAGATAAACACGTTGGGTTTGTGAATTGTGTAAATTCATTTGAGCCAAAAATTCACTGCTTTTACAAAAATGAACTCCTGTTGTAGGAAGACACAGAGCTTTTGGTTTAACTCCATTTCTGAAGGGAAATTCAGACCAGAGTTCTCATCCATGAAACACACTGTGTTTTAAAGAAAGAAGCATGCTCTTCTTTCCAGCGTCTGCAATACAGCAAGGAACATGAGCATGTCCAGAAAAAAAGAACTGTGTTTACTACTCATACGGATCATATCTCGTTCAACTCTGCTTATGAAACTGATACAAACCACAGCAACTCTTACATGGATGCTCTTTAGTTAATAGTGAAAAACATGTTGGTTTCGTGAACTGTGTAAATTCATTTCCCGCCGAAAATTCAATGCGTTTACCAGAAATGCACTCTTGCTTATAGGCGACACAGAGCATGGAGTTTAACTCTGATTCTAAATGGAAATTCAGAAGAGTGTTCTCATCCATGAAACACATGCTGTTTTAACGCAAGAAGCATGCTCTTCTTTCCTGCATCTGCAATACAGCAATAAACATGAGCATGGCCAGAAAAAAAGAACTGTGTTTCCTACTCATACGGACCATATCTAGTTCAACACTGCTTATGAAACTGATACAAACCACAGCATCTCTTACATAGATGCTCTCTAGTTAATAGTGAAAAACGTGTTGTGCTTGTGAACTCTGTAAATTCAATTGAGCCAAAATTTCACTGCCATTACTAGAAATGAACTCTTGCTTGTAGGAAGACACAGAGCCTTTGGTTTACTTCTGTTTCTGAATGGAAATTCAAACCAGTGTTCTCATCCATGAAACACACTCTGTTTTTATCGCATGAGCATGGTCTTCTTTCCAGCGTCTGCAATAGAGCAAGGAACATGAGCATGTCCAGAAAAAAAGAACTGTGTTTCCTACTCATACAGACCATATTTGTTTCAACTGTGCTTATGCAAGTGATACAACCCATATCATCTTTTACATAGAAGCTCTTTAGTTAATAGTGAAAAACATGTTGGGTTCGTGACCTGTGTAAATTCTTTTGAGCAGAAATATAACTGGGTTTACCGGAAATGAACTCTTGCTTGTAGGAAGACACAGAGCATGGAGTTTAACTCATTTCTAAAGGAAAATTCAGAAAAAGTGTTTTCATCAATGAAACACAGTCTGTTTTAACACAAAAAGCATGCTCTTCTTTACAGCGTCTGCAATACAGCAAGGAACATGAGCATGCCCAGAAAAAAATAACTGTGTACTACTCATACGGACCATATCTCGTTCAACTCTGCTTATGAGACTGATACAAACCACAGCAACTCTTACATAGATGCGCTTTAGTTAATAGTGAAAATCGTGTTGGTTTCGTGAACTGTGTAAATTCATTTGGGGCCGAAAATTCAATGCGTTTACCAGAAATGAACTCTTGCTTATAGGACGACACAGAGCATGGAGTTTAACTCTGATTCTAAATGGAAATTCAGAAGAGTGTTCTCATCCATGAAACACATTCCGTTTTAACGCAAGAAGCATGCTCTTCTTTCCTGCAACTGCGATACAGCAAGAAACATGAGCATGGCCAGAATAAAAGAACTGTGTTTCATACTATTATGGACCATATCTAGTTCAACTCTGCTTATGAAACTGATACAAACCACAGCAACTCTTACATGGATGCTCTTTAGTTAATAGTGAAAATCTTGTTGGTTTTGTGAAATGTGTAAATTCATTTGGTGCCGAAAACTCAATGCGTTTACCAGAAATGAACTCTTGCTTATAGGCGACACAGAGCATGGAGTTTAACTCTGATTCTAAATGGAAATTCAGAATAGTGTTCTCATCCATTAAACACACTCTATTTTAATGCAAGAAGTATGCTCTTCTTTCCAGCGTCTGCAATACAGCAAGGAACATGAGCATGCGCAAAAAAAAAAAAAAAAGAACTGTGTTTCCTATTCTTACGGACAATATCTAGTTCAACTCTGCTTATAAAACTGATACAAACCACATCATCTGTTACATAGATTCTCGTTAGTTAATAGTGAAAATCGTATTGGTTTCGTGGACTGTGTAAATTCATTTGAGCCGAAAAATAACTGGGTTTACCGGAAACGAACTCTTGCTTCTAGGAAGACACAGAGCATTGCGTTTAATTCCGATTGTAAAGGGAAATTCAGAAAAGTGTTCTCATCAATGTAACACAGTCTGTTTTAATGCAAAAAGCATGCTCTTCTTTCCAGCGTCTGCAATACAGCAAGGAACATGAGCAAACCCAGAAAAAAATAACTGTGTTTACTACTCAAACGGACCATATCTCATTCAACTCTGCTTATGAGACTGATACAAATCACAGCATGTCTTACATAGATGCTCTTTATTTAATAGAGATGAACGTGTTGGGTTTGTGAATTGTGTAAATTCATTTGAGCCGAAAATTCACTGCTTTTACCAAAAATGAACTCTTGTTGTAGGAAGACACAGAGCTTTTGGTTTAACTCCATTTCTGAAGGGAAATTCAGACCAGAGTTCTCATCCATGAAACACACTCTGTTTTAACGCACGAAGCATGCTCTTCTTTCCAGCATCTGCAATACAGCAAGGAACATGAGCATGCCCAGAAAAAATGAACTGTGTTTACTACTCATACGGACCATATCTCGTTCAACTCTGCTTATGAAACTGATACAAACCCCCGCAACTCTTACATGGATGCTCTTTAGTTAATAGTGAAAATCGTGTTGGTTTCGTGAACTGTGTAAATTCATTTGGGGCTGAAAATTCAATGCGTTTACCAGAAATGAACTCTTGCTCATAGGACGACACAGAGCAAGGAGTTTAACTCTGATTCAAAATGGAAATTCAGAAGAGTGTTCTCATCCATGAAACACATTCCGTTTTAACGCAAGAAGCATGCTCTTCTTTCCTGCAACTGCGATACAGCAAGAAACATGAGCATGGCCAGAATAAAAGAACTGTGTTTCATACTATTATGGACCATATCTAGTTCAACTCTGCTTATGAAACTGATACAAACCACAGCAACTCTTACATGGATGCTCTTTAGTTAATAGTGAAAATCTTGTTGGTTTTGTGAAATGTGTAAATTCATTTGGTGCCGAAAACTCAATGCGTTTACCAGAAATGAACTCTTGCTTATAGGCGACACAGAGCATGGAGTTTAACTCTGATTCTAAATGGAAATTCAGAATAGTGTTCTCATCCATTAAACACACTCTATTTTAATGCAAGAAGTATGCTCTTCTTTCCAGCGTCTGCAATACAGCAAGGAACATGAGCATGCGCAAAAAAAAAAAAAAAAAGAACTGTGTTTCCTATTCTTACGGACAATATCTAGTTCAACTCTGCTTATAAAACTGATACAAACCACATCATCTGTTACATAGATTCTCGTTAGTTAATAGTGAAAATCGTATTGGTTTCGTGGACTGTGTAAATTCATTTGAGCCGAAAAATAACTGGGTTTACCGGAAACGAACTCTTGCTTCTAGGAAGACACAGAGCATTGCGTTTAATTCCGATTGTAAAGGGAAATTCAGAAAAGTGTTCTCATCAATGTAACACAGTCTGTTTTAATGCAAAAAGCATGCTCTTCTTTCCAGCGTCTGCAATACAGCAAGGAACATGAGCAAACCCAGAAAAAAATAACTGTGTTTACTACTCAAACGGACCATATCTCATTCAACTCTGCTTATGAGACTGATACAAATCACAGCATGTCTTACATAGATGCTCTTTATTTAATAGAGATGAACGTGTTGGGTTTGTGAATTGTGTAAATTCATTTGAGCCGAAAATTCACTGCTTTTACCAAAAATGAACTCTTGTTGTAGGAAGACACAGAGCTTTTGGTTTAACTCCATTTCTGAAGGGAAATTCAGACCAGAGTTCTCATCCATGAAACACACTCTGTTTTAACGCACGAAGCATGCTCTTCTTTCCAGCATCTGCAATACAGCAAGGAACATGAGCATGCCCAGAAAAAATGAACTGTGTTTACTACTCATACGGACCATATCTCGTTCAACTCTGCTTATGAAACTGATACAAACCCCCGCAACTCTTACATGGATGCTCTTTAGTTAATAGTGAAAATCGTGTTGGTTTCGTGAACTGTGTAAATTCATTTGGGGCTGAAAATTCAATGCGTTTACCAGAAATGAACTCTTGCTCATAGGACGACACAGAGCAAGGAGTTTAACTCTGATTCAAAATGGAAATTCAGAAGAGTGTTCTCATCCATGAAACACATTCCGTTTTAACGCAAGAAGCATGCTCTTCTTTCCTGCAACTGCGATACAGCAAGAAACATGAGCATGGCCAGAAAAAAAGAACTGTGTTTCCTATTCATACGGTCCATATCTAGTTCAACTCTGCTTATGAAACTGATACAAACCACAGCAACTCTTACATGGATGCTCTTTAGTTAATAGTGAAAATCGTGTTGGTTTTGTGAACTGTGTAAATTCATTTGGCGCCGAAAACTCAATGCGTTTACCAGAAATGAACTCTTGCTTATAGGCGACAGAGAGCATGGAGTTTAACTCTGATTCTAAATGGAAATTCAGAATAGTGTTCTCATCCATTAAACACACTCTATTTTAATGCAAGAAGTATGCTCTTCTTTCCAGCGTCTGCAATACAGCAAGGAACATGAGCATGCGCAAAAAAAAAAAGAACTGTGTTTCCTATTCTTACGGACCAGATCTAGTTCAACTCTGCTTATAAAACTGATAAAAAACCACATCATCTGTTACATAGATTCTCGTTAGTTAATAGTGAAAATCGTATTGGTTTCGTGGATTGTGTAAATTCATTTGAGCAGAAAAATAACTGGGTTTACCGGAAATGAACTCTTGCTTGTAGGAAGACACAGAGCATGGCGTTTAATTCCGATTGTAAAGGGAAATTCAGAAAAGTGTTCTAATCAATGTAACACAGTCTGTTTTAACGCAAAAAGCATGCTCTTCTTTCCAGCGTCTGCAATACAGCAAGGAACATGAGCATACCCAGAAAAAAATAACTGTGTTTACTACCTAAACGGACCATATCTTATTCAACTCTGCTTATGAGACTGATACAAATCACAGCATGTATTACATATTTGCTCTTTATTTAATAGAGATAAACGCGTTGGGTTTGTGAATTGTGTAAATTCATTTGTGCCGAAAATTCACTGCTTTTACCAAAAATGAAATCTTGTTGTAGGAAGACACAGAGCTTTTGGTTTAACTCCATTTCTGAAGGGAAATTCAGACCAGAGTTCTCATCCATGAAACACACTCTGTTTTAACGCACGAAGCATGCTCTTCTTTCCTGCAACTGCAATACAGCAAGAAACATGAGCATGGCCAGAAAAAAAGAACTGTGTTTCCTACTCATACGGACCATATCTAGTTCAACTCTGCTTATGAAACTGATACAAACCACAGCATCTCTTACAAAGATGCTCTCCAGTTAATAGTGAAAAACGTTTTGGGTTTGTGAACTGTGTAAATTCATTTGAGCCGAAATTTCACTGCCTTTACCCGAAATGAACTCTTGCTTGTAAGAAGACACAGTGCGTTTGGTTTACTTCTGTTTCTGAAGGCAAATTCAGACCAGTGTTTTCATCCATGAAAAACACTCTGTTTTAATGCAAGAAGTATGCTCTTCTTTCCAGCGTCTGCAATACAGCAAGGAAAATGAGCATGCGCCAAAAAAAAAAAAAATAAATAAAAATAAAATAAAAAACAACAACAACAAAAAAAACTGTGTTTCCTATTCATACGGACCATATCTAGTTAAACTCTGCTTATGAAACTGATACAAACCACATCTACTGTTACATAGATTCTCTTTAGTTAATAGTGAAAATCGTATTGGTTTCGTGAACTGTGTAAATTCATTTGAGCCGAAAATTAACTGGGTTTACCGGAAATGAACTCTTGCTTGTAGGAAGACACAAAACATGGCGTTTAATTCCGATTGTAAAGGGAAATTCAGACAAGTGTTCTCATCAATGTAACACAGTCTATTTAAACGCAAAAAGCATGCTCTTCTTACAGCATCTGCAATACAGCAAGGAACATGAGCATGCCCAGAAAAAAATAACTGTGTTTACTACTCATACGGACCATATCTCATTCAACTCTGCTTATGAAACTGATACAAACCACAGCAACTCTTACATGGATGCTCTTTAGTTAATAGTGAAAATCGTGTTGGTTTCGTGAACTGTGTAAATTCATTTGGGGCCGAAAATTCAATGCGTTTACCAGAATTGAACTCTTGCTTATAGGACGACACAGAGCATGGAGTTTAACTCTGATTCTAAATGGAAATTCAGAAGAGTGTTCTCATCCATGAAACACAATCCGTTTTAACGCAAGAAGCATGCTCTTCTTTCCTGCAACTGCGATACAGCAAGAAACATGAGCATGGCCAGAAAAAAAGAACTGTGTTTCCTACTCATACGGACCATATCTAGTTCAACTCTGCTTATGAAAGTGATACAAACCACATCATCTCTTACACAGATGCTCTCTAGTTAATAGTGAAAAGCGTGTTGGGTTTGTGAACTGTGTAAATTCATTTGAGCCGAAATTTCACTGCCTTTACCAGAAATGAACTCTTGCTTGTAGGAAGACACAGTGCATTTGGTTTACTTCTGTTTCTGAAGGGAAATTCAGACCCGTGTTCTCATCCATGATACACACTCTGTTAAACAGAAGAAGTATGCTCTTCTTTCCAGCATCTTCAAAACAGCAACGAACATGAGCATTTCCAAAAAAAAGAACTGTGTTTCCTATTTATACGGACCATATCTAATTCAACTCTGCTTATTTAACTCATACAAACCACAGCAACTCTTACATGGATGCTCTTTAGTTAATAGTGAAAATCGTGTTGGTTTTGAGAATTGTGTAAATTCATTTGGCGCCGAAAACTCAATGCGTTTACCAGAAATGGACTCTTGCTTATAGGACGACACAGAGCATGGAGTTTAACTCTGATTCTAAATGGAAATTCAGAAGAGTGTTCTCATCCATGAAACACATTCCGTTTTAACGCAAGAAGCTTGCTCTTCTTTCCTGCAACTGCGATACAGCAAGAAACATGAGCATGGCCAGAAAAAAAGAATTGTGTTTCCTATTCATACGGTCCATATCTAGTTCAACTCTGCTTATGAAACTGATACAAACCACAGCAACTCTTATATGGATGCTCTTTAATTAATAGTGAAAATCGTGTTGGTTTTGTGAACTGTGTAAATTCATTTGAGCTAAGAAATAACTGGGTTTACCGGAAATGAACTGTTGCATGTAGGAAGACACGGAGCATGGAGTTTAACTCCGATTTTAAAGGGAAATTCAGAAAAGTGTTCTCATCCATGAAACACATTCCGTTTTAACGCAAGAACCATGCTCTTCTTTCCTGCATCTGCAATACAGCAAGAAACGTGAGCCTGGCCAGAAAAAAAGAACTGTGTTTCCTACTCATACGGACCATATCTAGTTCAACTCTGCTTATGAAACTGATACAAACCACAGCATCTGTTACACAGATGCTCTCTAGTTAATAGTGAAAAACGTTTTGGGTTTGTGAACTGTGTAAATTCATTTGAGCCGAAATTTCACTGCCTTTACCCGAAATGAACTCTTGCTTGTAGGAAGACACAGTGCGTTTGGTTTACTTCTGTTTCTGAAGGGTAATTCAGACCAGTGTTCTCATCCATGAAAAACACTCTGTTTTAACGCAAAAAGCATGCTCTTCTTTCCAGCTTCTGCAATACAGCAAGGAACATGAGCATGCCCAGAAAAAAATAACTATGTTTACTACTCAAACGGACCATATCTCATTCAACTCTGCTTATGAGACTGATACAAACCACATCATCTGTTACATAGATTCTCGTTAATTAATAGTGAAAATCGTATTGGTTTCGTGAACTGTGTAAATTCATTTGAGCCGAAATTTCACTGCCTTTAACTGGAATGAACTCTTGCTTGTACGAAGACACAGTGCGTTTGGTTTACTTCTGTTTCTGAAGGGAAATTCAGACCAGTGTTCTCATCCATGAAACACAGTCTGTTTTCACGCAAGAAGCATGCTCTTTTTCCAGCTTCTGCAATACAGCAAGAAACATGAGCATGGCTAGAAAAAAAGAACTGTGTTTCTCACTCAATCAGAACATACCTAGTTTAACTCTGCTAATGAAACTGATACAAACCACAGCATCTCTTACATAGCCGCTCTTTAGTTAATAGTGATAAACGCGTTGGTTTTGTGAACTGTTTAAATTCATTTTACACCGAAAATTCAATGCCTTCACGAGAAATGAACTCTTGCTTGTAGGAAGACACAGAGCATTTGGTTTAACTAAATTACTGAAGGGAAATTCAGAAGAGTGTTCTCATTCATGAAACACAGTTTGTTTTAACGCAAGAAGCATGCTCTTTTTTAAGCATCGGCAATACAGCAAGAAACATGAGCATGGCCAGAAAAAAAGAACTGTGTTTCTGACTCAAACGGACCATACCTAGTTCAGCTCTGCTTATGAAACTGATTCAAACCACAGCATCTCTTACATAGATGCTCTTTAGTTAATAGAGATAAACGCGTTGGATTTGTGAATTGTGTAAATGCATTTGAGCCGAAAATTCACTGCTTTTACCAAAAATGAACTCTTGCTTGTAGGAAGACACAGAGCATTTGGTTTAACTCCATTTATGAATGGAAATTCAGACCAGGGTTCTCATCCATGAAACACACTCTGTTTTAATTACAAATAGCATGCTCTTCTTTCCAGCGTCTGCAATACAGCAAGGAACATGAGCATGTCCAGAAAAAAAGTACTGTGTTTCCTACTCATACGGACCATATCTGTTCAACTCTGCTTATGAAACTGATACAAACCACAGCATCTCTTACATAGATGCTCTCTAGTTAATAGTGAAAAACGTGTTGGTTTTGTGAACTGTGTAAATTCATTTGAGCCGAAATTTCACTGCCTTTACCAGAAATCAACTCTTGATTGTAGGAAGGCACAGAGCCTTTTGATTACTTCTGTTTCTGAAGGGAAATTCACACCAGTGTTCTCATCCATGAAACACACTCTGTTTTAAGGCTAATAGCATGCTCTTCTTTCCAGCGTCTGGAATACAGCAAGGAACGTGAGCATGCCCAGAAAAAAAGAACTGTGTTTCCTACTCATACAGACCATATTTAGTTGAACTCTGCTTATGAAGCTGACACAACCCGTATCATCTTTTACATAGATGCTCTTTAGTTAATAGTGAAAAACGTTTTGGATTCGTGACCTATGTAAATTCATTTGAGCCGAAAAATAACTGGGTTTACCGGAAATGAACTGTTGCTTGTAGGAAGACACAGAGCATGGAGTTTAACTCATTTCTAAAGAGAAATTCAAAAAAGTGTTCTCATCAATGTAACACAGTCTGTTTTAACGCAAAAAGCATACTCTTCTTTCCAGCGTCTGCAATACAGCAAGGAACGTGAGCATGCCCAGAAAAAAAGAACTGTGTTTACTACTCATACGTACCATATCTCGTTCAACTCTGCTTATGAAACTGATACAAAACACAGCATCAATTATGTAGAAGCTCTTTAGTTAATAGTGAAAAACGTGTTGTGTTCGTGACCTGTGTAAATTAATTTGAGCCGAAATATAACTGGGTTTACTGGAAATGAACTCTTGCATGTAGGAAGACACAGAGCATGGAGTTTAACTCATTTCTAAAGGGAAATTCAGAAACGTGTTCTTATCAATGAAACGCAGTATGTTTTAACGCAAAAACCATGCTCTTCTTTCCAGCGTATGCAATACAGCAAGGAACATGAGCATGTCCAGAAAAAAATTAACTGGGTTTCCTACTCATACGGACCATATCTAGTTCAACTGTGCTTATGAAACTGATACAAACCACAGCAACTCTTACATAGATGCTCTTTAGTTAATAGTGAAAATCGTGTTGGTTTCGTGAACTGTGTAAATTCATTTGGAGCCAAAAATTCAATGCATTTATCAGAAAAGAACTCTTGCTTATAGTACGACACAGAGCATGGAGTTTAACTCTGATTCTAAATGGAAATTCAGAAGAGTGTTCGCATCCATGAAACACAGTCTGTTTTAACGCAAGAAGCATGCTCTTCATTCCAGCATCTGCAATACAGCAAGAAACATGAGCATGGCCAGAAAAAAAGACCTGTGTTTCCTATTCATACGGACCATATCTAGTTCTACTCTGCTTATGAAACTGATACAAACCACATCATCTCTTACATAGATGCTCTTTAGTTAATAGTGAAAATCGTATTTGATTCATGAACTGTGTCAATTCATTTGAGCCGAAAATTTACTGCGTTTACCAGAAATGAACTCTTGCTTGAAGGAAGACACAGAGCCTTTGGTTTAACTAGGTTTCTGAATGGAAATTCAGACCAGTGTTCTCATCCAGGAAACACACTCTGTTTTAAGTCTAATAGCATGCTCTTCTTTCCAGCGTCTGCAATACAGCAAGGAACATGAGCATGTCCAGAAAAAAAAGAACTTTCTTTCCTACTATACGGACCATAACTAGTTCAACTCTGCTTATGAAACTGATACGAACCACATCATCTCTTACATAGATGCACTTTAGTTAATAGTGAAAATCGTATTGGTTTCGTGAACTGTGTAAATTCATTTGAGCCGAAAAACAACTGGGTTTACCAGAAATGAACTCTTGCTTGTAGGACGACATGGAGCATGGAGTTTAACTCCGATTCTAAATGGAAATTCAGAAGAGTGATCTCATCCTTGAAACACAGTCTGTTTTAACGCAAGAAGCATGCTCTTCTTTCATCATCTGCAATACAGCAAGAAACATGAGCATGGCCAGAAAAAAAGAACTGTGTTTCCGACTCATTCGGACCATATCTAGTTCAACTCTGCTTATGAAAGTGATACAAACTACATCATTTCTTACATAGATGCTCTTTAGTTAATAGTGAAAAAGGAGTTGGTTTTGTGAACTGTGTAAATTCATTTGGCACCGAAAATTCACTGCCTTTACCAGAAATGAACTCTTGATTGTAGGAAAACACAGAGCATTTGGTTTAACTCCATTTGTGAAGGGAAATTCAGACGAGTGTTCTCATTCATGAAACACACTCTGTTTTATCGCAAATAGTATGCTCTTCTTTCCAGCGACATGAGCATGTCCAGAAAAAAATTAACTGGGTTTCCTACTCATACGGACCATATCTATTTCAACTGTGCTTATGAAACTGATACAAACCACAGCATCTGTTACATAGATGCTCTTTAGTTAATAGTGAAAATCGTATTGGTTTTGTGAATTGTGTAAATTCGTTTGAGCAGAAAAATAACTGGGTTTACGGGAAATGAACTCTTGCTTGTAGGAAGACACAGAGCATGGAGTTTAACTCTGATTCTATATGGAAATTCAGAAGAGTGTTCTCATCCATGAAACACAGTCTGTTTTCACGCAAGAAGCATGCTCTTTTTCCAGCTTCTGCAATACAGCAAGAAACATGAGCATGGCTAGAAAAAAGAACTGTGTTTCTCATTCAATCGGAACATACCTAGTTTAACTCTGCTAATGAAACTGATACAAACCACAGCATCTCTTACATAGCCGCTCTTTAGTTAATAGTGATAAACGCGTTGGTTTTGTGAACTGTTTAAATTCATTTTGCACCGAAAATTCAATGCCTTCACGAGAAATGAACTCTTGCTTGTAGGAAGCTACAGAGCATTTGGTTTAACTTAATTACTGAAGGGAAATTCAGAAGAGTGTTCTCATTCATGAAACACAGTTTGTTTTAACGCAAGAAGCATGCTCTTTTTTCAAGCATCTGCAATACAGCAAGAAACATGAGCATGGCCAGAAAAAAAGAACTGTGTTTCTGACTCAAACGGACCATACCTAGTTCAGCTCTGCTTATGAAAATGATTCAAACCACAGCATCTCTTACATAGATGCTCTTTAGTTAATAGTGAAAATCGTGTTGGTTTCATGAACTGTGTAATTTCATTTGGGGCCGAAAATTCAATGCGTTTACCAGAAATGAACTCTTGCTTATAGGACGTCACAGAGCATGGAGTTTAACTCTGATTCTAAATGGAAATTAAGAAGAGTGTTCTCATCCATGAAACACAATGCGTTTTAACGCAAGAAGCATGCTCTTCTTTCCTGCAACTGCGATACAGCAAGAAACATGAGCATGGCCAGAAAAAAAGAACTGTGTTTCCTACTCATACGGACCATATCTAGTTCAACTCTGCTTATGAAAGTGATACAAACCACATCATCTCTTACACAGATGCTCTCTAGTTAATAGTGAAAAAAGTGTTGGGTTTGTGAACTGTGTGAATTCATTTGTGCCGAAATTTCACTGCCTTTACCAGAAATGAACTCTTGCTTGTAGGAAGACACAGTGCATTTGGTTTACTTCTGTTTCTGAAGGGAAATTGAGACCCGTGTTCTCATCCATGAAACACACTCTGTTTTAACACAAGAAGTATGCTCTTCTTTCCAGCATCTTCAAAACAGCAACGAACATGAGCATTTGCAAAAAAAAAGAACTGTGTTTCCTATTTATACGGACCATATCTAATTCAACTCTGCTTATGAAACTCATACAAACCACAGCAACTCTTACATGGATGCTCTTTAGTTAATAGTGAAAATCGTGTTGGTTTTGAGAACTGTGTAAATTCATTTGGCGCTGAAAACTCAATGCGTTTACCAGAAATGAACTCTTGCTTATAGGACGACACAGAGCATGGAGTTTAACTCTGATTCTAAATGGAAATTCAGAAGAGTGTTCTCATCCATGAAACACATTCCGTTTTAACGCAAGAAGCATGCACTTCTTTCCTGCAACTGCGATACAGCAAGAAACATGAGCATGGCCAGAAAAAAAGAACTGTGTTTCCTATTCATACGGTCCATATCTAGTTCAACTCTGCTTATGAAACTGATACAAACCACAGCAACTCTTACATGGATGCTCTTTAGTTAATAGTGAAAATCGTGTTGGTTTTGTGAACTGTGTAAATTCATTTGGCGCCAAAAACTCAATGCGTTTACCAGAAATGAACTCTTGCTTATAGGCGACACAGAGCATGGAGTTTAACTCTGATTCTAAATGGAAATTCAGACCAGTGTTCTCATCCATGAAAAACACTCTGTTTTAACGCAAAAAGCATCCTCTTCTTTCCAGCGTCTGCAATACAGCAAGGAATATGAGCATGCCCAGAAAAAAATAACTGTGTTTACTACTCAAACGGACCATATCTCATTCAACTCTGCTTATGAGACTGATACAAATCACAGCATGTCTTACATAGATGCTCTTTATTTAACAGAGATAAAAGCGTTGGGTTTGTGAACTGTGTAAATTCATTTGGCGCCAAAAATTCAATGCATTTATCAGAAAAGAATTCTTGGTTATAGTACGACACAGAGCATGGAGTTTAACTCTGATTCTAAATGGAAATTCAGAAGAGTGTTCGCATCCATGAAACACAGTCTGTTTTAAAGCAAGAAGCATGCTCTTCATTCCAGCATCTGCAATACAGCAAGAAACATGAGCATGGCCAGAAAAAAAGACCTGTGTTTCCTATTCATACGGACCATATCTAGTTCAACTCTGCTTATGAAACTGATACAAACCACATCATCTCTTACATAGATGCTCTTTAGTTAATAGTGAAAATCGTATTTGATTCATGAACTGTGTCAATTCATTTGAGCCGAAAATTTACTGCGTTTACCAGAAATGAACTCTTGCTTGAAGGAAGACACAGAGCCTTTGGTTTAACTAGGTTTCTGAATGGAAATTCAGACCAGTGTTCTCATCCAGGAAACACACTCTGTTTTAAGTCTAATAGCATGCTCTTCTTTCCAGCGTCTGCAATACAGCAAGGAACATGAGCATGTCCAGAAAAAAAAGAACTTTCTTTCCTACTATACGGACCATAACTAGTTCAACTCTGCTTATGAAACTGATACGAACCACATCATCTCTTACATAGATGCACTTTAGTTAATAGTGAAAATCGTATTGGTTTCGTGAACTGTGTAAATTCATTTGAGCCGAAAAACAACTGGGTTTACCAGAAATGAACTCTTGCTTGTAGGACGACATAGAGCATGGAGTTTAACTCCGATTCTAAATGGAAATTCAGAAGAGTGATCTCATCCTTGAAACACAGTCTGTTTTAACGCAAGAAGCATGCTCTTCTTTCATCATCTGCAATACAGCAAGAAACATGAGCATGGCCAGAAAAAAAGAATTGTGTTTCCTAGTCATTCGGACCATATCCAGTTCAACTCTGCTTATGAAAGTGATACAAACCACATCATTTCTTACATAGATGCTCTTTAGTTAATAGTGAAAAAGGAGTTGGTTTTGTGAACTGTGTAAATTCATTTGGCACCGAAAATTCACTGCCTTTAAGAAATTAACTCTTGATTGTAGGAAAACACAGAGCATTTGGTATAACTCCATTTGTGAAGGGAAATTCAGACCAGTGTTCTCATTCATGAAACACACTCTGTTTTATCGCAAATAGTATGCTCTTCTTTGCAGCGTCTGCAATACAGCAAGGAACATGAGCATGTCCAGAAAAAAATTAACTGGGTTTCCTACTCATACGGACCATATCTATTTCAACTGTGCTTATGAAACTGATACAAACCACAGCATCTGTTACATAGATGCTCTTTAGTTAATAGTGAAAATCGTATTGGTTTTGTGAATTGTGTAAATTCGTTTGAGCAGAAAAATAACTGGGTTTACGGAAATGAACTCTTACTTGTAGGAAGACACAGAGTATGGAGTTTAACTCTGATTCTATATGGAAATTCAGTAAAGTGTTCTCATCCATGAAACACAGTCTGTTTTCACGCAAGAAGCATGCTCTTTTTCCAGCTTCTGCAATACAGCAAGAAACATGAGCATGGCTAGAAAAAAAGAACTGTGTTTCTCACTCAATCAGAACATACCTAGTTTAACTCTGCTAATGAAACTGATACAAACCACAGCATCTCTTACATAGCCGCTCTTTAGTTAACAGTGATAAACGCGTTGGTTTTGTGAACTGTTTAAATTCATTTTGCACCGAAAATTCAATGCCTTCACGAGAAATGAACTCTTGCTTGTAGGAAGACACAGAGCATTTGGTTTAACTAAATTACTGAAGGGAAATTCAGAAGAGTGTTCTCATTCATGAAACACAGTTTGTTTTAACGCAAGAAGCATGCTCTTTTTTCAAGCATCTGCAATACAGCAAGAAACATGAGCATGGCCAGAAAAAAAGAACTGTGTTTCTGACTCAAACGGACCATACCTAGTTCAGCTCTGCTTATGAAACTGATTCAAACCACAGCATCTCTTACATAGATGCTCTTTAGTTAATAGAGATAAACGCGTTGGATTTGTGAATTGTGTAAATGCATTTGAGCCAAAAATTCACTGCTTTTACCAAAAATGAACTCTTGCTTGTAGGAAGACACAGAGCATTTGCTTTAACTCCATTTATGAATGGAAATTCAGACCAGAGTTCTCATCCATGAAACACACTCTGTTTTAATTACAAATAGCATGCTCTTCTTTCCAGCGTCTGCAATACAGCAAGGAACATGAGCATGTCCAGAAAAAAAGTACTGTTTCCTACTCATACGGACCATATCTGTTCAACTCTGCTTATGAAACTGATACAAACCACATCATCACTTCCATAGATGCTCTTTAGTTAATAGTGATAATCGTATTGGTTTCGTGAACTGTGTAAATTCATTTGAGCCGAAAAACAACTGCGTTTACCAGAAATGAACTCTTGCTTGCAGGACGACATATAGCATGGAGTTTAACTCCGATTCTAAATGGAAATTCAGAAGAGTGATCTCATCCTTGACACACAGTCTGTTTTAACGCAAGAAGCAGGCTCTTCTTTCAAGCATGTGCAATACAGCAAGAAACATGAGCATGGCCAGAAAAAAAGAACTGTTTCCTACTCATACGGACCATATCTAGTTTAATTCTGCTTATGAAACTGATACAAACCACAGCATGAATTACATAGATGCTCTTTAGTTAATAGTGAAAAACGTGTTGGGTTTGTATAGAGTGTAAAATCATATGAGCCGAAAATTCACTGCCTTTACCAGAAATGAACTCTTGGTTGTAGGAAGACACAGAGCATTTGGTTTAACTCCATTTCTGAAGGGAAATTCAGAAGAGTGTTCTCATCCATGAAACACAGTTTTTTTAACGCAAGAAGGATGCTCTTTTTACCATCATCTGCAATCAGCAAGAAAAATGAGCATTGCCAGAAAAAAAGAACTGTGTGTCTGACTCAAACAGTCCATACCTAGTTCAACTCTTCTTATGAAACTGATACAATCCACAACATCTCTTACACAGACGCTCTTTAGTTAATAGTGATAAACGCGTAGGGTTTGTGAACTGTGTAATTCATTTGAGCCGAAAATTCACTGCTTTTACCAAAAATGAACTCTTGCTTGCAGGAAGACACAGAGCATTTGGTTTAACTCCATTTCTGATGGGAAATGCAGACCAGTGTTCTCATCCACAAAACACACTCTGTTTTAACGCAAATAGTATGCTCTTCTTTCCAGCGTCTGCAATACAGCAAGGAACATGTGCATGTCCAGAAAAAATTAACTGTGTTTCCTACTCATACGGACCATATCTACTTCAACTGTGCTTATGAAACTGATACAAACCACAGCATCTGTTACATAGATGCTCTTTAGTTAATAGTGAAAATCATATTGGTTTCGTGAATTGTGTAAATTCGTTTGAGCAGAAAAATAACTGGGTTTACCAGAAATGAACTCTTGCTTATAGGAGGACATAGAGCATGGAGTTTAACTCCGATTCTAAATGGAAATTCAGAAGAGTGATCTCATCCATGAAGCACAGTCTGTTTTAACGCAAGAAGCATGCTCTTCTTTCCAACATCTGCAATACAGCAAGAAACATGAGCATGTCCAGAAAAAAATTAACTGTGTTTCCTACTCATACGGACCATATCTACTTCAACTGTGCTTATGAAACTGATACAAACCACATCATTTCTTACATAGATGCTCTTTAGTTAATAGTGAAAAACGAGTTGGTTTGGTGAACTGTGTAAATTCATTTGGCACCGAAAATTCAATGCCTTTACCAGAAATGAACTCTTGCTTGTAGGAAGACACAGATCATTTGGATTAACTAAATTTCTGAAGGGAAATTCAGAAGAGTGTTCTCATCCATGATACACAGTTTGTTTTAAAGCAAGAAGCATGCTCGTTTTTCCAGCATCTGCAATACAGCAAGAAACATGAGCATGGCCAGAAAAATTGAACTGTGTTTCTGACTCAAACGGACCATATCTAGTTCAACTCTGCTTATGAAACTGATACAAACCACATCATCTCTTACATAGATGCTCTTTAGTTAATAGTGAAAATCGTATTGGATTCGTGAATTGTGTAAATTCGTTTGAGTAGAAAAATAACTGGGTTTACGGGAAATGAACTCTTGCTTCTAGGAAGACACAGAGCATAGAGTTTAACTCCGATTCTATAGGGAAATTCAGAAAAGTGTTCTCATCCATGAAACACAGTCTGATTTATCTCAAGAAGCATGCTCCTTTTCCAGCTTCTCCAATACCCCAAGAATAATGAGCATGGTGAGAAAAAATGAACTGTGTTTCTGACTCAATCGGACCATACCTAGTTTAACTCTGCTTATGAAACTGATACAAACCACAGCATCTCTTACATAGACGCTCTTTAGTTAATAGTGAAATACGTGTAGGGTTTGGGAACTGTGTAAATTCATATGAGCCGAAAATTCCATGCCTTTACCAGAAATGAACTCTTGCTTGAAGGAAGACACAGAGCATTTGCTTTAACTCCATATCTGAAGGGAAATTCAGACCAGTGTTCTCATCCATGAAACACACTCTGTTTTAACGCAAATAGCATGCTCTTCTTTCCAGCGTCTGCAATACAGCAAGGAACAAGAGCATGTCCAGAAAATATTAACTGTGTTTCCTACTCGTATGGACCATATCTAGTTCAACTCTGCTTTTGAAACTGATACGAACCACATCATCTCTTACATAGATGCACTTTAGTTAATAGTAAAAATCGTATTGGTTTCGTGAACTGTGTAAATTCATTTGAGCCGAAAAACAACTGGGTTTACCAGAAATGAACTCTTGCTTGTAGGACGACATAGAGCATGGAGTTTAACTCCGATTCTAAATGGAAATTCAGAAGAGTGATCTCTTCCTTGAAACACAGTCTGTTTTAACGCAAGAAGCATGCTCTTCTTTCATCATCTGCAATACAGCAAGAAACATGAGCATGGCCAGAAAAAAAGAACTGTGTTTCCTACTCATTCGGACCATATCTAGTTCAACTCTGCTTATGAAAGTGATACAAACCACATCATTTCTTACATAGATGCTCTTTAGTTAATAGTGAAAAAGGAGTTGGTTTTGTGAACTGTGTAAATTCATTTGGCGCCGAAAATTCACTGCCTTTACCAGAAATGAACTCTTGCTTGAAGGAAGACACAGAGCATTTGGTTTAACTCCATTTGTGAAGGGAATTTCAGACCAGTGTTCTCATTCATGAAACACACTCTGTTTTATCGCAAATAGTATGCTCTTCTTTCCAGCGTCTGCAATACAGCAAGGAACATGAGCATGTCCAGAAAAAAATTAACTGGGTTTCCTACTCATACGGACTATATCTAGTTCAACTGTGCTTATGAAACTGATACAAACCACAGCATCTGTTACATAGATGCTCTTTAGTTAATACTGAAAATCGTATTGGTTTTGTGAATTGTGTAAATTCGTTTGAGCAGAAAAATAACTGGGTTTACGGGAAATGAACTCTTGCTTGTAGGAATACACAGAGCATGGAGATTAACTCTGATTCTATATGGAAATTCAGAAAAGTGTTCTCATCCATGAAACACAGTCTGTTTTCACGCAAGAAGCATGCTCTTTTTCCAGCTTCTGCAATACAGCAAGAAATATGAGCATGGCTAGAAAAAAAGAAATGTGTTTCTCACTCAATCGGAACATACCTAGTTTAACTCTGCTAATGAAACTGATACAAACCACAGCATCTCTTACATAGATGCTCTTTAGTTAATAGAGATAAACGCGTTGGATTTGTGAATTGTGTAAATGCATTTGAGCCAAAAATTCACTGCTTTTACCAAAAATGAACTCTTGCTTGTAGGAAGACACAGAGCATTTGCTTTAACTCCATTTATGAATGGAAATTCAGACCAGAGTTCTCATCCATGAAACACACTCTGTTTTAATTACAAATAGCATGCTCTTCTTTCCAGCGTCTGCAATACAGCAAGGAACATGAGCATGTCCAGAAAAAAAGTACTGTTTCCTACTCATACGGACCATATCTGTTCAACTCTGCTTATGAAACTGATACAAACCACATCATCTCTTCCATAGATGCTCTTTAGTTAATAGTGATAATCGTATTGGTTTCGTGAACTGTGTAAATTCATTTGAGCCGAAAAACAACTGCGTTTACCAGAAATGAACTCTTGCTTGCAGGACGACATATAGCATGGAGTTTAACTCCGATTCTAAATGGAAATTCAGAAGAGTGATCTCATCCTTGACACACAGTCTGTTTTAACGCAAGAAGCAGGCTCTTCTTTCAAGCATGTGCAATACAGCAAGAAACATGAGCATGGCCAGAAAAAAAGAACTGTTTCCTACTCATACGGACCATATCTAGTTTAATTCTGCTTATGAAACTGATACAAACCACAGCATGAATTACATAGATGCTCTTTAGTTAATAGTGAAAAACGTGTTGGGTTTGTATAGAGTGTAAAATCATATGAGCCGAAAATTCACTGCCTTTACCAGAAATGAACTCTTGGTTGTAGGAAGACACAGAGCATTTGGTTTAACTCCATTTCTGAAGGGAAATTCAGAAGAGTGTTCTCATCCATGAAACACAGTTTTTTTAACGCAAGAAGGATGCTCTTTTTACCATCATCTGCAATCAGCAAGAAAAATGAGCATTGCCAGAAAAAAAGAACTGTGTGTCTGACTCAAACAGTCCATACCTAGTTCAACTCTTCTTATGAAACTGATACAATCCACAACATCTCTTACACAGACGCTCTTTAGTTAATAGTGATAAACGCGTAGGGTTTGTGAACTGTGTAATTCATTTGAGCCGAAAATTCACTGCTTTTACCAAAAATGAACTCTTGCTTGCAGGAAGACACAGAGCATTTGGTTTAACTCCATTTCTGATGGGAAATGCAGACCAGTGTTCTCATCCACAAAACACACTCTGTTTTAACGCAAATAGTATGCTCTTCTTTCCAGCGTCTGCAATACAGCAAGGAACATGTGCATGTCCAGAAAAAATTAACTGTGTTTCCTACTCATACGGACCATATCTACTTCAACTGTGCTTATGAAACTGATACAAACCACAGCATCTGTTACATAGATGCTCTTTAGTTAATAGTGAAAATCATATTGGTTTCGTGAATTGTGTAAATTCGTTTGAGCAGAAAAATAACTGGGTTTACCAGAAATGAACTCTTGCTTATAGGAGGACATAGAGCATGGAGTTTAACTCCGATTCTAAATGGAAATTCAGAAGAGTGATCTCATCCATGAAGCACAGTCTGTTTTAACGCAAGAAGCATGCTCTTCTTTCCAACATCTGCAATACAGCAAGAAACATGAGCATGTCCAGAAAAAAATTAACTGTGTTTCCTACTCATACGGACCATATCTACTTCAACTGTGCTTATGAAACTGATACAAACCACATCATTTCTTACATAGATGCTCTTTAGTTAATAGTGAAAAACGAGTTGGTTTGGTGAACTGTGTAAATTCATTTGGCACCGAAAATTCAATGCCTTTACCAGAAATGAACTCTTGCTTGTAGGAAGACACAGATCATTTGGATTAACTAAATTTCTGAAGGGAAATTCAGAAGAGTGTTCTCATCCATGATACACAGTTTGTTTTAAAGCAAGAAGCATGCTCGTTTTTCCAGCATCTGCAATACAGCAAGAAACATGAGCATGGCCAGAAAAATTGAACTGTGTTTCTGACTCAAACGGACCATATCTAGTTCAACTCTGCTTATGAAACTGATACAAACCACATCATCTCTTACATAGATGCTCTTTAGTTAATAGTGAAAATCGTATTGGATTCGTGAATTGTGTAAATTCGTTTGAGTAGAAAAATAACTGGGTTTACGGGAAATGAACTCTTGCTTCTAGGAAGACACAGAGCATAGAGTTTAACTCCGATTCTATAGGGAAATTCAGAAAAGTGTTCTCATCCATGAAACACAGTCTGATTTATCTCAAGAAGCATGCTCCTTTTCCAGCTTCTCCAATACCCCAAGAATAATGAGCATGGTGAGAAAAAATGAACTGTGTTTCTGACTCAATCGGACCATACCTAGTTTAACTCTGCTTATGAAACTGATACAAACCACAGCATCTCTTACATAGACGCTCTTTAGTTAATAGTGAAATACGTGTAGGGTTTGGGAACTGTGTAAATTCATATGAGCCGAAAATTCCATGCCTTTACCAGAAATGAACTCTTGCTTGAAGGAAGACACAGAGCATTTGCTTTAACTCCATATCTGAAGGGAAATTCAGACCAGTGTTCTCATCCATGAAACACACTCTGTTTTAACGCAAATAGCATGCTCTTCTTTCCAGCGTCTGCAATACAGCAAGGAACAAGAGCATGTCCAGAAAATATTAACTGTGTTTCCTACTCGTATGGACCATATCTAGTTCAACTCTGCTTTTGAAACTGATACGAACCACATCATCTCTTACATAGATGCACTTTAGTTAATAGTAAAAATCGTATTGGTTTCGTGAACTGTGTAAATTCATTTGAGCCGAAAAACAACTGGGTTTACCAGAAATGAACTCTTGCTTGTAGGACGACATAGAGCATGGAGTTTAACTCCGATTCTAAATGGAAATTCAGAAGAGTGATCTCTTCCTTGAAACACAGTCTGTTTTAACGCAAGAAGCATGCTCTTCTTTCATCATCTGCAATACAGCAAGAAACATGAGCATGGCCAGAAAAAAAGAACTGTGTTTCCTACTCATTCGGACCATATCTAGTTCAACTCTGCTTATGAAAGTGATACAAACCACATCATTTCTTACATAGATGCTCTTTAGTTAATAGTGAAAAAGGAGTTGGTTTTGTGAACTGTGTAAATTCATTTGGCGCCGAAAATTCACTGCCTTTACCAGAAATGAACTCTTGCTTGAAGGAAGACACAGAGCATTTGGTTTAACTCCATTTGTGAAGGGAATTTCAGACCAGTGTTCTCATTCATGAAACACACTCTGTTTTATCGCAAATAGTATGCTCTTCTTTCCAGCGTCTGCAATACAGCAAGGAACATGAGCATGTCCAGAAAAAAATTAACTGGGTTTCCTACTCATACGGACTATATCTAGTTCAACTGTGCTTATGAAACTGATACAAACCACAGCATCTGTTACATAGATGCTCTTTAGTTAATACTGAAAATCGTATTGGTTTTGTGAATTGTGTAAATTCGTTTGAGCAGAAAAATAACTGGGTTTACGGGAAATGAACTCTTGCTTGTAGGAATACACAGAGCATGGAGATTAACTCTGATTCTATATGGAAATTCAGAAAAGTGTTCTCATCCATGAAACACAGTCTGTTTTCACGCAAGAAGCATGCTCTTTTTCCAGCTTCTGCAATACAGCAAGAAATATGAGCATGGCTAGAAAAAAAGAAATGTGTTTCTCACTCAATCGGAACATACCTAGTTTAACTCTGCTAATGAAACTGATACAAACCACAGCATCTCTTACATAGATGCTCTTTAGTTAATAGAGATAAACGCGTTGGATTTGTGAATTGTGTAAATGCATTTGAGCCAAAAATTCACTGCTTTTACCAAAAATGAACTCTTGCTTGTAGGAAGACACAGAGCATTTGCTTTAACTCCATTTATGAATGGAAATTCAGACCAGAGTTCTCATCCATGAAACACACTCTGTTTTAATTACAAATAGCATGCTCTTCTTTCCAGCGTCTGCAATACAGCAAGGAACATGAGCATGTCCAGAAAAAAAGTACTGTTTCCTACTCATACGGACCATATCTGTTCAACTCTGCTTATGAAACTGATACAAACCACATCATCTCTTCCATAGATGCTCTTTAGTTAATAGTGATAATCGTATTGGTTTCGTGAACTGTGTAAATTCATTTGAGCCGAAAAACAACTGCGTTTACCAGAAATGAACTCTTGCTTGCAGGACGACATATAGCATGGAGTTTAACTCCGATTCTAAATGGAAATTCAGAAGAGTGATCTCATCCTTGACACACAGTCTGTTTTAACGCAAGAAGCAGGCTCTTCTTTCAAGCATGTGCAATACAGCAAGAAACATGAGCATGGCCAGAAAAAAAGAACTGTTTCCTACTCATACGGACCATATCTAGTTTAATTCTGCTTATGAAACTGATACAAACCACAGCATGAATTACATAGATGCTCTTTAGTTAATAGTGAAAAACGTGTTGGGTTTGTATAGAGTGTAAAATCATATGAGCCGAAAATTCACTGCCTTTACCAGAAATGAACTCTTGGTTGTAGGAAGACACAGAGCATTTGGTTTAACTCCATTTCTGAAGGGAAATTCAGAAGAGTGTTCTCATCCATGAAACACAGTTTTTTTAACGCAAGAAGGATGCTCTTTTTACCATCATCTGCAATCAGCAAGAAAAATGAGCATTGCCAGAAAAAAAGAACTGTGTGTCTGACTCAAACAGTCCATACCTAGTTCAACTCTTCTTATGAAACTGATACAATCCACAACATCTCTTACACAGACGCTCTTTAGTTAATAGTGATAAACGCGTAGGGTTTGTGAACTGTGTAATTCATTTGAGCCGAAAATTCACTGCTTTTACCAAAAATGAACTCTTGCTTGCAGGAAGACACAGAGCATTTGGTTTAACTCCATTTCTGATGGGAAATGCAGACCAGTGTTCTCATCCACAAAACACACTCTGTTTTAACGCAAATAGTATGCTCTTCTTTCCAGCGTCTGCAATACAGCAAGGAACATGTGCATGTCCAGAAAAAATTAACTGTGTTTCCTACTCATACGGACCATATCTACTTCAACTGTGCTTATGAAACTGATACAAACCACAGCATCTGTTACATAGATGCTCTTTAGTTAATAGTGAAAATCATATTGGTTTCGTGAATTGTGTAAATTCGTTTGAGCAGAAAAATAACTGGGTTTACCAGAAATGAACTCTTGCTTATAGGAGGACATAGAGCATGGAGTTTAACTCCGATTCTAAATGGAAATTCAGAAGAGTGATCTCATCCATGAAGCACAGTCTGTTTTAACGCAAGAAGCATGCTCTTCTTTCCAACATCTGCAATACAGCAAGAAACATGAGCATGTCCAGAAAAAAATTAACTGTGTTTCCTACTCATACGGACCATATCTACTTCAACTGTGCTTATGAAACTGATACAAACCACATCATTTCTTACATAGATGCTCTTTAGTTAATAGTGAAAAACGAGTTGGTTTGGTGAACTGTGTAAATTCATTTGGCACCGAAAATTCAATGCCTTTACCAGAAATGAACTCTTGCTTGTAGGAAGACACAGATCATTTGGATTAACTAAATTTCTGAAGGGAAATTCAGAAGAGTGTTCTCATCCATGATACACAGTTTGTTTTAAAGCAAGAAGCATGCTCGTTTTTCCAGCATCTGCAATACAGCAAGAAACATGAGCATGGCCAGAAAAATTGAACTGTGTTTCTGACTCAAACGGACCATATCTAGTTCAACTCTGCTTATGAAACTGATACAAACCACATCATCTCTTACATAGATGCTCTTTAGTTAATAGTGAAAATCGTATTGGATTCGTGAATTGTGTAAATTCGTTTGAGTAGAAAAATAACTGGGTTTACGGGAAATGAACTCTTGCTTCTAGGAAGACACAGAGCATAGAGTTTAACTCCGATTCTATAGGGAAATTCAGAAAAGTGTTCTCATCCATGAAACACAGTCTGATTTATCTCAAGAAGCATGCTCCTTTTCCAGCTTCTCCAATACCCCAAGAATAATGAGCATGGTGAGAAAAAATGAACTGTGTTTCTGACTCAATCGGACCATACCTAGTTTAACTCTGCTTATGAAACTGATACAAACCACAGCATCTCTTACATAGACGCTCTTTAGTTAATAGTGAAATACGTGTAGGGTTTGGGAACTGTGTAAATTCATATGAGCCGAAAATTCCATGCCTTTACCAGAAATGAACTCTTGCTTGAAGGAAGACACAGAGCATTTGCTTTAACTCCATATCTGAAGGGAAATTCAGACCAGTGTTCTCATCCATGAAACACACTCTGTTTTAACGCAAATAGCATGCTCTTCTTTCCAGCGTCTGCAATACAGCAAGGAACAAGAGCATGTCCAGAAAATATTAACTGTGTTTCCTACTCGTATGGACCATATCTAGTTCAACTCTGCTTTTGAAACTGATACGAACCACATCATCTCTTACATAGATGCACTTTAGTTAATAGTAAAAATCGTATTGGTTTCGTGAACTGTGTAAATTCATTTGAGCCGAAAAACAACTGGGTTTACCAGAAATGAACTCTTGCTTGTAGGACGACATAGAGCATGGAGTTTAACTCCGATTCTAAATGGAAATTCAGAAGAGTGATCTCTTCCTTGAAACACAGTCTGTTTTAACGCAAGAAGCATGCTCTTCTTTCATCATCTGCAATACAGCAAGAAACATGAGCATGGCCAGAAAAAAAGAACTGTGTTTCCTACTCATTCGGACCATATCTAGTTCAACTCTGCTTATGAAAGTGATACAAACCACATCATTTCTTACATAGATGCTCTTTAGTTAATAGTGAAAAAGGAGTTGGTTTTGTGAACTGTGTAAATTCATTTGGCGCCGAAAATTCACTGCCTTTACCAGAAATGAACTCTTGCTTGAAGGAAGACACAGAGCATTTGGTTTAACTCCATTTGTGAAGGGAATTTCAGACCAGTGTTCTCATTCATGAAACACACTCTGTTTTATCGCAAATAGTATGCTCTTCTTTCCAGCGTCTGCAATACAGCAAGGAACATGAGCATGTCCAGAAAAAAATTAACTGGGTTTCCTACTCATACGGACTATATCTAGTTCAACTGTGCTTATGAAACTGATACAAACCACAGCATCTGTTACATAGATGCTCTTTAGTTAATACTGAAAATCGTATTGGTTTTGTGAATTGTGTAAATTCGTTTGAGCAGAAAAATAACTGGGTTTACGGGAAATGAACTCTTGCTTGTAGGAATACACAGAGCATGGAGATTAACTCTGATTCTATATGGAAATTCAGAAAAGTGTTCTCATCCATGAAACACAGTCTGTTTTCACGCAAGAAGCATGCTCTTTTTCCAGCTTCTGCAATACAGCAAGAAATATGAGCATGGCTAGAAAAAAAGAAATGTGTTTCTCACTCAATCGGAACATACCTAGTTTAACTCTGCTAATGAAACTGATACAAACCACAGCATCTCTTACATAGCCGCTCTTTAGTTAATAGTGATAAACGCGTTGGTTTTGTGAACTGTGTAAATTCATTTTGCACCGAAAATTCAATGCCTTCACGAGAAATGAACTCTTGCTTGTAGGAACTCACAGAGCATTTGGTTTAACTAAATTACTGAAGGGAAATTCAGAAGAGTGTTCTCATTCATGAAACACAGTTTGTTTTAACGCAAGAAGCATGCTCTTTTTTCAAGCATCTGCAATACAGCAAGAAACATGAGCATGGCCAGAAAAAAAGAACTGTGTTTCTGACTCAAACGGACCATACCTAGTTCAGCTCTGCTTATGAAACTGATTCAAACCACAGCATCTCTTACATAGATGCTCTTTAGTTAATAGAGATAAACGCGTTGGATTTGTGAATTGTGTAAATGCATTTGAGCCGAAAATTCACTGCTTTTACCAAAAATGAACTCTTGCTTGTAGGAAGACACAGAGCATTTGGTTTAACTCCATTTATGAATGGAAATTCTGACCAGAGTTCTCATCCATGAAACACACTCTGTTTTAATTATAAATAGCATGCTCTTCTTTCCAGCGTCTGCAATAGAGCAAGGAACATGAGCATGTCCAGAAAAAAAGAACTGTGTTTCCTACTCATACGGACCATATCTATTCAACTCTGCTTATGAAACTGATACAAACCACATCATCTCTTCCATATATGCTCTTTAGTTAATAGTGATAATCATATTGGTTTCGTGAACTGTGTAAATTCATTTGAGCCGAAAAACAACTGCGTTTACCAGAAATGAACTCTTGCTTGCAGGACGACATATAGCATGGAGTTTAACTCTGCTTCTATATGGAAATTCAGAAAAGTGTTCTCATCCATGAAACACAGTCAGTTTTCACGCAAGAAGCATGCTCTTTTTCCAGCTTCTGCAATACATCAAGAAACATGAGCATGGCTAGAAAAAAAGAACTGTGTTTCTGACTCAATCGGACCATACCTAGTTTAACTCTGCTAATGAAACTGATACAAACCACAGCATCTCTTACATAGCCGCTCTTTAGTTAATAGTGATATACACGTTGGGTTTGTGAAGTGTGTAAATTCGTTTGAGCCGAAAATTCACTGCTTTTACCTAAAATGAACTCTTGCTTGTAGGAAGACACAGAGCATTTGGTTTAACTCCTTTTCTGAAGTGAAATCAGACCAGTGTTCTCATCCATGAAACACAGTCTGTTTTAACGCAAATAGCATGCTCTTCTTTCCAGCGTCTGCAATAGAGCAAGGAACATGAGCATGTCCAGAAAAAAATTAACTGGGTTTCCTACTCATACGGACTATATCTAGTTCAACTGTGCTTATGAAACTGATACAAACCACAGCATCTGTTACATAGATGCTCTTTAGTTAATACTGAAAATCGTATTGGTTTTGTGAATTGTGTATATTCGTTTGAGCAGAAAAATAACTGGGTTTACGGGAAATGAACTCTTGCTTGTAGGAATACACAGAGCATGGAGATTAACTCTGTTTCTATATGGAAATTCAGAAAAGTGTTCTCATCCATGAAACACAGTCTGTTTTCACGCAAGAAGCATGCTCTTTTTCCAGCTTCTGCAATACAGCAAGAAATATGAGCATGGCTAGAAAAAAAGAACTGTGTTTCTCACTCAATCGGAACATACCTAGTTTAACTCTGCTAATGAAACTGATACAAACCACAGCATCTCTTACATAGCCGCTCTTTAGTTAATAGTGATAAACGCGTTGGTTTTGTGAACTGTGTAAATTCATTTTGCACCGAAAATTCAATGCCTTCACGAGAAATGAACTCTTGCTTGTAGGAAGACACAGAGCATTTGGTTTAACTAAATTACTGAAGGGAAATTCAGAAGAGTGTTCTCATTCATGAAACACAGTTTGTTTTAACGCAAGAAGCATGCTCTTTTTTCAAGCATCTGCAATACAGCAAGAAACATGAGCATGGCCAGAAAAAAAGAACTGTGTTTCTGACTCAAACGGACCATACCTAGTTCAGCTCTGCTTATGAAACTGATTCAAACCACAGCATCTCTTACATAGATGCTCTTTAGGTAATAGAGATAAACGCGTTGGATTTGTGAATTGTGTAAATGCATTTGAGCCGAAAATTCACTGCTTTTACCAAAAATGAACTCTTGCTTGTAGGAAGACACAGAGCATTTGGTTTAACTCCATTTATGAATGGAAATTCTGACCAGAGTTCTCATCCATGAAACACACTCTGTTTTAATTATAAATAGCATGCTCTTCTTTCCAGTGTTTGCAATACAGCAAGGAACATGAGCATGTCCAGAAAAAAAGAACTGTGTTTCCTACTCATACGGACCATATCTATTCAACTCTGCTTATGAAACTGATACAAACCACATCATCTCTTCCATAGATGCTCTTTAGTTAATAGTGATAATCGTACTGGTTTCGTGAACTGTGTAAATTCATTTGAGCCGAAAAACAACTGCGTTTACCAGAAATGAACTCTTGCTTGCAGGACGACATATAGCATGGAGTTTAACTCTGCTTCTATATGGAAATTCAGAAAAGTGTTCTCATCCATGAAACACAGTTTTTTTTAACGCAAGAAGGATGCTCTTTTTACCATCATCTGCAATCAGCAAGAAAAATGAGCATTGCCAGAAAAAAAGAACTGTGTGTCTGACTCAAACAGTCCATACCTAGTTCAACTCTTCTTATGAAACTGATACAATCCACAACATCTCTTACACAGACGCTCTTTAGTTAATAGTGATAAACGCGTAGGGTTTGTGAACTGTGTAATTCATTTGAGCCGAAAATTCACTGCTTTTACCAAAAATGAACTCTTGCTTGCAGGAAGACACAGAGCATTTGGTTTAACTCCATTTCTGATGGGAAATGCAGACCAGTGTTCTCATCCACAAAACACACTCTGTTTTAACGCAAATAGTATGCTCTTCTTTCCAGCGTCTGCAATACAGCAAGGAACATGTGCATGTCCAGAAAAAATTAACTGTGTTTCCTACTCATACGGACCATATCTACTTCAACTGTGCTTATGAAACTGATACAAACCACAGCATCTGTTACATAGATGCTCTTTAGTTAATAGTGAAAATCATATTGGTTTCGTGAATTGTGTAAATTCGTTTGAGCAGAAAAATAACTGGGTTTACCAGAAATGAACTCTTGCTTATAGGAGGACATAGAGCATGGAGTTTAACTCCGATTCTAAATGGAAATTCAGAAGAGTGATCTCATCCATGAAGCACAGTCTGTTTTAACGCAAGAAGCATGCTCTTCTTTCCAACATCTGCAATACAGCAAGAAACATGAGCATGTCCAGAAAAAAATTAACTGTGTTTCCTACTCATACGGACCATATCTACTTCAACTGTGCTTATGAAACTGATACAAACCACATCATTTCTTACATAGATGCTCTTTAGTTAATAGTGAAAAACGAGTTGGTTTGGTGAACTGTGTAAATTCATTTGGCACCGAAAATTCAATGCCTTTACCAGAAATGAACTCTTGCTTGTAGGAAGACACAGATCATTTGGATTAACTAAAATTCTGAAGGGAAATTCAGAAGAGTGTTCTCATCCATGATACACAGTTTGTTTTAAAGCAAGAAGCATGCTCGTTTTTCCAGCATCTGCAATACAGCAAGAAACATGAGCATGGCCAGAAAAATTGAACTGTGTTTCTGACTCAAACGGACCATATCTAGTTCAACTCTGCTTATGAAACTGATACAAACCACATCATCTCTTACATAGATGCTCTTTAGTTAATAGTGAAAATCGTATTGGATTCGTGAATTGTGTAAATTCGTTTGAGTAGAAAAATAACTGGGTTTACGGGAAATGAACTCTTGCTTCTAGGAAGACACAGAGCATAGAGTTTAACTCCGATTCTATAGGGAAATTCAGAAAAGTGTTCTCATCCATGAAACACAGTCTGATTTATCTCAAGAAGCATGCTCCTTTTCCAGCTTCTCCAATACCCCAAGAATAATGAGCATGGTGAGAAAAAATGAACTGTGTTTCTGACTCAATCGGACCATACCTAGTTTAACTCTGCTTATGAAACTGATACAAACCACAGCATCTCTTACATAGACGCTCTTTAGTTAATAGTGAAATACGTGTAGGGTTTGGGAACTGTGTAAATTCATATGAGCCGAAAATTCCATGCCTTTACCAGAAATGAACTCTTGCTTGAAGGAAGACACAGAGCATTTGCTTTAACTCCATATCTGAAGGGAAATTCAGACCAGTGTTCTCATCCATGAAACACACTCTGTTTTAACGCAAATAGCATGCTCTTCTTTCCAGCGTCTGCAATACAGCAAGGAACAAGAGCATGTCCAGAAAATATTAACTGTGTTTCCTACTCGTATGGACCATATCTAGTTCAACTCTGCTTTTGAAACTGATACGAACCACATCATCTCTTACATAGATGCACTTTAGTTAATAGTAAAAATCGTATTGGTTTCGTGAACTGTGTAAATTCATTTGAGCCGAAAAACAACTGGGTTTACCAGAAATGAACTCTTGCTTGTAGGACGACATAGAGCATGGAGTTTAACTCCGATTCTAAATGGAAATTCAGAAGAGTGATCTCTTCCTTGAAACACAGTCTGTTTTAACGCAAGAAGCATGCTCTTCTTTCATCATCTGCAATACAGCAAGAAACATGAGCATGGCCAGAAAAAAAGAACTGTGTTTCCTACTCATTCGGACCATATCTAGTTCAACTCTGCTTATGAAAGTGATACAAACCACATCATTTCTTACATAGATGCTCTTTAGTTAATAGTGAAAAAGGAGTTGGTTTTGTGAACTGTGTAAATTCATTTGGCGCCGAAAATTCACTGCCTTTACCAGAAATGAACTCTTGCTTGAAGGAAGACACAGAGCATTTGGTTTAACTCCATTTGTGAAGGGAATTTCAGACCAGTGTTCTCATTCATGAAACACACTCTGTTTTATCGCAAATAGTATGCTCTTCTTTCCAGCGTCTGCAATACAGCAAGGAACATGAGCATGTCCAGAAAAAAATTAACTGGGTTTCCTACTCATACGGACTATATCTAGTTCAACTGTGCTTATGAAACTGATACAAACCACAGCATCTGTTACATAGATGCTCTTTAGTTAATACTGAAAATCGTATTGGTTTTGTGAATTGTGTAAATTCGTTTGAGCAGAAAAATAACTGGGTTTACGGGAAATGAACTCTTGCTTGTAGGAATACACAGAGCATGGAGATTAACTCTGTTTCTATATGGAAATTCAGAAAAGTGTTCTCATCCTTGAAACAGAGTCTGTTTTCACGCAAGAAGCATGCTCTTTTTCCAGCTTCTGCAATACAGCAAGAAATATGAGCATGGCTAGAAAAAAAGAACTGTGTTTCTCACTCAATCGGAACATACCTAGTTTAACTCTGCTAATGAAACTGATACAAACCACAGCATCTCTTACATAGCCGCTCTTTAGTTAATAGTGATAAACGCGTTGGTTTTGTGAACTGTGTAAATTCATTTTGCACCGAAAATTCAATGCCTTCACGAGAAATGAACTCTTGCTTGTAGGAAGACACAGAGCATTTGGTTTAACTAAATTACTGAAGGGAAATTCAGAAGAGTGTTCTCATTCATGAAACACAGTTTGTTTTAACGCAAGAAGCATGCTCTTTTTTCAAGCATCTGCAATACAGCAAGAAACATGAGCATGGCCAGAAAAAAAGAACTGTGTTTCTGACTCAAAAGGACCATACCTAGTTCAGCTCTGCTTATGAAACTGATTCAAACCACAGCATCTCTTACATAGATGCTCTTTAGTTAATAGAGATAAACGCGTTGGATTTGTGAATTGTGTAAATGCATTTGAGCCGAAAATTCACTGCTTTTACCAAAAATGAACTCTTGCTTGTAGGAAGACACAGAGCATTTGGTTTAACTCCATTTATGAATGGAAATTCTGACCAGAGTTCTCATCCATGAAACACACTCTGTTTTAATTATAAATAGCATGCTCTTCTTTCCAGTGTTTGCAATACAGCAAGGAACATGAGCATGTCCAGAAAAAAAGAACTGTGTTTCCTACTCATACGGACCATATCTATTCAACTCTGCTTATGAAACTGATACAAACCACATCATCTCTTCCATAGATGCCCTTTAGTTAATAGTGATAATCGTATTGGTTTCGTGAACTGTGTAAATTCATTTGAGCCGAAAAACAACTGCGTTTACCAGAAATGAACTCTTGCTTGCAGGACGACATATAGCATGGAGTTTAACTCTGCTTCTATATGGAAATTCAGAAAAGTGTTCTCATCCATGAAACACAGTCTGTTTTCACGCAAGAAGCATGCTCTTTTTCCAGCTTCTGCAATACATCAAGAAACATGAGCATGGCTAGAAAAAAAGAACTGTGTTTCTGACTCAATCGGACCATACCTAGTTTAACTCTGCTAATGAAACTGATACAAACCACAGCATCTCTTACATAGCCGCTCTTTAGTTAATAGTGATATACACGTTGGGTTTGTGAACTGTGTAAATTCGTTTGAGCCGAAAATTCACTGCTTTTACCTAAAATGAACTCTTGCTTGTAGGAAGACACATAGCATTTGGTTTAACTCCTTTTCTGAAGTGAAATCAGACCAGTGTTCTCATCCATGAAACACAGTCTGTTTTAACGCAAATAGCATGCTCTTCTTTCCAGCGTCTGCAATAGAGCAAGGAACATGAGCATGTCCAGAAAAAAATAACTGTGTTTCCTACTCAAACGGACCATATCTATTCAACTCTGCTTATGAAACTGATACAAATCACATCATCTCTTACATAGATGCTCTTTAATTAATAGTGAAAATCGTATTGGTTTCGTGAACTGTGTAAATTCATTTGAGCCGAAAAACAACTGGGTTTACCAGAAATGAACTCTTGCTTGCAGGACGACATATAGCATGGAGTTTAACTCCGATTCTAAATGGAAATTCAGAAGAGTGATCTCATCCATGACACACAGTCTGTTTTAACACAAGAAGCAGGCTCTTCTTTCAAGCATCTGCAGTACAGCAAGAAACATGAGCATGGCCAGAAAAAAGGAACTGTTTCCTAATCATACGGACCATATCGAGTTTAATTCTGCTTATGAAACTGATACAAACCACAGCATGAATTACATAGACGCTCTTTAGTCAATAGTGAAAAACGTGTTGGGTGTGTAAACAGTGTAAAATCATATGAGCCGAAAATTCACTGCCTTTACCAAAAATGAACTCTTGCTTTTAGGAAGACACAGAGCATTTGGTTTAACTCCATTTCTGAAGGGAAATGCAGAACAGTGTTCTCATCCATGAAACACACTCTGTTTTAACGCAAATAGCATGCTCTTCTTTCCAGCGTCTGCAATGGAGCAAGGAACATGAGCATGTCCAGAAAAAAATAACTGTGCTTCCTACTCATATGGAGCATATCTATTCAACTCTGCTTATGAAACTGATACAAACCACATCATCTCTTACATAGATGCTCTTTAGTTAATAGTGAAAATCGTATTGGTTTCGTGAACTGTGTAAATTCATTTGAGCCGAAAAATAACTGGGTTTACGGGAAATGAACTCTTGCTTGTAGGAAGACACAGAGCATAGAGTTTAACTCCGATTCTATAGGTAAATTCAGAAAAGTGTTCTCATCCATGAAACACAGTCTGTTTTAACTCAGGAAGCATGCTCCTTTTTCCAGCGTCTCCAATACCGCAAGAAACATGAGCATGGCTAGAAAAAAAGAACTGTGTTTCTGACTCAATCGGACCATACCTAGTTCAACTCTGCTTATGAAAGTGATACAAACCACATCACCTCTTACATAGATGCTCTTTAGTTAATAGTGAAAATCGTATTGGTTTCGTGAACTGTGTAAATTCATTTGAGCCGAAAAATAACTGGGTTTACGGGAAATGAACTCTTGCTTGTAGGAAGACACAAAGCATTTGGTTTAACTCCATTTGTGAAGGGAAATTCAGAAGAGTGTTCTCATCCATGAAACACACTCTGTTTTAACGCAAATAGCATGCTCTTCTTTCCAGCCTCTGCAATACAGTAAGGAACATGAGCATGTCCTGAAAAAAATAACTGTGTTTCCTACTCATACGGACTATATCTAGTTCAACTCTGCTCATGAAACTGATACAAACCACATCATCTGTTACATAGATGCTCTTTAGTTAATAGTGAAAATCATATTGGTTTCGTGAACTGTGTAAATTCATTTGAGCCTAAAAACAACTGGGATTACCAGAAATGAACTCTTGCTTGTAGGACGACATAGACCATGGAGTTTAACTCCGATTTTAAATGGAAATGCAGAAGAGTGATCTCATCCATGAAACATAGTCTGTTTTCACGCAAATAGCACGCTCTTCTTTTCAGTTTTGCAATACAGCAATTAACATGAGCATTCCCAGAAAAAAAGAACTGTCTCTCCTACTTATACGGACCATATCTAGTTCAACACTGCTTATGAAACTACTACAAACCACATCATCTCTTAGATAGATGCTCTTTAGTTAATAGTGTAAATCGTGTTGGTTTGGTGAACTGTGAATTTATTTGAGCCAAAAAATAACTGGGTTTCCCGGAAATGAACTCTTGCTTGTAGGATGACACAGAGCATGGATTTTAACTCCATTTCTGAAGGGAAATACAGAAGAGTGTTCTCATCCATGAAACACACTCCGTTTTAACGGAAGAAGCATGCTCGTCTTTCCAGCGTCTGCTATACAGCAAGGAACATGAGCATGGCCAGAAAAAAAGAAATGTGTTTCTGACTCAAAGGGACCATATCTAGTTCAGCTCTGTTTATGAAACTGATACAAACCACAGCATCTCTTACAAAGATGCTCTTTAGTTAATAGAGATAAACGCGTTGGGTTTCTGAATTGTGTAATTTCATTTGAGCAGAAAATTCACTGCTTTTACCAAAATTGAACTCTTGCTTGTAGGAAGACACTGAGCATTTGGTTTAACTCCATTTCTGAAGGAAAATTCAGACCAGTGTTCTCTTGCATGAAACACACTCTGTTTTAACGCAAATAGCATGCTCTTCTTTCCAGCGTCTGCAATACAGCAAGGAACAAGAGCATGTCCAGAAAAAATTAACTGTGTTTCCTACTCATACGGACCATATGTAGTTCAACTCTGCTTATGAAACTGATACAAAACACATCATCTCTTACATAGATGCTCTTTAGTTAATAGAGATAAAAGCGTTGGGTTTGTGAATTGTGTAAATTCATTTGAGCCGAAAATTAACTGTTTTTAACAAAAATGAACTCTTGCTTGTAGGAAGACACAGAGCATTTGGTTTAACTACATTTCTGAAGGTAAATTCAGACCAGAGTTCTCATCCATGAAACACACTCTGTTTTAACGCAAATAGCATGCTCTTCTTTCCAGCGTCTGCAATAGAGCTAGGAACATGAGCATGTCCAGAAAAAAAGAACTGTGTTTCTTACTCATACGGACCATTTCTAGTTCAACTCTGCTTATGAAACTGATACAAACCACATCACCTCTAACATAGATGCTCTTTAGTTAATAGTGAAAATCGTATTTGTTTCGTGAACTGTGTAAATTCATTTGAGCCGAAAAACAACTGGGTTTATCAGAAATGAACTCTTGCTTGTAGGACGATATAGAGCATGGAGTTTAACTCCGATTCTAAATGGAAATTCAGAAGAGTGATTTCATCCATGAAACACAGTCTGTTTCAACTCAAGAAGCATGCTCCTCTTTCAAGCATCAGCAATACAGGAAGAAATATGAGCATGGCCAGAAAAAATGAATTGTGTTTCCTACTCATACGGACCATATATAGTTCAACTCCGCTTGTGAAACTGATACAAACCACATCATCTCTTACATAGATGCTCTTTAGTTAATAGTGAAAAACGAGTTGGTTTCGTGAACTGTGTAAATTAATTTGGCGCCGAAAATTCAATTTCCTTTACCAGAAATGAACTCTTGCTTGCAGGAAGACACATAGCATTTGGATTAACTAAATTTCTGAAATGAAATTCAGAATAGTGTTCTCATCCATGAAACACAGTTTGTTTTAACTCTAGAAGCATGCTCTTCTTTCCAGCGTCTGCTATACAGCAAGCAACATGAGCATGGCCAGAAAAAAAGAACTCTGTTTCTGACTCAGAGGGACCATATCTAGTTCAGTTCTGTTTATGAAACTGATACATCCACAGCATCTCTTACAAAGATGCTCTTTAGTTAATAGAGATAAACGCGTTGGGTTTCTGAACTGTGTAAATTCATTTGAGCTGAAAATTCACTGCTTTTACCAAAAATGAACTCTTGCTTGTAGGAAGACACCGAGCATTTGGTTTAACTCCATTTTTGAAGGGAAATTCAGACCAGTGTTCTCTTCCATAAAACACACTCCCTTTTAACGCAAATAGCATGCTCTTCATTCCAGCGTCTGCAATACAGCAAGGAACAAGAGCATGTCCAGAAAAAAATAACTGTGTTTCCTACTCATACGGACCATATCTAGTTCAACTCTGCTTATGAAACTGATACAAACCACATCATCTGTTACATAGATGCTCTTTAGTTAATAGTGAAAATCGCATTGGTTTCGTGAACTGTGTATATTCAATTGAGCTTAAGAACACCTGGGTTTACCAGAAATGAACTCTTGCTTGTAGGACGACATATAGCATGGAGTTTAACTCCGCTTCTAAATGGTAATGCAGAAGAGTGATCTCATCCATGAAAGACAGTCTGTTTCAACCCAAGAAGCATGCTCTTCTTTCAAGCATCTGCATTACAGCAAGAAATATAAGTATGGCCAGAAAAAAGAACTGTGTTTCCTACTCATACGGACCATATCTAGTTCAACTCTGCTTATGAAACTGATACAAACCACATCATCTGTTACGTAGATGCTCTTTAGTTAACAGTGAAAATCGTATTGGTTTCGTGAACTGTGTAAATTCATTTGAGCCTAAAAACAACTGGGTTTACCAGAAATGAACTCTTACATGTAGGACGACATAGAGCATGGAGTTTAACTCCGATTCTCAATGGAAATGCAGAAGAGTGATCTCATCCATGAAACACAGTCTGTTTTAACGCAAATAGCACTCTCTTCTTTCCAGCTTTGCAGTACAGCAATTAACATGAGCATTCCCAGAAAAAAAGAACTGTCTCTCCTACTCATACGGACCATATCTAGTTCAACACTGCTTATGAAACTGCTACAAACCACATCATCTCTTAGATAGATGCTCTTTAGTTCATAGAGTAAATCATGTTGATTTGGTGAACTGTGAATTCATTTGAGCCAAAAAATAACTGGGTTTCCCGGAAATGAACTCTTGCTTGTACGATGACACAGAGCATGGAGTTTTACTCCATTTCTGAAGGGAAATACAGAAGAGTGTTCTCATCCATGAAACACACTCCGTTTTAACGGAAGAAGCATGCTAGTCTTTCCAGCGTCTGCAACACAGCAAGGAACATGAGCATGGCCAGAAAAAAATAACTGTGTTTCCTACTCATACGGACTATATCTAGTTCAACTCTGCTTATGAAACTTATACAAACCACAGCATCTCTTACAAAGATGCTCTTTAGTTAATAAAGATAAACGCGTTGGGTTTCTGAACTGTGAAAATTCATTTGAGCATAAAAACAACTGGGTTTACCAGAAATGAACTCTTACTTGTAGGACGACATAGAGCATGGAGTTTAACTCCGATTCTAAATGGAAATGCAGAAGAGTGATCTGATCCATGAAACACAGTCAGTTTTAACGCAAATAGCATGCTCTTCTTTGCAGCTTTGCCATACAGCAATTAACATGAGCATTCCCAGAAAAAAAGAACTGTCTCTCCTACTCATACGGACCATATCTAGTTCAACACTGCCTATGAAACTGCTACAAACCATATCATCTCTTAGATAGATGCTCTTTAGTTAATAGTGTAAATCGTGTTGGTTTGGTGAACTGTGAATTCATTTGAGCCGAAAAATAACTGGGTTTCCCGGAAATGAACTCTTGCTTGTAGGAAGACACAGAGCATTTGGTTTAACTCCATTTCTGAAGGGAAATACAGAAGAGTGTTCTCATCCATGAAACACACTCCGTTTTAACGGAAGAAGCATGCTCTTCTTTCCAGGGTCTGCAATACAGCAAGGAACAAGAGCATGTCCAGAAAAAATTAACTGTGTTTCCTACTCATACGGACCATATCTAGTTCAACTCTGCTTATGAAACTGATGCAAACCACATCATCTCTTACATAGATGCTCTTTAGTTAATAGAGATAAACGCGTTGGGTTTGTGAATTGTGTAAATTCATTTGAGCCGAAAATTCACTGCTTTTACCAAAAATGATCTCTTGCTTGTAGGAAGACACAGACCATTTTGTTTAACTCCATTTTTTAAGGGAAATTCAGACCAGTGTTCTCATCCATGAAACACACTCTGTTTTAACGCAAATAGCATGCCCTTCTTTCCAGCATCTGCAATACAGCAAGGAACATGAGCATGTCCCCAAAAAAAGAACTCTGTTTCCTACTCCTACGGACCATATCTAGTTCAACTCTGCTTATGAAACTGATAGAAACCACATCATCTCTTACATAGATGCTCTTAAGTTAATAGTGAAAATTGTATTGGTTTCGTGAACTGTGTAAATTCATTTGAGCCGAAACATTACTGGGTTTATGGGAAATGAACTCTTGCTTGTAGGAAGACACAGAGCATGGAGTTTAACTCCGATTCTATAGGGAAATTCAGAAAAGTGTTCTCATCCATGAAACACAGTCTGTTTTAACGCAAGAAGCAGGCTCTTTTTTCCAGCTTCTGCAATACAGCAAGAAACTTGAGAATGGCTAGAAAAAAGAACTGTGTTTCTGACTCAATCGGACCATACCTACTTTAACTCTGCTTATGAAACTGAAACAAACCACAGCCTCTCTTACATAGACGCTCTTTAGTTATTAGAGAAAAACGTGTAGGGTTTGTGAACTGTGTAAATTCATTTGAGCCGAAAATTCACTGCTTTTACCAAAAATGAACTCTTGCTTGTAGGAAGACACCGAGCATTTGGTTTAACTCCATTTCTGAAGGGAAATTCAGACCAGAGTTCTCATCCATGAAACCCACTCTGTTTTAATGCAAATAGCATGCTCTTCTTTCCAGCGTCTGCAATACAGCAAGGACAAGAGCATGTCCAGAAAAAATTAACTGTGTTTTCTAGTCATACGGACCATATCTAGTTCAACTCTGCTTATGAAACTGATACAAACCACATCATCTCTTACATAGATGCTCTTTAGTTAATAGTGAAAATGGTATTGGTTTCGTGAACTGTGTAAATTCATTTGAGGCGAAAAACAACTGGGTTTACCAGATATGAACTCTTGCTTGTAGGACGACATAGAGCATGGAGTTGAACTCCGATACTAAATGGAAATTCAGAAGAGTAATCTCATCATTGAAACACAGTCTGTTTTAACGCAGGAAGCATGCTCTTCTTTCCAGCGTCTGCAATAGAGTAAGGAACATGAGCATGGCCAGAAAAAAGGAACTCTGTTTCTGACTCAAACGGACCATATCTAGTTCAACACTGCTTATGAAACTGATACAAACCACAGCATCTCTTACATAGACGCTCTTTAGTAATAGTGATAAACGCGTTGGGTTTGTGAACTGTGTAAATTCATTTTAGCCGCAAATTCACTGCTTTTACCAAAAATGAACTCTTGCTTGTAGGAAGACACAGAGCATTTGGTTTAACTCCATTTCTCAAGGGAAATTCAGACTAGTGTTCTCATCCATGAAACACACTCTGTTTTAACGCAAATAGCATGCTCTTCTTTCCAGCGTCTGCAATAGTGCAAGGAACATGAGCATGTCCAGAAAAAAGTAACTGTGTTTCCTACTCAAACGGACCATATCTAGTTCAACTCTGCTTATGAAACTGATACAAACCACATCATCTGTTACATAGATGCTCTTTAGTTAGTAGTGAAAATCATATTGGTTTCGTGAACTGTGTAAATTCATTTGAGCCTAAAAACAACTGGGTTTACCAGAAATGAACTCTTACTTGTAGGACGACATAGAGCATGGAGTTTAACTCCGATTCTCAATGGAAATGCAGAAGAGTGATCTCAGCCATGAAACACAGTCTGTTTTAACGCAAATAGCACGCTCTTCTTTCCAGCTTTGCAATACAGCAATTAACATGAGCATTCCCAGAAAAAAAGAACTGTCTCTCCTACTCATACGGACCATATCTAGTTCAACACTGCTAATGAAACTGCTACAAACCACATCATCTCTTAGATAGATGCTCTTTAGTTCATAGTGTAAATCGTGTTGGTTTGGTGAACTGTGAATTCATTTGAGCCGAAAAATAACTGGGTTTCCCGGAAATGAACTCTTGCTTGTAGGATGACACAGAGCATGGAGTTTAACGCCATTTCTGAAGGGAAATACAGAAGAGTGTTCTCATCCGTGAAACACACTCTGTTTTAACGGAAGAAGCATGCTCTTCTTTCCAGCGTCTGCAACACAGCAAGGAAAATGAGCATGTCCACCAAAAAAGATCTGTGTTTCCTAATCCTACGGACCATATCTAGTTCAACTCTGCTTATGAAACTGATGCAAACCACAGCATCTCTTACATAGACGCTCTTTATTTAATAGTGATAAACGCGTTGGGTTTGTGAACTGTGTAAATTCATTTGAGCCTAAAAACAACTGTGTTTACCAGAAATGAACTCTTACTTTTAGGATGACATAGAGCATGGAGTTTAACTCCGATTCTCAATGGAAATGCAGAAGAGTAATCTCATTCATGAAACACAGTCTGTTTTAACGCAAATAGCACGCTCTTCTTTCCAGCGTCTGCTATACAGCAAGGAACATGAGAATTTCCAGAAAAAAAGAACTGGGTTTCCTACTCATACGGACCATATCTACTTCAACACTCCTTATGAAACTGATACAAACCACATCATCTCTTACATAGATGCTCTTTAGTTAATATTGAAAATCGTATTGCTTTCCTTGAACTGTGTAAATTCATTTGAGCAAAAAATAACGGGGTTTACCGGAAATGAACTCTTGCTTGTAGGAAGACTCATAGCATGGAGTTTAACTCCGATTCTAAAGGGAAATTCAGAAAAGTGTTCTCATCCAGGAAACACAGTCTGTTTTAACGCAAGAAGCATGCTCTTCTTTCCAGCATCTGCAATACAGCAAGGAACATGAGCATGTCCAGAAAACAAGAACTGTGTTCCTAATCATAGGGACCATATCTCGTTCAACTCTGCTCATGAAACTGATACAAACCACATCATCTCTTACATAGATGCTCTTTAATTAATAGTGAAAATCGTATTGGTTTCGTGAACTATGTAAAATCATTTGAGCGGAAAATTCAGTGCTTTTACCAAAAATGAACTCTTGCTTGGAGGAAGACACCGAGCCTTTGGTTTAACTCCATTTCTGAAGGGAAATTCAGACCAGTGTTCTCATCCATGAAACACACTCTGTTTTAACGCAAATAGCATGCTCTTCTTTTCAGTGTCTGTTATACAGCAAGAACATGAGCATGCCCAGAAAAAAAGAACTGTGTTTCCTACTTAAACGGAACATATCTAGTTCAACTTTGCTTATGAAACTGATGCAAACCACATCATCTGTTACATAGATGCTCTTTAGTTAATAGTGAAAATCGTATTGGTTTCGTGAACTATGTAAAATCATTTGAGCCGAAAAATAACTGGGTTTACAGGAAATGAACTCTTGCTTGTAGGAAGACACCGAGCATTTGGTTTAACTCCATTTCTAAAGGGAAATTCAGACCAGTGTTCTCATCCATGAAACACACTCTGTTTTAACCCAAATAGCATGCTCTTCTTTCCAGCGTCAGCAGTAGAGCAAGGAACAAGAGCATGTACAGAAAAAAGTAACTGTGTTTCCTACTCATACGGACCATATCTAGTTCAACTCTGCTTATGAAACTGATACAAACCACATCATCTGTTGCATAGATGCTCTTTCGTTAATATTGAAAATCGTAGTGGTTTCGTGAACTGTGTAAATTCATTTGAGCCTAAAAACAACTGGCTTTACCAGAAATGAACTCTTACTTGTAGGATGGCATAGAGCATGGAGTTTAACTCCGATTCTAAATGGAAATGCAGAAGAGTGATCTGATCCATGAAACACAGTCAGTTTTAACGCAAATAGCACGCTCTTCTTTCTAGCTTTGCCATACAGCAATTAGCATGAGCATTCCCAGAAAAAAGAACTGTCTCTCCTACTCATACGGACCATATCTAGTTCAACACTGCCTATGAAACTGCTACAAACAACATCATCTCTTACATAGATGCTCTTTAGTTAATAGAGAAAATTGTGTGGATTCGTGAACTGTGTAAATTCATTTGGCACCAAAAGTTCACTGCGTTTACCAGAAATGAACTCTTGCTTGTAGGACGACACAGAGCATGGAGTTTAACTCCGATTCTAAATGGAAATTCAGCAGAATGTTCTCCTCCATGAAACACAGTCTGTTTTAACGCAAGAAGCATCTTCTTCATTCCTGCAGCTGCAAAACAGCAAGAAACATGAGCATGGCCAGAAAAAAAGAACTGAGTTTCCAACTCATACAGACCATATCTAGTTCAACTCTGCTTATGAAACTGATATAAATCACAGCATTGCTTACATAGACGCTCTTTAGTTAATAGTGAAAATCGTGTTGGTTTGTGAACTGTGTAAATACATTTGGCCGAAAATTCAATGCTCTTACCAAAAATGTACTCTAGCTTGTAGGAAGACACAGAGCATTTGGTTTAACTCCATTTCTGAACGGAATTTCAGACCAGTGTTCTCATCCACGAAATACCCTCTGTTATAATGCAAATACCATGCTCTCATTTCCAGCATGTGTAATACAGCAAGGAACATGAGCATGCCCAGAAAAAAAAAACTGTGTTTCCTACTCATACGGAACATATCTAGTTCAACTCTGCTTATGAAACTGATGCAAACCACATCATCTCTTACATAGATGCTCTTTATTTAATAGTGAAAATCATATTGGTTTCGTGAACTGTGTAAATTCATTTTATCCGAAAAATAACTGGGTTTACCGGAAATGAACTCTTGCTTGTTGGAAGACAAAGAGCATGGATTTTAACTCCATTTCTGAAGGGAATTCAGAAGAGTGTTCTCACCCACGAAACACACTCCATATAAAATGAAGAAGCATGCTCTTCTTTCCAGCGTCTGCTATACAGCAAGGAACATGAGAATTTCCAGAAAAAAAGAACTGGGATTCCTAGTCATACGGACCATATCTACTTCAACACTGCTTATGAAACTGATACAAACCACATCATCTCTTACATAGATGCTCTTTAGTTAATATTGAAAATTGTATTGGTTTCCTTGAACTGTGTAAATTCATTTGAGCAAAAAATAACGGGGTTTACCAGAAATGAACTCTTGCTTGTAGGAAGACTCATAGCATGGAGTTTATCTCCGATTCTAAAGGGAAATTCAGAAAAGTGTTCTCATCCAGGAAACACAGTCTGTTTTAACGCAAGAAGCATGCTCTACTTTCCACCATCTGCAATACAGCAAGGAACATGAGCATGTCCAGAAAACAAGAACTGTGTTTCCTAATCATAGGGACCATATCTCGTTCAACTCTGCTCATGAAACTGATACAAACCACATCATCTCTTACATAGATGCTCTTTAATTAATAGTGAAAATCGTATAGGTTTCGTGAACTATGTAAAATCATTTGTGCCGAAAAATAACTGGGTTTACAGGAAATGAACTCTTGCTTGTAGGAAGACACAGAGCATGGCATTAAACTCCGATTCTAAAGGGAAATTCAGAAGAGAGTTCTCCTCAAAGAAACACAATCTGTTTTAATGCAAGAAGCATGCTCTTCTTTCCACCATCTGCAATACAGCAGGAAACATGAGCATGGCCAGAAAAAGAGAATTGTGTTTCCTACTCATAGGGACCATATCTAGTTCAACACTGCTTATGAAACTGATACAAACCACAGCATCTCTTACATAGATGCTCTTTAGTTAATAGAGAAAATTGTGTGGTTTCGTGAACTGTGTAAATTCATTTGGCACCAAAAATTCACTGCGTTTACCAGAAATGAACTCTTGCTTGTAGGACGACACAGAGCATGGAGTTTAACTCCGATTCTAAATGGAAATTCAGCAGAATGTTCTCCTCCATGAAACACAGTCTGTTTTAACGCAAGAAGCATCCTCTTCATTCCTGTAGCTGCAAAACAGCAAGAAACATGAGCATGGCCAGAAAAAAAGAACTGTGTTTCCAACTCATACAGACCATATCTAGTTCAACTCTGCTTATGAAACTGATATAAATCACAGCATTGCTTACATAGACGCTCTTTAGTTAATAGTGAAAATCGTGTTGGTTTGTGAACTGTGTAAATACATTTGGCCGAAAATTCACTGCTCTTACCAAAAATGCACTCTAGCTTGTAGGAAGACACAGAGCATTTGGTTTAACTCCATTTCTGAAGGGAATTTCAGACCAGTGTTCTCATCCACGAAATACCCTCTGTTATAATGCAAATACCATGCTCTCATTTCTAGCGTGTGCAATACAGCAAGGAACATGAGCATGCCCAGAAAAAAAAACTGTGTTTCCTACTCATACGGAACATATCTAGTTCAACTCTGCTTATGAAACTGATGCAAACCACATCATCTCTTACATAGATGCTCTTTATTTAATAGTGAAAATCATATTGGTTTCGTGAACTGTGTAAATTCATTTTATCCGAAAAATAACTGGGTTTACCGGAAATGAACTCTTGCTTGTAGGAAGACAAAGAGCATGGATTTTAACTCCATTTCTGAAGGGAATTCAGAAGAGTGTTCTCACCCACGAAACACACTCCATATAAAATGAAGAAGCATGCTCTTCTTTCCAGCGTCTGCTATACAGCAAGGAACATGAGAATTTCCAGAAAAAAAGAACTGGGTTTCCTACTCATACGGACCATATCTACTTCAACACTCCTTATGAAACTGATACAAACCACATCATCTCTTACATAGATGCTCTTTAGTTAATATTGAAAATCGTATTGGTTTCCTTGAACTGTGTAAATTCATTTGAGCAAAAAATAACGGGGTTTACCGGAAATGAACTCTTGCTTGTAGGAAGACTCATAGCATGGAGTTTAACTCCGATTCTAAAGGGAAATTCAGAAAAGTGTTCTCATCCAGGAAACACAGTCTGTTTTAACGCAAGAAGCATGCTCTTTTTTCCAGCATCTGCAATACAGCAAGGAACATGAGCATGTCCAGAAAACAAGAACTGTGTTCCTAATCATAGGGACCATATCTCGTTCAACTCTGCTCATGAAACTGATACAAACCACATCATCTCTTACATAGATGCTCTTTAATTAATAGTGAAAATCATATTGGTTTCGTGAACTATGTAAAATCATTTGAGCGGAAAATTCAGTGCTTTTACCAAAAATGAACTCTTGCTTGGAGGAAGACACCGAGCCTTTGGTTTAACTCCATTTCTGAAGGGTAATTCAGACCAGTGTTCTCATCCATGAAACACACTCTGTTTTAACGCAAATAGCATGCTCTTTTTTCCAGCGTCTGCAATAGAGCAAGGAACATGAGCATGTCCAGAAAAAAGTAACTGTGTTTCCTACTCATACGGACCATATCTAGTTGAACTTTGCTTATGAAACTGATACAAACCACATCATCTCTTACATAGATGCTCTTCACTTAATAGTGAAAATCGTGTTGGTTTCGTGAACTGTGTAAATTCATTTGAGCCGAAAAATAACTGGGTTTACCGGAAATGAACACTTGCTTGTAGGATGACATAGAGCATGGAGTTTAACTCCGATTCTAAATGGAAATGCAGAAGAGTGATCTGATCCATGAAACACAGTCACTTGTAACACAAATAGCACGCTCTTCTTTCTAGCTTTGCCATAGAGCAATTAACATGAGCATGGCCAGAAAAAGAGAATTGTGTTTCCTACTCATACGGACCATATCTAGTTCAACACTGCCTATGAAACTGCTACAAACAACATCATCTCTTACATAGATGCTCTTTAGTTAATAGTGTAAATGGTGTTGGTTTGGTGAACTGTGAATTCATTTGAGCCGAAAAATAACTGGGTTTCCCGGAAAAGAACTCTTGCTTGTAGGAAGACACAGAGCATTTGGTTTAACTCCATTTCTGAAGGGAAATACAGAAGATTGTTCTCATCCATGAAACACACTCCGTTTTAACGGAAGTAGCATGCTCTTCTTTCCAGCGTCTGCAATACAGCAAGGAACAAGAGCATGTCCAGAAAAAATTAACTGTGTTTCCTACTCATACGGTCCATATCTAGTTCACCTCTGCTTATGAAACTGCTACAAACCACATCATCTCTTACATAGATGCTCTTTAGTTAATAGAGATAAACGCGTTGGGTTTGTGAATTGTGTAAATTCATTTGAGCCGAAAATTCACTGCTTTTACCAAAAATGATCTCTTGCTTGTAGGAAGACACAGACCATTTGGTTTAACTCCACTTTTGAAGGGACATTCAGACCAGTGTTCTCATCCATGAAACACACTCTGTTTTAACGCAAATAGCATGCTCTTCTTTTCAGTGTCTGTTATACAGCAAGAACATGAGCATGCCCAGAAAAAAAGAACTGTGTTTCCTACTTAAACGGAACATATCTAGTTCAACTTTGCTTATGAAACTGATGCAAACCACATCATCTGTTACATAGATGCTCTTTAGTTAATAGTGAAAATCGTATTGGTTTCGTGAACTATGTAAAATCATTTGAACCGAAAAATAACTGGGTTTACAGGAAATGAACTCTTGCTTGTAGGAAGACACCGAGCATTTGGTTTAACTCCATTTCTAAAGGGAAATTCAGACCAGTGTTCTCATCCATGAAACACACTCTGTTTTAACCCAAATAGCATGCTCTTCTTTCCAGCGTCAGCCATAGAGCAAGGAACATGAGCATGTACAGAAAAAAGTAACTGTGTTTCCTACTCATACGGACCATATCTAGTTCAACTCTGCTTATGAAACTGATACAAACCACATCATCTGTTGCATAGATGCTCTTTAGTTAATATTGAAAATCGTAGTGGTTTCGTGAACTGTGTAAATTCATTTGAGCCTAAAAACAACTGGCTTTACCAGAAATGAACTCTTACTTGTAGGATGGCATAGAGCATGGAGTTTAACTCCGATTCTAAATGGAAATGCAGAAGAGTGATCTGATCCATGAAACACAGTCAGTTTTAACGCAAATAGCACGCTCTTCTTTCTAGCTTTGCCATACAGCAATTAGCATGAGCATTCCCAGAAAAAAAGAACTGTCTCTCCTACTCATACGGACCATATCTAGTTCAACACTGCCTATGAAACTGCTACAAACAACATCATCTCTTACATAGATGCTCTTTAGTTAATAGAGAAAATTGTGTGGTTTCGTGAACTGTGTAAATTCATTTGGCACCAAAAGTTCACTGCGTTTACCAGAAATGAACTCTTGCTTGTAGGACCACACAGAGCATGGAGTTTAACTCCGATTCTAAATGGAAATTCAGCAGAATGTTCTCCTCCATGAAACACAGTCTGTTTTAATGCAAGAAGCATCCTCTTCATTCCTGCAGCTGCAAAACAGCAAGAAACATGAGCATGGCCAGAAAAAAAGAACTGTGTTTCCAACTCATACAGACCATATCTAGTTCAACTCTGCTTATGAAACTGATATAAATCACAGCATTGCTTACATAGACGCTCTTTAGTTAATAGTGAAAATCGTGTTGGTTTGTGAACTGTGTAAATACATTTGGCCGAAAATTCACTGCTCTTACCAAAAATGTACTCTAGCTTGTAGGAAGACACAGAGCATTTGGTTTAACTCCATTTCTGAAGGGAATTTCAGACCAGTGTTCTCATCCACGAAATACCCTCTGTTATAATGCAAATACCATGCTCTCATTTCCAGCGTGTGCAATACAGCAAGGAACATGAGCATGCCCAGAAAAAAAAAACTGTGTTTCCTACTCATACGGAACATATCTAGTTCAACTCTGCTTATGAAACTGATGCAAACCACATCATCTCTTACATAGATGCTCTTTATTTAATAGTGAAAATCATATTGGTTTCGTGAACTGTGTAAATTCATTTTACCTGAAACATAACTGGGTTTACCGGAAATGAACTCTTGCTTGTTGGAAGACAAAGAGCATGGATTTTAACTCCATTTCTGAAGGGAATTCAGACGAGTGTTCTCACCCACGAAACACACTCCATATAAACTGAAGAAGCATGCTCTTCTTTCCAGCGTCTGCTATACAGCAAGGAACATGAGAATTTCCAGAAAAAAAGAACTGGGTTTCATACTCATACGGACCATATCTACTTCAACACTGCTTATGAAACTGATACAAACCACATCATCTCTTACATAGATGCTCTTTAGTTAATATTGAAAATCGTATTGGTTTCCTTGAACTGTGTAAATTCATTTGAGCAAAAAATAACGGGGTTTACCAGAAATGAACTCTTGCTTGTAGGAAGACTCATAGCATGGAGTTTATCTCCGATTCTAAAGGGAAATTCAGAAAAGTGTTCTCATCCATGAAACACAGTCTGTTTTAACGCAAGAAGCATGCTCTTCTTTCCACCATCTGCAATACAGCAAGGAACATGAGCATGTCCAGAAAACAAGAACTGTGTTTCCTAATCATAGGGACCATATCTCGTTCAACTCTACTCATGAAACTGATACAAATGACATCATCTCTTACATAGATGCTCTTTAATTAATAGTGAAAATCGTATAGGTTTCGTGAACTATGTAAAATCATTTGAGCCGAAAAATAACTGGGTTTACAGGAAATGAACTCTTGATTGTACGAAGACACAGAGCATGGCATTAAACTCCGATTCTAAAGGGAAATTCAGAAGAGAGTTCTCCTCAAAGAAACCCAATCTGTTTTAATGCAAGAAGCATGCTCTTCTTTCCACCATCTGCAATACAGCAGGAAACATGAGCATGGCCAGAAAAAGAGAATTGTGTTTCCTACTCATAGGGACCATATCTCGTTCAACACTGCTTATGAAACTGATACAAACCACAGCATCTCTTACATAGATGCTCTTTGGTTAATAGAGAAAATTGTGTGGTTTCGTGAACTGTGTAAATTCATTTGGCACCAAAAATTCACTGCGTTTACCAGAAATGAACTCTTGCTTGTAGGACGACACAGAGCATGGAGTTTAACTCCGATTCTAAATGGAAATTCAGCAGAATGTTCTCCTCCATGAAACACAGTCTGTTTTAACGCAAGAAGCAACCTCTTCATTCCTGCAGCTGCAAAACAGCAAGAAACATGAGCATGGCCAGAAAAAAAGAACTGTGTTTCCGACTCATACAGACCATATCTAGTTCAACTTTGCTTATGAAACTGATATAAATCACAGCATTGCTTACATAGACGCTCTTTAGTTAATAGTGAAAATCGTGTTGGTTTGTGAACTGTGTAAATACATTTGCCCGAAAATTCACTGCTCTTACCAAAAATGTACTCTTGCTGGTAGGAAGACACAGAGCATTTGGTTTAACTCCATTTCTGAAGGGAATTTCAGACCAGTGTTCTCATCCACGAAATAACCTCTGTTATAATGCAAATAGCATGCTCTCATTTCTAGCGTGTGCAATACAGCAAGGAACATGAGCATGCCCAGAAAAAAAAAAAAAACTGTGTTTCCTACTCATACGGAACATATCTAGTTCAACTCTGCTTATGGACCTGATGCAAACCACATCATCTCTTCCATAGATGCTCTTTATTTAATAGTGAAAATCGTATTGGTTTCGTGAACTGTGTAAATTCATTTTATCCGAAAAAAAACTGGGTTTACCGGAAATGAACTCTTGCTTGTAGGAAGACACAGAGCATGGATTTTAACTCCATTTCTGAAGGGAATTCAGAAGAGTGTTCTCACCCACGAAACACACTCCATATACAATGAAGAAGCATGCTCTTCTTTCCAGCGTCTGCTATACAGCAAGGAACATGAGAATTTCCAGAAAAAAAGAACTGGGTTTTCTACTCGTACAGACCATATCTACTTCAACACTGCTTATGAAACTGATACAAACCACATCATCTCTTACATAGATGCTCTTTAGTTAATATTGAAAATCGTATTGGTTTCCTTGAACTGTGTAAATTCATTTGAGCAAAAATAACGGGGTTTACCGGAAATGTACTCTTGCTTGTAGGAAGACTCATAGCATGGAGTTGAACTCCGATTCTAAAGGGAAATTCAGAAAAGTGTTCTCATCCATGAAACACAGTCTGTTTTAACGCAAGAAGCATGCTCTTCTTTCCAGCATCTGCAATACAGCAAGGAACATGAGCATGTCCAGAAAACAAGAACCTTTTTCCTATTCATAGGGACCGTATCTCGTTCAACTCTGCTCATGAAACTGATACAAACCACAACATCTCTTAAATAGATGCTCTTTAGTTAATAGTGAAAATCGTATTGGTTTCGTGAACTATGTAAAATCATTTGAGAGAAAAATATCTGGGTTTACAGGAAATGAACTCTTGCTTATAGGAAGACACAGAGCCTTTGGTTTAACTCAATTTCTGAAGGGAAATTCAGACCTGTGTTCTCATCCATGAAACACACTCTGTATCACGCAAGAAGCATGCTCTTCTGTCCAGCTTTGCAATACAGCAAGGAACATGAGCATGCCCAGAAAAAAAGACCTGTGTTTCCTACTCATAGGGACCATATCTCGTTCAACATTGCTTATGAAACTGATACAAACCACAGCATCTCTTACATAGATGCTCTTTAGTTAATAGAGAAAATTGTGTGGTTTCGTGAACTGTGTAAATTCATTTGGCACCAAAAATTCACTGCGTTTACCAGAAATGAACTCTTGCTTGTAGGACGACACAGAGCATGGCGTTTAACTCCGATTCTAAATGGAAATTCAGCAGAATGTTCTCCTCCATGAAACACAGTCTGTTTTAACGCAAGAAGCATCCTCTTCATTCCAGCAGCTGCAAAACAGCAAGAAACATGAGCATGGCCAGAAAAAAAGAACTGTGTTTCCCACTCATACAGACCATATCTAGTTCAACTCTGCTTATGAAACTGATATAAATCACAGCATTGCTTACATAGACGCTCTTTAGTTAATAGTGAAAATCGTGTTGGTTTGTGAACTGTGTAAATACATTTGGACCAAAATTCACTGCTCTTACCAAAAATGTAGTCTTGCTTGTAGGAAGACACAGAGCATTTGGTTTAACTCCATCTCTGAAGGGAATTTCAGACCAGTGTTCTCATCCACGAAATAACCTCTGTTATAATGCAAATAGCATGCTCTCATTTCCAGCGTGTGCAATACAGCAGGGAACATGAGCATGCCCAGAAAAAAAAAAAAAAAACTGTGTTTCCTACTCATACGGAACATATCTAGTTCAACTCTGCTTATGGAACTGATGCAAACCACATCATCTCTTCCTTAGATGCTCTTTATTTAATAGTGAAAATCGTATTGGTTTCGTGAACTGTGTAAATTCATTTGAGCCGAAAAATAACGGGGTTTACTGGAAATGAACTCTTGCTTGTAGGATGACACAGAGCATAGATTTTAACTCCATTTCTGAGGGGAATTCAGAAGATTGTTCTCATCCACGAAACACACTCCTTATAAAATGAAGAAGCATGCTCTTCTTTCCAGCGTCTGCTATACAGCAAGGAACATGAGAATTTCCAGAAAAAAAGAACTGGGTTTCCTACTCATACGGACCATATGTACTTCAACACTGCTTATGAAACTGATACAAACCACATCATCTCTTACATAGATGCTCTTTAGTTAATATTGAAAATCGTATTGGTTTCCTTGAACTGTGTAAATTCATTTGAGCAAAAAATAACGGGGTTTACCGGAAATGAACTCTTGCTTGTAGGAAGACTCATAGCATGGAGTTTAACTCCGATTCTAAAGCGAAATTCAGAAAAGTGTTCTCATCCAGGAAACACAGACTGTTTTAACGCAAGAAGCATGCTCTTCTTTCCAGCATCTGCAATACAGCAAGGAACATGAGCATGTCCAGAAAACAAGAACTGTGTTTCCTAATCATAGGGACCATATCTCGTTCAACTCTGCTCATGAAACTGATACAAACCACATCATCTCTTACATAGATGCTCTTTAGTTAATAGTGAAAATCGTATTGGTTTCGTGAACTATGTAAAATCATTTGAGCCGAAAAATAACTGGGTTTACAGGAAATGAACTCTTGCTTGTAGGAAGACACGCAGCCTTTGGTTTAACTCACTTTCTGAAGGGAAATTCAGACCTGTGTTCTCATCCATGAAACACACTCTGTTCTAACGCAAGAAGCATGCTCTTCTATCCAGCTTTGCAATACAGAAAGGAACATGAGCATGCCTAGCAAAAAAGAACTGTGTCTCCTACTCATATGGACCATATCTATTTCAACTCTGCTTATGAAACTGATACAAACCACATCATCTCTTACATAGATGCTCTTCAGTTAATAGTGAAAATCGTGTTGATTTCGTGAACTGTGTAAATTCATTTGAGCCGAAAAATAACTGGGTTTACCGGAAATGAACTCTTGCTTGTAGGAAGACACAGAGCATGGCATTAAACTCCGATTCTAAAGGGAAATTCAGAAGAGAGTTCTCCTCAAAGAAAAACAATCTGTTTTAATGCAAGAAGCATGCTCTTCTTTCCACCATCTGCAATACAGCAGGAAACATGAGCATGGCCAGAAAAAGAGAATTGTGTTTCCTACTCATAGGGACCATATCTACTTCAACACCGCTTATGAAACTGATACAAACCACATCATCTCATACATAGATGCTCTTTAGTTAATATTGAAAATCGTATTGGTTTCCTTGAACTGTGTAAATTCATTTGAGCAAAAAATAACGGGGTTTACCGGAAATGAACTCTTGCTTGTAGGAAGACTCATAGCATGGAGTTTAACTCCGATTCTAAAGGGAAATTCAGAAAAGTGTTCTCATCCAGGAAACACAGTCTGTTTTAACGCAAGAAGCATGCTCTTCTTTCCAGCATCTGCAATACAGCAAGGAACATGAGCATGTCCAGAAAACAAGAACTGTGTTTCCTAATCATAGGGACCATATCTCGTTCAACTCTGCTCATGAAACTGATACAAACCACATCATCTCTTACATAGATGCTCTTTAGTTAATAGTGAAAATCGTATTGGTTTCGTGAACTATGTAAAATCATTTGAGCCGAAAAATAACTGGGTTTACCGGAAATGAACTCTTGCTTGTAGGAAGACACAGAGCATGGCATTAAACTCCGATTCTAAAGGGAAATTCAGAAGAGAGTTCTCCTCAAAGAAACACAATCTGTTTTAATGCAAGAAGCATGCTCTTCTTTCCACCATCTGCAATACAGCAGGAAACATGATCATGGCCAGAAAAAGAGAATTGTGTTTCCTACTCATAGAGACCATATCTACTTCAACACTGCTTATGAAACTGATACAAACCACATCATCTCTTACATAGATGCTCTTTAATTAATATTGAAAATCGTATTGGTTTCCTTGTACTGTGTAAATTCATTTGAGCAAAAAATAACGGGGTTTACCGGAAATGAACTCTTGCTTGTAGGAAGACTCATAGCATGGAGTTTAACTCCGATTCTAAAGGGAAATTCAGAAAAGTGTTCTCATCCAGGAAACACAGTCTGTTTTAACGCAAGAAGCATGCTCTTCTTTCCAGCATCTGCAATACAACAAGGAACATGAGCATGTCCCGAAAACAAGAACTGTGTTTCCTAATCATAGGGACCATATCTCGTTCAACTCTGCTCATGAAACTGATACAAACCACATCATCTTTTACATAGATGCTCTTTAGTTAATAGTGAAAATCGTATTGGTTTCGTGAACTATGTAAAATAGTTTGAGCCAAAAAATAACTTGGTTTACCGGAAATGAACTCTTGCTTGTAGGAAGACACAGAGCATGGCATTAAACTCCGATTCTAAAGGGAAATTCAGAAGAGAGTTCTCCTCAAAGAAACACAATCTGTTTTAATGCAAGAAGCATGCTCTTCTTTCCACCATCTGCAATACAGCAGGAAACATGAGCATGGCCAGAAAAAGAGAATTGTGTTTCCTACTCATAGAGACCATATCTCGTTCAACACTGCTTATGAAACTGATACAAACCACAGCATCTCTTACATAGATGCTCTTTAGTTAATAGAGAAAATTGTGTGGTTTCGTGAACTGTGTAAACTCATTTGGCACCAAAAATTCACTGCGTTTACCAGAAATGAACTCTTGCTTGTAGGACGACACAGAGCATGGAGTTTAACTCCGATTCTAAATGGAAATTCACCAGAATGTTCTGCTCCATGAAACACAGTCTGTTTTAACGCAAGAAGCATCCTCTTCATTCCTGCAGCTGCAAAACAGCAAGAAACATGAGCATGGCCAGAAAAAAAGAACTGTGTTTCCGACTCATACAGACCATATCTAGTTCAACTCTGCTTATGAAACTGATATAAATCACAGCATTGCTTACATAGACGCTCTTTATTTAATAGTGAAAATCGTGTTGGTTTGTGAACTGTGTAAATACATTTGGCCGAAAATTCACTGCTCTTACCAAAAATGTACTCTTGCTTGTAGGAAGACACAGAGCATTTGGTTTAACTCCATTTCTGAAGGGAATTTCAGACCAGTGTTCTCATCCACGAAATAAACTCTGTTATAATGCAAATAGCATGCTCTCATTTCCAGTGTGTGCAATACAGCACGGAACATGAGCATGCCCAGAAAAAAAAAAAAAACTGTGTTTCCTACTCATACGGAACATATCTAGTTCAACTCTGCTTATGCAACTGATGCAAACCACATCATCTCTTCCATAGATGCTCTTTATTTAATAGTGAAAATCGTATTGGTTTCGTGAACTGTGTAAATTCATTTTATCCGAAAAAAAACTGGGTTTACCGGAAATGAACTCTTGCGTGTAGGAAGACACAGAGCATGGATTTTAACTCCATTTCTGAAGGGAATTCAGAAGAGTGTTCTCATCCACGAAACACACTCCGTATAAAATGAAGAAGCATGCTCTTCTTTCCAGCGTCTGCTATACAGCAAGGAACATGAGAATTTCCAGAAAAAAAGAACTGGGTTTCCTACTCATACGGACCATATGTACTTCAACACTGCTTATGAAACTGATACAAACCACATCATCTCTTACATAGATGCTCTTTAGTTAATATTGAAAATCGTATTGGTTTCCTTGAACTGTGTAAATTCATTTGAGCAAAAAATAACGGGTTTTACCGGAAATGAACTCTTGCTTGTAGGAAGACTCATAGTATGGAGTTTAACTCTGATTCTAAGGGAAATTCAGAAAAGTGTTCTCATCCATGAAACACAGTCTGTTTTAACGCAAGAAGCATGCTCTACTTTCCAGCATCTGCAATACAGCAAGGAACATGAGCATGTCCAGAAAACAAGAACCTTTTTCCTATTCATAGGGACCGTATTTCGGTCAACTCTGCTCATGAAACTGATACAAACCACATCATCTCTTACATAGATGCTCTTTAGTTAATAGTGAAAATCGTATTGGTTTCGTGAACTATGTAAATCATTTGAGCCGAAAAATATCTGGGTTTACAGGAAATGAACTCTTGCTTATAGGAAGACACAGAGCCTTTGGTTTACCTCAATTTCTGAAGGGAAATTCAGACCTGTGTTCTCATCCATGAAACACACTCTGTTATCACGCAAGAAGCATGCTCTTCTCTCCAGCTTTGCAATACAGCAAGGAACATGAGCATGCCCAGAAAAAAAGAACTGTGTTTCCTACTCATACGGACCATATCTAGTTCAACTCTGCTTATGAAACTGATACAAACCCCATCATCTGTTACATAGATGTTCTTTAGTTAATCGTGTAAATCATGTTGGTTTCGTGAACTGTGTAAATTCATTTGAGCCGAAAAATAACGGGGTTTACTGGAAATGAACTCTTGCTTGTAGGATGACACAGAGCATAGATTTTAACTCCATTTCTGAGGGGAATTCAGAAGATTGTTCTCATCCACGAAACACACTCCGTATAAAATGAAGAAGCATGCTCTTCTTTCCAGCGTCTGCTATACAGCAAGGAACATGAGAATTTCCAGAAAAAAAGAACTGGGTTTCCTACTCATACGGACCATATGTACTTCAACACTGCTTATGAAACTGATACAAACCACATCATCTCTTACATAGATGCTCTTTAGTTAATATTGAAAATCGTATTGGTTTCCTTGAACTGTGTAAATTCATTTGAGCAAAAAATAACGGGGTTTACCGGAAATGAACTCTTGCTTGTAGGAAGACTCATAGCATGGAGTTTAACTCCGATTCTAAAGCGAAATTCAGAAAAGTGTTCTCATCCAGGAAACACAGACTGTTTTAACGCAAGAAGCATGCTCTTCTTTCCAGCATCTGCAATACAGCAAGGAACATGAGCATGTCCAGAAAACAAGAACTGTGTTTCCTAATCATAGGGACCATATCTCGTTCAACTCTGCTCATGAAACTGATACAAACCACATCATCTCTTACATAGATGCTCTTTAGTTAATAGTGAAAATCGTATTGGTTTCGTGAACTATGTAAAATCATTTGAGCCGAAAAATAACTGGGTTTACAGGAAATGAACTCTTGCTTGTAGGAAGACACGCAGCCTTTGGTTTAACTCACTTTCTGAAGGGAAATTCAGACCTGTGTTCTCATCCATGAAACACACTCTGTTCTAACGCAAGAAGCATGCTCTTCTATCCAGCTTTGCAATACAGAAAGGAACATGAGCATGCCTAGCAAAAAAGAACTGTGTCTCCTACTCATATGGACCATATCTATTTCAACTCTGCTTATGAAACTGATACAAACCACATCATCTCTTACATAGATGCTCTTCAGTTAATAGTGAAAATCGTGTTGATTTCGTGAACTGTGTAAATTCATTTGAGCCGAAAAATAACTGGGTTTACCGGAAATGAACTCTTGCTTGTAGGAAGACACAGAGCATGGCATTAAACTCCGATTCTAAAGGGAAATTCAGAAGAGAGTTCTCCTCAAAGAAAAACAATCTGTTTTAATGCAAGAAGCATGCTCTTCTTTCCACCATCTGCAATACAGCAGGAAACATGAGCATGGCCAGAAAAAGAGAATTGTGTTTCCTACTCATAGGGACCATATCTACTTCAACACCGCTTATGAAACTGATACAAACCACATCATCTCATACATAGATGCTCTTTAGTTAATATTGAAAATCGTATTGGTTTCCTTGAACTGTGTAAATTCATTTGAGCAAAAAATAACGGGGTTTACCGGAAATGAACTCTTGCTTGTAGGAAGACTCATAGCATGGAGTTTAACTCCGATTCTAAAGGGAAATTCAGAAAAGTGTTCTCATCCAGGAAACACAGTCTGTTTTAACGCAAGAAGCATGCTCTTCTTTCCAGCATCTGCAATACAGCAAGGAACATGAGCATGTCCAGAAAACAAGAACTGTGTTTCCTAATCATAGGGACCATATCTCGTTCAACTCTGCTCATGAAACTGATACAAACCACATCATCTCTTACATAGATGCTCTTTAGTTAATAGTGAAAATCGTATTGGTTTCGTGAACTATGTAAAATCATTGGAGCCGAAAAATAACTGGGTTTACCGGAAATGAACTCTTGCTTGTAGGAAGACACAGAGCATGGCATTAAACTCCGATTCTAAAGGGAAATTCAGAAGAGAGTTCTCCTCAAAGAAACACAATCTGTTTTAATGCAAGAAGCATGCTCTTCTTTCCACCATCTGCAATACAGCAGGAAACATGAGCATGGCCAGAAAAAGAGAATTGTGTTTCCTACTCATAGGGACCATATCTCGTTCAACACTGCTTATGAAACTGATACAAACCACATCATCTCTTGCATAGATGCTCTTTAGTTAATAGAGAAAATTGTGTGGTTTCGTGAACTGTGTAAATTCATTTGGCACCAAAAATTCACTGCGTTTACCAGAAATGAACTCTTGCTTGTAGGACGACACAGAGCATGGAGTTTAACTCCGATTCTAAATGGAAAATCAGCAGAATGTTCTCCTCCATGAAACACAGTCTGTTTTAACGCAAGAAGCATCCTCTTCATTCCAGCAGCTGCAAAACAGCAAGAAACATGAGCATGGCCAGAAAAAAAGAACTGTGTTTCCGACTCATACAGACCATATCTAGTTCAACTCTGCTTATAAAACTGATATAAATCACAGCATTGCTTACATAGATGCTCTTTAGTTAATAGTGAAAATCGTGTTGGTTTGTGAACTGTGTAAATACATTTGGCCGAAAATTCACTGCTCTTACCAAAAATGTAGTCTTGCTTGTAGGAAGACACAGAGCATTTGGTTTAACTCCATTTCTGAAGGGAATTTCAGACCAGTGTTCTCATCCACGAAATAACCTCTGTTATAATGCAAATAGCATGCTCTCATTTCCAGCGTTTGCAATACAGCACGGAACATGAGCATGCCCAGAAAAAAAAAAAAAAAAAAAACTGTGTTTCCTACTCATACGGAACATATCTAGTTCAACTCTGCTTATGCAACTGATGCAAACCACATCATCTCTTCCATAGATGCTCTTTATTTAATAGTGAAAATCGTATTGGTTTCGTGAACTGTGTAAATTCATTTTATCCGAAAAAAAACTGGGTTTACCGGAAATGAACTCTTGATGTAGGAAGACACAGAGCATGGATTTTAACTCCATTTCTGAAGGGAATTCAGAAGAGTGTTCTCATCCACGAAACACACTCCGTATAAAATGAAGAAGCATGCTCTTCTTTCCAGCGTCTGCTATACAGCAAGGAACATGAGAATTTCCAGAAAAAAAGAACTGGGTTTCCTACTCATACGGACCATATCTACTTCAACACTGCTTATGAAACTGATACAAACCACATCATCTCTTACATAGATGCTATTTAGTTAATATTGAAAATCGTATTGGTTTCCTTGAACTGTGTAAATTCATTTGAGCAAAAAATAACGGGGTTTACCGGAAATGAACTCTTGCTTGTAGGAAGACTCATAGCATGGAGTTTAACTCCGATTCTAAAGGGAAATTCAGAAAAGTGTTCTCATCCAGGAAACACAGTCTGTTTTAACGCAAGAAGCATGCTCTTCTTTCCAGCATCTGCAATACAGCAAGGAACATGAGCATGTCCAGAAAACAAGAACCTTTTTCCTATTCATAGGGACCGTATCTCGGTCAACTCTGCTCATGAAACTGATACAAACCACAACATCTCTTACATAGATGCTCTTTAGTTAATAGTGAAAATCGTATTGGTTTCGTGAACTATGTAAAGTCATTTGAGCCGAAAAATATCTGGGTTTACAGGAAATGAACTCTTGCTTATAGGAAGACACAGAGCCTTTGGTTTAACTCAATTTCTGAAGGGAAATTCAGACATGTGTTCTCATCCATGAAACACACTCTGTTATCACGCAAGAAGCATGCTCTTCTCTCCAGCTTTGCAATACAGCAAGGAACATGAGCATGCCCAGAAAAAAAGAACTGTGTTTCCTACTCATACGGACCATATCTAGTTCAACTCTGCTTATGAAACTGATACAAACCCCATCATCTGTTACATAGATGTTCTTTAGTTAATCGTGTAAATCATGTTGGTTTCGTGAACTGTGTAAATTCATTTGAGCCGAAAAATAACGGGGTTTACTGGAAATGAACTCTTGCTTGTAGGATGACACATAGCATAGATTTTAACTCCATTTCTGAGGGGAATTCAGAAGATTGTTCTCATCCACGAAACACACTCCGTATAAAATGAAGAAGCATGCTCTTCTTTCCAGCGTCTGCTATACAGCAAGGAACATGAGAATTTCCAGAAAAAAAGAACTGGGTTTCCTACTCATACGGACCATATGTACTTCAACACTGCTTATGAAACTGATACAAACCACATCATCTCTTACATAGATGCTCTTTAGTTAATATTGAAAATCGTATTGGTTTCCTTGAACTGTGTAAATTCATTTGAGCAAAAAATAACGGGGTTTACCGGAAATGAACTCTTGCTTGTAGGAAGACTCATAGCATGGAGTTTAACTCCGATTCTAAAGCGAAATTCAGAAAAGTGTTCTCATCCAGGAAACACAGACTGTTTTAACGCAAGAAGCATGCTCTTCTTTCCAGCATCTGCAATACAGCAAGGAACATGAGCATGTCCAGAAAACAAGAACTGTGTTTCCTAATCATAGGGACCATATCTCGTTCAACTCTGCTCATGAAACTGATACAAACCACATCATCTCTTACATAGATGCTCTTTAGTTAATAGTGAAAATCGTATTGGTTTCGTGAACTATGTAAAATCATTTGAGCCGAAAAATAACTGGGTTTACAGGAAATGAACTCTTGCTTGTAGGAAGACACGCAGCCTTTGGTTTAACTCACTTTCTGAAGGGAAATTCAGACCTGTGTTCTCATCCTGAAACACACTCTGTTCTAACGCAAGAAGCATGCTCTTCTATCCAGCTTTGCAATACAGAAAGGAACATGAGCATGCCTAGCAAAAAAGAACTGTGTCTCCTACTCATATGGACCATATCTATTTCAACTCTGCTTATGAAACTGATACAAACCACATCATCTCTTACATAGATGCTCTTCAGTTAATAGTGAAAATCGTGTTGATTTCGTGAACTGTGTAAATTCATTTGAGCCGAAAAATAACTGGGTTTACCGGAAATGAACTCTTGCTTGTAGGAAGACACAGAGCATGGCATTAAACTCCGATTCTAAAGGGAAATTCAGAAGAGAGTTCTCCTCAAAGAAAAACAATCTGTTTTAATGCAAGAAGCATGCTCTTCTTTCCACCATCTGCAATACAGCAGGAAACATGAGCATGGCCAGAAAAAGAGAATTGTGTTTCCTACTCATAGGGACCATATCTACTTCAACACCGCTTATGAAACTGATACAAACCACATCATCTCATACATAGATGCTCTTTAGTTAATATTGAAAATCGTATTGGTTTCCTTGAACTGTGTAAATTCATTTGAGCAAAAAATAACGGGGTTTACCGGAAATGAACTCTTGCTTGTAGGAAGACTCATAGCATGGAGTTTAACTCCGATTCTAAAGGGAAATTCAGAAAAGTGTTCTCATCCAGGAAACACAGTCTGTTTTAACGCAAGAAGCATGCTCTTCTTTCCAGCATCTGCAATACAGCAAGGAACATGAGCATGTCCAGAAAACAAGAACTGTGTTTCCTAATCATAGGGACCATATCTCGTTCAACTCTGCTCATGAAACTGATACAAACCACATCATCTCTTACATAGATGCTCTTTAGTTAATAGTGAAAATCGTATTGGTTTCGTGAACTATGTAAAATCATTGGAGCCGAAAAATAACTGGGTTTACCGGAAATGAACTCTTGCTTGTAGGAAGACACAGAGCATGGCATTAAACTCCGATTCTAAAGGGAAATTCAGAAGAGAGTTCTCCTCAAAGAAACACAATCTGTTTTAATGCAAGAAGCATGCTCTTCTTTCCACCATCTGCAATACAGCAGGAAACATGAGCATGGCCAGAAAAAGAGAATTGTGTTTCCTACTCATAGGGACCATATCTCGTTCAACACTGCTTATGAAACTGATACAAACCACATCATCTCTTGCATAGATGCTCTTTAGTTAATAGAGAAAATTGTGTGGTTTTGTGAACTGTGTAAATTCATTTGGCACCAAAAATTCACTGCGTTTACCAGAAATGAACTCTTGCTTGTAGGACGACACAGAGCATGGAGTTTAACTCCGATTCTAAATGGAAAATCAGCAGAATGTTCTCCTCCATGAAACACAGTCTGTTTTAACGCAAGAAGCATCCTCTTCATTCCAGCAGCTGCAAAACAGCAAGAAACATGAGCATGGCCAGAAAAAAAGAACTGTGTTTCCGACTCATACAGACCATATCTAGTTCAACTCTGCTTATAAAACTGATATAAATCACAGCATTGCTTACATAGACGCTCTTTAGTTAATAGTGAAAATCGTGTTGGTTTGTGAACTGTGTAAATACATTTGGCCGAAAATTCACTGCTCTTACCAAAAATGTAGTCTTGCTTGTAGGAAGACACAGAGCATTTGGTTTAACTCCATTTCTGAAGGGAATTTCAGACCAGTGTTCTCATCCACGAAATAACCTCTGTTATAATGCAAATAGCATGCTCTCATTTCCAGCGTTTGCAATACAGCACGGAACATGAGCATGCCCAGAAAAAAAAAAAAAAAAAACTGTGTTTCCTACTCATACGGAACATATCTAGTTCAACTCTGCTTATGCAACTGATGCAAACCACATCATCTCTTCCATAGATGCTCTTTATTTAATAGTGAAAATCGTATTGGTTTCGTGAACTGTGTAAATTCATTTTATCCGAAAAAAAACTGGGTTTACCGGAAATGAACTCTTGATGTAGGAAGACACAGAGCATGGATTTTAACTCCATTTCTGAAGGGAATTCAGAAGAGTGTTCTCATCCACGAAACACACTCCGTATAAAATGAAGAAGCATGCTCTTCTTTCCAGCGTCTGCTATACAGCAAGGAACATGAGAATTTCCAGAAAAAAAGAACTGGGTTTCCTACTCATACGGACCATATCTACTTCAACACTGCTTATGAAACTGATACAAACCACATCATCTCTTACATAGATGCTATTTAGTTAATATTGAAAATCGTATTGGTTTCCTTGAACTGTGTAAATTCATTTGAGCAAAAAATAACGGGGTTTACCGGAAATGAACTCTTGCTTGTAGGAAGACTCATAGCATGGAGTTTAACTCCGATTCTAAAGGGAAATTCAGAAAAGTGTTCTCATCCAGGAAACACAGTCTGTTTTAACGCAAGAAGCATGCTCTTCTTTCCAGCATCTGCAATACAGCAAGGAACATGAGCATGTCCAGAAAACAAGAACCTTTTTCCTATTCATAGGGACCGTATCTCGGTCAACTCTGCTCATGAAACTGATACAAACCACAACATCTCTTACATAGATGCTCTTTAGTTAATAGTGAAAATCGTATTGGTTTCGTGAACTATGTAAAGTCATTTGAGCCGAAAAATATCTGGGTTTACAGGAAATGAACTCTTGCTTATAGGAAGACACAGAGCCTTTGGTTTAACTCAATTTCTGAAGGGAAATTCAGACATGTGTTCTCATCCATGAAACACACTCTGTTATCACTCAAGAAGCATGCTCTTCTCTCCAGCTTTGCAATACAGCAAGGAACATGAGCATGCCCAGAAAAAAAGAACTGTGTTTCCAACTCATACGGACCATATCTAGTTCAACTCTGCTTATGAAACTGATACAAACCCCATCATCTGTTACATAGATGTTCTTTAGTTAATCGTGTAAATCGTGTTGGTTTTGTGAACTGTGTAAATTCATTTGAGCCGAAAAATAACGGGGTTTACTGGAAATGAACTCTTGCTTGTAGGATGACACAGAGCATGGATTTTAACTCCATTTCTGAGGGGAATTCAGAAGATACTTCTCATCCACGAAACACACTCCGTATAAAATGAAGAAGCATGCTCTTCTTTCCAGCGTCTGCTATACAGCAAGGAACATGAGAATTTCCAGAAAAAAAGAACTGGGTTTCCTACTCATACGGACCATATCTACTTCAACACCGCTTATGAAACTGATACAAACCACATCATCTCTTACATAGATGCTCTTTAGATAATATTGAAAATCGTATTGGTTTCCTTGAACTGTGTAAATTCATTTGAGCAAAAAATAACGGGGTTTACCGGAAATGAACTCTTGCTTGTAGGAAGACTCAAAGCATGGAGTTTAACTCCGATTCTAAAGGGAAATTCAGAAAAGTGTTCTCCTCCATGAAACACAGTCTGTTTTAACGCAAGAAGCATCCTCTTTATTCCAGCAGCTACAAAAGAGTAAGAAACATGAGCATGGCCAGAAAAAAAGAACTGTGTTTCCGACTCATACAGACCATATCTAGTTCAACTCTGCTTATGAAACTGATATAAATCAAAGCATTGCTTACATAGACGCTCTTTAGTTAATAGTGAAAATCGTGTTGGTTTGTGAACTGTGTAAATACATTTGGCCGAAAATTCACTGCTCTTACCAAAAATGTACTCTTGCATGTAGGAAGACACAGAGCATTTTGTTTAACTCCATTTCTGAAGGGAATTTCAGACCAGTGTTCTCATCCACGAAATAACCTCTGTTATAATTCAAATAGCATGCTCTCATTTCCAGCGTGTGCAATACAGCAAGGAACATGAGCATGCCCAGAAAAAAAAAAAAAAAACTGTGTTTCCTACTCATACGGAACATATCTAGTTCAACTCTGCTTATGGAACTGATGCAAACCACATCATCTCTTCCATAGATGCTCTTTATTTAATAGTGAAAATCGTATTGGTTTCGTGAACTGTGTAAATTCATTTTATCCGAAAATAACTGGGTTTACCGGAAATGAAATCTTGCTTGTAGGAAGACACAGAGCATGGATGTTAACTCCATTTCTGAAGGGAAATTCAGAAGAGTGTTCTCATCCACGAAACACAGTCTGTTTTAAAACAAGAAGCATCCTCTTCATTCCAGCTTCAACAATACAGCAAGAAACATGAGCATGCCCAGAAAAAAAGAACTGTGTTTCCGAATCATAGGGAACATACAGTTCATCTCTGCTTATGAAACTGATGCAAACCACATCATCTCTTCCATAGATGCTCTTTAACCAATAGTGAAAATAGTATTGGTTTCCTGAACTGTGTAAATTCATTTGAGCCGAAAAATAACTGGTTTTACAGGAAATTACCTCTTGCTTGTAGGATGACACAGAGCGTGGAGTTTAACTCCATTTCTGAAGGGAAATTCAGAAGAGTGTTCTCATCCATGAAACATACTCCGTTTTAACGCAAATAGCATGCTATTCTTTTCAGCGTCTTCAGTACAGCAAGGATCATGAGAAAGTCCAGAAAAAAGGAACTGTGTGTCCTACTCATACGGACAATATCTAGTTCAACACTGCTTATGAAACTGATAAAAACCACATAATCTCTTACATAGCCGCTCTTTAGTTAATATTGAAAATAGTATTGGTTTCATGAACTGTGTAAATTCATTTGAGCTGAAAAATAACAGGGTTTACCGCAAAAGAACTCTTGCTTGTAGGAAGACACAGAGCCTTTGTCTAAACTCAGTTTCTGAAGGGAAATTCAGACCAGTGTTCTCATCCATGAAACACACTCCGTTTCAACGGAAGAAGCATGCTCTTCTTTCCAGCATCTGCAATAGAGCAAGGAACATGATCATGCCCAGAAAAAAAGAACTGTGTTTCCTACTCATACGGACCATATCTATTTCAACTCTACTTATGAAACTTATACAAACAAAATCATCTCTTACATAGATGCTCTTTAGTTAATAGTGAAAATCGTATTGGTTTCGTGAACTGTGTAAATTCATTTGAGCCGAAAAATAACTGGGTTTACCGGAAATGAACGCTTGCTTGTAGGAGGACACAGGGCATGCCATTAAACTCCGATTCTAAAGGGAAACTCAGAAAAGTGTTCTCATCAAGGAAACACAGTCTGGTTTAATGCCAGAAGCATGCTCTTCTTTCCAGCCTCTGCAATACAGCAAGAAACATGAGCATGGCCAGAAAAAAATAACTGTGTTTCCTACTCTTACGGACCATATCTAATTCAACTCTGCTTATGAAACTGATACAATCCATATCATTTCTTACATAGATGCTCTTTAGTTAATAGTGAAAATCATATTGGTTTCATGAAATGTGTAAATCATTTGAGCCGAAAAATAACTGGTTTTACCGGAAATGAACACTTGCTTGTAGGAGGACACAGAGCATGGCATTAAACTCCGATTCTAAAGGGAAACTCAGAAAAGTGTTCTCATCAAGGAAACACAGTCTGCTTTAATGCAAGAAGCATGCTCTTCTTTCCAGCCTCTGCAATACAGCAAGAAACATGAGCATGGCCAGAAAAAAAAAACTGGGTTTCCTACTCATACAGACCATATCTCGTTCAACTCTGGTTATGAAACTGATACAAACCACAGCATCTCTTACATAGATGCTCTGTAGTTAATAGTGAAAATCGTGTTGGTTTCGTGAACTGTGTAAATACATTTGGTGCTAAAAATTCACAGCGTTTACCAGAAATGAACTCTTGCTTGTAGGACGACATGGAGCATGGAGTTAACTCCGTTTCTAAATGGAAATTCAGAAGGGTGTTCTCATCCATGAAACACAGTCTGTTTTGACGCAAGAAGCATGCACCTCTTTCCAGCATCTACAATACAGCAAAAAACATGAGCATGGCCAGTAAAAAAGAACTGTGTTTCCTACTCATACGGACCATATCTAGTTCGACTCTGCTTATGAACTGATACAAACTACAGCATCTCTTACATAGATGCACTTTAGTTAATAGTGAAAAACGTGTTGGGTTTGTGAACTGTGTAAATTCATTTGAGCCAAAAATTCACTGCATTTACCAGAAATGAACTCTTGCTTGTAGGAAAACACTGATCATTTGGTTTAACTCAATTCCTGAAGGGATATTCAGAAGAGTGTTCTCTTCCATGAAACACAGTCTGTTTTAACGCTAGAAGCATGCTCTTCTTTCCAGCATCTGCAATGCAGCTAGAAAAATGAGCATGGCAAGAAAAAAAGAACTGTTTTTCCTACTCATACGGACCATATCTAGTTCAACTCTGCCTAGGAAACTTATACAAACTACAGCATCTCTTACATAGGTACTCTTTAGTTAATACTGAAAATCGTATTTGTTTCCAAAAATGTGTAATTTCATTTGAGCCGAAAAATAACTGGGTTTACCAGAAATGAACACTTGCTTGTAGGAAGACACAGATCCTATGGTTAAACTCAATTTCTGAAGGGAAATTCAGAGCAGTGTTCTCATCCATGAAACACACTCCATTTTATTGGAAGAAGCATGCTCTTCTTTTCAGCGTCTGCAATACAGCAAGGTTCATGAGCATGCCAGGAAGAAAAGAACTGTGTTTCCGAATCATACGGACCATATCTAGTTCAACACTGCTTATGAAACTGATACAATCCACATCATCTCGTCCATAGATGCTCTTTAGTTAATAGTGAAAATCGTATTGGTTTCGTGCACTGTGTAAATTCACTTGAGCCGAAAAATAACTGGGTTTACCGGAAATGAACGCTTGCTTGTAGGAGGACACAGAGCATGGCATTAAACTCCGATTCTAAAGGGAAAATCAGAAAAGTGTTCTCATCAAGGAAAAACAGTCTGGTTTAATGCAAGAAGCATGCTCTTATTTCCAGCCTCTGCAATACAGCAAGAAACATCAGCATTGCCAGAAAAAAAAAAACTGTGTTTCCTACTCATACAGACCATATCTCGTTCAACTCTGGTTATGAAACTGATACAAACCACAGCATCTCTTACATAGATGCACTTTAGTTAATAGTGAAAATCGTGTTGGTTTCGTGAACTGTGTAAATACATTTGGTGCTAAAAATTCACTGCGTTTACCAGAAATGAACTCTTGCTTGTAGGACGACATGGAGCATGGAGTTAACTCCGTTTCTAAATGGAAATTCAGAAGAGTGTTCTCATCCATGAACCACAGTCTGTTTTAACGCAAGAAGCATGCACCTCTTTCCAGCATCTACAATACAGCAAAAAACATGAGCTTGGCCAGAAAAAAAGAACTGTGTTTCCTACTCATACGGACCATATCTATTTCAACTCTACTTATGAAACTTATACAAACAAAATCATCTCTTTCATAGATGCTCTTTAGTTAATAGTGAAAAACGTGTTGGGTTTGTGAACTGCGTAAATTCATTTGAGCCCAAAATTCACTGCATTTACCAGAAATGAACTCTTGCTTGTAGGAAAACACTGATCATTTGGTTTAACTCAATTCCTGAAGGGAAATTCCGAAGAGTGTTCTCATCCATGAAACACAGTCTGTTTTAACGCTAGAAGCATGCTCTTCTTTCCAGCATCTGCAATGCAGCTAGAAAAATGAGCATGGCAAGAAAAAAAGAACTGTGTTTCCTACTCATACAGACCATATCTCGTTCAACTCTGGTTATGAAACTGATACAAACAACAGCGTCTCTTACATAGATGCACTTTAGTTAATAGTGAAAAACGTGTTGTGTTTGTGAACTGTGTAAATTCATTTGAGCCGAAAATTCACTGCATTTACCAGAAATGAACTCTTGCTTGTAGGAAAACACTGATCATTTGGTTTAACTCAATTCCTGAAGGGAAATTCCAAAGAGTGTTCTCATCCATGAAACACAGTCTGTTTTAATGCTAGAAGCATGCTCTTCTTTCCAGCATCTGCAATACAGCTAGAAACATGAGCATGGCATGAAAAAAAGAACTGAGTTTCCTACTCATACGGACCTTATCTAGTTCAACTCTGCTTAGGAAACTGATTCAAACCACAGCATCTCTTACATAGATGCTCTTTAGTTAATAGTGAAAATTGTGTTTGTTTCGTGAGCAGTGTAAATTCATTAGGGCTGAAAAATAACCTGGTTTACCGGAAATGAACTCTTGCTTGTAGGACGACACAGAGCATGGAGTTTAACTCCATTTCTGAAGGGAAATTCAGAAGAGTGTTCTCATCCATGAAACACACTCTGTTTTAATGCCAATAGCATGCTCTTCTTTCGAGAATCTGCAATACAGCAAGGAATATGAGCATGTCCAGAAAAAAAGAACTGTGTTTCCTACTCATAACGACCATATCTAGTTCAACTCTGCTTAAGAAACTGATACAAACCACATCATTTCTTACATAGATGCTCTTTAGTTAATATTGTAAATCGTGTTAGTTTCGATAACTGTGTAAATTCATTTGAGCCGAAAAATAACTGGGTTTACCAGAAATGAACTCTTGCTTGTAGGACGACACAGAGCATGGAGTTTAACTCCATTTCTGAAGGGAAATTCAAAAGAGTTTTCTCATCCATGAAACACAGTCTGTTTTAACGCAAATAGCATGCTCTTCTTTCCAGCATCTGCAATAAAGCAGAAATATGAGCATGGCCAGAATAAAAGAACTGTGTTTCCTACTCATACGGACCATATCTATTTCAACTCTACTTATGAAACTGATACAAACAAAATCATCTCTTACATAGATGCTCTTTAGTTAATAGTGTAAATCGTGTTGGTTTCGTGAACTGTGTAAATTCATTTGAGCCCAAAAATATCTGGGTTTACCGGAAATGAACTCTTGGTTGTAGGAAGACACAGAGCATGGAGTTTAACTCCGATTTTAAAGGGAAATTTAGAAAAGTGTTCTCATCCATGAAACACATTCTGTTTTAATGCAAGAAGCATGCTCTTCTTTCCAGCATCTGCAATACACAAGGAACATGAGCATACCCAGAAAAAAAGAACTGTATTTCCTACTCATACGGACCAAACCTCATTCAACTCTGCTTATGAAACTGATACAAACCACAGCATCTCTTACACAGATGCTCTTTAGTTAATAGTGAAAATCGTGTTGGTTTCGGAACTGTGTAAATTCATTTGGGGCCGAAAATTCACTGCGTTTACCAGAAATGAACTCTTGCTTGTAGGACGACATAGAGCATGGAGTGTAACTCCAATTCTAAATGGAAATTCAGAAGAGTGTTCTCATCCATGAAATACAGTCTGTTTTAACGCAAGAAGCATGCTCTTCTTTCCAGCATCTGCAATACAGCAAGAAACATGAGCATGCCCAGAAAAAAGAACTGTGTTTCCTACTCATATGGACCATATCTAGTTCAACTCTGCTTATGAAACTTATACAATCCATATCATCTCTTACATAGATGCTCTTTAGTTAATAGTGAAAATCGTATTGGTTTCGTGAACTGTGTAAATTCATTTGAGCCGAAAAATAACTGGGTTTACCGGAAATGAACGCTTGCTTGTAGGAGACACAGGGCATGCCATTAAACTCCGATTCTAAAGGGAAACTCAGAAAAGTGTTCTCATCAAGGAAACACAGTCTGGTTTAATGCCAGAAGCATGCTATTCTTTCAAGCCTCTGCAATACAGCAAGAAACATGAGCATGGCCAGAAAAAAATAACTGTGTTTCCTACTGTTACGGACCATATCTAATTCAACTCTGCTTATGAAACTGATACAATCCATATCATCTCTTACATAGATCATCTTTAGTTAATAGTGAAAATCATATTGGTTTCGTGAAATGTGTAAATCATTTGAGCCGAAAAATAACTGGGTATATCGGAAATGAACGCTTGCTTGTAGGAAAACACTGATCATTTGGTTTAACTCAATTCCTGAAAGGAAATTCAGAAGAGTGTTCTCTTCCATGAAACACAGTCTGTTTTAACACTAGAAGCATGCTCTTCTTTCCAGCATCTGCAATCCAGCTAGAAACATGAGCATGGCAAGAAAAAAAGAACTGTGTTTCCTATTCATACGGACCATATCTAGTTCAACTCTGCCTAGGAAACTTATACAAACCACAGCATCTCTTACATAGGTGCTCTTTAGTTAATACTGAAAATCGTATTTGTTTCCAAAACTGTGTACATTCACTTGAGCCGAAAAATAACTGGGTTTACCGGAAATGAACGCTTGCTTTTAGGAGGACACAGAGCATGGCGTTAAACTCCTATTCTAAAGAGAAACTCAGAAAAGAGTTCTCATCAAGGAAACACTGTCTGGTTTAATGCAAGAAGCATGCTCTTATTTCCAGCCTCTGCAATACAGCAAGAAACATGAGCATGGCCAGAAAAAAAAAACTGTGTTTCCTACTCATACAGACCATATCTCGTTCAACTCTGGTTATGAAACTAATACAAACCACAGCATCTCATACATAGATGCACTTTAGTTAATAGTGAAAATCGTGTTGGTTTCGTGAACTGTGTAAATACATTTGGTGCTAAAAATTCACTGCGTTTACCAGAAATGAACTCTTGCTTGTAGGACGACATGGAGCATGGAGGTAACTCCGTTTCTAAATGGAAATTCAGAAGAGTGTTCTCATCCATGAACCACAGTCTGATTTAACGCAAGAAGCATCACCTCTTTCCAGCATCTACAATACAGCAAAAAACATGAGCATGGCCAGAAAAAAAGAACTGTGTTTCCTACTCATACGGACCATATCTAGTTCGACTCTGCTTATGAACTGATACAAACCACAGCATCTCTTACATAGATGCACTTTAGTTAATAGTGAAAAATGTGTTGGGTTTGTGAACTGTGTAAATTCATTTGAGCCGAAAATTCACTGCATTTACCAGAAATGAACTCTTGCTTGTAGGAAAACACTGATCATTTGGTTTAACTCAATTCCTGAAGGGAAATTCAGAAGAGTGTTGTCATCCATGAAACACAGTCTGTTTTAACGCTAGAAGCATGCTCTTCTTTCCAGCATTGCAATGCAGCTAGAAACATGAGCATGGCAAGAAAAAAAGAACTGTGTTTCCTACTCATACGGACCATATCTAGTTCAACTCTGCTTATGAAACTGATTCAAACCACAGCATCTCTTACATAGGTGCTCTTTAGTTAATAGTGAAAATCGTATTTGTTTCCAAAACTGTGTAAATTCATTTGAGCCGAAAAATAACTGGGTTTACCGGAAAAGAACTCTTGCTTGTAGGAAGACACAGATCCTATGGTTAAACTCAGTTTCTGAAGGGAAATTGAGAGCAGTGTTCTCATCCATGAAACACACTCCGTTTTATTGGAAGAAGCATGCTCTTCTTTTCAGCGTCTGAAATACAGCAAGGTTCATGAGCATGCCAGGAAGAAAAGAACTGTGTTTCCTACTCATTCGGACCATATCTAGTTCATCACTGCTTATGAAACTGATACAATCCACATCATCTCGTCCATAGATGCTCTTTAGTTAATAGTGAAAATCGTATTGGTTTCGTGAACTGTGTAAATTCATTTGAGCCGAAAAATAACTGGGTTTACCGGAAATGAACGCTTGCTTGTAGGAGGACACAGAGCATGGCATTAAACTCCGATTCTAAAGGGAAACTCAGAAAAGGGTTCTCATCAAGGAAACACAGTCTGATTTAATGCAAGAAGCATGCTCTTATTTCCAGCCTCTGCAATACAGCAAGAAACATGAGCATGGCCAGAAAAAAAAACTGTGTTTCCTAATCATACAGACCATATCTCGTTCAACTCTGGTTATGAAACTGATACAAACCACAGCATCTCTTACATAGATGCTCTTTAGTTATTAGTGAAAATCGTGTTGGTTTCGTGAACTGTGTAAATTCATTTGTTGTTAAAAATTCACTGCGTTTAGAGAAATGAACTCTTGCTTGTAGGAGGACACATAGCATGGCGTTAAACTCCGATTCTAAAGGGAAACTCAGAAAAGTGTTCTCATCAAGGAAACACAGTCTGGTTTAATGCAAGAAGCATGCTCTTCTTTCCAGCCTCTGCAATACAGCAAGAAACATGAGCATGGCCAGAAAAAAAGAACAGTGTTTCCTACTAATACAGACCATATCTCGTACAACTCTGGTTATGAAACTGATACAAACCACAGCATCTCTTACATAGATGCACTTTAGTTAATAGTGAAAAACGTGTTGGGTTTGTGAACTGTGTAAATTCATTTGAGCCGAAAATTCACTGCATTTACCAGAAATGAACTCTTGCTTGTAGGAAAACACTGATCATTTGGTTTAACTCAATTCCTGAAGGGAAATTCAGAAGAGTGTTCTCATCCATGAAACACAGTCTGTTTTAATGCTAGAAGCATGCCCTTCTTTCCAGCATCTGCAATACAGCTAGAAACATGAGCATGGCAAGAAAAAAAGAACTGTGTTCCTACTCATAAGGACCATATCTAGTTCAACTCTGATTAGGGAACTGATACAAACCACATCATCTCTTACATATGTGCTCTTTAGTTAATAGTGAAAATCGTATTGGTTTCCAAAACTGTGTAATTTCATTTGAGCTGAAAAATAACTGGGTTTACCGGAAATGAACTCTTGGTTGTAGGAAGACACAGATCCCTTGGTTACACTCAGTTTCTGAAGGGAAATTCCGAAAAGTGTTCTCATCCATGAAACACATTCTGTTTTAATGCAAGAAGCATGCTCTTCTTTCTAGTATCTGCAATACAGCAAGGAACATGAGCATGCCCAGAAAAAAATAACTGTGTTTCCTACTCATACGGACCATATCTAATTCAACTCTGCTTATGAAACTGATACAATCCATATCATCTCTTACATAGATGCTCTTTAGTTAATAGTGAAAATCATATTGGTTTCGTGAAATGTGTAAATCATTTGAGCCGAAAAATAACTGGGTTTACCGGAAATGAACGCTTGCTTTTAGAAGGACACAGAGCATGGCGTTAAACTCCTATTCTAAAGGGAAACTCAGAAAAGTGTTCTCATCAAGGAAACACTGTCTGGTTTAATGCAAGAAGCATGCTCTTATTTCCAGCCTCTGCAATACAGCAAGAAACATGAGCAAGGCCAGAAAAAAAAAACTGTGTTTCCTACTCATACAGACCATATCTCGTTCAACTCTGGTTATGAAACTAATACAAACCACAGCATCTCATACATAGATGCACTTTAGTTAATAGTGAAAATCGTGTTGGTTTCGTGAACTGTGTAAATACATTTGGTGCTAAAAATTCACTGAGTTTACCAGAAATGAACTCTTGCTTGTAGGACGACATGGAGCATGGAGGTAACTCCGTTTCTAAATGGAAATTCAGAAGAGTGTTCTCATCCATGAACCACAGTCTGATTTAACGCAAGAAGCATCACCTCTTTCCAGCATCTACAATACAGCAAAAAACATGATCATGGCCAGAAAAAAAGAACTGTGTTTCCTACTCATACGGACCATATCTAGTTCGACTCTGCTTATGAACTGATACAAACCACAGCATCTCTTACATAGATGCACTTTAGTTAATAGTGAAAAATGTGTTGGGTTTGTGAACTGTGTAAATTCATTTGAGCCGAAAATTCACTGCATTTACCAGAAATGAACTCTTGCTTGTAGGAAAACACTGATCATTTGGTTTAACTCAATTCCTGAAGGGAAATTCAGAAGAGTGTTGTCATCCATGAAACACAGTCTGTTTTAACGCTAGAAGCATGCTCTTCTTTCCAGCATTGCAATGCAGCTAGAAACATGAGCATGGCAAGAAAAAAAGAACTGTGTTTCCTACTCATACGGACCATATCTAGTTCAACTCTGCTTATGAAACTGATACAAACCACAGCATCTCTTACATAGGTGCTCTTTAGTTAATAGTGAAAATCGTATTTGTTTCCAAAACTGTGTAAATTCATTTGAGCCGAAAAATAACTGGGTTTACCGGAAAAGAACTCTTGCTTGTAGGAAGACACAGATCCTATGGTTAAACTCAGTTTCTGAAGGGAAATTGAGAGCAGTGTTCTCATCCATGAAACACACTCCGTTTTATTGGAAGAAGCATGCTCTTCTTTTCAGCGTCTGAAATACAGCAAGGTTCATGAGCATGCCAGGAAGAAAAGAACTGTGTTTCCTACTCATTCGGACCATATCTAGTTCATCACTGCTTATGAAACTGATGCAATCCACATCATCTCGTCCATAGATGCTCTTTAGTTAATAGTGAAAATCGTATTGGTTTCGTGAACTGTGTAAATTCATTTGAGCCGAAAAATAACTGGGTTTACCGGAAATGAACGCTTGCTTGTAGGAGGACACAGAGCATGGCATTAAACTCCGATTCTAAAGGGAAACTCAGAAAAGGGTTCTCATCAAGGAAACACAGTCTGATTTAATGCAAGAAGCATGCTCTTATTTCCAGCCTCTGCAATACAGCAAGAAACATGAGCATGGCCAGAAAAAAAAACTGTGTTTCCTAATCATACAGACCATATCTCGTTCAACTCTGGTTATGAAACTGATACAAACCACAGCATCTCTTACATAGATGCTCTTTAGTTATTAGTGAAAATCGTGTTGGTTTCGTGAACTGTGTAAATTCATTTGGTGTTAAAAATTCACTGCGTTTAGAGAAATGAACTCTTGCTTGTAGGAGGACACAGAGCATGGCGTTAAACTCCGATTCTAAAGGGAAACTCAGAAAAGTGTTCTCATCAAGGAAACACAGTCTGTTTTAATGCTAGAAGCATGCCCTTCTTTCCAGCATCTGCAATACAGCTAGAAACATGAGCATGGCAAGAAAAAAAGAACTGTGTTCCTACTCATACGGACCATATCTAGTTCAACTCTGATTAGGGAACTGATACAAACCACATCATCTCTTACATATGTGCTCTTTAGTTAATAGTGAAAATCGTATTGGTTTCCAAAACTGTGTAATTTCATTTGAGCTGAAAAATAACTGGGTTTACCGGAAATGAACTCTTGGTTGTAGGAAGACACAGATCCCTTGGTTACACTCAGTTTCTGAAGGGAAATTCCGAAAAGTGTTCTCATCCATGAAACACATTCTGTTTTAATGCAAGAAGCATGCTCTTCTTTCTAGCATCTGCAATACAGCAAGGAACATGAGCATGCCCAGAAAAAAATAACTGTGTTTCCTACTCATACGGACCATATCTAATTCAACTCTGCTTATGAAACTGATACAATCCATATCATCTCTTACATAGATGCTCTTTAGTTAATAGTGAAAATCATATTGGTTTCGTGAAATGTGTAAATCATTTGAGCCGAAAAATAACTGGGTTTACCGGAAATGAACGCTTGCTTGTAGGAGGACACAGAGCATGGCATTAAACTCCGATTCTAAAGGGAAACTCAGAAAAGTGTTCTCATCAAGGAAACACAGTCTGGTTTAATGCAAGAAGCATGCTCTTCTTTCCAGCCTCTGCAATACAGCAAGAAACATGAGCATGGCCAGAAAAAAAGAACTGTGTTTCCTACTCATACAGACCATATCTCGTTCAACTCTGGTTATGAAACTGATACAAACAACAGCGTCTCTTACATAGATGCACTTTAGTTAAAAGTGAAAAACGTGTTGTGTTTGTGAACTGTGTAAATTCATTTGAGCCGAAAATTCACTGCATTTACCAGAAATGAACTCTTGCTTGTAGGAAAACACTGATCATTTGGTTTAACTCAATTCCTGAATGGAAATTCAGAAGAGTGTTCTCATCCATGAAACACAGTCTGTTTTAATGCTAAAAGAATGCTCTTCTTTCCAGCATCTGCAATACAGCTAGAAACATGAGCATGGCAAGAAAAAAAGAACTGTGTTTCCTACTCATACGGACCATATCTAGTTCAACTCTGCTTAGGAAACTGATACAAACCACAGCATCTCTTACATGGGTGCTCTTTAGTTAATAGTGAAAATCGTATTGGTTTCCAAAACTGTGTAAATTCATTTGAGCCGAAAAATAACTGGGTTTACCGGAAATGAACGCTTGCTTGTAGGAGGACACAGAGCATGGCATTAAACTCCGATTCTAAAGGGAAACTCAGAAAAGTGTTCTCATCCATGAAACACATTCTGTTTTAATGCAAGAAGCATGCTCTTCTTTCTAGCCTCTGCAATACAGCAAGGAACATGAGCATGCCCAGAAAAAAAGAACTGTGTTTCCTACTCATACGGAACATATCTCATTCAACTCTGCTTATAACTCTGATACAAACCACTGCATATCTTACACAGATGCTCTTTAGTTAATAGTGAAAATCGTGTTGGTTTCGTGAACTGTGTAAATTCATTTGGTGCTGAAAATTCACTGAGTTTACCAGAAATGAACTCTTGCTTGTAGGACGACATAGAGCATGGAGTTTAACTCCCATTCTAAATGGAAATTCAGAAGTGTGTTCTCATCCATGAAACACAATCCGTCTTATTGGAAGAAGCATGCTCTTCTTTTCAGCGTCTGCAATACAGCAAGGTTCATGAGCATGCCAGGAAGAAAAGAACTGTGTTTCCTAATCATACGGACCATATCTAGTTCAACTTTGCTTATGAAACTGATACAAACCACAGCATCTCTTACATAGGTGCTCTTTAGTTAATACTGAAAATCGTATTTGTTTCCAAAACTGTGTAATTTCATTTGTGCCGAAAAATAACTGGGTTTACCGGAAATGAACTCTTGCTTTTAGGAAGACACATATCCTTTGGTTACACTCAGTTTCTGAAGGGAAATTCAGAAAAGTGTTCTCATCCATGAAACACATTCTGTTTTAATGCAAGAAGCATGCTCTTCTTTCTAGCCTCTGCAATACAGCAAGAAACATGAGCATGGCCAGAAAAAAAGAACTGTGTTTCCTACTCATACGGACCATATCTAGTTCAACTCTGCTTAGGAAACTGATACAAACCACAGCATCTCTTACATAGGTGCTCTTTAGTTAATAGTGAAAATCATATTGGTTTCGTGAACTGTGTAAATTCATTTGAGCTGAAAAATAACTGGGTTTACCGGAAATGAACTCTTGCTTTTAGGAAGACACATATCCTTTGGTTACACTCAGTTTCTGAAGGGAAATTCAGAAAAGTGTTCTCATCCATGAAACACATTCTGTTTTAATGCAAGTAGCATGCTCTTCTTTCTAGCATCTGCAATACAGCAAGGAACATGAGCATGCCCAGAAAAAAAGAACTGCGTTTCCTACTCATACGGAACATATCTCATTCAACTCTGCTCATAACACTGATACAAACCACTGCATCTCTTACACAGATGTTCTTTAGTTAATAGTGAAAATCGTGTTGGTTTCGTGAACTGTGTAAATTCATTTGGTGCTGAAAATTCACTGTGTTTACCAGAAATGAACTCTTGCATGTAGGACGACATAGAGCATGGAGTTTAACTCCAATTCTAAATGGAAATTCAGAAGTGTGTTCTCATCCATGAAACACAGTCTGTTTTAACGCAAGAAGCATGCTCTTCTTTCCATCATCTTCAATACAGCAATGAACATGAGCATGCCCAGAAAAAAAGAACTATGTTTCCTACTCATGCAGAACATATCTCATTCAACTCTGCTCATAACACTGATACAAACCACTGCAACTCTTACACAGATGCTCTTTAGTTAATAGTGAAAATCGTGTTGGTTTCGTGAACTGTGTAAATTCATTGGGTGCTGAAAATTCACTGCGTTTACCAGAAATGAACTCTTGCTTGTAGGACGACGCAGAGCATGGCATTAAACTCCGATTCTAAAGGGAAACTCAGAAAAGTGTTCTCATCAAGGAAACACAGTCTGGTTTAATGCAAGAAGCATGCTCTTCTTTCCAGCCTCTGCAATACAGCAAGAAACATGAGCATGGCCAGAAAAAAAGAACTGTGTTTCCTACTCATACAGACCATATCTCGATCAACTCTGGTTATGAAACTGATACAAACAACAGCGTCTCTTACATAGATGCACTTTAGTTAATAGTGAAACACTTGTTGTGTTTGTGAACTGTGTAAGTTCATTTGAGCCGAAAATTCACTGCATTTACCAGAAATGAACTCTTGCTTGTAGGAAAACACTGATCATTTGGTTTAACTCAATTCCTGAAGGGAAATTCAGAAGAGTGTTCTCATCCATGAAAACAGTCTGTTTTAATGCTAGAAGCATGCTCTTCTTTCCAGCATCTGCAATACACCTAGAAACATGAGCATGGCAAGAAAAAAAGAACTGTGTTTCCTACTCATACGGACCATATCTAGTTCAACTCTGCTTAGGAAACTGATACAAACCACAGCATCTCTTACATAGGTGCTCTTTAGTTAATAGTGAAAATCGTATTGGTTTCCAAAACTGTGTAAATTCATTTGAGCTGAAAAATAACTGGGTTTACCGGAAATGAACTCTTGCTTTTAGGAAGACACATATCCTTTGGTTACACTCAGTTTCTGAAGGGAAATTCAGAAAAGTGTTCTCATCCATGAAACACATTCTGTTTTAATGCAAGTAGCATGCTCTTCTTTCTAGCATCTGCAATACAGCAAGGAACATGAGCATGCCCAGAAAAAAAGAACTGCGTTTCCTACTCATACGGAACATATCTCATTCAACTCTGCTCATAACACTGATACAAACCACTGCATCTCTTACACAGATGTTCTTTAGTTAATAGTGAAAATCGTGTTGGTTTCGTGAACTGTGTAAATTCATTTGGTGCTGAAAATTCACTGTGTTTACCAGAAATGAACTCTTGCATGTAGGACGACATAGAGCATGGAGTTTAACTCCAATTCTAAATGGAAATTCAGAAGTGTGTTCTCATCCATGAAACACAATCCGTCTTATTGGAAGAAGCATGCTCTTCTTTTCAGCGTCTGCAATACAGCAAGGTTCATGAGCATGCCAGGAAGAACAGAACTGTGTTTCCTAATCACACGGACCATATCTAGTTCAACTTTGCTTATGAAACTGATACAAACCACAGCATCTCTTACATAGGTGCTCTTTAGTTAATAGTGAAAATCGTATTTGTTTCCAAAACTGTGTAAATTCATTTGAGCCGAAAAATAACTGGGTTTACCAGAAATGAACTCTTGCTTGTAGGAAGACACAGATCCTTTGGTTAAACCCAGTTTCTGAAGGGAAATTGAGAGCAGTGTTCTCATCCATGAAACACACTCCGTTTTATTGGAAGAAGCATGCTCTTCTTTTCAGCGTCTGAAATACAGCAAGGTTCATGAACATGCCAGGAAGAAAAGAACTGTGTTTCCTACTCATACGGACCATATCTAGTTCATCACTGCTTATGAAACTGATACAATCCACATCATCTCGTCCATAGATGCTCTTTAGTTAATAGTGAAAATCGTATTGGTTTCGTGAACTGTGTAAATTCATTTGAGCCGAAAAATAACTGGGTTTACCGGAAATGAACGCTTGCTTGTAGGAGGACACAGAGCACGGCATTAAACTCTGATTCTAAAGGGAAACTCAGAAAAGGGTTCTCATCAAGGAAACACAGTCTGATTTAATGCAAGAAGCATGCTCTTATTTCCAGCCTCTGCAATACAGCAAGAAACATGAGCATGGCCAGAAAAAAAAACTGTGTTTCCTAATCATACAGACCATATCTCGTTCAACTCTTGTTATGAAACTGATACAAACAACAGCATCACTTACATAGATGCTCTTTAGTTATTAGTGAAAATCGTGTTGGTTTCGTGAACTGTGTAAATTCATTTGGTGCTAAAAATTCACTGCGTTTAGAGAAATGAACTCTTGCTTGTAGGAGGACACAGAGCATGGCGTTAAACTCCGATTCTAAAGGGAAACTCAGAAAAGTGTTCTCATCAAGGAAACACAGTCTGGTTTAATGCAAGAAGCATGCTCTTCTTTCCAGCCTCTGCAATACAGCAAGAAACATGAGCATGGCCACAAAAAAAGAACAGTGTTTCCTACTAATACAGACCATATCTCGTACAACTCTGGTTATGAAACTGATACAAACCACAGCATCTCTTACATAGATGCACTTTAGTTAATAGTGAAAAACGTGTTGGGGTTGTGAACTGTGTAAATTCATTTGAGCCGAAAATTCACTGCATTTACCAGAAATGAACTCTTGCTTGTAGGAAAACACTGATCATTTGGTTTAACTCAATTCCTGAAGGGAAATTCAGAAGAGTGTTCTCATCCATGAAACACAGTCTGTTTTAATGCTAGAAGCATGCCCTTCTTTCCAGCATCTGCAATACAGCTAGAAACATGAGCATGGCAAGAAAAAAAGAACTGTGTTCCTACTCATACGGACCATATCTAGTTCAACTCTGCTTAGGTAACTGATACAAACCACATCGTCTCTTACATATGTGCTCTTTAGTTAATAGTGAAAATCGTATTGGTTTCCAAAACTGTGTAATTTCATTTGAGCTGAAAAATAACTGGGTTTACCGGAAATGAACTCTTGGTTGTAGGAAGACACAGATCCCTTGGTTACACTCAGTTTCTGAAGGGAAATTCCGAAAAGTGTTCTCATCCATGAAACACATTCTGTTTTAATGCAAGAAGCATGCTCTTCTTTCTAGCATCTGCAATACAGCAAGGAACATGAGCATGCCCAGAAAAAAATAACTGTGTTTCCTACTCATACGGACCATATCTAATTCAACTCTGCTTATGAAACTGATACAATCCATATCATCTCTTACATAGATGCTCTTTAGTTAATAGTGAAAATCATATTGGTTTCGTGAAATGTGTGAATCATTTGAGCCGAAAAATAACTGGGTTTACCGGAAATGAACGCTTGCTTGTAGGAGGACACAGAGCATGGCATTAAACTCCGATTCTAAAGGAAAACTCAGAAAAGTGTTCTCATCAAGGAAACACAGTCTGGTTTAATGCAAGAAGCATGCTCTTCTTTCCAGCCTCTGCAATACAGCAAGAAACATGAGCATGGCCAGAAAAAAAGAACTGTGTTTCCTACTCATACAGACCATATCTCGTTCAACTCTGGTTATGAAACTGATACAAACAACAGCGTCTCTTACATAGATGCACTTTAGTTAATAGTGAAAAACGTGTTGTGTTTGTGAACTGTGTAAATTCATTTGAGCCGAAAATTCACTGCATTTACCAGAAATGAACTCTTGCTTGTAGGAAAACACTGATCATTTGGTTTAACTCAATTCCTGAAGGGAAATTGAGAAGAGTGTTCTCATCCATGAAACACAGTCTGTTTTAATGCTAGAAGAATGCTCTTCTTTCCAGCATCTGCAATACAGCTAGAAACATGAGCATGGCAAGAAAAAAAGAACTGTGTTTCCTACTCATACGGACCATATCTAGTTCAACTCTGCTTAGGAAACTGATACAAACCACAGCATCTCTTACATGGGTGCTCTTTAGTTAATAGTGAAAATCGTATTGGTTTCCAAAACTGTGTAAATTCATTTGAGCCGAAAAATAACTGGGTTTACCGGAAATGAACGCTTGCTTGTAGGAGGACACAGAGCATGGCATTAAACTCCGATTCTAAAGGGAAACTCAGAAAAGTGTTCTCATCAAGGAAACACAGTCTGGTTTAATGCAAGAAGCATGCTCTTCTTTCCAGCCTCTGCAATACAGCAAGAAACATGAGCATGGCCAGAAAAAAAGAACTGTGTTTCCTACTCATACAGACCATATCTCGTTCAACTCTGGTTATGAAACTGATACAAACAACAGCATCTCTTACATAGATGCACTTTAGTTAATAGTGAAACACTTATTGTGTTTGTGAACTGTGTAAGTTTTTTGAGCCGAAAATTCACTGCATTTACCAGAAATGAACTCTTGCTTGTAGGAAAACACTGATCATTTGGTTTAACTCAATTCCTGAAGGGAAATTCAGAAGAGTGTTCTCATCCATGAAACACAGTCTGTTTTAATGCTAGAAGCATGCTCTTCTTTCCATCATCTGCAATACAGCAAGAAACATGAGCATGCCCAGAAAAAAAGAACTGTGTTTCCTACTCCTACAGACCATATCTAGTTCAACACTGCTTATGAAACTGATACAATCCATATCATCTCTTACATAGATGCTCTTTAGTTAATAGTGAAAATCATATTGGTTTCATGAACTGTGTAAATTCATTTGAGCCGAAAAATAACTGGGTTTACCGGAAATGAACGCTTGCTTGTAGGAGGACGCAGAGCATGGCATTAAACTCCGATTCTAAAGGGAAACTCAGAAAAGTGTTCTCATCAAGGAAACACAGTCTGGTTTAATGCAAGAAGCATGCTCTTCTTTCCAGCCTCTGCAATACAGCAAGAAACATGAGCATGGCCAGAAAAAAAGAACTCTGTTTCCTACTCATACAGACCATATCTCGATCAACTCTGGTTATGAAACTGATACAAACAACAGCGTCTCTTACATAGATGCACTTTAGTTAATAGTGAAAAACGTGTTGTGTTTGTGAACTGTGTAAATTCATTTGAGCCGGAAATTCACTGCATTTACCAGAAATGAACTCTTGCTTGTAGGAAAACACTGATCATTTGGTTGAACTCAATTCCTGAAGGGAAATTCAGAAGAGTGTTCTCATCCATGAAACACAGTCTGTTTTAATGCTAGAAGAATGCTCTTCTTTCCAGCATCTGCAATACAGCTAGAAACATGAGCATGGCAAGAAAAAAAGAACTGTGTTTCCTACTCATACGGACCATATCTAGTTCAACTCTGCTTAGGAAACTGATACAAACCACAGCATCTCTTACATGGGTGCTCTCTAGTTAATAGTGAAAATCGTATTGGTTTCCAAAACTGTGTAAATTCATTTGAGCCGAAAAATAACTGAGTTTACCGGAAATGAACGCTTGCTTGTAGGAGGACACAGAGCATGGCATTAAACTCCGATTCTAAAGGGAAACTCAGAAAAGTGTTCTCATCAAGGAAACACAGTCTGGTTTAATGCAAGAAGCATGCTCTTCTTTCCAGCCTCTGCAATACAGCAAGAAACATGAGCATGGCCAGAAAAAGAGAACTGTGCTTCCTACTCATACAGACCATATCTCGTTCAACTCTGGTTATGAAACTGATACAAACAACAGCGTCTCTTACATAGATGCACTTCAGTTAATAGTGAAAAACGTGTTGTGTTTGTGAACTGTGTAAATTCATTTGAGCCGAAAATTCACTGCATTTACCAGAAATGAACTCTTGCTTGTAGGAAAACACTGATCATTTGGTTTAACTCAATTCCTGAAAGGAAATTCAGAAGAGTGTTCTCATCCATGAAACACAGTCTGTTTAAATGCTAGAAGCATGCTCTTCTTTCCAGCATCTGCAATACAGCTAGAAACATGAGCATGGCAAGAAAAAAAGAACTGTGTTTCCTACTCATAAGGACCATATCTAGTTCAACTCTGCTTAGGAAACTGATACAAACCACAGCATCTCTTACATAGGTGCTCTTTAGTAAATAGTGAAAATCGTATTGGTTTCCAAAACTGTGTAAATTCATTTTAGCCGAAAAATAACTGGGTTTACCGGAAATGAACTCTTGCTTTTAGGAAGACACATATCCTTTGGTTAAACTCAGTTTCTGAAGGGAAATTCAGAAAAGTGTTCTCATCCATGAAACACATTCTGTTTTAATGCAAGTAGCATGCTCTTCTTTCTAGCATCTGCAATACAGCAAGGAACATGAGCATGCCCAGAAAAAAAGAACTGTGTTTCCTACTCATACGGAACATATCTCATTCAACTCTGCTCATAACACTGATACAAACCACAGCATCTCTTACACAGATGCTCTTTAGTTAATAGTGAAAATCGTGTTGGTTTCGTGAACTGTGTAAATTCATTTGGTGCTGAAAATTCACTGTGTTTACCAGAAATGAACTCTTGCATGTAGGACGACATAGAGCATGGAGTTTAACTCCAATTCTAAATGGAAATTCAGAAGTGTGTTCTCATCCATGAAACACAGTCTGTTTTAACGCAAGAAGCATGCTCTTCTTTCCATCATCTGCAATACAGCAAGAAACATGAGCATGCCCAGAAAAAAAGAACTGTGTTTCCTACTCCTACGGACCATATCTAGTTCAACACTGCTTAGGAAACTGATACAATCCATATCATCTCTTACATAGATGCTCTTTAGTTAATAGTGAAAATCATATTGGTTTCTTGAACTGTGTAAATTCATTTGAGCCGAAAAATAACTGGGTTTACCGGAAATGAACGCTTGCTTGTAGGAGGACACAGAGCATGGCATTAAACTCCGATTCTAAAGGGAAACTCAGAAAAGTGTTCTCATCAAGGAAACACAGTCTGGTTTAATGCAAGAAGCATGCTCTTCTTTCCAGCCTCTGCAATACAGCAAGAAACATGAGCATGGCCAGAAAAAAAGAACTGTGTTTCCTACTCATACAGACCATATCTCGTTCAACTCTGGTTATGAAACTGATACAAACAACAGCGTCTCTTACATAGATGCACTTTAGTTAATAGTGAAACACTTGTTGTGTTTGTGAACTGTGTAAGTTCATTAGAGCCGAAAATTCACTGCATTTACCAGAAATGAACTCTTGCTTGTAGGAAAACACTGATCATTTGGTTTAACTCAATTCCTGAGGGGAAATTCAGAAGACTGTTCTCATCCATGAAACACAGTCTGTTTTAATGCTAGAAGCATGCTCTTCTTTCCAGCATCTGCAATACAGCTAGAAACATGAGCATGGCAAGAAAAAAAGAACTGTGTTTCCTACTCATACGGACCATATCTAGTTCAACTCTGCTTAGGAAACTGATACAAACCACAGCATCTCTTACATATGTGCTCGTTACTTAATAGTGAAAATCGTATTGGTTTCCAAAACTGTGTAAATTCATTTGAGCCGAAAAATAACTGGGTTTACCGGAAATGAACTCTTGCTTTTAGGAAGACACATATCCTTTGGTTACACTCAGTTTCTGAAGGGAAATTCAGAAAAGTGTTCTCATCCATGAAACACATTCTGTTTTAATGCAAGAAGCATGCTCTTCTTTCTAGCATCTGCAATACAGCAAGGAACATGAGCATGCCCAGAAAAAAAGAACTGTGTTTCCTACTCATACGGAACATATCTCATTCAACTCTGCTTATAACTCTGATACAAACCACTGCATCTCTTACACAGATGCTCTTTAGTTAATAGTGAAAATCGTGTTGGTTTCGTGAACTGTGTAAATACATTTGGTACTAAAAATTCACTGCGTTTACCAGAAATGATCTCTTGCTTGTAGGACGACATGGAGCATGGAGTTAACTCCGTTTCTAAATGGAAATTCAGAAGAGTGTTCTCATCCATGAAACACAGTCTGTTTTAACAAAAGAAGCATGCTCCTCTTTCCAGCATCTACAATACAGCAAGAAACATGAGCATGGCCAGAAAAAAAGAACTGTGTCTCCTACTCATACGGACCATATCTAGTTCAACTCTGCTTAGGAAACTGATACATACCACAGCATCTCTTACATAGATGCACTTTAGTTAATAGTGAAAAATGTGTTGGGTTTGTGAACTGTGTAAATTCATTTGAGCCGAAAATTCACTGCATTTACCAGAAATGAACTCTTGCTTGTAGGAAAACACTGATCATTTGGTTTAACTCAATTCCTGAAGGGAAATTCAGAAGAGTGTTCTCATCCATGAAACACAGTCTGTTTTAACGCTAGAAGCATGCTCTTCTTTCCAGAATTTGCAATGCAGCTAGAAACATGAGCATGGCAAGAAAAAAAGAACTGTGTTTCCTACTCATACGGACCATATCTAGTTCAACTCTGCTTATGAAACTGATACAAACCACAGCATCTCTTACATAGGTGCTCTTTAGTTAATAGTGAAATTCGTATTTGTTTCCAAAATTGTGTAAATTCTTTTGAGCCGAAAAATAACTGGGTTTACCGGAAATGAACTCTTGCTTGTAGGAAGACACAGATCCTTTGGTTAAACTCAGTTTCTGAAGGGAAATTGAGAGCAGTGTTCTCATCCATGAAACACACTCCGTTTTATTGGAAGAATCATGCTCTTCTTTTCAGCGTCTGAAATACAGCAAGGTTCATGAGCATGCCAGGAAGAAAAGAACTGTGTTTCCTACTCATACGGACCATATCTAGTTCATCACTGCTTATGAAACTGATACAATCCACATCATCTCGTCCATAGATGCTCTTTAGTTAATAGTGAAAATCGTATTGGTTTCGTGAACTGTGTAAATTCATTTGAGCCGAAAAATAACTGGGTTTACCGGAAATGAACGCTTGCTTGTAGGAGGACACAGAGCATGGCATTAAACTCCGATTCTAAAGGGAAACTCAGAAAAGGGTTCTCATCAAGGAAACACAGTCTGATTTAATGCAAGAAGCATGCTCTTCTTTCCAGCCTCTGCAATACAACAAGAAACATGAGCATGGCCAGAAAAAAAGAACAGTGTTTCCTACTAATACAGACCATATCTCGTACAACTCTGGTTATGAAACTGATACAAACCACAGCATCTCTTACATAGATGCACTTTAGTTAATAGTGAAAAACGTGTTGGGTTTGTGAATTGTGTAAATTCATTTGAGCTGAAAATTCACTGCGTTTACCAGAAATGAACTCTTGCTTGTAGGACGACATGGAGCATGGAGTTAACTCCGTTTCTAAATGGAAATTCAGAAGAGTGTTCTCATCCATGAAACACAGTCTGTTTTAACAAAAGAAGCATGCTCCTCTTTCCAGCATCTACAATACAGCAAGAAACATGAGCATGGCCAAAAAAAAAGAACTGTGTCTCCTACTCATACGGACCATATCTAGTTCAACTCTGCTTAGGAAACTGATACAAACCACAGCATCTCTTACATAGATGCACTTTAGTTAATAGTGAAAAATGTGTTGGGTTTGTGAACTGTGTAAATTCATTTGAGCCGAAAATTCACTGCATTTACCAGAAATGAACTCTTGCTTGTAGGAAAACACTAATCATTTGGTTTAACTCAATTCCTGAAGGGAAATTCAGAAGAGTGTTGTCATCCATGAAACACAGTCTGTTTAAACGCTAGAAGCATGCTCTTCTTTCCAGCATTTGCAATGCAGCTAGAAATATGAGCATGGCAAAAAAAAAGAACTGTGTTTCCTACACATACGGACCATATCTAGTTCAACTCTGCTTATGAAACTGATACATACCACATCATCTCCTACATAGATGCTTTTTACTTAATAGTGAAAATCGTATTGGTTTCGTGAACTGTGTCAATTCATTTGAGCTCCAAAATACCTGGGTTTACCAGAAATGAACTCTTGCTTGTTGGAGGACACAGGCATGACGTTAAACTCCGATTCTAAAGTGAAATTCAGAAAAGTGTTCTCATCCATGAAACACAGTCTGTTTTAATGCAAGAAGCATGCTCTTCTTTCCAGCATCTGCAATACAGCAAGGAACATGAGCATGCCCAGAAAAAAAAGAACTGTGTTTCCTACTCATTTGGACCACATTTAGTGCAACTCTGCTTAAGAAACTGATACAAACCACAGCATCTCTTGCATAGATGCTCTTTAGTTAATAGTGAAAATCGTATTGGTTTCGTGAACTGTGTAAATTCATTTGAGCCGAAAAATACCTGGGTTTACCGGAAATGAACTCTTGCTTTTAGGAAGACACAGATCCTTAGGTTAAACTCAGTTTCTGAAGGGAAATTCAGAGCAGTGTTCTCATCCATGAAACACATCTGTTTTATTGGAAGAAGCATGCTCTTCTTTTCAGCATCTGCAATACAGCTAGGAACATGAGCATGCCAGGAAGAAAAGAAATGTGTTTCCTACTGATAAGGACCATATCTAGTTCAACACTGCTTATGAAAATGATACAATCCACATCATCTCGTCAATAGATGCTCTTTAGTTAATAGTGAAAATCGTATTGGTTTCGTGAACTGTGTAAATTCATTTGAACCCAAAAATGAATGGGTTTACCGGAAATGAACTCTGGCTTGTAGGAATACACAGAGCATGGAGTTTAACTCCGATTCTAAAAGGAAATTCAGATTAGTGTTCTCATCCCTGAAACACATGCTGTTTTAATGCAAGAAGCATGCTCTTCTTTCCATCATCTGCAATACAGCAAGAAACATGAGCATGCCCAGAAAAAAATAACTGTGTTTCCTACTCATACGGACCATATCTAGTTCAACTCTGCTTATGAAACTGATACAATCCATATCATCTCTTACATAGATGCTCTTTAGTTAATAGTGAAAATCATATTGGTTTCGTGAAATGTGTAAATCATTTGAGCCGAAAAATAACTGGGTTTACCGGAAATGAACGCTTGCTTGTAGGAGGACACAGAGCATGGCATTAAACTCCGATTCTAAAGGGAAACTCAGAAAAGTGTTCTCATCAAGGAAACACAGTCTGGTTTAATGCAAGAAGCATGCTCTTCTTTCCAGCCTCTGCAATACAGCAAGAAACATGAGCATGGCCAGAAAAAAAGAACTCTGTTTCCTACTCATACAGACCATATCTCGTTCAACTCTGGTTATGAAACTGATACAAACAACAGCGTCTCTTACATAGATGCACTTTAGTTAATAATGAAAAACGTGTTGTGTTTGTGAAGTGTGTAAATTCATTTGAGCCGAAAATTCACTGCATTTACCAGAAATGAACTCTTGCTTGTAGGAAAACACTGATCATTTGGTTTAACTCAATTCCTGAAGGGAAATTGAGAAGAGTGTTCTCATCCATGAAACACAGTCTGTTTTAATGCTAGAAGAATGCTCTTCTTTCCAGCATCTGCAATACAGCTAGAAACATGAGCATGGCAAGAAAAAAAGAACTGTGTTTCCTACTCATACGGACCATATCTAGTTCAACTCTGCTTAGGAAACTGATACAAACCACAGCATCTCTTACAAGCGTGCTCGTTAGTTAATAGTGAAAATCGTATTGGTTTCCAAAACTGTGTAAATTCATTTGAGCCGAAAAATAACTGGGTTTACCGGAAATGAACGCTTGCTTGTAGGAGGACACAGAGCATGGCATTAAACTCCGATTCTAAAGGGAAACTCAGAAAATTGTTCTCATCAAGGAAACACAGTCTGGTTTAATGCAAGAAGCATGCCCTTCTTTCCAGCCTCTGCAATACAGCAAGAAACATGAGCATGGCCAGAAAAAAAGAACTGTGCTTCCTACTCATACAGACCATATCTCGTTCAACTCTGGTTATGAAACTGATACAAACAACAGCGTCTCTTACATAGATGCACTTTAGTTAATAGTGAAAAACGTGTTGTGTTTGTGAACTGTGTAAATTCATTTGAGCCGAAAATTCACTGCATTTACGTGAAATGAACTCTTGCTTGTAGGAAAACACTGATCATTTGGTTTAACTCAATTCCTGAAAGGAAATTCAGAAGAGTGTTCTCATCCATGAAACACAGTCTGTTTAAATGCTAGAAGCATGCTCTTCTTTCCAGCATCTGCAATACAGCTAGAAACATGAGCATGGCAAGAAAAAAAGAACTGTGTTTCCTACTCATACGGACCATATCTAGTTCAACTCTGCTTAGGAAACTGATACAAACCACAGCATCTCTTACATAGGTGCTCTTTAGTTAATAGTGAAAATCGTATTGGTTTCCAAAACTGTGTAAATTCATTTGAGCCGAAAAATAACTGGGTTTACCGGAAATGAACGCTTGCTTGTAGGAGGACACAGAGCATGGCATTAAACTCCGATTTAAAGGGAAACTCAGAAAAGTGTTCTCATCAAGGAAACACAGTCTGGTTTAATGCAAGAAGCATGCTCTTCTTTCCAGCCTCTGCAATACAGCAAGAAACATGAGCATGGCCAGAAAAAAAGAACTGTGTTTCCTACTCATACAGACCATATCTCGTTCAACTCTGGTTATGAAACTGATACAAACCACAGCATCTCTTACATAGATGCTCTTTAGTTAATGGTGAAAATCGTGTTGGTTTCGTGAACTGTGTAAATTCATTTGGTGCTAAAAATTCACTGCGTTTACCAGAAATGAACTCTTGCTTGTAGGACGACATGGAGCATGGAGTTAACTCCGTTTCTAAATGGAAATTCAGAAGAGTGTTCTCATCCATGAAACACAGTCTGTTTTAACAAAAGAAGCATGCTCCTCTTTCCAGCATCTACAATACAGCAAGAAACATGAGCATGGCCAGAAAAAAAGAACTGTGTCTCCTACTCATACGGACCATATCTAGTTCAACTCTGCTTAGGAAACTGATACAAACCACAGCATCTCTTACATAGATGCACTTTAGTTAATAGTGAAAAATGTGTTGGGTTTGTGAACTGTGTAAATTCATTTGAGCCGAAAATTCACTGCATTTACCAGAAATGAACTCTTGCTTGTAGGAAAACACTGATCATTTGGTTTAACTCAATTCCTGAAGGGAAATTCAGAAGAGTGTTGTCATCCATGAAACACAGTCTGTTTAAACGCTAGAAGCATGCTCTTCTTTCCAGCATTTGCAATGCAGCTAGAAATATGAGCATGGCAAAAAAAAAGAACTGTGTTTCCTACACATACGGACCATATCTAGTTCAACTCTGCTTATGAAACTGATACATACCACATCATCTCCTACATAGATGCTTTTTACTTAATAGTGAAAATCGTATTGGTTTCGTGAACTGTGTCAATTCATTTGAGCTCCAAAATACCTGGGTTTACCAGAAATGAACTCTTGCTTGTTGGAGGACACAGGCATGACGTTAAACTCCGATTCTAAAGTGAAATTCAGAAAAGTGTTCTCATCCATGAAACACAGTCTGTTTTAATGCAAGAAGCATGCTCTTCTTTCCAGCATCTGCAATACAGCAAGGAACATGAGCATGCCCAGAAAAAAAAGAACTGTGTTTCCTACTCATTTGGACCACATTTAGTGCAACTCTGCTTAAGAAACTGATACAAACCACAGCATCTCTTGCATAGATGCTCTTTAGTTAATAGTGAAAATCGTATTGGTTTCGTGAACTGTGTAAATTCATTTGAGCCGAAAAATACCTGGGTTTACCGGAAATGAACTCTTGCTTTTAGGAAGACACAGATCCTTAGGTTAAACTCAGTTTCTGAAGGGAAATTCAGAGCAGTGTTCTCATCCATGAAACACATCTGTTTTATTGGAAGAAGCATGCTCTTCTTTTCAGCATCTGCAATACAGCTAGGAACATGAGCATGCCAGGAAGAAAAGAAATGTGTTTCCTACTGATAAGGACCATATCTAGTTCAACACTGCTTATGAAAATGATACAATCCACATCATCTCGTCAATAGATGCTCTTTAGTTAATAGTGAAAATCGTATTGGTTTCGTGAACTGTGTAAATTCATTTGAACCCAAAAATGAATGGGTTTACCGGAAATGAACTCTGGCTTGTAGGAATACACAGAGCATGGAGTTTAACTCCGATTCTAAAAGGAAATTCAGATTAGTGTTCTCATCCCTGAAACACATTCTGTTTTAATGCAAGAAGCATGCTCTTCTTTCCATCATCTGCAATACAGCAAGAAACATGAGCATGCCCAGAAAAAAATAACTGTGTTTCCTACTCATACGGACCATATCTAGTTCAACTCTGCTTATGAAACTGATACAATCCATATCATCTCTTACATAGATGCTCTTTAGTTAATAGTGAAAATCATATTGGTTTCGTGAAATGTGTAAATCATTTGAGCCGAAAAATAACTGGGTTTACCGGAAATGAACGCTTGCTTGTAGGAGGACACAGAGCATGGCATTAAACTCCGATTCTAAAGGGAAACTCAGAAAAGTGTTCTCATCAAGGAAACACAGTCTGGTTTAATGCAAGAAGCATGCTCTTCTTTCCAGCCTCTGCAATACAGCAAGAAACATGAGCATGGCCAGAAAAAAAGAACTGTGTTTCCTACTCATACAGACCATATCTCGTTCAACTCTGGTTATGAAACTGATACAAACAACAGCGTCTCTTACATAGATGCACTTTAGTTAATAATGAAAAACGTGTTGTGTTTGTGAAGTGTGTAAATTCATTTGAGCCGAAAATTCACTGCATTTACCAGAAATGAACTCTTGCTTGTAGGAAAACACTGATCATTTGGTTTAACTCAATTCCTGAAGGGAAATTGAGAAGAGTGTTCTCATCCATGAAACACAGTCTGTTTTAATGCTAGAAGAATGCTCTTCTTTCCAGCATCTGCAATACAGCTAGAAACATGAGCATGGCAAGAAAAAAAGAACTGTGTTTCCTACTCATACGGACCATATCTAGTTCAACTCTGCTTAGGAAACTGATACAAACCACAGCATCTCTTACAAGCGTGCTCGTTAGTTAATAGTGAAAATCGTATTGGTTTCCAAAACTGTGTAAATTCATTTGAGCCGAAAAATAACTGGGTTTACCGGAAATGAACGCTTGCTTGTAGGAGGACACAGAGCATGGCATTAAACTCCGATTCTAAAGGGAAACTCAGAAAAGTGTTCTCATCAAGGAAACACAGTCTGGTTTAATGCAAGAAGCATGCTCTTCTTTCCAGCCTCTGCAATACAGCAAGAAACATGAGCATGGCCAGAAAAAAAGAACTGTGCTTCCTACTCATACAGACCATATCTCGTTCAACTCTGGTTATGAAACTGATACAAACAACAGCGTCTCTTACATAGATGCACTTTAGTTAATAGTGAAAAACGTGTTGTGTTTGTGAACTGTGTAAATTCATTTGAGCCGAAAATTCACTGCATTTACGTGAAATGAACTCTTGCTTGTAGGAAAACACTGATCATTTGGTTTAACTCAATTCCTGAAAGGAAATTCAGAAGAGTGTTCTCATCCATGAAACACAGTCTGTTTAAATGCTAGAAGCATGCTCTTCTTTCCAGCATCTGCAATACAGCTAGAAACATGAGCATGGCAAGAAAAAAAGAACTGTGTTTCCTACTCATACGGACCATATCTAGTTCAACTCTGCTTAGGAAACTGATACAAACCACAGCATCGCTTACATAGGTGCTCTTTAGTTAATAGTGAAAATCGTATTGGTTTCCAAAACTGTGTAAATTCATTTGAGCCGAAAAATAACTGGGTTTACCGGAAATGAACGCTTGCTTGTAGGAGGACACAGAGCATGGCATTAAACTCCGATTCTAAAGGGAAACTCAGAAAAGTGTTCTCATCAAGGAAACACAGTCTGGTTTAATGCAAGAAGCATGCTCTTCTTTCCAGCCTCTGCAATACAGCAAGAAACATGAGCATGGCCAGAAAAAAAGAACTGTGTTTCCTACTCATACAGACCATATCTCGTTCAACTCTGGTTATGAAACTGATACAAACCACAGCATCTCTTACATAGATGCTCTTTAGTTAATGGTGAAAATCGTGTTGGTTTCGTGAACTGTGTAAATTCATTTGGTGCTAAAAATTCACTGCGTTTACCAGAAATGAACTCTTGCTTGTAGGACGACATGGAGCATGGAGTTAACTCCGTTTCTAAATGGAAATTCAGAAGAGTGTTCTCATCCATGAAACACAGTCTGTTTTAACAAAAGAAGCATGCTCCTCTTTCCAGCATCTACAATACAGCAAGAAACATGAGCATGGCCAGAAAAAAAGAACTGTGTCTCCTACTCATACGGACCATATCTAGTTCAACTCTGCTTAGGAAACTGATACAAAACACAGCATCTCTTACATAGATGCACTTTAGTTAATAGTGAAAAATGTGTTGGGTTTGTGAACTGTGTAAATTCATTTGAGCCGAAAATTCACTGCATTTACCAGAAATGAACTCTTGCTTGTAGGAAAACACTGATCATTTGGTTTAACTCAATTCCTGAAGGGAAATTCAGAAGAGTGTTGTCATCCATGAAACACAGTCTGTTTAAACGCTAGAAGCATGCTCTTCTTTCCAGCATTTGCAATGCAGCTACAAATATGAGCATGGCAAAAAAAAAGAACTGTGTTTCCTACACATACGGACCATATCTAGTTCAACTCTGCTTATGAAACTGATACATACCACATCATCTCCTACATAGATGCTTTTTACTTAATAGTGAAAATCGTATTGGTTTCGTGAACTGTGTCAATTCATTTGAGCTCCAAAATACCTGGGTTTACCAGAAATGAACTCTTGCTTGTTGGAGGACACAGGCATGACGTTAAACTCCGATTCTAAAGTGAAATTCAGAAAAGTGTTCTCATCCATGAAACACAGTCTGTTTTAATGCAAGAAGCATGCTCTTCTTTCCAGCATCTGCAATACAGCAAGGAACATGAGCATGCCCAGAAAAAAAAGAACTGTGTTTCCTACTCATTTGGACCACATTTAGTGCAACTCTGCTTAAGAAACTGATACAAACCACAGCATCTCTTGCATAGATGCTCTTTAGTTAATAGTGAAAATCGTATTGGTTTCGTGAACTGTGTAAATTCATTTGAGCCGAAAAATACCTGGGTTTACCGGAAATGAACTCTTGCTTTTAGGAAGACACAGATCCTTAGGTTAAACTCAGTTTCTGAAGGGAAATTCAGAGCAGTGTTCTCATCCATGAAACACATCTGTTTTATTGGAAGAAGCATGCTCTTCTTTTCAGCATCTGCAATACAGCTAGGAACATGAGCATGCCAGGAAGAAAAGAAATGTGTTTCCTACTGATAAGGACCATATCTAGTTCAACACTGCTTATGAAAATGATACAATCCACATCATCTCGTCAATAGATGCTCTTTAGTTAATAGTGAAAATCGTATTGGTTTCGTGAACTGTGTAAATTCATTTGAACCCAAAAATGAATGGGTTTACCGGAAATGAACTCTGGCTTGTAGGAATACACAGAGCATGGAGTTTAACTCCGATTCTAAAAGGAAATTCAGATTAGTGTTCTCATCCCTGAAACACATGCTGTTTTAATGCAAGAAGCATGCTCTTCTTTCCATCATCTGCAATACAGCAAGAAACATGAGCATGCCCAGAAAAAAATAACTGTGTTTCCTACTCATACGGACCATATCTAGTTCAACTCTGCTTATGAAACTGATACAATCCATATCATCTCTTACATAGATGCTCTTTAGTTAATAGTGAAAATCATATTGGTTTCGTGAAATGTGTAAATCATTTGAGCCGAAAAATAACTGGGTTTACCGGAAATGAACGCTTGCTTGTAGGAGGACACAGAGCATGGCATTAAACTCCGATTCTAAAGGGAAACTCAGAAAAGTGTTCTCATCAAGGAAACACAGTCTGGTTTAATGCAAGAAGCATGCTCTTCTTTCCAGCCTCTGCAATACAGCAAGAAACATGAGCATGGCCAGAAAAAAAGAACTCTGTTTCCTACTCATACAGACCATATCTCGTTCAACTCTGGTTATGAAACTGATACAAACAACAGCGTCTCTTACATAGATGCACTTTAGTTAATAATGAAAAACGTGTTGTGTTTGTGAAGTGTGTAAATTCATTTGAGCCGAAAATTCACTGCATTTACCAGAAATGAACTCTTGCTTGTAGGAAAACACTGATCATTTGGTTTAACTCAATTCCTGAAGGGAAATTGAGAAGAGTGTTCTCATCCATGAAACACAGTCTGTTTTAATGCTAGAAGAATGCTCTTCTTTCCAGCATCTGCAATACAGCTAGAAACATGAGCATGGCAAGAAAAAAAGAACTGTGTTTCCTACTCATACGGACCATATCTAGTTCAACTCTGCTTAGGAAACTGATACAAACCACAGCATCTCTTACAAGCGTGCTCGTTAGTTAATAGTGAAAATCGTATTGGTTTCCAAAACTGTGTAAATTCATTTGAGCCGAAAAATAACTGGGTTTACCGGAAATGAACGCTTGCTTGTAGGAGGACACAGAGCATGGCATTAAACTCCGATTCTAAAGGGAAACTCAGAAAATTGTTCTCATCAAGGAAACACAGTCTGGTTTAATGCAAGAAGCATGCCCTTCTTTCCAGCCTCTGCAATACAGCAAGAAACATGAGCATGGCCAGAAAAAAAGAACTGTGCTTCCTACTCATACAGACCATATCTCGTTCAACTCTGGTTATGAAACTGATACAAACAACAGCGTCTCTTACATAGATGCACTTTAGTTAATAGTGAAAAACGTGTTGTGTTTGTGAACTGTGTAAATTCATTTGAGCCGAAAATTCACTGCATTTACGTGAAATGAACTCTTGCTTGTAGGAAAACACTGATCATTTGGTTTAACTCAATTCCTGAAAGGAAATTCAGAAGAGTGTTCTCATCCATGAAACACAGTCTGTTTAAATGCTAGAAGCATGCTCTTCTTTCCAGCATCTGCAATACAGCTAGAAACATGAGCATGGCAAGAAAAAAAGAACTGTGTTTCCTACTCATACGGACCATATCTAGTTCAACTCTGCTTAGGAAACTGATACAAACCACAGCATCTCTTACATAGGTGCTCTTTAGTTAATAGTGAAAATCGTATTGGTTTCCAAAACTGTGTAAATTCATTTGAGCCGAAAAATAACTGGGTTTACCGGAAATGAACGCTTGCTTGTAGGAGGACACAGAGCATGGCATTAAACTCCGATTTAAAGGGAAACTCAGAAAAGTGTTCTCATCAAGGAAACACAGTCTGGTTTAATGCAAGAAGCATGCTCTTCTTTCCAGCCTCTGCAATACAGCAAGAAACATGAGCATGGCCAGAAAAAAAGAACTGTGTTTCCTACTCATACAGACCATATCTCGTTCAACTCTGGTTATGAAACTGATACAAACCACAGCATCTCTTACATAGATGCTCTTTAGTTAATGGTGAAAATCGTGTTGGTTTCGTGAACTGTGTAAATTCATTTGGTGCTAAAAATTCACTGCGTTTACCAGAAATGAACTCTTGCTTGTAGGACGACATGGAGCATGGAGTTAACTCCGTTTCTAAATGGAAATTCAGAAGAGTGTTCTCATCCATGAAACACAGTCTGTTTTAACAAAAGAAGCATGCTCCTCTTTCCAGCATCTACAATACAGCAAGAAACATGAGCATGGCCAGAAAAAAAGAACTGTGTCTCCTACTCATACGGACCATATCTAGTTCAACTCTGCTTAGGAAACTGATACAAACCACAGCATCTCTTACATAGATGCACTTTAGTTAATAGTGAAAAATGTGTTGGGTTTGTGAACTGTGTAAATTCATTTGAGCCGAAAATTCACTGCATTTACCAGAAATGATCTCTTGCTTGTAGGAAAACACTGATCATTTGGTTTAACTCAATTCCTGAAGGGAAATTCAGAAGAGTGTTGTCATCCATGAAACACAGTCTGTTTAAACGCTAGAAGCATGCTCTTCTTTCCAGCATTTGCAATGCAGCTAGAAATATGAGCATGGCAAAAAAAAAGAACTGTGTTTCCTACACATACGGACCATATCTAGTTCAACTCTGCTTATGAAACTGATACATACCACATCATCTCCTACATAGATGCTTTTTACTTAATAGTGAAAATCGTATTGGTTTCGTGAACTGTGTCAATTCATTTGAGCTCCAAAATACCTGGGTTTACCAGAAATGAACTCTTGCTTGTTGGAGGACACAGGCATGACGTTAAACTCCGATTCTAAAGTGAAATTCAGAAAAGTGTTCTCATCCATGAAACACAGTCTGTTTTAATGCAAGAAGCATGCTCTTCTTTCCAGCATCTGCAATACAGCAAGGAACATGAGCATGCCCAGAAAAAAAAGAACTGTGTTTCCTACTCATTTGGACCACATTTAGTGCAACTCTGCTTAAGAAACTGATACAAACCACAGCATCTCTTGCATAGATGCTCTTTAGTTAATAGTGAAAATCGTATTGGTTTCGTGAACTGTGTAAATTCATTTGAGCCGAAAAATACCTGGGTTTACCGGAAATGAACTCTTGCTTTTAGGAAGACACAGATCCTTAGGTTAAACTCAGTTTCTGAAGGGAAATTCAGAGCAGTGTTCTCATCCATGAAACACATCTGTTTTATTGGAAGAAGCATGCTCTTCTTTTCAGCATCTGCAATACAGCTAGGAACATGAGCATGCCAGGAAGAAAAGAAATGTGTTTCCTACTGATAAGGACCATATCTAGTTCAACACTGCTTATGAAAATGATACAATCCACATCATCTCGTCAATAGATGCTCTTTAGTTAATAGTGAAAATCGTATTGGTTTCGTGAACTGTGTAAATTCATTTGAACCCAAAAATGAATGGGTTTACCGGAAATGAACTCTGGCTTGTAGGAATACACAGAGCATGGAGTTTAACTCCGATTCTAAAAGGAAATTCAGATTAGTGTTCTCATCCCTGAAACACATTCTGTTTTAATGCAAGAAGCATGCTCTTCTTTCCATCATCTGCAATACAGCAAGAAACATGAGCATGCCCAGAAAAAAATAACTGTGTTTCCTACTCATACGGACCATATCTAGTTCAACTCTGCTTATGAAACTGATACAATCCATATCATCTCTTACATAGATGCTCTTTAGTTAATAGTGAAAATCATATTGGTTTCGTGAAATGTGTAAATCATTTGAGCCGAAAAATAACTGGGTTTACCGGAAATGAACGCTTGCTTGTAGGAGGACACAGAGCATGGCATTAAACTCCGATTCTAAAGGGAAACTCAGAAAAGTGTTCTCATCAAGGAAACACAGTCTGGTTTAATGCAAGAAGCATGCTCTTCTTTCCAGCCTCTGCAATACAGCAAGAAACATGAGCATGGCCAGAAAAAAAGAACTGTGTTTCCTACTCATACAGACCATATCTCGTTCAACTCTGGTTATGAAACTGATACAAACAACAGCGTCTCTTACATAGATGCACTTTAGTTAATAATGAAAAACGTGTTGTGTTTGTGAAGTGTGTAAATTCATTTGAGCCGAAAATTCACTGCATTTACCAGAAATGAACTCTTGCTTGTAGGAAAACACTGATCATTTGGTTTAACTCAATTCCTGAAGGGAAATTGAGAAGAGTGTTCTCATCCATGAAACACAGTCTGTTTTAATGCTAGAAGAATGCTCTTCTTTCCAGCATCTGCAATACAGCTAGAAACATGAGCATGGCAAGAAAAAAAGAACTGTGTTTCCTACTCATACGGACCATATCTAGTTCAACTCTGCTTAGGAAACTGATACAAACCACAGCATCTCTTACAAGCGTGCTCGTTAGTTAATAGTGAAAATCGTATTGGTTTCCAAAACTGTGTAAATTCATTTGAGCCGAAAAATAACTGGGTTTACCGGAAATGAACGCTTGCTTGTAGGAGGACACAGAGCATGGCATTAAACTCCGATTCTAAAGGGAAACTCAGAAAAGTGTTCTCATCAAGGAAACACAGTCTGGTTTAATGCAAGAAGCATGCTCTTCTTTCCAGCCTCTGCAATACAGCAAGAAACATGAGCATGGCCAGAAAAAAAGAACTGTGCTTCCTACTCATACAGACCATATCTCGTTCAACTCTGGTTATGAAACTGATACAAACAACAGCGTCTCTTACATAGATGCACTTTAGTTAATAGTGAAAAACGTGTTGTGTTTGTGAACTGTGTAAATTCATTTGAGCCGAAAATTCACTGCATTTACGTGAAATGAACTCTTGCTTGTAGGAAAACACTGATCATTTGGTTTAACTCAATTCCTGAAAGGAAATTCAGAAGAGTGTTCTCATCCATGAAACACAGTCTGTTTAAATGCTAGAAGCATGCTCTTCTTTCCAGCATCTGCAATACAGCTAGAAACATGAGCATGGCAAGAAAAAAAGAACTGTGTTTCCTACTCATACGGACCATATCTAGTTCAACTCTGCTTAGGAAACTGATACAAACCACAGCATCGCTTACATAGGTGCTCTTTAGTTAATAGTGAAAATCGTATTGGTTTCCAAAACTGTGTAAATTCATTTGAGCCGAAAAATAACTGGGTTTACCGGAAATGAACGCTTGCTTGTAGGAGGACACAGAGCATGGCATTAAACTCCGATTCTAAAGGGAAACTCAGAAAAGTGTTCTCATCAAGGAAACACAGTCTGGTTTAATGCAAGAAGCATGCTCTTCTTTCCAGCCTCTGCAATACAGCAAGAAACATGAGCATGGCCAGAAAAAAAGAACTGTGTTTCCTACTCATACAGACCATATCTCGTTCAACTCTGGTTATGAAACTGATACAAACCACAGCATCTCTTACATAGATGCTCTTTAGTTAATGGTGAAAATCGTGTTGGTTTCGTGAACTGTGTAAATTCATTTGGTGCTAAAAATTCACTGCGTTTACCAGAAATGAACTCTTGCTTGTAGGACGACATGGAGCATGGAGTTAACTCCGTTTCTAAATGGAAATTCAGAAGAGTGTTCTCATCCATGAAACACAGTCTGTTTTAACAAAAGAAGCATGCTCCTCTTTCCAGCATCTACAATACAGCAAGAAACATGAGCATGGCCAGAAAAAAAGAACTGTGTCTCCTACTCATACGGACCATATCTAGTTCAACTCTGCTTAGGAAACTGATACAAAACACAGCATCTCTTACATAGATGCACTTTAGTTAATAGTGAAAAATGTGTTGGGTTTGTGAACTGTGTAAATTCATTTGAGCCGAAAATTCACTGCATTTACCAGAAATGAACTCTTGCTTGTAGGAAAACACTGATCATTTGGTTTAACTCAATTCCTGAAGGGAAATTCAGAAGAGTGTTGTCATCCATGAAACACAGTCTGTTTAAACGCTAGAAGCATGCTCTTCTTTCCAGCATTTGCAATGCAGCTAGAAATATGAGCATGGCAAAAAAAAAGAACTGTGTTTCCTACACATACGGACCATATCTAGTTCAACTCTGCTTATGAAACTGATACATACCACATCATCTCCTACATAGATGCTTTTTACTTAATAGTGAAAATCGTATTGGTTTCGTGAACTGTGTCAATTCATTTGAGCTCCAAAATACCTGGGTTTACCAGAAATGAACTCTTGCTTGTTGGAGGACACAGGCATGACGTTAAACTCCGATTCTAAAGTGAAATTCAGAAAAGTGTTCTCATCCATGAAACACAGTCTGTTTTAATGCAAGAAGCATGCTCTTCTTTCCAGCATCTGCAATACAGCAAGGAACATGAGCATGCCCAGAAAAAAAAGAACTGTGTTTCCTACTCATTTGTACCACATTTAGTGCAACTCTGTTTAAGAAACTGATACAAACCACAGCATCTCTTGCATAGATGCTCTTTAGTTAATAGTGAAAATCGTATTGGTTTCGTGAACTGTGTAAATTCATTTGAGCCGAAAAATACCTGGGTTTACCGGAAATGAACTCTTGCTTTTAGGAAGACACAGATCCTTAGGTTAAACTCAGTTTCTGAAGGGAAATTCAGAGCAGTGTTCTCATCCATGAAACACATCTGTTTTATTGGAAGAAGCATGCTCTTCTTTTCAGCATCTGCAATACAGCTAGGAACATGAGCATGCCAGGAAGAAAAGAAATGTGTTTCCTACTGATAAGGACCATATCTAGTTCAACACTGCTTATGAAAATGATACAATCCACATCATCTCGTCAATAGATGCTCTTTAGTTAATAGTGAAAATCGTATTGGTTTCGTGAACTGTGTAAATTCATTTGAACCCAAAAATGAATGGGTTTACTGGAAATGAACTCTGGCTTGTAGGAATACACAGAGCATGGAGTTTAACTCCGATTCTAAAAGGAAATTCAGATTAGTGTTCTCATCCCTGAAACACATTCTGTTTTAATGCAAGAAGCATGCTCTTCTTTCCATCATCTGCAATACAGCAAGAAACATGAGCATGCCCAGAAAAAAATAACTGTGTTTCCTACTCATACGGACCATATCTAGTTCAACTCTGCTTATGAAACTGATACAATCCATTTCATCTCTTACATAGATGCTCTTTAGTTAATAGTGAAAATCATATTGGTTTCGTGAAATGTGTAAATCATTTGAGCCGAAAAATAACTGGGTTTACCGGAAATGAACGCTTGCTTGTAGGAGGACACAGAGCATGGCATTAAACTCCGATTCTAAAGGGAAACTCAGAAAAGTGTTCTCATCAAGGAAACACAGTCTGGTTTAATGCAAGAAGCATGCTCTTCTTTCCAGCCTCTGCAATACAGCAAGAAACATGAGCATGGCCAGAAAAAAAGAACTGTGTTTCCTACTCATACAGACCATATCTCGTTCAACTCTGGTTATGAAACTGATACAAACAACAGCGTCTCTTACATAGATGCACTTTAGTTAATAATGAAAAACGTGTTGTGTTTGTGAAGTGTGTAAATTCATTTGAGCCGAAAATTCACTGCATTTACCAGAAATGAACTCTTGCTTGTAGGAAAACACTGATCATTTGGTTTAACTCAATTCCTGAAGGGAAATTGAGAAGAGTGTTCTCATCCATGAAACACAGTCTGTTTTAATGCTAGAAGAATGCTCTTCTTTCCAGCATCTGCAATACAGCTAGAAACATGAGCATGGCAAGAAAAAAAGAACTGTGTTTCCTACTCATACGGACCATATCTAGTTCAACTCTGCTTAGGAAACTGATACAAACCACAGCATCTCTTACAAGCGTGCTCGTTAGTTAATAGTGAAAATCGTATTGGTTTCCAAAACTGTGTAAATTCATTTGAGCCGAAAAATAACTGGGTTTACCGGAAATGAACGCTTGCTTGTAGGAGGACACAGAGCATGGCATTAAACTCCGATTCTAAAGGGAAACTCAGAAAAGTGTTCTCATCAAGGAAACACAGTCTGGTTTAATGCAAGAAGCATGCTCTTCTTTCCAGCCTCTGCAATACAGCAAGAAACATGAGCATGGCCAGAAAAAAAGAACTGTGCTTCCTACTCATACAGACCATATCTCGTTCAACTCTGGTTATGAAACTGATACAAACAACAGCGTCTCTTACATAGATGCACTTTAGTTAATAGTGAAAAACGTGTTGTGTTTGTGAACTGTGTAAATTCATTTGAGCCGAAAATTCACTGCATTTACGAGAAATGAACTCTTGCTTGTAGGAAAACACTGATCATTTGGTTTAACTCAATTCCTGAAAGGAAATTCAGAAGAGTGTTCTCATCCATGAAACACAGTCTGTTTAAATGCTAGAAGCATGCTCTTCTTTCCAGCATCTGCAATACAGCTAGAAACATGAGCATGGCAAGAAAAAAAGAACTGTGTTTCCTACTCATACGGACCATATCTAGTTCAACTCTGCTTAGGAAACTGATACAAACCACAGCATCTCTTACATAGGTGCTCTTTAGTTAATAGTGAAAATCGTATTGGTTTCCAAAACTGTGTAAATTCATTTGAGCCGAAAAATAACTGGGTTTACCGGAAATGAACTCTTGCTTTTAGGAAGACACATATCCTTTGGTTAAACTCAGTTTCTGAAGGGAAATTCAGAAAAGTGTTCTCATCCATGAAACACATTCTGTTTTAATGCAAGTAGCATGCTCTTCTTTCTAGCATCTGCAATACAGCAAGGAACATGAGCATGCCCAGAAAAAAAGAACTGTGTTTCCTACTCATACGGAACATATCTCATTCAACTCTGCTCATAACACTGATACAAACCACTGCATCTCTTACACAGATGCTCTTTAGTTAATAGTGAAAATCGTGTTGGTTTCGTGAACTGTGTAAATTCATTTGGTGCTGAAAATTCACTGTGTTTACCAGAAATGAACTCTTGCATGTAGGACGACATAGAGCATGGAGTTTAACTCCAATTCTAAATGGAAATTCAGAAGTGTGTTCTCATCCATGAAATACAGTCTGTTTTAACGCAAGAAGCATGCTCTTCTTTCCATCATCTGCAATACAGCAAGAAACATGAGCATGCCCAGAAAAAAAGAACTGTGTTTCCTACTCCTACGGACCATATCTAGTTCAACACTGCTTATGAAACTGATACAATCCATATCATCTCTTACATAGATGCTCTTTAGTTAATAGTGAAAATCATATTGGTTTCGTGAACTGTGTAAATTCATTTGAGCCGAAAAATAACTGGGTTTACCGGAAATGAACGCTTGCTTGTAGGAGGACACAGAGCATGGCATTAAACTCCGATTCTAAAGGGAAACTCAGAAAAGTGTTCTCATCAAGGAAACACAGTCTGGTTTAATGCAAGTAGCATGCTCTTATTTCCAGCCTCTGCAATACAGCAAGAAGCATGAGCATGGCCAGAAAAAAAGAACTGTGTTTCCTACTCATACAGACCATATCTCGTTCAACTCTGGTTATGAAACTGATACAAACCACAGCATCTCTTACATAGATGCACTTTAGTTAATAGTGAAACACTTGTTGTGTTTGTGAACTGTGTAAGTTCATTGTAGCCGAAAATTCACTGCATTTACCAGAAATGAACTCTTGCTTGTAGGAAAACACTGATCATTTGGTTTAACTCAATTCCTGAAGGGAAATTCAGAAGAGTGTTCTCATCCATGAAACACAGTCTGTTTTAATGCTAGAAGCATGCTCTTCTTTCCAGCATCTGCAATACAGCTAGAAACATGAGCATGGCAAGAAAAAAAGAACTGTGTTTCCTACTCATACGGACCATATCTAGTTCAACTCTGCTTAGGAAACTGATACAAACCACAGCATCTCTTACATATGTGCTCGTTAGTTAATAGTGAAAATCGTATTGGTTTCCAAAACTGTGTAAATTCATTTGAACCGAAAAATAACTGGGTTTACCGGAAATGAACTCTTGCTTTTAGGAAGACACATATCCTTTGGTTACATCAGTTTCTGAAGGGAAATTCAGAAAAGTGTTCTCATCCATGAAACACACTCCGTTTTATTGGAAGAAGCATGCTCTTCTTTTCAGCGTCTGAAATACAGCAAGGTTCATGAGCATGCCAGGAAGAAAAGAACTGTGTTTCCTACTCATACGGACCATATCTAGTTCATCACTGCTTATGAAACTGATACAATCCACATCATCTCGTCCATAGATGCTCGTTAGTTAATAGTGAAAATCGTATTGGTTTCGTGAACTGTGTAAATTCATTTGAGCCGAAAAATAACTGGGTTTACCGGAAATGAACGCTTGCTTGTAGGAGGACACAGAGCATGGCATTAAACTCCGATTCTAAAGGGAAACTCAGAAAAGGGTTCACATCAAGGAAACACAGTCTGATTTAATGCAAGAAGCATGCTCTTATTTCCAGCCTCTGCAATAAAGCAAGAAACATGAGCATGGCCAGAAAAAAAAAACTGTGTTTCCTACTCATACAGACCATATCTCGTTCAACTCTGGTTATGAAACTGATACAAACCACAGCATCTCTTACATAGATGCACTTTAGTTAATAGTGAAAAAAGTGTTGGGTTTGTGAACTGTGTAAATTCATTTGAGCCAAAAATTCACTGCATTTACCAGAAATGAACTCTTGCTTGTAGGAAAACACTGATCATTTGGTTTAACTCAATTCCTGAAGGGAAATTCAGAAGAGTGTTCTCATCCATGAAACACAGTCTGTTTTAATGCTAGAAGAATGCTCTTCTTTCCAGCATCTGCAATACAGCTAGAAACATGAGCATGGCAAGAAAAAAAGAACTGTGTTTCCTACTCATACGGACCATATCTAGTTCAACTCTGCTTAGGAAACTGATACAAACCACAGCATCTCTTACATGGGTGCTCTTTAGTTAATAGTGAAAATCGTATTGGTTTCCAAAACTGTGTAAATTCATTTGAGCCGAAAAATAACTGGGTTTACCGGAAATGAACGCTTGCTTGTAGGAGGACACAGAGCATGGCATTAAACTCCGATTCTAAAGGGAAACTCAGAAAAGTGTTCTCATCAAGGAAACACAGTCTGGTTTAATGCAAGAAGCATGCTCTTCTTTCCAGCCTCTGCAATACAGCAAGAAACATGAGCATGGCCAGAAAAAATGAACTGTGTTTCCTACTCATACAGACCATATCTCGTTCAACTCTGGTTATGAAACTGATACAAACCACAGCATCTCTTACATAGATGCTCTTTAGTTAATGGTGAAAATCGTGTTGGTTTCGTGAACTGTGTAAATTCATTTGGTGCTAAAAATTCACTGCGTTTACCAGAAATGAACTCTTGCTTGTAGGACGACATGGAGCATGGAGTTAACTCCGTTTCTAAATGGAAATTCAGAAGAGTGTTCTCATCCATGAAACACAGTCTGTTTTAACAAAAGAAGCATGCTCCTCTTTCCAGCATCTACAATACAGCAAGAAACATGAGCATGGCCAGAAAAAAAGAACTGTGTCTCCTACTCATATGGACCATATCTAGTTCAACTCTGCTTAGGAAACTGATACAAACCACAGCATCTCTTACATAGATGCTCTTTAGTTAATAGTGAAAAATGTGTTGGGTTTGTGAACTGTGTAAATTCATTTGAGCCGAAAATTCACTGCATTTACCAGAAATGAACTCTTGCTTGTAGGAAAACACTGATCATTTGGTTTAACTCAATTCCTGAAGGGAAATTCAGAAGAGTGTTGTCATCCATGAAACACAGTCTGTTTTAACGCTAGAAGCATGCTCTTCTTTCCAGCATTTGCAATGCAGCTAGAAACATGAGCATGGCAAGAAAAAAAGAACTGTGTTTCCTACTCATACGGACCATATCTAGTTCAACTCTGCTTATGAAACTGATACAAACCACAGCATCTCTTACATAGGTGCTCTTTAGTTAATAGTGAAATTCGTATTTGTTTCCAAAATTGTGTAAATTCTTTTGAGCCGAAAAATAACTGGGTTTACCGGAAATGAACTCTTGCTTGTAGGAAGACACAGATCCTTTGGTTAAACTCAGTTTATGAAGGGAAATTGAGAGCAGTGTTCTCATCCATGAAACACACTCCGTTTTATTGGAAGAAGCATGCTCTTCTTTTCAGCGTCTGAAATACAGCAAGGTTCATGAGCATGCCAGGAAGAAAAGAACTGTGTTTCCTACTCATACGGACCATATCTAGTTCAACTCTGCTTATGAAACTGATACATACCACATCATCTCCTACATAGATGCTTTTTACTTAATAGTGAAAATCGTATTGGTTTCGTGAACTGTGTCAATTCATTTGAGCCCCAAAATACCTGGGTTTACCAGAAATGAACTCTTGCTTGTTGGAGGACACAGGCATGACGTTAAACTCCGATTCTAAAGTGAAATTCAGAAAAGTGTTCTCATCCATGAAACACAGTCTGTTTTAATGCAAGAAGCATGCTCTTCTTTCCAGCATCTGCAATACAGCAAGGAACATGAGCATGCCCAGAAAAAAAAGAACTGTGTTTCCTACTCATTTGGACCACATTTAGTGCAACTCTGCTTAAGAAACTGATACAAACCACAGCATCTCTTGCATAGATGCTCTTTAGTTAATAGTGAAAATCGTATTGGTTTCGTGAACTGTGTAAATTCATTTGAGCTGAAAAATACCTGGGTTTACCGGAAATGAACTCTTGCTTTTAGGAAGACACAGATCCTTTGGTTAAACTCAGTTTCTGAAGGGAAATTCAGAGCAGTGTTCTCATCCATGAAACACATCTGTTTTATTGGAAGAAGCATGCTCTTCTTTTCAGCATCTGCAATACAGCTAGGAACATGAGCATGCCAGGAAGAAAAGAAATGTGTTTCCTACTGATACGGACCATATCTAGTTCAACACTGCTTATGAAAATGATACAATCCACATCATCTCGTCAATAGATGCTCTTTAGTTAATAGTGAAAATCGTATTGGTTTCGTGAACTGTGTAAATTCATTTGAACCCAAAAATGAATGGGTTTACCGGAAATGAACTCTGGCTTGTAGGAATACACAGAGCATGGAGTTTAACTCCGATTCTAAAAGGAAATTCAGATTAGTGTTCTCATCCCTGAAACACATTCTGTTTTAATGCAAGAAGCATGCTCTTTTTCCAACCTCTGCAATACAGCAAGGAACATGAGCATGTCCAGAAAGAAAGAACTGTGTTTCCTACTCATACGGACCATATCTAGTTCAACTCTGCTTCTGAAACTGATACAAACCACAGCATCTCTTACACAGTTGCTCTTTAGTTAATATTGAAAATCGTATTGGATTTGTGAACTGTGTAAATTCATTTGGCGCCGAAAATTCACTGCGTTTACCAGAAATGAACTCTTGCTTGTAGGACGATAATAGAGCATGGAGTTTAACTCCAATTCTAAATGGAAATTCAGAAGAGTGTTCTCATCCATGAAGCACAGTCTGTTTTAATTCAAGAAGCATGCTCTTCTTTCCAGCATCTGCAATACAGCAAGAAACATGAGCATGGCCAGAAAAAAAGAACTGTGTTTCCTACTCATACGGACCATATCTAGTTCAACTCTGCTTATGAAACTGATACAATCCATATCATCTCGTCAATAGATGCTCTTTAGTTAATAGTGAAAATCGTATTGGTTTCGTGAACTGTGTAAATTCATTTGAGCTGAAAAATAACTGGGTTTACCATAAATGAACACTTGCTTGTAGGAGGACACAGAGCATGGCATTAAACTCCGATTCTAAAGGGAAACTCAGAAAAGTGTTCTCATCAAGGAAACACAGTCTGGTTTAATGCAAGAAGCAAGCTCTTCTTTACAGCATCTGCAATACAGCAAGAAACATGAGCATGACCAGAAATAAAGAACTGTGTTTCCTACTCATACAGACCATATCTCGTTCAACTCTGGTTATGAAACTGATACAAACCACAGCATCTCTTACATAGATGCTCTTTAGTTAATATTGAAAATCGTGTTGGTTTCGTGAACTGTGTAAATTCATTTGGCGCTAAAAATTCACTGCGTTTACAGAAATGAACTCTTGCTTGTAGGAAAACACAGATCATTTGGTTTAACTCAATTCATGAAGGAAAATTCAGAAGAGTGTTCTCATACATGAAACACAGTCTGTTTTAACGCTAGAAACATGCTCTTCTTTCCAGCATCTGCAATACATCTAGAAACATGAGCATGGCCAGAATGAAAAGAACTGTGTTTCCTACTCATACAGACCATATCTAGTTCAACTCTGCTTATGAAACTGATACAAAGCACAGCATCTCTTACATAGATTCACTTTAGTTAATCGTGAAAAACGTGTTGGGTTTGCTAACTGTTTAAATTCATTTGAGCCGAAAATTCACTGCGTTTACCAGAAATGAACTCTTGCTTGTAGGAAGACACAGAGAATGGAGTGTAATTCCGATTCTAACGGGAAATTCAGAAAAGTGTTCTCAGGAATAAGACACAGTTTTTTTTAATGCAAGAAGCATGCTCTTTTTCCAGCATCTACAATACAGCAAGAAACAGGAGCATGGCCAGAAAAAAAAGAACTGTGTTTCCTACTCATACGGACCATATCTAGTTCAACTCTGCTTATGAAACTGATACATACCACATCATCTCCTACATAGATGCTTTTTACTTAATAGTGAAAATCGTATTGGTTTCGTGAACTGTGTCAATTCATTTGAGCCGAAAAATAACTGGGTTTACCAGAAATGAACTCTTGCTTGTAGGAGGACACAGATCATTGCGTTAAACTCTGATTCTAAAGGGAAACGCAGAAAAGTGTTCTCATCAAGGAAACACAGTCTGGTTTAATGCAAGAAGCATGATCTTCTTTCTAGCCTCTGCAATACAGCAAGAAACATGAGCATGGCTAGAAAAAAAGAACTGTGTTTCCTACTCATACAGACCATATATCATTCTACTCTGGTTATGAAACTGATACCAACCACAGCATCACTTACATAGATGTTCTTCAGTTAATAGTGAAAATCGTGTTGGTTTCGTGAACTGTGTAAATTCATTTGGCGCTAAAAATTCACTGTGTTTACCAGAAATGAACTCTGGCTTGTAGGAAAGCACAGATCATTTGGTTTAACTCAATTCCTGAAGGGAAATTCTGAAGAGTGTTCTCATCCATGAAACACAGTCTGTTTTAAGGCTAGAAGCATGCTCTTCTTTCCAGCATCTGCAATACAGCTAGAAACATGAGCATGGCAAGAAAAAAAGAACTGTGTTTCCTCCTCATACGGACCATATCTAGTTCAACACTGCTTATGAAACTGATACAAACCACATCATCTCTTCCATAGATGCTCTTTAGTTAATAGTGAAAATCGTATTGGTTTCGTGAACTGTGTAAATTCATTTGAGCCGAAAAATAAATGGGTCTACCGGAAATGAACGCTTGCTTGAAGGAGGACACAGAGCTTGGCGTTAAACTCCAATTGTAAAGAGAAACTCAGAAAAGTGATCTCATCAAGGAAACACAGTCTGGCTTAATGCAAGGAGCATGCTCTTCTTTCCAGCCTCTTCAATACAGCAAGAAACATGAGCATGGCCAGAATAAAAGAACTGTGTTTCCTACTCATACAGACCATATCTAGTTCAACTCTGGTTATGAAACTGATACCAACCACAGCATCTCTTACATAGATGCTCGTTAGTTAATAGTGAAAATCGTGTTGGTTTCGTGAACTGTGTAAATTCATTTGGCGGTAAAAATTCACTGCGTTTACCAAAAATGAACTCTTGCTTGTAGGAAGACATGGAGCATGGAGTTAACTCCGTATCTCAATGGAAATTCAGAAGAGTGTTCTCATCCATGAAATACAGTCTGTTTTAATGCAAGAAGCATGCTCATCTTTCCAGCATCTGCAATACAGCACGAAACATGAGCATGGCCAGAAAAAAAGAACTGTGTTTCCTACTCATACGGACCATATCTAGTTCAATTCTGCTTATGAGACTGATACAAAGCACAGCATCTCTTACATAGTTGCACTTTAGTTAATAGGGAAAAACGTGTTGGGTTTGTGAACTGTTTAAATTCATTTGACCAAAAATTCACTGCCTTTACCAGAAATGTACTCTTGCTTGAAGGAAAACACAGATCATTTAGTTTAACTCAATTCCTGAAGGGAAATTCAGAAGAGTGTTCTCATCCATGAATCACAGTCTGTTTGAACGCTAGAAGCATGCTCTTCTTTCCAGCATCTGCAATACAGCAAGAAACATGAGCATGGCCAGAAAAAAAGAACTGTGTTTCCTACTCATACGGACCATATCTAGTTCAACTCTGCTTATGAAACTGATACAATCCATATCATCTCGTCAATAGATGCTCTTTAGTTAATAGTGAAAATCGTATTGGTTTCGTAAACTGTGTAAATTCATTTGAGCTGAAAAATAACTGGGTTTACCATAAATGAACACTTGCTTGTAGGAGGACACAGAGCATGGCATTAAACTCCGATTCTAAAGGGAAACTCAGAAAAGTGTTCTCATCAAGGAAACACAGTCTGGTTTAATGCAAGAAGCAAGCTCTTCTTTACAGCATCTGCAATACAGCAAGAAACATGAGCATGACCAGAAATAAAGAACTGTGTTTCCTACTCATACAGACCATACCTCGTTCAACTCTGGTTATTAAACTGATACAAACCACAGCATCTCTTACATAGATGCTCTTTAGTTAATATTGAAAATCGTGTTGGTTTCGTGAACTGTGTAAATTCATTTGGCGCTAAAAATTCACTGCGTTTACAGAAATGAACTATTGCTTGTAGGAAAACACAGATCATTTGGTTTAACTCAATTCATGAAGGAAAATTCAGAAGAGTGTTCTCATACATGAAACACAGTCTGTTTTAACGATAGAAACATGCTCTTCTTTCCAGCATCTGCAATACATCTAGAAACATGAGCATGGCCAGAATGAAAAGAACTGTGTTTCCTACTCATACAGACCATATCTAGTTCAACTCTGCTTATGAAACTGATACAAAGCACAGCATCTCTTACATAGATTCACTTTAGTTAATCGTGAAAAACGTGTTGGGTTTGCTAACTGTTTAAATTCTTTTGAGCCGAAAATTCACTGTTTTTACCAGAAATGAACTCTTGCTTGTAGGAAGACACAGAGAATGGAGTGTAATTCCGATTCTAACGGGAAATTCAGAAAAGTGTTCTCAGGAATAAGACACAGTTTTTTTTAATGCAAGAAGCATGCTCTTTTTCCAGCATCTACAATACAGCAAGAAACAGGAGCATGGCCAGAAAAAAAGAACTGTGTTTCCTACTTATACGGACCATATCTAGTTCAACTCTGCTTATGAAACTGATACATACCACATCATCTCCTACATAGATGATTTTTACTTAATAGTGAAAATCGTATTGGTTTCGTGAACTGTGTCAATTCATTTGAGCCGAAAAATAACTGGGTTTACCAGAAATGAACTCTTGCTTGTAGGAGGACACAGAGCATTGCGTTAAACTCTGATTCTAAAGGGAAACGCAGAAAAGTGTTCTCATCAAGGAAACACAGTCTGGTTTAATGCAAGAAGCATGATCTTCTTTCCAGCCTCTGCAATACAGCAAGAAACATGAGCATGGCTAGAAAAAAAGAACTGTGTTTCCTACTCATACAGACCATATCTCATTCTACTCTGGTTATGAAACTGATACCAACCACAGCATCACTTACATAGATGTTCTTCAGTTAATAGTGAAAATCGTGTTGGTTTCGTGAACTGTGTAAATTCATTTGGCGCTAAAAATTCACTGCGTTTACAGAAATGAACTCTTGCTTGTAGGAAAACACAGATCATTTGGTTTAACTCAATTCATGAAGGAAAATTCAGAAGAGTGTTCTCATACATGAAACACAGTCTGTTTTAACGCTAGAAACATGCTCTTCTTTCCAGCATCTGCAATACATCTAGAAACATGAGCATGGCCAGAATGCAAAGAACTGTGTTTCCTACTCATACAGACCATATCTAGTTCAACTCTGCTTATGAAACTGATACAAAGCACAGCATCTCTTACATAGATTCACTTTAGTTAATCGTGAAAAACGTGTTGGGTTTGCTAACTGTTTAAATTCATTTGAGCCGAAAATTCACTGCATTTACCAGAAATGAACTCTTGCTTGTAGGAAGACACAGAGAATGGAGTGTAATTCCGATTCTAACGGGAAATTCAGAAAAGTGTTCTCAGGAATAAGACACAGTTTTTTTTAATGCAAGAAGCATGCTCTTTTTCCAGCATCTACAATACAGCAAGAAACAGGAGCATGGCCAGAAAAAAAAGAACTGTGTTTCCTACTCATACGGACCATATCTAGTTCAACTCTGCTTATGAAACTGATACATACCACATCATCTCCTACATAGATGCTTTTTACTTAATAGTGAAAATCGTATTGGTTTCGTGAACTGTGTCAATTCATTTGAGCCGAAAAATAACTGGGTTTACCAGAAATGAACTCTTGCTTGTAGGAGGACACAGAGCATTGCGTTAAACTCTGATTCTAAAGGGAAACGCAGAAAAGTGTTCTCATCAAGGAAACACAGTCTGGTTTAATGCAAGAAGCATGATCTTCTTTCCAGCCTCTGCAATACAGCAAGAAACATGAGCATGGCTAGAAAAAAAGAACTGTGTTTCCTACTCATACAGACCATATCTCATTCTACTCTGGTTATGAAACTGATACCAACCACAGCATCACTTACATAGATGTTCTTCAGTTAATAGTGAAAATCGTGTTGGTTTCGTGAACTGTGTAAATTCATTTGGCGCAAAAAATTCACTGTGTTTACCAGAAATGAACTCTGGCTTGTAGGAAAGCACAGATCATTTGGTTTAACTCAATTCCTGAAGGGAAATTCTGAAGAGTGTTCTCATCCATGAAACACAGTCTGTTTTAAGGCTAGAAGCATGCTCTTCTTTCCAGCATCTGCAATACAGCTAGAAACATGAGCATGGCAAGAAAAAAAGAACTGTGTTTCCTCCTCATACGGACCATATCTAGTTCAACACTGCTTATGAAACTGATACAAACCACATCATCTCTTCCATAGATGCTCTTTAGTTAATAGTGAAAATCGTATTGGTTTCGTGAACTGTGTAAATTCATTTGAGCCGAAAAATAAATGGGTCTACCGGAAATGAACGCTTGCTTGTAGGAGGACACAGAGCTTGGCGTTAAACTCCAATTGTAAAGAGAAACTCAGAAAAGTGTTCTCATCAAGGAAACACAGTCTGGTTTAATGCAAGAAGCATGCTCTTCTTTCCAGCCTCTGCAATACAGCAAGAAACATGAGCATGGCCAGAAAAAAAGAACTGTGTTTCCTACTCATACGGACCATATCTAGTTCAACTCTGCTTATGAAACTGATACAATCCATATCATCTCTTCAATAGATGCTCTTTAGTTAATAGTGAAAATCGTATTGGTTTCGTGAACTGTGTAAATTCATTTGAGCTGAAAAATAACTGGGTTTACCATAAATGAACACTTGCTTGTAGGAGGACACAGAGCATGGAATTAAACTCCGATTCTAAAGGGAAACTCAGAAAAGTGTTCTCATCAAGGAAACACAGTCTGGTTTAATGCAAGAAGCAAGCTCTTCTTTACAGCATCTGCAATACAGCAAGAAACATGAGCATGACCAGAAATAAAGAACTGTGTTTCCTACTCATACAGACCATACCTCGTTCAACTCTGGTTATGAAACTGATACAAACCACAGCATCTCTTACATAGATGCTCTTTAGTTAATAGTGTAAATCGTGTTGGTTTCGTGAACTGTGTAAATTCATTTGGCGCTAAAAATTCACTGTGTTTACCAGAAATGAACTCTGGCTTGTAGGAAAGCACAGATCATTTGGTTTAACTCAATTCCTGAAGGGAAATTCTGAAGAGTGTTCTCATCCATGAAACACAGTCTGTTTTAAGGCTAGAAGCATGCTCTTCTTTCCAGCATCTGCAATGCAGCTAGAAACATGAGCATGGCAAGAAAAAAAGAACTGTGTTTCCTCCTCATAGGGACCATATCTAGTTCAACACTGCTTATGAAACTGATACAAACCACATCATCTCTTCCATAGATGCTCTTTAGTTAATAGTGAAAATCGTATTGGTTTCGTGAACTGTGTAAATTCATTTGAGCCGAAAAATAAATGGGTCTACCGGAAATGAACGCTTGCTTGTAGGAGGACACAGAGCTTGGCGTTAAACTCCAATTGTAAAGAGAAACTCAGAAAAGTGATCTCATCAAGGAAACACAGTCTGGCTTAATGCAAGAAGCATGCTCTTCTTTCCAGCCTCTGCAATACAGCAAGAAACATGAGCATGGCCAGAATAAAAGAACTGTGTTTCCTACTCATACAGACCATATCTAGTTCAACTCTGGTTATGAAACTGATACCAACCACAGCATCTCTTACATAGATGCTCGTTAGTTAATAGTGAAAATCGTGTTTGTTTCGTGAACTGTGTAAATTCATTTGGCGGTAAAAATTCACTGCGTTTACCCGAAATGAACTCTTGCTTGTAGGAATACTTGGAGCATGGAGTTAACTCCGTATCTCAATGGAAATTCAGAAGAGTGTTCTCATCCATGAAATACAGTCAGTTTTAATGCAAGAAGCATGCTCATCTTTCCAGCATCTGCAATACAGCAAGAAACATGAGCATGGCCAGAAAAAAAGAACTGTGTTTCCTACTCATACGGACCATATCTAGTTCAACTCTGCTTATGAGACTGATACAAAGCACAGCATCTCTTACATAGTTGCACTTTAGTTAATAGGGAAAAACGTGTTGGGTTTGTGAACTGTTTAAATTCATTTGACCAAAAATTCACTGCCTTTACCAGAAATGTACTCTTGCTTGAAGGAAAACACAGATCATTTAGTTTAACTCAATTCCTGAAGGGAAATTCAGAAGAGTGTTCTCATCCATGAATCACAGTCTGTTTGAACGCTAGAAGCATGCTCTTCTTTCCAGCATCTGCAATACAGCAAGAAACATGAGCATGGCCAGAAAAAAAGAACTGTGTTTCCTACTCATACGGACCATATCTAGTTCAACTCTGCTTATGAAACTGATACAAACCACAGCATCTCTTACATAGATACTCTTTAGTTAATAGTGAAAATCGTATTGGTTTCGTGAACTGTGTAAATTCATTTGAGCCGAAAAATACCTGGGTTTACCGGAAGTGAACACTTGCTTGTAGGAAGAGACAGATCCTTTGGTTAAACTCAGTTTCTGAAGGGAAATTCAGAGCAGTGTTCTCATCCATGAAACACACTCCGTTTTATTGCAAGAAGCATGATCTTCTTTTCAGCGTCTGCAATACAGCAAGGAACATGAGCATGCCAGGATGAAAAGAACTGTGTTTCCTACTCATACGGACCATATCTAGTTCAACACTGCTTATGAAAATGATACAATCCATATCATCTCTTCAATAGATGCTCTTTAGTTAATAGTGAATATCGTATTGGTTTCGTGAACAGTGTAAATACATTTGAGCCCAAAAATAAATGGGTTTACCGGAAATGAACTCTTGCTTGTAGGAATACACAGAGCATGGAGTTTAACTCCAAATCTAAAGGGAAATTCAGATTAGTGTTCTCATCCATGAAACACATTCTGTTTTAATGCAAGAAGCATGCTCTTTTTCCAGCCTCTGCAATACAGCAAGGAACATGAGCATGTCCAGAAAAAAAGAACTGTGTTTCCTACTCATACGGACCATATCTAGTTCAACTCTACTTATGAAACTGATACAAACCACAGCATCTCTTACACAGATGCTCTTTAGTTAATAGTGAAAATCGTGTTGGTTTCGTGTCCTGTGTAAATTCATTTGGCGCCAAAAATTCATTGAGTTTACCAGAAATGAACTCTTGCTTGTAGGAAAACAGAGATCATTTGGTTTAACTCAATTCCTGAAGGGAAATTCAGAAGAGTCTTCTCACCCATGAAACACAGACTGTTTTAATGCTAGAAGCATGCTCTTCTTTCCAGCTTCTGCAATATAGCAAGAAACATGAGCTTGGCCAGAAAAAAAGAACTGTTTTTCCTACTCATACGGACCATATATAGTTCAACTCTGCTTATGAAACTGATACAAACCACAGCATCTCTTACATAGATGCACCTTAGTTAATAGTGAAAATCGTATTGGTTTCGTGAACTGTGTCAATTCATTTGAGCCCCAAAATAACTGGGTTTACCAGAAATGAACTCTTGCTTGTAGGAAGATACAGATCCTTTGGTTAAACTCAGTTTCTGAAGCGAAATTCAGAGAAGTGTTCTCATCCATGAAACACATCTGTTTTATTGTAAGAAGCATGCTCTTCTTTTCAGCGTCTGCAATACAGCAAGGAACATGAGCATGGCCAGAATGAAAAGAACTGTGTTTCCTACTCATACAGACCATATCTAGTTCAACACTGCTTATGAAACTGATACAAACCACATAATCTCTTCCATAGATGCTCTTTAATTAATAGTGAAAATCGTATTGGTTTCGTGAATTGTGTAAATTCATTTGAGCCGAAAAATAAATGAGACTACCGGAAATGAACGCTTGCTTGTAGGAGGACACAGAGCTTGGCATTAAACTCCGATTCTAAAGGGAAACTCAGAAAAGTGATCTCATCAAGGAAACACAGTCTGGTTTAATGCAAGAAGCATGCTCTTCTTTCCAGCCTCTGCAATACAGCAAGAAACATGAGCATGGCCAAAATAAAAGAACTGTGTTTCCTACTCATAAAGACCATATCTAGTTCAACTCTGGTTATGAAACTGATACCAACCACAGCATCTCTTACATAGATGCTCGTTAGTTAATAGTGTAAATCGTGTTGTTTTCGTGAACTGTGTAAATTCATTTGGCGCTAAAAATTCACTGCGTTTACCAGAAATTTACTATTGCTTGTAGGAAAACACAGATCATTTGGTTTAACTCAATTCCTGAAGGGAAATTCAGAAGAGTGTTCTCATCCATGAAACACAGACTGTTTTAACGCTAGAAGCATGCTCTTCTTTCCAGCATCTGCAATACAGCTAGAAACATGAGCATGGCAAGAAAAAACCAACTGTGTTTCCTACTCATACGGACCATATCTAGTTCAACTTTGCTTATGAAACTGATACAAACCACATCATCTCTTACATAGATGCTCTTTAGTTAATAGTGAAAATCGTATTGGTTTCCAAAACTGTGTAAATTCATTTGAGCCCAAAACTAACTTGGTTTACAGGAAATGATCTACTGATTGTAGGAAGACACAGATCCTTTGGTTAAACTCAGTTTCTGAAGGGAAATTCAGAGCTGTGTTCTCATCCATGAAACACATCTGTTTTATTGGAAGAAGCATGCTCTTCTTTTCAGCATCTGCAATACAGCAAGGAACATGAGCATGCAGGATGAAAAGAACTGTGTTTCCTACTCATACGGACCATATCTAGCTCAACACTGCTTATGAAACTGATAGAAACCACATCATCTCTTCCATAGATGCTCTTTAGTTAATTGTGAAAATCGTGTTGGTTTCGTGAACTGTGTAAATTCATTTGGCGAGGAAAATTCACTACATTAACAAGAAATGAACTCTTGCTTGTAGGATGACATAGAGCATGGAGTTTAACTCTGATTCTAAAAGGAAATTCAGAAGAGTGTTCTCTTCCATGAAACACAGTCGATTTTAACGCAAGAAGCATGCTCTTCTTTCCAGCATCTGCAATACAGCAAGAAACATGAGCTTGCCCAGAAAAAAAGAACTGTGTTTCCTACTCATACGGACCATATCTAGTTCAACTCTGCTTATGAAACTGATACAAACCACAGCATCTCTTACACAGATGCTCTTTAGTTAATAGTGAAAATCATGTTGGTTTTGTGAACTGTGTCAATTCATTTGAGCCCCAAAATAACTGGGTTTACCAGAAATGAACTCTTGCTTGTAGGAAGACACAGAGCATGGCATTAAAAACCGACTCTAAAGCGAAATTCAAAAAGTGTTCTCATCCATGAAACACAGTCTGTTTTAATGCAATAAGCATTCTCTTCTTTCCAGCATCTGCAATACAGCCAGGAACATGAGCATGCCCAGAAAAAAAAAGAACTGTGTTTCCTACTCATACGGACCATATCTAGTTCAACTCTGCTTATGACACTGATACAAACCACAGCATCTCTTACATAGATGCACTTTAGTTAATAGTGAAAATCGTGTTGCGTTTGTGAACTGTGTAAATTCATTTGAGCCGAAAATTAACTGCCTTTACCAGAAATGTACTCTTGCTTGTAGGAAAACACAGATCATTTAGTTTAACTCAATTCCTGAAGGGAAATTCAGAAGAGTGTTCTCATCCATGAAACACAGTCTGTTTTCAAGCTAGAAGCATGCTGTTCTTTCCAGCATCTTCAATACATCTAGAAACATGAGCATGGCAAGAAAAAACCAACTGTGTTTCCTACTCATACGGACCATATCTAGTTCAACTCTGCTTATGAAACTGATACAAACCACAGCATCTCTTACATAGATGCTCTTTAGTTAATAGTGAAAATCGTATTGGTTTCCAAAACTGTGTAAATTCATTAGAGCTGAAAAATAACTGGGTTTACTGGAAATGAACTCTTGCTTGTAGGAAGACACAGATCCTTTGGTTAAACTCAGTTTCTGAAGGGAAATTCAGAGAAGTGTTCTCATCCATGAAACACATCTGTTTTATTGGAAGAAGCATGCTCTTCTTTTCAGCGTCTGCAACAGCAAGGAACATGAGCATGGCCAGAATGAAAAGAAGTGTGTTTCCTACTCAAACGGACCCTATCTACTTCAACACTGCTTATGAAACTGATACAAACCACATCATCTCTTCCATAGATGCTCCTTAGTTAATAGTGAAAATCGTATTGGTTTCGTGAACTGTGTAAATTCATTTGAGCTGAAAAATAAATGGGTCTACCCGAAATGAACGCTTGCTTGTAGGATGACATAGAGCATGGAGTTTAACTCTGATTCTAAAAGGAAATTCAGAAGAGTGTTCTCTTCCATGAAACACAGTCGGTTTTAACGCAAGAAGCATGCTCTTCTTTCCAGCATCTGCAATACAGCCAGGAACATGAGCATGCCAGGAAGAAAATAACTGTGTTTCCTACTCATACGGACCATATCTAGTTCAACAGTGCTTATGAAACTGATACAAACCACATCATCTCGTCCATAGATGCTCTTTATTTAAAAGTGAAAATCGTATTGGTTTCGTGAACTGTGTAAATTCATTTCAGCCAAAAAATAACTGGGATTACCGGAAATGAACTCTTGCTTGTAGGAAGACACAGACGATGGAGTTTAACTCCAATTCTAAAGGGAAATTCAGAAAAGTGTTCTCATCCATGGAACACAGTCTCTTTTAACGAAAGAAGCATGCTCTTCTTTCCAGCATCTGCAATACTGCAAGGAACATGAGATGTCCACAAAAAAAGAACTGTGTTTCCTACTCATACGGACCATATGTAGTTCAACACTGATTAGGAAACTGATACAAACCACATCATCTCTTTCTTGTAGGAAGACACAGATCCTTTGGTTAAACTCAGTTTCTGAAGGGAAATTTCGAGCAGTGTTCTCATCCATGAAACACATCTGTTTTATTGGAAGAAGCATGTTCTTCTTTTCAGCGTCTGCAATACAGCAAGGAACATGAGCATGCCAGGATGAAAAGAAGTGTGTTTCCTATTCATACGGACCATATCTAGTTCAACACTGCTTATGAAACTGATAAAAACCACAACAGCTCTTCCATAGATGCTCTTTAGTTAATAGTGAAAATCGTGTTGGTTTCGTGAACTGTGTAAATTCATTTGGGGTAAAAAATTCACTGCGTTTACCAGAAATGAACTCTTGCTTTAGGACGACATAGAGCATGGAGTTTAACTCTGAATCTAAACGGAAATTCAGAAGAGTGTTCTCATCCATGAAACACAGTCTGTTTTAACGCAAGAAGCATGCTCTTTTTCCAGCATCTGCAATACAGCAAGAAACATGAGCATGCCCAGATAAAAAGAACTGTGTTTCCTACTCATACTGACCATATCTACTTCAACTCTGCTTATGAAACTGATACAATCCATATTATATCTTACATAGATGCTCTTTAGTTAATAGTGAAAATCGTATTGGTTTCTTGAACTGTGTAAATTATTTGAGCCGAAAAATAACTGGGTTTACCAGAAATGAACGCTTGCTTGTAGGAGGACACAGAGCCTGGCGTTAAACTCCGATTCTAAAGGGAAACTCAGAAAAGTGTTCTCATCAAGGAAACACAGTCTGGTTTAATGCAAGAACCATGCTATTCTTTCCAGCCTCTGCAATACAGCAAGAAACATGAGCATGGCCAGAAAAAAAGAACTGTGTTTCCTACTCATACAGACCATATCTGGTTCAACTCTGGTTATGAAACTGATACAAAACAAAGCATCGCTTACATAGATGCTCTTTAGTTAATAGTGAAAATCGTGTTGGTTTCGTGAACTGTGTAAATTCATTTGGCGCTGAAAATTCACTGCGTTTAACAGAAATGAACTCTTGCTTGTAGGACGACAAAGAGCATGGAGTTTAACTCCAATTCTTAATGGAAATTCAGAAGAGTGTTCTCATCCATGAAACACAGTCTGTTTTAACGCAAGAAGCATGCTCTTTTTCCAGCACATGCAATACAGCAAGAAACATGAGCATGCCCAGAAAAAAAGAACTGTGTGTCCTACTCATACGGACCATATCTAGTTCAACTCTGCTTATGAAACTGATACAATCCATATCATCTCTTACATAGATGCTCTTTAGTTAATAGTGAAAATCGTATTGGTTTCGTGAACTGAGTAAATTCATTTGAGCCGAAATAATAACTGGGTTTACCGGAAATGAACGCTTGCTTGTAGGAGGACACAGAGCCTGGCGTAAACTCCGTTTCTAAAGGGAAACTCAGAAAAGTGTTCTCATCAAGGAAACACAGTCTGGTTTAATGCAAGTAGCATGCTCTTCTTTCCAGCCTCTGCAATAGAGCAAGAAAATGAGCATGGCCAGAAAAAAAGAACTGTGTTTCCTACTCATACAGACCATATCTCGTTCAACTCTGGTTATGAAACTGATACAAACCACAGGTTCTCTTACATAGATGCTCTTTAGTTAATAGTGAAAATCGTGTTGGTTTCGTGAACTGTGTAAATTCATTTGAGCCAAAAAATAACTGGGTATACTGGAAATGAACTCTTGCTTGTAGGAAGACACAGATCGTTTGGTTAAACTCAGTTTCTGAAGGGAAATTCAGAGCAGTGTTCTCATCCATGAAACACACTCCGTTTTATTGGAAGAAGCATGCTCTTCTTTTCAGCGTCTGCAATACAGCAAGGAACATGAGCATGCCAGGAAGAAAAGAACTGTGTTTCCTACTCATACGGACCATATCTAGTTCAACTCTGCTTATGAAACTGATACAATCCACATCATCTCGTCCATAGATGCTCTTTAGTTAATAGTGAAAATCGTATTGGTTTCTTGAACTGTGTAAATTCATTTGAGCCGAAAAATAACTGGGATTACCGGAAATGAACGCTTGCTTGTAGGAGGACACAGAGCATGGCGTTAAACTCCGATTCTAAAGGGAAACTCAGAAAAGTGTTCTCATCAAGTAAACACAGTCTGGTTTAATGCAAGAAGCATGCTCTTCTTTCCAGCCTCTGAAATACATCAAGAAACATGAGCATGGCCATAAAAACATAACTGTGTTTCCTACTCATACAGACCATATCTCGTTCAACTCTGGTTATAAAACTGATACAAACCACAGTATCTCTTACATAGATGCTTTTAGTTAATAGTGAAAAACGTATTGGTTTCATGAACTGTGTCAATTCATTTGAGCCCCAAAATAACTGGGTTTACCAGAAATGAACTCTTGCATGTAGGAAGACACAGAGCATGGCGTTAAACTCCGATTCTAAAGTGATATTCAGAAGAGTGTTCTCATCCATGAAACACAGTCTGGTTTAATGCAAGAAGCATGCTCTTCTTTCCAGCCTCTGAAATACATCAAGAAACATGAGCATGGCCATAAAAACAGAACTGTGTTTCCTACTCATACAGACCATATCTCGTTCAACTCTGGTTATAAAACTGATACAAACCACAGTATCTCTTACATTGATGCTCTTTAGTTAATAGTGAAAATCGTATTGGTTTCCAAAACTGTGTAAATTCATTTGAGCCGAAAAATAACTGGGTTTACCAGAAATGAACTCTTGCTTGTAGGAAGACACAGATCCTTTGGTTAAACTCAGGATCTGAAGGGAAATTCAGAGCATTGTTCTCATCCATGAAACACATCTGTTTTATTGGAAGAAGCATGCTCTTCTTTTTAAAGTCTCAATACAGCAAGAAACATGAGCATGGTCAGAAAAAAAGAACTGTGTTTCCTACACATACGGACCATATCTAGTTCAAATCTGCTTATGAAACTGATACAAACCACATCATCTCTTACATAGATGCACTTTAGTTAATAGTGAAAACCGTATTGGTTTCCTGAACTGTGTCAATTCATTTGAGCCCAAAAATAACTGGGTTAACCAGAAATGAACTCTTGCTTGTAGGAAGACACAGAGCATGGCGTTAAACTCTGATTCAAAAGCGAAATACAGAAAAGTGTTCTCATCCATGAAACAAAGTCTGTTTTAATGCAAGAAGCATGCTCTTCTTTCCTGCATCTGCAATACAGCAAGGAACATGAGCATGCCCACAAAAAAAGAACTGTGTTTCCTACTCATACGGACCATATCTAGTTCAACTCTGCTTATGAAACTGATACAAAGCACAGCATCTCTTACATAGAGGCACTGTAGTTAATAGTGAAAAACGTGTTGCGTTTGTGAACTGTGTAAATTCATTTGAGCTGAAAATTCACTGCCTTTACCAGAAATGTACTCTTGCTTGTAGGAAAACACAGATCATTTAGTTTAACTCAATTCCTGAAGGGAAATTCAGAAGAGTGATCTCATCCATGAAACACTGTCTATTTTAACGCTAGAAGCATGCTCTTCTTTCCAGCATCTGCAATACAGCAAGAAACATGAGCATGGCAAGAAAAAAAATAACTGTTTCCTTCTCATAAGGACCATATTTAGTGCAACTCTGCTTATGAAACTGATACAAACCACAGCATCTCTTACATAGATGCTCATTAGTTAACAGTGAAAATCGTATTGGTTTCGTGAACTGTGTATATTCATTTGAGCCGAAAAATAACTGGGTTTACCGGAAATGAACGCTTGCTTGTAGGAAGACACAGATCCTTTGGTTAAACTCAGTTTCTGAAGGGAAATTCAGATCAGTGTTCTCATCCATGAAACACATTTTTTTTTATTGGAAGAAGCATGCTCTTCTTTTCAGCTTCTGCAATACAGCAAGGAACATGTGCATGCCAGCATAAAAAGAACTGTGTTTCCTACTCATACGGACCATTTCTCATTCAACTCTGCTTATGAAACTGATACAAACCACAGCATCTCTTACACAGATGCTCTTTAGTTAATAGTGAAAATCGTGTAGGTTTTGTGAACTGTGTAAATTCATTTGGCGCCGAAAATTCAATGCGTTTACCTGAAATGATCTCTTGCTTGTAGGAGGACATAGAGCATGGAGTTTAACTCCAATTCTAAATGGAAATTCAGAAGAGTGTTCTCATCCATGAAACACAGTCTGTTTTAACGCAAGAAGCATGCTCTTTTTCCGGCATCTGCAGTACAGCAAGAAACATGAGCATGCCCAGAAAAAAAGAACTGTGTGTCCTACTCATACGGACCATATCTAGTTCAACTCTGCTTATGAAACTGATACAATCCATATCATCTCTTACATAGATGCTCTTTCGTTAATAGTGAAAATCGTATTGGTTTCGTGAACTGTGTAAATTCATTTGAGCCGAAAAATAACTGGGTTTACCGGAAATTAACGCTTGCTTGTAGGAGTACACAGAGCCTGGCGTTAAACTCTGATTCTAAAGGGAAACTTAGAAAAGTGTCTCATCAAGGAAACACAGTCTGGTTTAATGCAAGAAGCATGCTCTTCTTTCCAGCCTCTGAAATACAGCAAGAAACATGAGCATGGCCAGAAAAAAATAACTGTGTTTCCTACTCATACAGATCATATCTGGTTCAACTCTGGTTATAAAACTGATACAAACCACAGCATCTCTTACATAGATGCTTTTAGTTAGTAGTGAAAATCATGTTGGTTTCGTGAACTGTGTAAATTCATTTGGCTCGGAAAATTCACTGAGTTTACCAGAAATGAACTCTTGCTTGTAGGACGACATAGAGCATGGAGTTTAACTCTGATTCTAAAAAGAAATTCAGAAGAGTGTTCTCATCCATGAAACACAGTCTGTTTTAACGCTAGAAGCATGCTCTTCTTTCCAGCATCTGCAATACAGCTAGAAACATGAGCATGGCAAGAAAAAAAGAACTGCGTTTCCTACTCATACGGACAATATCTAGTTCAACTCTGCTTATCAAACTGATACAAACCACAGCATCTCTTACATTGATGCTCTTTAGTTAATAGTGAAAATCGTATTGGTTTCCAAAACTGTGTAAATTCATTTGAGCCGAAAAATAACTGGGTTTACCGGAAATGAACTCTTGCTTGTAGGAAGACACAGATCCTTTGGTTAAACTCAGGATCTGAAGGGAAATTCAGAGCATTGTTCTCATCCATGAAACACATCTGTTTTATTGGAAGAAGCATCCTCTTCCTTTTAAAGTCTCAATACAGCAAGAAACATGAGCATGGTCAGAAAAAAAGAACTGTGTTTCCTACTCATACGGACCATATCTAGTTCAAATCTGCTTATGAAACTGATACAAAGCACAGCATCTCTTACATAGATGCACTGTAGTTAATAGTGAAAAACGTGTTGCGTTTGTGAACTGTGTAAATTCATTTGAGCTGAAAATTCACTGCCTTTACCAGAAATGTACTCTTGCTTGTAGGAAAACACAGATCATTTAGTTTAACTCAATTCCTGAAGGGAAATTCAGAAGAGTGATCTCATCCATGAAACACTGTCTATTTTAACGCTAGAAGCATGCTCTTCTTTCCAGCATCTGCAATACAGCTAGAAACATGAGCATGGCAAGAAAAAAAATAACTGTTTCCTTCTCATACGGACCATTTCTCATTCAACTCTGCTTATGAAACTGATACAAACCACAGCATCTCTTACACAGATGCTCTTTAGTTTATAGTGAAAATCGTGTAGGTTTCGTGAACTGTGTAAATTCATTTGGCGCCGAAAATTCAATGCGTTTACCTGAAATGATCTCTTGCTTGTAGGAGGACATAGAGCATGGAGTTTAACTCCAATTCTAAATGGAAATTCAGAAGAGTGTTCTCATCCATGAAACACAGTCTGTTTTAACGCAAGAAGCATGCTCTTTTTCCGGCATCTGCAGTACAGCAAGAAACATGAGCATGCCCAGAAAAAAAGAACTGTGTGTCCTACTCATATGGACCATATCTAGTTCAACTCTGCTTATGAAACTGATACAATCCATATCATCTCTTACATAGATGCTCTTTCGTTAATAGTGAAAATCGTATTGGTTTCGTGAACTGTGTAAATTCATTTGAGCCGAAAAATAACTGGGTTTACCGGAAATGAACGCTTGCTTGTAGGAGGACACAGAGCCTGGCGTTAAACTCCGATTCTAAAGGGAAACTCAGAAAAGTGTTCTCATCAAGGAAACACAGTCTGTTTTAATGCAAGAAGCATGCTCTTCTTTCCAGCCTCTGCAATAAAGCAAGAAACATGAGCATGGCCAGAAAAAAAGAACTGTGTTTCCTACTCATACAGACCATATCACTTTCAACTCTAGTTATGAAACTGATACAAACCACAGCATCTCTTACACAGATGTTCTTTAGTTAATAGTGAAAATCGTGTAGGTTTCGTGAACTGTGTAAATTCATTTGGCGCCGAAAATTCAATGCGTTTACCTGAAATGAACTCTTGCTTGCAGTAGGACATACAGCAAGGAGTTTAACTCCAATTCTAAATGGAAATTCAGAAGAGTGTTCTCATCCATGAAACACAGTTTGTTTTCACGCAAGAAGCATGCTCTTCTTTCCAGCATCTGCAATACAGCTAGAAACATGTGCATGGCATGAAAAAAAGAACTGTGTTTCCTACTCATACGGACCATATCTAGTTCAACTCTGCTTAAGAAACTGATACAAACCACAGCATCTATTACTTAGATGCTCTTTAGTTAATAGTGAAAATCGTATTGGTTTCCAAAACTGTGTATATTCATTTGAGCCGAAAAATAACTGGGTTAACCGGAAATGAACTCTTGCTTTTAGGAAGACACAGATCCTTTGGTTAAACTCAGTTTCTGAAGGGAAATTCAGAGCAGTGTTCTCATCCATGAAAGACATCTATTTTATGGAAGAAGTATACTCTTCTTTTCAGCATCTGCAATACAGCAAGGAACATGAGCATGCTAGGATGAAAAGAACTGTGTTTCCTACTCATAAGGACCATATCTAGTTCAACACTGCTTATGAAACTGATACAAACCACAGGATCTCTTACATTGATGCTCTTTAGTTAATAGTGAAAACCGTATTGGTTTCGTGAACTGTGTATATTCATTTGAGCCTAAAAATAACTATGTTTACCGGAAAAGAACTCTTGGTTGTAGGAAGACACAGATCCTTTGGTTAAACTCAGTTTCTGAAGGGAAATTCAGAGCAGTGTTCTCATCCATGAAACACACTCCGTTTTATTGGAAGAAGCATGCTCTTCTTTTCAGCGTCTGCATTACAGCAAGGAACATGAGCATGCCAGGAAGAAAAGAACTGTGTTTCCTACTCATAAGGACCATATCTAGTTCAACACTGATTATGAAACTGATACAATCCACATCATCTCGTCCATAGATGCAATTTAGTTAATAGTGAAAATCGTATTGTTTTCGTGAACTGTGTAAATTCATTTGAGACCAAAAATAACTGGGTTTACCGGAAATGAACTCTTGCTTGTTGGAAGACACAGAGCATGGAGTTTAACTCCGATTCTAAAGGGAAATTCAGAAAAGTGTTCTCATCCATGAAACACATTCTGTTTTAATGCAAGGAACATGCTTTTCTTTCCAGCATTTGCAATACAGCAAGGATCATGATCATGCCCAGAAAAAAAGAACTGTGTCCTACTCATACGGACCATATCTCCTTCAACTCTGCTTATCAAACTGATACAAACCACAGCATCTCTTACACACATGCTCTTTAGTTAGTAGTGAAAATCGTGTTGGTTTCGTGAACTGTGTAAATTCATTTGGCGCCGAAAATTCACTGCGTTTACCAGAAATGAACTCTTGCTTGTAGGACGACATAGAGCATGGAGTTTAAGTCCAATTCTAAAGGGAAATTCAGAAGAGTGTTCTCATCCATGAAACACAGTCTGTTTTATCGCAAGAAGCATGCTCTTCTTTCCAGCATCTGCAATACAGCAAGAAACATAAGCATGCCCAGAAAAAAAGAACTGTGTGTCCTACTCATACGGATCATATGTAGTTCAACTCTGCTTATGAAACTGATACAAAGCACAGCATCTCTTACATAGATGCACTTTAGTTAATTGTGAAAAACGTGTTGGGTTTGTGAACTGTGTAGATTCATTTGAGCCGAAAATTCACTGCGTTTACCAGAAATGAACTCTTCATTGTAGGAAAACACAGATCATTTGGTTTAACTCAATTGCTGAAGGGAAATTCATAAGAGTGTTCTCATCCTTGAAACACAGTCTGTTTTAATGCTAGAAGCATGCTCTTCTCTCCAGCATCTGCAATACAGCTAGAAACATGAGCATGGCAAGAAAAAAAGAACTGTGTTTCCTACTCATACGGACCATATCTAGTTCAACTCTGCTTATGAAACTGATACAAACCACAGCAACTCTTACATAGATGCTCTTTAGTTAATAGTGAAAATCATATTGGTTTCCAAAATTGTGTAAATTCATTTGAGCCGAAAAATAACTGGGTTTACCGGGAATGAACTCTTGCTTGTAGGAAGACCCAGATCCTTTGATTAAACTCAGTTTCTGAAGGGAAATTCAGTGCAGTGTTCTCATCCATGAAACACACTCCGTTTTATTGGAAGAAGCATGCTCTTCTTTTCAGCATCTGCAATACAGCAAGGAACATGAGCATGCCAGGAAGAAAAGAACTGTGTTTCCTACTCATACGGACCATATCTAGTTCAACGCTGCTTATGAAACTGATACAAACCACAGCATCTCTTACATAGATGCTCTTTAGTTAATAGTGGAAATCATATTGGTTTCCAAAATTGTGTAAATTCATTTGAGCCGAAAAATAACTGGGTTTTCCCGGGAATGAACTCTTGCTTGTAGGAAGACCCAGATCCTTTAGTTAAACTCAGTTTCTGAAGGGAAATACAGAGCAGTGTTCTCATCCATAAAACACATCTGTTTTATTGGAAGAAGCATGCTCTTCTTTTCAGCGTTTGCAATACAGCAAGGAAAATGAGCATGCAGGGATGAAAAGAACTGTGTTTCCTACTCATACAGACCATATCTAGTTCAACAATGCTTATGAAACTGATACAAACCACATCATCTCTTCTATAGATGCTCTTTAGTTAATAGTGAAAATCGTGTTGGTTTCGGGAACTGTGTAAATTCATTTGGCGCGGAAAATTCACTGCATTTACCAGAAATGAACTCTTGCTCGTAGGACGACATAGAGCATGGAGTTTAACTCTGATTCAAAATGGAAATTCAGAAAAGTGTTATCATCAAGGAAACACAGTCTGTTTTAACCAAAGTAGCATGCTCTTCTTTCCAGAATGTGCAATACAGCAAGGAACATGAGAATGTCCACAAAAAAAGAACAGTGTTTCCTACTCATACGGACCATATCTAGTTCAACACTGCTTATGAAACTGATACAAACCACAGCATCTCTTACATAGATGCTCTTTAGTTAATAGTGAAAATCATATTGGTTTCCAAAACTGTGTAAATTCATTTGAGCCGAAAAATAACTGGGTTTACCGGAAAAGAACTCTTGCTTGTAGGAAGACACAGATCCTTTGGTTAAACTCAGTTTCTGAAGGGAAATTCAGAGCAGTGTTCTCATCCATGAAACACACTCCGTTTTATTGGAAGAAGCATGCTCTTCTTTTCAGCGTCTGCAATACAGCAAGGAACATGAGCATGCCAGGAAGAAAAGAACTGTGTTTCCTACTCATAGGGACCATATCTAGTTCAACTCTGCTCATGAAACTGATACAAAGCAGAGTATCTCTTACATAGATGCACTTTACTTAATAGTGAAAAACGTGTTGCGTTTGTGAACTGTGTAAATACATTTGAGCCGAAAATTCACTGCCTTTACCAGAAATGTACTCTTGCTTGTAGGAAAACACAGATCATTTAGTTTAACTCAATTCCTGAAGGGAAATTCAGAATAGTGTTCTCATCCATGAAATGCAGTCTGTTTTAATGCTAGAAGAATGCCCTTCTTTCCAGCATCTGCAATGCAGCTAGAAAGATGAGCATGGCAAGAAAAAAAGAACTGTGCTTCCTACTCATACGGACCATATTTAGTGCAACTCTGCTTATGAAACTGATACAAACCACAGCATCTCTTACATAGATGCTCTTTAGTTAATAGTGAAAATCGTATCTTTTTCGTGAACTGTGTAAATTCATTTGAGCCGAAAATTCACTGCCTTTACCAGATATGCACTCTTGCTTGTAGGAAAACACAGATCATTTAGTTTAACTCAATTCCTGAAGGGAAATTCAGAAGAGTGTTCTCATCCATGAAACACAGTCTGTTTTAACTCAAGAAGCATGCTCCTCTTTCCAGCATCTGCAATATAGCAAGAAACATGAGCAAGGCAAGAAAAAAAGAACTGTGTTTCCTACTCATACTGACCATATCTAGTTCAACTCTGCTTATGAAACTGATACAAAGCACAGCATCTCTTACATAGATGCACTTTAGATAATTGTGAAAAACGTGTTGGGTTTGTGAACTGTGTAGATTCATTTGAGCCGAAAATTCACTGCGTTTACCAGAAATGAACTCTTCATTGTAGGAAAACACAGATCATTTGGTTTAACTCAATTGCTGAAGGGAAATTCATAAGAGTGTTCTCATCCTTGAAACACAGTATGTTTTAATGCTAGAAGCATGCTCTTCTCTCCAGCATCTGCAATACAGCTAGAAACATGAGCATGGCAAGAAAAAAAGAACTGTGTTTCCTACTCATACGGACCATATCTAGTTCAACTCTGCTTATGAAACTGATACAAACCACAGCATCTTTTACATAGATGCTCTTTAGTTAATAGTGAAAAACATATTGGATTCCAAAATTGTGTAAATTCATTTGAGCCAAAAAATAACTGGTTTTACCGGGAATGAACTCTTGCTTGTAGGAAGACCCAGATCCTTTGATTAAACTCAGTTTCTGAAGGGAAATTCAGTGCAGTGTTCTCATCCATGAAACACACTCCGTTTTATTGGAAGAAGCATGCTCTTCTCTTCAGCGTCTGCAATACAGCAAGGAACATGAGCATGCCAGGAAGAAAAGAACTGTGTTTCCTACTCATACGGACCATATCTAGTTCAACTCTGCTTATGAAACTGATACAAACCACATCATCTCGTCCATAGATGCTCTTTAGTTAATAGTGTAAACCGTATTGGTTTCGTGAACTGTGTAAATTCATTTGAGCCCAAAAATAACTGGGTTTACCGGAAATGAACACTTGCTTGTAGGAGGACACAGAGCATGGAGTTTAACTCCGATTCTAAAGGGAAATTCAAAAAAGGGTTCTCAGCAATGAAACACAGTCTGATTTAACGCAAGAAGCATGCTCTTTTTCCAGCATTTACAATACAGCAAGAAACATGAGCATGGCCAGAAAAAAAGAACTGTGTTTCCTACTCATACTGACCATATTTAGTGCAACTCTGCTTATGAAACTGATACAAACCACAGCATCTCTTACTTAGATGCTCTTTAGTTAATAGTGAAAATCGTATTGGTTTCGTGAACTGTGTATATTCATTTGAGCTGAAAAATAACTGCATTTACCGGAAATGAACTCTTGCTTGTAGGACGACATAGAGCATGGAGTTTAACTCCAATTCTAAATGGAAATTCAGAAGAGTGTTCTCATCCATGAAACACAGTCTGTTTTATCACAAGAAGCATGCTATTCTTTCCAGAATGTGCAATACAGCAAGAAACATGAGCATGCCCAGAAAAAAAGAACTGTGTTTCCTACTCATACGGACCATATCTAGTTCAACTCTGCTTATGAAACTGATACAATCCATATCATCTGTTACATAGACGCTCTTTCGTTAATAGTGAAAATCGTATTGGTTTCGTGAACTGTGTAAATTCATTTGAGCCCAAAAATAACTGGGTTTACCGGAAATGAACACTTGCTTGTAGGAGGACACAGAGCCTGGCGTTAAACTCCGATTCTAAAGGGAAACTCAGAAAAGTGTTCTCATCAAGGAAACACAGTCTGGTTTAATGCAAGAAGCATGCTCTTCTTTCCAGCCTCTGCAATACAGCAAGAAACATGAGCATGGCCAGAAAAAAAAGAACTGTGTTTCCTACTCATACGGACCATATCTCGTTCAACTCTGGTTATGAAACTGATACAAACCACAGCATCTCTTACATAGATGCTCTTTAGTTAATAGTGAAAATCGTGTTGGTTTCGTGAACTGTGTAAATTCATTTGGCGTGGAAAATTCACTGCATTTACCAGAAATGAACTCTTGGTTGTAGGACGACATAGGGCATGGAGTTTAACTCTGATTATAAATGGAAATTCAGAAGATTGTTCTCATCCATGAAACACAGTCGGTTTTAACGCAAGAAGCATGCTCCTCTTTCCAGCATCTGCAAAATGGAAGAAACATGAGCATGGCCAGAAAAAAAGAACTGTGTTTCCTACTCATACAGACCAATTCTACTTCAACTCTGCTTATGAAACTGATACAAAGCACAGCATCTCTTACATAGAAGCACTTTAGTTAATAGTGAAAAACGTGTTGGGTTTGTGAACTGTGTAAATTCATTTGAGCCGAAAATTCACTGCGTTTACCAGAAATGAACTCTTGCTTGTAGGAAAACACAGATCATTTGGTTTAACTCAACTCCTGAAGGGAAATTCAGAAGAGTGTTCAAATCCATGAAACACATTCTGTTTTAACGCTAGAAGCATGCTCTCCTTTCTAGCATCTGCAATACAGCCTGAAACATGGGCATGGCAAGAAAAAAAGAAGTGTGTTTCCTACTTATACGGACCATATGTAGTTCTACTCTGCTTATGAAACTGATACAAACCACAGCATCTCTTACACAGATGCTCTTTAGTTAATAGTGAAAATCGTGTTGGTTTCGTGAACTGTGTAAATTCATTTGGCTCCAAAAATTCACTGCGTTTACCAGAAATGAACTCTTGCTTGTAGGACGACATAGAGCATGGAGTTTAACTCCAATTCTAAATGGAAATTCAGAAGAGTGTTCTCATCCATGAAACACAGTCTGTTTTATCGCAAGAAGCATGCTCTTCTTTCCAGCATCTGCAATACAGCAAGAAACATGAGCATGCCCAGAAAAAAAGAACTGTGTTTCCTACTCATATGGACCATATCCAGTTCAACTCTGCTTATGAAACTGATACAAACCACATCATCTCTTACATAGATGCACTTTAGTTAATAGTGTAAACCGTATTGGTTTCGTGAACTGTGTAAATTCATTTGAGCCCAAAAATAACTGGGTTTACCGGAAATGAACACTTGCTTGTAGGAGGACACAGAGCATGGAGTTTAACTCCGATTCTAAAGGGAAATTCAAAAAAGGGTTCTCAGCAATGAAACACAGTCTGATTTAACGCAAGAAGCATGCTCTTTTTCCAGCATTTACAATACAGCAAGAAACATGAGTATGGCCAGAAAAAAAGAACTGTGTTTCCTACTCATACTGACCATATTTAGTGCAACTCTGCTTATGAAACTGATACAAACCACAGCATCTCTTACTTAGATGCTCTTTAGTTAATAGTGAAAATCGTATTGGTTTCGTGAACTGTGTATATTCATTTGAGCTGAAAAATAACTGCATTTACCGGAAATGAACTCTTGCTTGTAGGACGACATAGAGCATGGAGTTTAACTCCAATTCTAAATGGAAATTCAGAAGAGTGTTCTCATCCATGAAACACAGTCTGTTTTATCACAAGAAGCATGCTATTCTTTCCAGAATGTGCAATACAGCAAGAAACATGAGCATGCCCAGAAAAAAAGAACTGTGTGTCCTACTCATATGGACCATATCTAGTTCAACTCTGCTTATGAAACTGATACAATCCATATCATCTCTTACATAGATGCTCTTTCGTTAATAGTGAAAATCGTATTGGTTTCGTGAACTGTGTAAATTCATTTGAGCCGAAAAATAACTGGGTTTACCGGAAATTAACGCTTGCTTGTAGGAGTACACAGAGCCTGGCGTTAAACTCTGATTCTAAAGGGAAACTTAGAAAAGTGTCTCATCAAGGAAACACAGTCTGGTTTAATGCAAGAAGCATGTTCTTCTTTCCAGCCTCTGAAATACAGCAAGAAACATGAGCATGGCCAGAAAAAAATAACTGTGTTTCTTACTCATACAGACCATATCTCGTTCAACTCTGGTTATAAAACTGATACAAACCACAGCATCTCTTACATAGATGCTTTTAGTTAGTAGTGAAAATCATGTTGGTTTCGTGAACTGTGTAAATTCATTTGGCTCGGAAAATTCACTGAGTTTACCAGAAATGAACTCTTGCTTGTAGGACGACATAGAGCATGGAGTTTAACTCTGATTCTAAAAAGAAATTCAGAAGAGTGTTCTCATCCATGAAACACAGTCTGTTTTAACGCTAGAAGCATGCTCTTCTTTCCAGCATCTGCAATACAGCTAGAAACATGAGCATGGCAAGAAAAAAAGAACTGCGTTTCCTACTCATACGGACAATATCTAGTTCAACTCTGCTTATCAAACTGATACAAACCACAGCATCTCTTACATTGATGCTCTTTAGTTAATAGTGAAAATCGTATTGGTTTCCAAAACTGTGTAAATTCATTTGAGTCGAAAAATAACTGGGTTTACCGGAAATGAACTCTTGCTTGTAGGAAGACACAGATCCTTTGGTTAAACTCAGGATCTGAAGGGAAATTCAGAGCATTGTTCTCATCCATGAAACACATCTGTTTTATTGGAAGAAGCATGCTCTTCTTTTCAGCTTCTGCAATACAGCAAGGAACATGTGCATGCCAGCATAAAAAGAACTGTGTTTCCTACTCATACGGACCATTTCTCATTCAACTCTGCTTATGAAACTGATACAAACCACAGCATCTCTTACACAGATGCTCTTTAGTTAATAGTGAAAATCGTGTAGGTTTTGTGAACTGTGTAAATTCATTTGGCGCCGAAAATTCAATGCGTTTACCTGAAATGATCTCTTGCTTGTAGGAGGACATAGAGCATGGAGTTTAACTCCAATTCTAAATGGAAATTCAGAAGAGTGTTCTCATCCATGAAACACAGTCTGTTTTAACGCAAGAAGCATGCTCTTTTTCCGGCATCTGCAGTACAGCAAGAAACATGAGCATGCCCAGAAAAAAAGAACTGTGTGTCCTACTCATACGGACCATATCTAGTTCAACTCTGCTTATGAAACTGATACAATCCATATCATCTCTTACATAGATGCTCTTTCGTTAATAGTGAAAATCGTATTGGTTTCGTGAACTGTGTAAATTCATTTGAGCCGAAAAATAACTGGGTTTACCGGAAATTAACGCTTGCTTGTAGGAGTACACAGAGCCTGGCGTTAAACTCTGATTCTAAAGGGAAACTTAGAAAAGTGTCTCATCAAGGAAACACAGTCTGGTTTAATGCAAGAAGCATGCTCTTCTTTCCAGCCTCTGAAATACAGCAAGAAACATGAGCATGGCCAGAAAAAAATAACTGTGTTTCCTACTCATACAGATCATATCTGGTTCAACTCTGGTTATAAAACTGATACAAACCACAGCATCTCTTACATAGATGCTTTTAGTTAGTAGTGAAAATCATGTTGGTTTCGTGAACTGTGTAAATTCATTTGGCTCGGAAAATTCACTGAGTTTACCAGAAATGAACTCTTGCTTGTAGGACGACATAGAGCATGGAGTTTAACTCTGATTCTAAAAAGAAATTCAGAAGAGTGTTCTCATCCATGAAACACAGTCTGTTTTAACGCTAGAAGCATGCTCTTCTTTCCAGCATCTGCAATACAGCTAGAAACATGAGCATGGCAAGAAAAAAAGAACTGCGTTTCCTACTCATACGGACAATATCTAGTTCAACTCTGCTTATCAAACTGATACAAACCACAGCATCTCTTACATTGATGCTCTTTAGTTAATAGTGAAAATCGTATTGGTTTCCAAAACTGTGTAAATTCATTTGAGCCGAAAAATAACTGGGTTTACCGGAAATGAACTCTTGCTTGTAGGAAGACACAGATCCTTTGGTTAAACTCAGGATCTGAAGGGAAATTCAGAGCATTGTTCTCATCCATGAAACACATCTGTTTTATTGGAAGAAGCATCCTCTTCCTTTTAAAGTCTCAATACAGCAAGAAACATGAGCATGGTCAGAAAAAAAGAACTGTGTTTCCTACTCATACGGACCATATCTAGTTCAAATCTGCTTATGAAACTGATACAAAGCACAGCATCTCTTACATAGATGCACTGTAGTTAATAGTGAAAAACGTGTTGCGTTTGTGAACTGTGTAAATTCATTTGAGCTGAAAATTCACTGCCTTTACCAGAAATGTACTCTTGCTTGTAGGAAAACACAGATCATTTAGTTTAACTCAATTCCTGAAGGGAAATTCAGAAGAGTGATCTCATCCATGAAACACTGTCTATTTTAACGCTAGAAGCATGCTCTTCTTTCCAGCATCTGCAATACAGCTAGAAACATGAGCATGGCAAGAAAAAAAATAACTGTTTCCTTCTCATACGGACCATTTCTCATTCAACTCTGCTTATGAAACTGATACAAACCACAGCATCTCTTACACAGATGCTCTTTAGTTTATAGTGAAAATCGTGTAGGTTTCGTGAACTGTGTAAATTCATTTGGCGCCGAAAATTCAATGCGTTTACCTGAAATGATCTCTTGCTTGTAGGAGGACATAGAGCATGGAGTTTAACTCCAATTCTAAATGGAAATTCAGAAGAGTGTTCTCATCCATGAAACACAGTCTGTTTTAACGCAAGAAGCATGCTCTTTTTCCGGCATCTGCAGTACAGCAAGAAACATGAGCATGCCCAGAAAAAAAGAACTGTGTGTCCTACTCATATGGACCATATCTAGTTCAACTCTGCTTATGAAACTGATACAATCCATATCATCTCTTACATAGATGCTCTTTCGTTAATAGTGAAAATCGTATTGGTTTCGTGAACTGTGTAAATTCATTTGAGCCGAAAAATAACTGGGTTTACCGGAAATGAACGCTTGCTTGTAGGAGGACACAGAGCCTGGCGTTAAACTCCGATTCTAAAGGGAAACTCAGAAAAGTGTTCTCATCAAGGAAACACAGTCTGTTTTAATGCAAGAAGCATGCTCTTCTTTCCAGCCTCTGCAATAAAGCAAGAAACATGAGCATGGCCAGAAAAAAAGAACTGTGTTTCCTACTCATACAGACCATATCACTTTCAACTCTAGTTATGAAACTGATACAAACCACAGCATCTCTTACACAGATGTTCTTTAGTTAATAGTGAAAATCGTGTAGGTTTCGTGAACTGTGTAAATTCATTTGGCGCCGAAAATTCAATGCGTTTACCTGAAATGAACTCTTGCTTGCAGTAGGACATACAGCAAGGAGTTTAACTCCAATTCTAAATGGAAATTCAGAAGAGTGTTCTCATCCATGAAACACAGTTTGTTTTCACGCAAGAAGCATGCTCTTCTTTCCAGCATCTGCAATACAGCTAGAAACATGTGCATGGCATGAAAAAAAGAACTGTGTTTCCTACTCATACGGACCATATCTAGTTCAACTCTGCTTAAGAAACTGATACAAACCACAGCATCTATTACTTAGATGCTCTTTAGTTAATAGTGAAAATCGTATTGGTTTCCAAAACTGTGTATATTCATTTGAGCCGAAAAATAACTGGGTTAACCGGAAATGAACTCTTGCTTTTAGGAAGACACAGATCCTTTGGTTAAACTCAGTTTCTGAAGGGAAATTCAGAGCAGTGTTCTCATCCATGAAAGACATCTATTTTATGGAAGAAGTATACTCTTCTTTTCAGCATCTGCAATACAGCAAGGAACATGAGCATGCTAGGATGAAAAGAACTGTGTTTCCTACTCATAAGGACCATATCTAGTTCAACACTGCTTATGAAACTGATACAAACCACAGGATCTCTTACATTGATGCTCTTTAGTTAATAGTGAAAACCGTATTGGTTTCGTGAACTGTGTATATTCATTTGAGCCTAAAAATAACTATGTTTACCGGAAAAGAACTCTTGGTTGTAGGAAGACACAGATCCTTTGGTTAAACTCAGTTTCTGAAGGGAAATTCAGAGCAGTGTTCTCATCCATGAAACACACTCCGTTTTATTGGAAGAAGCATGCTCTTCTTTTCAGCGTCTGCATTACAGCAAGGAACATGAGCATGCCAGGAAGAAAAGAACTGTGTTTCCTACTCATAAGGACCATATCTAGTTCAACACTGATTATGAAACTGATACAATCCACATCATCTCGTCCATAGATGCAATTTAGTTAATAGTGAAAATCGTATTGTTTTCGTGAACTGTGTAAATTCATTTGAGACCAAAAATAACTGGGTTTACCGGAAATGAACTCTTGCTTGTTGGAAGACACAGAGCATGGAGTTTAACTCCGATTCTAAAGGGAAATTCAGAAAAGTGTTCTCATCCATGAAACACATTCTGTTTTAATGCAAGGAACATGCTTTTCTTTCCAGCATTTGCAATACAGCAAGGATCATGATCATGCCCAGAAAAAAAGAACTGTGTCCTACTCATACGGACCATATCTCCTTCAACTCTGCTTATCAAACTGATACAAACCACAGCATCTCTTACACACATGCTCTTTAGTTAGTAGTGAAAATCGTGTTGGTTTCGTGAACTGTGTAAATTCATTTGGCGCCGAAAATTCACTGCGTTTACCAGAAATGAACTCTTGCTTGTAGGACGACATAGAGCATGGAGTTTAAGTCCAATTCTAAAGGGAAATTCAGAAGAGTGTTCTCATCCATGAAACACAGTCTGTTTTATCGCAAGAAGCATGCTCTTCTTTCCAGCATCTGCAATACAGCAAGAAACATAAGCATGCCCAGAAAAAAAGAACTGTGTGTCCTACTCATACGGATCATATGTAGTTCAACTCTGCTTATGAAACTGATACAAAGCACAGCATCTCTTACATAGATGCACTTTAGTTAATTGTGAAAAACGTGTTGGGTTTGTGAACTGTGTAGATTCATTTGAGCCGAAAATTCACTGCGTTTACCAGAAATGAACTCTTCATTGTAGGAAAACACAGATCATTTGGTTTAACTCAATTGCTGAAGGGAAATTCATAAGAGTGTTCTCATCCTTGAAACACAGTCTGTTTTAATGCTAGAAGCATGCTCTTCTCTCCAGCATCTGCAATACAGCTAGAAACATGAGCATGGCAAGAAAAAAAGAACTGTGTTTCCTACTCATACGGACCATATCTAGTTCAACTCTGCTTATGAAACTGATACAAACCACAGCAACTCTTACATAGATGCTCTTTAGTTAATAGTGAAAATCATATTGGTTTCCAAAATTGTGTAAATTCATTTGAGCCGAAAAATAACTGGGTTTACCGGGAATGAACTCTTGCTTGTAGGAAGACCCAGATCCTTTGATTAAACTCAGTTTCTGAAGGGAAATTCAGTGCAGTGTTCTCATCCATGAAACACACTCCGTTTTATTGGAAGAAGCATGCTCTTCTTTTCAGCATCTGCAATACAGCAAGGAACATGAGCATGCCAGGAAGAAAAGAACTGTGTTTCCTACTCATACGGACCATATCTAGTTCAACGCTGCTTATGAAACTGATACAAACCACAGCATCTCTTACATAGATGCTCTTTAGTTAATAGTGGAAATCATATTGGTTTCCAAAATTGTGTAAATTCATTTGAGCCGAAAAATAACTGGGTTTTCCCGGGAATGAACTCTTGCTTGTAGGAAGACCCAGATCCTTTAGTTAAACTCAGTTTCTGAAGGGAAATACAGAGCAGTGTTCTCATCCATAAAACACATCTGTTTTATTGGAAGAAGCATGCTCTTCTTTTCAGCGTTTGCAATACAGCAAGGAAAATGAGCATGCAGGGATGAAAAGAACTGTGTTTCCTACTCATACAGACCATATCTAGTTCAACAATGCTTATGAAACTGATACAAACCACATCATCTCTTCTATAGATGCTCTTTAGTTAATAGTGAAAATCGTGTTGGTTTCGGGAACTGTGTAAATTCATTTGGCGCGGAAAATTCACTGCATTTACCAGAAATGAACTCTTGCTCGTAGGACGACATAGAGCATGGAGTTTAACTCTGATTCAAAATGGAAATTCAGAAAAGTGTTATCATCAAGGAAACACAGTCTGTTTTAACCAAAGTAGCATGCTCTTCTTTCCAGAATGTGCAATACAGCAAGGAACATGAGAATGTCCACAAAAAAAGAACAGTGTTTCCTACTCATACGGACCATATCTAGTTCAACACTGCTTATGAAACTGATACAAACCACAGCATCTCTTACATAGATGCTCTTTAGTTAATAGTGAAAATCATATTGGTTTCCAAAACTGTGTAAATTCATTTGAGCCGAAAAATAACTGGGTTTACCGGAAAAGAACTCTTGCTTGTAGGAAGACACAGATCCTTTGGTTAAACTCAGTTTCTGAAGGGAAATTCAGAGCAGTGTTCTCATCCATGAAACACACTCCGTTTTATTGGAAGAAGCATGCTCTTCTTTTCAGCGTCTGCAATACAGCAAGGAACATGAGCATGCCAGGAAGAAAAGAACTGTGTTTCCTACTCATAGGGACCATATCTAGTTCAACTCTGCTCATGAAACTGATACAAAGCAGAGTATCTCTTACATAGATGCACTTTACTTAATAGTGAAAAACGTGTTGCGTTTGTGAACTGTGTAAATACATTTGAGCCGAAAATTCACTGCCTTTACCAGAAATGTACTCTTGCTTGTAGGAAAACACAGATCATTTAGTTTAACTCAATTCCTGAAGGGAAATTCAGAATAGTGTTCTCATCCATGAAATGCAGTCTGTTTTAATGCTAGAAGAATGCCCTTCTTTCCAGCATCTGCAATGCAGCTAGAAAGATGAGCATGGCAAGAAAAAAAGAACTGTGCTTCCTACTCATACGGACCATATTTAGTGCAACTCTGCTTATGAAACTGATACAAACCACAGCATCTCTTACATAGATGCTCTTTAGTTAATAGTGAAAATCGTATCTTTTTCGTGAACTGTGTAAATTCATTTGAGCCGAAAATTCACTGCCTTTACCAGATATGCACTCTTGCTTGTAGGAAAACACAGATCATTTAGTTTAACTCAATTCCTGAAGGGAAATTCAGAAGAGTGTTCTCATCCATGAAACACAGTCTGTTTTAACTCAAGAAGCATGCTCCTCTTTCCAGCATCTGCAATATAGCAAGAAACATGAGCAAGGCAAGAAAAAAAGAACTGTGTTTCCTACTCATACTGACCATATCTAGTTCAACTCTGCTTATGAAACTGATACAAAGCACAGCATCTCTTACATAGATGCACTTTAGATAATTGTGAAAAACGTGTTGGGTTTGTGAACTGTGTAGATTCATTTGAGCCGAAAATTCACTGCGTTTACCAGAAATGAACTCTTCATTGTAGGAAAACACAGATCATTTGGTTTAACTCAATTGCTGAAGGGAAATTCATAAGAGTGTTCTCATCCTTGAAACACAGTATGTTTTAATGCTAGAAGCATGCTCTTCTCTCCAGCATCTGCAATACAGCTAGAAACATGAGCATGGCAAGAAAAAAAGAACTGTGTTTCCTACTCATACGGACCATATCTAGTTCAACTCTGCTTATGAAACTGATACAAACCACAGCATCTTTTACATAGATGCTCTTTAGTTAATAGTGAAAAACATATTGGATTCCAAAATTGTGTAAATTCATTTGAGCCAAAAAATAACTGGTTTTACCGGGAATGAACTCTTGCTTGTAGGAAGACCCAGATCCTTTGATTAAACTCAGTTTCTGAAGGGAAATTCAGTGCAGTGTTCTCATCCATGAAACACACTCCGTTTTATTGGAAGAAGCATGCTCTTCTCTTCAGCGTCTGCAATACAGCAAGGAACATGAGCATGCCAGGAAGAAAAGAACTGTGTTTCCTACTCATACGGACCATATCTAGTTCAACTCTGCTTATGAAACTGATACAAACCACATCATCTCGTCCATAGATGCTCTTTAGTTAATAGTGTAAACCGTATTGGTTTCGTGAACTGTGTAAATTCATTTGAGCCCAAAAATAACTGGGTTTACCGGAAATGAACACTTGCTTGTAGGAGGACACAGAGCATGGAGTTTAACTCCGATTCTAAAGGGAAATTCAAAAAAGGGTTCTCAGCAATGAAACACAGTCTGATTTAACGCAAGAAGCATGCTCTTTTTCCAGCATTTACAATACAGCAAGAAACATGAGCATGGCCAGAAAAAAAGAACTGTGTTTCCTACTCATACTGACCATATTTAGTGCAACTCTGCTTATGAAACTGATACAAACCACAGCATCTCTTACTTAGATGCTCTTTAGTTAATAGTGAAAATCGTATTGGTTTCGTGAACTGTGTATATTCATTTGAGCTGAAAAATAACTGCATTTACCGGAAATGAACTCTTGCTTGTAGGACGACATAGAGCATGGAGTTTAACTCCAATTCTAAATGGAAATTCAGAAGAGTGTTCTCATCCATGAAACACAGTCTGTTTTATCACAAGAAGCATGCTATTCTTTCCAGAATGTGCAATACAGCAAGAAACATGAGCATGCCCAGAAAAAAAGAACTGTGTTTCCTACTCATACGGACCATATCTAGTTCAACTCTGCTTATGAAACTGATACAATCCATATCATCTGTTACATAGACGCTCTTTCGTTAATAGTGAAAATCGTATTGGTTTCGTGAACTGTGTAAATTCATTTGAGCCCAAAAATAACTGGGTTTACCGGAAATGAACACTTGCTTGTAGGAGGACACAGAGCCTGGCGTTAAACTCCGATTCTAAAGGGAAACTCAGAAAAGTGTTCTCATCAAGGAAACACAGTCTGGTTTAATGCAAGAAGCATGCTCTTCTTTCCAGCCTCTGCAATACAGCAAGAAACATGAGCATGGCCAGAAAAAAAAGAACTGTGTTTCCTACTCATACGGACCATATCTCGTTCAACTCTGGTTATGAAACTGATACAAACCACAGCATCTCTTACATAGATGCTCTTTAGTTAATAGTGAAAATCGTGTTGGTTTCGTGAACTGTGTAAATTCATTTGGCGTGGAAAATTCACTGCATTTACCAGAAATGAACTCTTGGTTGTAGGACGACATAGGGCATGGAGTTTAACTCTGATTATAAATGGAAATTCAGAAGATTGTTCTCATCCATGAAACACAGTCGGTTTTAACGCAAGAAGCATGCTCCTCTTTCCAGCATCTGCAAAATGGAAGAAACATGAGCATGGCCAGAAAAAAAGAACTGTGTTTCCTACTCATACAGACCAATTCTACTTCAACTCTGCTTATGAAACTGATACAAAGCACAGCATCTCTTACATAGAAGCACTTTAGTTAATAGTGAAAAACGTGTTGGGTTTGTGAACTGTGTAAATTCATTTGAGCCGAAAATTCACTGCGTTTACCAGAAATGAACTCTTGCTTGTAGGAAAACACAGATCATTTGGTTTAACTCAACTCCTGAAGGGAAATTCAGAAGAGTGTTCAAATCCATGAAACACATTCTGTTTTAACGCTAGAAGCATGCTCTCCTTTCTAGCATCTGCAATACAGCCTGAAACATGGGCATGGCAAGAAAAAAAGAAGTGTGTTTCCTACTTATACGGACCATATGTAGTTCTACTCTGCTTATGAAACTGATACAAACCACAGCATCTCTTACACAGATGCTCTTTAGTTAATAGTGAAAATCGTGTTGGTTTCGTGAACTGTGTAAATTCATTTGGCTCCAAAAATTCACTGCGTTTACCAGAAATGAACTCTTGCTTGTAGGACGACATAGAGCATGGAGTTTAACTCCAATTCTAAATGGAAATTCAGAAGAGTGTTCTCATCCATGAAACACAGTCTGTTTTATCGCAAGAAGCATGCTCTTCTTTCCAGCATCTGCAATACAGCAAGAAACATGAGCATGCCCAGAAAAAAAGAACTGTGTTTCCTACTCATATGGACCATATCCAGTTCAACTCTGCTTATGAAACTGATACAAACCACATCATCTCTTACATAGATGCACTTTAGTTAATAGTGTAAACCGTATTGGTTTCGTGAACTGTGTAAATTCATTTGAGCCCAAAAATAACTGGGTTTACCGGAAATGAACACTTGCTTGTAGGAGGACACAGAGCATGGAGTTTAACTCCGATTCTAAAGGGAAATTCAAAAAAGGGTTCTCAGCAATGAAACACAGTCTGATTTAACGCAAGAAGCATGCTCTTTTTCCAGCATTTACAATACAGCAAGAAACATGAGTATGGCCAGAAAAAAAGAACTGTGTTTCCTACTCATACTGACCATATTTAGTGCAACTCTGCTTATGAAACTGATACAAACCACAGCATCTCTTACTTAGATGCTCTTTAGTTAATAGTGAAAATCGTATTGGTTTCGTGAACTGTGTATATTCATTTGAGCTGAAAAATAACTGCATTTACCGGAAATGAACTCTTGCTTGTAGGACGACATAGAGCATGGAGTTTAACTCCAATTCTAAATGGAAATTCAGAAGAGTGTTCTCATCCATGAAACACAGTCTGTTTTATCACAAGAAGCATGCTATTCTTTCCAGAATGTGCAATACAGCAAGAAACATGAGCATGCCCAGAAAAAAAGAACTGTGTGTCCTACTCATATGGACCATATCTAGTTCAACTCTGCTTATGAAACTGATACAATCCATATCATCTCTTACATAGATGCTCTTTCGTTAATAGTGAAAATCGTATTGGTTTCGTGAACTGTGTAAATTCATTTGAGCCGAAAAATAACTGGGTTTACCGGAAATTAACGCTTGCTTGTAGGAGTACACAGAGCCTGGCGTTAAACTCTGATTCTAAAGGGAAACTTAGAAAAGTGTCTCATCAAGGAAACACAGTCTGGTTTAATGCAAGAAGCATGTTCTTCTTTCCAGCCTCTGAAATACAGCAAGAAACATGAGCATGGCCAGAAAAAAATAACTGTGTTTCTTACTCATACAGACCATATCTCGTTCAACTCTGGTTATAAAACTGATACAAACCACAGCATCTCTTACATAGATGCTTTTAGTTAGTAGTGAAAATCATGTTGGTTTCGTGAACTGTGTAAATTCATTTGGCTCGGAAAATTCACTGAGTTTACCAGAAATGAACTCTTGCTTGTAGGACGACATAGAGCATGGAGTTTAACTCTGATTCTAAAAAGAAATTCAGAAGAGTGTTCTCATCCATGAAACACAGTCTGTTTTAACGCTAGAAGCATGCTCTTCTTTCCAGCATCTGCAATACAGCTAGAAACATGAGCATGGCAAGAAAAAAAGAACTGCGTTTCCTACTCATACGGACAATATCTAGTTCAACTCTGCTTATCAAACTGATACAAACCACAGCATCTCTTACATTGATGCTCTTTAGTTAATAGTGAAAATCGTATTGGTTTCCAAAACTGTGTAAATTCATTTGAGTCGAAAAATAACTGGGTTTACCGGAAATGAACTCTTGCTTGTAGGAAGACACAGATCCTTTGGTTAAACTCAGGATCTGAAGGGAAATTCAGAGCATTGTTCTCATCCATGAAACACATCTGTTTTATTGGAAGAAGCATGCTCTTCCTTTTAAAGTCTCAATACACCAAGAAACATGAGCATGGTCAAAAAAAAGAACTGTGTTTCCTACTCATACGGACCATATCTAGTTCAAATCTGCTTATGAAACTGATACAAAGCACAGCATCTCTTACACAGATGCTCTTTAGTTAATAGTGAAAATCGTGTAGGTTTTGTGAACTGTGTAAATTCATTTGGTGCCGAAAATTCAATGCGTTTACCTGAAATGATCTCTTGCTTGTAGGAGGACATAGAGCATGGAGTTTAACTCCAATTCTAAATGGAAATTCAGAAGAGTGTTCTCATCCATGAAACACAGTCTGTTTTAACGCAAGAAGCATGCTCTTTTTCTGGCATCTGCAGTACAGCAAGAAACATGAGCATGCCCAGAAAAAAAGAACTGTGTGTCCTACTCATATGGACCATATCTAGTTCAACTCTGCTTATGAAACTGATACAATCCATATCATCTCTTACATAGATGCTCTTTCGTTAATAGTGAAAATCGTATTGGTTTCGTGAACTGTGTAAATTCATTTGAGCCGAAAAATAACTGGGTTTACCGGAAATGAACGCTTGCTTGTAGGAGGACACAGAGCCTGGCGTTAAACTCTGATTCTAAAGGGAAACTCAGAAAAGTGTTCTCATCAAGGAAACACAGTCTGTTTTAATGCAAGAAGCATGCTCTTCTTTCCAGCCTCTGCAATAAAGCAAGAAACATGAGCATGGCCAGAAAAAAAGAACTGTGTTTCCTACTCATACAGACCATATCACTTTCAACTCTAGTTATGAAACTGATACAAACCACAGCATCTCTTACACAGATGTTCTTTAGTTAATAGTGAAAATCGTGTAGGTTTCGTGAACTGTGTAAATTCATTTGGCGCCGAAAATTCAATGCGTTTACCTGAAATGAACTCTTGCTTGCAGTAGGACATACAGCAAGGAGTTTAACTCCAATTCTAAATGGAAATTCAGAAGAGTGTTCTCATCCATGAAACACAGTTTGTTTTCACGCAAGAAGCATGCTCTTCTTTCCAGCATCTGCAATACAGCTAGAAACATGTGCATGGCATGAAAAAAAGAACTGTGTTTCCTACTCATACGGACCATATCTAGTTCAACTCTGCTTAAGAAACTGATACAAACCACAGCATCTATTACTTAGATGCTCTTTAGTTAATAGTGAAAATCGTATTGGTTTCCAAAACTGTGTATATTCATTTGAGCCGAAAAATAACTGGGTTAACCGGAAATGAACTCTTGCTTTTAGGAAGACACAGATCCTTTGGTTAAACTCAGTTTCTGAAGGGAAATTCAGAGCAGTGTTCTCATCCATGAAAGACATCTATTTTATGGAAGAAGTATACTCTTCTTTTCAGCATCTGCAATACAGCAAGGAACATGAGCATGCTAGGATGAAAAGAACTGTGTTTCCTACTCATAAGGACCATATCTAGTTCAACACTGCTTATGAAACTGATACAAACCACAGGATATCTTACATTGATGCTCTTTAGTTAATAGTGAAAACCGTATTGGTTTCGTGAACTGTGTATATTCATTTGAGCCTAAAAATAACTATGTTTCCCGGAAAAGAACTCTTGGTTGTAGGAAGACACAGATCCTTTGGTTAAACTCAGTTTCTGAAGGGAAATTCAGAGCAGTGTTCTAATCCATGAAACACACTCCGTTTTATTGGAAGAAGCATGCTCTTCTTTTCAGCGTCTGCATTACAGCAAGGAACATGAGCATGCCAGGAAGAAAAGAACTGTGTTTCCTACTCATAAGGACCATATCTAGTTCAACACTGATTATGAAACTGATACAATCCACATCATCTCGTCCATAGATGCAATTTAGTTAATAGTGAAAATCGTATTGTTTTCGTGAACTGTGTAAATTCATTTGAGACCAAAAATAACTGGGTTTACCGGAAATGAACTCTTGCTTGTTGGAAGACACAGAGCATGGAGTTTAACTCCGATTCTAAAGGGAAATTCAGAAAAGTGTTCTCATCCATGAAACACATTCTGTTTTAATGCAAGGAACATGCTTTTCTTTCCAGCATTTGCAATACAGCAAGGATCATGATCATGCCCAGAAAAAAAGAACTGTGTCCTACTCATACGGACCATATCTCCTTCAACTCTGCTTATCAAACTGATACAAACCACAGCATCTCTTACACACATGCTCTTTAGTTAGTAGTGAAAATCGTGTTGGTTTCGTGAACTGTGTAAATTCATTTGGCGCCGAAAATTCACTGCGTTTACCAGAAATGAACTCTTGATTGTAGGACGACATAGAGCATGGAGTTTAAGTCCAATTCTAAAGGGAAATTCAGAAGAGTGTTCTCATCCATGAAACACAGTCTGTTTTATCGCAAGAAGCATGCTCTTCTTTCCAGCATCTGCAATACAGCAAGAAACATAAGCATGCCCAGAAAAAAAGAACTGTGTGTCCTACTCATACGGATCATATGTAGTTCAACTCTGCTTATGAAACTGATACAAAGCACAGCATCTCTTACATAGATGCACTTTAGTTAATTGTGAAAAACGTGTTGGGTTTGTGAACTGTGTAGATTCATTTGAGCCGAAAATTCACTGCGTTTACCAGAAATGAACTCTTCATTGTAGGAAAACACAGATCATTTGGTTTAACTCAATTGCTGAAGGGAAATTCATAAGAGTGTTCTCATCCTTGAAACACAGTCTGTTTTAATGCTAGAAGCATGCTCTTCTCTCCAGCATCTGCAATACAGCTAGAAACATGAGCATGGCAAGAAAAAAAGAACTGTGTTTCCTACTCATACGGACCATATCTAGTTCAACTCTGCTTATGAAACTGATACAAACCACAGCATCTCTTACATAGATGCTCTTTAGTTAATAGTGAAAATCATATTGGTTTCCAAAATTGTGTAAATTCATTTGAGCCGAAAAATAACTGGGTTTACCGGGAATGAACTCTTGCTTGTAGGAAGACCCAGATCCTTTGATTAAACTCAGTTTCTGAAGGGAAATTCAGTGCAGTGTTCTCATCCATGAAACACACTCCGTTTTATTGGAAGAAGCATGCTCTTCTTTTCAGCATCTGCAATACAGCAAGGAACATGAGCATGCCAGGAAGAAAAGAACTGTGTTTCCTACTCATACGGACCATATCTAGTTCAACGCTGCTTATGAAACTGATACAAACCACAGCATCTCTTACATAGATGCTCTTTAGTTAATAGTGGAAATCATATTGGTTTCCATAATTGTGTAAATTCATTTGAGCCGAAAAATAACTGGGTTTTCCCGGGAATGAACTCTTGCTTGTAGGAAGACCCAGATCCTTTAGTTAAACTCAGTTTCTGAAGGGAAATACAGAGCAGTGTTCTCATCCATAAAACACATCTGTTTTATTGGAAGAAGCATGCTCTTCTTTTCAGCGTTTGCAATACAGCAAGGAAAATGAGCATGCAGGGATGAAAAGAACTGTGTTTCCTACTCATACAGACCATATCTAGTTCAACAATGCTTATGAAACTGATACAAACCACATCATCTCTTCCATAGATGCTCTTTAGTTAATAGTGAAAATCGTGTTGGTTTCGGGAACTGTGTAAATTCATTTGGCGCGGAAAATTCACTGCATTTACCAGAAATGAACTCTTGCTCGTAGGACGACATAGAGCATGGAGTTTAACTCTGATTCAAAATGGAAATTCAGAAAAGTGTTATCATCAAGGAAACACAGTCTGTTTTAACCAAAGTAGCATGCTCTTCTTTCCAGAATGTGCAATACAGCAAGGAACATGAGAATGTCCACAAAAAAAGAACAGTGTTTCCTACTCATCCGGACCATATCTAGTTCAACACTGCTTATGAAACTGATACAAACCACAGCATCTCTTACATAGATGCTCTTTAGTTAATAGTGAAAATCATATTGGTTTCCAAAACTGTGTAAATTCATTTGAGCCGAAAAATAACTGGGTTTACCGGAAAAGAACTCTTGCTTGTAGGAAGACACAGATCCTTTGGTTAAACTCAGTATCTGAAGGGAAATTCAGAGCAGTGTTCTCATCCATGAAACACACTCCGTTTTATTGGAAGAAGCATGCTCTTCTTTTCAGCGTCTGCAATACAGCAAGGAACATGAGCATGCCAGGAAGAAAAGAACTGTGTTTCCTACTCATACGGACCATATCTAGTTCAACTCTGCTTATGAAACTGATACAAACCACATCATCTCGTCCATAGATGCTCTTTAGTTAATAGTGTAAACCGTATTGGTTTCGTGAACTGTGTAAATTCATTTGAGCCCAAAAATAACTGGGTTTACCGGAAATGAACACTTGCTTGTAGGAGGACACAGAGCATGGAGTTTAACTCCGATTCTAAAGGGAAATTCAAAAAAGGGTTCTCAGCAATGAAACACAGTCTGATTTAACGCAAGAAGCATGCTCTTTTTCCAGCATTTACAATACAGCAAGAAACATGAGCATGGCCAGAAAAAAAGAACTGTGTTTCCTACTCATACTGACCATATTTAGTGCAACTCTGCTTATGAAACTGATACAAACCACAGCATCTCTTACTTAGATGCTCTTTAGTTAATAGTGAAAATCGTATTGGTTTCGTGAACTGTGTATATTCATTTGAGCTGAAAAATAACTGCATTTACCGGAAATGAACTCTTGCTTGTAGGACGACATAGAGCATGGAGTTTAACTCCAATTCTAAATGGAAATTCAGAAGAGTGTTCTCATCCATGAAACACAGTCTGTTTTATCACAAGAAGCATGCTATTCTTTCCAGAATGTGCAATACAGCAAGAAACATGAGCATGCCCAGAAAAAAAGAACTGTGTTTCCTACTCATACGGACCATATCTAGTTCAACTCTGCTTATGAAACTGATACAATCCATATCATCTGTTACATAGACGCTCTTTCGTTAATAGTGAAAATCGTATTGGTTTCGTGAACTGTGTAAATTCATTTGAGCCCAAAAATAACTGGGTTTACCGGAAATGAACACTTGCTTGTAGGAGGACACAGAGCCCTTCGTTAAACTCCGATTCTAAAGGGAAACTCAGAAAAGTGTTCTCATCAAGGAAACACAGTCTGGTTTAATGCAAGAAGCATGCTCTTCTTTCCAGCCTCTGCAATACAGCAAGAAACATGAGCATGGCCAGAAAAAAAAGAACTGTGTTTCCTACTCATACGGACCATATCTCGTTCAACTCTGGTTATGAAACTGATACAAACCACAGCATCTCTTACATAGATGCTCTTTAGTTAATAGTGAAAATCGTGTTGGTTTCGTGAACTGTGTAAATTCATTTGGCGTGGAAAATTCACTGCATTTACCAGAAATGAACTCTTGGTTGTAGGACGACATAGGGCATGGAGTTTAACTCTGATTCTAAATGGAAATTCAGAAGATTGTTCTCATCCATGAAACACAGTCGGTTTTAACGCAAGAAGCATGCTCCTCTTTCCAGCATCTGCAAAATGGAAGAAACATGAGCATGGCCAGAAAAAAAGAACTGTGTTTCCTACTCATACAGACCAATTCTACTTCAACTCTGCTTATGAAACTGATACAAAGCACAGCATCTCTTACATAGAAGCACTTTAGTTAATAGTGAAAAACGTGTTGGGTTTGTGAACTGTGTAAATTCATTTGAGCCGAAAATTCACTGCGTTTACCAGAAATGAACTCTTGCTTGTAGGAAAACACAGATCATTTGGTTTAACTCAACTCCTGAAGGGAAATTCAGAAGAGTGTTCAAATCCATGAAACACATTCTGTTTTAACGCTAGAAGCATGCTCTCCTTTCTAGCATCTGCAATACAGCCTGAAACATGGGCATGGCAAGAAAAAAAGAACTGTGTTTCCTACTTATACGGACCATATGTAGTTCTACTCTGCTTATGAAACTGATACAAACCACAGCATCTCTTACACAGATGCTCTTTAGTTAATAGTGAAAATCGTGTTGGTTTCGTGAACTGTGTAAATTCATTTGGCTCCAAAAATTCACTGCGTTTACCAGAAATGAACTCTTGCTTGTAGGACGACATAGAGCATGGAGTTTAACTCCAATTCTAAATGGAAATTCAGAAGAGTGTTCTCATCCATGAAACACAGTCTGTTTTATCGCAAGAAGCATGCTCTTCTTTCCAGCATCTGCAATACAGCAAGAAACATGAGCATGCCCAGAAAAAAAGAACTGTGTTTCCTACTCATACTGACCATATTTAGTGCAACTCTGCTTATGAAACTGATACAAACCACAGCATCTCTTACTTAGATGCTCTTTAGTTAATAGTGAAAATCGTATTGGTTTCGTGAACTGTGTATATTCATTTGAGCTGAAAAATAACTGCATTTACCGGAAATGAACTCTTGCTTGTAGGACCACATAGAGCATGGAGTTTAACTCCAATTCTAAATGGAAATTCAGAAGAGTGTTCTCATCCATGAAACACAGTCTGTTTTATCACAAGAAGCATGCTATTCTTTCCAGAATGTGCAATACAGCAAGAAACATGAGCATGCCCAGAAAAAAAGAACTGTGTTTCCTACTCATACGGACCATATCTAGTTCAACTCTGCTTATGAGACTGATACAATCCATATCATCTGTTACATAGACGCTCTTTCGTTAATAGTGAAAATCGTATTGGTTTCGTGAACTGTGTAAATTCATTTGAGCCCAAAAATAACTGGGTTTACCGGAAATGAACACTTGCTTGTAGGAGGACACAGAGCCTGTCGTTAAACTCCGATTCTAAAGGGAAACTCAGAAAAGTGTTCTCATCAAGGAAACACAGTCTGGTTTAATGCAAGAAGCATGCTCTTCTTTCCAGCCTCTGCAATACAGCAAGAAACATGAGCATGGCCAGAAAAAAAAGAACTGTGTTTCCTACTCATACGGACCATATCTCATTCAACTCTGGTTATGAAACTGATACAAACCACAGCATCTCTTACATAGAAGCTCCTTAGTTAATAGTGAAAATCGTGTTGGTTTCGTGAACTGTGTAAATTCATTTGGCGCGGAAAATTCACTGCATTTACCAGAAATGAACTCATGGTTGTAGGACGACATAGGGCATGGAGTTTAACTCTGATTATAAATGGAAATTCAGAAGATTGTTCTCATCCATGAAACACAGTCGGTTAACGCAAGAAGCATGCTCCTCTTTCCAGCATCTACAAAACTGCAAGAAACCTGAGCATGGCCAGAAAAAAAGAACTGTGTTTCCTACTCATACAGACCAATTCTACTTCAACTCTGCTTATGAAACTGATACAAAGCACAGCATCTCTTACATAGAAGCACTTTAGTTAATAGTGAAAAACGTGTTGGGTTTGTGAACTGTGTAAATTCATTTGAGCCGAAAATTCACTGCGTTTACCAGAAATGAACTCTTGCTTGTAGGAAAACACAGATCATTTGGTTTAACTCAACTCCTGAAGGGAAATTCAGAAGAGTGTTCAAATCCATGAAACACATTCTGTTTTAACGCTAGAAGCATGCTCTCCTTTCTAGCATCTGCAATACAGCCTGAAACATGGGCATGGCAAGAAAAAAAGAACTGTGTTTCCTACTTATACGGACCATATGTAGTTCTACTCTGCTTATGAAACTGATACAAACCACAGCATCTCTTACACAGATGCTCTTTAGTTAATAGTGAAAATCGTGTTGGTTTCGTGAACTGTGTAAATTCATTTGGCTCCAAAAATTCACTGCGTTTACCAGAAATGAACTCTTGCTTGTAGGACGACATAGAGCATGGAGTTTAACTCCAATTCTAAATGGAAATTCAGAAGAGTGTTCTCATCCATGAAACACAGTCTGTTTTATCGCAAGAAGCATGCTCTTCTTTCCAGCATCTGCAATACAGCAAGAAACATGAGCATGCCCAGAAAAAAAGAACTGTGTTTCCTACTCATATGGACCATATCCAGTTCAACTCTGCTTATGAAACTGATACAAACCACATCATCTCTTACATAGATGCACTTTAGTTAATAGTGTAAACCGTATTGGTTTCGTGAACTGTGTAAATTCATTTGAGCCCAAAAATAACTGGGTTTACCGGAAATGAACACTTGCTTGTAGGAGGACACAGAGCATGGAGTTTAACTCCGATTCTAAAGGGAAATTCAAAAAAGGGTTCTCAGCAATGAAACACAGTCTGATTTAACGCAAGAAGCATGCTCTTTTTCCAGCATTTACAATACAGCAAGAAACATGAGTATGGCCAGAAAAAAAGAACTGTGTTTCCTACTCATACTGACCATATTTAGTGCAACTCTGCTTATGAAACTGATACAAACCACAGCATCTCTTACTTAGATGCTCTTTAGTTAATAGTGAAAATCGTATTGGTTTCGTGAACTGTGTATATTCATTTGAGCTGAAAAATAACTGCATTTACCGGAAATGAACATTTGCTTGTAGGACGACATAGAGCATGGAGTTTAACTCCAATTCTAAATGGAAATTCAGAAGAGTGTTCTCATCCATGAAACACAGTCTGTTTTATCACAAGAAGCATGCTATTCTTTCCAGAATGTGCAATACAGCAAGAAACATGAGCATGCCCAGAAAAAAAGAACTGTGTTTCCTACTCATACGGACCATATCTAGTTCAACTCTGCTTATGAAACTGATACAATCCATATCATCTGTTACATAGACGCTCTTTCGTTAATAGTGAAAATCGTATTGGTTTCGTGAACTGTGTAAATTCATTTGAGCCCAAAAATAACTGGGTTTACCGGAAATGAACACTTGCTTGTAGGAGGACACAGAGCCTGTCGTTAAACTCCGATTCTAAAGGGAAACTCAGAAAAGTGTTCTCATCAAGGAAACACAGTCTGGTTTAATGCAAGAAGCATGCTCTTCTTTCCAGCCTCTGCAATACAGCAAGAAACATGAGCATGGCCAGAAAAAAAAGAACTGTGTTTCCTACTCATACGGACCATATCTCATTCAACTCTGGTTATGAAACTGATACAAACCACAGCATCTCTTACATAGATGCTCCTTAGTTAATAGTGAAAATCGTGTTGGTTTCGTGAACTGTGTAAATTCATTTGGCGCGGAAAATTCACTGCATTTACCAGAAATGAACTCATGGTTGTAGGACGACATAGGGCATGGAGTTTAACTCTGATTATAAATGGAAATTCAGAAGATTGTTCTCATCCATGAAACACAGTCGGTTAACGCAAGAAGCATGCTCCTCTTTCCAGCATCTGCAAAACTGCAAGAAACATGAGCATGGCCAGAAAAAAAGAACTGTGTTTCCTACTCATACAGACCAATTCTACTTCAACTCTGCTTATGAAACTGATACAAAGCACAGCATCTCTTACATAGAAGCACTTTAGTTAATAGTGAAAAACGTGTTGGGTTTGTGAACTGTGTAAATTCATTTGAGCCGAAAATTCACTGCGTTTACCAGAAATGAACTCTTGCTTGTAGGAAAACACAGATCATTTGGTTTAACTCAACTCCTGAAGGGAAATTCAGAAGAGTGTTCAAATCCATGAAACACATTCTGTTTTAACGCTAGAAGCATGCTCTCCTTTCCAGCATCTGAAATACAGCCTGAAACATGGGCATGGCAAGAAAAAAAGAACTGTGTTTCCTATTTATACGGACCATATCTAGTTCAACTCTGCTTATGAAACTGATTCAAACCACAGCATCTCTTACACAGATGCTCTTTAGTTAATAGTGAAAATCGTGTTGGTTTCGTGAACTGTGTAAATTCATTTGGCTCCAAAAATTCACTGCGTTTACCAGAAATGAACTCTTGCTTGTAGGACGACATAGAGCATGGAGTTTAACTCCAATTCTAAATGGAAATTCAGAAGAGTGTTCTCATCCATGAAACACAGTCTGTTTTATCGCAAGAAGCATGCTCTTCTTTCCTGCATCTGCAATACAGCAAGAAACATGAGCATGCCCAGAAAAAAAGAACTGTGTTTCCTACTCATACGGACCATATCTAGTTCAACTCTGCTTATGAAACTGATACAATCCATATCATCTGTTACATAGATGCTCTTTCGTTAATAGTGAAAATCGTATTGGTATTGTGAACTGTGTAAATTCATTTGAGCCCAAAAATAACTGGGTTTACCGGAAATGAACACTTGCTTGTAGGAGGACACAGAGCCTGGCGTTAAACTCCGATTCTAAAGGGAATCTCAGAAAAGTGTTCTCATCAAGGAAACACAGTCTGGTTTAATGCAAGAAGCATGCTCTTCTTTCCAGCCTCTGCAAAACAGCAAGAAACATGAGCATGGCCAGAAAAAAAAAAACTGTGTTTCCTACACATACGGACCATATCTCGTTCAACTCTGGTTATGAAACTGATACAAACCACAGCATCTCTTACATAGATGCTCTTTAGTTAATAGTGAAAATCGTGTTGGTTTCGTGAACTGTGTAAATTCATTTGAGCCGAAAATTCACTGCGTTTACCAGAAATGAACTCTTGCTTGTAGGAAAACACAGATCATTTGGTTTAACTCAACTCATGAAGGGAAATTCAGAAGAGTGTTCAAATCCATGAAACACATTCTGTTTTAACGCTAGAAGCATGCTCTCCTTTCCAGCATCTGCAATACAGCCTGAAACATGGGCATGGCAAGAAAAAAAGAACTGTGTTTCCTACTTATACGGACCATATCTAGTTCAACTCTGCTTATGAAACTGATACAAACCACAGCATCTCTTACACAGATGCTCTTTAGTTAATAGTGAAAATCGTGTTGGTTTCGTGAACTGTGTAAATACATTTGGTGCTAAAAATTCACAGCGTTTACCAGAAATGAACTCTTGCTTGTAGGACGACATAGAGCATGGAGTTTAACTCTGATTCTAAAAAGAAATTCAGAAGAGTGTTCTCATCCATGACACAGAAGGTTTTAACGCAAGAAGCATGCTCTTCTTTCCAGCATCTGCAATACAGCAAGAAACATGAGCATGGCCAGAAAAAAAGAACTGTGTTTCCTACTCATATGGACCATTACTAGTTCAACTCTGGTTATGAAACTGATACAAACCACAGCATCTCTTACATAGATGCTCTTTAGTTAATAGTGAAAATCATGTTGGTTTCGTGAACTGTGAAATTCATTTGGCGCGGAAAATTCACTGCATTTACCAGAAATGAACTCTTGGTTGTAGGACGACATAGGGCATGGAGTTTAACTCTGATTCTAAATGGAAATTCAGAAGATTGTTCTCATCCATGAAACACAGTCGGTTTTAACACAAGAAGCATGCTCCTCTTTCCAGCATCTGCAAAACTGCAAGAAACATGAGCATGGCCAGAAAAAAAGAACTGTGTTTCCTACTCATACAGACCAATTCTACTTCAACTCTGCTTATGAAACTGATACAAAGCACAGCATCTCTTACATAGAAGCACTTTAGTTAATAGTGAAAAACGTGTTGGGTTTGTGAACTGTGTAAATTCATTTGAGCCGAAAATTCACTGCGTTTACCAGAAATGAACTCTTGCTTGTAGGAAAACACAGATCATTTGGTTTAACTCAACTCCTGAAGGGAAATTCAGAAGAGTGTTCAAATCCATGAAACACATTCTGTTTTAACGCTAGAAGCATGCTCTCCTCTCTAGCATCTGCAATACAGCCTGAAACATGGGCATGGCAAGAAAAAAAGAACTGTGTTTCCTACTTATACGGACCATATGTAGTTCTACTCTGCTTATGAAACTGATACAAACCACAGCATCTCTTACACAGATGCTCTTTAGTTAATAGTGAAAATCGTGTTGGTTTCGTGAACTGTGTAAATTCATTTGGCTCCAAAAATTCACTGCGTTTAACAGAAATGAACTCTTGCTTGTAGGACGACATAGAGCATGGAGTTTAACTCCAATTCTAAATGGAAATTCAGAAGAGTGTTCTCATCCATGAAACACAGTCTGTTTTATCGCAAGAAGCATGCTCTTCTTTCCAGCATCTGCAATACAGCAAGAAACATGAGCATGCCCAGAAAAAAAGAACTGTGTTTCCTACTCATACGGACCATATCTAGTTCAACTCTGCTTATGAAACTGATACAATCCATATCTTCTGTTACATAGATGCTCTTTCGTTAATAGTGAAAATCGTATTGGTTTCGTGAACTGTGTAAATTCATTTGAGCCCAAAAATAACTGGGTTTACTGGAAATGAACACTTGCTTGTAGGAGGACACAGAGCCTGGCGTTAAACTCCGATTCTAAAGGGAAACTCAGAAAAGTGTTCTCATCAAGGAAACACAGTCTGGTTTAATGCAAGAAGCATGCTCTTCTTTCCAGCCTCTGCAAAACAGCAAGAAACATGAGCATGGCCAGAAAAAAAAAAACTGTGTTTCCTACACATACGGACCATATCTCGTTCAACTCTGGTTATGAAACTGATACAAACCACAGCATCTCTTACATAGATGCTCTTTAGTTAATAGTGAAAATCGTGTTGGTTTCGTGAACTGTGTAAATTCATTTGAGCCGAAAATTCACTGCGTTTACCAGAAATGAACTCTTGCTTGTAGGAAAACACAGATCATTTGGTTTAACTCAACTCATGAAGGGAAATTCAGAAGAGTGTTCAAATCCATGAAACACATTCTGTTTTAACGCTAGAAGCATGCTCTCCTTTCCAGCATCTGCAATACAGCCTGAAACATGGGCATGGCAAGAAAAAAAGAACTGTGTTTCCTACTTATACGGACCATATCTAGTTCAACTCTGCTTATGAAACTGATACAAACCACAGCATCTCTTACACAGATGCTCTTTAGTTAATAGTGAAAATCGTGTTGGTTTCGTGAACTGTGTAAATACATTTGGTGCTAAAAATTCACAGCGTTTACCAGAAATGAACTCTTGCTTGTAGGACGACATAGAGCATGGAGTTTAACTCTGATTCTAAAAAGAAATTCAGAAGAGTGTTCTCATCCATGACACAGAAGGTTTTAACGCAAGAAGCATGCTCTTCTTTCCAGCATCTGCAATACAGCAAGAAACATGAGCATGGCCAGAAAAAAAGAACTGTGTTTCCTACTCATATGGACCATTACTAGTTCAACTCTGGTTATGAAACTGATACAAACCACAGCATCTCTTACATAGATGCTCTTTAGTTAATAGTGAAAATCATGTTGGTTTCGTGAACTGTGAAATTCATTTGGCGCGGAAAATTCACTGCATTTACCAGAAATGAACTCTTGGTTGTAGGACGACATAGGGCATGGAGTTTAACTCTGATTCTAAATGGAAATTCAGAAGATTGTTCTCATCCATGAAACACAGTCGGTTTTAACACAAGAAGCATGCTCCTCTTTCCAGCATCTGCAAAACTGCAAGAAACATGAGCATGGCCAGAAAAAAAGAACTGTGTTTCCTACTCATACAGACCAATTCTACTTCAACTCTGCTTATGAAACTGATACAAAGCACAGCATCTCTTACATAGAAGCACTTTAGTTAATAGTGAAAAACGTGTTGGGTTTGTGAACTGTGTAAATTCATTTGAGCCGAAAATTCACTGCGTTTACCAGAAATGAACTCTTGCTTGTAGGAAAACACAGATCATTTGGTTTAACTCAACTCCTGAAGGGAAATTCAGAAGAGTGTTCAAATCCATGAAACACATTCTGTTTTAACGCTAGAAGCATGCTCTCCTCTCTAGCATCTGCAATACAGCCTGAAACATGGGCATGTCAAGAAAAAAAGAACTGTGTTTCCTACTTATACGGACCATATGTAGTTCTACTCTGCTTATGAAACTGATACAAACCACAGCATCTCTTACACAGATGCTCTTTAGTTAATAGTGAAAATCGTGTTGGTTTCGTGAACTGTGTAAATTCATTTGGCTCCAAAAATTCACTGCGTTTAACAGAAATGAACTCTTGCTTGTAGGACGACATAGAGCATGGAGTTTAACTCCAATTCTAAATGGAAATTCAGAAGAGTGTTCTCATCCATGAAACACAGTCTGTTTTATCGCAAGAAGCATGCTCTTCTTTCCAGCATCTGCAATACAGCAAGAAACATGAGCATGCCCAGAAAAAAAGAACTGTGTTTCCTACTCATACGGACCATATCTAGTTCAACTCTGCTTATGAAACTGATACAATCCATATCTTCTGTTACATAGATGCTCTTTCGTTAATAGTGAAAATCGTATTGGTTTCGTGAACTGTGTAAATTCATTTGAGCCCAAAAATAACTGGGTTTACTGGAAATGAACACTTGCTTGTAGGAGGACACAGAGCCTGGCGTTAAACTCCGATTCTAAAGGGAAACTCAGAAAAGTGTTCTCATCAAGGAAACACAGTCTGGTTTAATGCAAGAAGCATGCTCTTCTTTCCAGCCTCTGCAATACAGCAAGAAACATGAGCATGGCCAGAAAAAAAAGAACTGTGTTTCCTACTCATACGGACCATATCTCGTTCAACTCTGGTTATGAAACTGATACAAACCACAGCATCTCTTACATAGATGCTCTTTAGTTAATAGTGAAAATCGTGTTGGTTTCGTGAACTGTGTAAATTCACTTGGGGCGGAAAATTCACTGCATTTACCAGAAATGAACTCTTGGTTGTAGGACGACAAAGAGCATGGAGTTTAACTCTGATTCTAAATGGAAATTCAGAAGATTGTTCTCATCCATGTAACACAGTCGGTTTTAACGCAAGAAGCATGCTCCTCTTTCCAGCATCTGCAATCCAGCAAGAAACATGAGCATGGCCAGAATAAAAGAACTGTGTTTCCTACTCATACAGACCAATTCTACTTCAACTCTGCTTATGAAACTGATACAAAGCACAGCATCTCTTACATAGAAGCACTTTAGTTAATAGTGAAAAACGTGTTGGGTTTGTGAACTGTGTAAATGCATGTGAGCCAAAAATTCACTGCGTTTACCAGAAATGAACTCTTGCTTGTAGGAAAACACAGATCATTTGGTTTAACTCAACTCCTGAAGGGAAATTCAGAAGAGTGTTCAAATCCATGAAACACATTCTGTTTTAACGCTAGAAGCATGCTCTCCATTCCAGCATCTGCAATACAGCCTGAAACATGGGCATGGCAAGAAAAAAAGAACTGTGTTTCCTACTTATACGGACCATATCTAGTTCAACTCTGCTTATGAAACTGATACAAACCCCAGCATCTCTTACACAGATGCTCTTTAGTTAATAGTGAAAATCGTGTTGGTTTCGTGAACTGTGTAAATTCATTTGGCTCCAAAAATTCACTGCGTTTACCAGAAATGAACTCTTGCTTGTAGGATGACATAGAGCATGGAGTTTAACTCCAATTCTAAATGGAAATTCAGAAGAGTGTTCTCATCCATGAAACACAGTCTGTTTTATCGCAAGAAGCATGCTCTTCTTTCCAGCATCTGCAATACAGCAAGAAACATGAGCATGCCCAGAAAAAAAGAACTGTGTTTCCTACTCATACGGACCATATCTAGTTCAACTCTGCTTATGAAACTGATACAATCCATATCATCTGTTACATAGATGCTCTTTCGTTAATAGTGAAAATCGTATTGGTATTGTGAACTGTGTAAATTCATTTGAGCCCAAAAATAACTGGGTTTACCGGAAATGAACACTTGCTTGTAGGAGGACACAGAGCCTGGCGTTAAACTCCGATTCTAAAGGGAATCTCAGAAAAGTGTTCTCATCAAGGAAACACAGTCTGGTTTAATGCAAGAAGCATGCTCTTCTTTCCAGCCTCTGCAATACAGCAAGAAACATGAGCAGGGCCAGAAAAAAAAACTGTGTTTCCTACTCATACGGACCATATCTCGTTCAACTCTGGTTATGAAACTGATACAAACCACAGCATCTCTTACATAGATGCTCTTTAGTTAATAGTGAAAATCGTGTTGGTTTCGTGAACTGTGTAAATTCATTTGAGCCGAAAATTCACTGCGTTTACCAGAAATGAACTCTTGCTTGTAGGAAAACACTGATCATTTGGTTTAACTCAACTCCTGAAGGGAAATTCAGAAGAGTGTTCAAATCCATGAAACACATTCTGTTTTAACGCTAGAAGCATGCTCTCCTTTCTAGCATCTGCAATACAGCCTGAAACATGGGCATGGCAAGAAAAAAAGAACGGTGTTTCTTACTTATACGGACCATATCTAGTTCAACTCTGCTTATGAAACTGATACAAACCACAGCATCTCTTACACAGATGCTCTTTAGTTAATAGTGAAAATCGTGTTGGTTTCGTGAACTGTGTAAATTCATTTGGCTCCAAAAATTCACTGCGTTTACCAGAAATGAACTCTTTCTTGTAGGACGACATAGAGCATGGAGTTTAACTCTGATTCTAAAAAGAAATTCAGAAGAGTGTTCTCATCCATGACACAGAAGGTTTTAACGCAAGAAGCATGCTCTTCTTTCCAGCATCTGCAATACAGCAAGAAACATGAGCATGGCCAGAAAAAAAGAACTGTGTTTCCTACTCATATGGACCATTACTAGTTCAACTCTGCTTATGAAACTGATACAAACCACATCATCTCTTACATAGATGCACTTTAGTTAATAGTGAAAACCGTATCGGTTTCTGAACTGTGAAAATTCATTTGAGCCAAAAAATGACGGGGTTTACCGGAAATGAACTCTTACTTGTAGGAAGACACAGAGCATGGAGTGTAACTCCGATTCTAAAGGGAAATTCAAAAAAGTATTCTCAGGAATGAAACACAGTCTGTTTTAACGAAAGAAGCATGCTCTTTTTCCAGCATTTACAATACAGCAAGAAACATGAGCATGGCCAGAAAAAAAGAACTGTGTTTCCTACTCATACGGACCATTTCTAGTTCAACTCTGCTTATGAAACTGATACAAACCACATCATCTCTTACATAGATGCACTTTAGTTAATAGTGAAAACCGTATCGGTTTCTGAACTGTGAAAATTCATTTGAGCCAAAAAATGACGGGGTTTACCGGAAATGAACTCTTACTTGTAGGAAGACACAGAGCATGGAGTGTAACTCCGATTCTAAAGGGAAATTCAAAAAAGTATACTCAGGAATGAAACACAGTCTGTTTTAACGAAAGAAGCATGCTCTTTTTCCAGCATTTACAATACAGCAAGAAACATGAGCATGGCCAGAAAAAAAGAACTGTGTTTCCTACTCATACGGACCATATCTAGTTCAACTCTAATTATGAAACTGATACAAACCACAGCATGTCTTACATAGATGCACTTTAGTTAATAGTGAAAAACGTGTTGCCTTTGTGAACTGTGTAAATTCTTTTGAGCCGAAAATTCACTGCCTTTACCAGAAATGTACTCTTGCTTGTAGGAAAACACAGATCATTTAGTTTAACTCAATTCCTGAATGCAATTCAGAAGAGTGTTCTCATCCATGAAACATAGTCTGTTTTAACGCTAGAAGAATGCTCTTCTTTCCAGCATCTGCAATGCAGCTAGAAACATGAGCATGGCAAGAAAAAAAGAACTGGGTTTCCTACTCATACGGACCATATTTAGTGCAACTCTGCTTATGAAACTGATACAAACCACAGCATCTCTTACATAGATGCTCTTTAGTTAATAGTGAAAATCGTGTTGGTTTCGTGAACTGTGTAAATTCATTTGAGCCGAAAATTCACTGCGTTTACCAGAAATGAACTCTTGCTTGTAGGAAAACACTGATCATTTGGTTTAACTCAACTCCTGAAGGGAAATTCAGAAGAGTGTTCAAATCCATGAAACACATTCTGTTTTAACGCTAGAAGCATGCTCTCCTTTCTAGCATCTGCAATACAGCCTGAAACATGGGCATGGCAAGAAAAAAAGAACTGTGTTTCTTACTTATACGGACCATATCTAGTTCAACTCTGCTTATGAAACTGATACAAACCACAGCATCTCTTACACAGATGCTCTTTAGTTAATAGTGAAAATCGTGTTGGTTTCGTGAACTGTGTAAATTCATTTGGCTCCAAAAATTCACTGCGTTTACCAGAAATGAACTCTTGCTTGTAGGACGACATAGAGCATGGAGTTTAACTCTGATTCTAAAAAGAAATTCAGAAGAGTGTTCTCATCCATGACACAGAAGGTTTTAACGCAAGAAGCATGCTCTTCTTTCCAGCATCTGCAATACAGCAAGAAACATGAGCATGGCCAGAAAAAAAGAACTGTGTTTCCTACTCATACGGACCATTACTAGTTCAACTCTGCTTATGAAACTGATACAAACCACATCATCTCTTACATAGATGCACTTTAGTTAATAGTGAAAACCGTATCGGTTTCTGAACTGTGAAAATTCATTTGAGCCAAAAAATGATGGGGTTTACCGGAAATGAACTCTTACTTGTAGGAAGACACAGAGCATGGAGTGTAACTCCGATTCTAAAGGGAAATTCAAAAAAGTATTCTCAGGAATGAAACACAGTCTGTTTTAACGAAAGAAGCATGCTCTTTTTCCAGCATTTACAATACAGCAAGAAACATGAGCATGGCCAGAAAAAAAGAACTGTGTTTCCTACTCATACGGACCATATCTAGTTCAACTCTGCTTAGGAAACTGATACATACCACAGCATCTCTTACATAGATGCACTTTAGTTAATAGTGAAAAATGTGTTGTGTTTGTGAATTGTGTAAATTCATTTGAGCCGAAAATTCACTGCGTTTACCAGAAATGAACTCTTGCTTGTAGGATAACACAGATCATTTGGTTTAACTCAACTCCTGAAAGGAAATTCAGAAGAGTGTTCAAATCCATGAAACACATTCTGTTTTAACGCTAGAAGCATGCTCTCCTTTCCAGCATCTGCAATACAACCTGAAACATGGGCATGGCAAGAAAAAAAGAACTGTGTTTCCTACTTATACGGACCATATCTAGTTCAACTCTGCTTATGAAACTGATACAAACCACAGCATCTCTTACACAGATGCTCTTTAGTTAATAGTGAAAATCGTATTGGTTTCGTGAACTGTGTATATTCTTTTGAGCCAAAAAATAACTGGGTTTACCGGAAATGAACTCTTGCTTGTAGGAAGACACAGATCCTTTGGTTAAACTCAGTTTCTAAAGGGAAATTCAGAGCAGTGTTCTCATCCATGAAACACACTCCGTTTTATTGGAAGAAGCATTCCCTTCTTTTCAGCGTCTGCAATACAGCAAAGAACATGAGCATGCCAGGAAGAAAAGAATTGTGTTTCCTACTGATAAGGACCATATCTAGTTCAACACTGCTTATGAAACTGATACAATCCACATCATCTCGTCCATAGATGCTCTTTAGTTATTAGTGAAAATCGTATTGGTTTCGTGAACTGTGTAAATTCATTTGAGACCAAAAATAACTGGGTTTACCGGAAATGAACTCTTGGTTGTAGGAAGACACAGAGCATGGAGTTTAACTCCGATTCTAAAGGAAATTTCAGAAAAGTGTTCTCATCCATGAAACACATTCTGTTTAAATTCAAGAAATATGCTCTTCTTTCCAGCATCTGCAATACAGCAAGAAACATGAGCATGCCCAGAAAAAAAGAACTGTGTTTCCTAATCATAAGGACCATATCTAGTTCAACTCTGCTTATGAAACTGATACAATCCATATCATCTGTTACATAGACGCTTTTTTGTTAATAGTGAAAATCGTATTGGTTTCGTGAACTGTGTAAATTCATTTGAGCCCAAAAATAACTGGGTTTACCGGAAATGAACACTTGCTTGTAGGAGGACACAGAGCCTGGCGTTAAACTCCGATTCTAAAAGGAAACTCAGAAAAGTGTTCTCATCAAGAAAACACAGTCTGGTTTAATGCAAGAAGCATGCTCTTCTTTCCAGCCTCTGCAATATAGCAAGAAACATGATCATGGCCAGAAAAAAAAGAACTGTGTTTCCTACTCATATGGACCATATCTCGTTCAACTCTGGTTATGAAACTGTTACAAACCACAGCATCTCTTACACAGATGCTCTTTAGTTAATAGTGAAAATCGTGTTGGTTTCGTGAACTGTGTAAATTCATTTGGCGCGGAAAATTCACTGCATTTACCAGAAATGAACTCTTGGTTGTAGGACGACATAGGGCATGGAGTTTAACTCTGATTCTAAATGGAAATTCAGAAGATTGTTCTCATCCATGAAACACAGTCGGTTTTAACGCAAGAAGCATGCTCCTCTTTCCAGCATCTGCAATTCTGCAAGAAACATGAGCAAGGCCAGAAAAAAAGAACTGTGTATCCTACTCATACAGACCAATTCTACTTCAACTCTGCTTATGAAACTGATACAAAGCACAGCATCTCTTACATAGAAGCACTTTAGTTAATAGTGAAAAACGTGTTGGGTTTGTGAACTGTGTAAATTCATTTGAGCCGAAAATTCACTGCGATAACCAGAAATGAACTCTTGTTGTAGGAAAACACAGATCATTTGGTTTAACTCAATTCCTGAAGGGAAATTCAGAAGAGTGTTCAAATCCATGAAACAAAGTCTGTTTTAACGCTAGAAGCATGCTCTTCTTTCCCGCATCTGCAATACAGCCTGAAACATGAGCATGGCAAGAATAAAAGAACTGTGTTTCCTACTTATACGGACCATATATGGTTCAACTCCGCTTATGAAACTGATACAAACCACAGCATCTCTTACACAGATGCTCTTTAGTTAATAGTGAAAATCGTGTTGGATTCGTGAACTGTGTAAATTCATTTGGCGCCGAAAATTCACTGCGTTTACCAGAAATGAACTCTTGCTTGTAGGACGAAATAGAGCATGGAGTTTAACTATAATTCTAAATGGAAATTCAGAAGAGTTTTCTCATCCATGAAACACAATCTGTTTTATCGCAAGAAGCCTGCTCTTCTTTCTAGCATCTGCAATACAGCAAGAAACATGAGCATGCCCAGAAAAAAAGAACTGTGTGTCCTACTCATACGTACCATATCTAGTTCAACTCTGCTTATGAAACTGATACAATCAATATCATCTCTTACATAGATGCTCCTTAGTTAATAGTGAAAATCGTATTCGTTTCGTGAACTGTGTAAATTCATTTGCGCCCAAAAATAACTGGGTTTAAGGGCAATGAACGCTTGCTTGTAGGAGGACACAGAGCATGGCGTTAAACTCCGATTCTAAAGGGAAACTCAGAAAAGTGTTCTCATCAAGGAAACACAGTCTGGTTTAATGCAAGAAGCATGCTCTTCTTTCAGTCTCTGCAATACAACAAGAAACATGAGCATGGCCAGAAAAAAAAGAACTGTGTTTCCTACTCATACGGACCATATCTCGTTCAACTCTGGTTATGAAACTGATACAAACCACAGCATCTCTTACATAGATGCTCTTTAGTTAATAGTGAAAATCGTGTTGGTTTCGTGAACTGTGTAAATTCATTTGAGCCGAAAATTCACTGCGTTTACCAGAAATGTACTCTTGCTTCTAGGAAAACACAGATCATTTGGTTTAACTCAACTCCTGAAGGGAAATTCAGAAGAGTGTTCAAATCCATGAAACACATTCTGTTTTAACGCTAGAAGCATGCTCTCCTTTCCAGCATCTGCAATACAGCCTGAAACATGGGCATGGCAAGAAAAAAAGAACTGTGTTTCCTACTTATACGGACCATATCTAGTTCAACTCTGCTTATGAAACTGATACAAACCACAGCATCACTAACATAGATGCACTTTAGTTAGTAGTGAAAACCGTATCGGTTTCTGAACTGTGTAAATTCATTTGAGCCAAAAAGTGACGGGGTTTACCGGAAATGAACTCTTACTTGTAGGAAGACACAGAGCATGGAGCATGGAGTGTAACTCCGATTCTAAAGGGAAATTCAAAAAAGGATTCTCAGGAATGAAACACAGTCTGTTTTAACGAAAGAAGCATGCTCTTTTTCCAGCATTTACAATACAGCAAGGAACATGGGTATGACCAGAAAAAAAGAACTGTGTTTCCTACTCTTACGGACCATATCTCCTTCAACTCTGGTTATGAAACTGATACAAACCACAGCATCTCTTACATAGATGCTCTTTAGTTAATAGTGAAAATCGTGTTGGTTTCGTGAACTGTGTAAATTCATTTGGCGCGGAAAATTCACTGCATTTACCAGAAATGAACTCTTGGTTGTAGGACGACATAGGGCATGGAGTTTAACTCTGATTCTAAATGGAAATTCAGAAGATTGTTCTCATCCATGAAACACAGTCGGTTTTAACGCAAGAAGCATGCTCCTCTTTCCAGCATCTGCAAAATGGAAGAAACATGAGCATGGCCAGAAAAAAAGAACTGTGTTTCCTACTCATACAGACCAATTCTACTTCAACTCTGCTTATGAAACTGATACAAAGCACAGCATCTCTTACATAGAAGCACTTTAGTTAATAGTGAAAAACGTGTTGGGTTTGTGAACTGTGTAAATTCATTTGAGCCGAAAATTCACTGCGTTTACCAGAAATGAACTCTTGCTTGTAGGAAAACACAGATCATTTGGTTTAACTCAACTCCTGAAGGGAAATTCAGAAGAGTGTTCAAATCCATGAAACACATTCTGTTTTAACGCTAGAAGCATGCTCTCCTCTCTAGCATCTGCAATACAGCCTGAAACATGGGCATGGCAAGAAAAAAAGAACTGTGTTTCCTACTTATACGGACCATATGTAGTTCTACTCTGCTTATGAAACTGATACAAACCACAGCATCTCTTACACAGATGCTCTTTAGTTAATAGTGAAAATCGTGTTGGTTTCGTGAACTGTGTAAATTCATTTGGCTCCAAAAATTCACTGTGTTTACCAGAAATGAACTCTTGCTTGTAGGACGACATAGAGCATGGAGTTTAACTCCAATTCTAAATGGAAATTCAGAAGAGTGTTCTCATCCATGAAACACAGTCTGATTTATCGCAAGAAGCATGCTCTTCTTTCCAGCATCTGCAATACAGCAAGAAACATGAGCATGCCCAGAAAAAAAGAACTGTGTTTCCTACTCATATGGACCATATCCAGTTCAACTCTGCTTATGAAACTGATACAAACCACATCATCTCTTACATAGATGCACTTTAGTTAATAGTGTAAACCGTATTGGTTTCGTGAACTGTGTAATTTCATTTGAGCCCAAAAATAACTGGGTTTACCGGAAATGAACACTTGCTTGTAGGAGGACACAGAGCATGGAGTTTAACTCCGATTCTAAAGGGTATCTCAGAAAAGTGTTCTCATCAAGGAAACACAGTCTGGTTTAATGCAAGAAGCATGCTCTTCTTTCCAGCCTCTGCAAAACAGCAAGAAACATGAGCATGGCCAGAAAAAAAAAACTGTGTTTCCTACACATACGGACCATATCTCGTTCAACTCTGGTTATGAAACTGATACAAACCACAGCATCTCTTACATAGATGCTCTTTAGTTAATAGTGAAAATCGTGTTGGTTTCGTGAACTGTGTAAATTCATTTGAGCCGAAAATTCACTGCGTTTACCAGAAATGAACTCTTGCTTGTAGGAAAACACAGATCATTTGGTTTAACTCAACTCATGAAGGGAAATTCAGAAGAGTGTTCAAATCCATGAAACACATTCTGTTTTAACGCTAGAAGCATGCTCTCCTTTCCAGCATCTGCAATACAGCCTGAAACATGGGCATGGCAAGAAAAAAAGAACTGTGTTTCCTACTTATACGGACCATATCTAGTTCAACTCTGCTTATGAAACTGATACAAACCACAGCATCTCTTACACAGATGCTGTTTAGTTAATAGTGAAAATCGTGTTGGTTTCGTGAACTGTGTAAATACATTTGGTGCTAAAAATTCACAGCGTTTACCAGAAATGAACTCTTGCTTGTAGGACGACATAGAGCATGGAGTTTAACTCTGATTCTAAAAAGAAATTCAGAAGAGTGTTCTCATCCATGACACAGAAGGTTTTAACGCAAGAAGCATGCTCTTCTTTCCAGCATCTTCAATACAGCAAGAAACATGAGCATGGCCAGAAAAAAAGAACTGTGTCTCCTACTCATATGGACCATTACTAGTTCAACTCTGGTTATGAAACTGATACAAACCACAGCATCTCTTACATAGATGGTCTTTAGTTAATAGTGAAAATCGTGTTGGTTTCGTGAACTGTGAAATTCATTTGGCGCGGAAAATTCACTGCATTTACCAGAAATGAACTCTTGGTTGTAGGACGACATAGGGCATGGAGTTTAACTCTGATTCTAAATGGAAATTCAGAAGATTGTTCTCATCCATGAAACACAGTCGGTTTTAACACAAGAAGCATGCTCCTCTTTCCAGCATCTGCAAAACTGCAAGAAACATGAGCATGGCCAGAAAAAAAGAACTGTGTTTCCTACTCATACAGACCAATTCTTCTTCAACTCTGCTTATGAAACTGATACAAAGCACAGCATCTCTTACATAGAAGCACTTTAGTTAATAGTGAAAAACGTGTTGGGTTTGTGAACTGTGTAAATTCATTTGAGCCGAAAATTCACTGCGTTTACCAGAAATGAACTCTTGCTTGTAGGAAAACACAGATCATTTGGTTTAACTCAACTCCTGAAGGGAAATTCAGAAGAGTGTTCAAATCCATGAAACACATTCTGTTTTAACGCTAGAAGCATGCTCTCCTTTCTAGCATCTGCAATACAGCCTGAAACATGGGCATGGCAAGAAAAAAAGAACTGTGTTTCCTACTTATACGGACCATATGTAGTTCTACTCTGCTTATGAAACTGATACAAACCACAGCATCTCTTACATAGATGCTCTTTAGTTAATAGTGAAAAACGTGTTGGTTTCGTGAACTGTGTAAATTCATTTGGCTCCAAAAATTCTCTGCGTTTACCAGAAATGAACTCTTGCTTGTAGGACGACATAGAGCATGGAGTTTAACTCCAATTCTAAATGGAAATTCAGAAGAGTGTTCTCATCAAGGAAACACAGTCTGGTTTAATGCAAGAAGCATGCTCTTCTTTCCAGCCTCTGCAATATAGCAAGAAACATGATCATGGCCAGAGAAAAAAGAACTGTGTTTCCTACTCATATGGACCATATCTCGTTCAACTCTGGTTATGAAACTGATACAAACCACAGCATCTCTTACACAGATGCTCTTTAGTTAATAGTGAAAATCGTGTTGGTTTCGTGAACTGTGTAAATTCATTTGGCGCGGAAAATTCACTGCATTTACCAGAAATGAACTCTTGGTTGTAGGACGACATAGGGCATGGAGTTTAACTCTGATTCTAAATGGAAATTCAGAAGATTGTTCTCATCCATGAAACACAGTCGGTTTTAACGCAAGAAGCATGCTCCTCTTTCCAGCATCTGCAAAATGGAAGAAACATGAGCATGGCCAGAAAAAAAGAACTGTGTTTCCTACTCATACAGACCAATTCTACTTCAACTCTGCTTATGAAACTGATACAAAGCACAGCATCTCTTACATAGAAGCACTTTAGTTAATAGTGAAAAACGTGTTGGGTTTGTGAACTGTGTAAATTCATTTGAGCCGAAAATTCACTGCGATAACCAGAAATGAACTCTTGTTGTAGGAAAACACAGATCATTTGGTTTAACTCAATTCCTGAAGGGAAATTCAGAAGAGTGTTCAAATCCATGAAACAAAGTCTGTTTTAACGCTAGAAGCATGCTCTTCTTTCCCGCATCTGCAATACAGCCTGAAACATGAGCATGGCAAGAATAAAAGAACTGTGTTTCCTACTTATACGGACCATATATGGTACAACTCCGCTTATGAAACTGATACAAACCACAGCATCTCTTACACAGATGCTCTTTAGTTAATAGTGAAAATCGTGTTGGATTCGTGAACTGTGTAAATTCATTTGGCGCCGAAAATTCACTGCGTTTACCAGAAATGAACTCTTGCTTGTAGGACGAAATAGAGCATGGAGTTTAACTATAATTCTAAATGGAAATTCAGAAGAGTATTCTCATCCATGAAACACAGTCTGTTTTATCGCAAGAAGCCTGCTCTTCTTTCTAGCATCTGCAATACAGCAAGAAACATGAGCATGCCCAGAAAAAAAGAACTGTGTGTCCTACTCATACGTACCATATCTAGTTCAACTCTGCTTATGAAACTGATACAATCAATATCATCTCTTACATAGATGCTCCTTAGTTAATAGTGAAAATCGTATTGGTTTCGTGAACTGTGTAAATTCATTTGCGCCCAAAAATAACTGGGTTTACGGGCAATGAACGCTTGCTTGTAGGAGGACACAGAGCATGGCGTTAAACTCCGATTCTAAAGGGAAACTCAGAAAAGTGTTCTCATCAAGGAAACACAGTCTGGTTTAATGCAAGAAGCATGCTCTTCTTTCAGTCTCTGCAATACAACAAGAAACATGAGCATGGCCAGAAAAAAAAGAACTGTGTTTCCTACTCATACGGACCATATCTCGTTCAACTCTGGTTATGAAACTGATACAAACCACAGCATCTCTTACATAGATGCTCTTTAGTTAATAGTGAAAATCGTGTTGGTTTCGTGAACTGTGTAAATTCATTTGAGGCGAAAATTCACTGCGTTTACCAGAAATGTACTCTTGCTTGTAGGAAAACACAGATCATTTGGTTTAACTCAACTCCTGAAGGGAAATTCAGAAGAGTGTTCAAATCCATGAAACACATTCTGTTTTAACGCTAGAAGCATGCTCTCCTTTCCAGCATCTGCAATACAGCCTGAAACATGGGCATGGCAAGAAAAAAAGAACTGTGTTTCCTACTTATACGGACCATATCTAGTTCAACTCTGCTTATGAAACTGATACAAACCACAGCATCACTAACATAGATGCACTTTAGTTAATAGTGAAAACCGTATCGGTTTCTGAACTGTGTAAATTCATTTGAGCCAAAAAATGACGGGGTTTACCGGAAATGAACTCTTACTTGTAGGAAGACACAGAGAATGGAGCATGGAGTGTAACTCCGATTCTAAAGGGAAATTCAAAAAAGGATTCTCAGGAATGAAACACAGTCTGTTTTAACGAAAGAAGCATGCTCTTTTTCCAGCATTTACAATACAGCAAGGAACATGGGCATGACCAGAAAAAAAGAACTGTGTTTCCTACTCTTACGGACCATATCTCGTTCAATTCTGGTTATGAAACTGATACAAACCACAGCATCTCTTACATAGATGCTCTTTAGTTAATAGTGAAAATCGTGTTGGTTTCGTGAACTGTGTAAATTCATTTGGCGCGGAAAATTCACTGCATTTACCAGAAATGAACTCTTGGTTGTAGGACGACATAGAGCATGGAGTTAAACGCTGATTCTAAATGGAAATTCTGAAGAGTGTTCTCATTATGAAACACAGTCGGTTTTAACGAAAGAAGCATGCTCTTCTTTCCAGCATCTGCAAAATGGAAGAAACATGAGCATGGCCAGAAAAAAAGAACTGTGTTTCCTACTCATACAGACCAATTCTACTTCAACTCTGCTTATGAAACTGATACAAAGCACAGCATCTCTTACATAGAAGCACTTTAGTTAATAGTGAAAAACGTGTTGGGTTTGTGAACTGTGTAAATTCATTTGAGCCGAAAATTCACTGCGTTTACCAGAAATGAACTCTTGCTTGTAGGAAAACACAGATCATTTGGTTTAACTCAACTCCTGAAGGGAAATTCAGAAGAGTGTTCAAATCCATGAAACACATTCTGTTTTAACGCTAGAAGCATGCTCTCCTTTCTAGCATCTGCAATACAGCCTGAAACATGGGCATGGCAAGAAAAAAAGAACTGTGTTTCCTACTCGTACGGAGCATATCTCATTCAACTCTGCTTATGAAACTGATACAAACCACAGCATCTCTTACACAGATGCTCTTTAGTTAATAGTGAAAATCGTGTAGGTTTCGTGAACTGTGTAAATTCATTTGGCGCCGAAAATTCACTGCGTTTACCAGAAATGAGCTCTTGCTTGTAGGACGACATAGAGCATGGAGTTTAACTCCAATTCTAAATGGAAATTAGAAGAGTGTTCTCATCTATGAAACACAGTCTGTTTTAACGCAAGAAGCATGCTCTTCGTTAAAGCATCTGCAATACAGCAAGAAACATGAGCATGCCCAGAAAACAGAACTGTGTTTCCTACTCATACGGACCATATCTAGTTCAACTCTGCTTATGAAACTGATACAATCCATATCATGTCTTACATAGATGCTCTTTAGTTAATAGTGAAAATCGTATTGGTTTAGTGAACTGTGTAAATTCATTTGAGCCGAAAAAAAACTAGATTTACCGGAAATGAACGCTTGCTTGTAGGCGGACACAGAGCATGGCGTTAAACTCTGATTCTAAAGTGAAACTCAGAAAAGTATTCTCATCAATGAAACACACTCTGGTTTAATGCAAGAAGCATGCTCTTCTTTCCAGCCTCTGCAATACAGCAAGAAACATGAGCATGGCCAGAAAAAAAGAACTGTGTTTCCTACTCATACAGACCATATCTCGTTCAACTCTGGTTATGAAACTGATACAAACCACAGCATCTCTTACATAGATGCTCTTTAGTTAATAGTGAAAATAGTGTTGGTTTTGTGAACTGTGTAAATTCATTAGGCGCTAAAAATTCACTGCGTTTACCAGAAATAAACTCTTGCTTGTAGGACGACATGGAGCATGGAGTTAACTCCGTGTCTAAATGGAAATTCAGAAGAGTGTTCTCATCCATGAAACCCCTTCCGTTTTAATGCAAGTATCATGCTCTTCTTTCCAGGATCTGCAATACAGCAAGGAACATGAGCATGCGCAAAAAAAAAGAACTGTGTTTACTACTCATACGGACCATATCTAGTTCAACTCTGCTTATGAAACTGATACAAACCACAGCATCTTATACATAGATGCTCTTTAGTTAATAGTGAAAATCGTATTGGTTTCCTGAACTGTGTAAATTCATTTGAGCCGAAAAAATAACTGTGTTTACCGGAAATGAACTCTTGCTTGTAGGAAGACACAGAGCATGGCGTTTAATTCCGATTGTTATGGGAAATTGAGAAAAGTGTTCTCATCAATGTAACACAATCTGTTTTAACGCAAAAAGCATGCTCTTCTTTACAGCGTCTGCAATACAGCAAGGAACATGAGCATGCCCAGAAAAAAAGAACTGTGTTTACTACTCATATGTACCATATCTCGTTGAACTCTGCTTATGAGACTGATACAAATCACAGCATGTCTTACATAGATGCTCTTTATTTAATAGAGATAAACGCGTTGGGTTTGTGAATTGTGTAAATTCATTTGAGCCGAAAATTCACTGCTTTTACCAAAAATGAACTCTTGTTGTAGGAAGACACAGAGCTTTTGGTTTAACTCCATTTCTGAAGTGAAATTCAGACCAGAGTTCTCATCCATGAAACACACTCTGTTTTAACGCAAGAAGCATGATCTTCTTTCCAGCGTCTGCAATACAGCAAGGAACATGAGCATGCCCAGAAAAAAAGAACTGTGTTTACTACTCATACGGACCATATCTCGTTCAACTCTGCTTATGAAACTGATACAAACCACAGCAACTCTTACATGGATGCTCTTTAGTTAATAGTGAAAATCGTGTTGGTTTCGTGAACTGTGTAAATTCATTTGGCGCTGAAAATTCAATGCGTTTACCAGAAATGAACTCTTGCTTATAGGCGACACAGTGCATGGCGTTTAACTCTGATTCTAAATGGAAATTCAGAAGAGTGTTCTCATCCATGAAACACATTCTGATTTAACGCAAGAAGCATGCTCTTCTTTCCTGCATCTGCAATACAGCAAGAAACATGACCATGGCCAGAAAAAATGAACTGTGCTTCCTTCTCATACGGACCATATCTAGTTCAACACTGCTTATGAAACTGATACAAACCACAGCATCTCTTACATAGATGCTCTCTAGTTAATAGTGAAAAACGTGTTGTGCTTGGGAACTCTGTAAATTCATTTTAGCCCACATTTCACTGCCATTACTAGAAATGAACTCTTGCTTGTAGGAAGACACAGAGCCTTTGCATTATTTCTGTTTCTGAAGGGAAATTCAGACCAGTGTTCTCATGCATGAAACACACTCTGTTTTATCGCATGAGCATGCTCTTCTTTCCATCGTCTTCAAAACTGCAACGAACATGAGCATTTGCAAAAATAAAGAACTGTGTTTCCTATTCATACAGACCATATCTAGTTCAACTCTTCTTTCTAGCATCTGGAATACAGCAAGGAACGTGAGCATGCCCAGAAAAAAAGAACAGTGTTTCCTACTCATACGGACCATATCTCCTTCAACTCTGCTTATGAGACTGATACAAACCGCAGCAACTCTTACATAGATGCTCTTTAGTTAATAGTGAAAATCGTGTTGGTTTCGTGAACTGTGTAAATTCATTTGGCGCCGAAAATTCAATGTGTTTACCAGAAATGAACTCTTGCTTATAGGACGACACAGAGCATGGAGTTTAACTCTGATTATAAATGGAAATTCAGAAGAGTGTTCAAATCCATGAAACACAGGCCGTTTTAACGCAAGAAGCATGCTCTTCTTTCCAGCATCTGCAATACAGCAAGAAACATAAGCATGGCTAGTAAAAAAGAACTGTGTTTCCTACTCATACGGACCATATCTAGTTCAACTGTGCTTATGAATCTGATAGAAACCACAGCATCTCTTACATAGATGCTCTCTAGTTAATAGTGAAAAACGTGTTGGGTTTGTGAACTGTGTAAAATCATTTGAGTCGAAATTACACTCCCTTTACCAGAAATTAATTCTTGCTTGTTGGAAAACACAGAGTATTTGGTTGAACTTCATTCCCGAAGGGAAATTCAGAAGAGTGTTCTCATCCATGAAACACAGTCTGTTTTAATGGAAGAAGCATCCTTTTCGTTCCAGCATCTGCAATACAGCAAGAAACATGAGCATGGCCAGAAAAAAAGAACTGTGTTTCCTACTCATACGGACCATATCTAGTTAAACTCTGCTTATGAAACTGATACAAATCACATCATCTCTTACATAGTTGCTCGTTAGTTAATAGTGAAAATCGTATTGGTTTCGTGAACTGTGGAAATTCATTTGAGCCGAAAAATAACTGGGTTTACCGGAAATGAACTGTTGCTTGTAGGAAGACACAGAGCATGGAGTATAACTCCGATTCTAAAGGGAAATTGAGAAAAGTGTTCTCATCCATGAAACACTGTCTGTTTTAATGCAATTAGCATGCTCTTCTTTCCAGGATCTGCAATACAGGAAGAAACATGAGCATGGCCAGAATAAAAGAACTGTGTTTCCTACTCATACGGACCATTTCTAGTTCAACTCTGCTTATGAAACTGATACAAATCACAGCATCTCTTACATAGATGCCCTCTAGTTAATAGTGAAAAACGTGTTGTGTTTGTGAACTCTCTAAATTCATTTGAGCCGAAATTTCACGGCAATTACTAGAAATGAACTCTTACTTGTAGGAAAAGACAGAGCCTTTGGTTTACTTCTGTTTCTGAATGGAAATTCAGACCAGTGTTCTCATCCATGAAACACACTCTGTTTTAAGGCTAATAGCATGCTCTTCTTTCCAGCGTCTGGAGTACAGCAAGGAACGTGAGCATGCCCAGAAAAAAAGAACTGTGTTTACTACTCATACAGACAATATCTCGTTCAACTATGCTTATGAAACTTATACAAAACACAGCATCAATTATGTAGAAGCTCTTTAGTTAATAGTGAAAAACATGTTGTGTTCATAACCTGTGTATATTCATTTGTGCCGAAATGTAACTGGGTTTACCGGAAATGAACTCTTGCATGTAGGAAGACACAGAGCATGGAGTTTAACTCATTTCTAAAGGGAAATTCAGAAAAGTGTTCTCATCAATGAAACACAGTCTGTTTTAACGCAAGACGCATGCTCTTTTTTCCTGCATCTGCAATACAGCAAGAAACATGACCATGGCCAGAAAAAATGAACTGTGTTTCCTTCTCATACGGACTATATCTAGTTCAACACTGCTTATGAAACTGATACAAACCACAGCATCTCTTACATAGATGCTCTCTAGTTAATAGTGAAAAACGTGTTGTGCTTGGGAACTCTGTAAATTCATTTTAGCCCACATTTCACTGCCATTACTAGAAATGAACTCTTGCTTGTAGGAAGACACAGAGCCTTTGCATTATTTCTGTTTCTGAAGGGAAATTCAGACCAGTGTTCTCATCCATGAAACACACTCTGTTTTATCGCATGAGCATGCTCTTCTTTCCATCGTCTTCAAAACTGCAACGAACATGAGCATTTGCAAAAATAAAGAACTGTGTTTCCTATTCATACAGACCATATCTAGTTCAACTCTGCTTGTGAAACTGATACAAACCACAGCAACTCTTACATGGATGCTCTTTAGTTAATAGTGAAAATCGTGTTGGTTTCGTGAACTGTGTAAATTCATTTGGCGCCGAAAATTCAATGCGTTTACCAGAAATGAACTCTTGCTTATAGGCGACACAGAGCATGGAGTTTAACTCTGATTCTAAATGGAATTTCAGAAGAGTGTTCTCATCCATGAAACACATTCGGTTTTAACTCAAGAAGCATGCTCTTCTTTCCTGCATCTGCAATACAGCAATAAATATGAGCATGGCCAGAAAAAAAGAACTGTGTTTCCTACTCATAGGGACCATATCTAGTTCAACTCTGCTTATGAAACTGATACACACCACAGCATCTCTTACACAGATGCTCTCTAGTTAATAGTGAAAAACGTTTTGGGTTTGTGAACTGTGTAAATTCATTTGAGCCGAAATTTCACTGCCTTTACCAGAAATTAACTCTTGCTTGTAGGAAGACACAGTGCATTTGGTTTACTTCTGTTTCTGAAGGGAAATTCAGACCAGTGTTCTCATCCATGATACACACTCTATTTTAATGCAAGAAGTATGCTCTTCTTTCCAGCGTCTGCAATACAGCAAGGAACATGAGCATGCGCAAAAAAAAAAGAACTGTGTTTCCTATTCTTATGGACCATAACTAGTTCAACTCTGCTTATGAAACTGATACAAACCACATCATCTGTTACATAGATTCTCGTTAGTTAATAGTGAAAATCGTATTGGTTTCGTGAACTGTGTAAATTCATTTGAGCCGAAAAATAACTGGGTTTACCGGAAATGAACTCTTGCTTGTAGGAAGACACAGAGCATGGCGTTTAATTCCGATTGTAAAGTGAAATTCAGAAAAGTGTTCTCATCAATGTAACACAGTCTGTTTTAACGCAAAAAGCATGCTCTTCTTTACAGCGTCTGCAATACAGCAAGGAACATGAGCATGCCCAGAAAAAAATAACTGTGTATACTACTCATACGGACCATATCTCTGTCAACTCTGCTTATGAGACTGATACAAATCACAGCATGTCTTACATAGATGCTCTTTATTTAATAGAGATAAACGCGTTGGGTTTGTGAACTGTGTAAATTCATTTGAGCCGAAATATCACTGTCTTTACCAGAAATCAACTCTTGATTGTAGGAAGACACAGAGCCTTTGGATTACTTCTGTTTCTGAAGAGAAATTCAGACCAGTGTTCTCATCCATGAAACACACTCTGTTTTAACACAAGAAGTATGCTCTTCTTTTTAGCGTCTTCAATACAGCAAGGAACATGAGCATGCGCTAAAAAAAAGAACTGGGTTTCCTATTCATATGGACCATATCTAGTTCAACTCTGCTTATGAAACTGATACAAACCACATCATCTTATACATAGATGCTCTTTAGTTAATAGTGAAAAACGTGTTGGGTTGTGAACTGTGTAAATTCATTTGAGCCGAAAATTCACTGCGTTTACCAGAAATGAACACTTGCTTGGAGGAAGACACAGAGCATTTGGTTTAACTCCATTTCTGAAGGGAAATTCAGACCAGTGTTCTCATCCATGAAACACACTCTGTTTTAACGCAAATAGCATGGTCTTCTTTCCAGCGTCTGCAATACCCCAAGGAACAAGAGCATGTCCAGAAAACATTAACTGTGTTTCCTACTCATACAGACCATATCTAGTTCAACTGTGTTTATGAAACTGATACAAACCACAGCATCTGTTACATAGATGCTCTTTAGTTAATAATGAATATCGTACTGGTTTCGTGAACTGTGTAAATTCATTTGAGCCGAAAATTCACTGCGTTTACCAGAAATGAACACTTGCTTGGAGGAAGACACAGAGCCTTTGGTTTAACTCCGTTTCCGAATGGAAATTCAGACCAGTGTTCCCATCCATGAAACACACTCTGTTTTATCGCATGAGCATGCTCTTCTTTCTAGCATCTGGAATACAGCAGGGAACGTGAGCATGCCCAGAAAAAAAGAACTGTGTTTCCAACTCATACGGACCATATCTCGTTCAACTCTGCTTATGGGACTGATACAAACCGCAGCAACTCTTACATAGATGCTCTTTAGTTAATAGTGAAAATCGTGTTGGTTTCGTGAACTGTGTAAATTCGTTTGGCGCCGAAAATTCAATGTGTTTACCAGAAATGAACTCTTGCTTATAGGACGACACAGAGCATGGAGTTTAACTCTGATTATAAATGGAAATTCAGAAGAGTGTTCAAATCCATGAAACAAAGGCCGTTTTAACGCAAGAAGCATGCTCTTCTTTCCAGCATCTGCAATACAGCAAGAAACATAAGCATGGCTAGTAAAAAAGAACTGTGTTTCCTACTCATACGGACCATATCTAGTTCAACTGTGCTTATGAATCTGATAGAAACCACAGCATCTCTTACATAGATGCTCTCTAGTTAATAGTGAAAAACGTGTTGGGTTTGTGAACTGTGTAAATTCATTTGAGTCGAAATTACACTCCCTTTACCAGAAATTAATTCTTGCTTGTTGGAAAACACAGAGTATTTCGTTGAACTTCATTCCCGAAGGGAAATTCAGAAGAGTGTTCTCATCCATGAAACACAGTCTGTTTTAATGGAAGAAGCATCCTTTTCGTTCCAGCATCTGCAATACAGCAAGAAACATGAGCATGGCCAGAAAAAAAGAACTGTGTTTCCTACTCATACGGACCATATCTAGTTAAACTCTGCTTATGAAACCGATACAAACCACATCATCTCTTACATAGTTGCTCGTTAGTTAATAGTGAAAATCGTATTGGTTTCGTGAACTGTGGAAATTCATTTGAGCCGAAAAATAACTGGGTTTACCGGAAATGAACTGTTGCTTGTAGGAAGACACAGAGCATGGAGTATAACTCCGATTCTAAAGGGAAATTGAGAAAAGTGTTCTCATCCATGAAAAACTGTCTGTTTTAACGCAATTAGCATGCTCTTCTTTCCAGGATCTGCAATACAGGAAGAAACATGAGCATGGCCAGAATAAAAGAACTGTGTTTCCTACTCATACGGACCATTTCTAGTTCAACTCTGCTTATGAAACTGATACAAATCACAGCATCTCTTACATAGATGCCCTCTAGTTAATAGTGAAAAACGTGTTGTGTTTGTGAACTCTGTAAATTCATTTGAGCCGAAATTTCACGGCAATTACTAGAAATGAACTCTTACTTGTAGGAAAAGACAGAGCCTTTGGTTTACTTCTGTTTCTGAATGGAAATTCAGACCAGTGTTCTCATCCATGAAACACACTCTGTTTTAAGGCTAATAGCATGCTCTTCTTTCCAGCGTCTGGAGTACAGCAAGGAACGTGAGCATGCCCAGAAAAAAAGAACTGTGTCTACTACTCATACAGACGATATCTCGTTCAACTATGCTTATGAAACTTATACAAAACACAGCATCAATTATGTAGAAGCTCTTTAGTTAATAGTGAAAAACGTGTTGTGTTCGTAACCTGTGTATATTCATTTGTGCCGAAATATAACTGGGTTTACCGGAAATGAACTCTTGCATGTAGGAAGACACAGAGCATGGAGTTTAACTCATTTCTAAAGGGAAATTCAGAAAAGTGTTCTCATCAATGAAACACAGTCTGTTTTAACGCAAAAAGCATGCTCTTCTTTCCAGCGTATGCAATACAGCAAGGAACATGAGCATGCCCAGAAAAAAAGAACTGTGTTTCCTACTCATACGGACCATATCTGGTTCAACTCTGCTCATGAAACTGATACAAACCACAGCATCTCTTACATAGATGCTCTCTAGTTAATAGTGGAAAACGTGTTGGGTTTGTGAACTGTGTAAATTCATTTGAGCCGAAATTTCACTGCGTTTACCAGAAATGAACTCTTGTTTGGAGGAAGACACAGAGCCTTTGGTTTAACTCAGTTTCTGAAGGGAAATTCAGACCAGTGTTCTCATCCATGAAACACACTCTGTTTTATCGCATGAGCATGCTCCTCTTTCCAGTGTCTGCAATACAGCAAGGAACAAGAACATGTCCAGAAAAAAATTAACTGTGTTTCCTACTCATACGGACCATATCTAGTTCAACTGTGTTTATGAAACTGATACAAACCACATCATCTCTTACATAGATGCTCTTTAGTTAATATTGAAAATCGTTCTGGTTTCGTGAACTGTGTAAATTCATTTGAGCCGAAAAAAACTAGGTTTACCAGAAAGGAACCCTTTCTTGTAGGACGACATAGAGCATGGAGTTTAACTCCGATTCTAAATGGAAATTCAAAGAGTGATTTCATCCATGAAACACAGTCTGTTTCAACGCAAGAAGCATGCTCTTTTTTCAAGCATCTGCAATACAGCAAGAAACATGGGCATGGCCAGAAAAAAAGATCTGTGTTTCCTACTCATACGGACCATATCTAGTTCAACTCTGCTTATGAAACTGATGCAAACCACAGCATCACTTACATAGATGCTCTTTAGTTAATATTGAAAAACGTGTTGGGTTTGTGAACTGTGTAAATTCATATGAACTGAAAATTCACAACATTTATCAGAAATGAACTCTTGCTTGTAGGAAGACACAGAGCATTTGGATTAACTCCATTTCTGAAGGGAAATTCAGACCTGTGTTCTCATCCATGAAACAAAGTCTTTTTTAACGCAAGAAGCATGCTCTTTTTCTAGCTTCTGCATTACAGCAAGAAAAATGAGCATGGCCAGAAAAAAAGAACTGTGTTTCTGACTCCAACAGACCATACCTAGTTCAACTCTGCTTTGAAATGTTACAAACCACAGCATCTCTTACATAGACGCTCTTTAGTTAATAGTGATAAACGCGTTCGGTTTGTGAAATGTGTAAATTCATTTGAGCCAAAAATTCACTGCTTTTACCAAAAATGAACTCTTGCTTGAAGGAAGACACAGAGCATTTTGTTTAACTCCATTTATGAAGGTAAATTCAGACCAGTTTTCTCATCCATGAAACACAGTCTGTTTTAACGCAAATAGCATGCTCTTCTTTCCAGCATCTGCAATACAGCAAGGAACATGAGCATGTCCCACAAAAAAGAACTGTGTTTCCTACTAATATGGACCATATCTAGTTCAACTCTGCTTATGAAACTGATCCAAAACACATTATCTCTTACATAGATGCTCTTTAGTTAATAGTGAAAATCGTTTTGGTTTCGTGAACTGTGTAAATTCATTTGAGCGGAAAAATAACTGTGTTTACCAGAAATGAACTCTTTCTTGTAGGACGACATAGAGCATGGAGTTTAACTCCGATTCTAAATGGAAATTCAGACCAGTGATCTCATCCTTGAAACACAGTCTGTTTTAATGCAAGAAGCATGCTCTTCTTTCAAGCATCTGCAATACAGCAAGAAACATGAGCATGCCCACAAAAAAAAGAACTGTGTTTCCTACTCATAAGGACCATATCTAGTTCAATTCTGCTTATGAAACTGATACAAACCACATCAACTCTTACATAGATGCTCTATAGTTAATAGTGAAAAACGTGTTGGGTTTGTGAACAGTTTAAAATCATATGAGCCGAAAATTCACTGCCTTTACCAGAAATGAACTCTTGGTTGTAGGAAGACACAGAGCATTTCTTTTAACTCCATTTCTGAAGGGGAATTCAGAAGAGTGTTCTCATCCATGAAAAACAGTTTGTTTTAATGCAAGAAGCATGCCCTTTTTTCCAGCATCTGCAATGCAGCAAGAAACATGAGCATGTCCAGAAGAAAAGAACTGTGTTTCCGACTCAAAAGGTCCACACCTAGTTCAACTCCTCTTGTGAAACTCATACAAACCACAGCATCTCTTACACAGACGCTCTTTAGTTCATAGTGATAAACGCATTGGGTTTGTGAACTGTGTAAATTCATTTGAGCCAAAAATTCATTGCTTTTACCAAAAATGAACTCTTGCTTGTAGGACGACACAGAGCATTTGGTTTAACTCCATTTGTGAAGGGAAATGCAGACCAGTGTTCTCATCCATGAAACACTCTCTGTTTTAACGCAAATAGCATGCTCTTCTTTCCAGCGTCAGCAATACATCAAGGAACATGAGCATATCTAGGAAAAAATAACTGTGTATCCTACTCATACGGACCATATCTAGTTCAACGCTGCTTATGAAACTGATACAAACCACAGCATCTCTTACATAGATGCTCTTTAGTTAATAGTGAAAATCGTATTGGTTTCGTGAACTGTGTAAATTCATTTGAGCCGAACAATATGGGTTTACGGGAAATGAATTCTTGCTTGTAGGACGACATAAAGCATGGAGTTTACCTCCGATTCTAAATGGAAATTCAGAAGAGTGCTCTCATTCATGAAACACAGTCTGTTTTAACGCAAGAAGCATGCTCTTCTTTCAAGCCTCTGCAATACAGCAAGAAACATGAGCATGGCCAGAAAAAAAGAACTGTGTTTCCTTCTCATACAGACCATATCTAGTTCAACTGTGCTTGTGAAACTGATACAAACCACAGCATCTGTTACATAGATGCTCTTTAGTTAATAGTGAAAATCGTATTGGATTCGTGAATTGTGTAAATTCGTTTGAGCAGAAAAATAACTGGGTTTACGGGAAATGAACTCTTGCTTGTAGTAAGACACAGAGCATGGAGTTTAACTCTGATTCTATATGGAAATTCAGAAAAGTGTTCTCATCCATGAAACACAGTCTGTTTTCACGCAAGAAGCATGCTCTTTTTCTAGCTTCTGCAATACAGCAAGAAACATGAGCATGGCTAGAAAAAAAGTACTGTGTTTCTGACTTTATCGGACCATACCTAGTTTAACTCTGCTAATGAAACTGATACAAACCACAGCACCTCTTACATAGCCACTATTTAGTTAATGGTGATAAACGCGATGTGTTTGTGAACTGTGTAAATTCATTTGAGCCAAAAATTCACTGCTTTTACCAAAAATGAACTCTTGCTTATAGGAAGACACAGAGTATTTGGATTAACTCCATTTCAGAAGTGAAATTTAGAACAGTGTTCTCATCCATGAAACACACTCTGATTTAACGCAAATAGCATGCTCTTCTTTCCAGCGTCTGCAATAGAGCAAGGAACATGAGCATGTCCAGAAAAAAATAACTGTGTTTCCTACTCATACGGACCATATCTATTCAACTCTGCTCATGAAACTGATACAAACCACATCATCTCTTACATAGATGCTCTTTAGTTAATAGTGAAAATCGTATTGGTTTCGTGAACTGTGTAAATTCATTTTAGCCAAAAAATAACTGGGTTTAAGGGAAATGAACTCTTGCTTGTAGGAAGACACAGAGCATACAGTTTAACTCCGATTCTATAGGGAAATTCAGAAAAGTGTTCTCATCCATGAAACACAGTCTGATTTATCTCAAGAAGCATGCTCCTTTTTCCAGCTTCTCCAATACCGCAAGAAACATGAGCATGGCTAGAAAAAATGAACTGTGTTTCTGACTCAATCGGACCATACCTAGTTTAACTCTGCTTATGAAACTGATACAAACCACAGCATCTCTTACATAGACGCTCTTTAGTTAATAGTGAAAAACGAGTTGGTTTGGTGAACTGTGTAAATTCATTTGGCGCTTAAAATTCACTGCCTTTACCAGAAATGAACTCTTGCTTGTAGGAAGACACAGAGCATTTGGTTTAACTCCATTTCTGAAGGAAAATTCAGACCAGTGTTCTCATCCATGAAACACACTCTGTTTTAACGCAAATAGCATGCTCTTCTTTCCAGCGTCTGCAATACAGCAAGAAACAAGAGCATGTCCAGAAAACATTAACTGTGTTTCCTACTCATACAGACCATATCTAGTTCAACTGTGTTTATGAAACTGATACAAACCACAGCATCTGTTAAATAGATGCTCTTTAGTTAATAATGAATATCGTATTGGTTTCGTGAACTGTGTAAATTCATTTGAGCCGAAAAATAACTGGGGTTACCAGAAATGAACTCTTGCTTGTTGGACGACATGGAGCATGGAGTTTAACTCCGATTCTAAATGGAAATTCAGAAGAGTGATCTCATCCTTGAAACACAGTCTGTTTTCACGCAAGAAGCATGCTCTTTTTTCAAGAATCTGCAATACAGCAAGAAACATGAGCATGGCCAGAAAAAAGAACTGTATTTCCTACTCATTCGGACCATATCTAGTTCAACTCTGCTTATGAAACTGATACAAACCACAATACCTCTTACATAGATGATCTTTAGTTAATAGTGAAAAACGAGTTGGGTTCGTGAACTGTGTAAATTCATTTGGCGTCGAAAATCAATGCCTTTATCAGAAATGAACTCTTGCTTGTAGGGAGACACTGAGCATTTGGTTTAACTCCATTTCTGAAGGGAATTTCAGACCAGTGTTCTCATTCAAGAAACACACTCTGTTTTAACGCAAATAGTATGCTCTTCTTTCCAGCGTCTGCAATACAGCAAGGAACATGAGCATGTCCAGAAAAAATTAATTGGGTTTCCTACCCATACGGACCATATCTAGTTCAACTGAGCTTATGAAACTGATACAAACCACAGCATCTGTTACATAGATGCTCTTTAGTTAGTATGAAAATCGTATTGGTTTCATGAATTGTGTAAATTCGTTTGAGCAGAAAAATAACTGGGTTTACGGGAAATGAACTCTTGCTTGTAGGAAGACACAGAGCATAGAGTTTAACTCCGATTCTATAGGGAAATTCAGAAAAGTGTTCTCATCCATGAAACACAGTCTGTTTTAACTCAAGAAGCATGCTCCTTTTTCCGGCTTCTCCAATACCACAAGAAACATGAGCATGGCTAGAAAAAATGAACTGTGTTTCTGACTCAATCGGACCATACCTAGTTTAACTCTGCTTATGAAACTGATACAAACCACAGCATCTCTTACATAGACGCTCTTTAGTTAATAGTGAAATACGTGTAGAGTTTGTGAACTGTGTAAATTCATATGAGCCGAAAATTCACTGCCTTTACCAGAAATGAACTCTTGCTTGTAGGAAGACACAGAGCATTTGGTTTAACTCCATTTCTGAAGGCAAATTCAGACCAGTGTTCTCATCCATGAAACACACTCTGTTTTAACGCAAATAGCATGGTCTTCTTTCCAGCGTCTGCAATACAGCAAGGAACAAGAGCATGTCCAGAAAACATTAACTGTGTTCCTACTCATACAGACCATATCTAGTTCAACTGTGTTTATGAAACTGATACAAACCACAGCATCTGTGCCATAGATGCTCTTTAGTTAATAATGAATATCGTACTGGTTTCGTGAACTGTGTAAATTCATTTGAGCCGAAAAACAACTGGGTTTACCAGAAATGAACTCTTGCTTGTAGGACGACATGGAGCATGGAGTTTAACTCCGATTCTAAATGGAAATTCAGAAGAGTGATCTCATCCTTGAAACACAGTCTGTTTTAACGCAAGAAGCATGCTCTTTTTTCAAGAATCTGCAATACAGCAAGAAACATGAGCATGGCCAGAAAAAAAGAACAGTGTTTCCTACTCATTCGGACCATATCTAGTTCAACTCTGCTTATGAAACTGATACAAACCACATCACCTCTTACATAGATGCTCTTTAGTTAATAGTGAAAAACGAGTTGGTTTTGAGAACTGTGTAAATTCATTTGGCGTCGAAAATCAATGCCTTTACCAGAAATGAACTCTTGGTTGTAGGAAGACACAGAGCATTTGGTTTAACTAAATTACTGAAGGGAAATTCAGAAGAGTGTTCTCATCCATGAAACACTGTCTGTTTAACGCAAGAAGCATGCTCTTTTTTCAAGCATCTGCAATACAGCAAGAAACATGACCATGGCCAGAAAAAAAAGAACTGTGTTTCTGACTCAAACGGACCATATCTAGTTCAACTCTGCTTATGAAACTGATACAAACCACATCATCTCTTACATAGATGCTCTTTAGTTAATAGAGATAAACGTGTTGGATTTGTGAATTGTGTAAATTCATTTGAGCCGAAAATTCACTGCTTTTACCAAAAATGATCTCTTGCTTGTAGGAAGACACAGAGCATTTGGTTTAACTCCATTTCTGAAGGGAAATTCAGACCAGTGTTCTCATTCATGAAACACACTCTGTTTTAACGCAAATAGTATGCTCTTCTTTCCAGCGTCTGCAATACAGCAAGGAACATGAGCATGTCCAGAAAAAATTAATTGGGTTTCCTACTCATACGGACCATATCTAGTTCAACTGAGCTTATGAAACTGATACAAACCACAGCAACTGTTACATAGATGCTCTTTAGTTAATAGTGAAAATCGTACTGTTTTCGTGAATTGTGTATATTCGTTTGAGCAGAAAAATAACTGGGTTTACGGGAAATGAACTCTTGCTTGTAGGACGATACAGAGCATGGAGTTTAACTCTGATTGTATATGGAAATTCAGAAAACTGTTCTCATCCATGAAACACATTCTGTTTTAACGCAAGAAGCCGGCTCTTCTTTCAAGCATCTGCAATACAGCAAGAAACATGAGCATGGGCAGAAAAAAAGAACTGTTTCCTACTCATAGGGACCATAACTAGTTTACTTCTTCTTATGAAACTGATACAAACCACAGCATGAATTACATAGACGCTCTTTAGTTAATAGTGAAAAACGTGTTGGGTTTGTAAACAGTGGAAAATCATATGAGCCGAAAATTCACTGCCTTTACCAGAAATGAACTCTTGCTTGTAGGAAGACACAGAGCATTTGGTTTAACTCCATTTCTGAAGGGAAATGCAGACCAGTGTTCTCATCCATGAAACACACTCTGTTTTAATGCAAATAGCATGCTCTTCTTTCCAGCGTCAGCAATACAGCAAGGAACATGAGCATATCTAGGAAAAAATAACTGTGTATCCTACTCATACGGACCATATCTAGTTCAACGCTGCTTATGAAACTGATACAAACCACATCATCTCTTACATAGATGCTCTTTAGTTAATAGTGAAAATCGTATTGGTTTCGTGAACTGTGTAAATTCATTTGAGCCGAACAATATGGGTTTACGGGAAATGAATTCTTGCTTGTAGGACGACATAAAGCATGGAGTTTACCTCCGATTCTAAATGGAAATTCAGAAGAGTGCTCTCATTCATGAAATACAGTCTGTTTTAACGCAAGAAGCATGCTCTTCTTTCAAGCATCTGCAATACAGCAAGAAACATGAGCATGGCCAGAAAAAAAGAACTGTGTTTCCTTCTCATACAGACCATATCTAGTTCAACTGTGCTTATGAAACTGATACAAACCACAGCATCTGTTACATAGATGCTCTTTAGTTAATAGTGAAAATCGTATTGGATTCGTGAATTGTGTAAATTCGTTTGAGCAGAAAAATAACTGGGTTTACGGGAAATGAACTCTTGCTTGTAGTAAGACACAGAGCATGGAGTTTAACTCTGATTCTATATGGAAATTCAGAAAAGTGTTCTCATCCATGAAACACAGTCTGTTTTCACGCAAGAAGCATGCTCTTTTTCTAGCTTCTGCAATACAGCAAGAAACATGAGCATGGCTAGAAAAAAAGTACTGTGTTTCTGACTTTATCGGACCATACCTAGTTTAACTCTGCTAATGAAACTGATACAAACCACAGCACCTCTTACATAGCCACTATTTAGTTAATGGTGATAAACGCGATGGGTTTGTGAACTGTGTAAATTCATTTGTCGCTTAAAATTCACTGCCTTTACCAGAAATGAACTCTTGCTTGTAGGGAGACACTGAGCATTTGGTTTAACTCCATTTCTGAAGGGAATTTCAGACCAGTGTTCTCATTCAAGAAACACACTCTGTTTTAACGCAAATAGTATGCTCTTCTTTCCAGCGTCTGCAATACAGCAAGGAACATGAGCATGTCCAGAAAAAATTAATTGGGTTTCCTACCCATACAGACCATATCTAGTTCAACTGAGCTTATGAAACTGATACAAACCACAGCATCTGTTACATAGATGCTCTTTAGTTAGTATGAAAATCGTATTGGTTTCATGAATTGTGTAAATTCGTTTGAGCAGAAAAATATCTGGGTTTACGGGAAATGAACTCTTGCTTGTAGGAAGACACAGAGCATAGAGTTTAACTCCGATTCTATAGGGAAATTCAGAAAAGTGTTCTCATCCATGAAACACAGTCTGTTTTAACTCAAGAAGCATGCTCCTTTTTCCGGCTTCTCCAATACCACAAGAAACATGAGCATGGCTAGAAAAAATGAACTGTGTTTCTGACTCAATCGGACCATACCTAGTTTAACTCTGCTTATGAAACTGATACAAACCACAGCATCTCTTACATAGACGCTCTTTAGTTAATAGTGAAATACGTGTAGAGTTTGTGAACTGTGTAAATTCATATGAGCCGAAAATTCACTGCCTTTACCAGAAATGAACTCTTGCTTGTAGGAAGACACAGAGCATTTGGTTTAACTCCATTTCTGAAGGGAAATTCAGACCAGTGTTCTCATCCATGAAACACACTCTGTTTTAACGCAAATAGCATGGTCTTCTTTCCAGCGTCTGCAATACAGCAAGGAACAAGAGCATGTCCAGAAAACATTAACTGTGTTTCCTACTCATACAGACCATATCTAGTTCAACTGTGTTTATGAAACTGATACAAACCACAGCATCTGTTACATAGATGCTCTTTAGTTAATAATGAATATCGTACTGGTTTCGTGAACTGTGTAAATTCATTTGAGCCGAAAAACAACTGGGTTTACCAGAAATGAACTCTTGCTTGTAGGACGACATGGAGCATGGAGTTTAACTCCGATTCTAAATGGAAATTCAGAAGAGTGATCTCATCCTTGAAACACAGTCTGTTTTAACGCAAGAAGCATGCTCTTTTTTCAAGAATCTGCAATACAGCAAGAAACATGAGCATGGCCAGAAAAAAAGAACAGTGTTTCCTACTCATTCGGACCATATCTAGTTCAACTCTGCTTATGAAACTGATACAAACCACATCACCTCTTACATAGATGCTCTTTAGTTAATAGTGAAAAACGAGTTGGTTTTGAGAACTGTGTAAATTCATTTGGCGTCGAAAATCAATGCCTTTATCAGAAATGAACTCTTGGTTGTAGGAAGACACAGAGCATTTGGTTTAACTAAATTACTGAAGGGAAATTCAGAAGAGTGTTCTCATCCATGAAACACAGTCTGTTTAACGCAAAAAGCATGCTCTTCTTTACAGCGTCTGCAATACAGCAAGGAACATGAGCATGCCCAGAAAAAAATCACTGTTTTTACTACTCATATGTACCATATCTCGTTGAACTCTGCTTATGAGACTGATACAAATCACAGCATGTCTTACATAGATGCTCTTTATTTAATAGAGATAAACGCGTTGGGTTTGTGAATTGTGTAAATTCATTTGAGCCGAAAATTCACTGCTTTTACCAAAAATGAACTCTTGTTGTAGGAAGACACAGAGCTTTTGGTTTAACTCCATTTCTGAAGTGAAATTCAGACCAGAGTTCTCATCCATGAAACACACTCTGTTTTAACGCAAGAAGCATGATCTTCTTTCCAGCGTCTGCAATACAGCAAGGAACATGAGCATGCCCAGAAAAAAAGAACTGTGTTTACTACTCATACGGACCATATCTAGTTCAACTCTGCTTATGAAACTGATACAAACCACAGCAACTCTTACATGGATGCTCTTTAGTTAATAGTGAAAATCGTGTTGGTTTCGTGAACTGTGTAAATTCATTTGGCGCTGAAAATTCAATGCGTTTACCAGAAATGAACTCTTGCTTATAGGCGACACAGTGCATGGCGTTTAACTCTGATTCTAAATGGAAATTCAGAAGAGTGTTCTCATCCATGAAACACATTCTGTTTTAACGCAAGAAGCATGCTCTTCTTTCCTGCATCTGCAATACAGCAAGAAACATGACCATGGCCAGAAAAAATGAACTGTGCTTCCTTCTCATACGGACCATATCTAGTTCAACACTGCTTATGAAACTGATACAAACCACAGCATCTCTTACATAGATGCTCTCTAGTTAATAGTGAAAAACGTGTTGTGCTTGGGAACTCTGTAAATTCATTTTAGCCCACATTTCACTGCCATTACTAGAAATGAACTCTTGCTTGTAGGAAGACACAGAGCCTTTGCATTATTTCTGTTTCTGAAGGGAAATTGAGACCAGTGTTCTCATGCATGAAACACACTCTGTTTATCGCATGAGCATGCTCTTCTTTCCATCGTCTTCAAAACTGCAACGAACATGAGCATTTGCAAAAATAAAGAACTGTGTTTCCTATTCATACAGACCATATCTAGTTCAACTCTTCTTTCTAGCATCTGGAATACAGCAAGGAACGTGAGCATGCCCAGAAAAAAAGAACAGTGTTTCCTACACATACGGACCATATCTCCTTCAACTCTGCTTATGAGCCTGATACAAACCGCAGCAACTCTTACATAGATGCTCTTTAGTTAATAGTGAAAATCGTGTTGGTTTCGTGAACTGTGTAAATTCATTTGGCGCCGAAAATTCAATGTGTTTACCAGAAATGAACTCTTGCTTATAGGACGACACAGAGCATGGAGTTTAACTCTGATTATAAATGGAAATTCAGAAGAGTGTTCAAATCCATGAAACACAGGCCGTTTTAACGCAAGAAGCATGCTCTTCTTTCCAGCATCTGCAATACAGCAAGAAACATAAGCATGGCTAGTAAAAAAGAACTGTGTTTCCTACTCATACGGACCATATCTAGTTCAACTGTGCTTATGAATCTGATAGAAACCACAGCATCTCTTACATAGATGCTCTCTAGTTAATAGTGAAAAACGTGTTGGGTTTGTGAACTGTGTAAAATCATTTGAGTCGAAATTACACTCCCTTTACCAGAAATTAATTCTTGCTTGTTGGAAAACACAGAGTATTTGGTTGAACTTCATTCCCGAAGGGAAATTCAGAAGAGTGTTCTCATCCATGAAACACAGTCTGTTTTAATGGAAGAAGCATCCTTTTCGTTCCAGCATCTGCAATACAGCAAGAAACATGAGCATGGCCAGAAAAAAAGAACTGTGTTTCCTACTCATACGGACCATATCTAGTTAAACTCTGCTTATGAAACTGATACAAATCACATCATCTCTTACATAGTTGCTCGTTAGTTAATAGTGAAAATCGTATTGGTTTCGTGAACTGTGGAAATTCATTTGAGCCGAAAAATAACTGGGTTTACCGGAAATGAACTGTTGCTTGTAGGAAGACACAGAGCATGGAGTATAACTCCGATTCTAAAGGGAAATTGAGAAAAGTGTTCTCATCCATGAAACACTGTCTGTTTTAATGCAATTAGCATGCTCTTCTTTCCAGGATCTGCAATACAGGAAGAAACATGAGCATGGCCAGAATAAAAGAACTGTGTTTCCTACTCATACGGACCATTTCTAGGTCAACTCTGCTTATGAAACTGATACAAATCACAGCAACTGTTACATAGATGCTCTTTAGTTAATAGTGAAAATCGTACTGTTTTCGTGAATTGTGTATATTCGTTTGAGCAGAAAAATAACTGGGTTTACGGGAAATGAACTCTTGCTTGTAGGACGATACAGAGCATGGAGTTTAACTCTGATTGTATATGGAAATTCAGAAAACTGTTCTCATCCATGAAACACATTCTGTTTTAACGCAAGAAGCCGGCTCTTCTTTCAAGCATCTGCAATACAGCAAGAAACATGAGCATGGGCAGAAAAAAAGAACTGTTTCCTACTCATAGGGACCATAACTAGTTTACTTCTTCTTATGAAACTGATACAAACCACAGCATGAATTACATAGACGCTCTTTAGTTAATAGTGAAAAACGTGTTGGGTTTGTAAACAGTGGAAAATCATATGAGCCGAAAATTCACTGCCTTTACCAGAAATGAACTCTTGCTTGTAGGAAGACACAGAGCATTTGGTTTAACTCCATTTCTGAAGGGAAATGCAGACCAGTGTTCTCATCCATGAAACACACTCTGTTTTAATGCAAATAGCATGCTCTTCTTTCCAGCGTCAGCAATACAGCAAGGAACATGAGCATATCTAGGAAAAAATAACTGTGTATCCTACTCATACGGACCATATCTAGTTCAACGCTGCTTATGAAACTGATACAAACCACATCATCTCTTACATAGATGCTCTTTAGTTAATAGTGAAAATCGTATTGGTTTCGTGAACTGTGTAAATTCATTTGAGCCGAACAATATGGGTTTACGGGAAATGAATTCTTGCTTGTAGGACGACATAAAGCATGGAGTTTACCTCCGATTCTAAATGGAAATTCAGAAGAGTGCTCTCATTCATGAAATACAGTCTGTTTTAACGCAAGAAGCATGCTCTTCTTTCAAGCATCTGCAATACAGCAAGAAACATGAGCATGGCCAGAAAAAAAGAACTGTGTTTCCTTCTCATACAGACCATATCTAGTTCAACTGTGCTTATGAAACTGATACAAACCACAGCATCTGTTACATAGATGCTCTTTAGTTAATAGTGAAAAACGTGTTGTGTTTGTGAACTCTGTAAATTCATTTGAGCCGAAATTTCACGGCAATTACTAGAAATGAACTCTTACTTGTAGGAAAAGACAGAGCCTTTGGTTTACTTCTGTTTCTGAATGGAAATTCAGACCAGTGTTCTCATCCATGAAACACACTCTGTTTTAAGGCTAATAGCATGCTCTTCTTTCCAGCGTCTGGAGTACAGCAAGGAACGTGAGCATGCCCAGAAAAAAAGAACTGTGTTTACTACTCATACAGACAATATCTCGTTCAACTATGCTTATGAAACTTATACAAAACACAGCATCAATTATGTAGAAGCTCTTTAGTTAATAGTGAAAAACATGTTGTGTTCGTAACCTGTGTATATTCATTTGTGCCGAAATATAACTGGGTTTACCAGAAATGAACTCTTGCATGTAGGAAGACACAGAACATGGAGTTTAACTCATTTCTAAAGGGAAATTCAGAAAAGTGTTCTCATCAATGAAACACAGTCTGTTTTAACGCAAGACGCATGCTCTTTTTTCCTGCATCTGCAATACAGCAAGAAACATGACCATGGCCAGAAAAAATGAACTGTGTTTCCTTCTCATACGGACTATATCTAGTTCAACAATGCTTATGAAACTGATACAAACCACAGCATCTCTTACATAGATGCTCTCTAGTTAATAGTGAAAAACGTGTTGTGCTTGGGAACTCTGTAAATTCATTTTAGCTCACATTTCACTGCCATTACTAGAAATGAACTCTTGCTTGTAGGAAGACAGAGAGCCTTTGCATTATTTCTGTTTCTGAAGGGAAATTCAGACCAGTGTTCTCATCCATGAAACACACTCTGTTTTATCGCATGAGCATGCGCTTCTTTCCATCGTCTTCAAAACTGCAACGAACATGAGCATTTGCAAAAATAAAGAACTGTGTTTCCTATTCATACAGACCATATCTAGTTCAACTCTGCTTGTGAAACTGATACAAACCACAGCAACTCTTACATGGATGCTCTTTAGTTAATAGTGAAAATCGTGTTGGTTTCGTGAACTGTGTAAATTCATTTGGCGCCGAAAATTCAATGCGTTTACCAGAAATGAACTCTTGCTTATAGGCGACACAGAGCATGGAGTTTAACTCTGATTCTAAATGGAATTTCAGAAGAGTGTTCTCATCCATGAAACACATTCGGTTTTAACTCAAGAAGCATGCTCTTCTTTCCTGCATCTGCAATACAGCAATAAATATGAGCATGGCCAGAAAAAAAGAACTGTGTTTCCTACTCATAGGGACCATATCTAGTTCAACTCTGCTTATGAAACTGATACACACCACAGCATCTCTTACACAGATGCTCTCTAGTTAATAGTGAAAAACGTTTTGGGTTTGTGAGCTGTGTAAATTCATTTGAGCCGAAATTTCACTGCCTTTACCAGAAATTAACTCTTGCTTGTAGGAAGACACAGTGCATTTGGTTTACTTCTGTTTCTGAAGGGAAATTCAGACCAGTGTTCTCATCCATGATACACACTCTATTTTAATGCAAGAAGTATGCTCTTCTTTCCAGCGTCTGCAATACAGCAAGGAACATGAGCATGCGCAAAAAAAAAGAACTGTGTTTCCTATTCTTACGGACCATAACTAGTTCAACTCTGCTTATGAAACTGATACAAACCACATCATCTGTTACATAGATTCTCGTTAGTTAATAGTGAAAATCGTATTGGTTTCGTGAACTGTGTAAATTCATTTGAGCCGAAAAATAACTGGGTTTACCGGAAATGAACTCTTGCTTGTAGGAAGACACAGAGCATGGCGTTTAATTCCGATTGTAAAGTGAAATTCAGAAAAGTGTTCTCATCAATGTAACACAGTCTGTTTTAACGCAAAAAGCATGCTCTTCTTTACAGCGTCTGCAATACAGCAAGGAACATGAGCATGCCCAGAAAAAAATAACTGTGTATACTACTCATACGGACCATATCTCTGTCAACTCTGCTTATGAGACTGATACAAATCACAGCATGTCTTACATAGATGCTCTTTATTTAATAGAGATAAACGCGTTGGGTTTGTGAACTGTGTAAATTCATTTGAGCCGAAATTTCACTGCCTTTACCAGAAATCAACTCTTGATTGTAGGAAGACACAGAGCCTTTGGATTACTTCTGTTTCTGAAGAGAAATTCAGACCAGTGTTCTCATCCATGAAACACACTCTGTTTTAACACAAGAAGTATGCTCTTCTTTTTAGCGTCTTCAATACAGCAAGGAACATGAGCATGCGCTAAAAAAAAGAACTGGGTTTCCTATTCATATGGACCATATCTAGTTCAACTCTACTTATGAAACTGATACAAACCACATCATCTTATACATAGATGCTCTTTAGTTAATAGTGAAAAACGTGTTGGGTTTGTGAACTGTGTAAATTCATTTGAGCCGAAAATTCACTGCGTTTACCAGAAATGAACACTTGCTTGGAGGAAGACACAGAGCCTTTGGTTTAACTCCGTTTCTGAATGGAAATTCAGACCAGTGTTCCCATCCATGAAACACACTCTGTTTTATCGCATGAGCATGCTCTTCTTTCTAGCATCTGGAATACAGCAGGGAACGTGAGCATGCCCAGAAAAAAAGAACTGTGTTTCCAACTCATACGGACCATATCTCGTTCAACTCTGCTTATGGGACTGATACAAACCGCAGCAACTCTTACATAGATGCTCTTTAGTTAATAGTGAAAATCGTGTTGGTTTCGTGAACTGTGTAAATTCGTTTGGCGCCGAAAATTCAATGTGTTTACCAGAAATGAACTCTTGCTTATAGGACGACACAGAGCATGGAGTTTAACTCTGATTATAAATGGAAATTCAGAAGAGTGTTCAAATCCATGAAACAAAGGCCGTTTTAACGCAAGAAGCATGCTCTTCTTTCCAGCATCTGCAATACAGCAAGAAACATAAGCATGGCTAGTAAAAAAGAACTGTGTTTCCTACTCATACGGACCATATCTAGTTCAACTGTGCTTATGAATCTGATAGAAACCACAGCATCTCTTACATAGATGCTCTCTAGTTAATAGTGAAAAACGTGTTGGGTTTGTGAACTGTGTAAATTCATTTGAGTCGAAATTACACTCCCTTTACCAGAAATTAATTCTTGCTTGTTGGAAAACACAGAGTATTTGGTTGAACTTCATTCCCGAAGGGAAATTCAGAAGAGTGTTCTCATCCATGAAACACAGTCTGTTTTAATGGAAGAAGCATCCTTTTCATTCCAGCATCTGCAATACAGCAAGAAACATGAGCATGGCCAGAAAAAAAGAACTGTGTTTCCTACTCATACGGACCATATCTAGTTAAACTCTGCTTATGAAACTGATACAAACCACATCATCTCTTACATAGTTGCTCGTTAGTTAATAGTGAAAATCGTATTGGTTTCGTGAACTGTGGAAATTCATTTGAGCCGAAAAATAACTGGGTTTACCGGAAATGAACTGTTGCTTGTAGGAAGACACAGAGCATGGAGTATAACTCCGATTCTAAAGGGAAATTGAGAAAAGTGTTCTCATCCATGAAACACTGTCTGTTTTAACACAATTAGCATGCTCTTCTTTCCAGGATCTGCAATACAGGAAGAAACATGAGCATGGCCAGAATAAAAGAACTGTGTTTCCTACTCATACGGACCATTTCTAGTTCAACTCTGCTTATGAAACTGATACAAATCACAGCATCTCTTACATAGATGCCCTCTAGTTAATAGTGAAAAACGTGTTGTGTTTGTGAACTCTGTAAATTCATTTGAGCCGAAATTTCACGGCAATTACTAGAAATGAACTCTTACTTGTAGGAAAAGACAGAGCCTTTGGTTTACTTCTGTTTCTGAATGGAAATTCAGACCAGTGTTCTCATCCATGAAACACACTCTGTTTTAAGGCTAATAGCATGCTCTTCTTTCCAGCGTCTGGAGTACAGCAAGGAACGTGAGCATGCCCAGAAAAAAAGAACTGTGTCTACTACTCATACAGACGATATCTCGTTCAACTATGCTTATGAAACTTATACAAAACACAGCATCAATTATGTAGAAGCTCTTTAGTTAATAGTGAAAAACGTGTTGTGTTCGTAACCTGTGTATATTCATTTGTGCCGAAATATAACTGGGTTTACCGGAAATGAACTCTTGCATGTAGGAAGACACAGAGCATGGAGTTTAACTCATTTCTAAAGGGAAATTCAGAAAAGTGTTCTCATCAATGAAACACAGTCTGTTTTAACGCAAAAAGCATGCTCTTCTTTCCAGCGTATGCAATACAGCAAGGAACATGAGCATGCCCAGAAAAAAAGAACTGTGTTTCCTACTCATACGGACCATATCTGGTTCAACTCTGCTCATGAAACTGATACAAACCACAGCATCTCTTACATAGATGCTCTCTAGTTAATAGTGGAAAACGTGTTGGGTTTGTGAACTGTGTAAATTCATTTGAGCCGAAATTTCACTGCGTTTACCAGAAATGAACTCTTGTTTGGAGGAAGACACAGAGCCTTTGGTTTAACTCAGTTTCTGAAGGGAAATTCAGACCAGTGTTCTCATCCATGAAACACACTCTGTTTTATCGCATGAGCATGCTCTTCTTTCCAGTGTCTGCAATACAGCAAAGAACAAGAACATGTCCAGAAAAAATTAACTGTGTTTCCTACTCATACGGACCATATCTAGTTCAACTGTGTTTATGAAACTGATACAAACCACATCATCTCTTACATAGATGCTCTTTAGTTAATATTGAAAATCGTTCTGGTTTCGTGAACTGTGTAAATTCATTTGAGCCGAAAAAAACTAGGTTTACCAGAAAGGAACCCTTTCTTGTAGGACGACATAGAGCATGGAGTTTAACTCCGATTCTAAATGGAAATTCAAAGAGTGATTTCATCCATGAAACACAGTCTGTTTCAACGCAAGAAGCATGCTCTTTTTTCAAGCATCTGCAATACAGCAAGAAACATGGGCATGGCCAGAAAAAAAGAACTGTGTTTCCTCATCATCCGGACCATATCTAGTTCAACTCTGCTTATGAAACTGATACAAACCACAGCATCTCTTACATAGATGCTCTTTAGTTCGTAGTGAAAAACGTGTTGGATTTGTGAACTATGTAAATTCATTTGAGCCAGAAATTCACTGACTTTACCAGAAATGAACTCTTGCTTGTAGGAAGACACAGAGCTTTTGGTTTACTTCTGTTTCTGAAGAGAAATTCAGACCAGTGTTCTCATCCTTGAAACACACTCTGTTTTAAGGCAAATAGCATGCTCTTCTTTCCAGCCTCGGCAATACAGCAAGGAACATAAGCATGCCCAGAAAAAAAGAACTGTGTTTCCTACTCATACGGAACATATCTAGTTCTCTGCTTATGAAACTGATACAAACCTCTTCATCTCTTACATAGATGCTCTTTAGTTAATAGTGAAAATCATATTGGTTTCATGAACTGTGTAAATTCATTGGAGTCAAAAAATACCTGGGTTTACAAGGGAAGAACTCTTGCTTGTAGGACGACATAGAGCATGGAGTTTAACTCCGATTCTAAATGGAAATTCAGAAGAGTGATCTCATCCTTGAAACACAGTCTGTTTTAATGCAAGAAGCATGCTCTTCTTTCAAGCATCTGCAATATAGCAAGAAACATGAGCATGGCCAGAAAAAAAGATCTGTGTTTCCTACTCATACGGACCATATCTAGTTCAACTCTGCTTATGAAACTGATGCAAACCACAGCATCACTTACATAGATGCTCTTTAGTTAATATTGAAAAACGTGTTGGGTTTGTGAACTGTGTAAATTCATATGTACTGAAAATTCACAACATTTATCAGAAATGAACTCTTGCTTGTAGGAAGACACAGAGCATTTGGATTAACTCCATTTCTGAAGGGAAATTCAGACCTGTGTTCTCATCCATGAAACAAAGTCTTTTTTAACGCAAGAAGCATGCTCTTTTTCTAGCTTCTGCATTACAGCAAGAAAAATGAGCATGGCCAGAAAAAAAGAACTGTGTTTCTGACTCGAACAGACCATACATAGTTCAACTCTGCTTTGAAATGTTACAAACCACAGCATCTCTTACATAGACTCTCTTTAGTTAATAGTGATAAACGCGTTCGGTTTGTGAAATGTGTAAATTCATTTGAGCCAAAAATTCACTGCTTTTACCAAAAATGAACTCTTGCTTGAAGGAAGACACAGAGCATTTTGTTTAACTCCATTTCTGAAGGTAAATTCAGACCAGTTTTCTCATCCATGAAACACAGTCTGTTTTAACGCAAATAGCATGCTCTTCTTTCCAGCATCTGCAATACAGCAAGGAACATGAGCATGTCCCACAAAAAAGAACTGTGTTTCCTACTAATATGGACCATATCTAGTTCAACTCTGCTTATGAAACTGATCCAAAACACATTATCTCTTACATAGATGCTCTTTAGTTAATAGTGAAAATCGTTTTGGTTTCGTGAACTGTGTAAATTCATTTGAGCGGAAAAATAACTGTGTTTACCAGAAATGAACTCTTTCTTGTAGGACGACATAGAGCATGGAGTTTAACTCCGATTCTAAATGGAAATTCAGACCAGTGATCTCATCCTTGAAACACAATCTGTTTTAATGCAAGAAGCATGCTCTTCTTTCAAGCATCTGCAATACAGCAAGAAACATGAGCATGCCCACAAAAAAAAGAACTGTGTTTCCTACTCATAAGGACCATATCTAGTTCAATTCTGCTTATGAAACTGATACAAACCACATCAACTCTTACATAGATGCTCTATAGTTAATAGTGAAAAACGTGTTGGGTTTGTGAACAGTTTAAAATCATATGAGCCGAAAATTCACTGCCTTTACCAGAAATGAACTCTTGGTTGTAGGAAGACACAGAGCATTTCTTTTAACTCCATTTCTGAAGGGGAATTCAGAAGAGTGTTCTCATCCATGAAAAACAGTTTGTTTTAATGCAAGAAGCATGCCCTTTTTTCCAGCATCTGCAATGCAGCAAGAAACATGAGCATGTCCAGAAGAAAAGAACTGTGTTTCCGACTCAAAAGGTCCATACCTAGTTCAACTCCTCTTGTGAAACTCATACAAACCACAGCATCTCTTACACAGACGGTCTTTAGTTCATAGTGATAAACGCATTGGGTTTGTGAACTGTGTAAATTCATTTGAGCCAAAAATTCATTGCTTTTACCAAAAATGAACTCTTGCTTGTAGGACGACACAGAGCATTTGGTTTAACTCCATTTGTGAAGGGAAATGCAGACCAGTGTTCTCATCCATGAAACACTCTCTGTTTTGACGCAAATAGCATGCTCTTCTTTCCAGCGTCAGCAATACAGCAAGGAACATGAGCATATCTAGGAAAAAATAACTGTGTATCCTACTCATACGGACCATATCTAGTTCAACGCTGCTTATGAAACTGATACAAACCACAGCATCTCTTACATAGATGCTCTTTAGTTAATAGTGAAAATCGTATTGGTTTCGTGAACTGTGTAAATTCATTTGAGCCGAAAAATATGGGTTTACGGGAAATGAATTCTTGCTTGTAGGACGACATAAAGCATGGAGTTTACCTCCGATTCTAAATGGAAATTCAGAAGAGTGCTCTCATTCATGAAACACAGTCTGTTTTAACGCAAGAAGCATGCTCTTCTTTCAAGCATCTGCAATACAGCAAGAAACATGAGCATGGCCAGAAAAAAAGAACTGTGTTTCCTTCTCATACAGACCATATCTAGTTCAACTGTGCTTATGAAACTGATACAAACCACAGCATCTGTTACATAGATGCTCTTTAGTTAATAGTGAAAATCGTATTGGATTCGTGAATTGTGTAAATTCGTTTGAGCAGAAAAATAACTGGGTTTACGGGAAATGAACTCTTGCTTGTAGTAAGACACAGAGCATGGAGTTTAACTCTGATTCTATATGGAAATTCAGAAAAGTGTTCTCATCCATGAAACACAGTCTGTTTTCACGCAAGAAGCATGCTCTTTTTCTAGCTTCTGCAATACAGCAAGAAACATGAGCATGGCTAGAAAAAAAGTACTGTGTTTCTGACTTTATCGGACCATACCTAGTTTAACTCTGCTAATGAAACTGATACAAACCACAGCACCTCTTACATAGCCACTATTTAGTTAATGGTGATAAACGCGATGGGTTTGTGAACTGTGTAAATTCATTTGTCGCTTAAAATTCACTGCCTTTACCAGAAATGAACTCTTGCTTGTAGGAAGACACAGAGCATTTGGTTTAACTCCATTTCTGAAGGGAAATTCAGACCAGTGTTCTCATCCATGAAACACACTCTGTTTTAACGCAAATAGCATGCTCTTCTTTCCAGCGTCTGCAATACAGCAAGAAACAAGAGCATGTCCAGAAATAATTAACTGTGTTTCCTACTCATACAGACCATATCTAGTTCAACTGTGTTTATGAAACTGATACAAACCACAGCATCTGTTACATAGATGCTCTTTAGTTAATAATGAATATCGTATTGGTTTCGTGAACTGTGTAAATTCATTTGAGCCGAAAAACAACTGGGGTTACCAGAAATGAATTCTTGCTTGTAGGACGACATGGAGCATGGAGTTTAACTCCGATTCTAAATGGAAATTCAGAAGAGTGATCTCATCCTTGAAACACAGTCTGTTTTCACGCAAGAAGCATGATCTTTTTTCAAGAATCTGCAATACAGCAAGAAACATGAGCATGGCCAGAAAAAAGAACTGTATTTCCTACTCATTCGGATCATATCTAGTTCAACTCTGCTTATGAAACTGATACAAACCACAATACCTCTTACATAGATGATCTTTAGTTAATAGTGAAAAACGAGTTGGGTTCGTGAACTGTGTAAATTCATTTGGCGTCGAAAATCAATGACTTTACCAGAAATGAACTCTTGCTTGTAGGGAGACACAGAGCATTTGGATTAACTCCATTTCTGAAGGGAATTTCAGACCAGTGTTCTCATTCAAGAAACACACTCTGTTTTAACGCAAATAGTATGCTCTTCTTTCCAGCGTCTGCAATACAGCAAGGAACATGAGCATGTCCAGAAAAAATTAATTGGGTTTCCTACCCATACAGACCATATCTAGTTCAACTGAGCTTATGAAACTGATACAAACCACAGCATCTGTTACATAGATGCTCTTTAGTTAGTATGAAAATCGTATTGGTTTCATGAATTGTGTAAATTCGTTTGAGCAGAAAAATATCTGGGTTTACGGGAAATGAACTCTTGCTTGTAGGAAGACACAGAGCATAGAGTTTAACTCCGATTCTATAGGGAAATTCAGAAAAGTGTTCTCATCCATGAAACACAGTCTGTTTTAACTCAAGAAGCATGCTCCTTTTTCCGGCTTCTCCAATACCACAAGAAACATGAGCATGGCTAGAAAAAATGAACTGTGTTTCTGACTCAATCGGACCATACCTAGTTTAACTCTGCTTGTGAAACTGATACAAACCACAGCATCTCTTACATAGACGCTCTTTAGTTAATAGTGAAATACGTGTAGAGTTTGTGAACTGTGTAAATTCATATGAGCCGAAAATTCACTGCCTTTACCAGAAATGAACTCTTGCTTGTAGGAAGACACAGAGCATTTGGTTTAACTCCATTTCTGAAGGGAAATTCAGACCATTGTTCTCATCCATGAAACACACTCTGTTTTAACGCAAATAGCATGGTCTTCTTTCCAGCGTCTGCAATACAGCAAGGAACAAGAGCATGTCCAGAAAACATTAACTGTGTTTCCTACTCATACAGACCATATCTAGTTCAACTGTGTTTATGAAACTGATACAAACCACAGCATCTGTTACATAGATGCTCTTTAGTTAATAATGAATATCGTACTGGTTTCGTGAACTGTGTAAATTCATTTGAGCCGAAAAACAACTGGGTTTACCAGAAATGAACTCTTGCTTGTAGGACGACATGGAGCATGGAGTTTAACTCCGATTCTAAATGGAAATTCAGAAGAGTGATCTCATCCTTGAAACACAGTCTGTTTTAACGCAAGAAGCATGCTCTTTTTTCAAGAATCTGCAATACAGCAAGAAACATTTGCATGGCCAGAAAAAAGAACAGTGTTTCCTACTCATTCGGACCATATCTAGTTCAACTCTGCTTATGAAACTGATACAAACCACATCACCTCTTACATAGATGCTCTTTAGTTAATAGTGAAAAACGAGTTGGTTTTGAGAACTGTGTAAATTCATTTGGCGTCGAAAATCAATGCCTTTACCAGAAATGAACTCTTGGTTGTAGGAAGACACAGAGCATTTGGTTTAACTAAATTACTGAAGGGAAATTCAGAAGAGTGTTCTCATCCATGAAACACAGTCTGTTTAACGCAAAAAGCATGCTCTTCTTTACAGCGTCTGCAATACAGCAAGGAACATGAGCATGCCCAGAAAAAAATCACTGTGTTTACTACTCATATGTACCATATCTCGTTGAACTCTGCTTATGAGACTGATACAAATCACAGCATGTCTTACATAGATGCTCTTTATTTAATAGAGATAAACGCGTTGGGTTTGTGAATTGTGTAAATTCATTTGAGCCGAAAATTCACTGCTTTTACCAAAAATGAACTCTTGTTGTAGGAAGACACAGAGCTTTTGGTTTAACTCCAATTCTGAAGTGAAATTCAGACCAGAGTTCTCATCCATGAAACACACTCTGTTTTAACGCAAGAAGCATGATCTTCTTTCCAGCGTCTGCAATACAGCAAGGAACATGAGCATGCCCAGAAAAAAAGAACTGTGTTTACTACTCATACGGACCATATCTCGTTCAACTCTGCTTATGAAACTGATACAAACCACAGCAACTCTTACATGGATGCTCTTTAGTTAATAGTGAAAATCGTGTTGGTTCGTGAACTGTGTAAATTCATTTGGCGCTGAAAATTCAATGCATTTACCAGAAATGAACTCTTGCTTATAGGCGACACAGTGCATGGCGTTTAACTCTGATTCTAAATGGAAATTCAGAAGAGTGTTCTCATCCATGAAACACATTCTGTTTTAACGCAAGAAGCATGCTCTACTTTCCTGCATCTGCAATACAGCAAGAAACATGACCATGGCCAGAAAAAATGAACTGTGCTTCCTTCTCATACGGACCATATCTAGTTCAACACTGCTTATGAAACTGATACAAACCACAGCATCTCTTACATAGATGCTCTCTAGTTAATAGTGAAAAACGTGTTGTGCTTGGGAACTCTGTAAATTCATTTTAGCCCACATTTCACTGCCATTACTAGAAATGAACTCTTGCGTGTAGGAAGACACAGAGCCTTTGCATTATTTCTGTTTCTGAAGGGAAATTCAGACCAGTGTTCTCATGCATGAAAAACACTCTGTTTTATCGCATGAGCATGCTCTTCTTTCCATCGTCTTCAAAACTGCAACGAACATGAGCATTTGCAAAAATAAAGAACTGTGTTTCCTATTCATACAGACCATATCTAGTTCAACTCTTCTTTCTAGCATCTGGAATACAGCAAGGAACGTGAGCATGCCCAGAAAAAAAGAACAGTGTTTCCTACTCATACGGACCATATCTCCTTCAACTCTGCTTATGAGACTGATACAAACCGCAGCAACTCTTACATAGATGCTCTTTAGTTAATAGTGAAAATCGTGTTGGTTTCGTGAACTGTGTAAATTCATTTGGCGCCGAAAATTCAATGTGTTTACCAGAAATGAACTCTTGCTTATAGGACGACACAGAGCATGGAGTTTAACTCTGATTATAAATGGAAATTCAGAAGAGTGTTCAAATCCATGAAACACAGGCCGTTTTAACGCAAGAAGCATGCTCTTCTTTCCAGCATCTGCAATACAGCAAGAAACATAAGCATGGCTAGTAAAAAAGAACTGTGTTTCCTACTCATACGGACCATATTTAGTTCAACTGTGCTTATGAATCTGATAGAAACCACAGCATCTCTTACATAGATGCTCTCTAGTTAATAGTGAAAAACGTGTTGGGTTTGTGAACTGTGTAAAATCATTTGAGTCGAAATTACACTCCCTTTACCAGAAATTAATTCTTGCTTGTTGGAAAACACAGAGTATTTGGTTGAACTTCATTCCCGAAGGGAAATTCAGAAGAGTGTTCTCATCCATGAAACACAGTCTGTTTTAATGGAAGAAGCATCCTTTTCGTTCCAGCATCTGCAATACAGCAAGAAACATGAGCATGGCCAGAAAAAAAGAACTGTGTTTCCTACTCATACGGACCATATCTAGTTAAACTCTGCTTATGAAACTGATACAAACCACATCATCTCTTACATAGTTGCTCGTTAGTTAATAGTGAAAATCGTATTGGTTTCGTGAACTGTGGAAATTCATTTGAGCCGAAAAATAACTGGGTTTACCGGAAATGAACTGTTGCTTGTAGGAAGACACAGAGCATGGAGTATAACTCCGATTCTAAAGGGAAATTGAGAAAAGTGTTCTCATCCATGAAACACTGTCTGTTTTAATGCAATTAGCATGCTCTTCTTTCCAGGATCTGCAATACAGGAAGAAACATGAGCATGGCCAGAATAAAAGAACTGTGTTTCCTACTCATACGGACCATTTCTAGTTCAACTCTGCTTATGAAACTGATACAAATCACAGCATCTCTTACATAGATGCCCTCTAGTTAATAGTGAAAAACGTGTTGTGTTTGTGAACTCTGTAAATTCATTTGAGCCGAAATTTCACTGCAATTACTAGAAATGAACTCTTACTTGTAGGAAAAGACAGAGCCTTTGGTTTACTTCTGTTTCTGAATGGAAATTCAGACCAGTGTTCTCATCCATAAAACACACTCTGTTTTAAGGCTAATAGCATGCTCTTCTTTCCAGCGTCTGGAGTACAGCAAGGAACGTGAGCATGCCCAGAAAAAAAGAACTGTGTTTACTACTCATACAGACAATATCTCGTTCAACTATGCTTATGAAACTTATACAAAACACAGCATCAATTATGTAGAAGCTCTTTAGTTAATAGTGAAAAACATGTTGTGTTCGTAACCTGTGTATATTCATTTGTGCCGAAATATAACTGGGTTTACCGGAAATGAACTCTTGCATGTAGGAAGACACAGAGCATGGAGTTTAACTCATTTCTAAAGGGAAATTCAGAAAAGTGTTCTCATCAATGAAACACAGTCTGTTTTAACGCAAGACGCATGCTCTTTTTTCCTGCATCTGCAATACAGCAAGAAACATGACCATGGCCAGAAAAAATGAACTGTGTTTCCTTCTCATACGGACTATATCTAGTTCAACACTGCTTATGAAACTGATACAAACCACAGCATCTCAAACATAGATGCTCTCTAGTTAATAGTGAAAAACGTGTTGTGCTTGGGAACTCTGTAAATTCATTTTAGCCCACATTTCACTGCCATTACTAGAAATGAACTCTTGCTTGTAGGAAGACACAGAGCCTTTGCATTATTTCTGTTTCTGAAGGGAAATTCAGACCAGTGTTCTCATCCATGAAACACACTCTGTTTTATCGCATGAGCATGCGCTTCTTTCCATCGTCTTCAAAACTGCAAAGAACATGAGCATTTGCAAAAATAAAGAACTGTGTTTCCTATTCATACAGACCATATCTAGTTCAACTCTGCTTGTGAAACTGATACAAACCACAGCAACTCTTACATGGATGCTCTTTAGTTAATAGTGAAAATCGTGTTGGTTTCGTGAACTGTGTAAATTCATTTGGCGCCGAAAATTCAATGCGTTTACCAGAAATGAACTCTTGCTTATAGGCGACACAGAGCATGGAGTTTAACTCTGATTCTAAATGGAATTTCAGAAGAGTGTTCTCATCCATGAAACACATTCGGTTTTAACTCAAGAAGCATGCTCTTCTTTCCTGCATCTGCAATACAGCAATAAATATGAGCATGGCCAGAAAAAAAGAACTGTGTTTCCTACTCATAGGGACCATATCTAGTTCAACTCTGCTTATGAAACTGATACACACCACAGCATCTCTTACACAGATGCTCTCTAGTTAATAGTGAAAAACGTTTTGGGTTTGTGAACTGTGTAAATTCATTTGAGCCGAAATTTCACTGCCTTTACCAGAAATTAACTCTTGCTTGTAGGAAGACACAGTGCATTTGGTTTACTTCTGTTTCTGAAGGGAAATTCAGACCAGTGTTCTCATCCATGATACACACTCTATTTTAATGCAAGAAGTATGCTCTTCTTTCCAGCGTCTGCAATACAGCAAGGAACATGAGCATGCGCAAAAAAAAGAACTGTGTTTCCTATTCTTACGGACCATAACTAGTTCAACTCTGCTTATGAAACTGATACAAACCACATCAACTGTTACATAGATTCTCGTTAGTTAATAGTGAAAATCGTATTGGTTTCGTGAACTGTGTAAATTCATTTGAGCCGAAAAATAACTGGGTTTACCGGAAATGAACTCTTGCTTGTAGGAAGACACAGAGCATGGCGTTTAATTCCGATTGTAAAGTGAAATTCAGAAAAGTGTTCTCATCAATGTAACACAGTCTGTTTTAACGCAAAAAGCATGCTCTTCTTTACAGCGTCTGCAATACAGCAAGGAACATGAGCATGCCCAGAAAAAAATAACTGTGTATACTACTCATACGGACCATATCTCTGTCAACTCTGCTTATGAGACTGATACAAATCACAGCATGTCTTACATAGATGCTCTTTATTTAATAGAGATAAACGCGTTGGGTTTGTGAACTGTGTAAATTCATTTGAGCCGAAATTTCACTGCCTTTACCAGAAATCAACTCTTGATTGTAGGAAGACACAGAGCCTTTGGATTACTTCTGTTTCTGAAGAGAAATTCAGACCAGTGTTCTCATCCATGAAACACACTCTGTTTTAACACAAGAAGTATGCTCTTCTTTTTAGCGTCTTCAATACAGCAAGGAACATGAGCATGCGCTAAAAAAAAGAACTGGGTTTCCTATTCATATGGACCATATCTAGTTCAACTCTACTTATGAAACTGATACAAACCACATCATCTTATACATAGATGCTCTTTAGTTAATAGTGAAAAACGTGTTGGGTTTGTGAACTGTGTAAATTCATTTGAGCCGAAAATTCACTGCGTTTACCAGAAATGAACACTTGCTTGGAGGAAGACACAGAGCCTTTGGTTTAACTCCGTTTCTGAATGGAAATTCAGACCAGTGTTCCCATCCATGAAACACACTCTGTTTTATCGCATGAGCATGCTCTTCTTTCTAGCATCTGGAATACAGCAGGGAACGTGAGCATGCCCAGAAAAAAAGAACTGTGTTTCCAACTCATACGGACCATATCTCGTTCAACTCTGCTTATGGGACTGATACAAACCGCAGCAACTCTTACATAGATGCTCTTTAGTTAATAGTGAAAATCGTGTTGGTTTCGTGAACTGTGTAAATTCGTTTGGCGCCGAAAATTCAATGTGTTTACCAGAAATGAACTCTTGCTTATAGGACGACACAGAGCATGGAGTTTAACTCTGATTATAAATGGAAATTCAGAAGAGTGTTCAAATCCATGAAACAAAGGCCGTTTTAACGCAAGAAGCATGCTCTTCTTTCCAGCATCTGCAATACAGCAAGAAACATAAGCATGGCTAGTAAAAAAGAACTGTGTTTCCTACTCATACGGACCATATCTAGTTCAACTGTGCTTATGAATCTGATAGAAACCACAGCATCTCTTACATAGATGCTCTCTAGTTAATAGTGAAAAACGTGTTGGGTTTGTGAACTGTGTAAATTCATTTGAGTCGAAATTACACTCCCTTTACCAGAAATTAATTCTTGCTTGTTGGAAAACACAGAGTATTTCGTTGAACTTCATTCCCGAAGGGAAATTCAGAAGAGTGTTCTCATCCATGAAACACAGTCTGTTTTAATGGAAGAAGCATCCTTTTCATTCCAGCATCTGCAATACAGCAAGAAACATGAGCATGGCCAGAAAAAAAGAACTGTGTTTCCTACTCATACGGACCATATCTAGTTAAACTCTGCTTATGAAACTGATACAAACCACATCATCTCTTACATAGTTGCTCGTTAGTTAATAGTGAAAATCGTATTGGTTTCGTGAACTGTGGAAATTCATTTGAGCCGAAAAATAACTGGGTTTACCGGAAATGAACTGTTGCTTGTAGGAAGACACAGAGCATGGAGTATAACTCCGATTCTAAAGGGAAATTGAGAAAAGTGTTCTCATCCATGAAACACTGTCTGTTTTAACGCAATTAGCATGCTCTTCTTTCCAGGATCTGCATTACAGGAAGAAACATGAGCATGGCCAGAATAAAAGAACTGTGTTTCCTACTCATACGGACCATTTCTAGTTCAACTCTGCTTATGAAACTGATACAAATCACAGCATCTCTTACATAGATGCCCTCTAGTTAATAGTGAAAAACGTGTTGTGTTTGTGAACTCTGTAAATTCATTTGAGCCGAAATTTCACGGCAATTACTAGAAATGAACTCTTACTTGTAGGAAAAGACAGAGCCTTTGGTTTACTTCTGTTTCTGAATGGAAATTCAGACCAGTGTTCTCATCCATGAAACACACTCTGTTTTAAGGCTAATAGCATGCTCTTCTTTCCAGCTCTGGAGTACAGCAAGGAACGTGAGCATGCCCAGAAAAAAAGAACTGTGTCTACTACTCATACAGACGATATCTCGTTCAACTATGCTTATGAAACTTATACAAAACACAGCATCAATTATGTAGAAGCTCTTTAGTTAATAGTGAAAAACGTGTTGTGTTCGTAACCTGTGTATATTCATTTGTGCCGAAATATAACTGGGTTTACCGGAAATGAACTCTTGCATGTAGGAAGACACAGAGCATGGAGTTTAACTCATTTCTAAAGGGAAATTCAGAAAAGTGTTCTCATCAATGAAACACAGTCTGTTTTAACGCAAAAAGCATGCTCTTCTTTCCAGCGTATGCAATACAGCAAGGAACATGAGCATGCCCAGAAAAAAAGAACTGTGTTTCCTACTCATACGGACCATATCTGGTTCAACTCTGCTCATGAAACTGATACAAACCACAGCATCTCTTACATAGATGCTCTCTAGTTAATAGTGGAAAACGTGTTGGGTTTGTGAACTGTGTAAATTCATTTGAGCCGAAAATTCACTGCGTTTACCAGAAATGAACTCTTGTTTGGAGGAAGACACAGAGCCTTTGGTTTAAGTCAGTTTCTGAAGGGAAATTCAGACCAGTGTTCTCATCCATGAAACACACTCTGTTTTATCGCATGAGCATGCTCTTCTTTCCAGTGTCTGCAATACAGCAAGGAACAAGAACATGTCCAGAAAAAATTAACTGTGTTTCCTACTCATACGGACCATATCTAGTTCAACTGTGTTTATGAAACTGATACAAACCACATCATCTCTTACATAGATGCTCTTTAGTTAATATTGAAAATCGTTCTGGTTTCGTGAACTGTGTAAATTCATTTGAGCCGAAAAAAACTAGGTTTACCAGAAAGGAAACCTTTCTTGTAGGACGACATAGAACATGGAGTTTAACTCCGATTCTAAATGGAAATTCAAAGAGTGATTTCATCCATGAAACACAGTCTGTTTCAACGCAAGAAGCATGCTCTTTTTTCAAGCATCTGCAATACAGCAAGAAACATGGGCATGGCCAGAAAAAAAGAACTGTGTTTCCTACTCATACGGACCATATCTCCTTCAACTCTGCTTATGAGACTGATACAAACCGCAGCAACTCTTACATAGATGCTCTTTAGTTAATAGTGAAAATCGTGTTGGTCTCGTGAACTGTGTAAATTCATTTGGCGCCGAAAATTCAATGTGTTTACCAGAAATGAACTCTTGCTTATAGGACGACACAGAGCATGGAGTTTAACTCTGATTATAAATGGAAATTCAGAAGAGTGTTCAAATCCATGAAACACAGGCCGTTTTAACGCAAGAAGCATGCTCTTCTTTCCAGCATCTGCAATACAGCAAGAAACATAAGCATGGCTAGTAAAAAAGAACTGTGTTTCCTACTCATACGGACCATATCTAGTTCAACTGTGCTTATGAATCTGATAGAAACCACAGCATCTCTTACATAGATGCTCTCTAGTTAATAGTGAAAAACGTGTTGGGTTTGTGAACTGTGTAAAATCATTTGAGTCGAAATTACACTCCCTTTACCAGAAATTAATTCTTGCTTGTTGGAAAACACAGAGTATTTGGTTGAACTTCATTCCCGAAGGGAAATTCAGAAGAGTGTTCTCATCCATGAAACACAGTCTGTTTTAATGGAAGAAGCATCCTTTTCGTTCCAGCATCTGCAATACAGCAAGAAACATGAGCATGGCCAGAAAAAAAGAACTGTGTTTCCTACTCATACGGACCATATCTAGTTAAACTCTGCTTATGAAACTGATACAAACCACATCATCTCTTACATAGTTGCTCGTTAGTTAATAGTGAAAATCGTATTGGTTTCGTGAACTGTGGAAATTCATTTGAGCCGAAAAATAACTGGGTTTACCGGAAATGAACTGTTGCTTGTAGGAAGACACAGAGCATGGAGTATAACTCCGATTCTAAAGGGAAATTGAGAAAAGTGTTCTCATCCATGAAACACTGTCTGTTTTAATGCAATTAGCATGCTCTTCTTTCCAGGATCTGCAATACAGGAAGAAACATGAGCATGGCCAGAATAAAAGAACTGTGTTTCCTACTCATACGGACCATTTCTAGTTCAACTCTGCTTATGAAACTGATACAAATCACAGCATCTCTTACATAGATGCCCTCTAGTTAATAGTGAAAAACGTGTTGTGTTTGTGAACTCTGTAAATTCATTTGAGCCGAAATTTCACTGCAATTACTAGAAATGAACTCTTACTTGTAGGAAAAGACAGAGCCTTTGGTTTACTTCTGTTTCTGAATGGAAATTCAGACCAGTGTTCTCATCCATGAAACACACTCTGTTTTAAGGCTAATAGCATGCTCTTCTTTCCAGCGTCTGGAGTACAGCAAGGAACGTGAGCATGCCCAGAAAAAAAGAACTGTGTTTACTACTCATACAGACAATATCTCGTTCAACTATGCTTATGAAACTTATACAAAACACAGCATCAATTATGTAGAAGCTCTTTAGTTAATAGTGAAAAACGTGTTGTGTTCGTAACCTGTGTATATTCATTTGTGCCGAAATATAACTGGGTTTACCGGAAATGAACTCTTGCATGTAGGAAGACACAGAGCATGGAGTTTAACTCATTTCTAAAGGGAAATTCAGAAAAGTGTTCTCATCAATGAAACACAGTCTGTTTTAACGCAAAAAGCATGCTCTTCTTTCCAGCGTATGCAATACAGCAAGGAACATGAGCATGCCCAGAAAAAAAGAACTGTGTTTCCTACTCATACGGACCATATCTGGTTCAACTCTGCTCATGAAACTGATACAAACCACAGCATCTCTTACATAGATGCTCTCTAGTTAATAGTGGAAAACGTGTTGGGTTTGTGAACTGTGTAAATTCATTTGAGCCGAAAATTCACTGCGTTTACCAGAAATGAACTCTTGTTTGGAGGAAGACACAGAGCCTTTGGTTTAAGTCAGTTTCTGAAGGGAAATTCAGACCAGTGTTCTCATCCATGAAACACACTCTGTTTTATCGCATGAGCATGCTCTTCTTTCCAGTGTCTGCAATACAGCAAGGAACAAGAACATGTCCAGAAAAAATTAACTGTGTTTCCTACTCATACGGACCATATCTAGTTCAACTGTGTTTATGAAACTGATACAAACCACATCATCTCTTACATAGATGCTCTTTAGTTAATATTGAAAATCGTTCTGGTTTCGTGAACTGTGTAAATTCATTTGAGCCGAAAAAAACTAGGTTTACCAGAAAGGAAACCTTTCTTGTAGGACGACATAGAGCATGGAGTTTAACTCCGATTCTAAATGGAAATTCAAAGAGTGATTTCATCCATGAAACACAGTCTGTTTCAACGCAAGAAGCATGCTCTTTTTTCAAGCATCTGCAATACAGCAAGAAACATGGGCATGGCCAGAAAAAAAGAACTGTGTTTCCTACTCATACGGACCATATCTCCTTCAACTCTGCTTATGAGACTGATACAAACCGCAGCAACTCTTACATAGATGCTCTTTAGTTAATAGTGAAAATCGTGTTGGTTTCGTGAACTGTGTAAATTCATTTGGCGCCGAAAATTCAATGTGTTTACCAGAAATGAACTCTTGCTTATAGGACGACACAGAGCATGGAGTTTAACTCTGATTATAAATGGAAATTCAGAAGAGTGTTCAAATCCATGAAACACAGGCCGTTTTAACGCAAGAAGCATGCTCTTCTTTCCAGCATCTGCAATACAGCAAGAAACATAAGCATGGCTAGTAAAAAAGAACTGTGTTTCCTACTCATACGGACCATATCTAGTTCAACTGTGCTTATGAATCTGATAGAAACCACAGCATCTCTTACATAGATGCTCTCTAGTTAATAGTGAAAAACGTGTTGGGTTTGTGAACTGTGTAAAATCATTTGAGTCGAAATTACACTCCCTTTACCAGAAATTAATTCTTGCTTGTTGGAAAACACAGAGTATTTGGTTGAACTTCATTCCCGAAGGGAAATTCAGAAGAGTGTTCTCATCCATGAAACACAGTCTGTTTTAATGGAAGAAGCATCCTTTTCGTTCCAGCATCTGCAATACAGCAAGAAACATGAGCATGGCCAGAAAAAAAGAACTGTGTTTCCTACTCATACGGACCATATCTAGTTAAACTCTGCTTATGAAACTGATACAAACCACATCATCTCTTACATAGTTGCTCGTTAGTTAATAGTGAAAATCGTATTGGTTTCGTGAACTGTGGAAATTCATTTGAGCCGAAAAATAACTGGGTTTACCGGAAATGAACTGTTGCTTGTAGGAAGACACAGAGCATGGAGTATAACTCCGATTCTAAAGGGAAATTGAGAAAAGTGTTCTCATCCATGAAACACTGTCTGTTTTAATGCAATTAGCATGCTCTTCTTTCCAGGATCTGCAATACAGGAAGAAACATGAGCATGGCCAGAATAAAAGAACTGTGTTTCCTACTCATACGGACCATTTCTAGTTCAACTCTGCTTATGAAACTGATACAAATCACAGCATCTCTTACATAGATGCCCTCTAGTTAATAGTGAAAAACGTGTTGTGTTTGTGAACTCTGTAAATTCATTTGAGCCGAAATTTCACTGCAATTACTAGAAATGAACTCTTACTTGTAGGAAAAGACAGAGCCTTTGGTTTACTTCTGTTTCTGAATGGAAATTCAGACCAGTGTTCTCATCCATGAAACACACTCTGTTTTAAGGCTAATAGCATGCTCTTCTTTCCAGCGTCTGGAGTACAGCAAGGAACGTGAGCATGCCCAGAAAAAAAGAACTGTGTTTACTACTCATACAGACAATATCTCGTTCAACTATGCTTATGAAACTTATACAAAACACAGCATCAATTATGTAGAAGCTCTTTAGTTAATAGTGAAAAACGTGTTGTGTTCGTAACCTGTGTATATTCATTTGTGCCGAAATATAACTGGGTTTACCGGAAATGAACTCTTGCATGTAGGAAGACACAGAGCATGGAGTTTAACTCATTTCTAAAGGGAAATTCAGAAAAGTGTTCTCATCAATGAAACACAGTCTGTTTTAACGCAAAAAGCATGCTCTTCTTTCCAGCGTATGCAATACAGCAAGGAACATGAGCATGCCCAGAAAAAAAGAACTGTGTTTCCTACTCATACGGACCATATCTGGTTCAACTCTGCTCATGAAACTGATACAAACCACAGCATCTCTTACATAGATGCTCTCTAGTTAATAGTGGAAAACGTGTTGGGTTTGTGAACTGTGTAAATTCATTTGAGCCGAAAATTCACTGCGTTTACCAGAAATGAACTCTTGTTTGGAGGAAGACACAGAGCCTTTGGTTTAAGTCAGTTTCTGAAGGGAAATTCAGACCAGTGTTCTCATCCATGAAACACACTCTGTTTTATCGCATGAGCATGCTCTTCTTTCCAGTGTCTGCAATACAGCAAGGAACAAGAACATGTCCAGAAAAAATTAACTGTGTTTCCTACTCATACGGACCATATCTAGTTCAACTGTGTTTATGAAACTGATACAAACCACATCATCTCTTACATAGATGCTCTTTAGTTAATATTGAAAATCGTTCTGGTTTCGTGAACTGTGTAAATTCATTTGAGCCGAAAAAAACTAGGTTTACCAGAAAGGAAACCTTTCTTGTAGGACGACATAGAGCATGGAGTTTAACTCCGATTCTAAATGGAAATTCAAAGAGTGATTTCATCCATGAAACACAGTCTGTTTCAACGCAAGAAGCATGCTCTTTTTTCAAGCATCTGCAATACAGCAAGAAACATGGGCATGGCCAGAAAAAAAGAACTGTGTTTCCTACTCATACGGACCATATCTCCTTCAACTCTGCTTATGAGACTGATACAAACCGCAGCAACTCTTACATAGATGCTCTTTAGTTAATAGTGAAAATCGTGTTGGTTTCGTGAACTGTGTAAATTCATTTGGCGCCGAAAATTCAATGTGTTTACCAGAAATGAACTCTTGCTTATAGGACGACACAGAGCATGGAGTTTAACTCTGATTATAAATGGAAATTCAGAAGAGTGTTCAAATCCATGAAACACAGGCCGTTTTAACGCAAGAAGCATGCTCTTCTTTCCAGCATCTGCAATACAGCAAGAAACATAAGCATGGCTAGTAAAAAAGAACTGTGTTTCCTACTCATACGGACCATATCTAGTTCAACTGTGCTTATGAATCTGATAGAAACCACAGCATCTCTTACATAGATGCTCTCTAGTTAATAGTGAAAAACGTGTTGGGTTTGTGAACTGTGTAAAATCATTTGAGTCGAAATTACACTCCCTTTACCAGAAATTAATTCTTGCTTGTTGGAAAACACAGAGTATTTGGTTGAACTTCATTCCCGAAGGGAAATTCAGAAGAGTGTTCTCATCCATGAAACACAGTCTGTTTTAATGGAAGAAGCATCCTTTTCGTTCCAGCATCTGCAATACAGCAAGAAACATGAGCATGGCCAGAAAAAAAGAACTGTGTTTCCTACTCATACGGACCATATCTAGTTAAACTCTGCTTATGAAACTGATACAAACCACATCATCTCTTACATAGTTGCTCGTTAGTTAATAGTGAAAATCGTATTGGTTTCGTGAACTGTGGAAATTCATTTGAGCCGAAAAATAACTGGGTTTACCGGAAATGAACTGTTGCTTGTAGGAAGACACAGAGCATGGAGTATAACTCCGATTCTAAAGGGAAATTGAGAAAAGTGTTCTCATCCATGAAACACTGTCTGTTTTAATGCAATTAGCATGCTCTTCTTTCCAGGATCTGCAATACAGGAAGAAACATGAGCATGGCCAGAATAAAAGAACTGTGTTTCCTACTCATACGGACCATTTCTAGTTCAACTCTGCTTATGAAACTGATACAAATCACAGCATCTCTTACATAGATGCCCTCTAGTTAATAGTGAAAAACGTGTTGTGTTTGTGAACTCTGTAAATTCATTTGAGCCGAAATTTCACTGCAATTACTAGAAATGAACTCTTACTTGTAGGAAAAGACAGAGCCTTTGGTTTACTTCTGTTTCTGAATGGAAATTCAGACCAGTGTTCTCATCCATGAAACACACTCTGTTTTAAGGCTAATAGCATGCTCTTCTTTCCAGCGTCTGGAGTACAGCAAGGAACGTGAGCATGCCCAGAAAAAAAGAACTGTGTTTACTACTCATACAGACAATATCTCGTTCAACTATGCTTATGAAACTTATACAAAACACAGCATCAATTATGTAGAAGCTCTTTAGTTAATAGTGAAAAACGTGTTGTGTTCGTAACCTGTGTATATTCATTTGTGCCGAAATATAACTGGGTTTACCGGAAATGAACTCTTGCATGTAGGAAGACACAGAGCATGGAGTTTAACTCATTTCTAAAGGGAAATTCAGAAAAGTGTTCTCATCAATGAAACACAGTCTGTTTTAACGCAAGACGCATGCTCTTTTTTCCTGCATCTGCAATAGAGCAAGAAACATGACCATGGCCAGAAAAATTGAACTGTGTTTCCTTCTCATACGGACTATATCTAGTTCAACACTGCTTATGAAACTGATACAAACCACAGCATCTCTTACATAGATGCTCTCTAGTTAATAGTGAAAAACGTGTTGTGCTTGGGAACTCTGTAAATTCATTTTAGCCCACATTTCACTGCCATTACTAGAAATGAACTCTTGCTTGTAGGAAGACAGAGAGCCTTTGCATTATTTCTGTTTCTGAAGGGAAATTCAGACCAGTGTTCTCATCCATGAAACACACTCTGTTTTATCGCATGAGCATGCTCTTCTTTCCATCGTCTTCAAAACTGCAACGAACATGAGCATTTGCAAAAATAAAGAACTGTGTTTCCTATTCATACAGACCATATCTAGTTCAACTCTGCTTGTGAAACTGATACAAACCACAGCAACTCTTACATGGATGCTCTTTAGTTAATAGTGAAAATCGTGTTGGTTTCGTGAACTGTGTAAATTCATTTGGCGCCGAAAATTCAATGCGTTTACCAGAAATGAACTCTTGCTTATAGGCGACACAGAGCATGGAGTTTAACTCTGATTCTAAATGGAATTTCAGAAGAGTGTTCTCATCCATGAAACACATTCGGTTTTAACTCAAGAAGCATGCTCTTCTTTCCTGCATCTGCAATACAGCAATAAATATGAGCATGGCCAGAAAAAAAGAACTGTGTTTCCTACTCATAGGGACCATATCTAGTTCAACTCTGCTTATGAAACTGATACACACCACAGCATCTCTTACACAGATGCTCTCTAGTTAATAGTGAAAAACGTTTTGGGTTTGTGAACTGTGTAAATTCATTTGAGCCGAAATTTCACTGCCTTTACCAGAAATTAACTCTTGCTTGTAGGAAGACACAGTGCATTTGGTTTACTTCTGTTTCTGAAGGGAAATTCAGACCAGTGTTCTCATCCATGATACACACTCTATTTTAATGCAAGAAGTATGCTCTTCTTTCCAGCGTCTGCAATACAGCAAGGAACATGAGCATGCGCAAAAAAAAAGAACTGTGTTTCCTATTCTTACGGACCATAACTAGTTCAACTCTGCTTATGAAACTGATACAAACCACATCATCTGTTACATAGATTCTCGTTAGTTAATAGTGAAAATCGTATTGGTTTCGTGAACTGTGTAAATTCATTTGAGCCGAAAAATAACTGGGTTTACCGGAAATGAACTCTTGCTTGTAGGAAGACACAGAGCATGGCGTTTAATTCCGATTGTAAAGTGAAATTCAGAAAAGTGTTCTCATCAATGTAACACAGTCTGTTTTAACGCAAAAAGCATGCTCTTCTTTACAGCGTCTGCAATACAGCAAGGAACATGAGCATGCCCAGAAAAAAATAACTGTGTATACTACTCATACGGACCATATCTCTGTCAACTCTGCTTATGAGACTGATACAAATCACAGCATGTCTTACATAGATGCTCTTTATTTAATAGAGATAAACGCGTTGGGTTTGTGAACTGTGTAAATTCATTTGAGCCGAAATTTCACTGCCTTTACCAGAAATCAACTCTTGATTGTAGGAAGACACAGAGCCTTTGGATTACTTCTGTTTCTGAAGAGAAATTCAGACCAGTGTTCTCATCCATGAAACACACTCTGTTTTAACACAAGAAGTATGCTCTTCTTTTTAGCGTCTTCAATACAGCAAGGAACATGAGCATGCGCTAAAAAAAAGAACTGGGTTTCCTATTCATATGGACCATATCTAGTTCAACTCTGCTTATGAAACTGATACAAACCACATCATCTTATACATAGATGCTCTTTAGTTAATAGTGAAAAACGTGTTGGGTTTGTGAACTGTGTAAATTCATTTGAGCCGAAAATTCACTGCGTTTACCAGAAATGAACACTTGCTTGGAGGAAGACACAGAGCATTTGGTTTAACTCAATTTCTGAAGGGAAATTCAGAACAGTGTTCTCATCCATGAAACACACTCTGTTTTAACGCAAATAGCATGGTCTTCTTTCCAGTGTCTGCAATACCCCAAGGAACAAGAGCATGTCCAGAAAACATTAACTGTGTTTCCTACTCATACAGACCATATCTAGTTCAACTGTGTTTATGAAACTGATACAAACCACAGCATCTGTTACATAGATGCTCTTTAGTTAATAATGAATATCGTACTGGTTTCGTGAACTGTGTAAATTCATTTGAGCCGAAAAACAACTGGGTTTACCAGAAATGAACTCTTGCTTGTAGGACGACATGGAGCATGGAGTTTAACTCCGATTCTAAATGGAAATTCAGAAGAGTGATCTCATCCTTGAAACACAGTCTGTTTTAACGCAAGAAGCATGCTCTTTTTTCAAGAATCTGCAATACAGCAAGAAACATGAGCATGGCCAGAAAAAAAGAACAGTGTTTCCTACTCATTCGGACCATATCTAGTTCAACTCTGCTTATGAAACTGATACAAACCACATCACCTCTTACATAGATGCTCTTTAGTTAATAGTGAAAAACGAGTTGGTTTTGAGAACTGTGTAAATTCATTTGGCGTCGAAAATCAATGCCTTTACCAGAAATGAACTCTTGGTTGTAGGAAGACACAGAGCATTTGGTTTAACTAAATTACTGAAGGGAAATTCAGAAGAGTGTTCTCATCCATGAAACACAGTCTGTTTAACGCAAGAAGCATGCTCTTTTTTCAAGCATCTGCAATACAGCAAGAAACATGAGCATGGCCAGAAAAAAAGAACTGTGTTTCTGACTCAAGCGGACCATATCTAGTTCAACTCTGCTTATGAAACTGATACAAACCACAGCATCTCTTACATAGATGCTCTTTAGTTAATAGAGATAAACGTGTTGGATTTGTGAATTGTGTAAATTCATTTGAGCCGAAAATTCACTGCTTTTACCAAAAATGATCTCTTGCTTGTAGGAAGACACAGAGCATTTGCTTTAACTCCATTTCTGAAGGGAAATTCAGACCAGTGTTCTCATTCATGAAACACACTCTGTTTTAACGCAAATAGTATGCTCTTCTTTCCAGCGTCTGCAATACAGCAAGGAATATGAGCATGTCCAGAAAAAATTAATTGGGTTTCCTACTCATACGGACCATATCTAGTTCAACTGAGCTTATGAAACTGATACAAACCACAGCAACTGTTACATAGATGCTCTTTAGTTAATAGTGAAAATCGTATTGTTTTCGTGAATTGTGTATATTCGTTTGAGCAGAAAAATAACTGGATTTACGGGAAATGAACTCTTGCTTGTAGGACGATACAGAGCATGGAGGTTAACTCTGATTCTACATGGAAATTCAGAAAACTGTTCTCATCCATGAAACACAGTCTGTTTTAACGCAAGAAGCCGGCTCTTCTTTCAAGCATCTGCAATACAGCAAGAAACATGAGCATGGGCAGAAAAAAAGAACTGTTTCCTACTCATAGGGACCATATCTAGTTTACTTCTTCTTATGAAACTGATACAAACCACAGCATGAATTACATAGACGCTCTTTAGTTAATAGTGAAAAACGTGTTGGGTTTGTAAACAGTGGAAAATCATATGAGCCGAAAATTCACTGCCTTTACCAGAAATGAACTCTTGGTTGTAGGAAGACACAGAGCATTTGTTTTAACTCCATTTCTGAAGGGAAATTCAGAAGAGTGTTCTCATCCATGAAACACAGTTTGTTTTAACGCAAGAAGCATGCTCTTTTTTCCATCATCTGCAATCAGCTAGAAACATAAGCATTGCCAGAAAAAAAGAACTGTGTCTCTGACTCAAACGGTCCATACCTAGTTCAACTCTGCTTATGAAACTGATGCAAACCACAGCATCTCTTACACAGATGCTCTTTAGTTAATAGTGATAAACGCGTTGGGTTTGTGAACTGTGTAAATTCATTTGAGCCGAAAATTCACTGCTTTTACCAAAAATGAACTCTTGCTTGTAGGAAGACACAGAGCATAGAGTTTAACTCCGCTTCTATAGGGAAATTCAGAAAAGTGTTCTCATCCATGAAACACAGTCTGTTTTAATGCAAATAGCATGCTCTTCTTTCCAGCATCTGCAATACAGCAAGGAACATGAGCATGTCCAGAAAAAATTAACTGTGTTTCCTACTCATACGGACCATATCTAGTTCAACTGTGCTTATGAAACTGATACAAACCACAGCGTCTGTTACATAAATTCTCTTTAGTTAATAATGAAAATCGTATTGGTTTCGTGAACTGTGTAAATTCATTTGAGCCGAAAAACAACTGGGTTTAGTAGAAATGAACTCTTGCTTGCAGGACGAAATAGAGCATGGAGTTTAACTCCGATTATAAATGGAAATTCAGAAGAGTGATCTCATCCATGACACACAGTCTGTTTTAACGCAAGATGCCGGCTCTTCTTTCAAGCATCTGCAATAAAGAAAGAAACATGAGCATGGCCAGAAAAAAAGAACTGTTTCCTACTCATACGGACCATATCTAGTTCAATTCTGCTTATGAAACTGATACAAACCACAGCATGAATTACATAGATGCTTTTTAGTTAATAGTGAAAAACGTGTTTGGTTTGTAAACAGTGTAAAATCATATGAGCTGAAAATTCACTGCCTTTACCAGAAATGAACTCTTGGTTGTAGGAAGACACAGAGCATTTGGTTTAACTCCATTTCTGAAGGGAAATTCAGAAGAGTGTTCTCTTCCATGAAACACAGTTTGTTTTAATGCAAGAAGCATGCTCTTTTTTCCATTATCTGCAATGCAGCAAGAAACATGAGCATTGCCAGAAAAAAAGAACTGTGTGTCTGACTCAAACGGTCCATACCTAGTTCAACTCTGCTTATGAAACTGATACAAACCACAGCATCTCTTACACAGACGCTCTTTAGCTAATAGTGATAAACGCGTTGGGTTTGTGAACTGTGCAAATTCATTTGAGCCGAAAATTCACTGCCTTTACCAGAAATGAACTCTTGCTTGTAGGAAGTCACAGAGCATTTGGTTTAACTCCATTTGTGAAGGGAAATGCAGACCAGTGTTCTCATCCATGAAACACAGTCTGTTTTAACGGAAATAGCATGCTCTTCTTTCCAGCATCTGCAATAGAGCAAGGAACATGAGCATGTCCAGAAAAAAATAACTGTGTTTCCTACTCATACAGACCATATCTATTCAACTCTGCTTATGAAACTGATGCAAACCACATCATCTGTTACATAGATGCTCTTTAGTTAATAGTGAAAATCATATTCTTTTCGTGAACTGTGTAAATTCATTTGAGCCGAAAAATAACTGGGTTTTCCAGAAATGAACTCTTGCTTGTAGGAAGACACAGAGCATAGAGTTTAACTCCAATTCTATAGGGAAATTCAGAAGAGTGTTCTCATCCATGAAACACAGTCTGTTTTAACTCAAGAAGCATGCTCCTTTTTCCAGCTTCTCCAATACCGCAAGAAACATGAGCAAGGCTAGAAAAAATGAACTGTGTTTCTGACTCAATCGGACCATACCTAGTTTAACTCTGCTTATGAAACTGATACAAAACACAGTATCTCTTACTTGGACGCTCTTTAGTTAATAGTGAAATACGTGTAGGGTTTGTGAACTGTGTAAATTCATATGAGCCGAAAATTCACTGCCTTTACCAGAAATGAACTCTTGCTTGAAGGAAGACACAGAGCATTTGGTTTAACTCCATTTCTGAAGGGAAATTCAGACCAGTGTTCTCATCCATGAAACACACTCTGTTTTAACGCAAATAGCATGCCCTTCTTTCCAGCGTCTGAAATACAGCAAGGAACAAGAGCATGTCCAGAAAAAATTAACTGTGTTTCCTACTCATACGGACCATATCTAGTTCAACTCTGCTTATGAAACTGATACAAACCACATCATCTCTTACGTAGATGCTCTTTAGTTAATAGTGAAAATCGTATTGGTTTCCTGAACTGTGTAAATTCATTTGAGCCGAAAAAAAACTGGGTTTACCAGAAATGAACTCTTGCTTGTAGGACGACAGAGAGCATGGACTTTAACTTCGATTCTAAATGGAAATTCAGAAGAGTGATCTCATCCTTGAAACACAGTATGTTTTAACGCAAGAAGCATGCTCTTCTTTCATCATTTGCAATACAGCAAGAAACATGAGCATGGCCAGAAAAAAGAACTTTGTTTCCTACTCATACGGACCATATCTAGTTCAATTCTGCTTATGAAACTGATACAAACCACATCATTTCTTACATAGATGCTCTTTAGTTAATAGTGAAAAACGAGTTGGTTTGGTGAACTGTGTAAATTCATTTGAGCCGAAAATTCATTGCTTTTACCAAAAATGAACTCTTGGTTGTAGGAAGACACAGAGCATTTGGTTTAACTCCATTTGTGAAGGGAAATTCAGAAGAGTGTTCTCATCCATGAAACACAGTTTGTTTTAACACAAGAAGCATGCTCTCTTTTCCATCATCTGCAATCAGCAAGAAACATGGGAATTGCCAGAAAAAAAGAACTGTGTGTCTGACTCAAACGGTCCATACCTAGTTCAACTCTGCTTATGAAACTGATACAAACCACAGGATCTCTTACACAGATGCTCTTTAGTTAATAGTGATAATCTCGTTGGGTTTTTGAACTGTGTAAATTCATTTGAGCCGAAAATTCACTGCTTTTACCAAAAATGAACTCTTGCTTGTAGGAAGACACAGAGCATTTGGTTTAACTCCATTTGTGAAGGGAAATGCAGACCAGTGTTCTCATCCATGAAACACTCTCTGTTTTAACGAAATAGCATGCTCTTCTTTCCACCGTCTGCAATAGAGCAAGGAACATGAGCATGTCCAGAAAAAAAGAACTGTGTTTTCTACTCATACGGACCATATCTATTCAACTCTGCTTATGAAACTGATACAAACCACATCATCTCTTACATAGATGCTCTTAAGTTAATAGTAAAAATCGTATTGGTTTCGTGAACTGTGTAAATTCATTTGAGCCGAAAAATAACTGGGTTTACGGGAAATGAACTCTTCCTTGTAGGAAGACACAGAGCATAGAGTTTAACTCTGATTCTATAGGGAAATTCAGAAAAGTGTTCTCATCCATGAAACACAGTCTTTTTTAACTCAAGAAGCATGCGCCTTTTTCCAGCTTCTCCAATACCGCAAGAAACATGAGCATGGCCAGAAAAAAGAACTGTGTTTCTGACTAAAACGGACCATATCTCATTGAACTCTGCTTATGAAACTGATACAAACCACAGCATCTCTTACATAGATGCTCTTTAGTTAATAGAGATAAACGCGTTGCGCTTGTTAATTGTGTAAATTCATTTGAGCCGAAAAATAACTGGGTTTCCCGGAAATTACCTCTTGCTTGTAGGATGACACAGAGCATGGAGTTTAACTCCATTTCTGAAGCGAAATTCAGGTGAGTGTTCTCATCCATGAAACAAAGTCTGTTTTAACACAAATAGCATGCTCTTGTTTTCAGCATCTGCAATACAGCAATGAACATGAGAATGTCCAGAAAAAAAGAACTGTGTTTCCTACTCATACGGACCATATCTAGTTCAACTCTGCTTATGAAACTGATATAAACCACAGCATCTCTTACCTAGACGCTCTTTAGTTAATAGTGAAAATCGTGTTGGTTTCCTGAACTGTGTAAAATCATTTGCGCCGAAAAATAACTGGGTTTACCAGAAATGTACTCTTGCTTGTAGGATGACACAGAGCATGGAGTTTAACTCCACTTCTGAAGGGAAATTCCCAAGAGTGTTCTCATCCATGAAACACACTCCGTGTTAATGCAAATAGCATGCTCTTCTTTCCAGGGTCTTCAGTACAGCAAGGAACATGAGAATGTCCAGAAAAAAGAAACTGTGTGTCCTACTCTTAAGGATCATATCTAGTTCAACACTGCTTAAGAAACTGATACAAACCACATCATCTCTTACATAGAGTCTCTTTAGTTAATACTGAAAATAGTATTGGTTTCGTGAACTGTGTAAATTCATTTGAGCCGAAAAATAACTGGGTTTACCGGAAATGAACTCTTGCTTGTTGGAAGACACACAGCATGGCGTTAAACTGCGATTCTAAAGGAAAATTCAGAAGAGTGTTCTCCTCAACGAAACACAATCTGTTTTAATGCAAGAAGCATGCTCTTCTTTCCAGCATCTGTAATACAGCAAGAAACATGAGCATGGCCAGAAAAAGAGAATTGTGTTTCCTACTCATAGGGATCATACCTCGTTCAACACTGCTTATGAAACTGCTACAAAACACAGCATCTCTTACCTAGATGCTCTTTAGTTAATAGAGAAAATTGTGTGGTTTCGTGAACTGTGTAAATAGATTTGGCACTAAAAATTCACTGCGTTTACCAGAAATGTGCTCTTGCTTGTAGGACGACACAGAGCATGGAGTTTAACTCAGATTCTAAATGGAAATTCAGCAGAGTTTTCTTCTCCATGAAACACAGTCTGTTTAAATGCAAGAAGCATCCTCTTCATTCCAGCATTTGCAAAACAGCAAGAAACATGAGCATGGACAGAAAAAAAGAACTGTGTTTCCGACTCATACAGACCATATCTAGTTCAACTCTGCTTATGAAACTGATATAAACCACAGCATCGCTTACATAGACGCTCTTTAGTTAAAAGTGAAAATCGTATTGGTTTCGTGAACTGTGTAAATTCATTTGAGCTGAAAAATAACTGGGTTTACAGGAAATGAACTCTTGCTTGTAGGAAGACACAGAGCGTTTGGTTAAACTCAGTTTCTGAAGGGAAATTCAGACCAGTGTTCTCATCCATGAAACACACTCCGTTTTAACAGAAGAAGCATCCTCTTCTTTTCATCGTCTGCAATACAGCAAGGAACATGAGCATGCCCAGAAAAAAAGAACTGTGTTTCCTACTCATATGGACCATATCTAGGTAAACTCTGCTTATGAAACTGATACAAACCACATCATCTCTTACATAGATGCTCTTTAGTTAATAGTGAAAATCTTATTGGTTTCGTGAACTGTGTAAATTCATTTGATCCCCAAAACAACTCAGTTTCCCGGAAATTAACTCTTGCTTGTAGGATGACACATAGCATGGAGTTTGACTCCATTTCTGAAGGGAAATTCAGAAGAGTGTTCTCATCCATGAAACAAAGTCTGTTTTAACGCAAATAGCATGCTCTTCTTTCAAGCGTCTTAAATACAGCCATGAACATGAGAATGTCCAGAAAAAAAGAACTGTGTTTCCTACTCATACGGACCATATCTAGTTCAACTCTGCTTATGAAACTGATATAAACGACAGCATCTCTTACCTAGACGCTCTTTAGTTATAAGTGAAAATCGTGTTGGTTTCGTGAATGTGTAAATTCATTTGGCCTAAAATTCACTGCTTTTACCAGAAATGAACTCTTGCTTGTTGGACGACACAGAGCATGGAGTTTAACTCCGATTCTAAATGGAAATACAGAAGAGTGTTCTCCTCCATGAAACACAGTCTGTTTTAATGCAAGAAGCATCCTCTTCATTCCAGCTTCAACAATACAGCAAGAAACATGAGCATGCCCAGAAAAAAAGAACTGTGTTTCCGACTCATACGGAACATATCTAGTTCAACTCTGCTTATGAAACTGATGCAAACCACATCATCTCTTACATAGATGCTCTTTAATTAATAGTGAAAATCGTATTGGTTTCCTGAACTGTGCAAATTCATTTGAGCCGAAAATAACTGGGTTTCCCGGAAATGTACTCTTGCTAGTAGGATGACAGAGAGCATGGAGTTTAACTCTATTTCTGAAGGGAAATTCAGGAGAGTGTTCTCATCAATGTAACAAAGTCTGTTTTAACGCAAATAGCATGCTCTTCTTTTCAGCGTCTTCAGTACAGCAAGGATCATGAGAATGTCCAGAAAAAAGGAACTGTGTGTCCTACTCATACGGACCATACCTAGTTCAACACTGCTTATGAAACTGATACAAACCACATCATCTCTTACATAGACGCTCTTTAGTTAATATTGAAAATAGTATTGGTTTCCTGAACTGTGTAAATTCATTTGAGCCGAAAAATAAATGGGTTTACCGGAAATAAACTCTTGCTTGTAGGAAGACACATAGCATGGAGTTTAATTCGGATTCTAAATGGAAATTCAGAAAAGTTTTCTCATCCATGAAACACAGTCTGTTTTAACGCAAGAAGCATGCTCTTCTTTCCAGCATCTGCAATACATCAAGGAACATGAGCATGTCCAGAAAACAAGAACTGTGTTTCCTAATCATAGGGACCATATCTCGTTCAACTCTGCTCATGAAACTGATACAAACCACATCATCTCTTACATAGATGCTCTTTAGTTAATAGTGAAAATCGTATTGGTTTCATGAACTATGTGAAATCATTTGAGCCGAAAAATAACTTGGATTACAGGAAATGAACTCTTGCTTGTAGGAAGACACAGAGCCGTTGGTTTAACTCACTTTCTGAAGGGAAATTCAGACCTGTGTTCTCATCCATGAAACACACTCTGTTCTAACGCAAGTAGCATGCTCTTCTATCCAGCTTTGCAATACAGCAAGGAACATGAGCATGCCCAGAAAAAAAGAACTGTGTCTCCTACTCATATGGACCATATCTATTTCAACTCTGCTTATGAAACTGATACAAACCACATCATCTCTTACATAGATGGTCTTTATTTAATAGTGAAAATCGTATTGGTTTCCTGAACTGTGTAAATTCATTTGAGCCGAAAAAATAACTGGGTTTACCGGAAATGTACTCTTGCTTGTAGGATGACGCAGAGCGTGGAGTTTAATTCCATTTCTGAAGGGAAATTCAGAAGAATGTTATCATCCATGAAACACACTCCGTTTTAACGCAAATAGCAGGCTCTTCTTTTCAGCGTCTTCTGTACAGCAAGGATCATGAGAATGTCCAGAAAAAAGGAACTGTGTGTCCTACTCATACGGAACATATCTTGTTCAACTCTGCTCATGAAACTGATGCAAACCACATCATCTCTTACATAGATGCTCTTTATTTAATAGTGAAAATCGTATTGGGTTCGTGAACTGTGTAAAATCATTTGAGCCGAAAAATAACTGGGTTTACAGGAAATGAACTCTTGCTTGTAGGAAGACACAGAGCCTTTGGTTTAACTCACTTTCTGAAGGGAAATTCAGACCTGTGTTTTCATCCATGAAACACACTCTGTTCTAACGCAAGAAGCATGCTCTTCTTTCCAGCTTTGCAATACAACAAGGAACATGAGCATGCCCAGAAAAAAAGAATGGTGTCTCCTACTCATATGGATCATATATATTTCAACTCTTCTTATAAAACTGATACAAACCACATCATCTCTTACTTAGATGCTCTTTATTTAATAGTGAAAATCGTATTTCTTTCGTGAACTGTGTAAATTCATTTGAGCTGAAAAATAACTGGGTTTACCGGAAATGAACTCTTGCTTGTAGGAAGACACAGAGCCTTTGGTTAAACTCAGTTTCTGTAGGGAAATTCAGACCAGAGTTCTCATCCATGAAACACACTCCGTTTTAACCAAAGAAGCATGATCTTCTTTCTAGCGTGTGCAATACCGCAAGGAACATGAGCATGCCCAGAAAAAGAACTGTGTTTCCTACTCATATGGACCATATGTAGGTCAACTCTGCTTATGAAACTTGTACAAACCACATCATCTGTTACATAGATGCTCTTTAGTTAATAGTGAAAATCTTGATTGTTTCGTGAACTGTGTAAATTCATTTGAGCCGAAAAATAACTGGGTTTCCCGGAAATTACCTCTTGCTTGTAGGCTGACACAGAGCATGGAGTTTAACTCCATTTCTGAAGGGAAATTCCGAAGAGTGTTCTCATCCATGAAACAAAGTCAGTTTTAATGCGAATAGCATGCTCTTCTTAACAGCGTCTTCAATACAGCAAGGAACATGGGAATGTCCAGAAAATAAGAACTGTGTTTCCTATTCATACGGACCATATGTAGTTCAACTCTGCTTATGAAACTGATACAAATCACAGCTCCTATTACATAAATGCTCTTTAGGTAATAGTGAGAATCATGTTTGGGTTCGTGAACTGCGAAAAATCATTTGAGCCCAAAATTCAATGGGTTTACCAGAAATGAACTCTTGCTTGTAGGAAGACACTGATCCTGGGGTTTAACTCTGTTTCTGAAGGCAAATTCAGACCAGAGTTCTCTTCCCTGAAAAACACTCTGTTTTAAGGCAAGAATCATCCTCTTGTTTCCAGCATCTCCAATATAGTAAGAAACATGAGCATGCCCAGAAAAAAAGAACTTTGTTTCCTACTCATACAGTCCATATGTAGTTCAACTCTGCTTATGAAACTGATTCAAACCACAGCTCCTCTTTCATAAATCCTATTTAGATAATAGTGAGAATCGCGTTGGGTTCGTGAACTGCAAATAATAATTTCAGCCCAAAATTCATCAGATTTACCTGAAATGAACTCTTGCTTTTAGGAAGACACAGATCCTGGGGATTAACTCCGTTTCTGAAGGCAAATTCAGACCAGAATTCTCAACCCTGAAAAACACTCTGTTTTGAGGCAAGAATCATCCTCTTCTTTCCAGCTTCTCCAACACAATAAGAACCATGAGGACGCCCAGAAGAAAAGAACTGTGTTTTCTTCTCATATGGACCATATGTAGTTCAACTCTGCTTATGAAATGATACAGACCACAGCTCCTCTTACATAAACGCTCTTTAGTTAATAATGAAAATCGCGTTGCGTTCTAGAAATGTGTAACGTCATTTGAGCCGAAAATTCACTTGGTTTACCAGAAATGAACACTTGCTTGTAGGAATACACAGAACATGCAGTTTAACTCCGTTTGTGAAGGGAAAGTCAGACGAGAGTTCTCATCCATGAAACAAACCCTATTTTAATGTAAGAAGCAAGCTCTTCTTTCTAGCGTCTCCAACACAGCAAGAACCATGAGCATGCCCTGAAAAAAAGAACTGTGTTTCCTACCTAGACGGACCATATGTAGTTCAACTCTGCTTATGAAACTGATAAAAAACAACACCTCCTGTTACATAAATGCTCTTAAGTTAATAGTGATAATCGTGTTGGGTTCGAGAACTGTGAAAAATCTTTTGAGCCCAAAATTCACTGGGTTAACCAGAAATGAACGCTTGCTTGTAGGAAGAAACAGAACCTGGGGTTTAACTCCTTTTCTGAAGGGAAATTCAGACCAGAGTTCTCACCCATGAAACACACTCTGTTTTAACGCAAGAAGCAAGCTCTTCTTTCGAGAATCAAAAATACAGCAAGAACCATGAGCATGCCATGAAAAAAGGAACTGTGTTTCCTACTCATAAGGACAATATGTAGTCCACCTCTGCTTATGAAACTGATACAGACCACAGCTCCTCTTACATCAATGCTCTTTAGTTAATAGTGAGAATCGCGTTGGGTTCGTGAACTGCGAAAAATCATTTGAGCCCAAAATTCACTGTGTTAACCAGAAATGAACGCTTGCTTGTAGGAAGACACAGATCCTTGGGTTTAACTCCGTATCTGTAGGGAAATTCAGACCAGAGTTCTCTTCCCTGAAAAACTCTCTGTTTTAAGGCAAGATTCATCCTCTTCTTTCCAGCTTCACCAATACAGTAAGAACCATGAGCACGGCTAGAAGAAAAGAACTGTGTTTCCTACTCATAGGGACCATATGTAGTTCAACTCTGCTTATGAAATGATACAGAACACAGCTCCTCTTACATAAATGCTCTTTAGTTAATAGTGATAATCGATTTGGGATGTAGATCTGTGTAAAGTCTTCTGAGCCAAAAATTCACTTGGTTTAAAAGAAATGAACTCTTGCTGGTAGGAAGACACAGATCATGGAGTTTAACTCCGTTTGTGAAGGGAAATTCAGACCAGAGTTCTCATCCATGAAACACACCCTGTTTTAATGCAAGAAGCAAGCTCTTCTTTCCAGCGACTCCAATACAGCAAGAACCATGAGCATGCCCTGAAAAAAAGAACTGTTTTTCCTACTCATATGGACCATATGTAGTCCAACTCTGCTTATGAAACTGATACAAACCACAGCTCCTCTTACATAAATGCTCTTTAGTTAATAGTGAGAATAGCGTTGGTTTTGTGAAGTGCGAAAAATCATTTGAGCCCAAAATTCCCTGGGTGAACCAGAAATGAATGCTAGCTTGTAGGAGGACACAGATCCTGGGGTTTAACTCTGTTTCTGAAGGGAAATTCAGACCAGAGTTCTCATCCCTGAAACACACTCTCCTTTAACGCAAGAAGCAAGCTCTTCTTTCCAGATTCAAAAATACAGCAAGAACCATGAGCATGCCCTGAAAAAAAGAACTGTGTTTCCTACTCATACAGACCATATGTAGTTCAACTCTGCTTATGAAACTGATACAGACCACAGCTCCTCTTACATAAATCCTCTTTAGTTAATAGTGAGAATCGCGTTGGGTTCGTGAACTGCAAAAAATCATTTGAGCCCAAAATTCACGGGATTTACCTGAAATGAACTCTTCCTTGTAGGAAGACACAGATCCTGGGGATTAACTCCGTTTCTGAAGGCATATTCAGACCAGAATTCTCATTCTCTTCTTTCAAGCTTCTCCAATACATTAAGAACCATGAGCACTCCAAGAAGAAAAGAACTGTGTTTCCTACTCATACGGACCATATGTAGTTCAACTCTGCTTATGAAACTGATACAAACCACAGCTCCTCTTACATAAATGCTCTTTAGTTAATAGTGAGAATCATGTTGGGTTCATAAACTGTGAAAAATCATTTGAGCCCAAAATTTACTGGGTTAACCAGAAATGAACGCTTGCTTGTAGATAGACACAGATCCTGGGGTTTAACTCCGTATCTGAAGGGAAATTCAGACAAGAGTTCTCATCCCTGAAACACACTCTGTTTTAATGCAAGAAGCAAGCTCTTCTTTCCAGAGTCAAAAATACAGCAAGAACCATGAGCATGCCCTGAAAAAAATAACTGTCTTTCCAGATCATACAGACCATATGTAGTTGAACTCTGCTTATGAAACTGATACAAACCACAGCTCCTATTACATAAATGCTCTTTAGTTAATAGTGTGAATCATGTTTGGGTTTGTGAACTGGGAAAAATCATTTGAGCCCAAAATTCACTGGGTTTACCAGAAATGAACTCTTGCTTGTAGGAAGACACTGATCCTGGGGTATAACTCCGTTTCTGAAGGGAAATTCAGACCAGAGTTCTCTTCCCTGAAAAACACTCTGTTTTAAGTCAAGAATCATCCTCTTCTTTCTAGCATATCCAATATAGTAAGAAACATGAACATGACCAGAAAAAAAGAACTTTGTTTTCTACTCACACAGACCATATGTAGTTCAACTCTGCTTATGAAACTGATACAAACCACAGCTCCTCTTACATAAATCCTTTTTAGTTAATAGTGAGAATAGAGTAGGGTTCGTGAACTGAGAAAAGAAATTTGAGCCCAAAATTAACTGGATTTACCGGAAATGAAATATTACTTGTAGGAAGACACAGATCCTGGGGTTTAACTCTGTTTCTGAAGGAAATCCAGGCCAGAGTTCTCATCCCTGAAACACACTCTGTTTTAACGAAGAAGAAAGCTCTTCTTTCCAGAGTCTATAATACAGAAATTACAATGAGCATGGACTGAAAAAAAGAACTGTGTTTCCTATTTATACGGAACATATGTAGTTCAACTCTGCTTATGAAACTGATACAGACCACACCTCCTCTTACATAAATGCTCTTTAGGTAATAGTGAGAATAGCGTTGGGTTCGTGAACTGCGAAAAATCATTTGAGCCCAAAATTCACTGGGTTTACCAGAAATGAACTCTTGCTTGTAGGAAGACACAGATCCTGGGGTTTAACTCCATTTCTAAAGGGAAATTCAGACCAGAATTCTCATCCCTGAAAAACGCTCTGTTTTAAGGCATGAATCATCCTCTTCTTTCCAGGGTCTCTAATACGGTAAGAACCATGAGCATGCCAAGAAAAAAAACAACTGAGTTTCCTACTCATACGGACTATTTGTACTCCACCTCTGCTTATGAAACTGATACAGACCACAGCTCCTCTTACATAAATGCTCTTAAGTTAATAGTGAAAATCTCGCTGGGTTCTAGAACTGTGTAAAATCATTTGAGCCGCAATATCCCTTGGTTTACCAGAAATGAACTCTTGCTTGTAGGAAGAGATGATCATGGGGTTTAACTCCGTTTCTGAAGCCAAATACAGACCAGAGTTCTCAACCGTGAAAAACACTCTGTTTTGAGGCAAGAATCATCCTCTTCTTTCCAGCATCTCCAATACAGTAAGAAACATGAGCATGCCCAGAAAAAAAGAATTGTGTTTCCTACTCATACGGACCATATGTAGTTCAACTCTGCTTATGAAATGATAGAGAACACAGCTCCTCTTACATAAATGCTCTTTAGTTGATAGTGATAATTGCGTTGGATTCTAGAACTGTGTAAAGCCATTTGAGCCGAAAATTGACTTGGTTTAGCAGAAATGAACTCTGGCTTGCAGGAAGACACAGATCATGGGGTTTAACTCCGTTTGTGAGGGAAATTCAGACCAGAGTTCTCATCCATGAAACACACTCTGTTTTAACACAAGAAGGAAGCTCCTATTTCCAGAGTCAAAAATACAGCATGAACCATGAGCATGCCCTGAAAAAAAGAACAGTGTTTCCTACTCATAAGGACCATATGTAGTTGAACTCTGCTTAGGAAACTGATACAAACCACAGCTCCTACATAAATCCTCTTTAGTTAATAGTGAGAATAGCGTTGGGTTCGTGAACTGCGAAAAATCATTTGAGACCAAAATTCACTGGGTTTACCAGAAATTAACACTTGCTTGTAGGAAGACACAGAGTCTGGGGTTTAACTCCGTTTCTGAAGGGAAATGCAGACCAGAATTCTCATCCCTGAAAAACACTCTGTTTTAAGTCATGAATCATCCTCTTCTTTCCAGGGTCTCCAATAAATAAGAACAATAAGCATGCCAAGAAAAAAAGAACTGTTTTTCCTACTGATACGGACCATATGTAGTCCACCTCTGCTTATGAAACTGATACAGAGCACAGCTCCTCTTACATAAATGCTCTTTAGTTAATAGTGATAATCTTGTTGGGTTCTAGAACTGTGTAAAATCATTTGATCCGAAAATTCACTTGGTTAACAGAAATGAACACTTGCTTGTAGGAAGACAAAGAACATAGGGTTTAACTGCATTTCTGAAGGGAAAATCAGACCAGAGTTCTCCTCCATGAAACACACTCTGTTTTAATGCAAGATGCAAGCTCATCTTTCCACCGTCTCCAATAGAGTAAGAACCATGAGCATGCCCAGAACAAAAGAACTGTGTCTCCTACTCATATGGACAATATGTAGTTCAACTCTGCTCATGAAACTGAAAGAAATGACAGTTCCTCTTACATAAATGCTCTTTAGTTAATAGTGAGAATCTGTTTGGGTTGGTGAACTGTGAAAAATCATTTGAGCCCAAAATTCACTTGCTTTACAAGAAATGAACTCTTGCTTGTAGGAAGACACAGATCCTGGGATTTAACTCCGTTTCTGAAGGGAAATTCAGACCAGAGTTCTCATCCCTGAAACACACTCTGCTTTAACGCAAGAAGCAAGCTCTTCTTTCCAGAGTCTAAAATACAGCAAGAACCATGAGCATGCCCTGAAAAAAAGTAATGTTTCTCCTACACATACAGAACTTACGTAGTTCAACTCTGCGTATGAAACTGATACATACAACAGCTCCTCTTACAGAAATGCTCTTTAGTTATCACTGAGAATCGCGTTGGGTTCATGAACTGCGAAAAATCATTTCAGCCCCAAATTCCCTGCGTTTACCAGAAATGAATTTTTGCTTGTAGGATGACACACATCCTGGGGTTTAACTCCATTTCTGAAGGCACATTCAGAAAAGAGTTCTCATCCCTGCAGAAAACTCTGTTTCTAAGGCAAGAATCATACTTTTCTATCCAGCTTCTCCAATACAGTAAGAAATATGAGCATTCCCAGAAAAAAAGAACTGTGTTTCCTACTCATACAAACCATATGTAGTTAAACTCTGCTTATGATACTGATTCAAACCACAGCTCCTCTTACATAAATCCTCTTTAATTAATAGTGAGAATCGCGTTGGGTTCGTGAACTGCGAAAAATCATTTCAGCCCAAAATTCACTCGATTTAGCTGAAATGATCTCTTGCTTTTAGGAAGACACAGATCCTGGGGATTAACTCCGTTTCTGAAGGCAAATTCAGACCAGAATGCTCAACCCTGAAAAACACTCTGTTTTGAGGCAAGAATCATCCTTTTCTTTCCAGCTTCTCCAATACAGTAAGAACCATGAGCACGCCCAGAAAAAAAGAACTGTGTTTCCTACTCATATGGACCATAGGTAGTTCAACTCTGCTTATGAAATGATACAGACCACAGCTCCTCTTAAAAAATGCTCTTTAGTTAATAGTGATAATCGCGTTGGGATCTAGAACTGTGTAAAGTCATTTGAGCCGAAAATTCACTTGGTTTACCAGAAATGAACTCTTGCTGGTAGGAAGACACAGATCATGAAGTTTAACTCCGTTTGTGAAGGGAAATTCAGACCAGAGTTCTCATCCATGAAACACACCCTGTTTTAATGCAAGAAGCAATCTCTTCTTTCTAGCGCCTCCAATACAGCAAGAACCATGAGCATGCCCTGAAAAAAAGAACTGTGTTTCCTACTCAGACGGACCATATGTAGTTCAACTCTGCTTATGAAACTGATACAGACCACACCTCCTCTTACATAAATGCTCTTTAGGTAATAGTGAGAATAGAGGTTGGGTTCGTGAACTGTGAAAAATCATTTTAGCCCAAAATTCACTGGGTTTACCAGAAATGAACTCTTGCTATTAGGAAGACCCAGATCCTGGGATTTAACTCCGTTTCTGAAGGGAAATTCAGACCAGAAATCTGATCCCTGAAAAACGCTCTGTTTTAAGGCATGAATCATCCTCTTCTTTCCAGGGTCTCCAATAAGGTAAGAACCATGAGCATGCCAAGAAAAAAACAACTGAAATTCCTACTCATACGGACTATATGTACTCCACCTCTGCTTATGAAACTAATACAGACCACAGCTCCTCTTACATAAATGCTCTTTAGTTACTAGTGATAATCGCGCTGTGTTCTAGAACTGTGTAAAATCATTAGAGCCGAAATTTCACTTGGTTTACCAGAAATGAACTCTTGCTTGTAGGAAGACACAGACACTGGGGTTTAACTCCGTTTCTGAAGCCAAATACAGACCAGAGTTCTCTTTCCTGAAAAACACTCTGTTTTAAGGCAAGAATCATCCTATTGTTTCCAGCATCTCCAATATAGTAAGAAACATGAGCATGCCCAGAAAAAAAGAACTTTGTTTCCTACTCATACAGTCCATATGTAGTTCAACTCTGCTTATGAAACTGATACAAACCACAGCTCCTCTTACATAAATCCTCTTTAGTTAATAGTGAGAATAGCGTTGGGTTCGTGAACTGCGAAAAATCATTTGAGACCAAAATTCACTGGGTTTACCAGAAATTAACTCTTGCTTGTAGGAAGACACAAATTCTGGGATTTAACTCCGTTTCTGAAGGGAAATGCAGACCAGAATTCTCATCCCTGAAAAACACTCTGTTTTAAGTCATGAATCATCCTCTTCTTTCCATGGTCTCCAATAAATAAGAACAATAAGCATGCCAAGAAAAAAAGAACTGTGTTTCCTACTCATATGGACCATATGTAGTCCACCTCTGCTTATGAAACTGATACAGACCACAGCTCCTCTTACATAAATGCTCTTTAGTTAATAGTGATAATCTCGTTGGGTTCTAGAACTGTGTAAAATCATTTGATCCGAAAATTCACTTGGTTAACAGAAATGAACACTTGCTTGTAGGAAGACACAGATCCTGGGCTTTAACTCCACTTCTGAAGGGACATTCAGACCAGAGTTCTCATCCCTGAAACACACTCTGTTTTAACACAAGAAGCAAGCTCTTCTTTACAGAGTCAAAAATACAGGAACAACCATGAGCATGCCCTGAAAAAAAGAACTGTGTTGCCTACTCCTACGGACCATATGTAGTTCAACTCTGCTTATGAAACTGATACAAACCACAGCTCCTCTTACACAAATCCTCTTTAGTTAATAGTGACAATAGCCTTGGGTTAGTAAACTGCAAAAATCATTTGAGACCAAAATTTACTGGGTTTACCAGAAATGAACTCTTCCTTGTAGGAAGACACAGATCCTAGTGTTTAACTCCGTTTCTGAAGTGAAATGCACATCAGAATTCTCATCCCTGAAAAACACACCGTTTTAAGGCATGAATCATCCTCTTCTTTCCAGGGTCTCCAATACAGTAACAACAATAAGCATGCCAAGAAAAAAAGAACTGTGTTTCCTACTCATAAGGACCATATGTAGTCCACCTCTGCTTATGAAACTGATACAGACCACAGCTCCTCTTACATAAATGCTCTTTAGTTAATAGTGAGAATCGCGTTGGGTTCGTGAAGTGCGAAAAATCATTTGAGCCCAAAATTCACTGTGTTAACCAGAAATGAACGCTTGCTTGTAGGAAGACACAGATCCTTGGGTTTAACTCCGTATCTGAAGGGAAATTCAGACCAGAATTCTCATCCCTGAAAAACACTCTGTTTAAAGGCAAGAATCATCCTCTTCTTTCTAGCATATCCAATGTAGTAAGAAACATGAGCATGCCCAGAAAAAAAGAACTTTGTTTTCTACTTACACAGACCATATGTAGTTCAAATCTGCTTATGAAACTGATACAAACCACAGCTTCTCTTACATAAATCCTTTTTAGTTAATAGTGAGAATAGAGTAGGGTTCGTGAACTGAGAAAAGTAATTTGAGCCCAAAATTAACTGGATTTACCGGAAATGAAATCTTACTTGTAGGAAGACACAGATCCTGGGGTTTAACTCTGTTTCTGAAGGAAATCCAGGCCAGAGTTCTCATCCCTGAAACACACTCTGTTTTAACGAAGAAGAAAGCTCTTCTTTCCAGAGTCTATAATACAGAAATTACAATGAGCATGGACTGAAAAAAAGAACTGTGTTTCCTATTCATACGGAACATATGTAGTTGAACTCTGCTTATGAAACTGATACAGACCACACCTCCTCTTACATAAATGCTCTTTAGGTAATAGTGAGAATAGCGTTGGGTTTGTGAACTGCGAAAAATCATTTGAGCCCAAAATTCACTGGGTTTACCAGAAATGAACTCTTGCTTGTAGGAAGACACAGATCCTGGGGTTTAAATCCGTTTCTGAAGGGAAATTCAGACCAGAAATCTGATCCCTGAAAAACGCTCTGTTTTAAGGCATGAATCATCCTCTTCTTTCCAGGGTCTCCAATACAGTAAGAACTTTGTTCCCTACTCATATGGACCATATGTAGTTAAACTTTGCTTATGAAATGATACAGACAATAGCTCCTCTTACATAAATGCTCTTTAGTTAATAGTGATAATCGCGTTGGATTCTAGAACTGTGTAAAGTCATTAGAGCCAAAAATTGACTTGGTATAGCAGAAATGAACTCTTGTTGGCAGGAAGACACAGATCATGGGGTTTAACTCCGATTGTGAAGGAAATTCCGACCAGAGATCTCATCCATGAAACACACCGTGTTTTAATGCAAGAAGCATGCTCTTCTTTCAAGCATCTCCAATACAGCAAGTACGATGGGCATGCCCTGAAAAAGAGAACTGTGTTTCCTACTCATACGGACCATATGTAGTCCACCTCTGCTTATGAAACTGATACAGACCACACCTCCTCTTACAAAAATGCACTTTAGTTAATAGTGATAATCGACTTGGGTTCTAGAACTGTGTAAAATCATTTGAGCCGAAAATTCACATGGTTACCAGAAATGAACACTTGCTTGTAGGAAGACACAGAATATGGGGTTTAACTCCAATTCTGAAGGGAAATTAAGACCAGAGTTCTCATCCATGAAACAAACTCTGTTTTAATACATGAAGCAAGCTCATCTTTCCAACATCTCCAATACTGCAAGAACCATGAGCATGCCCAGAAAAAAAGAACTGTGTCTCCTACTCATACCTACCATATGTCGTTCAACTCTGCTTATGAAACTGATACAGACCACACCTCCTCTTACATAAATCCTCTTTAGTTAATAGTGAGAGTAGCGTTGGGTTCGTGAAATGCAAAAAATCATTTGAGCCCAAAATTCACTGGGTTAACCAGAAATGAACGCTTGCTTGTAGGAAGACACAGATCCTGGGGTTTAACTCCGTTTCTGAAGGGAAATTCAGACCAGAGTTCTCATCCCTGAAACACACTCTGTTTTAACGCAAGAAGCAAGCTCTTCTTTCCAGAGTCAAAAATACAGCAAGAACCATGAGCATGCACTGAAAAAAAGAACTGTGTTTCCTACTCATACCTACAATATGTAGTTCAACTCTGCTTATGAAACTGATACAGACCACAGCTCCTCTTACATAAATCCTCTTTAGTTAATAGTGAGAATAGAGTAGGGTTCCTGAACTGCGAAAAATTATTTGAGCCCAAAAATAACTGGTTTTACCGGAAATGAACTCTTACTTGTAGGAAGACACAGATCCTGTGGTTTAACTCTGTTTCTGAAGGAAATCCAACCAGAGTTCTCATCCCTGAAACACACTCTGTTTTAAAGAAGAAGCAAGCTCTTCTTTCCAGAGATTATAATACAGCAATTACAATGAGCATGGACTGAAAAAAAGAACTGTGTTTCCTATTCATACGGACCATATGTAGTTCAACTCTGCTTATGAAACTGATACAGACAACACCTCCTCTTACATAAATGCTCTTTAGGTAATAGTGAGAATAGCGTTGGGTTCGTGAACTGCGAAAAATCATTTGAGCCCAAAATTCACTGGGTTTACCAGAAATGAACTCTTTCTGGTAGGAAGACACAGATCCTGGGGTTTAACTCCGTTTCTGAAGGGAAATTCAGACCAGAATTCTCATCCCTGAAAAACGCTCTGTTTTAAGGAATGAATCATCCTCTTCTTTCCAGGGTCTCCAATATGGTTAAAACCATGATCATGCCGAGAAATAAAGAATTGTATTTCGTGATAATAAGGACTATATGTACTCCACCTCTGCTTATGAAACTGATACAAACCACATCTCCTCTTACAAAAATGCACTTTAGTTATAGTGATAATCGCGCTGGGTTCTAGAACTGTGTAAAATCATTTGAGCCGAAAATTCACTTGGTTTACAGGAAATGAACTCTTGCTTGTAGGAAGACACAGATCCTGGGGTTGAACTCCATTTCTGATGGGAAATTCAGACCCGAGTTCGCATCCCTGAAACACACTCAGCTTTAACGCAACAAGCAAGCTCTTCTTTCCAGAGTCCAAAACACAGCAAGAACCATGAGCATGCCCAGAAAAAAAGAACTGTGTTTCCTACTCATAAAGACCATATGTAGTTCAACTCTGCTTATGATACTGATACAAACCACAGCTCCTCTTACATAAATCCTCTTTAGTTAATAGTGAGAATAGCGGTGGGTTCGTGAAATCTGAAATATCATTTGAGACCAAAATTCACTGGGTTTACCAGAAATGAACTCAGGCTTGTAGGAAGACACAGATCTTGGGGTTTAACTCCGTTTCTGAAGGGAAATGCAGACCAGAATTCTCATCCCTGAAAAACACTCTGTTTTAAGGAAGAATCATCCTCTTCTTTCCAGGGTCTCCAATACGGTAAGAACTATGAGCATGCCAAGAAAAAAATAACTGTGTTTCCTAATCATACGGACTATATGTACTCCACCTCTGCTTATGAAACTGATACAGACCACAGCTCCTCTTACAAAAATGCTCTTTAGTTAATAGTGATAATCGACTTGGGTTCTAGAACTGTGTAAAATCATTTGAGCCGAAAATTCACTTGGTTACCAGAAATGAATTCTTGCTTGTAGGAAGACACAGAACATGGGGTTTAACTCCTTTCTGAAGGGAAATAAAGCCCAGAGTTCTCATCCCTGAAACACACTCTGTTTGAACGCAAGAAGCAAGCTCTTCTTTCCAGAGTCAACAATACAGTAAGAACCACGAGCATGCCCTGAAAAAAAGAACTGTGTTTCCTACTCATACAGACCATATGTAGTTAAACTCTGCTTATGAAACGGATACAAACAAAGCTCCTCTTACATAAATGGTATTTAGTTAGTAGTAAGAATCATGTTGGGTCCTTCATCAGCTTAAAATCATTTGAGTCCAAAATTCCCTTGGTTTACCAGAAATGATCTCCTGCTTGTAGGAAGACACCGATCCTGTGGTTTAACTCAGTTTCTGATGGGAAATTCAGACCAGTGTTCTCATCCCTGAAACACACTCTGTTTTAACGCAAGAAGCAAGCTCTTCTTTCCAGAGTCAAAAATACAGCAAGAACCATGAGCATGCACTGAAAAAAACAACTGTGTTTCCTATTCATACCTACAATATGTAGTTCAACTCTGCTTATGAAACTGATACAGACAACACCTCCTGTTACAAAAATGCTCTTTAGGTAATAGTGAGAATAGCGTTTGGTTCGTGTACTGCGAAAAATCATTTGAGACCAAAATTCACTTGGTGTACCAGAAATGAACTCTTGCTTGTAGGAAGATACTGATCCTGGGGTTTAACTCCGTTTCTGAAGGCAAATTCAGAACAGAGTTCTCATCCCTGAAAAACACTGTTTTAAGGCAAGAATCATCCTCCTAATTCCAGCATCTCCAATACAGCAAGTACGATGAGCATGCCCTGAAAAGAGAACTGTGTTTCCTACTCATACGGACCATATGTAGTCCACCTCTGCCCATGAAACTGATACATACCACAGCTCCTCTTACAAAAATGCTCTTTAGTTAATAGTGATAATGGACTTGGGTTCTAGAACTATGTAAAATCATTTGAGCTGAAAATTCACTTGGTTACCAGAAATGAACACTTGCTTGTAGGAAGACACAGAACATGGGGTTTAACTCCATTTCTGAAGGGAAATTCAGACCAGAGTTCTCTTCCCTGAAACACACTCTGTTTTAACGCAAGAAGCAAGCTCTTCTTTCCAGAGTCAAAAATACAGCAAAACAATGAGCATGCCCTGAAAAAAAGAACTGTGTTTCCAGCTCATCGGGACCATACGTAGTTCAACTCTGCTTATGAAACTGATACAAACCACAGCTCCTATTACATAAATGCTCTTTTGGTAATAGTGAGAATCATGTTTGGGTTCGTGAACTACGAAAAATCATTATTGCCCAAAATTCACTGGGTTTACCAGAAATGAACTCTTGCTTGTAGGAAGACACTGATCCTGGGGTTTAACTCCGTTTCTGAAGGCAAATTCAGACCAGAATTCTCAACCCTGAAAAACACTCTGTTTTGAGGCAAGAATCATCCTCTTCTTTCCAGGGTCTCCAATACGGTAAGAACCATGAGCATGCCAAGAAAAAAACAACTTAGTTTCCTACTCATACGGACTATATGTACTCCACCTCTGCTTATGAAAATGATACAGACCACAGCTCCTCTTACATAAATGCTCTTAAGTTAATAGTGAAAATCGCGCTGGGTTCTAGAACTGTGTAAAATCATTTGAGCCGAAATTTCACTTGGTTTACCAGAAATGAACTCTTGCTTGTAGGAAGAGATGATCCTGGGGTTTAACTCTGTTTCTGAAGCCAAATTCAGACCAGAGTTCTCAACCCTGAAAAACACTCTGTTTTGAGGCAAGAATCATCCTCTTCTTTCCAGCGTCTCCAATGCAGTAAGAAACATGAGCATGCCCAGAAAAAAAGAATTGTGTTTCCTACTCATACGGACCAAATGTAGTTCAACTCTGCTTATGAAATGATACAGACCACAGCTCCTCTTACATAAACGCTCTTTAGTTAATACTGATAATCGCATTGGATTCTAGAACTGTGTAAAGTCATTTGAGCCAAAAATTGAATTGGTGTAGCAGAAATGAACTCTTGCTGGCAGGAAGACACAGATCATGGGGTTTAAGTCCGTTTGTGAAGGGAAATTCAGAACAGAGTTCTCATCCATGAAACACAGCCTGTTTTAATGCAGGAAGCAATCTCTTCTTTCTAGCGCCTCCAATACAGCAAGAACCATGAGCATGCCCTGAAAAAAAGAACTGTGTTTCCTACTCAGACAGACCATATGTAGCTCAACTCTGCTCATGAAACTGAAAGAAATCACAGTTCCTCTTACATAAGTGCTCTTTAGTTAATAGTGAGAATCTGTTTGGGTTGGTGAACTGTGAAAAATCATTTGAGCCCAGAATTCACTTGCTTTACCAGAAATGAACTCTTGCTTGTAGGAAGAAACAGATACTGGGGTTTAACTCCGTTTTTGAAGGGAAATTCAGACCAGAGTTCTCATCCCTGAAACACACTCTGCTTTAATGCAAGAAGCAAGCTCTTCTTTCCAGACTCAAAAATACAGCAAGAACCATGAGCATGCCCTGAAAAAAAGTAATGTGTTTCCTACACATAGGGACCATACGTAGTTTAACTCTGCATATGAAACTGATACATACAAAAGCTCCTCTTACATAAATGCTCTTTAGTTAATAGTGAGAATCGCGTTGGGTTCATGAACTGCGAAAAATCATTTCATCCCAAAATTCACTAGATTTAGCTGAAATGATCTCTTCCTTTTAGGAAGACACAGATCCTGGAGATTAACTCCGTTTCTGAAGGATAATTCGGACCAGAATTCTCAACCCTAAAAAGACTCTGTTTTGAGGCAAGAATCATCCTCTTCTATCCAGCATCTCCAATACAGTAAGAAATATGAGCATTCCCAGAAAAAAAGAACTGTCTTTCCTACTCACAGAAACCATATGTAGTTAAACTCTGCCTATGAAACTGATTCAAACCACAGCTCCTCTTACATAAATCCTCTTTAGTTAATAGTGAGAATCGTGGTGGGTTTGTGAACTGCGAAAAATCATTTCAGCCCAAAATTCACTAGATTTACCTGAAATAAACTCTTTCTTTTAGGAAGACACAGATCCTGGGGATTAACTCCGTTTCTGAAGGTACATTCAGACCAGAATTCTCAACCCTGAAAAACACTCTCTTTTGAGGCAAGAATCATCCTCTTCTTTCCAGGTTCTCCAATACAGTAAGAACCATGAGCACGCCCAGAAGAAAAGAACTGTGTTTCCTACTCATATGGATCATACGTAGTTCAACTCTGCTTATGAAATGATACAGACCACAGCTCAGCTTACATAAATGCTCTTTAGTTAATAGTGATAATCACGTTGGGTTCTAGAACTGTGTAAAGTCATTTGATCCGAAAATTCACTTGGTTTACAAGAAATGAACTCTTGCAGGTAGGAAGACACAGATCATGAAGTTTAACTCCGTTTGTGAAGGGAAATTCAGACCAGAGTTCTAATCCATGAAACACACCCTGTTTTAATGCAAGAAGCAATCTCTTCTTTCTAGCGCCTCCAATACAGCAAGAACCATGAGCATGCCCTGAAAAAAATAACTGTGTTTCCTACTCAGACAGACCATATGTACTTCAACTCTGCTTATGAAACTGATACAGACCACACATCCTCTTACATAAATGCTCTTTAGGTAATAGTGAGAATAGCGTTGGGTTCGTGAACAGCGAAAAATCATTTTAGCCCAAAATTCACTGGATTTACCGGAAATGAACTCTTGCTTGTAGGAGGACACAGATCCTGGGGTTTAACTCCGTTTCTGAGGGGAAATTCAGACCAGAATTCTCAACCCTGAAAAACACTCTCTTTTGAGGCAAGAATCATTCTCTTGTTTCCAGCGTCTCCAATACAGTAAGAAACATGAGCACGCCCAGAAAAAAAGAATTGCGTTTCCTACTCATACAGACCATATGTAGTTAAACTCTGCTTATGAAATGATACAGACCACAGCTCCACTTACATAAATACTCTTTAGTTAATAGTGATAATCGCGTTGGATTCTAGAACTGTGTAAAGTCATTTGAGCGGAAAATTGACTTGGTGTAGCAGAAATGAACTCTTGCTGGCAGTAAGACACAGATCATGGGTTTTAACTCCGTTTGTGAAGGAAATTAAGACCAGAGTTCTCATCCATGAAACACACCCTGTTTTAATGCAAGAAGCAAGCTCTTCTTTCCAGTGTCTAAAATACAGCAAGAACCATGAGCATGCCCTGAAAAAAGTAATGGGTTTCCTACACATACGGACCATACGTTGTTCAACTCTGCGTATGAAACTGATACATACAACAGCTCCTCTTACATAAATGCTCTTTAGTTAATAGTGAGAATCGCGTTGGGTTCATGAACTGCGAAAAATGATTTCAGCCCAAAATTCACTGCGTTTACCAGAAATGAATTTTTGCTTGTAGGAAGACACAGATCCTCGGGTTTAACTCCATTTCTGAAGGCACATTCAGAAAAGAGTTCTCATCCCTGGAGAAAACTCTGTCTTGAGGCAAGAATCATCCTCTTCTATCCAGCATCTCCAATACAGTAAGAAATATGAGCATTCCCAGAAAAAAAGAACTGTCTTTCCTACTCATACAAACCATATGTAGTTAAACTGTGCCTATGAAACTGATTCAAACCACAGCTCCTCTTACATAAATATTCTTTAGTTAATAGTGAGAATCGCGTTGGGTTCCTGAACCGCGAAAAATCATTTCAGCCCAAAATTCACTAGATTTACCTGAAATGAACTCTTGCTTTTAGGAAGACACAGATCCTGGGGATTAACTCCGTTTCTGAAGGCAAATTCAGACCAGAATTCTCAACCCTGAAAAACATTCTGATTTGAGGCAAGAATCATCCTCTTCTTTCCAGCTTCTCCAATACAGTAAGAACCATGAGCACGCCCAGAAGAAAAGAACTGTGTTTCCTACTCATATGGATCATACGTAGTTCAACTCCGCTTATGAAATGATACAGACCACAGCTCCTCTTACAAAAATGCTCTTTAGTTAATAGTGATAATCGACTTGCATTCTAGAACTGCGTAAAATCATTTGAGCCGAAAATTCACTTGGTTACCAGAAATGAACACTTGCTTGTAGGAAGACACAGCACATGGGGTTTAACTGCATTTCTGAAGGGAAATTCAGACCTGAGTTCTCATCCCTGAAACACACTCTGTTTTAATGCAAGAAGCAAGCTCATCTTTCCACCGTCTCCAATACAGTAAGAACCATGAGCATGCCCAGAACAAAAGAACTGTGTCTCCTACTCATACGGACAATATGTAGTTCAACTCTGCTCATGAAACTGAAAGTAATCACAGTTCCTCTTACATAAGTGCTCTTTAGTTAATAGTGAGAATCTGTTTGGGTTGGTGAACTGTGAAAAATCATTTGAGCCCAAAATTCACTTGCTTTACCAGAAATGAACTCTTGCTTGTAGGAAGAAACAGATACTGGGGTTTAACTCCCTTTTTGAAGGGAAGTTCAGACCAGAGTTCTCATCCCTGAAACACACTCTGCTTTAATGCAAGAAGCAAGCTCTTCTTTCCAGACTCAAAAATACAGCAAGAACCATGAGCATGCCCTGAAAAAAAGTAATGTGTTTCCTACACATAGGGACCATATGTAGTTCAACTCTGCGTATGAAACTGATACATACAAAAGCTCCTCTTACATAAATGCTCTTTAGTTAATAGTGAGAATCGCGTTGGGTTCATGAACTGCGAAAAATCATTTCATCCCAAAATTCACTAGATTTAGCTGAAATGATCTCTTGCTTTTAGGAAGACACAGATCCTGGGGACTAACTCCGTTTCTGAAGGCAAATTCAGACCAGAATTCTAAACCCTGAAAAACACTCTGTTTTGAGGCAAGAATCATCCTCTTCTTTCCAGCGTCTCCAACACAGTAAGAAACATAAGCACACCCAGAAGAAAAGAACTGTGTTTCCTACTCGTATGGACCATATGTAGTTCAACTCTGCTTATGAAATGATACAGACAACAGCTCCTCTTACATAAATGCTCTTTAGTTAATAGTGATAATCGCGTTGTGTTCTAGAACTGTGTAAAGTCATTTGAGCCGAAAATTGACTTGGTGTGGCAGAAAAGAACTCTTGCTGGTAGGAAGACACAGATCATGCAGTTTAACTCCGTTTGTGAAGGGAAATTCAGACCAGAGTTCTCCTCCATGAAACACACCCTGTTTTAATGCAAGAAGCGATCTCTTGATAATAGCGCCTCCAATACAGCAAGAACCATGAGCATGCCCTGAAAAAAAGAACTGTGTTTCCTACTCATACGGACCATATGTAGTTCAACTCTGCTCATGAAACTGAAAGAAATCACATTTCCTCTTACATAAATGCTCTTTAGTTAACAGTGAGAATCTGTTTGGGTTGGTGAACTGTGAAAAATCATTTGAGCCCAAAATTCACTGGGTTTACCAGAAAGGAACTCTTGCTTGGAGGAAGACACAGATCCTGGGGTATAACTCCATATCTGAAGGGATATTCAGACCAGAGTTCTCATCCCTGAAAGACACTCTGCTTTAACGCAAGAAGCAAGCTCTTCTTTCCAGAGTCTAAAATACAGCAAGAACCATGAGCATGCCGTGAAAAAAAGTAATGTGTTTCCTACACATACAGACCATACATAGTTCAACTCTGCATATGAAACTGATACATACAACAGCTCCTCTTACATAAATGCTCTTTAGTTAATAGTGCGAATCGCGTTGGGTTCATGAACTGTGAAAAATCATTTCACCTCAAATTTCACTGCGTTTACCAGAAATGAATTTTTGCTTGTAGGAAGACACAGATCCAGGGGTTTAACTCCGTTTCTGAAGCCAAATACAGACAGAGTTCTCAACCCTGAAAAACACTCTGTTATGAGGCAAGAATCATCCTCTTCTTTCCAGCGTCTCCAATACAGTAAGAAACATGCGCACGCCCAGAAAAAAAGAATTGCGTTTCCTACTCATACAGACCATATGTAGTTAAACTATTCTTATAAAATGATACAGACCACAGCTCCTCTTACATAAATACTCTTTAGTTAATAGTGATAATCGCGTTGGATTCTAGAACTGTGTAAAGTCATTTGAGCCGAAAATTGACTTGGTGTAGCAGAAATGAACTCTTGCTGGCAGGAAGACACAGATCATGGGTTTTAACTCCGTTTGTGAAGGGAAATTCAGACCAGAGATCTCATCCATGAAACACACCCTGTTTTAATGCAAGAAGCAAGCTCATCTTTCCAGCGTCTCCAAAACAGCAAGAACCATGAGGATGTCCTGAAAAAAGAACTGTGTTTCCTAATCATAAGGACCATATGTAGTTCAACTCTGCACATGAAACTGAAAGAAATCATAGTTATTCTTACATAAATGCTCTTTAGTTAATAGTGAGAATCTGTTTGGGTTGGTGAACTGTGAAAAATCATTTGAGCCCAAAATTCACTTGCTTTACCAGAAATGAACTCTTGCTTGTAGGAAGACACAGATCCTGGGGTTTAACTCCGTTTTTGAAGGGAAATTCAAACCAGAGTGCTCATCCCTGAAACACACTCTGCTTTAACACAAGAAGCAAGCTCTTCTTTCCAGAGTCTAAAATACAGGAAAAACCATGAGCATGCCCTGAAAAAAAGTAATGTGTTTCCTACACATAGGGACCATACATAGTTCAACTCTGCATATGAAACTGATACATACAACAGCTCCTCTTACATAAATGCTCTTTAGTTAATAGTGAGAATCGCGTTGGGTTCATGAACTGCGAAAAATCATTTCAGCCCAAAATTCACTAGATTTAGCTGAAATGATCTCTTGCTTTTAGGAAGACACAGATCCTGGGGATTAACTCCGTTTCTGAAGGCAAATTCAGACCAGAATTCTCAACCCTGAAAAACATTCTGTTTTGAGGCAAGAATCATCCTCTTCTTTCCAGCTTCTCCAATACAGTAAGAATCATGAGCACGCCCAGAAGAAAAGAACTGTGTTTCCTACTCATATGGACCATACGTAGTTCAACTCCGCTTATGAAATGATACAGACCACAGCACCTCTTACAAAAATGCTCTTTAGTTAATAGTGATAATCGACTTGCGTTCTAGAACTGAGTAAAATCATTTGAGCCGAAAATTCACTTGGTTCCCAGAAATGAACACTTGCTTGTAGGAAGACACAGCACATGAGGTTTAACTGCATTTCTGAAGGGAAATTCAGACCTGAGTTCTCATCCCTGAAACACACTCTGTTTTAATGCAAGAAGCAAGCTCATCTTTCCACCGTCTCCAATACAGTAAGAACCATGAGCATGCCCAGAACAAAAGAACTGTGTCTCCTACTCATACGGACAATATGTAGTTCAACTCTGCTCATGAAACTGAAAGAAATCACAGTTCCTCTTACATAAGTGCTCTTTAGTTAATAGTGAGAATCTGTTTGGGTTGGTGAACTGTGAAAAATCATTTGAGCCCAAAATTCACTTGCTTTACCAGAAATGAACTCTTGCTTGTAGGAAGAAACAGATACTCGGGTTTAACTCCGTTTTTGAAGGGAAATTCAGACCAGAGTTCTCATCCCTGAAACACACTCTGCTTTAACGCAAGAAGCAAGCTCTTCTTTCCAGACTCAAAAATATAGCAAGAACCATGAGCATGCCCTGAAAAAAAGTAATGTGTTTCCTACACATAGGGACCATACGTAGTTCAACTCTGCGTATGTAACTGATACATACAAAAGCTCCTCTTACATAAATGCTCTTTAGTTAATAGTGAGAATCGCGTTGGGTTCATGAACTGCGAAAAATCATTTCAGCCCAAAATTCACTAGATTTAGCTGAAATGATCTCTTCCTTTTAGGAAGACACAGATCCTGGGGATTAACTCCGTTTCTGAAGGCAAATTCAGACCAGAATTCTAAACCCTGAAAAACACTCTGTTTTGAGGCAAGAATCATCCTCTTCTTTCCAGCTTCTCCAATACAGTAAGAACCATGAGCACGCCCAGAAGAAAAGAACTGTGTTTCCTACTAGTATGGACCATATGTAGTTCAACGCTGCTTATGAAATGATACAGACAACAGCTCCTCTTACATAAATGCTCTTTAGTTAATAGTGATAATCGCGTTGTGTTCTAGAACTGTGTAAAGTCATTTGAGCCGAAAATTGCCTTGGTGTAGCAGAAATGAACTCTTGCTGGTAGGAAGACACAGATCATGCAGTTTAACTCCGTTTGTGAAGGGAAATACAGACCAGAGTTCTCATCCATGAAACACACCCTGTTTTAATGCAAGAAGCGATCTCTTGATAATAGCGCCTCCAATACAGCAAGAACCATGAGCATGCCCTGAAAAAAAGAACTGTGTTTCCTACTCATACGGACCATATGTAGTTCAACTCTGCTCATGAAACTGAAAGAAATCAAAATTCCTCTTACATAAATGCTCTTTAGTTAATAGTGAGAATCTGTTTGGGTTTGTGAACTGTGAAAAATCATTTGAGCCCAAAATTCACTGGGTTTACCAGAAATGAATTTTTGCTTGTAGGAAGACACAGATCCTGAGGTTTAACTCCATTTCTGAAGGCATATTCAGAAAAGAGTTCTCATCCTTGGAGAAAACTCTGTTTTAAGACAAGAATCATCCACTTCTATCCAGCATCTCCAACAGTAAGAAATATGAGCATTCCCAGAAAAAAAGAACTGTCTTTCCTACTCATACAAACCATATGTAGTTAAACTGTGCCTATGAAACTGTTTCAAACCACAGCTCCTCTTACATAAATCCTCTTTAGTTAATAGTGAGAATCGCGTTGGGTTCGTGAACTGCGAAAAATCATTTCAGCCCAAAATTCACTAGATTTACCTGAAATGAACTCTTGCTTTTAGGAAGACACAATCCTGGGGATTTACTCCGTTTCTGAAGGTACATTCAGAACAGAATTCTCAACCCTGAAAAACACTCTCTTTTGAGGCAAGAATCATCCTCTTCTTTCCAGGTTCTCCAATACAGTAAGAACCATGAGCACGCTCAGAAGAAAAGAACTGTGTTTCCTACTCATATGGACCATAAGTAGTTCAACTCTCCTTATGAAATGATACAGACCACAGCTCCTTTACATAAATGCTCTTTAGTTAATAGTGATAATTGCGTTGGGTTCTAGAACTCTGTAAAGTCATTTGAGCCGAAAATTCACTTGGTTTACCAGAAATGAACTCTTGCTGGTAGGAAGACACAGGTCATGAAGGTTAACTCCGTTTGTGAAGGGAAATTCAGACCAGAGTTCTCATCCATGAAACACACCCTGTTTTAATGCAAGAAGCAATCTCTTGTTTATAGCGCCTCCAATACAGCAAGAACAATGAGAATGCCCTGAAAAAAGAACTGTGTTTCCTACTCAGACGGACCATATGTAGTTCAACTCTGCTTATGAAACTGATACAGACCACATATCCTCTTACATAAATGCTCTTTAGGTAATAGTGAGAATATCGTTGGGTTCGTGAACTGCGAAAAATCATTTGAGCCCAAAATTCACTCTCCTTTAACGCAAGAAGCAAGCTCTTCTTTCCAGAGTCTAAAATACAGCAAGAACCATGAGCATAGCGTGAAAAAAAGTAATGTGTTTCCTACACATACAGACCATAAGTAGTTAATAGTGCGAATCGCGTTGGGTTCATGAAGTGCGAAAAATCATTTCAGCCCAAAATTCACTGCGTTTACCAGAAATGAATTTTTGCTTGTAGGAAGACACAGATCCAGGGGTTTAACTCCGTTTCTGAAGCCAAATACAGACCAGAGTTCTCAACCCTGAAATACACTTTGTTTTGAGGCAAGAATCATCCTCTTCTTTCCAGCGTCTCCAATACAGTAAGAAACATGAGCACGCCCAGAAAAAAACAAATTGCGTTTCCTACTCATACAGACCATATGTAGTTAAACTGTGCCTATGAAACTGATTCAAACCACAGCTCCTCTTACATAAATCCTCTTTAGTTAATAATGAGAATCACGTTGGGTTCATGAACTGCGAAAAATCATTGCAGCCCAAAATTCACTAGATTTACCTGAAAAGAACTCTTGCTTTTAGGAAGACACAGATCCTGGGGATTAACTCCGTTTCTGAAGGTACATTCAGACCAGAATTCTCAACCCTGAAAAACACTCTGTTTTGAGGCAAGAATCATCCTCTTCTTTCCAGCGTCTCCAATACAGTAAGAACCATGAGCACGCCCAGCAGAAAAGAACTGTGTTTTCTACTCATATGGACCATAAGTAGTTCAGCTCTGCATATGAAATGATACAGACCACAGCTCCTCTTACATAATTGCTCTTTAGTTAATAGTAATAATCGCGTTGGAATCTACAACTGTGTAAAGTCATTTGAGCCGAAAATTCACTTAGTTTACCAGAAATGAACTCTTGCTGGTAGGAAGACACAGATCATGCAGTTTAACTCCGTTTGTGAAGGGAAATTCAGACCAGAGTTCTCATCCTTGAAACACACCATGTTTTAATGCAAGAAGCAATCTCTTGTTTCTAGCGCCTCCAATACAGCAAGAAAAATGAGCATGCCCTGAAAAAAAGAACTGTGTTTCCTACTCATACGGACCATATATAGTTCAACTGTGCTTATGAAACTGATACAGACCACAGCTCCTCTTACATAAATACTCTTTAGTTAATAGTGATAATCGCGTTGGATTCTAGAACTGTGTAAAGTCATTTGAGCCGAAAATTGACTTGGTGTAGCAGAAATGAACTCTTGCTGGCAGTAAGACACAGATCATGGGTTCTAACTCCGTTTGTGAAGGAAATTCAGACCAGAGTTCTCATCCATGAAACACACCCTGTTCTAATGCAAGAAGCAAGCTATTCTTTCCAGAGTCTAAAATACAGCAAGAACTATGAGCATGCCCTGTAAAAAAGTAATGTGTTTCCTACACATACGGATCATACGTAGTTCAACTCTGCGTATGAAACTGATACACACAACAGCTCCTCTTACATAAATGCTCTTTAGTTAATAGTGAGAATCGTGATGGGTTCATGAACTGCGAAAAATCATTTCAGCCCAAAATTCACTGCGTTTACCAGAAATGAATTTTTGCCTGTAGGAAGACAGATCCAGGGGTTTAACTCCGTTTCTGAAGCCAAATACAGACCAGAGTTCTCAACCCTGAAAAACACTCTGTTTTGAGGCAAGAATCATCCTCTTCTTTCCAGCGTCTCCAATACAGTAAGAAACATGAGCACGCCCAGAAAAAAAGAATTGCGTTTCCTACTCATACAGACCATATGTAGTTAAACTGTGCCTATGAAACTGATTCAAACCACAGCTCCTCTTACATAAATCCTCTTTAGTTAATAATGAGAATCACGTTGGGTTCGTGAACTGCGAAAAATCATTTCAGCCCAAAATTCACTAGATTTACATGAAATGAACTCTTGCTTTTAGGAAGACACAGATCCTGGGGATTAACTCCGTTTCTGAAGGTACATTCAGACCAGAATTCTCAACCCTGAAAAACACTCTCTTTTGAGGCAAGAATCATCCTCTTCTTTCCAGTGTCTCCAATACAGTAAGAAACATGAGCACGCCCAGAAAAAAAGAATTGCGTTTCCTACTCATACAGACCATATGTAGTTAAACTCTTCTTATAAAATGATACAGACCACAGCTCCTCTTACATAAATACTCTTTAGTTAATAGTGATAATCGCGTTGGATTCTAGAACTGTGTAAAGTCATTTGAGCCGAAAATTGACTTGGTGTAGCAGAAATGAACTCTTGCTGGCAGGAAGACACAGATCATGGGTTTTAACTCCGTTTGTGAAGGAAATTCAGACCAGAGTTCTCATCCATGAAACACACCCTGTTTTAATGCAAGAAGCAAGCTCATCTTTCCAGCGTCTCCAAAACAGCAAGAACCATGAGGATGTCCTGAAAAGAGAACTGTGTTTCCTAATCATACGGACCATATGTAGTTCAACTCTGCTTATGAAACTGATACAGACCACACATCCTCTTACATAAATACTCTTTAGGTAATAGTGAGAATAGCGTTGGGTTCGTGAACAGCAAAAAATCATTTTAGCTCAAAATTCACTGGGATTACCGGAAATGAACTCTTGCTTGTAGGAAGACACAGATCCTGGGGTTTAACTCCGTTTCTGAAGGGAAATTCAGACCAGAGTTCTCATCCCTGAAAGACACTCTGCTTCAACGCAAGAAGCAAGCTCTTCTTTCCAGAGTCTGAAATACAGCAAGAACCATGAGCATGCCGTGAAAAAAAGTAATGTGTTTCCTACACATACGGACCATACATAGTTCAACTCTGCGTATGAAATTGATACATACAACAGCTCCTCTTACATAAATGCTCTTTAGTTAATAGTGCGAATCGCGTTGGGTTCATGAACTACGAAAAATCATTTCAGCCCAAAATTCACTGCGTTTACCAGAAATGAATTTTTGCTTGTAGGAAGACACAGATCCAGGGGTTTAACTCCGTTTCTGAAGCCAAAATCAGACCAGAGTTCTCAATCCTGAAAAACACTCTGTTTTGAGGCAAGAATCATCCTCTTCTTTCCAGCGTCTCCAATACAGTAAGAAACATGAGCACGCCCAGAAAAAAAGAATTGCGTTTCCTACTCATACAGACCATATGTAGTTAAACTCTTCTTATAAAATGATACAGACCACAGCTCCTCTTACATAAATACTCTTTAGTTAATAGTGATAATCGCGTTGGATTCTAGAACTGTGTAAAGTCATTTGAGCCGAAAATTGACTTGGTGTAGCAGAAATGAACTCTTGCTGGCAGGAAGACACAGATCATGGGTTTTAACTCCGTTTGTGAAGGAAATTCAGACCAGAGTTCTCATCCATGAAACACACCCTGTTTTAATGCAAGAAGCAAGCTCATCTTTCCAGCGTCTCCAAAACAGCAAGAACCATGAGGATGTCCTGAAAAGAGAACTGTGTTTCCTAATCATACAGACCATATGTAGTTCAACTCTGCTTATGAAACTGATACAGACCACACATCCTCTTACATAAATACTCTTTAGGTAATAGTGAGAATAGCGTTGGGTTCGTGAACAGCAAAAAATCATTTTAGCTCAAAATTCACTGGGATTACCGGAAATGAACTCTTGCTTGTAGGAAGACACAGATCCTGGGGTTTAACTCCGTTTCTGAAGGGAAATTCAGACCAGAGTTCTCATCCCTGAAAGACACTCTGCTTCAACGCAAGAAGCAAGCTCTTCTTTCCAGAGTCTGAAATACAGCAAGAACCATGAGCATGCCGTGAAAAAAAGTAATGTGTTTCCTACACATACGGACCATACATAGTTCAACTCTGCGTATGAAATTGATACATACAACAGCTCCTCTTACATAAATGCTCTTTAGTTAATAGTGCGAATCGCGTTGGGTTCATGAACTACGAAAAATCATTTCAGCCCAAAATTCACTGCGTTTACCAGAAATGAATTTTTGCTTGTAGGAAGACACAGATCCAGGGGTTTAACTCCGTTTCTGAAGCCAAATACAGACCAGAGTTCTCAACCCTGAAAAACACTCTGTTTTGAGGCAAGAATCATCCTCTTCTTTCCAGCGTCTCCAATACAGTAAGAAACATGAGCACGCCCAGAAAAAAAGAATTGCGTTTCCTACTCATACAGACCATATGTAGTTAAACTCTTCTTATAAAATGATACAGACCACAGCTCCTCTTACATAAATACTCTTTAGTTAATAGTGATAATCGCGTTGGATTCTAGAACTGTGTAAAGTCATTTGAGCCGAAAATTGACTTGGTGTAGCAGAAATGAACTCTTGCTGGCAGGAAGACACAGATCATGGGTTTTAACTCCGTTTGTGAAGGAAATTCAGACCAGAGTTCTCATCCATGAAACACACCCTGTTTTAATGCAAGAAGCAAGCTCATCTTTCCAGCGTCTCCAAAACAGCAAGAACCATGAGGATGTCCTGAAAAGAGAACTGTGTTTCCTAATCATACAGACCATATGTAGTTCAACTCTGCTTATGAAACTGATACAGACCACACATCCTCTTACATAAATACTCTTTAGGTAATAGTGAGAATAGCGTTGGGTTCGTGAACAGCAAAAAATCATTTTAGCTCAAAATTCACTGGGATTACCGGAAATGAACTCTTGCTTGTAGGAAGACACAGATCCTGGGGTTTAACTCCGTTTCTGAAGGGAAATTCAGACCAGAGTTCTCATCCCTGAAAGACACTCTGCTTCAACGCAAGAAGCAAGCTCTTCTTTCCAGAGTCTGAAATACAGCAAGAACCATGAGCATGCCGTGAAAAAAAGTAATGTGTTTCCTACACATACGGACCATACATAGTTCAACTCTGCGTATGAAATTGATACATACAACAGCTCCTCTTACATAAATGCTCTTTAGTTAATAGTGCGAATCGCGTTGGGTTCATGAACTACGAAAAATCATTTCAGCCCAAAATTCACTGCGTTTACCAGAAATGAATTTTTGCTTGTAGGAAGACACAGATCCAGGGGTTTAACTCCGTTTCTGAAGCCAAATACAGACCAGAGTTCTCAACCCTGAAAAACACTCTGTTTTGAGGCAAGAATCATCCTCTTCTTTCCAGCGTCTCCAATACAGTAAGAAACATGAGCACGCCCAGAAAAAAAGAATTGCATTTCCTACTCATACAGACCATATGTAGTTAAACTCTTCTTATAAAATGATACAGACCACAGCTCCTCTTACATAAATACTCTTTAGTTAATAGTGATAATCGCGTTGGATTCTAGAACTGTGTAAAGTCATTTGAGCCGAAAATTGACTTGGTGTAGCAGAAATGAACTCTTGCTGGCAGGAAGACACAGATCATGGGTTTTAACTCCGTTTGTGAAGGAAATTCAGACCAGAGTTCTCATCCATGAAACACACCCTGTTTTAATGCAAGAAGCAAGCTCATCTTTCCAGCGGCTCCAAAACAGCAAGAACCATGAGGATGTACTGAAAAGAGAACTGTGTTTCCTAATCATACGGACCATATGTAGTTCAACTCTGCTTATGAAACTGATACAGACCACACATCCTCTTACATAAATACTCTTTAGGTAATAGTGAGAATAGCGTTGGGTTCGTGAACAGCAAAAAATCATTTTAGCTCAAAATTCACTGGGATTACCGGAAATGAACTCTTGCTTGTAGGAAGACACAGATCCTGGGGTTTAACTCCGTTTCTGAAGGGAAATTCAGACCAGAGTTCTTATCCCTGAAAGACACTCTGCTTCAACGCAAGAAGCAAGCTCTTCTTTCCAGAGTCTGAAATACAGCAAGAACCATGAGCATGCCGTGAAAAAAGTAATGTGTTTCCTACACATACGGACCATACATAGTTCAACTCTGCGTATGAAATTGATACATACAACAGCTCCTCTTACATAAATGCTCTTTAGTTAATAGTGCGAATCGCGTTGGGTTCATGAACTATGAAAAATCATTTCAGCCCAAAATTCACTGCGTTTACCAGAAATGAATTTTTGCTTGTAGGAAGACACAGATCCAGGGGTTTAACTCCGTTTCTGAAGCCAAATACAGACCATAGTTCTCAATCCTGAAAAACACTCTGTTTTGAGGCAAGAATCATCCTCTTCTTTCCAGCGTCTCCAATACAGTAAGAAACATGAGCACGCCCAGAAAAAAAGAATTGCGTTTCCTACTCATACAGACCATATGTAGTTAAACTCTTCTTATAAAATGATACAGACCACAGCTCCTCTTACATAAATACTCTTTAGTTAATAGTGATAATCGCGTTGGATTCTAGAACTGTGTAAAGTCATTTGAGCCGAAAATTGACTTGGTGTAGCAGAAATGAACTCTTGCTGGCAGGAAGACACAGATCATGGGTTTTAACTCCGTTTGTGAAGGAAATTCAGACCAGAGTTCTCATCCATGAAACACACCCTGTTTTAATGCAAGAAGCAAGCTCATCTTTCCAGCGTCTCCAAAACAGCAAGAACCATGAGGATGTCCTGAAAAGAGAACTGTGTTTCCTAATCATACAGACCATATGTAGTTCAACTCTGCTTATGAAACTGATACAGACCACACATCCTCTTACATAAATACTCTTTAGGTAATAGTGAGAATAGCGTTGGGTTCGTGAACAGCAAAAAATCATTTTAGCTCAAAATTCACTGGGATTACCGGAAATGAACTCTTGCTTGTAGGAAGACACAGATCCTGGGGTTTAACTCCGTTTCTGAAGGGAAATTCAGACCAGAGTTCTCATCCCTGAAAGACACTCTGCTTCAACGCAAGAAGCAAGCTCTTCTTTCCAGAGTCTGAAATACAGCAAGAACCATGAGCATGCCGTGAAAAAAAGTAATGTGTTTCCTACACATACGGACCATACATAGTTCAACTCTGCGTATGAAATTGATACATACAACAGCTCCTCTTACATAAATGCTCTTTAGTTAATAGTGCGAATCGCGTTGGGTTCATGAACTACGAAAAATCATTTCAGCCCAAAATTCACTGCGTTTACCAGAAATGAATTTTTGCTTGTAGGAAGACACAGATCCAGGGGTTTAACTCCGTTTCTGAAGCCAAATACAGACCAGAGTTCTCAACCCTGAAAAACACTCTGTTTTGAGGCAAGAATCATCCTCTTCTTTCCAGCGTCTCCAATACAGTAAGAAACATGAGCACGCCCAGAAAAAAAGAATTGCGTTTCCTACTCATACAGACCATATGTAGTTAAACTCTTCTTATAAAATGATACAGACCACAGCTCCTCTTACATAAATACTCTTTAGTTAATAGTGATAATCGCGTTGGATTCTAGAACTGTGTAAAGTCATTTGAGCCGAAAATTGACTTGGTGTAGCAGAAATGAACTCTTGCTGGCAGGAAGACACAGATCATGGGTTTTAACTCCGTTTGTGAAGGAAATTCAGACCAGAGTTCTCATCCATGAAACACACCCTGTTTTAATGCAAGAAGCAAGCTCATCTTTCCAGCGTCTCCAAAACAGCAAGAACCATGAGGATGTCCTGAAAAGAGAACTGTGTTTCCTAATCATACAGACCATATGTAGTTCAACTCTGCTTATGAAACTGATACAGACCACACATCCTCTTACATAAATACTCTTTAGGTAATAGTGAGAATAGCGTTGGGTTCGTGAACAGCAAAAAATCATTTTAGCTCAAAATTCACTGGGATTACCGGAAATGAACTCTTGCTTGTAGGAAGACACAGATCCTGGGGTTTAACTCCGTTTCTGAAGGGAAATTCAGACCAGAGTTCTCATCCCTGAAAGACACTCTGCTTCAACGCAAGAAGCAAGCTCTTCTTTCCAGAGTCTGAAATACAGCAAGAACCATGAGCATGCCGTGAAAAAAAGTAATGTGTTTCCTACACATACGGACCATACATAGTTCAACTCTGCGTATGAAATTGATACATACAACAGCTCCTCTTACATAAATGCTCTTTAGTTAATAGTGCGAATCGCGTTGGGTTCATGAACTACGAAAAATCATTTCAGCCCAAAATTCACTGCGTTTACCAGAAATGAATTTTTGCTTGTAGGAAGACACAGATCCAGGGGTTTAACTCCGTTTCTGAAGCCAAATACAGACCAGAGTTCTCAACCCTGAAAAACACTCTGTTTTGAGGCAAGAATCATCCTCTTCTTTCCAGCGTCTCCAATACAGTAAGAAACATGAGCACGCCCAGAAAAAAAGAATTGCGTTTCCTACTCATACAGACCATATGTAGTTAAACTCTTCTTATAAAATGATACAGACCACAGCTCCTCTTACATAAATACTCTTTAGTTAATAGTGATAATCGCGTTGGATTCTAGAACTGTGTAAAGTCATTTGAGCCGAAAATTGACTTGGTGTAGCAGAAATGAACTCTTGCTGGCAGGAAGACACAGATCATGGGTTTTAACTCCGTTTGTGAAGGAAATTCAGACCAGAGTTCTCATCCATGAAACACACCCTGTTTTAATGCAAGAAGCAAGCTCATCTTTCCAGCGGCTCCAAAACAGCAAGAACCATGAGGATGTACTGAAAAGAGAACTGTGTTTCCTAATCATACGGACCATATGTAGTTCAACTCTGCTTATGAAACTGATACAGACCACACATCCTCTTACATAAATACTCTTTAGGTAATAGTGAGAATAGCGTTGGGTTCGTGAACAGCAAAAAATCATTTTAGCTCAAAATTCACTGGGATTACCGGAAATGAACTCTTGCTTGTAGGAAGACACAGATCCTGGGGTTTAACTCCGTTTCTGAAGGGAAATTCAGACCAGAGTTCTTATCCCTGAAAGACACTCTGCTTCAACGCAAGAAGCAAGCTCTTCTTTCCAGAGTCTGAAATACAGCAAGAACCATGAGCATGCCGTGAAAAAAGTAATGTGTTTCCTACACATACGGACCATACATAGTTCAACTCTGCGTATGAAATTGATACATACAACAGCTCCTCTTACATAAATGCTCTTTAGTTAATAGTGCGAATCGCGTTGGGTTCATGAACTACGAAAAATCATTTCAGCCCAAAATTCACTGCGTTTACCAGAAATGAATTTTTGCTTGTAGGAAGACACAGATCCAGGGGTTTAACTCCGTTTCTGAAGCCAAATACAGACCAGAGTTCTCAATCCTGAAAAACACTCTGTTTTGAGGCAAGAATCATCCTCTTCTTACCAGCGTCTCCAATACAGTAAGAAACATGAGCACGCCCAGAAAAAAAGAATTGCGTTTCCTACTCATACAGACCATATGTAGTTAAACTCTTCTTATAAAATGATACAGACCACAGCTCCTCTTACATAAATACTCTTTAGTTAATAGTGATAATCGCGTTGGATTCTAGAACTGTGTAAAGTCATTTGAGCCGAAAATTGACTTGGTGTAGCAGAAATGAACTCTTGCTGGCAGGAAGACACAGATCATGGGTTTTAACTCCGTTTGTGAAGGAAATTCAGACCAGAGTTCTCATCCATGAAACACACCCTGTTTTAATGCAAGAAGCAAGCTCATCTTTCCAGCGTCTCCAAAACAGCAAGAACCATGAGGATGTCCTGAAAAGAGAACTGTGTTTCCTAATCATACAGACCATATGTAGTTCAACTCTGCTTATGAAACTGATACAGACCACACATCCTCTTACATAAATACTCTTTAGGTAATAGTGAGAATAGCGTTGGGTTCGTGAACAGCAAAAAATCATTTTAGCTCAAAATTCACTGGGATTACCGGAAATGAACTCTTGCTTGTAGGAAGACACAGATCCTGGGGTTTAACTCCGTTTCTGAAGGGAAATTCAGACCAGAGTTCTCATCCCTGAAAGACACTCTGCTTCAACGCAAGAAGCAAGCTCTTCTTTCCAGAGTCTGAAATACAGCAAGAACCATGAGCATGCCGTGAAAAAAGTAATGTGTTTCCTACACATACGGACCATACATAGTTCAACTCTGCGTATGAAATTGATACATACAACAGCTCCTCTTACATAAATGCTCTTTAGTTAATAGTGCGAATCGCGTTGGGTTCATGAACTACGAAAAAATCATTTCAGCCCAAAATTCACTGCGTTTACCAGAAATGAATTTTTGCTTGTAGGAAGACACAGATCCAGGGGTTTAACTCCGTTTCTGAAGCCAAATACAGACCAGAGTTCTCAACCCTGAAAAACACTCTGTTTTGAGGCAAGAATCATCCTCTTCTTTCCAGCGTCTCCAATACAGTAAGAAACATGAGCACGCCCAGAAAAAAAGAATTGCGTTTCCTACTCATACAGACCATATGTAGTTAAACTCTTCTTATAAAATGATACAGACCACAGCTCCTCTTACATAAATACTCTTTAGTTAATAGTGATAATCGCGTTGGATTCTAGAACTGTGTAAAGTCATTTGAGCCGAAAATTGACTTGGTGTAGCAGAAGTGAACTCTTGCTGGCAGGAAGACACAGATCATGGGTTTTAACTCCGTTTGTGAAGGAAATTCAGACCAGAGTTCTCATCCATGAAACACACCCTGTTTTAATGCAAGAAGCAAGCTCATCTTTCCAGCGTCTCCAAAACAGCAAGAACCATGAGGATGTCCTGAAATGAGAACTTTGTTTCCTAATCATACGGACCATATGTAGTTCAACTCTGCACTGAAACTGAAAGAAATCACAGTTCTTCTTACATAAATGCTCTTTAGTTAATCGTGAGAATCTGTTTGGGTTGGTGAACTGTGAAAAATCATTTGAGCCCAAAATTCACTTGCTTTACCAGAAATGAACTCTTGCTTGTTGGAAGACACAGATCCTGGGATTTAACTCCGCTTTTGAAGGGAAATTCAGACCAGAGTTCTCATCCCTGAAACACACTCTGCTTTATCGCAAGAAGCAAGCTCTTCTTTCCAGAGTCTAAAATACAGCAAGAACCATGAGCATGCCCTGAAAAAAAGTAATGTGTTTCCTACACATAGGGACCATACATAGTTCAACTCTGCGTATGAAACTGATACATACAACAGCTCCTCTTACATCAATGCTCTTTAGTTAATAGTGATAATCGCGTTGGGTTCATGAACTGCGAAAAATCATTTCAGCCCAAAATTCACTAGATTTAGCTGAAATGATCTCTTGCTTTTAGGAAGACACAGATCCTGGGGATTAACTCCGTTTCTGAAGGCAAATTTAGACCAGAATTCTCAACCCTGAAAAACACTCTGTTTTGACGCAAGAATCATCCTCTTCTTTCCAGCTTCTCCAATACAGTAAGAACCATGAGCACGCCCAGCAGAAAAGAACTGTGTTTCCTAATCATATGGATCATACGTAGTTCAACTCTACTTATGAAATGATACAGACCACAGCTCCTCCTACATAATTGCTCTTTAATTAACAGTGATAATAGCGTTGGGTTCTAGAACTGTGTAAAGTCATTTGAGCCGAAAATTCACTTGGTTTACCAGAAATGAACTCTTGCTGGTAGGAACACACAGATCATGCAGTTTAACTACGTTTGTGAAGGGAAATTCAGACCAGAGTTCTCATCCATGAAACACACCATGTTTTAATGCAAGAAGCAATCACTTCTTTCTACCGCCTCCAATACAGCAAGAACCATGAGCATGCCCTGAAAAAAAGAACTGTGTTTCCTACTCAGACAGACCATATGTAGTTCAACTCTGCTTATGAAACTGATACAGACCACACATCCTCTTACATAAATGCTCTTTAGGTAATAGTGAGAATAGCGTTGGGTTTGAGAACAGCGAAAAATCATTTTAGCCCAAAATTCACTGTGTTTACCGAAAATGAACTCTTGCTTGTAGGAAGACACAGATCCTGGGGTTTAACTCCGTTTCTGAGGGGAAATTCAGACCAGAATTCTGATCCCTGAAAAACGCTCTGTTTTAAGGCATGAATCATCCTCTTCTTACCAGGGTCTCCAATACAGTAAGAACCATGAGCATGCCAAGAAAAAAAGAACTGTGTTTCCTAATCATATGGACTATATGTACTCCACCTCTGCTTATGAAACTGATACAGACCACAGCTCCTCTTACATAAATACTCTTTAGTTAATAGTGATAATCACGTTGGATTCTAGAACTGTGTAAAGTCATTTGAGCTGAAAATTGACTTGGTGTAGCAGAAATGAACTCTTGCTGGCAGGAAGACACAGATCATGGGGTTTAACTCCGATTGTGAAGGAAATTCAGACCAGAGTTCTCATCCATGAAACACACCCTGTTTTATTGCAAAAAGCAAGCTCTTCTTTCCAGCCTCTCCAATACAGCAAGTACAATGAGCATGCCCTGAAAAAGAGAACTGTGATTCCTACTCAAACGGACCATATGTAGTCCACCTCTGCTTATGAAACTGATACAGACCACAGCTCCTCTTACAAAAATGCTCTTTAGTTAATAGTGATGATCGACGGGTTCTAGAACTGTGTAAAATCATTTGAGCCGAAAATTCACTTGGTTACCAGAAATGAACACTTGCTTGTAGGAAGACACAGATCATGGAGTTTAACTCCGTATGTGAAGGGAAAGTCAGACCTGAGTTCTCAACCATGAAACACACCCTGTTTTAATGCAAGAAGCAAGCTCTTCTTTCCAGAGTCAAAAATACAGCAAGAACCTTGATCATGCCCTGAAAAAAAGAACTGTGTTTGCAGCTCATACGGACCATATGTAGTTCAACTCTGCTTATGAAACTTATACAAACCACAGCTCCTATTACATAAATGCTCTTTAGGTAATAATGAAAATCATGTTTGGGTTCGTGAACTGCAAAAAATCATTTGAGCCCAAAATTCACTGGGTTTACCAGAAATGAACTCTTGCTTGTAGGAAGACACAGATCCTGGGGTTTAACTCAGTTTATGAAAAGAAATGTAGAAAAGAGTTCTCATCCCTGAAAAAAAACTATGTATTAAGGCAAGAATCATCCTCTTCTTTCCAGCTTCTCCAATACAGTAAGAACCATGAGCACGCCTAGAAGAAAAGAACTGTGTTTCCTACTCATACAGACCATATGTAGTTCAACTCTGCTTATGAAATGATACAGACCACAGCTCCTCTTACATAAATGCTCTTTAGTTAATAGTGAGAATCACGTTGGGTTCGTGAACTGCGAAAAATTATTTCAGCCCAAAATTCACTGGGTGAACCAGAAATGAACACTAGCTTGTATGAAGTCACAGATCCTGGCGTTTAACTCCGTTTCTGAAGGGAAATTCAGACCAGAATTCTCAACCTTGAAAAACACTCTGTTTTGAGGCAAGAATCATCCTCTTCTTTCCAGCTTCTCCAATACAGTAAGAACCATGAGCACCCCTAGAAGAAAAGAACTGTGTTTCCTACTCATACGGTCCATATGTAGTTCAACTCTGCTTATGAAATGATACAGACCACAGCTCCTCTTACATAAATGCTCTTTAGTTAATAGTGAGAATCATGTTGGGTTCGTGAACTGCGAAAAATTATTTGAGACCAAAATTCACTGGGTTTACCAGAAATGAACTCTTGCTGGTAGGAAGACACAGATCCTGGGGTTTAACTCCATTTCTGAAGGGAAATGGAGACCAGAATTCTCATCCCTGAAAAACACTCTGTTTTAAGGCAAGAATAATCCACTTCTTTCTAGCATATCCAATATAGTAAGAAACATGAGCATGCCCAGTAAAAAAGAACTTTGTTTTCTACTCACACAGACCATATGTAGTTCAACTCTGCTTATGAAACTGATACAAACCACAGCTCCTCTTACATAAATCCTTTTTTGTTAATAGTGAGAATAGAGTAGGGTTCGTGAACTGTGTAAAGTAATTTGAGCCCAAAAATAAATGGATTTACTGGAAATGAAATCTTACTTGTAGGAAGACACAGATCCTGGGGTTTAACTCTGTTTCTGAAGGAAATTCAACCAGAATTCTCATGCCTGAAACACACTCTGTTTTAACGAAGAAGCAAGCTCTTCTTTCCAGAGTCTATAATACAGCAATTACAATGAGCATGGACAGAAAAAAAGAACTGTGTTTCCTATTCATACGGACAATATGTAGTTCAACTCTGCTTATGAAACTGATACAGACATCACCTCCTCTTACATAAATGCTCTTTAGGGAATAGTGAGAATAGCGTTGGGTTCGTGAACTGCAAAAAATCATTTGAGACCAAAATTCATTGGGTATACCAGAAAAGAACTCTTGCTGGTGGGAAGACACAGATCCTGGGGTTTAACTCCGGTTCTGAAGGGAAATTCAGACCAGAATTCTCATCCCTGAAAAACGCTCTGTTTTAAGGCATGAATCATTCTCTTATTTCCAGTGTGTACAATACAGTAAGAACCATGAGCTTGCCAAGAAAAAAACTGATTTTCCTAATAATAAGGACTATATGTACTCCACCTCTGCTTATGAAACTGATACAGACCACAGCTCCTCTTACATAAATGCTCTTTAGTTAATAGTGATAATCTCGCTGGGTTCTAGAACTGTGTAAAATCATCTGAGCTGAAAATTCACTTGGTTTAAGAGAAATGAACTATTGCTGGTAGGAAGACACAGATCCTGGGGTTTAAAACCATTCACGAAGGGAAATTCAGACCAGAGTTTGCTTCCATGAAACACAGCCTGTTTTAATGCAAGAAGCAAGCTCTTCTTTCCAGAGTCAAAAATACAGCAAGAACCATGAGCATGCCCTGAAAAAAAGAACTGTGTTTCCTACTCATACAGACCATATGTAGTTCAACTCTGCTTATGAAACTGATGCAAACCACAGCTCCTCTTACATAAATGCTCTTTAGTTAATAGTGAGAATCGCGTTGGGTTCGTGAACTGAAAAAAATCCTTTGAGCACAAAATTCATTGGGTTAACCAGAAATGAAGGCTTGCTTGTAGGAAGACACAGATCCTGGGGTTTAACTCCATTTCTGAAGATTAATTCAGACAAGAGTTCTCATCCCTGAAACACACTCTGTTTTAACGCAAGAAGCACGCTCTTCTTTCCAGAGTCAAAAATACAGCAAGAACCATGAGCATGCCCTGAAAAAAAGAAATGTGTTTCCTACTCATACTGACCATACGTGGTTCAACTCTGCTTATGAAACTGATACAAACCACAGCTCCTCTTACATAAATGCTCTTTAGTTAATAGTGAGAATCACGATGGGTTCGTGAACTGCGAAAAATCATTTGAGACCAAAATTCACTGGGATTACCAGAAATGAACTCTTGCTTGTAGGAAGACACTGATCTTGGGGTTTAACTCCGTTTCTGAAGGCAAATTCAGACCAGAGTTCTCGTCCCTGAAAAAAACTCTGTTTTAAGGCAAGAATCATCCTCTTCTATGCAGCGTCTCCAATACAGTAAGAAATATGAGCATTCCCAGAAGAAAGAAATGAGTTTCCTACGCATACAAATCATATGTAGTTAAACTCTGCTTATGAAATGATACAGACCACAGCTCCTCTTACATAAATGCTCTTTAGTTAATAGTGATAATCGCGTTGGGTTCTAGAACTGTGTTAAGTCATTTGAGCCGAAAATTCACTTGGTTTACCAGAAATGAACTCTTGCTGGTAGGAAGACACAGATCCTTTGGTTTAACTCCGTCCATGAATTGAAATTCAGACCAGAGTTTGCTTCCATGAAACACAGCCTGTTTTAATGCAAGAAGCAAGCTCTTCTTTCCAGCGTCTCCAATACAGCAAGAACCATGAGCATGCCATGAAAAAAAGTAATGTGTTTCCTACACATACGGACCATACATAGTTCAACTCTGCGTATGAAACTGATACATACAACAGCTCCTCTTACATAAATGCTCTTTAGTTAATAGTGAGAATCGCGTTGGGTTCATGAACTGCAAAAAATCATTTCGGCCCAAAAATCACTGCGTTTACAAGAAATGAATTTTTGCTTGTAGGAAGACACAGATCCTGGGGTTTAACTCCACTTATGAAGGCACATTCAGAAAAGAATTCTCAGCCCTGGAGAAAACTGTTTTGAGGCAAGAATCATACTCTTCTATTCAGCATCTCCAATACAGTAAGAATATGAGCATTCCCAGAAAAAAAGAACTGTGTTTCCTACTCATAAAAACCATAGGTAGTTAAACTCTGCCTATGAAACTGATTCAAACCACAGCTCCTCTTATATAAATCTTCTTTAGTTAATAGTGAGAATCGCGTTGGATTTGTGAACCCTGAAAAATCATTTCAGCCCAAAATTCACTAGATTTACCTGAAATGAACTCTTGCTTTTAGGAAGACACAGATCCTGGGGATGAACTCCATTTCTGAAGGCAAAATCAGACCAGAATTCTCAACCCAGAAAAACACTCTGTTTTGAGGCAAGAATCATCCTCTTCTTTCCAGCTTCTCCAATACAGTAAGAACAATGAGCACGCCCAGAAGAAAAGAACTGTGTTTCCTACTCATATGGACCATATGAAGTTCAACTCTGCTTATGAAATGATACAGACCACAGCTCCTCTTACATAAATGCTCTTTAGTTAATAGTGATAATCGCGTTGGGTTCTAGAACTGTGTAAACTCATTTGAGCCGAAAATTCACTTGATTTACCAGAAATGAACTCTTGCTTTTAGGAAGACATAGATCATGCAGTTTAACTCCGTTTGTGAAGGGAAATTCAGACCAGAATTCTGATCCCTGAAAAACGCTCTGTTTTAAGGCATGAATCATCCTCTTATTTCCAGGGTCTCCAATAGGGTAAGAACCATGAGCATGCCAAGAAAAAAACTACTGAGTTTCCTACTCATACGGACTATATGTACTCCACCTCTGCTTATGAAACTGATACAGACCACAGCTCCACTTACATAAATGCTCTTAAGTTAATAGTGAAAATCACGCTGGTTTCTAGAACTGTGTAAAATCATTTGTGCCGAAATTTCACTTGGTTTACCAGAAATGAACTCTTGCTTGTAGGAAGAGATGATCCTGGGGTTTAACTCCGTTTCTGAAGCCAAATTCAGGCCAGAGTTCTCAACCCTGAAAAACATTCTGTTTTGAGGCAAGAATCATCCTCTTCTTTCCAGAGTCTCCAATACAGTAAGAAACATGAGCATGCCCAGAAAAACAGAATTGTGTTTCCTACTCATACGGACCATATGTAGTTCAACTCTGCTTATGAAATGATACAGACCACAGCTCTTCTTACATAAATGCTCTTTAGTTAATAGTGATAATCTCATTGGATTTTAGAACTGTGTAAAGTCGTTTGAGCCGAAAATTGACTTGGTGTAGCAGAAATGAACTCTTGCTGGCAGGAAGACACAGGTCATGGTGTTTAACTCCGATTGTGAAGGAAATTCAGACCAGAGTTCTCATCCATGAAACACACCCTGTTTTAATGCAAGAAGCAAGCTCTTCTTTCCAGCATCTCCAATACAGCAAGTACGATGAACATGCCCTGAAAAAGAGAACTGTCTTTCCTACTCATACAGACCATTTGTGGTCCACCTCCGCTTATGAAACTGATACATACCACAGCTCCTCTTACAAAAATGCTCTTTAGTTAATAGTGATAATCGCGTTGGGTTCTAGAACTGTGTAAAATCATTTGAGCCGAAAATTCATTTTATTACCAGAAATGAACACTTGCTTGTAGGAAGACACAGAACATGGGGTTTAACTCCATTTATGAAGGGAAATTCAGACCAGAGTTCTCTTCCCTGAAACACACTCTGTTTTAACGCAAGAAGCAAGCTCTTCTTTCCAGCGTCTCCAATACAGCAAGAACAATGAGCATGCCCTGAAAAAAAGAACTGTGTTTCCTACTCATACATACCATATGTGGTTCAATTCTGCTTATGAAACTGATACAAACCACAGCTCCTCTTACATAAATGCTCTTTAGTTAATAGTGAGTATCATGTTGGGTTCGTGAACTGCAAAAAATCATTTGAGCCGAAAATTCACTTGGTTTACCAGAAATGAACTTTTGCTTGTAGGATGACACAGATCCTGGTGTTTAACTCCGTTTCTGAAGGGAAATTCAGACCAGAGTTCTCATCCCTGAAACACACTCTGCTTTAACGCAAGAAGCAAACTCTTCTTTGCAGAGTTAAAATACAGCAAGAACAATGAGCACGCCCAGAATAAAAGAACTGTGTTTTCTACTCATACGGACCATATGTAGTTCAACTCTGCTCATGAAATGATACAGACCACAGCTCCTCTTACATAAATGCTCTTTAGTTAATAGTGAGAATCACATTGGGTTCGTGAACTGCGAAAAATCATTTGAGCACAAAATTCACTGGGTTAACCAGAAATGAATGCTTGCTTGTAGGAAGACACATATCCTGGGGTTTAACTCCATTTCTGAAGGGAAATTCAGACCAGAGTTCTCATGTCTGAAACACAGTCTGTTTTAAGGCAAGAATCATCCTCTTCTTTCCAACTTCTCCAATACAGTAAGAACCATGAGCACGCCCAGAAGAAAAGAACTGTGTTTTGTACTCATACGGACCACATGTAGTTCAACTCTGCTTATGAAATGATAGAGAACACAGCTCCTCTTACATAAATGCTCTTTAGTTAATAGTGATAATCGCGTTGGGTTCTAGAACATTTTAAAGTCATTTGAGCCCAAAATTCACTGGGTTTACCAGAAATGAACTCTTGCTTGTAGGAAGACACTGTTCCTGGGGTTTAACTCCATTTCTGAAGGGAAATTCAGACCAGAGTTCTCATGTGTGAAACACACTCTATTTTAACGCAAGAAGCAAGCTCTTCTTTCCAGAGTCAAAAATACAGCAAGAACCATGAGCATGCCCTGAAAAACAGAACTGTGTTTCCTACTCCTACGGACCATATGTAGTTCAACTCTGCTTATGAAACTGTTACAAACCACAGCTCCACTTACATAAATGCTCTTTAGTTAATAGTGAGAATCATGTTGGGTTCGTGAACTGCGAAAAATCATGTGAGCCCAAAAATCACTGGGTTTACCAAAAATGAACTCTTGCTTGGAGGAAGACACAGGTCCTGGCGTTTGACTCCGTTTCTGAAGGCAAATTCAGACGAGAATTCTGAACCCTGAAAAACACTCTGTTTTAAGGCAAGTATCATCCTCTTCTTTCCATCTTCTCCAATACAGTTAGAACCATGTTTATGCCGAGAGAAAAGAACTGTGTTTCCGACTCATATGGACCATATGTAGTTCAACTCTGCTTATGAAATGATACAGACCACAGCTCCTCTTACATAAATGCTCTTTAGTTAATAATGATAATCCCGTTGGGTTCTAGAACTGTGTAAAGTCATTTGAGCCCAAAATTCACTTGTTTTACCAGAAATGAACTCTTGCTTGTAGGAAGACACAGATCATTGAGTTTAACTCTGTTTGTGAAGGAAATTGAGACCAGAGTTCTCATCCATGAAACACACCCTGTTTTAATGCAAGAAGCAAGCTCTTCTTTCCAGCGTCTCCAATACAGCAAGTATGATGAGCACGCCCTGAAAAAGAGAACTGTGTTTCCTACTCATACGGACCATATGTAGTCCACCTCTGCTTATGAAATTGATACAGACCACAGCTCCTCTTACAAAAATGCTCGTTAGTTAATAGTGATAATCGACGGGTTCTAGAACTGTGTAAAATCATTTGAGCCGAAAATTCACTTGGTTACCAGAAATGAACTCTTGCTTGTAATAAGACACTGATCCTGGGGTTTAACTCCGTTTCTGAAGGCAAATTCAGACCAGAGTTCTCGTCTCTGAAAAACACTCTGTTTTAAGACAAGAATCATCCTCTTCTTTCCAGCTTCTCCAATACAGCAAGAACCATGAGCACGCCTAGAAGAAAAGAACTGTGTTTCCTACTAATACGGACCATATGTAGTTTAACTCTGCCTATGAAATGATACAGACCACAGCTCCTATTACATAAATGCTCTTTAGTTAATAGTGGAATAGAGTTGGTTTCGTGAACTGCGAAAAATCATTTGAGCCCAACATTCACTTGGTTAACTAGAAATGAACGCTTGCTTTTAGGAAGGCACAGATCCTGGGGTTTAACTCCATTTCTGAAGGGAAATTCAGACCAGCGTTCTCATCCCTGAAACACACTCTGTTTTAACGCAAGAAGCAAGCACTTCTTTACAGAGTCAAAAATACAGCAAGAACCATGAGCATGCACTGAAAAAAAGAACTGTGTTTCCTACTCATACCTACCATATGTAGTTCAACTCTGCTTATGAAACTGATACAGCCCACAGCTCCTCTAACATAAATCCTCTTTAGTTAATAGTGAGAATCGCGTTGGGTTCGTGAACTGCGAAAAATCATTTGAGCCCAAAATTCACTGGATTTACCTGAAATGAACTCTTGCTTGTACGAAGACACAGATCCTGGGTAGTAATTCCGTTTCTGAAGGCAAATTGAGACCCGAATTCTCAACCCTGAAAAATACTCTGTTTTGAGGCAAGAATCATCCTCTTCTTTCCAGCTTCTCCAATACAGTAAGAACCATGAGCACGCCCAGAAGAAAAAAACTGTGTTTCCTACTCATACGGACCATATGTAGTTCAACTCTGCTTATGAAATGATACAGACCACAGCTCCTCTTACATAAATGCTCTTTAGTTAATGATAATCGATTTGGGTTCTAGAACTGTGTAAAGTCATTTGAGCCGAAAATTCACTTGGTTTAAAAGAAATGAACTCTTGCTGGTAGGAAGACACAGATCATGGAGTTTAACTCCGTTTGTAATCGGAAATTCAGACCAGAGTTCTCATCCATGAAACACACCCTCTTTTAATGCAAGAAGCAAGCTCTTCTTTCTAGCGACTCCAATACAGCAAGAACCATGAACATGCCCTGAAAAAAGAACTGTTTTTCCTACTCATACGGACCATATGTAGTTCAACTCTGCTTATGAAACTGATCAAAACCACAGCTCCTCTTACATAAATGCTCTTTAGTTAATACTGAGAATCGCGTTGGGTTCGTGAACTGCGAAAAATCATTTGTGCCCAAAATTCACTGGGTTAACCAGAAATGAACGCTTGCTTGCAGGAAGACACAGGTCCTGGGGTTTTTAACTCCGTATCTGAAGGGAAATTCAGACCAGAGTTCTCATCCCTGAAACACACTCTGTTTTAACGCAAGAAGCAAGCTCTTCTTTCCAGAGTCAAAAATACAGCAAGAACCATGATCATGCCCTGAAAAAATGAACTGTGTGTCCTACACATACGGACCATATGTAGTTCAACTCTGCTTATGAAACTGATACAAACCACAGCTCCTCTTACATAAATGCTCTGTAGATACTAGTGAGAATCGCGTTGGTTTCATGAACTGTGAAAAGTCATTTGAGCCCAAAATTCACTGGATTAACCAGAAATGAAGGCTTGCTTGTAGGGAGACACTGATCCTGGGGTTTAACTCTGTTTCTGAAGGATAATTCAGACCAGAGTTCTCATCCATGAAACACACTATGTTTTAACGCAAGAATCATCCTCCTCTTTCCAGCATCTCCAATATAGTAAGAAACATGAGCATGCCCTGAAAAAAAGAACTGTGTTTCCCACTCATATGGACCATATGTAGTTCAACTCTGCTTATGAAACTGATACAAACCACACCTCCTCTTACATAAATGCTCTTTAGTTAATAGTGATAATCGCGTTTGGTTCTAGAACTGTGTAAAGTCATTTGAGCCGAAAATTCACTTGGTTTAGCAGAAATCAACTCTTGCTGGCAGGAAGACACACATCATGGGGTTTAACTCCGTTTGTGAAGGAAATTCAGACCAGAGTTCTCATCCATGAAACACACCCTGTTTTAATGAAAGAAGCAAGCTCATCTTTCCAGCATCTCCAATACAGGAAGAACCATGAGCATGCCCTGACAAAAAGAACTGTGTTTCCTACTCATACGGACCATATGTAGTTCAACTCTGCTTATGAAACTGATACAAACCACAGCTCCTCTTACATAAATGCTCTTTAGTTAATAGTGAGAATCGTGTTTGTGTTCGTGAAATTCGAAAAAATCATTTGAGACCAAAATTCCCTGGGTTTACCAGAAATGAACTCTTGCTTGTAGGAAGACACTGATCCTGGGGTTTAACTCCGTTTATGAAGGCAAATTCAGACCTTCTCGTCCCTGTAAAACACTCTGTTTTGAGGCAAGAATCATCCTCTTCTTTCCAGCGTCTCCAACACAGTAAGAAACATAAGCTCGCCCAGAAAAAAAGAATTGTGTTTCCTACTCATACGGACCATATGTAGTTAAATTTTGTTTATGAAATGATACAGACAACAGCTCCTCTTACATAAATGCTCTTTAGTTAATAGTGATAATCGTGTTGGATTCTAGAACTGTTTAAAGTCATTTGAGCCGAAAATTGACTTGGTGTAGCAGAAATGAACTCTTGCTGGCAGGAAGACACAGATCATGGGGTTTAACTCCGTTTGTGAAGGAAATAGAGACCAGAGTTCTCATCCATGAAACACACCCTGTTTTAATGCAAGAAGCAAGCTCTTCTTTCCAGCGTCTCCAATACAGCAAGTATGATGAGCACGCCCTGAAAAAGAGAACTGTGTTTCTTACTCATACAGACCATATGTAGTCCACCTCTGCTTATGAAATTGATACAGACCACAGCTCCTCTTACAAAAATGCTCGTTAGTTAATAGTGATAATCGACGGGTTCTAGAACTGTGTAAAATCATTTGAGCCGAAAATTCACTTTGTTACCAGAAATGAACACTTGCTTGTAGGAAGACACAGAATATGGGGTTTAACTCCATTTCTGAAGGGAAATTCAGACCAGAGTTCTCATCACTGAAACACACTCTTGCTTTAACGCAAGAAGCAAGCTCTTCTTTCCAGAGACAAAAACACAGCAAGAACCATGATCATGCCCTGAAAAAAAGAACGGTGTTTCCAGCTCATACGGACGATAGGTAGTTCAACTCTGCTTATGAAACTGATACAATCCACAGCTCCTCTTACATAAATGCTCTTTAGTTAATAGTGAGAATCGCGTTGGGTTCGTGAACTCCGAAAAATCATTTGAGCCCAAAATTCACTGGGTTAACCAGAAATGAACGCTTGCTTGCAGGAAGACACAGGTCCTGGGGTTTTTAACTCCGTATCTGAAGGGAAATTCAGACCAGAGTTCTCATCCCTGAAACACACTCTGTTTTAATGCAAGAAGCAAGCTCTTCTTTCCAGAGTCAAAAATACAGCAAGAACCATGATCATGCCCTGAAAAAATGAACTGTGTGTCCTACACATACGGACCATATGTAGTTCAACTCTGCTTATGAAACTGATACAAACCACAGCTCCTCTTACAGAAATGCTCTGTAGATACTAGTGAGAATCGCGTTGGTTTCATGAACTGTGAAAAGTCATTTGAGCCCAAAATTCACTGGATTAACCAGAAATGAAGGCTTGCTTGTAGGGAGACACAGATCCTGGGGTTTAACTCTGTTTCTGAAGGATAATTCAGACCAGAGTTCTCATCCATGAAACACACTATGTTTTAACGCAAGAAGCAAGCTCTTCTTTCCAGAGTCAAAAATACAGCAAGAACCATGAGCATGCCCTGAAAAAAAGAACTGTGTTTCCTACTAATACAGACAATATGTAGTTCAACTCTGCTTATGAAACTGATAAAAACCACAGCTCCTCTTACATAAATGTTCTTTAGTTAATAGTGAGAATCATGTTTGTGTTTGTGAAATGCGAAAAATCATTTGAGCCCAAAATTTACTGGGTTTACCAGAAATGAACTCTTGCTTGTAGGAAGACACTGATCCTGGGCTTTAACTCCGTTTCTGAAGGCAAATTCAGACCAGAGTTCTCGTCTCTGAAAAACACTCTGTTTTAAGGCAAGAATCATCCTCCTCTTTCCAGCATCTCCAATATAGTAAGAAACATGAGCATGCCCTGAAAAAAAGAACTGTGTTTCCCACTCATATGGACCATATGTAGTTCAACTCTGCTTATGAAACTGATACAAACCACACCTCCTCTTACATAAATGCTCTTTAGTTAATAGTGATAATCGCGTTTGGTTCTAGAACTGTGTAAAGTCATTTGAGCCGAAAATTCACTTGGTTTAGCAGAAATCAACTCTTGCTGGCAGGAAGACACACATCATGGGGTTTAACTCCGTTTGTGAAGGAAATTCAGACCAGAGTTCTCATCCATGAAACACACCCTGTTTTAATGAAAGAAGCAAGCTCATCTTTCCAGCATCTCCAATACAGGAAGAACCATGAGCATGCCCTGACAAAAAGAACTGTGTTTCCTACTCATACGGACCATATGTAGTTCAACTCTGCTTATGAAACTGATACAAACCACAGCTCCTCTTACATAAATGCTCTTTAGTTAATAGTGAGAATCGTGTTTGTGTTCGTGAAATTCGAAAAAATCATTTGAGACCAAAATTCCCTGGGTTTACCAGAAATGAACTCTTGCTTGTAAGAAGACACTGATCCTGGGGTTTAACTCCGTTTATGAAGGCAAATTCAGACCTTCTCGTCCCTGTAAAAAACTCTGTTTTGAGGCAAGAATCATCCTCTTCTTTCCAGCGTCTCCAACACAGTAAGAAACATAAGCTCGCCCAGAAAAAAAGAATTGTGTTTCCTACTCATACGGACCATATGTAGTTAAATTTTGTTTATGAAATGATACAGACAACAGCTCCTCTTACATAAATGCTCTTTAGTTAATAGTGATAATCGTGTTGGATTCTAGAACTGTTTAAAGTCATTTGAGCCGAAAATTGACTTGGTGTAGCAGAAATGAACTCTTGCTGGCAGGAAGACACAGATCATGGGGTTTAACTCCGTTTGTGAAGGAAATAGAGACCAGAGTTCTCATCCATGAAACACACCCTGTTTTAATGCAAGAAGCAAGCTCTTCTTTCCAGCGTCTCCAATACAGCAAGTATGATGAGCACGCCCTGAAAAAGAGAACTGTGTTTCCTACTCATACAGACCATATGTAGTCCACCTCTGCTTATGAAATTGATACAGACCACAGCTCCTCTTACAAAAATGCTCGTTAGTTAATAGTGATAATCGACGGGTTCTAGAACTGTGTAAAATCATTTGAGCCGAAAATTCACTTGGTTACCAGAAATGAACACTTGCTTGTAGGAAGACACAGAATATGGGGTTTAACTCCATTTCTGAAGGGAAATTCAGACCAGAGTTCTCATCACTGAAACACACTCTTGCTTTAACGCAAGAAGCAAGCTCTTCTTTCCAGAGACAAAAACACAGCAAGAACCATGATCATGCCCTGAAAAAAAGAACGGTGTTTCCAGCTCATACGGACGATAGGTAGTTCAACTCTGCTTATGAAACTGATACAATCCACAGCTCCTCTTACATAAATGCTCTTTAGTTAATAGTGAGAATCGCGTTGGGTTCGTGAACTCCGAAAAATCATTTGAGCCCAAAATTCACTGGGTTAACCAGAAATGAACGCTTGCTTGCAGGAAGACACAGATCCTGGGGTTTAACTCCGTATCTGAAGGGAAATTCAGACCAGAGTTCTCATCCCTGAAACACACTATGTTTTAATGCAAGAAGCAAGCTCTTCTTTCGAGAGTCTATAATACAGCAATTACAATGAGCATGGACTGAAAAAAAGAACTGTGTTTCCTATTCATACGGACTATATGTACTCCACCTCTGCTTATGAAACTGATACAGACCACAGCTCCTCTTACAAAAATGCTCTTTAGTTAATAGTGATAATCAACTTGGGTTCTACAACTGTGTAAAATCATTTGAGCCGAAAATTCACTTGGTTACCAGAAATGAATTCTTGCTTGTAGGAAGACACAGAACATGGGGTTTTACCCCATTTCTGAAGGGAAATAACCAGAGTTCTCATCCCTGAAACACACTCCGTTTTAACACAAGAAGCAAGCTCTTCTTTACAGAGTCAAAAATACAGCAAGAACCATGAGCATGCCCTGAAAAAAGAACTGTGTTTCCTACTCATACGGACCATATGTAGTCCACCTCCGCTTATGAAACTGATACAGACCACAGCTCCTCTTACATAAATGCTTTTTAGTTAATAGTGATAATCCCATTGGGTTCTAGAACTGTGTAAAATCATTTGAGCCGAAAATTCCCTTCGTTACCAGAAATGAACACTTGCTTGTAGGAAGACACAGAACATGGGGTTTAACTCCATTTCTGAAGGTAAATTCAGACCAGAGTTCTCATCCATGAAACATGCCCTGTTTTAATGCAAGAAGCAAGCTCATCTTTCCACCGTCTCCAATACAGCAAGAACCATGAGCATGTCCAGAAAAAAAGAACTGTGTCTCCTACTCTTACGGACAATAAGAAGTTCAACACTGCTCATGAAACTGAAAGAAATCAGTTCCTCTTACATAAATGCTCTTTAGTTAATAGTGAGAATCTGTTTGGGTTGGTGAACTGTGAAAAATCATTTGAGCCCAAAACTCAAATGCTTTACCAGAAATGAACTCTTGCTTGTAGGAAGATACAGATCCTGGGGTTTAACTCCGTTTCTGAAGGGAAATGCAGACCAGAGTTCTCATCCCTGAAAAAAACTATGCTTTAAGGCAAGAATCATCCTCTTCTTTCCAGCTTCTCCAATACAGCAAGAACCATGAGTACGCCTAGAAGAAAAGAACTGTGTTTCCTACTCATACGGACCATATGTAGTTCAACTCTGCTTATGAAATGATACAGACCACAGCTCCTCTTACATAAATGCTCTTTAGTTAATGACAATCGATTTGGGTTCTAGAACTGTGTAAAGTCATTTGAGCCGAAAATTCACTTGGTTTAAAAGAAATGAACTCTTGCTGGTAGGAAGACACAGATCATGGAGTTTAACTCTGTTTGTAATGGGAAATTCAGACCAGAGTTCTCATCCATGAAACACACCCTGTTTTAATGCAAGAAACAAGCTCTTCTTTCTAGCGACTCCAATACAGCAATAACCATGAACATGCCCTGAAAAAAAGAACTGTTTTTCCTACTCATACGGACCATATGTAGTTCAACTCTGCTTATGAAACTGATCAAAACCACAGCTCCTCTTACATAAATGCTCTTTAGTTAATAGTGTGAATAGCGTTGGGTTCGAGAACTGCGAAAAATCATTTGAGCCCAAAATTCACTGGGTTAACCAGAAATGAACGCTTGCTTGCAGGAAGACACAGGTCCTGGTGTTTTTAACTCCATATGTGAAGGGAAATTCAGACCAGAGTTCTCATCCCTGAAACACACTCTGTTTTAACGCAAGAAGCAAGCTCTTCTTTCCAGAGTCAAAAATACAGCAAGAACCATGATCAAGCCCTGAAAAAATGAACTGTGTGTGCTACACATACGGACCATATGTAGTTCAACTCTGCTTATGAAACTGATACAAACCACAGCTCCTCTTACATAAATGCTCTGTAGATAATAGTGAGAATCGCGTTGGTTTCGTGAAGTGTGAAAAGTCATTTGAGCCCAAAATTCACTGGGTTTACCAGAAATGAACTCTTGCTTGTAGGAAGACACTGATCCTGGGGTTTAACTCCGTTTCTGAAGGCAAATTCAGACCAGAGTTCTCGTCCCTGAAAAACACTCTTTTTTAAGGCAAGAATCATCCTCCTCTTTCCAGCATCTCCAATATAGTAAGAAACATGAGCATGCACAGAAAAAAAGAACTGTGTTTCCTACTCATACAGACCATATGTAGTTCAACTCTGCTTATGAAACTGATACAAACCACAGCTCCTGTTACATAAATCCTCTTTAGTTGATAGTGAGAATAGCGTTGGGATCGTGAACGGCGAAAAATTATTTCAGACCAAAATTCACTGGGTTTACCAGAAATGAACTCTTGCTGGTAGGAAGACACAGATCCTGGGGTTTAACTCCGTTTCTGAAGGGAAATGCAAACCAGAATTCTCATCCCTGAAAAACACTCTATTTTAAGGAAGAATCATCCTCTTCTTTCCAGGGTCTCCAATACAGTAAGAACAATAAGCATGCCAAGAATAAAAGAACTGTGCTTCCTACTCATACGGACCATATGTAGTCCACCTCCGCTTATGAAACTGATACAGACCACAGCTCCTCTTACATAAATGCTCTTTAGTTAATAGTGATAATCGCGTTGGTTTCTAGAACTGTGTAAAATCATTTGAGCCGAAAATTCCCTTTGTTACCAGAAATGAACACTTGCTTGTTGGAAGACACAGAACATGGGGTTTAACTCCATTTCTGAAGGTAAATTCAGACCAGAGTTCTCATCCATGAAACACGCCCTGTTTTAATGCAAGAAGCAAGCTCATCTTTCCACCATCTCCAATACAGCAAGAACCATGATCATGCCCAGAAAAAAAGAACTGTGTCTCCTACTCATACGGACAATAAGTAGTTCAACTCTGCTCATGAAACTGAAAGAAATCAGTTCCTCTTACATAAATGCTCTTTAGTTAATAGTGAGAATCTGTTTGGGTTGGTGAACTGTGAAAAATCATTTGAGCTCAAAACTCACTTGCTTTACCAGAAATGAACTCTTTCTTGTAGGAAAATACAGATCTTGGGGTTTAACTCCGTTTCTGAAGGGAAATGCAGACCAGAGTTCTCTTCCTGAAAAATACTATGCATTAAGGCAAGAATCATCCTCTTCTTTCCAACTTCTCCAATACAGCAAGAAACATGAGCACGCCTAGAAAAAGAACTGTGTTTCCTACTCATACGGACCATATGTAGTTCAACTCTGCTTATGAAATGATACAGACCACAGCTCCTATTACATAAATGCTCTTTAGTTAATAGTGAGAATAGCGTTGGGTTCGTGAACTGCGAAAAATCATTTGAGCCCAAAAATCACTTGGTTAACTAGAAATGAACACTTGCTTGTAGGAAGGCACAGATCCTGGGGTTTAACTCCATTTCTGAAGGGAAATTCAGACCAGAGTTCTCATCCCTGAAACACACTCTGCTTTAACGCAAGAAGCAAGCACTTTACAGAGTCAAAAATGCAGCAAGAACCATGAGCATGCACTGAAAAAAAGAACTGTGTTTCCTACTCATACCTACCATATGTTGTTCAACTCTGCTTATGAAACTGATACAGCCCACAGCTCCTCTTACATAAATCCTGTTTAGTTAATAGTGAGAATCGCGTTGGGTTCGTGAACTGCGAAAAATCATTTGAGCCCAAAATTCACTGGATTTACCTGAAATGAACTCTTGCTTGTACAAAGACACAGATCCTGGGGAGTAACTCCATTTCTGAAGGCAAATTGAGACCCGAATTCTCAACCATGAAAAACACTCTGTTTTGAGGCAAGAATCATCCTCTTCTTTCCAGCTTCTCCAATACAGTAAGAACCATGAGCACGCCCAGAAGAAAAAAACTGTGTTTCCTACTCATACGGACCATATGTAGTTCAACTCTGCTTATGAAATGATACAGACCACAGCTCCTCTTACATTAATGCTCTTTAGTTAATCAAAATCGATTTGGGTTCTAGAACTGTGTAAAGTCATTTGAGCCGAAAATTCACTTGGTTTAAAAGAAATGAAGGCTTACTTGTAGGAAGACACAGATCCTGGGGTTTAACTTGGTTTCTGAAGGGTATTTCAGACCAGAGTTCTCATCTCTGAAACACACTATGTTTTAACGCAAGAAGCAAGCTCTTCTTTCCAGAGTCAAAAATACAGCAAGAACCATGAGCATGCCCTGAAAAAAAGAACTGTGTTTCCTATTAATACAGACAATATGTAGTTCAACTATGCTTATGAAACTGATAAAAACCACAGCTCCTCTTACATAAATGTTCTTAAGTTAATAGTGAGAATCATGTTTGTGTTTGTGAAATGCGAAAAATCATTTGAGCCCAAAATTCCCTGGGTTTACCAGAAATGAACTCTTGCTTGTAGGAAGACACTGATCCTGGGGTTTAACTCCGTTTCTGAAGGCAAATTCAGACCGGAGTTCTCGTCCCTGAAAAACACTCTGTTTTAAGGCAAGAATCATCCTCCTCTTTCCAGCATCTCCAATATAGTAAGAAAAATGAGCATGCACAGAAAAAAAGAACTGTGTTTCCTACTCATACAGACCACATGTAGTTCAACTCTGCTTATGAAACTGATACAAACCACAGCTCCTCTTACATAAATCCTCTTTAGTTAATAGTGAGAATAGCGTTGGGATCGTGAACTGTGAAAAATTATTTGAGACCAAAATTCACTGGGTTTACCAGAAATGAACTCTTGCTGGTAGGAAGACACAGATCCTGGGGTTTTACTCCGTTTCTGAAGGGAAATGCAGACCAGAATTCTCATCCCTGAAAAACACTCTGTTTTAAGGAAGAATCATCCTCTTCTTTCCAGGGTCTCCAATACAGTAAGAACAATAAGCATGCCAAGAAAAAAAGAACTGTGTTTCCTACTCATACGGACAATAAGTAGTTCAACTCTGCTCATGAACCTGAAAGAAATCAGTTCCTCTTACATAAATGCTCTTTAGTTAATAGTGAGAATCTGTTTGAGTTGGTGAACTGTGAAAAATCATTTGAGCCCAAAATTCACTTGCTTTACCAGAAATGAACTCTTGCTTGTAGGTAGATACAGATCCTGAGGTTTAACTCCGTTTCTGAAGGGAAATGCAGACCAGAGTTCTCATCCCTGAAAAAAACTATGCTTTAAGGCAAGAATCATCCTCTTCTTTCCAGGTTCTCCAATACAGCAAGAACCATGAGCACCCCTAGAAGAAAAGAACTGTGTTTCCTACTCATACAGACCATATGTAGTTCAACTCTGGTAATGAAATGATACAGACCACAGCTCCTATTACATAAATGCTCTTTAGTTAATAGTGACAATAGCGTTGGGTTCGTGAACTGCGAAAAATCATTTGAGCCCAAAATTCGCTTGGTTAACTAGAAATGAACGCTTGCTTGTAGGAAGGCACAGATCCTGGGGTTTAACTCCATTTCTGAAGGGAAATTCAGACCAGCGTTCTCATCCCTGAAACACACTCTGTTTTAACGCAAGAAGCAAGCACTTCTTTCCAGAGTCAAAACTACAGCAAGAACCTTGAGCATGCACTGAAAAAAAGAACTGTGTTTCCTACTCATATGGACCATATGTAGTTCACCTCTGCTTATGAAATGATACAGACCACAGCTCCTCTTACATAAATGCTCTTTAGTTAATAGTGATAATCGATTTGGGTTCTAGAACTGTGTAAAGTCATTTGAGCCGAAAATTCACTTGGTTTAAAAGAAATGAACTCTTGCTGGTAGGAAGACAAAGATCATGGAGTTAAACTCCGTTTGTAAAGGGAAATTCAGACCAGAGTTCTCATCCATGAAACACACAATGTTTTAATGCAAGAAGCAAGGTCTTCTTTCCAGTGACTCCAATACAGCAAGAACCATGAACATGCCCTAAAAAAAAGAACTGTTTTTCCTACTCATACGGACCATATGTAGTTCAACTCTGCTTATGAAACTGATACAAACCACAGCTCCACTTACATAAATGCTCTTTAGTTAATAGTGAGAATAGCGTTGGGTTCGAGAACTGCAAAAAATCATTTGAGCCCAAAATTCACTGGGTGAACCAGAAATGAACGCTGGCTTGTAGGAAGACACAGTTCCTGGGGTTTAACTCCGTTTCTGAAGGGAAATTCAGACCGGAATTCTCAACCTTGAAAAACACTCTGTTTTGAGGCAAGAATCTTCCTCTTCTTTCCAGCTTCTCCAATACAGTAAGAACCATGAGCACGCCCAGAAGAAAAGAACTGTGTTTCCTACTCGTACGGACCATATGTAGTTCAACTCTGCTTATGAAACTGATACAAACCACAGCTCCTCTTACATAAATGCTCTTTAGTTAATAGTGAGAATCATGTTGGTTTCGTTAACAGCGAAAAATCATTTGAGCCTAAAATTTAATGTGTTAACCAGAAATGAACGCTTGCTTGCAGGAAGACACAGATCCTGGGGTTTAATTCTGTTTCTGAAGGAAATCCAGACCAGAGTTCTTATCCCTGAAACACACTCTGTTTTAACGAAGAAGCAAGCTCTTCTTTCGAGAGTCTATAATACAGCAATTACAATGAGCATGGACTGAAAAAAAGAACTGTGTTTCCTATTCATACGGACTATATGTACTCCACCTCTGCTTATGAAACTGATACAGACCACAGCTAATCTTACAAAAGTGCTCTTTAGTTAATAGTGATAATCAACTTGGGTTCTAGAACTGTGTAAAATCATTTGAGCCGAAAATTCACTTGGTTACCAGAAATGAATTCTTGCTTGTAGGAAGACACAGAACATGGGGTTTTACCCCATTTCTGAAGGGAAATAACCAGAGTTCTCATCCCTGAAACACACTCTGTTTTAACACAAGAAGCAAGCTCTTCTTTACAGAGTCAAAAATACAGCAGGAACCATGAGCATGCCCTGAAAAAAGAACTGAGTTTCCTACTCATACGGACCATATGTAGTCCACCTCCGCTTATGAAACTGATACAGACCACAGCTCCTCTTACATAAATGCTCTTTAGTTAATGGTGATAATCGCGTTGGGTTCTAGAACTGTGTAAAATCATTTGAGCCGAAAATTCCCTTCGTTACCAGAAATGAACACTTGCTTGTAGGAAGACACAGACCATGGGGTTTAACTCCATTTCTGGAGGTAAATTCAGACCAGAGTTCTCTTCCATGAAACACGCCCTGTTTTAATGCAAGAAGCAAGCTCATATTTCCACCGTCTCCAATACAGCAAGAACCGTGAGCATGCCCAGAAAAAAAGAACTGTGTCTCCTACTCTTACGGACAATAAGTAGTTCAAATCTGCTCATGAAACTGAAAGAAATCAGTTCCTCTTACATAAATGCTCTTTAGTTAATAGTGAGAATCTGTTTGGGTTGGTGAACTGTGAAAAATCATTTGAGCCCAAAACTCACTTGCTTTACCAGAAATGAACTCTTGCTTGTAGGAAGATACAGATCCTGGGGTTTAACTCCGTTTCTGAAGGGAAATGCAGACCAGAGTTCTCATCCCTGAAAAAAACTATGCTTTAAGGCAAGAATCATCCTCTTCTTTCCTGGTTCTCCAATACAGCAAGAACCATGAGCACGCCTAGAAGAAAAGAACTGTGTTTCCTACTCATACGGACCATATGTAGTTCAACTCTGCTAATGAAATGATACAGACCACAGCTCCTATTACATAAATGCTCTTTACTTAATAGTGACAATAGCCTTGGGTTCGTGAACAGCGAAAAATCATTTGAGCCCAAAATTCGCTTGGTTAACTAGAAATGAACGCTTGCTTGTAGGAAGGCACAGATCCTGGGGTTTAACTCCATTTCTGAAGGGAAATTCAGACCAGAGTTCTCATCCCTGAAACACACTCTGTTTTAACGCAAGAAGCAAGCACTTCTTTCCAGAGTCAAAACTACAGCAAGAACCATGAGCATGCACTGATAAAAAGAACTGTGTTTCCTACTCATATGGACCATATGTAGTTCAACTCTGCTTATGAAATGATACAGACCACAGCTCCTCTTACATAAATGCTCTTTAGTTAATAGTGAGAATCTGTTTGGGTTGGTGAACTGAGAAAAATCATTTGAGCCCAAAACTCACTTGCTTTACCAGAAATGAACTCTTGCTTGTAGGAAGATACAGATCCTGGGGTTTAACTCCGTTTCTGAAGGGAAATGCAGACCAGAGTTCTCATCCCTGAAAAAAACTCTGCTTTAAGGCAAGAATCATCCTCTTCTTTCCAGCTTCTCCAATACAGCAAGAAACATGAGTACGCCTAGAAGAAAAGAACTGTGTTTCCTACTCATAAGGACCATATGTAGTCCAACTCTGATTAGGAAAGGATACAGACCACAGCTCCTCTAACATAAATCATCTTTAGTTAATAGTGAGAATAGCGTTGGGTTCGTGAACTGCGAAAAATCATTTGAGCCCAAAATTCACTTTGTTAATTAGAAATGATCGCTTGCTTGTAGGAAGGCACAGATCCTGGGGTTTAACTCCATTTCTCAAGGGAAATTCAGACCAGAGTTCTCATCCCTGAAACACACTCTGTTTTAACGCAAGAAGCAAGCACTTCTTTACAGAGTCAAAAATACAGCAAGAACCATGAGCATGCACTGAAAAAAAGAAATGTGTTTCCTACTCATACCTACCATATGTAGTTCAACTCTGCTTATGAAACTGATACAGCCCACAGCTCCTCTAACATAAATCCTCTTTAGTTAATAGTGAGAATCGCGTTGGGTTCGTGAACTGCAAAAAATCATTTGAGCCCAAAATTCACTGGATTTACCTGAAATGAACTCTTGCTTGTACGAAGACACAGATCATGGGTAGTAACTACGTTTCTGAAGGCAAATTGAGACCGGAATTCTCAACCATGAAAAACACTCTGTTTTGAGGCAAGAATCATCCTCTTCTTTCCAGCTTCTCCAATACAGTAAGAACCATGAGCACGCCCAGAAGAAAAAAACTGTGTTTCCTACTCATACGGACCATATGTAGTCCACCTCCGCTTATGAAACTGATACAGACCACAGCTCCTCTTACATAAATGCTCTTTAGTTAATCATAATCGATTTGGGTTCTAGAACTGTGTAAAGTCATTTGAGCCGAAAATTCACTTTGTTTAAAAGAAATGAACTCTTGCTGGTAGGAAGACACAGATCATGGAGTTTAACTCCGTTTGTAATGGGAAATTCAGACCAGAGTTCTCATCCATGAAACACACCCTGTTTTAATACAAGAAGCAAGCTCTTCTTTCCAGCGACTCCAATACAGCAAGAACCATGAACATGCCCTGAAAAAAAGAACTGTTTTTCCTACTCATACGGACCATATGTAGTTCAACTCTGCTTATGAAACTGATCAAAACCACAGCTCCTCTTACATAAATGCTCTTTAGTTAATACTGAGAATCGCGTTGGGTTCATGAACTGCGAAAAATCATTTGAGCCCAAAATTCACTGGGTTAACCAGAAATGAACGCTTGCTTGCAGGAAGACACAGGTCCTGGGGTTTTTAACTCCATATCTGAAGGGAAATTCAGACCAGAGTTCTCATCCCTGAAACACACTCTGTTTAAACGCAAGAAGCAAGCTCTTCTTTCCAGAGTCAAAAATACAGCAAGAACCATGAGCATGCCCTGAAAAAAAGAACTGTGTTTCCTATTAATACAGACAATATGTAGTTCAACTATGCTTATGAAACTGATAAAAACCACAGCTCCTCTTACATAAATGTTCTTAAGTTAATAGTGAGAATCATGTTTGTGTTTGTGAAATGCGAAAAATCATTTGAGCCCAAAATTCCCTGGGTTTACCAGAAATGAACTCTTGCTTGTAGGAAGACACTGATCCTGGGGTTTAACTCCGTTTCTGAAGGCAAATTCAGACCGGAGTTCTCGTCCCTGAAAAACACTCTGTTTTAAGGCAAGAATCATCCTCCTCTTTCCAGCATCTCCAATATAGTAAGAAAAATGAGCATGCACAGAAAAAAAGAACTGTGTTTCCTACTCATACAGACCACATGTAGTTCAACTCTGCTTATGAAACTGATACAAACCACAGCTCCTCTTACATAAATCCTCTTTAGTTAATAGTGAGAATAGCGTTGGGATCGTGAACTGTGAAAAATTATTTGAGACCAAAATTCACTGGGTTTACCAGAAATGAACTCTTGCTGGTAGGAAGACACAGATCCTGGGGTTTTACTCCGTTTCTGAAGGGAAATGCAGACCAGAATTCTCATCCCTGAAAAACACTCTGTTTTAAGGAAGAATCATCCTCTTCTTTCCAGGGTCTCCAATACAGTAAGAACAATAAGCATGCCAAGAAAAAAAGAACTGTGTTTCCTACTCATACGGACAATAAGTAGTTCAACTCTGCTCATGAACCTGAAAGAAATCAGTTCCTCTTACATAAATGCTCTTTAGTTAATAGTGAGAATCTGTTTGAGTTGGTGAACTGTGAAAAATCATTTGAGCCCAAAATTCACTTGCTTTACCAGAAATGAACTCTTGCTTGTAGGTAGATACAGATCCTGAGGTTTAACTCCGTTTCTGAAGGGAAATGCAGACCAGAGTTCTCATCCCTGAAAAAAACTATGCTTTAAGGCAAGAATCATCCTCTTCTTTCCAGGTTCTCCAATACAGCAAGAACCATGAGCACCCCTAGAAGAAAAGAACTGTGTTTCCTACTCATACAGACCATATGTAGTTCAACTCTGGTAATGAAATGATACAGACCACAGCTCCTATTACATAAATGCTCTTTAGTTAATAGTGACAATAGCGTTGGGTTCGTGAACTGCGAAAAATCATTTGAGCCCAAAATTCGCTTGGTTAACTAGAAATGAACGCTTGCTTGTAGGAAGGCACAGATCCTGGGGTTTAACTCCATTTCTGAAGGGAAATTCAGACCAGCGTTCTCATCCCTGAAACACACTCTGTTTTAACGCAAGAAGCAAGCACTTCTTTCCAGAGTCAAAACTACAGCAAGAACCTTGAGCATGCACTGAAAAAAAGAACTGTGTTTCCTACTCATATGGACCATATGTAGTTCACCTCTGCTTATGAAATGATACAGACCACAGCTCCTCTTACATAAATGCTCTTTAGTTAATAGTGATAATCGATTTGGGTTCTAGAACTGTGTAAAGTCATTTGAGCCGAAAATTCACTTGGTTTAAAAGAAATGAACTCTTGCTGGTAGGAAGACAAAGATCATGGAGTTAAACTCCGTTTGTAAAGGGAAATTCAGACCAGAGTTCTCATCCATGAAACACACAATGTTTTAATGCAAGAAGCAAGGTCTTCTTTCCAGTGACTCCAATACAGCAAGAACCATGAACATGCCCTAAAAAAAAGAACTGTTTTTCCTACTCATACGGACCATATGTAGTTCAACTCTGCTTATGAAACTGATACAAACCACAGCTCCACTTACATAAATGCTCTTTAGTTAATAGTGAGAATAGCGTTGGGTTCGAGAACTGCAAAAAATCATTTGAGCCCAAAATTCACTGGGTGAACCAGAAATGAACGCTGGCTTGTAGGAAGACACAGTTCCTGGGGTTTAACTCCGTTTCTGAAGGGAAATTCAGACCGGAATTCTCAACCTTGAAAAACACTCTGTTTTGAGGCAAGAATCTTCCTCTTCTTTCCAGCTTCTCCAATACAGTAAGAACCATGAGCACGCCCAGAAGAAAAGAACTGTGTTTCCTACTCGTACGGACCATATGTAGTTCAACTCTGCTTATGAAACTGATACAAACCACAGCTCCTCTTACATAAATGCTCTTTAGTTAATAGTGAGAATCATGTTGGTTTCGTTAACAGCGAAAAATCATTTGAGCCTAAAATTTAATGTGTTAACCAGAAATGAACGCTTGCTTGCAGGAAGACACAGATCCTGGGGTTTAATTCTGTTTCTGAAGGAAATCCAGACCAGAGTTCTTATCCCTGAAACACACTCTGTTTTAACGAAGAAGCAAGCTCTTCTTTCGAGAGTCTATAATACAGCAATTACAATGAGCATGGACTGAAAAAAAGAACTGTGTTTCCTATTCATACGGACTATATGTACTCCACCTCTGCTTATGAAACTGATACAGACCACAGCTAATCTTACAAAAGTGCTCTTTAGTTAATAGTGATAATCAACTTGGGTTCTAGAACTGTGTAAAATCATTTGAGCCGAAAATTCACTTGGTTACCAGAAATGAATTCTTGCTTGTAGGAAGACACAGAACATGGGGTTTTACCCCATTTCTGAAGGGAAATAACCAGAGTTCTCATCCCTGAAACACACTCTGTTTTAACACAAGAAGCAAGCTCTTCTTTACAGAGTCAAAAATACAGCAGGAACCATGAGCATGCCCTGAAAAAAGAACTGAGTTTCCTACTCATACGGACCATATGTAGTCCACCTCCGCTTATGAAACTGATACAGACCACAGCTCCTCTTACATAAATGCTCTTTAGTTAATGGTGATAATCGCGTTGGGTTCTAGAACTGTGTAAAATCATTTGAGCCGAAAATTCCCTTCGTTACCAGAAATGAACACTTGCTTGTAGGAAGACACAGACCATGGGGTTTAACTCCATTTCTGGAGGTAAATTCAGACCAGAGTTCTCTTCCATGAAACACGCCCTGTTTTAATGCAAGAAGCAAGCTCATATTTCCACCGTCTCCAATACAGCAAGAACCGTGAGCATGCCCAGAAAAAAAGAACTGTGTCTCCTACTCTTACGGACAATAAGTAGTTCAAATCTGCTCATGAAACTGAAAGAAATCAGTTCCTCTTACATAAATGCTCTTTAGTTAATAGTGAGAATCTGTTTGGGTTGGTGAACTGTGAAAAATCATTTGAGCCCAAAACTCACTTGCTTTACCAGAAATGAACTCTTGCTTGTAGGAAGATACAGATCCTGGGGTTTAACTCCGTTTCTGAAGGGAAATGCAGACCAGAGTTCTCATCCCTGAAAAAAACTATGCTTTAAGGCAAGAATCATCCTCTTCTTTCCTGGTTCTCCAATACAGCAAGAACCATGAGCACGCCTAGAAGAAAAGAACTGTGTTTCCTACTCATACGGACCATATGTAGTTCAACTCTGCTAATGAAATGATACAGACCACAGCTCCTATTACATAAATGCTCTTTACTTAATAGTGACAATAGCCTTGGGTTCGTGAACAGCGAAAAATCATTTGAGCCCAAAATTCGCTTGGTTAACTAGAAATGAACGCTTGCTTGTAGGAAGGCACAGATCCTGGGGTTTAACTCCATTTCTGAAGGGAAATTCAGACCAGAGTTCTCATCCCTGAAACACACTCTGTTTTAACGCAAGAAGCAAGCACTTCTTTCCAGAGTCAAAACTACAGCAAGAACCATGAGCATGCACTGATAAAAAGAACTGTGTTTCCTACTCATATGGACCATATGTAGTTCAACTCTGCTTATGAAATGATACAGACCACAGCTCCTCTTACATAAATGCTCTTTAGTTAATAGTGAGAATCTGTTTGGGTTGGTGAACTGAGAAAAATCATTTGAGCCCAAAACTCACTTGCTTTACCAGAAATGAACTCTTGCTTGTAGGAAGATACAGATCCTGGGGTTTAACTCCGTTTCTGAAGGGAAATGCAGACCAGAGTTCTCATCCCTGAAAAAAACTCTGCTTTAAGGCAAGAATCATCCTCTTCTTTCCAGCTTCTCCAATACAGCAAGAAACATGAGTACGCCTAGAAGAAAAGAACTGTGTTTCCTACTCATAAGGACCATATGTAGTCCAACTCTGATTAGGAAAGGATACAGACCACAGCTCCTCTAACATAAATCATCTTTAGTTAATAGTGAGAATAGCGTTGGGTTCGTGAACTGCGAAAAATCATTTGAGCCCAAAATTCACTTTGTTAATTAGAAATGATCGCTTGCTTGTAGGAAGGCACAGATCCTGGGGTTTAACTCCATTTCTCAAGGGAAATTCAGACCAGAGTTCTCATCCCTGAAACACACTCTGTTTTAACGCAAGAAGCAAGCACTTCTTTACAGAGTCAAAAATACAGCAAGAACCATGAGCATGCACTGAAAAAAAGAAATGTGTTTCCTACTCATACCTACCATATGTAGTTCAACTCTGCTTATGAAACTGATACAGCCCACAGCTCCTCTAACATAAATCCTCTTTAGTTAATAGTGAGAATCGCGTTGGGTTCGTGAACTGCAAAAAATCATTTGAGCCCAAAATTCACTGGATTTACCTGAAATGAACTCTTGCTTGTACGAAGACACAGATCATGGGTAGTAACTACGTTTCTGAAGGCAAATTGAGACCGGAATTCTCAACCATGAAAAACACTCTGTTTTGAGGCAAGAATCATCCTCTTCTTTCCAGCTTCTCCAATACAGTAAGAACCATGAGCACGCCCAGAAGAAAAAAACTGTGTTTCCTACTCATACGGACCATATGTAGTCCACCTCCGCTTATGAAACTGATACAGACCACAGCTCCTCTTACATAAATGCTCTTTAGTTAATCATAATCGATTTGGGTTCTAGAACTGTGTAAAGTCATTTGAGCCGAAAATTCACTTTGTTTAAAAGAAATGAACTCTTGCTGGTAGGAAGACACAGATCATGGAGTTTAACTCCGTTTGTAATGGGAAATTCAGACCAGAGTTCTCATCCATGAAACACACCCTGTTTTAATACAAGAAGCAAGCTCTTCTTTCCAGCGACTCCAATACAGCAAGAACCATGAACATGCCCTGAAAAAAAGAACTGTTTTTCCTACTCATACGGACCATATGTAGTTCAACTCTGCTTATGAAACTGATCAAAACCACAGCTCCTCTTACATAAATGCTCTTTAGTTAATACTGAGAATCGCGTTGGGTTCATGAACTGCGAAAAATCATTTGAGCCCAAAATTCACTGGGTTAACCAGAAATGAACGCTTGCTTGCAGGAAGACACAGGTCCTGGGGTTTTTAACTCCATATCTGAAGGGAAATTCAGACCAGAGTTCTCATCCCTGAAACACACTCTGTTTAAACGCAAGAAGCAAGCTCTTCTTTCCAGAGTCAAAAATACAGCAAGAACCATGAGCATGCCCTGAAAAAAAGAACTGTGTTTCCTATTAATACAGACAATATGTAGTTCAACTATGCTTATGAAACTGATAAAAACCACAGCTCCTCTTACATAAATGTTCTTAAGTTAATAGTGAGAATCATGTTTGTGTTTGTGAAATGCGAAAAATCATTTGAGCCCAAAATTCCCTGGGTTTACCAGAAATGAACTCTTGCTTGTAGGAAGACACTGATCCTGGGGTTTAACTCCGTTTCTGAAGGCAAATTCAGACCGGAGTTCTCGTCCCTGAAAAACACTCTGTTTTAAGGCAAGAATCATCCTCCTCTTTCCAGCATCTCCAATATAGTAAGAAAAATGAGCATGCACAGAAAAAAAGAACTGTGTTTCCTACTCATACAGACCACATGTAGTTCAACTCTGCTTATGAAACTGATACAAACCACAGCTCCTCTTACATAAATCCTCTTTAGTTAATAGTGAGAATAGCGTTGGGATCGTGAACTGTGAAAAATTATTTGAGACCAAAATTCACTGGGTTTACCAGAAATGAACTCTTGCTGGTAGGAAGACACAGATCCTGGGGTTTTACTCCGTTTCTGAAGGGAAATGCAGACCAGAATTCTCATCCCTGAAAAACACTCTGTTTTAAGGAAGAATCATCCTCTTCTTTCCAGGGTCTCCAATACAGTAAGAACAATAAGCATGCCAAGAAAAAAAGAACTGTGTTTCCTACTCATACGGACAATAAGTAGTTCAACTCTGCTCATGAACCTGAAAGAAATCAGTTCCTCTTACATAAATGCTCTTTAGTTAATAGTGAGAATCTGTTTGAGTTGGTGAACTGTGAAAAATCATTTGAGCCCAAAATTCACTTGCTTTACCAGAAATGAACTCTTGCTTGTAGGTAGATACAGATCCTGAGGTTTAACTCCGTTTCTGAAGGGAAATGCAGACCAGAGTTCTCATCCCTGAAAAAAACTATGCTTTAAGGCAAGAATCATCCTCTTCTTTCCAGGTTCTCCAATACAGCAAGAACCATGAGCACCCCTAGAAGAAAAGAACTGTGTTTCCTACTCATACAGACCATATGTAGTTCAACTCTGGTAATGAAATGATACAGACCACAGCTCCTATTACATAAATGCTCTTTAGTTAATAGTGACAATAGCGTTGGGTTCGTGAACTGCGAAAAATCATTTGAGCCCAAAATTCGCTTGGTTAACTAGAAATGAACGCTTGCTTGTAGGAAGGCACAGATCCTGGGGTTTAACTCCATTTCTGAAGGGAAATTCAGACCAGCGTTCTCATCCCTGAAACACACTCTGTTTTAACGCAAGAAGCAAGCACTTCTTTCCAGAGTCAAAACTACAGCAAGAACCTTGAGCATGCACTGAAAAAAAGAACTGTGTTTCCTACTCATATGGACCATATGTAGTTCACCTCTGCTTATGAAATGATACAGACCACAGCTCCTCTTACATAAATGCTCTTTAGTTAATAGTGATAATCGATTTGGGTTCTAGAACTGTGTAAAGTCATTTGAGCCGAAAATTCACTTGGTTTAAAAGAAATGAACTCTTGCTGGTAGGAAGACAAAGATCATGGAGTTAAACTCCGTTTGTAAAGGGAAATTCAGACCAGAGTTCTCATCCATGAAACACACAATGTTTTAATGCAAGAAGCAAGGTCTTCTTTCCAGTGACTCCAATACAGCAAGAACCATGAACATGCCCTAAAAAAAAGAACTGTTTTTCCTACTCATACGGACCATATGTAGTTCAACTCTGCTTATGAAACTGATACAAACCACAGCTCCACTTACATAAATGCTCTTTAGTTAATAGTGAGAATAGCGTTGGGTTCGAGAACTGCAAAAAATCATTTGAGCCCAAAATTCACTGGGTGAACCAGAAATGAACGCTGGCTTGTAGGAAGACACAGTTCCTGGGGTTTAACTCCGTTTCTGAAGGGAAATTCAGACCGGAATTCTCAACCTTGAAAAACACTCTGTTTTGAGGCAAGAATCTTCCTCTTCTTTCCAGCTTCTCCAATACAGTAAGAACCATGAGCACGCCCAGAAGAAAAGAACTGTGTTTCCTACTCGTACGGACCATATGTAGTTCAACTCTGCTTATGAAACTGATACAAACCACAGCTCCTCTTACATAAATGCTCTTTAGTTAATAGTGAGAATCATGTTGGTTTCGTTAACAGCGAAAAATCATTTGAGCCTAAAATTTAATGTGTTAACCAGAAATGAACGCTTGCTTGCAGGAAGACACAGATCCTGGGGTTTAATTCTGTTTCTGAAGGAAATCCAGACCAGAGTTCTTATCCCTGAAACACACTCTGTTTTAACGAAGAAGCAAGCTCTTCTTTCGAGAGTCTATAATACAGCAATTACAATGAGCATGGACTGAAAAAAAGAACTGTGTTTCCTATTCATACGGACTATATGTACTCCACCTCTGCTTATGAAACTGATACAGACCACAGCTAATCTTACAAAAGTGCTCTTTAGTTAATAGTGATAATCAACTTGGGTTCTAGAACTGTGTAAAATCATTTGAGCCGAAAATTCACTTGGTTACCAGAAATGAATTCTTGCTTGTAGGAAGACACAGAACATGGGGTTTTACCCCATTTCTGAAGGGAAATAACCAGAGTTCTCATCCCTGAAACACACTCTGTTTTAACACAAGAAGCAAGCTCTTCTTTACAGAGTCAAAAATACAGCAGGAACCATGAGCATGCCCTGAAAAAAGAACTGAGTTTCCTACTCATACGGACCATATGTAGTCCACCTCCGCTTATGAAACTGATACAGACCACAGCTCCTCTTACATAAATGCTCTTTAGTTAATGGTGATAATCGCGTTGGGTTCTAGAACTGTGTAAAATCATTTGAGCCGAAAATTCCCTTCGTTACCAGAAATGAACACTTGCTTGTAGGAAGACACAGACCATGGGGTTTAACTCCATTTCTGGAGGTAAATTCAGACCAGAGTTCTCTTCCATGAAACACGCCCTGTTTTAATGCAAGAAGCAAGCTCATATTTCCACCGTCTCCAATACAGCAAGAACCGTGAGCATGCCCAGAAAAAAAGAACTGTGTCTCCTACTCTTACGGACAATAAGTAGTTCAACTCTGCTCATGAAACTGAAAGAAATCAGTTCCTCTTACATAAATGCTCTTTAGTTAATAGTGAGAATCTGTTTGGGTTGGTGAACTGTGAAAAATCATTTGAGCCCAAAACTCACTTGCTTTACCAGAAATGAACTCTTGCTTGTAGGAAGATACAGATCCTGGGGTTTAACTCCGTTTCTGAAGGGAAATGCAGACCAGAGTTCTCATCCCTGAAAAAAACTATGCTTTAAGGCAAGAATCATCCTCTTCTTTCCTGGTTCTCCAATACAGCAAGAACCATGAGCACGCCTAGAAGAAAAGAACTGTGTTTCCTACTCATACGGACCATATGTAGTTCAACTCTGCTAATGAAATGATACAGACCACAGCTCCTATTACATAAATGCTCTTTACTTAATAGTGACAATAGCCTTGGGTTCGTGAACAGCGAAAAATCATTTGAGCCCAAAATTCGCTTGGTTAACTAGAAATGAACGCTTGCTTGTAGGAAGGCACAGATCCTGGGGTTTAACTCCATTTCTGAAGGGAAATTCAGACCAGAGTTCTCATCCCTGAAACACACTCTGTTTTAACGCAAGAAGCAAGCACTTCTTTCCAGAGTCAAAACTACAGCAAGAACCATGAGCATGCACTGATAAAAAGAACTGTGTTTCCTACTCATATGGACCATATGTAGTTCAACTCTGCTTATGAAATGATACAGACCACAGCTCCTCTTACATAAATGCTCTTTAGTTAATAGTGAGAATCTGTTTGGGTTGGTGAACTGAGAAAAATCATTTGAGCCCAAAACTCACTTGCTTTACCAGAAATGAACTCTTGCTTGTAGGAAGATACAGATCCTGGGGTTTAACTCCGTTTCTGAAGGGAAATGCAGACCAGAGTTCTCATCCCTGAAAAAAACTCTGCTTTAAGGCAAGAATCATCCTCTTCTTTCCAGCTTCTCCAATACAGCAAGAAACATGAGTACGCCTAGAAGAAAAGAACTGTGTTTCCTACTCATAAGGACCATATGTAGTCCAACTCTGATTAGGAAAGGATACAGACCACAGCTCCTCTAACATAAATCATCTTTAGTTAATAGTGAGAATAGCGTTGGGTTCGTGAACTGCGAAAAATCATTTGAGCCCAAAATTCACTTTGTTAATTAGAAATGATCGCTTGCTTGTAGGAAGGCACAGATCCTGGGGTTTAACTCCATTTCTCAAGGGAAATTCAGACCAGAGTTCTCATCCCTGAAACACACTCTGTTTTAACGCAAGAAGCAAGCACTTCTTTACAGAGTCAAAAATACAGCAAGAACCATGAGCATGCACTGAAAAAAAGAAATGTGTTTCCTACTCATACCTACCATATGTAGTTCAACTCTGCTTATGAAACTGATACAGCCCACAGCTCCTCTAACATAAATCCTCTTTAGTTAATAGTGAGAATCGCGTTGGGTTCGTGAACTGCAAAAAATCATTTGAGCCCAAAATTCACTGGATTTACCTGAAATGAACTCTTGCTTGTACGAAGACACAGATCATGGGTAGTAACTACGTTTCTGAAGGCAAATTGAGACCCGAATTCTCAACCATGAAAAACACTCTGTTTTGAGGCAAGAATCATCCTCTTCTTTCCAGCTTCTCCAATACAGTAAGAACCATGAGCACGCCCAGAAGAAAAAAACTGTGTTTCCTACTCATACGGACCATATGTAGTCCACCTCCGCTTATGAAACTGATACAGACCACAGCTCCTCTTACATAAATGCTCTTTAGTTAATCATAATCGATTTGGGTTCTAGAACTGTGTAAAGTCATTTGAGCCGAAAATTCACTTTGTTTAAAAGAAATGAACTCTTGCTGGTAGGAAGACACAGATCATGGAGTTTAACTCCGTTTGTAATGGGAAATTCAGACCAGAGTTCTCATCCATGAAACACACCCTGTTTTAATACAAGAAGCAAGCTCTTCTTTCCAGCGACTCCAATACAGCAAGAACCATGAACATGCCCTGAAAAAAAGAACTGTTTTTCCTACTCATACGGACCATATGTAGTTCAACTCTGCTTATGAAACTGATCAAAACCACAGCTCCTCTTACATAAATGCTCTTTAGTTAATACTGAGAATCGCGTTGGGTTCATGAACTGCGAAAAATCATTTGAGCCCAAAATTCACTGGGTTAACCAGAAATGAACGCTTGCTTGCAGGAAGACACAGGTCCTGGGGTTTTTAACTCCATATCTGAAGGGAAATTCAGACCAGAGTTCTCATCCCTGAAACACACTCTGTTTAAACGCAAGAAGCAAGCTCTTCTTTCCAGAGTCAAAAATACAGCAAGAACTATGAGCATGCCCTGAAAAAAATAACTGTGTTTCCAGCTCATACAGACCATATGTAGTTCAACTCTGCTTATGAAACTGATACAAACCACAGCTCCTCTTACATAAATCCTCTTTAGTTAATAGTGAGAATAGAGTAGGGTTCGTGAAGTGCGAAAAATCATTTGAGCCCAAAATTAACTGGATTTACCAGAAATGAAATCTTACTTGTAGGAAGACACAGATCCTGGGGTTTAACTCTGTTTCTGAAGGAAATCCAGACCAGAGTTCTTATCCCTGAAACACACTCTGTTTTAACGAAGAAGCAAGCTCTTCTTTCGAGAGTCTATAATACAGCAATTACAATGAGCATGGACTGAAAAAAAGAACTGTGTTTCCTATTCATACGGACTATATGTACTCCACCTCTGCTTATGAAACTGATACAGACCACAGCTAATCTTACGAAAATGCTCTTTAGTTAATAGTGATAATCAACTAGGGTTCTAGAACTGTGTAAAATCATTTGAGCCGAAAATTCACTTGGTTACCAGAAATGAATTCTTGCTTGTAGGAAGACACAGAACATGGGGTTTTACCCCATTTCTGAAGGGAAATAACCAGAGTTCTCATCCCTGAAACACACTCTGTTTTAACACAAGAAGCAAGCTCTTCTTTACAGAGTCAAAAATACAGCAAGAACCATGAGCATGCCCTGAAAAAAGAACTGTGTTTCCTACTCATACGGACCATATGTAGTCCACCTCCGCTTATGAAACTGATACAGACCACAGCTCCTCTTACATAAATGCTCTTTAGTTAATGGTGATAATCGCGTTGGGTTCTAGAACTGTGTAAAATCATTTGAGCCGAAAATTCCCTTCGTTACCAGAAATGAACACTTGCTTGTAGGAAGACACAGACCATGGGGTTTAACTCCATTTCTGAAGGTAAATTCAGACCAGAGTTCTCTTCCATGAAACACGCCCTGTTTTAATGCAAGAAGCAAGCTAATATTTCCACCGTCTCCAATACATCAAGAACCATGAGCATGCCCAGAAAAAAAGAACTGTGTCTCCTACTCTTACGGACAATAAGTAGTTCAACTCTGCTCATGAAACTGAAAGAAATCAGTTCCTCTTACATAAATGCTCTTTAGTTAACAGTGAGAATCTGTTTGAGTTGGTGAACTGTGAAAAATCATTTGAGCCCAAAACTCACTTGCTTTACCAGAAATGAACTCTTGCTTGTAGGAAGATACAGATAATGGGGTTTAACTCCGTTTCTGAAGGGAAATGCAGACCAGAGTTCTCATCCCTGAAAAAAACTATGCTTTAAGTTAAGAATCATCCTCTTCTTTCCAGCTTCTCCAATACAGTAAGAACCATGAGCACGCCCAGAAGAAAAAAACTGTGTTTCCTACTCATACGGACCATATGTAGTCCACCTCCGCTTATGAAACTGATACAGACCACAGCTCCTCTTATATAAATGCTCTTTAGTTAATCATAATCGATTTTTGTTCTAGAACTGTGTAAAGTCATTTGAGCCGAAAATTCACTTTGTTTAAAAGAAATGAACTCTTGCTGGTAGGAAGACACAGATCATGGAGTTTAACTCCGTTTGTAATGGGAAATTCAGACCAGAGTTCTCATCCATGAAACACACCCTGTTTTAATACAAGAAGCAAGCTCTTCTTTCCAGCGACTCCAATACAGCAAGAACCATGAACATGCCCTGAAAAAAAGAACTGTTTTTCCTACTCATATGGACCATATGTAGTTCAACTCTGCTTATGAAACTGATCAAAACCACAGCTCCTCTTACATAAATGCTCTTTAGTTAATACTGAGAATCGCGTTGGGTTCGTGAACTGCGAAAAATCATTTGAGCCCAAAATTCACTGGGTTAACCAGAAATGAACGCTTGCTTGCAGGAAGACACAGGTCCTGGGGTTTTTAACTCCATATCTGAAGGGAAATTCAGACCAGAGTTCTCATCCCTGAAACACACTCTGTTTAAACGCAAGAAGCAAGGTCTTCTTTCCAGAGTCAAAAATACAGCAAGAACTATGAGCATGCCCTGAAAAAAATAACTGTGTTTCCAGCTCATACAGACCATATGTAGTTCAACTCTGCTTATGAAACTGATACAAACCACAGCTCCTCTTACATAAATCCTCTTTAGTTAATAGTGAGAATAGAGTAGGGTTCGTGAAGTGCGAAAAATCATTTGAGCCCAAAATTAACTGGATTTACCAGAAATGAAATCTTACTTGTAGGAAGACACAGATCCTGGGGTTTAACTCTGTTTCTGAAGGAAATCCAGACCAGAGTTCTTATCCCTGAAACACACTCTGTTTTAACGAAGAAGCAAGCTCTTCTTTCGAGAGTCTATAATACAGCAATTACAATGAGCATGGACTGAAAAAAAGAACTGTGTTTCCTATTCATACGGACTATATGTACTCCACCTCTGCTTATGAAACTGATACAGACCACAGCTAATCTTACAAAAATGCTCTTTAGTTAATAGTGATAATCAACTTGGGTTCTAGAACTGTGTAAAATCATTTGAGCCGAAAATTCACTTGGTTACCAGAAATGAATTCTTGCTTGTAGGAAGACACAGAACATGGGGTTTTACCCCATTTCTGAAGGGAAATAACCAGAGTTCTCATCCCTGAAACACACTCTGTTTTAACACAAGAAGCAAGCTCTTCTTTACAGAGTCAAAAATACAGCAAGAACCATGAGCATGCCCTGAAAAAAGAACTGTGTTTCCTACTCATACGGACCATATGTAGTCCACCTCCGCTTATGAAACTGATACAGACCACAGCTCCTCTTACATAAATGCTCTTTAGTTAATGGTGATAATCGCGTTGGGTTCTAGAACTCTGTAAAATCATTTGAGCCAAAAATTCCCTTCGTTACCAGAAATGAACACTTGCTTGTAGGAAGACACAGACCATGGGGTTTAACTCCATTTCTGAAGGTAAATTCAGACCAGATTTCTCTTCCATGAAACACTCCCTGTTTTAATGCAAGAAGCAAGCTCATATTTCCACCGTCTCCAATACATCAAGAACCATGAGCATGCCCAGAAAAAAAGAACTGTGTCTCCTACTCTTACGGACAATAAGTAGTTCAACTCTGCTCATGAAACTGAAAGAAATCAGTTCCTCTTACATAAATGCTCTTTAGTTAATAGTGAGAATCTGTTTGGGTTGGTGAACTGTGAAAAATCATTTGAGCCCAAAACTCACTTGCTTTACCAGAAATGAACTCTTGCTTGTAGGAAGATACAGATCCTGGGGTTTAACTCCGTTTCTGAAGGGAAATGCAGACCAGAGTTCTCATCCCTGAAAAAAACTATGCTTTAAGGCAAGAATCATCCTCTTCTTTCCAGCTTCTCCAATACAGCAAGAAACATGAGTACGCCTAGAAGAAAAGAACTGTGTTTCCTACTCATAAGGACCATATGTAGTCCAACTCTGCTTATGAAATGATACAGACCACAGCTCCTCTAACATAAATCCTCTTTAGTTAATAGTGAGAATAGCGTTGGGTTCGTGAACTGCGAAAAATCATTTGAGCCCAAAATTCACTTGGTTAACTAGAAATGAACGCTTGCTTGTAGGAAGGCACAGATCCTGGGGTTTAACTCCATTTCTGAAGGGAAATTCAGACCAGAGTTCTCATCCCTGAAACACACTCTGTTTTAACGCAAGAAGCAAGCACTTCTTTACAGAGTCAAAAATACAGCAAGAACCATGAGCATGCACTGAAAAAAAGAACTGAGTTTCCTACTCATACCTACCATATGTAGTTCAACTCTGCTTATGAAACTGATACAGCCCACAGCTCCTCTAACATAAATCCTCTTTAGTTAATAGTGAGAATCGCGTTGGGTTCGTGAACTGCAAAAAATCATTTGAGCCCAAAATTCACTGGATTTACCTGAAATGAACTCTTGCTTGTACGAAGACACAGATCCTGGGTAGTAACTACGTTTCTGAAGGCAAATTGAGACCCGAATTCTCAACCATGAAAAACACTCTGTTTTGAGGCAAGAATCATCCTCTTCTTTCCAGCTTCTCCAATACAGTAAGAACCATGAGCACGCCCAGAAGAAAAAAACTGTGTTTCCTACTCATACGGACCATATGTAGTCCACCTCCGCTTATGAAACTGATACAGACCACAGCTCCTCTTACATAAATGCTCTTTAGTTAATCATAATCGATTTGGGTTCTAGAACTGTGTAAAGTCATTTGAGCCCAAAATTCACTGGGTTAACCAGAAATGAAGGCTTGCTTGTAGGAAGACACAGATCCTGGGGTTTAACTCTGTTTCTGAAAGGTAATTCAGACCAGAGTTCTCATCCCTGAAACACACTATGTTTTAACGCAAGAAGCAAGCTCTTCTTTCCAGAGACAAAAATACAGCAAGAACCATGAGCATGCCCTGAAAAAAAGAACTGTGTTTCCTACTAATACAGACAATATGTAGTTCAACTCTGCTTATGAAACTGATAAAAACCACAGCTCCTCTTACATAAATGTTCTTTAGTTAATAGTGAGAATCATGTTTGTGTTCGTGAAATGCGAAAAATCATTTGAGCCCAAAATTCACTGGGTTTACCAGAAATGAACTCTTGATTGTAGGAAGACACTGATCCTGGGGTTTAACTCCGTTTCTGAAGGCAAATTCAGACCAGAGTTCTCGTCCCTGAAAAACACTCTGTTTTAAGGCAAGAATCATCCTCCTCTTTCCAGCATCTCCGATATACTAAGAAACATGAGCATGCACAGAAAAAAAGAACTGTGTTTCCTACTCATACAGACCATATGTAGATCAACTCTGCTTATGAAACTGATACAAACCACAGCTCCTCTTCATAAATCCTCTTTAATTGATAGTGAGAATAGCGTTGGGATCGTGAACTGCGAAAAATTATTTGAGACCAAAATTCACTGGGTTTACCAGAAAAGAACTCTTGCTGGTAGGAAGACACAGATCCTGGGGTTTAACTCCGTTTCTGAAGGGAAATGCAGACCAGAATTCTCATCCCTGAAAAACACTCTGTTTTAAGGAAGAATCATCCTCTTCTTTCCAGGGTCTCCAATACAGTAAGAACAATAAGCATGCCAAGAAAAAAAGAACTGTGTTTCCTACTCATACGGACCATATGTAGTTCAACTCTGCTTATGAAATGATACAGACCACAGCTCCTCTTACATAAATGCTCTTTAGTTAATCATAATCGATTTGGGTTCTAGAACTGTGTAAAGTCATTTGAGCCGAAAATTCACTTGGTTTAAAAGAAATGAACACTTGCTGGTAGGAAGACACAGATCATGGAGTTTAACTCCGTTTGTAATGGGAAATGCAGACCAGAGTTCTCATCCATGAAACACACCCTGTTTTAATGCAAGGAGCAAACTCTTCTTTCGAAGGACTCCAATACAGCAAGAACCATGAACATGCCCTGAAAAAAAGAACTGTTTTTCCTACTCATAAGGACCATATGTAGTTCAACTCTGCTTATGAAACTGATACAAACCACAGCTCCTCTTACATAAATGCTCTTTAGTTAATAGTGAGAATCGCGTTGGGTTCGTGAACTGCGAAAAATCATTTGAGCCCAAAATTCACTGGGTTAACCAAAATGAACCCTTGCTTGCAGGAAGACACAGATCCTAGGGTTGAACTCCATTTCTGAAGGGAAATTCAGACCAGATTTCTCATCCCTGTAACACACTACGTTTTAACGCAAGAAGCAAGCTCTTCTTTCCAGAGTCCAAAATACAGCAAGAACCATGAGCATGCCCTGAAAAAAAGAATTGTGTTTCCTACTCATACAGACCATATGTAGTTCAACTATGCTTATGAAATTGATACAGACCACACCTCCTCTTACATAAATGCTCTTTAGGGAATAGTGAGAATAGCGTTGGGTTCGTGAACTGCGAAAAATCATTTGAGACCAAAATTCACTGGATTTACCTGAAATGAACTCTTGCTTATAGGAAGACACAGATCCTGGGGATTAACTCCGTTTCTGATGGCAAATTCAGACCCGAATTCTCAACCCTGAAAAACACTCTGTTTTGAGGCAAGAATCATCCTCTTCTTTCCAACTTCTCCAATAAAGTAAGAAACATGAGCACGCCCAGAAGAAAAAAACTGTGTTTCCTACTCATACGGATCATATGTAGTTCAACTCTGCTTATGAAATGATACAGACCACAGCTCCTCTTACATAAATCCTCTTTAGTTAATAGTGAGAATAGCGTTGGTTTCGAGAACTGCGAAAAATCATTTGAGACCAAAATTCACTGGGTTTACCAGAAATGAACTCTTGCTGGTAGGAAGACACAGATCCTGGGGTTTAACTCCGTTTCTCAAGGGAAATTCAGACCAGAATTCTCACCCCTGAAAAACGCTCTGTTTTAAGGCATGAATCATCCTCTTCTTTCCAGGGTCTCCAATAGGGTAAGGACCATGAGCATGCCAAGAAAAAAAGAACTGTGTTTCCTAATCATACGGACTATATGTACTCCACCTCTGCTTATGAAACTGATACAGACCACAGCTCCTCTTACAAAAATGCTCTTTAGTTAATAGTGATAATCGACTTGGGTTCTAGAACTGTGTAAAATCATTTGAGCCGAAAATTCACATGGTTACCAGAAATGAATTCTTGCTTGTAGGAGGACACAGAACATGGGGTTATACTCCATTTCTGAAGGGAAATAAAGACCAGAGTTCTCATGTCTGAAACACAGTCTGTTTTAAGGCAAGAATCATCCTCTTCTTTCCAGAGTCAAAAATACAGCAAGTACCATGAGCATGCCCTGAAAAAAAGAACTGTGTTTCCTACTCATACGGACAATATGTAGTTCAACTCTGCTTATGAAACTGATACAAACCACAGCTCCTCTTACATAAATGTTCTTTAGTTAATAGTGAGAATCATGTTTGTGTTTGTGAAAGGCGAAAAATCATTTGAGCCCAAAATTCACTGGGTTTACCAGAAATGAACTCTTGCTTGTAGGAAGACACTGATCCTGGGGTTTAACTCCGTTTCTGAAGGCAAATTCAGACCAGAGTTCTTGTCCCTGAAAAACACTCTGTTATAAGGCAAGAATCATCCTCCTCTTTCCAGCATCTCCAATATAGTAAGAATCATGAGCATGCCCAGAAATAAAGAGCTGTGTTTCCTACTCATACAGACCATGTGTAGTTCAACTCTGCTTATGAAACTGATACAAACCACAGCTCTTCTTACATAAATCCTCTTTCGTTAATAGTGAGAATAGCGTTGGGTTCGAGAACTGCGAAAAATCATTTGAGACCAAAATTCACTGGGTTTACCAGAAATGAACTCTTGCTTGTAGGAAGACACTGATCCTGGGGTTTAACTCCGTTTCTTAAGGGAAATTCAGATGAGAATTCTCATCCCTGAAAAACGCTCTGTTTTAAGGCATGAATCATCCTCTTCTTTCCAGGGTCTCCAATACGGTAAGAACCATGAGCATGCCAAGAAAAAAAGAACTGTGTTTCCTAATCCTACGGACTATATGTACTCCACCTCTGCTTATGAAACTGATACAGACCACAGCTCCTCTTACAAAAATGCTCTTTAGTTAATAGTGATAATCGACTTGGGTTCTAGAACTGTGTAAAATCATTTGAGCCGAAAATTCTCATGGTATGAATTCTTGCTTGTAGGAAGACACAGAACATGGGGTTTTACTCCATTTCTGAAGGGAAATAAAGACCAGAGTTCTCATCCCTGAAACACACCCTGTTTTAATGCAAGAAGCAAGCTCTTCTTTCCAGAGTCAAAAATACAGCAAGAACCATGAGCATGCCCTGAAAAAAGAACTGTGTTTCCTACTCATACGGACCATATGTAGTTCAACTCTGCCTATGAAACTGATACAAACCACAGCTCTTCTTACATAAATGTTCTTTAGTTAATAGTGAGAATCATGTATGTGTTGTGAACTGGGTAAATCATTTTAGCCCAAAAATCACTGGGTTTACCAGAAATGAACTCTTGCTGGTAGGAAGACACAGATCCTGTGGTTTAACTCCGTTTCTGAAGGGAAATAAAGACCAGAGTTCTTGTTGCTGAAAAACACTCTGTTTTAAGGCAAGAATCATCCTTCTCTTTCCAGCATCTCCAATATAGTAAGAACCATGAACATGCCAAGAAAAAAGAACTGTGTTTCCTACTCATACAGACTATATGTACTCCACCTCTGCTTATGAAACTGATACAAACCACAGCTCCTCTTACATAAATGCTCTGTAGTTAATAGTGAGAATCGCTTTGGTTTCGTGAACTGCGAAAAATCATTTGAGACCAAAATTCACTGGGTTAACCAGAAATGAAGGCTTGCTTTTAGGAAGACACAGATCCTGGGGTTTAACTCCGTTTCTGAAGGGTAATTCAGACCAGAGTTCTCATCCCTGATACACACTACGTTTTATCGCAAGAAGCAAGCTCTTCTTTCCAGAGTCAAAAATACAGCAAGAACCATGAGCATGCCCTGAAAAAAAGAATTGTGTTTCCTACTCATACGGACCATATGTAGTTCAACTATGCTTATGAAACTGATACAGACCACACCTCCTCTTACATAAATGCTCTTTAGGGAATAGTGAGAGTAGCGTTGGGTTCGTGAACTGCGAAAAATCATTTGAGCACAAAATTCACTGGATTCACCTGAAATGAACTCTTGCTTGTACGAAGACACAGATCCTGGGGATTAACTCCGTTTCTGAAGGCAAATTCAGACCCGAATTCTCAACCCTGAAAAACACTCTGTTTTTAGGCAAGAATCATCGTCTTCTTTCCAACTTTTCCAATACAGTAAGAACCATGAGCACGCCCAGAAGAAAAAAACTGTGTTTCCTACTCATATGGACCATATGTAGTTCAACTCTGCTTATGAAATTATATAGACCACAGCTCCTCTTACATAAATCCTCTTTAGTTAATAGTGAGAACAGCGTTGGTTTGGAGAACTGCGAAAAATCATTTCAGACCAAAATTCACTGGGTTTACCAGAAATGAACTCTTGCTGGTAGGAAGACACAGATCCTGGGGTTTAACTCCGTTTCTCAAGGGAAATTCAGACCAGAATTCTCACCCCTGAAAAACGCTCTGTTTTAAGGCATGAATCATCCTCTTCTTTCCAGGGTCTCCAATAGGGTAAGAACCATGAGCATGCTAAGAAAAAAAGAACTGTGTTTCCTAATCATACGGACTATATGTACTCCACCTCTGCTTATGAAACTGATACAGACCACAGCTCCTCTTACAAAAATGCTCTTTAGTTAATAGTGATAATCGACTTGGGTTCTAGAACTGTGTAAAATCATTTGAGCCGAAAATTCACATGGTTACCAGAAATGAATTCTTGCTTGTAGGAAGACACAGAACATGGGGTTTTACTCCATTTCTGAAGGGAAATAAAGACCAGAGTTCTCATCCCTGAAACACACCCTGTTTTAATGCAAGAAGCAAGCTCTTCTTTCCAGAGTCAAAAATACAGCAAGAACCATGAGCATGCCCTGAAAAAAAGAACTGTGTTTCCTACTCATACGGACAATATGCAGTTCAACTCTACTTATGAAACTGATACAAACCACAGCTCCTCTTACATAAATGTTCTTTAGTTAATAGTGAGAATCATGTTTGTGTTTGTGAAATGCGAAAAATCATTTGATCCCAAAATTCACTGGGTTTACCAGAAATGAACTCTTGCTTGTAGGAAGACACTGATCCTGGGGTTTAACTCCGTTTCTGAAGGCAAATTCAGACCAGAGTTCTTGTCCCTGAAAAACACTCTGTTTTAAGGCAAGAATCATCCTCCTCTTTCCAGCATCTCCAGTATAGTAAGAAACATGAGCATGCCCAGAAAAAAAGAACTGTGTTTCCTACTCATACAGACCATATGTAGTTCAACTCTGCTTATGAAACTGATACAAACCACAGCTCTTCTTACATAAATGCTCTTTAGTTAACAGTGAGAATCGCTTTGGGTTGGAGAACTGTGTAAAATCATTTTAGCCCAAAATTCACTTGGTTTACCAGTAAAGAACTCTTGCCTGTAGGAAGACACAGATACTGAGGTTTAACTCCGTTTCTGAAGGGAAATTCAGACCAGTGTTCTCATCCATGAAACACACTCTGTTTTCATGCAAGAAGCAATCACTTCTTTCCAGCATCTCCAATACAGCAAGAACCATGAGAATTCCCAGAAAAATGAACTGTGTTTTCTACTCATACAGATCCTATGCAGTTCAACTCTGCTTATGAAACTGATACAAACCACAGCTCCTTTTACATAAATGCTATTTAGTTAATAGTGAGAATCGCGTTGGGTTCTTCATCTGCTTAAAAGCATTTGAGCCTAAAATTCACTTGATTTACCTGAAAAGACCTCTTGCTTATAGGAAGACACAAATCCTGATATTTAACTCTGTTTCTAAAGGGAAATTCAGACAAGTGTTCTCATCCATGAAACACACTCTGTTTTCCCTCAAGAAGCAAGCTCTTCTTTCCAGCGTCTCCAATAGAGCATAACCATGAGCATGCCCAGAAAAAAAGAACTGTGTTTCCTACTCATACAGACCACACGTAGTTCAACTCTGCTTATGAAACTGATGCAAACCACAGCTCCTCTTACATTATGCTCTTTAGTTCATAGTGAGAATCTTGTTTTGTTGGTGTACTGTGAAAAATCATTTGAGCCCAAAATTCATTTCTTTAACCAGAAATGTACTCTTGCTCGTAGGATGACACAGACCCTGTGGTTTAACTCTGATTCTGATGGGAAATTTAGACCAGTGTTCTCATCCATGAAACACACTCTGTATTCCCACAAGAAGCAAGCTCTTCTTTCCAGCATCTCCAATACATCAAGACCATGAGCATGCCCACCAAAAATTAACTGTGTTTCCTACTCATACAGACCATATGTAGTTCAAATCTGCTTTTGAAACTGATACAAACCACAGCTCCTCTTACATAAATGCTCTTTACATAATAGTGAGAATTTTCTTGGGATCGTGAATTGTGTAAAATATTTTGAGCCCAAAATTCACTGGGTTTACCAGAAATGTACTCTTGCTTGTAGGAAGACACAGTTCCTGTTGTTTTACTCCGTTTCTCAAGGGAAATTCAGACCAGTGTTCTCATCCATGAAACACACTCTGTTTTCACGCAAGAAGCAAGCTCTTCTTTCCAGCATCTCCAATATACCAAGAACAATGAGCATACCCAGAAAAGAATAACTGTGTTTCCTACTCATACGGACCATATGCAGTTCAACTCTGCTTATTAAACTGATACAAACCACAGCTCCTCTTACATAAATGCTCTTTAGTTAATAGTGAGAATCGCGTTGGGTTGGTGAACTGTGTGAAACCATTTGACCCAAAATTCACTTTGTTTACCAGAAATGAACTCTTGCTAGTAGGAAGACACAGATCCTGTAGTTTAACTCAGTTTCTGAATGGAAATTCAGACCATTGCTCTCATCCTTGAAACACATGCTGTTTTATCGCAAGAGGCATCCTCTTCTTTCTAGCATCTCCAATACAGAAAGAACCATTAGCATGCCCAGTAAAAAAGAACTGTGTTTCCGACTCATATGGACCATATGCAGTTCAACTCTGCTTATGGAACTGATACAAACAAAGCTACTCTTACATAAATGGTATTTAGTTAATAGTAAGATTCGCGTTGGGTTCTTCATCTGCTTAAAATCATTTGAGCCCAAAATTCCCTTGGTTTACCACAAATGATCTCCTGCTTGTAGGAAGACACCAATCCTGTGGTTTAACGCAGTTTCTGATGAGAAATTCAGACCAGTGTTCTCATCCATGAAACACACTCTGTTTTCACGCAAGAAGCAAGCTTTTCTTTCCAGCGTCTCCAAAATGGCAAGAACCAGGATCATGCCCAGAAATGAAGAACTGTGTTTTCTACTCATAGGGACCATATGCAGTTCAACTCAGCTTATGAACCTGATAAAAACCACAGCTCCTCTTACATAAATGCTCTTTAGTTGATAGTGAGAATGGCTTTGGGTTCTTGAACTGTGTAAAATCATTTGAGACCAAAATTCAGTTTGTTTACCAGAAATGAACTCTTGCTTGTAGGAGGAAACAGATCCTGTGGTTTAAAAACGTTTCGGAAGGGAAATTCAGACCAGTGTTCTCATCCATGAAACACACTCTGTTTTAACGCAAGAAGAAAGCAATTCTTTCAAGTGTCTCCAATACAGCAAGAAGAATGAGCATGCCCAAAAAACAGAACCGAGTTTCCTACTCATTCTGACCATATGCAGTTCAAATCTGCTTATGAAACTGATACAAACCACAGCTCCTCTTACATAAATGCTCTTTAGTTAATACTGAGACACGCGTTGGGTTGATGAACACTGTAAAATCATTTGAGGCCAAAATTCACTGTGTTTACCAGAAATGAACTCTTGCATGTAGGAATACACAGGTCCTGGGGTTTAACTCCGTTTGTGAAGGGAAATTCAGGCCAGTATTCTCATCCATGAAACATACTCTGTTTTAACACAAGAAGCATCCTCTTCTTTCCACTGTCTCCAATACAGCAAGAAGCATGAGCATGCCCTGAAAAAAAGAACTGTGTTTCCTACTCATACAGACCATGTGCACTTCAACTCTGCTTGTGAAACTGATACAAACAAAGCACCTCTTACATAAATGGTCTTTAGTTAATAGTGAGAATCGCGATGGGTAAGTGAACTGTGTAAAATCATTTGAGCCCAAAATTCACTATGCTTACCAGAATTGAACTTTTGTTTGTAGGAAGACACAGATCCTGTAGCTTAACTCCGTTTCTGAAGGGAAATTCAGACCAGTGTTCTCATCCATGAAACACGCTCTGTTTTCACGCAAGAAGCAAGCTCTTCTTTACAGCGTCTCCAAAACAGCAAGAACCAGGATCATGCCCAGAAATGAAGAACTGTTTTTTCTACTCATAGGGACCGTATGCAGTTCAAGTCTGCTTGTGAAACTGATACAAACCACAGCTCCTCTTAAATAAATTGTCTATAGTTAATAGTGAGAATCGCGTTGGGTTGGTGAACTGTGTAAAATCATTTGAGGTCAAAATTCACTTTGTTTACCAGAAATGAAGACTTGATTGTAGAAAGAGAGAGATCCTGAGGTTTAAGTCTGTTTCTGAAGGGAATTTCACACCAGAGTTCTCATCCATGAAACACACTCTGTTTGCACGCTAGAAGCAAGCTCTTCTCTCAAGTGTCTCCAATACAGCAAGAAACATGAGCATGCCCAGAAAAAAAGAACTGTGTCTCCTACTCATACAGACCATATGTACTTCAACTCTGCTTATGAGACTGATACAAACCAAAGCTCCTCTTACATAAATGCTCTTTAGTTAATAGTGAGAATCTTGTTTTGTTGGTGTACTGTGTAAAATCATTTGAGCCCAATATTCACTTGGTTTACCAGAAATGATCTCTTGCTTGTAGGAAGACACAGATCCTGGGGTTTAACTCCGTTTCTGAAGGGAAATTCAGACCAGTGTTCTCATCCATGAAACACACTGTGTTTTAACGCAAGAAGCAAGCTCTTCTTTCCAGATTCTCCAATACAACAAGAACCAAGAGCATGCCCTGAAAAAAAGAACTGTGTTTCCTACTCATACAAACCATGTGTAGTTCAACTCTGCTTCTGAAACTGAAACAAACCACAGCTCCTCTTACATAAATGCTCTTTAGGTAGTAGTGAGAATCGCGTTGGGTTCGTGAACTGTGAAAAATCATATGAGGCCAAAATTTACTGGGTTTACCAGAAATGAACTCTTGCTTGTAGGAGTACACAGATCCTTGGGTTTAACTCCGTTTGTGAAGGGAAATTCAGACCAGTGTTCTCATCCATGAAACACACTCTGTTTTGCCTCAAGAAGCAAGCTCTTCTTTCCAGCGTCTCCAATACAGCAAGACCATGAGCATGCCCACCAAAAATGAACTGTGTTTCCTACTCATACAGACCATATGTAGTTCAAATCTGCTTATGAAACTGATACAAACCACAGGTCCTCTTACATAAATGCTCTTTACATAATAGTGAGAATCGTCTTGGGATCGTGAACTGTGTAAAATATTTTGAACCCAAAATTTACTGGGTTTACCAGTAATGTACTCTTGCTTGTAGGAAGACACAGATCCTGTTGTTTTACTCCGTTTCTCAAGGGAAATTCAGACCAGTGTTCTCATCCATGAAACACACTCTGTTTTCACGCAAGAAGCAAGCTCTTCTTTCCAGCGTCTCCAATATACCAAGAACAATGAGCTTGCCCAGAAAGGAATAACTGTGTTTCCTACTCATACGGACCATATGCAGTTCAACTCTGCTTATAAAACTGATACAAACCACAGCTCCTCTTACATAAATGCTCTTTAGTTAATAGTGAGAATCGCGTTGGGTTGGTGAACTGTGTAAAACCATTTGACCCAAAATTCACTTTGTTTTCCAGAAATGAACTCTTGCTAGTAGGAAGACACAGATCCTGTAGTTTAACTCAGTTTCTGAATGGAAATTCAGACCATTGGTCTCATCTTTGAAACACATGCTGTTTTATCGCAAGAGGCATCCTCTTCTTTCTAGCATCTCCAATACAGAAAGAACCATTAGCATGCCCAGTAAAAAAGAACTGTGTTTCCGACTCATATTGACCATATGCAGTTCAACTCTGCTTATGGAACTGATACAAACAAAGCTACTCTTACATAAATGGTATTTAGTTAATAGTAAGATTCGCGTTGGGTTCTTCATCTGCTTAAAATCATTTGAGCCCAAAATTCCCTTGGTTTACCACAAATGATCTCCTGCTTGTAGGAAGACACCAATCCTGTGGTTTAACGCAGTTTCTGATGAGAAATTCAGACCAGTGTTCTCATCCATGAAACACACTCTGTTTTCACGCAAGAAGCAAGCTTTTCTTTCCAGCGTCTCCAAAATGGCAAGAACCAGGATCATGCCCAGAAATGAAGAACTGTGTTTTCTACTCATAGGGACCATATGCAGTTCAACTCAGGTTATGAACCTGATAAAAACCACAGCTCCTCTTACATAAATGCTCTTTAGTTGATAGTGAGAATGGCGTTGGGTTCTTGAACTGTGTAAAATCATTTGAGACCAAAATTCAGTTTGTTTACCAGAAATGAAGTCTTGCTTGTAGGAGGAAACAGATCCTGTGGTTTAACAACGTTTCGGAAGGGAAATTCAGACCAGTGTTCTCATCCATGAAACACACTCTGTTTTAACGCAAGAAGAAAGCAATTCTTTCCAGTGTCTCCAATACAGCAAGAATAATGAGCATGCCCAAAAAACAGAACTGAGTTTCCTACTCATTCTGACCATATGCAGTTCAACTCTGCTTATGAAACTGATACAAACCACAGCTCCTCTTACATAAATGTTCTTTAGTTAATAGTGAGAATCGCGATGGGTAAGTGAACTGTGTAAAATCATTTGAGCCCAAAATTCACTATGTTTACCAGGATTGAACTTTTGCTTGTAGGAAGACACAGATCCTGTAGCTTAACTCCGTTTCTGAAGGGAAATTCAGACCAGTGTTCTCATCCATGAAACACGCTCTGTTTTCACGCAAGAAGCAAGCTCTTCTTTACAGCGTCTCCAAAACAGCAAGAACCAGGATCATGCCCAGAAATGAAGAACTGTGTTTTCTACTCATAGGGACCATATGCAGTTCAAGTCTGCTTGTGAAACTGATACAAACCACAGCTCCTCTTAAATAAATTTTCTATAGTTAATAGTGAGAATCGCGTTGGGTTGGTGAACTGTGTAAAATCATTTGAGGACAAAATTCACTTTGTTTACCAGAAATGAAGACTTGCTTGTAGAAAGACTGAGATCCTGAGGTTTAAATCTGTTTCTGAAGGGAAATTCACACCAGAGTTCTCATCCATGAAACACACTCTGTTTGCACGCTAGAAGCAAGCTCTTCTCTCAAGTGTCTCCAATACAGCAAGAAACATGAGCATGCCCAGAAAAAAAGAACTGTGTCTCCTACTCATACGGACCATATGTACTTCAACTCTGCTTATGAGACTGATACAAACCAAAGCTCCTCTTACATAAATGCTCTTTAGTTAATATTGAGAATCTTGTTTTGTTGGTGTACTGTGTAAAATCATTTGAGCTCAATATTCACTTGGTTTACCAGAAATGAACTCTTGCTTGTAGGAAGACACAGATCCTGGGGTTTAACTCCGTTTCTGAAGGGAAATTCAGACCAGTGTTCTCATCCATAAAACACACTGTGTTTTAACGCAAGAAGCAAGCTCTTCTTTCCAGAGTCTCCAATACAACAAGAACCAAGAGCATGCCCTGAAAAAAAGAACTGTGTTTCCTACTCATACAAACCATGTGTAGTTCAACTCTGCTTATGAAACTGATGCAAACCACAGCTCCTCTTACATAAAGGCTTTTTAGTTAATAATGAGAATCTTGTTTTGTTGGTGTACTGTGTAAAATCATTTGAGCCCAATATACTCGTGGTTTACCAGAAATGAACTCCTGCTTGTAGTAAGACACAGATCCTGTAGTTTAACTCAGTTTCTGAATGGAAATTCAGACCATTGCTCTCATCTTTGAAACACATGCTGTTTTATCGCAAGAGGCATCCTCTTCTTTCTAGCATCTCCAATACAGAAAGAACCATTATCATGCCCAGTAAAAAAGAACTGTGTTTCCGACTCATATTGACCATATGCAGTTCAACTCTGCTTATGGAACTGATACAAACAAAGCTACTCTTACATAAATGGTATTTAGTTAATAGTAAGATTCGCGTTGGGTTCTTCATCTGCTTAAAATCATTTGAGCCCAAAATTCCCTTGGTTTACCACAAATGATCTCCTGCTTGTAGGAAGACACCAATCCTGTGGTTTAACGCAGTTTCTGATGAGAAATTCAGACCAGTGTTCTCATCCATGAAACACACTCTGTTTTCACGCAAGAAGCAAGCTTTTCTTTCCAGCGTCTCCAAAATGGCAAGAACCAGGATCATGCCCAGAAATGAAGAACTGTGTTTTCTACTCATAGGGACCATATGCAGTTCAACTCAGGTTATGAACCTGATAAAAACCACAGCTCCTCTTACATAAATGCTCTTTAGTTGATAGTGAGAATGGCGTTGGGTTCTTGAACTGTGTAAAATCATTTGAGACCAAAATTCAGTTTGTTTACCAGAAATGAAGTCTTGCTTGTAGGAGGAAACAGATCCTGTGGTTTAACAACGTTTCGGAAGGGAAATTCAGACCAGTGTTCTCATCCATGAAACACACTCTGTTTTAACGCAAGAAGAAAGCAATTCTTTCCAGTGTCTCCAATACAGCAAGAATAATGAGCATGCCCAAAAAACAGAACTGAGTTTCCTACTCATTCTGACCATATGCAGTTCAACTCTGCTTATGAAACTGATACAAACCACAGCTCCTCTTACATAAATGTTCTTTAGTTAATAGTGAGAATCGCGATGGGTAAGTGAACTGTGTAAAATCATTTGAGCCCAAAATTCACTATGTTTACCAGGATTGAACTTTTGCTTGTAGGAAGACACAGATCCTGTAGCTTAACTCCGTTTCTGAAGGGAAATTCAGACCAGTGTTCTCATCCATGAAACACGCTCTGTTTTCACGCAAGAAGCAAGCTCTTCTTTACAGCGTCTCCAAAACAGCAAGAACCAGGATCATGCCCAGAAATGAAGAACTGTGTTTTCTACTCATAGGGACCGTATGCAGTTCAAGTCTGCTTGTGAAACTGATACAAACCACAGCTCCTCTTAAATAAATTTTCTATAGTTAATAGTGAGAATCGCGTTGGGTTGGTGAACTGTGTAAAATCATTTGAGGTCAAAATTCACTTTGTTTACCAGAAATGAAGACTTGCTTGTAGAAAGACTGAGATCCTGAGGTTTAAATCTGTTTCTGAAGGGAAATTCACACCAGAGTTCTCATCCATGAAACACACTCTGTTTGCACGCTAGAAGCAAGCTCTTCTCTCAAGTGTCTCCAATACAGCAAGAAACATGAGCATGCCCAGAAAAAAAGAACTGTGTCTCCTACTCATACGGACCATATGTACTTCAACTCTGCTTATGAGACTGATACAAACCAAAGCTCCTCTTACATAAATGCTCTTTAGTTAATATTGAGAATCTTGTTTTGTTGGTGTACTGTGTAAAATCATTTGAGCTCAATATTCACTTGGTTTACCAGAAATGAACTCTTGCTTGTAGGAAGACACAGATCCTGGGGTTTAACTCCGTTTCTGAAGGGAAATTCAGACCAGTGTTCTCATCCATAAAACACACTGTGTTTTAACGCAAGAAGCAAGCTCTTCTTTCCAGAGTCTCCAATACAACAAGAACCAAGAGCATGCCCTGAAAAAAAGAACTGTGTTTCCTACTCATACAAACCATGTGTAGTTCAACTCTGCTTATGAAACTGATGCAAACCACAGCTCCTCTTACATAAAGGCTTTTTAGTTAATAATGAGAATCTTGTTTTGTTGGTGTACTGTGTAAAATCATTTGAGCCCAATATACTCGTGGTTTACCAGAAATGAACTCCTGCTTGTAGTAAGACACAGATCCTGGGTTTTAAATCGGTCTCTGAAGGGAAATTCAGACCAGAGTTCTCATCCATGAAACACATGCTATTTTAACGCAAGAAGCATCCTCTTCTTACCAGCGTCTCCATTACAGCAAGAACCATGACAATGCCCAGAAAAAAGAACTGTGTTTCTTACTCATACAGACCATATGAAGTTCAACTCTGCTCATGAAACTGAAACAAACCACACCTCCTCTTGCATAAACGCTCTTTAGTTTATAGTGAGAATCGGGTGGGGTTTGTCAACTGCGAAAAATCATTTGAGCCCCAAATTCTCAGGGTTTACCAGAAATGAACTCTTGCTTGTAGTAAGACACAGATCCTGCGGTATAACTGCAATTCTGAGGGGAATTCACACCAGAGTTCTCATCCCTGAAACACACTCCGTTTTAACGCAAGAAGCAAGCTCTTCTTTCCGGCATACCAATACAGCAAGAACCATATTCATGCCCTGAAAAAAACAACTGTGTTTCCTACTCATACGGACCATATGTAGATCAACTGTGCTTATGAAACTGATACAAACCACAGCTCCTCTTACATAAATGCTCCTTAGTTAGTAGTGAGAATCACGTAGGGTTCTTGAACTGTTAAAAATCATTTGAGCCCAAAATTCACTGGGTTTACCCGAAATGAACTCTTGCTCGTAGGATGACACAGACCCTGGGGTTTAACTCTGATTCTGATGGGAAATTTAGACCAGTGTTCTCATCCATGAAACACACTCTGTTTTCCCACAAGAAGCAAGCTCTTCTTTCCAGCGTCTCCAATACAGCAAGACCATGAGCATGCCCACCAAAAATGAACTGTGTTTCCTACTCATACAGACCATATGTAGTTCAAATCTGCTTTTGAAACTGATATAAACCAAAGCTCCTCTTACATAAATGCTCTTTACATAATAGTGAGAATCGTCTTGGGATCGTGAACTGTGTAAAATATTTTGAGCCCAAAATTCACTGGGTTTACCAGTAATGTACTCTTGCTTGTAGGAAGACACAGATCCTGTTGTTTTACTCCGTTTCTCAAGGGAAATTCAGACCAGTGTTCTCATCCATGAAACATACTCTGTTTGCACACAAGAAGCAAGCTCTTCTTTCCAGCGTGTCCTATGCAGCAAAAACCATATCAATGCCCTGAAAAAAAAACTGTGATTCCTACACATACGGACCGTAAGTAGTTCAACTCTTCTTATGAAACTGGTACAAACCACAGGTCCTCTTACATAAATGCTCTTTTGTTAAAAGTGAGAATCGCATAGGGTTCTTGAACTGGGTAAAATCATTTGACCCAAAAATTCACTTGGTTTACCAGAAATGAACTCTTGCTTGTAAGAAGACACAGATCTTGGTGTTTAACTCCGTTTCTGAAGGGAAATTCTGACCAGAGTTCTCATCCCTGAAAAGCACTCTGTTTTAAGGCAAGAAGCATCCTATTCTTTCCAGCGTCTTCAGTACAGCAAGAACCATGTGCAGGCCCAGAAAAAAAGAACTGTGTTTCCTACTCATTCGGACCATATGTAGTTCAACTCTCCTTATGAACCTGATACAAACCACAGCTCCTCTTACATAAATGCTCTTTAGTTTATAGTGAGAATCGCATTGGGGTCGTGAACTGCAAAAAATCATTTGAGCCCAAAATTCACTGTGTTTACCAGAAATGAACTCTTGCTTGTAGGAATAAACAGATCCTGTGGTTTAACTCTGTTTCTGAAGGGAAATTCTGACCAGAGTTCTCCTCCCTGAAAAACTCTCTGGTTTAAGGCAAAAAGCATCCTCTTCTTTCTAGCGTCTCCAATACAGCAAGAACCATGAATATGCACAGAAAATCAGAACTGTGTTTCCTACTCATACGGACCATATGTAGTTCAACTCTACTTATGAAACTGATACAAACCTCAACTCCTCTTACATAAATACTCTTTAGTTAACAGTGAGAATCGCATTGAGTTCCTAACTGAAAAATCATTTGAGCCCAAAATTCACTTGATTTACCTGAAATGAACTCTTGCTTATAGGAAGACACACATCCTGATGTTTAACTCCGTTTTCTAAGGGAAATTCAGACTAGTGTTCTCATCCATGAAACACACTCTGTTTTCCTGCAAGAAGCATCCTATTCTTTCCAGCATCTCCAATACAGCAAGAACCATGTGGAGGCCCAGAAAAAAAGGACTGTGTTTCCTGCTCATACAGACCATATGTAGTTCAACTCAGCTTATGGAACTGATACAAACCACAGCTCCTTTTACATAAAGACTCTTTAGTTAATGGTGAGAATTTTGTTTTGTTGGTGTACTGTGTAAAATCATTTGAGCCCAATATTCACTTGGATTACCAGAAATGAACTCCTGCTTGTAGTAAGACACAGATCCTGGGGTTTAAATCCGTTTTTGAAGGGAAATTCAGACCAGTGTTCTCATCCATGAAATACTATTGGTTAAATTATTAAGGCCACTCCACGTAGTTAAAAGGGAGGTTTATTTTGGGGGGTAACTTACAAATGAAGGGGTAGGTTACAGGGTTTGGCAAGGGTATAGCGCAGTCCGGCGGTGTTCTCTGGAGAACTCTGCTTGGTCTACCTCCAGCGTCCAGCGTCTGGGAACCAAGAGAGAGAGCTCTTCCCGATCCTTGGTCTTCCGCTTCCTCCTCCGCCCCGCCTTGTGGGCGTTACCATTACCGAAGCCTCAGTGGGGGTTGGAACTTCCAGGCAAATGCTGGGATGGCTATCCACTACATCTCCCCCTTTTGTGTAAATAAGAAAGCTCTAACCTAATACAAGACTATATACAAAGAGATGCTTATCAAATATTGTCTAGGAGTAATGAGGGATAATGACCTAGATAAGTTGAAATTACAATAAGTACAAACAATATCAAGCAAAAAACACATAGTAAAATCCAGGGAAGTCTAGGGCATGGGTAGGTGGCGTGTTACAAAGATCATTCCAAAAGGTGTCCTATCCTAAAGAACATGAGTCTAATACTTAATATATCCTATCTAAGATATTATATATGTATATATTCTAAGTTGTAACTATAACTGCTAATCTCCAACCTCATCAAAGACCTGAGAAGGAATATAATAATACCTGAGAAATGGGAGAAGGACGCAAGCAACTTTCGGGAGTCTTGCAAGAGTAGACAGAGACAGCTAGCAGCCTGGACAGTCACCTAATGTTTCTCAGCATCATTGGTGCATTCAAATTGGCTACAGGCCTAGAGTATCTGACAGACCATTTTCAGAAGCAGGAATTCTGAAAGACCATCTTACCCTGTCTTGGCAAAGTATAGTGGTCGCTTTCCTTGTGTCCCGCTTGTCCAGAAAGGACAGCATTTGTACTGTCAGCAGTTGAGGCAAGGGCAGTTCTTTGCCCAGTAGGCCATTTTGTGCCAAGAAGACAAACTTCCAAATGGAAATGTCTTAGAAGCCCAACATTCTCTCGGGAACAAATTGGTGCTGCCAGGAGCAATTATGTCGCACGTCAACAGAATTCTAAGTTATTTAAATGCCATGTTCTCTAGGTCCATGAAGTGTTTGAAGATTACCTGTCCATCTGACCTATGTATTTATTAATCTGGATGACCTAACTAACATAATTATAGAGATGACAAGCATAGGTGACAATAACTATGTAAGTCTTGTCTACCTAAACAACCTAAGGACTAAGCTTCCTATAAATAAGGCAAACAGACTGTAAGCAAATGCACAGTAAAAGGACAATGACTTTAAATTGTGACAATACACAAAATATCTTTAACAGAGGTAGGAATGTATAGTGCAATATGCAATATGGTAATAATCCTAAATATATATCAGTATACAGAATATCTTAAACAGAATTAGAACATACATACAGTATGACAGATATAAATTCACATTTGTATCAATATACAAATATTTCACATAAGAGTAAAAATATATGTACAATATAACAAACATAGTTCTGTATTTGTATCAATATACAAATTCTCTTAAATAGGAATGTAAAAAGTTTATATTTGTATCAACATATAAGAATTCATAACAGTGCAAAGGCTGGTATATTACTTAATTTGTTTACTAATGTATATGACAGTCTACAATAATATCTTATACCTATCCATTCCATTTCTTCTTTTCCCTTTTTTTGAGATATATTTTCTTTCCTTAAGGAGAGTACTGAGTTTAACAGTTTCTTCCACCCCCAACCCTAGAACCATTATCCATAACCCTGAGAAATATGAAACCTTAGGGAGAAGGGGCGTCGTTTTCTTAGAATTGCTTCCTGCTGTTTAGGAAGCGATGGTATCTATGTTGGGTATTGTGAGAAAGCTCAGATAGTTAAATCTCAGTTATACTAACTGTAGATTCTGCAGCAACTCTCAGAATAATGGGTAAGATTGTCTGAAATTTTGACAAGAAGTGTAGTATGATGATGATTACCATGGCATCATTCTGGATTGGGTAGAATTGTTGTTGTTGGGGCCCCATCTTCCTTCTGGAGACTTCAGAGATTGCTATTGGAAAAAACTTATTTTTTTATCAGAATGGAAGGTTTGGATTTAAAGATGTCATGACATGTAAGAAAGGATTCCAAGAAATCAAGAGTAAGTATGGAGAGAATTAGAATCTTGAAGATAATGGTCCCTTATAATTGGTTTCCTTCTGTCTCACACTAGAGGGCTCTTCTGATATGGGACTGAAGAATCTCTCAACCTTTTCTTTTATCAATATGCTTGGGTTTAGAGAAGGAGTGAGCCAGTTCCATCTCCAAAGCCAGCTTGGTTTATAATTAAATTGGAACCACAACTATTCTAGATTGATAGAGATATAGATGTTAGACAGTGATATCTTACCCTGTCTATCTACCCTATTGGTGTAGATTGGTAACAATAGATTCTTTCTTTCTGCTGTAAACATCTGGATATCCAAGGCCTTATGATTTCTGGAAGATGGGTATTTCCATTATCCTGGAAAGACAAAAACAGAACCCTACCCCAACCTTTGATTGTTAAATTTTTCTTATAACCTGAAGAGATGTCACATTGGTGGATGATCTTTTACTTCTCCTCATCAAGGGGTTTCTCCTGTTCGAATCGAATTTTTATTAATTTTGTTGGTATCCATAGCTTTTCTTCTCCTGTGGAAACAAAAGCAAAACCCCTTCCCCAACGTAGGACATATCCAGGTTTCCATTCTGAGGTCAACACATCTTTGAAATAAACTGTTTGGTTTAGCTCAGGAGTTTTGTCTGTCGTCCAATGTCTCTCAGCAGCTGTTGTTCCTTTCTCATCAGCATTGAGAAAATTCAAGGTTAATAAAGCACTATGCAGTCTATTTCTAGGAGTCATTGTTACCTGTTGCTGTTTATTTAGCATATCCTTTAAAGTTCTATTGGATCTTTCTATGACTGCTTGGCCTGTGGGATTGTGTGGTATACCTGTAACATGCTTTATATTGTAATAAGCAAAGAACTGTCTCATTTTATTGGAGACATATGCTGGGGCATTGTCTGTCTTAATTTGTACAGGTATTCCCATGATGGCCATAACTTCTAATAGGTGTGTAATCACAGAATCAGCCTTTTCAGAACTCATAGGAGTTGCCCACTGAAATCCTGAATAGGTGTCAATGGTATGGTGTACATACTTTAATCTTCCAAATTCTGCAAAATGAAACACATCCATCTGCCAAATTTCATTTCTTTGTATACCCTTTGGATTGCTTCCTGCAGGTAATGGAGTTTAGTTATAGAAGGAACAAGTAGGACATTTTTTTCACAATATCCTTAGCTTGTTGCCAAGTAATGGAGAAATCCTTCTTCAAACCTTTGCTATTTACATGGTGCTTCTTATGAAATTCTGAGGCTTCTAGCACATTACCTATTAGTAACTGATCAATCTCATCATTACCTTGTGCTAGAGGTCCTGGCAGACCTGTATGGGATCTGATATGTGTTATATATATAGGATGTTCCCTTTTTCTGATGATTTCCTGCAATTGTATGAATAATGAAGTTAATTCTGTATTATCAGGAATAAATTCAGCAGTTTCAATGTGCAAAACAACTCTCTCTGCATATTGAGAGTCAGTGACTATATTGAGGGGTTCTGTGAAGTCCATCAGTACCATAAGAACAGCATACAGTTCTGCCTTTTGTACAGAGCTGTATGGACTTTGTACTACTTTACTTAAGTCTCCTGATTTGTATCCTGCTTTCCCTGATTTATTTGCATCTGTATAGAATGTGAGGACTCCAGAAATTGGCTTGTGTCGTACAATGTGAGGAAGGACCCATTCAGTCTTCTTTATGAATTCTATTCTCTTGCTTTTGGGATAATGGTTGTTAATCTCTCCCAAAAATTTACTGCAGGCTCTCTGCCAGTATTCATTATCTTTCCATAGTGACGAAATTTCCTCATTAGTTAAAGGTACTACAATTTCTGCTGGGTCCATTCCTGTCAACTGACGAAGTCTTAATTTACCTTTTTGAATCAAATCAGAGATATTTTCTATATAAGTCTTTAATTTCTTATTTGGTTTACATGGTAGGAATATCCATTCCAATATAATATCTTCCCTCTGCATCAAAATACCTGTGGGGGAATGTCTGGAGGGGAATATGACAAGAATACATTTAAGTTCTGGATCCACACGATCCACATGTACTTCTCGAATTGTCTTTTCTACTAGAGCCAATTCCTTCTCAGCTTCGGCTGATAATTCTCTTGGACTATTTAATTCTTTGTCCCCTTCTAGAGTATTAGCCAAATTTTGTAGTCCATCTTTGGGTATTCCCATGATACCCAACAAGTTGGAAATGCTTCCTAACAACTTTTGAAAATCATTAAGAGTCTTTAATCGATCTCTCCTCAGTTGTACCTTTTGGGGTCTAATTTTTTGTAACTCTATCTTATATCCTAAGTAATTAATAGAATCTCCTCTTTGTATTTTTTCAGGAGCAATTTGCAGTCCCCCAGTGAGGCAAAACTTTTTTTACTTCTTCAAACATGCTTTCTAATGTGTCTAACTTTGGATCAGATAATAGGATATCATCCATATAGTGATAAATTATGGATTGTGGAAACTTTACACGAATTAACTCCAATGGTTTTTGCACAAAGTATTGGCATAAGGTAGGGCTGTTTAACATTCCCTGTGGGAGGACCTTCCCTTGATATCTCTTGACTGGCTGAGAATTGTTATAATTAGGAACTGTGAAGGCAAATTTTTCTCTATCATTTTCTTGTAAGGGTATGGTAAAGAAACAGTCTTTTAAGTCAATAACTATTATAGGCCATTCTTTGGGTAGCAGAGAGGGCAAGGGCATCCCAGTCTGTAGGGAGCCCATTGGCTGAATTACTTTATTAATAGCTCTCAGATCTGTCAGCATTCTCCAATTACCAGACTTTTTTTTTTAATAACAAATACAGGAGAATTCCAAGGGTTGGTAGATTCTTCAATGTGTTGAGCATTTAACTGCTCTTGAACCAGCTGTTCTAAAGCTTGTAGCTTCTCTTTTGTCAAAGGCCACTGTCCAACCCAGACAGGTTTATTAGTTAGCCATTTTAAAGGTAAGGCAGTTGGTACTTCTGAGAGTTCAACAGCAGTTGTGCTCTGTTTGTGTAGAGCCTGAATGGTTGGTGACTGTTTTTTATAGCATTTTATGATATTATTCCTAGAAACATGCATTGGCCTGTATTCCTTTTCTGAGAGTGTAGGAATTTTAATCTGTGTATTCCACTGTTGTAACAGATCTCGGCCCCATAGATTTATTGCTACATTTGCTACATATGGCTTCAGCCTTCCTCTCTGTCCTTCTGGCCCAATACATTCAACACATCTCAAACTCTGTTTTATCTGAGATAGGGTGCCAATTCTTAAAAGTTGGACATGTACCTCTTGAAGAGGCCAATTTGGATGCCATGATTTTGGTGTAATTACAGTCACATCCGCACCTGTGTCTACCAGGCCCTCCAGAACCAAGCCATTAATTCGAATTCTAAGCTTTGGCCTTTGTTCATTTATGGAAGTCTGCCAAAATATTTGTTTAATTGTGTTCTTTGTAAACTGTGAGTCATCTATCAGAGCTGTTTTATCATCCATTGCAGTATCAGTTTTTACATTAGACATTGGTTTATTCAGTTGTCCTGGAGAGGAATGTCTTCCACAGTGGCTGGGAATGTTCTTACCACATTTGATTTGGGGGCCTGCAAGAGGCCCCCTGAGGCGTTTCCCGCTACTAAAGTGTTGCCTCGTATATCTATTTTTGATCTGCACTCACTGGTCCAATGTCGGCCTTTGCCACATCTTCTACATACTCCAGGAGGTGGTTGGGGTCTTCTGTTTAGGCTATTCCTAGAAGGAGTATTACTTCTAGGATTACCCCATGTACAGTTTTTACTTATATGACCTGGTGTACCACATCTAAAACATTTGGTACCACGGGGCCTTCTTTCACCTCTGGGATTTGTCTCTCCTATCCAAGCCTCATTACTGTAGTTAAGAGATTCAACACTATTAGTATACTGAATCCATTCTTCCAAAGGAACTGATCTGATCTTTAATGGTGTAAGTATTTTTTGCATTCTGCATTAGCATTGTCGAATGCCAAGGACTCAGTTAATACTTTTCTTAATTCTTTATCTGATACAGCTTTTGTTATAGCTGTGTTCAGCCTTTGTAAAAAATCAGTGAAGGGTTCATGTGGTCCCTGAAATATCTTTGTGTATACCTCAGTTGCTTTTCCAGGTTCTGGAATTTTTTCCCAAGCATTTAGAGCTGCTGTACGGCATAGGGATATTGTATGCTCATCATAAATGGCTTGTACATTCCTGTCAGCGAATCATCCCTCACCAAGTATTTGATCTTGGGAGATCTCAAAACCTCTGAGTTTACCTTGTTGTTCTAAATTTCTTGCCTCTTCTCTCAACCAGCTTTTCCACTGTAACTGCTGGCTATATTCTAGAACAGCTGAAATTAACTGATGCCAGTCATCTGCATGTGAGGTAGACCACGAATTTAACATCTGTTTTACGTATGTGGAGTGTATCCCATATGTAACTACTGCTTCCTTTATATTTTTAAAGTCCCTTGTTGAAATTGGTTGTAATGTATATGTCGTATATGGCTCGGGGTGTGTGTCATCTGCTGGCTTCTCATGGATGATAACAGGATAAGCCATTGTATGAGAGCCATTTGGAGATGTTACAACCTGTATGGTCTTGCCCTTCTGCTTATTAGGTCCCTTGTCATGTTTATTTAGAGTTTCCTCCAGGGCTTGTAAACGAGCACCTAGGGTCTGTTCCAGGGAGTAAACTTCCTCTCTTGTAAGGGATTCCAGATTTTTCATGGAATCATGGAAGTTTTTATGTTCTTCTGAAACACATGATTCCATGAACCTTATCTTATCAAGTAATGATAATTTTTCTTCCTTATATATTGTCTGAGTAGCTACAACTTCACTCTGGAGAGTTAGTGTTCTATCCATTAAATACTCATATTTATTATCAATAAAAGCAATTTTGGGTACAAGCTTGTTTTGTAAATTCTGGTTAGCAGATTCCAGAGAGAGAATCTTTTTATGTAAGTCCTGGCCAGCAGATTCCAGAGATAGAATCTTTTTCTGTAAGCCTTCATTGCTATCTTTTAAAACCTGTAATTCCTGGTTAGCAGATTCCAGAAAGAGAATCTTTTTATGTATGTCCTGGTCAGCAGATTCCATAGACAGAATCTTTTTCTGTAAGCCTTCATTGCTAACTTTTAAAGCCTGTAAATCCTGGTTAGCAGATTCCAGAAAGAGAATCTTTTTATGTAAGTCCTGGTCAGCAGATTCCATAGACAGAATCTTTTTCTGTAAGCCTTCATTGTTATCTTTTAAAGCCTGTATCAGTCCCAATAATGACTCATCTTTGTTCTTATTATTAAACCAGTGTTTGAACACTGTGTGAATTATTACAATGAATGTCAAAATGGTACAGGCCAGATATGTCTTAAGGAGGTCGTATATTTCCAGGAAAATGTCATTCAGCATACAGGCAAAAAAGTTATTAATTTCTTGTGAGGTAATGTTATCAGCCATATTACAAGCATTACTCAAAATTTGTTAGTCAGTTTTAAGGTGTAAAATTACCAAGTACTTTTACTTGAAAGAAGCTTACCTTTCCGTGGTTTTCGGGGGTGAAATAGCACTTTTCAGCCAGCAGGAGGAGTTGGTATAGCTCCAAAGCAGGGCCTGCTGGCAACCTTGGCTGGCGGCAGCTGAAGGCAGGAGCCAAGATGGCGGGGAAACGGCACTCAGAGGAGTGGGAAGATTTCACTCACAGCGGTTTTCGCTGGTCTGGAGGCTAAGCTAGGGAACTGAGACTGGACTAGCTGCTCCCTTTTTTGGGAATGGAACCGTGTAGGTGTCCCCTGGTTAAATGGAACTTTGCAGGCGGTTTTAGGTACCCGCCAGCTGAGGAGGAGACTGAGGGAGGGAGCCGTCTAGCCTTTGGAATTTGCCCCACGTGAGTGCCAGATATTGGTTAAATTATTAAGGCCACTCCACATAGTTAAAAGGGAGGTTTATTTTGTGGGGTACTTACAAATGAAGGGGTAGGTTACAGGGTCTGGCAAGGGTATAGCGCAGTCCGGCGGTGTTCTCTGGAGAACTCTGCTTGGTCTACCTCCAGCGTCCAGAGTCTGGGAACCAAGAGAGATAGCTCTTCCTGATCCTTGGTCTTCCACTTCCTCCTCCGCCCCACCTTGTGGGCGTGACCATTACTGAAGCCTCAGTGGGGGTTGGAACTTCCAGGCCAATGCTGGGATGGCTATCCACTACAAAATACACTCTGTTTTAATGCAAGAAGGAAGCTCTTCTTTCCAGTGTCTCCAATGGAGCAGGAAATAGAAGCATGCCCAGAAAAAAAGAACTGCGTTTCCTACTCATACGGACCATATGTAGTTCAACTCTGCTTATGAAACTGATACAAACCACAACTCCTCTTACATAAATGTTCTTTAGTTAATAGATAAAATCGCGTTGGGTTCGTGAACTGTGTAAAATCATTTGAGCCCAAAATTCACTGAGTTTACCAGAAATGAACTCTTGCTTGTAGGAACACACAGATCCCGTGGTATAACTCTGATTCTGAAAAGAAATTCAGACCAGTGTTCTCATCCATGAAACACATGCTGTTTTAACGCAAGAAGCATCCTCTTCTATCCAGCGTCTCCAATACAGCATGAACCATGAGAATGCCCAGAAAAAAGAACTGTGTTTCCTACTCATACAGACCATATGCAGTTCAACTCAGCTTATGAAACTGATACAAACCACAGCTCCCATTACATAAAAGCTCTTTAGTTAATAGTGAGAATTGGGGTGGGTTCGTAAACTACGAAAAATGATTTGAGCCCTAAATACCCTGGGTTTACCAGAAATGAACTCTTGCTTGTAGGAAGACACAGATCCTGGGGAATAACTCTGATTCTGCAGGGAAATTCAGACCAGAGTTCTCATCCCTGAAACACACTCGGTTTTAACGCAAGAAATGAGCTCTTCTTTCCAGCGTGTCCAATAGAGCAAGAACCAGATTCATTCCCTGAAAAAAAACAACTGTGTTTCCCACTAATACGGAGGATATGCAGTTCAACTCTGCTTATAAAACTGATACAAACCACAACTCCTCTTACATAAATGCTCTTAACTTAATACTGAGAATCGCGTTGGGTTCATGCACTGTGTATAATCATTTCAGCCCAAAATTCACTGGGTTAACCGGAAATAAACTCTTGCTTGTAGGAATACACAGATACCATGGGTTAACTCCGATTCTGAAGGGAAATTCAGACCAGTGTTCTCATCCATGAAACACACTCTCTTTTAACCCAAGAAGCAAGCTCTTCTTTCCAGCATGTCCTAGGCAGCAAGAACCATATCGATGCCCTGAAAAAAACCTGTGTTTCCTACACATACGGACTATATGCAGTTCAACTCTGCTTATGAAACTGATACAAACCACAGGTCCTATAACATAAATGCTCTTTAGTTAATAGTGAGAATCGGGTTGGGTTGGTCAACTGTGAAAAATCATTTGAGCCCCAAATTCACTGGGTTTACCAGAAATGAACTCTTCCTTGTAGGAAGACACAGATCCTGGGGTATAACTCTGATTCTGAAGGGAAATTCAGACCAGAGTTCTCATCCATGAAACACATGCTGTTTTAACGCAAGAAGCATCCTCTTCTATCCAGCGTCTCCAATACAGCAAGAACCATGAGAATGCCCCGAAAAACAGAACTGTGTTTCCTACTTATAGGGACCATATGCAGTTCAACTCTGCTTTTGAAACTGATACAAACCACAGCTCCTCTTACATAAATGCTCTTTAGTTAATAGTGAGAATCGCGTTGGGTTCTTCATCTGCTTAAAATCATTTGAGCCCAAAATTCACTTTGTTTACCAGAAATGATCTCCTGCTTGTAGGAAGACACCGATCCTGTAGTTTAACTCAGTTTCTGACAGGAAATTCAGACCAGTGTTATCATCCATGAAACACACTCTGTTTTCACGCAAGAAGCAAGCTCTTCTTTCCAGGTTTTCCAATACAGCAAGAACCATGAGCATGCCCAGAAAAGAAGATCTGTGTTTCTTACTCATTCGGACCATATGCAGTTCAACACTGCTTATGAAACTGATGCAAACCACAGCTCCTCTTACATAAATGCTCTTTAATTAATAGTGAGAATCGTGTAGGGATCATGAACGGTGTAAAATATATTGAGCCCAAAATTCACTGGGTTTACCAGAAATGAACTCTTGCTTGTAGCAAGACACAGATCCTGTGGTTTAACTCCGTTTCTCAAGGGAAATTCAGACCAGTGTTCTCATCCATGAAACACACTCTCTTTTCAAACAAGAAGCAAGCTCTTCTTTCCAGCGTCTGCAATACAGCAAGAACAATGAGCATGCCCAAAAAAGAATAACTGTGTTCCCTACTCTTACGGACCATATGCAGTTCAATATAGCTTATGAAACGGATACAAACTACAGGTCCTCTTACATAAATGGTATTTCGTTAATAGTAAGAATCGCGTTGGGTCCTTCATCTCCTTAAAATCATTTGAGCCCAAAATTCCCTTGGTTTACCAGAAACGATTATCTACTTGTAGGAAGACACCGATCCTGTGGTTTAACTCAGTTTCTGATGGGAAATTCAGACCAGTGTTCTCATACATGAAGCACACTCTGTTTACAAGCAAGAAGCAAGCTCTTCTTTCCAGGTTTTCCAATACAGAAAGAACCATGAGCATGCCGAGAAAATAAGAACTGTGTTTCCTACTCATAGGGACCATATGCAGTTCAACTCTGCTTATGAAACTGATACAAACCAAATCTCCACATACATAAATGTTCTTTAGTTCATAGTGAGAATCGCGATGGGTTGGTGAACTGTGTAAAATCATTTGAGCCCAAAATTCACTATGTTTACCAGAAATGAACTCTTGCTTGTAGGAAGACACAAATCCTGCAGCTTAACTCCGTTTCTGAAGGGAAATTCAGACCAGTGTTCTCATCCATGAAACACATGCTGTTTTAAAGCAGGCAGCATCCTCTTCTTTCAGCATCCCCAATGCAGCAAGAACCATGAGCATGCCCAGAAAAAAAGAACTGTGTTTCCTACTCATACGGACCATATGTAGTTCAACTCTGCTTATGAAATGATACAGACCACAGCTCCTCTTACATAAATGCTCTTTAGTTAATAGTGAGAATTGCGTTGGGTTCGTGAACTGTGTAAAATCACTCGAGCCCAAAATTCACTGGGTTTACCAGAAATTAAACCTTGATTGTAGGAAGACACCGATCCTTGGTTTAACTCAGATTCTGATGGGAAATTCAGACCAGTGTTCTCATCCATGAAACATGGGCTGTTTAACACAAGAAGCATTCCCTTCTTTCCAGTGTCTCCAATACAGCAAGAAGCATGAGCATGCCCTGAAAAGAAGAACTGTGTTGTCTACTCATACGGACCATGTGCAGTTCAACTCTGCTGATGAAATGGATACAAACCACAGCTCCACTTACATGAATGGTGTTTAGTTAATAGTGAGAATCGCGATGGGTTGGTGAACTGTGTAAAATCATTTGAGCCCAAATTTCACTATGTTTACCAGAAATGAACTCTTGCTTGGAGGAAGACACAAATCCAGTAGCTTAACTCCGTTTCTGAAGGCAAATTCAGACCAGTGTTCTCATCCATGAAACATGCTCTGTTTTCACGCAAGAAGTAAGCTCTTCTTTCCAGCGTATCCAATACAGCAAGAACCAGCAGCATGCCCAGAAAAGAAGAACTGTGTTTCCTACTTATAGGGACCATATGCAGTTCAACTCTGCTTGTGAAACTGATACAAACCACAGCTCCTCTTACATAAATGCTCTTTAGTTAATAGTGAGAATCGCGTTGGGTTCTTCATCTGCTTAAAATCATTTGAGCACAAAATTCACTTTGTTTACCAGAAATGATCTCCTACTTGTAGGAAGACACTGATCCTGTAGTTTAAATAAGTTTCTGACGGGAAATTCAGACCAGTGTTCTCATCCATGAAACACACTCTGTTTTCACGCAAGAAGCAAGCTCTTCTTTCCAGGTTTCCCAATACAGAAAGAACCATGAGCATGCCCAGAAAAGAACTGTGTTTCCTACTCATTCGGACCATATGTAGTTCAACTCTGCTTATGAAAGTGATACAAACCACAGCTACTCTTACATAAATGCTCTTTAGTTAATAGTGAGAATCGCGTTGGGTTGGTGAACTGTGTATAACCATTTGAGCCCAAAATTCACTTTGTTTACCAGAAATGAACTCTTGCTTGTAGGAAGACACAGATACTGTAGTTTAACTCCGCTTCTGAAGGGAAATTCAGACCAGTGTTCTCATCCATGAATCACACTCTGTTTTAATGGAAGAAACAAGCTCTTCTCTCCAGCGTGTCGAATATACCAAGAAACATGAGCATGTCCAGAAAAAAAGAACTGATCTTCCTAATCATTCGGACCATATGCAGTTCAACGCTGCTATTGAAACTGATACATACCACAGCTCCTCTTACCTAAATGCTCTTTAGTTGATAGTGAGAATCGCGTTAGGTTCGTGAACTGTGTAAAATAATTTGATCCAAAAATTAACTGGATTTACCAGAAATGAATTCTTGCTTGTAGGAAGACATAGATCCTGGGGTGTAACTCCGTTTCTGAAGGGAAATTCAGACCAGTGTTCTCATCCAAATAAACACATGCTGTTTTTTCGCAAGAGGCATCCTCTTTTTTCCAGCATCATCAATACAGAAAGAACCATTAGAATGCCCAGTAAAAAAGAACTGTGTTTCCTACTCATATGGACCATATGCAGTTCAACTCTGCTTATGAAACGGATACAAACAAAGCTCCTCTTACATAAATGGTATTTAGTTAGTAGTAAGAATCGCGTTGGGTCCTTCATCAGCTTAAAATCATTTGAGTCCAAAATTCCCTTGGTTTACCAGAAATGATCTCCTGCTTGTAGGAAGACACCGATCCTGTGGTTTAACTCAGTTTCTGATGGGAAATTCAGACCAGTGTTCTCATCCATGAAACACACTCTGTTTACATGCAAGACGCAAGCTCTTCTTTCCAGGTTTTCCAATACAGCAGGAACCATGAGCATGCCCAGAAAGAAGAACTGGGTTTCCTACTCATACGGACCATATGCAGTTCAACTCTGCTTATGAAAGTGATACAAACCAAAGCTCCACTTACATAAATGCTCTTTAGTTCATAGTGAGAATCGCGATGGGTTGGTGAACTGTGTAAAATCATTTGAGCCCAAAATTCACTATGTTTACCAGAAATGAACTCTTGCTTGTAGGAAGACACAGATACTGTAGTTTAACTCCGTTTCTGAAGGGAAATTCAGACCAGTGTTCTCATCCATGAAACACACGCTGTTTTAAAGCAGGAAGCATCCTCTTCTTTCAGCATCCCCAATGCAGCAAGAACCATGAGCATGCCCAGAAAAAAAGAACTGTGTTTCCTACTCATACGGACCATATTTAGTTCAACTCTGCATATGAAACTGATACAAATCACAGCTCCTCTTACATGAATGCTGTTTAGGTAATAGTGAGAATCGCGTTGGGTTCGTGAACTGTGTAAAACCATTTGAGCCCAAAATTCACTGGGTTTACCAGAAATGAACTCCTGCTTGTAGGAAGACACAGATCCTGTGGTTTAACTCCGTTTCTGAAGGGAAATCCAGACCAGTGTTCTCATCCATGAAACACAAGCTATTTTAATGCAAGAAGCATCCACTTCTTTCCAGTGTCTCCAATACAGCAAGAACCATGAGAATGCCCAAAAAAAAGAACTGTGTTTCCTACTTATCCAGTCCATATGCAGTTCTACTCTGCTTATGAAACTGATACAAACCACGGCTCCTCTTACATAAATGCTCTTTAGTTAATAGTGAGAATCGCGATGGGTTTGTGAACTGTGTAAAATAATTTGAGCCCAAAATTCATTGGGTTTACCTGAAATGAACTCTTGCTTGTAGTAAGACACAGATCCTGGGGTTTAACTCCGTATCTGAAGGGAAATTCAGACCAGTGTTTTCATCCCTGAAACACACTCTGTTTTCACGCAAGAAACAAGCTCTTCTTTCCAGGTTTTCCAATACAGCAAGAACCATGAGCATGCCCCGAAAAGGACTGTGTTTCCTACTCATTCGGACCATATGTAGTTCAACTCTGCTTATGAAAGTGATACAAACCACAGCTACTCTTACATAAGTGCTCTTTAGTTAATAGTGAGAATCGCGTTGGGTTGGTGAACTGTGTATAACCATTTGAGCCCAAAATTCACTTTGTTTACCAGAAATGAATTCTTGCTTGTAGGAAGACACAGATACTGTAGTTTAACTCCGCTTCTGAAGGGAAATTCAGACCAGTGTTCTCATCCATGAATCACACTCTGTTTTAATGGAAGAAACAAGCTCTTCTCTCCAGCGTGTCCAATATACCAAGAAACATGAGCATGTCCAGAAAAAAAGAACTGATCTTCCTACTCATTCGGACCATATGCAGTTCAACGCTGCTATTGAAACTGATACATACCACAGCTCCTCTTACCTAAATGCTCTTTAGTTGATAGTGAGAATCGCGTTAGGTTCGTGAACTGTGTAAAATAATTTGATACAAAAATTAACTGGATTTACCAGAAATGAACTCTTGCTTGTAGGAAGACATAGATCCTGGGGTGTAACTCCGTTTCTGAAGGGAAATTCAGACCAGTGTTCTCATCCAAATAAACACATGCTGTTTTTTCGCAAGAGGCATCCTCTTTTTTCCAGCATCATCAATACAGAAAGAACCATTAGAATGCCCAGTAAAAAAGAACTGTGTTTCCTACTCATATGGACCATATGCAGTTCAACTCTGCTTATGAAACGGATACAAACAAAGCTCCTCTTACATAAATGGTATTTAGTTAGTAGTAAGAATCGCGTTGGGTCCTTCATCAGCTTAAAATCATTTGAGTCCAAAATTCCCTTGGTTTACCAGAAATGATCTCCTGCTTGTAGGAAGACACCGATCCTGTGGTTTAACTCAGTTTCTGATGGGAAATTCAGACCAGTGTTCTCATCCATGAAACACACTCTGTTTACATGCAAGACGCAAGCTCTTCTTTCCAGGTTTTCCAATACAGCAGGAACCATGAGCATGCCCAGAAAGAGGAACTGTGTTTCCTACTCATACGGACCATATGCAGTTCAACTCTGATTATGAAAGTGATACAAACCAAAGCTCCACTTACATAAATGCTCTTTAGTTCATAGTGAGAATCGCGATGGGTTGGTGAACTGAGTAAAATCATTTGAGCCCAAAATTCACTATGTTTACCAGAAATGAACTCTTGCTTGTAGGAAGACACAAATCCTGAAGCTTAACTCCGTTTCTGAAGGGAAATTCAGACCAGTGTTCTCATCCATGAAACACATGCTGTTATAAAGCAGGAAGCATCCCCTTCTTTCAGCATCCCCAATGCAGCAAGAACCATGAGCATTCCCAGAAAAAAAGAACTGTGTTTCCTACTCATACGGACCATATTTAGTTCAACTCTGCATATGAAACTGATACAAATCACAGCTCCTCTTACATGAATGCTGTTTAGGTAATAGTGAGAATCGCGTTGGGTTCGTGAACTGTGTAAAACCATTTGAGCCCAAAATTCACTGGGTTTACCAGGAATGAACTGCTGCTTGTAGGAAGACACAGATCCTGTGGTTTAACTGCGTTTCTGAAGGGAAATCCAGACCAGTGTTCTCATCCATGAAACACAAGCTATTGTAATGCAAGAAGCATCCACTTCTTTCCAGCGTCTCCAATACAGCAAGAACCATGAGAATGCCCAAAAAAAGAACTGTGTTTCCTACTTGTCCAGTCCATATGCAGTTCTACTCTGCTTATGAAACTGATACAAACCACTGCTCCTCTTACATAAAGGCTCTTTAGTTATTCTTGAGAATCTTGTTTTGTTGGTGTGCTGTGTAAAATCATTTGAGCCCAATATTCACTTGGTTTACCAGAAATGAACTCTTGCTTGTAGGAACACAAAGATCCTGGGGTTTAACTCCGTTTCTGAAGGGAAATTCACACCAGAGTTCTCATCCCTGAAAAACACTCTGTTTTAAGGCAAGAAGCATCCTATTCTTTCCAGCGTCTCCAATACAGCAAGAACCATGTGCAGGCCCAGAAAAAAAGAACTGTGTTTCCTGCTCATACAGACCATATGTAGTTCAACTCGGCTAATGGAACTGATACCAACCACACCTCCTATTACATATAGACTCGTTAGTTAATGGTGAGAATCTTGTTTAGTTGGTGTACTGTGTAAAATCATTTGAGCCCAATAATCACTTCATTACCAGAAATGAATTCCTGCTTGTAGGAACACACAGATCCTGTGGTTTAACTCTGATTCTGAAGGGAAATTCGGAGCAGTGTTCTCATCCATGAAACACACTCTGTTTTAACAAAAGAAGCATCCTCTTCCTTGCAGCATCTCCAATACAGCAAGAAACATGAGAATGCCCAGAAAAAAGAACTGTGTTTCCTCCTCACACTGACCATATGCAGTTCAACTCTGCTTATGAAACTGATAAAAACCACAGCTCCTCTTACATAAATGCTCTTTAGTTAATAGTGAGAATCGGGTTTGGTTCGTCAACTGCGAAAAATCATTTGAGCCCCAAATTCACTGGGTTTAACAGAAATGAACTCTTGCTTGTAGGAAGACACAGATCCTGGGGTATAACTCTGATTCTGCAGGGAAATTCAGAGCAGTGTTCTCATCCATGAAACACAAAATGTTTTCCCGCAAGAAGCAAGCTCTTCTTTCGGGCGTCTGCAATACAGCAAGACCATTAGCATGCCCAGAAAAAAAGAACTGTGTTTCCTAATCATACGGACCATATGTAGTTCAACTCTGCTTATGAAACTGATACAAACCAAGGCTCCTCTTACATAAAGGCTCTTTAGTTAATAGTGAGAATCTTGTTTTTTGGTGTACTGTGTAAAATCATTCGAGCCCAATATTCACTTGGTTTACCAGAAATGGACTCCAGCTTGTAGGAAACCACAGATCCTGGGGTATAAAACGTTTCTGAAGGGAAATTCAGACCAGTGTTCTCATCCATGAAACACATGTTGTTTTAAAGCAGGAACCATCCTCTTCTTTCCAGCATCTCCAATGCAGCAAGAACCATGAGCATGCCCAGAAAAAAAGAACTGTGTTTCCTACTCATATGGACCATATTTAGTTCAACTCTGCATATGAAACTGATACAAATCACAGCTCCTCTTACATAAAGGCTCTTTAGTTAATCTTGAGAATCTTGTTTTGTTGGTGTACTGTGTAAAATCATTTGAGCCCAATATTCACATGGTTTACCAGAAATGAACTCCTGCTTGTAGAAAGACAAAGTTCATGGGGATTAAATCTGTTTCAGAAGGGAAATTAAGACCAGTGTTCTCATCCATGAAATAGACTCTGTTTTAACGCAAGAAGCAAGCTCTTCCTTACAGCGTGTCCAATGAAGCAAGAACCATATCGATGCCCTGAAAAAACAAACTGTGTTTCCTACACATACGGACCATATGTAGTTCAACTCTTCTTATGAAACTGGTACAAAACACAGCTCCTCATACATAAATGCTCTTTAGTTAATAGGGAGAATCGCATAAGGTTCTTGAACTGTGTAAAATCCTTTGAGCCCAAAATTCACTTGGTTTACCAGAAATGAACTCTTGCTTGTAGGAACACACAGATCCTGGGGTTTAACTCCGTTTCTGAAGGCAAATCCAGACCAGTGTTCTCATCCATGAAACACAAGTTATTTTAATGCAAGAAGCATCCACTTCTTTCCAGTGTCTCCAATACAGCAAGATCCATGAGAATGCCCCAAAAAAAAGAACTGTGTTTCCTACTTATCCAGTCCATATGCAGTTCTACTCTGCTTATGAAACTGATACAAACCACGGCTTCTCTTACATAAATGCTCTTTAGTTAATAGTGAGAATCGCGATGGGTTTGTGAACTGTGTAAAATAATTTGAGCCCAAAATTCACTGGGTTTACCCGAAATGAACTCTTGCTTGTAGGAAGACACAGATCCTGGGGTTTAACTCCGTATCTGAAGGGAAATTCAGACCAGTGTTCTCATCCATGAAACACACTTTCTTTTAACGCAAGAAGCATGCTCTTCTTACAGTGTGTCCTATGCAGCAAGAAACATATCGATTCCCTGAAAAAACAACTGTGATTCCTACACATACGGACCATATGGGCTTCAACTCTTCTTATGAAACTGGTACAAACAACAGCTCCTCTTACATAAATGCTCTTATGTTAATAGTGAGAATCGCATAGGGTTCTTGAATTGTGTAAAATCATTTTAGCCAAAAGTTCACTTGGTTTACCAGAAAAGAACTCTTGCTTATAGGAACACACAGATCCTGGGGTTTAACTCCGTTTCTGAAGGGAAATTCAGACCAGAGTTCTCATCCATGAAAAACACTCTGATTTAAGGCAAAAAGCATCCTTTTCTTTCTTGCGTCTCCAATACAGCAAGTACCATGAGTATGCACAGAAAAACAGAACTGTATTTCCTACTCCTTCGGACCATATGTAGTTCAACTCTGCTTATGAAACTGATACAAACCTCAGCTCCTCTTACATAAATACTCTTTAGTTAACAGTGAGAATCGCATTGAGTTCTTGAACTGTGAAAAATCATTTAAGCCCAAAATTCACTAGATTTACCTGAAATTAACTCTTGCTTATAGGAGGACACACATCCTGATGTTTAACTCCGTTTCCTAAGGGAAATTCAGACCAGTGTTCACATCCATGACACACTCTGTTTTCTCGCAGGAAGCAAGCTCTTCTTTCCAGCGTCTCCAATACAGCAAGAACCATGAGAATGCCCTGAAAAAAGAACTGAGTTTCCCACTCATACGGACCATATGTAGTTCAAATCTGCTTATGGAACTGATACAAACCACAGCTCCTTTTACATAAAGACTCTTTAGTTAATGGTGAGAATCTTGTTTTGTTGGTGTACTGTGTAAAATCATTTGAGCCCAATATTCACTTGGATTACCAGAAATGAACTCCTGCTTGTAGGAAGACACAGATCCTGGGATTTAAATCCATTTTTGAAGGGAAATTCAGACCAGTTTTCTAATCCATGAAATACACTCTGTTTTAACGCAAGAAGGAGGCTCTTCTTTCCAGTGTCTCCAATACAGCAGGAAATAGGAGCATGCCCAGAAAAAAATAACTGTGTTTCCTACTCATATGGACCATAGGTAGTTCAACTCTGCTTATGAAACTGATACAAACCACAGCTCCTCTTACATAAAGGCTCTTTAGTTATTCTTGAGAATCTTGTTTTGTTGCTGTACTGTGTAAAATCATCAGAGCCCAATATTCACTTGGTTTACCAGAAATGAACTCTTGCTTGTAGGAACACACAGAACCTGGGGTTTAACTCCGTTTCTGAAAGGAAATTCAGACCAGAGTTCTCATCCCTGAAAAACACTCTGTTTTAAGGCAAGAACTGTGTTTCCTCCTCACACAGACCATACGCATTTCTACTCTGCTTATGAAACTGATACAAACCACAGCTCCTATTACATAAATGCTCTTCAATTAATAGTTAGAATCGCGTTTGGTTTGAGAACTGTGAAAATCATTTGAGCCAAAAACTCACTGTGTTTACCAGAAATGTACTCTTTCTTGTAGGAAGACACAGATCCTGGGGTTTAACTCCGATTCTGAATTGAAATTCAGACCAGTGTTCTCATCCATGAAACACACTCTGTTTTAACACAACAAACAAGCACTTCTTTCCAGACTCTCTAATACAGCAAGAAATATGAGCATGGCTAGAAAAAAAGAAATGTGTTTCCTACTCATATGCACCATATGCAGTTCCACGCTGGGTATGAACTGATACAAACCACAGCTCCTCTTACAAAAAGACTCTTTAGTGACTAGTAAGAATCGTGTTTTGTTGGTGTACTTTGAAAAATAATTTGAGCCCAAAATTCACTTGGTTTACCAGAAATGCACTCCTACTTGTAAAAAGACACAGATCCTGGGGTTTAACTCCGTTTCTGAAGGGAAATTCAGACCAGTGTTCTTTTCCATGAAACACACTCTGTTTTCAAGCAAGAAGAAAGCTCTTCTTTACAGCGTCTCCAATACAGCCAGAACCATGATCATGCCGAAAAAAAAGAACTGTGTTTTCTACTCATCGGGAGCATATGTAGTTCAACTCTGCTTATGAAACTGATACAAACCACAGGTCCTCTTCCATTAATGCTCTTTAGTTCATAGTGAGAATCACGTTGGGTTCCAGAACCATGGAAAACTTTTCAGCCAAGAAATCACTGGGTTTACCATAATTGAACCCTTGCTTGTACTGATACATGGATCCTGGGGTTTAACTCCTTTTCTGAAGGGAAATTCAGACCAGTGTTCTCATCCATTAAACACATTCTGTTTTAATGCAAGAAGCAAGCTCTTCTTTCCAGAGTCTCCAATACATCAAGAACCATGAGCATGCCCTGAAAAAAAGAATTGTTTCCTTCTCATATGGACCATAAGTAGTTCAACTCTTCTGATGAAACTGATACAAACCGCAGCCTCTCTTACATAAATGCTCTTTAGTTAATAGTGAGAATCGCCTTGGGTTCGTGAACTGAAAAAATCATTTGAGCCCAAAATTCAATGGGTTTACACGAAATGACCTCTTGCTTGTATGAACACACAGATCCTGTGGTTTAACTCCATTTCAGAAGGGAAATTCAGACAAGAGATCTCATCCCTGACAAACATTCTGTTTTAAGGCAAGAAGCATCCTATTCTTTCCAGCGTCTCATATACAGCAAGAACCATGAGAATGCCCAGAAAAAAAGAACTGTGTTTCCTATTCCTACAGACCATATGCAGTTCAACTCTGCTTATGAAACTGATACAAACCACAGCTCCTCTTACATAAATGCTCTTTAGTTAATAGTGGGAATCGCGTTGGGTTCTTGAACTGCGAAAAATCATTATAGCCCCAAATTCTCTGGGTTTCCCAGAAATGAACTCTTGCTTGTAGTAAGACACAGATCCTGTGGTATAACTCCGTTTCTGAAGGGAAATTCAGACCAGAGTTCTGATTCCTGAAAAACACTCTGTTTTAAGGCAGGAAGCATCCTCTTCTTTCCAGTGTCTCCAATACAGAAAGAACAAAGAGCATGACCAGAAAAAAAGAACTGAGTTTCCTACTCATACGGACCATATGTCGTTCAACTCTGCTTATGAAACTGATGCAGACCACAGCTCCTGTTACATAAAAGTTCTTTAGTTAATCGTGATAATCACGTTGGGTTCTAGAACTGTGTAAAAACTATTCAGCCCAAAATCCCTTGGTTTACCACAAATGACTCTTGCTTGTATGAAGACACAGATCCTGGAGTTTAACTCAGTTTCTGAAGGGAAATTCAGACCAGAGTTCTGATCCGTGAAACACACTCTGTTTAATGCAAGAAGCAAGCTCTTCTTTCTAGGGTCTCCAATACAGCAAGAACAATGAGCATGCCCTCAAAAAAGAACTGTGTTTCCTACTCTTACAGACCATAATTACATCAACTCTGCCTATGAAACTGATACAAACCACAGTTCCTCTTACATAAATGCTCTTTAGTTAATAGTGTGTATCACGTTGCGTTAATGAACTGTGTAAAATAATTTGAGCCCCAAATTCACTTGGTTTCCCAGAAATGAACTCTTGCTTGTAGGAAGACACAGATCCTGCTGTTTAACTGCGTATCTGAAGGAAAATTCAGACCAGTGTTTTCTTCCATGAAACACACTCTGTTTTAACGCAAGAAGCAAGCTCTTCTTTCCAGAGTCTCCAATACATCAAGAACCATGAGCATGCCCTGAAAAAAAGAATTGTTTCCTACTCATCTGGATCATATGTAGTTCAAATCTTCTGATGAAACTGATACAAACCGCAGCCCCTCTTACATAAATGCTCTTTAGTTAATAGTGAGAATCGCGTTGGGTTCGTGAACGGAGAAAAATCATTTGAGCCCAAAATTCAATGGTTTTACACGAAATGACCTCTTGCTTGTATGAACACACAGATCCTGTGGTTTAACTCCATTTCAGAAGGAAAATTCAGACCAGAGATCACATCCCTGACAAACATTCTGTTTTAAGGCAAGAAGCATCCTATTCTTTCCAGCGTCTCTTATACAGCAAGAACCATGAGAATGCCCATAAAAAAAGAATGTGTTTCCTAGTCCTACAGAACATATGCAGTTCAACTCTGCTTACGAAACTGATACAAACCACAGCTCCTCTTACATAAATGCTCTTTAGTTTATAGTGATAATCGGATTGAATTCTAGAACTGGGTAAAATCTTCTGAGGCCAAAATTCACTTGGTTTACCAGAAATGAACTCTTGCTTGTAGGAAGAAACAGATCCTGGGGTTTAACTCCGTTTCTGAAGGGAAATTCAGACCAGACTTCTCATCCGTGAAACACACTCTGTTTTAATGCAAGAAGCAAGCTCTTCTTTCGAGGGTCTCCAATACAGCAAGAACAATGAGCATGCCCTCAAAAAAGAACTGTGTTTCCTACTCATACAGACCATATATAAATCAACTCTGCCTATGAACCTGATACAAACCACAGCTCCTCTTACATAAATGCTCTTTAGTTAATAGTGAGTATCGCGTTGCGTTAGTGAACTGTGTAAAATAATTTGAGCCCAAAATTCACTTGATTTCCCAGAAATGAACTCTTGCTTGTAGGAAGACACAGATCCTGCTGTTTAACTCCGTTTCTGAAGGAAAATTCAGACCAGTGTTCTCATCCATGAAACACAGTCTGTTTTCACGCAAGAAGCAAGCTCTTCTTTCCAGATTCTCCATTACAGCAAGAACCATGAGAATGCCCCGAAAAAAAGAACTGAATTTCCTCCTCCTACAGACCATATGCAGTTCAACTCTGCTTTTGAAACTGATACAAACCACAGCTCCTCTTATGTAAACGCTCTTTAGTTAATAGTGAGAATTGCAATGGGTTTTTGAACAGTGTAAAATTATTTGAGCCCCAAATTCACTGGGTTTACCAGAAATGAACTCTTGCTTGTAGGAAGACACAGATCCTGAGGTTTAACTCCGTTTCTTAAGGGAAATTCCGACCAGTGTTCTCATCCATGAAACACACTCTGTTTTCCCGCAGGAAGCAAGCTCTTCTTTCCAGCGTCTCCAATACAGCAAGGCCATCACCATCCTAGAAGAAAAGAACTGTGTTTCCTACTCATACGGACCATATGTAGTTCAACTCTGCTTATGAAACTGATACAAACCACAACTCCTCTTACATAAATGCTCTTCAATTAATAGTTAGAATCACGTTGGGTTCGTGAACTGTGAAAATCATTTGAGCCAAAAACTCACTGTGTTTACCAGAAATGTACTCTTTCTTGAAGGAAGACACAGATCCTGGGGTTTAACTCTGATTCTGAAGGGAAATTCAGACCAGTGTTCTCATCCATGAAACACACTCTGTTTTAACACAACAAACAAGCTCTTCTTTCCAGAGTCTCCAATACAGCAAGAAATATGAGCATGGCTAGAAAAAAAGAACTGTGTTTCCTACTCATATGGACCATATGCAGTTCCACTCTACTTTTGAAACTGATGCAAACCACAGCTCCTCTTACAAAAAGACACTAGTTACTAATAAGAATCATGTTTTGTTGTTGTACTTTGTAAAATCATTTGAGCCCAAAATTCACTTGGTTTACCAGAAATGAACTCCTGCTTGTAGGAAGATACAGATTGTGGGGTTTAATTCCGTTTCTGAAGGGAAATTCAGACCAGTGTTCTTTTCCATGAAACACACTCTGTTTTCAAGCAAGAAGGAAGCTCTTCTTTACAGCGTCTCCAATACAGCCAGAACCATGATCATGCCGAAAAAAAAGAACTGTGTTTTCTACTCATCGGGACCATATGTAGTTCAACTCTGCTTATGAAACTGATACAAACCACAGGTCCTCTTCCATTAATGCTCTTTAGTTCATAGTGAGAATCACGTTGGGTTCGAGAACTGTGGAAAACATTTGAGCCAAGAAATCACTGGGTTTACCATAATTGAACCCTTGCTTGTAGGGATACATGTATACTGGGGTTTAACTCCTTTTCTGAAGGGAAATTTATACCAGTGTTCTCATCCATGAAACACACTCGGTTTTCACACAAGAAGCATGCTCTTCTTCCAGTGCCTCCAATATAGCAAGAAACATGACCATGCCCAGAAAAAAAGAACTGTGTTTCCTATTCAAACGGACCATATGTAGTTCAACTCTGCTTATGAAACTGATACAAACCACAGTTCCTCTTACATAAATGCTCTTTAGTTAATAGTTAGAATCGCATTGTGTTCTTGACCTATATAAAATCATTTGAGCCCAAAATTCACTGGGTTTACCTGAAATGAACTCTTGCTTGTAGGAAGACACAGATCCTGTAGATTAACTACGTTTCTGAAGGGAAATTCAGACCAGTGTTCTCATCCATTAAACACATTCTGTTTTAACGCAAGAAGCAAGCTCTTCTTTCCAGAGTCTACAATACATCAAGAACCATGAGCATGCCCTGAAAAAAAGAATTGTTTCCTACTCATATGGACCATAAGTAGTTCAACTCTTCTGATGAAACTGATACAAACCGCAACCTCTCTTACATAAATGCTCTTTAGGTAATAGTGAGAATCGCGTTGGGTTCGTGAACTGAGAAAAATCATTTGAGCCCAAAATTCAATGAGTTTACACGAAATGACCTCTTGCTTGTATGAACACACAGATCCTGTGGTTTAACTCCGTTTCAGAAGGGAAATTCAGACAAGAGATCTCATCCCTGACAAACATTCTGTTTTAAGGCAAGAAGCATCCTATTCTTTCCAGCGTCTCATATACAGCAAGAACCATGAGAATGCCCAGAAAAAAAGAACTGTGTTTCCTATTCCTACAGACCATATACCGTTCAACTCTGCTTATGAAACTGATACAAACCACAGCTCCTCTTACATAAATGCTCTTTAGTTAATAGTGGGAATCGCGTTGGGTTCTTGAACTGCGAAAAATCATTATAGCCCCAAATTCTCTGGGTTTCCCAGAAATGAACTCTTGCTTGTAGGAAGACACAGATCCTGTGGTATAACTCCGTTTCTGAAGGGAAATTCAGACCAGAGTTCTCATTCCTGAAAAACACTCTGTTTTAAGGCAGGAAGCATCCTCTTCTTTCCAGTGTGTCCAATACAGAAAGAACAAAGAGCATGCCCAGAAAACAAGAACTGAGTTTCCTACTCATACGGACCATATGTCGTTCAACTCTGCTTATGAAACTGATGCAGACCACAGCTCCTGTTACATAAAAGCTCTTTAGTTAATCGTGATAATCGCGTTGGGTTCTAGAACTGTGTAAAAACTATTCAGCCCAAAATCCCTTGGTTTACCACAAATGACTCTTGCTTGTATGAAGACACAGATCCTGGAGTTTAACTCCTTTTCTGAAGGGAAATTCAGACCAGAGTTCTCATTCCTGAAAAAAACTCTGTTTTAACGCAGGAAGCATCCTATTCTTTCCCGTGTCTCCAATACAGAAAGAACAATGAGCATGCCTTCAAAAATGAACTGTGTTTCCTACTCATACAGACCATATTTACATCAACTCTGCCTATGAAACTGATACAAACCACAGACCTTTTACATAAATGCTCTTTAGTTAATAGTGTGTATCGCGTTGCGTTAATGAACTTTGTAAAATAATTTGAGCCCCAAATTCACTTGGTTTCCCAGAAATGAACTCTTGCTTTTAGGAAGACACAGATCCTGCTGTTTAACTCCGTTTCTGAAGGAAAATTCAGACCAGTGTTTTCATCCATTAAACACACTCAGTTTTCACGCAGGAAGCGAGCTCTTCTTTCCAGCGTCTCCAACAAAACAAGAACCATGAGAATGCCCTGAAAAAATGAACTGAATTTCCTCCTCCTACAGACCATATGCAGTTCAACTCTGCTTATGAAACTGATACAAACCACAGCTCCTCTTACGTAAATGCTCTTCAATTAATAGTTAGAATCGCGTTGGGTTCGTGAACTGTGAAAATCATTTGAGCCAAAAACTCACTGTGTTTACCAGAAATGTACTCTTTCTTGTAGGAAGACACAGATCCTGGGGTTTAACTCCGATTCTGAAGGGAAATTCAGACCAGTGTTCTCATCCATGAAACACACTCTGTTTTAACACAACAAACAAGCTCTTCTTTCCAGACTCTCCAATACAGCAAGAAACATGACCATGCCCAGAAAAAAAGAACTGTGTTTCCTATTCAAACGGACCATATGTAGTTCAACTCTGCTTATGAAACTGATACAAACCACAGTTCCTCTTACATAAATGCTCTTTAGTTAATAGTGGGAGGCGCGTTGGGTTCTTGAACTGCGAAAAATCATTATAGCCCCAAATTTCCCTGGGTTTCCCAGAAATGAACTCTTGCTTGCATGAAGACACAGATCCTGTGGTATAACTCCGTTTCTGAAGGGAAATTCAGACCAGAGTTCTCATTCCTGAAAAACACTCTGTTTTAAGGCAGGAAGCATCCTCTTCTTTCCAGTGTGCCCAATACAGAAAGAACAAAGAGCATGCCCAGAAAACAAGAACTGAGTTTCCTACTCATTCGGACCATATGTAGTTCAACTCTGCTTATGAAACTGATGCAGACCACAGCTCCTGTTACATAAAAGCTCTTTAGTTAATCGTGATAATCGCGTTGGGTTCTAGAACTGTGTAAAAACTATTCAGCCCAAAATCCCTTGGTTTACCACAAATGACTCTTACTTGTATTAAGACACAGATCCTGGAGTTTAACTCCGTTTCTGAAGGGAAATTCAGACCAGAGTTCTCATTCCTGAAAAACATTCTGTTTTAACGCAGGAAGCATCCTATTCTTTCCAGTGTCTCCAATACAGAAAGAACAATGAGCATGCCCTCAAAAATGAACTGTGTTTCCTACTCATACAGACCATATTTACATCAACTCTGCCTATGAAACTGATACAAACCACAGAGCTTTTACATAAATGCTCTTTAGTTAATAGTGTGTATCGCGTTGCGTTAATGAACTTTGTAAAATAATTTGAGCCCCAAATTCACTTGGTTTCCCAGAAATGAACTCTTGCTTTTAGGAAGACACATATCCTGCTGTTTAACTCCATTTCTGAAGGAAAATTCAGACCAGTGTTTTCATCCATGAAACACACTCTGTTTTGACGCAGGAAGCGAGCTCTTCTTTCCAGCGTCTCCAATAAAGCAAGAACCATGAGAATGCCCTGAAAAAATGAACTGAATTTCCTCCTCCTACAGACCATATGCTGTTCAACTCTGCCTTTGAAACTGATACAAACCACAGCTCCTCTTACGTAAATGCTCTTCAATTAATAGTTAGAATCGCGTTGGGTTCGTGAACTGTGAAAATCATTTGAGCCAAAAACTCACTGTGTTTACCAGAAATGTACTCTTTCTTGTAGGAAGACACAGATCCTGGGGTTTAACTCCGATTCTGAAGGGAAATTCAGACCAGTGTTCTCATCCATGAAACATAATCTGTTTTAACACAACAAACAAGCTCTTCTTTCCAGACTCTCCAATACAGCAAGAAATATGAGCATGGCTAAAAAAAAAATAACTGTGTTTCCTACTCATATGGACCATATGCAGTTCCACTCTGCTTATGAAACTGATACAAACCACAGCTCCTCTTACAAAAAGACTCTTTAGTTACTAGTAAGAATCGTGTTTTGTTGGTGTACTTTGTAAAATCATTTGAGCCCAAAATTCACTTGGTTTACCAGAAATGAACTACTGCTTGCAGGAAGACACAGATCCTGGGGATTAACTCCGTTTCTGAAGGGAAATTCAGACCAGTGTTCTTATCCATGAAACACACTCTGTTTTCACGCAAGAAGGAAGCTCTTCTTTACAGCGTCTCCAATACAGCCAGAACCATGATCATGACGAAAAAAAAGAACTGTGTTTTCTACTCATCAGGACCATATGTAGTTCAACTCTGCTTATGAAACTGATACAAACCACAGGTCCTCTTCCATTAATGCTCTTTAGTTAATAGTGATAATCGCATTGGGTTCTAGAACTGTGTAAAAACTATTCAGCCCAAAATCCCTTGGTTTACCACAAATGACTCTTGCTTGTATGAAGACACAGATCCTAGAGTTTAACTCCGTTTCTGAAGGGAAATTCAGACCAGAGTTCTCATTCCTGAAAAACACTCTGTTTTAACGCAGGAAGCATCCTATTCTTTCCAGTGTCTCCAATACAGAAAGAACAATGAGCATGCCCTCAAAAATGAACTGTGTTTCCTACTCATACAGACCATATTTACATCAACTCTGCCTATGAAACTGATACAAACCACAGACCTTTTACATAAATGCTCTTTAGTTAATAGTGTGTATCGCGTTGCGTTAATGAACTTTGTAAAATAATTTGAGCCCCAAATTCACTTGGTTTCCCAGAAATGAACTCTTGCTTTTAGGAAGACACAGATCCTGCTGTTTAACTCCGTTTCTGAAGGAAAATTCAGACCAGTGTTTTCATCCATGAAACACACTCTGTTTTGACGCAGGAAGCGAGCTCTTCTTTCCAGCGTCTCCAATAAAGCAAGAACCATGAGAATGCCCTGAAAAAATGAACTGAATTTCCTCCTCCTACAGACCATATGCTGTTCAACTCTGCCTTTGAAACTGATACAAACCACAGCTCCTCTTACGTAAATGCTCTTCAATTAATAGTTAGAATCGCGTTGGGTTCGTGAACTGTGAAAATCATTTGAGCCAAAAACTCACTGTGTTTACCAGAAATGTACTCTTTCTTGTAGGAAGACACAGATCCTGGGGTTTAACTCCGATTCTGAAGGGAAATTCAGACCAGTGTTCTCATCCATGAAACATACTCTGTTTTAACACAACAAACAAGCTCTTCTTTCCAGACTCTCCAATACAGCATGAAATATGAGCATGGCTAAAAAAAAATAACTGTGTTTCCTACTCATATGGACCATATGCAGTTCCACTCTGCTTATGAAACTGATACAAACCACAGCTCCTCTTACAAAAAGACTCTTTAGTTACTAGTAAGAATCGTGTTTTGTTGGTGTACTTTGTAAAATCATTTGAGCCCAAAATTCACTTGGTTTACCAGAAATGAACTCCTGCTTGCAGGAAGACACAGATCCTGGGGATTAACTCCGTTTCTGAAGGGAAATTCAGACCAGTGTTCTTATCCATGAAACACACTCTGTTTTCACGCAAGAAGGAAGCTCTTCTTTACAGCGTCTCCAATACAGCCAGAACCATGATCATGACGAAAAAAAAGAACTGTGTTTTCTACTCATCAGGACCATATGTAGTTCAACTCTGCTTATGAAACTGATACAAACCACAGGTCCTCTTCCATTAATGCTCTTTAGTTCATAGTGAGAATCACGTTGGGTTCGAGAACTGTGGAAAACATTTGAGCCCAGAAATCACTGGGTTTACCAGAATTGAACCCTTGCTTGTAGGAAGACATGGATCCTGGGGTTTAACTCCGTTTCTGAATGGAAATTTATACCAGTGTTCTCATCCATGAAACACACTCGGTTTTCACGCAAGAAGCATGCTCTTCTTCCAGCGTCTCCAATATAGCAAGAAACATGACCATGCCCAGAAAAAAAGAACTGTGTTTCCTATTCAAACGGACCATATGTAGTTCAACTCTGCTTATGAAACTGATACAAACCACAGTTCATCTTACATAAATGCTCTTTAGTTAATAGTTAGAATCGCGTTGCGTTCTTGAACTATGTAAAATCATTTGAGCCCAAAATTCACTGGTCTTACCTGAAATGAACTCTTGCTTGTAGGAAGACACAGATCCTGTAGATTAACTATGTTTCTGAAGGGAAATTCAGACGAGTGTTCTCATCCATTAAACACACTCTGTTTTAACGCAAGAAGCAAGCACTTCTTTCCAGAGTCTACAATACATCAAGAACCATGAGCATGCCCTGAAAAAAAGAATTGTTTCCTACTCATAGGGACCATATGTAGTTCAACTCTTCTGATGAAACTGATACAAACCGCAGCCCCTCTTACATAAATGCTCTTTAGTTAATAGTGAGAATCGCGTTGGGTTCGTGAACTGAGAAAAATCATTTGAGCCCAAAATTCAATGGGTTTACATGAAATGACCTCTTGCTTGTATGAAGACACAGATCCTTTGGTTTAACTCCGTTTCGGAAGGGAAATTCAGACCAGAGATCTCATTCCTGACAAACATTCTGTTTTAAGGCAAGAAGCATCCTATTCTTTCCAGCGTCTCATATACATCAAGAACCATGAGAATGCCCAGAAAAAAAGAACTGTGTTTCCTATTCCTACAGACCATATGCAGTTCAACTCTGCTTATGAAACTAACACAAACCACAGCTCCTCTTACATAAATGCTCTTTAGTTAATAGTGGGAGTCACGTTGGGTTCTTGAACTGCGAAAAATCATTATAGCCCCAAATTCTCCGGGTTTCCCAGAAATGAACTCCTGCTTGTAGGAAGACACAGATCCTGTGGTATAACTCCGGTTCTGAAGGGAAATTCAGACCAGTGTTCTCATCCATGAAACACACTATGTTTTCCCTCAGGAAGCAAGCTCTTCTTTCCAGCGACTCATATACAGCAAGAACCATGAGCATACCCAGAAAAAAAGAACTGAGTTTCCTACTCATATGGACCATATGTAGTTCAACTCTGCTTATGAAACTGATACAAACCGCAACTCCTCTTACATAAATGCTCTTCAATTAATAGTTAGAATCGTGTTGGGTTCGTGAACTGTGAAAATCATTTGAGCCAAAAACTCACTGTGTTTACCAGAAATGTACTCTTTCTTGTAGGAAGACACAGATCCTGGGGTTTAACTCCCTTTCGTAAGGGAAATTCAGACCAGTGATCTCATCCATGAAACACACTCTGTTTTCCCGCAGGAAGCAAGCTCTTCTTTCCAGTGTCTCATATTCAGCAAGAAGCATGAGAATGCCCCGAAAAAAAGAACTGAATTTCCTCCTCCTACAGAACATATGCAGTTCAACTCTGCTTTTGAAACTGATACAAACCACAGCACCTCTTACCTAAATGCTCGTTAGTTAATAGTGAGAATCGCGATGGGTTTTTGAACAGTGTAAAATCATTTGAGCCCAAAATTCAATGGATTTACCAGAAATGAACTCTTGATTGTAGGAAGACACAGATCCTGTTGTTTAACTCGGTTTCTGTAGGGAAATTCAAACCAGTGTTCTCATCCATTAAACACACTTTGTCTTAACGCTAGAAGCATGCTCTTCTTTCCAGAATCTCCAATACAGCAAGAAAAATGAGCATGCCCTAAAAATGAACTTTCTTTCCAACTCATACGGACCATATGTAGTTCAACTCAGCTTATGAAACTGATACAAAAACACCTTCTCTTACATAAATGCTCTTTAGTTAATAGTGAGAATCACGTTGGGTTCCAGAACTGTGTAAAATCATTTGAGCCCAAAATTCACTTGGTTTACCAGAAATGAACACTTTCTTGTAGGATGACAAAGGTCTTGTGGTTTAACTCCTTTTCTGAATGTAAATTCTGACCAGTGTCTCATCCATGAAACACACTCTGTTTTCAGGCAAGAAGGAAGCTCTTCTTTCCAGAGTCTCCAATACAGCAAGAACCATGAGCATGCCCACAAAAAAAGAACGGTGTTTCCTACTAAAACAGACCATATGAAGTTCAACTTTGCTTATGAAACTGAACAAACCACAGCTCCTCTTACATAAATCCTCTTTAGTTAATAGTGAGAATCGCGTTGGGTTAGTGAACTCTGTAAAATCATTAGAGCCCAAAATTCACTGGGTTTACCAGAAATAAACTCTTGCTTGTTGGAAGACACAGATCCTGTTGTTTAACTTCTTTTCTGTAGGGAAATTCAAACAAGTGTTCTCATCTATTAAACACACTCTGTTTTATGCTAGAAGCAAGGTCTTATTTCCAGAATATCCAATACAGCAAGAAACATGAGCATGCCCTGGATAACAGAACTGTCTTTCCTACTCATACGGACCATATGTAGTTCAACTCTGCTTTTAAAACTGATACAAACAAAACCTCCTCTTACATAAATGCTCTTTAGTTAATAGTGAGAATCCCATTGGGTTCCAGAACTCTGTAAAATCATTTGAGCCCAAAATTCACTTGGTTTACCAGAAAAGAACACTTTCTTGTAGGATGACAAGTTCCTGTGGTCTAACTCCCTTTCTGAATGTAAATTCAGACCAGTGTTCTCATCCATGAAACACACTCTGTTTTCACGCCAGAAGGAAGATCTTCTTTCCAGAGTCTCCAATACAGCAAGAACCATGAGCATGCCCACAAAAAAAAAAGAACTGTGTTTCCTACTAAAACGGACCATATTTAGTTCAACTTTGCTTATGAAACTGACACAAACTACAGCTCCTCTTACATAAATCCTCTTTATTTAATAGTGAGAATCGCGTTGGGTTCGTGAACTGTGTAAAATCATTTGAGCCCAAAATTCCCTGGGTTTACCGGAAATAAACTCTTGCTTGTAGGAAGACACAGATCCTGTTGTTTAACCCCGTTTCTGTAGGGAAATTCAGACCAGTGTTCTCATCCATTAAACACACTTTGTCTTAATGCTAGAAGCATGCGCTTCTTTCCAGAATATCCAATACAGCAAGAAACATGAGCATGCCCTGAAAAAAAGAACTGTCTTTCCAACTCATACGGACCATATGTAGTTCAACTCTGCATATGAAACTGATACAAACAACACCTCCTCTTACATAAATGCTCTTTAGATAATAGTGAGAATCACGTTGGGTTCCAGAACTGTGTAAAATCATTTGAGCCCAAAATTCACTTGGTTTACCAGAAATGAAAACTTTCTTGTAGGATGACAAATTTCTTAAGGTTTAACTCCCTTTCTGAATGTAAATTCTGACCAGTGTCTCATCCATGAAACACACTCTGTTTTCACGCAAGAAGGAAGCTCTTCTTTCCAGAGTCTCCAATACAGCAAGAACCATGAGCATGCCCACAAAAAAATAACGGTGTTTCCTACTAAAACAGACCATACGTAGTTAAACTTTGCTTATGAAACTGAACAAACCACAGCTACTCTTACATAAATCCTCTTTAGTTAATAGTGAGAATCGCGTTGGGTTCTTGAACTGTGTAAAATCATTTGAGCCCATAATTCACTGGGTTACCAGAAATAAACTCTTGCTTGTTGTAAGACACACATCCTGTTGTTTAACTTCGTTTCTGTAGGGAAATTCAAACCAGTGTTCTCATCCATTAAACACACTCTGTTTTAACGCTAGAAGCATGCTCTTCTTTCCAGAATCTCCAATTCAGCAAGAAACGTGAGCATGCCCTTAAAAAAAGAACTCTTTCCTACTCATACGGACCATTTGTACTTCAACTCTGCTTATGAAACTGATACAAACCAACCCTCCTCTTACATAAATGCTCTTTAGTTAATAGTGAGAATCCTGTTGTGTTCTAGAACTGTGTAAAATCATTTGAGCCCAAAATTCACTTGGTTTACTAGAAATGAACACTTTCTTGTAGGATGACAAAGTTCCTGTGGTTTAACTCCTTTCTGAATGTAAATTCAGACCAGTGTTCTCATCCATGAAACACACTCTGTTTTCACTCAAGAAGGAAGCACTTTTTCCAGTGTCTACAATACAGCAAGAACCATGAGCATGCCCACAAAACACAGGACTGTGTTTACTACTAAAACGGACCATATGTAGTTCAATTTTGCTTATGAAACTGATACAAACCACAGCTCCTCTTACAAAAATGCTCTTTAGTTAATAGTGAGAATCGCATTGGGTTCCAGAAGTGTGTAAAATCATTTGAGCCCAATGTTCCCTGGGTTTACCAGAAATGAACTCTTGCTTCTATGAAGACACAGATCCTGTTGTTTAACTTCGATTCTGTAAGGAAATTCACACTAGTGTTCTCATTCATTATGCACACTCTGTTTTCACGCAAGAAGGAAGCTCTTCTGTCCAGATTCTCCAATACAGCAAGAACCATGAGCATGCCCAGAAAAAAAGAACTGTCTTTCCTACTCATACGGACCATTTGTAGTTCAACTCTGCTTATGAAACTGATACAACCCACATCTCCTCTTACATAAATGCTCTTTAGTTAATAGTGAGAATCGCGTTGCATTCCAGGACTGTGTAAAATCATTTGAGCCCAAATTTCTCTTGGTTTACCAGAAATGAACACTTTCTTGTAGGATGACAATTTCCTGTGCTTAAACTCCCTTTCTGAATGTAAATTCAGACCAGTGTTCTCATCCATGAAACACACTCTGTTTTGACGCAACAAGGAAGCTCTTCTTCCAGTGTCTCCAATACAGCACGAACCATGAGCATGCCCACAAAAAAAAAGAACCGTGTTTCCTACTCATAAGGACCATATGTAGTTCAACTTTGCTTATGAAACTGATACAAACCACAGCTCCACTTATATAAATCCTCTTTATTTAATAATGAGAATCACATTGTGTTTGTGAGTGTGTAAAATCTTTTGAGCCCAAAATTCACTGGGTTTACCAGAAATAAACTCTTGATTGTAGGAAGACACAGATACTGGGCTTTAACTCATTTCTGAAGGGAAATTCAGACCACTGTTCTCATCCATGAAACTCACTATGATTTCACGCAAGAAGCAAACTCCTCCTTCCATCGGATCCAATACAGCAAGAACCATGACCATCCCCAGAAAAAAAGAACTGTTTGTCCTACTCAAACGGACCATACTTAGTTCAGTTCTGCTTATGAAACTGATACAAACCCCAGCTCCTCTTACATAAATGATCTTTAGTTAATAGTGAGAAACGCGTTGATTCGTGAATTGTGTAAAATCATTTGAGCACAAAATTCACTGGGTTTACCAGAAATAAACTCTTGATTGTAGGAAGACACAGATCGTGTTGTTTAACTCCGTTTCTGTAGGGAAATTCAGACCAGTGTTCTCATCCATTAAACACAATCTGTTTTAATGCTATAGGCAAGCTCTTCTTTCAAGAGTCTCAATACAACAAGAAACATGAGCATGTCCTGAACAAAGGAACTGTCTTTTCTACACATATGGACCATATGTAGTTCAACTCTGCTTATGAAACTGATACTAACCACAGCTCCTCTTACATAAATGCTCTTTAGTTAATAGTGAGAATCGTGTTGGGCTCCAGAACTGTGTAAAATTATTTGAGCCCAAAATTCACTTGGTTTACCATAAATGAACTCTTGCTTGTAGTAAGACACAGATCCTGGGCTTTAACTCCGTTTCTGAATCTAAATTCAGACCACAGTTCTCATCGATGAAAGTCACTCTTTTTTCACGCAAGAAGCAAACTCTTCTTTCCATCGTATCCAATACAGCAAGAACCATGAGCATGCTAAGAAAAAAAAGAGCTGTGTTTCCTACTCCTACGGACCTTATTTAGTTCTGCTCTGCTTATGAAACTGATACAAACAACAGCTCCTCTTACAAAAATGCTCTTTAGTTAATAGTGAGAATCGCGTTGGGGTCCAGAAGTGTGTAAAATCATTTGAGCCCAAAATTGATTTGGTTTACCAGAAATGAACTCTTGCTTGTAGTATGATAAATATCCTGTGGTTTAACTCCCTTTCTGAACGTAAATTCAGACCAGTGTTCTCATCCATGAAACACACTCTGTTTTCACTCAAAAAGGAAGCTCTTTTTCCAGTGTCTACAATACAGCAAGAACCATGAGCATGCCCACAAAACACAGGACTGTGTTTACTACTAAAACGGACCATATGTAGTTCAACTTTGCTTATGAAACTGATACAAACCACAGCTCCTCTTACAAAAATGCTCTTTAGTTAATAGTGAGAATCGCGTTGGGTTCGTGAACTGTGTAAAATCATTTGAGCCCAATGTTCCCTGGGTTTACCAGAAATGAACTCTTGCTTCTATGAAGACACAGATCCTGTTGTTTAACTTCGATTCTGTAAGGACATTCACACTAGTGTTCTCATTCATTATGCACACTCTGTTTTCACGCAAGAAGGAAGCTCTTCTGTCCAGAGTCTCCAATACAGCAAGAACCATGAGCATGCCCAGAAAAAAAGAACTGTCTTTCCTACTCATACGGACCATTTGTAGTTCAACTCTGCTTATGAAACTGATACAACCCACATCTCCTCTTACATGAATGCTCTTTAGTTAATAGTGAGAATCGCGTTGCATTCCAGGACTGTGTAAAATCATTTGAGCACAAATTTCTCTTGGTTTACCAGAAATGAACACTTTCTTGTAGGATGACAATTTCCTGTGCTTAAACTCCCTTTCTGAATGTAAATTCAGACCAGTGTTCTCATCCATGAAACACACTCTGTTTTGACGCAACAAGGAAGCTCTTCTTCCAGTGTCTCCAATACAGCACGAACCATGAGCATGCCCACAAAAAAAAAGAACCGTGTTTCCTACTCATACGGACCATATGTAGTTCAACTTTGCTTATGAAACTGATACAAACCACAGCTCCTCTTATATAAATCCTCTTTATTTAATAATGAGAATCGCATTGTGTTCGTGAGTGTGTAAAATCTTTTGAGCCCAAAATTCACTGGGTTTACCAGAAATAAACTCTTGATTGTAGGAAGACACAGATACTGGGCTTTAACTCATTTCTGAAGGGAAATTCAGACCACTGTTCTCATCCATGAAACTCACTATGATTTCACGCAAGAAGCAAACTCCTCCTTCCATCGTATCCAATACAGCAAGAACCATGACCATCCCCAGAAAAAAAGAACTGTTTGTCCTACTCAAACGGACCATACTTAGTTCAGTTCTGCTTATGAAACTGATACAAACCCCAGCTCCTCTTACATAAATGATCTTTAGTTAATAGTGAGAAACGCGTTGATTCGTGAATTGTGTAAAATCATTTGAGCACAAAATTCACTGGGTTTACCAGAAATAAACTCTTGATTGTAGGAAGACACAGATCGTGTTGTTTAACTCCGTTTCTGTAGGGAAATTCAGACCAGTGTTCTCATCCATTAAACACAATCTGTTTTAATGCTATAGGCAAGCTCTTCTTTCAAGAGTCTCAATACAGCAAGAAACATGAGCATGTCCTGAACAAAAGAACGGTCTTTTCTACACATATGGACCATATGTAGTTCAACTCTGCTTATGAAACTGATACTAACCACAGCTCCTCTTACATAAATGCTCTTTAGTTAATAGTGAGAATCGTGTTGGGCTCAGGAACTGTGTAAAATTATTTCAGCCCAAAATTCACTTGGTTTACCAGAAATGAACTCTTGCTTGTAGGAAGACACAGATCCTGGGCTTTAACTCCGTTTGTGACAGGAAATTCAGACCACTGTTCTCATCGATGAAACTCACTCTGATTTCACGTAAGAAGCAAACTCTTCTTTCCATCTTATCCAATACAGCAAAAAACATGAGCATGCCCAGAAGAAAAGATCTGTGTTTCCTACTCATACGGACCATATGTAGTTCAACTCTGCTTATTAAACTGATACAAACCACAGCTCCTCTTACATAAATGCTCTTTAGTTAATAGTGAGAATCGCATTGGGTTCCAAAACTGTGTAAAATCATTTGTGCCCAAAATACATTTGGTTTACCAGAAATGAACTCTTGCTTGTAGGATGATAAATATCCTGTGATTTAACTCCGTTCCTGAATGTAAATTCAGACCTGTGTTCTCATCTATGAAACACACTCTGTTTTCACGCAAGAAGAAAGCTCTTCTTTGCAGCGTCTCCCATACAGCAAGAACCATGAGCATGCCCAGAAAAAAAGAACTGTGTTTCCTACTCATATGGACCATATGTAGTTCAGCTCTGCTTATGAAACTGATACAAACCACAGCTCCACTTACATAAATGCTCTTTAGTTAATAGTGAGAATCGCGTTGGGTTCGTGAATTGTGTAAAATCATTTGAGCCCAAAATTCACTGGGCATACCAGAAATAAACTCTTGATTGAAGGAAGACACAGATCCTCTTGTTTAACTCCGTTTCTATAGGGAAATTCAAACCAGTGTTCTCATCCATTAAACACACTCTGTTTTAACGCTAGAAGCAAGCTCTTCTTTCCAGAATCTCCAATACAGCAAGAAACATGAGCATGTCCTGAAAAAAAGAACTGTCTTTTCTACAAATACGGACCATATGTAGGTCAACTCTGCTTATGAAACTGATACTAACCACAGCTCCTCTTACATAAATACTCTTTAGTTAATAGTGAGTATCGCGTTGGGTTCGTGAACTGTGTAAATTTTTTTGAGCCCAAAATTCACTGGGTTTACCAGAAATGAACTCTTGCTTGTAGGAAGACAAAGATCCTGGGGTTTAACTCTGTTTCTGAAGCGAAATTCATACCAGAGTTCTCACCCAAGAAAAATACTCTATTTTTAGGCAATAATCTTCCTCTTCTTTCCAGTGTCTCCAATACAGATAGAACCAGGAGCATGCCCAGAAAAAAAATAACTGTGGTTCCTACTAAAACGGACCATATGTAGTTCAACTTTTCTTATGAAACTGATACAAACCAAAGCTCCTCTTACATAAATCCTCTTTATTTAATAGTGAGAATCGCGTTGGCTTCGTGAACTGTGTAAAATCATTTGAGCCCAAAATTCCCTGGGTTTACCAGAAATAAACTCTTGCTTGTAGGAAGACACAGATCCTGTTGTTTAACTCCGTTTCTGTAGGGAAATTCAGACCTGTGTTCTCATCCATTAAACACACTTTGATTAACGCTAGAAGCATGCTCTTCTTTCCAGAATCTCCAATACAGCAAGAACCATGAGCATGCCCAGAAAAAAGGAACTGTCTTTCCTACTCATACGGACCATTTGTAGTTCAACTATGCTTATGAAACAGATACAACCCACATGTCCTCTTACATAAATGCTCTTTAGTTAATAGTGAGAATCGCGTTGCATTCCAGGACTGTGTAAAATCATTTGAGCCCAAATTTCTCTTGGTTTACCAGAAATGAACACTTTCTTGTAGGATGACAATTTCCTGTGCTTAAACTCCCTTTCTGAATGTAAATTCAGACCAGTGTTCTCATTCATGAAACACACTCTGTTTTGACGCAACAAGGAAGCTCTTCTTCCATTGTCTCCAATACAGCACGAACCATGAGCATGCCCACAAAAAAAAGAACCGTGTTTCCTACTCATAAGGACCATATGTAGTTCAACTTTACTTATGAAACTGATACAAACCACAGTTCCTCTTATATAAATCCTCTTTATTTAATAATGAGAATCGCATTGTGTTCGTGAGTGTGTAAAATCTTTTGAGCCCATAATTCACTGGGTTTACCAGAAATAAACTCTTGATTGTAGGAAGACACAGATACTGGGCTTTAACTCATTTCTGAAGGGAAATTCAGACCACTGTTCTCATCCATGAAACTCACTATGATTTCACGCAAGAAGCAAACTCCTCCTTCCATTGTATCCAATACAGCAAGAACCATGACCATCCCCAGAAAAAAAGAACTGTTTGTCCTACTCAAACGGACAATACTTAGTTCAGTTCTGCTTATGAAACTGATACAAACCCCAGCTCCTCTTACATAAATGATCTTTAGTTAATAGTGAGAAACGCGTTGATTCGTGAATTGTGTAAAATCATTTGAGCACAAAATTCACTGGGTTTACCAGAAATAAACTCTTGATTGTAGGAAGACACAGATCGTGTTGTTTAACTCCGTTTCTGTAGGGAAATTCAGACCAGTGTTCTCATCCATTAAACACAATCTGGTTTAATGCTATAGGCAAGCTCTTCTTTCAAGAGTCTCAATACAGCAAGAAAGATGAGCATGTCCTGAACAAAAGAACTGTCTTTTCTACACATATGGACCATATGTAGTTCAACTCTGCTTATGAAACTGATACTAACCACAGTTCCTCATACATAAATGCTCTTTAGTTAATAGTGAGAATCGTGTTGGGCTCCAGAACTGTGTAAAATCATTTGAGCCCAAAATTCACTGGGCTTACCAGAAATAAACTCTTGATTGTAGGAAGACACAGATCCTGTTGTTTAACTCCGTTTCTATAGGGAAATTCAAACCAGTGTTCTCATCCATTAAACACACTCTGTTTTAACGCTAGAAGCAAGCTCTTCTTTCCAGAATCTCCAATACAGCAAGAAACATGAGCATGCCCTGAAAAAAAGAACTGTATTTCCTTCTCTTACTGACAATATGTAGTTCAACTCTGCTTATGAAACTGATACAAACCACACCTCCTCTTACATAAATGCTCTTTAGTTAATAATGAGAATCGCGTTGCGTTCCAGAATTGTGTTAAATCATTTGAGCCCAAAATTCACTTGGTTTACCAGAAATGAACACTTTCTTGTAGGTGACAAAGTTCCTGTGGTTTAACTACCTTTCTGAATGTAAATTCAGACCAGTGTTCTCATCCATGAAACACACTCTGTTTTCAGGCAAGAAGGAAGCTCTTCTTCCAGTGTCTCCAATACAGCAAGGACCATGAGCATGCCCACAAAACACAGGACTGTGTTTACTACTAAAACGGACCATATTTAGTTCAACTTTGCTTATGAAACTGATACAAACCACAGCTCCTCTTACAAAAATGCTCTTTAGTTAATAGTGAGAATCGCGTTGGGTTCGTGAACTGTGTAAAATCATTTGAGCCCAATGTTCCCTGGGTTTACCAGAAATGAACTCTTGCTTCTATGAAGACACAGATCCTGTTGTTTAACTTCGATTCTGTAAGGAAATTCACACTAGTGTTCTCATTCATTATGCACACTCTGTTTTCACGCAAGAAGGAAGCTCTTCTGTCCAGAATCTCCAATACAGCAAGAACCATGAGCATGCCCAGAAAAAAAGAACTGTCTTTCCTACTCATACGGACCATTTGTAGTTCAACTCTGCTTATGAAACTGATACAACCCACATCTCCTCTTACATAAATGCTCTTTAGTTAATAGTGAGAATCGCGTTGCATTCCAGGACTGTGTAAAATCATTTGAGCCCAAATTTCTCTTGGTTTACCAGAAATGAACACTTTCTTGTAGGATGACAATTTCCTGTGCTTAAACTCCCTTTCTGAATGTAAATTCAGACCACTGTTCTCATCCATGAAACTCACTATGATTTCACGCAAGAAGCAAACTCCTCCTTCCATCGTATCCAATACAGCAAGAACCATGACCATCCCCAGAAAAAAAGAACTGTTTGTCCTACTCAAACGGACCATACTTAGTTCAGTTCTGCTTATGAAACTGATACAAACCCCAGCTCCTCTTACATAAATGATCTTTAGTTAATAGTGAGAAACGCGTTGATTCGTGAATTGTGTAAAATCATTTGAGCACAAAATTCACTGGGTTTACCAGAAATAAACTCTTGATTGTAGGAAGACACAGATCGTGTTGTTTAACTCTGTTTCTGTAGGGAAATTCAGACCAGTGTTCTCATCCATTAAACACAATCTGTTTTAATGCTATAGGCAAGCTCTTCTTTCAAGAGTCTCAATACAGCAAGAAACATGAGCATGTCCTGAACAAAAGAACTGTCTTTTCTACACATATGGACCATATGTAGTTCAACTCTGCTTATGAAACTGATACTAACCACAGCTCCTCTTACATAAATGCTCTTTAGTTACTAGTGAGAATCTTGTTGGGCTCCAGAACTGTGTAAAATTATTTGAGCCCAAAATTCACTTGGTTTACCATAAATGAACTCTTGCTTGTAGGAAGACACAGATCCTGGGCTTTAACTCTGTTTCTGAATGGAAATTCAGACCACAGTTCTCATGGATGAAAGTCACTCTGATTTCACGCAAGAAGCAAACTCTTCTTTCCATTGTATCCAATACAGCAAGAACCATGAGCATGCCCAGAAAAAAAAGAGCTGTGTTTCCTACTCACACGGACCATATTTAGTTCAGCTCTGCTTATGAAACTGATACAAACCACAGCTCCTCTTACAAAAATGCTCTTTAGTTAATAGTGAGAATCACGTTGGGTTCCAGAAGTGTGTAAAATCATTTGAGCCCAAAATTCATTTGGTTTACCAGAAATGAACTCTTGCTTGTAGTATGATAAATATCCTGTGATTTAACTCCGTTTCTGAATGTAAATTCAGACCTGTGTTCTCATCTATGAAACACACTCTGTTTTCACGCAAGAAGAAAGCTCTTCTTTGCAGCGTCTCCAATACAGCAAGAACCATGAGCATGCCCAGAAAAAAAGAACTGTGTTTCCTACTCATATGGACCATATGTAGTTCAGCTCTGCTTATGAAACTGATACAAACCACAGCTCCACTTACATAAATGCTCTTTAGTTATTAGTGAGAATCGTGTTGGGTTCGTGAACTGTGTAAAATCATTTGAGCCCAAAATTCACTGGGCTTACCAGAAATAAACTCTTGATTGTAGGAAGACACAGATCCTGTTGTTTAACTCCGTTTCTATAGTGAAATTCAAACCAGTGTTCTCATCCTTTAAACACACTCTGTTTTAACGCTAGCAGCAAGCTCTTCTTTCCAGAATCTCCAATACAGCAAGAAACATGAGCATGCCCTGAAAAAAAGAACTGTATTTCCTCCTCATACGGACCATAGGTTGTTCAACTCTGCTTATGAATCTGATACAAACCACACCTGCTCTTAGATAATAGCTCTTTAGTTAATATTGAGATTCGCGTTGGGTTCCAGGACTGTGTAAAATCATTAGAGCCCAAAATTCATTTGGTTTACCAGAAATGAACACTTTCTTGTAAGATGCAAAAGTTCCTGTGGTTTAACTCCCTTTCTGAATGTAAATTCATACCAGTGTTCTCAACCATGAAACACTCTCTGTTTTCACGCAAGCAGGTACCTCTTCTTTCCAGAGTCTCCAATACAGCAAGAACCATAAGCATGCCCAGAAAAAAGAACTGTCTTTCCTTCTCTTACTGACAATATGTAGTTCAACTCTGCTTATGAAACTGATACAAACCACACCTCCTCTTACATAAATGCTCTTTAGTTAATAATGAGAATCGCCTTGCGTTCCAGAATTGTGTTAAATCATTTGAGCCCAAAATTCACTTGGTTTACCAGAAATGAACACTTTCTTGTAGGTGACAAAGTTCCTGTGGTTTAACTACCTTTCTGAATGTAAATTCAGACCAGTGTTCTCATCCATGAAACACACTCTGTTTTCAGGCAAGAAGGAAGCTCTTCTTCCAGTGTCTCCAATACAGCAAGAACCATGAGCATGTCCTGAAAAATAGAACTGTCTTTTCTACTCATAGGGACCATATATAGTTCAACTCTGCTTATGAAACTGATGCTATGCACAGCTCCACTTACATAAATGCTCTTTAGTTAATAGTGATAATCGCGTTGGGCTCAGGAACTGTGTAAAATTATTTCAGCCCAAAATTCACTTGGTTTACCAGAAATGAACTCTTGCTTGTAGGAAGACACAGATCCTGGGCTTTAACTCCGTTTCTGAAAGGAAATTCAGACCACTGTTCTCATAGATGAAACTAACTCTGATTTCACGCAAGAAGCAAACTCTTCTTTCAATCGTATCCAATACAGCAAGAAACATGAGCATGCCCAGAAAAAAAGAACTGTTTCCTACTCATACGGACCATATTTAGTTCAGCTCTGCTTCTGCAACTGATACAAACCACAGCTCCTCTTACAAAAATGCTTTTTAGCTCATAGTGAGAATCGAGTTGGGTTTGTGTACTGTGTAAAATCATTTGAGCCCAAAATTCACTGGGTTTACCAGGAATAAACTCTTGCTTATAGGAAGTCACACATCCTGTTGTTTAACTCCGTTTCTGTAGGGAAATTCACACCAGTGTTCTCATCCATTAAACACACTCTTTCTTAACGCAAGAAGCAAGCTCTGCTTTCCAGCATCTCCAATACAGAAAGAAACATGAGCATGCCCTGAATAAAATAACTGTCTTTCCTACTCATATGGACCATATGTAGTTCAGCACTGCTTATGAAACTGATACAAACCACACCTCCTCTTACATAAATGCTCTTTAGTTAATAATGAGAATCGCGTTGCGTTCCAGAACTGTGTTAAATCATTTGAGCCCAAAATTCACTTGGTTTACCAGAAATGAACTCTTGCTTGTAGGAAGACACAGATCCTGTGGTTTAACTACCATTCTGAATGTAAATTCAGACCAGTGTTCTCATCCATGAAACACACTCTGTATTCAGGCAAGAAGGAAGCTCTTCTTCCAGTGTCTCCAATACAGCAAGAACCATGAGCATGTCCTGAAAAAAAGAACTGTCTTTTCTACTCATAGGGACCATATGTAGTTCAAATCTGCTTATGAAACTGATACTAAGCACAGCTCCTCTTACATAAATGCTCTTTAGGTAATAGTGAGAATCTCGTTGGGTTCGTGAACTGTGTAAAATCATTTGAGCCCAAAATTCACTGGGTTTACCAGAAATGAACTCTTGCTTGTAGGAAGACACAGTTTCTGGGGTTTAACTCCGTTTCTGAAGGGAAATTCAGACCAGTGTTCTCATCTATGAAACACACTCTGTTTTCCCGCAAGAAGCAAGCTCTTGTTTCAAGTGTCTCCAATACACCAACACCATTTCTGAAGGGAAATTCAGACCACTGTTCTCATCCATGAAAGACACTCTGTTTTCCCAAAAGAAGCAGGCTCTTCTTTCCAGCGTTTCCAATACAGCAAGACCATGACCATGCCCAGAAATAAGGAACTGTGTTTCCTACTAATACGGACCATATGTAGTTCAACTCTGCTTATGAAACTAATACAAACCACATCAATCTTAAATAAATGCACTTTAGTTAATAGTGAGAATGGTGTTGGGTTCGTGAACTGTGTAAAATCATTTGAGCCAAAACATCACTGGGTTTAACAGGAATGAACTCTTGCTGGGAGGAAGACAGAGATTATGGGGTTTAACTCCGTTTCTGAAGGGAAATTCAGACCAGAGTTCTCATCCATGAAACACAGACTGTTTTAACGCAGGAAGCATCCTCTTATTTCCAGCGTCTCCAATACAGCAAGATTCATGAGAATGCCCAGAAAAAAAAAGAACTGTGATTCCTATTCATACATACCACATGCAGTTCAACTGTGCTTATGAAACTGATGAAAACCAAAGCTCCTCTTACATAAATTGTCTTTAGTTAATAATGAGAATCGCGATTTGTTTTTTGAACTGTGTAAAATCATTTGAGCCCAAAATACACTTTGTTTACCAGAAATGAACTCTTGCTTGTAGGAAGACACAGATCCTGGTGTTTAACTCCGTTACTGAAGGGAAAATCTGACCAGAGTTCTCATCCCTGAAAAACACTCTGTTTTAAGGCAAGAAGCATCCTCTTCTTTCCAGCATCTCCAATACAACAACAACAATAAGAATGCCCAGAAAAAAAGAACTGAGTTTCCTACTCATACGGACAATATGTAGTTCAACTCTGCTTATGAAACTGATACAGACCACAGCTCCAGGAACATAAATGCTCTTTAGTTAATAGTGATAATCACATTGGATTCTAGAACTGCGTAAAATCATTTGAGCCCAAAATTCACTTGGTTTACCGGAAATGAACTCTTGCTTGTATGAAGACACAGATCCTGAGGTTTAACTCCATTTCTGAAGGGAAAATCAGACCAGTGTTCTTATTAATGAAACACAGTCTGTTTTAACGCAAGAAGCATCCTCTTCTTTCCAGCGTCTCCAATAGAGCAAGAACCATGAGAATGCCCTGAAAAAAAGAACAGTGTTTCCTACTCATACGGACCATATATAGATCAACTCTGCTTATGAAATTTATAGAAAGCACAGCTCCTCTTACATAAATGCTGTTTAGTTAATAGTGAGAATCACGTTGGGTTTGTGAACTGTGTAAAATCATTGGAGCCCAAAATTCACTGGGTTTACCAGATATGAACTCTTGCTTGTAGGAACACACAGATCCTGGGGTTTAACTCTGTTTCTGAAGGGAAATTCAGACCAGTGTTCTCATCCATGAAACACACTCTGTTTTCCGGCAAGAAGCAGGCTCTTTGTTCCAGCATCTCCAATACAGCAACACCATGAGCATGCCTAGAAAAAAAGAGCTGTGTTTTCTACTCATACGGACCATATGTAGTTCAACTCTGCTTATGAAACTAATATAAATCACAGCAATCTTACATAAATGCACTCTAGTTAATTGTGAGAATCACAGTGGGTTCTTGAACTGTGTAAAATCACTTGAGCCCAAAAATCACTGGGTTTACCAGGAATGAACTCTTGCTTGGAGGAAGACAGAGGTCCTGGGGTTTAACTCCGTTTCTGAAAGGAAATTCATCCCAGAGTTATCATCCATGAAACACACTCTGTTTTAATTCAAATAGCAACCTCTTCTTTCCAGCATCTCTTATACAGCAAGAAATATGAGCATGCCCAGAAAAAAAGAACTGAGTTTCCTAGTCATAAGGCCCATATGTAGTTCAACCCTGATTATGAAACTTATACAATCCAAATCTCCTCTTACATAAATGCTCTTTAGTTAATAGTGAGAATCGCGTTGGGTTCGTGCACTGTGTAAAATCATTACAGTCCAAAATTCACTGGGTTTACCAGAAATGATCTCTTGCTTGTAGGAAGATCCACTTCCTGGGGTTTAACTCCGGTTCTGAATGGAAATTCAGACCAGTGTTCTCATCCATAGAAAACACTCTGTTTCCAGCAAGAAGCAGGGTCTTCGTTCCAGTGTCTCCAATAGAGCAACACCATGAGCATGCGCAGAAAAAAAGAGCTGTCTTTCCTACTCTTATGAAACATATGTAGTTCAACTCTGCTTTTGAAACTGATACAAAACAACTGCACCTCTTACATAAATGCTCTTTAGGCAATAGTGAAAATCGCGTTGAGGTTCATGAACTGTGTAAAATCATTTGAGCCCAAAAATCACTGGGTTTACAAGGAATGAATCTTGCTTGTAGGAAGACACAGATCCTGGGGTTTAACTCATTTTCTGAAGGAAAATTCAGACAAGAGATCTCATCCATGAAACACACTCTGTTTTAATGCAACTAGCAAGCTCTTCTTTCTAGCATTTCTTATACAGAAAGAAATATGAGCATGCCCAGAAAAAAAGAACTGAGTTTCCTAGTCATACAGATCATATGCACTTCAACTCTGCTTATGAAACTGATACAAAAAACAGCTCCTCTTACATAAATGCTCTTTTGTTTATTGTGAGAATCGAGATGGGTTTGTTCAATGTGTACAATCATTTGAGCCCAAAATTCACTGGGTTTACCAGAAATGAACTCTTGCTTGTAGGACCACACAGATCCTGTGGTTTAACTCCGATTCTGAAGGGAAATTCAGACCAGTGTTCTCATCCATGAAACACACTCTGTTTTCACGGAAGAGGCAAGCTCTTCTTTCCAGCGTGTCCAATACAGGAAGAAACATGAGAATGCACTGAAAAAAAGAACAGTGTTTCCTACACATACGGACCATATATAGTTCAACACTGCTTATGAAACTGATAGAAACCACAGCTCCTCTTACATAAATGCTGTTTAGTTAATAGTGAGAATCACGTTTGGTTTGTGAACTGTGTAAAATCATTTGAGCCCAAAATTCACTGGGTTTACCAGAAATGAACTCTTGCTTGTAGGAACACACAGATCCTGGGGTTTAACTTCGTTTCGGAAGGCAAATTCATACCAGAGTTCTCATTCATGAAACCCACTCTGTTTTAATGCAAGAAGCAATCACTTCATTCCAGCATCTTCAATACAGCAAGTACCACGAGCACGCCTTCAAAAAAGAACTGTGTTTCCTAGTTATACAGACCATATGTAGATCAACTCTGCTTATGAAACTGATACAAACCACAGCTCCTCTTACACAAATGCTGTTTAGTTAACAGTGAGAATCGCGTTGGGTTCGTGAACTTTGAAAAATCATTTGAGCCCAAAATTCACTGGGTTTACCAGAAACAAACTCTTGCTTGTAGGAAGACACAGATCCTGGGGTTTAACTGCGATTCTGAAGGGAAATTCAGACCAGTGTTCTCATCCATGAAACACACTCTGCTTTAACGCTTGAAGCAAGCTCTTCTTGCAAGCGTCTCCAATACAGCAAGAACCATGATAATGCTAAGAATAAAGAACTGTGTTTCCTCCTCATACAGATCATATGCACTTCAACTCTGCTTATGAAACTGATACAAAAAACAGCTCCTCTTACATAAATGCTCTTTTGTTTATTGTGAGAACAGAGATGGGTTTGTTCAATGTGTACAATCATTTGAACCCAAAATTCACTGGGTTTACCAGAAATGAACTCTTGCTTGTAGGACCACACAGATCCTGTGGTTTAACTCCGATTCTGAAGGGAAATTCAGACCAGTGTTCTCATCCATGAAACACACTCTGTTTTCACGGAAGAGGCAAGCTCTTCTTTCCAGCGTGTCCAATACAGGAAGAAACATGAGAATGCCCTGAAAAAAAGAACAGTGTTTCCTACTCATACGGACCATATATAGTTCAACACTGCTTATGAAACTGATAGAAACCACAGCTCCTCTTACATAAATGCTCTTTAGTTAATAGTGAGAATCACGTTTGGTTTGTGAACTGTGTAAAATCATTTGAGCCCAAAATTCACTGGGTTTACCAGAAATGAACTCTTGCTTGTAGGAACACACAGATCCTGTTGTTTAACTTCGTTTCTGAAGGCAAATTCAGACCAGAGTTCTCATTCATGAAACCCACTCTGTTTTAATGCAAGAAGCAATTTCTTCTTCCCAGCGTCACCAATACAGCAAGAACCATGAGCATGCCTTCAAAAAAGAACTGTGTTTCCTAGTCATACAGACCATATGTAGATCAACTCTGCTTATGAAACTGATACAAACCAAAGCTCCTCTTACACAAATGCTGTTTAGTTAACAGTGAGAATCGCGTTGGGTTCATGAACTGTGTAAAATCAATTGAGCCCAAAATTCACTGGGTTTACCAGAAATGAACTCTTGCTTGTAAGGAAGACACAGATCCTGGGGTTTAACTCTGTTTCTGAAGGGAAATTCAGAAAAGTGTTCTCATTAATGAAACACACTCTGTTTTAACGCAAGAAGCAAGCTCTTCTTTCCAGCGTGTCCAATACAAGAAGAACCATGGGAATGCCATGAAAAAAAGAACAGTGTTTCCTACTCATAAGGACCATATGTAGTTCAACTCTGCTTATGAAACTGATACAAACCACATCTCCTGTTACATAAATGCTCTTCAGTTAACAGTGAGGATCGCGTTGGGTTCGTGAACTGTGTAAAATCATTTGAGCCCAAATTTCACTGGGTTTACCAGTAACGAACTCTTGCTTGTTGGAAGACACAGATCCAGGTTTTTAACTCCGTTTCTGAAGGGAAATTAAGACCAGTGTTCTCATCAATGAAACACACTTTGTTTTCACATAAGAAGCAAACTCTTCTTTCCAGCGTCTCCAATACAGCAAGATCCATGAGAATGCTCAGAATAAAGAACTGTGTTTCCTCCTCATACAGACCATATGCAGTTCAACTCTGCTTATGAAACTGATACAAACCACAGCTCCTCTTATATAAATGCTCTTCAGTTAATTGTGAGAATCGAGATGGGTTTGTGAACTGTGTAAAATCATTTGAGCCCAATATTCTCTTTGTTAACCCAAAATGAACTCTCGCTTGTAGGAAGACACAGATCCAGGTTTAAAACTCCGTTTCTGAAGGGAAATTCAGACCACTGTTCTCATCCATGAAACACACTCTGATTTCACGCAAGAAGCAAGCTCTTCTTTCCAGAGTCTCCAATAAAGCAAGAACCATGACCATGACCAGAAAAATAAAGCTGTGTTTCCTACTCATACGGACCCTATGTAGTACAACTCTGATTATGAAACTGATACAAACCAAAGCTCCTCTTACATAAAGCCTCTTCAGATAATAATGAGAATCGGGTTGGGTTCCAGAACTGTGTAAAATCATTTGAGCCCAAAATTCCCTTGGTTTACCAGAAATAAACTCTTGCTTTTAGGAAGACACAGTACCTGGGCTTTACTGCGTATTGAAAGGGAAATTCAGACCAATGTTCTCATCCATGAAACAGACTCTGATTACTCGCAAGAAGCTAGCTCTTCTTTCCAGCTTCTCCAATAAAGCAAGAACCATGACCATGCCCAGGAAAAAAAGAACTGTGTTTCCTACTCATAAGGACCATATGTAGATCAGCTCTGCTTATGAAACTGATACAAACCACAGCTCCTCTTACATAAATGATCTTTATTTAATAGTGAGAATCCCGTTGTGTTCCAGAACTGTGTAAAATCATTTGAGACCAAAAATTCACTTGGTTTCCCAGAAATGAACTCTTGCTTGTAGGAAGACAAAGATCCTGGGGTTTAACTCCGTTTCTGTCGGGAAATTCAGACCAGTGTTCTCATCCATTAAACACAATCTGTTTTAATGCTATAAGCAAGCTCTTCTTTCCAGAGTCTCCAATACAGCAAGAAACATGAGCATTCCCTGAAAAAAAGAACTGTCTTTTCTACTCATACGGACCATATGGAGTTCAACTCTGCTTATGAAACACATACAAACGACAGCTCCTCTTACATAAATGCTATTTAGGTAATAGTGAGAATCGCGTTGGGTTCCAGAACTGTGTAAAATCATTTGAGCACAAAATTCACTGGGTTTACCCAAAATAAACTCTTGCTTGTAGGAAGACACACATGCTGTAGTTTAACTCCGTTTCTGTAGGGAAATTCAAACCAGTGTTCTCATCCATAAAACATACTCTGTTTTAGGCTAGAAGCAAGCTCTTCTTTCCAGAATCTCCAATACAGCAAGAAACATGAGCATGCCCTGAAAAAAAGACCTGTCTTTCGTACTCATACGGATCATATGTAGTTCAACTCTGCTTATGAAACTGATACAAACCACACCTCCTCTTACATAAATGCTCTTTAGTTAATAGTGAGAATAGCGTTGGGTTCCAGAACTGTGTAAAACCATTTGAGCCAAAAATTCACTTGGTTTACCAGAAATGAACACTTTCTTGTAAGATGACAAGTTCCTGTGGTTTAACTCCCTTTCTGAATGTAAATTCAGACCAGGGTTCTCATCCATGAAACACACTCTGTTTTCACGCGAGAAGGAAGCTCTTCTTTCCAGAGTCTCCAATACAGCAAGAACCATGAGCATGCCCAGAAAAAAAGAACTGTCTTTCCTACTCACACGGACCATATGTAGTTCAACTCTGCTTATGAAACTGATACAACCCACACCTCCTCTTACATAAATCCTCTTTATTTAATAATGAGAAATGCATTGGATTCGTGAACTGTGTAATAATTTGAGCCCAAAATTCACTGGGTTTACCAGAAATAAACTCCTGATTGTAGGAAGACATGGATCCTGTTGTTTAACTCTGTTTCTGTAGGGAAATTCAGACCAGTGTACTCATCCATTAAACACAATCTGTTTTAATGCTATTAGCAAGCTCTTCTTTCCAGAGTCTCCAATACAGCAAGAAACATGAGCATGCCCTGAAAAAAAGAACAGTCTTTTCTACTCATACGGACCATATGGATTTCAACTCTGCTTATGAAACTGATACAAACCACAGCTCCTCTTACATAAATGCTCTTTAGTTAATAGTGAAAATCGCTTTGGGTTCCAGAACTGTGTAAAATTATTTGAGCCCAAAATTCACTTGGTTTACTGGAAATGAACTCTTTCTTGTAGGATGACAAAGTTCCTGTGGTATAACTGCGTTTATGAATGTAAATTCAGACCAGTGTTCTCAACCATGAAACACACTCTGTTTTAACGCAAGAAGCAAGCTCTTCTTCCAGTTTCTCCAATACAGCAAAAACCATGAGCATGCCCACAAAAAAAAGAACCGTGTTTCCTACTCATAGGGACCATATGCAGTTCAACACTGCTTATGAAACTGATACAATCCACAGCTCCTCTTACATAAATGCTCTTTAGTTAATTGTGAGAATCGAGATGTGTTTGTGAACTGTGTAAAATCATTTGAGCCCAATATTCTCTTTGTTCACCAGAAATGAACTCTTGCTTGTAGAAAGACACAGATCCCAGTTTTTAACTCCATTTCTGAAGGGAAATTCAGACCAGTGTTCTCATTAATGAAACACACTCTGATTTCATGCAAGAAGCAAGCTCTTCTTTCCAGGTTCTCCAAAACAGCAAGAAACATGAGCATGCCCAGAAAAAAATAACTGTGTTTCCTACTCATACGGACCATATATACTTCAACTTTGCTTATGAAACTGGTACAAACCACAGCACCTCTTACATAAATGCTCTTTAGTTAATAGTTAGAATCGCGTTGGGTTCATTCACTGTGTACAATCATTTCAGCGCAAAATTCACTGCATTTACCAGAATTGAACTCTTGCTTGTAGGACCACACAGATCCTGTGGTTTAACTCCGATTCTGATGGGAAATTCAGACCAGTGTTCTCATCCTTGAAACACACTCTGTTTTCACGCAAGAAGCAAGCTCTTCTTTCCAGCGTGTCCAATACAGGAAGAACCATGAGAATGCCCTGAAAAAAAGAACAGTGTTTCCTACTCATACGGACCATATATAGATCAACACTGCTTATGAAATTGATAGAAACCACAGCTCCTCTTACACAAATGCTGTTTAGTTAACAGTGAGAATCGCGTTGGGTTCGTGAACTTTGAAAAATCATTTGAGCCCAAAATTCACTGGGTTTACCAGAAACAAACTCTTGCTTGTAGGAAGACACAGATCCTGGGGTTTAACTGCGATTCTGAAGGGAAATTCAGACCAGTGTTCTCATCCATGAAACACACTCTGCTTTAACGCTTGAAGCAAGCTCTTCTTGCAAGCGTCTCCAATACAGCAAGAACCATGATAATGCTAAGAATAAAGAACTGTGTTTCCTCCTCATACAGATCATATGCACTTCAACTCTGCTTATGAAACTGATACAAAAAACAGCTCCTCTTACATAAATGCTCTTTTGTTTATTGTGAGAACAGAGATGGGTTTGTTCAATGTGTACAATCATTTGAACCCAAAATTCACTGGGTTTACCAGAAATGAACTCTTGCTTGTAGGACCACACAGATCCTGTGGTTTAACTCCGATTCTGAAGGGAAATTCAGACCAGTGTTCTCATCCATGAAACACACTCTGTTTTCACGGAAGAGGCAAGCTCTTCTTTCCAGCGTGTCCAATACAGGAAGAAACATGAGAATGCCCTGAAAAAAAGAACAGTGTTTCCTACTCATACGGACCATATATAGTTCAACACTGCTTATGAAACTGATAGAAACCACAGCTCCTCTTACATAAATGCTCTTTAGTTAATAGTGAGAATCACGTTTGGTTTGTGAACTGTGTAAAATCATTTGAGCCCAAAATTCACTGGGTTTACCAGAAATGAACTCTTGCTTGTAGGAACACACAGATCCTGTTGTTTAACTTCGTTTCTGAAGGCAAATTCAGACCAGAGTTCTCATTCATGAAACCCACTCTGTTTTAATGCAAGAAGCAATTTCTTCTTCCCAGCGTCACCAATACAGCAAGAACCATGAGCATGCCTTCAAAAAAGAACTGTGTTTCCTAGTCATACAGACCATATGTAGATCAACTCTGCTTATGAAACTGATACAAACCAAAGCTCCTCTTACACAAATGCTGTTTAGTTAACAGTGAGAATCGCGTTGGGTTCATGAACTGTGTAAAATCAATTGAGCCCAAAATTCACTGGGTTTACCAGAAATGAACTCTTGCTTGTAAGGAAGACACAGATCCTGGGGTTTAACTCTGTTTCTGAAGGGAAATTCAGAAAAGTGTTCTCATTAATGAAACACACTCTGTTTTAACGCAAGAAGCAAGCTCTTCTTTCCAGCGTGTCCAATACAAGAAGAACCATGGGAATGCCATGAAAAAAAGAACAGTGTTTCCTACTCATAAGGACCATATGTAGTTCAACTCTGCTTATGAAACTGATACAAACCACATCTCCTGTTACATAAATGCTCTTCAGTTAACAGTGAGGATCGCGTTGGGTTCGTGAACTGTGTAAAATCATTTGAGCCCAAATTTCACTGGGTTTACCAGTAACGAACTCTTGCTTGTTGGAAGACACAGATCCAGGTTTTTAACTCCGTTTCTGAAGGGAAATTAAGACCAGTGTTCTCATCAATGAAACACACTTTGTTTTCACATAAGAAGCAAACTCTTCTTTCCAGCGTCTCCAATACAGCAAGATCCATGAGAATGCTCAGAATAAAGAACTGTGTTTCCTCCTCATACAGACCATATGCAGTTCAACTCTGCTTATGAAACTGATACAAACCACAGCTCCTCTTATATAAATGCTCTTCAGTTAATTGTGAGAATCGAGATGGGTTTGTGAACTGTGTAAAATCATTTGAGCCCAATATTCTCTTTGTTAACCCAAAATGAACTCTCGCTTGTAGGAAGACACAGATCCAGGTTTAAAACTCCGTTTCTGAAGGGAAATTCAGACCACTGTTCTCATCCATGAAACACACTCTGATTTCACGCAAGAAGCAAGCTCTTCTTTCCAGAGTCTCCAATAAAGCAAGAACCATGACCATGACCAGAAAAATAAAGCTGTGTTTCCTACTCATACGGACCCTATGTAGTACAACTCTGATTATGAAACTGATACAAACCAAAGCTCCTCTTACATAAAGCCTCTTTAGTTAATAGTGAGAATCGGGTTGGGTTCCGGAACTGTGTAAAATCATTTGAGCACAAAATTCCCTTGGTTTATCAGAAATAAACTCTTGCTTTTAGGAAGACACAGTACCTGGGCTTTACTGCGTATCGAAAGGGAAATTCAGACCAATGTTCTCATCCATGAAACAGACTCTGATTACTCGCAAGAAGCTAGCTCTTCTTTCCAGCGTCTCCAATAAAGCAAGAACCATGACCATGCCCAGGAAAAAAAGAACTGTGTTTCCTACTCATAAGGACCATATGTAGATCAGTTCTGCTTATGAAACTGATACAAACCACAGCTCCTCTTACATAAATGATCTTTATTTAATAGTGAGAATCCCGTTGTGTTCCAGAACTGTGTAAAATCATTTGAGACCAAAAATTCACTTGGTTTACCTGAAATGAACTCTTGCTTGTAGGAAAACAACGATCCTGGGGTTTAACTCCGTTTCTGTCGGGAAATTCAGACCAGTGTTCTCATCCATTAAACACAATCTGTTATAATGCTATAAGCAAGCTCTTCTTTCCAGAGTCTCCAATACAGCAAGAAACATGAGCATTCCCTGAAAAAAAGAACTGTCTTTTCTACTCATACGGACCATATGGAGTTCAACTCTGCTTATGAAACACATACAAACGACAGCTCCTCTTACATAAATGCTATTTAGGTAATAGTGAGAATCGCGTTGGGTTCCAGAACTGTGTAAAATCATTTGAGCACAAAATTCACTGGGTTTACCCAAAATAAACTCTTGCTTGTAGGAAGACACACATGCTGTAGTTTAACTCCGTTTCTGTAGGGAAATTCAAACCAGTGTTCTCATCCATAAAACATACTCTGTTTTAGGCTAGAAGCAAGCTCTTCTTTCCAGAATCTCCAATACAGCAAGAAACATGAGCATGCCCTGAAAAAAAGACCTGTCTTTCGTACTTATACGGATCATATGTAGTTCAACTCTGCTTATGAAACTGATACAAACCACAGCTCCTCTTACATAAATGCTCTTTAGTTAATAGTGAGAATCGCATTGGGTTCCAGAACTGTGTAAAATCATTTGAGCCCAAAATTCACTTGGATTACCAGAAATGAATTCTTTCTTGAGGGATGACAAAGTTCCTGTGGTTCAACTCCGTTTTTGAATGTAAATTCTGACCGGTGTTCTCATCTATGAAACACACTCTGTTTTAACGCAAGAAGGTAGCTCTTCTTTCCACATTCTCCAATACAGCAAGATCCATGAGCATGCCCACAAAAATAAAGAACTGTATTTCCTACTAAAACGGACCATAAGTAGTTCAACTTTGCTTATGAAACTGATACAAACCAAAGCTCCTCTTACAAAAATCCTCTTTAGTTAATAGTGATAATCGGGTTGGGTTCGTGAACTGTGTAAAATCATTTGAGCCCAAAATTCACTGGGTTTACCCAAAATAAACTCTTGCTTGTAGGAAGCACACATGCTGTAGTTTAACTCTATTTCTGTAGGGAAATTCAAACCAGTGATCTCATCCATTAAACATACTCTGTTTTACGCTAGAAGCAAGCTCTTCTTTCCATAATCTCCAATTCAGCAAGAAACATGAGCATGCCCTGAAAAAAAGACCTGTCTTTCGTACTCATAGGGATCATATGTAGTTCAACTCTGCTTATGAAACTGATACAAACCACACCTCCTCTTACATAAATGCTCTTTAGTTAATAGTGAGAATCGCTTTGAGTTCCAGAACTGTGTAAAATCATTTGAGCCCAAAATTCACTTGGATTATCAGAAATGAACTCTTTCTTGTGGGATGACGAACTTCCTATGATTTAACTCCGTTTATGAATGTAAATTCAGACCAATGTTCTCATCCATGAAACACACTCTATTTTAACGCAAGAAGCAAGCTCTGCTTTCCAGAGTCTCCAATACAGCAAGAACCATGAGCATGCCCTCAACAAAAAACTGTATTTCCTACTAAAGCGGACCATAAGTAGTTCAACTTTGCTCATGAAACTGATACAAACCAAAGCTCCTCTTACATAAATCCTCTTTACTTAATAGTGAGAATCGGGTTGGGTTCGTGAACTGTGTAAAATCATTTGAGCCCAAAATTCACTGGGTTTACCCGAAATAAACTCTTGCTTGTAGGAAGACACACATGCTGTAGTTTAACTCTGTTTCTGTAGGGAAATTCAAACCAATGTTCTCATCCATTGAACATACTCTGTTTTACGCTAGAAGCAAGCTCTTCTTTCCATAATCTCCAATTCAGCAAGAAACATGAGCATGCCCTGAAAAAAAGACCTGTCTTTCGTACTCATATGGATGATATGTAGTTCAACTCTGCTTATGAAACTGATACAAACCACAGCTCCTCTTACATAAATGCTCTTTAGTTAATAGTGAGAATCGCGTTGCGTTCCAGGACTGTGTAAGACCGTTTGAGCCCAAAATTCAATTGGTTTATAAGAAATGAACACGTTCTTGTAGGATGACAAAGTTCCTGTGCTTTAACTAAATTTATGAATGTAAATTCAGACCAGTGTTCTCATCCATCAAACACACTCTGTTTTCAAGCAAGAAGGAAGCTCTTCTTCAAGTTTCTCCAATACAGCAAGAACCATGAGCATGCCCACAAAAAAAAAGAACCGTGTTTCCTACTCATAAGGACCATATGTAGTTCAACTTTGCTTATGAAACTGATACAAACCACAGCTCCTCCTACATAAATCCTCTTTATTTAATAATGAGAAACGCATTGGGTTCGTGAACTGTGTAAAACAATATAAGGCCAAAATTCACTGGGTTTACCAGAAATGACCTCTTGCGAATAGGAAGACACAGATCCTGGGCTTTAACTCCGTTTCTGAAGGGAAATTCAGACCACTGTTCTCATCCATGAAACACACTCTGATTTCACGCAAGAAGCAAGCTCTTCTTTCCAGAGTCTCCAATAAAGCAAGAACCATGACCATGACCAGAAAAATAAAGCTGTGTTTCCTACTCATACGGACCCTATGTAGTACAACTCTGATTATGAAACTGATACAAACCAAAGCTCCTCTTACATAAAGCCTCTTCAGATAATAATGAGAATCGGGTTGGGTTCCAGAACTGTGTAAAATCATTTGAGCCCAAAATTCCCTTGGTTTACCAGAAATAAACTCTTGCTTTTAGGAAGACACAGTACCTGGGCTTTACTGCGTATTGAAAGGGAAATTCAGACCAATGTTCTCATCCATGAAACAGACTCTGATTACTCGCAAGAAGCTAGCTCTTCTTTCCAGCTTCTCCAATAAAGCAAGAACCATGACCATGCCCAGGAAAAAAAGAACTGTGTTTCCTACTCATAAGGACCATATGTAGATCAGCTCTGCTTATGAAACTGATACAAACCACAGCTCCTCTTACATAAATGATCTTTATTTAATAGTGAGAATCCCGTTGTGTTCCAGAACTGTGTAAAATCATTTGAGACCAAAAATTCACTTGGTTTCCCAGAAATGAACTCTTGCTTGTAGGAAGACAAAGATCCTGGGGTTTAACTCCGTTTCTGTAGGGAAATTCAGACCAGTGTTCTCATCCATTAAACACAATCTGTTTTAATGCTATAAGCAAGCTCTTCTTTCCAGAGTCTCCAATACAGCAAGAAACATGAGCATTCCCTGAAAAAAAGAACTGTCTTTTCTACTCATACGGACCATATGGAGTTCAACTCTGCTTATGAAACACATACAAACGACAGCTCCTCTTACATAAATGCTATTTAGGTAATAGTGAGAATCGCGTTGGGTTCCAGAACTGTGTAAAATCATTTGAGCACAAAATTCACTGGGTTTACCCAAAATAAACTCTTGCTTGTAGGAAGACACACATGCTGTAGTTTAACTCCGTTTCTGTAGGGAAATTCAAACCAGTGTTCTCATCCATAAAACATACTCTGTTTTAGGCTAGAAGCAAGCTCTTCTTTCCAGAATCTCCAATACAGCAAGAAACATGAGCATGCCCTGAAAAAAAGACCTGTCTTTCGTACTCATACGGATCATATGTAGTTCAACTCTGCTTATGAAACTGATACAAACCACACCTCCTCTTACATAAATGCTCTTTAGTTAATAGTGAGAATAGCGTTGGGTTCCAGAACTGTGTAAAACCATTTGAGCCAAAAATTCACTTGGTTTACCAGAAATGAACACTTTCTTGTAAGATGACAAGTTCCTGTGGTTTAACTCCCTTTCTGAATGTAAATTCAGACCAGGGTTCTCATCCATGAAACACACTCTGTTTTCACGCGAGAAGGAAGCTCTTCTTTCCAGAGTCTCCAATACAGCAAGAACCATGAGCATGCCCAGAAAAAAAGAACTGTCTTTCCTACTCACACGGACCATATGTAGTTCAACTCTGCTTATGAAACTGATACAACCCACACCTCCTCTTACATAAATCCTCTTTATTTAATAATGAGAAATGCATTGGATTCGTGAACTGTGTAATAATTTGAGCCCAAAATTCACTGGGTTTACCAGAAATAAACTCCTGATTGTAGGAAGACATGGATCCTGTTGTTTAACTCTGTTTCTGTAGGGAAATTCAGACCAGTGTACTCATCCATTAAACACAATCTGTTTTAATGCTATTAGCAAGCTCTTCTTTCCAGAGTCTCCAATACAGCAAGAAACATGAGCATGCCCTGAAAAAAAGAACAGTCTTTTCTACTCATACGGACCATATGGATTTCAACTCTGCTTATGAAACTGATACAAACCACAGCTCCTCTTACATAAATGCTCTTTAGTTAATAGTGAAAATCGCTTTGGGTTCCAGAACTGTGTAAAATTATTTGAGCCCAAAATTCACTTGGTTTACTGGAAATGAACTCTTTCTTGTAGGATGACAAAGTTCCTGTGGTATAACTGCGTTTATGAATGTAAATTCAGACCAGTGTTCTCAACCATGAAACACACTCTGTTTTAACGCAAGAAGCAAGCTCTTCTTCCAGTTTCTCCAATACAGCAAAAACCATGAGCATGCCCACAAAAAAAAGAACCGTGTTTCCTACTCATAGGGACCATATGCAGTTCAACACTGCTTATGAAACTGATACAATCCACAGCTCCTCTTACATAAATGCTCTTTAGTTAATTGTGAGAATCGAGATGTGTTTGTGAACTGTGTAAAATCATTTGAGCCCAATATTCTCTTTGTTCACCAGAAATGAACTCTTGCTTGTAGAAAGACACAGATCCCAGTTTTTAACTCCATTTCTGAAGGGAAATTCAGACCAGTGTTCTCATTAATGAAACACACTCTGATTTCATGCAAGAAGCAAGCTCTTCTTTCCAGGTTCTCCAAAACAGCAAGAAACATGAGCATGCCCAGAAAAAAATAACTGTGTTTCCTACTCATACGGACCATATATACTTCAACTTTGCTTATGAAACTGGTACAAACCACAGCACCTCTTACATAAATGCTCTTTAGTTAATAGTTAGAATCGCGTTGGGTTCATTCACTGTGTACAATCATTTCAGCGCAAAATTCACTGCATTTACCAGAATTGAACTCTTGCTTGTAGGACCACACAGATCCTGTGGTTTAACTCCGATTCTGATGGGAAATTCAGACCAGTGTTCTCATCCTTGAAACACACTCTGTTTTCACGCAAGAAGCAAGCTCTTCTTTCCAGCGTGTCCAATACAGGAAGAACCATGAGAATGCCCTGAAAAAAAGAACAGTGTTTCCTACTCATACGGACCATATATAGATCAACACTGCTTATGAAATTGATAGAAACCACAGCTCCTCTTACATAAATGCTGTTTAGTTAATAGTGAGAATCACGTTGGGTTTGTGAACTGTGTAAAATCATTTGAGCCCAAAATTCACTGTGTTTACCAGAAAAAAACTCTTGCTTGTAGGAAGACACAGATCCTGGGGTTTAACTGCAATTCTGAAGGGAAATTCAGATCAGTGTTCTCATTAATGAAACACACTCTGATTTCCCGCAAGAAGCAAGCTCTTCTTTCCAGGGTCTCCAAAACAGCAAGAAACATGAAAATGCCCAGAAAAAAATAACTGTGTTTCCTACTCATACGGACCATATATACTTCAACTTTGCTTATGAAACTGGTACAAACCACAGCACCTCTTACATAAATGTTCTTTAGTTAATAGTTAGAATCGCGTTGGGTTCATTCCCTGTGTACAATCATTTCAGCACAAAATTCACTGCATTTACCAGAAATGAACTCTTGCTTGTAGGAACACACAGATCCTGTGGTTTAACTCCGATTCTGAAGGGAAATTCAGACCAGTGTTCTCATCCATGAAACACACTCTGTTTTAAGGCAAGAAGCATCCTCTTCTTTCCAGAGTCTCCAATTCAGCAAGAACCATGAGCATGTCCAGAAAAAAAGACTGTGTTTCCTATTCATACGGACCATATGTAGTTCAACTCTGCTTATGAAACAGACACAAACCACACCTCCTCTTACATAAATGCTCTTTAGTTAATAGTGAGAATCGCGTTGGGTTCCAGAATTGTGTAAAATAATTTCAGCCCAAAATTCACTTGGTTTACAAGAAATGACCTATTGCTTGTAGGAAAACACAGATCCTGTTTTTTTAACTCCGTTTCTGTAGGGAAATTCAGACCAGTGTTCTCATCCATTAAACACAATCTGTGTTAATGCTATAAGCAAGCTCTTCTTTCCAGAGTCTCCAATACAGCAAGAAACATGAGCATGCCCTGAAAAAAAGAACTGTCTTTTGTACTCCTACGGACCATATGGAGTTCAACTCTTCTTATGAAACTTATACAAACCACAGCTCCTCTTACATAAATGCTATTGAGGTAATAGTGAGAATGGTGTTGGGTTCCAGAACTGTGTAAAATCATTTGAGCCCAAAATACACTTGGTTTACGAGAAATGACCTCTTGCTTGTAGGAAGACACAGATCCTGGGCTTTAACTCCGTTTCTGAGGGAAATTCAGACCACTGTTCTCAACCATGTAACACACTCTGATTTCACGCAAGAAGCAAGCTCTTCTTTCCAGTGTCTCCAATACAGGAAGAACCATGACCATGCCCAGAAAAAAAGAGCTGTGTTTCCTAATCATACGGACCATATGTAGTACAACTCTGATTATGAAACTGATACAAACCACAGCTCCTCTTACATAAATGCTCATAAGTTAATAGTGAGAATCGCTTTGGGTCCCAGAACTGTGTAAAGTCATTTGAGCCCAAAATACACTTTGTTTACCAGAAATGACCTCTTGCTTGTAGGAAGACACAGATCCTGGGCTTTAACTCCATTTCTGAAGGGAAATTCAGACCATTGTTCTCATCCATGAAACACACTCTGATTTCACGCAAGAAGCAAGCTCTTCTTTCCAGTGTTTCCAATACAGCAAGAACCATGACCATGCCCAGACAAAAAGAGCTGTGTTTCCTAAACATACGGACCATATGTAGTACAACTCTGATTATAAAAGTGATACAAACCACAGCTCCTCTTACATAAATGCTCTTTAGTTAATAGTGAGAATCGCTTTGGGTTCCAGAACTGTGTAAAATCATTTGAGCCCAAAATTCACTTGGATTACCAGAAATGAATTCTTTCTTGAGGGATGACAAAGTTCCTGTGGTTCAACTCCGTTTTTGAATGTAAATTCTGACCGGTGTTCTCATCTATGAAACACACTCTGTTTTAACGCAAGAAGGTAACTCTTCTTTCCACATTCTCCAATACAGCAAGATCCATGAGCATGCCCACAAAAATAAAGAACTGTATTTCCCACTAAAACGGACCATAAGTAGTTCAACTTTGCTTATGAAACTGATACAAACCAAAGCTCCTCTTACAAAAATCCTCTTTAGTTAATAGTGATAATCGGGTTGGGTTCGTGAACTGTGTAAAATCATTTGAGCCCAAAATTCACTGGGTTTACCCAAAATAAACTCTTGCTTGTAGGAAGCACACATGCTGTAGTTTAACTCTGTTTCTGTAGGGAAATTCAAACCAGTGATCTCATCCATTAAACATACTCTGTTTTACGCTAGAAGCAAGCTCTTCTTTCCATAATCTCCAATTCAGCAAGAAACATGAGCATGCCCTGAAAAAAAGACCTGTTTTTCGTACTCATAGGGATCATATGTAGTTCAACTCTGCTTATGAAACTGATACAAACCACACCTCCTCTTACATAAATGCTCTTTAGTTAATAGTGAGAATCGCTTTGAGTTCCAGAACTGTGTAAAATCATTTGAGCCCAAAATTCACTTGGATTATCAGAAATGAACTCTTTCTTGTGGGATGACGAACTTCCTATGATTTAACTCCGTTTATGAATGTAAATTCAGACCAATGTTCTCATCCATGAAACACACTCTATTTTAACGCAAGAAGCAAGCTCTGCTTTCCAGAGTCTCCAATACAGCAAGAACCATGAGTATGCCCTCAACAAAAAACTGTATTTCCTACTAAAACGGACCATAAGTAGTTCAACTTTGCTCATGAAACTGATACAAACCACAGCTCCTCTTACATAAATCCTCTTTAGTTAATAGTGAGAATCGGGTTGGGTTCGTGAACTGTGTAAAATCATTTGAGCCCAAAATTCACTGGGTTTACCCGAAATAAACTCTTGCTTGTAGGAAGACACACATGCTGTAGTTTAACTCCATTTCTGTAGGGAAATTCAAACCAATGTTCTCATCCATTAAACATACTCTGTTTTATGCTAGAAGCAAGCTCTTCTTTCCAGAATCTCCAATACAGCAAGAAACATGAGCATGCCCTGAAAAAAAGACCTGTCTTTCGTACTCATATGGATGATATGTAGTTCAACTCTGCTTATGAAACTGATACAAACCACACCTCCTCTTACATAAATGCTATTTAGTTAATAGTGAGAATCGCGTTGCGTTCCAGGACTGTGTGAGATCATTTGAGCCCAAATTTCACTTGGTTTATAAAAAATGAACACTTTCTTGTAGGATGACAAAGTTCCTGTGCTTTAACACCATTTATGAATGTAATTCAGACCAGTGTTCTCATCCATGAAACACACTCTGTTTTCACGCAAGAAGGAAGCTCTTCTTCCAGTTTCTCCAATACAGCAAGAACAATGAGCATGCCCACAAAAAAAAAACGTGTTTCCTACGCATACGGACCATATGTAGTACATCTCTGATTATGAAACTGATACAAACCACAGCTCCTCTTACATAAATGCTCTTTAGTTAATAGTGAGAATCGGGTTGGGTTTGTGAACTGTGTAAAATCATTTGAGCCCCAAATTCACTTGGTTTACCAGAAATGAACTCTTGCTTGTAGGAAGACAAATATCCTGGGGTTTAACTCTGTGTCTCAAGGGAAATTCAGTCCAGAGTTCTCATCCAAGAAACACACTGTTTTAAGGCAAGAAGCATCCTCTTCTTTCCAGAGTCTCCAATACAGCAAGAACCATGAGCATGTCCAGAAAAAAAGACTGTGTTTCCTATTCATATGGACCATATGTAGTTCGATCTGCTTATGAAACTGACACAAACCACAGCTCCTCTTACATAAATGCTCTTTAGTTAATAGTGAGAATCGCGTTGGGTTCCAGAATTGTGTAAAATAATTTCAGCCGAAAATTCACTTGGTTAACCAGAAATGACCTCTTGCTTGTAAGAAGACACAGATCCTGTTGTTTAACTCCGTTTCTGTAGGGAAATTCAGACCAGTGTTCTCAGCCATTAAACACAATCTGTTTTAATGCTATAAGCAAGCTCTTCTTTCCAGAGTCTCCAATACAGCAAGAAACATGAGCATGCCCTGAGAAAAAGAACTGTCTTTTCTACTCATAAGGACCATATGGAGTTCAACTCTGCTTATGAAAGTGATACAAACCACAGCTCCTCTTACATAAATGCTCTTTAGTTAAGTGAGAATCGCGTTGGGTTCCAGAACTGTGTAAAACCATTTGAGCCCAAAATTCACTTGGTTTACCAGAAATGAACACTTTCTTGTAGGATGACAAGTTCCTGTGGTTTAACTCCCTTTCTGAATGTAAATTCAGACCAGTGTTCTCATCCATGAAACACACTCTGTTTTCACGCAACAAGGAACCTCTTCTTTCCAGAGTCTCCAATACAGCAAGAACCATGAGCATGCCCAGAAAAAAAGAACTGTCTTTCCTACTCATACGGACCATATGTAGTTCAACTCTGCTTATGAAACTGATATAACCCACACGTCCTCTTACATAAATGCTCATTAGTTAATAGTGAGAATCGTGTTGCATTCCAACTGTGTAAGATCATTTGAGCCCAAAATTCAATTGGTTTATAAGAAATGAACACTTCCTTGTAGGATGACAAAGTTACTGTGCTTTAACTCCCTTTATGAATGTAAATTCAGACCAGTGTTCTCATCCATGAAACACACTCTGTTTTCACGCAAGAAGGAACCTCTTCTTTCCAGATTCTCCTATACAGCAAGAACCATGAGCATGCCCAGGAAAAAAAGAACTGTCTTTCCTTATCATATGGTCCATCTGTAGTTCAACTCTGCTTATGAAACTGACACAAACCACACCTCCTCTTACATAAATCCTCTTTATTTAATAATGAGAAACGCATTGGGTTCGTGAACTGTGTAAAATAATTTGAGCCCAAAATTCACTGGGTTTACCAGAAATAAACTCTTGATTAGAGGAAGACACAGATCCTGTGGTTTATCTCTGTTTCTGTAGGGAAATTCAGACCAGTGTACTCATCCATTAAACACAATCTGTTTTAATGCTATAAGCAAGCTCTTCTTTCCAGAGTCTCCAATACAGCAAGAACCATGAGCATGTCCAGAAAAAAAGACTGTGTTTCCTATTCATATGGACCATATGTAGTTCGATCTGCTTATGAAACTGACACAAACCACAGCTCCTCTTACATAAATGCTCTTTAGTTAATAGTGAGAATCGCGTTGGGTTCCAGAATTGTGTAAAATAATTTCAGCCGAAAATTCACTTGGTTAACCAGAAATGACCTCTTGCTTGTAAGAAGACACAGATCCTGTTGTTTAACTCCGTTTCTGTAGGGAAATTCAGACCAGTGTTCTCAGCCATTAAACACAATCTGTTTTAATGCTATCAGCAAGCTCTTCTTTCCAGAGTCTCCAATACAGCAAGAAACATGAGCATGCCCTGAGAAAAAGAACTGTCTTTTCTACTCATAAGGACCATATGGAGTTCAACTCTGCTTATGAAAGTGATACAAACCACAGCTCCTCTTACATAAATGCTCTTTAGTTAAGTGAGAATCGCGTTGGGTTCCAGAACTGTGTAAAACCATTTGAATCCAAAATTCACTTGGTTTACCAGAAATGAACACTTTCTTGTAGGATGACAAGTTCCTGTGGTTTAACTCCCTTTCTGAATGTAAATTCAGACCAGTGTTCTCATCCATGAAACACACTCTGTTTTCACGCAACAAGGAACCTCTTCTTTCCAGAGTCTCCAATACAGCAAGAACCATGAGCATGCCCAGAAAAAAAGAACTGTCTTTCCTACTCATACGGACCATATGTAGTTCAACTCTGCTTATGAAACTGATATAACCCACACGTCCTCTTACATAAATGCTCATTAGTTAATAGTGAGAATCGTGTTGCGTTCCAACTGTGTAAGATCATTTGAGCCCAAAATTCACTTGGTTTATAAGAAATGAACACTTCCTTGTAGGATGACAAAGTTACTGTGCTTTAACTCCCTTTATGAATGTAAATTCAGACCAGTGTTCTCATCCATGAAACACACTCTGTTTTCACGCAAGAAGGAACCTCTTCTTTCCAGATTCTCCTATACAGCAAGAACCATGAGCATGCCCAGTAAAAAAGAACTGTCTTTCCTTATCATATGGTCCATCTGTAGTTCAACTCTGCTTATGAAACTGACACAAACCACACCTCCTCTTACATAAATCCTCTTTATTTAATAATGAGAAACGCATTGGGTTCGTGAACTGTGTAAAATAATTTGAGCCCAAAATTCACTGGGTTTACCAGAAATAAACTCTTGATTAGAGGAAGACACAGATCCTGTGGTTTAACTCTGTTTCTGTAGGGAAATTCAGACCAGTGTACTCATCCATTAAACACAATCTGTTTTAATGCTATAAGCAAGCTCTTCTTTCCAGAGTCTCCAATACAGCAAGAAACATGAGCATGCCCTGAAAAAAAGAACTGTCTATTCTACTCATACGGGCAATATGGATTTCAACTCTGCTTATGAAACTGATACAAACCACAGCTCCTCTTACATAAATGCTCTTTAGTTAATAGTGAGAATCGCTTTGAGTTCCAGAATTGTGTAAAATACTTTCAGCCCAAAATTCACTTCGTTTACCAGAAATGACCTCTTGCATGTAGGAAGACACAGATCCTGGGCTTTAACTCCGTTTCTGAAGGGAAATTTAGACCACTGTTCTCATCCATTAAACACACTTTATCTTAACGCTAGAAGCATGCTCTTCTTTCCAGAATCTCCAATACAGCAAGAAACATGAGCATGCCCTGAAAAAAAGACCTGTCTTTCATACTCATACGGACCATATGTAGTTCAACTCTGCTTCTGAAACTGATACAAACCACACCTCCTCTTACATAAATGCTCTTTAGTTAATAGTGAGAATCGCGTCGCATTCCAGGACTGTGTAAGATCATTTGAGCCCAAAATTCACTTTGTTTATAAGAAATGAACACTTTCTTGTAGGATGACAAAGTTCCTGGGCGTTAAATCCCTTTATGAATGTAAATTCAGACCAGTGTTCTCATCCATGAAACACACTCTGTTTTCACGCAAGAAGCAAGCCCTTCTTTCCAGAGTCTCCAATACAGCAAGAACCATGAGCATGCCCTCAACAAAAAACTGTATTTCCTACTAAAACGGACCATAAGTTGTTCAACTTTGCTCATAAAACTGATACAAACAAAAGCTCCTCTTACATAAATCCTCTTTAGTTAATAGTGAGAATCGGGTTGGGTTCGTGAACTGTGTAAAATCATTTGAGCCCAAAATTCACTGGGTTTACCCGAAATAAACTCTTGCTTGTAGGAAGACACACATGCTGTAGTTTAACTCCGTTTCTGTAGGGAAATTCAAACCAATGTTCTCATCCATTAAACATACTCTGTTTTACGCTAGAAGCAAACTCTTCTTTCCAGAATCTCCAATACAGCAAGAAACATGAGCATGCCCTGAAAAAAAGACCTGTCTTTCGTACTCATATGGATCATATGTAGTTCAACCCTGCTTATGAAACTGATACAACCCACACCTCCTCTTACATAAATGCTATTTAGTTAATAGTGAGAATCGCGTTGCGTTCCAGGACTGTGTGAGATCATTTGAGCCCAAAATTCACTTGGTTTATAAGAAATGAACACTTTCTTGTAGGATGACAAAGTTCCTGTGCTTTAACACCATTTATGAATGTAATTCAGACCAGTGTTCTCATCCATGAAACACACTCTGTTTTCACGCAAGAAGGAAGCTCTTCTTCCAGTTTCTCCAATACAGCAAGAACAATGAGCATGCCCACAAAAAAAAAAAAAAAAAAGCCGTGTTTCCTACTCATACGGACCATATGTAGTACATCTCTGATTATGAAACTGATACAAACCACAGCTCCTCTTACATAAATGCTCTTTAGTTAATAGTGAGAATCGGGTTGGGTTCGTGAACTGTGTAAAATCATTTGAGCCCAAAATTCCCTTGGTTTACCAAAAATAAACTCTTGCTTGTAGGAAGACGCAGTACCTGGGCTTTACTCCTTATCTAAAGTGAAATTCAGGCCACTGTTCTCATCCATGAAACAGACTCTGATTACTCGCAAGAAGCTAGCTCTTCTTTCCAGCGTCTCCAATACAGCAATAACCATGACCATGCCCAGGAAAAAAAGAACTGTGTTTCCTACTCATACGGACCATATGTAGATCAGTTCTGCTTATGAAACTGATACAAACCATAGCTCCTCTTACATAAATGATCTTTATTTAATAGTGAGAATCCCGTTGTGTTCCAGAACTGTGTAAAATCATTTGAGCCCAAAATTCACTTGGTTTACCAGAAATGAACTCTTGCTTGTAGGGAGACAAATATCCTAGGGTTTAACTCTGTGTCTCAAGGGAAATTCAGTCCAGAGTTCTCATCCAAGAAACACACTGTTTTAAGGCAAGAAGCATCCTCTTCTTTCCAGAGTCTCCAATACAGCAAGAACCATGAGCATGTCCAGAAAAAAAGACTGTGTTTCCTATTCATATGGACCATATGTAGTTCGATCTGCTTATGAAACTGACAGAAACCACAGCTCCTCTTACATAAATGCTCTTTAGTTAATAGTGAGAATCGCGTTGGGTTCCAGAATTGTGTAAAATAATTTCAGCCGAAAATTCACTTGGTTAACCAGAAATGACCTCTTGCTTGAAAGAAGACACAGATCCTGTTGTTTAACTCCGTTTCTGTAGGGAAATTCAGACCAGTGTTCTCAGCCATTAAACACAATCTGTTTTAATGCTATAAGAAAGCTCTTCTTTCCAGAGTCTCCAATACAGCAAGAAACATGAGCATGCCCTCAACAAAAAACTGTATTTCCTACTAAAACGGACCATAAGTTGTTCAACTTTGCTCATGAAACTGATACAAACAAAAGCTCCTCTTACATAAATCCTCTTTAGTTAATAGTGAGAATCGGGTTGGGTTCGTGAACTGTGTAAAATCATTTGAGCCCAAAATTCACTGGGTTTACCCGAAATAAACTCTTGCTTGTAGGAAGACACACATGCTGTAGTTTAATTCCGTTTCTGTAGGGAAATTCAAACCAATGTTCTCATCCATTAAACATACTCTGTTTTACGCTAGAAGCAAGCTCTTCTTTCCAGAATCTCCAATACAGCAAGAAACATGAGCATGCCCTGAAAAAAAGACCTGTCTTTCGTACTCATATGGATCATATGTAGTTCAACCCTGCTTATGAAACTGATACAACCCACACCTCCTCTTACATAAATGCTATTTAGTTAATAGTGAGAATCGCGTTGCGTTCCAGGACTGTGTGAGATCATTTGAGCCCAAAATTCACTTGGTTTATAAGAAATGAACACTTTCTTGTAGGATGACAAAGTTCCTGTGCTTTAACACCATTTATGAATGTAATTCAGACCAGTGTTCTCATCCATGAAACACACTCTGTTTTCACGCAAGAAGGAAGCTCTTCTTCTAGTTTCTCCAATACAGCAAGAACAATGAGCATGCCCACAAAAAAAAAAAAAACCGTGTTTCCTACTCATACGGACCATATGTAGTACATCTCTGATTATGAAACTGATACAAACCACAGCTCCTCTTACATAAATGCTCATAAGTTAATAGTGAGAATCGCTTTGGGTCCCAGAACTGTGTAAAGTCATTTGAGCCCAAAATACACTTTGTTTACCAGAAATGACCTCTTGCTTGTAGGAAGACACAGATCCTGGGCTTTAACTCCATTTCTGAAGGGAAATTCAGACCATTGTTCTCATCCATGAAACACACTCTGATTTCACGCAAGAAGCAAGCTCTTCTTTCCAGTGTTTCCATTACAGCAAGAACCATGACCATGCCCAGACAAAAAGAGCTGTGTTTCCTAAACATACGGACCATATGTAGTACAACTCTGATTATGAAAGTGATACAAACCACAGCTCCTCTTACATAAATGCTCTTTAGTTAATAGTGAGAATCGCTTTGGGTTCCAGAACTGTGTAAAATCATTTGAGCCCAAAATTCCCTTGGATTACCAGAAATGAATTCTTTCTTGAGGGATGACAAAGTTCCTGTGGTTCAACTCCGTTTTTGAATGTAAATTCTGACCGGTGTTCTCATCTATGAAACACACTCTGTTTTAACGCAAGAAGGTAACTCTTCTTTCCACATTCTCCAATACAGCAAGATCCATGAGCATGCCCACAAAAATAAAGAACTGTATTTCCCACTAAAACGGACCATAAGTAGTTCAACTTTGCTTATGAAACTGATACAAACCAAAGCTCCTCTTACAAAAATTCTCTTTAGTTAATAGTGATAATCGGGTTGGGTTCGTGAACTGTGTAAAATCATTTGAGCCCAAAATTCACTGGGTTTACCCAAAATAAACTCTTGCTTGTAGGAAGCACACATGCTGTAGTTTAACTCTGTTTCTGTAGGGAAATTCAAACCAGTGATCTCATCCATTAAACATACTCTGTTTTACGCTAGAAGCAAGCTCTTCTTTCCATAATCTCCAATTCAGCAAGAAACATGAGCATGCCCTGAAAAAAAGACCTGTTTTTCGTACTCATAGGGATCATATGTAGTTCAACTCTGCTTATGAAACTGATACAAACCACACCTCCTCTTACATAAATGCTCTTTAGTTAATAGTGAGAATCGCTTTGAGTTCCAGAACTGTGTAAAATCATTTGAGCCCAAAATTCACTTGGATTATCAGAAATGAACTCTTTCTTGTGGGATGACGAACTTCCTATGATTTAACTCCGTTTATGAATGTAAATTCAGACCAATGTTCTCATCCATGAAACACACTCTATTTTAACGCAAGAAGCAAGCTCTGCTTTCCAGAGTCTCCAATACAGCAAGAACCATGAGTATGCCCTCAACAAAAAACTGTATTTCCTACTAAAACGGACCATAAGTAGTTCAACTTTGCTCATGAAACTGATACAAACCACAGCTCCTCTTACATAAATCCTCTTTAGTTAATAGTGAGAATCGGGTTGGGTTCGTGAACTGTGTAAAATCATTTGAGCCCAAAATTCACTTGGATTATCAGAAATGAACTCTTTCTTGTGGGATGACGAACTTCCTATGATTTAACTCCGTTTATGAATGTAAATTCAGACCAATGTTCTCATCCATGAAACACACTCTATTTTAACGCAAGAAGCAAGCTCTGCTTTCCAGAGTCTCCAATACAGCAAGAACCATGAGCATGCCCTCAACAAAAAACTGTATTTCCTACTAAAACGGACCATAAGTTGTTCAACTTTGCTCATAAAACTGATACAAACAAAAGCTCCTCTTACATAAATCCTCTTTAGTTAATAGTGAGAATCGGGTTGGGTTCGTGAACTGTGTAAAATCATTTGAGCCCAAAATTCACTGGGTTTACCCGAAATAAACTCTTGCTTGTAGGAAGACACACATGCTGTAGTTTAACTCCGTTTCTGTAGGGAAATTCAAACCAATGTTCTCATCCATTAAACATACTCTGTTTTACGCTAGAAGCAAGCTCTTCTTTCCAGAATCTCCAATACAGCAAGAAACATGAGCATGCCCTGAAAAAAAGACCTGTCTTTCGTACTCATATGGATGATATGTAGTTCAACTCTGCTTATGAAACTGATACAACCCACACCTCCTCTTACATAAATGCTATTTAGTTAATAGTGAGAATCGCGTTGCGTTCCAGGACTGTGTGAGATCATTTGAGCCCAAATTTCACTTGGTTTATAAAAAATGAACACTTTCTTGTAGGATGACAAAGTTCCTGTGCTTTAACACCATTTATGAATGTAATTCAGACCAGTGTTCTCATCCATGAAACACACTCTGTTTTCACGCAAGAAGGAAGCTCTTCTTCCAGTTTCTCCAATACAGCAAGAACAATGAGCATGCCCACAAAAAAAAAACGTGTTTCCTACGCATACGGACCATATGTAGTACATCTCTGATTATGAAACTGATACAAACCACAGCTCCTCTTACATAAATGCTCTTTAGTTAATAGTGAGAATCGGGTTGGGTTTGTGAACTGTGTAAAATCATTTGAGCCCCAAATTCACTTGGTTTACCAGAAATGAACTCTTGCTTGTAGGAAGACAAATATCCTGGGGTTTAACTCTGTGTCTCAAGGGAAATTCAGTCCAGAGTTCTCATCCAAGAAACACACTGTTTTAAGGCAAGAAGCATCCTCTTCTTTCCAGAGTCTCCAATACAGCAAGAACCATGAGCATGTCCAGAAAAAAAGACTGTGTTTCCTATTCATATGGACCATATGTAGTTCGATCTGCTTATGAAACTGACACAAACCACAGCTCCTCTTACATAAATGCTCTTTAGTTAATAGTGAGAATCGCGTTGGGTTCCAGAATTGTGTAAAATAATTTCAGCCGAAAATTCACTTGGTTAACCAGAAATGACCTCTTGCTTGTAAGAAGACACAGATCCTGTTGTTTAACTCCGTTTCTGTAGGGAAATTCAGACCAGTGTTCTCAGCCATTAAACACAATCTGTTTTAATGCTATCAGCAAGCTCTTCTTTCCAGAGTCTCCAATACAGCAAGAAACATGAGCATGCCCTGAGAAAAAGAACTGTCTTTTCTACTCATAAGGACCATATGGAGTTCAACTCTGCTTATGAAAGTGATACAAACCACAGCTCCTCTTACATAAATGCTCTTTAGTTAAGTGAGAATCGCGTTGGGTTCCAGAACTGTGTAAAACCATTTGAGCCCAAAATTCACTTGGTTTACCAGAAATGAACACTTTCTTGTAGGATGACAAGTTCCTGTGGTTTAACTCCCTTTCTGAATGTAAATTCAGACCAGTGTTCTCATCCATGAAACACACTCTGTTTTCACGCAACAAGGAACCTCTTCTTTCCAGAGTCTCCAATACAGCAAGAACCATGAGCATGCCCAGAAAAAAAGAACTGTCTTTCCTACTCATACGGACCATATGTAGTTCAACTCTGCTTATGAAACTGATATAACCCACACGTCCTCTTACATAAATGCTCATTAGTTAATAGTGAGAATCGTGTTGCGTTCCAACTGTGTAAGATCATTTGAGCCCAAAATTCACTTGGTTTATAAGAAATGAACACTTCCTTGTAGGATGACAAAGTTACTGTGCTTTAACTCCCTTTATGAATGTAAATTCAGACCAGTGTTCTCATCCATGAAACACACTCTGTTTTCACGCAAGAAGGAACCTCTTCTTTCCAGATTCTCCTATACAGCAAGAACCATGAGCATGCCCAGGAAAAAAAGAACTGTCTTTCCTTATCATATGGTCCATCTGTAGTTCAACTCTGCTTATGAAACTGACACAAACCACACCTCCTCTTACATAAATCCTCTTTATTTAATAATGAGAAACGCATTGGGTTCGTGAACTATTTAAAATAATTTGAGCCCAAAATTCACTGGGTTTACCAGAAATAAACTCTTGATTAGAGGAAGACACAGATCCTGTGGTTTATCTCTGTTTCTGTAGGGAAATTCAGACCAGTGTACTCATCCATTAAACACAGTCTGTTTTAATGCTATAAGCAAGCTCTTCTTTCCAGAGTCTCCAATACAGCAAGAACCATGAGCATGTCCAGAAAAAAAGACTGTGTTTCCTATTCATATGGACCATATGTAGTTCGATCTGCTTATGAAACTGACACAAACCACAGCTCCTCTTACATAAATGCTCTTTAGTTAATAGTGAGAATCGCGTTGGGTTCCAGAATTGTGTAAAATAATTTCAGCCGAAAATTCACTTGGTTAACCAGAAATGACCTCTTGCTTGTAAGAAGACACAGATCCTGTTGTTTAACTCCGTTTCTGTAGGGAAATTCAGACCAGTGTTCTCAGCCATTAAACACAATCTGTTTTAATGCTATAAGAAAGCTCTTCTTTCCAGAGTCTCCAATACAGCAAGAAACATGAGCATGCCCTGAGAAAAAGAACTGTCTTTTCTACTCATAAGGACCATATGGAGTTCAACTCTGCTTATGAAAGTGATACAAACCACAGCTCCTCTTACATAAATGCTCTTTAGTTAAGTGAGAATCGCGTTGGGTTCCAGAACTGTGTAAAACCATTTGAGCCCAAAATTCACTTGGTTTACCAGAAATGAACACTTTCTTGTAGGATGACAAGTTCCTGTGGTTTAACTCCCTTTCTGAATGTAAATTCAGACCAGTGTTCTCATCCATGAAACACACTCTGTTTTCACGCAACAAGGAACCTCTTCTTTCCAGAGTCTCCAATACAGCAAGAACCATGAGCATGCCCAGAAAAAAAGAACTGTCTTTCCTACTCATACGGACCATATGTAGTTCAACTCTGCTTATGAAACTGATATAACCCACACGTCCTCTTACATAAATGCTCATTAGTTAATAGTGAGAATCGTGTTGCGTTCCAACTGTGTAAGATCATTTGAGCCCAAAATTCACTTGGTTTATAAGAAATGAACACTTCCTTGTAGGATGACAAAGTTACTGTGCTTTAACTCCCTTTATGAATGTAAATTCAGACCAGTGTTCTCATCCATGAAACACACTCTGTTTTCACGCAACAAGGAACCTCTTCTTTCCAGATTCTCCTATACAGCAAGAACCATGAGCATGCCCAGTAAAAAAGAACTGTCTTTCCTTATCATATGGTCCATCTGTAGTTCAACTCTGCTTATGAAACTGACACAAACCACACCTCCTCTTACATAAATCCTCTTTATTTAATAATGAGAAACGCATTGGGTTCGTGAACTGTGTAAAATAATTTGAGCCCAAAATTCACTGGGTTTACCAGAAATAAACTCTTGATTAGAGGAAGACACAGATCCTGTGGTTTAACTCTGTTTCTGTAGGGAAATTCAGACCAGTGTACTCATCCATTAAACACAATCTGTTTTAATGCTATAAGCAAGCTCTTCTTTCCAGAGTCTCCAATACAGCAAGAAACATGAGCATGCCCTGAAAAAAAGAACTGTCTATTCTACTCATACGGACAATATGGATTTCAACTCTGCTTATGAAACTGATACAAACCACAGCTCCTCTTACATAAATGCTCTTTAGTTAATAGTGAGAATCGCTTTGAGTTCCAGAATTGTGTAAAATACTTTCAGCCCAAAATTCACTTCGTTTACCAGAAATGACCTCTTGCATGTAGGAAGACACAGATCCTGGGCTTTAACTCCGTTTCTGAAGGGAAATTTAGACCACTGTTCTCATCCATTAAACACACTTTATCTTAACGCTAGAAGCATGCTCTTCTTTCCAGAATCTCCAATACAGCAAGAAACATGAGCATGCCCTGAAAAAAAGACCTGTCTTTCATACTCATACGGACCATATGTAGTTCAACTCTGCTTCTGAAACTGATACAAACCACACCTCCTCTTACATAAATGCTCTTTAGTTAATAGTGAGAATCGCGTCGCATTCCAGGACTGTGTAAGATCATTTGAGCCCAAAATTCACTTTGTTTATAAGAAATGAACACTTTCTTGTAGGATGACAAAGTTCCTGGGCGTTAAATCCCTTTATGAATGTAAATTCAGACCAGTGTTCTCATCCATGAAACACACTCTGTTTTCACGCAAGAAGCAAGCCCTTCTTTCCAGAGTCTCCAATACAGCAAGAACCATGAGCATGCCCTCAACAAAAAACTGTATTTCCTACTAAAACGGACCATAAGTTGTTCAACTTTGCTCATAAAACTGATACAAACAAAAGCTCCTCTTACATAAATCCTCTTTAGTTAATAGTGAGAATCGGGTTGGGTTCGTGAACTGTGTAAAATCATTTGAGCCCAAAATTCACTGGGTTTACCCGAAATAAACTCTTGCTTGTAGGAAGACACACATGCTGTAGTTTAACTCCGTTTCTGTAGGGAAATTCAAACCAATGTTCTCATCCATTAAACATACTCTGTTTTACGCTAGAAGCAAGCTCTTCTTTCCAGAATCTCCAATACAGCAAGAAACATGAGCATGCCCTGAAAAAAAGACCTGTCTTTCGTACTCATATGGATCATATGTAGTTCAACCCTGCTTATGAAACTGATACAACCCACACCTCCTCTTACATAAATGCTATTTAGTTAATAGTGAGAATCGCGTTGCGTTCCAGGACTGTGTGAGATCATTTGAGCCCAAAATTCACTTGGTTTATAAGAAATGAACACTTTCTTGTAGGATGACAAAGTTCCTGTGCTTTAACACCATTTATGAATGTAATTCAGACCAGTGTTCTCATCCATGAAACACACTCTGTTTTCACGCAAGAAGGAAGCTCTTCTTCCAGTTTCTCCAATACAGCAAGAACAATGAGCATGCCCACAAAAAAAAAAACAAAAAAAAAAAAACCGTGTTTCCTACTCATACGGACCATATGTAGTACATCTCTGATTATGAAACTGATACAAACCACAGCTCCTCTTACATAAATGCTCTTTAGTTAATAGTGAGAATCGGGTTGGGTTCGTGAACTGTGTAAAATCATTTGAGCCCAAAATTCCCTTGGTTTACCAAAAATAAACTCTTGCTTGTAGGAAGACGCAGTACCTGGGCTTTACTCCTTATCTAAAGTGAAATTCAGACCACTGTTCTCATCCATGAAACAGACTCTGATTACTCGCAAGAAGCTAGCTCTTCTTTCCAGCGTCTCCAATACAGCAATAACCATGACCATGCCCAGGAAAAAAAGAACTGTGTTTCCTACTCATACGGACCAATGTAGATCAGTTCTGCTTATGAAACTGATACAAACCATAGCTCCTCTTACATAAATGATCTTTATTTAATAGTGAGAATCCCGTTGTGTTCCAGAACTGTGTAAAATCATTTGAGCCCAAAATTCACTTGGTTTACCAGAAATGAACTCTTGCTTGTAGGGAGACAAATATCCTAGGGTTTAACTCTGTGTCTCAAGGGAAATTCAGTCCAGAGTTCTCATCCAAGAAACACACTGTTTTAAGGCAAGAAGCATCCTCTTCTTTCCAGAGTCTCCAATACAGCAAGAACCATGAGCATGTCCAGAAAAAAAGACTGTGTTTCCTATTCATATGGACCATATGTAGTTCGATCTGCTTATGAAACTGACACAAACCACAGCTCCTCTTACATAAATGCTCTTTAGTTAATAGTGAGAATCGCTTTGGGTTCCAGAATTGTGTAAAATAATTTCAGCCAAAAATTCACTTGGTTAACCAGAAATGACCTCTTGCTTGAAAGAAGACACAGATCATGTTGTTTAACTCCGTTTCTGTAGGGAAATTCAGACCAGTGTTCTCAGCCATTAAACACAATCTGTTTTAATGCTATAAGAAAGCTCTTCTTTCCAGAGTCTCCAATACAGCAAGAAACATGAGCATGCCCTCAACAAAAAACTGTATTTCCTACTAAAACGGACCATAAGTTGTTCAACTTTGCTCATGAAACTGATACAAACAAAAGCTCCTCTTACATAAATCCTCTTTAGTTAATAGTGAGAATCGGGTTGGGTTCGTGAACTGTGTAAAATCATTTGAGCCCAAAATTCACTGGGTTTACCCGAAATAAACTCTTGCTTGTAGGAAGACACACATGCTGTAGTTTAATTCCGTTTCTGTAGGGAAATTCAAACCAATGTTCTCATCCATTAAACATACTCTGTTTTACGCTAGAAGCAAGCTCTTCTTTCCAGAATCTCCAATACAGCAAGAAACATGAGCATGCCCTGAAAAAAAGACCTGTCTTTCGTACTCATATGGATCATATGTAGTTCAACCCTGCTTATGAAACTGATACAACCCACACCTCCTCTTACATAAATGCTATTTAGTTAATAGTGAGAATCGCGTTGCGTTCCAGGACTGTGTGAGATCATTTGAGCCCAAAATTCACTTGGATTATCAGAAATGAACTCTTTCTTGTGGGATGACGAACTTCCTATGATTTAACTCCGTTTATGAATGTAAATTCAGACCAATGTTCTCATCCATGAAACACACTCTATTTTAACGCAAGAAGCAAGCTCTGCTTTCCAGAGTCTCCAATACAGCAAGAACCATGAGTATGCCCTCAACAAAAAACTGTATTTCCTACTAAAACGGACCATAAGTAGTTCAACTTTGCTCATGAAACTGATACAAACCACAGCTCCTCTTACATAAATCCTCTTTAGTTAATAGTGAGAATCGGGTTGGGTTCGTGAACTGTGTAAAATCATTTGAGCCCAAAATTCACTTGGATTATCAGAAATGAACTCTTTCTTGTGGGATGACGAACTTCCTATGATTTAACTCCGTTTATGAATGTAAATTCAGACCAATGTTCTCATCCATGAAACACACTCTATTTTAACGCAAGAAGCAAGCTCTGCTTTCCAGAGTCTCCAATACAGCAAGAACCATGAGCATGCCCTCAACAAAAAACTGTATTTCCTACTAAAACGGACCATAAGTTGTTCAACTTTGCTCATAAAACTGATACAAACAAAAGCTCCTCTTACATAAATCCTCTTTAGTTAATAGTGAGAATCGGGTTGGGTTCGTGAACTGTGTAAAATCATTTGAGCCCAAAATTCACTGGGTTTACCCGAAATAAACTCTTGCTTGTAGGAAGACACACATGCTGTAGTTTAACTCCGTTTCTGTAGGGAAATTCAAACCAATGTTCTCATCCATTAAACATACTCTGTTTTACGCTAGAAGCAAGCTCTTCTTTCCAGAATCTCCAATACAGCAAGAAACATGAGCATGCCCTGAAAAAAAGACCTGTCTTTCGTACTCATATGGATGATATGTAGTTCAACTCTGCTTATGAAACTGATACAAACCACACCTCCTCTTACATAAATGCTATTTAGTTAATAGTGAGAATCGCGTTGCGTTCCAGGACTGTGTGAGATCATTTGAGCCCAAATTTCACTTGGTTTATAAAAAATGAACACTTTCTTGTAGGATGACAAAGTTCCTGTGCTTTAACACCATTTATGAATGTAATTCAGACCAGTGTTCTCATCCATGAAACACACTCTGTTTTCACGCAAGAAGGAAGCTCTTCTTCCAGTTTCTCCAATACAGCAAGAACAATGAGCATGCCCACAAAAAAAAACGTGTTTCCTACGCATACGGACCATATGTAGTACATCTCTGATTATGAAACTGATACAAACCACAGCTCCTCTTACATAAATGCTCTTTAGTTAATAGTGAGAATCGGGTTGGGTTTGTGAACTGTGTAAAATCATTTGAGCCCCAAATTCACTTGGTTTACCAGAAATGAACTCTTGCTTGTAGGAAGACAAATATCCTGGGGTTTAACTCTGTGTCTCAAGAGAAATTCAGTCCAGAGTTCTCATCCAAGAAACACACTGTTTTAAGGCAAGAAGCATCCTCTTCTTTCCAGAGTCTCCAATACAGCAAGAACCATGAGCATGTCCAGAAAAAAAGACTGTGTTTCCTATTCATATGGACCATATGTAGTTCGATCTGCTTATGAAACTGACACAAACCACAGCTCCTCTTACATAAATGCTCTTTAGTTAATAGTGAGAATCGCGTTGGGTTCCAGAATTGTGTAAAATAATTTCAGCCGAAAATTCACTTGGTTAACCAGAAATGACCTCTTGCTTGTAAGAAGACACAGATCCTGTTGTTTAACTCCGTTTCTGTAGGGAAATTCAGACCAGTGTTCTCAGCCATTAAACACAATCTGTTTTAATGCTATCAGCAAGCTCTTCTTTCCAGAGTCTCCAATACAGCAAGAAACATGAGCATGCCCTGAGAAAAAGAACTGTCTTTTCTACTCATAAGGACCATATGGAGTTCAACTCTGCTTATGAAAGTGATACAAACCACAGCTCCTCTTACATAAATGCTCTTTAGTTAAGTGAGAATCGCGTTGGGTTCCAGAACTGTGTAAAACCATTTGAGCCCAAAATTCACTTGGTTTACCAGAAATGAACACTTTCTTGTAGGATGACAAGTTCCTGTGGTTTAACTCCCTTTCTGAATGTAAATTCAGACCAGTGTTCTCATCCATGAAACACACTCTGTTTTCACGCAACAAGGAACCTCTTCTTTCCAGAGTCTCCAATACAGCAAGAACCATGAGCATGCCCAGAAAAAAAGAACTGTCTTTCCTACTCATACGGACCATATGTAGTTCAACTCTGCTTATGAAACTGATATAACCCACACGTCCTCTTACATAAATGCTCATTAGTTAATAGTGAGAATCGTGTTGCGTTCCAACTGTGTAAGATCATTTGAGCCCAAAATTCACTTGGTTTATAAGAAATGAACACTTCCTTGTAGGATGACAAAGTTACTGTGCTTTAACTCCCTTTATGAATGTAAATTCAGACCAGTGTTCTCATCCATGAAACACACTCTGTTTTCACGCAAGAAGGAACCTCTTCTTTCCAGATTCTCCTATACAGCAAGAACCATGAGCATGCCCAGGAAAAAAAGAACTGTCTTTCCTTATCATATGGTCCATCTGTAGTTCAACTCTGCTTATGAAACTGACACAAACCACACCTCCTCTTACATAAATCCTCTTTATTTAATAATGAGAAACGCATTGGGTTCGTGAACTGTGTAAAATAATTTGAGCCCAAAATTCACTGGGTTTACCAGAAATAAACTCTTGATTAGAGGAAGACACAGATCCTGTGGTTTAACTCTGTTTCTGTAGGGAAATTCAGACCAGTGTACTCATCCATTAAACACAATCTGTTTTAATGCTATAAGCAAGCTCTTCTTTCCAGAGTCTCCAATACAGCAAGAAACATGAGCATGCCCTGAAAAAAAGAACTGTCTATTCTACTCATACGGACAATATGGATTTCAACTCTGCTTATGAAACTGATACAAACCACAGCTCCTCTTACATAAATGCTCTTTAGTTAATAGTGAGAATCGCTTTGAGTTCCAGAATTGTGTAAAATACTTTCAGCCCAAAATTCACTTCGTTTACCAGAAATGACCTCTTGCATGTAGGAAGACACAGATCCTGGGCTTTAACTCCGTTTCTGAAGGGAAATTTAGACCACTGTTCTCATCCATTAAACACACTTTATCTTAACGCTAGAAGCATGCTCTTCTTTCCAGAATCTCCAATACAGCAAGAAACATGAGCATGCCCTGAAAAAAAGACCTGTCTTTCATACTCATACGGACCATATGTAGTTCAACTCTGCTTCTGAAACTGATACAAACCACACCTCCTCTTACATAAATGCTCTTTAGTTAATAGTGAGAATCGCGTCGCATTCCAGGACTGTGTAAGATCATTTGAGCCCAAAATTCACTTTGTTTATAAGAAATGAACACTTTCTTGTAGGATGACAAAGTTCCTGGGCGTTAAATCCCTTTATGAATGTAAATTCAGACCAGTGTTCTCATCCATGAAACACACTCTGTTTTCACGCAAGAAGCAAGCCCTTCTTTCCAGAGTCTCCAATACAGCAAGAACCATGAGCATGCCCTCAACAAAAAACTGTATTTCCTACTAAAACGGACCATAAGTTGTTCAACTTTGCTCATAAAACTGATACAAACAAAAGCTCCTCTTACATAAATCCTCTTTAGTTAATAGTGAGAATCGGGTTGGGTTCGTGAACTGTGTAAAATCATTTGAGCCCAAAATTCACTGGGTTTACCCGAAATAAACTCTTGCTTGTAGGAAGACACACATGCTGTAGTTTAACTCCGTTTCTGTAGGGAAATTCAAACCAATGTTCTCATCCATTAAACATACTCTGTTTTACGCTAGAAGCAAGCTCTTCTTTCCAGAATCTCCAATACAGCAAGAAACATGAGCATGCCCTGAAAAAAAGACCTGTCTTTCGTACTCATATGGATCATATGTAGTTCAACCCTGCTTATGAAACTGATACAACCCACACCTCCTCTTACATAAATGCTATTTAGTTAATAGTGAGAATCGCGTTGCGTTCCAGGACTGTGTGAGATCATTTGAGCCCAAAATTCACTTGGTTTATAAGAAATGAACACTTTCTTGTAGGATGACAAAGTTCCTGTGCTTTAACACCATTTATGAATGTAATTCAGACCAGTGTTCTCATCCATGAAACACACTCTGTTTTCACGCAAGAAGGAAGCTCTTCTTCCAGTTTCTCCAATACAGCAAGAACAATGAGCATGCCCACAAAAAAAAAACAAAAAAAAAAAAACCGTGTTTCCTACTCATACGGACCATATGTAGTACATCTCTGATTATGAAACTGATACAAACCACAGCTCCTCTTACATAAATGCTCTTTAGTTAATAGTGAGAATCGGGTTGGGTTCGTGAACTGTGTAAAATCATTTGAGCCCAAAATTCCCTTGGTTTACCAAAAATAAACTCTTGCTTGTAGGAAGACGCAGTACCTGGGCTTTACTCCTTATCTAAAGTGAAATTCAGACCACTGTTCTCATCCATGAAACAGACTCTGATTACTCGCAAGAAGCTAGCTCTTCTTTCCAGCGTCTCCAATACAGCAATAACCATGACCATGCCCAGGAAAAAAAGAACTGTGTTTCCTACTCATACGGACCAATGTAGATCAGTTCTGCTTATGAAACTGATACAAACCATAGCTCCTCTTACATAAATGATCTTTATTTAATAGTGAGAATCCCGTTGTGTTCCAGAACTGTGTAAAATCATTTGAGCCCAAAATTCACTTGGTTTACCAGAAATGAACTCTTGCTTGTAGGGAGACAAATATCCTAGGGTTTAACTCTGTGTCTCAAGGGAAATTCAGTCCAGAGTTCTCATCCAAGAAACACACTGTTTTAAGGCAAGAAGCATCCTCTTCTTTCCAGAGTCTCCAATACAGCAAGAACCATGAGCATGTCCAGAAAAAAAGACTGTGTTTCCTATTCATATGGACCATATGTAGTTCGATCTGCTTATGAAACTGACAGAAACCACAGCTCCTCTTACATAAATGCTCTTTAGTTAATAGTGAGAATCGGGTTGGGTTCGTGAACTGTGTAAAATCATTTGAGCCCAAAATTCACTGGGTTTACCCGAAATAAACTCTTGCTTGTAGGAAGACACACATGCTGTAGTTTAATTCCGTTTCTGTAGGGAAATTCAAACCAATGTTCTCATCCATTAAACATACTCTGTTTTACGCTAGAAGCAAGCTCTTCTTTCCAGAATCTCCAATACAGCAAGAAACATGAGCATGCCCTGAAAAAAAGACCTGTCTTTCGTACTCATATGGATCATATGTAGTTCAACCCTGCTTATGAAACTGATACAACCCACACCTCCTCTTACATAAATGCTATTTAGTTAATAGTGAGAATCGCGTTGCGTTCCAGGACTGTGTGAGATCATTTGAGCCCAAAATTCACTTGGATTATCAGAAATGAACTCTTTCTTGTGGGATGACGAACTTCCTATGATTTAACTCCGTTTATGAATGTAAATTCAGACCAATGTTCTCATCCATGAAACACACTCTATTTTAACGCAAGAAGCAAGCTCTGCTTTCCAGAGTCTCCAATACAGCAAGAACCATGAGTATGCCCTCAACAAAAAACTGTATTTCCTACTAAAACGGACCATAAGTAGTTCAACTTTGCTCATGAAACTGATACAAACCACAGCTCCTCTTACATAAATCCTCTTTAGTTAATAGTGAGAATCGGGTTGGGTTCGTGAACTGTGTAAAATCATTTGAGCCCAAAATTCACTTGGATTATCAGAAATGAACTCTTTCTTGTGGGATGACGAACTTCCTATGATTTAACTCCGTTTATGAATGTAAATTCAGACCAATGTTCTCATCCATGAAACACACTCTATTTTAACGCAAGAAGCAAGCTCTGCTTTCCAGAGTCTCCAATACAGCAAGAACCATGAGCATGCCCTCAACAAAAAACTGTATTTCCTACTAAAACGGACCATAAGTTGTTCAACTTTGCTCATAAAACTGATACAAACAAAAGCTCCTCTTACATAAATCCTCTTTAGTTAATAGTGAGAATCGGGTTGGGTTCGTGAACTGTGTAAAATCATTTGAGCCCAAAATTCACTGGGTTTACCCGAAATAAACTCTTGCTTGTAGGAAGACACACATGCTGTAGTTTAACTCCGTTTCTGTAGGGAAATTCAAACCAATGTTCTCATCCATTAAACATACTCTGTTTTACGCTAGAAGCAAGCTCTTCTTTCCAGAATCTCCAATACAGCAAGAAACATGAGCCTGCCCTGAAAAAAAGACCTGTCTTTCGTACTCATATGGATGATATGTAGTTCAACTCTGCTTATGAAACTGATACAAACCACACCTCCTCTTACATAAATGCTATTTAGTTAATAGTGAGAATCGCGTTGCGTTCCAGGACTGTGTGAGATCATTTGAGCCCAAATTTCACTTGGTTTATAAAAAATGAACACTTTCTTGTAGGATGACAAAGTTCCTGTGCTTTAACACCATTTATGAATGTAATTCAGACCAGTGTTCTCATCCATGAAACACACTCTGTTTTCACGCAAGAAGGAAGCTCTTCTTCCAGTTTCTCCAATACAGCAAGAACAATGAGCATGCCCACAAAAAAAAAACGTGTTTCCTACGCATACGGACCATATGTAGTACATCTCTGATTATGAAACTGATACAAACCACAGCTCCTCTTACATAAATGCTCTTTAGTTAATAGTGAGAATCGGGTTGGGTTTGTGAACTGTGTAAAATCATTTGAGCCCCAAATTCACTTGGTTTACCAGAAATGAACTCTTGCTTGTAGGAAGACAAATATCCTGGGGTTTAACTCTGTGTCTCAAGAGAAATTCAGTCCAGAGTTCTCATCCAAGAAACACACTGTTTTAAGGCAAGAAGCATCCTCTTCTTTCCAGAGTCTCCAATACAGCAAGAACCATGAGCATGTCCAGAAAAAAAGACTGTGTTTCCTATTCATATGGACCATATGTAGTTCGATCTGCTTATGAAACTGACACAAACCACAGCTCCTCTTACATAAATGCTCTTTAGTTAATAGTGAGAATCGCGTTGGGTTCCAGAATTGTGTAAAATAATTTCAGCCGAAAATTCACTTGGTTAACCAGAAATGACCTCTTGCTTGTAAGAAGACACAGATCCTGTTGTTTAACTCCGTTTCTGTAGGGAAATTCAGACCAGTGTTCTCAGCCATTAAACACAATCTGTTTTAATGCTATCAGCAAGCTCTTCTTTCCAGAGTCTCCAATACAGCAAGAAACATGAGCATGCCCTGAGAAAAAGAACTGTCTTTTCTACTCATAAGGACCATATGGAGTTCAACTCTGCTTATGAAAGTGATACAAACCACAGCTCCTCTTACATAAATGCTCTTTAGTTAAGTGAGAATCGCGTTGGGTTCCAGAACTGTGTAAAACCATTTGAGCCCAAAATTCACTTGGTTTACCAGAAATGAACACTTTCTTGTAGGATGACAAGTTCCTGTGGTTTAACTCCCTTTCTGAATGTAAATTCAGACCAGTGTTCTCATCCATGAAACACACTCTGTTTTCACGCAACAAGGAACCTCTTCTTTCCAGAGTCTCCAATACAGCAAGAACCATGAGCATGCCCAGAAAAAAAGAACTGTCTTTCCTACTCATACGGACCATATGTAGTTCAACTCTGCTTATGAAACTGATATAACCCACACGTCCTCTTACATAAATGCTCATTAGTTAATAGTGAGAATCGTGTTGCGTTCCAACTGTGTAAGATCATTTGAGCCCAAAATTCACTTGGTTTATAAGAAATGAACACTTCCTTGTAGGATGACAAAGTTACTGTGCTTTAACTCCCTTTATGAATGTAAATTCAGACCAGTGTTCTCATCCATGAAACACACTCTGTTTTCACGCAAGAAGGAACCTCTTCTTTCCAGATTCTCCTATACAGCAAGAACCATGAGCATGCCCAGGAAAAAAAGAACTGTCTTTCCTTATCATATGGTCCATCTGTAGTTCAACTCTGCTTATGAAACTGACACAAACCACACCTCCTCTTACATAAATCCTCTTTATTTAATAATGAGAAACGCATTGGGTTCGTGAACTGTGTAAAATAATTTGAGCCCAAAATTCACTGGGTTTACCAGAAATAAACTCTTGATTAGAGGAAGACACAGATCCTGTGGTTTATCTCTGTTTCTGTAGGGAAATTCAGACCAGTGTACTCATCCATTAAACACAATCTGTTTTAATGCTATAAGCAAGCTCTTCTTTCCAGAGTCTCCAATGCAGCAAGAACCATGAGCATGTCCAGAAAAAAAGACTGTGTTTCCTATTCATATGGACCATATGTAGTTTGATCTGCTTATGAAACTGACACAAACCACAGCTCCTCTTACATAAATGCTCTTTAGTTAATAGTGAGAATCGCGTTGGGTTCCAGAATTGTGTAAAATAATTTCAGCCGAAAATTCACTTGGTTAACCAGAAATGACCTCTTGCTTGTAAGAAGACACAGATCCTGTTGTTTAACTCCGTTTCTGTAGGGAAATTCAGACCAGTGTTCTCAGCCATTAAACACAATCTGTTTTAATGCTATCAGCAAGCTCTTCTTTCCAGAGTCTCCAATACAGCAAGAAACATGAGCATGCCCTGAGAAAAAGAACTGTCTTTTCTACTCATAAGGACCATATGGAGTTCAACTCTGCTTATGAAAGTGATACAAACCACAGCTCCTCTTACATAAATGCTCTTTAGTTAAGTGAGAATCGCGTTGGGTTCCAGAACTGTGTAAAACCATTTGAGCCCAAAATTCACTTGGTTTACCAGAAATGAACACTTTCTTGTAGGATGACAAGTTCCTGTGGTTTAACTCCCTTTCTGAATGTAAATTCAGACCAGTGTTCTCATCCATGAAACACACTCTGTTTTCACGCAACAAGGAACCTCTTCTTTCCAGAGTCTCCAATACAGCAAGAACCATGAGCATGCCCAGAAAAAAAGAACTGTCTTTCCTACTCATACGGACCATATGTAGTTCAACTCTGCTTATGAAACTGATATAACCCACACGTCCTCTTACATAAATGCTCATTAGTTAATAGTGAGAATCGTGTTGCGTTCCAACTGTGTAAGATCATTTGAGCCCAAAATTCACTTGGTTTATAAGAAATGAACACTTCCTTGTAGGATGACAAAGTTACTGTGCTTTAACTCCCTTTATGAATGTAAATTCAGACCAGTGTTCTCATCCATGAAACACACTCTGTTTTCACGCAAGAAGGAACCTCTTCTTTCCAGATTCTCCTATACAGCAAGAACCATGAGCATGCCCAGTAAAAAAGAACTGTCTTTCCTTATCATATGGTCCATCTGTAGTTCAACTCTGCTTATGAAACTGACACAAACCACACCTCCTCTTACATAAATCCTCTTTATTTAATAATGAGAAACGCATTGGGTTCGTGAACTGTGTAAAATAATTTGAGCCCAAAATTCACTGGGTTTACCAGAAATAAACTCTTGATTAGAGGAAGACACAGATCCTGTGGTTTAACTCTGTTTCTGTAGGGAAATTCAGACCAGTGTACTCATCCATTAAACACAATCTGTTTTAATGCTATAAGCAAGCTCTTCTTTCCAGAGTCTCCAATACAGCAAGAAACATGAGCATGCCCTGAAAAAAAGAACTGTCTATTCTACTCATACGGACAATATGGATTTCAACTCTGCTTATGAAACTGATACAAACCACAGCTCCTCTTACATAAATGCTCTTTAGTTAATAGTGAGAATCGCTTTGAGTTCCAGAATTGTGTAAAATACTTTCAGCCCAAAATTCACTTCGTTTACCAGAAATGACCTCTTGCATGTAGGAAGACACAGATCCTGGGCTTTAACTCCGTTCCTGAAGGGAAATTTAGACCACTGTTCTCATCCATTAAACACACTTTATCTTAACGCTAGAAGCATGCTCTTCTTTCCAGAATCTCCAATACAGCAAGAAACATGAGCATGCCCTGAAAAAAAGACCTGTCTTTCATACTCATACGGACCATATGTAGTTCAACTCTGCTTCTGAAACTGATACAAACCACACCTCCTCTTACATAAATGCTCTTTAGTTAATAGTGAGAATCGCGTCGCATTCCAGGACTGTGTAAGATCATTTGAGCCCAAAATTCACTTTGTTTATAAGAAATGAACACTTTCTTGTAGGATGACAAAGTTCCTGGGCGTTAAATCCCTTTATGAATGTAAATTCAGACCAGTGTTCTCATCCATGAAACACACTCTGTTTTCACGCAAGAAGCAAGCCCTTCTTTCCAGAGTCTCCAATACAGCAAGAACCATGTGCATGCCCTCAACAAAAAACTGTATTTCCTACTAAAACGGACCATAAGTTGTTCAACTTTGCTCAGAAAACTGATACAAACAAAAGCTCCTCTTACATAAATCCTCTTTAGTTAATAGTGAGAATCGGGTTGGGTTCGTGAACTGTGTAAAATCATTTGAGCCCAAAATTCACTGGGTTTACCCGAAATAAACTCTTGCTTGTAGGAAGACACACATGCTGTAGTTTAACTCCGTTTCTGTAGGGAAATTCAAACCAATGTTCTCATCCATTAAACATACTCTGTTTTACGCTAGAAGCAAGCTCTTCTTTCCAGAATCTCCAATACAGCAAGAAACATGAGCATGCCCTGAAAAAAAGACCTGTCTTTCGTACTCATATGGATCATATGTAGTTCAACCCTGCTTATGAAACTGATACAACCCACACCTCCTCTTACATAAATGCTATTTAGTTAATAGTGAGAATCGCGTTGCGTTCCAGGACTGTGTGAGATCATTTGAGCCCAAAATTCACTTGGTTTATAAGAAATGAACACTTTCTTGTAGGATGACAAAGTTCCTGTGCTTTAACACCATTTATGAATGTAATTCAGACCAGTGTTCTCATCCATGAAACACACTCTGTTTTCACGCAAGAAGGAAGCTCTTCTTCCAGTTTCTCCAATACAGCAAGAACAATGAGCATGCCCACAAAAAAAAAAAAAAAAAAAAAAACCGTGTTTCCTACTCATACGGACCATATGTAGTACATCTCTGATTATGAAACTGATACAAACCACAGCTCCTCTTACATAAATGCTCTTTAGTTAATAGTGAGAATCGGGTTGGGTTCGTGAACTGTGTAAAATCATTTGAGCCCAAAATTCCCTTGGTTTACCAAAAATAAACTCTTGCTTGTAGGAAGACGCAGTACCTGGGCTTTACTCCTTATCTAAAGTGAAATTCAGACCACTGTTCTCATCCATGAAACAGACTCTGATTACTCGCAAGAAGCTAGCTCTTCTTTCCAGCGTCTCCAATACAGCAATAACCATGACCATGCCCAGGAAAAAAAGAACTGTGTTTCCTACTCATACGGACCAATGTAGATCAGTTCTGCTTATGAAACTGATACAAACCATAGCTCCTCTTACATAAATGATCTTTATTTAATAGTGAGAATCCCGTTGTGTTCCAGAACTGTGTAAAATCATTTGAGCCCAAAATTCACTTGGTTTACCAGAAATGAACTCTTGCTTGTAGGGAGACAAATATCCTAGGGTTTAACTCTGTGTCTCAAGGGAAATTCAGTCCAGAGTTCTCATCCAAGAAACACACTGTTTTAAGGCAAGAAGCATCCTCTTCTTTCCAGAGTCTCCAATACAGCAAGAACCATGAGCATGTCCAGAAAAAAAGACTGTGTTTCCTATTCATATGGACCATATGTAGTTCGATCTGCTTATGAAACTGACAGAAACCACAGCTCCTCTTACATAAATGCTCTTTAGTTAATAGTGAGAATCGCGTTGGGTTCCAGAATTGTGTAAAATAATTTCAGCCGAAAATTCACTTGGTTAACCAGAAATGACCTCTTGCTTGAAAGAAGACACAGATCCTGTTGTTTAACTCCGTTTCTGTAGGGAAATTCAGACCAGTGTTCTCAGCCATTAAACACAATCTGTTTTAATGCTATAAGAAAGCTCTTCTTTCCAGAGTCTCCAATACAGCAAGAAACATGAGCATGCCCTCAACAAAAAACTGTATTTCCTACTAAAACGGACCATAAGTTGTTCAACTTTGCTCATGAAACTGATACAAACAAAAGCTCCTCTTACATAAATCCTCTTTAGTTAATAGTGAGAATCGGGTTGGGTTCGTGAACTGTGTAAAATCATTTGAGCCCAAAATTCACTGGGTTTACCCGAAATAAACTCTTGCTTGTAGGAAGACACACATGCTGTAGTTTAATTCCGTTTCTGTAGGGAAATTCAAACCAATGTTCTCATCCATTAAACATACTCTGTTTTACGCTAGAAGCAAGCTCTTCTTTCCAGAATCTCCAATACAGCAAGAAACATGAGCATGCCCTGAAAAAAAGACCTGTCTTTCGTACTCATATGGATCATATGTAGTTCAACCCTGCTTATGAAACTGATACAACCCACACCTCCTCTTACATAAATGCTATTTAGTTAATAGTGAGAATCGCGTTGCGTTCCAGGACTGTGTGAGATCATTTGAGCCCAAAATTCACTTGGTTTATAAGAAATGAACACTTTCTTGTAGGATGACAAAGTTCCTGTGCTTTAACACCATTTATGAATGTAATTCAGACCAGTGTTCTCATCCATGAAACACACTCTGTTTTCACGCAAGAAGGAAGCTCTTCTTCTAGTTTCTCCAATACAGCAAGAACAATGAGCATGCCCACAAAAAAAAACAAAAACCGTGTTTCCTACTCATATGGACCATATGTAGTACATCTCTGATTATGAAACTGATACAAACCACAGCTCCTCTTACATAAATGCTCTTTAGTTAATAGTGAGAATCGGGTTGGGTTCGTGAACTGTGTAAAATCATTTGAGCCCAAAATTCCCTTGGTTTACCAAAAATAAACTCTTGCTTGTAGGAAGACGCAGTACCTGGGCTTTACTCCTTATCTAAAGTGAAATTCAGACCACTGTTCTCATCCATGAAACAGACTCTGATTACTCGCAAGAAGCTAGCTCTTCTTTCCAGCGTCTCCAATACAGCAATAACCATGACCATGCCCAGGAAAAAAAGAACTGTGTTTCCTACTCATACGGATCATATGTAGATCAGTTCTGCTTATGAAACTGATACAAACCATAGCTCCTCTTACATAAATGATCTTTATTTAATAGTGAGAATCCCGTTGTGTTCCAGAACTGTGTAAAATCATTTGAGCCCAAAATTCACTTGGTTTACCAGAAATGAACTCTTGCTTCTAGGGAGACTAATATCCTAGGGTTTAACTCTGTGTCTCAAGGGAAATTCAGTCCAGAGTTCTCATCCAAGAAACACACTGTTTTAAGGCAAGAAGCATCCTCTTCTTTCCAGAGTCTCCAATACAGCAAGAACCATGAGCATGTCCAGAAAAAAAGACTGTGTTTCCTATTCATATGGACCATATGTAGTTCGATCTGCTTATGAAACTGACACAAACCACAGCTCCTCTTACATAAATGCTCTTTAGTTAATAGTGAGAATCGCGTTGGGTTCCAGAATTGTGTAAAATAATTTCAGCCGAAAATTCACTTGGTTAACTTGAAATGACCTCTTGCTTGTAAGAAAACACAGATCCTGTTGTTTAACTCCGTTTCTGTAGGGAAATTCAGACCAGTGTTCTCAGCCATTAAACACAATCTGTTTTAATGCTATAAGCAAGCTCTTCTTTCCACAGTCTCCAATACAGCAAGAAACATGAGCATGCCCTGAGAAAAAGAACTGTCTTTTCTACTCATAAGGACCATATGTAGTTCAACTCTGCTTATGAAACTGATATAACCCACACGTCCTCTTACATAAATGCTCTTTAGTTAATAGTGAGAATCGCGTTGCGTTCCAACTGTGTAAGATCATTTGAGCCCAAAATTCACCTGGTTTATAAGAAATGAACACTTCCTTGTAGGATGACAAAGTTACTGTGCTTTAACTCCCTTTATGAATGTAAATTCAGACCAGTGTTCTCATCCATGAAACACACTCTGTTTTCACGCAAGAAGGAACCTCTTCTTTCCAGATTCTCCTATACAGCAAGAACCATGAGCATGCCCAGAAAAAAAGAACTGTCTTTCCTTATCATATGGTCCATCTGTAGTTCAACTCTGCTTATGAAACTGATACAAACCACAGCTCCTCTTACATAAATGCTCTTTAGTTAATAGTGAGAATCGCGTTGGGTTCCAGAATTGTGTAAAATACTTTCAGCCCAAAATTCACTTCGTTTACCAGAAATGACCTCTTGCTTGTAGGAAGACACAGATCTTGGGCTTTAACTCCGTTTCTGAAGGGAAATTTAGACCACTGTTCTCATCCATTAAACACACTGTCTTAACGCTAGAAGCATGCTCTTCTTTCCAGAATCTCCAATACAGCAAGAAACATGAGCATGCCCTGAAAAAAAGACCTGTCTTTCATACTCATACGGACCATATGTAGTTCAACTCTGCTTCTGAAACTGATACAAACCACACCTCCTCTTACATAAATGCTCTTTAGTTAATAGTGAGAATATCGTCGCATTCCAGGACTGTATAAGATCATTTGAGCCCAAAATTCACTTTGTTTATAAGAAATGAACACTTTCTTGTAGGATGACAAAGTTCCTGGGCGTTAAATCCCTTTATGAATGTAAATTCAGACCAGTGTTCTCATCCATGAAACACACTCTGTTTTCACGCAAGAAGCAAGCTCTTCTTTCCAGAGTCTCCAATACAGCAAGAACCATGAGCATGCCCTCAACAAAAAACTGTATATACTACTAAAACGGACCATAAGTTGTTCAACTTTGCTCATGAAACTGATACAAACAAAAGCTCCTCTTACATAAATCCTCTTTAGTTAATAGTGAGAATCGGGTTGGGTTCGTGAACTGTGTAAAATCATTTGAGCCCAAAATTCACTGGGTTTACCCGAAATAAACTCTTGCTTGTAGGAAGACACACATGCTGTAGTTTAACTCCGTTTCTGTAGGGAAATTCAAACCAATGTTCTCATCCATTAAACATACTCTGTTTTCACGCAAGAAGCAAGCTCTTCTTTCCAGAATCTCCAATACAGCAAGAAACATGAGCATGCCCTGAAAAAAAGACCTGTCTTTCGTACTCATATGGATCATATGTAGTTCAACTCTGCTTATGAAACTGATACAACCCACACCTCCTCTTACATAAATGCTATTTAGTTAATAGTGGAATCGCTTTGTGTTCCAGGACTGTGTGAGATCATTTGAGCCCAAATTTCACTTGGTTTATAAGAAATGAACACTTTCTTGTAGGATGACAAAGTTCCTGTGCTTTAACATCATTTATGAATGTAATTCAGACCAGTGTTCTCATCCATGAAACACACTCTGTTTTCAGGCAAGAAGGAAGCTCTTCTTCCAGTTTCTCCAATACAGCAAGAACAATGAGCATGCCCACAAAAAAAAAAACCGTGTTTCCTACTCATACGGACCATATGTAGTACATCTCTGATTATGAAACTGATACAAACCACAGCTCCTCTTACATAAATGCTCTTTAGTTAATAGTGAGAATCGGGTTGGGTTCGTGAACTGTGTAAAATCATTTGAGCCCAAAATTCCCTTGGTTTACCAAAAATAAACTCTTGCTTGTAGGAAGACGCAGTACCTGGGCTTTACTCCTTATCTAAAGAGAAATTCAGACCACTGTTCTCATCCATGAAACAGACTCTGATTACTCGCAAGTAGCTAGCTCTTCTTTCCAGCGTCTCCAATACAGCAATAACCATGACCATGCCCAGGAAAAAAAGAACTGTGTTTCCTACTCATACGGACCATATGTAGATCAGTTCTGCTTATGAAACTGATACAAACCATAGCTCCTCTTACATAAATGCTCTTTAGTTAATAGTGAGAATCGCATTGGGTTCCAAAATTGTGTAAAATCATTTGAGTCCAAAATTCACTGGGTTTACCAGAAATGAACTCTTGCTTGTAGGAAGACACAGATCCTGTGGTTTAACTCTGTTTCTGAAGGGAAATTTAGTCCAGAGTTCTCATCCCTGAAAAACACTCTGTTTTAAGGCAAGAAGCATCCTCTTCTTTCCAGAGTCTCCAATTCAGCAAGAACCATGAGCATGTCCAAATAAAAAGACTGTGTTTCCTATTCATACGGACCATATGTAGTTCAACTCTGCTTATGAAACTGACACAAACCACAGCTCCTCTTACATAAATGCTCTTTAGTTAATAGTGAGAATCGCGTTGGGTTCGTGAACTGTGTAAAATCATTTGAGCCCAAAATTCCCTGGGTTTACCAGAAATAAACTCTTGCTTGTAGGAAGACACAGATCCTGTTGTTTATCTCTGTTTCTGTAGGGAAATTCAGACCAGTGTACTCATCCATTAAACACAATCTGTTTTAATGCTATAAGAAAGCTCTTCTTTCCAGAGTCTCCAATACAGCAAGAAACATGAGCATGCCCTGAAAAAAAGAACTGTCTATTCTACTCATAAGGACCATATGGATTTCAACTCTGCTTATGAAACTGATACAAACCACAGCTCCTCTTACATAAATGCTCTTTAGTTAATAGTGAGAATCGCGTTGGGTTCCAGAATTGTGTAAAATACTTTCAGCCCAAAATTCACTTCGTTTACCAGAAATGACCTCTTGCTTGTAGGAAGACACAGATCCTGGGCTTTAACTCCGTTTCTGAAGGGAAATTTAGACCACTGTTCTCATCCATTAAACACACTGTCTTAACGCTAGAAGCATGCTCTTCTTTCCAGAATCTCCAATACAGCAAGAAACATGAGCATGCCCTGAAAAAAAGACCTGTCTTTCATACTCATACGGACCATATGTAGTTCAACTCTGCTTCTGAAACTGATACAAACCACACCTCCTCTTACATAAATGCTCTTTAGTTAATAGTGAGAATATCGTCGCATTCCAGGACTGTATAAGATCATTTGAGCCCAAAATTCACTTTGTTTATAAGAAATGAACACTTTCTTGTAGGATGACAAAGTTCCTGGGCGTTAAATCCCTTTATGAATGTAAATTCAGACCAGTGTTCTCATCCATGAAACACACTCTGTTTTCACGCAAGAAGCAAGCTCTTCTTTCCAGAGTCTCCAATACAGCAAGAACCATGAGCATGCCCTCAACAAAAAACTGTATATACTACTAAAACGGACCATAAGTTGTTCAACTTTGCTCATGAAACTGATACAAACAAAAGCTCCTCTTACATAAATCCTCTTTAGTTAATAGTGAGAATCGGGTTGGGTTCGTGAACTGTGTAAAATCATTTGAGCCCAAAATTCACTGGGTTTACCCGAAATAAACTCTTGCTTGTAGGAAGACACACATGCTGTAGTTTAACTCCGTTTCTGTAGGGAAATTCAAACCAATGTTCTCATCCATTAAACATACTCTGTTTTCACGCAAGAAGCAAGCTCTTCTTTCCAGAATCTCCAATACAGCAAGAAACATGAGCATGCCCTGAAAAAAAGACCTGTCTTTCGTACTCATATGGATCATATGTAGTTCAACTCTGCTTATGAAACTGATACAACCCACACCTCCTCTTACATAAATGCTATTTAGTTAATAGTGGAATCGCTTTGTGTTCCAGGACTGTGTGAGATCATTTGAGCCCAAATTTCACTTGGTTTATAAGAAATGAACACTTTCTTGTAGGATGACAAAGTTCCTGTGCTTTAACATCATTTATGAATGTAATTCAGACCAGTGTTCTCATCCATGAAACACACTCTGTTTTCAGGCAAGAAGGAAGCTCTTCTTCCAGTTTCTCCAATACAGCAAGAACAATGAGCATGCCCACAAAAAAAAAAACCGTGTTTCCTACTCATACGGACCATATGTAGTACATCTCTGATTATGAAACTGATACAAACCACAGCTCCTCTTACATAAATGCTCTTTAGTTAATAGTGAGAATCGGGTTGGGTTCGTGAACTGTGTAAAATCATTTGAGCCCAAAATTCCCTTGGTTTACCAAAAATAAACTCTTGCTTGTAGGAAGACGCAGTACCTGGGCTTTACTCCTTATCTAAAGAGAAATTCAGACCACTGTTCTCATCCATGAAACAGACTCTGATTACTCGCAAGTAGCTAGCTCTTCTTTCCAGCGTCTCCAATACAGCAATAACCATGACCATGCCCAGGAAAAAAAGAACTGTGTTTCCTACTCATACGGACCATATGTAGATCAGTTCTGCTTATGAAACTGATACAAACCATAGCTCCTCTTACATAAATGCTCTTTAGTTAATAGTGAGAATCGCATTGGGTTCCAAAATTGTGTAAAATCATTTGAGTCCAAAATTCACTGGGTTTACCAGAAATGAACTCTTGCTTGTAGGAAGACACAGATCCTGTGGTTTAACTCTGTTTCTGAAGGGAAATTTAGTCCAGAGTTCTCATCCCTGAAAAACACTCTGTTTTAAGGCAAGAAGCATCCTCTTCTTTCCAGAGTCTCCAATTCAGCAAGAACCATGAGCATGTCCAAATAAAAAGACTGTGTTTCCTATTCATACGGACCATATGTAGTTCAACTCTGCTTATGAAACTGACACAAACCACAGCTCCTCTTACATAAATGCTCTTTAGTTAATAGTGAGAATCGCGTTGGGTTCGTGAACTGTGTAAAATCATTTGAGCCCAAAATTCCCTGGGTTTACCAGAAATAAACTCTTGCTTGTCGGAAGACACAGATCCTGTTGTTTATCTCTGTTTCTGTAGGGAAATTCAGACCAGTGTACTCATCCATTAAACACAATCTGTTTTAATGCTATAAGAAAGCTCTTCTTTCCAGAGTCTCCAATACAGCAAGAAACATGAGCATGCCCTGAAAAAAAGAACTGTCTATTCTACTCATAAGGACCATATGGATTTCAACTCTGCTTATGAAACTGATACAAACCACAGCTCCTCTTACATAAATGCTCTTTAGTTAATAGTGAGAATCGCGTTGGGTTCCAGAATTGTGTAAAATACTTTCAGCCCAAAATTCACTTCGTTTACCAGAAATGACCTCTTGCTTGTAGGAAGACACAGATCCTGGGCTTTAACTCCGTTTCTGAAGGGAAATTTAGACCACTGTTCTCATCCATTAAACACACTGTCTTAACGCTAGAAGCATGCTCTTCTTTCCAGAATCTCCAATACAGCAAGAAACATGAGCATGCCCTGAAAAAAAGACCTGTCTTTCATACTCATACGGACCATATGTAGTTCAACTCTGCTTCTGAAACTGATACAAACCACACCTCCTCTTACATAAATGCTCTTTAGTTAATAGTGAGAATATCGTTGCATTCCAGGACTGTATAAGATCATTTGAGCCCAAAATTCACTTTGTTTATAAGAAATGAACACTTTCTTGTAGGATGACAAAGTTCCTGGGCGTTAAATCCCTTTATGAATGTAAATTCAGACCAGTGTTCTCATCCATGAAACACACTCTGTTTTCACGCAAGAAGCAAGCTCTTCTTTCCAGAGTCTCCAATACAGCAAGAACCATGAGCATGCCCTCAACAAAAAACTGTATATACTACTAAAACGGACCATAAGTTGTTCAACTTTGCTCATGAAACTGATACAAACAAAAGCTCCTCTTACATAAATCCTCTTTAGTTAATAGTGAGAATCGGGTTGGGTTCGTGAACTGTGTAAAATCATTTGAGCCCAAAATTCACTGGGTTTACCCGAAATAAACTCTTGCTTGTAGGAAGACACACATGCTGTAGTTTAACTCCGTTTCTGTAGGGAAATTCAAACCAATGTTCTCATCCATTAAACATACTCTGTTTTCACGCAAGAAGCAAGCTCTTCTTTCCAGAATCTCCAATACAGCAAGAAACATGAGCATGCCCTGAAAAAAAGACCTGTCTTTCGTACTCATATGGATCATATGTAGTTCAACTCTGCTTATGAAACTGATACAACCCACACCTCCTCTTACATAAATGCTATTTAGTTAATAGTGGAATCGCTTTGTGTTCCAGGACTGTGTGAGATCATTTGAGCCCAAATTTCACTTGGTTTATAAGAAATGAACACTTTCTTGTAGGATGACAAAGTTCCTGTGCTTTAACATCATTTATGAATGTAATTCAGACCAGTGTTCTCATCCATGAAACACACTCTGTTTTCAGGCAAGAAGGAAGCTCTTCTTCCAGTTTCTCCAATACAGCAAGAACAATGAGCATGCCCACAAAAAAAAAAACCGTGTTTCCTACTCATACGGACCATATGTAGTACATCTCTGATTATGAAACTGATACAAACCACAGCTCCTCTTACATAAATGCTCTTTAGTTAATAGTGAGAATCGGGTTGGGTTCGTGAACTGTGTAAAATCATTTGAGCCCAAAATTCCCTTGGTTTACCAAAAATAAACTCTTGCTTGTAGGAAGACGCAGTACCTGGGCTTTACTCCTTATCTAAAGAGAAATTCAGACCACTGTTCTCATCCATGAAACAGACTCTGATTACTCGCAAGTAGCTAGCTCTTCTTTCCAGCGTCTCCAATACAGCAATAACCATGACCATGCCCAGGAAAAAAAGAACTGTGTTTCCTACTCATACGGACCATATGTAGATCAGTTCTGCTTATGAAACTGATACAAACCATAGCTCCTCTTACATAAATGCTCTTTAGTTAATAGTGAGAATCGCATTGGGTTCCAAAATTGTGTAAAATCATTTGAGTCCAAAATTCACTGGGTTTACCAGAAATGAACTCTTGCTTGTAGGAAGACACAGATCCTGTGGTTTAACTCTGTTTCTGAAGGGAAATTTAGTCCAGAGTTCTCATCCCTGAAAAACACTCTGTTTTAAGGCAAGAAGCATCCTCTTCTTTCCAGAGTCTCCAATTCAGCAAGAACCATGAGCATGTCCAAATAAAAAGACTGTGTTTCCTATTCATACGGACCATATGTAGTTCAACTCTGCTTATGAAACTGACACAAACCACAGCTCCTCTTACATAAATGCTCTTTAGTTAATAGTGAGAATCGCGTTGGGTTCGTGAACTGTGTAAAATCATTTGAGCCCAAAATTCCCTGGGTTTACCAGAAATAAACTCTTGCTTGTAGGAAGACACAGATCCTGTTGTTTAACTCCGTTTCTGTAGGGAAATTCAAACCAGTGTTCTCATCCATTAAACACACTTTGTCTTAATGCTAGAAGCATGCTCTTCTTTCCAGAATCTCCAATACAGCAAGAAACATGAGCATGCCCTGAAAATAAGACCTGTCTTTCGTACTCATAAGGATCATATGTAGTTCAACTCTGCTTATGAAACTGATAGAAACCACACCTCCTCTTACATAAATGCTCTTTAGTTAAGTGAGAATCGCGTTGGGTTCCAGAACTGTGTATAATCATTGAGCCCAAAATTCACTTGGTTTACCAGAAATGAACACTTTCTTGAAGGATGACAAGTTCCTGTGGTTTAACTCCCTTTCTGAATGTAAATTCAGACCAGTGTTCTCAACTATGAAACACACTCTGTTTTCATGCAAGAAGAAAGCTCTTCTTTCCAGAGTCTCCAATACAGCAAGAAACATGAGCATGCCATGAGAAAAAGAACTGTCTTTTCTACTCATACGGACAATATGGAGTTCAACTCTGCTTATGAAACATATACAAACCACAGCTCCTCTTACATAAATGCTATTTAGTTAATAGTGAGAATCGCTTTGTGTTCCAGAACTGCGTAAAATCATTTGAGCCCAAAATACACTTTGTTTACCAGAAATGACCTCTTGCTTGTAGGAAGACACCGATCCTGGGCTTTAACTCCGTTTCTGAAGGGAAATTCAGACCACTGTTCTCATCCATGAAACACACTCGGATTTCACGCAAGCAGCAAGCTCTTCTTTCCAGTTTTTCCAATACAGCAAGAACCATGAACATGCCCAGACAAAAAGAGCTGTGTTTCCTAATCATACGGACCATATGTAGTTCAACTCTGCTTATGAAACTGATATAACCCACACGTCCTCTTACATAAATGCTCTTTAGTTAATAGTGAGAATCGCGTTGCGTTCCAACTGTGTAAGATCATTTGAGCCCAAAATTCACTTGGTTTATAAGAAATGAACACTTCCTTGTAGGATGACAAAGTTACTGTGCTTTAACTCCCTTTATGAATGTAAATTCAGACCAGTGTTCTCATCCATGAAACACACTCTGTTTTCACGCAAGAAGGAACCTCTTCTTTCCAGATTCTCCTATACAGCAAGAACCATGAGCATGCCCAGAAAAAAAGAACTGTCTTTCCTTATCATATGGTCCATCTGTAGTTCAACTCTGCTCATGAAACTGACACAAACCACACCTCCTCTTACATAAATCCTCTTTATTTAATAATGAGAAACGCATTGGGTTCGTGAACTGTGTAAAATAATTTGAGCCCAAAATTCACTGGGTTTACCAGAAATAAACTCTTGATTAGAGGAAGACACAGATCCTGTTGTTTAACTCTGTTTCTGTAGGGAAATTCAGACCAGTGTACTCATCCATTAAACACAATCTGTTTTAATGCTATAAGAAAGCTCTTCTTTCCAGAGTCTCCAATACAGCAAGAAACATGAGCATGCCCAGAAAAAAAGAACTGTGTTTCCTACTCATACAGACCATATTTAGTTCAGCTCTGCTTATGAAACTGATACACACCACAGCTCCTCTTACATAAAAGATCTTTAGTTAAGAGTGACAATCCCGTTGTGTTCCATAACTGTGTAAAATCATTTGAACCCAAAATTCACTTGGTTTACCGGAAATGAACTCTTGCTTGTAGGAAGACAAAGATCCTGGGATTTAACTCTGTTTCTGAAGGGAAATTCAGACCAGAGTTCTCACACAAGAAAAACACTCAAATACAGCAAGAACCATGTGCATGCCCAGAAAAATAGAACTGTATTTCCTATTCATACGGACCATATGGAGTTCAACTCTGCTTATGAAACTGATTCAAACCACACCTCCTCTTACATAAATGCTCTTTAGTTAATAGTGAGAATCGCGTTGGGTTCCAGAATTGTGTAAAATAATTTCAGCCCAAAATTCACTTGGTTTACCAGAAATGACCTCTTGCTTGTAGGAAGACAAAGATCCTGGGGTTTAACTCTGTTTCTGAAGGGAAATTCAGACCAGAGTTCTCACACAAGAAAAACACTCTGTTTGAAGGCAATAAGCTTCCTCTTCTTTCCAGCGTCTCAAATACAGGAAGACCCAAGAGCATGCCCAGAAAAATAGAACTGTACTTCCTATTCATACGGACCATATGGAGTTCAACTCTGCTTATGAAACTGATACAAACCACAGCTCCTTTTACATAAATGCTCTTTAGTTAATAGTGAGAATCGCGTTGGGTTCCAGAATTGTGTAAAATAATTTCAGCCCAAAATTCACTTGGTTTACCAGAAATGACCTCTTGCTTGTAGGAAGACACAGATCCTGGGCTTTAACTCCATTGCTGAAAGTAAATTCAGGCCAGTGTTCTCATCCATGATACACACTCTGTTTTAACGCAAGAAACAAGCTCTTCTTTCCAGAGTCTCCAAAACAGAAAGAACCATGAGCATGCACACACACACAAAAAAATAACTGTGTTTCCTACTGAAACGGACCATATGTAGTTCAACTTCGCTTATGAAACTGATGCAAACCAAAGCTCCTCTTACATAAATGCTCTTTAGTTAATATTGAGAATCGCGTTGGTTTCGTGAACTGTTTAAAATCATTTGAGCCCAAAATTCCCTGGGTTTACCAGAAATGACCTCTTGCTTATAGGAAGACCCAGATCCTGTTGTTTAACTCCGTTTCTGTAGGGAAATTCAAACCAGTGTTCTCATCCATTAAACACACTCTGTTTTATGCTGGAAGCAAGCTCTTCTTACCAGAATCTCCAATACAGCAAGAAACATGAGCATGCCCTGAAAAAAAGAACTGTCTTTCCTACTCATACGGACCATATGTAGTTCAACTCTGCTTATGAAACTGATACAAACCACAGCTCCTCTTACATAAATCCTCTTTATTTAATAATGAGAATCACATTGGGTTCGTGAACTGTGTAAAATCATTTGAGCCCAAAATTCACTGGGTTTTTCCATAAATAAACTGTTGATTGTAGGAAGACACAGATCCTGTTGTTTAACTCCGTTTCTGTAGAAAAATTCAGACCAGTGTTCTCATGCATTAAACACACTCTGTTTTCATGCAAGAAGCAAGCTCTTCTTTCCATAGTCTCCAATACAGCAAGAACCATGACCATGCCCAGAAAAAAAGAACTGTGTTTCCTATTCATACAGACCATATTTAGTTCAGCTCTGCTTATGAAACTGATACAAACCACAGCTCCACTTACATAATTGATCTTTAGTTAAGAGTGAGAATCCCGTTGGGTTCCATAACTGTGTAAAATCATTTGAACCCAAAATTCACTTGATTTACCAGAAATGAACTCTTGCTTGTAGGAAGACAAAGATCCTGGGGTTTAACTCTGTTTCTGAAGGGAAATTCAGACCAGAGTTCTCACACAAGAAAAACACTCTGTTTGAAGGCAATAAGCTTCCTCTTCTTTACAGCGTCTCAAATACAGGAAGACCCATGAGCATGCCCAGAGAAATAGAACTGTATTTCCTTTTCATACGGACCATATGGAGTTCAACTCTGCTTATGAAACTGATACAAACCACAGCTCCACTTACATAAATGCTCTTTAGTTAATAGTGAGAATCGCGTTGGGTTCCAGAATTGTGTAAAATAATTTCAGCCCAAAATTCACTTGGTTTACCAGAAATGACCTCTTGCTTGTAGGAAGACACAGATCCTGGGCTTTAACTCCATTGCTGAAAGTAAATTCAGGCCAGTGTTCTCATCCATGATACACACTCTGTTTTAACGCAAGAAACAAGCTCTTCTTTCCAGAGTCTCCAAAACAGAAAGAACCATGAGCATGCCCCCCCCCAAAAAAAATAACTGTGTTTCCTACTGAAACGAACCATATGTAGTTCAACTTCGCTTATGAAACTGATACAAACCACACCACCTCTTACATAAATGCTCTTTAGTTAATAGTGAGAATCGCGTTGGGTTCCAGAACTGTGTAAAATCATTAGAGCCCAAAATTCACTTGGTTTACCAGAAATGAACACTTTCTTGTAGGATGACAAAGTTCCTGTGGTTTAACTCCCTTTCTGAATGTAAATTCAGACCTGTGTTCTCATCCATGAAACACACTCTGTTTTCACGCAAGAAGGAAGCTCCTCTTTCCAGATCTCCAATACAGCAAGAACCATGAGCATGCCAACAAAACAATGAACTGTGTTTCCTACTAAAACGGACCATATGTAGTTCAACTTTGCTTATGAAACTGATACAAACCACAGCTCCTCTTACATAAATCCTCTTTAGTTTATAGTGAGAATCGCGTTGGGTTCGTGAACTGTGTAAAATCATTTGAGCCCAAAGTTCCCTGGGTTTACCGTAAATGAACTCTTGCTTGTAGGAAGAAACAGATCCTGTTGTTTAACTTCGTTTCTGTAGGGAAATTCAAACCAGTGTTCTCATACATTAAAAACACTCTGTTTCAACGCTAGAAGCAAGCTCTTCTTTCCAGAATCTCCAATACAGCAAGAAACATGAACTTGCCCTGAAAAAAAGAATTGTCTTTCCTACTCATACGGACCATATGTAGCTCAACTCTGCTTATGAAACTGAAACAAACCACACCTCCTCTTCAATAAATGCTCTTTAGTTAATAGTAAGAATCGCGTTGGGTTCCAGAACTGTGTAAAACCATTTGAGCCCAAAATTCACTTGGTTTACCAGAATGAACACTTTCTTGTAGGATGACAAGTCCCTGTGGTTTAACTCCCTTTCTGAATGTAAATGCAGACCAGTGTTCTCATCCATGAAACACACTCTGTTTTCACGCAAGAAGGAAGCTCTTCTTTCTAGAGTCTGCAATACAGCAAGAACCATGAGCATGCCCTCAAAAAAAAGAACTGTGTTTCCAACTGAAACGGACCATATGTAATTCAACTTTGCTTATGAAACTGATACAAACTACAGCTCCTCTTACAGAAATCCTCTTTAGTTAATAGTGAGAATCGGGTTGGGTTCGAGAACTGTGAAAAATCATTTGATCCCAAAATTCACTGGGTTTACAATAAATAAACTCTTTCTTGTAGGAAGACACACATCCTGCTGTTTAACTCCGTTTCTGTAGGGAAATTCAAACCAGTGTTCTCATCTATTAAACACACTCGTTTTAAGATAGATGCACGCTCTTCTTTCCAGAATCTCCAATACAGCAAGAAACATGAGCATGCCCTGAAAAAAAGAACTGTCTTTCCTACTCATACGGACCATATGAAGTTCAGCTCTCCTTATGAAACTGATACAAACCACACCACCTCTTACATAAATGCTCTTTAGTTAATAGTGAGAATCACGTTGGGTTCCAGAACTGTTTAAAATCATTAGAGCCCAAAATTCACTTGGTTTACCAGAAATGAACACTTTCTTGTAGGATGACAAATTTCCTGTGGTTTAACTCCCTTTCTGAATGTAAATTCAGTCCAGTGTTCTCATCCATGAAACACATGCTGTTTTAACGCAAGAAGTCTCCTGTTCTTTCCAGAGTCTACAATACAGCAAGAACTTTGAGCATGCCCCCCCCAAAAAAAAGAACTGTGTTTCCTACTAAAACGGACCATATGAAGTTCAACTTTGCTTATGAAACTGATACAAACTACAGCTCCTCTTACAGAAATCCTCTTTAGTTAATAGTGAGAATCTCATTGGGTTCGTGAAATTTGTAAAATCATTTGAACCCAAAATTCACTGGGTTTACCAGAAATGAACTCTTGCTTGTATGATGACACAGATCCTGTTGTTTAACTCCGTTTCTGTAGGGAAATTCACACCAGTGTTCTCATCCATTAAACACACTCTGTCTTAATGCAATAAGCAAGCTCTTCTTTCCAGCTTCTCCAATACAGAAAGAAACATGAGCATGCCCTGAAATAAAGAACTGTCTTTCCTACTCATACGTAACATATGTAGTTCAACTCTGCATATGAAACTGATACAAACCACAGCTCCTCTTACATAAATGCTCTTTAGTTAATAGTGGGATTCCCGTTGGGTTCCAGAATTGTGTAAAATAATTTCAGCCCAAAATTCACTTGGTTTACCAGAATTGACCTCTTGCTTGTAGGAAGACACAGATCCTGGGCTTTAACTCTGTTTCTGAAGGGAAATTCAGACCACTGTTCTCATCCATGAAACACACTCTTCTTTCACGAAAGATGCAAGCTCTTCTTTCCAGTGTCTCCAATACAGCAAGAAACATGACCATGCCCAGAAAAAAAGAGCTATGTTTCATACTCATATGGACCATATGTAGTACAACTCTGATTATGAAACTGATACAAACCACAGCTCCTCTTACATAAATGCTCTTTAGTTAATAGTGAGAATCGCTTTGGGTTCCAGAACTGTGTAAAATCATTTGAGCCCAAAATTCACTTGGTTTACCGGAAATGAACTCTTTCTTGTAGGATGACAAAGTTCCTGTGGTTTAACTCCGTTTATGAATGTAAATTCAGACCGGTGTTCTCATCCATGAAACACACTCTGTTTTAACGCAAGAAGCAAGCTCTTCTTTCCACATTCTCCAATACATCAAGAACGATGAGCATGCCCACAAAAAAAGAACTGTGTTTCCTACTAAAACGGACCATAAGTTGTTCAACTTTGCTTATGAAACTGATTCAAACCAAAGCTCCTCTTACATAAATCCTCTTTAGTTAATAGTGAGAATCGGTTTGGGTTCGTGAACTGGGTAAAATCATTTGACCCCAAAATTCCCTGGGTTTACCAGAAATAAACTCTTGCTTGTAGGAAGACACAGATCCTGTTGTTTAACTCCGTTTCTGTAGGGAAATTCAACCAGTGTTCTCATCCATTAAACACACTTTGTCTTAACGCTAGAAGCATGCTCTTCTTTCCAGAATCTCCAATAGAGCAAGAAACATGAGCATGCCCTGAAAAAAAGAACTGTCTTTCCTACTCATAGGGACCATATGTAGTTCAACTCAACTTATGAAACTGATACAAAAAACAACTCCTCTTACATAAATGCTCTTTAGTTAATAGTGAGAATCATGTTGGGTTCCAGAACTGTGTAAAATCATTTGAGCCCAAAATTCACTTGGTTTACCAGAAATGTACACTTTCTTATAGGATGACAAGTTCCTGTGGTTTAACTCCCTTTCTGAATGTAAATTCTGAGCAGTGTTCTCATCCATGAAACGAACTCTGTTTTCCCGCAAGAAGGAAGCTCTTCTTTCCAGAGACTCCAATACAGCAAGAACCATGAGCATGCCGACAAAAAATGAACTGTGTTTCCTACTCATACGGACCATATGTAGTTCAACTCTGCTTATGAAACTGATACAAAGCACAGCTCCTCTTACATAAATCCTCTTTATTTAATAATGAGAATCGCATTGGGTTCGTGAACTCTGTATAATCATTTGAGCACAAATTTCACTGGTTTACCAGAAATAAACTCTTGATTTTAGGAAGACACTGATCCTGTTGTTTAACTCCGTTTCTGTAGGGAAATTCAGACCAGTGTTCTCATGCATTAAAAACACTCTGTTTTCATGCAAAAGCAAGCTCTTCTTTCCAGAGTCTCCAATACAGCAAGAAACATGAGCATGCCCTGAGAATAAGAACTGTCTTTTCTACTCATATGGACAATATGGAGTTCAACTCTGCTTATGAATCTGATACAAACCACAGCTCCTCTTACATAAATGCTCTTTAGTTAATAGTGGGAATCGCGTTGGGTTCCAGAATTGTGTAAAATAATTTCAGCCCAAAATTCACTTGGTTTACCAGAAATGACTTCTTGCTTGTAGGAAGACACAGATCCTGGGCTTTAACTCCGTTTCTGAAGGGAAATTCAGACCACTGTTCTCATCCAAGAAACACACTCTGATTTCACGAGAGAAGCAAGGTCTTCTTTCCAGCGTCTCCAATACAGCAAGAACCATGACCATGCCCAGAAAAAAAGAGCTTTGTTTCCTAATCATACGGACCATATGTAGTACAACTCTGATTATGAAACTGATACAAACCACAGCTCCTCATACATAAATGCTCTTTAGTTAATAGTGAGAATCGCTTTGGGTTCCAGAACTGTGTAAAATCATTTGAGCCCAAAATTCACTTGGTTTACCAGAAATGAATTCTTTCTTGTAGGAAGACAACGTTCCTGTGGTTTAACTCCATTTATGAATGTAAATTGAGACCCGTGTTCTCATCCATGAAACACACTCTGTTTTCACGCAAGAAGCAAGCTCTTCTTTCCACATTCGCCAATACAGCAAGAACCATGAACATGCCCACAAAAAAAGAACTGTGTTTAATACTAAAACGGACCATAAGTTGTTAAACTTTGCTTACAAACTGATACAAACCAAAGCTCCTCTTACAAAAATGATCTTTAGCTAATAGTGAGAATCGAGTTGAGTTCTAGAACTGCGAAAAAACATTTGAGCCCAAAATTCAATGGGTTTACCATAAATGAACTCTTGCTTGTAGGAAGACACAGATCCTGTGGTTTCACTCTATTTCTGAAGGGAAATTCAGACCAGAGTTCTCATCCAAGAAAAACACTCTGTTTTAAGGCAAGAAGCATCCTCTTCTTTCCAGTGTCCCCAATACAGCAATAACAATGAGCATGCCCAGAAAAAAGAACAGTATTTCCTACTCATACAGACCACATGTAGTTCAACTCTGCTTATGAAACTGATACTAACCACAACTCCACTTACATAAATGCTCTTTAGTTAATAGTGAGAACCGCGTTGGGTTCAAGAACTGTGTAAAATCATTTGAGCCCCAAATTCACTTGGTTTACCAGAAATGAACTCTTGCTTGTATGAAGACACAGATCCTGGGCTTTAACTCCGTTTCTGGAGGGAAATTCAGACCATTGTTCTCATCCATGAAACACACTCTGTTTTCACGCAAGAAGCAAGCTCTTCTTTCCAGCCTCTCCAATACAGCAAGAACCATGACCATGTCCAGAAAAAAAGAACTGTGATTCCTACTCATACCGACCATCTGTTGTACATCTGCTTACGAACTGATACAAACCACAGCTCCTCTTACATAAATGCTCTTTAGTTAATAGTGAGAATCACGTTGGGTTCATGAACTGTGTAAAATCATTTGAGCCCAAAATTCACTGGGTTTACCAGAAATAAACTCTTGATTGTAGGAAGAAGCAGATACTGATGTATAACTCCGTTTCTGTAGGGAAATTAATACCAGTGTTCTCATCCATTAAACACACTTTGTTTTAACGGAAGAAGCAAGCTCTTCTTTCCAGAGATTCCAATACAGCAAGTAATATGAGCATGCCCTGAAAAGAAAGAACTGTCTTTCCTACTCATAGGGACCATATGTAGTTCAACTCTGCTTATGAAACTGGTACAAACCACAGCTCCTCTTACATAATTGCTCTTTAGTTAACTGTCAGAATCGCATTGGGTTCGTGAACTGCAGAAAAATCATTTGAGCCCAAAATTCACTGGGTTTATCAGAAATGAACTCTTGCTTGTAGGAAGACACAGATCCTGGGGTTTAACTCAATTTCTGAAGCGAAATTCAGACCAGTGTTCTCATCCATGGCACACACTCTCTCTTCCCACAAGAAGCAAGCTCTTCTTTCCATCGTCACCATTACAGCAACACTTTGAGCATGCCCGGAAAAAAAGAGCTGTGTTTCCTACTCCTAAGGTCCATATGTAGTTCAACTCTGCTTATGAAACTGATACTAACCACAGCTCCTCTTACATAAATGCTCTTTAGGTAATAGTGAGAATCACGTTAGCTTCGTGAAATGTGTAAAAACATTAGAGCCCTAATTTCACTGGGTTTACCAGAAATGAACTCTTTCTTGTAGGAAGACACAGTTCCTGGGGTTTAGCTCCGGTTCTGAACGGAAATTAGACCAGTGTTCTCACCCATGAAACACACTCTGTTTTAACTTAAGAAGCAAGCTCTTCTTTCCAGAGTTTCCAATACAGCAAGAACCGTGAGCATGCCCCGAAAAAAAGAACTCTGTTTCCTACAAATACCGAACATATGTAGTTCAACTCTGCCTATGAAACTGATACTAACCACAGCTCCTCTTACATAAATGCTCTTTAGTTAATAGTGAGAATCGCATTGGGTTCCAAACTGTGTCAAATATTTTGAGCCCAAAATGCAGTTGGTTTACCAGAATTGAACTCTTGCCTATAGGGAGACTCAGATCCTGGGATTTCACTCAATTTCAGAAGGGAAATTCAGACCAGTGTTCTCATCCATGAAACACATTCTTTTTTCATGCAAGAAGCAAGCTCTTCTTTCCAGAGTTACCAATACAGAAAGAACCATGAGCATGCCCAGAAAAAAAGAGCTGTGTTTCCTACTCAAACGGATCATATGTAGTTCAACTATGCTTATAAATCTGATACTAACCACAGATCCTCTTACATAAATGCTCTTAGTTAATAGTGATAATCAGGTTGGGTTCTATTAATGTGTTAAATCATTTGAGCCCAAAACTCACTGGTTCACAAGAAATGAACTCTTGATTGTAGGAAGACACAGATCCTGTGGTTTAACTCTGTTTCTGAAGGGAAATTCAGACCAGTGTTCTCTTCCATGAAACACACTCTGTTTTCACGCAAAAACAAGCTCTTCTTTCCAGCATCTCCAATACAGGGAGAACCATGAGCATGCCCAGAAGAAAAGAACTGTGTTTCCTACTCATACAGACCATATGTAGATCAACTCTGCTTATGAAACTGATACTAACCACAGCTCCTCTTACATAAATGATCTTTAGTTAATAGTGAGAATCGCGTTGGGTTCCAGACCTATGTAAAATCATTTGAGCCTAAAATTCACTTGATTTACCAGAAATGAACTCTTGCTTGTAGGAAGACACAGAACCAGGACTTTAACTCCGTTTCTGATGGGAATTTTAGACCAGTGTTCTCATCCATGAAACACACTCTGTTTTCACGCAAGAAACAAGCACTTCTTTCCAGAGACTCCAATACAGCAAGAACCATGAGCATGCCCAGAAAAAAAGAACTAGGTTGCCTACTCATATGGACCATATGTAGTTCAACTCTGCTTATGAAACTGATACAGACCGCAGCTCCTCTTACAAAAATGATCTTTAGCTAATAGTGAGAATCTCGTTGGGTTCTAGAACTGCAAAAAATCATTTGAGCCAAAAATGCACTTGGTTTACCAGAAATGAACTCTTGCTTGTAGGGAGACACAGATCCTCGGGTTTAACTCCATTTGGGTAGGGAAATTCAGACCAGTGTTCTCATCCATGAAACACACTCTGTTTTCACGCAAGAAGAAAGATCTTCTTTCCAGCGTCTCCAATACAGAAAGAACCATGAGCATGCCCAGACAAAAAGAGCTGTGTTTCCTACTCATACGGACCATACGTAGTTCAACTCTCATTATAAAACTGATATAAACCACAGTTCCTCTTACATAAATGCTCTTTAGTTAATAGTGAGAATGGCGTTGGGTTCATGAACTGTGTAAATTTATTTGAGCGATAATTCTCTTGATTTACCAGAAATGAACTCTTGCTTGTAGGAAGACACAGAACCTGTTGTTTAACTCCATTTCTGTAGCGAAATTCAGACCAGTGTGCTCATCCATGAAACACACTCCGTTTTCATGCAAGAAGCAAGCTCTTCTTTCCAGCATCACCAATACAGCAAGAACCATGAGCATGGCCAGAAAAAAAGAACTGTGTTTCCTACTCATACGGACCATAAGTAGTTCAACTCTGCTTATGAAACTGATACAAAACATAGCTCCTATTACATAAATGCTCTTTAGTTAATAGTGAGAATCGCGTTGGGTTCCTGAACTCTGTAAAATCATTTGAGTCCAAAATTTTCTGGGTTTACCAGAAATGAACTCTTGCTTGTAGGAAGACACAGATCCTGTTGTTTAACTCCGTTTCTGTAGGGAAATTCAGACCAGTGTTTTCATCCATGAAACACACTCTGTTTTCATGCAAGAAGCAAGCTCTTCTTTCCAGCGTCTCCAATACAGCAAGAACCATGAGCATGCCCAGAAAAAAAGAACTGTGTTTCCTACTCATACAGACCATATGTAGTTCAACTATGCTTATTAATCTGATACTAACCACAGATCCTCTTACATAAATGCTCTTAGTTAATAGTGAGAATCAGGTTGGGTACTATTACTGTGTTAAATGATTTGAGCCCAAAATTCACTTATTCACAAGAAATGAACTCTTGCTTGTAGGAAGACACAGATCCTGTGGTTTAACTCTGTTTCTGAAGGGAAATTCAGACCAGTGTTCTCTTCAATGAAACACACTCTGTTTTCACGCAAAAACCAAGCTCTTCTTTCCAGGGTCTCCAATATAGCAAGAACAATGATCATGCCCACAAGAAAAGCACTGTGTTTCCTACTCATACAGACCATATGTAGTTCAAATCTGCTTATGAAATTGATACTAACCACAGCTCCTCTTACGTAAATGATCTTTAGTTAATAGTGAGAATCGCGTTGGGTTCTAGACTTGTGTAAAATCATTTGAGCCCAGAATTCACTGGGTTTACCAGAAATGAACTGTTCCTTGTAGGAAGACACAGATCCTGTTGTTTAACTCCATTTCTGTAGGGATATTCAGACCAGTGTTCTCATCCATTAAACACACTCTGTTTTAACTTAAGAAGCAAGCTCTTATTTCCAGAGTTTCCAATACACCAAGAACCATGAGCATGCCCCGAAAAAAAGAACTGTGTTTCCTAAAAATACAGACCATATGTAGTTCAACTCTGCCTATGAACCTGATACTAACCACAGCTCCTCTTACATAAATGCTCTTTAGGTAATAGTGAGAATCTTGTTGGCTTCGTGAAATGTGTAAAATCATTAGAGCCCAAAATTCACTGGGTTTACCAGAAATGAACTCTTTCTTGTAGGAAGACACAGTTCCTGGGGTTTAACTCCGGTTCTGAACGGAAATTCAGACCAGTGTTCTCATCCATGAAACACACTCTGTTTTAACTTAAGAAGCAAGCTCTTCTTTCCAGAGGTTCCAATACAGCAAGAACCATGAGCATGCCCCCCCCCAAAAAAAGAACTGTGTTTCCTACAAATACCGAACATATGTAGTTGAACTCTGCCTATGAAACTGATACTAACCACAGATCCTCTTACATAAATGCTCTTTAGTTAATAGTGAGAATCGCGTTGGGTTCCAAACTGTGTCAAATATTATGAGCCCAAAATGCAGTTGGTTTACCAGAATTGAACTCTTGCTTGTAGGGAGACACAGATCCTGGGATTTCACTCAATTTCGGAAGGGAAATTCAGACCAGTGTTCTCATCCATGAAACACACTCTGTTTTCACGCAAGAAGAAAGATCTTCTTTCCAGCGTCTCCAATACAGAAAGAACCATGAGCATGCCCAGACAAAAAGAGCTGTGTTTCCTACTCATACGGACCATACGTAGTTCAACTCTCATTATAAAACTGATATAAACCACAGTTCCTCTTACATAAATGCTCTTTAGTTAATAGTGAGAATGGCGTTGGGTTCATGAACTGTGTAAATTTATTTGAGCGATAATTCTCTTGATTTACCAGAAATGAACTCTTGCTTGTAGGAAGACACAGAACCTGTTGTTTAACTCCATTTCTGTTGCGAAATTCAGACCAGTGTGCTCATCCATGAAACACACTCCGTTTTCATGCAAGAAGCAAGCTCTTCTTTCCAGCATCACCAATACAGCAAGAACCATGAGCATGGCCAGAAAAAAAGAACTGTGTTTTCTACTCATACGGACCATATGTAGTTCAACTCTGCTTATGAAACTGATACTAACCACAGCTCCTCTTACATAAATGCTCTTTAGTTAATAGCGAGAATCGCGTTGGGTTCCAGAACTGTGTAAAATCCTTTGATCTAAAAATTCACATGGTCCTCCCGAAATGAACTCTTGCTTGTAGGAAGACACAGATCCAGGGCTTAAACTCCTTTTCTGAAGGAAAAATCAGACCAGTGTTCTCATCCATGATACACACTCCGTTATCATGCAAGAAGAAAGCTCTTCTTTCCAGCGTCACCAATGCAGCAAGAACCATGAGCATGCCCAGAAAAAAAGAACTGTGTTTCCTACTCATACAGACCATATGTAGTTCAACTATGCTTATGAATCTGATACTAACCACAGATCCTCTAACATAAATGCTCTTAGTTAATAGTGAGAATCTTGTTTGTGTTCTATTACTGAGTTAAATCATTTGAGCCCAAAATTCACTGATTCACAAGAAATGAACTCTTGCTTGTGGGAAGACACAGATCCTGTGGTTTAACTCTGTTTCTGAAGGGAAATTCAGACCAGTGTTCTCTTCCATGAAACACACTCTGTTTTCACGCAAAAAGTAAGCTCTTCTTTCCAGCGTCTCCAATACAGCAAGAACAATGTGCATGCCCAGAAAAAAAGAACTAGGTTGCCTACTCATATGGACCATATGTAGTTCAACTCTGCTTATGAAACTGATACAGACCGCAGCCCCTCTTACAAAAATGATCTTTATCTAATAGTGAGAATCGCGTTGGGTTCTAGAACTGCGAAAAATCATTTGAGCCAAAAATGCACTTGGTTTACCAGTAATGAACTTTTGCTTGTAGGGAGACACAGATCCTGGGGTTTAACTCCATTTCTGTAGGGAAATTCAGAGCAGTGTTCTCATCCATGAAACACACTCCGTTTTCATGCAAGAAGCAAGCTCTTCTTTCCAGCTTCACCAATACAGCAAGAACCATGAGCATGGCCAGAAAAAAAGAACTGTGTTTCCTACTCATACGGACCATAAGTAGTTCAACTCTGCTTATGAAACTGATACAAAACATAGCTCCTATTACATAAATGCTCTTTAGTTAATAGTGAGAATCGCGTTGGGTTCCTGAACTCTGTAAAATCATTTGAGTCCAAAATTTTCTGGGTTTACCAGAAATGAACTCTTGCTTGTAGGAAGACACAGATCCTGTTGTTTAACTCCGTTTCTGTAGGGAAATTCAGACCAGTGTTTTCATCCATGAAACACACTCTGTTTTCATGCAAGAAGCAAGCTCTTCTTTCCAGCGTCTCCAATACAGCAAGAACCATGAGCATGCCCAGAAAAAAAGAACTGTGTTTCCTACTCATACAGACCATATGTAGTTCAACTATGCTTATTAATCTGATACTAACCACAGATCCTCTTACATAAATGCTCTTAGTTAATAGTGAGAATCGGGTTGGGTACTATTACTGTGTTAAATGATTTGAGCCCAAAATTCACTTATTCACAAGAAATGAACTCTTGCTTGTAGGAAGACACAGATCCTGTGGTTTAACTCTGTTTCTGAAGGGAAATTCAGACCAGTGTTCTCTTCAATGAAACACACTCTGTTTTCACGCAAAAACCAAGCTCTTCTTTCCAGGGTCTCCAATATAGCAAGAACAATGATCATGCCCACAAGAAAAGCACTGTGTTTCCTACTCATACAGACCATATGTAGTTCAAATCTGCTTATGAAATTGATACTAACCACAGCTCCTCTTACGTAAATGATCTTTAGTTAATAGTGAGAATCGCGTTGGGTTCTAGACTTGTGTAAAATCATTTGAGCCCAGAATTCACTGGGTTTACCAGAAATGAACTGTTCCTTGTAGGAAGACACAGATCCTGTTGTTTAACTCCATTTCTGTAGGGATATTCAGACCAGTGTTCTCATCCATTAAACACACTCTGTTTTAACTTAAGAAGCAAGCTCTTATTTCCAGAGTTTCCAATACACCAAGAACCATGAGCATGCCCCGAAAAAAAGAACTGTGTTTCCTAAAAATACGGACCATATGTAGTTCAACTCTGCCTATGAACCTGATACTAACCACAGCTCCTCTTACATAAATGCTCTTTAGGTAATAGTGAGAATCTTGTTGGCTTCGTGAAATGTGTAAAATCATTAGAGCCCAAAATTCACTGGGTTTACCAGAAATGAACTCTTTCTTGTAGGAAGACACAGTTCCTGGGGTTTAACTCCGGTTCTGAACGGAAATTCAGACCAGTGTTCTCATCCATGAAACACACTCTGTTTTAACTTAAGAAGCAAGCTCTTCTTTCCAGAGGTTCCAATACAGCAAGAACCATGAGCATGCCCCCCCCAAAAAAAAGAACTGTGTTTCCTACAAATACCGAACATATGTAGTTGAACTCTGCCTATGAAACTGATACTAACCACAGATCCTCTTACATAAATGCTCTTTAGTTAATAGTGAGAATCGCGTTGGGTTCCAAACTGTGTCAAATATTATGAGCCCAAAATGCAGTTGGTTTACCAGAATTGAACTCTTGCTTGTAGGGAGACACAGATCCTGGGATTTCACTCAATTTCGGAAGGGAAATTCAGACCAGTGTTCTCATCCATGAAACACACTCTGTTTTCACGCAAGAAGAAAGATCTTCTTTCCAGCGTCTCCAATACAGAAAGAACCATGAGCATGCCCAGACAAAAAGAGCTGTGTTTCCTACTCATACGGACCATACGTAGTTCAACTCTCATTATAAAACTGATATAAACCACAGTTCCTCTTACATAAATGCTCTTTAGTTAATAGTGAGAATGGCGTTGGGTTCATGAACTGTGTAAATTTATTTGAGCGATAATTCTCTTGATTTACCAGAAATGAACTCTTGCTTGTAGGAAGACACAGAACCTGTTGTTTAACTCCATTTCTGTTGCGAAATTCAGACCAGTGTGCTCATCCATGAAACACACTCCGTTTTCATGCAAGAAGCAAGCTCTTCTTTCCAGCATCACCAATACAGCAAGAACCATGAGCATGGCCAGAAAAAAAGAACTGTGTTTTCTACTCATACGGACCATATGTAGTTCAACTCTGCTTATGAAACTGATACTAACCACAGCTCCTCTTACATAAATGCTCTTTAGTTAATAGCGAGAATCGCGTTGGGTTCCAGAACTGTGTAAAATCCTTTGATCTAAAAATTCACATGGTCCTCCCGAAATGAACTCTTGCTTGTAGGAAGACACAGATCCAGGGCTTAAACTCCTTTTCTGAAGGAAAAATCAGACCAGTGTTCTCATCCATGATACACACTCCGTTATCATGCAAGAAGAAAGCTCTTCTTTCCAGCGTCACCAATGCAGCAAGAACCATGAGCATGCCCAGAAAAAAAGAACTGTGTTTCCTACTCATACAGACCATATGTAGTTCAACTATGCTTATGAATCTGATACTAACCACAGATCCTCTAACATAAATGCTCTTAGTTAATAGTGAGAATCTTGTTTGTGTTCTATTACTGAGTTAAATCATTTGAGCCCAAAATTCACTGATTCACAAGAAATGAACTCTTGCTTGTGGGAAGACACAGATCCTGTGGTTTAACTCTGTTTCTGAAGGGAAATTCAGACCAGTGTTCTCTTCCATGAAACACACTCTGTTTTCACGCAAAAAGTAAGCTCTTCTTTCCAGCGTCTCCAATACAGCAAGAACAATGTGCATGCCCAGAAAAAAAGAACTAGGTTGCCTACTCATATGGACCATATGTAGTTCAACTCTGCTTATGAAACTGATACAGACCGCAGCCCCTCTTACAAAAATGATCTTTATCTAATAGTGAGAATCGCGTTGGGTTCTAGAACTGCGAAAAATCATTTGAGCCAAAAATGCACTTGGTTTACCAGTAATGAACTTTTGCTTGTAGGGAGACACAGATCCTGGGGTTTAACTCCATTTCTGTAGGGAAATTCAGAGCAGTGTTCTCATCCATGAAACACACTCCGTTTTCATGCAAGAAGCAAGCTCTTCTTTCCAGCTTCACCAATACAGCAAGAACCATGAGCATGGCCAGAAAAAAAGAACTGTGTTTCCTACTCATACGGACCATAAGTAGTTCAACTCTGCTTATGAAACTGATACAAAACATAGCTCCTATTACATAAATGCTCTTTAGTTAATAGTGAGAATCGCGTTGGGTTCCTGAACTCTGTAAAATCATTTGAGTCCAAAATTTTCTGGGTTTACCAGAAATGAACTCTTGCTTGTAGGAAGACACAGATCCTGTTGTTTAACTCCGTTTCTGTAGGGAAATTCAGACCAGTGTTTTCATCCATGAAACACACTCTGTTTTCATGCAAGAAGCAAGCTCTTCTTTCCAGCGTCTCCAATACAGCAAGAACCATGAGCATGCCCAGAAAAAAAGAACTGTGTTTCCTACTCATACAGACCATATGTAGTTCAACTATGCTTATTAATCTGATACTAACCACAGATCCTCTTACATAAATGCTCTTAGTTAATAGTGAGAATCGGGTTGGGTACTATTACTGTGTTAAATGATTTGAGCCCAAAATTCACTTATTCACAAGAAATGAACTCTTGCTTGTAGGAAGACACAGATCCTGTGGTTTAACTCTGTTTCTGAAGGGAAATTCAGACCAGTGTTCTCTTCAATGAAACACACTCTGTTTTCACGCAAAAACCAAGCTCTTCTTTCCAGGGTCTCCAATATAGCAAGAACAATGATCATGCCCACAAGAAAAGCACTGTGTTTCCTACTCATACAGACCATATGTAGTTCAAATCTGCTTATGAAATTGATACTAACCACAGCTCCTCTTACGTAAATGATCTTTAGTTAATAGTGAGAATCGCGTTGGGTTCTAGACTTGTGTAAAATCATTTGAGCCCAGAATTCACTGGGTTTACCAGAAATGAACTGTTCCTTGTAGGAAGACACAGATCCTGTTGTTTAACTCCATTTCTGTAGGGATATTCAGACCAGTGTTCTCATCCATTAAACACACTCTGTTTTAACTTAAGAAGCAAGCTCTTATTTCCAGAGTTTCCAATACACCAAGAACCATGAGCATGCCCCGAAAAAAAGAACTGTGTTTCCTAAAAATACGGACCATATGTAGTTCAACTCTGCCTATGAACCTGATACTAACCACAGCTCCTCTTACATAAATGCTCTTTAGGTAATAGTGAGAATCTTGTTGGCTTCGTGAAATGTGTAAAATCATTAGAGCCCAAAATTCACTGGGTTTACCAGAAATGAACTCTTTCTTGTAGGAAGACACAGTTCCTGGGGTTTAACTCCGGTTCTGAACGGAAATTCAGACCAGTGTTCTCATCCATGAAACACACTCTGTTTTAACTTAAGAAGCAAGCTCTTCTTTCCAGAGGTTCCAATACAGCAAGAACCATGAGCATGCCCCCCCCCAAAAAAAGAACTGTGTTTCCTACAAATACCGAACATATGTAGTTGAACTCTGCCTATGAAACTGATACTAACCACAGATCCTCTTACATAAATGCTCTTTAGTTAATAGTGAGAATCGCGTTGGGTTCCAAACTGTGTCAAATATTATGAGCCCAAAATGCAGTTGGTTTACCAGAATTGAACTCTTGCTTGTAGGGAGACACAGATCCTGGGATTTCACTCAATTTCGGAAGGGAAATTCAGACCAGTGTTCTCATCCATGAAACACACTCTGTTTTCACGCAAGAAGAAAGATCTTCTTTCCAGCGTCTCCAATACAGAAAGAACCATGAGCATGCCCAGACAAAAAGAGCTGTGTTTCCTACTCATACGGACCATACGTAGTTCAACTCTCATTATAAAACTGATATAAACCACAGTTCCTCTTACATAAATGCTCTTTAGTTAATAGTGAGAATGGCGTTGGGTTCATGAACTGTGTAAATTTATTTGAGCGATAATTCTCTTGATTTACCAGAAATGAACTCTTGCTTGTAGGAAGACACAGAACCTGTTGTTTAACTCCATTTCTGTTGCGAAATTCAGACCAGTGTGCTCATCCATGAAACACACTCCGTTTTCATGCAAGAAGCAAGCTCTTCTTTCCAGCATCACCAATACAGCAAGAACCATGAGCATGGCCAGAAAAAAAGAACTGTGTTTTCTACTCATACGGACCATATGTAGTTCAACTCTGCTTATGAAACTGATACTAACCACAGCTCCTCTTACATAAATGCTCTTTAGTTAATAGCGAGAATCGCGTTGGGTTCCAGAACTGTGTAAAATCCTTTGATCTAAAAATTCACATGGTCCTCCCGAAATGAACTCTTGCTTGTAGGAAGACACAGATCCAGGGCTTAAACTCCTTTTCTGAAGGAAAAATCAGACCAGTGTTCTCATCCATGATACACACTCCGTTATCATGCAAGAAGAAAGCTCTTCTTTCCAGCGTCACCAATGCAGCAAGAACCATGAGCATGCCCAGAAAAAAAGAACTGTGTTTCCTACTCATACAGACCATATGTAGTTCAACTATGCTTATGAATCTGATACTAACCACAGATCCTCTAACATAAATGCTCTTAGTTAATAGTGAGAATCTTGTTTGTGTTCTATTACTGAGTTAAATCATTTGAGCCCAAAATTCACTGATTCACAAGAAATGAACTCTTGCTTGTGGGAAGACACAGATCCTGTGGTTTAACTCTGTTTCTGAAGGGAAATTCAGACCAGTGTTCTCTTCCATGAAACACACTCTGTTTTCACGCAAAAAGTAAGCTCTTCTTTCCAGCGTCTCCAATACAGCAAGAACAATGTGCATGCCCAGAAAAAAAGAACTAGGTTGCCTACTCATATGGACCATATGTAGTTCAACTCTGCTTATGAAACTGATACAGACCGCAGCCCCTCTTACAAAAATGATCTTTATCTAATAGTGAGAATCGCGTTGGGTTCTAGAACTGCGAAAAATCATTTGAGCCAAAAATGCACTTGGTTTACCAGTAATGAACTTTTGCTTGTAGGGAGACACAGATCCTGGGGTTTAACTCCATTTCTGTAGGGAAATTCAGAGCAGTGTTCTCATCCATGAAACACACTCCGTTTTCATGCAAGAAGCAAGCTCTTCTTTCCAGCTTCACCAATACAGCAAGAACCATGAGCATGGCCAGAAAAAAAGAACTGTGTTTCCTACTCATACGGACCATAAGTAGTTCAACTCTGCTTATGAAACTGATACAAAACATAGCTCCTATTACATAAATGCTCTTTAGTTAATAGTGAGAATCGCGTTGGGTTCCTGAACTCTGTAAAATCATTTGAGTCCAAAATTTTCTGGGTTTACCAGAAATGAACTCTTGCTTGTAGGAAGACACAGATCCTGTTGTTTAACTCCGTTTCTGTAGGGAAATTCAGACCAGTGTTTTCATCCATGAAACACACTCTGTTTTCATGCAAGAAGCAAGCTCTTCTTTCCAGCGTCTCCAATACAGCAAGAACCATGAGCATGCCCAGAAAAAAAGAACTGTGTTTCCTACTCATACAGACCATATGTAGTTCAACTATGCTTATTAATCTGATACTAACCACAGATCCTCTTACATAAATGCTCTTAGTTAATAGTGAGAATCGGGTTGGGTACTATTACTGTGTTAAATGATTTGAGCCCAAAATTCACTTATTCACAAGAAATGAACTCTTGCTTGTAGGAAGACACAGATCCTGTGGTTTAACTCTGTTTCTGAAGGGAAATTCAGACCAGTGTTCTCTTCAATGAAACACACTCTGTTTTCACGCAAAAACCAAGCTCTTCTTTCCAGGGTCTCCAATATAGCAAGAACAATGATCATGCCCACAAGAAAAGCACTGTGTTTCCTACTCATACAGACCATATGTAGTTCAAATCTGCTTATGAAATTGATACTAACCACAGCTCCTCTTACGTAAATGATCTTTAGTTAATAGTGAGAATCGCGTTGGGTTCTAGACTTGTGTAAAATCATTTGAGCCCAGAATTCACTGGGTTTACCAGAAATGAACTGTTCCTTGTAGGAAGACACAGATCCTGTTGTTTAACTCCATTTCTGTAGGGATATTCAGACCAGTGTTCTCATCCATTAAACACACTCTGTTTTAACTTAAGAAGCAAGCTCTTATTTCCAGAGTTTCCAATACACCAAGAACCATGAGCATGCCCCGAAAAAAAGAACTGTGTTTCCTAAAAATACGGACCATATGTAGTTCAACTCTGCCTATGAACCTGATACTAACCACAGCTCCTCTTACATAAATGCTCTTTAGGTAATAGTGAGAATCTTGTTGGCTTCGTGAAATGTGTAAAATCATTAGAGCCCAAAATTCACTGGGTTTACCAGAAATGAACTCTTTCTTGTAGGAAGACACAGTTCCTGGGGTTTAACTCCGGTTCTGAACGGAAATTCAGACCAGTGTTCTCATCCATGAAACACACTCTGTTTTAACTTAAGAAGCAAGCTCTTCTTTCCAGAGGTTCCAATACAGCAAGAACCATGAGCATGCCCCCCCCCCAAAAAAAGAACTGTGTTTCCTACAAATACCGAACATATGTAGTTGAACTCTGCCTATGAAACTGATACTAACCACAGATCCTCTTACATAAATGCTCTTTAGTTAATAGTGAGAATCGCGTTGGGTTCCAAACTGTGTCAAATATTATGAGCCCAAAATGCAGTTGGTTTACCAGAATTGAACTCTTGCTTGTAGGGAGACACAGATCCTGGGATTTCACTCAATTTCGGAAGGGAAATTCAGACCAGTGTTCTCATCCATGAAACACACTCTGTTTTCACGCAAGAAGAAAGATCTTCTTTCCAGCGTCTCCAATACAGAAAGAACCATGAGCATGCCCAGACAAAAAGAGCTGTGTTTCCTACTCATACGGACCATACGTAGTTCAACTCTCATTATAAAACTGATATAAACCACAGTTCCTCTTACATAAATGCTCTTTAGTTAATAGTGAGAATGGCGTTGGGTTCATGAACTGTGTAAATTTATTTGAGCGATAATTCTCTTGATTTACCAGAAATGAACTCTTGCTTGTAGGAAGACACAGAACCTGTTGTTTAACTCCATTTCTGTTGCGAAATTCAGACCAGTGTGCTCATCCATGAAACACACTCCGTTTTCATGCAAGAAGCAAGCTCTTCTTTCCAGCATCACCAATACAGCAAGAACCATGAGCATGGCCAGAAAAAAAGAACTGTGTTTTCTACTCATACGGACCATATGTAGTTCAACTCTGCTTATGAAACTGATACTAACCACAGCTCCTCTTACATAAATGCTCTTTAGTTAATAGCGAGAATCGCGTTGGGTTCCAGAACTGTGTAAAATCCTTTGATCTAAAAATTCACATGGTCCTCCCGAAATGAACTCTTGCTTGTAGGAAGACACAGATCCAGGGCTTAAACTCCTTTTCTGAAGGAAAAATCAGACCAGTGTTCTCATCCATGATACACACTCCGTTATCATGCAAGAAGAAAGCTCTTCTTTCCAGCGTCACCAATGCAGCAAGAACCATGAGCATGCCCAGAAAAAAAGAACTGTGTTTCCTACTCATACAGACCATATGTAGTTCAACTATGCTTATGAATCTGATACTAACCACAGATCCTCTAACATAAATGCTCTTAGTTAATAGTGAGAATCTTGTTTGTGTTCTATTACTGAGTTAAATCATTTGAGCCCAAAATTCACTGATTCACAAGAAATGAACTCTTGCTTGTGGGAAGACACAGATCCTGTGGTTTAACTCTGTTTCTGAAGGGAAATTCAGACCAGTGTTCTCTTCCATGAAACACACTCTGTTTTCACGCAAAAAGTAAGCTCTTCTTTCCAGCGTCTCCAATACAGCAAGAACAATGTGCATGCCCAGAAAAAAAGAACTAGGTTGCCTACTCATATGGACCATATGTAGTTCAACTCTGCTTATGAAACTGATACAGACCGCAGCCCCTCTTACAAAAATGATCTTTATCTAATAGTGAGAATCGCGTTGGGTTCTAGAACTGTGAAAAATCATTTGAGCCAAAAATGCACTTGGTTTACCAGTAATGAACTTTTGCTTGTAGGGAGACACAGATCCTGGGGTTTAACTCCATTTCTGTAGGGAAATTCAGAGCAGTGTTCTCATCCATGAAACACACTCCGTTTTCATGCAAGAAGCAAGCTCTTCTTTCCAGCTTCACCAATACAGCAAGAACCATGAGCATGGCCAGAAAAAAAGAACTGTGTTTCCTACTCATACGGACCATAAGTAGTTCAACTCTGCTTATGAAACTGATACAAAACATAGCTCCTATTACATAAATGCTCTTTAGTTAATAGTGAGAATCGCGTTGGGTTCCTGAACTCTGTAAAATCATTTGAGTCCAAAATTTTCTGGGTTTACCAGAAATGAACTCTTGCTTGTAGGAAGACACAGATCCTGTTGTTTAACTCCGTTTCTGTAGGGAAATTCAGACCAGTGTTTTCATCCATGAAACACACTCTGTTTTCATGCAAGAAGCAAGCTCTTCTTTCCAGCGTCTCCAATACAGCAAGAACCATGAGCATGCCCAGAAAAAAAGAACTGTGTTTCCTACTCATACAGACCATATGTAGTTCAACTATGCTTATTAATCTGATACTAACCACAGATCCTCTTACATAAATGCTCTTAGTTAATAGTGAGAATCGGGTTGGGTACTATTACTGTGTTAAATGATTTGAGCCCAAAATTCACTTATTCACAAGAAATGAACTCTTGCTTGTAGGAAGACACAGATCCTGTGGTTTAACTCTGTTTCTGAAGGGAAATTCAGACCAGTGTTCTCTTCAATGAAACACACTCTGTTTTCACGCAAAAACCAAGCTCTTCTTTCCAGGGTCTCCAATATAGCAAGAACAATGATCATGCCCACAAGAAAAGCACTGTGTTTCCTACTCATACAGACCATATGTAGTTCAAATCTGCTTATGAAATTGATACTAACCACAGCTCCTCTTACGTAAATGATCTTTAGTTAATAGTGAGAATCGCGTTGGGTTCTAGACTTGTGTAAAATCATTTGAGCCCAGAATTCACTGGGTTTACCAGAAATGAACTGTTCCTTGTAGGAAGACACAGATCCTGTTGTTTAACTCCATTTCTGTAGGGATATTCAGACCAGTGTTCTCATCCATTAAACACACTCTGTTTTAACTTAAGAAGCAAGCTCTTATTTCCAGAGTTTCCAATACACCAAGAACCATGAGCATGCCCCGAAAAAAAGAACTGTGTTTCCTAAAAATACGGACCATATGTAGTTCAACTCTGCCTATGAACCTGATACTAACCACAGCTCCTCTTACATAAATGCTCTTTAGGTAATAGTGAGAATCTTGTTGGCTTCGTGAAATGTGTAAAATCATTAGAGCCCAAAATTCACTGGGTTTACCAGAAATGAACTCTTTCTTGTAGGAAGACACAGTTCCTGGGGTTTAACTCCGGTTCTGAACGGAAATTCAGACCAGTGTTCTCATCCATGAAACACACTCTGTTTTAACTTAAGAAGCAAGCTCTTCTTTCCAGAGGTTCCAATACAGCAAGAACCATGAGCATGCCCCCCCCCAAAAAAAAGAACTCTGTTTCCTACAAATACCGAACATATGTAGTTCAACTCTGCCTATGAAACTGATACTAACCACAGATCCTCTTACATAAATGCTCTTTAGTTAATAGTGAGAATCGCGTTGGGTTCCAAACTGTGTCAAATATTATGAGCCCAAAATGCAGTTGGTTTACCAGAATTGAACTCTTGCTTGTAGGGAGACACAGATCCTGGGATTTCACTCAATTTCGGAAGGGAAATTCAGACCAGTGTTCTCATCCATGAAACACACTCTGTTTTCACGCAAGAAGCCAGCTCTTCTTTCCAGCGTTACCAGTACAGAAAGAACCATGAGCATGCCCAGAAAAAAAGAGCTGTGTTTCCTACTCATACGGACCATATGTAGTTCAACTCTGATTATACAACTGTTATAATCCACAGTTCTGCTTACATAAATGCTCTTTAGTTAATAGTGAGAATTGTGTTGGGTTCATGAACTGTGTAAAATCATTTGAGCAAAAATTCACCTTGTTTACCAGAAATGAAATCTTGCTTGTAGGAAGACTCAGATCCTGTTGTTTAACTCCATTTCTGTAGGGAAAATCAGACCAGTGTAGTCATCCATGAAACACACTCCGTTATCATGCAAGAAGTAAGCTCTTCTTTCCAGCGTCACCAATACAGCAAGAACCATGAGCATGCCCAGAAAAAATGAACTGAATTTCCTACTCATACAGACCATATGCAGTTCAACTATGCTTATGAATCTGATACTAACCACAGATCCTCTTACATAAATGCTCTTAGTTAATAGTGAGAATCGGGTTGGGTTCTATTACTGTGTTAAATCATTTGAGCCCAAAACTCACTGGTTCACAAGAAATGAATTCTTGATTGTAGGAAAACACAGATCCTGTGGTTTAACTCTGTTTCTGAAGGGAAATTCAGACCAGTGTTCTCTTCCATGAAACACACTCTGTTTTCATGCAAAAACAAGCTCTTCTTTCCAGCGTCTCCAATACAGCAAGAACCATGAGCATGCCCAGAAGAAAAGAACTGTGATTCCTACTTATACCAACCATCTGTCGTACATCACTGCTTACGAACTGATACAAACCACAGCTCCTCTTACATAAATGCTCTTTAGTTAATAGTGAGAATCACGTTGGGTTCATGAACTGTGTAAAATCATTTGAGCCCAAAATTCACTGGGTTTACCAGAAATAAACTCTTGATTGTAGGAAGAAACAGATACTGATGTATAACTCCGTTTCAGTAGGGAAATTAATACCAGTGTTCTCATCCATTAAACACACTTTGTTTTAACGGAAGAAGCAAGCTCTTCTTTCCAGAGATTCCAATACAGCAAGTAATATGAGCATGCCCTGAAAAGAAAGAACTGTCTTTCCTACTCATAGGGACCATATGTAGTTCAACTCTGCTTATGAAACTGGTACAAACCACAGCTCCTCTTACATAATTGCTCTTTAGTTAACTGTCAGAATCGCATTGGGTTCGTGAACTGCAGAAAAATCATTTGAGCCCAAAATTCACTGGGTTTACCAGAAATGAACTCTTGCTTGTAGGAAGACACAGATCCTGGGGTTTAACTCAATTTCTGAAGCAAAATTCAGACCAGTGTTCTCATCCATGGCACACACTCTCTCTTCCCACAAGAAGCAAGCTCTTCTTTCCATCGTCACCATTACAGCAACACTTTGAGCATGCCCGGAAAAAAAGAGCTGTGTTTCCTACTCCTATGGTCCATACGTAGTTCAACTCTACTTGTGACTGATAAAAACCACAACTCCTCTTACATAAATGCTCGTTAGGCAATAGTGAGAATCACGTTGGGTTTGTGAACTGTGTAAAATCATTTGAACCCAAAATTCACATTGTTTACCAGAAATGAACTCTTAATTGTAGGTAGACACAGTTGCTGTGTTTTAACTCCGTTTCTGAAGGGAAATTCAGACCAGTGTTCTCAACCATGAAACACACTCTGTTTTCCCGCAAGAAGCAAGCTCTTCATTCCAGCGTCTCCAATACAGCAAGAACCATGAGCATGTCCAGAAAAAAAGAACTGAGTTTCCTACTCATACAGACCATATGTAGTTCAACTCTGCTTATGAAACTGATACTAACAACAGCTCCTCTTACATAAATGCTCTTTAGGTAATAGTGAGAATCTCGTTAGCTTCGTGAAATGTGTAAAATCATTAGAGCCCTAATTTCACTGGGTTTACCAGAAATGAACTCTTTCTTGTAGGAAGACACAGTTCCTGGGGTTTAACTCCGGTTCTGAACGGAAATTCAGACCAGTGTTCTCACCCATGAAACACACTCTGTTTTAACTTAAGAAGCAAGCTCTTCTTTCCAGAGTTTCCAATACAGCAAGAACCATGAGCATGCCCCGAAAAAAAGAACTCTGTTTCCTACAAATACCGAACATATGTAGTTCAACTCTGCCTATGAAACTGATACTAACCACAGCTCCTCTTACATAAATGCTCTTTAGTTAATAGTGAGAATCGCGTTGGGTTCCAAACTGTGTCAAATATTTTGAGCCCAAAATGCAGTTGGTTTACCAGAATTGAACTCTTGCCTGTAGGGAGACTCAGATCCTGGGTTTTCACTCAATTTCAGAAGGGAAATTCAGACCAGTGTTCTCATCCATGAAACACATTCTTTTTTCATGCAAGAAGCAAGCTCTTCTTTCCAGAGTTACCAATACAGCAAGAACCATGAGCATGCCCAGAAAAAAAGAGCTGAGTTTCCTACTCATACGGACCATATGTAGATCAACTATCCTTATAAATCTGATACTAACCACAGATCCTCTTACATAAATGCTCTTAGTTAATAGTGAGAATTGGGTTGGGTTCTATTACTGTGTTAAATCATTTGAGCCCAAAACTCACTGGTTCACAAGAAATGAACTCTTGATTGTAGGAAGACACAGATCCTGTGGTTTAACTCTGTTTCTGAAGGGAAATTCAGACCAGTGTTCTCTTCCATGAAACTCACTCTGTTTTCACGCAAAAACAAGCTCTTCTTTCCAGCATCTCCAATACAGCGAGAACCATGAGCATGCCCAGAAGAAAAGAACTAGGTTGCCTACTCATATGGACCATATGTAGTTCAACTCTGCTTATGAAACTGATACAGACCGCAGCCCCTCTTACATAAATGATCTTTAGTTAATAGTGAGAATCGTGTTGGGATCCAGACCAATGTAAAATCATTTGAGCCTAAAATTCACTTGGTTTACCAGAAATGAACTCTTGCTTGTAGGAAGACACAGAACCAGGACTTTAACTCCGTTTCTGATGGGAATTTTAGACCAGTGTTCTCATCCATGAAACACACTCTGTTTTCACGCAAGAAACAAGCACTTCTTTCCACAGACTCCAATACAGCAAGAACCATGAGCATGCCCAGAAAAAAAGAACTAGGTTGCCTACTCATATGGACCATATGTAGTTCAACTCTGCTTATGAAACTGATACAGACCGCAGCTCCTCTTACAAAAATGATCTTTAGCTAATAGTGAGAATCGCGTTGGGTTCTAGAACTGCAAAAAATCATTTGAGCCAAAAAATGCACTTGATTTACCAGAAATGAACTCTTGCTTGTAGGGAGACACAGATCCTCGGGTTTAACTCCATTTCGGTAGGGAAATTCAGACCAGTGTTCTCATCCATGAAACACACTCTGTTTTCACGCAAGAAGAAAGATCTTCTTTCCAGCGTCTCCAATACAGAAAGAACCATGAGCATGCCCAGACAAAAAGAGCTGTGTTTCCTACTCATACGGACCATACGTAGTTCAACTCTCATTATAAAACTGATATAAACCACAGTTCCTCTTACATAAATGCTCTTTAGTTAATAGTGAGAATGGCGTTGGGTTCATTAACTGTGTAAAATTATTTGAGCGATAATTCTCTTGATTTACCAGAAATGAACTCTTGCTTGTAGGAAGACACAGATCCAGGGCTTAAACTCCTTTTGTGAAGGAAAATTCAGACCAGTGTTCTCATCCATGATAAACACTCCGTTATAATGCAAGAAGCAAGCTCTTCTTTCCAGCGTCACCAATACAGCAAGAACCATGAGCATGCCCAGAAAAAAAGAACTGTGTTTCCTACTCATACAGACCATATGTAGTTCAACTATGCTTATGAATCTGATACTAACCACAGATCCTCTAACATAAATGCTCTTAGTTAATAATGAGAATCTTGTTTGTGTTCTATTACTGAGTTAAATCATTTGAGCCCAAAATTCACTGATTCACAAGAAATGAACTCTTGCTTTTAGGAAGACACAGATCCTGTGGTTTAACTCTGTTTCTGAAGGGAAATTCAGACCAGTGTTCTCTTCCATGAAACACACTCTGTTTTCACGCAAAAAGCAAGCTCTTCTTTCCAGCGTCTCCAATACAGCAAGAACAATGAGCATGCCCAGAAAAAAAGAACTAGGTTGCCTACTCATATGGACCATATGTAGTTCAACTCTGCTTATGAAACTGATACAGACCGCAGCCCCTCTTACAAAAATGATCTTTATCTAATAGTGAGAATCGCGTTGGGTTCTAGAACTGCGAAAAATCATTTGAGCCAAAAATGCACTTGGTTTACCAGAAATGAACTTTTGCTTGTAGGGAGACACAGATCCTGGGGTTTAACTCCATTACTGTAGGGAAATACAGAGCAGTGTTCTCATCCATGAAACACACTCCGTTTTCATGCAAGAAGCAAGCTCTTCTTTCCAGCTTCACCAATACAGCAAGAACCATGAGCATGGCCAGAAAAAAAGAACTGTGTTTCCTACTCATACGGACCATAAGTAGTTCAACTCCGTTTATGAAACTGATACAAAACATAGCTCCTATTACATAAATGCTCTTTAGTTAATAGTGAGAATCGCGTTAGGTTCGTGAACTCTGTAAAATCATTTGAGTCCAAAATTTTCTGGGTTTACCAGAAATGATCTCTTGCTTGTAGGAAGACACAGATCCTGTGGTTTATCTCTGTTTCTGAAGGGAAATTCAGACCAGTGTTCTCTTCAATGAAACACACTCTGTTTTCACGCAAAAACCAAGCTCTTCTTTCCAGGGTCTCCAATACAGCAAGAACAATGATCATGCCCACAAGAAAAGCACTGTGTTTCCTACTCATACAGACCATATGTAGTTCAAATCTGCTTATGAAACTGATACTAACCACAGCTCCTCTTACGTAAATGATCTTTAGTTAATATTGAGAATCGCGTTGGGTTCTAGAACTGCAAAAAATTATTTGAGTCCAAAATGCACTTGGGTTACCAGAAATGAACTCTTGCTTGTAGGGAGACACAGATCCTCGGGTTTAACTCCATTTCGGTAGGGAAACTCAGACCAGTGTTCTCATCCATGAAACACACTCTGTTTTCACGTAAGAAGCAAGCTCTTCTTTCCAGCGTCTCCAATACCGAAAGAACCATGAGCATGCCCAGACAAAAAGAGCTGTGTTTCCTACTCATACGAACCATATGTAGTTCAACTCTAATTATAAAAGTCATATAATCCACAGTTCCTCTTACATAAATGCTCTTTAGTTAATAGTGAGAATGGTGTTGGGTTCATGAACTGTGTAAAATTATTTGAGCGATAATTCTCTTGATTTACCAGAAATGAACTCTTGCTTGTAGGAAGACACAGATCCTGTTGTTTAACTCCATTTCTGTAGGGAAATTCAGACCAGTGTTCTCATCCATGAAACACACTCCGTTTTCATGCAAGAAGCAAGCTCTTCTTTCCAGCATCACCAATACAGCAAGAACCATGAGCATGGCCAGAAAAAAAGAACTGAGTTTCCTACTCATTCGGACCATATGTAGTTAAACTCTGCTTATGAAACTGATACTAACCACAGCTCCTCTTACATAAATGCTCTTTAGTTAATACTGAGAATCGCATTGGGTTAGTGAACTGTGTAAAATCCTTTGATCTAAAAATTCACATGGTTTACCCGAAATGAACTCTTGCTTGTAGGAAGACAAAGATCCCGGGCTTAAACTCGTTTTCTGAAGGTAAACTCAGACCAGTGTTCTCATCCATGATACACACTCCGTTATCATGCAAGAAGCAAGCTCTTCTTACCAGCGTCACCAATACAGCAATAACCATGAGCATGCCCAGAAACAAAGAACTGTGTTTCCTACTCATACAGACCATATGTAGTTCAACTCTGCTTATGAAACTGATACAAACCATAGCTCCTCTTACATAAATGATCTTTATTTAATAGTGAGAATCCCGTTGTGTTCTAGAACTGTGTAAAATCATTTGAGCCCAAAATTCACTTGGTTTACCAGAAATGAACTCTTGCTTGTAGGAAGACAAAGATGCTGGGGTTTAACTCCGTTTCTGTAGGGAAATTCAGACCAGTGTTCTCATCCATTAAACACACTCTGTTTTAACGAATGAAGCAAGGTCTTCTTTACAGCGTCTGCAATACAGCAAGAACCATGAGCATGTCCTGAAAAATGAACTGTGTGTCCTACTCATAAGGACTTTTATAGTTCAACTCTGCTAATGAAACTGATACAAACCACAGGTACTATTACATAAATGCCTTTTAGTTAATAGAGAGAATCGCGTTGGTATCTAGCTAGAACTGTGTCAAATCTTTTGAGCCCAAAATTCACTGGATTTACCAGAAATGGACTCTTGCTTGTAGGAACACACAGATCCTGGGGTTTAACTCTGTTTCTGAAGGGAAATTCAGACCAGTGTTCTCATCCATGAAACACACTCTTTTTTAACGAAAGAAGCAAGCTCTTCTTTCCAGTGTCTCCAATACAGCAAGAACCATGAGCATTCCCTGAAACAAATAACTGTGTTTCCTACACATACGGACCGTATGTAGTTCAACTCTGCTCTTGAAACTGATACAAACAACAGGTGCTCTTACATAAATGCTTTTTAGTTAATAGAGAGAATCGCGTTTGGTTCGTGAACTGCGAAAAATAATTTCAGCCCAAAATTCACTGTGTTTACCAGAATTGAACTCTTGGTCGTAAGAAGACACTGATCATGGGGTTTAACTCCATTTCTTAAGGGTAATTCAGAACAGTGTTCTCATCCATGAAACACACTCTGTTTTAACACATGAAGCAAGCTCTTCTTTCCATCGTCTCCAATACAGCAAGAACCATGAGAATGCCCTAAAAAAAATAACAGTGTTTCCTACTCATGCAGACCGTTTGTAGTTCAACTTTTCTCATGAAAGTGATACAAAACACAGCTCCTCTTACATAAATGCTTTTTAATTAATAGAGAGAATCGCGTTGGGTTTATGCACTGCGAAAAATCATTTGAGCCCAAAACTCACTGGGCTTACCAGAAATGACCTCTTGCTTGTAGGAAGCCACAGATCCTGGGGTTTAACTCCATTTCTGAAGGGAAATTCAGACCAGTGTTCTTTTCCATGAAACACACTCTGTTTTAACGAAAGAAGCAGGCTCTTCTTTCAAGAGTCTCCAATACAGCAAGAACAATGAGAATGCCCTAAAAAAAAAACAGTGTTTCCTACTCATACGGACCTATTGTAGTTCAACTCTGCTTATGAAACTGATACAAAACACAGCTCCTCTTACATAAATGCTTTTTAGTTAATAGAGAGAATCGCGTTGGGTTCGTGAACTGTGAAAAATCATTTGAGCCCAAAATTCACTGGGTTTACCAGATATGAACTCCTCCTTGTAGGAAGACACAGATCCTGGGATTTAATTCCGTTTCTGAAGGGAAATTCAGAACATTGTTCTTATCCTTGAAACACAATCTGTTTTAACGCTAGAAGCAAGCTCTTCTTTCCAGCGACTCCATTACAGCAAGAATCATGAGCATGCCCTGATAAAAAGAACTGTATTTCCTACTGATACGGACCATATGTAGTTAAACGCTACTTTTGATACCGATACAAACCACAGCTCCTCTTACATGAATGTTCTTTAGTTAATAGTGAGAATCGCGTTGGAATCTAGAACTGTGTAAAATCATTTGAGCCCAAAATTCACTGGGTTTACCAGAAATGAACTCTTGCTTGTAGGAAGACACAGATCCTGGGGTTTAACACTGTTTCTGTAGGGAAATTCAGACCAGTGTTCTCATCCATGAAACACACTCTGTTTTAACGAAAGAAGCAAGCTCTTCTTTCCATCGTCTCCAATACAGCAAGAACCATGAGCATGTCCTGAAAAATGAACTGTGTTTCCTACTCATAAGGACCTTTTGTAGTTCAACTCTGCTTATGAAACTGAAAGAAACCACAGGTACTCTTACATAAATGCCTTTTAGTTAATAGAGAGAATCGCGTTGGTATCTAGAACTGTGTATAATAATTTGAGCCCAAAATTTACTGTGTTTACCAGAAATGAACTCTTGCTTGTAGGAAGACACAGATCCTGGGGTTTAACTCCATTTCTGAAGGAAAATTCAGACCAGTATTCTCATCCATGAAACACACTCTGTTTTAACGAAAGAAGCAAGCTATTCTGTCAAGATTCTCCAATACAGCAAGAACAATGGGAATGCCCTAAAAAACATAACAGTGTTTCCTACTCACACGGACCGTTTGTAGTTAAAATTTGCTTATGAAACTGATACAAAACACAGCTCCTCTTACATAAATGCTTTTTAGTTAATAGAGAGAATCACGTTGGTTTCGTGCACTGTGAAAAATCATTTGAGCCCAAAAATTACTGGGTTTACCAGATAAGAACTCTTCTTTGTAGGAAGACACAGATCCTGGGATTTAATTCCGTTTCTGAATGGAAATTCAGCACAGTGTTCTTATCCTTGAAACACACTCACTTTTAATGCTAGAAGCAAGCTCTTCTTTCCAGCGACTCCATTACAGCAAGAACAATGAGCATGCCCTGAAAAAAAGGACAGTGTTTCCTACTCTTATGGACCATATGTGGTTCAACTCTGCTTATGAAACTGATACAAACCACAGCTCCACTAACATATATGCTCTTTAGTTCATAGTGAGAATCGCGTTGGGTTCGTGAACTGTGCAAAATCATTTGAGCCCAAAATTCACTGGGTTTGCCAGAAATGAACTCTTGCTTGTAGGAAGAGAGAGTACCTGGGGTTTAACTCCGTTTCTGAAGGGAAATTCAGACCAGTGTTCTCATCCATGAAACACACTCTGTTTTAACGAAAGAAGCAAGCTCTTCTTTCCAGCGTCTACAATACAGCAAGAACCATGAGCATGTACTGAATAATGAACTGTGTTTCCTACTCATAAGGACCTTTTGCAGTTCAACTCTGCTTATGAAACTGATACAAACCACAGGTACTCTTACATAAATGCCTTTTAGTTAACAGAGAGAATCGCGTTGGTATCTAGAACTGTGTAAAATCATTTGAGCCCAAAATTCACTGGGTTTACCACAAATGAACTCTTGCTTGTAGGAAGACACAGATCCTGGCGTTTAACTCCGTTTCTGAAGTGAAATTCAGACCAGTGTTCTCATCCATGAATCAGACTCTGTTTTAACGAAAGAAGCAAGCTCTTCTTTCCAGAGACTCAATTACAGCAAAAACAACGAGAATACCCTAAAAAAAATAACTGTGTTTCCAACTCATACAGACCATATGTAGTTCAACTCTGCTTTTGAAACTAATACAAACCACAGATCCTCATACATGAATGTTCTTTAGTTAATAGTGAGAATCGCGTTGGAATCTAGAACTGTGTAAAATCATTTGAGCCCAGAATTCACTGGGTTTACCAGAAATGAACTCTTGCTTGTAGGAAGACACAGATCCTGGGGTTTAACTCTGTTTCTGAAGTGAAATTCAGACCAGTGTTCTCATCCATGAAACACACTTAATTTTCACTAAAGAAGCAAGCTCTTCTTTCCAGCGACTCAATTACAGCAAGAACAACGAGAATACGCTAAAAAAATATCTGTGTTTCCTACTCATACGGATCATACGTAGTTCAACTCTGCTTATGAAACTGATACAAACCACAGGTCCTCTTACATAAATGCTTTATAGTTAATAGAGAGAAACACCTTGGGTTCGTGAACTGTGTAAAATCATTTCAGCCCAAAATTCACTGGGTTTACCAGAAATGAACTCTTGGTCGTAGGAAGACACTGATCGTGGGGTTTAACTCCATTTCTTAAGGGTAATTCAGAACAGTGTTCACATCCATGAAACACACTCTGTTTTAACACAAGAAGCAAGCTCTTCTTTCCAGCGTCTCCAATACAGCAAGAACCAAGAGCATGTCCTGAAAAATGAACTGTGTTGCCTACTCATAAGGACCTTTTGTAGTTCAACTCTGCTTATGAAACTGATACAAACCACAGGTCCTCTTACATAAATGCTTTTTAGTTAATAGAGAGAATAGGGTTGGATTCGTGAACTGCGAAAAATCATTTGAGCCCAAAATTCACTGGGTTTACCAGAAATGAACTCTTGCTTGTAGGAAGACACAGATCCTGGGGTTTAACTCCGTTTCTGAAGGGAAATTCAGACCAGTGTTCTCATCCATGAAACACACTCTGTTTTAACGAAAGAAGCAAGTTCTTCTTTCAAGAGTCTCCAATACAGCAAGAACAATGAGAATGCCCTAAAACAAATAACAGTGTTTCCTACTCATACAGACCTTTTGTAGTTCAACTCTGCTTATGAAACTGATACAAAACACAGCTCCTCTTACATAAATGCTTTTTAGTTAATAGAGAGAATCGCGTTTGGTTCGTGAACTGCTTAAAATCATTTGAGCCCTAAATTCACTGGGTTTACCAGAAATGAACTCTTGCTTGTAGGAAGACACAGATCCTGTGGTTTAACTCTGTTAATGAAGGGAAATTCAGACCAGTGTTCTCATCCATGAAACAGACTCTGTTTTAACGAAAGAAGCAAGCTCTTCTTTCCAGCAACTCAATTATAGCAAGAACAAGGAGAATACCCTAAAAAAATAACTGTGTTAACTATTCATACGGATCTGATAGAAACCACAGGTCCTCTTACATAAATGCTTTATAGTTAATAGAGAGAATCACCGTGGGTTCGTGAACTTTGTAAAATCATTTCAGCCCAAAATTCACTGGGTTTACCAGAAATGAACTCTTGGTCATAGGAAGACACAGATCCTGGGGTTTAACTACATTTCTTAAGGGTAAATCAGAACAGTTTTCTCACCTATGAAACACACTCTGTTTTAACACATGAAGCAAGCTCTTCTTTCCAGTGTCTCCAATACAGCAAGAACCATGAGCATGCCCTGAAAAAAGAACTGTCTTTCCTACTCATACAGACCTTTTGTAGCTCAACTCTTCTTATGAAACTGATACAAACCACAGCTCCTCTTACAAAATGCTCTTTAGTTAATAGAGAGAATCGCCTTGGGTTCGTGAACTGCAAAAAATCATTTGAGCCCAAAATTCACTGGGTTTACCAGAAATTAACTCTTGCTTGTAGGAACACACAGATCCTGGGGTTTAACTCTGTTTCTGAAGGGAAATTCAGACCAGTGTTGTCATCCATGAAACACACTTAGTTTTCACGAAAGAAGCAAGCTCTTCTTTCCAGCGACTCAATTACAGCAAGAACAACTGGAATACCCTAAAAAAATAACTGTGTTTCCTACTCATACGGATCATAGGTAGTTCAACTCTGCTTAAGAAACTGATATAAACCACAGGTCCTCTTACATAAATGCTTTTTAGTTAATAGAGAGAATCACATTGGGTTCGTGAACTGGGAAAAATCATTTGAGCCCAAAATTCACTGGGTTTACAAGAAATGAACTGTTAGTTGTAGGAAGACACAGATCCTGGGGTTTAACTCCGTTTCTGAAGTGAAATTCAGACCAGTGTTCTCATCCATGAAACAGACTCTGTTTTAACGAAAGAAGCAAGCTCTTCTTTCCAGCAACTCAATTACAGCAAGAACAAGGAGAATACCCTAAAAAAATAACTGTGTTAACTATTCATACGGATCTGATAGAAACCACAGGTCCTCTTACATAAATGCTTTATAGTTAATAGAGAGAATCACCGTGGGTTCGTGAACTTTGTAAAATCATTTCAGCCCAAAATTCACTGGGTTTACCAGAAATGAACTCTTGGTCATAGGAAGACACAGATCCTGGGGTTTAACTACATTTCTTAAGGGTAAATCAGAACAGTTTTCTCACCTATGAAACACACTCTGTTTTAACACATGAAGCAAGCTCTTCTTTCCAGTGTCTCCAATACAGCAAGAACCATGAGCATGCCCTGAAAAAAGAACTGTCTTTCCTACTCATACAGACCTTTTGTAGCTCAACTCTTCTTATGAAACTGATACAAACCACAGCTCCTCTTACAAAATGCTCTTTAGTTAATAGAGAGAATCGCCTTGGGTTCGTGAACTGCAAAAAATCATTTGAGCCCAAAATTCACTGGGTTTACCAGAAATTAACTCTTGCTTGTAGGAACACACAGATCCTGGGGTTTAACTCTGTTTCTGAAGGGAAATTCAGACCAGTGTTGTCATCCATGAAACACACTTAGTTTTCACGAAAGAAGCAAGCTCTTCTTTCCAGCGACTCAATTACAGCAAGAACAACTGGAATACCCTAAAAAAATAACTGTGTTTCCTACTCATACGGATCATAGGTAGTTCAACTCTGCTTAAGAAACTGATATAAACCACAGGTCCTCTTACATAAATGCTTTTTAGTTAATAGAGAGAATCACATTGGGTTCGTGAACTGGGAAAAATCATTTGAGCCCAAAATTCACTGGGTTTACAAGAAATGAACTGTTAGTTGTAGGAAGACACAGATCCTGGGGTTTAACTCCGTTTCTGAAGTGAAATTCAGACCAGTGTTCTCATCCATGAAACAGACTCTGTTTTAACGAAAGAAGCAAGCTCTTCTTTCCAGCAACTCAATTACAGCAAGAACAAGGAGAATACCCTAAAAAAATAACTGTGTTAACTATTCATACGGATCTGATAGAAACCACAGGTCCTCTTACATAAATGCTTTATAGTTAATAGAGAGAATCACCGTGGGTTCGTGAACTTTGTAAAATCATTTCAGCCCAAACTTCACTGGGTTTACCAGAAATGAACTCTTGGTCATAGGAAGACACAGATCCTGGGGTTTAACTACATTTCTTAAGGGTAAATCAGAACAGTTTTCTCACCTATGAAACACACTCTGTTTTAACACATGAAGCAAGCTCTTCTTTCCAGTGTCTCCAATACAGCAAGAACCATGAGCATGCCCTGAAAAAAGAACTGTCTTTCCTACTCATACAGACCTTTTGTAGCTCAACTCTTCTTATGAAACTGATACAAACCACAGCTCCTCTTACAAAATGCTCTTTAGTTAATAGAGAGAATCGCCTTGGGTTCGTGAACTGCAAAAAATCATTTGAGCCCAAAATTCACTGGGTTTACCAGAAATTAACTCTTGCTTGTAGGAAGACACAGATCCTGGGGTTTAACTCTGTTTCTGAAGGGAATTTCAGACCAGTGTTGTCATCCATGAAACACACTTAGTTTTCACTAAAGAAGCAAGCTCTTCTTTCCAGCGACTCAATTACAGCAAGAACAACGAGAATACGCTAAAAAAATATCTGTGTTTCCTACTCATACGGATCATACGTAGTTCAACTCTGCTTATGAAACTGATACAAACCACAGGTCCTCTTACATAAATGCTTTATAGTTAATAGAGAGAAACACCTTGGGTTCGTGAACTGTGTAAAATCATTTCAGCCCAAAATTCACTGGGTTTACCAGAAATGAACTCTTGGTCGTAGGAAGACACTGATCGTGGGGTTTAACTCCATTTCTTAAGGGTAATTCAGAACAGTGTTCACATCCATGAAACACACTCTGTTTTAACACAAGAAGCAAGCTCTTCTTTCCAGCGTCTCCAATACAGCAAGAACCAAGAGCATGTCCTGAAAAATGAACTGTGTTGCCTACTCATAAGGACCTTTTGTAGTTCAACTCTGCTTATGAAACTGATACAAACCACAGGTCCTCTTACATAAATGCTTTTTAGTTAATAGAGAGAATAGGGTTGGATTCGTGAACTGCGAAAAATCATTTGAGCCCAAAATTCACTGGGTTTACCAGAAATGAACTCTTGCTTGTAGGAAGACACAGATCCTGGGGTTTAACTCCGTTTCTGAAGGGAAATTCAGACCAGTGTTCTCATCCATGAAACACACTCTGTTTTAACGAAAGAAGCAAGTTCTTCTTTCAAGAGTCTCCAATACAGCAAGAACAATGAGAATGCCCTAAAACAAATAACAGTGTTTCCTACTCATACAGACCTTTTGTAGTTCAACTCTGCTTATGAAACTGATACAAAACACAGCTCCTCTTACATAAATGCTTTTTAGTTAATAGAGAGAATCGCGTTTGGTTCGTGAACTGCTTAAAATCATTTGAGCCCTAAATTCACTGGGTTTACCAGAAATGAACTCTTGCTTGTAGGAAGACACAGATCCTGTGGTTTAACTCTGTTAATGAAGGGAAATTCAGACCAGTGTTCTCATCCATGAAACAGACTCTGTTTTAACGAAAGAAGCAAGCTCTTCTTTCCAGCAACTCAATTATAGCAAGAACAAGGAGAATACCCTAAAAAAATAACTGTGTTAACTATTCATACGGATCTGATAGAAACCACAGGTCCTCTTACATAAATGCTTTATAGTTAATAGAGAGAATCACCGTGGGTTCGTGAACTTTGTAAAATCATTTCAGCCCAAAATTCACTGGGTTTACCAGAAATGAACTCTTGGTCATAGGAAGACACAGATCCTGGGGTTTAACTACATTTCTTAAGGGTAAATCAGAACAGTTTTCTCACCTATGAAACACACTCTGTTTTAACACATGAAGCAAGCTCTTCTTTCCAGTGTCTCCAATACAGCAAGAACCATGAGCATGCCCTGAAAAAAGAACTGTCTTTCCTACTCATACAGACCTTTTGTAGCTCAACTCTTCTTATGAAACTGATACAAACCACAGCTCCTCTTACAAAATGCTCTTTAGTTAATAGAGAGAATCGCCTTGGGTTCGTGAACTGCAAAAAATCATTTGAGCCCAAAATTCACTGGGTTTACCAGAAATTAACTCTTGCTTGTAGGAACACACAGATCCTGGGGTTTAACTCTGTTTCTGAAGGGAAATTCAGACCAGTGTTGTCATCCATGAAACACACTTAGTTTTCACGAAAGAAGCAAGCTCTTCTTTCCAGCGACTCAATTACAGCAAGAACAACTGGAATACCCTAAAAAAATAACTGTGTTTCCTACTCATACGGATCATAGGTAGTTCAACTCTGCTTAAGAAACTGATATAAACCACAGGTCCTCTTACATAAATGCTTTTTAGTTAATAGAGAGAATCACATTGGGTTCGTGAACTGGGAAAAATCATTTGAGCCCAAAATTCACTGGGTTTACAAGAAATGAACTGTTAGTTGTAGGAAGACACAGATCCTGGGGTTTAACTCCGTTTCTGAAGTGAAATTCAGACCAGTGTTCTCATCCATGAAACAGACTCTGTTTTAACGAAAGAAGCAAGCTCTTCTTTCCAGCAACTCAATTACAGCAAGAACAAGGAGAATACCCTAAAAAAATAACTGTGTTAACTATTCATACGGATCTGATAGAAACCACAGGTCCTCTTACATAAATGCTTTATAGTTAATAGAGAGAATCACCGTGGGTTCGTGAACTTTGTAAAATCATTTCAGCCCAAAATTCACTGGGTTTACCAGAAATGAACTCTTGGTCATAGGAAGACACAGATCCTGGGGTTTAACTACATTTCTTAAGGGTAAATCAGAACAGTTTTCTCACCTATGAAACACACTCTGTTTTAACACATGAAGCAAGCTCTTCTTTCCAGTGTCTCCAATACAGCAAGAACCATGAGCATGCCCTGAAAAAAGAACTGTCTTTCCTACTCATACAGACCTTTTGTAGCTCAACTCTTCTTATGAAACTGATACAAACCACAGCTCCTCTTACAAAATGCTCTTTAGTTAATAGAGAGAATCGCCTTGGGTTCGTGAACTGCAAAAAATCATTTGAGCCCAAAATTCACTGGGTTTACCAGAAATTAACTCTTGCTTGTAGGAACACACAGATCCTGGGGTTTAACTCTGTTTCTGAAGGGAAATTCAGACCAGTGTTGTCATCCATGAAACACACTTAGTTTTCACGAAAGAAGCAAGCTCTTCTTTCCAGCGACTCAATTACAGCAAGAACAACTGGAATACCCTAAAAAAATAACTGTGTTTCCTACTCATACGGATCATAGGTAGTTCAACTCTGCTTAAGAAACTGATATAAACCACAGGTCCTCTTACATAAATGCTTTTTAGTTAATAGAGAGAATCACATTGGGTTCGTGAACTGGGAAAAATCATTTGAGCCCAAAATTCACTGGGTTTACAAGAAATGAACTGTTAGTTGTAGGAAGACACAGATCCTGGGGTTTAACTCCGTTTCTGAAGTGAAATTCAGACCAGTGTTCTCATCCATGAAACAGACTCTGTTTTAACGAAAGAAGCAAGCTCTTCTTTCCAGCAACTCAATTACAGCAAGAACAAGGAGAATACCCTAAAAAAATAACTGTGTTAACTATTCATACGGATCTGATAGAAACCACAGGTCCTCTTACATAAATGCTTTATAGTTAATAGAGAGAATCACCGTGGGTTCGTGAACTTTGTAAAATCATTTCAGCCCAAACTTCACTGGGTTTACCAGAAATGAACTCTTGGTCATAGGAAGACACAGATCCTGGGGTTTAACTACATTTCTTAAGGGTAAATCAGAACAGTTTTCTCACCTATGAAACACACTCTGTTTTAACACATGAAGCAAGCTCTTCTTTCCAGTGTCTCCAATACAGCAAGAACCATGAGCATGCCCTGAAAAAAGAACTGTCTTTCCTACTCATACAGACCTTTTGTAGCTCAACTCTTCTTATGAAACTGATACAAACCACAGCTCCTCTTACAAAATGCTCTTTAGTTAATAGAGAGAATCGCCTTGGGTTCGTGAACTGCAAAAAATCATTTGAGCCCAAAATTCACTGGGTTTACCAGAAATTAACTCTTGCTTGTAGGAAGACACAGATCCTGGGGTTTAACTCTGTTTCTGAAGGGAATTTCAGACCAGTGTTGTCATCCATGAAACACACTTAGTTTTCACTAAAGAAGCAAGCTCTTCTTTCCAGCGACTCAATTACAGCAAGAACAACGAGAATACGCTAAAAAAATATCTGTGTTTCCTACTCATACGGATCATACGTAGTTCAACTCTGCTTATGAAACTGATACAAACCACAGGTCCTCTTACATAAATGCTTTATAGTTAATAGAGAGAAACACCTTGGGTTCGTGAACTGTGTAAAATCATTTCAGCCCAAAATTCACTGGGTTTACCAGAAATGAACTCTTGGTCGTAGGAAGACACTGATCGTGGGGTTTAACTCCATTTCTTAAGGGTAATTCAGAACAGTGTTCACATCCATGAAACACACTCTGTTTTAACACAAGAAGCAAGCTCTTCTTTCCAGCGTCTCCAATACAGCAAGAACCAAGAGCATGTCCTGAAAAATGAACTGTGTTGCCTACTCATAAGGACCTTTTGTAGTTCAACTCTGCTTATGAAACTGATACAAACCACAGGTCCTCTTACATAAATGCTTTTTAGTTAATAGAGAGAATAGGGTTGGATTCGTGAACTGCGAAAAATCATTTGAGCCCAAAATTCACTGGGTTTACCAGAAATGAACTCTTGCTTGTAGGAAGACACAGATCCTGGGGTTTAACTCCGTTTCTGAAGGGAAATTCAGACCAGTGTTCTCATCCATGAAACACACTCTGTTTTAACGAAAGAAGCAAGTTCTTCTTTCAAGAGTCTCCAATACAGCAAGAACAATGAGAATGCCCTAAAACAAATAACAGTGTTTCCTACTCATACAGACCTTTTGTAGTTCAACTCTGCTTATGAAACTGATACAAAACACAGCTCCTCTTACATAAATGCTTTTTAGTTAATAGAGAGAATCGCGTTTGGTTCGTGAACTGCTTAAAATCATTTGAGCCCTAAATTCACTGGGTTTACCAGAAATGAACTCTTGCTTGTAGGAAGACACAGATCCTGTGGTTTAACTCTGTTAATGAAGGGAAATTCAGACCAGTGTTCTCATCCATGAAACAGACTCTGTTTTAACGAAAGAAGCAAGCTCTTCTTTCCAGCAACTCAATTATAGCAAGAACAAGGAGAATACCCTAAAAAAATAACTGTGTTAACTATTCATACGGATCTGATAGAAACCACAGGTCCTCTTACATAAATGCTTTATAGTTAATAGAGAGAATCACCGTGGGTTCGTGAACTTTGTAAAATCATTTCAGCCCAAAATTCACTGGGTTTACCAGAAATGAACTCTTGGTCATAGGAAGACACAGATCCTGGGGTTTAACTACATTTCTTAAGGGTAAATCAGAACAGTTTTCTCACCTATGAAACACACTCTGTTTTAACACATGAAGCAAGCTCTTCTTTCCAGTGTCTCCAATACAGCAAGAACCATGAGCATGCCCTGAAAAAAGAACTGTCTTTCCTACTCATACAGACCTTTTGTAGCTCAACTCTTCTTATGAAACTGATACAAACCACAGCTCCTCTTACAAAATGCTCTTTAGTTAATAGAGAGAATCGCCTTGGGTTCGTGAACTGCAAAAAATCATTTGAGCCCAAAATTCACTGGGTTTACCAGAAATTAACTCTTGCTTGTAGGAACACACAGATCCTGGGGTTTAACTCTGTTTCTGAAGGGAAATTCAGACCAGTGTTGTCATCCATGAAACACACTTAGTTTTCACGAAAGAAGCAAGCTCTTCTTTCCAGCGACTCAATTACAGCAAGAACAACTGGAATACCCTAAAAAAATAACTGTGTTTCCTACTCATACGGATCATAGGTAGTTCAACTCTGCTTAAGAAACTGATATAAACCACAGGTCCTCTTACATAAATGCTTTTTAGTTAATAGAGAGAATCACATTGGGTTCGTGAACTGGGAAAAATCATTTGAGCCCAAAATTCACTGGGTTTACAAGAAATGAACTGTTAGTTGTAGGAAGACACAGATCCTGGGGTTTAACTCCGTTTCTGAAGTGAAATTCAGACCAGTGTTCTCATCCATGAAACAGACTCTGTTTTAACGAAAGAAGCAAGCTCTTCTTTCCAGCAACTCAATTACAGCAAGAACAAGGAGAATACCCTAAAAAAATAACTGTGTTAACTATTCATACGGATCTGATAGAAACCACAGGTCCTCTTACATAAATGCTTTATAGTTAATAGAGAGAATCACCGTGGGTTCGTGAACTTTGTAAAATCATTTCAGCCCAAACTTCACTGGGTTTACCAGAAATGAACTCTTGGTCATAGGAAGACACAGATCCTGGGGTTTAACTACATTTCTTAAGGGTAAATCAGAACAGTTTTCTCACCTATGAAACACACTCTGTTTTAACACATGAAGCAAGCTCTTCTTTCCAGTGTCTCCAATACAGCAAGAACCATGAGCATGCCCTGAAAAAAGAACTGTCTTTCCTACTCATACAGACCTTTTGTAGCTCAACTCTTCTTATGAAACTGATACAAACCACAGCTCCTCTTACAAAATGCTCTTTAGTTAATAGAGAGAATCGCCTTGGGTTCGTGAACTGCAAAAAATCATTTGAGCCCAAAATTCACTGGGTTTACCAGAAATTAACTCTTGCTTGTAGGAAGACACAGATCCTGGGGTTTAACTCTGTTTCTGAAGGGAATTTCAGACCAGTGTTGTCATCCATGAAACACACTTAGTTTTCACGAAAGAAGCAAGCTCTTCTTTCCAGCGACTCAATTACAGCAAGAACAACTGGAATACCCTAAAAAAATAACTGTGTTTCCTACTCATACGGATCATAGGTAGTTCAACTCTGCTTAAGAAACTGATACAAACCACAGGTCCTCTTACATAAATGCTTTATAGTTAATAGAGAGAATCACCTTGGGTTCGTGAACTGTGGAAAATCATTTCAGCCCAAAATTCACTGTGTTTACCAGAAATGAACTCTTGGTCGTAGGAAGACACTGATCGTGGGGTTTAACTCCATTTCTTAAGGGTAATTCAGAACAGTGTTCTCATCCATGTAACACACTCTGTTTTAACACTTGAATCAAGCTCTTTTTTCCAGCGTCTCCAATACAGCAAGAACAATGAGCATGTCCTGAAAAATGAACTGTGTTGCCTACTCATAAGGACCTTTTGTAGTTCAACTCTGCTTATGAAACTGATACAAACCACAGGTCCTCTTACATAAATGCTTTTTAGTTAATAGAGAGAATAGGGTTGGATTCGTGAACTGCGAAAAATCATTTGAGCCCAAAATTCACTGGGTTTACCAGAAATGAACTCTTGCTTGTAGGAAGACACAGATCCTGGGGTTTAACTCCGTTTCTGAAGGGAAATTCAGACCAGTGTTCTCATCCATGAAACACACTCTGTTTTAACGAAAGAAGCAAGTTCTTCTTTCAAGAGTCTCCAATACAGCAAGAACAATGAGAATGCCCTAAAACAAATAACAGTGTTTCCTACTCATACAGACCTTTTGTAGTTCAACTCTGCTTATGAAACTGATACAAAACACAGCTCCTCTTACATAAATGCTTTTTAGTTAATAGAGAGAATCGCGTTTGGTTCGTGAACTGCTTAAAATCATTTGAGCCCTAAATTCACTGGGTTTACCAGAAATGAACTCTTGCTTGTAGGAAGACACAGATCCTGTGGTTTAACTCTGTTAATGAAGGGAAATTCAGACCAGTGTTCTCATCCATGAAACAGACTCTGTTTTAAAGAAAGAAGCAAGCTCTTCTTTCCAGCAACTCAATTATAGCAAGAACAAGGAGAATACCCTAAAAAAATAACTGTGTTAACTATTCATATGGATCTGATAGAAACCACAGGTCCTCTTACATAAATGCTTTATAGTTAATAGAGAGAATCACCGTGGGTTCGTGAACTTTGTAAAATCATTTCAGCCCAAACTTCACTGGGTTTACCAGAAATGAACTCTTGGTCATAGGAAGACACAGATCCTGGGGTTTAACTACATTTCTTAAGGGTAAATCAGAACAGTTTTCTCACCTATGAAACACACTCTGTTTTAACACATGAAGCAAGCTCTTCTTTCCAGTGTCTCCAATACAGCAAGAACCATGAGCATGCCCTGAAAAAAGAACTGTCTTTCCTACTCATACAGACCTTTTGTAGCTCAACTCTTCTTATGAAACTGATACAAACCACAGCTCCTCTTACAAAATGCTCTTTAGTTAATAGAGAGAATCGCCTTGGGTTCGTGAACTGCAAAAAATCATTTGAGCCCAAAATTCACTGGGTTTACCAGAAATTAACTCTTGCTTGTAGGAACACACAGATCCTGGGGTTTTACTCTGTTTCTGAAGGGAAATTCAGACCAGTGTTGTCATCCATGAAACACACTTAGTTTTCACGAAAGAAGCAAGCTCTTCTTTCCAGCGACTCAATTACAGCAAGAACAACTGGAATACCCTAAAAAAATAACTGTGTTTCCTACTCATACGGATCATAGGTAGTTCAACTCTGCTTAAGAAACTGATATAAACCACAGGTCCTCTTACATAAATGCTTTTTAGTTAATAGAGAGAATCACATTGGGTTCGTGAACTGGGAAAAATCATTTGAGCCCAAAATTCACTGGGTTTACAAGAAATGAACTGTTAGTTGTAGGAAGACACAGATCCTGGGGTTTAACTCCGTTTCTGAAGTGAAATTCAGACCAGTGTTCTCATCCATGAAACAGACTCTGTTTTAACGAAAGAAGCAAGCTCTTCTTTCCAGCAACTCAATTATAGCAAGAACAAGGAGAATACCCTAAAAAAATAACTGTGTTAACTATTCATACGGATCTGATAGAAACCACAGGTCCTCTTACATAAATGCTTTATAGTTAATAGAGAGAATCACCGTGGGTTCGTGAACTTTGTAAAATCATTTCAGCCCAAAATTCACTGGGTTTACCAGAAATGAACTCTTGGTCATAGGAAGACACAGATCCTGGGGTTTAACTACATTTCTTAAGGGTAAATCAGAACAGTTTTCTCACCTATGAAACACACTCTGTTTTAACACATGAAGCAAGCTCTTCTTTCCAGTGTCTCCAATACAGCAAGAACCATGAGCATGCCCTGAAAAAAGAACTGTCTTTCCTACTCATACAGACCTTTTGTAGCTCAACTCTTCTTATGAAACTGATACAAACCACAGCTCCTCTTACAAAATGCTCTTTAGTTAATAGAGAGAATCGCCTTGGGTTCGTGAACTGCAAAAAATCATTTGAGCCCAAAATTCACTGGGTTTACCAGAAATTAACTCTTGCTTGTAGGAACACACAGATCCTGGGGTTTAACTCTGTTTCTGAAGGGAAATTCAGACCAGTGTTGTCATCCATGAAACACACTTAGTTTTCACGAAAGAAGCAAGCTCTTCTTTCCAGCGACTCAATTACAGCAAGAACAACTGGAATACCCTAAAAAAATAACTGTGTTTCCTACTCATACGGATCATAGGTAGTTCAACTCTGCTTAAGAAACTGATATAAACCACAGGTCCTCTTACATAAATGCTTTTTAGTTAATAGAGAGAATCACATTGGGTTCGTGAACTGGGAAAAATCATTTGAGCCCAAAATTCACTGGGTTTACAAGAAATGAACTGTTAGTTGTAGGAAGACACAGATCCTGGGGTTTAACTCCGTTTCTGAAGTGAAATTCAGACCAGTGTTCTCATCCATGAAACAGACTCTGTTTTAACGAAAGAAGCAAGCTCTTCTTTCCAGCAACTCAATTACAGCAAGAACAAGGAGAATACCCTAAAAAAATAACTGTGTTAACTATTCATACGGATCTGATAGAAACCACAGGTCCTCTTACATAAATGCTTTATAGTTAATAGAGAGAATCACCGTGGGTTCGTGAACTTTGTAAAATCATTTCAGCCCAAACTTCACTGGGTTTACCAGAAATGAACTCTTGGTCATAGGAAGACACAGATCCTGGGGTTTAACTACATTTCTTAAGGGTAAATCAGAACAGTTTTCTCACCTATGAAACACACTCTGTTTTAACACATGAAGCAAGCTCTTCTTTCCAGTGTCTCCAATACAGCAAGAACCATGAGCATGCCCTGAAAAAAGAACTGTCTTTCCTACTCATACAGACCTTTTGTAGCTCAACTCTTCTTATGAAACTGATACAAACCACAGCTCCTCTTACAAAATGCTCTTTAGTTAATAGAGAGAATCGCCTTGGGTTCGTGAACTGCAAAAAATCATTTGAGCCCAAAATTCACTGGGTTTACCAGAAATTAACTCTTGCTTGTAGGAAGACACAGATCCTGGGGTTTAACTCTGTTTCTGAAGGGAATTTCAGACCAGTGTTGTCATCCATGAAACACACTTAGTTTTCACGAAAGAAGCAAGCTCTTCTTTCCAGCGACTCAATTACAGCAAGAACAACTGGAATACCCTAAAAAAATAACTGTGTTTCCTACTCATACGGATCATAGGTAGTTCAACTCTGCTTAAGAAACTGATACAAACCACAGGTCCTCTTACATAAATGCTTTATAGTTAATAGAGAGAATCACCTTGGGTTCGTGAACTGTGGAAAATCATTTCAGCCCAAAATTCACTGTGTTTACCAGAAATGAACTCTTGGTCGTAGGAAGACACTGATCGTGGGGTTTAACTCCATTTCTTAAGGGTAATTCAGAACAGTGTTCTCATCCATGTAACACACTCTGTTTTAACACTTGAATCAAGCTCTTTTTTCCAGCGTCTCCAATACAGCAAGAACAATGAGCATGTCCTGAAAAATGAACTGTGTTGCCTACTCATAAGGACCTTTTGTAGTTCAACTCTGCTTATGAAACTGATACAAACCACAGGTCCTCTTACATAAATGCTTTTTAGTTAATAGAGAGAATAGGGTTGGATTCGTGAACTGCGAAAAATCATTTGAGCCCAAAATTCACTGGGTTTACCAGAAATGAACTCTTGCTTGTAGGAAGACACAGATCCTGGGGTTTAACTCCGTTTCTGAAGGGAAATTCAGACCAGTGTTCTCATCCATGAAACACACTCTGTTTTAACGAAAGAAGCAAGTTCTTCTTTCAAGAGTCTCCAATACAGCAAGAACAATGAGAATGCCCTAAAACAAATAACAGTGTTTCCTACTCATACAGACCTTTTGTAGTTCAACTCTGCTTATGAAACTGATACAAAACACAGCTCCTCTTACATAAATGCTTTTTAGTTAATAGAGAGAATCGCGTTTGGTTCGTGAACTGCTTAAAATCATTTGAGCCCTAAATTCACTGGGTTTACCAGAAATGAACTCTTGCTTGTAGGAAGACACAGATCCTGTGGTTTAACTCTGTTAATGAAGGGAAATTCAGACCAGTGTTCTCATCCATGAAACAGACTCTGTTTTAACGAAAGAAGCAAGCTCTTCTTTCCAGCAACTCAATTATAGCAAGAACAAGGAGAATACCCTAAAAAAATAACTGTGTTAACTATTCATACGGATCTGATAGAAACCACAGGTCCTCTTACATAAATGCTTTATAGTTAATAGAGAGAATCACCGTGGGTTCGTGAACTTTGTAAAATCATTTCAGCCCAAACTTCACTGGGTTTACCAGAAATGAACTCTTGGTCATAGGAAGACACAGATCCTGGGGTTTAACTACATTTCTTAAGGGTAAATCAGAACAGTTTTCTCACCTATGAAACACACTCTGTTTTAACACATGAAGCAAGCTCTTCTTTCCAGTGTCTCCAATACAGCAAGAACCATGAGCATGCCCTGAAAAAAGAACTGTCTTTCCTACTCATACAGACCTTTTGTAGCTCAACTCTTCTTATGAAACTGATACAAACCACAGCTCCTCTTACAAAATGCTCTTTAGTTAATAGAGAGAATCGCCTTGGGTTCGTGAACTGCAAAAAATCATTTGAGCCCAAAATTCACTGGGTTTACCAGAAATTAACTCTTGCTTGTAGGAACACACAGATCCTGGGGTTTAACTCTGTTTCTGAAGGGAAATTCAGACCAGTGTTGTCATCCATGAAACACACTTAGTTTTCACGAAAGAAGCAAGCTCTTCTTTCCAGCGACTCAATTACAGCAAGAACAACTGGAATACCCTAAAAAAATAACTGTGTTTCCTACTCATACGGATCATAGGTAGTTCAACTCTGCTTAAGAAACTGATATAAACCACAGGTCCTCTTACATAAATGCTTTTTAGTTAATAGAGAGAATCACATTGGGTTCGTGAACTGGGAAAAATCATTTGAGCCCAAAATTCACTGGGTTTACAAGAAATGAACTGTTAGTTGTAGGAAGACACAGATCCTGGGGTTTAACTCCGTTTCTGAAGTGAAATTCAGACCAGTGTTCTCATCCATGAAACAGACTCTGTTTTAACGAAAGAAGCAAGCTCTTCTTTCCAGCAACTCAATTACAGCAAGAACAAGGAGAATACCCTAAAAAAATAACTGTGTTAACTATTCATACGGATCTGATAGAAACCACAGGTCCTCTTACATAAATGCTTTATAGTTAATAGAGAGAATCACCGTGGGTTCGTGAACTTTGTAAAATCATTTCAGCCCAAACTTCACTGGGTTTACCAGAAATGAACTCTTGGTCATAGGAAGACACAGATCCTGGGGTTTAACTACATTTCTTAAGGGTAAATCAGAACAGTTTTCTCACCTATGAAACACACTCTGTTTTAACACATGAAGCAAGCTCTTCTTTCCAGTGTCTCCAATACAGCAAGAACCATGAGCATGCCCTGAAAAAAGAACTGTCTTTCCTACTCATACAGACCTTTTGTAGCTCAACTCTTCTTATGAAACTGATACAAACCACAGCTCCTCTTACAAAATGCTCTTTAGTTAATAGAGAGAATCGCCTTGGGTTCGTGAACTGCAAAAAATCATTTGAGCCCAAAATTCACTGGGTTTACCAGAAATTAACTCTTGCTTGTAGGAAGACACAGATCCTGGGGTTTAACTCTGTTTCTGAAGGGAATTTCAGACCAGTGTTGTCATCCATGAAACACACTTAGTTTTCACGAAAGAAGCAAGCTCTTCTTTCCAGCGACTCAATTACAGCAAGAACAACTGGAATACCCTAAAAAAATAACTGTGTTTCCTACTCATACGGATCATAGGTAGTTCAACTCTGCTTAAGAAACTGATACAAACCACAGGTCCTCTTACATAAATGCTTTATAGTTAATAGAGAGAATCACCTTGGGTTCGTGAACTGTGGAAAATCATTTCAGCCCAAAATTCACTGTGTTTACCAGAAATGAACTCTTGGTCGTAGGAAGACACTGATCGTGGGGTTTAACTCCATTTCTTAAGGGTAATTCAGAACAGTGTTCTCATCCATGTAACACACTCTGTTTTAACACTTGAATCAAGCTCTTTTTTCCAGCGTCTCCAATACAGCAAGAACAATGAGCATGTCCTGAAAAATGAACTGTGTTGCCTACTCATAAGGACCTTTTGTAGTTCAACTCTGCTTATGAAACTGATACAAACCACAGGTCCTCTTACATAAATGCTTTTTAGTTAATAGAGAGAATAGGGTTGGATTCGTGAACTGCGAAAAATCATTTGAGCCCAAAATTCACTGGGTTTACCAGAAATGAACTCTTGCTTGTAGGAAGACACAGATCCTGGGGTTTAACTCCGTTTCTGAAGGGAAATTCAGACCAGTGTTCTCATCCATGAAACACACTCTGTTTTAACGAAAGAAGCAAGTTCTTCTTTCAAGAGTCTCCAATACAGCAAGAACAATGAGAATGCCCTAAAACAAATAACAGTGTTTCCTACTCATACAGACCTTTTGTAGTTCAACTCTGCTTATGAAACTGATACAAAACACAGCTCCTCTTACATAAATGCTTTTTAGTTAATAGAGAGAATCGCGTTTGGTTCGTGAACTGCTTAAAATCATTTGAGCCCTAAATTCACTGGGTTTACCAGAAATGAACTCTTGCTTGTAGGAAGACACAGATCCTGTGGTTTAACTCTGTTAATGAAGGGAAATTCAGACCAGTGTTCTCATCCATGAAACAGACTCTGTTTTAAAGAAAGAAGCAAGCTCTTCTTTCCAGCAACTCAATTATAGCAAGAACAAGGAGAATACCCTAAAAAAATAACTGTGTTAACTATTCATACGGATCTGATAGAAACCACAGGTCCTCTTACATAAATGCTTTATAGTTAATAGAGAGAATCACCGTGGGTTCGTGAACTTTGTAAAATCATTTCAGCCCAAACTTCACTGGGTTTACCAGAAATGAACTCTTGGTCATAGGAAGACACAGATCCTGGGGTTTAACTACATTTCTTAAGGGTAAATCAGAACAGTTTTCTCACCTATGAAACACACTCTGTTTTAACACATGAAGCAAGCTCTTCTTTCCAGTGTCTCCAATACAGCAAGAACCATGAGCATGCCCTGAAAAAAGAACTGTCTTTCCTACTCATACAGACCTTTTGTAGCTCAACTCTTCTTATGAAACTGATACAAACCACAGCTCCTCTTACAAAATGCTCTTTAGTTAATAGAGAGAATCGCCTTGGGTTCGTGAACTGCAAAAAATCATTTGAGCCCAAAATTCACTGGGTTTACCAGAAATTAACTCTTGCTTGTAGGAACACACAGATCCTGGGGTTTAACTCTGTTTCTGAAGGGAAATTCAGACCAGTGTTGTCATCCATGAAACACACTTAGTTTTCACGAAAGAAGCAAGCTCTTCTTTCCAGCGACTCAATTACAGCAAGAACAACTGGAATACCCTAAAAAAATAACTGTGTTTCCTACTCATACGGATCATAGGTAGTTCAACTCTGCTTAAGAAACTGATATAAACCACAGGTCCTCTTACATAAATGCTTTTTAGTTAATAGAGAGAATCACATTGGGTTCGTGAACTGGGAAAAATCATTTGAGCCCAAAATTCACTGGGTTTACAAGAAATGAACTGTTAGTTGTAGGAAGACACAGATCCTGGGGTTTAACTCCGTTTCTGAAGTGAAATTCAGACCAGTGTTCTCATCCATGAAACAGACTCTGTTTTAACGAAAGAAGCAAGCTCTTCTTTCCAGCAACTCAATTACAGCAAGAACAAGGAGAATACCCTAAAAAAATAACTGTGTTAACTATTCATACGGATCTGATAGAAACCACAGGTCCTCTTACATAAATGCTTTATAGTTAATAGAGAGAATCACTGTGGGTTCGTGAACTTTGTAAAATCATTTCAGCCCAAACTTCACTGGGATTACCAGAAATGAACTCTTGGTCATAGGAAGACACAGATCCTGGGGTTTAACTACATTTCTTAAGGGTAAATCAGAACAGTTTTCTCACCTATGAAACACACTCTGTTTTAACACATGAAGCAAGCTCTTCTTTCCAGTGTCTCCAATACAGCAAGAACCATGAGCATGCCCTGAAAAAAGAACTGTCTTTCCTACTCATACAGACCTTTTGTAGCTCAACTCTTCTTATGAAACTGATACAAACCACAGCTCCTCTTACAAAATGCTCTTTAGTTAATAGAGAGAATCGCCTTGGGTTCGTGAACTGCAAAAAATCATTTGAGCCCAAAATTCACTGGGTTTACCAGAAATTAACTCTTGCTTGTAGGAAGACACAGATCCTGGGGTTTAACTCTGTTTCTGAAGGGAATTTCAGACCAGTGTTGTCATCCATGAAACACACTTAGTTTTCACGAAAGAAGCAAGCTCTTCTTTCCAGCGACTCAATTACAGCAAGAACAACTGGAATACCCTAAAAAAATAACTGTGTTTCCTACTCATACGGATCATAGGTAGTTCAACTCTGCTTAAGAAACTGATACAAACCACAGGTCCTCTTACATAAATGCTTTATAGTTAATAGAGAGAATCACCTTGGGTTCGTGAACTGGGAAAAATCATTTGAGCCCAAAATTCACTGGGTTTACAAGAAATGAACTGTTAGTTGTAGGAAGACACAGATCCTGGGGTTTAACTCCGTTTCTGAAGTGAAATTCAGACCAGTGTTCTCATCCATGAAACAGACTCTGTTTTAACGAAAAAAGCAAGGTCTTCTTTCCAGTGTCTCCTATACAGCAAGAACAAGGAGAATGCCCTAAAAAAAATAACTGTGTTTCCTACTCATACGGACCGTTTGTAGTTCAACTCTGCTCTTGAAACTGATACAAACCACAGGTGCTCTTACATAAATGCTTTTTAGTTAATAGAGAGAATCGCGTTTGGTTCGTGAACTGCGAAAAATAATTTGAACCCAAAATTCACTGGGTTTACCACAAATGAACTCTTGCTTGTAGGAAGACACAGTTCCTGGGGTTTAACTCCGTTTCTGAAGGGGAATTCAGACCAGTGTTCTCAACCTTGAAATACACTCTGTTTTAACGCAAGAAGCAAGCTCTTCTTTCCAGCGTCTCCAATACAGCAAGAACCATGAGCATGTCCTGAAAAATGAACTGTGTTTCCTACTCATAAGGACCTTTTGTAGTTCAACTCTGCTTATGAAACTGATACAAACCACAGGTCCTCTTACATAAATGCTTTTTAGTTAATAGAGAGAATAGGGTTGGATTCGTGAACTGCGAAAAATCATTTGAGCCCAAAATTCACTGGGTTTACCAGAAATGAACTCTTGCTTGTAGGAAGACACAGATCCTGGGGTTTAACTCCATTTCTGAAGGGAAATTCAGACCAGTGTTCTCATCCATGAAACACACTCTGTTTTAACGAAAGAAGCAAGTTCTTCTTTCAAGAGTCTCCAATACAGCAAGAACAATGAGAATGCCCTAAAACAAATAACAGTGTTTCCTACTCATACAGACCTTTTGTAGTTCAACTCTGCTTATGAAACTGATACAAAACACAGCTCCTCTTACATAAATGCTTTTTAGTTAATAGAGAGAATCGCGTTGGGTTCGTGAACTGTGTAAAATAATTTCAGCCCAAAATTCACTGTGTTTACCAGAAATGAACTCTTGGTCGTAGGAAGACACTGATCATGGGGTTTAACTCCATTTCTTAAGGGTAATTCAGAACAGTGTTCTCATCCATGAAACACACTCTCTTTTAACACATGAAGCAAGCTCTTCTTTCCAGCGTCTCCAATACAGCAAGAACCATGAGAATGCCCTAAAAAAAATAACAGTGTTTCCTACTCATGCAGACCGTTTGTAGTTCAACTTTTCTCATGAAAGTGATACAAAACACAGCTCCTCTTACATAAATGCTTTTTAATTAATAGAGAGAATCGCGTTGGGTTTATGCACTGCGAAAAATCATTTGAGCCCAAAACTCCCTGGGCTTACCAGAAATGACCTCTTGCTTGTAGGAAGCCACAGATCCTGGGCTTTAACTCCATTTCTGAAGGGAAATTCAGACCAGTGTTCTTTTCCATGAAACACACTCTGTTTTAACGAAAGAAGCAGGCTCTTCTTTCAAGAGTCTCCAATACAGCAAGAACAATGAGAATGCCCTAAAAAAAATAACAGTGTTTCCTACTCATACGGACCTTTTGTAGTTCAACTCTGCTTATGAAACTGATACAAAACACAGCTCCTCTTACATAAAGGCTTTTTAGTTAATAGAGAGAATCTTGTTGGGTTCGTGAACTGTGAAAAATCATTTGAGCCCAAAATGCACTGGGTTTACCAGATATGAACTCCTCCTTGTAGGAAGACACAGATCCTGGGATTTAATTCCGTTTCTGAAGGGAAATTCAGAACATTGTTCTTATCCTTGAAACACAATCTGTTTTAACGCTAGAAGCAAGCTCTTCTTTCCAGCGACTCCATTACAGCAAGAATCATGAGCATGCCCTGATAAAAAGAACTGTATTTCCTACTGATACGGACCATATGTAGTTAAACTCTACTTTTGATACCGATACAAACCACAGCTCCTCTTACATGAATGTTCTTTAGTTAATAGTGAGAATCGCGTTGGAATCTAGAACTGTGTAAAATCATTTGAGCCCAAAATTCACTGGGTTTACCAGAAATGAACTCTTGCTTGTAGGAAGACACAGATCCTGGGGTTTAACACTGTTTCTGTAGGGAAATTCAGACCAGTGTTCTCATCCATGAAACACACTCTGTTTTAACGAAAGAAGCAAGCTCTTCTTTCCATCGTCTCCAATACAGCAAGAACCATGAGCATGTCCTGAAAAATGAACTGTGTTTCCTACTCATAAGGACCTTTTGTAGTTCAACTCTGCTTATGAAACTGATACAAACCACAGGTACTCTTACATAAATGCCTTTTAGTTAATAGAGAGAATCGCGTTGGTATCTAGAACTGTGTATAATAATTTGAGCCCAAAATTTACTGTGTTTACCAGAAATGAACTCTTGCTTGTAGGAAGACACAGATCCTGGGGTTTAACTCCATTTCTGAAGGAAAATTCAGACCAGTATTCTCATCCATGAAACACACTCCGTTTTAACGAAAGAAGCAAGCTATTCTTTCAAGATTCTCCAATACAGCAAGAACAATGGGAATGCCCTAAAAAACATAACAGTGTTTCCTACTCACATGGACCGTTTGTAGTTAAAATTTGCTTATGAAACTGATACAAAACACAGCTCCTCTTACATAAATGCTTTTTAGTTAATAGAGAGAATCGCGTTGGTTTCGTGCACTGTGAAAAATCATTTGAGCCCAAAAATTACTGGGTTTACCAGATAAGCACTCTTCTTTGTAGGAAGACACAGATCCTGGGATTTAATTCCGTTTCTGAAGGGAAATTCAGCACAGTGTTCTTATCCTTGAAACACACTCACTTTTAATGCTAGAAGCAAGCTCTTCTTTCCAGCGACTCCATTACAGCAAGAACAATGAGCATGCCCTGAAAAAAAGGACAGTGTTTCCTACTCTTATGGACCATATGTGGTTCAACTCCTCTTATGAAACTGATACAAACCACAGCTCCACTAACATATATGCTCTTTAGTTCATAGTGAGAATCGCGTTGGGTTCGTGAACTGTGCAAAATCATTTGAGCCCAAAATTCACTGGGTTTGCCAGAAATGAACTCTTGCTTGTAGGAAGAGAGAGTACCTGGGGTTTAACTCCGTTTCTGAAGGGAAATTCAGACCAGTGTTCTCATCCATGAAACACACTCTGTTTTAACGAAAGAAGCAAGCTCTTCTTTCCAGTGTCTCCAATACAGCAAGAACCATGAGCATGTACTGAAAAATGAACTGTGTTTCCTACTCATAAGGACCTTTTGCAGTTCAACTCTGCTTATGAAACTGATACAAACCACAGGTACTCTTACATAAATGCCTTTTAGTTAACAGAGAGAATCGCGTTGGTATCTAGAACTGTGTAAAATCATTTGAGCCCAAAATTCACTGGGTTTACCACAAATGAACTCTTGCTTGTAGGAAGACACAGATCCTGGCGTTTAACTCCGTTTCTGAAGTGAAATTCAGACCAGTGTTCTCATCCATGAATCAGACTCTGTTTTAACGAAAGAAGCAAGCTCTTCTTTCCAGAGACTCAATTACAGCAAAAACAACGAGAATACCCTAAAAAAAAAATAACTGTGTTTCCAACTCATACAGACCATATGTATTTCAACTCTGCTTTTGAAACTAATACAAACCACAGATCCTCATACATGAATGTTCTTTAGTTAATAGTGAGAATCGCGTTGGAATCTAGAACTGTGTAAAATCATTTGAGCCCAGAATTCACTGGGTTTACCAGAAATGAACTCTTGCTTGTAGGAAGACACAGATCCTGGGGTTTAACTCTGTTTCTGAAGTGAAATTCAGACCAGTGTTCTCATCCATGAAACACACTTAATTTTCACTAAAGAAGCAAGCTCTTCTTTCCAGCGACTCAATTACAGCAAGAACAACGAGAATACGCTAAAAAAATAACTGTGTTTCCTACTCATACGGATCATAGGTAGTTCAACTCTGCTTATGAAACTGATACAAACCACAGGTCCTCTTACATAAATGCTTTATAGTTAATAGAGAGAAACACCTTGGGTTCGTGAACTGTGTAAAATCATTTCAGCCCAAAATTCACTGGGTTTACCAGAAATGAACTCTTGGTCGTAGGAAGACACTGATTGTGGGGTTTAACTCCATTTCTTAAGGGAAATTCAGACCAGTGTTCTCATCCATGAAAAACACTCTGTTTTAAAGAAAGAAGCAAGCTCTTCTTTCCAGCAACACAATTACAGCAAGAACAAGGAGAATACCCTAAAAAAAGAACTGTGTTTCCTACAGATACGGACCATATGTAGTTCAACTCTGCTTTTGAAACCGATACAAACCACAGCTCCTCTTACATGAATGTTCTTTAGTTAATAGTGAGAATCGCGTTGGAATCTAGAACTGTGTAAAATCATTTGAGCCCAAAATTCACTGGGTTTACCAGAAATGAACTCTTGCTTGTAGGAAGACACAGATGCTGGGGTTTAACTCTGTTTCTGAAGGGAAATTCAGACCAGTGTTCTCATCCATGAAACGCACTCTGTTTTAACGAAAGAAGCAAGCTCTTCTTTCCAGCGTCTCCAATACAGCAAGAACCATGAGCATGCCCTGAAAAAAAGAACTGTGTTTCCTACTCATAAGGACCTTTTGTAGTTCAACTCTGCTTATGAAATTGATACAAAACACAGGTACTCTTACATAAATGCTTTTCAGTTAATAGAGAGAATCGCTTTGGGATCTAGAACTGTGTAAAATCATTTGAGCCCAAAATTCACTGCGTTTACCAGAAATGAACTCTTGCTTGTAGGAAGACACAGATCCTGGGGTTTAACTCTGTTTCTGAAGGGAAATTCAGACCAGTGTTCTCATCCATGAAACAGACTCTGTTTTAACGAAAGAAGCAAGCTCTTCTTTCCAGCAACTCAATTACAGCAAGAACAAGGAGAATAACCTAAAAAAATAACTGTGTTTCCTATTCATACGGATCTGATAGAAACCACAGGTCCTCTTACATAAATGCTTTATAGTTAATAGAGAGAATCACCGTGGGTTCGTGAACTTTGTAAAATCATTTCAGCCCAAAATTCACTGGGTTTACCAGAAATGAACTCTTGGTCATAGGAAGACACAGATCCTGGGGTTTAACTACATTTCTTAAGGGTAATTCAGAACAGTTTTCTCACCCATGAAACACACTCTGTTTTAACACATGAAGCAAGCTCTTCTTTCCAGTGTCTCCAATACAGCAAGAACCATGAGCATGCCCTGAAAAAAGAACTGTCTTTCCTACTCATACAGACCTTTTGTAGCTCAACTCTTCTTATGAAACTGATACAAACCACAGCTCCTCTTACAAAATGCTCTTTAGTTAATAGAGAGAATCGCCTTGGGTTCGTGAACTGCAAAAAATCATTTGAGCCCAAAATTCACTGGGTTTACCAGAAATTAACTCTTGCTTGTAGGAAGACACAGATCCTGGGGTTTAACTCTGTTTCTGAAGGGAATTTCAGACCAGTGTTGTCATCCATGAAACACACTTAGTTTTCACGAAAGAAGCAAGCTCTTCTTTCCAGCGACTCAATTACAGCAAGAACAACTGGAATACCCTAAAAAAATAACTGTGTTTCCTACTCATACGGATCATAGGTAGTTCAACTCTGCTTAAGAAACTGATACAAACCACAGGTCCTCTTACATAAATGCTTTATAGTTAATAGAGAGAATCACCTTGGGTTCGTGGACTGTGGAAAATCATTTCAGCCCAAAATTCGCTGTGTTTACCAGAAATGAACTCTTGGTCGTAGGAAGACACTGATCGTGGGGTTTAACTCCATTTCTTAAGGGTAATTCAGAACAGTGTTCTCATCCATGTAACACACTCTGTTTTAACACTTGAATCAAGCTCTTTTTTCCAGCGTCTCCAATACAGCAAGAACAATGAGCATGTCCTTAAAAATGAACTGTGTTGCCTACTCATAAGGACCTTTTGTAGTTCAACTCTGCTTATGAAACTGATACAAACCACAGGTCCTCAAACATAAATGCTTTTTAGTTAATAGAGAGAATAGCGTTGGATTCGTGAACTGCGAAAAATCATTGAGTCCAAAATTCACTGGGTTTACCAGAAATGAACTCTTGCTTGTAGGAAGACACAGATCCTGGGGTTTAACTCTGTTTCTGAAGGGAAATTCAGACCAGTGTTCTCATCCATGAAACACACTCTGTTTAAACGAAAGAAGCAAGCTCTTCTTTCCAGGGTCTCCAAAACCGCAAGAACCATGAGCATGCCCTGAAAAAAAGAACTGTGTTTCCTACTCATAAGGACCTTTTGTAGTTCAACTCTGCTTATGAAACTGATACAAACCACAGGTACTCTTACATAAATGCCTTTTAGTTAATAGAGAGAATCGCGTTGGTATCTAGAACTGTGTATAATAATTTGAGCCCAAAATTTACTGTGTTTACCAGAAATGAACTCTTGCTTGTAGGAAGACACAGATCCTGGGGTTTAACTCCATTTCTGAAGGAAAATTCAGACCAGTATTCTCATCCATGAAACACACTCCGTTTTAACGAAAGAAGCAAGCTATTCTTTCAAGATTCTCCAATACAGCAAGAACAATGGGAATGCCCTAAAAAACATAACAGTGTTTCCTACTCACATGGACCGTTTGTAGTTAAAATTTGCTTATGAAACTGATACAAAACACAGCTCCTCTTACATAAATGCTTTTTAGTTAATAGAGAGAATCGCGTTGGTTTCGTGCACTGTGAAAAATCATTTGAGCCCAAAAATTACTGGGTTTACCAGATAAGAACTCTTCTTTGTAGGAAGACACAGATCCTGGGATTTAATTCCGTTTCTGAAGGGAAATTCAGCACAGTGTTCTTATCCTTGAAACACACTCACTTTTAATGCTAGAAGCAAGCTCTTCTTTCCAGCGACTCCATTACAGCAAGAACAATGAGCATGCCCTGAAAAAAAGGACAGTGTTTCCTACTCTTATGGACCATATGTGGTTCAACTCCTCTTATGAAACTGATACAAACCACAGCTCCACTAACATATATGCTCTTTAGTTCATAGTGAGAATCGCGTTGGGTTCGTGAACTGTGCAAAATCATTTGAGCCCAAAATTCACTGGGTTTGCCAGAAATGAACTCTTGCTTGTAGGAAGAGAGAGTACCTGGGGTTTAACTCCGTTTCTGAAGGGAAATTCAGACCAGTGTTCTCATCCATGAAACACACTCTGTTTTAACGAAAGAAGCAAGCTCTTCTTTCCAGTGTCTCCAATACAGCAAGAACCATGAGCATGTACTGAAAAATGAACTGTGTTTCCTACTCATAAGGACCTTTTGCAGTTCAACTCTGCTTATGAAACTGATACAAACCACAGGTACTCTTACATAAATGCCTTTTAGTTAACAGAGAGAATCGCGTTGGTATCTAGAACTGTGTAAAATCATTTGAGCCCAAAATTCACTGGGTTTACCACAAATGAACTCTTGCTTGTAGGAAGACACAGATCCTGGCGTTTAACTCCGTTTCTGAAGTGAAATTCAGACCAGTGTTCTCATCCATGAATCAGACTCTGTTTTAACGAAAGAAGCAAGCTCTTCTTTCCAGAGACTCAAATACAGCAAAAACAACGAGAATACCCTAAAAAAAAATAACTGTGTTTCCAACTCATACAGACCATATGTATTTCAACTCTGCTTTTGAAACTAATACAAACCACAGATCCTCATACATGAATGTTCTTTAGTTAATAGTGAGAATCGCGTTGGAATCTAGAACTGTGTAAAATCATTTGAGCCCAGAATTCACTGGGTTTACCAGAAATGAACTCTTGCTTGTAGGAAGACACAGATCCTGGGGTTTAACTCTGTTTCTGAAGTGAAATTCAGACCAGTGTTCTCATCCATGAAACACACTTAATTTTCACTAAAGAAGCAAGCTCTTCTTTCCAGCGACTCAATTACAGCAAGAACAACGAGAATACGCTAAAAAAATAACTGTGTTTCCTACTCATACGGATCATAGGTAGTTCAACTCTGCTTATGAAACTGATACAAACCACAGGTCCTCTTACATAAATGCTTTATAGTTAATAGAGAGAAACACCTTGGGTTCGTGAACTGTGTAAAATCATTTCAGCCCAAAATTCACTGGGTTTACCAGAAATGAACTCTTGGTCGTAGGAAGACACTGATTGTGGGGTTTAACTCCATTTCTTAAGGGAAATTCAGACCAGTGTTCTCATCCATGAAAAACACTCTGTTTTAAAGAAAGAAGCAAGCTCTTCTTTCCAGCAACACAATTACAGCAAGAACAAGGAGAATACCCTAAAAAAAGAACTGTGTTTCCTACAGATACGGACCATATGTAGTTCAACTCTGCTTTTGAAACCGATACAAACCACAGCTCCTCTTACATGAATGTTCTTTAGTTAATAGTGAGAATCGCGTTGGAATCTAGAACTGTGTAAAATCATTTGAGCCCAAAATTCACTGGGTTTACCAGAAATGAACTCTTGCTTGTAGGAAGACACAGATGCTGGGGTTTAACTCTGTTTCTGAAGGGAAATTCAGACCAGTGTTCTCATCCATGAAACGCACTCTGTTTTAACGAAAGAAGCAAGCTCTTCTTTCCAGCGTCTCCAATACAGCAAGAACCATGAGCATGCCCTGAAAAAAAGAACTGTGTTTCCTACTCATAAGGACCTTTTGTAGTTCAACTCTGCTTATGAAATTGATACAAAACACAGGTACTCTTACATAAATGCTTTTCAGTTAATAGAGAGAATCGCGTTGGGATCTAGAACTGTGTAAAATCATTTGAGCCCAAAATTCACTGGGTTTACCAGAAATGAACTCTTGCTTGTAGGAAGACACAGATCCTGGGGTTTAACTCTGTTTCTGAAGGGAAATTCAGACCAGTGTTCTCATCCATGAAACAGACTCTGTTTTAACGAAAGAAGCAAGCTCTTCTTTCCAGCAACTCAATTACAGCAAGAACAAGGAGAATACCCTAAAAAAATAACTGTGTTTCCTATTAATACGGATCTGATAGAAACCACAGGTCCTCTTACATAAATGCTTTATAGTTAATAGAGAGAATCACCGTGGGTTCGTGAACTTTGTAAAATCATTTCAGCCCAAAATTCACTGGGTTTAACAGAAATGAAATCTTGGTCATAGGAAGACACAGATCCTGGGGTTTAACTACATTTCTTAAGGGTAATTCAGAACAGTTTTCTCACCCATGAAACACACTCTGTTTTAACACATGAAGCAAGCTCTTCTTTCCAGTGTCTCCAATACAGCAAGAACCATGAGCATGCCCTGAAAAAAGAACTGTCTTTCCTACTCATACAGACCCTTTATAGCTCAACTCTGCTTATGAAACTGATACAAACCACAGCTCCTCTTACAAAATGCTCTTTAGTTAATAGAGAGAATCGCCTTGGGTTCGTGAACTGCAAAAAATCATTTGAGCCCAAAATTCACTGGGTTTACCAGAAATTAACTCTTGCTTGTAGGAAGACACAGATCCTGGGGTTTAACTCTGTTTCTGAAGGGAATTTCAGACCAGTGTTGTCATCCATGAAACACACTTAGTTTTCACGAAAGAAGCAAGCTCTTCTTTCCAGCGACTCAATTACAGCAAGAACAACTGGAATACCCTAAAAAAATAACTGTGTTTCCTACTCATACGGATCATAGGTAGTTCAACTCTGCTTAAGAAACTGATACAAACCACAGGTCCTCTTACATAAATGCTTTATAGTTAATAGAGAGAATCACCTTGGGTTCGTGAACTGTGGAAAATCATTTCAGCCCAAAATTCGCTGTGTTTACCAGAAATGAACTCTTGGTCGTAGGAAGACACTGATTGTGGGGTTTAACTCCATTTCTTAAGGGTAATTCAGAACAGTGTTCTCATCCATGTAACACACTCTGTTTTAACACTTGAATCAAGCTCTTTTTTCCAGCGTCTCCAATACAGCAAGAACAATGAGCATGTCCTTAAAAATGAACTGTGTTGCCTACTCATAAGGACCTTTTGTAGTTCAACTCTGCTTATGAAACTGATACAAACCACAGGTCCTCAAACATAAATGCTTTTTAGTTAATAGAGAGAATAGCGTTGGATTCGTGAACTGCGAAAAATCATTGAGTCCAAAATTCACTGGGTTTACCAGAAATGAACTCTTGCTTGTAGGAAGACACAGATCCTGGGGTTTAACTCTGTTTCTGAAGGGAAATTCAGACCAGTGTTCTCATCCATGAAACACACTCTGTTTAAACGAAAGAAGCAAGCTCTTCTTTCCAGGGTCTCCAATACCGCAAGAACCATGAGCATGCCCTGAAAAAAAGAACTGTGTTTCCTACTCATAAGGAACTTTTGTAGTTCAACTCTGCTTATGAAATTGATACAAAACATAGGTACTCTCACATAAATGCTTTTCAGTTAATAGAGAGAATCGAGTTGGGATCTAGAACTGTGTAAAATCATTTGAGCCCAAAATTCACAGGGTTTACCAGAAATGAACTCTTGCTTGTAGGAAGACACAGATCCTGGGCTTTAACTCTGTTTCTGAAGGGAAATTCAGACCAGTGTTCTCATCCATGAAACAGACTCTGTTTTAAAGAAAGAAGCAAGCTCTTCTTTCCAGCAACACAATTACAGCAAGAACAAGGAGAATACCCTAAAAAAAGAACTGTGTTTCCTACAGATACGGACCATATGTAGTTCAACTCTGCTTTTGAAACCGATACAAACCACAGCTCCTCTTACATGAATGTTCTTTAGTTAATAGTGAGAATCGCGTTGGAATCTAGAACTGTGTAAAATCATTTGAGCCCAAAATTCACAGGGTTTACCAGAAATGAACTCTTGCTTGTAGGAAGACACAGATGCTGGGGTTTAACTCTGTTTCTGAAGGGAAATTCAGACCAGTGTTCTCATCCATGAAACGCACTCTGTTTTAACGAAAGAAGCAAGCTCTTCTTTCCAGCGTCTCCAATACAGCAAGAACCATGAGCATGCCCTGAAAAAAAGAACTGTGTTTCCTACTCATAAGGACCTTTTGTAGTTCAACTCTGCTTATGAAATTGATACAAAACACAGGTACTCTTACATAAATGCTTTTCAGTTAATAGAGAGAATCGCGTTGGGATCTAGAACTGTGTAAAATCATTTGAGCCCAAAATTCACTGGGTTTACCAGAAATGAACTCTTGCTTGTAGGAAGACACAGATCCTGGGGTTTAACTCTGTTTCTGAAATTCAGACCAGTGTTCTCATCCATGAAACAGACTCTGTTTTAACGAAAGAAGCAAGCTCTTCTTTCCAGCAACTCAATTACAGCAAGAACAAGGAGAATAACCTAAAAAAATAACTGTGTTTCCTATTCATACGGATCTGATAGAAACCACAGGTCCTCTTACATAAATGCTTTATAGTTAATAGAGAGAATCACCGTGGGTTCGTGAACTTTGTAAAATCATTTCAGCCCAAAATTCACTGGGTTTACCAGAAATGAACTCTTGGTCATAGGAAGACACAGATCCTGGGGTTTAACTACATTTCTTAAGGGTAATTCAGAACAGTTTTCTCACCCATGAAACACACTCTGTTTTAACACATGAAGCAAGCTCTTCTTTCCAGTGTCTCCAATACAGCAAGAACCATGAGCATGCCCTGAAAAAAGAACTGTCTTTCCTACTCATACAGACCCTTTGTAGCTCAACTCTTCTTATGAAACTGATACAAACCACAGCTCCTCTTACAAAATGCTCTTTAGTTAATAGAGAGAATCGCCTTGGGTTCGTGAACTGCAAAAAATCATTTGAGCCCAAAATTCACTGGGTTTACCAGAAATTAACTCTTGCTTGTAGGAACACACAGATCCTGGGGTTTAACTCTGTTTCTGAAGGGAAATTCAGACCAGTGTTGTCATCCATGAAACACACTTAGTTTTCACGAAAGAAGCAAGCTCTTCTTTCCAGCGACTCAATTACAGCAAGAACAACTGGAATACCCTAAAAAAATAACTGTGTTTCCTACTCATACGGATCAAAGGTAGTTCAACTCTGCTTAAGAAACTGATACAAACCACAGGTCCTCTTACATAAATGCTTTATAGTTAATAGAGAGAATCACCTTGGGTTCGTGAACTGTGGAAAATCATTTCAGCCCAAAATTCACTGTGTTTACCAGAAATGAACTCTTGGTCGTAGGAAGACACTGATCGTGGGGTTTAACTCCATTTCTTAAGGGTAATTCAGAACAGTGTTCTCATCCATGTAACACACTCTGTTTTAACACATGAATCAAGCTCTTTTTTCCAGCGTCTCCAATACAGCAAGAACAATGAGCATGTCCTTAAAAATGAACTGTGTTGCCTACTCATAAGGACCTTTTGTAGTTCAACTCTGCTTATGAAACTGGTACAAACCACAGGTCCTCAAACATAAATGCTTTTTAGTTAATAGAGAGAATAGCGTTGGATTCGTGAACTGCGAAAAATCATTGAGTCCAAAATTCACTGGGTTTACCAGAAATGAACTCTTGCTTGTAGGAAGACAGAGATCCTGGGGTTTAACTCTGTTTCTGAAGGGAAATTCAGACCAGTGTTCTCATCCATGAAACACACTCTGTTTAAACGAAAGAAGCAAGCTCTTCTTTCCAGGGTCTCCAAAACCGCAAGAACCATGAGCATGCCCTGAAAAAAAGAACTGTGTTTCCTACTCATAAGGAACTTTTGTAGTTCAACTCTGCTTATGAAATTGATACAAAACATAGATACTCTCACATAAATGCTTTTCAGTTAATAGAGAGAATCGAGTTGGGATTTAGAACTGTGTAAAATCATTTGAGCCCAAAATTCACAGGGTTTACCAGAAATGAACTCTTGCTTGTAGGAAGACACAGATCCTGGGCTTTAACTCTGTTTCTGAAGGGAAATTCAGACCAGTGTTCTCATCCATGAAACAGACTCTGTTTTAAAGAAAGAAGCAAGCTCTTCTTTCCAGCAACACAATTACAGCAAGAACAAGGAGAATACCCTAAAAAAAGAACTGTGTTTCCTACAGATACGGACCATATGTAGTTCAACTCTGCTTTTGAAACCGATACAAACCACAGCTCCTCTTACATGAATGTTCTTTAGTTAATAGTGAGAATCGCGTTGGAATCTAGAACTGTGTAAAATTATTTGAGCCCAAAATTCACTGGGTTTACCAGAAATGAACTCTTGCTTGTAGGAAGACACAGATGCTGGGGTTTAACTCTGTTTCTGAAGGGAAATTCAGACCAGTGTTCTCATCCATGAAACGCACTCTGTTTTAACGAAAGAAGCAAGCTCTTCTTTCCAGCGTCTCCAATACAGCAAGAACCATGAGCATGCCCTGAAAAAAAGAACTGTGTTTCCTACTCATAAGGACCTTTTGTAGTTCAACTCTGCTTATGAAATTGATACAAAACACAGGTACTCTTACATAAATGCTTTTCAGTTAATAGAGAGAATCGCTTTGGGATCTAGAACTGTGTAAAATCATTTGAGCCCAAAATTCACTGGGTTTACCAGAAATGAACTCTTGCTTGTAGGAAGACACAGATCCTGGGGTTTAACTCTGTTTCTGAAGGGAAATTCAGACCAGTGTTCTCATCCATGAAACAGACTCTGTTTTAACGAAAGAAGCAAGCTCTTCTTTCCAGCAACTCAATTACAGCAAGAACAAGGAGAATACCCTAAAAAAATAACTGTGTTTCCTATTCATACGGATCTGATAGAAACCACAGGTCCTCTTACATAAATGCTTTATAGTTAATAGAGAGAATCACCGTGGGTTCGTGAACTTTGTAAAATCATTTCAGCCCAAAATTCACTGGGTTTACCAGAAATGAACTCTTGGTCATAGGAAGGCACAGATCCTGGGGTTTAACTACATTTCTTAAGGGTAATTCAGAACAGTTTTCTCATCCATGAAACACACTCTGTTTTAACACATGAAGCAAGCTCTTCTTTCCAGTGTCTCCAATACAGCAAGAACCATGAGCATGCCCTGAAAAAACGAACTGTCTTTCCTACTCATACAGACCCTTTGTAGCTCAACTTTGTTTATGAAACTGATACAAACCACAGCTCCTCTTACAAAAATGCTCTTTAGTTAATAGAGAGAATCGCGTTGGGTTCGTGAACTGCAAAAAATCATTTGAGTCCAAAATTACTGGGTTTACCAGAAATTAACTCTTGCTTGTAGGAAGACAGAGATCCTGGGGTTTAACTCTGTTTCTGAAGGGAAATTCAGACCAGTGTTGTCATCCATGAAACACACTTAGTTTTCACGAAAGAAGCAAGCTCTTCTTTCCAGCGACTCAATTGCAGCAAGAACAACAGGAATACCCTAAAAAAATAACTGTGTTTCCTACTCATACGGATCATAGCTAGTTCAACTCTGCTTATGAAACTGATACAAACCACAGGTCCTCTTACATAAATGCTTTATAGTTAATAGAGAGAATCACCTTGGGTTCGTGAACTGTGGAAAATCATTTCAGCCCAAAATTCACTGTGTTTACCAGAAATGAACTCTTGGTCGTAGGAAGACACTGATCGTGGGGTTTAACTCCATTTCTTAAGGGTAATTCAGAACAGTGTTCTCATCAATGAAACACACTCTGTTTTAACACATGAAGCAAGCTCTCCTTCCCAGCGTCTCCAATACAGCAAGAACCATGAGCATGTCCTGAAAAATGAACTGTGTTGCCTACTCATAAGGACCTTTTGTAGTTCATCTCGGCTTATGAAACTGATACAAACCACAGGTCCTCTTACATAAATGCTTTTTAGTTAATAGAGAGAATAGCGTTGGGTTCGTGAACTGCGAAAAATCATTTGAGCCCAAAATTCACTGGGTTTACCAGAAATGAACTCTTGCTTGTAGGAAGACACAGATCCTGGGGTTTAACTTCGTTTCTGAAGGGAAATTCAGACCAGTATTCTCATCCATGAAACACACTCTGTTTTAACGAAAGAAGCAAGCTCTTCTTTCAAGAGTCTCCAATACAGCAAGAACAATGAGAATGCCCTAAAAAAAATAACAGTTTTTCCTTCTCATACGGACCTTTTGTAGTTCAACTCTGCTTATGAAAGTGATACAAAACACAGCTCCTCTTACATAAACGCTTTTTAGTTAATAGAGAGATTCGCGTTGGGTTCTGAACTGCGAAAAATCATTTGAGCCCAAAATTCACTGGGTTTACCAGATATGAACTCCTCCTTGTAGGAAGACATAGATCCTGGGATTTAATTCCGTTTATGAAGGGAAATGCAGAACAGTGTTCTCATCCTTGAAATACACTCTGATTTAATGCTAGAAGCCAGCTCTTCTTTCCAGCTACTCCATTACAGCAAGAATCATGAGCATGCCCTGATAAAAAGAACTGTATTTCCTACTGATACGGACCATATGTAGTTCAACTCTGCTTTTGAAACCGATACAAACCACAGCTCCTCTTACATGAATGTTCTTTAGTTAATAGTGAGAATCGCGTTGGAATCTAGAACTGTGTAAAATCATTTGAGCCCAAAATTCACTGGGTTTACCAGCAATGAACTCTTGGTCATAGGAAGACACAGATCCTGGGGTTTAACTACATTTCTTAAGGGTAATTCAGAACAGTATTCTCATCCATGAAACACACTCTGTTTTAACACATGAAGCAAGCTCTTCTTTCAAGAGTCTCCAATATAGCAAGAACAATGAGAATGCCCTAAAAAAAATAACAGTGTTTCCTACTCATACGGACCTTTTGTAGTTCAACTCTGCTTATGAAACTGATACAAAACACAGCTCCTCTTACATAAATGCTTTTTAGTTAATAGAGAGAATCGCGTTGGGTTCGTGCACTGTGAAAAATCATTTGAGCCCAAAAATTACTGGGTTTACCAGATAAGAACTCTTCTTTGTAGGAAGACACAGATCCTGGGATTTAATTCCGTTTCTGAAGGGAAATTCAGCACAGTGTTCTTATCCTTGAAACACACTCTCTTTTAATTCTAGAAGCAAGCTCTTCTTTCCAGCGACTCCATTACAGCAAGAACAATGAGCATGCCCAGAAAAAAAGTACAGTGTTTCCTACTCATACGGACAATATGTCGTTCAAATCTGCTTATGAAACTGATACAATCCACAGCTCCTCTAACATATATGCTCTTTAGTTCATAGTGAGAATCGCGTTGGGTTCCTGAACTGTGTAAAATTATTTGAGCCCAAAATTCACTGGGTTTACCAGAAATGAACTCTTGCTTGTAGGAAGACACAGATCCTGGGGTTTAACTCTGTTTCTGAAGTGAAATTCAGACCAGTGTTCTCATCCATGAAACACACTTAATTTTCACTAAAGAAGCAAGCTCTTCTTTCCAGCGACTCAATTACAGCAAGAACAACGAGAATACGCTAAAAAAATAACTGTGTTTCCTACTCATACGGATCATAGGTAGTTCAACTCTGCTTATGAAACTGATACAAACCACAGGTCCTCTTACATAAATGCTTTATAGTTAATAGAGAGAAACACCTTGGGTTCGTGAACTGTGTAAAATCATTTCAGCCCAAAATTCACTGGGTTTACCAGAAATGAACTCTTGGTCGTAGGAAGACACTGATTGTGGGGTTTAACTCCATTTCTTAAGGGAAATTCAGACCAGTGTTCTCATCCATGAAAAACACTCTGTTTTAAAGAAAGAAGCAAGCTCTTCTTTCCAGCAACACAATTACAGCAAGAACAAGGAGAATACCCTAAAAAAAGAACTGTGTTTCCTACAGATACGGACCATATGTAGTTCAACTCTGCTTTTGAAACCGATACAAACCACAGCTCCTCTTACATGAATGTTCTTTAGTTAATAGTGAGAATCGCGTTGGAATCTAGAACTGTGTAAAATCATTTGAGCCCAAAATTCACTGGGTTTACCAGAAATGAACTCTTGCTTGTAGGAAGACACAGATGCTGGGGTTTAACTCTGTTTCTGAAGGGAAATTCAGACCAGTGTTCTCATCCATGAAACGCACTCTGTTTTAACGAAAGAAGCAAGCTCTTCTTTCCAGCGTCTCCAATACAGCAAGAACCATGAGCATGCCCTGAAAAAAAGAACTGTGTTTCCTACTCATAAGGACCTTTTGTAGTTCAACTCTGCTTATGAAATTGATACAAAACACAGGTACTCTTACATAAATGCTTTTCAGTTAATAGAGAGAATCGCGTTGGGATCTAGAACTGTGTAAAATCATTTGAGCCCAAAATTCACTGGGTTTACCAGAAATGAACTCTTGCTTGTAGGAAGACACAGATCCTGGGGTTTAACTCTGTTTCTGAAGGGAAATTCAGACCAGTGTTCTCATCCATGAAACAGACTCTGTTTTAACGAAAGAAGCAAGCTCTTCTTTCCAGCAACTCAATTACAGCAAGAACAAGGAGAATACCCTAAAAAAATAACTGTGTTTCCTATTCATACGGATCTGATAGAAACCACAGGTCCTCTTACATAAATGCTTTATAGTTAATAGAGAGAATCACCGTGGGTTCGTGAACTTTGTAAAATCATTTCAGCCCAAAATTCACTGGGTTTAACAGAAATGAAATCTTGGTCATAGGAAGACACAGATCCTGGGGTTTAACTACATTTCTTAAGGGTAATTCAGAACAGTTTTCTCACCCATGAAACACACTCTGTTTTAACACATGAAGCAAGCTCTTCTTTCCAGTGTCTCCAATACAGCAAGAACCATGAGCATGCCCTGAAAAAAGAACTGTCTTTCCTACTCATACAGACCCTTTATAGCTCAACTCTGCTTATGAAACTGATACAAACCACAGCTCCTCTTACAAAATGCTCTTTAGTTAATAGAGAGAATCGCCTTGGGTTCGTGAACTGCAAAAAATCATTTGAGCCCAAAATTCACTGGGTTTACCAGAAATTAACTCTTGCTTGTAGGAAGACACAGATCCTGGGGTTTAACTCTGTTTCTGAAGGGAATTTCAGACCAGTGTTGTCATCCATGAAACACACTTAGTTTTCACGAAAGAAGCAAGCTCTTCTTTCCAGCGACTCAATTACAGCAAGAACAACTGGAATACCCTAAAAAAATAACTGTGTTTCCTACTCATACGGATCATAGGTAGTTCAACTCTGCTTAAGAAACTGATACAAACCACAGGTCCTCTTACATAAATGCTTTATAGTTAATAGAGAGAATCACCTTGGGTTCGTGAACTGTGGAAAATCATTTCAGCCCAAAATTCGCTGTGTTTACCAGAAATGAACTCTTGGTCGTAGGAAGACACTGATCGTGGGGTTTAACTCCATTTCTTAAGGGTAATTCAGAACAGTGTTCTCATCCATGTAACACACTCTGTTTTAACACTTGAATCAAGCTCTTTTTTCCAGCGTCTCCAATACAGCAAGAACAATGAGCATGTCCTTAAAAATGAACTGTGTTGCCTACTCATAAGGACCTTTTGTAGTTCAACTCTGCTTATGAAACTGATACAAACCACAGGTCCTCAAACATAAATGCTTTTTAGTTAATAGAGAGAATAGCGTTGGATTCGTGAACTGCGAAAAATCATTGAGTCCAAAATTCACTGGGTTTACCAGAAATGAACTCTTGCTTGTAGGAAGACACAGATCCTGGGGTTTAACTCTGTTTCTGAAGGGAAATTCAGACCAGTGTTCTCATCCATGAAACACACTCTGTTTAAACGAAAGAAGCAAGCTCTTCTTTCCAGGGTCTCCAATACCGCAAGAACCATGAGCATGCCCTGAAAAAAAGAACTGTGTTTCCTACTCATAAGGAACTTTTGTAGTTCAACTCTGCTTATGAAATTGATACAAAACATAGGTACTCTCACATAAATGCTTTTCAGTTAATAGAGAGAATCGAGTTGGGATCTAGAACTGTGTAAAATCATTTGAGCCCAAAATTCACAGGGTTTACCAGAAATGAACTCTTGCTTGTAGGAAGACACAGATCCTGGGCTTTAACTCTGTTTCTGAAGGGAAATTCAGACCAGTGTTCTCATCCATGAAACAGACTCTGTTTTAAAGAAAGAAGCAAGCTCTTCTTTCCAGCAACACAATTACAGCAAGAACAAGGAGAATACCCTAAAAAAAGAACTGTGTTTCCTACAGATACGGACCATATGTAGTTCAACTCTGCTTTTGAAACCGATACAAACCACAGCTCCTCTTACATGAATGTTCATTAGTTAATAGTGAGAATCGCGTTGGAATCTAGAACTGTGTAAAATCATTTGAGCCCAAAATTCACAGGGTTTACCAGAAATGAACTCTTGCTTGTAGGAAGACACAGATGCTGGGGTTTAACTCTGTTTCTGAAGGGAAATTCAGACCAGTGTTCTCATCCATGAAACGCACTCTGTTTTAACGAAAGAAGCAAGCTCTTCTTTCCAGCGTCTCCAATACAGCAAGAACCATGAGCATGCCCTGAAAAAAAGAACTGTGTTTCCTACTCATAAGGACCTTTTGTAGTTCAACTCTGCTTATGAAATTGATACAAAACACAGGTACTCTTACATAAATGCTTTTCAGTTAATAGAGAGAATCGCGTTGGGATCTAGAACTGTGTAAAATCATTTGAGCCCAAAATTCACTGGGTTTACCAGAAATGAACTCTTGCTTGTAGGAAGACACAGATCCTGGGGTTTAACTCTGTTTCTGAAATTCAGACCAGTGTTCTCATCCATGAAACAGACTCTGTTTTAACGAAAGAAGCAAGCTCTTCTTTCCAGCAACTCAATTACAGCAAGAACAAGGAGAATAACCTAAAAAAATAACTGTGTTTCCTATTCATACGGATCTGATAGAAACCATAGGTCCTCTTACATAAATGCTTTATAGTTAATAGAGAGAATCACCGTGGGTTCGTGAACTTTGTAAAATCATTTCAGCCCAAAATTCACTGGGTTTACCAGAAATGAACTCTTGGTCATAGGAAGACACAGATCCTGGGGTTTAACTACATTTCTTAAGGGTAATTCAGAACAGTTTTCTCACCCATGAAACACACTCTGTTTTAACACATGAAGCAAGCTCTTCTTTCCAGTGTCTCCAATACAGCAAGAACCATGAGCATGCCCTGAAAAAAGAACTGTCTTTCCTACTCATACAGACCCTTTGTAGCTCAACTCTTCTTATGAAACTGATACAAACCACAGCTCCTCTTACAAAATGCTCTTTAGTTAATAGAGAGAATCGCCTTGGGTTCGTGAACTGCAAAAAATCATTTGAGCCCAAAATTCACTGGGTTTACCAGAAATTAACTCTTGCTTGTAGGAACACACAGATCCTGGGGTTTAACTCTGTTTCTGAAGGGAAATTCAGACCAGTGTTGTCATCCATGAAACACACTTAGTTTTCACGAAAGAAGCAAGCTCTTCTTTCCAGCGACTCAATTACAGCAAGAACAACTGGAATACCCTAAAAAAATAACTGTGTTTCCTACTCATACGGATCATAGGTAGTTCAACTCTGCTTAAGAAACTGATACAAACCACAGGTCCTCTTACATAAATGCTTTATAGTTAATAGAGAGAATCACCTTGGGTTCGTGAACTGTGGAAAATCATTTCAGCCCAAAATTCACTGTGTTTACCAGAAATGAACTCTTGGTCGTAGGAAGACACTGATCGTGGGGTTTAACTCCATTTCTTAAGGGTAATTCAGAACAGTGTTCTCATCCATGTAACACACTCTGTTTTAACACATGAATCAAGCTCTTTTTTCCAGCGTCTCCAATACAGCAAGAACAATGAGCATGTCCTTAAAAATGAACTGTGTTGCCTACTCATAAGGACCTTTTGTAGTTCAACTCTGCTTATGAAATTGATACAAAACATAGATACTCTCACATAAATGCTTTTCAGTTAATAGAGAGAATCGAGTTGGGATTTAGAACTGTGTAAAATCATTTGAGCCCAAAATTCACAGGGTTTACCAGAAATGAACTCTTGCTTGTAGGAAGACACAGATCCTGGGCTTTAACTCTGTTTCTGAAGGGAAATTCAGACCAGTGTTCTCATCCATGAAACAGACTCTGTTTTAAAGAAAGAAGCAAGCTCTTCTTT